>JAYXKI010000005.1:0-2620199 GCA_037892935.1 Phlebopus portentosus | reverse complement strand
CCTAACCCTAAGCCTAACCCTAAGCCTAACCCTAAGCCTAACCCTAAGCCTAACCCTAAGCCTAACCCTAAGCCTAACCCTAAGCCTAACCCTAAGCCTAAATAATATTACATAATATGATTATATAATATACTTATGTAATCTTCTCTTTGTCAGCTTTCTTCTTAATTATATAATTCCTCTACTTTATTTATTTATATTATATACTTTCTGCTTCTGGGGTTACATTCTACTCTATTTTATATATTGCTAGTTTTTATCTTATCTAAATTTTACTCTGTTAAATACTACTCCAGTTCTTATATTTTATCACTTACTATAAGATATAATACTTAATATATGTATAAAGTTTATTTATACAATATCAACTTGCTTTATAATATAATTTAACCTATATAAACTGTTATGTACTATATATAACTATATTACACTTAGCCCTACCTGCTATATGTGCCGGGTTATATAATCTTTACTTATATCGTATTAACTGATTTATTTCGGGCAGTTATATCATAACTATTAACTTATACTGATGTCTCAGGCTCTGCATAGCATTACTATCAGATGTCAAATCTATCTATATATATATATATATATAAATACTCTATTCCACTCTAATTTTTCTTATCACTACTTAAATTATAGTTATCTCATACTAATACTTTAGTTTTTGCATAGTATCAGTATCAGGTTGCTAGTTTATGCATGTAAACCTTCTATTTCACACTAAAAGAAATGATACTACTTATATAAAATTCTAAATTGACCTACTGATATAAAATTCTAAATTGACCTACTATTGGTATCACAGTAACACATGTTGTATATATCATAACTCAGCTTTCATATAGTTTCATTACTGGGCGGCCAATTTATAAATGTAAGCATTTCATTCTACACTACATTTGCATCTAAAAAGTTTTGTACCTGCTCGCATAATATTTTGAGCTGACCTTGTATTGTCATTACAGTAACACATATTATATAATTTAAATCTTGGATTCTATATAATATCTCTACTAAGTGGCTGATTTATGCATATAAGCATCCTATTCTATACTAATTTTCAATTTGAAGAGATTAATACTACTCTCATAACATTCTGAGCTGAACTCATATTATTATAGTAGTAACATGTATAGCACATTTTGTAATTCAGTTTCTGACCACTTGTCTATCTTTAAGAAGAATTCTGTGCACTTGAGGCACGATGATGTTCCTCAGCAATCGCAACCATAATCTGAAGTAATCAGGTTAAAAAGAAATGCAGCAGCTATTGAGGTGCAACACTTACTGAGACTGCACCCCTTCTATGCATAAATAAGAAAATTCAGCATCAGTCCTTCCACATCTATGGCCATCATAAAGAAGTAATAGATCAACTGATATATGTAGTTACCCACGCGAGCAGTCTATAGCCACATGGTTACAATGCTCTTCATGTACTGGTCAAGTGCGACATCAGAATGTATCGAACTATCGCTTGAAGCAGCTCAAGGCCCCAAGTATCATTAATTTGAACGGGATTAGTTTCTGCTGCATAACGACTAGAATGCTTGTGAATTTTCCCACGGTTGTTAATTCTGCGGCATCTGTATGCAAGATAGCTTTTAGAAGGCGAATGAGACCAGGAATACTTCCTTCATGCACCCAGCTTAATGGTTGAAGAAGAAATGGTAAAAGGGACCAATATTTGGCAGGAATTTCTCCACAGTGTAGTTCCAGCATTTGCGACATAATTTGGAACACGTAAGGAATGAATTCCATCTGAGTCGTCAGTATGTGGCCAGGAAAAACGCAGGGTGTTGATGACTAACGGTCGATGTCCTGTTGTAAGATAATCACAGGTCTAGTACGATTTATACGGAATCTCCATGTCCAGGTACCTTATTAAAGCAGATACGCTTTCAAATATATATTGGTCTAATTTTGGATTGCTCGGATTCCTTGCGATTGCTCCAAGAATGCCAATCAGGCGTTGCTGAAGATTTTGGTAGATGGGGACAAGCGTCGTACGGGCAATGAGTATGACCAGCATGACAACTACACAGACTAATTCAGATCGAGCCGGAGATCAAAAGTTGCACACACACATTTCATCAAGTAGTCATTTTCCGCAATCTTCTCCGGCCACCCACCTGACTCGATTCTAGAAGATGCAGCATTTGAAACTTCACGGACGCCTTCTTGATCGAACCTAGAACGACGTAGAGTCGAGATGCGGCGATGGCGAACAAAGCTTCTTACAGCATTTGTGAGTTGCGCTCGATGACGAGAATTCGTTCGATAGTTGTCGCAGCGTACGTATAAGTGACGCAATTGGAAGAACCGAGATGGTGCAGGAGGAGCGGAAGGACGGAAACAAGCTGTTCCTTTGTGAGCTGCAACGATGCCATCGACGAGGCTCCTCAAAGGCCAAGAGGAGTACAATAAACTTGCCTGGTTTCGGAAAGAGTATAAGAAGCGAATCGAATCGAATCGAATCGACTTGAAGGACCGGATGCACGGCGTTGGAATCGGCTTGTAGTTCCTCGAATACGTTTCGTGAAAAGAAGTCTATAGCATCAACCAGAGCATTTGTGCTCGTCACTCCTTCCTGCGAGATAATTAAAGAATGAGGGCAGCAGATCGACAGAATAAAGCATCTTACCTGAGCGGTAGCTCCAAGCGTTGCGACAAAATATACACTCTGGTCTTTCCGCTTCCGACTATCTTCACCTCGCAGATCGCACGCGTACTCCCGTAGGCCTAATCCGATCCACCGGAGAACAATTTCTGTCGTAACTGCAGCATATACGCTCTCAACAAGGGCACACAGAACATCTGCAGCGGCTTGGTACCGTGATGTTCCTTCTGCAGTCAGACCATCAGCAATCGTAGCCGAACTTGCACTAGCAAATGAGAGATCGAGACGCACAAAATGAGAGATCGAGACGCACATATCCGAGAGGGTCGTCTTCAAAGTGCTCTACATGAGTCGGACGCGTACTCATGTAAGCCTAATCCGATCCTTCTGAGAACAATATCTGTCGTAACGACCTCATATCCGCTTGCAACAAGGGCACGCAAAACATCTGCAGCGGCTTGGTGCCGTGGCGTCGCGATTGCACCAAGAATGCCAATCAAACGTTGCGGAAGATTTTGATAGGTGGGGACGTGCGTCGTACGGGCAGCAAGTATGTCACGCTTGACACCTACACGGAGTAGTTCAGATAGACCCGGGGGACAAAAGTCGCACACGCACATTTCATCAAGTAGTCATTTTCGCAATCTTCTCCGGGGAGCCACCTGACTCGACTCTAGAAAGCACATTGCTTGTGCAACAGTCTCCGCGTCTTCGTTTGGAGACAATGGACTGTCGAGGAGCATCCCTGCAGTGTAACGGAGAACTTGTAGGAACGGTTCTGTGAACTGGGCCGGGACGAAGTTGATGACTGTGCATAACTCGTCAGTGCGCATCTCAGACCGCCATCGTCCAAATATAGAGTTCGCAGTTTCAAGAATTGAGAGATTGATTGCGTATGACGCAATTGGAAGAACCGAGATGGCGCAGGAGGAGTGGAAGAACGGAAACATGCCTGGTTTCGGAAACAGTACAGGAAGCAAATCGAATCGACTTGAAGGGTCGGATGCACGGCGCTGGAATCGGCTTGTAGGTCCTGGACACGTTTACGACGTCAACCAGAGCATTTGTGCTCGTCACTCCTTGCTGCGAGATGGTTAAAGACTGAGAGAGGTAGGTCGACGGAATAGAGCACCTCACCTGAGCGGTAGCTCCGAGCGTCGCGACAGCAGTGAGTAGGTATACACTCCGGTCTTCCCGCTTCCAGTTATCTTCACCTCGTGGATCGGAAGCGTACTCCTGTAAGCTTAATCCGATCTATCTGAGAACAATTTCTGTCGTACTGCCTCATATCCGCTCGCAACAAGGGCACGCAGAACATCTGCAGCGGCTTGGCGCCGTGTCGTTCCTCCTGCAGTCGGACCGTCAGCAATCGCGGCCGAACTCGCACTAGCAAATGTGAGATCAAGACGCACATATTCGAGAGGGTCTACTTCATGAGTCCCCAGCGACACATTCGGCACGACAACGCCTTCAACAAGGCCATCGATAGTCTCTCGGCTCTCGAAAATTCCTCGATAATTCCCAGAGCGGATAGACGTACTAAGAAAACGGAGTGACTGGCTTACGAGGCCATCATAGGCGAACGCGGACAGAATCAATATACGCTATAAAGGAAAAACACATACTTAGTAGAGACCCCAGGACGCAACATCCTAAACTTACCGCGCTTTGCACTCTGCTCCGTAACATTTGTAGATCCCGGGTCTCCCGAGCTCCAATATAGCATCTTCGTGTAAGCATGAACCCAGAAGAAACGCTTATGTCTCCGCTCTCCGTGACCTTTCCCAATCGCGTGCCGCGTGTGTTTGTGGAGGAACTCCCCAATCATTGTCTGAGTGATAGCATGTATAACCGTAGGCTCCGTCGAGGTAGTTGCTGCCATACGACTTGCTGGACCAGGCGTGTTAAGCACGGTCGCCCCGGCATCTTCGTCTGATAAAGCACCATTATGATGAAAGTCGGATGACAAGGATGAACGACGTGAAAGAACGTCCTCCTGGTCGGATAAGAGCGAAGCTGCAGACTGAAGCCGTCTCTCCACAAACGACACGTTACTGCTCGCACTTGACAATTGCCCATGAGCGATAGGATTCGTAGCAGACCTCACACTGCTCATAGATTTCGGTTGACGTAGGACGGAAGATGATACACGTTGACGGGCGTTTGCTACAACCCCTTCCAGACAAGTTGAGAACAGAACCGACAGGTGTCGTTGCTCGATGAATAAGTTCTGGAGGAGGGCGAGAAGACGGACGGGGTGGAGGCATGTCTCGATGGAAGGATAGAGCGGACGAAGGCCTGCGCTTCTCAGGAATGAAAGATGGAGGAGGCATGCTGTTCGATGGTGGAGGTACCTTGGGCGGAGGAGGAAGCATTATGGTCGGTGGACGGGATCTATCAACGGGCGAAGCTGCAGTGAGTGACTGTGTGTGTCGACGTTGTCCAGAGTCGGAAGTACGAGCCGCATCCAACACCACAGACTTATCTGCGTTAACAGGCAATGACGGTGAAGGGAAACGTAACGGACGCGCTGTGACAGTGTTCGTCGCGTCGCGTAGCGCTTGAACAGGTGGAGCCGAAGTGAGTGGAGTTGTGGGGCCGGACGCCGGCAAGCCAGGGATGGACGCAGCAGATGATGCAAACTGGAATTGCTGGGAACTGGGTCCAACACGATGCAGGTCGACAGAATAGAGCACCTTACCTGAGCGGTAGCTCCGAGCGTCGTGACAGCAGTGAGAAGATATACACTCCGGTCTTCCCACTTCCAGCTATCTTCACCTCGTGGATTGGACGTGTTTTCCTGTAAGCCTAATCCGATCCTTCTGAGAACAATTTCCGTCGTAACGACCTCATATCCGCTTGCAACAAGGGCACGCAAAACATCTGCAGCGGCTTGGTGCCGTGGTGTCGCGATTGCACCAAGAATGCCTATCAGACGTTGCAGAAGATTTTGATAGGTGAGGACGGGCGTTGTACGGGTAGTAAGCATGACACGCTTGACACCTACACGGAATAATTCAGATAGAGCCGGAGGACAAAAGTCGCACACGCACATTTCATCAAGTAGTCATTTTCCGCAATCTTCCCCGGCAACCCATACGACTCGACTCTAGAAGGTACAGAATTTAGAATTTGAGGTGCAACTTCGCGAGTGTCTTCTTGATTAGACCTAGAATGACGTTGAGTCGAGATGTGTGATACAGCGATGGCGAGCAAAGCTTCATATGGTAATCGGGAGTTGCGCTTGATGGCGAGGAGACGTTCGATAGTTGTCGCGGCGTATGTATAAGTGATGTAATTGGAAGAACCGAGATGGCGCAGGAAGAGTGGAAGAACGGAAACAAGCTGTTCCTTTGTGAGCTGCAATGATGCCGTCGATGAAACTCTTCAAAGGTCAAGAGGTATATAATAAACCTGCCTGGTTTTCGGAAAGAGTACAGGAAGCAAATCAAATCGATCGGATGCACGGCACCGGAATCGGCTTGTAGGTCCTCGAACACGTTTCGCGAAAAGAAGTCTACAACATCAACCAGAGCATTCGTGCTCATCACTCCTTGCTACGAGATGATATAAGTCTGAGAGAGGCAGGTCGACAGAATAGAGCACCTTACCTGAGCGGTAGCTCCGAGCGTCGCGACAGCAGTGAGAGGATATACACTCCGGCCTTCCCGCTTCCGTCGTAAACTGCCTCATATCCGCTTGCAACAAGGGCACGCAGAACATCTACATCATCTTCGCGCCGTGTTATTCCTTCTGCAGTCAAACCGTCAGCAATCGCAACCGAACTTGCACTAGCAAATGAGAGATCGAGACGCACATGTCCGAGAGCGTCGTCTTCAAACTGCTCTACTTCTTGAGTCGGACGCGTACTCATGTAAGCCTAATCCGATCCTTCTGAGAACAATTTCCGTCGTAACGACCTCACATCCGCTTGCAACAAGGACACGCAGAACGTCTACAGCATCTTCGCGCCGTGTCATTCCTTCTGCAGTCAACCCGCTAGCAATCGCAACCGAACTTGCACTTGCATCGCAATCGATCTTGCACTAGCAAATGAGAGATCGAGACGCACATATCCAAGAGGGTCATCTTCAAACTGCTCTACTTCATGCATCCTCAGCGACACATTGGGTAAGACAACGCCTTCAACAGGGCCATCGATAGTCTCTCGGCTCTCGGAAAATTCCCAGAGGGGAGACCGTACTAAGAAAACGGAGTGACTGGCTTACGAGGCCATCATAGGCTACCCCGGACCGACCATTGCTTGTGCAACAGTCTCCGCGTCTTTGTTTAGAGGTAATGGACCGTTGAGGTGCATCTCTGCGGTGTGACGGAGAACTCGTAGGAACGGTTCTGCGAACTGGGCCAGGACGAAGTTGAGGACTGTGAATAACTCGTTAGTGCGCATCTCAGACCGCCATCGTACAAATATAGAGTGCACAGTTTCAAGATCTGAGAGATCGATTGCGTATGCATTCGGTGCAAGATCTAGCGTGCTCATGAGTTCCTTAGCTCAAGGTGAGGACGGCATGCGACCCATAACTGACTTGGACATACCTTGACAAGACCCTCCCATCGTTCTGGAAATTTGTATCCCGCGATTGTCGAAACAGTATCCGCCACTGGTGCACGAAGGCTTTTGTCGAGCAGGCTCGCGAGAGAGATCATGGCGGGAACAAGTTCTGTATGCAGAGGGTGTTTTTCAGAATCGGGAATAACTGGTTCATCCTAGTGTATGTCAGCACTTTTAGACATGTAATTAAGCGAGAACACGGTACCTTTTCCCATCTACACTTGAGTGTGACCTTGAGATAAACACTAGCAGCTAATCGGACCGATCGATTTTGACTTGAGTTGGAGAAGAAGCGACAGAAAGACTGGCTGAGCGTCCGCGTCAGTTGTTCGCGCGTGCCACTCTAGATCACGTGATGCAGAGGATCACCCCCTGCTGTCCGGATCTTCCGGACACTTACTGCCAAAGCTGTTAAATCTAAGATAAATATATTTGTAAACTCGGCAAATATTGGAGTCCAACAAATTTCTTACATATTATGTATGGATTTTATATGCTTGCGTATTGAAACTGTTTAGTGTGCCTTTTGTGACAAGGTAAAAGTAGATTTTCTAAAAGTGGTAATTCAAGAACTCCTCGTGCATGTCCGGATGGTCTGGACAACTGGGGGAGAGCCAGTGCAGAATTACATTGCCTTCCCTCACCACTGTCCGGATGGTCCGGACACAGACTGCTGTGAGTTTACTCAAAAATAAGGACCCTCTCCTGCATGTCCGGATAATCTAGACATTTGCTATTATACTATACAAAAATGTCCCTGCTTAAATCCATGTCTACTGACCCAAGCACAGGTGTTTCCAAATTGTATATTGGAGTCCAATAAATTTGTTACATATATGTATGGATTATATGTGCTTGCATATTAAAACTTTGTAGTACATACATAGCAAATAAAACTTTCATAGACTAAAACAATATTTTTTGTAGGTTTGTATTAGCTCATATATGATAGACTACATGGATGTGTATTAAGAACCTCTGTAATGCAGCGAGTATCTGAACCATCTGGACATGACAGGCACTGTAGTGAGATTACTGAGAGCCCAGACTGTAGTGTCCGGATAGTCCGGACAACTGAGTATATCAAGCTGTAATGCACAGGGTAACTGACCTGCGTGTCCAGATATTCTGGACATTTGCTACTATATCATACAAAAATGTCCCTGCCCAAATCTAAGTGTACTGACCTATGTACAAGTGTCCCCGAATCAGTGACACTTTCTGCATGAGAGGCAGCCATGCCAGAATTTTTGGCATGTCCACTGAGCCATGCACAGAGTGTCCCCAAATCAGGGACACTTTCTGCATGAGAGGCAGCCATGCCAGAATTTTTGGCATGTCCACTGAGCCATGCACAAAGTGTCCCCGATTCGGGGACACTTCCTACACAAGAGAGGGGACATGCCAGCCTGCTTTGACATGTCCTCTGAGCCATGCACAGAGTGTCCCCGATTCGGGGACACTTTCTGCATGAGAGAGAGCCATGCCGACTTTTTTAGCATGTCCACTGAGCCATGCACAGAGTGTCCCCGAATCAGGGACACTTTCTGCATGAGAGGCAGCCATGCCAGAATTTTTGGCATGTCCACTGAGCCATGCACAAAGTGTCCCCGATTTGGGGACACTTCCTGCACGAGAGAGGGGACATGCCAGCCTGCTTTGGCATGTCCTCTGAGCCATGCACAGAGTGTCCCTGATTCGGGGACACTTTCTGCATGTGAGGCAGCCATACTAGCATTTTTGGCATGTCCACTGAGCCATGCACAGAGTGTCCCCAAATCGGGGACACTTTCTGCATGAGAGAGAGCCATGCCGACTTTTTTAGCATGTCCACTGAGCCATGCACAGAGTGTCCCCAAATCGGGGACACTTTCTGCATGAGAGAGAGCCATGCCGACTTTTTTAGCATGTCCACTGAGCCATGCACAGAGTGTCCCCGAATCAGGGACACTTTCTGCATGTGAGGCAGCCATACTAGCATTTTTGGCATGTCCACTGAGCCATGCACAGAGTGTCCCCAAATCGGGGACACTTTCTGCATGAGAGAGAGCCATGCCGACTTTTTTAGCATGTCCACTGAGCCATGCACAGAGTGTCCCCGAATCAGGGACACTTTCTGCATGTGAGGCAGCCATACTAGCATTTTTGGCATGTCCACTGAGCCATGCACAGAGTGTCCCCAAATCGGAGACACTTTCTGCATGTGAGGCAGCCATACTAGCATTTTTGGAATGTCCACTGAGCCATGCACAGAGTGTCCCCAAATCGGGGACACTTTCTGCATGAGAGAGAGCCATGCCGACTTTTTTAGCATGTCCACTGAGCCATGCACAGAGTGTCCCCAAATCGGGGACACTTTCTGCATGAGAGAGAGCCATGCCGACTTTTTTAGCATGTCCACTGAGCCATGCACAGAGTGTCCCCAAATCGGGGACACTTTCTGCATGTGAGGCAGCCATACTAGCATTTTTGGCATGTCCACTGAGCCATGCACAGAGTGTCCCCAAATCGGAGACACTTTCTGCATGAGAGGCAGCCAAGCCAGCATTTTTGGCATGTCCTCTGAGCCATGCACAAAGTGTCCCCGAATTGGGGACACTTTCTGCATGAGAGGCAGCCATGCCAGAATTTTTGGCATGTCCACTGAGCCATGCACAAAGTGTCCCCGATTCGGGGACACTTCCTGCACGAGAGAGGGGACATGCCTTGGGCTTGGCATGTCCACTGAGCCATGCACAGAGTGTCCCCGAATCGGGAACACTTCCTGCACAAGAGAGAGGACATGCCAGCCTGCTTTGGCATGTCCTCTGAGCCATGCACAGAGTGTCCCCGAATCGGGGACACTTTCTGCATGAGAGAGCCATGCCAGAATTTTTGGCATGTCCTTTGAGCCATGCACAGAGTGTCCCCGATTCGGGGACACTTTCTGCATGAGAGGCAGCCATACTAGCATTTTTGGCATATCCTCTGAGCCATGCACAGAGTGTCCCCGATTCGGGGACACTTTCTGCATGAGAGAGCCATATCAGTATTCTCAGACCCTGGTCTGTCTGCTCTGAATTTTAACCCTACGACCCTACTCAAGTTTCCCCTCTAAACCCTAAGCCTAATATAGTTATGTAATCTTCTCTTTGTCAGCTTTCTTTTTGATTATATAATTGCTCTACTTTATTTATTTATATTATATACTTTCTGCTTCCAAGGTTACACTTATTTCTGATTATATTCTACTCTATTTTATATATTGCTAGTTTTTATCTTATCTAAATCTTACTCTGTTAAATACTGTTCCAGTTCTTATATTTAATTACTTACTATAACATATAATACTTAATATATATATAAAGTTTAGTTGTACAATATCAACTTGCTTTCAAATATAATCTAACCTATATAAACTGTCATATATCATATATAACTATATTATACTTAACCCTACTCATTATAATGCCGAGTTATTGTTGTTACAGTAATACATATTATATAATTTAAATCTTGAATTCTACATAGTATCTCTACCAAGTAGCCAATTTATTTATATAAGCATCCTATTCTACACTAATTTTTCATCTGAAGAGATTGATACTACTCTTATAATATTTTGAGCTGAACTCGTATTATTACTGCAGTGACATATATAGTATATATTGTAATGCAGTTTCTAAATAGTGTCACTACTGAGTGGCCAATTCATGCATGTAAGCATTTTATTTCATAATTTTTAATACGAAGAGAATGGTACCACTCTTATAATATTTTGAGCTGAACTTGTATTGTTATTGTAGTAATATCTTTCATATGTATTATATCTCAGTTTCTGCACAGTATTGCTCCCGAATGGCCAATTCATACAAGTAAGTATCCTATTCTACACTAATTTTTATTTCGAGGAGAATGGTACTGCTCTCACAGCATTCCGAGTTGAACTTGTATTGTTATTGCAGTAACATCTTTTGCATGTGTTATATCTCAGTTTCTGCATTATATCACTATTGGGTGGTTGATTTATGCATGTAAGCATTCTATTCTGCATGAAATTTCAATCCAAAGAGAATAATATTACTATCATAATATTTAGATCTGACCTCGTATTGTTATTACAGTAACATACATTGCACATATTGTATCTTGGTTTCTGCATAGTATCTCTACCAAGTGACCGATTTATGCATTACAGTACAACACTTACTAAGGCTGCACCTCTTCTATTGCATAAAACCCGGTGTCAGTCCTTCCACATCTATAGCCATTGTAAAGAAGAAGAAATAGATCAGCTGATATACGTAGTTGCCCATGCAAGCAGTCTATAGCCGCATGGTTATGACGCTCTTCATGTAGTGCTCAAGTGCAGCGTCGGAATGTATCGAACTATCGCTTCGAGCAGCTCAAGGCCCCACGTATCATTGATTGCTAGAATGTTTGTGAATTGTTCCGTGGTTGCTAATTCTGCGGCATCTGTACACAAGATAGCTTTTAGAAGGTGAACGAGACCAGAAATACTTCCTTTCTGTGCTCAACTTGACGGTTGAAGAAGAAATGGTAAAAGTGACTGATATTCTACACGGAGTAATTCAGATAGAGCCGGAGGACAAAAGCTGCACATGCACTTTGTCATTTTCCGCAATCTTCTCCGGCCACCCAACTGACTCAATTCTAGAAGGTGCAGCATTTGAAACTTCACGCACGCCTTCTTGATCAAACCAAGAACGACGTAGAGTCGAGATGCGGCAATGGCGAACAAAGTTTCTTACAGCATTTGCGAGTTGCGCTGGATGACGAGAATTCGTTCGATAGTTGTCGCGGCGTACGTATACGTGACACAATCGGAAGAACCAAGTCGGCACAAGAGTGGAAGGACAGAAACAAGCTGTTCCTTTGTGAGCTGCAACAATCCCGTCAATGAGACTCTTCAAAGGTCAAGAGGTGCTTAAGAAACCTGCCTGATTTCGAAAACAGTATAAGAAGCGAATCGAGTCGACTTGAACGATCGGATGCACGGTGTCGGATTCGGCTTATAGGTCCTCGAACGCGTTTCGTGAAAAGAAGTCTACGACGTGAACTAGAGCATTTGTGCTCGTCACTCCTTCCTGCGAGATGATTAAAGAATGAGGGCAGCAGGTCGACAGAATAAAGCATCTTACCTGACCGGTAGCTCCAAGCGTTGCGACAGCAGCGAGAAGATATACACTCTGGTCCTTCCGCTTCCAGCTATCTTCACCTCGCAGATCGCACGCGTACTCCCGTACGCCTAATCCGATCCATCGGAGAAAAATTTCTGTCGTAACTGCAGCATATCCACTTGTAACAAGGGCATGCAGAACATCAGCTGCAGCTTGGCGCCGCGTCGTTCCTTCTGCAGTCAGACCGCAAGCAATCGCAGCCGAGCTTGCACTAGCAAACGAGAGATCGAGACGCACATATCTGAGAGGGTCGTCTTCAGACTGCTCTACATGAGTTGGACGCCTACTCATGTAAGCCTAATCCAATCCATCTGAGAACAATTTCTGTCGTAACGAACGACCTCATCCGTTTGCAACAAGGGCACACAAAATATCTGCAGCGCCTTGGTGCCGTGGCGTCGCGATTGCACCAAGAATGCCAATCAGACGTTGCAGAAGATTTTGATAGGTGAGGACGGGCGTCGTACGGGTAGTAAGCATGACACGCTTGACACCTACACGGAGTAATTCAGATAGAGCCGGAGGACAAAAGTCGCACACGCACATTTCATCAAGTAGTCATTTTCCGCAATCTCCCCCAGCAACCCATCTGACTCGACTCTAGAAGGTACAGCATTTAGAATTTGAGGTGCAACTTCGCGAGTGTCTTCTTGATTAGACCTAGAATGACGTTGAGTCGAGATGTGTGATACAGCGATGGCGAGCAAAGCTTCATATGGTAATCTGGAGTTGCGCTTGATGGCGAGGAGATGTTCGATAGTTGTCGCGGCGTATGTATAAGTGACGTAATTGGAAGAACCGAGATGGCGCAGGAAGAGTGGAAGAACGGAAACAAGCTGTTCCTTTGTGAGCTGCAATGATGCCGTCGATGAAACTCTTCAAAGGTCAAGAGGTGTATAATAAACCTGCCTGGTTTTCGGAAAGAGTACAGGAAGCAAATCAAATCGATCGGATGCACGGCACCGGAATCAGCTTGTAGGTCCTGAATACGTTTACGACATCAACCAGAGCATTTGTGCTCATCACTCCTTGCTACGAGATGATATAAGACTGAGAGAGGCAGGTCGACAGAATAGAGCACCTTACCTGAGCGGTAGCTCCGAGCGTCGCGACAGCAGTGAGAGGATATACACTCCGGCCTTCCCGCTTCCGTCGTAAACTGCCTCATATCTGCTTGCAACAAGGGCACGCAGAACATCTACATCATCTTCGCGCCGTGTCATTTCTCCTGCAGTCGGACTGTCAGCAACTGCAGCCGAACTCGCACTAGCAAATGTGAGATCAAGACGCACATATTCGAGAGCGTCGTCTTTAAACTGCTCTACTTCATGAGTCCCCAGCGACACATTCGGCACGACAACACCTTCAACAACGCCATTGATTGTCTCTCGGCTCTCGATAATTCCGCGATAATTCCCAGAGCGGATAGCCGTACTAAGAAAACGGAGTGACTGGCTTACGAGGCGACCCCGGACCGCCGCCCGTCACTCAGAAGACCCCAGAGAGCACGAATGAAAGCTTCAACTGAATTTGAGCTAATAAGCAGCTCCGGATACCGATGAGCATACTCTTCAGCGAGCACAAAAATACCGGTCTTTATTTGAGAAGAAACACCAGCCGTCGGTTCATCCGGATCAGTTTGCAGCTCAGGGGGGGTCCCACAGAAGAAACCGGATGAACATCCCGTTTTCTGCGCCGAAGAACTCGGTATGAGCGACCTCGGGCGCTGGAGGGAGGTCCTGACACACAAGGTCATCGAAAATCTTCAGGAGGACGAAGCAAATCGAATCGACTTGAAGGATCGGATGCACGGCGCTGGAATCGGCTTGTAGGTCCTGGACACGTTTACGACGTCAACCAGAGCATTTGTGCTCGTCACTCCTTGCTGCGAGATGGTTAAAGACTGAGAGAGGTAGGTCGACAGAATAGAGCACCTCACCTGAGCGGTAGCTCCGACCGTCGCGACAGCAGTGAGTAGGTATACACTCCGGTCTTCCCGCTTCCAGCTATCTTCAACTCGTGGATCGGAAGCGTACTCCTGTAAGCTTAATCCGATCTATCTGAGAACAATTTCTGTCGTACTGCCTCATATCCGGTCGCAACAAGGGCACGCAGAACATCTGCAGCGGCTTGGCGCCGTGTCGTTCCTCCTGCAGTCGGACCGTCAGCAATCGCGGCGGAACTTGCACTAGCAGATGAGAGATCGAGACGCACATATCCGAGAGGGTCGCCTTCAAACTGCTCTACTTCATGCGTCCTCAGCGACACATTGGGTACGACAACGCCTTCAACAAGGCCATCGATAGTCTCCCGGCTCTCGAAAATTCCTCGAAAATTCCCAGAGGGGAGACTGTACTAAGACAACGGAGTGACTGGCTTACGACGCCATCATAGGCGACCCCGGACCGACCATTGCTTGTGCACCAGTCTCCGCGTCTTTCTTTGGAGGTAATGGACCGTTGAGGAGCATCCCTGCGGTGTAACCGAGAACTTGTAGGAACGGTTCTGCGAACTGGGCCGGGACGAAGTTGAGGACTGTGAATAACTCGTTAATGCGCATCTCAGACCGCCATCGTCCAAATATAGAGTGCACAGTTTCAAGATCTGAGAGATCGATTGCGTATGAATCCGGTCCAGGATTCAGCGCGTTCACGAGTTCCTTAGCTCAAGCATGCGACCCGTAACTGACTTGGACATACCTTGACAAGACCCTCCCGTCGTTCCGGAAAATTGTATCCCGCGATTATCGAAACAGTCTCCGCCACTTGTGCACGAAGGCTTTTGTCGAGCAGGCTCGCGAAAGAGATCATGGCGGGAACAAATTGTGTACGCAGAGGGTGTTTTTCAGAATCGGGAATAACTGGTTCATCCTAGTGCCTGTCAGCACTTTTAAACATGTAATTAAGCGAGAACACGGTACCTCTTCCCATCTACACTTGAGTGTGATCTTGAGATAAACACTAGCAGCTAATCGGACCGATCGATTTTGACCTGAGGTGATGACAAGTTGGAGAAGAGAAGAGGCGACAGAAGACTGGCTGAGCCGCCGCGTGCCACTATAGGTCACGTGACTCAAAGGATCCTCCTCCCTTGTCCGGATCATCCGGACACCTACTATGAAGCTGTTAAATCTAAGATAAAAAATATATGTGTAAACTTGGCATAATATACTAGAGTCCATCAAATTTCTTACATATTATGTGTCGATTGTATATGCTTGCATATTGAAACTTTGTAATGTGTAATTTGTGACAAGGTAACAGTAGATTTTCTAAAAGTGGCAATTCAAGGACTCCCTGTATGTGTCTGGATGGTCCGGACAACTGGGGGAGAGCCGGTGCAGAATTACATTGCCTTCCCTCACCACTGTCTGGATGGTCCGGACACAGACTGCTGTGAGTTCACTCAAAAATAAGGACCCTCTCCTGCATGTCCAGATAATCCAGACATTTGCTACTATACTATATAAAAATGTCCCTGCCTAAATTCATGTCTACTGACCCGAGCACAGGTGTCCCCAAATTGTATATTGGAGTCCAATAAATTTCTTACATATATGTATAGATTATATGTGCTTGCATATTAAAACTTTGTAGTATATACATAGCGAATAAAACTTTCATAGACTAAAACAATATTTTTTGTAGGTTTGTATTAGCTCATATATGATAGACTACATAGATATGTATTAGGAACCTCTGTAATGCAGTGAGTATCTAGACCATCTGGACATGACAGGCACTGTAGTGAGATTACTGAGAGCCCAGACTGTAGTGTCCGGATAGTCTGGACAACTGAGTACATCAAGCTTTAATGCACAGGGTACCTAACCTGCGTGTCCAGATATTCTGGACATTTGCTACTATATCATACAAAAATGTCTCTGCCCAAATCTATGTCTACGGACCTATGCACAAGTGCCTCTGAATTAGAGGCACTTTCTCCCTGAGAGGTAGGCCATACTAATAAATCTTGGCATGGCCTGGGTGCCAAGTACAAGTGTCCCCGAATCGGGGACACTTTCTGCATGAGAGGCAGCCATGTCGAGTTTTTTGGCATGTCCACTGAGCCGTGCACAGAGTGTCCCCGAATCGGGGACACTTTCTGCATGAGAGGCAGCCATGCCGAGTTTTTTGGCATGTCCACTGAGCCATGCACAGAGTGTCCCTGAATTGGGGACACTTTCTGCATGAGAGAGAGCCATGCCGAGTTTTTTGGCATGTCCTCTGAGCCATGCCAAGTTTTTTGGCATATCCTCTAAGCCATGCACAGAGTGTTCCTGAATCGGGGACACTTTCTGCATGAGAGGCAGCCATGCCGAGTTTTTTGGCATGTCCACTGAGCCATGCACAGAGTGTTCCTGAATCGGGGACACTTTCTGCATGAGAGGCAGCCATGCCGAGTTTTTTGGCATGTCCACTGAGCCATGCACAGAGTGTCCCTGAATTGGGGACACTTTCTGCATGAGAGAGAGCCATGTCGAGTTTTTTGGCATGTCCACTGAGCCGTGCACAGAGTGTCCCCGAATCGGGGACACTTTCTGCATGAGAGGCAGCCATGTCAAGTTTTTTGACATGTCCACTGAGCTGTGCACAGAGTGTCCCCGAATCGGGGACACTTTCTGCATGAGAGGCAGCCATGCCGAGTTTTTTGGCATGTCCTCTGAGCTATGCACAGAGTGTCCCCGAATTGGGGACACTTTCTACATGAGAGAGAGCCATGTCGAGTTTTTTGGCATGTCCTCTGAGCCATGCCAAGTTTTTTGGCATGTCCTCTAAGCCATGCACAGAGTGTCCCTGAATCGGGGACACTTTCTGCATGAGAGGCAGCCATGCTAGCATTTTTGGCATGTCCACTGAGCCATGCACAGAGTGTCCCCGAATTGGGGACACTTTCTACATGAGAGGCAGCCATGCCGAGTTTTTTGGCATGTCCACTGAGCCATGCACAGAGTGTCCCCGAATTGGGGACACTTTCTGCATGAGAGAGAGCCATGCTAGCATTTTTGGCATGTCCACTGAGCCATGTACAGAGTGTCCCCGATTCGGGGACACTTTCTGCATGAGAGAGAGCCATATCAGTATTCTTAGACCCTGGTCTGTCTGCTCTGATTTTTAACCCTACGACCCTACTCAAGTTTCCCCTCTAACCCTAATATTATGTAATATGATTATGTAATATTATGTGATATAGTTATATAATCTTCCCTTTGTCAGCTGTCTTCTTGATTATATAATTGTTTTATTTATTTATTTATATTATATACTTTCTGCTTCTGGGGTTACACTTTACTCTATTTTACATATTACTAGTTTTTATCTTATTTAAATTTTACTCTTTTCAGTATTACTCTAGCTTTTATACTAAATAACTTAATATAATATATAATACTTAATATGTATGAAGTTTATTTATACAATATTAACTTACTTTTAAATATAATTTAACATGTATTAGAATAGAAATTTTTAGATTATATGAAATTTCTATAGAATTTTTGCTCAAATTCTCTAACTTCTGACCATTCTAAAATATTCCAGACATAAGGTTTTTTCTGATAAAGAGATGAGTATGCTTAGAAAGAGAGCTAGGAATATACTTATTTCACTATTTAGGGCTATTTGCCAATCATGTCAATCTGCCAATTATTGCAGATCTGTATTTTATTCAGGATTCCTCCTTACACACTTATATTTTCACAAATTCTACTAAATATTTTAACTTAAAAAATTATAAAGATATGACCCTTAGTGATGGTGACATCAAAGTAGTGAAATAGTTGTAGTTGTGAATAAAGTCTGCCATGCATTCATCTGGTAAACTTGCACATCATTCCTAAAATGTTAATTCTTATTTGGGGGGGCAGATCTATTTTTCCCATATCATAGTTTTTATCAGCTCATCTTGGCTTTTTAGTATACCTCTATTTTGGATCGGATCAATCTGTCCCTAGTGGACCCTGAATCAACCCTGACTGGACCCTGACTGGACCCTTATTGCCTCCGAGGTCTGGACAATTCCCAGTCAATCCTTCGCCCTCTCATTTGCTTCGGTTGCAATTGCTGGCAGTTTGACTGCAGAAGAAATGACACGGCGCAAAGATGCTGTAGATCTTCTGCGTGCTCTTGTTACAAGCTGACCTCAGAACTTGCTATACAAACTTCCCAGACCAGCCCCGTAGAGTATTTCCGACATAAGATAGTTACGTGAATATATCTGAAATTGTCCAAATTTCCAAAGCTGACAAGCAAGGAATGTACATCGAAAACGAACGGTAATAAAAAGTCTAACAAATAAACCCACCGCCAGCGAGAAGCACATACACAGAAAGCGGTTCTGGAATGTACAAGAAAGAATAATCGAATCCACCTTCGATATAAAACAATCCGAAGATAAAATGAGGCCGGTAACATCGCAATCGTATAATTGTGAGGACGGAACATGAGGAATCGTTAGGGATTAAGTAAAGAGTTGAAATGATAGGGTATCGGAGTGAGCGTCTGCTACATCGAAGTAATCTTGAGACGTAATCTCTATTCGTGGTTTGTATCATTTAGTCCCAGTCAATGTGTAGACCGACTCCGGGTACCGGACTCGCTTGTCCGATTCCGCGCTCGGCTTCCCTACGCAGCCATTTGAGGGCACGCTTATCATCGCAAATGAGCGGCTCCAACAGTTGTAGGCAGCGTCTGTTGTGCTCCTAAACGAATTTTAGCCATTTTCTAATATCCCGGAAACCTGTATGCGCACCTTGATCCAAGCAATTTCATCTTTGGAGAGCATCGTCTCCCTCACCATTTTCGTCTGGATAGGAACAACAGTAAGGCGCTCAAATCCAAGCCATATCTGACCTGGAGCACCAAATCTCGTCTATAGGAACGTGATATGTAGAATACTGACGACATATCGGTTGAGGAGTATTGACGTACCTTAACTTTCTTTACAAGTAGCCCTGACTCAATCCGCATGCCGAATTTTCCATCCGCATCTACAGGTGGCCGACTATAAATCACCTGCATTCTGAGAAACACAGAGACTCACAATAGCCAGGTTCGTTCGTTATGACATGGCCCGGAACAAGAGGCGTTTCGTCACTAAAGCTATGTGGTCCCTCATGCACGTTCAAGAAAGAGCCAAAACCATGTCCTGTGCCATGCTACGTGCAAACGTCAAAAAAAAAATCCTAAGGGCGAGGAATTGAGCTCACCAAATAGTTGAGACCTTCTTTCCATAAAGCATTGCGAGCCAACACGTCCAACTGGCGCCCACTTGTTCCTTGTGGGAAGATGGCACTATCGATGGCAATATGTCCTTGAAGCACACGCGTGTATGCCTCACTCTGCTCCATGGTTGGTCGGCCAAAATGCGTTGTGCGCGTGCAATCGACCGTCCCATCTCTATATTGAGCACCAGAGTCGCTGAAGGAAATGTAAAAATACAGAAAGGCACTTGCAAGAAAATGGCTCACTTCAAATACGGTGTATCTCGATCGATGAACGGAGAACCGGACTTGGTGGGTTTGTAATGCGGAAGGGCAGCATTGGGGCCCGTTGCACTTATAGGCTCATAGGATAAGCCCTCATAGAGCTCATTCTTGCGGCGATACTCTGTCAACCGGTGCGCAGCCTCATATTCCGTGATTTCATATCCCTTTGACAACTTATCTTCCAGCCAAGCAAGCCAACGTACAAAACTCGCGCCATCACGGAGGTACGCGCGACGCATCCCTTCGATTTCAACCGAATTTTTGACTGCCTTCATTTCATCCACGTAGGAAGGCGATGGGGCAATCGTATAGCGGAAGTGGGTGAGCAAAAGCGAAATCGCATAACTAGTCTCCCTTGCAACGAGCACTCTGCCCTGACCCCACGACGCCCGACGGAGAAAGGACCACACGTCATTGTATTCCTTTGGCTCGACCTGCAAGGCTACAAGGTGATTGCGTACATCGTCCGTCAATTTTGTGAGGTCGACAAATAGAAACGCATTTTCAAGCCCGACAAACAGGTAGGCGTGGAAGACAGGATTATATGGTATATCGTGCCCGCGCAAATTGAGTAACCACGCGATGTGTGAGAGACTAGTCACAAGCGTCGCGACATGTTTCTGGGCTTCTGTGGGTGGGCCTGGCTTAGCATAAGTCGGCCTTGAAGGCGGCTGGTCGACGATCCACTGACGTAGAGCAGCTAATTTTGACTGAGCATCGCGGCCCGAGAAGCGACGTGACTGGATGAAAATAAGATCTTTGGAACGAGGCGGCTTATTCTTCCACACGAGATCGACAAAGTTCTGGGATGGGAAGACGAGTTTTCCTCCAACACGCGACACTGATGAGTTGAGCGAAGAAGCATTAGCCCAGCTGATCATCCGGGCGTCGATCCCAATTCGAGTGCCTTCCTGCACACGGGTAAGAAGGAAGGATTGCCAGTCCTTGAAGCCGTCGACGAACGGGGCACGGATGAGGTCCCAATTGCTATCAAGCTCATCCTCGGCTTGAAGCCAGTAACGCGAGTCCGTGACGAGATATGCGCTGTTTCTCGATATAATAGCCTGTCCAGCAGAGCCCGTGAAACTACACAAGGGTCAAAATAAGTGGCTATACTCTCGCGTGTGAAGGAGGTCAAACCCTTACCCAGAGATAAACTCGCGGCGTCTATCGCATTCTGCTACGTACTCGGAACCATGGGGGTCTTCACTTGGTACGACACTGCAGAACGAAAATTAAAGTAAGAGAATAAAATCTGAGTGAAAGAGGAAGGGAGCGCACTAATAATCCAAATTTTCCTTTGACATGAGACCCCTCAGCTCAAGAAGCCTCTGAGTCGTGTCAACCTTTTCCTTTATCTCGTCAGCATCATTGATTTTACGCTCAAGAGCCGATCCGACGAGGGTACTCTGAGAATCTGTGGGAGACATTGTGGGACGACGCTGGAAGAAACGACCCGCTGATCCGCCCGATTGTCCGCCCGATTGTCCGGACTGTCCGGACACGGCTGTCTGGCCTGATTGGCCTGATGCACCAGATCTGCCTGAACCCTTTGAGCTTTGGGTATTTGAGCGCTTGGGTGGGATAGTGGGCGGCGTGCGAGGTGAAGACGTAAGTGAGGATTCATCGGGAATCGGCGACAACGGCGGACGAACGGGTCGACCACTAGGCGAAACGAGCGAGAGCTCAGAAGTGTTGGCGGAGCGGTTAGCGTAAGGGGTCCCCACACCCGATGCAGGACCAGTACCAGAGCCCACACCAGGAGGGAGCGAGTTTTTGCGGGTAAGCAAGCCCTTCTTGGAGCCGAGCTCCTTCTCCCTCTGCCTTCTCAGCGCCCAACCGAAACCAAAACCGAGTTTACGGGGCTGGGGAGGAGGGCTCGAAGTTCGAGCCGAAGGGAGATTCTTGTATGATTCTGAATCCGTCTTGAAAGTAAGGTTCTCTGCCTTGCTCGTGATGGTAGCAGTTGGGGAGTAGGAGCCCCGACGAGCGAGGTCGAGCGATTCAGCGGATCTTGAACGAGGGATAGAATTTGAGGGAGGAGAAGAGGAAGAAGAATAATTAATTGTATAGGAGTCTCTATGGTGAGTAGACCAAGACTCTCTCTTCTCTGACATTGAGGACCTGTCGAGGCGTTTGCTCTTTTTGTTGCCAAAAGGAAGGCAGAATGGCGGTGGAGGCGGAGGCGGAGGGGGCGCCATGGCTGAGCGAGGAGATGGTGGTGGTAGCTGGGAGAGATGCTGCGAGAGCTGAGCCGAGCTGAACTGAGCTGAGCTTACGGCCTCGCCCTCACTCGCACGCGAGAAGAAAATTAAGCTTTCCGGATGACTAATCACGCCGATCGTGTCCCCTTTTGGCAATTCTGCTTGAACTGCTCTGCTCTTCGTCCCGGATTGCCGGCACGAAGAACACGAGCCCATTCAGCTTTTTATTGATACACTGATAACCAAGAACAATGCTCGCGTCCTTTGAATAGGTTCACCTGGTCCCAGCGTGCCAATGCTCGCCTCGATATACTATTGATCTTCTCGATAACAATAATATCCTCCCCCTAACACGACCTTGTCCACCTGAGCTTGCAGAATTCGACCGAGCCTTCTTTGGTTGCAATAAAAAAAAACAGTCACCTCGTCAGTGCTTCAGCTTGGTTATGGCTATCCCGAAACTTCCTCGGGGACTCTTGGATGTGGGGCAAGTGGAACTGAACAACGTTACCTTCGACTGAGAAACGCGAATCTACCCAGTACTTACCAGTGGTCTGGGAATACTGTAGTCATTAATATTAGCAACAGCAACCCGAGTTGTTGCGTGGTGGGCTGAACGCGAAGGTACGTAAGCCAGGCGGTTACCTCCGACTCCTCCTTATCGACTTTGTGGTGAACGCGTCTCCTCGCGACTTGGGTATGGAGTTATTAAGTTATCGCTACCGCAGTAGACATACGATATCCAGATGAGACGAAGCAAGTAGGAATTACGAGCTTGATAAATAGCAATATTACTGTAATACAATATTAATATTGCTGTCACAGGATTCTGGAAACTTCGCGATTTGCGCCGCATTTAGGAATCGTGTGACGCAATGTATTGATATAAAGGATCTCGGCGGTAGGGTAGGAGAGGAAACTCCGAGTTAGCTGTTTCCACAGTTTCCACGGTGGTTTCCCACGGTGTTGCCAACGTTGGCAACACCATGGGCCGGAAATGGCGGTGTGGAAACTGTGGAAACTCAGGAAGGGTGGGTAAGCTTACCGTAAGCTAGAACTAGATAGTTTATCATCCGAAAAGGAAAGTTATGTCATCGAAGTGCATATAAGAATATAAATGAAAACAATTGCAAACACAACAATGTCTGTTAGGGTTTTGTCACCTGAAGAACTCGAAATACAGCTCAATCGACTGCACAATGTTTTGTCTAGTCTTCCCAGTTCATTGCCATGCTCAAGCAATAACTATTATTTCATTGGCTTTGGACCTGATCCCGATATTCTTGATCTGGTAGGCTCCGTGCCTGGTGCCGTAAACAATGCCCTCGAAAACGCGTTCGCTCCCATGGGACGGATCAATGGAATCACGCTTCTGGAGCGGGGGCCTGGACTGGTGGCGGTGGTTGACGTACTAAGGGGGTATACGAAGGACTTCCCGACAGATGTAGTCTTACAGAAATGGATCACGGACTTGACGGAAGCAGGAATAAAGGCTGGTGGATCGGTAAGAATATCAATATATTGTATTTCTTCTTTCCGATAAAGTCATGTTAATGCAGAAATATAGATTGTATCTATTGATGCAATCATGCCAGAATTCAGGCCAGAGCCCGAGGAAACGGTCTCAGTCGGCGAGAAGCGCAAGAAGCATCGGCAAGACAGCGATCAGCCGAAGAAGCAACAAATCCTGGCTTCTTCGGCTGTAAATAATACATTTATTGATATCGAGTGGGCAGAATTGGACGCATTGAAGGGCAAAGGTGGACGAAAACGTGATCCATTGATTGTTGAGGTAGTTATTCCAGGCTACATGAAGAAAGGACCGGACGAACCAATTTATTATCGCTGTGTGGGATCCGGGAGGGGCTGTGCAAAGATATTTGATAAAAGTAATGGATACCGCGAGCGCTTCTTTTACCATGCCGCGGGATGCGGATTCGTGCCGACGGAACTCAAACAGCGCGTCAACAACGCGCTCGGCAAGACGGCACTTGGGAATCAGCTAGACGCGCATGGGACCAGTACTGTTCCCACTTCGTGCTCTTCGTGCTCTCCCTCCTCATGTACTCCTGACCGCTTTAACGGTCCTCTGACCGACTGGGCGAGGGGTCCGGGACGTACGGAGCTCAACAAAAAGATAAACTTTGCTGTTATCAAATTCCTCTGTGCCTGTGCCATCCCGCCAACCGTGATCGACTCGAAAGAATGGAAAGAGGTTCTCGCAAGCTCGTCCGGCGGGCAATACCAAACCGTCAGCTCGAAATTCTTCGTTAACGCATTGATCCCGCGCGAAGCCGCTCATATTCATAACCGCCAAATCGAAATTCTTCAGAAATCTAATAATCTGACAATTAGCTTTGATGGGGGCACAACTGCCGCTTTGCAATCTGTCTACACGGTGCATGTAACCACTCCTGATCGTCGCTCTTACTTGGTCGAAGGGAACGAAGCATCGGCCCAATCACACACAGGAGAACATTTATTTCGTGTACTTGATCAGGTGAGTCCCAAATTCTTTAACTGGTATATATACTTTCTCGGTAGGACACATCAAGTGTTCTACTGGTGATATTCGACAGGCGGACGGCTGACGCTCCATTTCAGATCCTGACAACAATCGGACCGACACGTTTCAAGGGAATCACGTCTGATAACACTGGGAACACGTCTCTGGCCAGAGTAAAGGTGCGCGACGCATATCCATGGATTTTAATTCTTCCAGATCCCTGCCATCGCTTGAGCCTTCTATGCAAGGACATTGCAAAGTTTGATTATTTCCGTTCGGTGAGTTGTATTTATTTCTGAACCATCGGCATTTCTGACCATAGCTCTTCTTTACCAATCGCTGAAACGACAACTTATGCGCATAAACTCGCAATGCGTCTGCGGACCTCTATCCATTCGTGTACAACTCGTGCAACTTGTTGCCTTTTACTTGGCACTTCCAGACGATCAAGAATCTACAGAGGACGATCACCTACTTCAGCAATTCCTCGGCTGCTACCACGAAATTGATGAGGAAACGCAACGAGCTCGGAATCCCGCGCGGTATTGAGAAGATTGGCAAAACTCGATTCGGTACCCTTTTTTTTGCTGCTCAATCTGTCTTGACGAACTACCGAGCGATCTCCGATCTGTGTAAGGCATCCAATATCGTGATAAACGATGTAAATCATCTCTTCATGGGTGGAAGGCCGGCTTTGGAATTTGAATGCGGTCTTGAAGAACTTACGGCCGTCCTCGCACCAATTGCGAAAGTAATCTCCTGCCTCGAGTCGTCCCATTCTACTGTTTCGGACGTGTACTACTTCTGGTTGGCAGTCGCTGCTGAAACTCATCAAGTGCTCGCCGAAAAGTATCTTCCAAACCAGCTTAAGGAGTTGATTCGTCGCGCTGTAAACTATAGATTCAATCAGATGGTCAACCAGGCACCCTCTGATGCATATGTTTGTGGATTTCTCCTTGATCCAAGTAAGTCACTTCCGTGTCAACTGGGCTTATCAGACATACGTTTATCCTCTATCATGTATAGGATTCCGTGATGCGGACATCGTTCGCGATCTCAACCCACTCGCTCTTCAAAAGCTGAAGATACCGGCTCGAGATTCCTCAGGTAAGCTACTAGTAAAGAATGGCACTGATACGGAGCCCCAGATGCCGCCATCGCTTCGCCGAGCTGGTACATTCCTCCTCGGAATGCTTCGAACACAATACGAAAACCTGAAGATACCCATTGTGGGCCTTTCCGCACAGGACGCAAACGTCCTCCTCAAGCAGCAACTAGTCAAGTATACAAAAGCCATCTATCCTTTTGATCGTCCCTTCCACGACACGGATCACGCTGGAGGATGGTGGAAACAACTCGACATTGATCGTACAAATGATGCTCAACCCCTTGCAGTGAGTAATCGTTTTTCCGGTGCTACTCAATATGATTGCGGCGTATTACAACATTTCTTGTAAGTGCTGACATTTTCCCCAGAAACTCGCCAGGACTCTCTTCGAGGTTCTTCCAAACTCTATGGTCGATGAGCGCACGGCTTCCACCATAAAGTGGTACAATAGTCGCCTCAGGAATCGCCAACAAGTCCCTACACTGATACGAATGACGACCATTCGTCAGTGGTATAGGGGAAACGAAAAGGTATGTGCATTACATTCAACTTATATAGTTATGTTAATATATTGTACATCAGGACCAGACCAGCTCATTCCGCCCGACAGTCCGTTTTCGCGACATGAAGGAGACTTTAAACGGATCGAAAAGCACCATCCGTGCGGATAAGCCCGATTTGGAGGGGAAGAGAGACAATGTGCCGAATTCCGCAGGCAACGACAACGACAATGAAGACAACGAAGAAATAAGCGATACCGTAGAAGAGAGCAATGAAGAGTTCGATATCGATGCACTCGAGGATGATTCGGAACAACATAGAAAGTTTTCGGGTACAAAGTTGGACTTGGAGGATACCATCAATATTAAATCGCCTATTCTTCTCGACCTTTGGGCAGATGAAGATCACGCAACGAAACTTAAGGAGGATGCGAGAAAGGAACAGGGGAATGGAAAGCAGGTAGATGGTCGAGGGCAGCCAAACATGGACTTGGGCAATGAGGAGATATGGAAGATGTGATCAATATATATGCCGTTCTGTCAAATTTTTTTGCAATAAATCACTCCCAGTTCACCCAAAGTTTCTTGCAAGCACATTATGTGCTGAGTGTATATGTGTGTCAAATGCAATCTATTTTTTTTCCTCTCGATGTATGCACAGCAAGACTTCAATGACAAATAGACAAAATGACTATTTTCGGAAATATTATGTACTACATTACCACGGGTTTCCAACGTTTCCACCGTGTTTCCAACGTTTCCACACCGCCCACCTGCCGAGTTTACTTGTGGAAACTAGTTTCCACAAGCCCATTTGAGTTTCCTCTCCTACCCTACTCGGCGGAGGCCATACCTCCTTCCTTTGCATCCCACCCCACCATGACTCGTACCCAACGTGCTTCTTCGCCGCGCGCAATCATCAGAGACAGATCTATGTCCAGGTCAGGCTACGACAAGTCACTCCGCAAGGGCGGCGCTGGCCAACACAACTGGGGATCTGTGTACGACGTCTCATTCATGGCATAGCCCAATCTGCATTTATTTCACTTCGTCTTCATCTAGCCGTGACGAACTCGAGCTTGAACGTGAAGCCCTTGAGGACGCGGAGATCGACGAGGGAGAACTCGCTGAGACCTCTCTTGACGTTAACGCTGCAGTCCGTCCCGTTGCGGATGGTCCACCAACTGAAAGACCCTCCTCGCCATTAAGCCCAGAGGAAGTGGAGAAAGCACGCAAGCTCCGCGCAAAGGGTCTCAAGGAGGATGGTCAGTCCTTCATCTTACTCTGTGGCGTGACTGTATGCTTACCCATCCGCTCCCAGTCAACCTCGCTTCTATCGCGCGTACCTCCGCAGCCGTCAGCACCAGCCCGAAGGCTCCTTCTCTCGAGATCACCCGTGATGCTGATGTACGTCATATCACCGTCATTTCCCTCAGTTTCAGTTTTCTCGTCTAATATGTATTCGCTTATTTAGACCCGTTCCATTCCTTAAAGTCATCCATCGCATATACTCAGTCACCAAAGTCATTCAAGTTGGACAACAAAGCAAGCAATTATAACAATGTATTTGTAACCCTCGTAATAGTCCTGAATTTTCTTGATACTCCTCCATACCTTGGTTGTGAGCGAACAATGTGTGTGTCATTCAAGTCACCTCCACTTTCGTCATTTGCGCGTACGTCGGACACTCCAAGTGAGTCCCAAGTCCGTCTACATCAATCCACTCCGCCTCGTCCGAGCTATCATGGTCCTCCGAATCCGTTTCCATCAAAGAATAAAGGTCCGCGTCGTCCAGCGAATCGAAATCGAATGCATTGCAATCCGTTTCCGTCGTCTCTAGTGAAAGACTGAGCGCTTTAGCAAGTTGAAGCTCATATGAGTCCTCGGACTCGCTCTCGTCTTCATATAATGATTCTAGAAAGAATCTCAGTATCCTGATCCTGCTTTTGGTCGGCTGATCATCTTACCGTTGATAGTGTGCCTGTCGTAATCTTCGTCTTCTGCATGCTCTTGATCAACATGGTCATGTTCCGTCTCGGTTTCAGTCTCGGTTTCTTCATCCCCCGACACAAATCGAGGCCGTATCTCCCATCGATATCCATAATTTCGTCCAGGGTAGCATTCACGGCCTGAAGCGGTACCATATCCCTTTGATGTCTTTATCTTCCACGGTTTCAAGTCGCCTGGGCTCTTGCCCTTGTAGTAGTCTTTCTTCGAGGGCATAAGCTACGTAACAAAGTAATGTCTGGGAGAAGTTCACCTTGCACAGCGCCTTCTGCCGCTCCTTGTAGGCGCCGCGTATATTTTTGTGGTCCTTAGCGTGGAGCAACATACTTGCTTGATTATGCGAAAGAACAATCCGTTTGATGGTACTTACGATGTGGAGGGAAAATACCTGTATATATACTACTCTCTGATGCATCGAGTCATCTTGGGAGCGTACTGATGACTTGTCTAACTATTCATCGAGTCAATATCAATACGGATGGAAAGAACCTAATAGAAATTGATACGCTCGAGTCATCACGCTAGCCCAGTGAATAGCTTTCCGTGAAAGGGAAATCGCCTGTAAGCGCCAGTAGCCCGTTACTGACTACAGAGGATTCGAACGATGGCATGTCATTTTACTGCGGACAATTGCATACCTTGGTGTGTACAAGTAGGTATATCATGATTTATCTAGCAAGAAGTAAAGCGTTGTGATCACCGCTCGTGAAATCAAATTTAGTCGCAAATTGACAGCTCAGGACGAAGGTGTTCTGAGGCTGCCAAAGCGTCCGGCAAAGGTCAGCAGGGATCCGTAAAGCAAGCGATGGTCGCGTCCGCCCAGAATCCACCTACCCATTCATTGGTTGAAATATTAGTGCTGTCATCTTCGTGCTTTCGAACAGGCTGTATAACTAAGGCTCCGACCGTATGCGTATAACCCGTATACGGGGGCCAAGGTCTCGATGGTAGCACAGAATTAAGCATATTCATACCAGTTTTGGTCATTAAGGTGGATTACTTACTTGAAAACACTATATTCCTGGGTTACCAAAACGAGGAAGGGAGTGCCGGAATCAATACAGTACTGTTCCCACGCATCTCCTTTCTATCATGGCCCACTGAATTTGTCTGTACGCCCTTCCCGGCAGGGGTGAACAATTCGAAGGTGTGATATTTGCAACCTGTAAGTTCTAGGTAGCTAGAAATGAGCATGTTTGACTCATTTTATTTCTATTCCACAGTTTCTACCCTGTAACTGCCGTATACGGCGTATTCCCCGTATGCAGGCCGTCCGTATTCGTCTGGCGGCCTGGTGTGCCATATATATATCCGTATGAAACCTTTTTTATACGGCCGTACCCGTATACGGATACGGTCGGAGCCCTATGTATAGCTTTCAATACATGCCATCCTCTGATTGCACGGTCCCGGTAGCGTACAGCGAATTAGAAATCAAAGCAAACAGTGCAATTGACTCGACGTCGCTCGCATAGCCCTCAATGGCATGAATAGCTTATCACTGTACTCAAAAGCGGAGTGGATATTTCGGACCGAAAATGCATTATTACGTAACTAGTATTTGCCGTGACCATCACGTAGATTCGTCACGAAAGAGTCACGCTGTGCAAAATTCTCAGCCCGAAGAGATTTTCTGTGCAGCATACAACGGCGACTATCGATAACGATGGTCGTCGCAAAAGGTCTCAAAGCCATCTCGCCTGTGCCGACAGCGTCGGACTTCCTTGACATTGTCCTCAACAGAACGCAACGGAAGACGCCAACGGTGAGCATGGAATCTTTTGAAGATTTTGGGATGACATGTAGAGCTCTGGTTGCACTCTAGGTTATCCACAAAAACTTCAAAATCAGCCGTATACGCAATTTTTATATGCGCAAAGTCAAATTCACTCAGGATTCCTTTGACGAGAAGCTTGGTGCAATTTTAAGCGAGTTCCCTATACTTGATGTGTGTCTTTTTCGTCTTGAGAATACATTCTTTACTGACCATCATGTAGGATCTGCACCCCTTCATGGCTTCGCTTATGAACGTCTTGTATGACAAAAACCATTACAAGCTCGCGCTTGGTCAGCTCCGTACCTGTAGGCACCTCATCGACCAAGTCGCGAAGGATTACGTGCGACTTTTAAAGTTCGGCGACAGTCTTTATCGATGCAAGCAACTCAAGCGTGCAGCACTTGGGCGCATGGCAACGATTATGAGACGCCAGAAAGATCCTCTTGCATATCTCGAACAGGTCCGCCAGCATCTTGCACGTTTGCCAGCAATTGACCCGAGTACTCGAACATTACTTCTTTGCGGATATCCTAATGTCGGAAAGTCATCCTTCCTGAATAAGGTCACTCGAGCGGACGTTGATGTCCAGCCATACGCATTCACGACCAAATCGCTTTTCGTGGGCCATCTGGATTATAAGTATCTCCGATGGCAGGTCATTGATACACCGGGAATTCTCGATCATCCGCTCGAGGACATGAACACGATCGAGATGCAGAGTATTACGGCTCTTGCTCACCTCAAGGCATGCATTCTTTACTTCATCGACGTAAGCGAGCAGTGTGGATACTCTGTCCAGGCTCAGTGCAGTCTCTTTCATTCCATCAAGCCGCTCTTCAGCGGGAAGCCGGTACTTTTCGTCGTCAACAAAACCGACATATGCCGTCTCGAAGATCTATCGTCTGAATCTCGGGCTCTGGTAGACGAAATTGAGAACTCAGAAGGCGTGCGATGCGTGCAGGTGTCGTGCTACTCCGAGGATGGTGTAATGGATGTCAAAAATGCAGCCTGTGATGCTCTTCTGGCTCATCGTGTGGAAACGAAGCTCAAAGGTAGTAAAATCAATACCGTGATAAATCGCATCCATGTTGCACAGCCGAAACCCCGAGATGATATCGAGCGGAAGGCCTTTATCCCGGAAGCGGTGCTTTCGAAAAAGAGATATGATAGCAATGATTCAGGACGTCGGCTTCTGGAACGAGACATTGAAAACTCTGAAGGGGGTCCAGGCGTTTATGTCGTCAATCTCAGGAGTATGTGCCCTATCCAGTTTTCTCTGGCCGTTTTGACCTATCCTATTTGCAGAGAACTACCTGTTGGAAAATGATGAATGGAAGCTTGATACGATGCCCGAAATAATGGACGGCAAGAACATCACAGACTTCATTGATCCAGACATTGAGGAGAAACTTGAAGCGCTCGAACGAGAAGAGGAAAGGCTCGCAGAGGAAGGGCTTTACGATGAGAACTCGGACCTCGACTTAGACTCGGAAGATGAGCAGGATGCCGAAGAACTTCAAGCAGCAAGACAAAAGAGATTAGAATCCCAAGCGACGAAGAAATCGATGAAGAATTCTGCCCGTCTTCCACGAACTGCGGGCCTACGTACTCTCAGTGACCTGTCCGAGGGCTTGACAAAGGCGGGATACGATCCGAGTCGCATAGAGGCACGTGCGGAGTTGATTGCAAAGGCGCAAAGCTTGAAACGGAAGCGCGCCGAAGAGTCAAGCATGGATATAGACGAGGTTGAAGCCGACGGTGCTGATGAAGCGGACTGGATGGATGTGGATGACGACACGTCAATCCAGAAACGAGCGAAGTCAAATACAGGCGTTGTTGTCCTACACAATAGGGCTCCACGGAAGAACAGGCTGCTCGCTGGTTTACGAGATGATCAGGTTCGTCTCCTGCACTCCGCTTGTCTGTCTCCATCTCATGCTTTGTACAATTGCAGCAAGCCGCGAAAGCTGTTAAGCTGCGAAATCTGGGCCAGCGCGAGCGAAATTATCAGGCCCGGGCAGGAGAAGCTGATCGCGCCATCAAGACAAAAATGGTAAGTAATGGAACTACTTGATTGATAACCGCCTACTGATATTATTACCTTGGTCATTCCTTCATAGCCAAAGCACCTCTTTGCAGGCAAGAGAAAAATGGGGAAGACAAACAGACGGTGATGTCCAGGCTGATGCCTTCTCTCTATTCATTAGATGTTTTCCCACCTTCCTGTCTTGCTCTTTTCCGTCTACACCAACATTTCTGCCCTTGTATATAAGTATAGTGCATTCCTTTCGGTTCACAATACATATTTGAGAGATTTCTCGATTTCTTTATCGGTGCTTATACCATCAAGGGCATGTTTTTCCCCTGACGGTGCCTCGTCCTTCCAACGCAGTATTGTCTATCATGCAGTCTGTGCCTCCCGCATGCCTCTCCGCCTTGATGAGTCGGTTCTGCAAGAACTTTTCATTATGGCTAGCTATGTTCCTGAAGGGTACTGATGTTCCTTTTGGCTGCAACAAGTTAGACAGGTAGGCGGCATAGTCGAATCACCGTTCCCTGCTGAGGCCGAAATGTGTTTCCAATCCGAATTTGCCCAGCTCGCGACTCGGCAGGTCGGTCTCGTGATATCAAATATTCTTTCTATCGTACCCCGCCTGCGAACGGCAAGACCAGATCATTGACCATTCGGCCATGATCGAGAACTTTCGCAACGCAATGATGGATGGATCTCACCGTCATCGGCCAGGGCACCGGCTCTCTCATCGACTGCTCCGAGCTCATCCCCGAGGCCCCTGCGACCGTCGAAAATCAAGCGACGTAAGTCCTCAGTTTTACTGAGAACGCGTGAACACGGCACATTAATATTACTTGCTGGCACCGAGATCGAACAGTCGTCCCCCTCCCCCCGCCCCGGCGTCACACTTCCGATCCTACTATATCTTGATCAACGATTTTTTTATCCTAATCAAATGACCGATATCCCTGAGCTCCCGGACGGTAACCTCGATCTCAATGCTGCTCGTCTTCATACTTTCCGCCTTTCGAAATGCACACATAACATACCGGGTGTCGGAGGAGGAAATACATATACTGTATATGTTGTGGTTCTAAAGCCAACGAATCGATCAGAGAAATTGTGTTCCTGAATTCTCCTGGTATCCTGCTAGTGGTGATTCATCCTTTCCTATACTGACCTAGATGGTGCCCAGTCGCTCGAACATTTATGTAACTATGTAACTTACGACAGACCGATTTGGACAACTGAAATACTAAGTAAGTATTTTATATTGCGCAGGAGTGTACAACACATTGATATACGTGTGCTACGTTATGAATGTCTATTGGTCGGGGATGAAATCATCACGAGCTAAAACCACAATTGCTGCCTTCAGTTGACGAGATCACTTGTGCGATTCAGATTCACGCCTGAACTTTTCCGCCAAGGCGCCTTCGACGCTCCAGAGTCCCAAAAGGCCGACGCTAACGGCACTTACAAGCCTCCTATCCCAGGCCGGCCTCTCCCAGTTCCTCCACGCAACGAATCCCACGCCTCCCAAAATACCTACATTCGCGAGACCTACAAGACCACCGAGGACGCCAGGGCGCAAGATGACTTCGCGAACGTGGCGGTAGATAGCTGTACCTTCCTCGCGTGCGCGCTGGCGCTCGGCTTTACCTTCCGGAGTTTTGGCGTAGCGCTCTGCTGCGTAGCCTTCGAGTCCGAGTAGCGTGAGAAGGGAGAGTGAGCCGATTGAGAGCACGCGTTTGTCCCGACGGATGGATGGGTCAGTGTAGAGCGCATAGGATGTGTAGCCGAGGAGACCGACGTTTACTATCAAGTGATTATGAGTATATGTATATCTGGCTGCGCAGTATGAAAAGGAAGCCTACCGACGCCAAGGAGACCACCAGCAACACCAGGCTGGAACAAGCGCTCTTTAACAATGGCCCAAAGGCCTGCAGCCTCCGCCTCAGCATCATGCAACTGGCTCTGCCTAGCCTTCCTCCTCTTTCTCTTTTCGCTTCCATTCACATTACCGCCCTCATCATATTCGTAGTCTGATTCCGAAACGGCGAGAGAGGCGTTTGTCTCTGACGTGAGTGTTGCTGGATGTTCCTTGAAATCTGAAGCGACGACGTTCACTTTTGATGCGTCGTCTGCAACATTTGAAGTCGTTGGCGGGACGGTGTTGAGGAGTGCGGTGTCAGGCTTGAACTACGCAAGTAAAGTTATTATATCTCGTCAACATTTAAATATGATACTGCTTACTTGTTGTGAGAATGGTTCAGCGTTTTTGGCGGTAACATCAGCGTAAGACATTCTGGCTGGCTGGGACTGGGACTGGGGAGCACAGCTGAACCGTAGCCATGGCCCTTGTTGGTTTTATGGACTGGATGCGCCGTGTTCGTGACGTCATCCTCCGTCACCGCACACCACGCGCGCCGATCTTCGCCGCTCTTTGCCGAGAGAACGCGTCGACCCGATGTGAGTCGAGTCGGATCACTGAACGAGCCCTAAGATGTGTAGTCATCACTTACAGATAATTGCAAAAAAAAAAAATACTCATCTTCTGATGATGATAAATGCTGCTTTGCCTCTCCTTCGAGCGGTGAGCATTTCGTAGTTGTATCTGTCTTCCACCGAGATGTATCACTCGGCAAACAGCAGCAAGGACGACGTCGATGACAAAGTCACCGTAGTACAGACGCTCAACGAGCTTTCCAACGCTGTAAAGGGTGACAATGCCGAGATCGTCAAACTGGTTCTGCTCAAGTCGAACTTCTTACCGCTTTGAAAGTACGTTTACATTCTTTCCTCTCATCATTCCTCTGCTCATCCACAGGGTGTATTGTGAATTAGAGCTTTGACAAGACCAATGGGAACATCCGCGACCTCAAAACTCCAAAGTGAACACCGATGTGGACAGGGCATATTATGTGTTTTGGCTTTATGTCGGTATCACGCTCCTCTAATGAGGACGGTCGATAAACAGCGAGTAGAAAGAACTAGACCGGGTCACTGGTTGATATACAAAACGGGTATGGAGATCTCAAGGGGTCGTGGGTTCAGGAACACGAGCAAGAAAGTGGGTGCACATCACCCTCACCTTGAAGCTCGCCGATTCAGAACTTCGAAAATATGAGAGCCACTGCGAAAATTGCTTCTGGAGACAAGGCCGTTGCTTTCGGTAAAGTCGGTGTGAGTATCAATGTCAGTATCTCTCACGAGAAATATTTATCTGGGCTCCCACCCCAGTATCGGATGGAGGCTTTCGAGGCTGTTAAGGCATCCTTGGATTCAGCGCCATCCTGTGCGAAGGTGGTGTTGAACGACATGAACCCTCCAGCTTCTCGCTCGTTTCTTTAAGAAGTAACCGATTTACGCGGAGAAAGTCTTCCTCTCCGTTAAAGTTCGTATTCATTCCGCCCTGCATAGGGAAGAATAAGTAAGCGAAGTCTTGCACTGGATTCCTCGTGAGTCTATCCAGATCCATCTCACTCAATAAAATTGCTGAACTTTCTAGAGGACTTGCAGTGCAACGTTGACAATATCCTAGCGAAACTTCATGGAATGAAGAAGCTTGATCTTCGAGCGCGCTAGAGTGAATAAGTGCCCTATTAAGGATACGATTAAGATTCTGCTTTGTTGCGGAGGGTAAGTTTGATCATACTGGCTTGTCTGAAAGTAAGACGTCTACCGTGAGACGTACAAATGCCGTGAGTGCTCTACTTGTTGGAACCCTGAGGTGTTTTTGAGACATCTTCAGGTCCATTCGATTGCTGGCGTTGGAACCGAGGTCAGTTCTTGGTCTTACGATGTACCTGTCAAAAAAAAAGAAGGTGCCTCGTAAGTCATCTCGACGTGCGAGGAATCGGTATCGTCGATTTTGCTTACTCGAATGTTCAAGAGAGCCCCGAAAGAAATAGCATCGATGGGAACAATATAGCAGACCTTTCGGACGTGGGGTTTTTTCAGAACATACAAAGTACCCGAGGTTTAGAGAGCTAGTGCGATTTCTATCTATCAATGTCGTCCATGCGATAGGCGGAAGCACATTGCTAGATTTCAGGAAGACGTGAGTTCCGGTGGTGATTTAACGGACGATCGGTCGAACTTGTTGCGTAAAGAATTTCAAATCCAAGATAGCAATTCATAGAGGGCATGCGAGACAAAAGGGTATGACTCCGCTCAGCTCAGCCTTGCCTGGGTTTCCGCTCTGGGTCTACACGTCGGTCCCATTCCAGGTTCTTCGGGAGGAAACACAGAACGGAGGGAAACTGTGCAGTCGCTTACGTCAAGAAATGACCCGGTAGGTATGGCACGTAGGGCCAATGTTAGTCGAAATACTAAGGAATACCAAGCTGAATTTAGGCCCAGATATGAACCAAAAGAAAGGAATCAAATTCAGCTCGGCGAGGGCGGCCAGGGCGGCGCCAGAGTGTTCCGCAACAGGTATAGTGTCTGAGCGCAGGTGAACACCGTATCGTAAAAGCGTTAGGTAATGATGTACTGTATACATATTTTATTCTTGGATACACGGGACACGGACTATATGCACCGAATCGTGGTACTGGTACTGGTGGTACTTATCTGCTACGCTACTTTTTACCTCTCACTCCACTCCCTCAGCGCTTCTCTCCCTACCCTCCCCTTCCTACGCCTCGCCATCGTCTCCAGCGACGACGACGACGACGACGACAATGTCCGCCCGCAACTCAACGGTAGACCCCTTCGCCGACATGGGCTCAGCTTCAGGCTCCGGCTCCGGCTCCGGCTCCGTCACGCCTCAACCTCTTCCTGAAGGCGCCGCCCCTCCAACTCCTTATCTCACTCCCCAGGAGTCCACCGCCTTCCTCGACCAACAGCAGCCACTCATGCCGCCCAACCCAAACCGCTTCTCCTCTTTCACCCCTTCCCTCGCCCTCGCAGACTCTCCTCGCGAATCAGCCCTGCTCGGAGCAGAAGATGTCGACGCGAGTGCGGCCGTTCCTCTCACCGGCGCTGCTGCCACTGCAGCAGGCGCAGGCGCCTCGAGCGCAGAGATAAAGCCAGGAATCGGTGGTGACCCCGAAAAGGATATCTTGATGACGACAGGTTCGAACTCTATCGCCGCACCCGACAACGGAGGTCGGAATCGGAACCGAACTAGAATTTTATGGACCGTGGGAATACTCGCATTTATCATTGTCGCTGCTGCCGTCGCTGTTCCCATAGGCGTTATCTTTGGGAGGAAGAACTCCACCGGCGGTGGCAGTGGAAGCTCTGGCAGTGCGTCGGGAGGCTCTGGGTCGGGGAATAAAGGCGGTATTGTCACTGGTGCTGATGGCTCGACTGTCACGACCGAGGATGGCGATACGTTCGTTTATTCTAATAAATTCGGCGGATTCTGGTGAGCAACATTTTTTGTTCAAAACATATACTGATATAAATATGCTGCCAGGTACTGGGACCCAGAAGACCCGTTCAACAACAACGCCCAGCCAAACAGCTGGACACCACCCCTCAACGCGTCCTGGAATTGGGGAGTTGACAAAATCGCGGGAGTAAACATCGGCGGCCTCTTCGTCCTCGAACCGTTCATCGTCCCCGCGTTCTTTCAGAAATATAACACGGCGGATAACATGTCTGTCGTCGACGAGTGGACGCTCTCCCTCGCTATGGCCCAGGACACATCCTCTGACGGCGGACTGTCGCAATTGGAGGATCACTACAATACGTTCATCACTGAGCAGGATATCGCTCAGATCGCCGGGGCAGGGCTAAACTGGATCAGGTTACCCATTCCGTTCTGGGCTATCGAGAAATGGGACACGTCCAGCGCGCCCGAGCCGTTCCTTGCGCGCACATGTTGGAATTATATCCTCCGCGTCTTACGCTGGTGCCGCAAGTATGGATTACGCGTCAATTTGGACTTGCACACCGCACCGGGAAGTCAGAATGGGTATAACCATAGTGGGAAGGATGGACAGATTAATTTCATGAATGGCCCCATGGGATTCGCGAATGCTCAGAGGATGTTGGAGTATATCAGGATTATCACGGAGTTCATCTCTCAGCCGGAGTACCAGGACCTGATCCCGATGTTTGGAGTCATCAACGAGCGTGAGCGTCTCGCTTCTCTCGAACTTTTATAGTTGTTCATGATATTCTGTCTAGCTCTGACCGGAATCATTGGACAAGATAACATCGGTCACTTCTACCTTCAAGCACACGATATGGTTCGTAGCATTACGGGTTACGGAGAGGGCAGTGGCGCCTTTATTAGCATCCACGATGGGTTCCAGAGCCTCTCGGAATGGGTCAACTTCCTCCCTGGTGCGGACCGAGTCGCGCTTGATACGCAGTGAGTAGCAGCAACGCTTCATCTACTTAGTTGAAATGTTCGGACTCAGTGATTCGCTTTAGCCCGTATTTTGCGTTTGGCGGAGAAGCGTCAAGCACAGATCCGATCGAAGCTTGGCCTCAGAAAGCGTGTCTCTCGTGGGGTCTTACGATGAACCAATCGTAAGTACAGCTCACCTCTCTTGCCTTCTTGACATCCTTACCATACCTTCCGATAGTCAAATCGAGTTTGGCGTCTCCATCGCAGGTGAATTTAGTAACGGCATCAACGATTGCGGACTATACCTCCAAGGTGTAGGCGGACAGTCCCAATATCCAGGAGGATGTGACTCTTGGAACGACTACGCCCAGTGGAACGACACGCTCAAAGCCGGACTCAAACAATTCGCGCTAGCGAGTATGGATGCTCTGCAGAACTACTTTTTCTGGACGTGGAAGGTCGGGAACGCCTCCGATACGGGGACGGTGCAAGCTCCGCTGTGGTCTTACCAGCTGGGCTTGGAGAACGGCTGGATGCCTGACGATCCGAGGAGCGCGACGGGGATGTGTCAGTCCCTTTCTGCCACGGGCACTCAGTTCCCCGGGACATTCGCTTCGGCGTGGATGACGGGCGGTCCTGGTGCGGGTACGATCTCTGCGTCCGTCCGAGAGAGCTTCACAGCGTGGCCACCGACGACTATCAGTGGTGCTACGGGCGATATGAACTTCTTGCCTACGTATACGAGCACAGTTACCATATCGACGTTGCCGACGGACACGTTCTTCAGTGAGAGGGCGAAGACTGTTAGCGTTGGCGATGGATGGGCGGATGCGAGTGATACGGCTAGTGGGGTTACTGAGATCGCTGGGTGTAGCTAGTAAGTCCGATCCTCTCTTTTTTTCCATGCTGGACTGAGTTGTCTACTTCCTATAGCCTGTCTGCTTGGGGTGCACTTGGTAACTCATTACCTACGACGACGTGCGGCGGAGGCGCGACAGCTGCGCGAATGGCAAGAGAGCTAGTCATCACTCCACCTCCGACGCCGTAGTCGGCGTGCAAAATCGAGTCGCGTTTTCTTAACGATTCCTTTTCTTTTCTTTTTGACACAAAATATTGATGATGGACAGAACACTTACACGAACAGATGAACGATTGATTTCTTGATTTTCACCTATCTTTTCTTCTTGGTTTCGCGCTTACGCACGCTTTCTCACGACGCCGGCCGCTCCTCATTCTCTTGTGTTTCTTTGGAGGGATGTCGATTTTTTTTCTCTCTCTTTGCGGCTTCCCTTCATACAACTTTTGTATTCCTCTCCGAGTCGGTCCTTAACCTCTCACCGCCATCAACTCCCGAATCCAATCTCGCTTCCTATCGTGCTCCCATATCTCCCCCTCCCATCCATTTTGTTTCTGTCGTCTCTAGAGACCATCTGGGCTGAACTGTACCCACCCTATCACCGTTTTCGCTACCTCGTCATCGCCATCGTTCCCTATCCTCCGCCTACCGACGCCTACCGACGCCTACGATAAATACATACATGCATAGCCCACCATCCTACCCGTGTTCACTTTGCTGTGCTTTTTGCTGCACGCCCCTCGCACGAAAATCTTTCCCCTTCCTTACTTTCACACTTTCGCTTCCTTGTCTGAGAATGGCAAGAATTTACATACAGTATTCTGTACGACTTCGTAGTCATGGTAGTTGTATAGATCGAGGACGGAACAGGACGATTTTCAATCCCAAAGTCTACCTTTCCGATTCTATTCCGTACGCACGATGAGACGGTTGACATCACCGTAGGGATTTATTACGTCACATATTATTCGTCAAGTGGTGACTCAGTTTTCAGTGTCTCAAACTTCGAACTCTCGAATCGAAGCACGGGTTTTTGTACGCACGAGTTACTAGCAAGCATACTCTACAACGTACAGCCCATATACTGAAACTATACGAGTCTCCGAAATCACCTCCCGAATCCAAGGGAATCCTGATTGAAAGGGGCAGGTAGTAGCTCATTCCCCTGAGCGTCCTTCAGTTGCTTATCTCGTTGGTGAGCTGCTTCATGCGTTGTCCCATCCCATGGCGTCAGAATGGTCCAGTATACCGATCAAATTACAGATTACAACTCACAGCCATTACTTCGCAAGCTACGATTGTCCGGAGAGCTTTTACCATCAGCAGTCGGCGAGGGCGTATCTTTTATGAGACCGGATGTTAGCTTAGATGCCGAAAGTGAGTTCGAGGCTTACATGACTTACGGGAATTCGTCTTTTCAGTGACCTTTTCTTTCTTCTTGTCACTTCTTGTACTCCGTGAACGTGAGATAGCGCTGACTCGCCGGAGGGGGGGCAGGAGCCTTCTGAACCTCGTCCATGCCTGCAATCCTCGCTTACCGGTTGGTGACTTCGGCGTTTCCGACGTTTGAGTCTTCTCCTGGGACATATTTACCTATCGTTCAGCATTGACGAGCAATAATGCTCTCTGCTTATATGTTTGGCACCTTTGCAGTGTTTTATCGGTTTGCTGCTGATAATTCACGTTGATATCCCCGGCTGCTCTTCCCGAAACAAAATGCTTGCCTTCGCCACATGGCTGGATCAGCAACTGGATTTGGTGGAAATCATACAAGTGCTTTGCATCCCATCACAAGCTGAGAATATTGCAAAGCACACTGAGACTTGGCCGAGCTCATCTCGAATGGCTGTTCATACGTATTAAAAGAACCAAATTTGAAGCTTTACGCTATCTTGTCCAAGGAAGGACCATGCGTTACCTGATAACTTACCTTCGGCAGAAAGGAACTCGGGCTTGCGACGCTCTTATCCAGTAGATGGCAACACATGTCTGGTACATGTATGGCTAAGGCAGATGTTCCTGTGGGATGATGATGATCGTAGCCGCGAATGCAGATGCAAAAGAGGCAGAAGCGAATGTACAGATCACCAAAGGCTATGGGAGCCAGGACCGAATACTTGCTCATGATGGCTTCTCAAAAATTGCCCGAAGTCTTTGTTCCTCCCTCTGTTTCTCCTCCTCGGCTTCTGCCCAAGCCTCCTCAATATGTCGTCTTTCCTTGCGTGCCAGGCATACCTTCCTGTCGACTTCCTGTATGAATGAAAGTTTCGCTCATACTCGTCACCGTTCCCCTTATGATGCTCCACAAAATCCTTTTGAGTGCTTTCAGGATACTATAGTACACGTCAAGTTTTTGCATTGTGGAATGAGATTCCCCTGGAAGGTCGGGTAGTGCTTTCAACAACTCTATGCAGTCATCGGAGAATGTACATTCTATGAGTTTGTCTGTTGAGAATAGTTCCATGACGTATGAACGTTTACTCAAGTGGATCTTTGGATGGAAAGGCTCTACTCTACCTGCTTTGTTCGATCTCTTATGGTAAAAGCGATCCCTGTCTTTTTGGAAATCAACACAGAGTCGGCTATTTCTCGGACAGAACCCACCTGTTTCAAATTCAGCCTGTACCTTCCTTATCAACTCTTTTATGAGACGATGTCTGTGTTCTTCCCCAGACAGTGTTGACTCGTTAGCTTTTGTGTTCTTTTGCTTTCCATGGCGTGCTTCTTGATCGGATGCCTCAGCCCCTACGGAGGTTGCAAGGCTGCTATGACTACGCGAATCTTCGAGCTTGCTACTGCCAATCCGAAATTATTCTTCAGCGTCCGCATACTTCGTCTGCTTGATAACTTCACCGTGGATTGGAAGGATCTCCACTCTGTTTTGCCGCCCTGAGGATTGCAGAGACAGCTATCCATGGTTGCAATCTTATCAGTGTAGCGAAAACAACAAAAAAATTGCTTTTTCATGATTGTGTGCAAATGGTTTCTCACTACGGCTCCTTCAAAAACAAACTATCAGTACTAATTCTTTTAGTTGCAATGTAAACCTCAAATCGATGTGTTCGTTGTCTGTTGTCTGTAACAACAAAAGGGTCATAGTTGAAGCAAGCAATCAGTCATACGATAGATAAAGTTGATTCATCTCAAAGCTGACAGCGACGAGCACTGAACCAAATCATACCCTCAGTGAGCCTAGTTTCTGCCGATGTTTCTATCTTTCTCTTCTGTGGTTACAGACTCTCCTCCGAGTTCGGATGTAGTTTGGAGCCTTGGCTTTATGGTGCATCTATTTCATAACCTCTTTGGAGTAATGCTTGTATTGTTGGAGTTTCGTGTTAAGCATCATTGATCGACACGCTCGTTCGTTAGAGAGATGTAGCTGATGAGATGTAGAATAAAACTCCGTGTAGAGACGGTGGGGCCAACTCTGAGGAGCACTTTTGGATGATAGAAATTGAAAGCAAACTAACCTAGTAGAGGTTTATGAATTCTTTCGTGGTATAAGTAGAAGCACCATGTCCGAGTCGTGGCAGCAAGATGTCTATAAGGACTTTAGCGAAAGAAACCGAATCTGAGACTTTGCCAGCTCCCTTACTTGGGGGTTCTCTTCGAGATGTCAACCAATGCTGTGCCCTGATTTACTGTTCGAAGGGGCGCAGTGGTCAGTAGCATGCTGGTTATCGTAAAGTAAAGGCAACAAGAAACCCGAATTCTTCCGTGAGCCGGATAGTGATCTATGAACTCAGTTGTTACTTTTCGAAACGCATGGCTCTCTATAAAGGAGATAGACCTTTGTGCAATTTGTTTGTTTCGGCGCAAAGACTTGTTTGTTAGAAGCTACGTGGCGGTCGGCCGACGAAAGTGAGCTCGAAAAGTGAACATCGGGAAGTCCAGTATCTGAGTACTGAGTATAAGCAATCAATAGTCAAACCGTTTGAGGATTGTAACCGGCGAAAAATTCTTCTAGACACTCCATTGCACATGAAAACCATCTACTTCAAAGGCGATGACACGTCGTATAATCTCTCGTGAACTTCACCTATCATTGCAATTTGGCGCTCACACTTATCGCCCTCCTTGTTGTGACGTTTTATTAAAAAATTCAAGTGCTTTCAGGATATCATACTAGAAGTCGAATTCTTGCATTGGAGAATAAGGTTCTTGTGGAAGGTCGGGCAATGCTTCTGGCAGCTCACTACAATCATCAGAGAATATGCATTCTTTTAAAATATGAGTTGAGAATAGTCACACTGTATACAAAACATCCTCACTTAAATTGGTCTTTGCATGGAAGGTCATTTTGTCAGCACCACCTACTCTTTGGATCTTCTTGTGGTAAAAGTGTATCCTGACTTTGAATGAAATTGACATAGAATCAGGTGTTTCTTGTGCATTAAGAACTCGCTCACTTTGAAATCATCTTCTACTCGCCTTATCAAAGAATGCTGTCTCTGCTCTTCCTCAGAGAAATTCAGCTCATTGGCTTCTGTACCCTTTTGCTTTCTGGTGTCTCTGGTTTGGAAGCTTCAGCTCCTTTGGATGTTCCAAGACTGTCATTTTCATCATGTGAATCTTCATGTTTACTATCACTAAACCAGTGCCCTTCTTCAGAATATATTTTGTCTGGTCAAATACATCTCTGGTCTATTTCACTCTCTTCCCTGATCCACTGCTTTTGTATGTCTTGCTTTCAATCACTTTACTCCATCTCTTAATACTAGACCTACATATAGACTAGGAACTGTCAGTTGCAGTATTTTCTCTATATTTGTTGTTCTCAATGCTAGTCATTGTGGGAGTTGACATTTGTGAGTTATCTCTGCAAGCAAAGACTTTGTATGATTTTGAAGGATCCCCTCTCTTTGTGCCATCTTGCAGTTTTGTAGAGCCATCTATTTCACAAGTATATATTTATTTTTGCTATGAAGAAAGTATGCTTTTGGTGATACTGCATGCAAGAAAAGGCCTTGTAGCTTCTTGAAAAGTGAAGCACCAGTTCTGACTAATCTTTTTACTGCAATGTAAATAGGATCGACTGGAATTGCCAATGCCTTCAATTTGATGTACACATTATCTGCCAACACATTAGTCTATAACTACAAAATTTTACGAGAAGATTGACAATTCCTATCTTGATAGAAACTTAACAGCATTAGTTCAGTAGAAGTTTCAATCATATCAAAAACTTGTACCTTGAATTCACCTTGGGTCTATTTGCAAGGAGGCTTGAGTCAAACCAGAATTATAACAACCTTAGTTTCTGCAGGTTTTCAATCCTCTCCAAGCTCTGCTATATTCATCTTTTTGTATTCAGCTACTCTGCATCAAAGTTATTTATCCCTCTAGCTTTGCTTGGCATCATGTTCATCACTAGTAAGAAGATAGAATTGATGTGATATGAATTAGATTAGAGTTGCATGTGGAGATGCTGAGACCATAAAGCATTTGTTAGATGGCAGGCATCTAAAGTAGCACCACGGATTCCTCCTTCATTGTAAAAGCAATCATAGTACAGCCTCTTGGCAGCAAGACATGAATAAGATTTCGGCGAAAGAAACCAAACCTGTGACTTTGTTAGTTCTCACACAAAAAGGAGTTCCCTTTGATTTCTCCATGATGTACCTTAATTGATTGCTCAACTCGAAAAAGTTCGCCTTTTGATTCCATGGTTAGATTAGTACTTAGGACCTTATTAAGGAAGAACGAGAGGCAACCCGAGTTCTTCCGGGAGATGGATAATTAACTATGTACTCAGTTGTTACTTCTCGTAGTAGCCTTGAAAAAGCATATAGCTCCGTTCAGAACGGAGACAAACCTACGTGCGATTTATTTGCTTCGACGAACAGGATTGATTGCACGCTCTTTCATAGATCCGTTTGTTGGGCGCTATGTGGCTGTCGGCCGATGAAAAGAAATTGAAGTGGTATGTCCCGGGAAACCTAGCATTGCCGGACTGTAACAACAGAGTCAAACCGTTTGAGTATCGTAAACAGCGCAAACTTTCGGGACTAACATGTGGATGATACTATCTTCTTTCCTAGGATGTGTTGTTATATGCTATCCGTGCCTAACGAAGGAGGACTTAAGATCCGTAAACTGATTCGAAACAAATCTAAATGGTGATTAGACATGTCAACGGAACGGAGTAGTTCTATATGTCCGGTGTCCGCTAAGAAGTAGCTGAATGTCGCTCTTTGATATCTTGATGCCACACTCGCTTACTGCCGCCGCCGGAGCCCGGTGGGGATGCAAAGAAGAGGACAAAAGCGGAAAAAACGAACTGGTGGTGATTGAGCAGCACAGCCCTCCGCCATACCGACCTCCGTGATGTAATAGCAGCTCCGATCGAAACCACATTTGTCATCATTGAGGTCGCTCGGACGTCTCGGTCTCTTTCCCGCCCTTGGTTTCGCTTTTGTGGCGTCGACCGTATCATACTTCGCATTGCACGGACGTACAGAAATTTTGTTTAACAGGCGCGATTGCCCGACGAGCTGTGCAGTTGATCGGATCGGCCTGTCGGGATTGGCGAAAGGCACGGGGATCGACGACATCTGCTGTACTTGGCGATTTCTTTGCTAAGGCAGTACCATTTCATGTAATGAGAAACTAAAAAAAGGTGCCTTGAACGGTGCATTTTGATTGCCAAATAATTAATTGACGATTACTTATGTGATTTATCTCGACGAGGTGCCGAGATTGAAGCGGACGTTGAACAGCTTGAAGGACAGGGAAATTCTGCAGAAATGGGAATGTCCTATCCTTGTTGCATGAAAATGGATGCTGTGGCGACCTATATGCATCTTGCTTTCCTTCAAACCCGTAGAGTCGTCAGTACGACCAAACGCTGGGATCAGTTTGGTGGTCCGAGGTGAAAGACGTTATATCGCGATCAGGACGCACGGATGACATACAATGTGTACAGCCTTCCGCCTTCTCCACTTCTCCAGTCGATTCTTTCACTTTGCTCTTTTGGAGACTTCCTGTACTTTGATTCTCCTGGTAAGGTCAGCGCGCGAATTGTAACTGAAGCTGACAAACTGCCTTGGGAGGAAGTCACTCATGGTACGTCGAGTATCTTATGCAGAGCAAGCCGGGGTGTGGAATCCTTGTCTCTCGCGTCGATTCGTTGTTCTTTAAAGACGAGCTGGATCCATTCTGCAAATAAAATAAAAATAAAAGTGATCTGTAAGACATAAAGAATGGACGCGAACGTACCTAATGAAGCCACGATATCTCATAGACCTTGGTTAGCAAGGTCACCGATGGAGTCGTGGTTACGTTTTCCTACACGTTCGCCGAGAATGAGTCGGACCGTCGGGAACGTGAAGAATTACCCATACTCCACTATGCATGCAATGCAGCTGAGTTTGAACGGGACTTGGCAGCATGGGACGCGCTTCTTCCAACACGAAGCGGTTCTTCGCAGAATCGGCAGGGTTTGGTATTTCTCCAGGAGTTGATAATGGCAAATGATAAGACCAAGATTGATGCCTATACTACCTACATTATTTCCGAATATGGTTTTCGGACTATATTGAACGGAATCTTTTGAGGACTGGGCCCCAGGCACTGACCACGGTAAGACCAATAGGCCCATGTAAGTAGGTTACGCGAGGTTACGCGATCCTCGGGAAGGTGTTACCGCTTTTCTGTCACCTGGTCCAGCCGAATGAGCAGGAACAGCCTACTTCGAGACCAGTTATTGGTATGAGAAAATAGAAAATTACAATTATGATTGGCGAATAGCGAGTGACCGACGTGAGCGAAGAGAGAGTGAGAACGAAAAGATGGGATCCAGAGTGCCAGTGAACTGAATTACTTTATGACGAACGAGCATCATTTGGGACGAAGAATTTTTTGACAGATAATGCGTTCGAACGGGCGGCCAACACCAACAGCAGAAGATGGAAAAATGGATTAGAGTTGCACTGCCCTGTGTCAAGGTCAAGGACAGGACATTGATGGACGGCGATCAGGAACGTGTCCTAGTCATTCTTTCTTGGCAAGCCATGGTTTGAGACAAACTGAGACACCCATATTTTCTTCTTTTCCATCGTGTGCTCCAGTCAGTCAGAAGAAACATATGTGCTTATGGGTTGCCGACACAATAGGGAGAACAATAATTTCGTGGATGCGATGCGAAACCGCAACGATGGATGGATGGATGGAAGACGACGCGTGACGGCGAAAGGTGGCCGATGTGAGAGAGAGGAATGGATGAGTGCACGTGCCAGACCGGACCCGACGGGAATGTCCATGTTGAAGTGAGATGAAAGACATGCACATCATTGCGTGCAGCTCTTTGTGCGCACATTGATGCATGATGATACGAACACGGGACATAGAAGAATGAAGAGGCGCGAGGATCCGGTTGAAACGAGGCGGTGTGAGATCTGACAAAATGAGCATATCGTATATACCCGTAACATATATCATATCCCGACAGAGGCGAGCAAAGGCTAATCAGGAGCATGCTTAGCTACTGAGCTGAGCCATGTTGAGATCAACAGTTCGCATCAGAGCGCGAACCCTGACCTGAAGAATGACTAACTGCCGATGCCGACAGCGCGCATCCGTCCGTCCGTCCCGCCATCTACATACATACATACATATATAAGTATCTTGTCTACCGCTATAAGTATGATGAATACTCTTACTTGTATCATCCCGTTCCCCCCTGCGAGTCTCTTCCGTTCCTTCCATCTTCTTCCCTCCTCTTCTGCTTCTGCCTAATCGCTATGGACTATTAGTGTTCTCTGACAGTTATAAACTCAAAGAATCCATCGTCGCGTCAACCTCACTCACCACAATATAAATTGACACTGCTGTACTTTACACACAAACAACTGCTATCCATCTACCCGCGCTCTCGTATATCGTCTTGTGTCGTGTCTTTGCACAGTCACCTAGCTTGATTTGATTTGACTTGACTCTACCCAGCATGGCTCACCAAGTAGCAACACCCTCTGACTCTGGCTCTGGTTCAGGCTCTGCCTCAATGGATGCACCAGCCTCGGGCACGACATCGCTGCCCCGAGGCAAAGCTTGCTTGAGATGTCGGAAAAGGAAAATGGTGAGTCCCCAGCCCCATGGTTGGTGCCACTGCTTCGCTTCAGTCCTCCTCGTCGTTCTCGAGATCCTTTTGTCCCATGTGCATTTGAATTCTTCGCTCCATCGCGATGATATCCGAGGAAGATCGGATCTCTATTCATACCGATACTCTTTTTTTTCCCTTTTTCCTTCCTTCATTCTGTATCTCGTCACGTGCTAATCGAGACTGTTTCAGCGATGCGATGGCACACACCCTGCTTGTGCACAATGTGTTCGCGCTCACAAGGCAGATGCCTGTCAGTACGACGATGGGCGCGGTAAGACGCGAACTCAAGCTTTGCGAGAACGGATCGTCCGGCTCGAGGCGGAACTTCAGCGTCTCCGTGAAGGTCGGGGTGAATCCTCACTGGAAAGTCCGGGAGCCCGGGAGGACAGCGTGTTCCTTATGGATCCTCACGCGCCACCACCCCCGCCTCCCTCCAGCTCGGACAGTGAGAACACGTTTGGCGAGCTCGATTATGTAGATTTCGGCGCCGATGCATTCGGGCCGGGTTCGGGCATGGACATCGAGCGTCCTACGACAAGCCTTTCAGATCCGTCGACGTCCGTTTCCGCTCCCATCTTCACGTCGGAACCTCTTTCGTTCGATTGCGTGGATGAGTATGAAGGCGGTGTCCAGCGAAACCGTACAATCCGTCCGCGTGATCACCGCCTTCGCACTCCTGGACTGCAAGAACCCAGAGAACGACCGCGTCCGTCATCTGGTGTGTTTGGATATAGCGCGAACCATCCACTTGTCCAGCAGGCACAGGCACAGGCTTTTGGATCTCCATATCAGGGCCAGTTCCAGCTGGGACACTCAAGGACATCAAGCGTAGGTTCTGTTAGCCCGAGTTCCAGCACAGTAGGGAGCATCGGTGGGCATGGCCAGCCATTAGGAGCGTCGCCTTACAGCAACTATGCGGGTAAGTACCTTCCTAACCATTCGATAAATTGTACTGACTCGAGGATGACATGTTTCAGACCCTTTGTCGCATGAAGCCTCTCCATTCCCCTCTCCCGAACCATCGATGTTCTCGACTGCAATACCTGCTTTTGCGTCAATGCGTCTTGATCGTGATGCAACACTGGACATCAGCTCGGAAACAGAGGCGACGCTGGTGCAGCTTGTTGTTGCGCATCGTGACCAATTCGGGCTAGCCTTTCATCCCGGACGCCTTCTGGCCTCACTATCCCAGCCACCTGAATTGCAAAATCACCATCCCGTGCTGAAGGACGCGCTTATGTTGGTTGGCGCTTACCTTGCTCGCCGCGCATGCGGCACCACGATTATTAGCGAAGCGGCTGAGATGGCTTTGTTAAAGCGTGCTCAGGTGGGATTGAGCGACGCCTTGCATCTTGCTTCCCTTCAACGTCCACGTCAGCATGACGGCACTGTATCACCACCAAGACAACAGAGCCTGGGAAATGGAAATGAGAACTATACTTCCCCGGCACTCGATGCGTTGCAAGCAAGCGTCCTTCTAGCACGTTATCTGTTTGCGGAAGGGCGTAGTAACGAAGCTCGTATGCATGTAGTACGAGCTGCTGACCTTGTCTTACAACTTGGCTTGCATCAGCTATTCTCGAATGGTCCATCGAATGAGTCTGGTGCAAGTAGGTTACATATCCCGCCCCCGAGTGATTCTGTGGCGCTCGGCGAGTGCGTTGCCCTCTTCTGGGTAGCATTTGTCTTGGACCGAATGGTAGCTACCGCTCTGAATCTGCCGCCTTGTATCGCGGATGATGAATGCGTCGAGACACGTATAGACACACCATGGCCGGAGGACGTGGAGGAGTATGAGAACGTAAATACTACTTTCATTCTTGCTCGTAAACGCTGTAGATCATATTTATTGATATACGGACATAAACAGATTCCGATGGAGAGTGTTCATGGATCGGCAACCTTACGAAATTTCTTCGTACATCAGGGCGTACAGGTAGCGGGTGTATCGTTAGGGGTTTCTCGCCTTCCGCTCTGCTCGCCAAGGCCTCCGCTCTATACGCAGCGTGCGCAAGGACATCAGCAAACTGGGGCGTTCACTCGCTTGCGTCGCCCCCGCCTGCTATTGTCATTTCTTCTTCTACTTCGTCAGGTTCGACAACGGCACAGGATGTTGAGCAACCGTCGATGATCCTCGCCCGTCTCGAAGCGTGCCTTGCACGACTTGCTTCAACCCTCCTTCCCGCGCATCAACTTGGCGCTGGACTTCCGGACAGCGAGAGGAGGAAGCAGGTCGTTCTTCATACTCTTATCCATGCGAGTGTTGTGCGACTACATTCCCGCCTTGCACAGGCAGGCGTGGGCGTAAGTCTCGATAAATGCGTACGAGCCGCGCGCGCGGCTGCTGCGCTCACGAGGGCACATGTTGGGGAGAAAGACTATGCCTTATTTGACCCGGTCTTTGAGGTGCGTACTTCTGCACTGTGGACACAGTCTTCTGATTGGGGTGGTCATCTGACTTCTGCATAACACAGAGCTGCTGGATTGCACTCGCTGATGTCTTCACTTGGGAACCGGTACGGGCAAGTGCTGCGACGCCTGGGTGTTCTGCATCGGCGTGGGTGCCACACGATCATGGCGCACTCATCTCTGCTTTGGCTCGCCTTCAAGGATCTAATAATGCACAAGCATTTCCGTTAGACTCAAGTCCGAGTTCGGGTAAGTGAGCGAACAACGCATTTCTGTCCACTATGTATCATCGTTTCCTTTTTCATTATGTTCTATATCTCAATTGAGTAGCAAAGATCTAATGAGTGTCCTTTCTTTTTTTTAATCGGGCTTATCCATCATACATTCATCTAATGGGAATGGAAATGGCGATCTGACTACGTCCGACGTTTCGTATTCGGCTCAACGCGACGACTCCACGCGAAACGATGTCGATATTGATCTCGACCTGGTTCTGAATGCAGCATATCAGCCCCCCCTCGTGCTGTCGTAGGTTCTTCCGGACGGGCGACTCGCGTCGCACTCCGACCGGGTTAATCGGAGCTGGACGATAGGTTGTTTCTGTGGCTTTGACGATGTGACTTCTTTATTTCCCGGCATCCGAGATTTCGCATTCCTTTTTTCTCGGATAAATCTCGCCTTTTCTTTCCGATGTTGGCTGGCTTAGCCAACGCCGTCCTGTATTGTTTGTTATGGCGCGTCACGCCATGACGACTTCATTTGAAATGCTGCAACAAGTCAGCTATGGGCATTACCGCTGCTCCCGATGCCCCGGTCACTGCCCTTCACTACGTGTTCCCCCTTCTCATTCCTTGGCCGCATCAAGCGTCGATGGCAGGAAACGTCTGTAGCGGTGCGCCTTACAATGTATCGTTTACTCATCTCTTGCTCTCTTCCCTCCGCCGAGCGGTTCTACTTCGCTTTTCCTGAGCCTATGACGGACTCTTGTTTGATTCTTTCTTCCTACTTCACTTTTCTCTGCACGATGTACGCATGCACGACTGCTCACTCCCTTTAAACGCATCACTCTTTGGACTCTCAGGATTTAACTAGCAAAGAATCCCCAACGGACATTATTTTATTACATTAGTGTATTACGGATAGCCGCAGGGGCGCCCTTTATTTGGGATAGGACAAACTTTTGGACTTTGGATGGACTCTCTTACAGGTTTGGGTTTTGGTCGGGTTCGGATTTGGTGCGGAATTAATTTATGCCTTTGGACATTGCACATGGACATTGCACCGCGGACGCTCGAGGACATCTGCCTTCCCCTTCCATCTTTCTTAGCCGCCTTTCCCATTCACCCATCCCCTATTGTCCCCAAAATAGCGGTGCTTCGCGGACTTAAACCGGTCTGGATTTTGTTGTGTATCTTTATTGACTTTCGCTTTCGTTTTACCAGCTGTCGAGTCTTCATCTGCTGTTTTCTTCCGTTGTATTCAATTTGCCGTCACGTAGCACACGCATTTACTGCCTGTAAAGAATTCCGCACATATCCCATTCTTCGTCGCGATCACCTCTTACTTTTCCTAGATTGACCTTTTACTTTTCACTCGCTTGGATCCATTCTTTTGTTCCTCCCTCTCATACTCCCGATGGACACTGTTGTATCTATAGCTTATTGTGGATCTTCTTCTCGACAAGGACAGTTCTCTGACGCTCGGACGATAGATTCGTGACTTATCCACGTTCATTATTATTTTTCTTTGTAGGTTTTACAATTCGTTCATCTAGTAATAGTTACGTGACTGACAAAGTAGAGTTGAAAATGAATGGAAAAAGCAGTCGATTTCGTTTTGGTTGAGGGTCGGTCTCTATTATTACCCATCACGTCAAATATTTATGTAACAATGCCGAAACTTTTCCTTGCGGCAATGAAAGGCATTTCACAAGTGCCGATCAAATGCAGCGGAAGACGATAGTACGATCAAGCGGGATAAGAATGAGTCGCTAGAAGATCTCGGAGCACATCATGGCGAGGGGCTGTGCTGGTCGAAATGAGCTTCTTCCGCCAAACTTACACGAGGGACTTCTTTCTCTGATTGATGCGGGCAATCGCCCCTAGTGATTCGACACCTTTTAGGATTACTAACGAAATTCTTGACTGAAACGTTGCAGATAAGGTCCACCCGTCGGGAGAGGACTTGGACCGACATTGTATTCTCATGTGAAGGCGTCTCAGCCAGCCTGCAGTTCTTCGTCTCGTTACGTAGACTTCAGGGTGAATCTTCGACTGGTCCGGTTTCCCATCCAATTTTTTTTTACTTTGCTTGCTCTCCGCTCCTTGCTTCTTTGTCGATTCGTCGTGGCGATCATGCCGGTACTTCCGTGCTCATGGCGATTGAGAAAATCAGTTTATCCACCAATGCCGCTTGGACCGTGACGTGACTTTCTGGGAGCCGCGTTTCATTGCGAACATCTCGGGAATCCGCGAGCGGGTAACTTCAAACTTTTCAAGAGTGTTACGTTCGTGTTTTTAGGTTTGCCAACGAAAGTTGGAATGATTGTGCACTGGCCTTTCGAGCGTGATGGAAATCAGAACTATAGCCGTGGTTGAGTATCCGAAAGTGAGTGTGTCAGTCCTGTTTGACAGTTGTCTCTGCTCTCAGGGATTTTTCGGAAACTTCCGGCCTAGTGCAACTAACTGCACTAGCCTTGCAAACCACCTGTAGCAAGTCCTACTAAAAATTCGTTATGTGAGCCAGAAAGCTTGCGGATATGCGAATCAAGGAGCTACCTGGCATCGTGTCAAACGTCATTTGATTCTGGGTCTTCAAAAACGTCTCTACTGCAGTCGGCGTATCTCCTTTTCTGAGCAATTGGCAAAAAGAAGTTTCACTCTAAGATTTAGCTATTAGGTCGCTGACTCACCACTTTGCTTGTATCCAATCGAGAATTTCATCGTGCCGAATCAAGTTTGCATTCGCCGACGTCAGACACAAAGCTGGTATGTGGTTTGCATATAAACTCACCAGCTGAGTGCTTGAATAGACGTCTTCCGACGCTAGTGGTATGTGGGATGGAGTAGTAGTGGCAGTGGATTCTGTGCGTTCCGGTCTTGAGGATGCACAAGTCAACGCAAGTGGTCAACGAGAAGTAGCTGATGGCGCCCCGGACATACTTGCTGGCTCCAAAAGTGTGATGACTAGGATTCAGAACGGAGCCAATACGGATTCGACACCTGGGCTTGATTCTGACCACTCCAACGTCAGCAGTACGTCTGGACAGCCAGATGTAAGGGATGGAGCGAAACCAGACTCTAGCGACGAACTTGACAAGCGTTTGCATAAAGGCTTGGAGGAACGTACGCTTGTCTTGCTTGCTTGCACGCGAGAATTCGACTGGTTTCTGATTCTCCCTTGGATGGACATCATAGACCTGCAGCTATTCTTTGGGACCACTGAGCTTGCGAAGGACGAAGACGCAATTTGGCCAAATGCCAGTAAGTTATGTATGACTTCATCTTCTAGACATCAGCGAAGACGCAATTGTATCTCTGGATTGTAGCTGGCTGGACAAACTGTCCGTTTAACCGCACCTGTGCCTCGTTAAGCTCCGATCCACTGCCTAAGGGAGATGCTGCCGATCAGAAAGAAGCAGAGCTCGGTCTGCTTTATTCGATCCTTTACTCTGTCCTCGTACACTTGATGTCGATGCATGCGGAGGAAAGGCAGCTGATAAGGACCGTCAGGTTCAGGATAAGTGACGTGTGCGTCCAACGGAACAAGAAGCTTTTGGAGCTGAGGCGGATGCAGGAGATGGAGAAGTAGTCGACGTTGAACAGCGGGAGTATTGTGAGTAGGAAGAATTGAAATGAGTCGTTCCTTTGAACCAAAGAATTCTTATGGAGAGAAGTGGGACCGTATGCTTTAACCCTGATTAAGATATTCTTCTTCACACATATTGGCTCACGAATGAGCAACCAGGAGTGTGTGAAACTGACTTTGAGCATCTCCGATCAAAGACTTCAGTGTATACGGTATACATTCATAGGCCCCCAGGAAATTCTCTAATGGATCGAGGTAAGTCAAGAAGCAGAAGGGAGCGCGAGAGTGAGAGTGAGAGATGTGCAGGAGATTTCATGGAATAAGTTTTGCTGGCCCGATTGATAATAATTAGGAGCGTCTGCAATCAGAAATGGAGAAATCCCGAGATATCCGGTATTTGGCTCGCAAAATGTAGTCACTATAAAGACTGAGAATATAGACCCATTGAATGGATTGATATTCCCGCAACAGCTGTGAAGAAAGCAGTATATCCTGTGAGTATACCAGGTCGTAGAATAACCTAGCAGACAAGATCCTGATCGAAGTCATACGACGGATGGTGTTCATCGGCGAGATGCAGATACCATGTGGAGTCCTCATTGTGCAGGACGGGTAGGAGCCGCGAGAGACGTTGAAGAGGCGGTGCTGACGGAGCTGAGCTAAGAATAGAGGATTAGCACCGAGTTGAGGCGGTTCCAGTAAGTTTTGCTTCCTCCTGATATCTGGTAAGTAGGTTCTGTCGCGGGATAAGGAGCGTGCACTCGTTAACCGTATTCAAGTTGATGAAAAATCTTTCAGAACAGATATCGTCCTTGACGAGGAAAGGTTCCAAGCCGAGATTGGCAATGTTGAAGTAGTGCAGAAGTCTTGATACCTCCTTGTTATATACAATAGATGGGGAAAGCAAGGAGAGAGCGTGGATAAAGCGTGTCCTGAAATCAGAAAGGCGCAGCTTGATGTGAGAGGCGGACGCCATGAACATTGAAACATTGGGTGAACACGCAAAAAAGGGACGACACGTGTGTCAAACAAAAACGGCATGAGGTATCTGAGGTTAGTCAGCGCCCGACAGTCTCCGACGCAGACGTATACAAATAAAAATAAAATGACAGAAAAATAAAGAGGACTGATTGCGGGTGCAAACAACACAACACAACATGAAGAAGTGACGAGTGAGTGTATGTACAGTACGTTTGTGTTTAATTACGAGTACTTTATGTACGTGCGTGCAAGAGTGGGGACCGGAAGGGTGGCGTGGGAACAGACATGCTGCGTCAAGGGGACTTGCTTGAAGTAAAATAAAATAAATAATCCAGTCTCACTACGCTGCTGTGTGTCATTATCGTCCCTCTCTTTCGCACCTTGAATCCTCGCCATTGCCACCTGCATCCTCCATCCAGGCAGAACAGCAGCTACGACGGCACGGCCGAGATTGAGCGCGCGGGACTATATAAATTGACAAAGTACAAGCCAGCGCGGAAATAAAAAAACATCACCTGCCTTTTCTGGACAAAGATCGCCGGTCATTCATTATTTCGACCACCATTTCGACTATCCGTCTCCTCTCAATTGTCCCGTCAACAACAGTGCTCAACACCAAAGCACAAAAGGACGGGCCTCTCGTTCTTCTCTCTCATCTACCACTATCATCTCTCTCCTTACTCTCCTTCTCCTTGCTTCTTTGTTTTCTATCCGGATTCTAATTCTCTAGATCTTCGTTTCTGACTGACGGACTGCTGGCCTAGTCTCCCACTGAAATGCTGTTCCCCGTCGCCGCCAGGTTACAACGATATGCCGCTATTGCGTTCGCCTGCTTTGCGTGCACTTCGCTCGTCGATGCGAAAGAGGAGGTCCTATGTGAGTAACATTCTTTCAATTTGTAGTAGATGGCCGAGGAGGACGGACGGATGGGGAAGAATAGCGCGGCGCTGCGGAGATCTTCATGCACAGCAGCGAATAGCACCCGTGCATCCCGATACTGCCCTGCGACTGCGCGCTCTAGCTGAGCTGGCAGTGGGTCTGTGGGTACTGTCACTTTCTCTGTTACGGAGTGTAATGGACGGTGTACATTAACCGTCGGTCGCGTTTAACCCTGCGCGCGCGCCGATCGGCATGATCCTATTTTTGTCGTAAACTCGAATTCAGTTTCGATCGGCGCTCTCAGCTTCTCAAATTCTCTTTCCCCGTATATCTTTGACTGATTACTTACTCTTATTCACTTTATTTTATCCATATACAGTTACCTCTTCGGTATCGTACTGCGAGCCACCACAACTCATTCTCGTTCAGCAATTCGACGTCATGTATTTTGTCAAGAACGAATCCGTATTCTTCAACATCTCTGCTGCTTCCGTCGAGGAGAACGTGAACGTAACGGCGAACCTGATGCTAAACGTATATGGCACCCATAGCATAAACATCACACTGGATTTATGCAGCTTGCTCAACGGAGCACTTTGCCCACTGCCGACCTATAATTTTATTGGCAGCGAAACTATCTCAATCAAGTCTCTGGGCCTTGATCTTGCGAACAGGATATCGGGAATAGCATATAAGATCCCGGATCTGGAGGCGTTTGCACAGTTGACACTTACTCGAGTGGATACCGGTGAGGTCAAGGCGTGTGTGCAATCAACGCTATCGAACGGATGGTCGACGCGACAATTGGCGGTCGAATGGGTAACCGGATGTCTTGCAATATTCGCTTTCGTCTCAGCCCTTCTTTCAACATTACTATCTTCACCGTCACTGGCACCGCAACGCCTCATCGACCTAATGCTGCTATTTCAGACAATCGTGGCAAGCGCACTTCTCGACCTTAATTATCCCGTGCTATACCGCGCGTTCGCGACGAACTTCAGCTGGGCTCTTGGCCTTTTCGGCTCAACCGAGGAGAGCTCCATGCAGAATGCAATTGATAACATGCGACATCATACTGGTGGTGACATGAGCGACGCTACCGGTGGTGATGGTGTCGAGCTTGTGAATAGGAAGCTCAGTCCGTACAACGTCGCGACAGTCACGACTGCCGAGACACTTGAAGCAATCAAGAACCTCCAGCAAAAGATTGCTGCCCACCAGCAACTTATTGCTAACGGTACTTCGGAGTTGAACGAGCTTCTGAGGAGGGATACGACGGTGACGGTAACAGAATCAAACGTCCTTAACGCGGGTATTCCAGTGTACGTCAACTCGCTAGGTATCAGCACTGCGAATGCGTTCATGAGCATATTCTTCACTCTGCTCATGTTGGTCGCAATTGTACTGTTTGTCTTTGGAATGGGATGGCTGTTTTTATTCTTCGTCACAAAGAGGAAGGAGAAGCGAGGCCGAGATGCCGGGAAATTAGAGGAGTGGAAGCAGGGCTATGCTGGATTTTGCAAGTCATGGGCGCTTAGACTCGTGAGTAAACTTAGTGCTTCACCGATTGTCGTTCTGATGTTGACGTCACGATAGATCCTCATTGTATTTCTTCCTATCATGATCTTCTCCATGCACCAATGGACTCTAAAAGACTCTTGGCTCGCAACGCTCTTCTCCGTCCTCACCTTCCTCGTTATCCTATTTTATGTACTTTATCCATCCTTCCTCACAATCCGGCTTGCGAGGCGATCACGTCCGGATGCCTTGTATGAAGAGCTTCAACACCGCGTATCCTTCGGGGTTTTCTACGCAGCCTATCGGCCGCCACGGTGGTGGTTTTTCACTATTCCAGTTACTGTGCTGTTCATCAAGGCTATCGTGACGGCGTTCGGCTATGCCTCGGGTCTCGTACAGCTCATTCTCATTCTCATTATCGAGATCTTCCTATTCATCTCCATTATCGTCTTCAAACCGCACCCTACCCGTGGCGCGGATATCCTTGCGTCAACGCTTTCCATTGGAAGGATCCTAATTACTGCACTGACGTTTGCGTTCGTGGAGAGTTTCGAGGTAGCAGCGATTCCGAGAGTGGGAGTTGGCATCGCAGCAGCCGTCGTTGCGAGTCTATGTGTTATCCTGATGTTCTTTAACATTATTGTTAACTTTAGTCTATGGGCGCTTTGGCGCGAGCATTTATCTGCGCGCTTAGGTACGCGCTTAGGGTCGACGTTGAGGCTTGGGCATTGGGGACGTACATCTGCGCCGGGAAGTGCAAGGGGGTCGGCGAATAACTCGGTTATAGATGAGAAGGACAAAGAGGCAGATAGTACTACCGCTGAACTTGGTGCTTCGCGGTTACGCGGCGGTGCCGGAGCCGCCTCTTTTTATGATGAGCGCCCCAGTAACCCAACACCTGATCAACATCAACCGTTCGACACTACAATGAACTCTCCATGTCCGTCTATTACTCCTACGACCGCTTCGTCGAATAAGATGTTCCAGCGAAACTCGGATTTTCGAGTGTCGTATGCAAGCAGCCAGATGCCGAGCACGGGCACGACGTTTGACTCGTTTGGCGCTGCTTCATCAAGTACGGAGACCACGTTCGGGCGAGAGCTACCTCGTAGTCCAAAATATGAAGGACTTGGATTTGAGCGATTAGTCGACGAGCTTGGGACTTCAGAATTGCCGTCCACTTCATCTGCACCCTCCACGCCCCAGTCGCAGTCGCAATCACATTCGAGAAAGGGGAGCAAGATGGAGACTTGGGTTCCAAGCGTAGCCCTTCCCCGTATGTCGGAGAGTGCAGAAGAAAGCCTTTGTGACGATAGAAGAGGATCGCCTCCTAAGACATGAACACCTGTTTCGTTTTTCCATTCGTGCTTCCTAGTCTCTTCTCGACCTCTGCTATCATACGCTTACGGACCTGTTTGGTGAACAATCCCCGCACACGCGCCACCCTTTGCCCAGCATTCGTATTGTACATGACTCTCAGCATTCTGTCAACTACTCATCCATCATCACAGCAGCTATAGCATTGTTACCGAAACGCAGTGACACCATTCATAGTATACAATTTCTACTTTCCATTTTTCTATTGGTTACCAACTTGCGGGTCCCGGCGCTTTCCTACACGTGCAAATATGACGCATACCTATCTTCTAGCCAAATCTCGCGCTTTTGGCATACATTCCATTACCATAGCTACATTTCCGTGCAATTGTTTCCCGAAAAAAACAAAACACTCATTATCTCGTTTCACTGTTATTCTTGCATTGATTGCTAGACATGCTTCCCTCATCCATTGTACAACATTACTCTGCATTCTACTACGGAAATACTAATGTTGTTAATCTGATTTGCCGTTCCCTTATTACTGTGCATGCAGGAGACAAACTTGAAGTATAATATTCTCGGTTTAAATTGGCCGTATTCAATTTTTATATATTTTATAAGGAGATGGACAGCAATAACAAAGTATGAACCAACCACTCATCAGAAAAGGTCAACGGCTCCTTTCCTGGGAGATATGATACCCACGACCTTGCTCTCAAAGTCAAAAATGCCACCTGCTTCCGTGGCAACCAGGTCTGCCAAATCCGCGTCGACATCAAGACCGAGTAACTTCTCAAGATTGCTGGAAGCGAGTGCAAGGGCTTCAGCTTCCGAGATATCTCCAACAGCCTCCAAGGCAGCCTATGAAAAGGTAAACACGCTTTCACGCTATCAGAAGTTATCAAATTAGACGTGCCCAGGCTGCATCGAAACGCGTATTTCGCGCACTCCATGATTCCTCGATCCCAATGCCAACCGTTTCATTATGACTGAGTAACAAGGATATCGCACTGTGTTCAGATAACGGTGGCCCTGGCAATCTGCAGTGACATGGCTGGATCAGCCCAAAGACTGAAGGCAGATACACCAGAACGACCTACACTCTCCGATGTGACCAGGTATAAGGGAAGGGCCGCGACGGTATGAGCACAACACCGACTTTAGCCTGGGCTAATTCCTCGGCAAGAAGATGGGCCTCGGCGCCTCCGACGACAGTTACTTTTATCGCTGTGCTTGTCTGTCGCTCTACTTCTTCCTTTAGCATCAATAAAGTTGAGATAAGGTCTGCGCTCTGTGCTTCAATCACGAGTGTACGCTTTCCCTGGAGAAATGACGTTTCTATCAAGTTGATTGATTGAAGGGGAAAAAATTACGCACGTCTGCGACGTCCATGAATGATGATCCAAGCTCGCCCTCGCCAACCTGTAGTAGTAATCGACGCAGCGTTGCAATCTGAGTACTTATACTAGGCGCAGATCCTAGATGCCCGATGGTTACGTGAAGTGCGGTAGTCTCTTGCACAAGAGCGCCCATCTCCAGCTTATGAGCTGCACCCAGACTAAATGCTGTGCCAAGTCCTGACAAGAAGCTACGAGTCTTGGGCGCACTGACGCCGACTGTTACACCTGCGCGATAGGCCAAACTATATCATAATATAAGAACGTGATTCCATCGCGAAATCAATTAACATACTAAGCATCTCGTGTCGCAAAATGTAGACCGTCTGCTGCATGGATCACGGTTCCATCGCCGCCAACGATGTGAGGAACATCCTTCGATAATGGATCATATACATATCCATCTGATGTGGAACTCTCCCCTTCAATTTCTTCGATTCCTAAAGGGGCTCCGTAAGAAAGCAGTCCAGGCGAAATTTCGCCCCCTTTGAGGTCTATAATATTTGTTTCCGGGGCCCCGAGAAAGGCCGCGCATGCGTTCCGCAAGCCTGAGCATACAGGCTTGCCTTCCTGCACTACGAAAATTCCAAGAGCACCACCTTGAGCTTGGAATGATCTGACTTCCGCAAACGGACCTCCTTGCTCTGTGCGCAGAACCACTTTCCTAACGTTTAAGAAGATCACTTTGTCGGAAGCCGACTTCTTCGGTGTCAGCGGAGGCAAGCCTTCGAACTTGACTGCATCGGCGGCTTCCTTGTCGAAGTTAGGCGTCTTGGGCACTTCTTGGAAGCTATCAGGCTTTTCAATGATGATTGGATGCTCAAGCTGAGCAACTCCATCAATGAAGACCTGCTTAGGTGTTGCTCCAATCGCCAGTGGATGGGAATCCCAAATCACGATATCCGCGTCAAAACCTTCCTTGATGGAACCAATACGGTGATCGAGGCCCATCAACTTGGCAGGTGTCGTAGTGACTGCTGCGAGTGCAAGATTGGTCGAGAGGCCATAGTAATGCGCTTGCTGAGCTTCATACAGAAGATAACGGGAGTTAAGAATGGGATCTATGAACAGAACAGTATTAACCACTGCTTCATTGTCCCGTGAAGTACATACGATCGCTCTAATGGTGAATTGGTTTAGCACAATACCATTACTACTACGAACGTAGAGATACCTTCATAGCCACTGAGATACCATGTTCGGCCAGAATACGTGGCGCGAACTCGGATCCTCGGTAAGCTTCACGCTTGTATCGGGCTTGAGTGGCAAACAAAGCAGAGCCGGGTATATGACCTGTGAGTATTGTGAGCGCTATGACGGTTAGAACCCGAACCAGGATGTGTACCGTAGGCCTTTTTGATAAGGTCAGGAACGAGGTACGTTTCGTGAGCGTGATGGAAAGCAGCAATGGGGAACCTGAATTCGTTTGTCAGCTGATAAGGTCATCAGAACAGGGACATCCTCGCGAACGATAGATAGCTTACCCGGACTATATCATCCAAATCGACTGCTTCATAGCAATGCACGTGGACCTTCACTCGGCCGCGAAGAACATCAACTAGAGCCTCATATTGGAGCTCGTCAGGGAAAGCACCAAGCCCCTCCCAATTGTCACTTAAGACCTTTGCACAGTACTCATCCTGTTTCTCCTTTATTTGTCGTGCTTTATCGTAAATTTCACGAAAGGCCCATATATTGTCCATGCGTGTATTTCCGTACACGCGACGTGGATTCTCCCCACAGGCATGTCTTATAGGCCATTAGTCCCGATTTTGAGATAGTGAAAGAGAATGAAAAATACTTCATCTGCCTCCATCGTGGAGGAAGTGACCAGTCAATGGAATTCGAGCTATTCAACGTGAACGGAGCTTCAAGAAGCCTAGACGTCGGCGTACGTTCCAAGGTGTCACGCAACTTGATAACGAAGCCCTGACCACCTAGCAACAAGAATGAGAAGTGCAGATAGAGCTTGAGAGGGTAAGACAGACCAATTCCATTAGCGGATCCAGGGAGGACCAACGAAGTTGTTGTTCCACCGGAGATGGACAAGTGGTAAGCATCGTCGTGCGTATTCAAACCATCGAGAGCTCGCAGCCAAGGCTGCACAACACCCTTCAAAGAATTATCGTCTTCAGCACCGGAAAGCTCTGGTGCTGGGTCATCGCCGATATGCGAATGGAGGTCGATTATACTTTGTGTGAAAATCGCGCCATTCAGGAATTGTCGTGTATGTGTAAATGAAATAAGATTGAGTGCGCACCCAGGCGATACCCATGCTCCATTGGCGTCGATAATCGTCAAATCATCATGTAAGATGTTGATGTCTTCGTAGTTGATACGACCAATAGCTTGTATAAGTCCTTTGTCGAGCAAAATATCTCCTTTGATTATTTCTTGGCCATCCGCTTGACCAGTCCAAATTGTGGCGTTCCTGATCAGAGCAGACTTCGTTCCCGGCACAAATCGGTCTGAGACGGCTCTCTTTCTGAAATCTGGCGGGGGTCCTGGCTTATATCTGAGGTTTTTACAGCGCGCTTGGATCTGTTCTGCATCGATGGGGATGTGCACGCCACGATGTTGTCGAGACGAGGCGAGGTGAATGTGAGTACCGAGGACAAAAAGTGCAGCAAGTGAGAGAATCAAGATTGGCAGAGGTCGGTGGCGCCGCGCCCGGCGTCGAACAAGCCAAGTCGGTAAGTCGTCGTCGACAGCGCAGGGCGATACCTTTTCCATTGTCGCCGCGACGCCGTCAGGACCAACTGCTGTCGCGCGAGAGAGCAGAGCATAGTGACATTCTGTGACATTACGCGGTATTGACGCGAACAGCAAAAGTGCCGAAATTTCAGAATTTGTCTAATTCTACAGAAATTGCAAATATCTACATGAAGGCGTTCAATTCAATCATACAGAGGCCGAAATACTACTGGTAAACGTCAAAAAAAAAAAAAAAAAAGAGAGAGAGAAAGAAAGAAAGAAAGAAAAGTGAGGGATGCACCGAGAAAAGAATTCGAAGCGCATACAATTATCATTTGCATTGGCAGTTGAACCGAAACGAAGTTGCAGCGCAAGTAGAGTCTTCACATAGCAGACGTGCGTCTAAAGAAGTTATTGATTTTGGGTTTTTTGTACGCAGCCTTGCGTTGGTAGTCGATCCGCATCGCTAATTGTTGGATCACTGCTTTGGTCTCCGACCGGTCCAGATGAGCAGCACGCGTATCAGCTATACAGAGAACAGTGAGTATTTCCTTACGGATGGCCAGCAAAGACTCATACCGATATTGTTACCTAGTCGCTCAAGTAACCCTTTGATAATCTCCAACTTAGACAACACCCTACCACGGCGCCGTGGAGAATCTTCACTATCTCGTGCTGCACGAGCTTCTGCCTTCTCGGACAGTACGTACTGAGGAATATTCATCAGCACGCGACCCAGGACCTCAACATGATGTCCTAGCGCAGCATAGTCTAAGGAATCGAAATGTCCCGAGTTGCGGCTAATATTGAAATGGTCGGAACGCAAGCCAGAGTCCAAACGGGTATCGAGGAGAGCAATCACATCTGCGAGCGAGGGAGCGCCAGCGACAAATTCTCTTGCCTAGGACGAAAGACATAAGAAAAAGTTTGACGGGTCGTGATGATTTGCCTACCAATCGTGCACCATAATCGCCGGTTAGCATGGCAAAAGCTACCCATTGTCCGACACGTCTTGAAACAGGATTATCGCTGTCGACAAACGACAGAAGGTACTCTTTATTCGCCGCGCTCAGATCAGAAGTGAGAGCAATGATTTTTGAGCAGATCTCCACCTCCTGGTATAGCGATTTCACTTTTGAGCGACTGATTGAGAACAAAGATTCCAAACTTACTATTTTCCCCCTTTCAGCAAAGAAATCTCCGCAATATGCATTGATGAGACAGTTGAGAGAGCGTTTGATACTGAGCCTCAGATTGATGTCTGTCTTGATATCCATTCCGATTGCGACAAGTAGCGCAAAGTAAACTGGGACGTCTTCGGCATGTAATAGGTCTTCTGAGGCGAGGCTCAGGACAATTTCGGAAAGCCTCCAAAGCGCCTCAGAACGCAGAACATCAGGAAGAGCTAACCGATCACAAGACGCTGTCTCTAGGTGAAGAGCATCCAGAAAATCCCGTCTCGCACCGAGCTTTGCTAAAGCCTTCAGAACAGGGCTGATGGAGATGACAACCGCCCGACTCTCCTGAGATCGAGACTCGCAAATGTGCTTCAGGACAGCGTGAGCTGAAATCGCCAGGCTTCCGCTAGTGCAGATGGCAACTTCAAATAGCCATTCCATAAGGCCAGCATCCTCAAAGCTGATCAAGCCTGATTGCAAAATAACGGCAGCCCCATCGATATCTGTAAAGTAGTGAATATTGAGAGTATCGACTTAGACGCAGGCACTGACCTGCCAAATCAACAAGCTCTTGAAGCAATTTCAAGGAAGGGTCTGCAAGGTTAATTTCGAGCCGTGGGAGACCGACCACGGAAAGATTAACTCGCTTTGCTTCTTCCGAAAGAGCTACCCAGAAAGGAACTCCGAGCTTCGCGGCTACGGCGTTGCCCTTACCTCTATCCTTACAATCGTCCTCAAGAATCTTTCCGACTACGCCATTGTCCTCTTCACCGAACAGCTTGCGTTTGTCAGCTTTGCGAACCACCATCTCGAAGTCACCTTCATCGCTATTCTCTCGGCGTAGCTGCGAACCTGGTCCAGAAGCGCCGTTCGTAAATCCTTCCGCAGCATCAAAAAGATTAACGTCGTCTTCTAATTCCGGGCTCAAGATGATCTTCGTGTACCTATCCCGGCGGGCCTTTTCTTTAAGCAGCTTCGCAAACGGATTGACCCGCTTCCTTAAAAGCGTATTGGTAGAACTCGTAAACGTAGTTGGCAAATTAGTTGGCGCTCTACGAGTACTCGTAGCGGTCGATGAAGAACATGATGGTGACGCTGATCGTCGACTCGTCCTTCGTGAACACCTCTTAAGATTCATCTGATCCCCTAGCTCGTCAATGTCCGTGAGTCGAGAGTTATGGCCATCATCAAGAGCTCCATCAGATGTCTTTGAAGTTGCGGATTTCCCTGTTGTCTTGCAAGGGCTGATATTCATGGTGTCAGAGTAGAATCACGTAGAGAAGAGATATGAAATGCGTACTTCCTATCCTTTGTGAGTTCCGAGAAAATATTCGTAGGACTACCAAGCTCGCTGTCGCTGTCATCCAAGGAACCAAGGACGATCGAATCTTCATCTGGCATGGCCATTGCTTTAGCCCGAGCATCTGCTTTGATGCGCTCAATAATGGCCTCAGCCTTCTCTTTCTGACTGAGAAGTAGGACGTCTATATCCACTGCCGCCCCTACTTTGCATGGAAAGGATGTGTCAGGAGAAACAACTCTGTCTATATGAGGAGTCTTGCCTGGCGAACTTCTCGTCGTCTCACTCTTCTTGCGAGAAGACTCCTTCACGGGTGTCGCCACCTTCGTAAGGGAAGAAGCTGTTGACCCCAGCATCGGTGAAGGCGACTTGGAACCGGATGGTATCTGGAATTGCTCCCCGCCGACTGAGACATTAGACCTCCGAATCGATGAGGTCTTTGTGGGCATTTGTAGATGCGAATTCTTTTGCGGTGTCTTCTGCAACGAGACCTTGCTTGAAGATACCGGAGTCGCTGACCTTTCCCGTTGTCCGGGCGAGCTCAGAGGATACACCAAGTCGAGATCGTCCGCATCCATGCTGAACTTCTCGTCATTTCCATCAGAAGGATCACTAGATTCCGGGAGAACATTGGATTGTGACGAGCTCAGCTGCCATTCCCGAACACTCTCTTTTATGTCTCGAAGATTCTTGCGAGATTCCTTGGGTATATTCAGCTCTCGCTCATCTGATTGAGACGATGGTATGACCTCCACAACATTCGAAGGCATGTTCGGTGAGCCGCCAGAATTTAGGCACGCGCGCTTTCGTGGAACTGATGGTCGCGAGTGGACAGAAGGCTCAGGTGTCACGAGCTGAAAGAGTATGAGTTTGACTACCAGGAAGGACAAAGGCATCGACTTACGTCAATACGCGCCGGCTTTGTAGACACGACTATAACCTCCTCCATAGCCTCAAGATCGATCACATCCCCGTCGTCCGACTGCACACCTTCTGGCTTTTTCCTCTTCCTTGTAGGCTTTCGCGCCAGAGATGCAGTAATTTGTTTGCCTGCACGGTTCGGTCGGCCGATTGAGGCCTGAAATCTAGGACTGCGTCTCCTTTGCGTGGGAAGAGGAGAAGAGGAGGAGACGATGCCGTATGTTTGAAGATGTCGACGATCCTGCTTGAAAGGAGGTACCACTTCGACAACGCTATTGTCAGCCGATACCGTGGATTTACTAGACATTGATATGTGCGATGGGGCATCAGAGGAAGAAGAGACGTAGGCGATCTCGCGGTCAGGCGGAGGCGGAGGGCGCATGCTTGAATGAGGAGGAAGTGTCAATGGTGGTGCGTTCTCTTTTCTGACGGATCGGAGAGGCGATGATTGAGGTCTGGTGAATGACTTGGCTGATGGTTGAGTCTGTGGAAAGGTAGTTTTCCTCTGCTCTTGTTTGCCTGGCTGCTTTGCGGTACTGCTCAAAACCGGAGCTGACGATGGCGGAGCGCGGCAAGAAGAGTTCGGCTGTTGAGCGAAGAAGTCGGTCACTTTGTAGTTATTTTCTATCATCGACCGCCGAGCCTTCGCCATCCTATGCGCGTGTCCGCTAAGCGCTGTTTAGTGGGCAGTCGACGCCGTCGGACGTGTCTATACGATATAGAACAGCTCTATGCAGTGAGGAGAAGCAACCAGAGACGCGACAAACACTCGACAGACGCGCACCGAAACACGCGTCTCCCATTTGGGTATGTGGTAACCACGGCCTCGTGACATTAGCAGCTCAGATCACATGTACAATATAATATCATGATTTCAATTTCATTCTATCTATCTACCCAGTCTCTGATGCGGCTTAGATGGTCAGTATTTGACACTCAGGGATCAAGGTTCGACTCACATTGTACATGTACATATACTGCCTCCAATTCTAGCATTCATGACCGGTCTATATCATGTTTCCGTATGCATCAAGCCCGCTGTATTTCTGCTCGTAACGGGCCGGCGAACGTAGTTCTCTGCTAGTCCTTGAGTCCATGTCACCATCTGATGGACATCTACCGGTACCGCTCGTGCTCGGTCGTCTCTCGCGGACTAGAGCTATCGTGCCATCCGGAGCGATCCCGGCAAATGCATTGGGCGGAATCTTGAACTTGAGAAGACACATTGCGCCTCTTCTGAATTCGGTCTGCCGTTTGGCTGGAGTTGTAAATGTATTATTTGATGCGACTTGGCAGAATCTGCAGCGGCAGTTCGTGCTTTCCCGTGCTCTGTTCGTAGCATTTCGCGGTGAAAGGGTCGATGATTGATTCATTTGTTAAGCACGTGATGAGATGGGATGAATGCACCCTACAGAGGGTTATGGATGTAGAGAGGAGCTGTTGAAAAACAGATCGAATACTTATGAATCGAATCGAAATGCGTCCACCCACCTCGTCGTCGACGTCGTCGTGCACAGATGAATGGCGTCGATCACTTTCCAAAAGTACTTACCTGTTATGGTATCTATATTACACGACGCACGGACCACCGACGCGAGGGGGTATATAAGGCTTCAGGAGTGCGATTTTGAAATCCTCAGATTATACTCAGCTAGGATCTATTGTATAGGTGCTAACTCGAGTCTCGCATGTTTACACATGCCACACTCTTCAAATCCAGTAGATGACATCCGCGCTGCCTCGTCACACTGAGAACTATGCCTGTCTGCTTTCCAGCGTCGGGCTCGAGGACGTTTGGTTTGTCTTGCTATCACATCCCTTTGTGGGTGTGTTGGGTGAGCTAGCCAGCGAGAGCAGCGTTTGTCTGATGGATTTCTTTTCTTTGTTACTTCTGTCACTGTAATTGTAGTTTGATTTGCTGTTGAAATGAAAGGCTTAGCCTAAAAAATTTGATTTTTTGCGTGATATTATTTGTAAACGAGAATCTCGTCGCGGCATGATCCGCTAAACTTTGTTGTTTACCATGGCATGGACTACAAGTTGCTATAGTCCATCACCGACATGCCTCACATACCGCTCGTCGTGTCTGATGGTGTCCATGAGGATGCAATCCGTGTGCTCATCACTGGATTCGAGGCAAGATCGAGATGCCATTTCAATCAAATGTTTATCTGACACAACGATCGAAACTCTATATTCAGCCATTTGCCAACTACAAAATAAATCCGTCTTGGCTCGCAGTACGCCCTTTGCACAACGTCCTTCTAGAAACTTCAAGTCCATCAGAGCCCGTCAAGCTTGAAAATCAGCAAGTCCTCACGGACCCTGACGATGCTCGGCCAATACATATAACTTCGCTCTTGGTGCCTGTCACCTACGACGGCGTCCTCTCGATAGTGCCAAAGTTACATGCTCGGCCGCCTCTCCTACCTTCGCCTTCTAATGACGGTCCGGAGCTAGCGTCGTTTCCGATCGGCCCTGATCCCCCGGCAGACGGTTACGACCTCATATTGCACGTAGGTGCAGGCATGACAGGGAACCTGCGCATAGAGAAGCTCGGACATAAGCTTGGATATAACGTGCCGGACGTCGACAAGAAATATGCGCCTGTGGTCCATAAGAATGACGAGCGGGGCGACAAAGTCAATAAGGCGGGAGGTCTGGATGCTGCAGAAGTATTTGAACGGGCGCGGGTGACGCTCGGGACGCAGGACGAGAGCGTGCGCGGATTCGCCCAGGGTTACGAGTCGTTCGCGGGAGAACTCGAGACTGATATTGATATCGATGCGCTGGTTCAAGAATTGCGAGACTCGGGTGTAGATGTGGGTAACGTCAGGTTCCGTTCCGCTGTTTCTGTCACTTAGACTTTGAAAAAAAAAAACGCAGGCGGTGCAAGCAAGCACAAATGCTGGGCGATATCTCTGCGACTTCATCTATTACTGCTCTCTCGCTGAGGCTCGGCGAACGCGGGAAAAAGAGTCGGGCAAAGCGACCAAGGTCCTCTTTGTTCATTGCCCACCGGTCCGCGAACCGCTTAGCACCGAGTACGTTACGGAGGCCTTGAAGCTCATTGTCGCCTCCATTTGCAGGCGAATCAGCTCGAATTGAAGGATCAGGTCAGTAGAATTGATAATAAGGAGATTTATGCGGTGTAGATATAATTTGGGTAGCGTTTGGTGAGACTGTATTCGTGGGAAACTTCAATTTGTATTAGTCCAGACGCGTACTCGACTTCACTGTATGCTGTTCAACTCAATTCTACTATTAACATCACCAAAACCTTGTTTGCGCCGCAACGTGAAGCCCTTGGAATCTACAATAGCAAGCCAACGTCTCCATGATGAATTTCACGGAGACACCATCTGTACAACATCCTCGTGAGTTCCTCGCAGTCGTTCTCGCAGGGTTCGGAAACGAGTGAGTCAAACACTGTTCAATGTAGTCGTAAATATACATTGATGGTGCCAGGTTGCAGCCGCTGACGAGTAATTATGGCGATCAGCCGTGTCCGAAAGCTTTGTTGCCGATTGGGAACAAGCCAATGATCTCTTATGTCTTAAACTGGATCGAGGAAGCTGGGTTGAAGGGTGTGTTGTACAACCAATTCACACTGTTGATTCATTTGAGTAACGAATGGCTCAAGACGTGTTACTGATATGCCCAACGTCGCACCGCGATCCGATTTCTCATCACATCAACTCCGATCCCTCGTCCTCATCTCTTTCAAATTTAAGCATTGAGATACAGACGTATGACCAATCACAAGATATCCCTGCAGGTACAGCAAACGTTCTCGCTCACTTTGCGTCTCGTATGACAAGTGACTTTGTCCTCCTACCATGCGACTTCCTTCCGCCGCCTTCCCTGCGTCTTGAGACGGTGTTGGACAAATTCAGGGTTGAAGCGAATACAGACGGTTCGATCGCCACGGCGCTTTTCTTTGAGCAGCGTCCGCAGGAAAGTGAGAAGGGTAAGAATACGGAGGAAGCATGGTCTCCGCCTATATCTCCGATGCCTGTCGTGTACGACGTGAACAGTGGCACGCTTTTGCATCTTGATACGCTAGATGATCAAGATCGTGACGGCGACGAGCTTGCGCTGCGCATGTGCACGCTTTGGGCGTACCCTCGGACAACTCTTTCAATGCGTCTCGTTGATGCGCATGTGTACATATGTCGCCATGCCGTGCTCGACGCTCTGCAGATGAAGAAGGGACACTTTGATTCATTCCGCGAGGAATTCTTGCCATGGCTCTGTAAAGTCCATACACAGCGAACGAAGCGGCAGAAGTATAGGAAGGTGCTTGACCCGCTTACGAATACCCAGACACAGACCCTCGCTCTGCAGCACTCGACTTCGTACCTGCCACCTCCTCAGAAGCTGAAATCACCCACCTCTGGAGAGAGTGTGGAAACTTCGTCGTCAGCGGACGAGGGAGATGACGATGCGGCACCGCCCAGCTTTCGCGTTGGACTCGTTATACATCCTTCTTCAAGGGGCTTTGCTGCACGTGCGAACAATCTTCTTGCGTATCTAGAATTGAACCGAGCGGCTTTAGGAACAATGGCACCGCCCACTCATGATCCTGCCTTGCGCGCCTTGATCGATCCAAAAGCAAATGTGACACCAGATAGTCTCATCGGCTCTTCGACGCGCGTCGGCGAGCGAAGTACTGTCAAGCGTTGTGCGATCGGGAGTCACTGTATAATTGGAAGAAATGCGAAGCTCATCGGATGCGTTTTGATGGAGTACTGTGTTATTGAGGAAGGGGCGAAACTCGACGGGTGCATCCTCGGGAAGAATACACGTGTAGGGGCCAAAGCGGAACTGGTGCGATGCGTTACTCAGGCAGGCTTCGAGGTTGAAGCTGGTGGCGTCTATAAGCACGAGAAACTTGAAGTATCGGATTGGACGGCAGGTGCTGATGGTTCTGAGGGAGAAGTTGAGGATGAAGAGGCGACGAGCGAGAGTGACAGCTAGGGTATTGAGGATAGAGTACCGCATACGAAACCGCACATAGATCATCCGTCCGAGTCCGACAAACATACACATTTAATTTACTCTCGCCAAGATAAATATCAGTCAGGCTATATAAGTACCTCATGACCGATTCATAGTCTTTTGCGAAGCAGTCTCGACGTAGAATAATTGCTAGCGGCTGCATTGCCTGAATAGAATACCAATACTACATGACTACCGCCAGCACCGACGTACACGAATTTTTTATATCATCTTCGGAGATTCAACTTGACCGAGGAGAGCGCGGCGAGAGCACGTGACGAGAAACCGAGCTTGGCGCCTCCTCCTGCTCGGAACGGAAAACGAGCTCGAGGTACTGTGTACTTCGGGTCGAAATATAAAATAAAATACAGAATATAAAATAAAAATGAAAGAGATGCTGCGAACTGGGGAATATTCCCATGAAGCGAACACGAATAGCGGGTCGCTCCTTATTAAAGCTCAGCTCATCCTCAACACAACACACTACAGGATTGACGCGGCATTGCCGCCCTTTTCTTCGTTTCATTTCATTCCGCGCGCTCTTTATTTCTTTCTACGCTATCACTCTTAGCAGCGTCCGAGCCTAGCTCACCGACCACGACCACTCTCTCGCTTACCTCGCGTAAAGGAACAATGACGTCCAAGTTCGCAGCGGCCGCCGTGTGCCTGATTGTCCTTACCGTCCTTTCTTCATCCGCAGTCGCATCTCGGGCGTCGGCATCCTTACATATCCCACTCGCAAGACGAAAGATCTCGCCCAGGTCAATAAATGACTTCGCAACCGTAGCGGACAGCATTCGCACAAAGTATGGTCGACCTGCCATCGCCTCATCGTCCTCCAAGAAGAGGCAAAATACCGCAAACGTAGACATCACAAATCAGCAGGCCGACTCCAGTTATTTCGCTCCTATTTCTGTCGGGACTCCGTGCGTATTCCTTCACCTTCCCCTTTTGATGACGAGATCCATGCTTTTGTTCTGACTTCATGGTAGTCCGCAGGAATTTAACGTCATACTTGACACTGGCTCCTCGGACTTATGGGTTGCTTCAAATCAGTGTCTTGCATGTCCACAAAACTCGCCTTTGTTCGATTCTAGCCAATCGTCTTCGCTTTCGTCCTCTCAGCAAAGCATCACAATCAGTTATGGGTCGGGTCAGGTCGCAGGGACGGTTGCTACAGACGCTGTGAGCATGGGCGGCTTCACCATCTCCGAACAAACGCTCTGTGAGCAGCAACGATCTCTGTAATCACAGAATTGCGTCTAATCAGTTTCATAGCAATTGTTGATCAGATCTCGTCAAACTTCCTGACACAGCCTGTCTCCGGACTGATGGGTTTAGCATTCCAGACGATCGCACAGTCGAGAGCGACCCCATTCTGGGAGACCCTTGCAAATGAAAACCAGCTGACGGACCCGGAGATGAGCTTTTGGTTAACGCGGTTCGTTGACGACCCGCAGGCTCAGGAGCTCGAACCGGGAGGAGCGTTCACGCTAGGCGGGACAAACTCGAGTCTATTTACAGGCGACATCGACTTTGTTGATATTCCGGAGGACGTAACTCCCAGCTTTTGGCTTCTCCCGCTTCAGGAGGTGACTGTGCAAGGCAATTCCGTGTCGATCCCAACCGGGGATGCCGGACTTGCAGCGATCGACACGGGCACAACGCTCGTCGCGGGCCCGTCTACCGCTGTGCAGAATATCTTTAATGAGATTCAGGACTCCGAGGCCCTCACCGGACAACTTCAAGGGTTTTTTGCTTTCCGTACGTTCCCATTTCCTTGTTTGTATACCATTACAACCAGATAATGAGCTTTATTCGATACAGCGTGTGATACAACTGTTGCAGTCACTCTAAACTTCGGCTCCCGGACTTGGGAGATCAGCGACGCTGATTTCAATCTCGGAGCGATCGACGCGCAGGGTCAACAATGTCTCGGTGGCATATTTGACCTGGATGCGGGAACAAATATAGACTCAAGCAACTCTATTCCTGCGTGGGTCATCGGTGACACGTTCCTCGTACGTTTCACCTGTTCCTTTCCTATCAGCACCCAATTGTGATCCTTGCTTTCGCAATCGCAGAAAAACGTCTACTCTGTTTTCCGCTTCAACCCATCGTCTATCGGATTTGCTCAGCTCTCCGATGCAGCAGGCGGTGCTAATGGTACGACCGCCTCCCCTTCTACATCAACATCTCGTTCGCTTTCGCTCACCTCTTCTTCTCACCCGGCGCCGACGGCATCGATTCCGATACCATCTGTTTCGTTTTTGTCGTCGTCGGTCGTTACAGCTCCGCAACCTTCTGGAACAGCAACTGCGAGAATCACGTCCGGAGGTGTCCCGTTACCGTCTAGCTCTCAATCGGCTGACTCGAGTTCAAACGCATTCGCGAGCAAAATACCTACGGACCGCAGTACCGTTACATTATCGGTGCTCTTCAGTGCCCTAGCAGGTATTCTCGCATCCTCGTCGCTATTCTCATAGTAGATCAGGGCATCCTTAATCAAATCGGAACATTTGACTTTATTAACCAAATTTTCGACCTTCATATTGGCACGAGCCGCATGACTTCAGTCGCAATCATACATGAAAGCGAATAGCGCTTTACGAATCACGTTGCATAATGCAAGGAAGCTTTGAAGATACATGTATATCAAGAGAGCATGATCCGCGAAGGGTGACCGTTCTCGCGAAGATCTTGTGAACTTCGATACCTACGGGACAGTGTTTGAGACGATGTGTGCATATTTTCTCCGAGGTTAACTGACTCACAGTTTCGCGGTGTCGAGGCAGTCAAGCATCTCTCTGACCCTCTAAGCTATCAAAGTCAATGCGTATCAAATCGCCATTTATACCGGGAATGCTCAGAGGTCTTGGCTCTACAGTGATGCGGCGACTTTGACCTGCGAGAGGCGAAACTGCTATGGTCAACTCGGACGGACTCAATTCGGGTAGACATGCCTCGGCGAAGTGTGAGTTGATTTTGAGCAGTGAGCTTGCGAAGTTCTTTCTCGGCGTACGTGTTGAAGCTGTGTCTCGTCCACATGCGGAGCTATGGCAAAGCTGAGTCGGATTCGTCTTTGAGGAGTTGGAACGAATGGAGTCTTGACGGTCTTACTGGTTTTGCGGTATTTGAGGAGTTGGAACGAATGGAGTCTTGATGGCCTTACTGGTTTTGCGGTATTTAAGGAGCCAAGCTGAATGGGTCTTGGTGATCTTTTACCAGTCTTGCGCGCCATTATTAATTTTTAATCAAGACACTAGATGTATCTCGGACCACCTGCACTCGCACGATCATGCATTAATTTATGATTTACTCCACGTTAGAGGAAGTATATTGATCGGCGATCTGCGCCGTGGATATGTTATCTGTGGAAGACAGAATACAGAAGTATAGCGTTAACGCTGATATCTTTTGATAAGTGCCAGAGCCAGACGTTCGTAGAATGATGGTTTGGGGACATTGCGCACCGCAGGTAACAATTTCTCGGCGTATTGACAATGCATTGGTATGTATCAGTCTGCCAAGCAGCTGTAAGTGTTCTGAAAATGTAAATGCTGATAATTGCGTCAAGCACCGAATATTGCGTTTCCTGAGCGTTGTGATATAAAGATATGATTGGCTCCGGACAATCCAGCTGGGCACGTCCTAGGGAGAGGTCACGAACCACATTCATTCACTACTACATGACATACGACTGGTTCACCGCGCGCGCACATGAACTTCGGCTGCAATAAGCCTCTCCTTCAGTGCGGAAGAAAGATCTGGCAAATGTATGCTGGCATTGCTGCAGCGAGGAGATTGGCGGTCACGTGCGGAATGTGGTCTAATTCGGCCATCCGAGTCGTAGTCGTAGTCGTTTACACGACGGTTGAATCATCTGACGCATTTTACAGCATTCATCTTTCGCGTTGATTGAGAGTAACGGTTGCTACATCTCTGCTCATGGCAGCAGAAAAGCGGAAAGGAACAGACCAACCACATGCCTTTGGTTTGATTAAATAGTCCAAGCGGTGTCCTGTCCAGTCACGCTGCACCGTCCTAACCAATTCGCACAAACTATTTACCAGACGATGGCCCATGCCGCGGCTCCCAGCCCTCAATTCTTCTATATAATTGGTCTCTTCGTCCTCCCAAACCGAGATAATCCAGGTATCTTCCGCCAATGGTGCGTCCCAAGCTGTCTGTCGCATCCCACTCATCTGCTCAATCACATATTCTGGTTTAGAGTTACTCTCATAAAACAACTATACTATCAGATCGCTTCGCCGAGGCCGACTCAGCAGCCCGTGCCGTTGACGTCAATAAGGTGAGTACTTCATACTCTCCTCTTTCTTCATGCACCGATGATTGGGATTGCAAGACGCTCAGGCTATTTGATGGGCGCAAGGCTTCTCTTTCTCTCGATGTCATCGTTGTTGGTTGCGGACTGGGTGGCTTGGCTGCTGCTCATACTCTCGGACACGCAGGACATCGCGTAACCATACTAGAATCGGCACCGGCGATAGGTGAAATCGGTGCTGGAATTCAGGTGACTCCGAATGTGAGCAGGTTGCTGATTCGATGGGGTCTGGGAGAACAGTTGAAGAAAGTCGGCGTCAGACCGGAAGCGATTGCATTGCGACGATGTAAGGAGCGCAGTACAGTTCGTTCTCGAAACAGGACCATATTAAACAAACATCTTTCACAGATAACACAGGTGAACTTGTTGGCTGGACAAAATGGGGAGATGTTATGGAGAGCGATTATGGCTCTCCCTACTACCACATTCATCGCGCGGACTTCCATAGGCTCCTTCTGGATCTTGCGGCCTCAGTCAGCACACTTCGGCTGGACTGTACCGTTGCCTCTATTAATCCTTCTGCCCCGCGTCCTTCGGTCACAACTACTACTGGAGAGGTGATTTTGGCCGACCTCATTGTTGGAGCCGACGGTGTGAAGAGCATGGTCCGAGAAATTGTTCTCGGAGCACCGACCAAAGCAACTGCGACCGGTGATGCGGCATATCGGGCGGTAATACCGACAGAAAGGATGCTTGCAGATCCTGAGCTACGACCTTTCGTGGAGAACCCTGAGATGACGGGCTGGATGGGTCCGAGCAGGTGCGCAGATTTCCGATAACGCGGGTTCGTTGCTAATACCCGGATGTGTGACACTTAAAGACATGTTATGGCATATTGTATCGTGAGTAATCTCCATGTGTGGTGTCGATATACCGCGCTAACGCCTTATAAAGCGCGCGAAACGAGAATACAATCTTGTGATGATACACCCTGACGATGGTTCTGACGAATCGTGGACTGCGGAAGGAAGCGCCGACAAAATGCGTGCCGAGTTTGCTGGCTGGGATCGGAGGTTAGCGACCACAAATGACATGACAATATTCCGTGATTGACATGTCTGGCCTAGAATTGAGAAATTGTTGTCTATGGTACCTTCAACGCTCAATTGGAAACTCATGGATCGTGAACCGCTTCCAACCTGGATTCATCGAGAAGGACATGTCATTCTACTTGGAGACGCCTGTCACCCTATGCTGGTGAGTAACTCTTTTCCCAGTTGAAGTAGCCCATGATACAAGCTATCACAGCCGTATCGTGCGCAAGGTGCAGCAATGGCCATTGAGGACGCAGCCGTGCTTGGCAACATCCTGTCACGCCTCAGCCACGCAGCGGAGCTCGTCCCGATGTTATACGCGTACGAGCTACTTCGGCATTCACGGACGGCTGAAACTCAAGCAAGCTCTCGACTTAATCAACACATCTTTCATCTTCCGGATGGTCCAGAACAGGAGGAACGTGATGCCAACATGAGATCCGCGATGCGCGTCGAGTGCGCTAAATGGGGTCTTGGTCCTCCAGCGCTGATAGAATTCAATGGAGAGGGAAGCAGCAATCAGTGGGCAGATCCGCGCAAAAACCGAGAGCAGTTTAGCTATGATGCCGATGCAGAGGCGGAACGTTGGTGGCGAGATACAGGGTCGCGACTCTGTCAACATGTTCGAAGGCAAGCAGAGGGGCAGGCCAGGGGCTCAGAGGTCTTCGCAAGACTATAATAATGCGCTGCGTCATGTCGATCAAATCAGATAAATCATTTTCTCTCAGGCTCTGAATGCATTCCGTGCTGAGCTTTTTATACTTACAATAGATTGTGTTGCATGGCTTCTCCCTACATTGTTGTTTGAGTTGCGAGACAATCCAGAGAAAAATGAGAAGCTACAAGCATTTACCAGTCTTTTCATAAGATACAGGACATAACGGGCAATGATGCATCTTACTGTAATAAAGTGCATTTGGTTTACAGCTAGTTGCAAAATTGTTGGCAATCATGTGATTTCACCACTTTTCATGTCACAAGTGCTTCAAAACACAGATAAAATCATATCTCACCCAAAACTCAATGGTTTCACATCATCTAAGTTTCTAAATTCATATTTTCAAAAGGGCTTTCTTTAAGAAACAAAGATTGAGAAAATAGAGCAAAAAATGACCCCAAAATAGTGAAAATATTGTTTTTTACCTCTTCTTTGCATATATATTTTTTTCTGTGATCTCTGCTGGTCCAGCACCTCCCCAAAGCTGTCCAAAATGATAACATGATTATACTATGAATTTACAGTCTGAATTTGAGTTGAATTGTGTACCAGAATGTACTGCTTTGAGGCATGCCTGAATCACTCAAAACTCATTATTCCCCCCTAGCCTCCCAAGCTCCAGAAAAAATTCTTACAGGTCAGATTCATGCATGTAAACTCACTATAGATTAAATACATGAGCTTTGAGCACCACCTGTTGCTGTAGGATCCACTGGGGAGCTGTGCTGAACAAGTGGTTCTGGTTGTATGCACCATTCGAGACAGTATCTTCTCAGCTCACCAGTGCAAGCTGAGGCCCTAGCTAATATATAAAACTAGTCTATTACATCTGAAATGAATTTACATATATGAATCTGACCTGTAAGAATTTTTTCTGGTGCTTGGAAGGCTAGGAGGAAATGATAAGTTTTGAGTGATTCAGGCATGCCTCAAAGCAGTATATTCTGGTACACAATTCAACTCAAATTCAGACTGTAAATTCATAGTATAATCATGATATCATTTTGAACAGCTTTGGGGAGGTGCTGGACCAGCAGGGATCACAGAAAAAAATGTATATGCAAAGAAGAGGCAAAAAACAATATTTTCACCATTTTGTGGTCACCTTTTTACCTATTCTCTCAATATTTGTTTCTAAATGAAAGTCCTTTCGAAAAGATGAATTTAGCAACTTAGATGATGTGAAACCGTTGAGTTTTGGGTGAGATATGATTTTATTTGTGTTTTGAGGCTCTTGTGACATGAAAAGTGACAAAATCACATGATTGCCAACAATCTTCACAGCGGGCAATGATGCATCTCAATGGCACCGAGATAACTCCCGAGATGTATGTGAAAATTTAAAATCTCGTGATGTGTCTTGCCGCATGAGAGATTTTAAATTTCCATGCTGGAGAGATTCTAGAATCTCTCTAGCATCAAGATCCTTTCCAAGATATTAAATCTCGGCCTCTTGGAGACTTAAAATTTAGCTAAGCATCTCATTAGGGATGAAATTTGAAATCTCTTTGTCAGGATCTCAATGTGTCCAAAATCCTCCGCAAGATGCTAAATCTCATTGGATACGAGATGTAAAATTTAATTGCTGCATCTCGTACACACCAAGATTTTGACACACTCATCACGTGATCAACGCGTGATCAACGTGCGATCAGAGTGCGATCAGAGCACGACCATCGCGTGCTGGTCGCGCACGCAATGAGTGGAGTCAGAGATGAGATATTATATTTATGTCATTAATATTCGGTCCCCACAAATCAGTAACCAAGAGACAAATGCTAGCGTTTATTCTAGGTTATGCTGTATCAATCCGTCATGATATTTCACTCGTACGTTGTCTCTTCAACTATCAGTCAAACCCCGGGCCTGCGTTCACAGATAGAATATGACTGGCTCGCAATCCAAAGCACCCCATGGTGGCAATCTTTTCCTTAACAGTATCCGAGGCTGATTCCTAACCTGATAGAGCTGGTAGTTCAGAGCGACCCGAGGTCCCAAACCGGGGTCATGGTAATTATGGGCACGTTCAACCACATATCGGAAGGAGCATCTAAAGCTGGTCCCACAATACAAAAGGTCGAAGAGTGATGAGGATGATGTTTTCAAGGTAGCACAACTGGATGGATGGCCCGCCGAGGTCTGTAACATTTTGAGAAAAAATCTCCGACGATGATCTTGCTTTACTCAAGCTATCAGAAGAATATGCGCATCCACTCTGGATGATTCTTACGGTTCTACCTGTTCTACCTCCTCCAGCGTGTCCATGCATTTCCACCGATGGTGAAGCCTTACGCAGTGAGGACAATTTGACATACAAATTGGGCAACATCATGAAAGCATCCACAAACATGTTTGGATGTGAAGCTCAGGCCCATGTTATATCTGAGTTTGAGCAATTGCTCCAAGCACTATGTCCAGTTCCGTGTCTCCACATACATGGACAACGACATTGCTGGACTGGGACACCTCAAGCTCTGTAAAAGTCTGGTCGACCTGTCAAAGCTATTCGCGCTCATTCACAGTAAAGGGCAAGGAGGGTTATCTATGTGGTAACTTGATGGGAAAAGTGTCCATTTTTTGGCACATATTGTCATCGCTGGAGACCCAAACCTGGAACTTGACGAAGTTGGCATGCCGAAGAGTATCGCCACAACTCTTGTGTACCATGAAAGAGGATAGTAGGAAGAATGTCTTGATTGACGTGCTATTTAATACTGATTGACAGTGACTCCGTACAATATCGCGTTCTTACAAGAGCTTGTTCGGAATGGACCGAGAGAATATCCTGGAGCACGATATGTGATTCAAGATACCGGGGAGTGTAGATCTTTGGTACAATAAGTGTGTGGATGCATTTCTTCAGTATGGATGGATCATTGAAAGGCACATAAAGAACGAAGAGTAAGTCAATCACAGACTGTAAATCACATACAAGTAAGGAGGTCAATGTTAAAAGTAGGAAACTGAGGATGAGAGAAGCAATAAAAAAAATCATTCATCGTGCGACCAGTGCGCGATGGTCGCACTCTGATCGTGCATCGATCGCGCTCCGATCATGCATCGATCACGCTCTGATCACGCGTTGATCATGCAATGAGTGTGTCAAAATCTCGGTGTTTACAAGATGTGTCAATTAAATTTTACATCTCGGATCCAACGAGATTTAGCATCTCGCGGAGGATTTCGGACATATCGAGATCCTAACAAAGAGATTTTAAATCTTACTCCTGACGAAATGCTTAGCTAAATTTTAAGTCTCCACGAGGCCAAGATTTAATATCTTAGAAAGGATCTTGATGCTAGGGAGATTCTAGAATCTCTCCAGCATGGAAATTTAAAATCTCTCACGCAGCGAGACACATCACGAGATTTTAAATTTTCACATACATCTCAGGAGTTATCTCGGTGCCTTCGAGATGCATCATTGCCCGCTGTGCTTGGTAAAAAGTGGTGAAATCACATGATTGCCAACAATTTTGCAACTAGCTGAGCTAATTGCAAAATTGTTGGTAATTTGGAAAATCACGTGTATTTTTGACGCATAGTGCATCCTGGATGAGCAAAAAAAAACAAAACAGCAAATATCTCAGTCAATACAGCACATAAAAATCTGATATAACCATGTAAAAAACCTGCTCAAAAATGTGCTCCAGTACATATAAAAATGTCTGGGTTTTGTTGAGTATGTACTTCACTACTAAAAAGATAGCATCATAGTGCTAAATCCTTGTCATGCCCTCCATTCAGTGTAAAAATTATAGCTTGCCCAATGTCATCCGAAAAAATCTGATTCAAGTTTGATAAATCAGGCCAGCCCAGTGGGCACCTGTACACAACTCCTCAAGGCTCCCTGACATGATTGTGGTAGTGAAACTGGGTAGTTTGTTGTCACTCCTGCTCGCAGAACTCTCCCCTACTTCATTGCATCTGTCATAACTCACGCATTCGGACACCAAAAAATCTGATTGTTTCTGCTAAAAAGACAGCAGCATAGGTGCTTTCTGTCAAGACAGTAGCTGAGCTGAGTTAGGCTTGGGTGTGGCTACATTACATGTACTATCTACCAATCAGACTTGAAACTACCTCAGTGACTATCCTTTGCTGAGATGTCACCCAAAATCATATCTGGGTGAGAGCGAACAAGGTCAGCTCAGCCATCATGCACTCCCGCTACAACTAAACTGAGCGTACTCACCAGGGCCGCAGAAACATCTCTCAGAGAAACACGAGTGTATACACACAATGGTAGTCTTTTGTATGCAGTATCTCCATACACAGCAGCTCTCATCACTTGTCCACAGTTCCCTTCTCATCCTCATCAATCCCTCATCACCCACAGGCATGAGGAAACCCCCAGTTGCTGGGGACAGACCATCATGAGAGACGAGGCACCACTGCAAAGAGATAGGAGCAGTGACACATGTGAGGATGAAGGGTCAACTCACGTGTCAAGTTGCCACTTGATCTCGAGCCATCACCATCTTCACAGTCACCATCTCTACAGCTTATGTTGAGCATTCATTCATGCAACCCTGGTGACGTGGCAGATGGCTGTCCAACAATTTACGGGAATGCATCATCACTATGAACAAGAAACTCAGCGCCTCTCAGATCACAGCCTTGACCGACATACCCAAGACAACAGTTTTCCAGATAATATGAGAGTTCAAGCACAATGGGACTGTTGCTGCACATGAACTTGGTTTTTGTGGAAGGCCTCGAGTGCTTGATTATATCCACACCACGGTATGCACATATTGAAACCTGTCCTGGTAGCTGTTGGTTCACACTATGTAGTTCCTTTTCGGGTCACTAAGCAATCTCAATGACCATTACATTGACGAGTTGAGGCTACTGCTCCAGGAAAGATGGGAGAAGAAGGCTTTGGATGTGACTATACGCAGGTCCTTGCTGTGCGCCGGTTTCACACTTAAGAAGGTGGCTGTCTCTGTCGCTTTGCTTCCCTATACAGTCCACGCGAACTGAAATTGTTGTGGTCTAGTTATTGAAAAGGGCTCTCGAGCGGAATGAAACTCTGTGTGCACAGTACTTCACACGTATCGCCTCTCAGTACACAGTGGAACAGCTGGTATTTGTCAATGAGAGTGCTTGCGATCGGCGGGCTTTTCTTCACAACACTGCTTAGGCCCTTGAGGGTCACCGTGCGTGTCGCAAGCAGTTTTTCAATAGGGGGAAATAGTGATTCTGCCTCTTGTGACACATCACAAGCTTCTGATTCACTCCGTTAGCTTCTCCATCTTGCCAGCTATCAGCCTCAATGGGACAATCAACTGCACTATTGTACAGAGCACATTCAATACCAAATTGTTCACAGAATTCATCGCCAGCCTGTTGGACAAAATGCATCCCTTCCCCGATAATTAATCAGTCATCGTAATGGACAACTGCCTGATACACAAGGCTCCCGAGATTTGGGAGCTCATCGAATCTCGGTCTGTCTCACTAGCAATGCAAGTCACAGCATGTACTGACCCCTTTGCTTAGGGGTGTCAGGCTTGAATTTCTTCCTCCTTACTCACCAGACTACAATCCTATTAAACTTGCATTCTCTGTAATCAAGTCCAGGTTAAAACGGCAGGGTCCCAGTCCTCAGGATGACGCTTCAGTTGTTGAGCAACTCTGCAGGCAGGTGTATTCTATTAATTCTTTGGATAGTTATTCCTTCTTTCACCACTGTCGCTATGATATGCTTGTATAGGCTGTTGAATCTGAAGATAGTGTATATTTGCGGACTTTGGATTGTCGATCTCCGGAGGGCTAGTAAGCGAGCTGAGAACACGTTTATAAGCAGCTACCTTCATTGCCACATCACTTTTTTTTTTATCTCTTACCATCATGAGCCCCACCCCTAGAAAACTCACAGCTCGCAAGACTGCAGCTCATAAGACTGCCGGGACGAAGCAGGCATCCACCATCACAAGAAACTCCTCTCCCAAAAAAGCAGCAATAGCCCTGGAGCCCCAGTGAGCAAATGGCCCTCATTCAAACTCTCAAAATGCAGATGTCATTGCTGAAGGACCATGGAAATGATGCCGGCCAAGAAAGGCAGAGCAGCCTGCTGTCAACAAGAACGGTGTTGAAGAGATGGTAGTACTGATAGTCTTGTCTTCTGATATAACACTCATACTTTATAACAGAAAAACATGGAAGCGGAGCCCACCACGACAAAAGTAAGGGGCCAGAGAGCTGCTGACAAGGACCTGACATATCAATATGAAGAGCCCTATGATGAAGAACCATCACAACTTGATATTGCCCGAATGGCTAATGACGATCCGGGTCAAGAGTCAGATACCAACAGAGTCGGTACTGGTGATCCTTGAGACTTTGATAATCTGTTGCTTGCAGCTGGTGCATAGACCATTATAGGAGTTTGTCAGTCTCTAATGATTTAATAGACTATGCTGACAATTTGGACCAAGAGTATAGATGCGACTCATCAGTTGTATCTTACGTGCGTTTCATGGAAAATCTCGAACGTGAAAAAGAGGAGCAGCAAGCTTCTAAAGAAATGTGATCAACACTTGTTGTTCTGGTTGACGATGGGCGGGCTTTGTGCAAAATGAACGTTGAACCTCAACACAGCATAATCGATGTGTGTCAGAACGTGGCAAGTATTCTTCAGTGCTATCCCACCTCAGTTACACTAGGCTACACCGGTCTGTGGTTTAAAAAGATTGGGATGAAGATTCAACCACGGTATCTCGAATCCAATGTAGATCTTGATGAGCTTGTGCAAGGGTTCAAGAAGTATCTCGAGGAGCTGAAGAAGAAGTGCAAGGTTGATAGTGCAGGCAAAATTGTGCTTATGAACATGAACGATGAATGGGTAAATGTGATTGTTTGCCTTTCTCTCTTTCACATGTTGATGCGCGAATTATGTTTCATTTAGAAGGGTTCTAAATGCTCAGGAAGCGTACTTTAGAATGCGACCAAATCAACCAGTGCAGCTGAAGCAACAAAAGGTGACCTGAATGCAATGCTCGCGCCTCATATCAAGGAGATCAAGCAGAACCTACAGTGCAGCATTTTGTTATGTTCGTGCCGATAGCACCCATATATATTATACAATGAAGAATTATTTTGATCATGCAAGGCTCCTAGTACGTGTCTTACTCTCATCTATGTGATTCTGGAGGCTTCTGAGCTTTTGTAGCTAAGTAAAGCTCTAGGCGTGACAGCTTCGGAGGTTCCCAAGCAGCTGAACTTGCTTGACTACCACAAATCAAAGCAAACTGTGCAGACCACCTTAGGTTCAACCACCATAGGCATGCAGCAGGGGCTTATAAACTAAGCTAGCGCTGGTCAAGCACAAGCGGATGGGGATCTACAGACCAAACCAGGTGTAGAAAATTCCAGTGCTGGAAGGACTCACCATGCATCACCATCGCTCACCTCCCGGCCTGCATGAGACAGGCCGAAGGATGACAGAAGGTACCGTGGATCATTGCGTGGAGGGAAGTGTCATCGTGGCAGGAGCCGATCCATCAGAAAGAGGGGTCATAAATGTCGCTATCGATCCTTGTCATCATCAGGGTGGGCGGACTCCAAAAGCTCCACAGAAAGGGGTTATCACAATCACAGTTCATTATCCAAGGATGACTACAGGCGCCACAGTTATTGGAACAGACACTCTGCATCGCGTCGTAGTGGATATCATCACAAAGGTCACCACAACAGAACTCAAGGCTCCCCGTCTGCGAGAAATAAAATTTGTGATTATCCTTTGGTGGAGATTTGGCTGAAGATGTGCGATGATCACATGGAACGAGGGCACAACAACATGAATTACTCAGTGCTGGCCAATGTTCTGAAATGTAATGGATATCTGCGCATCAACCTGATTCTACTTGGGTTGACAACCGACAAATTGATTTCAATGGCGTCACAGTCGGGTGTTCACATCACATGCGGGCTTGCATCCATCGTGCTTTTCTATACCTGGGAGGACATTGGCTGAATGACAAAGACAATCATGTTCAATAGTAAACATGATATGTGTTACATATAGTCTTGTGCACAATAAATAAGGGTACAGAAAAGAAGTGGGAACAAACTCCTGGCTGAAGACGATCCAAAATCAATAATGTTTCCAGAAATTCCTATCAAAAAACTGGTATGCATGTCAAACAAACCGCTGTAACGAAATGAGAACAAGTCAATTTCTAAAAATTACACAAACTCAAGGCCCAAACGCAAGGAGCGAACCTAGATCATGTCAGTTACGACCATGAAAAATGGTGTGGAGGCCCAAATACCTTAAGAATTTATACAAAGCTCACCTCCAGTGAAGAACCGTGTGACGTCGAGGATTCGCTCTTGTCGCTCATATACATGTCAGAAGTCTTGGCATCAGAACCATCATCCAAATCACCATCCATGTTCACTTGAGTGAGAATGAGAGAACTACAATTCCGGTCGTCTAATATCTGGTCGTCGGATTTGGCCCACCTGACCCGATCCTGCAGAATTGCAAACGCTGAGGATTGACCAAAAGACTGAAAACGCATCTTCACTTCAATCAGTTCATTGCCATGCTCATCGTTGCACCTCGCCTTAAAGTCGTGCGTGTCTCCTCGGTACTGATGGGAATCATGTGGATCCTTCATTGCAACCACTTTATGTTCAGTCTCACTACCGGAGGTCTCCGGCGTGAAAACCAGAAAGGATAGGATCTTAATCAAGCCATTATTGTTTGGAAAGCATTGAAGCACCTGCTTTAGGTAATGAAATTGATCCTCTGCCAGATCTATATCCGGCTTGAAGGCGCCGCACTCCTTGGTACTTTTGAGCTGATCTTCTGCAAGTTTAGCCCAATCAACCAGCTTTCGGCAGAAATGCTGTGATAACCATGCCAATTCTGTTCTCTGAATGGGATCGTGCTCGAGTTTGAGGAATTCCCAGAGCTTCTGCATGAGAATCTCAGCATTAATATGTCCATCGGAAGTCTTTGCTTTCTCCAGTCTCCAGTTGACACCCCTAGAAACCTGCTGGTTTGCAGATTGTAGACTATCCACATAAGCGGTGAAGAGTAAGTCTGAAGCTTGGGAACGTACGGAGTCGTTACGACCAGTTCCACGGTGTTCTGACTGGTTTCGCTCAGTTTCGACTGGTTTCGCTCGAACGAGTGAACTTAGCAAGAACGCCATAGTCCAGATGGCATGTGCACCGTTCCTTGATCGGCCATCAAGACGGGAGAATCACGGCATCGAGTTTGCACATGTCGATCACAAGTCTCCGGACCTCGGATCCGCATTCCAAACAAAGAGATTTGACCCTGCAACCTCGTCCTCAGTCCCTCTCCTTTGTTAAACATCGCAGACTTACTTTGTCAGGCTAGCCAGAGCCCTTCCGAGTCGTTTCCCCGAGTTCTGCTCCGTTCCGCTCAAAGAGACCCGGTTCCGAAGGTTTTGCACATATTCTGGCCTTTCTATATGCGTCCCCTTTAACCCATTATGCTCTCATTCCAGACATGCTTAGTATTGTTTCTTTTGACCTATGTGTCCCTTAAACCATTCCTATGCACTCCTCTCCTTTGTAGATAGCGATATGCATTCCCTTTTCTTTATGACGTAGGTTCTCTGACTGCTGGGAGGCTCAGTCTTGGACGTTTAGTATAAATATAGCACGACTCTCGTAGTAGGGGGACAGCTTAGTCGGAGCTGAGTGGGAGCTTAGCTTGCAGTTCTCACATCGTCTCAAAGCCTCTCGACCTCTAGTCTACTTGTTCGTAGTGGACTCTCTCGTCTCTATAGTCTAATATACGACATTTCATGTTCTGTACAGTCGATCAGTGATCTCTCTTCGCAGTAGAGCCGTTCGTGCGTTCGTATAGTTTGCCGTCATCGTATAGAGGTTTCTCTATCTTCTCTCACCCGAAACAAGATCCCCTCACGTGTTTCGATCCGTTTCGCCCGGTTTCGCTCGTAACCCAGTTACTCTGCGTACCGCTCGCATTTGGTCTCGCAACACCTTCTCCTCTCCATTGTCGTCAGGAAAGGACACCATATCACCCCTTTCCTCTTGACTTTCCACTCTCCGCTTCCTCAAGACCAGCCCGGTGCTATTCCGCATCGTTTCGATCGGAAACGGTCGGTTTAATCGTCCCACACATATCCTTCGATTCTCTCAGTCCCCTTCCGTCATCGTTTCGCACCTCCATCCCTCGCATCACATTTCGACTCACTCAGCAATTGTCCTTCATCCATCGTATCGCGTTTCGAATCGTTACGCCGCGTTCCGACACTTTAGACTACGAGTGAGATTGGCTGCAGTCGCTTGCCAGTGTGTTAGCACAGTCGATTAGTCACGTTCGGGTTGGTGGTTCGACTAGCGTAGCTTAGTTAGTTTAGTTCTTGTGCCTTGGGTTAGTCAGCTTTAGTCCAGAGCTTGCAGCTGAGCCGGAGAGTCAATTTAACCTTTGCACCGCCACCAATGATCTCGGGAGAAGCCTACCCTCGGAATTCCTCCTCGAGCGCTTCCCTCATATCCCCGGTTCTCACCAAGCCCATCCATTGTCTATCCCTATTTCCCTCCACTCCTTTGTGCCCTTAGCTCGGGTGTAATTCTCTGCTGACCGTTTGAAGGTATTCTAGGGCAGCCCCTCGAACTATACACTCCCTGTCCGGCATCAGAACGTCCACAGGAGTTTCAGCGGCAACTGCATCATATACAATGGTCAATACTCTCTTGAGAAGTTCTGGATTTGCCTTATCTGCTTTTGTCCGGAGTACCTATTAAACATAACATATCAAACCTCCCATTATACCGAAAAAAAGGGGAATCCTACGGAATTGAGGTAGCTCTCATCTTTCTTTAAATGCTCTCTCTGTTTTTGCAATTCCTCACATAAGGCGGCAAATTTTTCTTCGGTATCCTTAACTCCAGATTCAATTTGCTCATGCATAGACGTAAAACATTTGCGCATGCCGTCTGCAAACACCTTCTCCTCCTCCTCCTCCTGCTTCTTCTTTACTGCTTCTGCATCTGGAGATACAGACTTTGCAGAAGTTACCATCTTAGATGCTAATTGAAAGAGTTCGAGAGTGTGCATACTACAGCATTCAACTGAGGAAACGTACCTAGGCTGACTTTCTCCAGCTAGGGAATTCTTCTGGAACTCAGGTCTAGGTGGAGGCATTTAGTTGTTTTCAGTGCTTTGAACAATAACAGCTGATACTCACAGCCCCTAACAGTAGCTCGAGAGGAGTGCATGACACTGCTCAGACAGAGTTTAAGTGGGGGGAGATCTGTGTAGGAAAGGGGAGGAGTTACCAATGATGGTGGGAAGAGGCAAAGTGGGTACTAGGGATCATTCATCCCTGGCTCCCTTATATATGGAGATGAGCTGAATCTTACAAAGACTCGGCTGACTAACATCTAGGTCACCTGACCTAGTCTCTATTATATAGTGTGGCCTAGTACCGCGCGCTTTCTTTGAATCTTTTTGGAGCAGAGAACACAGAGCTTGGACTAAAGTAAAGTACACAATCATCTCCTCTTCTTCGCTTCCCTCTCTTCCTCTACACTCGACACCTCTGTACTTGGCCTCGCCTTCTCTTTGTCTTTCCCCTCTACTACACTTTGTCACTCTCTCCTACGCTCCATTTGATCAGTGGCACTTCAAGCTCACTTGGTTGAGGTACTTGGCAGACCAGCCTCTTTGACACAAACGTATCGCTAGTCCACGTCAGGATTATGGGTGAGCATTTTTTTGAGTCACCGAATAGGCTGAAAATGACATCGCCCTTCCCCTTCCCCTTCCCCTTCCCCTTCCCCTTCCCCTTCTCTTTCTTTGGCTCCTTCAACCTATATCCGAACTTGAGACCTTTGAACTCATCCTGAATCTTCTCCATATTGTGGGAGATTTGGCACAAAACTTCCTTATCCTTTGCGTTTATGTCAACCTGCTCCACCAAAAATTCCATAGAAGAGTAAGACATCCCGGTCTCCAAGGGATGTGCTGCATTGTTACCAAATTGTCGAATCAGATTCTTTTTAATGAAAAAGTAAAGGACCGCAATTCGTGCGGACCCTTCTACAGGCGGGAAGGCCTGCAGGAAGCACTCTAGTGCCCATACCTGGTATTTGCGCCGTGACTGTAGGCTCATTGCCATGGTTTCGAGGGAGTCCTTCAAAGGACTGGTTTGCATTGATACGGTATTCAAAAGTGCCATCACTATAGGGATTGCTTCCAGTTCCTTCCCCTCCTCCACTGTAAGTGATGACTGGCAATTCCCATGAGTGACACGTGCCAGGTTTTCTCCCGGGCGGAGTTTGAAATATACCTGTTTTAAGTAATTTACATCGATCTTGTTGTCGCACTTCGCACATGCATGTCTTAAAGCCTTATCACCGGACACCACGCCTTCCCGACAGTGCAAAACTTTATTCTGTCATTTACGGCAACCTTATCTTAGATCGAGCATAACTTTAATCTTCTTAGCTTTGCCTCCAGAATTTCTAAGTCGGCAACTCCTCTCAGCTTCAATTGCAGACATCAAGCTTTACTACTATTGAACTATATCTTTAATACATTCGATAGAGGGGAATACGACAATTAGTCTCCTGCTTCCTTTGCTCACCATCTGCGTGTGTTATCTTCAGTCTCAAGAAATCAATGCTTGGAGCTCGTGTCAAGAATCTTGGTGGCTGGTCAACCCCTTTCTACTCGTCACAGTATGCTGTGCATATATGCACAGCAAAGTTCTCCAGAAATCCTTCGAATTCGGTGACGTGAAATAATGAAAACAACTACTGATGAACCGGACAAACCCAAGTCTAAAAAGTTGAAGAAGTACAAGCATGGATTGGGAAGATGTAAGCAAGTGGCTGCACGAGATGATGGATCATGATGAGGGATTCGGCCTCATAATTGTCAGGAGGTTCAGCAAGGCTCTCTTGATATCCTCCTTCTTTGGCATATCCTTTGCCTTTGGTATCGGTACGTCGCTTTGCATTTTGCGTAATTTGGCTAACTGATCTTTCATTTGTGCGACGGTCATTTCCTCAAGGGCATCGCAGTCCAGCTGCAGTTTGACAGCGTCAATTCGTGCATCAGTTTCTTCTCTTCTTTTTTTTCTTATTTCGCACTTCTGACGTTTTGTAGTGTAGTCTGCCTCCCTCTCGTCCTCAATTTCACGACACTGCTTTCTGTCCGTTCCCTCAGCGTCTTCGATTTGTGCCTGCCTCCTGAGAAACTTCTGGTCCTATTCGCTGATAAGTTTCTGTTCGATGAATTCTTCTGTTCTATTTCTTCGGTATCTGAATAATGCGTTAAAAAGCTCCACAGACCCATTTGGCCTTCCTCGATGGAATACTCTGAAGGAGCCAAGTGCTCCTTCATTTGCGTCATTTGTTGCTGGCATCCAAGCCAGTTCTTTCTCTTCTTCGGTGAGTGCTGCAATAATTCCATCTTCATTAAATTCTGATGAAAATTGTTCCCAAGTTGATAGGGCGCCCTTCAAAAAGGCTACGAAAAGCTGTTCCAGCTTTGGTAGCCTTCCTTTGGTAATAAGTTCTTGTATTGCTTCGATGGTATTGTGGCGATTCCAGGATTTATTTCCATCGAGGATTGCCTCCTGAGGCCTAGAATAGGCAGACAAGATTGTCTGCGGCGCTTCGATCAGCCTTTTTATGTGCGACTGGACCTTTATCATGTAAGACTCAAGTTAGTACCTGTGAATAGATCCTAGCTGAGTATAGTCTCACATCCCGCAGTCTAGATCCAAGCTCGAGAGCATTCACTTCCTCAAGAGAGTCCCCCCGGATCGAAGATATGTAGGGAATCGAAACGGCCTCTCGGTACAGTGCAAGGCATGCAAGTTCGGTGAGTGTCAGTGGGTCGTTCAATGCATTGCTAATATTTTCTTCAAGGTTATTGAGCGAAGGTTTAACCTTCGAATAGCGAACTCGGTCCATAAATTGGACATACGTATCCAAATGCATGAGAATTTCTGCGGCCGCATCGAGATACGACGAATATCGTGTATTCGACGTGTTGGGAAATGTGAACGTCAGGCCGATATGCTTCGAGGCCCAATCCCGAAAGATGTGATGCCAACCTGCAAGGCTCGAGTAAGTACCTATACAATAGATCCTAGCTGAGTATAGTCTCACCTTTCTTATCGTCTTTATCATTGACCAGCAATCCTATCAGATATGATAACTTGACACCACCCGCTTTCAAAACTTCACGAGCACGCTTCTCAGCAGCTGTCTCGTCTCGTTCATCCCCCGGGTCTTCTCCATCGCACTCTGCGAGTTCCAAAACCACTGAATTGTCTCGATTGGCAAGCAGGATAGGTGAGATATCAAATTTTTTCCATTCTTCCTGCATCACTGAATCTCCACCTTTCACAGCATTTAAATCTTTGTGCATTCCGCACCCTGCCCAGACAAATATATTGATTCATCTTTGCTCCTCTTCAGAAAGTGACAAAAGAGCCCCCCCAGCTAATTCATCAGCCAGATCCCCTGTCAAAGCTAAGTTTTTTTCAGCCTGTTCTTCTGGTGTTAATGCCCACCATGCTGATTCGCTTCCAAGTTCTTCAATCATTTTTTCTCTTCCTCCACAAATGAAAGCTTCGCGTCGATCTTCAGGTAAGGAAAAAAAATGCTTTGCTCCAAGTCCACGCAATGATACAGTCTCTTTCCAGGTGGCAAGAAGACGATGCTTAGCCTTCTGGTCCTCTGCGTGGTCACTATGCGATCCGTGGTACTTCAAAGTGGCCGTCTCAATGCTCAGCGGAGCATTCGATGTATCCAACGTCAAAACATCTGAGACTCGAGTTAGCACCTATACAATAGATCCTAGCTGAGTATAGTCTGACCATTTCTTTGTCCCAATGGACTCTTTTTGTACAGATCAATGAAATTTTGTATGAACTGGACGTCTCCATTCATCTGCATTTTGGCTCTATGATTTGCCTCCATTCGTAGGTTCCCAAAGCGAACATGTCGAATAGTTTCAGATGATGAAGATGCCTCCGAGGAGGCATTTTTTGGGATCGAGAAGTTCAGATGAAAAGAATCGAAGTTCTGACTTTTGTTTGTAGTTCCATTGCCGCCAGTGGTAAATCCTGGACAAAAATTAAACTCGATTGATCAGGAAGCTCTTCAACATTATGAACGTACCAACGGTTCGTCTCATTTCTTCACCAAGTTGGATCCTGGATGCAACCTCTCCTTCCTTGACAAATCTTCTGATTGTTCATATGCTCGGCACTCGAATTTTCATTCCAGAGGTGAGTCCAATAAAATTACAGAGGAACTTCATGAACTCAGAAAAAACCATTCCGCATTTTGTCAGAGGACATCCAAGACTACACATTCGGCGAATGAGTGAGCGAAGACGAGTCGAGTACAGTCCTTTATAGGTATGTCAAACCATTATCATTGCTTTCTTCTTGAACAAATCGAGCTTGCTGACATGTTTTCGAGATTGGCAAAGTTGCATTCGGAGAGCATTGTATTTGCTTCGGGTTGTCTGAATTCAATTGCGTAAGTTCTCAATTTTTCTGTTGTAATTTCTTCCGATCTGACAAATCTTCTTCTCCAGCATTCTGATCCTTCTCTCAAGTTCTCTCTGGCATGAATTCGTGACCAAAGTACTGACATTCATTGAGGACAGTGATGGTGGTGCGATTTTTGGTGCATTGCTCAAGGTTTCGATGTGCAAATGTAATGCAGCAGCCGTCGTTTCGTGTTTGGTGAGTTTTGTCTCCTTTGCCAGTAACTGACCTCTTAATTGTTTGTTTTTATTGCCCAGCAAAGTTTTGGTCTCGGAAAGACGCTTGCGAGCAACTTGCAGGTACCTGACCTGGTTTTGAGAGGCAGATGTATTTGCCCACACCTTGGACAGCTGGTCCTCGCTTTTGGTAAGTGCCACCTGTATTTGCACAAGGTGATGTCTCATCAATTTATTGGCAGTCTCGAGCTTCTGAAACTCCTTGTTTAAAAGTCGACAGCTTGCTAAATAGCAAGCTTTTGTGTTTCGTTAAGCCGCCCTTCTGCCCTTTGCAAGTCCACCGTAAGTTGTTTGATCTTCAAACTCGTCGACCTTGTGTTTTTGACAGGAATATTCTCTTTTCTCGATGAACTGACAGTTGCGAGATCGTCTCAAGCTTTCTGGAGCACCAAAACTTGGGCTCTAGAGCGTGATTGCTTCGTTTTTGGCATTTCTCTTCTCAAATCGCACTGTAAGTACTCTGTATGCATCAAACTATCCTTTACATATGCTTACTGATTGAATTTTGCCTTTTCTTGCTTCTTTGATCGAGAAGCAGAGGTGTCGCCGGAGTTCAACATATTTCTATCACATCACGTGTTCGTTAATTTTCTGAATCTGCACTGTCCCAACCCCCTACTTTCGAAATCTATCTCCTCCCTCAATTCATCAATATTTGTGATTTTTAGTGACGGGATGTAAGTTTTACATGACTTTAAAGATTTTGTTCAAAAAAAATTCTTAAGGATATCCTCTATTGCTGAGAAACTGCATAAAAGTGCCGTGTTTTGCATTCAAATGGGATGTTTTTTGCACAAAAATTTTATATCCATGTTCTACAAGCCTAAATACATTTTTGTAACATTTTTTGGATATTTATATAGCATTGTGCACAACGTGAGATTGAGGTGAAGGCCATCTTCAAAAGTGCAACAACATTTATGCATGCGTCGATCACTGGCACGACGCGGCAGGAATTGTGGGAACACACGGTTTGGAGTTGGGAATTGCCAGTCACCACTGTAAGATCCCCGAGTCCGATTAATAAGAAAGCCAAATGCGAAAGGAAAGTAGATGGCTTGAGTTTGCCATAATTGTCAAAACAAGTCACAAAGGCCCTAAGCCTTGCATCATTGCCACTGTTGTTGAGAATGCCTCCATCCTTTCTACCGATCTCTGCAAGTATCGAGCCAATTTGGCCAAACATCTCTAAGCCGATATCAAAAGAAAGCCTTCCTCCGATGGCCAGATCTGCCGTCATCTCCTAAGAGAATATAAGCAACTATAAGTCCTTGAAAGAAAGTGCTAAAACTCACCTCCGTCATCCTGAGAGACAAGTCATTTGACGAATCTCTGATCTCCTTCACCTCGTCGAACAGGGCATCCACGAGCTGCGAGGCATGCACACTCGCCTCAAAAAGTGCATGAATGCAGGGCGCTACATGCTCAACTGCATCCCGATAGCCCCAGATGTAACTGACATTGCTGTCCCGGGCTTCCTCAACTTTCAGCACAGCCTTGTTCCACTTGTATATTACGTCTTTTAAATCATCCGCAATCACTTATACCCAATATTACAATGAGAATGAACTCTATATAAGAGAAGATACTTACGATCATTGTTGGGCATGGATAAGTCTAAGACAATTTCAGAACATGTCAAGGAGAGTGGAGGATGAGGACCCACATAAATCTCCGTCCTGGCATTCGACAGACATGTCGGTCGTGGTCAGAGGGGAACAGACATCGATATTGATCAATCGACTTGATCTCATGGGAAAGCAAAGTCATGCCGTGAGACCAAATAGATATTTACAGATGCTTCATCAAAAAGAAGCATACTCTTCAAAAGAACTCACCAAAAGTGACTGCTGCTTCATAAATGAGAATCAGAGCTTCTTTGATTGTTTCTGGCTCTGCAGGCAACAATCTCTATTTATACTCACACATATGAAATGTGAGCATTGCATTGAGGTTCCCTGGAGCTACATGGGCCACACTGGTAAAAGCGTCTCCTGAGCATTTGGAACACTTCCTATCAGAACAAATAAGCGCACAATGCAAGGAAAGGGGCAAGGCAAACAATTGCACCTATCATTCATCGATTGTGTTCATCAGCACTATATCCTTTAACAAGTACGCCCAGGCCTTCGTTGGAGTCGAGGTACCATGATGGAACATTGTGATAACCTCCTTGAACCGTGGCAAGATGGCGTTCTGATGCACATCATTATGTCGTGTTGCAGTTTAATATACATTTTGCACAAAGTGCACCCCTCGTCAACTAGAACAACAAATATTGATCGTCTTTCATTGGGAGCGTGCTGTCCCTTAATTTTACATTCGAGATTTCTCATGAAGCACATGTAAGATAGAACTGATAGGTTGCATCTATTATCCAGTTGTACATCAAATGCGATGGCTATCAAACTGTGAGGCATTACCATACTCCTATGATGGTCAACGTACCAGCGTTTAAGGCCAAAAGTGATTCCAAATGCACTTGGTGTTGACTTTGTTAAAATCAACTTTTGGCCAGCATCTTCATTGGTCGTTTTGTCAAAGCGGTATGTTCTTATAGCAAAGACAACGGCAAATGTTGAGTACTTTATAGAACTAGGCATGGATCCCTGCCTGCAAGAGAAAATAAAATAAACTCGTCAGATTCCACAAAGCCTGGACTTGATTACAGAGAATGCAAGTTCAATAGGATTGTAGTCTGGTGAGTAAGGAGGAAGAAATTCAAGCTTGACACCCCTAAGCAAAGGGGTCAGTACATGCTACGACTTGCATTGCTAGTGAGACAGACCGAGATTCGATGAGCTCCCAAATCTTGGGAGCCTTGTGTATCGGGCAGTTGTCTATTACGATGACTGATTGATTACTGAGGAAGGGATGCATTTTGTCCAATAGGCTGGCAATGAATTCCGTGAACAATTTGGTATTGAATGCGCCCTGTATGATAGTGCAGTCAATTGTCCCATCGAGGCTGATAGCTGGCAAGACGGAGAAGCTAACGGAGTGAATCAGAAGCTTGTAATGTGTCACAAGAGGCAGAATCACCATTTCCCCCTATTGAAAAACTGCTTGCGACATGCACGGCAACCCTCAAGGGCCCAAGCAGTGTTGTGAAGAAAAGCCCGCTGATTGCAAGCACTCTCATCAACAAATACCAGCTGTTCCACTGTGTACTGAGAGGCGATACATGTGACGTACTGTGCACGCAGAGTTTCATTCCGCTTGAGAGCCCTTTTCAATAACTAGACCATGACAATTTCAGTTTGCGTGGACTGTGTGGGGAAGCAAAGTGACAGAGACAGCCACCTTCTTAAGTGTGAAACTAGCACGCAGCAAGGACCTGCATATAGTTGCATCCAAAGCCTCCTTCTCCCATCTTTCCTGGAGCAGTAGCCTCAACTCATTGATGTAACGGTCATTGAGATTGCTTAGTGACCCGAAAAGGAACTACGTGGTGTGAACCAACAGCTACCAGGACAGGTTTCAACATGTGCATACCTCAGTGTGGATATAATCAAGCACTCGAGGCCTTCTACAAAAACCAAGTTCATGTGCAGCAACAGTCCTGTTACGCTTGAACTCTCATATTATCTGGAAAACTATTGTCTTGGGTATGTCGGTCAAGGCTGCAATCTGAGAGGTGCTGAGTTTCTTGTTCATAGTGATGATGCATTCCCGTAAATTGTTGGACAGCTATCTGCCACGTCACCGGGGTTGCATGAATGAATGCTCAACATAAGCTGTAGAGATGGTGACTGTGAAGATGGTGATAGCTCGAGATCAAGTGGCGACTTGACACGTGAGTTAACCCTTCATCCTCACATGTGTCGCTGCTCCTATCTCTTTGCAGTGGTACCTCATCTCTTGTAATGGTCTGTCCCCAGCAACTGGGGGCTCCCTCATGCCTGTAGGTGATGAGGGATTGGTGAGGATGAGAAGAGAACTGTGGACAAGTGATGAGAGCTGCTGTGTAGGGAGATACTGTATACGAAAGACTACCATTATGTGCGTACACTCGTGTTTCTCTGAGAGATGTTTCTGCAGCCCTGGTGAGTACGCTCAGTTTAGTTGTAGCAGGAGTGCATGATGGCTGAGCTGACCTTGTTCGCTCTCACCCAGATATGATTTTGAGTGACATTTCAGTAAAGGATAGTCACCAAAGTAGTTTCAAGTCTGATTAGTAGATAGTACATGTAATTAGCCACACCCAAGCCTAACTCAGCTCAGCTACTGTCTTGGCAGAAAGCACCTATGCTGCTGTCTTTTTAGCAGAAACAATCAGATTTTTTAGTGTCCGAATGCATGAGTTATGACAGATGCAGTGAAGTAGGGGAGAGTTCTGTGAGCAGGAGTGACAACAAACTACCCAGTTTCACTACCACAATCATGTCAGGGAGCCTCGAGGAGTTGCGTACAGGTGCCCACTGGGCTGGCCTGATTTATCAAACTTGAATCAGATTTTTCCGGATGACATTGGGCAAGCTATGATTTTTACACTGAATGGAGGGCATGACAAGGATTTAGCACTATGATGCTATCTTTTTAGTAGTGAAGTACATACTCAACAAAACCCAGACATTTTTATATGTACTGGAGCGCATTTTTGAGCAGGTTTTTTACATGGTTATATCAGATTTTTATGTACTGTATTGACTGAGATATTTGCTATTTTTTTTTTTTTTGCTCATCCAGGATGCACTATGCGTCAAAAATACACGTGATTTTCCAAATTGCCAACAATTTTGCAATTAGCTGTATGATAAACTTTAAAGATGTCTACTTTGATGATACTCTAAATATCCTAAATGAGGACATGTATAAAAATATCTGAATATCAAATATCATTAGCACAGATCTAATGTCTCCAAACTTGCATCTTATAGAGCTTCTAGTCTCCTCCAATTAGTTTACTCTAACATTTATAGTCCATTGCCTATCCAGTCTAAACATAGCTTTAAATACTAGATCACTTTTATTAATAATTATAGCTGCTACTGAGCTGTTCTCTCATTACTGCCTTTTTCATAAGTGTTATCACACCCCACATCTCACGTGCTCTGATGTGTCTGAGCCAAAACAGCAAAAACTCAAGTAAATGATGCTTTTCTCTGTCAATTCTGTATGTTTCATGACCAGTTAGCACTCGAAAAAAAGCACTAGCTTGTGCATGTAGATGTATGTAGAAATATTTATAATTTGTTGTCTGTGTGTGTCAGAACAAAATAAACAACTTCACTGAGCCTTGCTCCAAAGGATTATTCTGGACTGCTCGCAAAATTATTCCTCCTTATACAAGCCATAATAATTTTTTCTTCTGGTCCATAAATTAAGTCTATATACATGGCACTGCTCTGATGAAGTTTTGCGTCGTTTCGTCCAGTGTTTGTGTAGAAAACATCAGACAATTTCATCAACCCTTGTTCCAGCGGGTCATCTGGACTGTTCAAAAAATTATTCCTCTTCACACAAGCCATCATAGTTTTTCTCTTGATCTGTAAATTAGGTCTATATACCTTGCAATACTCTGGTAAGCTTTCGATCTGTTCTGTATAGTATTTGTGCAACAGTGCAAGTGTCTTTTGTCTCTGCAGCATTCTCAGGAACTGTCATTCAAAGGCAACAAATTTCAAACTTGCTTGTATCTGAAGAAATCATTATGGTATTCATTCCATATGCTCAATGTGGTGCTTCTATTTATGCAATCTACAAGAGACTGTGGCTCACTCCTACCTGCATCGATTTCCACACCTTTCTGTCACATCTGGATTATCACAATGCTTCTCTGCCACAGCCAGATAACATATCTAGTATGCATAAGCAGAACGAGGGGCAGTGAATGCTATACTGCCACAGGTGACAGTACGGGATCGACACAGTCCAGAGATGCAGTCAGACAACAAATCTGATAGACCTATTGTCAATTCCGCTCACGATCACAGACACCTGGCTGCGCTTTGACCTACTTCTCTTTCCTTTCCCATTGCCACCACAGTGGGTCATCCCATACATCTGACCTTATCTCAGCTACGCCACTATGAACTAAGAGGTAAGAAGCAGCAAGCCAGGTAAGTAGCACATACCTTAGCATTTGCGACTGTATCATATCCACTCACCATTCAATGGTCAAGCAAGTGATAGTGCCAACGGTACCACTATGTCCTGTGCGAACACCATAGTCATTGCAATTAAACTTTCTCTAATAGAGCCTCCAAGTCAAATCGCTGCACATTCCATCAGCTATAAATTGATCTTCTATTTCCACAGGCCTCTCAGGCCCTCATACATGCTCTTCCCAGAATAGAATCCACAGCAAGTAAACCATTGCCATTATGGTTGTCCACTTTCTGCATTCAATTCACCAAGTAGGCCTTTGTCTGACAGAGATGCTCTTCCATGCTCCTGGAAAAGTCAGATATTTTAAGGATAGGAACAGCTTACCAGGCTCCACGCATCTTCATGTGATCTCATATACAGGGACAGGGAGTCTGCATCAGCACCCATAGCAGAGAGATGAGATAGAAGAAGAGACATACTAACACCGATGAAGCAATAGGGGGCCACAGAGACTATGGAACAGCAACAAATATAGTGCAAGTAAAGCACTTGGATTGAGCTACACAGGAGCCAGCTCATGGTTATTGTAGACACACTTAGCTGCCCCCATCTGCAATGAACAAAAAGGTGTATCTGGACCAGTCAAAGCTACCTGAGCATATGCATCATTGTAACTTCACCCAGGCTCCCACTAGCCAGAGATCATTCTATTTTGTTTCTATTGCCACCGGGAATCTGTTCAGACTTATGGGAATAATCCATTTGAACCACCTCCAGAGCTGCCCACAGCACGTGCAGGAGCCAAAAGACACACGACAGACATGGATGTAAAAACCAAAGAGGGGAGAAGTGGTTACGACATGTGTGTCGTACTATGTGAGTGTGTGACACCCTTCTACTTTTGGCATAACCACCATGGCCCATAGGAAGGCTCTCTTAAACGATGTCTGACAGATCATACAGAATCTGTTTGAGACCAAAGAGTTCAGTGCAAATCATCTTTCTGCTCTGATGGGCATCAACCACCGGACAATATTCCACATCAACCAGCAGGTTCAGGAGACTGGCAGCATTGAGAGAGACATTCTGCAGACAGGAAGGCCAAGGATACTGGAATATCCAGATGTTCATGTGAGCCTCTGAGTGTATTGTCACCTGCTGAGCTGCTTATTGCACTGTCAGTATCTACTCAGTGCTGTTGACTTCCATAGGGATCTGTTTCTTAACAAACTCAAGAACATGTTAGGTGGAGCATCTGGTAAATTTGTCTTGGATTTGATGGTATGGTGGACGCTAGAGCACACGGGCTTCATAATGAAGAAGGTGCAGCCTTCTTTGGCATGCAGAGATGTTCATATCTATCTGACCAGGTCCAGATCACAAAGAAAGTGTGGGAACAAAGTGAAACTGTGCAAATCGAATACCGCCTCAGGATGGGCTCACAGTACACCCCTGAGCAACTTGTATTTGTTGACGAGAGTGCCTGTGACTGTTGAACCTTCTTACAAAACAAGGTGTGGGCCTTGCATGGCCATCACACTACTTGGAAACAGTTCTTTGCTAGGGGAAAAAGGTGTGCTGCATTACATTCTTAAAATTACACAAGCCAGAACTCAATTTGCATAGGTATTCAGTTCTTCCCACCATCTCTCTGGATGGGATGCTTGAATGCATTATTGTGGAAGGCTCGTTCAATACAGACTCCTTTGTAGCATTCATTAATACCCTCCTGGACAGCATGCAGCCCTGGACAGCGAGAAACTTGGTCATTATCATGGACAATTGCTCTATTCACAAGTCTGATGACGTGCGCCAACTCATTGAATCTAGGTGAGATGGTCTTCCTGCTGGATCATCGTGTGCAGGCTATTCATAATGCTGCATCTGTCTAGGGGCATGAAGCTTGAGTTCTTGCTGGCATACTCTCCTGACTTCAATCCAATCGAGCTGGCGTTTTCGTTGCTCAAATCCCGACTTTGGCACGTTCCTCTGCCAGAGGGTGGGGGTGATGCTGCAGTCTACGCCAGGCTTTATAGAGAGGTTATGTCAATCAGTGTGGCTGACTGCTGCACCTTCTATGAACACTGCGGATATGGCTGGTGTGTAGTCTTCATTCATTAGTTTCTGATTAATTGGGAGGGATAACTGATTTACATTCTATGCTATTACCACGACTATAGATGAATGTGGTTTATGTAGATAAGCAACTATGTTCATCTATGAGCTAGATTGAATCAGTCTTGTTCCACATAGCAAATGGTTGATAACTTCTGAAGTGCAGTGTTAACCATACAAGATGTGAGAAGACATGGGGCAAAATGAGCTGTTGTAGTATTGTTGATCCTACTCTTGAGCTCATACAGATAGTATAATTGCCATATACACATAAGTTATCACTTTGGTCACATAGTGTGATACAAGGAAGAACAGGTAAAGTCACCATACATATTGAAATGGATCACAAATGGAAGAGATATAACATGACACAATGAGGGAGGCAAGTGAGTGCATGAACCGAATGAACATCAAATAAAACAAAACCCATTTAGGCCAACCACGTGCATCCAAACTCCATTCAGCACAAATTTTCGGCCTTCATGAGCTCGAAAATTCTCATCAATCCTTTCTGCTTTGTCGTAATGTCTGGGATGATGTCAGCTCCAGCCATTTCACTTATAGCTTGAGTCCAGGCAGTGTCCCTGTCCTCATCTAATTTGAGTGGAAGTTCGATGGAATGAACAGCTTCACTTCCGTACTCTTGCAGAATGTTCGACTTGGTGAGGATTTCAAATGCAACCACCGAATCCTCAAGCATCCTGTGTGCAAAATGGATGTGAAGTAAAAAGACCTTGGTTTTCTCCTCTTCTTTCAGTTGGTCTTTGAGGGAAGCACAGATAGAACTGGCTGCATCACGGAATACCTTAGTGTCGAATACAGTGTTGGGCGAGGGATCTTTGCTTTCGACATTCCCGTTCTCCCCACGCATGATAGCAAGAAAACGGTCCATGGTGTACTTCCATGACGAGACTGCATCCGGCTTCAACCCCTTAACTTCCTCTACTTTTGTATTGCCTAACCAATCGATGCTCTAAAACTTGATTGTATCACCGAACACAATTTTTCCCCACCAGACTGTCTAGTCGGTAGCATGGACATATGGCATCTTTTCAGAGATGTATGGAAGGAAGTAGTCTTTGTCCTGTACATCTCTGCCACACTGAGTTTCTCAGACTCAGATAGGAATGATGCAACCAAAAATGCTGAGATGGGATGTGATGCAACCGACAATGCTGAGTCACCCGCTGAGTCGGGCTGTGACTCGCCTTTGGTTCTGGCTGATGTAGTCACTGAGACAGAGGAAGTACCTCCAGAAGGCAACCTTGCACGTCTCCAATTCCTTTGGAACTCTTGAATCACACCAAGTGGAGCGCCAAAGCACATTTTCAAAATATGCATCTAGAGTGGCTCATCACTGCACTGCAAAAGGCGATGAAGAAACTTTCCAAAAAGAAGTACATTCCGATCACAAAATATTCTTGTCCCCTGTCGATTATTTGTCTTTGAATCATCACATGATAATCGGGAGCAGACTATAAATAGCATAAGTATTTTTCCTCGAAAAGGAAAATATTCTCATACCTTGTACATCAGGTATCTTTCCACGGCATGCACACAATATTCCACCACTTGCACATTGTCCTGTAAATCTCGCAGGTTGGCCTCCAACTTGGCATCAAACTTGACCTCTTGGTCCTGCAACTCGGTGTGCAAATTCACCCTTCAATTTGTCCTTGACACAATTTTCTACAGCTCACACGTTGGCTGCTTGGTCCCAAAACCCAGCGTGCAAGTCGCTCTCCAACCACAAAATCACCTCTCGCAGACTAGAAGTTTCCTCTTTCCTCTTTTTTGCCACCTTAAACATATTATTTGCATAGCCTGCAATGCGCCACTGCAGGGTAAGGGGAAATGAAACCATTTGTGACCCATCACGCATTATCGTGTCAACAACATTGAACAATTCTTGTCCATCATCCGCTGCAGAAAGAGTCATCAGAGTGATGGTCAAAACAATACAGCAGACAGCGACATACAATCCGAACAAATGTCTGACATGTTGTACGTCTGAGTTTCCCTAGAAGGCAGGTGAAGAGTGTATTGCTCCTGCAACATTTTAACAAAAATTATAAGATCAGATATCGAAAACCTCAGGGATGGAGGAGAGGGAAGTGGGAGGACTGATGGGGATGGGGACTTTGGGTGGCATCGCTCACCTATCTCATATAATGGGAATGTGGTGGGAGTTAGAAGCGATCGGAGGTAGTTGAAAGCACTTCTCTTCCCGCTCAGAGAATATATATAGTGCATGAGAAGCAGTATCATCTCCGATGTCTCCCTCATGTGGCACTTGAACATTACTAGAATTCTTTTAGATGCCGCTCAAAAATCAAAAGGTAATAGGGAAAGTTGAGTTTCAAGCGGTCAAAATTGAGCGAATAAAAGAACTCTATACGGGGTCCTTTGGCCTTTGAAAGAGTGGGTCCTGAACGGCACACCACAGAGCTCTATAATATGAACCAGTAGACTTGTCTGCCATACATGGGGGCAGATCGCGGGCAGTGTTGAACTAAACTGCAAAGCAAAAATCACATTTTGCATTTTTTTCTCAGGCTCAGGTTGTTTCCTTCGTACCATCAACAATGCCTCCTTCTCGCAGCAAAAAGCTCACTGAAAAGGCCAAGGCAGCCCAGGACACTGAGGCCCTTAAGAATGAGCCAAAAGTCAGGAGGGGTCCTGGGCGACCACGCAAAAATGATAAAGCACCAGCAACTCCAGAAATGCCACAGAAGAGCCCTCGCAAGAAAAAGGGGAAAGGCCCATCAAAAAAGGTGTATTCCTAGTGTGGGTGGTGTCTAATTAATTGTACTGACACCTCTCCTCAGTTGCGCAGTTCTGATGATACTATTGATTCGGATGATGATGATAACTCCGATGATGACTACCAGCCGGATGGAGATGTATCTGTCAATGACATGGTGCAAGTCACAAATGAAACTGGCCTGGATGAAACAACACAGGTATAGGGAAGAACCGGACTTCTCCATACTAGAATGCGAGCAAGGAAATAATGTTGAAGGTGAGGGCTGTTAGCCACCGTCCAATGATGAAAGGAAGGCTTATCATCTATCAAAGCAAATAATGACAGCATTTCATTTGGAATGGCCATGGCTCGGGGTCTCCTTGACCCTATCACTTCGACTCCCGCAAGGAGGAAAGACCCTGTTACTTCAACTCTGGCTGTACGGAAGAGCAAACATGACACTATTACTGTAAAAGTCTTAGTTTCCAATAGGGTTGGCAGACGGGAGCTGCTTCTAAGTTCTGACATGTTCCTGCATGAGGTCATATCTGAAATCACAGATCTGACACAAGGTTCCTGCACCATTTCCCACTTAGGCGTTGAAGGTCCATGGTGTAGAAAGAAGGCCCAAACAAGTATCTTCTGGAGTATCTTGATACCCAAGCAGCTTTGAACAAAATTTTCAATAAAGTATGCAAGCACTGGAAGGAACAGAACAAAAAGAAGACAAATGCACCCGATCCCAAAATCATTGTCAGAAATCTTCCTGGGTTTGATGTTTGTCTACATAAAATCTCAATTATCTCATTTGACTGGACCGATCTTTACAGGACACAAATGCAACGAAGAAGAAAGGAAAACAGGCAATAGCAACAAAATTAGTGCCCACACAGCTCAATAATGCTCAGGACACCTACAAGGAGTCTATGGCCAAAATTGCGGCCAAATTGGAAGCAAGTTTCAAATGTGATGAGCACGGACATTTGTGTGCAAGATTACCAGGTGCATGCAACCATATTACATACACCTATTGGGATATTGAAGAACATGCAAGACTACTTGTGAGTGGGTTGCCAATATGCTGTGTGCTTTTCACATATATGCTTCTCAATCTAGTACTGGAATGCCCCTGGTGTAACTTACAATGCTCCACCTGAGGTGCTTAAACTTCTAGATCAAAAGCCTCTAGATTCATACTCAGCCAGAGCTGCTAACGAGAGGATCCCGAAATCATCATCTGCTCCTGCATTTAGTCCATCTGAAGCAGGACAGCTGCTAACCCAACCCGCCACCCTTGGTATACAAACAACACCTGCAGAGCCATCTGCAGTTGCAGCACAGCACCCACCAAATATATAATTCTTGGGTTTCATACACCTGGCAATAATCCAACAAGCACTGTCCTCAATGCAATTCCCATCCACGATGCCACCCATTTACCCATTCATGATGCTGCCACTGACCCCTATGCAGCTTCCATTCATGGGACCAGCTGTGCATAATAATGCAGCTAGGAGAAGACCTAGAGATTGGCCACTAGTTGGCAACTGGCTTGAGTCTCTCCATTATGACATCGAAAGGGGCAAGGAACTATGTCCTCCATATCATACATTTTGCGAATCATTTGAAAAGAGAGGCTACCTTCGACTCAATGATATTCAACACATCACCAAAGAAGAGCTGCAGGAGATAGCCAATGCGGACAATTTAGACGTGACAATCGGGCTCATTAATCGGATTCTTCGCTATGCAGAACAAGACTGCACTATGATTCAATCTAGCTCATAGATGAACATAGTTGCTTATCTACATAAACCACATTCACCTATAGTTGCGGTAATAGCATAGAATGTAAATCAGTTATCCCTCCCGATCAATCAGAAACCAATGAATGAAGACTACACACCAGCCATATCTGCAGTGTTCATAGAAGGTGCAGCAGTTGGCCACACTGATTGACATAACCTCTCCATAAAGCCTGGTGTAGACTGCAGCATCACCTCCACCCTCTGGCAGAGGAACACGCTGAAGTCGGGATTTGAGCAACAAAATGCCAGCTCAATTGGATTGAAGTCAGGAGAGTATGCTGGCAAGAACTCAAGCTTCATGCCCCTAGACAGATGCGGCATGATGAATAGCCTGCACACAATGATCCAGCAGGAAGACCATCTCACCTGGATTCAATGAGTTGGCGCACATCATCGGACTTGTGAATAGAGCAATTGTCCATGATAATGACTGAGTTCCTCGCCAGCCAGGGCTGCATGCTGTCCAGGAGGGTATTAATGAATGCTGCAAAGGAGTCCACATTGAATGAGCCTTCCATGATAATGCATTCAAGCATCCCATCCAGAGAGATGGCGGGAAGAACCGAATACCTATGCAAATTGAGTTCCGGCTTGTGTAATTTTAGGAATGTAATGCAGCGCACCTTTTTCCCCTAGCAAAGAACTGTTTCCGAGTAGCGTGATGGCCATGCAAGGCCCATGCCTTGTTTTGTAAGAAGGTTCGATGGTCACAGGCACTCTCATCAACAAATACGAGTTGCTCAGGGGTGTACTGTGAGCCCATCCTGAGGTGGTATTCGATTTGTACAGTTTCACTTCGTTCCCATGCTTTCTTTGTGATCTGGACCTGGTCAGATAGATATGAACATCTCTGCATGCCAAAGAAGGCTGCACCTTCTTCATTGTGAAGCCCACACGCTCTAGCATCTGCCATACTGTCGAATCTGAGACAAATTTACCAGATGCTCCGCCTCACATGTTCTTGAGTTCATCAAGAAACAGATCCTTACAGAAGTCGATGGCACTGAGTAGATACTGACAGTGCAATGAGCAGCTCAGCAGGTGACAATACACTCAGAGGCTCACATGGACATCCAGATATTCCAGTATCCTTGGCCTTCCTGTCCACAGAATGTCTCTCTTGACACTGCCAGTCTCCTGAACCTGCTGGTTGATGTGGAATATTGTCCAGTGGTTGATGCCCGTCAGAGCAGAAAGATGATTTGTGCTGAACTTCTTGGTCTCAAACAAATTCTGTATGATCTGTCAGGCATCGTTTGAGAGAGCCTTCCCATGGGCCATGGTGGTTATGCCAAAAGTAGAAAGGTGTCACATACTCACAGTAGCACGACATACGTGCTGTAACCACTTCTCCCCTCTTTAGTTTACATCCATGTCTGTTGTGTGTCTTTTGGCTCCTCGATGCGAAGGTAATTAATGTCCTCACAGGTAATCCCTCAAATAGATTTGAACCCTGGAGGCGGAAGACAATGAGACGGAGCTTAGAGAAGGACTTCCCCTAAACACTGATGATATGAAAATGATCCTTTTGAGGATCCGATATGATATAATGAGTTACAACAGGTTATGATGGGTTACAACAGGTTACGACGGTTATAACAGGTTACGACGGGTTACAAAATGAAATGAAGTAATACAACACAGGATGAAGCAATATGCAAGGGGACTCAAGTGAGACCTTGCGGGAGGGGCATAAGGAAGAGTGATTGAGGGTCTCAGACTTCAACACGGGTCGAACTGATCACACTAGGCTTGGGTACAACTGCAGAGCAGAAGACTCTAGGCATATGAGATAGAACTATTGTGTATTTGTGAGAGATAGAGAGTTGAGGAGGGTACAGGAAGAGTCGAATTGGTCTCGACTGTAGCTAGAGTGGGTTTCTAGTCCAAACTGAACTTTGGACTGAGCTCTTCTGAGCTAAACTGTCCTCCATTTCAAAACTAGGCTCCTTCTATGAATAGCACACCTATTCATAATATTGTCCAAACCTAAGCCATCAGAGCATCAGGGAGCATAACGAAAGAAAATTGGAAGTGATAAATATAAGGGAATGCATGGAAACAAAAGACGAGGTGAGCGTATCTGGAAAGTGGTAAGATAATGACCATAGAGCATAATCTGAAATGTGAGCGCATACAGAATGGTGAGCATAAGGAATCATAGGGGACAAAATAAAATGTGAATGTATATGGGACTCAAAAGGGAAAAGCCAGAGCACATCACATCGGATCGAAGCTTGGGGGTGTCAGGGGCCGATTACAGATCCTTCAATTTACCTCTCATGCCTGGGTTTTAGTAAGACGGGCTAGCTAAGTCAGCCTTTGTAAGTTTTCGACTGGGTGGCTTGAGCATCTGACCAGCCGCTCTTGGTAAATTCCGAGCATCGAAAGTTCTTCCTACACAGCAGTCAAATGCGAGAGGCTACAGTAGTCTGTACCACTTCAAATCAAGTCGATCTGCACTAAGTTCCATTGCTACGATGTAGATTACCACGGAACACGTATTATGTGCACAATTTTGGACCTAGCGTGTCGATGCTTCTTACAACACGCTGTAGGTGGCTCTGGAGGTGGTTTAAATAGATTATTCCCGTAAGTCTGAACAGATTCCCAGCGGCAATAGAAACAAAACAGAATGATCTCTGGCTAGTGGGAGCCTGGGTGAAGTTATAATGATGTATATGCTCAGGCGGCTTTGACTGGTCCAGATATACCTTTTTGTTCATTGCAGATGGAGGTGGCTGAGTGCATCTACGACAATCATGAGCTGGCTCCTGTGTAGCTCAATCCAAGTGCTTTGCTTGCACCATATTTGTTGCTGTTCTATAGTCCCTGTAGCCCCCTATTACTTTATCAGTGTTGGTATATCTCTTCTCCTATCTCATCTCTCTGCTATAGGTGCTGATGCAGACTCCCTGTCTCTGTATACGAGATCGCATGAAGACGCGTGAAGCTGGTAAGCTGTCCCTATCTTTAAAACATCCGACTTTTCCAGGAGCATAGAAGAGCATCTCTGTCAGACAAAGGCCTACTTGGTGAATCAAATGGAGAAAGCGGATGACTATAACGGCCATGGTTCACTTGCTATGGATTCTATTCTGAGAAGAGCATGTGTGAGGGCTCAAGAGGCCTGTAGAAATAGAAGATCAATTTATGGCTGATAGAATGTGCGACAATTTGACTTGGAGGCTCTATTAGAGAAAATTTGATTGCGATAACTATGGCGTTCACACAAGATATAGTGGTACCATTAGCACTGTCACTTGCTTGACCATTGAATGGTGAGTGGATATGATACAGTCACAAATGCTAAGGTACGTGCTACTTACCTGGCTTGCTGCTTCTCACCTCTTAGTTCATAGTGGCGTAGCTGAGATAAGGTCAGATGTATGGGATGACCCACTGTAGTGGCAATGGGAAAGGAAAGAGAAGTAGGTCAAGACACAGCCAGGTGTCTGCGATCGTGAGTGGAATTGATGATGGGTCTACCAGATTTGTTGTCTGACTGCATCTCTGGACTGTGTCGATCCCGTACTGTCACCTGTGGCAGTATAGCATTCACTGCCCCTCGTTCTGCTCATGCATACTAGATATGTTATCTGGCTGTGGCAGAGAAGCATTGTGATAATCCAGATGTGACAGAAAGGTGTGGAAATCGATGCAGGTAGGAGTGAGCCACAGTCTCTTGTAGATTGCATAAATAGAAGCACCACATTGAGCATATGGAATGAATACCATAATGATTTCTTCAGATACAAGCAAGTTTGGAATTTGTTGCCTTCGAATGACAGTTTCTGAGAATGCTGCAGAGACAAAAGACACTTGCACTGTTGCACAAATACTATACGGAACAGATCGAAAGCTTACCAGAGTATTGCAAGGTATATAGACCTAATTTACAGATCAAGAGAAAAACTATGATGGCTTGTGTGAAGAGGAATAATTTTTTGAACAGTCCAGATGACCCACTGGAACAAGGGTTGATGAAATTGTCTGATGTTTTCTACACAAACACTGGACGAAACAATGCAAAACTTTGTCAGAGCAGTGCCATGTATATAGACTTAATTTATGGACTAGAAGAAAAAATTATTATGGCTTGTATGAGGAGGAATAATTTTGCAAGCAGTCCAGATAATTCTTTAGAGCAAGGCTTGGTGAAGTTGTTTGTTTTGTTCTGACACACACAGACAACAAATGATAAATATTTCTACATACATCTACATGCATGAGCTAGCACTTTTTTTTGAGTACTAACTAGTCATGAAATATGCAGAATTGACAGAGAAAAGCATCATTTACTTGAGTTTTTGCTGTTTTGGCTCAGATGCGTCAGAGCACGTGAGACGCGAGGTGTGACAACACTTGTGAAAAAGGCAGTAAAGAAGAAAAGTGATGCATTTACTATCTTTAAGCAATTTAAAGCTTATGCAGAGAACCAGTTAGGAGTGAAGATCAAAGTCACTCATGATAATACAGCTAGTTGCAAAATTGTTGACAATCATGTGATTTTATCACTTTTCATATCATAAGAGCCTCAAAACATAAATAAAATCATATCTCACCCAAAACTCAATAGTTTCACATCATCTAAGTTGCTAAATTCATATTTTCAAAAGGGCTTTCATTTAAAAACAAAGATTGAGAGAATAGGTAAAAATGTGATCTCAACATAGCAAAAATATCATTTTTTATCTCTTCCTTGCATGTACATTTTTTTCTGTGCTCCATGCTGGTCCAGCACCTCCCCAAAGCTGTCCAGAATGATAATATAATTATAATATGAATTTACAGACTGAGTTTGAGTTGAATTGTGTACCAGAATATACTGCTTTGAGGCATGCCTGAATTACTCAAAACTCATCATTTACCCCTAGCCTCCCAAGCTTTAGGAAAAATTCTTACAGGCCAGATTGATGCATAAAAATTTATTTTAGATATAATAGACTAGGTTTGTGTACTAGCTAGGGCCTCAGCATCGACTGGTGAGCTAGGAAGATACTATTTAGAATAGTGCATATAACTAGAATCTTATGCTCAGCCTAGCTCACCAGTCGATGCTGAGGCCCTAGCTAGCATACAAACCTAGTCTATTATATCTAAAATAAATTTTTATGCATCAATCTGGCCTGTAAGAATTTTTCCTGAAGCTTGGGAGGCTAGGGGTAAATGATGAGTTTTGAGTAGTTCAGGCATGCCTCAAAGTAGTATATTCTAGTACACAATTTAACTCAAACTCAGTCTGTAAATTTATATTATAATTATATTATCATTCTGGACAACTTTAGAGAGGTGCTAGACCAGCATGGAGCACAGAAAAAAATACACATGTAAGGAAGAGGTAAAAAATAATATTTTTGCCATTTTGGGATCATATTTTTACCTATTTTCTCAATGTTTGCTTCTTAATGAAAGTCCTTTCAAAAAGATAAATTTAGCAACTTAAATAATGTGAAACTGTTAAGTTTTGGATGAGATATGATTTTATTTATATTTTGAGGCTCTTATAATATGAAAAGTGATGAAATCACATGATTGTCAACAATTTTGCAACTAGCTATAAAGGTAGAGAGTATGTGTCTAAGAAATGAGATTAGTTTAGCATTACTGCAGGCATCCATAGACAGCACACTATCAGAGATAAATCTTATCAGAATAGTGTTGCAGAGCATGCTAATAGAACACTTGCAAAGGTCATTACTACTATGCTTAATGAAGTACATCTGCCCTCTAGCTTCTGGTAGGATGCAGTGGCAGTATTTATGCATGTGCACACTCACTCTTCCACCTCTATTATGTCTACCAGTATATACTATGAGCTTTGGTTTCAGTCAAAGCCAGATATCTCTCACTTGCATATATTTGAATGCACCTTCTATATACTTGTAAAGAAAGATCAATATAAGCAGCTACAGTCCTACATATAGAAATATATATTCTTAGACTACTTCTCTAATTATAAAGGCTAATTGTTCTAAAACCCACTTACCAGAAAGGAAGTCATTAGTGACTCTGCTCAATTTGATAAGAGAGTCTTCTCTGGTACATCTAGAAACTCAATTGACTTGAGGGTGAATGTACCTACACAGATAGATGACCTGTCAGAATAGGGAGAAGTAGAGGATGCTATTGATATTCTGCCAGCTTCTTCTCCTCCACCTGCTTTTGTACATCTAGTATCAGTATCAGAAGCAGTATCAGATGCAGTGTCAGATGCAGTTAGCTCTGCTGAGTTAAAGTTAAAGCACTGTAGTAGAATAGAAGAGCCTGGCACATGTTTAGAAAGATACTATCCAATATAGTCCACATCCCACTAGCTAGTAGTGTGATGTCTAATAGGTCTTTACATTGGATCTGGCCACTAGAGAGAATCAGACCTTTATTTCTTTGAGATCTGCTCAGATAGCAGTGGTGATATAATATGTTCACACTTTGATGAATAAATAGCTAGTAAAGGAGGATGATGTAGAGGACCATATAAAAGAGAACTAGATGATAGATTAGATGGAGGACCAGGTATAGGTGTAGGAGTAGGTATAGAAGAATCTGCTGAATGCATAGGAGCATGTGGAGAAGGAGAAGCTGGCAGAACATCAATAGCATCCTCTACTCCTCTCTGTTCTGGCAGGTCTTCTGTCTATACAGATATATTTACCCTCAAGTTAACTAAATTTCTAGATGTACCAGAGAAGACTCTCTCATCAAATTGAGCAGAGTCACTAATGACTTCCTTCCTGGTAAGTAGATTTTAGAACAGCCAGCCTTTATAATTAGAGGGGTAGCCTAAGAACACACATTTCTGTATATGGGACTATAGCTGCTTATATTGATCTTTCTTCACAAGCACATAGAAGGTGCATTCAAATACATGCAAGTGAGAGACATCTGACTTTGATTGGAACTAGAGCTTATAGGGTATACTGGCAGACACAGCAAAGATGGGAGAGTAGTTGTACATATACACAAATATTATCACTGCATCCCACTAGAAGCTAGAGGGCAGATATGCTTCATTAAGCATAATAGTGATGCCCTCTATAAGTATCCTATTAGCACACTCTATAATATTATTCTGCTAAGGTTCATCTCTGATAGTGTACTATCTATGGATGCCTATAGTAATACAGAACTGGTCCTATTCCTTAGACACATACTCTCTACCTTTATTATAATGAGTGGCTTTGATCTTCACTTCTAACTGGTTCTCTATATAGGCCTTAAATTGCTTGAAGGCAGCAAATGTATCACTCTTCTTCTTTAATGAGAGAACAGCCCAGTAGCAGCTGTAATTATCAATGAAATGACCTAGTATTTGAAGCTATATCTGGACTGGACAGGCAATAGACCATAAACATTAGAGTGAACTAATTGGAGAAGACCAGAAGCTCTGTGAGATACAAGTTTAGAGACATTAGACCTGTGCTGCTTGTCAGCAATGCAAGATTTATAGATAGGATCTAGAGTGCTCTTAGACTTGACAACCATTCCCTTGACTAACTCCTCAGTTATTAACCTATTCACATCACCATGATTGAGGTGTGCAAAGTGCCTTTATTAAAGTGTAATATCAAGTAGACAGATACTGGTAAATGCAGCATAAACAATAGTAGAGATAATGTGGCCATTGAGAGTTGCTATATTGTTAAAGATGATGTTTGCAATGAAAAGGACTGTTCTATTATGATGGAAAAGTATCTTGTTATGATGAATGGTGACAATATATGATTTGGAACGAGTCAAATACAGGACTGAGAGGAGATTATTTTTAAGTTTAGGAATATGAAGTATATGTTTAAATTCAAGTAACTATTCAGATTTGCCACTAACTATAAGCTGAAAGTGCACTGTGCCAATGCTAACTGAATAACTTAATTGTTGGTCAAATAAATAGAGGTATAATTTGTTGAGTATTTGGTGAACTAATAACAATGTAAAGTTATGTGATAAGTGGCACCTGTATCAGCAATCTAGTTAGTTCTTGTATCTAAAATAAGAGGTGAATGGAGATTGATGTAGTCAAGAGCACACTTGCATTGGTGATCGGCAATGGTCATGTAATGCGCAATCCCAGAAATTTTGGGCGGAGTTTGAAAACTTACCATATCTAGCAAGGCATGTACTCCGTGGTTTACAAAGGGTCTCTCCTTCATCCACATTGTGTCAGAAATTGAATCACAGTGTCAGTCATTCAGAATTCTTGCCATAGCATTCAATTAGTGTCTGATCCTGATATTACTACTGTCAAGACTCTTGAGAACTAAGCTCAGCTAATTAGTTTTTGGATAACTCATATGCAGGCTGGTTGAATTGTTGGTCACAGGCTTTGCATGATTACTCTTGTTCTTAAACTGTCAGATTTGGCTTCCTTTCTCTCAGGGGTACTTATACTGTGTGATTCTATGCTTCTGAAGGCTTCAATTCCAAGTTTCAAGGGATCCCAGTATGGAACTCATAGGTATCAATTTCTTTGTAAACCTCTTTAATATTGCTTGAAAATGCAATATAGTATAATTCAAGTTGCCCATACACAAAATACATGTTGATTCAGAGAGTTCGGATACATCTATGCTTCATTTACTGTACAAAAACTCCCTTGATCACTTGAGCAAGCTCTCAGTAGGTCCGGTTAATCAGCTACTAATGCATCATATGATCAAGTTTTGCTATTTCTGAGTACTGCTCGACTTCTTTCTCTTTGAATGTTTTGATGATTGAGACAGATTATAGTGCCATTTTTTCTGCATACATTTCTCTTCCATATGCATTCCTTCAATTGCCCGGGAACAAAATGTCAGAATGTTTATTGTAAAGACTGATTTTTGTACATGTTATACCTTTTTAATGCTAAATTCTGCCGATTTTTGCATTTAAAAAAATTCTACTTCCGGACAAGTGTTCCAAGTAGTCAAATACATATATTTCATGCTTTGCTATGGTCTACATGATGTTGTGTAAGCCTACACATTCTCTTCTGAAATCCTTGTCAAGTTTTTTTGAAGCTCCAACAGGATTTCCTATAACCGGCATCATGGGAACGATCGCGAGTTGCATGACCGTTGCCTATCACCACTTGCATTGCTAGTAAATTCAGCAGATTCAGCAAATTTATCTTATTGAGCAATATGGACCTTCTAGCCCTTTCTGCCATTCCTCCTCTTCTCTTTCCTATTTCTTTTAGCTCTGACATATATATTCTTAGAAGCCACCTGCTTTATATAGCAGTTCTCCTCTATGTGTTTAAGAATGCCACAGAAGGTGCAAGTGACACTTTGAGAGAAGATAGGCTTTGTAGCACTACTAGTAGATGTGAACATAGCCTGAAGCTGAAGCTAAATATGCTCTTAACAATTCTGCTGCTCTTGAGCAAATGCCTCCTTGAGGTTGTTCCACTTGAATTCCTTTATAAGAAGCACTGTAGAGCAAAATGAGACATAGTCCTCAGGAAGAGTACAATCAGATATGCACATGCAAACTTATTCTCAAACTCCTCAAGTTTAAAAGTGCTAGAATGAGTATTTCTGATCTTATATAATACTAGCTTAACTCTACTTACTAGATTGATAAGGGACTCATCTTTCTTCTTGGTGATATTGAAGAACTCATTATAGATATTAAAGCATGCAACTAGGTTGTCCTGCTTATTGATCTTCTAAAGCTCAGTCCACATCTTAACTGGATTATTTATATACTCCTGCACCATAACCTGCATACTATGCTCAAGTCTCTAATAGATCAGGCCTATAGCTTGCTCAGCCTTCTCTTCGCAAAGCTGAATAGCCTCTGCTAAAGCACTAGGCTTAGCTTTTTAACTAGAGATCAAGCATCACAACTTCTTGACTTGAAGTTCAGCATGCATATTATGCTTCTAGACAGAGTAATTGCTATCATTAAGCTTGATGATAGTAGATAGCATTGTAAGAAGCATCAACATGCTAAGTCTGTGATTATACATGTGTTCTACAGTAATTCACATTGTAACAGCAGAACTCAGTATAGATCAACTCAATTTAAAGCAGAATAAACTACTGCAGCCTCTCGTATTGAACTGCTGTATAGAGAACACTTATAATGTTTGGAATCTACTAAGAGTGACTAATCAGACATTTGAGCCACCCAGTTTGAACCTACAAAGACTGGCTTAGCTAGCTCATCTTTTCAAACTCAAACATGAGAATCAAACTGAAGAATTTAGAACCAACCCCTAACACCTCTCAGACTTTGATCTGAGATGATGCACTCTGGCTTCTCCTCTTTGTATTTCATATGCATTCATATTTTGTTTTATTTCCTTATGATCTTTATGCTCGTCATTTTATATGTGCTTACATTTCTGTTAGAAGTGTGATTCTAACACTCTTAGTATTTTATAGTTTATTATTCTGTTTATATTCTTCCTTATGTCTGCTTTCTTGATCATGTGATGCTTATGTAATCTCCTATAAAAGTAGCACAGTCTATTGGTGAGTACTCTACATCAAGTGTACTCACCACTGGACTCAGTGGTCCCTTGCTGGATTTGTGTGATCTAACAGGTTATGAGCCTTGAGCTCTAGCTGTCTGCACTGCCGCATTTTTAAGTTTTTAGGTTTGAAGAGCTGCTGCTGTTGTCAGAGAAGTTTTTGGTGTTCTGGACTAGCCTTTTGGTGTGTTCCTAGTGTTCCCATCATCTTCTGCACCCTTCTGTGCAGTTTCCACAGTCCCAAAGCCCTCTGCCTTCTTCTTTGGCCTTTATCAGTGCCAAATCTTCTCAAAACTCCACTGCTTGATTGCTCCACAACTGTCTAGCCATTTTTAACGCCCTTTGGCACGTTTACTTGGCCCATATAGCTCTACTGTCCTGCCAATTTTCAGCCTGATCTGTCACGATTTGACACTGCTATAGCCCTATCACTATTAGCTATTTTTGAAGTTGCATTGTCTATTCTAGGGTAACTGCTGATCCGTTTCTCACAAAATTTGGCACATCTGTTTGGCCTATTTTCATATCCTCTGTCGCAAAGTTTCAGCCAAATTGGTCAAGAACTTGCCAACTTATTGAAGGATCTTTGTTTTGTACCTTATTTTAGCAACTTTTGATTTTCTCAGCAACTGCTCATCCAATCCAGACGCTCTTTAGTGTGCATATGGCTCCCATACTGTGCATACTTCCATTAAGTTTCAGCTTCATCGGCCACGGTTTAACTGCACTGTGAGCTATTCTTGTGCTGATAAAAACTGTTGATTGCTGCCGATCTGCTGATCCGATCTGCGTACTCTTTGCACTATTTGATTTTGCTCATTGTCCTCTATCTGTGTGCCAATTTGCGCACCGTTCCGCCTATCTGTTCCCTCTCTGCACTGCATTTTGTGTCTGGCAGCTCTGGTATTAATTGGTGTGTGACTCCATCACTGTTATTGGATCAGCCTAGCCTACAGACTGTAAAGCTTGCCTGCCTGGCCTTAGTTCGCTGGTTGTAGTCACTCTTTGAGTGTCTACTTAAGCCTAGAGCCTCTCTCAGTTAGTGGTGCCTATAGGGTCTTAGCAGATCAACAGACCAGCACTGTCTTGCGGCAAATCTGTGTATACTTCAGTGACTGTAGAAGACTGCACTGGTTGGCATTGATCTGTCACCTCCAGGCGTAAATTTGTTAGCGCTCTCTCCCTCATTGCTCTCTTACTGCTTATTTCTTCTAAGCATCATCTGTCCACTCTCATCCACACCTCATTTCAACTATCATGTCTGATCCTGTCACCTCTGAGACGCTATCCACTATCACCAAGCTCAATGACAGCAATTACTCTGTCTGGAAGCATGATATCTGTGCTGCACTTCAAGTCAAGAAGTTATGGCGCCTGACCTCTGGTCAGGAAGCTAAGCCTAGTGCTCTAGCAGAGGCTGTCCAGCTCTGGGAAGAGAAGGCTGAGCAAGCTGCAGGCCTGATCTATCAGAGAATTGAGCATAGCATGCAGGTTATGGTGCAGGACTACATAGATGATCCAGTCAAGATGTGGACTGAGCTTCAGAAGATCAATGAGCAGGACAACCCAGCTGCGCGCTTTAATGCCTATGATGAGTTCTTCAACATCACCAAGAAGGAAGATGAGCTAGCACTACACAAGATCAGAAGCACTCATTTTAGCACCCTCAAACTTGAGGAGTTTGAGAATGAGCTTGTATGTGCATGTCTAATTCGTGCTCTTCCTGAGGACTATGCTTCCTTTTGCTCTATAGTGCTCCTTATGAAGGAATTTAAGTAGAATAACCTTAAGGAGGCATTTGCCCAAGAGCAGCATAACCATCAAGAGCACATTCAGCTTCAGCCCCAGGCCATGTTCACATCCACTAGTAGTGCTGTAAAGCCTATCTTCTCTCAAGGTGTTACTTGCACCTTCTGTGGTATTCCTAAGCATATAGAGGAGAACTGCTATATGAAGCAGGCAGCTTCTAAGGATGCACATGTCAGGGCTAAGAAGAACAGGAAAGAGAAGAGGAGGAAGGGTAGGAAGGGCCAGAAGGCCCATGTTGCTCAACAAGATGAATCTACTGAATCTGCTGAATTTGCTGGCAATGCAAGTGCTCTTGACTACATCAATCCCCATTCACCTCTTATCCCAGATGCAGGAACTGACTGGATTGCTGACATAGGTGCCACTTGCCACATGACTCCACATCGTCATTGGTTCACCAAATACTCAACAAATTACACCCCTATTTGTTTAGCCAACAACCAAGTTATTTATTCAGTTGGCATTGGCACAGTGCACTTTCAGCCTGTAGTTGGTGGCAAACCTGGACAGTTACTTGAATTTGAGCGTGTACTTCATGTTCCTGATCTCAGAAACAATCTCCTCTCAGTCCTATATTTGACTCGTTCTAAATCATATGTTGTCACCATTCACCATAACAAGATGCTTTTCCATCATCATGGAACAGTTATTTTTACTACAAATATCACCTCTTACAATGCAGCAACTCTCAATGGCCACATTGTCTCTACCATTGCTTATGCTGCATTCACCAGCACCTGTCCACTTGACACTACACTTTGGCACAGGTGCTTTGCACATCTCAATCATGGTGATGTGAACAGGTTGATGACTGAGGAGCTAGTCAAGGGAATGGTTGTCAAATCTAAGAGCACTCCAGATCCTATCTGTAAACCTTGCATTGCTGGCAAGTAGCACAGGTCTAATGTCTCCAAACTTGCATCTCACAGAGCTTCTGGTCTCCTCCAATTGGTTCACTCTGATGTTCATAGTCCATTGCCTGTCCAGTCCAGACATGGTTTCAAATACTGGATCACCTTCATTAATGATTACAGCCACTACTGGGCTGTTCTCCCATTGAAGAAGAAGAGTGATGCATTTGCTGCCTTCAAGCAATTTAAGGCCTATGCAGAGAACCAGTTAGGAGTGAAGATCAAAGCCACTCGTGATGATAAAGGTAGAGAGTATGTGTCTAAGGAATGGGACCAGTTCTGTATTACTGCAGATATCCACAGACAGCACACTATCAGAGATGAACCTCATCAGAATGGTGTTGCAGAGCATACTAACAGGACACTTGCAGAGGGCATCACTACTATACTTAATAAAGCACACCTGCTCTCTAGCTTCTGGTGGGATACAGTGGCAGCATTTGTACATGTACACAACCACTCTCCCACCTCTGCTGTGTCTGCCAGTACACCCTATGAGCTCTGGTTCCAGTCAAAGCCAGATGTCTCTCACTTGCGTGTATTTGGATGCACCTCCTATGTGCTTGTGAAAAAAGATCAACACAAGCAGCTGCAGTCCCACACACAGAAATGTGTGTTCTTAGGCTACCCCTCTAACTATAAAGGCTAGTTGTTCTGGAATCCACTTACCAGGAAGGAAGTCATTAGTGACTCTGCTCAATTTGATGAGAGAGTCTTCCCTGGTACATCTAGAAACCTAGTTGACTTGAGGGTAAATATGCCTACACAGACAGAAGATCTGCTAGAACAGGGGGGAGTAGAGGATGCTATTGATGTTCTGCCAGCTCCTCCTCCTCCACCTGCTCCTGTGCATCCAGCAGATCCTCCTATGCCTACACCTACACCTACACCTAGTCCTCTTCTCAATCCATCACCTAGTCTGGGAAGGTGCTGTCTAACATAGTCCACATCCCACCAGCCAGTAGTGTGAGGTCTAATAAGTCTCTACATTGAATCTGGCCACCAGGGAGAGACAGGCCTTTGTTTCTTTGAGGTCTGCTCAGATAGTAGTAGTGAAGTAGTATATTCTTGCTTAGTAGCTGGTGAAGGAGGATGATGTGGAGGACTGTGTAGAGGAGGACGTGTGCCAGGCTCCCCTATTCCACCACAGTACTTCAACTTTAACTCAGCAGAGCCAACTGCACCTGACACTGCTTCTGATACTGACTCTGCAGCTCAGCCAGATGTTGTAGAGCAGTCAGAGCAGGATGTTGAAATGAACAGTGACTCACCTGATGAACTGAACATCATGTCAGAAGAGGAGTTGCAAGCTGAAGCACTGATGTTTGCTGGCCTAATAGATTTTAGTGCTAATACAGGACTAGAGGACATCTATCTGTCTTATGAAGATGCTCTGGAATATGCATTCCAGTCATCTAATTGCTCTGAGCATGTGTTCTCTGCACAAGATGTGCAACACATCAGTCCTGAACCCTATCAGTAGAAGGACATTAAAGGATGCCCTGATGCAGACCTTTGCGAAAAGGCAGCCATGGAGGAATTTGTCAGTCTAATTGAGAATGGCACTTTTGAGCCAGTTAGGCTCCCTCCTGGTAGAAAGCCTATTGGATGCAGATAGGTGTTCAAGCTCAAGCGCAAGGCAGATGGATCTGTAGACAGGTACAAGGCAAGGCTGGTAGCCAAGACTTCTCACAGCAACCAGGTCTTGAGTTCTCTTAGGTGTTTGTGCCTACAGCCAAGTAGGCTGCACTTAGAGCCATTCTGGCAATAGCTGCATTTGAATACCTTGAGCTGTATAGTGTTGATATCTCTACTGCTTTCCTCAATGGTAAGATGGAGCATGGTGTCTACATGAACCAGCCTGAAGGATTTGAGGACTACTTTGGCCCTGGATTTGTTCTCAAGCTGATCAAGTCAATTTATGGCCTTAAGTAGGCTGGCCACCAATGGCACAAGAAGCTTGATTCAGTGATGAAGAGCATGGGCTTCAAGTTAGTGTGCTGTGATTACAGCATTTGGGTGTACAGCAGAGATGAAGTGCACATCATCATTCCAGTCTATGTTGATAACATGACCATTGCTGTAAAGTCTAAGTTGGTGCACTCATGTATTTAGCTATTGCTACTAGGCCAGATATTGCCTATGCAGTTGGTGTCTTGGGATGCTTCAGTTCTAATCCTGGTCCAGCTCATTGGAAGGCAGCAAAGCATCTATGTCACTATCTGCAGAGTACAAAGGATTTCAGGTTGACTTATGCACCTGATCTTAAGTCCTCTGAGCTGTTCACTACCTTCTGTGATGCTGACCATGGAGGAAATGAGAATAGCAGACAGTCCACAAGTGGGATGGTTGTCAAGATGAGAACTGGTGCTATCAGCTGGGCTAGCAAGTTGCAGCCCTTTGTGACTCTATCCTGTTAGATCACACAAATCCAGCAAAGGACCACTGAGTCCAGTGGTGAGTACACTTGTATATTAGCAGTCTAATTACATACCTGAGTCCAGTGGTGAGTACACTTGATGTATATTAGCAGTCTAATTACATACCTGAGTCCAGTGGTGAGTACACTTGATGTAGAGTACTCACTAATGGACTGTGCCGCTTTTACAGGAGATTACATAAGCATCACATGATCAAGAAAGCGGACATAAGGAAGAATATAAACAGAACAATAAACTACAAAATACTAAGAGTGTCAGAATCACACTTCTAACACTCCCCCCTGATCTGACACTTCTTCCTTCAACATAATCCCAGCATCTTACACATCTCCTGCACCTTTACTCTGCTTAGTGCTTTGGTCATAATGTCTGCTGGCATGGTCTGAGTGGGCAAGTAATGCACTTTGATATGACCAGCCTCTACAACATCTCTCAACCAGTAGAAGTGCAGATCTAGGTGTTTCATGCATCCATGATGCTCAGGATTGTTTGCCACAGACAGAGCAGACTGGTTATCAATGTACAGAGAAGAGGGTGCATTAAATTTGTAGCCAAACTCTGTAAAGAGATTTCTCAGCCACATAATCTCTTGTCCTGCACTAACAGCAGCAATGTATTCTGCTTCAGTGGTGGATAGAGTCACAAAGGGCTGCAACTTGCTAGCCCAGCTGATAGCACCAGTTCCCATCTTGACAACCATCCCACTTGTGGACCATCTGTTATCCTCATTTTCTCCATGGTCAGCATCACAGAAGGTAGTGAACAGCTCAGAGGACTTAGGATCAGGTGCATAAGTCAACCTGAAATCCTTTGTACCCTGTAGATAGCGACATAGATGCTTTGCTGCCTTCCAATGAGCTGGACCAGGATTAGAACTGAAGCGTCCCAAGACACCAACTGCATAGGCAATATCTGGCCTAGTAGCAATAGCTAAGTACATGAGTGCACCAACCAATTGCTTGTAGGGCACCTGCTTCATGTATTCAGTTTCTGCAGGGGTCTTAGGAGCCATGTCCTTGCTGAGCTTCTGCTCAGGGAGAGGAGTAGTAACAGTGCCACAGTTGCTCATGCTGAAGCGCTCTAGCACATCAATAATATACTGTCTCTGTGACAGACTGATAGAGTGCTTGGAGCGGTCTCTCTGAATATGGACTCCTAGCAGGAATGAGGTTGGGCCCAACTCATGCAGTTTAAAGTGCTTGGCCAGTTCATCTCTGACAGACTCATACTGCTGCTTAGACTTTACAGCAATGGTCATGTCATCAACATAGACTGGAATAATGATGCGCACTTCATCTCTGCTGTACACCCAAATGCTGTAATCACAGTGCACTAACTTGAAGCCCATGCTCTTCATTGCTGAATCAAGCTTCTTGTGCCATTGATGGCCAGCCTGCTTAAGGCTATAAATTAACTTGATCAGCTTGAGAACAAATCCAGGGCCAAAGTAGTCCTCAAATCCTTCAGGCTGGTTCATGTAGACATCATGCTCTATCTTACCATTAAGAAAAGCAGTAGAGATATCAATACTATACAGCTCAAGGTCTTCAAATGCAGCTATTGCCAGGATGGCTCTAAGTGCAGCCTACTTGGCTGTAGGCACAAACACCTAAGAGAACTCAAGACCTGATTGCTGTGAGAAGCCCTTAGCTACCAGCCTTGCCTTGTACCTGTTTACAGATCTATCTGCCTTGCGCTTGAGCTTAAACACCCATCTGCATCCAATGGGCTTTCTGCTAGGAGTAGTCTGACTGGTTCAAATGTGCCATTCTCAATCAGACTGATAAATTCCTCCATGGCTGCTTTCTCCCAGAGGTCTGCATCAGAACGTCCTTTGATGTCCTTCTACTGATAGGGTTCAGGACTGATGTGTTGCACATCTTGTGTAGAGAACACATGCTCAGCGCAATTAGATAACTGGAATGCATATTCCAGAGCATCTTTATAAGACAGATAGATGTCCTCTAGTCCTGTATTAGCACTAAAATCTATTAGGCCAGCAAACATCAGTGCTTCAGCTTGCAACTCCTCTTCTGACATGATGTCCAGTTCATCAGATGAGGCACTGTCCATCTCAATATCCTGCTCTGGCTGCTCTACAACATCTGGCTGAGCTGCAGAGTCAGTATCAGAAGCAGTGTCAGGTGCAGTGTCAGATACAGTTGGCTCTGCTGAGTTGAAGTTGAAGTGCTGTGGTGGAATAGGGGAGCCTGGCACACATCTAGGAAGGTGCTGTCCAACATCCACGTCCCACCAGCCAGTGGTATGACATCTAATAGGTCTCACATTGGATCTGGCCACTAGGGAGAAGCAGGCCTTTATTTCTTTGAGGCCTGCTCAGATAGCAGTGGTAAAGTAGTGTATTCACGCTTTGGTGGATGAGTGGCTGGTGAAGAAGGATGATGTGGAGGACTGTGTGAAGGAGAACTAGGTGATAGATTAGGTGGAGGACTAGGTGTAGGTGTAGATGTAGGCATAGGAGGATCTGCTGGATGTATAGGAGCAGGTGGAGGAGGAGGAGCTGGCAGAACATCAATAGCATCCTCTACTCCCCCCTGTTCTAGCAGATCTTCTGTCTGTGTAGGCATATTTACCCTTAAGTCAACTGGGTTTCTAGATGTACCAGGGAAGACTCTCTCATCAAATTGAGCAGAGTCACTAATGACTTCCTTCCTGGTAAGTGGATTCCAGAACAACCAGCCTTTATAGTTAGAGGGGTAGCCTAAGAACACACATTTCTGTGTGTGGGACTGCAGCTGCTTGTGTTGATCTTTTTTCACAAGCACATAGGAGGTGCATCCAAATACACGCAAGTGAGAGACATCTGGCTTTGACTGGAACCAGAGCTCATAGGGTGTACTGGCAGACACAGCAGAGGTGGGAGAGTGGTTGTGTACATGTACAAATGCTGCCACTGTATCCCACCAGAAGCTAGAGAGCAGGTGTGCTTTATTAAGTATAGTAGTGATGCCCTCTGCAAGTGTCCTGTTAGTATGCTCTGCAACACCATTCTGATGAGGTTCATCTCTGATAGTGTGCTGTCTGTGGATATCTGCAGTAATACAGAACTGGTCCCATTCCTTAGACACATACTCTCTACCTTTATCATCACGAGTGGCTTTGATCTTCACTCCTAACTGGTTCTCTGCATAGGCCTTAAATTGCTTGAAGGCAGCAAATGCATCACTCTTCTTCTTCAATGGGAGAACAGCCCAGTAGTGGCTGTAATCATTAATGAAGGTGATCCAGTATTTGAAACCATGTCTGGACTGGACAGGCAATGGACTATGAACATCAGAGTGAACCAATTGGAGGAGACCAGAAGCTCTGTGAGATGCAAGTTTGGAGACATTAGACCTGTGCTACTTGCCAGCAATGCAAGGTTTACAGATAGGATCTGGAGTGCTCTTAGATTTGACAACCATTCCCTTGACTAGCTCCTCAGTCATCAACCTGTTCACATCACCATGATTGAGATGTGCAAAGCACCTGTGCCAAAGTGTAGTGTCAAGTGGACAGGTGCTGGTGAATGCAGCATAAGCAATGGTAGAGACAATGTGGCCATTGAGAGTTGCTGCATTGTAAGAGGTGATATTTGTAGTAAAAATAACTGTTCCATGATGATGGAAAAGCATCTTGTTATGGTGAATGGTGACAACATATGATTTAGAACGAGTCAAATATAGGACTGAGAGGAGATTGTTTCTGAGATCAGGAACATGAAGTACACGCTCAAATTCAAGTAACTGTCCAGGTTTGCCACCAACTACAGGCTGAAAGTGCACTGTGCCAATGCCAACTGAATAAATAACTTGGTTGTTGGCTAAACAAATAGGGGTGTAATTTGTTGAGTATTTGGTGAACCAATGACGATGTGGAGTCATGTGGCAAGTGGCACCTATGTCAGCAATCCAGTCAGTTCCTGCATCTGGGATAAGAGGTGAATGGGGATTGGTGTAGTCAAGAGCACTTGCATTGCCAGCAAATTCAGCAGATTCAGTAGATTCATCTTGTTGAGCAACATGGGCCTTCTAGCCCTTCCTACCCTTCCTCCTCTTCTCTTTCCTGTTCTTCTTAGCCCTGACATGTGCATCCTTAGAAGCTGCCTGCTTCATATAGCAGTTCTCCTCTATATGCTTAGGAATACCACAGAAGGTGCAAGTAACACCTTGAGAGAAGATAGGCTTTACAGCACTACTAGTGGATGTGAACATGGCCTGGGGCTGAAGCTGAATGTGCTCTTGATGGTTGTGCTGCTCTTGAGCAAATGCCTCCTTAAGGTTATTCTACTTAAATTCCTTCATAAGGAGCACTATAGAGCAAAAGGAAGCATAGTCCTCAGGAAGAGCACGAATTAGACATGCACATACAAGCTCATTCTCAAACTCCTCAAGTTTGAGGGTGCTAAAACGAGTGCTTCTGATCTTGTGTAGTGCTAGCTCAACTCTGCTCATCAGATTGGTAAGAGACTCATCTTCCTTCTTGGTGATGTTGAAGAACTCATCATAGGCATTAAAGCGCGCAGCTGGGTTGTCCTGCTCATTGATCTTCTGAAGCTCAGTCCACATCTTGACTGGATCATCTATATAGTCCTGCACCATAACCTGTATGCTATGCTCAATTCTCTGATAGATCAGGCCTGCAGCTTGCTCAGCCTTCTCTTTCCAGAGCTAGACAGCCTCTGCTAGAGCACTAGGCTTAGCTTCCTGACCAGAGGTCAGACGCCACAACTTCTTGACTTGAAGTGCAGCACACATATCATGCTTCCAGACAGAGTAATTGCTGTCATTGAGCTTGGTGATAGTGGATAGCGTCTCAGAGGTGACAGGATCAGACATGATAGTTGAAATGAGATATGGATGAGAGTGGACAGATGATGCTTAGAAGAAATAAGCAGTGAGGGAGCAATGAGGGAGAGAGCGCTAACAAATTTATGCCTGGAGGTGACAGATCAATGCCAACTAGTGCAGTCTTCTACAGTCACTGAAGTATACACAGATTTGTCACAAAACAGTGCTGGTCTGTTGATCTGCTAAGACCCTATAGGCACCACTAACTGAGAGAGGCTCTAGGCTTAAGTAGACACTCAAAGAGTGACTACAACCAGCAAACTAAGGCCAGGCAGGCAAGCTTTACAGTCTGTAGGCTAGGCTGATCCAACAACAGTGATGGAATCACACACCAATTAACACCAGAGCTGCCAGACACAAAATGCAGTGCAGAGAGGGAACAGATAGGTGGAACAGTGCACAAATTGGCACACAGATAGAGGACAATGAGCGGAATCGAACAGTGCAAAGAGTACGCAGATCAGATTAGCAGATCGGCAGCAATCAACAGTTTTTGTCAGCACAAGAAAAGCTCACAGTGCAGTTAAACTGTGGCTGCTCAAGCTGAAACTTAAAGGAAGTATGCACAGGTATGGGAGCCATATGCACACCAAAGGGCGTTCGGATTGGATCAGCGGTTGCTGAGAAAATCAAAAGTTGCCAAAATAGGGTATAAAACAAAGATCCTTCAATAAGTTGGCAAGTTCTTGACCAATTTGGCTGAAACTTTGCGACAGGAAACGAAAAAAAAGCTTAAATAAACATGCCAAATTTCGTGAGAAACAGATCAGCAGTTCACCTGGGATAGGCAATGCAATTTTGAAAATAGCCAAAAGTGATAGAGCTATAGCAGTGTCAAATCGCGACAGATCAGACTGAAACTCGGCAGGACAGTAGGTCTATATGGGCCGAGTAAATTTGCCAAAGGGCGTCAAAAATGGCTGGATGGTTGTGGAGCAATCAAGCAGCAGAGTTTTAGAGAGATTTAGCACTAATAAAGGCCAAAGAAGAAGGCAGAGGGCTTTGGGACTGTGGAAACTGCACAGAAGGGTGCAGAAGATGATAGGAACACTAGGAACATACCAAAAGGCCAGTCCAGAACACCAAAAGCTTCTCTGACAATAGCATTAGCTCTCCAAACCCAAAAACTCAAAAATGTGGCAGTGCAGACAGCTAGAGCTCAAGGCTCATAACCTGTTAGATCACACACACCAGCAAGGGACTACTGAGTCTAGTGGTGAGTACACTTGATATATATTAGCAGTCTAACTACATACCTGAGTCCAGTGGTGAGTACATTTGATGTAGAGTACTCACCAATGGACTGTGCCGCTTTTACAGAAGATTACATAAGCATTACATAATCAAGAAAGTGGACATAAGGAAGAATATAAATAGAACAATAAACTACAAAATACTAAGAGTGTCAGAATCACACTTCTAATACAAACCAGATAGCTACAGCTAGACTATCACTTCAAGATGACAAGAGAGCACCAATGTTTGATAATTCTGATCCAAAGGAACTATTTCACTTCTTCAACAATGTTGAAGCAATCACAATGGATGCTAATTGGGATGCATCAACTACTATCAGATGTGGGTATCTGTATTATGTGAAGACTGATATTGCAGAAGTATGGAAAACCCTTTCTAAAGTTTCTGCCACTCCTGCAAGCATCGAAATTTTCAAGACAGCTATCAAAAAGCTTTACCCAAGTTTAACAGATAGCAAAAGATACTCTAGGAGCAAATTAGAGCAGTTTATTGCTAAATAGGCTGAGAAAGGTATTCATACCAGAGATGAATTTGGCACTTATCATCGCAAGTTTTTATACAGAGCCAGGTATCTCATTGCCAGCAACAAACTCACTAAGAATAATTTAAAAATTGTGTTTCTTCGAGGCATATTAGGCCAGACTAGGAAAGATATTCTGCAGAGGCTTGAAATCAAGAACCTAGACTATGAGAGAGGCAACCCCTATGATATCAAGAAAGTAGCAAATGCAGCTATGTACATTCTTTCAGAATCTGCAGTTGATCAGATCAGATCTGACCTGATGAGCAGTAGAACAAGTGCAATAATGAGCGCATCATTGGGAGGACATAGTATAACTATCAAGAAGAAAGAAATGGACTTGAGTAAAGTTTGGAAAACGCTAAAAGATTTTCAGGTGATACTGGAATCGCTCACTAGAGGCCAGGGCCCTTGAGTTGCAACAGGTCTACAACCCACTCCTTTGACTCACACACCTAGATATGCATTCTATAGCAATTCTGATCACTTCATAAAGTAGTGTACAAAAGTAATCAAGTATATTCAAGCTGAAAAGTGTCTGTATGACTCAAATAGATAAGTAGTCATGCCAAATAGGGCCTTTGTATCAAATAAGGTCCCGGGTCAAAACCTGATAGAATAAATTGACAATCTCCTCATGCCAAACTCTTCACACCTAGTTAGCATTATAGAGATCACTGAGCATCCAGAAACCACTGCTGAGCTAATAGCATCAGCTATACTCTAAAAAGTCAGCAAAGATCAGATAGAAGAAACTAATTATGAAGTGAAATATTTGGAAATCTTACTCAATGAGGCAAAGAAGAAAGCAGTGACTGGTAAAAGGCAGAAGTTCAATGGGATAGTTATTCTGACTAAGGTAAGACCACTGAGAAGAGAGGCTTCAAAGGCACAGCAGTTGCCACCCTCTAATCCTAAGCTCCCATCAATTTCACATTTGTCACCACAGTGGGATAATATTAGAAAACCCTCAAACCCCCAGCTCTAGTACTGCTATATAGTCTCTATTGAAGATTCTAACTCTGTCTCTAATGTGCTCACTTAGATACTTGACACAAGCATTATGCTTAGCTAAAGAGAACTATTATCAATTGCCCCTGAATTACAAAAGCAACTAAAGGAACTCACTACCACAAAAAGATATAATGCTGCCGATATGAACCTTATTAAATCACTAAGTTATACAGCGCAACTGTGCGAAATAATGTTGCAACACCCTAAGGACTTGATAATATCTATTAGAACATCAGGAGTGACCACAGAAGCAATTCTTCCCCTTCATACAGTTACAACTATTGTAGAGGACACAATGGAAGTGGAGTGCATACTTGGTTAAGGTGCAGCAGTGTGTCTAATTAGAAAAGACATTTGGGAGAAACTTCAAGTGCCCCTATTACCAGACCAGAGCACGACCATTGAGATGACAGATATAGTAAAGTTGGTCACTATTGGACTAATCCCAAAAGCCAAATTTACAATAGCTGAGATCAATCTTTCCCTGCAAGTGCATGTTATTTATTAGGTGCTATTCCAAGCACTACTTGGATGACCTTTCTTTGCAGTCACAGAATGTGAAACTAAGGATTATACCTCAGAAGACCAGCATATAATACTATCCAGCCCCAATGACAGGATTTAACATAACAAGGTTGCAACAGGGATTTGGAATGTATTATATAATATTGCACAATAGGGTTTTCAGCAGATGTCAAGGAACTGATACTGAGATGTTAGCAAGGTGTAGGCAATTACTCATACTCGAGCCTCAATAATGTGTTTTCTATCTATTCTATTGATGTCTCTGACACTCTCATCTCTCTACTTACAGCTAGTTGCAAAATTGTTGGCAATCATGTGATTTCACCACTTTTTATATCACAAGTGCCTTAAAATACAAATAAAATCATATCTCACCTAAACCTCAATGATTTTATATCATCTAAGTTGCTAAATTCATATTTTCAAAAGGGCTTTCATTTAGAAACAAAGATTGAGAGAATAGGTAAAAATGTGACCCCAAAATGGCAAAAATATTTTTTTTGCCTCTTCTTTGCATGTGCATTTTTTTCTGTACTTCCTGCTGGTCCAGCACCTCCCCAAAGCTGTCTAAAATGATAATATGACTACTATGAATTTACAGTCTGAATTTGAGTTGAAATGTGTATCAGAATGTACTGCTTTGAGGCATGCCTGAATCACTCAAAACTTATCATTTCCTCCTAGCCTCCCAAGCACCAGAAAAAATTCTTACAGGTCAGATTCATACATGTAAATTTATTTCAGATGTAATAGACTAGGTTTATATATTAGCTAGAGCCTCAGCTTGCACTGGTGAGCTGAGAAGATGCTGTCTAGAATGGTGCATACAACCAGAACTACTTGTTCAGCACAGCTCCTCAGTGGATTTTACAGCAACAGGTGGTGCTAAAATCTCATGTATTTAATCTATAGTGAATTTACATGCATGAATCTGACCTGTAAGAATTTTTTCTGGAGCTTGGAAGGCTAGGGGGGAATGATGAGTTTTGAGTGATTTAGACATGCCTCAAAGCAGTACATTCTGGTCTAGAATTCAACTCAAATTCAGACCGTAAATTCATAGTAGTCATGTTATCATTTTGGATAGCTTTGGGGAGGTGCTGGACCAGCAGGAAGTACAGAAAAAAATGCACATATAAAGAAGAGGCAAAAAACAATATTTTCACTATTTTGGGGTCATTTTTTGCTCTATTTTCTCAATCTTTGTTTCTAAATGAAAGCCCTTTTGAAAATATGAATTTAGCAAGTTAGATGATGTGAAACCATTGAGGTTTGGGTGAGATATGATTTTATTTGTATTTTGAGGCTCTTGTGACATAAAAAGTGATGAAATCACATGATTGCCAACAATTTTGCAACTAGCTATAATTTATACTCGACCTGCAAGACATGAATGGTGTTTCCATTTGAGATTCAGCTGTTTTGCTGAATATAGAGATTATTGTGAAGTATTACAGTAGACAAAGTTGTTATTCAAGCCTCAATTTCTATATGGCTTTTTATCAGTGAGTTTTACAGCTAGTTGCAAAATTGTTGGCAATCATGTGATTTCATCACTTTTCATATCACAAGAGCCTCAAAATACAAATAAAATCATATCTCACCCAAAACTCAACGGTCTCACATCATCTAAGTTGTTAAATTCATCTTTTCAAAAGGACTTTCATTTAGAAACAAAGATTGAGAGAATAGGTAAAAATGTGACCCCAAAATGGCAAAAATATTGTTTTTTGCCTCTTCCTTGCATGTGCATTTTTTTCTGTGCTCCATGCTGGTTCAGCACCTCCCCAAAGCTGTCCAGAATGATAATATAATTATAATATGAATTTACAGACTGAGTTTGAGTTGAATTGTACACCAGAATGTACTGCTTTGAGACATGCCTGAATTACTCAAAACTCATCATTTACCCCTAGTCTCCCAAGCTCCAGGAAAAATTCTTACAGGCTAGATTGATGCATAAAAATTCATTTTGGATATAATAGACTAGGTTTGTGTGCTAGCTATAGCCTCAGCATCCACTGGTGAGCTGGGCTGAGCATAAGGTTCTAGTTGTATGCACTATTCTAGATAGTATCTTCCCAGCTCACCAGTGGATGCTGAGGCCATAGCTAGCACACAAACCTAGTCTATTATATCCAAAATGAATTTTTATGCATCAATCTGGCCTGTAAGAATTTTTCCTGGAGCTTGGGAGGCTAGGGGTAAATGATGAGTTTTGAGTAATTCAGGCATGTCTCAAAGCAGTACATTCTGGTGTACAATTCAACTCAAACTCAGTCTGTAAATTCATATTATAATTATATTATCATTCTGGACAGCTTTGGGGAGGTGCTGAACCAGCATGGAGCACAGAAAAAAATGCACATGCAAGGAAGAGGCAAAAAACGATATTTTCGTCATTTTGGGGTCAAATGTTTACCTATTCTCTCAATCTTTGTTTCTAAATAAAAGTCCTTTCGAAAAGATGAATTTAACAACTTAGATGATGTAAAACCGTTGAGTTTTAGGTGAGATATGATTTTATTTGTATTTTGAGGCTCTTGTGACATGAAAAGTGATGAAATCACATAATTGCCAACAATTTTGCAACTAGCTGTAGACAAATGCTCTCAAGATCTTATAACCTTTCAGACACTCTTTGGAATGTTTAGAATAATGGTTCTCCCAATGTGATATACAAATTCTCTTTAGATTATACACAATGATGTTACCTTTATTCTATGGGTTGAGATTTTGCACTATACTAATCTGTATACAGATGATTTGCCCAGGTTAGATCCCAAAACACATTATGAACTCCCAGATAGCTCTTACAAACCCTGCCAGAAAATCCAGGGATCAGGCAATTTATTTATGAGCATATATGTGATGTAAATTGAATTTTTTAGCAAGTCAAGGCAGTAGGAGGAATGTACTCAGGAAAGAAAATGGAGATTGGTATTACAGCTAATTGCAAAATTGTTGACAATTTGGAAAATCATGTGTATTTTTGATGCAAAGTGCATTCTGGATGAGAATACAGCACATAAAAATCTAATATAACTATGTAAAAAACCTGCTCAAAAATGTGCTCCAGTACCTATAAAAATGTCTGGGTTTTGTTGAGTATGTACTTCACTACTAAAAAGATAGTATCATAGTACTAAATCCTTGTCATGCCCTCCGTTCAGTGTAAAAATCATAGCTTACCCAACGTCATCCGGAAAAATCTGATTCAAGTTTGATAAATCAGGCCAGCCCAGTGGGCACCTGTACACAACTCCTCGAGGCTCCCTGACATGATTGTGGTAGTGAAACTGGGTGGTTTGTTGTCACTCCTGCTTGCAGAACTCTCCCCTACTTCATTGCATCTATCATAACTCACACATTTATATACCAAAAAATCTGATTATTTCTGCTAAAAAGACAGCAGCATAGGCGCTTTCAGCCAAGACAGTAGCTGAGCTGAGTTAGACTTGGGTGTGGCTACATTACATGTACTATCTACCAATCAGACTTGAAACTACCTTGGTGACCATCCTCTGCTGAAATGTCACCCAAAATCATATCTGGGTGAGGGCGAACAAGGTCAGCTCAGCCATCATGTACTCCTGCTAAAACCAAACCAAGCATGCCCACCAGGGCCGCAGAAACATCTCTCAGAGAAACACGAGGGTATGCATATAACGGTAGTCTTTCGTACGTAGTATCTCCCCACACAGCAGCTCTCATCACTTGTCCACAGTTCCCTCCTCATCCTCACCAATCCCTCATCACCCACAGGCATGAGGGAACCCCCAGTTGCTGGGGATAGACTATCACAAGAGACGAGGCACCACGGCAAAGAGGTAGGAGCAGTGACGCTGTAGTGCGCCGCACTAACCTGTACCGGTCCAGCGGCACAGGCCTGTAAGGGCTGTACTCCCCTATGCCATACCCAGGACACCCCGCGTACTATTGTCAGCAAACCAGCCTTCGCCGCCGTTACCCATAATACAGCCTGCTCAGCAGCCGCCGGACCTTCGGCGGCCTGGGAACAGCACCCACGCCGCCGCCGCCGCCGACCATACGAACCGGCGGCGATGCCTCCACTCCTATCCTATGATCACCTTGTCCCCCCTTCGACCAGACCCTAGTTCCCCTTCTCCAGCCTCTCTCAAGAATGGTTCCACCGAATCCGGTGACTCCGGGCTTCGGAAATGCTTGCACGGCGGCCAGACACGCTGCGGCGGATGTATATCGCGCCATCGCGGAGGTGTATACCCACCACTGCGCCGGCTGGGTGAACGATAACCAATCTCAGGTCCATTTTGTTGATTGTTTCATATTCTTATCATCCCACATTGTACACTGAGCGCGGTAGCGCGCCCGGCGGCCGTCCGTATATTCCCCCTTTTAGTTTTATTCGACCCCTTGGCGTTTCAGATCCATATAGAGCGCGCCCTGACCGATCCGAACGGCCCCGATGTTCGACACGACGTACCAGCACTCCGCCATTCCGACTGGGGCGCCCCTAGGTCTTGGTGGCTTGGCGGCGCATCTCGGGGGCGGCCCCTGCCGTCGCGGCGCGCCTGTCACGCCTCGCCGCCCGCCGCCTTAAGTGATATTTCTTATCAAGGACTCATAGTATATATAGAGAGCATGTATCTATCCTAAAAAGCAGGAGATATACACTCTAGAACGCAGTTATCAGAGACCAACCACAAGTAAAGAAGCCTCCTTTAAGAAACCAGTATATACAGAGAACCAGACAGCCGGATCGGGCGAACTCCCGGTCACGTGCCCCCGCCGACCCCGTCCTGACGGCGTCGGCCCCAATCTCACAGGATAGAAGCCGCTGGGCTCATTCGCCGCCCTGGTCATCTCCCTTCTGCGCAGCTGTCACTCGTCTAGTAATCGCTCTGAGGACTTCCCACTTATATCTGCATCGCCGTCCCTCTCTCTCTAGCCTCCGCCGCCGCTCGGTCCTGAGCATTTGGGATTCCTCCTCCACGTCCCGACGCAGCCGTCACTCCTCTAGTAATCAATCCTGCGGTCTTCGATTTCTCCCTGCGCCTAAGGCCCCTTTTGTCTTTCGCCGCCGCCGCTCGGTTCAGATCGTTTGTGATTCTTCCTCAACACCTCGACGCAGCCGTCACTCTTCTAGGCATCTGTCATACTTCCTCGACGTCTCGACGCAGCTGTCACTCTTCTTGTGTTTGCCGCTACCGTCGGTGCCGGCACCCCTTTTCGACTGAATCTAGTCTCCCGCTTCTCGCCGCCTCCGCCGCCTCCGCGTCGTTCCACCGCCGACACTACTACCCTTTCAAGTGGTGTCGACTCTCTCTCTCCCGCACCTTCTCTGTGTCGTTCCGACGTCATCTCCCCGACTACCAGGCGAAACTGTACTGGTGCGAACCTCCGCCGGCGCCGCACCCAGTCCGCCGCTGCGACCCCTTCGCCGGTTCAGTCAGACTCGGTGATCCCTATACACCCATCGAGGTCCGTATCGCCGCGGCGAGTTATTCGAAGGCGCGGCAGATCTGCCTAACGGCCAGATCCCTGTGCATCTGAGCTGAGTGTCACTTCTGAAAGCCTGTAGGTAGTCTGTAGATCTGGTAGGACCTCCCCTTTTTCCTCTCGACACCTTTGACATCGCCTCCCTGTGGTTGAACGCCGCCGCCGCCGCCTTTGTCCCTGTCTAGGAGAGTCTGATAGTCTACATTTTGGAGCCCACCGCGAGGGAGGTAAAAAGGTGTCGTTCCAACCGATCTCAGGCCCTTCCAAGGGCACGCGATACTCACTAAGGCTGCAAAGAAGGGCGGAAAACAGTCAAACAGCCTCAGCTACAACCACCGGCCAACCATACCATTATTCCACACTCTTTACAAGAGGCCGAACAGAAGAACCCCGTCCCACCGCACCCAGATCTCCGTCCGCGCCGAACCGTCGACGCGCGTCCACCGCCGCAGACGACCCACCCACCCGGCGTCCCAGAAGAGCATCTATCACTCCTTTTACACACAACCCACCACCTGGCGAAAGCGCAAGCACCGCCGCCACACGCCCTATATCGCCTATAATTCCCCCTCGCTTCATCCACGTTCCTAAAGACCTCCGCGAATCCGAAATTCACCCCAGTACTCACGTTCGTGTCCCCGGCGGCATCGAGGACCTGTCAATATCCCTCCAGGAACCTCCAGCCACCGGTCCTATCGAAACAGACCTCTTCTCCGACATAGACAACCCCCCAGATATCCACCGCCGCACCGGCCTACAGTTATACCCCACCGCAGAAGAACAGAAGGACGACGACCTTTATGTCCCCGACTCCCTCGTACACGGCCACGCAATCACCCCCGACTCTCCACTATCCCCCGTCGAAGAAGAGCGATCGGCGAGGCTCTCCCCACCCCCCCCCTCTTACGCCGCCGACCCCAGCTCAGAGGCCGCGGCTCTCCCCAATTGACAATGCCCAACCACCCACCCCCAGTACACCTCCTAAGACGGCCTCGATACCAACAATGACCAGCACCCATACCGGCATTCCCGCCGCGCCCCCCGCAGCCTCAGGATCGACCCCGCCCCCCCCCAACAGCCGTCCCCCGCCGCACCAGCCTATGCCGCACCAGCACCACCCCCGCGGGCGCCTTTCCCCCTCTCCCAGACCTCAGTGACCCAGATACCCATCCATTAAGTGGCCCCAACCCACCAGTGCCAGGAGCTACAATGCCCTACCCGGGAGACCGCCGCGCACCGAAGTTCAACGCCTCTGGCGACCCCGCGGAAATCCCCATCTTCTTTAACAGAGTCCGGCTATTTGGACGAAGCGCCGGCCTAACAGATGCACAAATGATCGCTTGGGCAAGATGCTACGCCGACGCTAAAGACGATCAGCTATGGTGCAAAAGGCCCGAAACGAGAGGAAACGACTTTATGGCATTCAAAGACGCTATCCTAAAGTACTACCCAAACGCTACGACCCAGTACACACTCGGCGACCTCCACAACCTTATTAACATAAGCTGCAACCAAATTATGCTGAACACCGCCGCCCTCGGCGAATACCATAGGAACTTTATCACCGTCTCCTCGTATCTTATCGACGCCGGCATGCTATCAGAGTTCGAACAGAAGCGTATGTTCAGAGAAGGCCTCCACCCGACGCTAAACAGAGAGCTGGATCTTAATTTGCGGTTTGTCAAGCACGACCACCCTACCGGCGTGCCCTGGGACATCGACACAGTTGTAAGAGAACTAGAACGCATCCTAACCGGCGGCCGCCTCACAACCGCCTCACAACCACTGATGTATGCGGCGACAGCGGCCATGCCTACCTATACACAAGTTACGACGTACACGCCGCCGCCGCAACCCGGTGCTCCGGCCTACGGAGTCATCAACCAACCCCAGGTCAAGCAAGAAGAACCGTGGGTGTCCCTCCTAATCCAGGAAATGCGCGCCCTCCGTGAAGCCACCGAGAAGTCAAACCGCCGCGCTCCGCCGCCAACTGCAGGAGCCCCGCTGCAGCCCCGACAAGCCAGATTTAACGGAAAATGCGCCGTATGCGCCAGTGTAATGCACTCTACCCGCGACTGTCCCACCAAGATCTCCCTGATCCAGAGGGGAATCATGCTCGCCGACGCCAAAGGGTACTTGTACCCCTCTAATGGCCGACTTCCTCAGGGAGAACCGGGGATGTCAGTACTGGACAGGATTAATAAGCTCTTCATAGAGAATCCAAACTACGCACCAGTTGGCGTCCAGCTCCCCATTCAGCCCGTATCCGACACGCCGCCAAGGATCGCTCCGCCGAGACAGGATCCTACATATCAGGGACAACCACCGACTCAACAATCCATGTATCAGTCACACCCTCCATCACAGGAATCTATGTACCAGGGCCTCAACCGGGCACTGCCTCCCTTAGCCTACAATACAAATCCGCCGAACGGCCTGCCGCCGCGAATCCAGGAATCAAACTACTTCGAGGCTATCACCCCAGAAGAACCCCCAGACGACGATGCCTGCGACGGAGTCGCGCTCCTTTTTGAACAAGAAGAATCCACCGAACAACCGCAGAATGCCTTCGCCACTGCCGGAAGACGGCCAGGCCCCAGAGAAGTTTTCGACGGAATCGAAATCCCCACCAGAAAGCCGCCTCGAGACCCCAACCCGAAATGGCGAGATAACAGCAAGAAAGGGAGACCACCCGGACAACGCCCGGCCCCGCCGCCGCCGCCCTCGGCGCCACACAGGGACGACGCGGCGGATCCGAAGCCACAATACCGAACCACCGTACCAGCATACGATGACGCCGCGGTATCAAACGTCCTCGACAAGATTCTGGACTCGGAAGTCACCCTGCCGATCCGAAGCCTGCTCGCCGCCTCTCCCGAAATCAGAAAGAAGTGTAAAGAATTCGTCACGGGGCGCCGAGAACTAATTAGGGAAAATCCTGATCACGAGATGGCAATGTACGCCTCAATCCCAAGGCCCACCTCGCCGGTTAACTTCGGCAACGAAGATCTATCCGTCGCCCCGCCGAACATTCCCCTCCGCGAAATCGAGGTCTGGCTCGATGATAAATTCGAGGTAAAGGCTTTGCTCGACTCGGGGTCGACATTTATCGCCGTGCCAAAAGAAGTATGGAAGGACCTCGGCTCCCCGACGATAATGAGCCAAGCAATCACAGTAGAAACTGCCGACAGACAAACCTCACGCTCGGCGGGACTTATCCCTCGCGTCAGACTCACCATAGGCGCCTTCTCTATTGTTGTCCAAGTCCAGGTCGTCGAAAAGGCCCCCTTTCAGTTACTATTAGGCCGGCCATTTTTCGTACACACTAGGGCGCAGGTCATAGACGAGGCCGACGGCGAACAGACGCTGTACCTTACTCATCCCGATACGAACGAAACCATGTCGATCCCGACGATTCAGCGCGGCGCCGGGACAGAAAAACAGTGCCCCCCTAGACAATGATGTCCCAGCGGCGTCCGCCGGAACATATGCAGCGTATACCCCCAACCATACCCGACGCATATGTGCTACACCACGGCCCGGCGACTGTAAATATCGCCTTCAGTCCCCGCACCATAGATATCTCCACCTCATTTTCTGATCGATCCGCCGAAAAGGGTTTCACAGCCCAGAACAAAGCCCAAAAACATTCAGCCTTCTTCATTAACTCTATTTTCGACGATGAATCACTCCCCGTACGCAACCGAATACCCCGCTCCAACAGCACTCTTAATACCAAGGCCGCTCAACCGGCCGGGCACGCCTACAAGTACAAAAAGGTCGCCCAACGAACCAAACCTATATCGGCGACCCTTCCAGAGGACTACCGCATCATACGCAAATCACACCCGCAGCCGCTCACGGATCTACCGAAGCTCCCTATCGATCCGCCGGAGTTCATTCCAGGACGCCGCTTTACACAAGAACGCTTCGATGCCCTAGACATCGACCCAACTGGCTTCCTCAGTGAGGAAGAAAAGAACCTCGCCTACTGGACCCTTCTACAACATGAAGACGGCCTAGCTTGGGACGAAACAGAAAAGGGCTCCCTCGACTATCAATACTTCGCGCCGGTTCTAATTCCTACTGTCGACCATACGCCGTGGGTAATGAAAAACATCCCTATTCCGCCAGGGATCTTCAACGAAGTGGTTCGCATAATCAAAGACAAAATTAACTCCGGCGTCTACGAGCCGTCCAATTCCTCTTACCGCTCCCGATGGTTCTGCGTCGTTAAAAAGGATGGAAAATCCCTTCGGCTTGTACACGACCTCCAGCCACTCAACAAAGTCTCCATACGCGACCCCTCCGTCCCTTACCCCACAGAACACATCGCCGAGACCTTCGGCGGCCATGCCTGCTACACCACACTCGATCTATTCGTCGCCTTCGACCAGAGAAAGCTCGACGTATGATCCCGCGACCTCACAACATTCCAAACACCTCTCGGCGCGTTTCGCCTCACGTCGATTCCTATGGGATACACCAACTCGCAACAAATTATGCACGCCGACGTCACCTTCGTACTCAAAGATGAGATACCCCACGTCTGTATCCCATACATCGACGATATTCCTGTAAAAGGGCCTAAATCCCGATACGAGCTCGCCGCCGGAAACTACGAAACCATTCCGGGGAACCCGAACATCCGCCGCTTCATCTGGGAACATCTCAACGACGTCAACCGCGTCCTCCAACGCCTCAAAGTAGTCGGCGCCACTGTCTCGGGTAAGAAACTCATCATCGCCGCACCAGAAGCAGTCATTGTAGGACACACCTGTAATTACGCCGGCCGAGTCCCAGACGCATCCAGAGTCAAGGCGATAATGGATTGGCCGCCGCCGCGGGATGTCCACGATGTTCGGGCATTCTTAGGTACGGCCGGCGTCCTTAGACACTTCGTTAAGAACTACGCCAGACTATCCGCCGGTCTCAACAAACTACTCTGCAAAGACCAGCCCTTCCTATTCGACGAAGACGCCCGCCGATCTATGGACCTACTAAAACACGCCGTAGCATCCTCCGGCGCCATTCGTTCTATTGACTACGAGTCAGGACAACCTGTTCATTTCTGTGTAGACTCCTCCGTTCATGGCTACGGCGCCATCTTGTTACAGCTCGGCGAAAACGGCGAAAGGGTCCCATCTCGTTTCATGTTCGGAACCTGGAACAACAGAGAACGAAACTACTCCCAGGCGAAGCTAGAACTCTTCGGCCTCTTCAGAGCTCTATATGAGGCGCGCATATACCTCGTCGGCATCGATCACTTTTTCGTTGAAGTCGACGCCAGCTATATTAAAGGCATGATTAACAACCCAGACCTCCAACCCAACGCCACTATCAATAGATGGATCGCCGGCATCTTACTTTTCAATTTCACAATCATTCATACGCCGGCGCCCAAACACCTCGGCCCAGACGGCCTATCACGCCGCGGCGCCGCACAAACCGATCCGCCGCGAGACGAAGGCTTCGAAGAATGGATCGACCATCAATACTCCTTCCTAAACCAAGACCTTTCCGACACGGCCTATACCCCAAACAGCGAACCCGTACAACTCCCCGATCACAAAGCCTCCCAAAAAGGATTCAAAGACCTCGATTGTATCAAGAAATTTCTCGCCGCCCCATCCCGCCCCGCCGATCTTTCAGATGCCCAATTCAAACAGTTCGTATGCCGAGCCACTCGTTTCTTCCTACAGCACGGCGAACTCTACAGAAAGAACGACAAAGGTCACGCCGCACTCGTTATTCCGCCAGAACGCCGAATTTCCATTATCAGAACTGCCCACGACGAACTCGGCCACAAAGGCTTCTTCTCTGTCAGAACAACGATTCAAGACCGATTCTGGTGGCCAGAAATGCATCAGGACATCAAATGGTATATCAGAACCTGCCACCGATGCCAAACGAGGCAGTTTACGAAAATATATACCACGCCGCAAAGCCCGACGCCCGCGCTGTAGTGCGCCGCACTAACCTGTACCGGTCCAGCGGCACAGGCCTGTAAGGGCGGTACTCCCCTATGCCATACCCAGGACACCCCGCGTACTATTGCCAGCAAACCAGCCTTCGCCGCCGTTACCCATAATACAGCCTGCTCAGCGGCCGCCGGACCTTCGGCGGCCTAGAAACAGCATCCACGCCGCCGCCGCCGCCGACCATACGAACCGGCGGCGACGCCCCCACTCCTATCTTATGATCACCTTGTCCTCCCTTCGACCAAATCCTAGTTCCCCTTCTCCAGCCTCTCTCAAGAACGGTTCCGCCGAATCCGGTGACTCCGGGCTTCGGAAGTGCTCGCACGGCGGCCGGACGCGCTGCGGCAGATGTATATCGCGCCATCGCGGAGGTGTATGCCCGCCGCCGCGCCGGCTGGGTGAACGATAGCCAATCTCAGGTCCATTTCGTTGATTGTTTCATATTCTTATCATCCCACATTGTACGCCGAGCGCGGTAGCGCGCCCGGCGGCCGTCCGTATATTCCCCCTTTTAGTTTTATTCGACCCCTTGGCGTTTCAGATCTATATAGAGCGCGCCCTGACCGATCCGAACGGCCCCGACATTCGACACGACGTACCAGCACTCCGCCGTTCCGATTGGAGCGCCCCTAGGTCTTGGTGGCTTGGCGGCGCATCTCGGGGCGGCCCCCGCCGCGCGGCGCGCCTGTCACGCCTCGCCGCCCGCCGCTTTAAGTGATATTTCTTACCAAGGACTCATAGTATATATAGAGAGCATGTATGTATCCTAAAAAGCAGCAGATATACACTCTAGAACGCAGCTACCAGAGACCAACCACAAGTAAAGAAGCCTCCTTCAAGAAACCAGTATATACAAAGAATCAGACAGCCGGATCGGGCGAACTCCCGGTCACGTGCCCTCGCCGATCCCGTCCTGACGGCGTGGCCCCGGATCTCACAGGATAGAAGCCGCCGAGCTCATTCGCTGCCCTGGTCGTCTCCCCTCTGCGCAGCTGTCACTCGTCTAGTAATTGCTCCGGGGACGTCCCACTCAAATCTGCATCGCCGTCTCTCTCTCTCTTCCCGCCGCCGCTCGGGCCCTGAACATTTGTGATTCTTCCTCAACGCCTCGACGCAGCCGTCACTCTTCTAGGCATCTGTTATACTTCGTCGACGCCTCGACGCAGCTGTCACTCTTCTTGTGTTCACCCCTTCCGTCGGCGCCGGCGCCCCTTTTCGACTGAGTCCAGTCTCCCACTTCTCGCCGCCTCCGCGTCGTTCCACCGCCGACACTACTCCCTTTTTTAAGTGGTGTCGACTCTCTCTCTCCCGCATCCTCTCTGTGTCGTTCCGACGTCATCTCCCCGACTACCAGGCGGAATTGCACTGGTGCGAACCTCCGCCGGCCCCGCACCCAGTCCGCCGCTGCGACCCCTTCGCCGGTTCAGTCGGACTCGGCAATCCCTATACAGTCGCCGAGGCCCGGATCGCCGCGGCGAGTTATTCGAAGGCGCGGCGGATCTGCCCTAACGGCCAGATCCTTGTACATCTGAGCTGAGTGTCGCTTCTGAAAGCCTGTAGGTAGTCTGTAGATCTGGTAGGACCTCCCCTTTTTCCTCTCGACACCTTTGACATCGCCTCCCTGTGGTCGAACGCCGCCGCCGCCGCCTTTGTCCCTATCTAGGAGAGTCTAATAGTCTACATTTTGGAGCCCACGGCGAGGGAGGTAAAAAGGTGTCGTTCCAACCGATCTCAGGCCCTTCCAAGGGCACGCGATACTCACTAAGGCTGCAAAGAAGGGCGGAAAACAGTCAAACAGCCTCAGCCACAACCGCCGGCCAACCATACCATTATTCCACACTCTTTACAAGAGGCCGAACAGAAGAACCCCGTCCCACCGCACCCAGATCTCCGTCCGCGCCGAACCGTCGACGCGCGTCCATCGCCGCAGACGACCCACCCACCCGGCGTCCCAGAAGAGCATCTATCACTCCTTTTACACGTAACCCACCGCCCGGCGAAAGCGCAAGCACCGCCGCCGCACACCCTATATCGCCTATAATTCCCCCTCGTTTCATCCACGTTCCTAAAGACCTCCGCGAATCCGAAATTCGCCCCAGTACTCACGTTCGTGTCCCCGGCGGCATCGAGGACCTGTCAATATCCCTCCAGGAACCTCCAGCCACCGGCCCCATCGAAACCGACCTCTTCTCCGACATAGACAACCCCCCAGATCTCCACCGCCGCACCGGCCTACAGTTATACTCCGCCGCAGAAGAACAGGAGGACGACGACCTTTACGTCCCCGACTCCCTCGTACACGGCCACGCAATCACCCCCGACTCTCCACTATCCCCCGTCGAAGAAGAGCGATCGGCGAGGCTCTCCCCACCCCCCCTCTTACGCCGCCGACACCAGCTCAGAGGCCGCGGCTCTCCCCAATTGACAACGCCCAACCACCCACCCCCAGTACACCTCCTAAGACGGCCTCGATACCAACAATGACCAGCACCCATACCGGCATTCCCGCCGCGCCCCCCGCAGCCTCAGGATCGACCCCGCCGCCCCCCCAACAGCCGTCCCCCGCCGCACCAGCCTATGCCGCACCAGCACCAACCCCCGCGGGCGCCTTTCCCCCTCTCCCAGACCTCAGTGACCCAGATACCCATCCATTAAGTGGTCCCAACCCACCAGTGCCAGGAGCTACAATGCCCTACCCGGGAGACCGCCGTGCGCCGAAGTTCAACGCCTCCGGCGACCCCGCGGAAATCCCCATCTTCTTTAACAGAGTCCGGCTATTTGGACGAAGCGCCGGCCTAACAGATGCACAAATGATCGCTTGGGCAAGATGCTACGCCGACGCTAAAGACGATCAGCTATGGTGCAAAAGGCCCGAAACGAGAGGAAACGACTTTATGGCATTCAAAGACGCTATCCTAAAGTACTACCCAAACGCTACGACCCAGTACACACTCGGCGACCTCCACAACCTTATTAACATAAGCCGCAACCAAATTATGCTGAACACCGCCGCCCTCGGCGAATACCATAGGAACTTTATCACCGTCTCCTCGTATCTTATCGACGCCGGCATGCTATCGGAGTTCGAACAGAAGCGTATGTTCAGAGAAGGCCTCCACCCGACGCTAAACAGAGAGCTGGATCTTAATTTGCGGTTTGTCAAGCACGACCACCCTACCGGCGTGCCCTGGGACATCGACACAGTTGTAAGAGAACTAGAACGCATCCTAACCGGCGGCCGCCTCACAACCGCCTCACAACCACTGATGTATGCGGCGACAGCGGCCATGCCCACCTATACACAAGTTACGACGTACACGCCGCCGCCGCAACCCGGCGCTCCGGCCTACGGAGTCATCAACCAACCCCAGGTCAAGCAAGAAGAACCGTGGGTGTCCCTCCTAATCCAGGAAATGCGCGCCCTCCGTGAAGCCACCGAGAAGTCAAACCGCCGCGCTCCGCCGCCAACTGCAGGAGCCCCGCCGCAGCCCCGACAAGCCAGATTTAACGGAAAATGCGCCGTATGCGCCAGTGTAACGCACTCTACCTGCGACTGTCCCACCAAGATCTCCCTGATCCAGAGGGGAATCATGCTCGCCGACGCCAAAGGGTACTTGTACCCCTCCAATGGCCGACTTCCTCAGGGAGAACCGGGGATGTCAGTACTGGACAGGATTAATAAGCTCTTCATAGAGAATCCAAACTACGCACCAGTTGGCGTCCAGCTCCCCATTCAGCCCGTATCCGACACGCCGCCGAGGATCGCTCCGCCGAGGCAGGATCCCACATATCAGGGACAACCGCCGACTCAACAATCCATGTATCAGTCACACCCTCCATCACAGGAATCTATGTACCAGGGCCTCAACCGGGCACCGCCTCCCTTAGCCTACAATACAAATCCGCCGAACGGCCTGCCGCCGCGAATCCAGGAATCGAACTACTTCGAGGCTATCACCCCAGAAGACCCCCAGACGACGATGCCTGCGACGGAGTCGCGCTCCTTTTTGAACAAGAAGAATCCCCCGAACAACCGCAGAATGCCTTCGCCGCCGCCGGAAGACGGCCAGGCCCCAGAGAAGTTTTCGACGGAATCGAAATCCCCACCAGAAAGCCGCCTCGAGACCCCAACCCGAAATGGGGAGATAACAGCAAGAAGGGGAAACCACCCGGACAACGCCCGGCCCCGCCGCCGACGCCCTCGGCGCCGCACAGGGACGACGCGGCGGATCCGAAGCCACAATACCGAACCACCGTACCAGCATACGATGACTCCGCGGTATCGAACGTTTTCGACAAGATTCTGGACTCGGAAGTCACCCTGCCGATCCGAAGCCTGCTCGCCGCCTCTCCCGAAATCAGAAAGAAGTGTAAAGAATTCGTCACGGGGCGCCGAGAACTAATTAGGGAAAATCCTGATCACGAGATGGCAATGTACGCCTCGATCCCGAGGCCCACCTCGCCGGTTAACTTCGGCGACGAAGATCCTTCCGTCGCCCCGCCGAACATTCCCCTCCGCGAAATCGAGGTCTGGCTCGATGATAAATTCGAAGTAAAAGCTTTGCTCGACTCAGGGTCGACATTTATCGCCGTGCCAAAAGAGGTATGGAAGGACCTCGGGTCCCCGACGATAATGAGCCAAGCAATCACAGTAGAAACCGCCGACAGACAAACCTCACGCTCGGCGGGACTCATCCCTCGCGTCAGACTCACCATAGGCGCCTTCTCTATTGTTGTCCAAGTCCAGGTCGTCGAAAAGGCCCCCTTTCAGTTACTATTAGGCCGGCCGTTTTTCGTACACACTAGGGCGCAGGTCATAGACGAGGCCGACGGCGAACAGACGCTATACCTTACTCATCCCGATACGAACGAAACCATGTCGATCCCGACGATTCAGCGCGGCGCCAGGACAGAAAAACAGCGCCCCCCTAGACAATGACGTCCCAGCGGCATCCGCCGGAACATATGCGGCGTATATCCCCAACCATACCCGACGCATATGTGCTCCATCACGGCCCGGCGACTGTAAATATCGCCTTCAATCCCCGCACCATAGATATCTCCACCTCATTTTCTGATCGATCCGCCGAAAAGGGTTTCACAGCCCAGAACAAAGCCCAAAAACATCCAGCCTTCTTCATTAACTCTATTTTCGACGACGAATCACTCCCCGTACGCAACAGAATACCCCGCTCCAACAGCACTCTTAATACCACGGCCGCTCAACCGGCCGGGCACGCCTACAAGTACAAAAAGGTCGCCCAACGAACCAAACCTATATCGGCGACCCTTCCAGAGGACTACCGCATCATACGCAAATCACACCCGCAGCCGCTCACAGACCTACCGAAACTCCCGATCGATCCGCCGGAGTTCATTCCAGGACGCCGCTTTACACAAGAACGCTTCGACGTCCTAGACATCGACCCAACGGGTTTCCTCAGAGAGGAAGAAAAGAATCTCGCATACTGGACCCTTCTACAACACGAAGACGGCCTAGCTTGGGACGAAACAGAAAAGGGCTCCCTCGACTATCAATACTTCGCGCCGGTTCTAATTCCTACCGTCGACCATACGCCGTGGGTAATGAAAAACATCCCTATTCCGCCGGGCATCTTCAACGAAGTGGTCCGCATAATCAAAGACAAAATTAACTCCGGCGTCTACGAGCCGTCCAATTCCTCTTACCGCTCCCGATGGTTCTGCGTCGTTAAAAAGGATGGAAAATCCCTTCGGCTTGTACACGATCTCCAGCCACTCAACAAAGTCTCCATACGCGACCCCTCCGTCCCTTACCCCACAGAACACATCGCCGAGACCTTCGGCGGCCATGCCTGCTACACCACACTCGATCTATTCGTCGCCTTCGACCAGAGAAAGCTCGACGTACGATCCCGCGACCTCACAACATTCCAAACACCTCTCGGCGCGTTTCGCCTCACGTCGATTCCTATGGGATACACCAACTCGCAACAAATTATGCACGCCGACGTCACCTTCGTACTCAAAGACGAGATACCTCACGTCTGTATCCCATACATCGACGATATTCCTGTAAAAGGGCCTAAATCCTGATACGAGCTCGCCGCCGGAAACTACGAAACCATTCCGGGGAACCCGAACATCCGCCGCTTCATCTGGGAACATCTCAACGACGTCAACCGCGTCCTCCAACGCCTCAAAGTAGTCGGCGCCACTGTCTCGGGTAAGAAACTCATCATCGCCGCACCAGAAGCAGTCATTGTAGGACACACCTGTAATTACGCCGGCCGAGTCCCAGACGCATCCAGGGTCAAGGCGATAATGGATTGGCCGCCGCTGCGGGATGTCCACGATGTTCGGGCATTCTTAGGTACGGCCGGCGTCCTTAGACACTTCGTGAAGAACTACGCCAGACTATCCGCCGGTCTCAACAAACTACTCTGCAAAGACCAGCCCTTCCTATTCGACGAAGACGCCCGCCGATCTATGGATCTACTAAAACACGCCGTAGCATCCTCCGGCGCCATTCGTTCTATTGACTACGAGTCAGGACAACCTGTTCATTTCTGTGTAGACTCCTCCGTTCATGGCTACGGCGCCATCTTGTTACAGCTCGGCGAAAACGGCGAAAGGGTCCCATCTCGTTTCATGTCCGGAACTTGGAACAACAGAGAACGAAACTACTCCCAGGCGAAGCTAGAACTCTTCGGCCTCTTCAGAGCTCTATATGAGGCGCGCATATACCTCGTCGGCATCGATCACTTTTTCGTCGAAGTCAACGCCAGCTATATTAAAGGCATGATTAACAACCCAGACCTCCAACCCAACGCCACTATCAATAGATGGATCGCCGGCATCTTACTTTTCAATTTCACGATCATTCATACGCCGGCGCCCAAACACCTCGGCCCAGACGGCCTATCACGCCGCGGCGCCGCACAAACCGATCCGCCGCGAGACGAAGGCTTCAAAGAATGGATCGACCATCAATACTCCTTCCTAAACCAAGACCTTTCCGACACGGCCTATACCCCAAACAGCGAACCCGTACAACTCCCCGATCACAAAGCCTCACAAAAAGGATTCAAAGACCTCGATTGTATCAAGAAATTTCTCGCCGCCCCATCCCGCCCCGCCGATTTTTCAGACGCCCAATTCAAACAGTTCGTACGCCGAGCCACTCGTTTCTTCCTACAGCACGGCGAACTCTACAGAAAGAACGACAAAGGTCACGCCGCACTCGTTATTCCGCCGGAACGCCGAATTTCCATTATCAGAACTGCCCACGACGAACTCGGCCACAAAGGCTTCTTCTCTGTCAGAACAACAATTCAAGACCGATTCTGGTGGCCAGGAATGCATCAGGACATCAAATGGTATATCAGAACCTGCCACCAATGCCAAACGAGGCAGTTTACGAAAATATATACCACGCCGCAAAGCCCAACGCCCGCGCCGCTATTCTCCAGGGTGCATATAGACGTCATGTTAATGCCGCCCTCCGGCGGATTCAAGTATATCGTTCAGGCCCGAGACTCCCTCACCGGATACCCCAAATTCCGAACGCTGCGCAAAGATAACGCCGCCTCGATAGCACGCTTCGTTTTTGAAGATATCTTGTCAAGATGGGGACGAGTCGAGGAGATCGTAACCGACAACGGCGCCTCATTCTCCAAGGACCTACCCCGCCTTCTCGCCAAATACAATGTCCAGCACATTCGAATCTCGCCGTACAACTCAAGAGCCAACGGAATCATTGAGCGGCGACACCGGGACCTTAGAGAAACCCTAATGAAGCTCGCCGACGCAAGCCCAGACAAGTGGTCCCAGCATATATACCACGCCATTTGGGCCGAACGAATCACGATTCAATGCCGCACAGGCTATAGCCCATACTTTATGGCCCACGGCGTCGAACCAGTACTCCCCTTCGACCTCGCCGAACAGACGTACATCTCGCCGGCGGTCACCTCCAAGATGTCCGACGCACAACTCATCGCGGCGAGAGCAAGGGCACTCCAGAAACGTCCCGAGGACCTCCAACGAGTCAAGGAATCCGTCATCCAGGGGCGTTTCAAATCCATACAGGACTTCGAGAAAACCCACGCCGCAACAATTAAAGATTACAATTTTGCCCCCGGCTCACTTGTGCTGGTCCGGAACTCCCAGATCGAAAACGAGCTGAACAGGAAGACAAAGCCGAAGTACCTAGGGCCCATGATTGTCGTGCGGCGAACCAAAGGAGGATCCTACGTTCTCGCCGAAGCAAACGGCGCCATTTCAGCACTTCGTTACGCAGCATTCAGAGTTATCCCCTACCACGCACGCACTCGAATCATCGACTCAGTCGAAGACCTCACTCAGAAATCCACGCCGGAACTCGACAACCTAGCACAAGAGACCGCGGCGGATGACCTAGACGCCGAATCCAACTTATGAAGATCCGCCGAAGCCTCATAATCACCCTCTCCCTTATATACACATTCCCTAAGTCACCTATTCGGACCCGCCGCTATCTTCACTCTCTCCAATCATCACCCAAACGACTGCGGCGAGACGCCGAGTCACCCCCTCCCACATTTTCACCTTACTCAAGTCATTCTTTCGGCCCCGGCGCTATTTTTAGGGCGCCTATCCTCCCTATTTCACTCCAGCCCATCTCAATCTTACATTCCCTGATCTCACAAAGAACCATCCTCACAAGAAAAACATTCGGCTTGTTATTACAAGCCACTATAGTACACAAGAAAAAGAAAAATACAATATTTTTGTACTTTTATATTTTTCCTATTTTTTTTTTAATATTTTTTTCGGCCCAAGGGTGCTTCATGGTCGCCGAAGACCGCGAGCCGACGCCGTTTGCGTCGTTTGGCTCGCCGCCTATCCACGGCGTTCACCCTGGGCCTTTTCCTCCACCCCCCCACCCGCACTCTCTCCCGCCAACGTCGACTCCATCCCCTCCAGCTGCCGGCGGAGAGCGAGGACCTCCTGCTGCGCCAGGAAGGTCACGTCCGACTCCAAGATATCGCACCACCGGTGCGATACCCGGCACGCCTGGCACAGGAGCGCCGGCGGGCGCCTCGTGCACACCTCCCCACGCCCGATGCACCGCTCGCACCCCGGCGACACGAACTCGAGGAGGCAGCGGCTCTGACCCCTGGGGAGCCGCCCGACCCTCTCGAACTCCCAACCCCCTCCTCCCTCTGAATATTATAGTCAGAGAGTGTCACGAACAAAATTCAAGACAGCACTCACCGCCCCGTCCCGTCTTCCTGTCGCCTCCTCTTTCGCCCTGCCCCCACCCGAGGCCGCCGCTCCCGGCGCTCTTGCTCGTTTCGCCGGCGGCTCGACCACCGGCTCACGTACGCGCTTCGGAAGGGGAGGCACCTAGAAACGAAACATGTCAGTGAAGAATAAGATCCAGGACATAAAACACACATCGACATATACCTCCTTTCCACTCGACCTTTTCGCTCACGTTGACCCCTCATCAGACTCAACCTCAAGAGTAATGGTCTTTCCCGTGACCGTCCCCTCGCGTCCCCCTCGAGTCACTCGACCACTCTCCCCCTTGAGCGTCTCGCTGGACGAACCCGCCACCTCAAGACCAGGGATCGACGACCCAGGAAGAGTAATCGTCTTTCCCGTCGCCGGCCTGGCCGCGGGACGCGCCTGCACCTTCGCTTTGGTGCTCGTTTTAGGCGCCGCGACCTAAGAAGATATTATCAGAGACAGTAAAAAACAAGATTCAAGACAACGACTTACCAGGTTCCCCGCCTCATCGCGCCCTGAGGACCTACAGAAGGCCTCGACGACCTCCGGGCCCCCAACTCGCAGGGTGGCGAGCGTCTTGAGGAAGGAGGCTTTCGCCTCCTCGGCCACCTTCGCCGCGCTCCGCTTCGCCTCCTCACGAGCCTCCTCCTCCCGGCGCTCGGCCAGCCTCTCCGCGACGCGTCGGAGGCGATTCACCTCCGACTGGGCGGCCTTGTCCAACGCCTCGGCGGCGTCCTTAGCCTCCCCGGCGGCCATCCGCACCACCGTCGCCCGGTTCACCAACCACCTCCCCGCGCAATAATATTCGGGCTTTTCAGCCCTCGCGTCGTCGGATAGCGCGGGGAAGCGCTCCCCAAGCCCCTTCTGAAAAAGTAAACCAGATCGTCAGCTCACACGGTTATTATCAAGGGAACGCAAATTTACCAAGAGCCCATCGAGCTCATCGGCAGCGGGCCCCTCATCGTTTCGGGCCCGCTCGATCCACCCCCTCACCGCCGTAATGGCCGCCCACACGGCCGCGTCCAGTTCTCCCCCCCCCCCCCCCCTCCCCCCCCCCACCCTCCTCCTCCGTCTCCCCCTGCGACTCCGGCGGGACCTCTTGCCCGCTGGGGGCCCGCGACATCCCGCCCGCGGCAGGAGCCCCCGTCGCCGCCCCGGCGTCCACCTCCATCTGGTCGGAGGGAGCCTCCGACCCCTCCCTGCTGTTGTTGCTGCTGCTGTCGCTGTCGCTGCCGCTGCTGCTGCTGATGCTGAGAATCGTCGGCGCCATGGTGGAAAGAGAAAAAGAGAAACGGGGAACTCAGACATGAGTGCCCGTCGTCTATATCCTCGCCGCACCCAATTCAAACTCCGATTTCAGCCCTCCATACACGCGACCTCCCCGCCCCCTTTTTACCAATCAATTACCAAATCCTCCCCACTGCTCCGCCGCAATCTCCACTCAAATTCCACAAACCCCTCGGCGACTCTCCCCCCTCCAAAACTCGCCGGAACAATCCGCCGAACCCCGCCACAACACAGCCCCAACCTTCCAGACCCCTGCCAAGCCGGCCGATACAACATTCTACGCCGATCCCCCCCGCCGATCATCAAATATCGCCGCACACCCTACCCTAGCCGTACCTACACCCATTAACAAATCCTCAACCTATATGCTACGACCTACACCGCCCTAGTTAACTACCTGGCGTCCCCGACTGGTTCCCGAACCGCCAAAAGCCCGCCGAAGTGTATTTCCGATGTACCACTACCCCTGACTACAAGGCCATTGTATCCATATCTGGTACCAGATCAAGATCATGATATGACGACACCTTCCATGATTAACCATTTAAACTTTACTTCCGAACTCCCTTCTAAATCGAAGCTCGTCCCTCCGACGCCCCGCCTATACGAAACTCCTTCGCCCAGGCCCCCTTCTATTCGAAGATCGCTTCGCCCCACGCCGCTACAGGCCACCATACCCGAACTACCGGCGAACCAGCCTCGCCGCGAGCCTCCCATCCCACTCACTCGTCCCGCCGACGACCCGCCTGTACGAAACTCCTTCGCCCAGGCCCCCTCCCATTCGAAGTTCGCTTCGCCCCACGCCGCTACAGGCCACCATACCCGAACTACCGGCGACCCAGCCCCGCCGCTAGCCTCCCATCCCACTTACTCGTCCCGCCGACGACCTGCCTGTACGAAACTCCTTCGCCCAGGCCCCCTCCCATTCGAAGTTCGCTTCGCCCCACGCCGCTACAGGCCACCATACCCGAACTACCGGCGACCCAGCCCCGCCGCTAGCCTCCCATCCCACTTACTCGTCCCGCCGACGACCTGCCTGTACGAAACTCCTTCGCCCAGGCCCCCTCCCATTCGAAGTTCGCTTCGCCCCACGCCGCTACAGGCCACCATACCCGAACTACCGGCGACCCAGCCTCGCCGCTAGCCTCCCATCCCACTTACTCGTCCCGCCGACGATCCGCCTACACGAAACACCTTCGCCTAGGCCCCCTTCCATTAGAACACTACTTCGGCTTTCGCCTATATTGGCCCCTACACTATAATACTGGCAACTTCACCTCGCCAAAAGCCGTCATACCTTCCGGCCAACCCGGAAAACACTCGCCGAAAATATATAAAGCGGTCGGCGAACTACTCACCGCCCCCAAAACATCTACCCTACAGATTACGAATACCATCGGCGCTCCTTACAACATGCCCCAGCTGGTTCCCAGCCTCGCCGAAGCGTTTCCATTCGCACCGGCGACACCACTACTCCAAGTCCCGCACCCAGTCCACTTCCCCCGCCATGCCCAACACCTTTTAGATTTCAACTTCGCCCAATTAATCACACTTCCCGGGCACCCCATGCTCCTCTACCCATGGCACCCTGATTACACCGCTCTACCAAATATTCTCATCGCCGCCCTTCGCAGTTTTCATCACCCCTGCCCCGACACGGCGACTCTAATCTTCCTGCTGTACATTTGGGCCTCGCCGGACGCCCAGCAACTCCTCTGTCAAGACCCACGCCTCTCCGGCGGAAACTGGGGATCATTTTGCGACCTCCTCGCCGACGCGTTTCCTGCGGCGATGCCGTTCCCCGCCAGACACGTCCCCGCGATGCTTCAGATCATCCCCGAACTCTTCGCCAGACACCATCTGACGCCTGCCAACAAAGCGACACTCGTTTGCCGCATCCGAGAAACGCTCCGCATCGGCGGCGCCCTCACTACGATCCCCATAATTCTCGGCGCGCCTATCGGCGATGGCGTACTACCCAATGCCCCCCTCGCCATCCTCAGAGAAGGGCCTATTGCACTCGAAAACGCTGTCATTTACTCCGACGCCGCCTCAGACCTATCCCACAATGCCATAATCCAAGTCTTACGCCTCTTCAACGAGTGCGGCGATGACGATATACGCGACTGCGCCGCCAACGTCATCGCCATTATACTCCAAGCACAACAGTATTCGCTCTCAGCAATCGCAGCCGCCCAGGACATCGAAGAGCACCTCGCCGAGCTTCGGGAATCCATTGAACATCACCCATACCTCAACAACGTACCTCAACAAGATGCGGCGGACAGAGCCAACCCTCCACCGCACACCGCCGCACCAATCCACGATCCGCCGATGATCGATCTCACAACCGAAGACTAATCCAGGAGCAAGTCACAGACATACCACCCAGTTACATCACAACCCCCGCTCAACTTCGCCTAAATACCTCCCCTACACTACCCAGCATTTTTTTTAATCATTTTTTTACTTCGTCAGAAGGAGATGTAGTGCGCCGCACTAACCTGTACCGGTCCAGCGGCACAGGCCTGTAAGGGCGGTACTCCCCTATGCCATACCCAGGACACCCCGCGTACTATTGCCAGCAAACCAGCCTTCGCCACCGTTACCCATAATACAGCCTGCTCAGCGGCCGCCGGACCTTCGGCGGCCTAGGAACAGCATCCACGCCGCCGCCGCCGCCGACCATACGAACCGGCGGCGACGCCCCCACTCCTATCTTATGATCACCTTGTCCTCCCTTCGACCAAATCCTAGTTCCCCTTCTCCAGCCTCTCTCAAGAACGGTTCCGCCGAATCCGGTGACTCCGGGCTTCGGAAGTGCTCGCACGGCGGCCGGACGCGCTGCGGCGGATGTATATCGCGCCATCGCGGAGGTGTATGCCCGCCGCCGCGCCGGCTGGGTGAACGATAGCCAATCTCAGGTCCATTTCGTTGATTGTTTCATATTCTTATCATCCCACATTGTACGCCGAGCGCGGTAGCGCGCCCGGCGGCCGTCCGTATATTCCCCCTTTTAGTTTTATTCGACCCCTTGGCGTTTCAGATCTATATAGAGCGCGCCCTGACCGATCCGAACGGCCCCGACATTCGACACGACGTACCAGCACTCCGCCGTTCCGATTGGAGCGCCCCTAGGTCTTGGTGGCTTGGCGGCGCATCTCGGGGGCGGCCCCCGCCGTCGCGGCGCGCCTGTCACGCCTCGCCGCCCGCCGCTTTAAGTGATATTTCTTACCAAGGACTCATAGTATATATAGAGAGCATGTATGTATCCTAAAAAGCAGCAGATATACACTCTAGAACGCAGCTACCAGAGACCAACCACAAGTAAAGAAGCCTCCTTCAAGAAACCAGTATATACAAAGAATCAGACAGCCGGATCGGGCGAACTCCCGGTCACGTGCCCTCGCCGATCCCGTCCTGACGGCGTGGCCCCGGATCTCACAGGATAGAAGCCGCCGAGCTCATTCGCCGCCCTGGTCGTCTCCCCTCTGCGCAGCTGTCACTCGTCTAGTAATTGCTCCGGGGACGTCCCACTCAAATCTGCATCGCCGTCTCTCTCTCTCTAGCCTCCGCCGCCGCTCGGGCCCTGAACATTTGTGATTCTTCCTCAACGCCTCGACGCAGCCGTCACTCTTCTAGGCATCTGTTATACTTCGTCGACGCCTCGACGCAGCTGTCACTCTTCTTGTGTTCACCCCTTCCGTCGGCGCCGGCGCCCCTTTTCGACTGAGTCCAGTCTCCCACTTCTCGCCGCCTCCGCCGCCTCCGCGTCGTTCCACCGCCGACACTACTCCCCTTTTTAAGTGGTGTCGACTCTCTCTCTCCCGCATCCTCTCTGTGTCGTTCCGACGTCATCTCCCCGACTACCAGGCGGAATTGCACTGGTGCGAACCTCCGCCGGCCCCGCACCCAGTCCGCCGCTGTGACCCCTTCGCCGGTTCAGTCGGACTCGGCGATCCCTATACAGTCGCCGAGGCCCAGATCGCCGCGGCGAGTTATTCGAAGGCGCGGCGGATCTGCCCTAACGGCCAGATCCTTGTACATCTGAGCTGAGTGTCGCTTCTGAAAGCCTGTAGGTAGTCTGTAGATCTGGTAGGACCTCCCCTTTTTCCTCTCGACACCTTTGACATCGCCTCCCTGTGGTCGAACGCCGCCGCCGCCGCCTTTGTCCCTATCTAGGAGAGTCTAATAGTCTACAGCGCCACTATTCTCCAGGGTGCATATAGACGTGATGTTAATGCCGCCCTCTGGCGGATTCAAGTATATCGTTCAGGCCCGAGACTCGCTCACCGGATACCCCGAATTCCGAATGCTGCGCAAAGATAACGCCGCCTCGATAGCACGCTTCGTTTTCGAAGATATTTTGTCAAGATGGGGACGAGTCGAGGAGATCGTAACCGACAACGGCGCCTCATTCTCCAAGGACTTACCCCGCCTTCTCGCCAAATACAATATCCAGCACATCCGAATATCGCCGTACAACTCAAGGGCCAACGGAATCATTGAGCGGCGACACCGGGACCTTAGAGAAACCCTAATGAAGCTCGCCGACGCAAGCCCAGACAAGTGGTCCCAGCATATATACCACGCCATTTGGGCTGAACGAATCACGATCCAACGCCGCACAGGCTATAGCCCATACTTTATGGCCCACGGCGTCGAACCAGTACTCCCCTTCGACCTCGCCGAACAGACGTACATCTCGCCGGCGGTCACCTCCAAGATGTCCGATGCACAACTCATCGCGGCAAGAGCAAGGGCACTCCAGAAACGACCCGAGGGCCTCCAACGAGTCAAGGAATCTGTCATCCAGGGACGCTTCAAATCCATACAGGACTTCGAGAAAACCCACGCCGCAACAATTAAGGATTACAATTTCGCCCCCGGCTCACTTGTGCTGGTCAGGAACTCCCAGATAGAAAACGAGCTGAACAGGAAGACAAAGCCGAAATACCTAGGGCCCATGATTGTCGTGCGGCGAACCAAAGGAGGATCCTATGTTCTCGCCGAAGCAAACGGCGCCATTTCAGCACTTCGTTATGCAGCATTCAGAGTTATCCCCTACCACGCACGCACTCGAATCATCGACTCAGTCGAAGACCTCACTCAGAAATCCACGCCGGAACTCGACAACTTAGCACAAGAGACCGCGGCGGATGACCTAGACGCCGAATCCAACTTATGAAGATCCGCCGAAGCCTCATAATCACCCTCTCCCTTATATACACATTCCCTAAGTCACCTATTCGGACCCGCCGCTATCTTCACACTCTCCAATCATCACCCAAACGACTGTGGCGAGACGCCGAGTCACCCCCTCCCACATTTTCACCTTACTCAAGTCATTCTTTCGGCCCCGGCGCTATTTTTAGGGCGCCTATCCTCCCTATTTCACTCCAGCCCATCTCAATCTTACATTCCCTGATCTCACAAAGAACCATCCTCACAAGAAAAACATTCGGCTTGTTATTACAAGCCACTATAGTACACAAGAAAAAGAAAAATACAATATTTTTGTACTTTTATATTTTTCCTATTTTTTTTATATTTTTTTTTCGGCCCAAGGGCGCTTCATGGTCGCTGAAGACCGCGAGCCGACGCCGTTTGCGTCGTTTGGCTCACCGCCTATCCACGGCGTTCACCCTGGGCCTTTTCCTCCACCCCCCCACCCGCACTCTCTCCCGCCAACGTCGACTCCATCCCCTCCAGCTGCCGGCGGAGAGCGAGGACCTCCTGCTGCACCAGGAAGGTCACGTCCGACTCCAAGATATCGCACCATCGGTGCGATACCCGGCACGCCTGGCACAGGAGCGCCGGCGGGCGCCTCGTGCACATCTCCCCACGCCCGATGCACCGCTCGCACCCCGTCGACATGAACTCGAGGAGGCGGCGGCTCTGACCCCTGGGGAGCCGCCCCACCCTCTCGAACTCCCAACCCCCCTCCTCCCTCTGAATATTATAGTCAGAGAGTGTCGAGAACAAAATTCAAGACAGCACTCACCGCCCCGTCCCTTCTTCCTGTCGCCTCCTCTTTCACCCTTCCCCCACCCGAGGCCGCCGCTCCCGGCGCTCTTGCTCGTTTCGCCGGCGGCTCGACCACCGGCTCACGTACGCGCTTCGGAAGGGGAGGCACCTAGAAACGAAACATGTCAGTGAAGAATAAGATCCAGGACATAAAACACACATCGACATATACCTCCTTTCCACTCGACCTTTTCGCTCGCGTTGACCCCTCATCAGACTCAACCTCAAGAGTAATGGTCTTTCCCGTGACTGTCCCTGAGCGTCCCCCTCGCGTCACTCGACCACTCTCCCCCTTGAGCGTCTCGCTGGACGAACCCGCCACCTCAAGACCAGGGATCGACGACCCAGGAAGAGTAATCGTCTTTCCCGTCGCCGGCCTGGCCGCGGGACGCGCCTGCACCTTCGCTTTGGTGCTCGTTTTAGGCGCCGCGACCTAAGAAGATATTATCAGAGACAGTAAAAAACAAAATTCAAGACAACGACTTACCAGGTTCCCCGCCTCATCGCGCCCTGAGGACCTACAGAAGGCCTCGACGACCTCCGGGCCCCCAACTCGCAGGGTGGCGAGCGTCTTGAGGAAGGAGGCTTTCGCCTCCTCGGCCACCTTCGCCGCGCTCCGCTTCGCCTCCTCACGAGCCTCCTCCTCCCGGCGCTCGGCCAGCCTCTTCGCGACGCGTCGGAGGCGATTCACCTCCGACTGGGCGGCCTTGTCCAACGCCTTGGCAGCATCCTTAGCCTCCCCGGCGGCCATCCGCACCACCGTCGCCCGGTTCACCAACCACCTCCCCGCGCAATAATATTTGGGCTTTTCAGCCCTCGCGTCGTCGGATAGCGCGGGGAAGCGCTCCCCAAGCCCCTTCTGAAAAAGTAAACCAGATCGTCAGCTCACACGGTTATTATCAAGGGAACGCAAATTTACCAAGAGCCCATCGAGCTCATCGGCAGCGGGCCCCTCATCGTTTCGGGCCCGCTCGATCCACCCCCTCACCGCTGTAATGGCCGCCCACATGGCTGCGTCCAGTTCTTCCCCTCCCTCCCCCCCCTCCCCACCCTCCTCCTCCGTCTCCCCCTGCGACTCCGGCAGGACCTCTTGCCCGCTGGGGGCCCGCGACATCCCGCCCGCGGCAGGAGCCCCCGTCGCCACCCCGGCGTCCACCTCCATCTGGTCGGAGGGAGCCTCCGACCCCTCCCTGCTGTTGTTGCTGCTGCTGTCGCTGCTGCTGCTGACGCTGAGAATCGTCGGCGCCATGGTGGAAAGAGAAAAAGAGAAACGGGGAACTCAGACACGAGTCCCCGTCATCTATATCCTCGCCGCACCCAATTCAAACTCCGATTTCAGCCCTCCATACACGCGACCTCCCCGCCCCCTTTTTACTAATCAATTACCAAATCCTCCCCACTGCTCTGCCGCAATCTCCACTCAAATTCCACAAACCCCTTGGCGACTCTCCCCCCTCCAAAACTCGCTGGAACAATCCGCCAAACCCCGCCACAACACAGCCCCAACCTTCCAGACCCCTGCCAAGCCGGCCGATACAACATTCTACGCCGATCCCCCCTGCCGATCATCAAATATCGCCGCACACCCTACTCTAGCCGTACCTACACCCATTAACAAATCCTCAACCTATATGCTACGACCTACACCGCCCTAATTAACTACCTGGCGTCCCCGACTGGTTCCCGGACCGCCAAAATCCTGCCGAATTGTATTTCCGATGTACCACTACCCCTGACTACAAGGCCATTGTATCCATATCTGGTACCAGATCAAGATCATGATATGACGACACCTTCCATGATTAACCATTTAAACTTTACTTCCGAACTCCCTTCTAAATCGAAGCTCGTCCCGCCGACGACCCGCCTATACGAAATTCCTTCGCCCAGGCCCCCTTCTATTCGAAGATCGCTTTGCCCCACGCTGCTACAGGCCACCATACCTGAACTACCGGCGAACCAGCCTCGCCGCGAGCTCCCCATCCCACTCACTCGTCCCGCCGACGACCCGCCTATACGAAATTCCTTCACCCAGGCCCCCATCCCATTCGAAGTTCGCTTCGCCCCACGCCGCTACAGGCCACCATACCCGAACTACCGGCGAACCAGCCTCGCCGCTAGCCTCCCATCCCACTTACTCGTCCCGCCGACGATCCGCCTACACGAAACACCTTCGCCTAGGCCCCCTTCCATTAGAACACTACTTCGGCTTTCGCCTATATTAGCCCCTACACTATAATACTGGCAACTTCACCTCGCCAAAAGCCGTCATACCTTCCGGCCAACCCGGAAAACACTCGCCAAAAATATATAAAGCGGTCGGCGACCTACTCACCGCCCCCAAAACATCTACCCTACAGATTACGAATACCATCGGCGCTCCTTACAACATGCCCCAGCTGGTTCCCAGCCTCGCCGAAGCGTTTCCATTCGCACCGGCGACACCACTACTCCAAGTCCCGCACCCAGTCCACTTCCCCCGCCATGCCCAACACCTTTTAGATTTCAACTTCGCCCAATTAATCACACTTCCCGGGCACCCCATGCTCCTCTACCCATGGCACCCTGATTACACCGCTCTACCAAATATTCTCATCGCTGCCCTTCGCAGTTTTCACCACCCCTGCCCCGACACGGCGACTCTAATCTTCCTGCTGTACATTTGGGCCTCGCCGGACGCCCAGCAGCTCCTCTGTCAAGACCCACGCCTCTCCGGCGGAAACTGGGGATCATTTTGCGACCTCCTCGCCGACGCGTTTCCTGCGGCGATACCGTTCCCCGCCAGACACGTCCCCGCGATGCTTCAGATCATCCCCGAACTCTTCGCCAGACACCATCTGACGCCTGCCAACAAAGCGACACTCGTTTGCCGCATCCGAGAAACGCTCCACATCGGCGGCGCCCTCACTACGATCCCCATAATTCTCGGCGCGCCTCTCGGCGATGGCGTACTACCCAATGCCCCCCTCGCCATCCTCAGAGATGGGCCTATTGCACTCGAAAACGCCGTCATTTACTCCGACGCCGCCTCAGAACTATCCCACAATGCCATAATCCAAGTCTTACGCCTCTTCAACGAGTGCGGCGATGACGATATACGCGACTGCGCCGCCAACGTCATCGCCATTATACTCCAAGCACAACAGTATTCGCTCTCAGCAATCGCAGCCGCCCAGGACATCGAAGAGCACCTCGCCGAGCTTCGGGAATCCATTGAATATCACCCATACCTCAACAACGTACCTCAACAAGATGCGGCGGACAGAGCCAACCCTCCACCGCACACCGCCGCACCAATCCACGATCCGCCGATGATCGATCTCACAACCGAAGACTAATCCAGGAGCAAGTCACAGACATACCACCCAGTTACATCACAACCCCCGCTCAACTTCGCCTAAAAACCTCCCCTACACTACCCAGCATTTTTTTTAATCATTTTTTTACTTCGTCAGAAGGAGATGTAGTGCGCCGCACTAACCTGTACCGGTCCAGCGGCACAGGCCTGTAAGGGCTGTACTCCCCTATGCCATACCCAGGACACCCCGCGTACTATTGTCAGCAAACCAGCCTTCGCCGCCGTTACCCATATTACAGCCTGCTCAGCGGCCGCCGGACCTTCGGCGGCCTGGGAACAGCACCCACGCCGCCGCCGCCGCCGACCATACGAACCGGCGGCGACGCCTCCACTCCTATCCTATGATCACCTTGTCCCCCCTTCGACCAGACCCTAGTTCCCCTTCTCCAGCCTCTCTCAAGAATGGTTCCGCCGAATCCGGTGACTCCGGGCTTCGGAAATGCTCGCACGGCGGCCAGACACGCTGCGGCGGATGTATATCGCGCCATCGCGGAGGTGTATACCCGCCACCGCGCCGGCTGGGTGAACGATAACCAATCTCAGGTCCATTTCGTTGATTGTTTCATATTCTTATCATCCCACATTGTACGCCGAGCACGGTAGCGCGCCCGGCGGCCGTCCGTATATTCCCCCTTTTAGTTTTATTCGACCCCTTGGCGTTTCAGATCCATATAGAGTGCGCCCTGACCGATCCAAACGGCCCCGACGTTCGACACGACGTACCAGCACTCCGCCGTTCCGACTGGGGCGCCCCTAGGTCTTGGTGGCTTGGCGGCGCATCTCAGGGGCGGCCCCCGCCATCACGGCGCGCCTGTCATGCCTCGCCGCCCGCCGCCTTAAGTGATATTTCTTATCAAGGACTCATAGTATATATAGAGAGCATGTATCTATCCTAAAAAGCAGGAGATATACACTCTAGAACGCAGTTATCAGAGACCAACCACAAGTAAAGAAGCCTCCTTCAAGAAACCAGTATATACAGAGAACCAGACAGCTGGATCGGGCGAACTCCCGGTCACGTGCCCCCGCCGACCCCGTCCTGACGGCGTCGGCCCCAATCTCACAGGATAGAAGCCGCTGGGCTCATTCACCGCCCTGGTCATCTCCCTTCTGCACAGCTGTCACTCGTCTAGTAATCGCTCCGAGGACTTCCCACTTATATCTGCATCGCTGTCCCTCTCTCTCTAGCCTCCGCCGCCGCTCGGTCCTGAGCATTTGGGATTCCTCCTCCACGTCCCGACGCAGCCGTCACTCCTCTAGTAATCAATCCCGCGGTCTTCGATTTCTCCCTGCGCCTGAGGCCCCTTTTGTCTTTCGCCGCCGCCGCTTGGTTCAGATCGTTTGTGATTCTTCCTCAACGCCTCGACGCAGCCATCACTCTTCTAGGCATCTGTCATACTTCCTCGACGTCTCGACGCAGCTGTCACTCTTCTTGTGTTCGCCGCTACCGTCGGCGCCGGCACCCCTTTTCGACTGAATCCAGTCTCCCGCTTCTCGCCGCCTCCGCGTCGTTCCACCGCCGACACTACTACCCTTTCAAGTGGTGTCGACTCTCTCTCTCCCGCACCTTCTCTGTGTCGTTCCGACGTCATCTCCCCGACTACCAGGCGGAACTGCACTGGTGCGAACCTCCGCCGGCGCCGCACCCAGTCCGCCGCTGCGACCCCTTCGCCAGTTCAGTCAGACTCGGTGATCCCTATACACCCGTCGAGGTCCGTATCGCCGCGGCGAGTTATTCGAAGGCGCGGCGGATCTGCCTAACGGCCAGATCCCTGTGCATCTGAGCTGAGTGTCGCTTCTGAAAGCCTGTAGGTAGTCTGTAGATCTGGTAGGACCTCCCCTTTTTCCTCTCGACACCTTTGACATCGCCTCCCTGTGGTCGAACGCCGCCGCCGCCGCCTTTGTCCCTGTCTAGGAGAGTCTGATAGTCTACAACGCATGTGAGGATAAAGGGTTAACTCACGTGTCAAGTCACTACTTGATCTCGAGCCATCACCATCTTCACAGTCACCATCTCTACAGCTTATATTGAGCATTCATTCATGCAACCCTGGCAATGTGGCAGACGGCTGTTCAACAATTTACGGGAATGCATCATCACTATGAACAAGAAACTCAGCGCCTCTCAGATTGCAGCCTTGACTAACATACCTAAGACAACAGTTTTCTGGATAATACGAGAGTTCAAGCGTAACAGTAAAACGGTAAAACGTGTCTGCTGGCTCTGAAGGCCAACTGACTGTTTGAAGGTCTGAGTTTGACCTCTGGGGGTCAACCAGATGTGTACAATGTAAGAGGGAGAGTCTAAAATGTGAGGAGTGTATGCTGTTGTTGAGGGGAATGGCTTAGAGAAGGGGGAAACAAAATACAAAAGGGTGCCATGTCAGAAGTGTAAACTGAGCCACCTACTCTGAGGTCAAAAACTAGCTAGCTAAGTCAATGATGTAAAATAAGAGATCAAAAGTACTCATCGACACGATCCTAACAGATTAAGAATCACAATGAACGGATAAGAAATGAAGGAGATACAGACTGAACAAGATAATGGAAAACTATTGCAAAATTGGAACTTGGCAAAATGAAGCAGAACTCTGCGGAACTCGTGGGTGAAAATACTCAAAGATGCAGAACGATGAGACAAATCGAACAAATGCTAGACTGAGGTGATCGGTGGAGAACTGATGGAGATATAGCAAAATCGACGGTCTGCTAGGCTGGAGTATATGCATAACTGGTGCAACTGTCGGAACTGGACTGGAACTTGAGGGAACGGACTGAGACAAAGCTGGGAGACTAGGGAACTCGACTGGAGATGATATGAGTTAAACTGGGGCGTTCTGGGGCTCTCCTTTTCATTAGAGCGGCACAAGAGGCTTATATACAGTAATGAGCCACCTATACAACAAAGGCTCGAAACATGATTCAGGGAGATAAATAAGGAAAGAAACCAAATAAAATGTAAATATGGACATCCAACCAAGTCATCTGCATCACAGTCTGTCACCTGAAAGAGGTAGACAATAGAGAGTGAGGCTAGATGGAGGGGAACAGAAGGCTGCTAAACTGTAAATGCACAACCTACTGATCCACACTACAGATCCTTCCACATATGGTCAAGGTCAATCGTTCTGATGATCGGCATGTCAGATTGTCCAAATAGAGTAGATCCGAGCTCAAATCTGCAGGTATCTCTACAATGGGACTGTTGCTGTGCATGAACTTGGTTTTCGTGGAAGGCCTCAAGTGCTTGATTATATCCACACTGAGGTATGCACATGTTAAAACCTGTCCTGGTAGCTGTTGGTTTACACCACATAGTTCCTTTTTGGGTCACTAAGCAATCTCAATGACCTTTACATCAATGAGTTGAGGCTACTGCTCCAGGAAAGATGGGAGAAGGAGGCTTCGGATGCAACTATATGCAGGTCCTTGCTGCATGCCGGTTTCACACTTAAGAAGGTGGCTGTCTCTGTCACTTTGCTTCCCCATGCAGTCTACGTGAACTAAAATTGTTGTGGTCTAGTTATCGAAAAGGGCTCTCGAGCGGAATGAAACTCTGCGTGCACAGTATGTTACATGTATTGCCTCTCAGTACACAGCAGAACAGCTGGTATTTGTCAATGAGAGTGCTTGCGATCGGTAGGCTTTTCTTCGCAACACTGTTTGGGCCCTTGAGGGTCACCGTGCGTGTCACAAGCAGTTTTTCAATAGGGGGAAATGGTGATTCTGCCTCTTGTGGTGTGTCACAAGCTTCTGATTCACTCCGTTAGCTTTTTCGTCTTGCCAGCTATCAGCCTTGATGGGACAATTGACTACACTATCATACAGGGTGCATTCAATACCAAATTGTTCACGGAATTCATCGCCAGCCTGTTGGACAAAATGCATCCCTTCCCCGGTAATCAATCAGTCATCGTAATAGACAACTGCCCGATACACAAGGCTTCCGAGATTTGGGAGCTCATCGAATCTCAGTCTGTCTCACTAGCAATGCAAGTTGCAGCATGTACTAACCCCTTTGCTTAGGGGTGTCAGGCTTGAATTTCTTCCTCCTTACTCACCAGACTACAATCCTATTGAACTTGCATTCTCCATAATCAAGTCCAGGTGAAAATGGCAGGGTCCCGGTCCTCAGGATGATGCTTCAGTTGTTGAGCAATTCTGCAGGCAGGTGTATTCCATTAATTCTTTGGATAGTTATTCCTTCTTTTGCCACTGTTGCTATGATGTGCTTGTATAGGCCATTGAATCTGAAGATAGTGTATGTTTGCGGACTTTGGATTGTCAATCTCCAGAGGGCTAGTAAGCGAGCTGGGAACACGTTTATAAGCAGCTACCTTCATTGCCACATCACTTTTTTTTTTATCTCTTACCATCATGAGTCCTACCTCTAGAAAACTTGCAGCTTGCAAGACTGTGGCTCGTAAGACTGCCGGGATGAAGCAGGCATCCGCTGTCACAAGAAACTCCTCTCCCAAAAAAGCAGCAACAGCTCTGGAGCCCCAGCAAGCAAATAGCCCTCATTCAAACTCTCAAAATGCAGATGTCATTGCTGAAGGACCATAGAAATGATGCCGGCCAAGGAAGGCAGAGCAGCCTGCTGTCAACAAGAATGGTGTTGAAGAGATGGTAGTACTGATAGTCTTGTCTTCCGGTATTGCACTCATACTTCATAACAGAAAAACATGGAAGTGGAGCTCACCACGACAAAAGCAAGGGGCCAGAGAGCTGCTGACGAGGACCTGACATATCAATATGAAGAGCCCTATGATGAAGAACCATCACAACTTGATATTGCCTGAATGGCTAATGACGATCCGGGTCAAGAGTCAGATACCAACAGAGTCAGTACTGGTGATCCTTGAGACTTTGATAATCCATTGCTTGCAGCTGGTGCATAGACCATTATAGGAGTTTGTCAGTCTCTAATGATTTAATAGACTATGCTGACAATTCGGACTAAGAGTATAGATGTGACTCATCAGTTGTATCTTACGTGCATTTTATGGAAAATCTCAAACGTGAAAAAGAGGAGCAGCAAGCTTCTAAAGAAATGTGATCAACACTTGTTGTTCTGGTTGACGATGAGCGGGCTTTGTGCAAAATGAACGTTGAACCTCAATACAGCATAATCGATGTGCGTCAGAATGTGGCAAGTATTCTTCAGTGCTATCCCACCTTAGTTACACTAGGCTATACCGGTCCATGGTTTAAGAAGATTGGGACAAAGATTCAACCATGGTATCTCAAATCTGATGTAGATCTTGATGAGCTTGTACAAGGGTTCAAGAAGTATCTCGAGGAGCTGAAGAAGAAGTGCAAGGTTGATAGTGCAGGCAAAATTGTACATATGAACATGAATGATGAATGGGTAAATGTGATTGTTTGCCTTTCTCTCTTTCACATGTTGATGTGTAAATTACGTTCCATTTAGAAGGGTTCTAAACGCTCAGGAAGCATACTTCAGAATGCGACCAAACCAACCAGTGCAGCCGAAGCAATGAAAGGTGACCTGAATGCAATGCTCATGCCTCATATCAAGGAGATCAAGCAGAACCTACGGTGCAGCACATATCCGGAGGAAGTTTGTTATGTTTGTGCCAATGGCACCTATATATATTATACAATGAAGAATTATTTTGATCATGCAAGGCTCCTAGTACGTGTCTTACTCTCATCTATGTGATTCTGGAGGCTTCTGAGCTTTTGTAGCTAAGTAAAGCTCTGAGCGTGACAGCTTTAGAGGTTCCCAAGCAGCTGAACTTGCTTGACTACCACAAATCAAAGTGAACTGTGCAGACCACCTTAGGTTCAACTGCCATAGGCATGCAGCAGGGGCTTACAAACCAAACTGGTGCTGGTCAAGCACAAGTGGATGGGGATCCACAGACCAAACCAGGTGTAGAAAATTCCAGTGCTGGAAGGACTCGCCATGCATCACCATTGCCTGCCTCCCAGCCTGCACGAGACAGGCTGAGGGATGATAGAAGGTACCGTGGATCATCGCATGGAGGGAAGTGTCATCGTGGCAGGAGCCAATCCATCAGAAAGAGGGGTCATAAACGTCGCTATCAATCCTCGTCATCATCAGGGTGGGCGGACTCCAAAAGCTCTACAGAAAGGGGTTATCACGATCACAGTTCATTATCTGAGGATGACTACAGACATCACAGTTATTGAAACAGACACTCTGCATCACATCGTAGTGGATATCATTGCAAAGGTCACTACAACAGAACTCAAGGCTCCCCGTCCACGAGAAATAAAATTTGTGATTATCCTTTGGTGGAGATTTGGCTGAAGATATGTGATGATCACATAGAACGAGGGCGCGACAACATGAATTACTCAGTGCTGGCCAATGTTCTGAAATATAATAGATATCTGCACATCAACCTGATTCTACTCGGGTTGACAACTGATGAATTGATTTCAATAGCGTCACAGTTGGGTGTTCATATCACGCACGGGCTTGCATCCGCTGTGCTTTTCTATACCCAGGAGGACATTGGCTGAACAACAAAGACAATTACGTTCAATAGTAAACATGATATGTATTATATACAGTCATGCGCACAATAAATAAGGGTACAGAAAGGAAGTGGGAACAAACTCCTAGCTAAAGACAATCCGAAATCAATAATGTTTCCAGAAATTCCTATCAAAAAACTGGTATGCATGTCAAATAAACCGCTGTAACGAAATGAGAACAAGTCAATTTCTAAAAATTACATGAACTCAAGGCCCAAATGCAAGGAGTGAACCTAGATCAGGTCAGTTACGACTATGAAAAATAGTGCAGAGGCCCAAATACCTTAAGAATTTATATAAAGCTCGCCTCCGGTGAAGAACTGTGTGACATCGAGGATTTGCTCTCGTCGCTCATATACATGTTGGAAGTCTCAGCATCAGAACTATCAGAACCATTAGAACTATCAGAACCATCATCCAAATCACCATCCATGTTCACTTGAGTGAGAATGAGAGAACTACAATTTCGGTCGTCCAATATCTGGTCGTCGGATTTGGCCCACCTGACCCGATCCTGCAGAATTGCGAACACTGAGGATTGATCAAAAGACTGAAATGCATCTTCACTTCAATCAGTTCATTGCCATGCTCATTGTCACGCCTTGCCTTAAAGTCGTGCGTGTCTCCTCGGTACTGATGGGAATTATGTAGATCCTTCATCGCAACCACTTTATGTTCAGTCACACTACCAGAGGTCTCCGGCGTGAAAACCAGAAAGGATAGGATCTTAATCGAGCTATTATCATTCAGAAAGTATTGAAGTGCCCACTTTAGATAACGAAATCGATCCTCTGCCAGATCTATATCTGGCTTGAAGGTGCTGCACTCCTTGGTACTTTTGAGCTGATCTTCTGCAAGTTTAGCCCAATCAACCAGCTTTCGGCAGAAATGCTGTGATAACCATGCCAATTCTGTTCTCTGAATGGGATTGTGCTCGAGTTTGAGGAATTCCTGGAGCTTCTGCATGAGAATCTTGGCATTAATACATCCATCGGAAGTCTTTGCTTCCTTCAGTCTCCAGTCGACACCCCCAGGAACCTGCTGGTTTGTGGATTGTAGACTATCCACATAAGCAGTGACTGCATCATATATAATGGTCAACGCTCTCTTGAGAAGTTCTGGATTTGCCTCGTCTGCTTTTGTCCGGAGTACCTATTAAATATAACATATCAAACCTCTCATTATACCGAAAAAAAGGGGAATCCTATGGAATTAAGGTAGCTCTTGTCTTTCTTTAAATGCTCTCTCTGTTTTTGCAATTCCTCACATAAGGTGGCAAATTTTTCTTCAGTATCCTTAACTCCAGATCCAATTTGCTCATGCATAGACATAAAACATTTGCACATGCCATCTGCAAACACCTTCTCCTCCTCCTCCTGCTTCTTCTTTACTGCTTCTGCATCTAGAGATACAGACTTTGCAGAAGTTACCATCTTAGATGCTGATCGAAAGAGTTCGAGAGTGTGCATACTACAGCATTCAACTGAGGAAACATACCTAGGCTGACTTTCTCCAGCTAGGGAATTCTTCTGGAACTCAGGTCTAGGTGGAGGTGTTTAGTTGTTTTCAGTACTTTGAACAATAACAGCTGATACTCACAGCCCCTAACAGTAGCTTGAGAGGAGTGCATGACACTGCTCAGACAGAGTTTAAGTGGGGGGAGATCTGTGTAGGAAAGGGGAGGAGTTACCAATAATGGTGGGAAGAGGCAAAGTGGGTACTAGGGATCATCTATCCCTGGCTCCCTTATATACGGAGACAAGCTGAATTTTACAAAGACTCAGCTGACTAACATCTAGGTCACCTGACCTAGTCTCTATTATATAGTGTAGCCTAGTACCGCACACTTTCTTTGAATCTTTTTAGAGCAGAGAACACAGAGCTTGGACTAAAGTAAAGTATACAATCATCTTCTCTTCTTTGCTTCTCTCTCTTCCTCTACACTCAACACCTCTGTACTTGGCCTCGCCTTCTCTTTGTCTTTCCCCTCTACTACACTTTGTCACTCCCTTCTACGCTCCATTTGATCAGTGGCACTTCAAGCTCACTTGGTTGAGGTACTTGGCAGACCAGCCTCTTTGATACAAACGTATCGCTAGTCCATGTCAGGATTATGGGTGAGCATTTTTTTGAGTCACCGAATAGGCTGAAAATGACATCGCCCTTCCCCTTCCCCTTCCCCTTCCCCTTTCCCTTCCCCTTCCCCTTCCCCTTCCCCTTCCCCTTCCCCTTCCCCTTCCCCTTCCCCTTCCCCTTCCCCTTCCCCTTCCCCTTCCCCTTCCCCTTCCCCTTCCCCTTCCCCTTCCCCTTCCCCTTCCCCTTCCCCTTCCCCTTCCCCTTCCCCTTCCCCTTCCCCTTCCCCTTCCCCTTCCCCTTCCCCTTCCCCTTCCCCTTCCCCTTCCCCTTCCCCTTCCCCTTCCCCTTCCCCTTCCCCTTCCCCTTCCCCTTCCCCTTCCCCTTCCCCTTCCCCTTCCCCTTCCCCTTCTCTTTCTTTGGCTCCTTCAACCTATACCCGAACTTGAGACCTTTGAACTCATCCTGAATCTTCTCCATATTGTGGGAGATTTGGCACAAAACTTCCTTATCCTCCGCGTTTATGTCAACCTGCTCCACCAAAAATTCCATAGAAGAGTAAGACATCCCGATCTCCAAGGGATACGCTGCATTGTTACCGAATTGTCGAATCAGATTCTTTTTAATAGATTTTTTTTAACAAAAAAGTAAAGGACCACAATTCGTGCGGACCCTTCTACAGACGGGAAGGCCTGCAGAAAGCACTCTAGTGCCCATACCTGGTCTTCACACCATGACCATAGGCTCATTGCCACAGTTTTGAGGGAGTCCTTCAAAGGACTGGTTCACGTTGATACAGCATTCAAAAGTGCCATCACTATAGGGATTGCTTCCGGTTCCTTCCCCTCCTCCACTGTAAGATCCCCGAGTCTGATTAATAAGGAAGCCAAATGCAAAAGGAAAGTAGATAGCTTGAGTTTGCCATAATTGTCAAAACAAGTCACAAAGGCCCTAAGCCTTGCATCATTGCCACTGTCGTTGAGAATGCCTCCATCCTTTCTACCGATCTCTGCAAGTATTGAGCTAATTTAGCCAAACATCTCTAAGCCGATATCAAAAGCAAGCCTTCCTCCGATGGCCAGATTTGCTGTCATCTTCTAAGAGAATATAAGCAACTATAAGTCCTTGAAAGAAAGTGCTAAAACTCACCTCTGTCATCCTGAGGGACAGGTTATTTGACAAATCTCTGATCTTCTTCACCTCGTCAAACAGGGCATCCGCAAGCTGCGAGACATGTATGCTTGCCTCAAAAAGTGCATGGATGCAGGGTGCTACATGCTCAACCGCATCCCGATAGCCCCAGATGTAACTGACATTGCTGTCCCGGGCTTCCTCAACTTTCAGCACAGCCTTGTTCCACTTGTATATTACACCTTTTAAATCATCTGCGATCACTTATACCTAATATTACAATGAGAATGAACTCTATATAAGAGAAGATACTTACGATCATTGTTGGGCACGGATAAGTCTAAGACAATTTCAGAACATGTCAAGGAGAGTGGAGGATAAGGACCCACATAAATCTCCGTCCTGGTGTTCGACAGACATGTCGGTTGTGGTCAGAGGGGAACAGACATTGATATCGATCAATCGACTCAATCTCATGGGAAAGCAAAGTCATGCCATGAGACCAAATAGATATTTACGGATGCTTTATCAAAAAGAAGCATACTCTTCAAAAGAACTCACTAAAAGCGGCTGCTACTTCATAAATGAGAATCACAGCTTCTTTGATTGTTTCTGGCTCTGCAGACAATGATCTCTATTTATACTCACACATATAAAATGTGAGCATTGCATTGAGGTTCCCTGGAGCTACATGGGCCGCACTGGTGAAAGCGTCTCCTGAGCGTTTGGAACACTTCCTATTGGAACAAATAAGCGCACAATGCAAGGAAAGGGGCAAGGCAAACAATCGCACTTATCATTCATCAATCGTGTTCATCAGTGCTATATCCTTTAACAAGTTCACCCAGGCCTTCATTGGAGTTGAGGTACTATGATGGAACATTGTGATAACCTCCTTGAACCGCGGCGAGGTGGCATTCTGATGCACATCATTATGTCATGTTGCAGTTTGATGTACATTTTGTGCAAAGTGCACCCCTCGTCAACTAGAACAATGAGTATCAATCGTCTTTCATTGGGAGCGTGCTGTCCCTTAATTTTACATTCGAGATTTCTCATGAAGCACATGTAAGATAGAATTGATGGGTTGCATCTATTATCTGGTTGTATATCAAATGCGATGGCTATCGAACTGTCAGGCATTGCCATACTCCTATGATGGTCAACGTACCAGCATTTAAGGCCAAAAGTGATTCCAAATGCACTTGGTGTCGACTTTGTTAAAATCAACTTTCGGCCAGCATCCTCATTGGTTGTTCTGTCAAAGCGGTATGTTCTTATAGCAAAGACAACGGTGAATGTTGAGTACTTTATAGAACTAGGTATGGATCCCTGCCTGCAAGAGGAAATAAAATAAACTCGTCAGATTCTACAAAGCCTGAACTTGATTATGGAGAATACAAGTTCAATAGGATTGTAGTCTGGTGAGTAAGGAGGAAGAAATTCAAGCCTGACACCCCTAAGCAAAGGGGTCAGTACATGCTGCAACTTGCATTGCTAGTGAGACAGACTGAGATTTGATGAGCTTCTGAATCTCGGGAGCCTTGTGTATCGGGCAGTTGTCCATTACGATGACTGATTGATTACCGGGGAAGGGATGCATTTTGTCTAACAGGCTGGCGATGAATTCCGTGAACAATTTGGTATTGAATGCACCCTGTATGATAGTGTAGTTGATTGTCCCATCAAGGCTGATAGCTGGCAAGATGAAGAAGCTAATGGAGTGAATCAGAAGCTTGTAATGCACCACAAGAGGCAGAATCACCATTTTCCCCTATTGAAAAACTGCTTGCGACACGCACGGCGACCCTCAAGGGCCCAAGCAGTGTTGCGAAGAAAAGCCCACCGATCACAAGCACTCTCATCGACAAATACCAGCTGTTCCACTGTGTACTGAGAGGCAATACATGCAACGTACTGTGCACGCAGAGTTTCATTCCGCTCGAGAGCCCTTTTCGATAACTAGACCACAACAATTTCAGTTTGCGTGGACTGCATGGGGAAGCAAAGTGACAGAGACAGCCACCTTCTTAAGTGTGAAACCGGCATGCAGCAAGGACCTGCGTATAGTTGCATTCGAAGCCTCCTTCTTCCATCTTTCCTGGAGCAGTAGCCTCAACTTATCGATGTAATGGTTATTGAGATTGCTTAGTGACCTAAAAAGGAACTACGTGATGTGAACCAACAGCTACCAGGACAGGTTTCAACATGTGCATACCTCGGTGTGGATATAATCAAGCACTTGAGGCCTTCCACGAAAACCAAGTTCATGCGCAGCAACAGTCTCATTGTGCTTGAACTCTCATATTATCCAGAAAACTGTTGTCTTGGGTATGCGCATTTTCGAGCAGGTTTTTTACATAGTTATATCAGATTTTTATATGCTGTATTGACTGAGATATTTGCTATTTTGTTTTGTTTTGCTCATCCAGGATGCACTTTGCATCAAAAATACACATGATTTTCCAAATTGCCAACAATTTTGCAATTAGCTATAGCTGTAATTGGTCAATCAAAATGTCTGCTTTGATAATATTTAAAATATCCTAAATGAGGATATGCATAATGATATTTTACAGCCTTTTTCATATGTATTGTCACTCGTGACTTCTGTAATTTTTGTCATACAGAACACCTCAAAATATAAAAATCACTATATCTCACTCAATTCTTGACCATTCTGCATGATCTAAGTTGCTAAATTTATAGTTTTAAGATCTGCTTCAAACTGCAACAATGATAAATAGAAATGAGCAAATAATAAGTGAGATATGTCACAAAAGGCTGATTTTAGACACATCTTTCATGTGCAGTTTTTCCTGCCCTCATCCCTACTTCTACAGTCCTACAGGCAAGTCCAAAATGATATACAGCTAGTTGCAAAATTGTTGGCAATCATGTGATTTTGTCACCTTTCATGTCACAAGAGCCTCAAAACACAAATAAAATCATATCTCACCCAAAACTCAACAGTTTCACATCATCTAAGTTGTTAAATTCATCTTTTCGAAAGGACTTTCATTTAGAAACAAAGATTGAGAGAATAGGTAAAAATGTGACCCCAAAATGGCAAAAATATTTTTTTTGCCTCTTCCTTGCATATGCATTTTTTTCTGTGCTCCATGCTGGTCCAGCACCTCCCCAAAGCTGTCCAGAATGATAATATGATTATAATATGAATTTACAGACTGAGTTTGAGTTGAATTGTGCACCAGAATGTACTGCTTTGAGGCATGCCTGAATTACTCAAAACTCATCATTTACCCCTAGTCTCCCAAGTTCCAGGAAAAATTCTTACAGACCAGATTGATGCATAAAAATTCATTTTGGATATAATAGACTAGGTTTGTTTGCTAGTTAGGGCCTCAGCAACCACTGGTGAGCTGGGAAGATACTATCTAGAATAGTGCATACAACTAGAACCTTATGCTCAGCCCAGCTCACCAGTGGATGCTGAGGCCCTAGCTAGCACACAAACCTAGTCTATTATATCCAAAATGAATTTTTATGCATCAATCTGGTCTGTAAGAATTTTTCCTGGAACTTGGGAGACTAGGGGTAAATGATGAGTTTTGAGTAATTCAGGCATGCCTCAAAGCAGTACATTCTGGTGCACAATTCAACTCAAACTCAGTCTGTAAATTCATATTATAATCATATTATCATTCTGGACAGCTTTGGGGAGGTGCTGAACCAGCATGGAGCACAGAAAAAAATGCACATGCAAGGAAGAGGCAAAAAACAATATTTTCGCCATTTTGGGGTCACATTTTTACCTATTCTCTCAATCTTTGTTTCTAAATGAAAGTCCTTTCGAAAAGATGAATTTAACAACTTAGATGATGTGAAACCGTTGAGTTTTGGGTGAGATATGATTTTATTTGTGTTTTGAGGCTCTTGTGACATGAAAAGTGATGAAATCACATGATTGCCAACAATTTTGCAACTAGCTGTAAGCCCTGGACAAAATGAATACTATCGGAGGAAAGGCGGGAGGCAAGTTTGGACAGAAATCTGACAGTGAAGTCCATTTTCCCACCTGCTTTCTGAAACAAACTCTTTTTGTTCAAAAAAGTCCAGAGTGCCATTACTTATACAAAGCGCTGTAATTGCCTGTTGTGATATATATATCCAAAATATCCTTATTAATATCTATTGTTATATCACACCCGAGCCTAGCCTTACTTGCCCGCTGTGTGTCCAAAAAAGTAGTGAAATCATGCGAGTACAGGGATTTCTGTAGGCGAGGGAAAACCCGTATATCTGTTAGCTAAGTAAAACCATCAGGAATAATTATTGTATCGCGGGTGCAACCCATTTTAGGTCTTCATCTCCCGGAGAACTTTCTGGAAAGTCGCTACTGTATTCCGTCTCTCCATCTTCCTCGGGATCGCTAAGGATCGCTCGGCTCTCAGCCCAATAGTCATCCGCAATTTGCGATTCAAGAGACGAGAAATTTGCACCGCGGTCTCGCAAAAATCTTAGCACCTCGCGAGCTTTGCGCCAACCCTGTAGTCCAGAGACCACACCATCTTCATCATCAGAAGAGCTCGAAAAACAACCGTAACTTTGAGCGAGGTGTGTACTCGCGTGTACATGCTTTTCTTCTGGAGCTCGTTCAAGCTCAGCGAAGAATGACGCAAGGGCATGTACAGCACGAGCCCGAGCCCGTAAGACATGTCGAATGAGCCGACGCGTGGGTGGCGAGTGTTTGCGGCCTCGAGTCTTTGCTTGTACCTGAGCAGGAGATATTCCCACAGGGTTCGCTCTCTGAGATGAACTTGACGTCGGCGACTGGGTTTCCGGCCTTCTCGATTTGTTCTTGTCAATCCAGGGATTTTCTGGAGGTGTCTTTGGAGTCAGATACTGTTGTAACGCGTTTATCGACAATTCAGTATTCTTCGGAGACCATACGCCAACTAGTACGCGCCATGCCACAACAAGCTGTTTCGCGCTATTTACAAAGCGATCAGAATCGGCATCATTTGTAGAACGTCAAGCCTTACTGATCATAGACATCTGAACGAACATAGGTTAGTCTATATCCGCAGCACAAGATTTAGATGAGCGACCTCACCATCGATCATTTTCACATGATATACCGCGAACAACCAAACGATCGCGGCTGCTACAAGAGCACCAGTCGGAGTGTACCAAAACAATGCCCATAAGAAAAAGAACGCGGCCGGATAGATCATAATAAGGAGTATAAGTCCGAAGACAATTTTATTCTGTGCTTGGGTCTCTTCTTCATCTTCGACTAGGCGTGCAGCTGCCTGAGAAGCCAGATATGCGGGAAGATGCACAGCTAACGGGAATAGGAAAAGTGGGATCCTGACAAGAACCGAGAGCGTGTCGCGTAGTAAGACAAGCAGAGTTCGCAATCGGGAGGGCAATGGCTCCGCCCGTCGTGGATCCAGCGTCTTCGGCAGCGGAAGAGATGCCAGGGCAGAATTGTTTAATTTCGATGACTGCAGTAAAGAGTAGTACTCCAAGAGGCGGCGCCGTACCTGCACCGAATTGGGTGTGACATTTGGAGTTGATAACAAGTCGACGAGACTAGAATAATTCAAATTTAATTTGTCTAACAGGAAGAATTAAAGAAAAAAACACTCACGTCTGAGAGATGGCGACGAAATCATTTAGGTCAATCGATTTGCTCTTTTCCCACAATATGCTTCGAGCCATTCGCGCGGCATAAAGAGTATCCCTGGACAGAGCTTATCCTTATCGTGCATGAACATTAGATAGTAAGCTCTTACCAGTCGGGCGCATTTATAGTAGCACGGGTCAGCTCGTCTTCAATATGTTGTGTCAACCTCTTAACCGCTACGCGGGGTTCACCTTCGACAGCGGATAAGAACTGTGACTCGTAGTCTGTCATCGAGATAGGTTCGCCGAACCTGGATTGCATCAATTTCCGCATAGTACTAGATTTAAGAGGCGTACTCAATAATAACCTTAAGCACGAAAAGCAAGAAAGACGTGAGTTTGTGCCAGCTCTGAACAAATCATGCGCACCTGGCTTCGGTATTTGGATTTGTTCGTGTAGACGATCGCCGCTGGGACAACCAGAAGCGGCCTGTCAACGGTCTTATCGGGATTTTCCTTTGCCCATTTCATATACTCGAGTGCGCTCCAGGAGGCACCGTCCTTGACTTGCATAATACGAGGTTCTGTATAGCTCGTTCCCTCGGGAAAGAGTGCAACGGCTTCTCCGCGAGCAAGGACATCAAAAGTGCCTTTGAACAGGACACGGTTATCTTTGCTCTTTCGAGTGACGGGAATGTTTCCTGAGCTGAGTAAGATCCAATGCAGTACCGGGTTAGCAAAGAGAGAAGCCTTTGTCCAATAATTGAGTATCCGCTTGTGGGGGAAGTAGGACGCTTGTCTTCGTGTCAGAGCGTGTTTTCTTTGAACACTTGAGAGTCTCTTTGCTCACATAAAACGGCCGGATCAAGCATCATATTATGATGTGTTGCAACACTAGTGTGCGCTCGTCATTTCTTAGGTTGTATATTGAGCAATCCAGACGGGACATACACAATCAATGGTCCGTCTGCTGGCACGTTTTCTTCGCCGATGATACGTACTTCAGAGAAGAAGGACCAGACCGCCCAGCCTGCGAGCCTACGAAGCACACGGTGAAGGACCTTGTTCTCTGCCATGGTTGTCGAGGACGAAGAGGTACGGTTGACGCCAAGTCCAGTACCATGCTAAAGTAAGCTGTATGATTATGTAATCATGCACTCTGCTTTCCCCTATGTTGCTGCAACTCCTGTGTTCACCTCTTCGATGCCGACGAGGACAGATGCTCAGCGACTCGAGCTTAAGGATCACTTCAGACGTGCTGCAAATGATTACAACAGACAGAGTCAATTTGTAAGTACACTTCTCTTCATCTCTTCTTTTCAGCCAGAACTCTCATCCGATCCTTTTCAGCGACGGTGCGCTTTTATGCGCATGTTAGAACTTGCCAAAGAACCAGATCTCGATTCATTCTGCAAGAAACTCATCGTTGAGAGAGTAAAGGACTTCTTCATTGACTTCCCAGAGTTTCAAGATGAAGCGATCAATATCGTATATGACATGTGCGAAGATCAGGATCAAGAGGTATCAGTCGCCTTCTTTCGTCTTGTAAAAAAGCTATCTCTGAGTCCGTTGACTTTGTAGGTTCGCATTGCCGGATACGGGGCCATCACATCGGTGTCGAAAGTAGATAAGAGCTGGCTTATGCGCAACGCAGATGTGCTTGTCCAGCTGCTTCAGAGCGGTGCGCGTGATATTCGTGTTCCTGCCCAAACCAGATTAACTCATGTATCCGCAGACGACCCAAGAGAGGTGGCGGTCGTCAAGCGGGCTCTTCAACAACACGTTGACTTGGATCCTCGGGGCACATTGCAAGTTTTGTGTGAACAATGTGTACTTAATCCTGCAGATCTCGGGGATGACGAGGAAAGGCTATTACGCTCACGGTTACGCAGTTTGGTGCTTCAGTTTCTGGCCGACAAGTACCGCGTGTGTATTATTAGGGTGGTCAAGAATCAGGAAGTTGAATCAATTCTATTGAAGGGAATGCTAGAGGTACATCATCAGCTCCTGGACGTTTTCATCCTGCTTATCTCGTCTCCAGGCAATCCCTCAAGCATCCCCCTCGGAAGTGCACATGATTGTTACTGACATTCTGTTAAATCTTCCTTCCCTTTCTCGCGGACCATCGCAGAGTGGAAACGCCGTCCTCCAAACTCTACTTGATGCCGTAAAGTTGTCATTGGAGGCGGAACAAACGGACATCAATAAACTTTGTCAATTGCTTGAGGAGGCTGTCCGTGTAGTTACACCACTATCGCTTGCTGCGCACTCTACATCCTCCGGCTTTCCGCCGTTGCGTACTCAATCTATGCATTCCATGCCGGCAGCGGATGGGCTCCAGGTCTTGAAATTCTTCGCAGACTATTCGTTGCTGGACCGTGTTCCATGCGGAGCCGCTTTGAAGGTCGCTGAATGCCTTTGCGCTACATGTGATTCAACGTCGACTCCTGAGAATAAGAATTCTTCTTCCGTTCAATTTCTAGGTCTTGCTCCGGGATTGCTAACTGTAAGCGTTACAAAAATATTGCTTATTGCCTTCTAATTGTTTCTATTCAGATGTTGCGAAGATGTTTGCCGACGCAGAGAATTGAGGTGACTTCTCGTTCATGCCACGCAGTGTTGCGTGCAATTGAGGAGGTGTGATCCATTCCACACCCGTGTTTCTAAGCCTGCTGACGTTCTTTCAGCAAATCAATGTTACCAAGGAGGACTTTTTACCTCCACCTTCTTTAGCGGCCGCTCTCGATGCGCTCATACATGAAATTGGTTCCATGACATCTGACACAGATACGAAGATAACACAGACTGCGGATGCAAACACTGTTGAAGCTATGGAAGCGCGCGCTCATCAACTTCCCGATGATGCCAGGCAAGCAATGGAAATATCAAGGGTTCGCGCTGTCCCTCTTTTGTCGCAAACTCCACTATCGCAGCTATTTGTGTTTCTTAACTACGTCTTTCATTACGTCTTCCGTTGTTTCTATTTTTTTTTGTTTACGGGGTGACAGGATTCCAACATTTTCTCCTTTTAAATTTTTGCTTCACAGAATTTATTGAAGGCGGTTGGAAACCGGGCTCATCGAGTTCGAGGGTCGGATCGTCAAACACAGACGTCGAATGGACAGCAGGGGCCACCTCATGGACTCGAATCTTCGAATTTCGCAAGCCGGATTCTGGCATCCGCTTTGCCCGGTTCGCGAGTGCCACGTTCTGGACTTGCTACTTCAAGCTTGCCTAATGCACAAGCTATGGTGGCAGGCAAGGAGACGAGCGAGTATGCATACGTCGATGCGTCGTCCCAGCCAAAGAAGAAGCTCAAAAGCGAGAATAGGACCAGTTTCCCGGGAGACAGTGGAGGATCGTCATCGCTTCTGAGCCGATTAGGGCCAGAAGCGTCAGCCCCAGTAAAATCTCATTACATGCGATCAAGCGTCTCCGGCTCCGTCGCGGATAACAGTGAGGCATACATACATGCCAACGGCGGCGGCGACTTGCTTTCGCGTATCACAGACTCTGCGGCATTGCCGATAAGAAAAGGTATGCGGGACCAAAGAAAGAATATGCTTTTCTGTAGCGCTACTTACTTGGCTAAAGGCTCGCCGCGTTTCATCATCAATACAAATTCCCGCGGACAGAAGCCACCGGCCTCCGCCGTCGTGGGACTCCATGGCCCGCTGAGGAAGGATATATCACATCTCTCGACATATGGGGAAGCCCAGACAACTTTAGGTGAAAAAGAGGAGTTAAGACACAGGGCGCGTCGAAGTTCTCTAAATGAGCCAATGGGTATGAGTATATTGGGTGCTTCAAGTCAAGCGCAGGGCGAGATTAAGATTCGAGGTGCTGCGGAGCGTCGGAAAGGAAGCGACAATGAGGCTAGGGCGCTCAACGGTGGCGGTCTCAGCCTGTTGGCGAGGTTGGATACCGCTGGGGGCGGTGCTCCGGCCGATCACTCTGATGGCCGGAAAAGGAAACGGGCCAAGAGCTAATCTCCAGTGAGCCATAGTTACTTATCCCATTTGAATTTAGATTGCTTTATCGAGGTTTCCGAGTTTGACGCGGTGCTTCTTCCATTGTTGTAGAATGACGCTTGGGGTCTCGGTGGCGACGGATGCCGAGCAACGTCCTCGTTCTTACTTGTTTAGGATTGCCTGTAAGTAGTCGCCTGAGGTAGGAGGGAATACATGCCTGTTCAGTCCTTCCTATGATATGCTGACGTCTGAACAAACACGTTGAACTTCGAGCATTGATTTTTTCGCTTGACCTGCGCCCTGAGCTGCGGATGGCGTTGCTGCGGACACGTTCTTCGCATGAGATCCAGAGGATGTGTGGGAGAAGTCACCACTCATGTCTATGATCAATTTGACAAGCCAGCATAAACCCTATAATGTGCTGCCAAGCGAATTCAAGCCCCGTGTGTGTCCAATATGTTCTGTTCTATTAATGCCGTCAGCTAATGCCCAGAAGAGCAGTGTTCTCCGTGGCCAATGATAATTTTCAGATGACGGTCGTTAGAATGATGCCTTCATATCTGGTTAGCTATATCTGTCTTCGTTAAGAGGCGACGCCCCAACTTCCCCGCAATGCACCAGTGACTTCTTTTCCCCGACTCTCGCCTGCGTTCGGCCCCTTGGCATCTAGAGATGCGCCTCCCAACCATTTTCGCTTTACTGCCAATTATACTCTCCGCGGTGGCACGTTCTCCTGGTGAAGACGACGATTTCAATGGCAACGGGCATGGGGGAAATGACGACGATGATAACTCAAGCGGTGCAACTCCGTCCACGACGTCGTCCGCTTCGAGTAGCTCCGGCTCAAGTGCAACTCTGTCCACGACGTCGTCCGCTTCGAGTAGCTCCAGCTCAAGTGCGGCTTCGAGCGGCTTGACGGGACAGACGGGCGATAGCCAATGCAGCGATGTACGTTCGCCCTTCTCAACTTGTCATAAACACTGAGTTCATTCCGGATTTGGATTCCACCTTCCGCTTCTCTAGGTTATGTGTGTATCCGCAGTAGTCAACGGCGGAACCGTCTCATATATCCTGCAGAGTACGAGCTCTAGTACCCTTGGGTGGATGGCGATGTAGGTGTTTTGATGGATGTCAGATAGAATCGCTTGCTTATTTCGGTGGCTGGTGAAGGGGATTTGGGTCACAAATGGCCAACTCACCGATGGTAATAATGTGGACCAACTCAGACGGGTCGGTCACGCTCTCGCAGCGAATAGCATCCGGTCATGTAGAGCCTTCTGTTGATTCTTCCCCGTCTCGTGTTGCGACTCTGCTGTCAAACATTACAAGCACGTCTGGTGCGACGCCCGAATTCGCTTACAGCGTTCCAGTAAGCACATTCGAACCCGCTGCATTCACAATTGATTTCTTACCCAGCTCCTATCAGGCAAACTCGGACACTACTCAGTCAGTTATATGGGCCTTTTCAAGCACAAACCCCGGGGACTCTTCGACTTCCGCGAGTTTGCAGGAACATGACTCCTTCGGCACGTTTTCTCTTGACCTAACGAAAACCCTAAGTTCGGGATCGTCCTCAACAGATCCGGCAAGTAGCTCAGGCTCGTCTACGGTACCTCTACTGGGTTTCCAGAAACTCGTTATCGCTCACGCTGTGCTTCTTGGCGTCGCATTTCTCATATTGCTTCCAGCCGGAGCGTTGCTGGCCCGTTGGCTACGTACCTTCTCGCCGCACTGGTTCATAGGGCATTGGATCATCCAATTTTATCTTGCGGGTGCTCTTATCGTGGTCGGGGTCGCTCTCGGTATCGCAGCCGTGAGCAATGCCGGGGCACAACACTTGAACGACGACCATAAGCGCTGGGGAATAGCAATATTCGTGCTTTATTTTGTCCAATGTGCGCTTGGTGGCATCATCCATTTCATAAAGCCTGCTCCTAGAAGAAACGATACACGCACACGTCCTCCGCAGAACTACGCTCATGCTGTCATTGGATTACTCGTCATTGGCTTATCGTTCTATCAGGTCCGAACAGGCTACAAGGGCGAATGGGAATCGATGGGACGGGGACCCGCACCGAAAGGAGTGAACGAGGCTTGGATTGCTTGGGTAGTGGTAAGTTGGGATGGTCAGACGCGAAAGCTCGCTCTTAACTAATAGTAACTACAGGTTCTTCCGATACTGTACGCTGCCGGACTCGCACTTCTCCCGCGCCAATACCGGCAAGAACGGGATGCACAGACGGGGCACGGCGTCCCACTTGGACTAATGACGGCCCATTCTCCCCTTACGCGCACTGTGCAGGTTGGAGAGCCTGTCGCAGGGATGCGTGACGTTGACGGCTTCAGCCCAATAGACGACAAAAGAAACGACGGTGTAAGCTCGCATGGCCATGGGGACCCTTACGCTGATGATGTCGGCCTCACGACATCTGGTCGCCGCGACCGACGGAACAACTCAGGCGGTCACAGCGTTTCCATTTCTTCGCGGCATCTCTGAGTCCAATATCTAGATCTATATTATTTAGAAGCACCTCGCGCCGATTCTGCTCCCTACGGACTCGCTTAAAGTATCACTTCAGCTTATACTGTGCTCGTCGTCGCCTGAAACTTCTAGCTTATAAATAGTTTCCTACTTCTAACGAGCCTGGTGCCAATGACCTACATGTACTAGTAGACCTTACGTGATTATCCAGTTTCACTCTATTGCTCAGTAAAAATGTAGGAAAAATCAAAGATATATTCACGCATCAATTATATTACAAATAATGAGACTCAGAAAAGAAATCCATCAGACAAACGCTGCTCTCGCTGGCTAGCTCACCCAACACACCCACAAAGGGATGTGATAGCAAGACAAACCAAACGTCCTCGAGCCCGACGCTGGAAAGCAGACAGGCATAGTTCTCAGTGTGACGAGGCAGCGCGGATGTCATCTACTGGATTTGAAGAGTGTGGCATGTGTAAACATGCGAGACTCGAGTTAGCACCTATACAATAGATCCTAGCTGAGTATAATCTGAGGATTTCAAAATCGCACTCCTGAAGCCTTATATACCCCCTCGCGTCGGTGGTCCGTGCGTCGTGTAATATAGATACCATAAATGGACTCCATAAGGTGTTCGTAATAAAATTTATTCCGTAGCCGTAGAAGATTCAAGACAGTGATAAGAAAATGCAGTGAATTAGTGTATCCCATGTTCGTGTTACAAAAGAAAATAACCCAGGCCGCACATGCATTGTGCTATCACACTAACTTATCAATTTGCCCGTTAGGTCTAAACATGGCCTCAAACTCCTCTCTCGATTGTCCAATAACACCAAAGGCGTCCTGTAAAGTTCTTCCAAGGAAATCTAGTTCCTGGATCACACCTTTCATGGTCAGCGCATAAGCGAAGAATAGCAGTTGCTGCGAACCCCGAACATCGCGATTCTTGACGATGTCCAGTTCTCTAATTGCCTCAACCTGAAAGTAATGGATCGTCACAAGGCATACATTCTAGGGAAAAACATCACGAACCAATCGTTGACGAGATTTCTCCGCAGGCGGAAGATACGGAGGAAGAGGGGTCTTGAGTTTAAAAGCCGCCGAAAGGACGGAGAGATACAGGATCACATTTCCAACCATTTCACGTCGCTCCCTGTTGACCGGAAGAACGAAATCCTGACGAACAGACTGCTCCACTCGTTCTAAGTAAACGAATGTACTCTATCTAAAGACCAATCGCTCACAGTATGCCTGCCAAGCGGTTCATTAGTTTTTAGATACAGCTTGACCACGAAGCAAGGACTCACCATTCCTCCCTCGTAGTAACGCAACGCATGCTATGCAACCTGTCCAGTATTGTCTGGAGGCTCGTCAAGATGGAGCGATACATCGCTATCGGAAACGGTCCCTTTAGACGGGGCTCGTGTGCTGTCTGTTTCAATAGTTCTTGTAATTCAATTAGTTTTATCTGTAAATGCAGCTCCCTAAAAATTGTGTTCCATCAATAACAAATGCATGGATGAATACTCGTACATACATTGCCATAAATGTCTGTATTGACCCGTTTAGCTTCTCGCTGACTGAGGATGGTAACAGCCGGGCAGTCTCCGTAGTACCGCTAGTGCCAGTGTACCGTATCAGATCCCGCTCAACGCCATTCACTGCCTCTTGTGCTTCACGATGCAAATCTCCTTGTGAAGGAGACGCGCGGACGAGAATGCCGGAGTTGGCAGCGACCAAATGAGTGTAAAGCCAACCAATGTTAAGGCAAAACCTGTTATCAGGACGGTTAGGCGAGGTGTATCAAGAGGCAGTAAACAAAACTCACGAGCTCAACGCGCTCGAGAGCTCTCTGCGAGCTTCCGAGGGCCACCACAATCGAGATACCACACCGGCGTAAATTACACCGGTGGCTACTGCGACGGTCCGTCGGAACGCAATAGCCGTTACCGGAACATCGTCCTGGCGGACATTGTAACTGAATTTCAGTGAGATTACCGAGAGTCAGTGCATCTAATGCGCTATTGACGTACCAGTATAAGCATGTCAAGTTATACGTCAGAAGGACAAAGCGACCGCTTGTCGCGTATTGAGGCTTTGCGACGATGTAGTAAAAGCATGGAATGGAATAGAAAAAACCGAAAATGGACAATGCAACCGGGTTCTCTGGAAACAGAGTGAAAGCAGCGACAGCCACCACGGCACCAAGCCTGAGGCGAAAAGAGAAAGTCTCTGTCAGCGATACGGCAAGCAGTACTGAGGGAAAATCTCACAAAGTTCCGAGAACCCGATGGAGGCTAAGGAAGTTCGTCTTCGGAATAAAGGAATTCCATCAGCGCGAATAACAGGGCACAGTACCGAAACATTCACCGCTCCGATAGTAGGAGAAATGACAACAAAGAACTAAAGAAGTAATGTAAAAAAGGGTATTCGACGGTCAGGTTTTGATCGATTACCGAAATCAGCGCCCATTCTCCACGATAATCGGTGAAGATCGGACGCGTCCTATCAAAGAAGGCTGGTGACGCAAGAAGCGCTGTAGCCATACCAGCTTTGAAAGCAAATTTCACAGTGCTCTGCTTGAGTGTCTCGTTCAGTCTCCATATCGATTGGCCAACACGTTGAACAAAGCTGAGTTGCTCGCGCCCTGGAGTCAAGAGTGTGTTGGGCGCATGGGGGCGAACTTTCGGAAAGATTGGGTGACGTTGCCTCGCGTTCGGCAAGATGAACGTACCTATAGAGCATGTCAGCTGCCGTCATCCAATGCATGCGTAGTACATGTACATACTAAAGCGCTTTGAAAGTGTTGGTCTACGCTGCTTCATGCTAACACTTGCCGGAAGTCTCAGTGTTCTTTCCTTACAGCTTGAGAAAGCAAAAAAATGGATAAGTTTCCTCCACCATCGTTCGTTAACAGTATGCTCGATCACATAGATACGACACATTATTTCCGTAAGAGTCGTTAGTTCCTTCGCAAATTCTTGCAGGGTAAAAATAAAGCTGGACACTTTCATCACAAGGCTCCTCGGGTAAGGGTGAGAGAAAGCACTTACAAATAAACTAAGAAAACCGTCTCGTCTGCGCCGGAACGCATAAGAAGTTGATTTTCATCTTCCCTGAACAAGTCCTTATTCCTGCTATTCATGGCAGCAATAGACTCAGCTGCCGAGGAGAAAGTTTCCGACGCCAGAAGATTGCTGCGTCGATACACGCGCATAACCGCTTGATTCGATGTGCTCTCAAAAGTGAAGAGTGCCCGTTGTATGCCATCCGTCAACTCGACGAAACGCTGAATATCACTTGTTCTGGAATCTTGACGCTCAGCAAAGGATTTGCGAAGCTGGCGGAGAGTATTCGTGCAGGAATTCTGGCGTAAAGAGTGAGTACAGACATTTTCGTTTACACTTGAAATGCCTACAGATAGAGCCTTGAGAGGCGGCCCCATGTCGTCAATCAGCTCCTCAAAGATATGTGCAGCAATCTGCAATGTCACCGAGTCATCAATGCATCCATCCTTCTGGGTAGTTTCTGCTGGCCCGTCCTTTCTCGGAGAACTAGATGCATTTCTCTCAAGTACGATCCGACCTTCGCGAGCTGCCTGTGCCAACTCGGTTTGTAAACGCGTTCCACTTCTCAACCCATTCAAATGTTGAGCGAGACGGTTCATGCAACCAACAGCATCCTCATAAGTTTGCGCTGCTTCCGCACCTCCAAGTAGCCATTCTCCCCGTGCTTCCGTCAGGTTTTTCTTCAAGCCAGTAAAGCTAGCCTGATGATCGTTTACTGCACGTTGAAGATGGCTCTGAGAAACGGTTGCTTCTGAGTCCGAGATAAGGAAAGTTCGAGTTAGCAGGTCAAGGAGCGTTGCAAAGGAATCCAGAGTGCGGGTAATGTTCTTCTGTAGCCCAGAATATGCGGTCTGCGGCCAAAGGCAATAGCAAACAAGGTTCGATATGGTCGAACCGACGAAAACTACCTTTGCGACCTGCAACAGTGTTTCTGGTCCGCCCTCCTTGACGACACTGATGGATTGCGTCAGCACTACCTCGAAAACGGAGCTCTTGTCGAGCTAGCTTACACAACGAATAGAATAATCGACGTCATACTACAGGCTACCATAAGTCTTAGCATGACGCGTCGGAATAAGAACAAGAAGGACGTCGTACCGGTGTTGAATGTCGGTTTAGCCATCCATAGTTTCATGAACGCGACAGCTGTCATCCCGAGCCCAATCCAAGTAATCACTGTTACGTCGGCGAGCCATTCCCAGCCGGGTTTCACGTCAATCCACCAGAACATAGCCATGCTCCCTAGACTAATGAGTGATGCCCACGCGAGACCGTAAAGACAGAATAGGTCAGCCTCGAGCATTGCGCCCACGCTCTTTGCCGGATTGAAATATACCGTTCTTCGAAATAGTCAGGGGTTGAGGGTCACATGGTGAGGTAACGCCACTTACACTGTCGCAACCATGTGGCCAGAAGGGAAAGGCACTCTATCTCCACCAGAGGTTATGCTGCCAATCATGAGGGATAATGGAGTCACGTATGTCCAAAGGGAGCCGAGAAAGTACGCCACGGCACATTTGAGGATGTTACGATAGAGAATTGGGATTTCTGGTATACGCCATCGGCGAGGCACTGAAGGAGGAGGTAGCACTGAGGTGGAGCTTTCGGAGTCAGAGCCAGGGCCAGAATCTGAATCATAGTCGGTGTGCACTGCGCCGGTCCTCTCTAGTTCTGGAAACGTTTCTTGAACCGGGGATTGGACGACCGAAGTGCCTTCCTGCAATATGGATTCAGGTCGGCTCGGCATGGTCGTGGAAGGAACACTAGCCCGGATGCTGCGTTGCGAGTGACGTTTCTTGACGCTGTGAGAAATGTCTGGAGTCCTGAGTTGACCGCTGTCCTGCATGAGCTGGCCGAACACTGTCCACTCGCGCTCACCGCCTCGTGCGACTCTGTTCCGACGAGGATTATACGCAGCCAAGTCCAACTCTGTAAGCGCTCTGCGACCAAGCTGCGGCCCTTGTGGCGAGTGAGGTCTGTGTGGGAGCTGGGACGAAGATGGCTCAGAGTTGTCGTCATTGACTGTGAGCGAGGAGTCGGAGCGACCTGGTCGGTCGCCACTCGGAGACCACGACGCCATCACGCATTCGAGTCACAAAAGAATTTACCGCAAGATAAAGTCAGCGTTAAAGACCAGATGTTGGGAGAAGAGCTGAGGATGGTTCGAGAGAAAAGGCGCGCACGGAAGCAAATCAGCTCGTCACGGGTTCAACACGCGTCCTCTTTCAAACTCCGCTTAAAAGTGCTCAGTATAGTATCTTTGATACGTGCCTTCGCAGGCACAACTCAGGTTTCACCGAACAGAATCACATATAATTCACAAATTGAATTTTTTAAACAGCGACAATAGCCAACAGTACTTCTCATGATTTCGAGCCTGGGCTCGCTCCACAAGTCCATGGGCGTATCATGGTCACACCTGGTTCTCTTCTCCTGATTCGGGCCAGAAGTCTGTCTCAAGCTCTATCACCCTATCCCATACGGTCTGCACACGCTTCCAGAGTTCTGATCCTACCTCAAGATTGAGACAGTCCACGATGCTACGTAGATCATCTACGAAATTGACGAATTTCTCGTTTGTCCAATTACTGGCGAACTCCCTGACCGCGTGTGACGCGACGTCTCGAGAGTCTCCTTGCTTTGATAAACCATTAGAGACGAAAGCCCATGAATCTAGATAAAGCTACGCGATAATTCGATATATCGACATGGCTTGAACGAAATAAAAGACGTACCTTCTCCATAGCCCAGAGAAAGACGAGGCCTTCCTCAAGACTCGCCCAACTGGCTACATGCGCCATCTCGGCACAATATGCCTTCGTCGCTGCACGCTCCTTCCAGCATCCCAAATCAAGGCCGTACTTCCGGGCGGTATCTAAGAAGAAACGTGCCTCCCTCACAACGTTCTGAAGAGAGTATGACAGAAGAGATAGGATACGCTGATTCAATGCTTCCGCTTCGCTATCGATGGCGTGATGAGAAGCGAATGGAATCTTTGCAATGAGTGAACCGATGAAACGGGGATAAGCATGAGCTGCATATATGCGGTCTTGCGAGAGCCAAAGAGACAGTAGTCTTTCGTCAAGTGACCCCACGCGCGCGGCTTCAAGAAATGGATGCTGCGTAGCAGAGTTGTACTTGGATATATCCGTCACAGACAAGAGAAGGCTGCTTATCCGTTTCTTTCTTTTAATCAGTCCTACGACTGCGAAAGCGCAGAGTGAGCACGTACCTGTTCTTGAGTATTCTCCATGAAAACACTAACACAAGTTCTTCCTGCCTTGTATCGGAGCGAGCTTCTGTGGTGAATGTCGGTGCTTACAATGCATTATTATAATGATAGGCCAAGGCATCACGTGTTATAAAGAACTATTCTTTACAAAACAGTTGTATGTATGTATACAAACATTACTGTAATATTGCTGCAACGCCATTTATTCAAAACTCGCTCAGATTCGAATCGCATCCCTCTCAATCGAACCGGAAGAATTCCAAGCGCGACTGAGCATTTCTATATGCTTTGGTGTTGTCTTGCAACAGCCTCCAACCATCACCTGTTGCCAAACACCCGAATCTCGCTCTGCAGAGGCAATACTCGCAACGCATGAAGCCCACATCTCGGGAGATGTCTTGTCCTTTTCCTTATTCAGCTCCTCTTCGGGAATCCAGCGACGATTCATGATATCATACATATTGCCTCCGTTCGGGTACAAAACAAGGAAGGGCATCTTTTGAATCCTCATTCTAGCTACGGAGCCCCGCACTTTGGGGAGAACGTCATCAAGCTGTGCGATATGCGTACAATTGATACCGATGCCTTCAGGGACGGCCATTCCGATAACTGAACCTTTATGCTTAATAGGTCCATGGCCGAATAGTAGAGCATGCGCTATGCACTTATAAGCGATGATACCACCTCCCGGATACGCTGGGTGGTAACTGACATCCATAGGCCAGATGGTGCTGATCCACCACGGCTTGTATGCCAAACCTCTGGAACTGAGATGAGACTTTAGCCGGTCCATTGCTATGCGTATTGCATAAATCTCCCTTTGGATAGGAACAGTCTCAAATGCGATCAGATCAATGAGCGGCCATACGCTATCTTCTCCATCGTCGGCAAAAACTTTGAGCCGTTCGTAATGAAAGTCAGCGAGAGCCAAGGTAGCGGCTCTTTCATCATTCATATCCGTGAAAGCATTGAAATTTTCACTATCGTCCGTGTATGCACGCGGACCGTAAGGTGGAGGATAGAAACCACCATATTCTTGAGGTGGAGACAGGGTAGCTCCGTATGGTCCTAGCGACAGAGCAATAGAAACTGGCCCGTTGTCTCGTGAGACCTGGTTTTTAGCACGCGCTGCTAGACGAACGGCTTTGCGCATCAGAAGTATGGCGTCCACCTTGGAATAACCGGCGCGCTCAAATGTCCCAAATGCGCATTGATATCTAAACATGTTATTCTAAGAACTGATTTTGAACGTCTCTTGTTTTGGAAACTCACGTTGCTGTGAGGATGACATCTGAGCCTGCATCCAAGAAAGCGGAGTGGACCTGCACAATTGCGTCAGGGTCCTTGTCTACGATTGACGCTGACCACAAAGGGCTAGAAATATCTTTTTCAAAGACATCTTCGAGAGTTGTGCCCTAATTGGATGTCAGGCGTTTGTACTGGATCGGAATTATGGAGAAGAAAATAACTGACCAAGCCGCCATCGAGAAGAACGAGGCGAGGAAGAGATGACTTGGATGACATGAATCACAAAATCAGATAGGGTTGATAGACTGTCGTTTGAGCGTTATGTGCGGAGCGCAGCAATCCGTGATAGACATGGACACTCACGAACTGGTAGTAGATGATGATCAAAAAGAAAAGAAGCGTGGCTGAGTGAAAATAAGACGCGTCGAGGTCACGTGTGGAAACAAGCCACCACCATGGCCATGGCTTCAAAGTCTTTCTTTAGGCTTTAACCTTGTCCCAGTCGGGATCGTTGTCCCTCTTGCTTCCCTCCTCTTACCACCATATCAACGACAAAGACAACGACGAGCGTCTACGGCATTGCTCCTATACATGCTGTGCTGATTTCTTCTCATCATTACGAGATACTAGCTTTCAGGTCCCCGTCCTTCCCATATAACAGCCTCACCACGAATCTGGCACTTCTTGCCTTTTTTGAGCACAAGGTAGACCTAGTATATCAACGGACCCCTAAGGATTCTTGGCCGCGCCCTCTCTTTTGATTCTGCGACCCATCTTCATTGTCCAGCTTCCGTGAGTCGCGTCACTTGCTCAACGCGTTCAAGCCACTGACAGTACCCCAGCCGACTGTAATATGATGTATGCTCAGTCCCCCTATGACGATGCAGGGTTCGACCCATATGCTGTCAGTCAGTTCGAACAAACCCAGCAGACTCAGCAAGCATCGCAATCCCAGGTTGTTCCGGAAGCCTGGGATGACACTCTTTGGGGCATCCTTACGCCTTTCCACCACTTGCTTCCCCGTATCTTTTTTAAGAAAGAAAAGACAAGCGTCAGCATTGGTCGCGGACACGAAAACGACGTGGCGCTCAAATCTCTTAAAATCAGTAACAGACACTGTGTCCTCGCCTGGGACGGAACAAGGAATGTTTTGGTACGTGATACTTCAAGCAATGGGACCTGGGTACGTCTATTACAGTCTGTTGACTGAGGTCGGCTGTTGAGAGTACGACTGCAGATCAATGGAAGTAGAATTGGACGCGGTATGACGGCCATGCTACAAGAAGGAAATGAAATCATCTTTGGTCCTTATTCGCATGCCATTACCCCCGATAATCACAGATACATTTTCCGTTACTTGGCTGACGGGCTACCGCAGGGCGGAGTACATCAGTACTACGACATAGGTACCGAAATCGGACGCGGATCTTTTGCCACGGTTTATCGAGCCGTGGGTCGCGAGGACGGGCAGTTGTATGCTATCAAAATGATCAGTCGTAACAGGCTGCGCACAAATTCCGAACCAGCATCAAACGTATTCCTGAAGGAGATAGCGATTCTTGAACCGCTGCGTCATCCTAATATCTGCCAGCTCAAAGCTACTTTCCAAGAAACGGATAACATCGTTCTTGTACTTGAATACGTTGGCGGAGGTGATTTATTGGACTACATTATCAGTCGTGGGGGGCTTTCGGAAGGCGAAGCACGTCGCCTCACATTCCAGTTGTGCAAAGCCTTGAAATACATTCACGCAAGGTCCATAGCCCACCGTGATCTAAAGCCGGAAAACATTTTGATGACAAAAGATGACCCGCCGAACTTGAAACTCGCTGACTTTGGCCTGGCGAAAGCGGTCGATAGCGTGACGCAATTTAGGGTGCGCATTTGCATAGTCTGTACTAGATTCATCTGCTGATTTCCGACAGACAATGTGTGGAACCCCGGTTTATCTTGCTCCTGAGGTCATACTTCGGGATTCGAGAGAGTCTTACAACCATAAGGTTGATAGCTGGAGTGTTGGTGTCATCGTTTTCGCGATGTTAGCCCTTTTCCTTTTCGCCTTAGAATGTCGTGGTTGATCTGTATACTTCAAGGATCGCCAACGCGCAGCCCTTCCTCGATGACGATGCATCAGTGATAGCAATACGTTTTCGCCGTCGGTATATTGACTGGCCTCTCGTTGAAGACCACAACATTTCACCTGATTGTCGAAATTTCCTTGATGTTCTCTTGGAGGAGAACCCAGCGGAACGGTTATCCTGTACAGACGCCTTGAGGCATCCATGGCTAGCTCCGCTATCTGCTAGCGAACCTGAAGCATTAGATGATCCCGGGAACGATAGCATCTTCTCTGTCATGGCTAATGCTGGGTCCTTCACTGAGACGATGAGCACTCCACGACCTCCTCCGTATGAACCGCTTGCGAAAGAAACTCCTGCGTCTCAAGAGCTTCGAAGTACCGGCATCACCGGGAATTTCGAGCAGATCCGGATGGACGAGGCTCCGCCTCCTGAAACCGAGGCTGTATCGGAGGTCCAGCCCTACGCGCCAAGTCAAGGCGATCCTTCAGCGGGTCGAAGTCCAGTACGGAGACTTGAGAGACGGCCAATGCAGGTTGCGGAGTTCGACGCAAGCGGACATTTGACACCGTTTCATCCTTTCGCTGCAAGTTCGGCTGATCCGAGCCCAGTACTTGTTGGTGATATGAAGGGTAATGGTAACGGCACGGGCAGCGATGCTCAAAGTGAAGGTGATCCTGTTTCCCCGACGGAACAGAATGCAGAAACGGGCAGTACTGCGCGTAAGGGTGAGAACGGGACGGCTGAAGGTGTAGGCAATGACGAACCTGTCCTATCGTCGACACCCGGAACGGACATCGAGAACGAGAACGGGCAAGCATCCACTTCTAACGCCCGGAAGAGGAGTGCACCCGGTTCTCAAGAGTCCGAGGACGCCAGTATGCACGACGAGGCGCCGACAAAGCGAACACGCGCCGTCTCGGCGGATGTTGCGGCTTAAAATTTGTTGTCTCGCTGATTATTTTCCTCCATTCGTTTCCCTTTGTAAGGTCATCCTTGACGATATCTATCTATCTGCCCCGGTTTCTATTTACACGATCCACAGTGACTGCTAACCTAACTACGCCATCCTTATTATATATCCAAAACGCGCTGATACTTGCTTTGGTTATTTCTTGTGATTTAACATTGGATTCATTGTTGAACATGTATGTATATATGGAAATACAGGAATGGAGACAAGGTCTTAGCGCGAATCGAAGACGCGACTTATTGCACAGCCCCAGCTGTTGACCAATTCTTGGTAGTCCCTCTTCGCCGTTCACAACGACAAAGCACTCGTCCTCATCGTCCTCACTGACGTCAGAGTCTGTTTGACAAAGTGAGTATCGCATTTTATAGACCAGTTGGGGTTTGGCTTGCGTGTTTGAGATCTGGACGGAACGAGGAGAAGGGGATGGATTTGTCGGACAGGGTATGGATGGTTAGCAGACTGAAGAATGGCTCCGGGATGGACATTGTATTGTAACGGTTGGATTGTACTCAGGGAGCATTCACGAAGATAGCAGTCGCTTGTGCCGATACCGTCTCCCATGTTAAGTACACCCGCTGACCATCTTTTACTAGATGGCGTCCACAAAACTCCCCTCGGCGCTCAGCGCGACAGAAGACGATATCCAGCTTCTGCTGGCGGCTCAGTGTCACATAGGTTCAAAAAACTGCGATAAGCACATGGAGCCCTACGTCTGGAAACGACGACCGGATGGCATTCATATCATCAACATCGGAAAGACCTGGGAGAAGGTTGTCTTCGCTGCCCGTATCATCGCCGCTGTTGAAAACCCACACGACGTATGCGTTGTATCTGCTCGTCCATATGGTCAACGTGCTGTCCTCAAATTCGCTGCGAATACTGGTGCTCAGGCAATTGCTGGTCGATTCACCCCCGGCAACTTCACGAATTACATTACTCGATCGTTCAAGGAGCCTCGGCTGTTGGTCGTAACGGACCCGCGTGTTGACGCCCAGGCTATCCGGGAAGCAGCATACGTTAACATTCCCGTCATTGCGCTCTGCGACACCGATGCGCCTCTACAATTTGTCGATGTCGCGATTCCGACAAACAACAAGGCTCGTCACGCTGTCGGTCTGATCTGGTGGTTGCTGTGTCGTGAGGTTCTTCGTCTTCGAGGCACTGTTCCCCGAACGAAGGACGGTTGGGACGTCATGGTTGACATGTTCTTCTATCGCGACCCTGAGGAGGTGGAGAAGCAACAAGCAGAGGAGGCGCAGGCCAAGGCCGCTGCGGCCGAGCAACCAGAGACTGCGGCTCCAGAGTGGGATAACGCGGCTGCTCCAGCAGCTGGTGCCATCAACCCGGCCGTACTCGAGTCTGGTAAGTACAAGCAGTAGTCTATCTGTCATCTCTGTCCTTATTTGCGTTTAAGGTGGGCTTGACTGGGCCGCGGAGCCCGCTACGGGTGGGGGTGATTGGGCCGCAGAGCCGGCGGCCACAGACGCATGGGGCGCTGACGCGGCGGCTGCAACGAGCGGGTGGGAATAAATTCGGTCATCACGATTCATCACACCAAAACCACTGTGCGCATGTGCGGGCGCCCGATCGCATGTTGCTGACGACACCTCTTTTTCTGTATGACGATTCATCTAAATTTATGTGCAGCAATGTACGGTATCGTCCCGATGCAAATTCATTCTCATTTGCACATGAAATGTAATCTCGACAGATGTTCGATGTGGAGTCTTTACTGAATTCATTACGAAATTTGAAGCACCTGCCGCGCAACCGCATTGTGAAAGTCCGGCAAGCAGATTACTTACTGAGTTTACCAGACTCCATGACGTCCACATTACCATCAGAGGCACCCTTACCGCTAAAGCTGCACAGAACAATATCAGTTAGCGATACATAACCAACATACGACCACCGGGTGCCGGCCTACTTGAAGAGCTGAGCTTCCGTGGACGTGGACCCACGTGTATGTATGTCCCTCAGCATTAGTGAACGAGGCTCCCCTTGTATGGCGAGATCAACATCGAATGACAGTATCAAAGGGCATTACTTCTTTTTGCTGAGCTTCTTGCTTTCCGACCACTTGCTCACATTAAACTTTTCACCTCCTCGGATGCTGAGCTTGTCGCTAAATGAAGCTGTCAATCCAGAGTAGCGAAGGCATTCCTAACGGCGTCAGCGAAGGTCGTGACCGGCTTCGAGCCTGTTTCGTCTGTGGTAATGGTATAGATGGGACGTTCTGGCCCCTTGGAGTTCACAATGGTGGTGCGGCAGGCGTCCAAAGTAGTCAGATGAAGGCTCTCCCAGTGATCCATATTTGATTGGAGGAGCAACGCTGATGGGAAAGGGACCAGACAGACTTATTGTAATATGAGAAGGATACGAGGATTTACCGCCTAAGCACAGTACTAGTGTTCATCATGATTCAGGCGATATAAGCGATCAATATCAATTCGGCGCTAGAATGGCATAAGATGGGGATGAGAATCGACGATGCATACATCGTCATGATGTGTACTTTTATATATTCCGGTAAAGAACCTCCAGCTGAATTATGGGATGAACGCGAGTATACCATCTACAACGTTCAGAAACTCATTAGACCAGATGTCCGGAAAAGGGCTTTTTGGCCAGCTTAGTGGTCTTCTCAAGCAGCAGAACGGGTAAAACGATTTCATCTCTACTATGAATAGCCTGATCTGAGAGGAGTATTATAGCCGGCTTAGACTCGATCAGCTCGGATTTCTTGCCGCGCGTAAGTGGACTGTACAATGCTAGTCGAAAAGCTATGTAGAAGTGTTCAGCGAACAAAGTATAATGACTGGAGGATCGTTGCTTACTTGAAAAGCTGAGTTTCCTTCAATGCAGATCCAAGTGTAAGCATTGCCTAGGACATCCGAGAACGAGACTCCTCTTAAAGAATCGATTCATAAACGAAGCAGATCAATGGAGAAAGATACTTATTTTCCACTGCCTTACCTTTTGCGTTTCAGTCATTTACGTAGGCTCTGCATTTCGCCACACCAGACTTAAATTTTATCACCCAAGCGACTGTGACATTCAAGAATGGCCAAAGAATTGTCAGAGGCATCAGAGAAGGTCGTAATAGGTCTTGAGCCAGACTCGTCCGTGAATGAGGTATAGACGGGACGCTCTGAATCCTTTGGTCATTCGACAGGGGCCTCAGGACGTGAGCACAAGTTTCCCCCAGTGATCCATGTCTATGGGGTAAGGGTAATGGAGAGGGTGCCATTGTTCGTGCTTTTCTACTGGCAAGTTGAAGTTGGAGTATGTTTGATTTGATGTGTTGTAAGACCACGTGTCATATTATTACCAGATATGGATGGAACTTTCTTGAGAGTTCCAGTTCCGTGAGTCGTTCAGTACCATACCATACCATACCATACTATATAACTACGTTACCAGCTCTGCATTGCATCAACGACCATTATCACTATTACTAGTCCACACTGGCGCTCTTAACCGCAAGCCCGCTCATGATGTCTGCCTGGGCGGTGTCTGATCCTATCCGACACCCCTGGTTCTCCCATTCGTCTCTCAAACGGAAGCATTCAGATTCATCCGACGAAGACAACGGTCGCAATTCCGACAGCGATCAAGAGACCTCTCCATCCTTCTACCCAACTCCTCCACCTGAGAGCGCAGGCTACATCGACAGCGACGGGGATTATGTCGAGAGGAAGCGCAGGAGATGTGACACCATTGAGCGGCGAATGGCGCGCATGTATATTGATGGGAGGAGCGCGGATCCAAGCCAGGTGAACGCTGGTTATCCACAGAACAAACCTTGGGCCGCCCCGTCCTTGTCTACCTCGCTCTCGGCTGCATCCGACGTGTCGTACGCGTACACTGCTGGGAGTACCAGTCCTGTGGCACAGAGCGCTCTTCTCCCTCAATATGCGGTAGAAGAGCCTGCATCACCTAAATTCCGGAGCGACGTGCAGCTGGAACCATCGTCATCCTCAGAACATCTTCATGAGCCGACGATCATGGAAGTGCGTATGAAGAGTGCTGAGCCAGCCTGGTACGAGCGACAGAAAGACAGTGAGTCGACTAACATGGATGGAACGTCTCGCTTTTCTGAAGTCCGCACAGGGATAGTTATTACAGATCTAGACGAGGCACTTCAAGAAGCCGAAGAAGAGGAATATAAATCCGAGGCTGAACCTCACCCAGATGCATCGGAGCATGCGGACTCCAATGCGGACTATAGCATCTCGACTATTTTACTTGACCACATCAAGCGACAGGCGAATTTCCCATACACGCCGAGGACTGACGGGGAAGAAAGTAGTGGTGCGCTCGTACTCTTTAGGCCCCCGCCTCTTCCCGCCTTCAGCTCTCCTTCGCCATCGGATAACGCCGTACAAAGGGAAGGTGGGGACGATGAAGTTCGAGTGGAGGAGATTGATGAGAGGGAGGCTCGTGCTTTCACGCCCTCTGGAGACTTTACGGTTGGGAGTGTGAGCATGGATCAGGAGGATGAGATGGCAGGAGAGCCAATGGATATGGATATGGATGTCGAAATGTGACCAAAAGCTGTTTTATTCAATTTCTCCTGTATCTTTTATATCGCTCTGCTATGTTGTTGCTATAATCACACGTGATTGACTTTACACGTCACGACGCGTCTTTACCATCTACCATCTACTCGTGTAGTACATGAACCCGTTTGAGAGCACCATCTCGCTGGGAATGCAGGGATCTCACAGCTCATCAGATACTCACAAATACTCAGTCATCCTTCCAACTTACAATGAACGCAAAAACCTCCCAATCATCATCTGGCTTCTTGCCCATACCTTTGAAGAGAAGTATGCCGATCAGCTATCTTTACCAAATCTCGGAGTACTGAAGTTCGCATAGCTCATTGAGCTGGGAAATCATCATCGTTGACGACGCAAGTCCGGACGGCACGCAGGACGTGGCAAGACAGCTTGCGAGAGTGTACGGTGAGGACAAAATCGTGAGTAACCATTGTTTGTTGTATATTCACTATGTCTGAGCACGCATCGTTAGGTTCTGAAACCAAGGGCTGGAAAGCTCGGCCTCGGGTGCGCGTTGAGACTTCGGGTACTGGAGATTGTACTGATATTCGTCTAGCACCGCGTATATCCACGGTCTAAATTTCTGCACCGGGGACTTTGTTATCATCATGGATGCAGACTTTTCTCATCACGTAAGTACGATAATCATCTTTGTGAGCATTGCTAATATCAACGATTTAGCCAAAATTTATCCCACAATTTATTCGGTAAGGTTTTGTCTTTGCGATATTCTACGAACCAAAGTCCCAACTACCTTCATAGCTTACAAAAGGCGTACAACCTCGACATCGTGACCGGGACACGATACCGGAACCGCTCATCTCCACCTATGCCTGGGACAACTCCAGGGGGTGTATACGGCTGGGACTTGAAACGCAAGCTCGTTTCGCGAGGTGCAAACTTCCTTGCCGATACCGCTCTGGCACCCGGGGTCAGTGATCTAACAGGTTCGTTTCGACTGTACCGTCTTCCCGTCCTACGCTCCGTCATCGCAAGCGTCGAATCCCGCGGGTACGTTTTCCAGATGGAAATGATGGTTCGTGCGCGGGCTGCGGGCTACACGATTGGCGAGGTACCTATTACGTTTGTGGATCGCATATTTGGCGAAAGTAAGCTCGGAGCGGATGAGATTGTGGGGTATTTGAAGGGCGTCTGGTCACTCTTCAAGGGTGTGTAATGTGTATATTGTTTATTCATTGTATTCTACAATAGTATGAAGTAATAGTGCAACAAATCAGCCGACGTATACCCTTCAATCATATAAAGGCAGGAAGATTCGCAGTTTGAAGATCCTCGCCGTTCCATTTGACAAAGTGATTCTTATTAAGGATGATATTGCCAAAGTTATGGCAAGTAAAATTCCATAGTTTAAGCTCCTTTTTGGACCAGAAGGTATGTCCTCGCAACTCCTGACCAAGAGGCGACGCTTCGAGAGAGGCAATAACATGACATAGCATGGAGTCCCACACTCGCACAATGCCTCGGTCTTTGTCCATCCAGGCCTGTCGAGCATCCGCATTCCCATTGTTAAACGATAAGGAGTTCGAAGAACCTGAGGATCGCCTCTTTTCCCGACGCGTGAAGCTTAGAGGCTTTCCGCTTCCATAGATCTCAGGGAAATAAAGTTTTGCGGACGTAGCAAGGGCAGCGAAAGTGCTGCTGTCGATGCGATGCGTGCCTCTTCTGTCCATTCTAACGGACTCACGAGCGCGTATAAACCGAGTGGCTGGGCGTATAGAGGTTAGAAGCTCACAACGATCGCACGAAGCGCAGCCAATGCACGCGGTATCTCGTAGTTGTCTGTAGTGTTTGTATTATCCCGTGCAAAGGCAAACGAAGTGATTTTTGGAAGGTGTGCCGCACTGTCCGGCTCTGCTCCATTGGCCGTTGGGTAGATGAGGTTGAGCAAACAAGCTATAATAGCGCTTGGTTCTGAGAGTGGAATTGCATCTGTCGGTGACTCTGAGGGTACTCGTGGAATATCGAGCAAGAAGCCCGAGGCAAGTCTGAGTATGATCGTATGTATGCGGAAACACAAACCATCTGAAGCGCGAAGCACGATATCACCATCCGGGTGCCAATAGGTAATATGAAACCTGATTTTATAGTATATACAGTGATAAGGCAAACTAAAAAGTTAGTTACTGAACAGCTCGAGTACTCGAGTACGTGACCAATCACACTGCACGTGCACTAGTCACACCGCGTTGTAGTACATACTTCATAGTCTAGCGTTTGCTCTGCGACTGTTCTCTGTCAACCAAACTGTGTCCTCACTGTCCCTCGCTTTGGCTCGGTCTCTCAGCTGCCTTCTCAAGATCTTCCCACTCGGATTCTTGGGTATGGTCTCGACAAAGACGACTCCACCAGTTAGGTGCTTGTGCTTAACTAACGTAGCTGCCACAAATCGTGAAATATCGTCCGCGAGTGCCTGAAGTTCTTTGGCATTAGACGAGCGACGCGAAGAGGAAGGCACAACATATGCGCGAGGGTATTCCGTTCCTTCGCTAAGAGCGAGTTAGCTTGGCTCGACAAGAAAGTGCAAGGAAAACGCCACAGACCCTGGTATGCCAATGACGGCGACGTCGTCGACGTCAGCACTCTTGAGCAAAAGGTCTTCGAGCTCGGCGGGTGCTACTTGAAAGGCTATCAGACGCATAAGCTTCCTTCCCAGGACCCCTCCTCGGGAGTAAACGTACCCTGCACTTTTATAAGCTCCTTCTTACGATCAACGATATGCATTATCCCGTCTCTTTTCATCACCCCAATGTCTCCAGTCTTATACCACCCGTCGTCCGTGAATGCTTCACGTGTTTCTTTCTCCCTCTTCCAATAACCCGGGAAGATATTTGGCCCCTTTAACAGAACTTCCCCCTCCTCATTGAAACCGAGAGACTTGGAGTGGTCAGAACCGTCCACCGGGACTATACGAGCGGACATGTTAGAAAGCAGATAACCGACGCCGGAGACATCTGGGTCGCGTTCGTGCAGAGCGATCGTACAGGATCCACATACACCTTCGCTCATTCCCCAGCCCTGGGTTATTCGCACGTTTCCTTTCTTATAGGTGTTCATTGCAGCTTCGGCCTTTAGCTGCGTCTCCGCACCCAGAGGAGCTGCGCCGCAGAGTATTGAATGAAGGGAGCTGAAATCCGTTTTGAGCGTATCAGGGTGCTTAGCAAGAAGAACAGCTACAGGCGGAACGGCAGCGAAGGTTGTAATCCGATACTCGGGTATATAGCGAAGAAGGGCTGGAAAGGAAAAGGAAGACATAACGTATGTCGTATCGCCATTCCGAGGAGCATTGAAAATGTAGTGTTGCTGTCCAACTACGCAGATGATTTAGCATTGTAATAACAAAGACAAAATAATATCCCACAGGCATGGTAAAAGGGAAGAAATGCTATGACGGTGTCGTTATCGGGGATGCTCACACCTTGCTCCCGCAGCTTTTCCCGACCAAGATCGCGCAAGATGCGCTGCTGTTCGCAATGAGCTACCGCATTGTACATCGTAATCATGCAGCCCTTCGGAAGGCCGGTTGTTCCGCTGCTATAATTTAAGGCGGCAACCCTGCACGAAATTGAATCGGTCAGGCTCCGATCAGCAAGGAAAATGTCAAGAATGCACTGGCCGTTTACGCATCGATCCTTCTGTAGTCAGACGTTCCCAACCCATCTCACCGAAATGTAAAAGATCCCCCAGGGTCTTCAGACCAATGTAAGGGCCTTTTTGCAACGTTACAACATATACCATCGAGTCAGGAAGATCCAGCGACTTGACGCATTGTAGCACAGTTTCCAGATTTTCTTGAACGGCGAAGATGGCTTTGGCGCCACTATCTTTGATCTGGTATGAAAGCTCTAAGCGACCCGCTTGTTCAATCTTCGGAAATGACAAGGATCAAATCAAATGACTCAACCAGGCACAGTAAACCTCGGGTTTGCGCCTGTGATAGTAGCTCCAGCGCACATAATGCCGAGCATGAGTGCAGGAATGACAACGCTGTTCGTCGCACTCAACAGTACAACGTCTCCCGTGCGCACGCCAGCACATTCGCGAAGACCACGGCCGATACGCTTGGTGAGGCTGAGGAGTTGTCCGGCTGTTACGAATTGCGAAGGGTCTTCAGCATCGATGTACAGTTGCTTTTCCCAACCGTGTTTCCAGTCATCTTCAACTTCAATAAGACCAAAAATCAAGAGATTGTGAGAAAGATGTACCGAACATGTAACTGAGAATGTCTTTTTTAGGAACGTTGAAAGGAGGACGAGGCGAGGTGAATATCATGACGCCTCAACCCGATGGCGACGAGTGGGAGGAGAAGAGAGGAGACACGTAGTACAGTAATCATGCGATTCATACTCTCGGCCAGAAGCTTCAGCAGGTAAGAGTAATGGTTTTCGTTTTATTTTTCAATCCCCGTGAACAAACTCAGATCCAACCCCATCGAGTGCTGTCCACGTGACGGAACATAATCTAATTACTTAACTGGCCTTGCTATCCCCCGAGTCTTTATCCAACGAACGAACGATTGCTGGTTCATCACCCTTTTGGAACTCGATTTGTACAACTGATCCTACTAATCCACGTCCGCCTGCTTACCAGGCAGAGCTGCCGAACAAGACGCACGCGACAAATTTCTCATGGGAACACAGCAAGTGTATGGATGTCAGCTCTTCGCGGCCCGAACACCCAGTCAAATTTCATGGCTTGCGAATCTTTGAATCGTCGGCTCCGAGTCCCCGACCAACGCCTTCTCATTCTGCAGTCCAGTTCACCGTTCCACCGATACGCGCTGTCCATTTCGTAAGCCGATATCGATGTTCAATATGGACTAGACCAGCGTGCGACAAGCTAGTCAGGTTGAGATCAGGTATGTCCTGTAGCTACAGTCTCCCGTTCTTTGAGCAACGATCTGACTTGTGAGTGCCAATAATTGCTGGGAAATTTGTTATGGGAAGACTGCTTCGACTGCTATATCTTGTGATATTGTGGCCCTTCTATACAATTGAGATTGTAACGGAAATTTAGCAGGTGAAACGATGCCTGTACTACGCAAGCTGTTGGAGCCGTGGGCGCTCAGGCAGCAAGTCGCTTGTCGGCTGCCCCTCACTTCGGATATCATCAGCATCTGGGGTATCCCTGATCTCTGCTAATGAGTACTGCATTGATTGAAGTCGATCACTACTCGTTCCCAGGGGTTTACTGCATTCCATAGCATTCTCCCAAATGATTTCCGGATCTGACACGATAGGATTTTGGCGCTTCATTCGAGCTGTGCCTTCAAAGAGCGCGCTTGCACAGGGATGCGGCGATCCAATAAAGCGAGTGATGCGCTCCCGCTGAATTGAAGATGTCGAGGCGCCTTCGTACCAGGAACGTGGCATAGGCTCAAACATCCGTAGTCCTGGTCGCTCCCGTATCCATGACCGTGGGTCCGGTCTCTTTTATTTCCTGTGTCTTTTTTTGATTGTTTCGCTCATGCACCTCATGTTCTGACATAGACAAGATAGGCGAGCAGAAAGCTATGTCGCCGCCCGCGAGACATTAGAACTCGACTCATTCTGAATGGTTAGAGCTCTCTGAGCTCTATCCCATCGATGGGAATAGGACAAATTACTTTTCAATCTTTGTCGGAGGACCAGAGGCCGATGTAGCTCCACTGACAACTTGCTATGTTTTGTCGAACAATGTTTTCCATGACATAGAAGACTATAAAAGCCAGGGCAGCGCACCTCTTGCTCTTCAGTCAACCGAGTAGTCAGAATTCCTTCCTTCCTTCCTTACAATCCTTTCACTTGTTCTTATGCTTTCCAAGATCACGCTTTCTACCGTAGCTCTCGCTACTCTGGCCGGTGCTGCCAACTATAAGCGTGTTACCTGTCCCGACGGCAAGAACACCGCGAGCAACGAGGCGGTAGGTTCACCAAACGTCCAACCTGGCCAGTGAAGAAAAACTGACTTGCCTGATCCAGTGCTGCATCTTCTTTGAGCTCGCAGAAGACCTCCAGACCAACCACTTCCAGAACGAATGTGGTGAAGAAGTGCACGAGGTACTCCGCTTGACCTTCCACGACGCTGTCGGGTTCTCCAACAGCGGCGCCTTCACTGGCGGAGGGGCCGACGGCTCAGTTATTATCTTCAGGGATACTGAGACCAATTTCCGCGCAAACAACGGCACAGATGATGCTGTCGATGGCCTTTTGCCTTTCCTTGCGAACACAATGTCACCGCTGGCGATCTCATCCAGTTCGGCGCCGCGCTTGGTTTGACGAATTGTCCCGGTGCTCCTCAACTTCAGTTCCCCGCGGGCCGTCCGAACGCTACCATCCCTGCACAAGATGGAACCGTTCCAGAGCCGCAGGACAGTGCGGACCACATCATAGACCGATTTGCCGATGTCGGGATCAACTCTGACGAGATTATCCATTTGCTCGCATCGTATGTCATAGCCCTGTTTCTTCGTACCCAAGCTTATTGACTCTGGAATTTATCAGCCACACTGTGGCACGATCGGACACGCTCATTCCAGGGCAAGACGGTTTACCATTTGATAGCACGCCTTTCACGTTCGACTCACAAGCGAGTTTCTTATTTTATTTTTTAAAGGACGTTTCTAATCCGACTCTCAGATTTTCGTAGAAGTGCTCCTAAAGGGGAAGGGCCTGCCCTTTGGCGTAAACAGCAGCATTCCTGGGGCAGAGGTCGACTCACCACTCCCAGACTCACGCGAAATGCGCTTGCAATCTGACTTCGCTCTTGCCCGCGACCCGCGCACTGCATGCGAATGGCAGAGCATGGTCGACAATCAGCAGCCCATGCGTGACGACTTCCGCTCGTCAATGATCAAGCTTGCTAACATCGGCCAGGACGTCAGCAAGCTCGTCGATTGCACCGAAGTTCTCCCGACACCCCTCCGCTCGTTAAGCAGCATGCTACCTTCCCGGCAAGCACAAGCCAGGCTGACGTCGAGCAAGCCTGCTCCGCATCGCCTTTCCCTACCCTCAGCGCTGACTGTAAGTGACCCCATGCCGAGTTTCCATGTCACTTTGTTCTAAGTCTCCTTATCTCTAGCCGGACCACAGACAGTGATCCCTCAATGCCCAGACGGTACTGACGATTGTGAGGATTCCTCTTAAGGTGTAGACTTTGATAGATCAGTGTAACATTTTATCCTGGCATAACAGCATTTGACGTTTGATTCGTGATATTTGTAGTTATCGCTCTTTAGTATTTATTCCTAACACACTAGGCAAAAAATCATTTCCAAGCCCTTAGAAATTTTAATCGGAACGGGAAAACCCTCATCCGATTGGCTCATTTTCCATTCTGGGTTACATTCGCACAGTTCAGAAATGAGTTTTTGCCCGGTGTGTAATAATGGAGTATAATATTGCGAGTCCGGTCTGGTATAAAAAGGTACACTTAGAAAAGTGAAGCCTATTAGGAAGTGTATCTCTGATCACTGGACATAGAGAAACGAAATAAGGGCACACGTGTGGAATAGGTGGTATACGTATGAATGACGGTGCCGCTCAGCTATATCTACCCAAGCCTTTAGCGGATTTGCTGACTTGTTTTGCTTCCTTCTGTTTTAGCCTGTGCAAGCGAGCTCTATATAGGAATAAGCATGCTATTCTACGTAAACGGAAGATAACGAGCCGAGCTTACTCTTCTTCAATCTCGCGTTCGAGATTCTTAACGTGCTGCCTTGCCTCGCGGACTGTCGCGCGTGCCTCGACAAGAGCACGGTCTGCCTGGCGTTCTGCCTCCTCGGCACCGGACACCTTTCGACGTGCAGCAATGATTGATGGATCGTTGAACTGGCGAGACTTGATACCGGAACGGTTGCCGCTGCTCCTCATTGAATCGTCGGAGGAACGAGAGCGACGGCGAGAAAAGAAGCCTCCGCGGGTATTGGAGCGTTCATTGACGTCGTGGTGTCCATTTGCATCCGTTTCCGCTGAACGGGAGCTCAGTTGCATGTCATCGGACGTAGAGCGGCGGCGTCGCGAGAAAAGAGAGCCCTTGCGGTTTGAAGACTCATCGGGCGCATGGTCAACGACTGGGTCGAGTTGGTTTTTGTGCTTCAAAAGAGGCATCGTGCTAGATTAGCAAGATAACGACAAGTGCGCGCCGACGAAGGATTTAGCACTGAAGAGATGATGAGCAACCTGCCCAGGCCAGTAAGAGAGGTGATTATACAGAGATGGAACGGTGGTTGAGAATATATAGTAGTCGATGCTCCACTGGAGACACACCACAGATATGCGCACCAAGGTCGTAATTGACGTCAGGAAGATCTTCTTTCAAATTATAATTGGTATCTGTGGCCACAGTGGATTCACTATGGTCCCATGATTGGGCGCTCCTGTCAGCGTTCCTTGGATGGAAGTTGGAGCATTCCGTATTCGTCAGGTACAAGCTGCCCTACGAGCATTGAGCATAAGCCAGTGGATCACGATGAAGACAATGTCTCGCGAATAACAATTAGGAAACAATGATACCTGCATTCGCGGGTAATTATTAGCGAATTGGAACATCATGCCCGTCCCTCTATCAGTTTTAGGCGGGCAATCGGCAAGATCAATCGAGCCGTCCGGACATACCGGAATCAATATGGGCTAAACAGGATCACACGCATAAGACGTCATTTAGCTTCAGCGGCTAAATTTCACTCACGATCAAACGCAAGGCGAGGGAAAGGAGACTTGCAAGCCTGTTCCACATCTTCAGCACTCCCACCGCCAGAGAAGCTGTAGGATTTGTCAGTGAAGATATTTCAAATAGTGCACAAAAAAAAAAAACCTCTTACATATCGTGAGCCTTCACAGGCATTTTCGGGACCCGAATCAGCTCAGAACAGTCGACAGACTCGTCTGTATTTTGTTCGGCAACTGAGGGCCTCATCATTGCCGTTCTAAAGTCCCCCATCATGAGATCCTGATTGTGGACCATGCTCTGGCATTCGTACACAGTATGCTGTAAATAATATGTGCTCGGATCAGATTCCTAGCACACAAGAAGTCGGACATACATGATCGCGAGCAACAGTAACTCGGATTGGAGACGCATCCCGCGTCCGGCCGCAAGGGGTGGTTTAATTTCGCCGCCAGTCTCATTTGGTTTCTTGCGCTCGAAAGGAACGTCGGTACATTTTAGCATGGTCTCTTAGAAAAATCGAGTGTCCAAATCAATAGGGTGCTATCAAAAGGCGCCGCTGCTTGACTGGAAGGATTGTGTCGGAACGAGCCTCAGTGTAAGAGGCGAGGAGGTGCCCAACTTCATCCGAAGTGAAGCCGGCATCTGAAGAAGGCGAAAGAATACTTCTGACTGAGTCTGCAGGACCGGGTATTGTACAATCCTGGGCAGGAGCAGTTGCATTCGGACGCCCAACCAAGAACTGAGGACGTGTTGCTCCAGGACAGTTCGACACACCAACCACAGTCGCAGACTGTATCAAGAAACAAGGTGGCGAGTGAAGAACGGCGCGACATTTCCGGTTAGGGAGAAACCGACACTGTCCTGGAATTACCTGCGATCCCTTGCTAATCAAACGCTCGCAGATCCGCCCCAGCCAAGTTTCCTTATGATGACGAATCGTCCTTCGTCGAAAGTTTCTCCAAGTCGCGCTGGATAGAATCCACCGCCTTCATAAGCCGTCAACGTAAGGTTCTCTTCCGGCCAATGCAGGCCTTTCAGATCATCACTAGATTGGTATGTAGGTTGGAAGGGAGGGAAACACGCTGCATTCTTCCCGGGGCGCAAAGAGGTCTTCCGATAATTAGGTGGGAGATTACGGATATGGAGAGTATTTACAACTCTTCCAGCGCTGAAGTAACGCGAAAACGAAGGCCGAAGGAGTGCGGGACGGCAGCGGTACAACATTGAATGCAACCATAACTACAGGTGGGTACAAAAAGTCTTCGGCCCCCCCATTTATGGAAGGTGATTTGCATGCCTTCTCGGGAAACAAACAACAGCGAAACGAGGAGATCCCTCACCTTTGCCGATATGAGCAAGTTGGCGAGTGCTATCCGACGCTTATAGTACCAGATAGAGCTCGCAAATCCTCCTTCCTAAAGCAGGGGGCCCGGAGACTTAATGTACCTAAGGTAGGGAAAGTATAAACTCGACTAGCTGTCACATGTGACTGATGACCCTGAAAGTCCCTGATCTAGCCCAATTAGGAAGGACCCTAGTGGCAAAAATCTCGAGGTCAGATATCCCGGTACTTGTTGAACACCAAAATATCATAGCATTTGTCTGCCAATGTGTCTTAAGGTATGATAGAATGCTTTTTATGATATTTAAACAAGTCTATGCTGAGTTCCAAGCACCCTTGGAATCCATAAGAAATGACTCTTACTAATAACAGTTAACTAAGCATAAAATTACCATATATAGGCTGTATTAGTCATTCGGACTTCTCCGGGATGCGGCAAAAATCCAGAGGTCAAAATTCAAAAAATTTCTGAAACTTCGCCAGGATGATGGAAAATGAATTCTGAGCCATTTGGTACAAAAAACTTGTTTCCTTAATTGGTCGGCCAAATCTTAGTATTTTTGAAAATTAAAAACATATATCTGTAGGCATCTACAATCCAAAGACATGTATGCAGAGCAAATGTATGCTTGTGAGGTGTGGAAGGCAGAATTAAAGAGTTGTGTTGTTGTGCCAAATGAGGAAGGTCAGGGTCGCGCGACGCGCGTCACAGCTAGTCGAGTTTATACCTTCCCTACCTTACCTGTATTACAATTTACATAGCATTTTTCGTCGCGTCCAGCTTGAAATAATCGGCGCGGGGATCCGCAGTAACCACGTTCGGTCAAAGGCAAATGCCGTCTTCACCTTTTGCTGATCTGATCTGATCCTCACTCGGATTTCACAATCCATCCCATATATTATTCTTCGTAATTGGGCGGACTTGTTTCAGAAAAGAAGTGCCAGTTGTGGTTTCAAGAATTCTTCCTACTTCTACTTATCTCTCTCTGGGTCCGTACAGGTTCAATTTCGCGAGCTGCAGAAGTCACCGTGCCTTTTCGCGACTGAATATGAATGATTTTGCGGCAATAATATCTTGTTATGCATGTCGTCTCTGGAGCCGTTTTTTCATATGGAATGTCAGTTCTTGGCTCAGGCGAGCAATCGACGTTTTGTAAAATTTGATCGTTATTGAGAGATAGACGGATACATTATATCGAATTCTTCATACGAGGCGTACAGATCACGAAAATATCAAAGACGGATCAATACAAGCCTCGGTGACTTTGGCTTTCTTATCCCGTCTGCATGAGCCATGGGTCAAGTGGTGATCGGTGAAGATGCCTAGATCTTCATCCACATGAGAGCTGTGTGGCTCAGGACGCCGAATCGCTCTTGGGTCCACACCAAGCGTCCACCAGTACTCCTCGTGGAGATTTTCAAGGTGGTGAATGTCATTTAGGTACGTCTTTGCATCGTTTTGGGCTTCAAGAATTATTTCTCGCCAAAATGGGTCCGAGAGCATCTCATATATATCTTCCCGCGAAAATGGCTCTAGCCCCTGCGAGGCGTCGGGAATGCAGGAAAGGTCAAATGTTTCGGAGGAGTTAGAGAAAAGATCGATAGACGACTTTCTGAGATGTTCACGCGACTTGCGTTCATTTATGAGACCTTTCTTTTCACCCTCTGGATTATCCGGTTCCCGGCTCATGGCGCGAAGATTAGCTATCATCCAGAAAGAAGGGGAAAAGACGAACGTACGCAGCAGGCCTGCTCCTTCCCGTCGTTCGCACTCGGCGCGATACCATAGAAATCAGGAGAGAATTGCAAAGCGAAGGGAAGAGACGAGATAGTGGTGAGAGGGAGAGCAGTCAGAGCGCATGAAGCGAAGATCCTTAAATTTCATGTGAGTAAATTCAGCCTCAGACAGCCACACTGGCATCGTAAGCGTCACGATTGCATGTCCACTGTGCATCTTAGGCTTGAAGATGATACTTCGGACCGGTGAGGGCGAGATGATTGGGCACTGGCCAAAAGTCAAAGCGTGCCGTCCCAATGTAGAGAGCGTCTTCGATGTAGAGAGGAATGAAGTTGGCTTTGGTCAACCTGAAAGGCGGTGTGGTTGTGGCTGATTGTCCAAGAAATCGAATTCGGCATTGTCCGATTAGTCAGAATCCTTTATTATGTAACATCGACGAATAATGACAACACAACAAGTCAGCGAAATAATATTCCGCCTTCCGAACCAGTGGAAGAAAGTGTAAATTCCTCTTGCTCATACGCCGCTTCCCGTAAATCAAGCAGAATTCGACATCCCAGGATGCACGTTATTGCAACGGACAATGTTAACCCCTCGTTATTCGGCTTTCCTTCAGGGATACCCTGCCATAATGCAATGTTCACGACTCCGGAGAGTAGGATACTTTTCGCAGTATAAAAATAAATATATGCTGAGCACTACGAACTGAGAAGATGCATAACATTTACCTGACAAAAAATACCACCTGGTCCCTGACGAGTACTCGATATAAACTGGGTCTCCTATAGGTACCAGATCCGCTTTCAAAGGCACCGGAAGCAATCGATTTGTATAAAGTCATGCAGAGTAGCATGAACTCAAATAACAGTGTAGGAATCCTACAATTACATTAAAAAACGCAGTAGATAATGGAGTATGAGTAAGTTCGACGTCAACTGATTGAACTGTCAAGACGAACCAGTAAGTGCTAAACCAACTGGGAGTGATAGACCCACAAGTCCGAGGCGCTTCCAGAACAAACTCTGTGGGTTACAAGTGTAGCTTCGCCATTCGTCTTACACATTCTTAATATGCTGACCTTCAAATTTGCGTTCATACGCGATCAACATACTCAACATTATTTAAACCTGCGCAAAATACGAGGATCCAAGGAAGACTGTCGCAAGGCGAGCTACAAGAGTGATCAGACGAATCCAAGACCTTGTGAAGAGATCTCTCACTGCGTCCGAAAAGTGCATGCACGCGAATAACCATGATAGCTAACGTCATGGAAATGGGATAAATCAATATAAAGTGACAGATGGTAGTACGAGTGACCATCAGCTAGTAGGATCATGGTCCAGCCTAGAGTCAAAGTTATCGCCGTCCAGCATTTTTTCTTTCCCGATAAGTCTCAACTGGCTCACCGCAACAAGCAGCCACTTTGACGATGCGCATGCCTGTACGTCATAGTTAGATTTTGCAACATATTCTACGATATGGAACATACATCTGATCTTATCATTAGACGTACATCTATTTGTAGGCTGGACGCAGGACTTACGAGACATCAGAAAATTCTTGAAGCGTATCACCTAACTCCATCCTCAGACTCTATCGGATTTCGTCCATTTATTCTCGTGGTGCTCACCATACAGATAGAGCAAAGCAACGCCTAAACCAAAGCAACGGTTCTGACGGACAATAAAGCAAAGTAAACGTGCATAATGGAGAAGTCACATACCAGGAGATAAATGATTGTCACCGTTGACAAAGGTCGACGCTGCAGACGAACTCAGCGATACGCCATGTTGGTGAATCCATGAGATCCACTCACCCAGAAGTATTGGACCTGAGGTGTGAATATAGTCAGGCTTCTGTCAGGAGATGTGCTGAGGAGCTCTTCACCTCCTTATCAATCGTAGTCACTGTGTGCCCCCAACTAAAAAAGACCACACAATTCAAAGAGCACTAGTCAACGTACCGGTCTCATAAGCGACAAGACTGATCGCGGCGAATCCTACATATCGGAGGACGGCGAGATCATAGGCTGCCACTGCGTATTCCCCGACGAAGCTCGACATGTCATCCAAGAGACTCGGAGGGAGAAAATTGGAGTTATCGCTGCGCTGATAGACCTCCCATGCGTGATCAATCAATGACTCGTGCATTCAACTATTTCATAAGACTCATAACGACTCGGACATCCTTGAGAGAAGGTAGACACGATCAATATCATAACGTCTGTAGTACGACTATTTTTAAAGGCTTGGGCCAAGGTATCAGATACTACATAGGAGACATGAGACCAGACGGCTTGATGATGGTTTGCCATATGGGTGCATGATCACCGTGACCTCGTGTGTGCACTTGATTGCTTCGGAATTCAAGGTATGTAATACGCAAAGAAATCGTAGCACTTCGAAGGTGCATCTTTTCTTGATCGAGATGGATGATGGCTGGAAAACTGAGTGATGAGCAGTGTCACTGAAACAAGGAACGCAGCCGTCGTCCTTGAATCCGCATGATAGCAAAGGTAGAACAGCATCGTCGTCTTAAGTAAACAACGCGATAGACCTTGAAGATATGTAGAAGTTGGGCCTGTTTACGAAGGCAACCTTGCTTTTTTCTGTTCAAGAAGCACGTCAAACTGTTTGATGATACTATACCGGCACGCCCGAGTGCCCGCCAGGCCTTGGTCCAGTCATGCACACATGGTTGAGAAAGTGATGCTGCTGGAACGCGACAATTTGCACAGGACAAGCCCTTTGTCCCAGTAAGTCAAGCGTGAACAAGACTTTCCCAATTTGGGAGATGCGGCTGTGCAGCCGCGTATAAACCCTAACTTGCCTCGTGTTGCCCTTTGTTCCCAATTCGTATCTTCCTTTCTCTGAGACCGTTTTTGCGGCAAGACCTACCAAGATAACCTTGACTTCTGGTAAACCGGCGGTTCCGTTCAATAGACTAGTTATGAGCAAGAACAAGTACTTGAGACGCCCGTGACGCTACCCGCTATGTTACTTTGTGTGCTTGTCCTCATGCGTTCATGAGGATGGCTACGTTGTCCTCTCTATTCAATGGATTATCAATCCCTTACGACTAAGCGCTGCCATTATTAGTACAAGCCACATCCAGAAACCGAACATATATGTGACGTCCTTTCAAACACACCTCGTCTCTCTTTCTTTCCTCCTGCTCTTTGCCCCTTTACTTGCAATTCTCATCAACGGACAAATTGCCACAAGCCAAACCAAACCTCGCAACTGCATACGTTTAGAATATGACTTCGAGCCCTTCATCTTCGCAGTCTCTGCAATTTGTCGAACCAGGATTTGACGATGACACCAAGCCACGCTGCTCGACATGTGGGAAGGTTTTCAAGAGGATGTACGCGCTTGAACGGCATCTTCTCGTCCACGACCCTAAACGATCCCAATACGAGCATCGTTGCCCTTACGAAGGATGCAAATTTTCTTCTCTGCAGAAGTCGAATGTGAAGACGCATATCGCAGCAGTTCAGTGAGTTTTATCAATATTGTCATCTTTGTTTCTCGTACCAATTCTTTCTGTTTCTTTCAGCGAGAAAGTGAAACACAAGTGCACGCTTCCATGTACTGCTGAAGATGCGCTCAATTCCACCTCTCCGTATCCCGAACGATGTGGACGAGTTTTCAGTGACATTCCTGCTTTGATCAGGCACGAGAAACGTGCTCATGGCTATTATCGGCGCGGACATCCCGGCAGAACTAGGGCAAATTCAGTCAAGAGTTTGCCTCAGCCTATTGATGTTGATAGATCGACGAACCGAGAGGTTGCCTCTAGTCCAGAATCTAGCGGAGATCTACGTATGGATAATGCGGTCGAAACTTCACCGTCCGATGAGAAGGTTCAGATTTGGCTTGACGGAACCGAGACGCGTCAAGCTGGCAATATGGATTGCGATGCTGAAGACATGACACCCTCTGCTTCATCCTTTGCGCATGACGAGTCGTATAACTCGCGATTCAACTACCCTTCCATCTCCGTCTCCGTTCCACCTTCCGCTCCAGCTTGCACGACGTCCTCGATCTCGGACGCCGAGAGCGTCACCACTGGTTCTGCGTCCTCTTCTATTTCTACTTGTCCATCTCCTGTACCCCAGGAATCCGCTCCGCTGAATCAGTACTATGCACCCGTCTCAGCGTATCCTCAGGGATATACACACAATTATTACTATCCCTACGGCCCCGAAGCGATGCAGACCTATGATGCTAGCCGCACATACTCTCTCCACCCAGCTCAGTTCACACCGGCGCAGCCCCAGAGCACCGTCTACTACGAAACCGAGCATATGAATCCACCTTTGGAAGAGTGGCTTCCTCAGCTGGCTGAGATGAAGCATGCTATGCAGGCGGGCGGGTTGCATAATGGACCGGCTGAATGGGATGGCACCGTCACTGGGCTTTCTTTGATTGACTGAGGTTCCTTATGACCCAACACCTATCCTTGAGGAGGTTGTGGGTCGCACGGAGTATCTCGGCATCTTTCTTTTTTATTTCGTGTCTATCCTTATTTGTTATTTTTTAACTCGGTCGTCTTCGAAACCGTATAATAATGTATTTGTCATATAATATCTGTATAAATTCGTTCGTGAAATATTACATGATTGAACCGGTCCGGGCTGGTGAAGTTAGTCTCAATATAATGAAGAGCGAATGTCAAACAAATGGTAGTAACTCGAGGTTTCCCAAATCACGCGTATCTTCTGTACGTGAGTTGGCCCAACTTGTCGAATGCTCACCCATTGTCACTGGAAAGCACTCAGAACTCCTATGCTCCTTGGACCTTTAAGCAAGATTATAGGCTTTTGATGAGACTACAGAGAACAAAACCAGCATTTCCAGTGTCCTAATACCGGATTACTCAGAGCGCGCAAATGGTGACGTCCCACGCCTATCCTTGTGCTGAAAATGGTGTCGGACTGGACTCACTGGAGTCGCTTTACCTTGCCTATCGTGCAGAGCAGTGAAGCTGCGATCCAAGGAAATGTGCAGTTCGAGAAAACTCGCTGTAAGTAAGACAGATAGAATAACTCGAGACCCTTACAGATGATGATGAATCAAACTGTTTATTCTGTTCCATCGCTGTCCAAGCAGAATCCAAGCGAATTTTAGGTAGCTTCTGGGTTGTTTCATCTACGGCAGTCTCCTCATTTAAAGCCTGTCCATAGATATCGTTTAGAATGATCTATGAAAGCAGATACATACAGAAAGATATACGGAAATAACTCCATGACTCGCGAGTAACCCGAAGCAAATGCAAAATTTCCCTTCAAGCATCATACGCAACACGCGCTCCAACCCATGCGTACGGATAATTATGCTGATAGAAGTTCCGCACCGTTCGTCTCCCAGCAAGCCTAGGAACAATTGCGTACGAAGCACCGAGCTGCATAATTTACACAAGCTCTTTCAATCATCTATTGAGACTAGAGCAATGCAAGCTGTACTCACCACGACTTGATGCTTCCCGTCGAAGAAGTCAGTTGAGTACCCCGGGAAGTGCTTCGTCGGCACTAAGCCGGGGTGCGTACCGAACACAGTGGACGTCCATTCCCATACCCCACCATTGGAGCCGCGTCTATCGTCACCGCACCCAGCAGTTGCTCTGCAAGTGTCACGCGTCAGGGACAAAGTTATCGTTTGAGCATGCCGATGCACGTTGTAGGCAGAACTTACGGTATTGGATGCCAATTGCGGAACCCAACATTCGCGCCTCCCTCAAAGCCAAGTTCGTATGTATCAAAAAAGAGCCGAAGTTCGGCCTCGGTAGGGATTCTTCCACCTTTCCATTGTGCGTAAGATTGAAGTTGGTCATACGAAGCGAGCACAGGCCAGTGCCCAGCAACTGACATCGGTACAGGGCCATACACAGTCAAAACCTAAAACCAACGGGTCATCGTATCAGCACTTCCACTTTTCCGGTCAATACAAACGTAACTGCAATAAACCCACCATGATTTCACCATTCTTCTCCACCCAACTAGCAGGCAAGCCTCCCTTCCTACCCTCGCGCTCCCAAAACACGAGGAACTGACCATTCGTGATTGGCCTCCAATCAATGCGGAACTTCGCGACTGCAACTTCCCGCCTCGGCGATTCGTTGTCCCATCCAAACTCGTGTTCAAGGACATCATCTTCTAGATCAGGTACGCTATCATCTGCTTCCGAATCGTCGTGGCCCGAAACGAGCGTTGCTGGTCCCAATGTAACGGTCGAATGTGATGGTGCAGGAGTACGTGCCCATTGTTCGGCGAGCAAGGTCCACGGAGGAGTGGTGAATCCGGGTGGGGGTAACGTTCCAGTTCCAGCACGTTGGATAAGCATGTACAACAGCGTCTATTGAAAGGGGAAAGAATTAAAGTATATCTCATCTCAGCGCGACAGAAAGTAAACCCACCTCAATATGCCATTCTTCATGCTCAAGCGTCATCTGCAAGACTCGCGCGAGGCTCCTATTGAGCTTCCGCTTGCCAGATTCGATGTCATCATACAGTTGCAGAAGTCTATCCCGCATGCGATCTCGATAAGCAAGGACGTCAGGAAGGACTGGCCAGTCCTCGTCGGCTTCGGGTACTTCAGAGTGGGACTAGAGAAGAATGCAGAACTCGTCAATACGGATGAAGGAAATGGTAGAAACGAGGCTACCCACGTGGCAGTAAGTTGGATCGTCAACGTGAGGATCGATGCCCCGCTACGAATAACTCTTCATCAATATGACTTCGGAGAAATACGAAACTAATTGCAAACCTCAAAGATCTGAATATAACTCTTCGGTTCTGTATAAGGTTCCTTCAGCAATCGCGAAAGGAGGATGTTCAAGAACCTACACCAAGCAAAAAAAAAGGACATACACCGTCAGCCAAAACATTTCTTGTATAAATTTCGAGAAAGCGTGCTCACGTAGGTATATGCCCAATGTAGAACAAGCACTTATGCCTCAAATCAATCGGCTTCTGGTGGAGCATCTCGGGCGGGATCATACCCAACGTAACAAGATCCCAAGCTTTCCATAGCTCCTTCCAGTCTTCGCGCGTCGGAGGGCCGAAAGGGTTCACCTTGCTTGCGTTTGGTGAAAGTGGCCTGAGTGGAGGGAAGGAGAACGGAGCATGTTCGAGTAAGTAGAGCTTTCCGCCGTTTGTAATGGGAATGTCGCAAATTACGTGTAGGTTGGATGAGGCGAATACGTTGAGCATGTCAATGTGAGTAAGTTTTGTAGGTTGGATGATGTGTTGCTCGAGGTCCGCGACAATATCGTTGGTGGGGATACCAGTGCATTTATAATACCCAGCCGATTCTGCGAGTAAACGTGTACTTAGCAATCAGTCTGGATGCATTGGGAAATAACCCACTGTTCAATTCCCAGGCGTTGAACATCAACGCGCTTCCGAGGGCTTCACCGAGAGTTCGGAAAGCGTCACTCATCTTGCGCTCCGCCTTGATGTCAAGATTCGCATCTACGAGCCTTACTGCAAAGAGCAAATATGACTTTGGAGTCGTGCATTCCTTGTTAATAGACAAAGCTTGCAAATACTCCGCCAGAACAGCTGGAGCCTCACAACTCGGCGAGATTACAAGCAAATGGCGCAGATCTGCTGAGTGAGTGACATCCGTACGAGAGGATGCACCGGACAACTCGGAGAAATAAGAAGTCGAGGAGATCGACGATTCTGGAGAAGCTGAGCGCGTCGAATGGGGCGAGGACATGGTAAAGTTACTGAGAACGTTTGAGATATTTGCAGAACGGAGAGCCAGTGGCATGGATGAAAATTTATGGCGAAATGCGCCTGTTTTTATATTGGTATGCTGCGAAGAAGTGCGTACATAGAATCTATTGAAACGAATGGAGCTAGAATGACGGTGGCAGTCGTATTGAGCATGCTTGGCAGATGAACAGCGCACGATGCGACCTTAACAGTATAGCACAGATACCCCAGAATGATCAGACGAATGGGATCCAAACGATATGGAACCAGAGCAGCGGGTCATCCGTGGAGAAAACGCGAAGCCGCTTCTGATTATCCGCTAGCCGATACGCCTCCCAACACTGTCTTTGGAGATATCTCGTTGCCTTGACGCGTCAAAAAAAAATCGAGAAATGCAGAAAATCAGCAGAAGACGATTCTCTACCAATTTAAAGAAATTCTAGCAGTCTGAGCAGTAAATTATGCCCTGCATCTCTTCAAACTCGATGATCGCGAATAACGAAACCGGCGAACCGTTCCGTAAGGTCATATCATTGGCGTCTTGCGACCGCACCGAGCACTCGTGATAAGCCCCCAAATTTTTAGAGAAGACCAGGGTCCGATAACGAAGGACACGCGGACCAACAACATACAAGGGCACAGGGTGAAATCGCTAGCTCGAGACGGTGTGCAGGGAAGAGTGAGCCGGATGGCGAGCAATCACGTTGCTCTCAGAACAGGGTTAACTGCATGGAAGACATACGTTCTTTCCGCCATGCTACCCAAGAAACAATTTCTTTAACCAGGTCGTCCGCGGCCATCTACGTCCACCGTCCACCGCCCACTGCCCCCGGCATTTTACGACGCGTCTCGACGATAGCACGAGTATTGGACCAATCAGAGAAGCCTGTACGTCACAAGATTGTAACAGAGGTCATGATCGGGGTTTCTAAGCTCGATCGACGCAAACAGCGGTCTCAGAAATCCAGAGAAAGAAAATTCAAGTTCTCATAGTACAGAGCAGAGATGGTGGTGGTTCGAAGTCAAGAAAGGGTGAGACGCGTTGGAGACGCGCTCGCGCCGTGCATGACTGAGCACGCCATCCGCACAGTCGAGCACGCAATCATAATCCATATTTGGTATATCTTGCTCACGAATAGTAGCGGATCGACGTTCCCATATCAAGAGACGCGTTTCTCTCATCTTTCTCCTTCATCCTTGACAGCGCATTTGGCTTACTTGTGCCGCGAATATTTACGTGAATCTCATCAAATATGCCAGATCATGATTGTACACGCCAATGCGTTCAAAGGAACTGTTACTCGTGAGATCCTTGTCTCCTGACGTTTACTGTACACCAGTGGATTGGCCACGTAGTACTTATTATGCCTGTGGAAGTCGGCTTCCGTGGACGTCGTGCCAAGACTCCGTAGGAGCTGATTTTATCAAGAGGCACCTTCATTGAGACTTCATCTTGTCATACCCTCAAAAAAAGAAAAAATTACACGCCCGATGACATACTAAAGTATGCCACCGCCGAGATGCTGGCGGAGAAACGACCGTCCTGCACCTCGAGGCTTTCTTGTTAGACCACTTGCTACGGAATTTAGGCACGCGGAAAATCACAAGATTCCGTGTTGATGTCCTTTTGGCATCTGTATACCGAGCTCTGACTTGGTCCGATAAGACAGCGACACCGTTGTGGCCGGTAGCATGGTTCGGAAATAGGCGAGCAAGTTGATCAGATGCAAAAGAAGCAAACCGTCCCATAATGTTCTGCCTGTCGAGCGTGGTGCGAGACTAGGCCTCCGTCCGCAACAGTAAAGAATTCGTCGATCAAGGTGGGATAAGGTATTGTAACTCAAGCCCTTTCTAATCAGAAGCAACGTCCCGTTGGATCTGGTCTCCCAAGTTGTACAAAAGTCCGTCGCCTTCGATACAACGTCTCCCAGATGACTGAAAGTGGAAAGACCTATTTGATGTACCTGATGCGTATCTTGTCAACTGAGGAAGATCACTGGATTCTATCACTACATCTCCCAAAGCTGTACGGGTTCTACGTTCAGTCGCTATGAAACCATCGGATAACTACGCTTTCGAACCAACTCGCGATGCAAACTCATTTCTTTGTCAAACAACGACGCAATCGATCCGTTGTTTTTCTATACTCGAGAAGTATAAGGAGTCGGTCGAAATATGCGTACGAGTCTCTGGCTCGGGTTGGACTGCGCTGGGCTGGAAACTGCCATGGACACGAGTTTACCTGCACTTTCGACCCAATACTCGGATGCGATACAGGACTTGAAGGATTTTCAAACAGTGAAGGTGAGTTATTTTGTAACCTCTCTACTAGTTCTCTCACTGACGTTACTGGACTTCCAGGTCATATATGGTTAGTACTTGATTCAGAGCTTACTTGCATGACTACTCATATGTCAATCTCGATACCGGTTTAGTGGCCGCATTTTCCGTGATGGTCTACGATTCCATTGTTACAATTTCAGAGTAAGCAACAAGTCTGCGCTACTTTTCCGTCTACACGATTCAAGCGTGAGCTAACATCTGACATTTATCATCGATGCTTTTTTAGCGCGGTACGCTTGTTCTTGAACTTCCGATAATGTTGGGAAATTCAAGGCATTGCTCATTACTATAGATATCCTGCGTTTGGGAACGAAAGGGGGCAATGGGTAAATTCCTGTGAGTATTAGGGTCGTGCAATGTATAACAACAGAATAGTGGCTCATTTCAGGCGGCAATAGCTTCTTCGTCACGAGATGGCCTGTCATAATCGACGGGCTGTTATACCTTCTGAGTATGGTTACATCTGCATTCTCATTCGTTAAGAAGACTTATAAGCTCTCCCAGCCCTTCTAGAAAAGGATTTACCAATACCAGTATGTTCATTCATCTTTATGTTTTCATATCTAGTCCTTACAACTTTATCCAAGTTGTTCGTGAACTATCTTATACGAAATACAAGCGGCCTAAGTCTCATCACCTCCGTTCAGCTGTGTGATCGATTATTACCTCTCTGTTTGGTGAGATGTCTACTCTTTGCCACTATGAGTATCTTGCTCATAAGTAACAGGGGATCTTTAGTATTTTTCTTCCCTTTGCAAAGTGAGTGCTCTTACACATTGGCATCGAAAATTCAATCAAGTCTTTTTGTAGTCGTTGTTATTCTGAGAACTATCGCCCTTTGGGAGCGTAACCGAAATGTAGTCATCTTATTGATCAGCGTGGCTGTAGTGCGTGTCTGTTTATTCTGAAGTCAATTATATCTCAAGGTAATGTTACATAGGTCACGGATCTTTGCCTTGTAGTCCTAGTGGCTCTATTGACCCGAAACATGCACTGTGAGCGTTCAGACGCAGATATGTAACTCACACGAATCGACTAAAGCGCTTCTATAAAGTCTCACCCAATAAAGCACCAACGTAAGTTCAAATACCAATCGAAGTTCACCCGAAATGTTTATGGTGAATTTTCGAGCAGGGCTCGAAAGATTCTCGGATGTTGGGTGGACAGTATCGACATCGACCCGCATGCGATGTTACCTTGCTGGGCGATGTACTGCGTCTTCAATACCGTCATCTTCACTCTGACCATTGTTCGCGCAGTAAAAATCTGTGAGTGTCCTTTCATCTTGTTCCTCCATCTCTGAGTACACTTGTGCTTACATGCATAAATACCCAGCCAAACAGGAACGGCCCATCCGAAGTTTGTTCCCTGTTCTCGTCATTGACGGCTTCGCGTACTACTGTGTAATGCTTGGTGAGGTTCTGATTACACATCTCAAACCATTATTTCTTACTCGCTGCGATTCACACATACATATATAGCCATAAGCACCACAGCACTCATCATGAACTCCGTCCTCCCAATCCAACGCAGAGTTCTTGTATTCGCTCTCGTACCTGTCCTCAAAGCAAGTTTCTGCGTACTAGGCAGCCGCATCTCGCTACACCTCCGACAAACTCAGACGCAAAAGACTCGATCTTCCTCGTACTTACTTCGTGACTCCGTACGGCTGAGCTCGGTGTTAGCAAGCAAACCGCCATCATCACCATCACCCAGTCCGATGTGAACATCTACGATCTCGCTGGCGAGCTCGCCCATACAAGTCATACCGCATCGTTCAAAAAAAGAGGTATCACTCTGGTACCTCACTTTATACACGCACGCGCACGCACACACACGCTTCGGATTGTTAGTGCATTTTTACAACACAGTATCAATCATTACTGTATATTATTCTATGCATCCCACCCACCAAAAAGTACTCTGCAATAAGTACACTCGATGCTCACTATGTTATACACTATTCGAGAACGAGACACCGGTCGTAATTTCCATTCTGGTTCGCACCCCACCACTGCGGGAACAGATGGGTATTCCCCGCAGCGCCGAAAACGGCAAACGAAAGTATGAACACCATGACTTGCGTTCCTCCGTCCAGGGCTACACGAAGAGTAAGGAAGTAAATTATTAAAAAATCAGTTTCTTGAGTACTCAGTAACGTATATGAGACTCACCAGCGCCGAGAATATAATTATACTTCGCGAACCACCGCGGGTAGCGCGTGCGGAGCCACCATTGCGAGAACCACGCGATAGTGAAGTACGAGAGGATCGACGAGTTGATACCAACGCAGAGCCATCCAATGTAATAACAAATAACCGGCGTGTACAAATAATCCATCCTCAATCCCGGCCATTTCTTATGAACTAGCCAGAACGGAATGGGCACTGCAAGCCCGACGATGTACGCCCACGGCACCCACTCGTATCGTTTTCCCGCGGCGAACAATTCATGCGACAAGCCACCCCAGGCGACGGCCTGGCTGTTGTATTGTTGAGGCTGCTGACCCGACCAGACGTTCGTACCTTCGACGGATAAGAGTATTTCCCGCTGGTTGTCGATGATACTATTCATCAATACGAAGTTGAGGACTGAGCCTAGCAAAGTGCCTGCAGTCTGCGCCGTAAATGCCGCACGCGGAGATAACTTCGTGTACTGCGCAATTTTCAGGTCACGAAGAAGCAGCTGCGCCTGACTGACGCTGTCTGTCCAATGTGTGTAATGAGATCATTAAGAGGCCCGAAACCACTTGCGTAATAATGAAGACTTACTGTACGAGAAGAGCACGAAGTACATATTAGCCATTGGGCGACCTGGGTGGATGAAACCCCCAATCATCTGTACGAATGGCTGGATAATGAATGCAAGACCCGTGATCGCATACAACGCGCCGAAGAACAAGATGGAAAGCGTCGCGAGCATCAGCGAGATCAAGAATCCCCACCAAGGGAGCGTCGAATTCGCCTTGTAAATGACCACCAACGCCACAATTGAACTGAGAACCAGCGTGATGAAGTACCAGCTATTCGGCGCATCTGCGTATTTGAGCGTCTCGCGGTAGTGCGGGTCGATGTTCTTGTCGCCCTCGGTCTCCCTATACAGTCGTTCCCGCTCTTCACGGTCATCGTGCTTCCAGAACTTCCAGTCAAAGTTCACCCACATCTGGTGTAGATTCGATGGTGTGAGCCAAGACCATGCAGCAGAGATGTCATTGCGGTTCCAGAGTAAAAGATGCGTGAACGTCGCTGCCATCCCCAGATTCGTGACGAGCAGTTGAACGACCCAGGTACCAGCATAGAAAGGAAGACCCTGCTCAGCGAGAAGCGTCGGGTCTACCTCAAAGTTATCGTTCAAGATAAGAAGCTGGTCATAAACTGTTCCATTCTCGTAGAAGAGCTCCTGAGATAACTAAAGTAAAGTTTAATCAAAGAGAACGGTAACAATAGAGATAATTTTTGCTCACGAATGGGAAGTTACGCGATTGCCATATGTTTTTGTAGAAGACAGCGCAGAATACGACCCTATCATCCAATTAGCCACAGAGAAGTCTTGAAAATGAACGGACATACATGCATAGAAGATACCCGAGGAAGTTACTGAATTGCGCTTGGAGGGGGATGGCGAAGGGATTGACACCTCCCGAAATGTACTGCCAATCGAAGCAGACTGAGAGTAATCCCAGTCCTTCGTTTCCATTAGATCCGCCAAAGACGCGAGTGAAATCCGCTGAATGCTGGTTCGCTAGGCAGAATATTGAAAAACCGGTGAGAAGAGGAAAGATCCATTCCGGAACGATTTCCCAAACTGCGATCCTAGAAGCAAAAAGATAATTAGAAAGAACTCAGATTAAGGATACTGGCTATCGTACGCGAAGAAAGCGATGTAGAAAAGTCGCAGTTTCTTCTTTGCATTGCTCCCGACACCGAAGAAGGCATCAAACATAGATATTAGAGGCAGAACACCGGGATACAGCATCTTAGACGGGTACAGTAAAATCGCTGGTTGTAAGGCAAAACTAGTCAGTCAAGCGCCATCCAGGCTGCGGTTATACACCTACAGCGCATGAGACCGCCGATTCCGTATCCGATCATCTGGCTGCTGAACAGCATGAAGATGCTCGCAGCCGGATTCGGCGTGATATTGTAAAATAGGCGCTGGACTGCGAGAACTTCGGTTCCTAGAGCACTATTTGCAGCCGCCGACGCCATGATCACAATCATCGCATTCTCTTTTCGGTTGAATGGTCCCGGATTGAGATAACGGAACCAGCCCCGAGTCGGGATAAACGTCTCCATCGCGATACCGAGGACGTAAGAAATGATGGCGAGGAACATTGTCGAGACGAGGACCGTTTGGGGTTTGAAGTAGTAAATTTCAGCTAAAAGGATGGTTAGTTTCTAATCGAGATAAATTCAAAAGGAAAGTATTTGTACCAAGTACACCGCCGAACGTACTTAGACCCAAGCCAATGACGAGGGTACGGAACGTCCACGGATCCAGACTCGGGTCATCGTCGACGCTGATGACATGGGTGACGAGGTCTCGAGCATCACTCAAGACCTCACCGTCCTCGCTCAGATCATCATTGCTGGCGGTGGCACTCTCGACGTCCTTCTCCAGCGACGAGTTCTTTTCGCTGTCGCCAGCCGGCGTCTCCTCGGCGATCGGAAGCCCAGGAGGAAGGCTCGTGACGTCCTCGAGACCCGTGAGCTGCGAGGCCATAATGTTCGACGCCCTCCGTCCGTTATGCTCGCACGAGAGAAAAGTGTGTGCGAGTCGAGGGAATTTCAACTCGGGGAGTCGATTATATATCTACAAGACCCGAATTCTTTTTCGACACGGCTAAAGCTGGAGCAGGTGGGTATGTTGATAAGGAGCTATTCTTGCTTGAAGTCCATCCACATGCTACCGTGGTGTAGTTCAGAAATAGCTGCTCAAATCGGTGAATTTATTCTCCTGGGTTTCATCACTTCTGCCGCCCAACGACAACATCGATATGAGTCCTTTTTAAGCATCCGTTTAGTCGTTTCATTCGATACTCACGTACAGAATACCGGTCGGTATCCCGCCTTGAGCGACGCCTGACAAGGTTTATATCAAAGTGCCCATGCGTGAACAGGAAGATTGAAATCCCGCCGTGACCCCGGCTCTTACGATGCCGAGATATCAGGCCAGTACCAGCGACTCCGGAGATCTAGGAGTGTAAGGGGGAGGAAGAGGAGAAAAAGGGACAGCCGTGCCACGGGATTATGCCATTCCCAACGGGTCTTCGGTGCGCATGTCCAACTTTGAAGGCCAGACAAGATTAGCTCCCAGTGATTCCCATTTTGTTTCATGAAGGAACGTTTTTCTAAGTCAGCCTTTTGCGTATCTAATGCGGCATATAAGTGCTCGAGCAGAATGAAGAAACGCGGACGTGAGTATTGCGAGAAAACCGTAATGGACTTCAGGATCAGGCAGGACGAATTTGCCAGACAGTTTTTTTTTGGTGATCGTCACGTGCGACAGATTGGCGCTTTCCCACGCGGAGTTGATCCTTGACTCTTTAGTCGCAGTGCCAAGTTCTTCCATGATTAACGTCTTTCTTAACCATTTCTCTTCAACATTAGAATGACTCGCGTCAAGCCTGGGGCTTCTACCGCATGAGCATGTCGACATCGGCACACCGTTCTGAAACGTAGACATATAGTGTAGCCAGCATATCTTTCATGTATCGCAATTCGAGCGACATAACAGATCTGGTTGTCTTCATGGCGGTGGCAATCCATCTTCTTGTTCTGGTGTCGAAATGCCGAGGTACAGGACTAGAACGACGCCTGGGAACTAACTTGTAGACGATCCCATGCGTTCTCCTTCAGGGCAGTCACGATGTCATTTTTTACCGCTGGGAAGGGGACAATATCGAATTCGACAGCCATTTGTATTGCACGAGTCTTTCCTTGAAGGTGGTTATCAACTCTTTTCTAATTATAGATCTCAAGGCCTTCACTTAACGTAATGGTGATTGCGTGTTGCGGCCACACATAGGACCCGAAAAAACTCTATTAACGAGATTTCCATTCATCCAATCCTCGGGTTCGTTCTACCCTACTGGACAACACGCTTCCGTCTCAAGGAAGGAACTATTCTCTCTACGTTCTTCTCTCATGCGCTATTGGTCGTCATGTGTCCTCCTATCTGGAGCTCATCTAGCAGTTGCGATGAAAAGTACAAATAGGAACAAACCGTCAAAGAAAAAACCCGCTCAGATCGCTTGATCCTCGACTCTCGCATCAGCCGTAGCGGCCTCGTCTCATTCCGTTCTAGTCCTGGTCGTCAGTTGGAAATCTCGTCGGGATAGCGCTATTGCAAGAGACTGAAGGTCTACCTATTCTAATTTGGTCGATGGCATCACTGAAGTACTTGTTTCTTCAACAAATTCTTTCTGATCCGTCATATACGGGAAAAGATTCTATACCTATTCTTATATTGCGCCGATATCTCGATGCACGAAGAGTTTTTGATGTTCTAATCACTCTGAGAAGCGCTTTGTTCATACAAGGGAAACCGATTTTCAATCGTCCCCAGTGGGCTATACGCTACTATACAACAGTTCTTCCATCCATGATGATCAGTCGCTCTCAGCACTGCCTGTCTCCTGCAACCTTGAAACTCTTTAACTGGATCAATCAGAATGTTGCTAGTGCGTTAAGACTCTGGATTACTTGTTATAAATTGAACGGTGCGTGCATGAAATACGAACAAACGAAATACTTCTATGATACATACGATGCCTACCGCGTTTACATCTGCGATTCCAACCCCCCCCCCCCGGCGGGTACGAAACCTCGTCGACTCGGTCGACTCGAAGAATAAACGTCATATTTGAGATACACTCATCATATCAATCTGGACCGCAAGCTACAGAACGAGTCAAGTCAACTAAGACAACCTCGAATCACGAATCAGACTCACTTTTGGCCTTGTAAGGATACCGCCATTCACCAGATCCCCTCCCCCACACCCATAAAAACAAAAGTCATAATCTCTCAACCGAATCCACTAACCGCTGAAGGTCCCTCCGTGCTTCCAGGCTATCAATCGAGCTATGCCAATTGCTGGTATACTTGAACCCATCCGCGTCCCGCATGCCAAACCGCCAGCTCTGCCCAACAGCGAGTATGAAGAACACCGCGTTCCGACCATACCCATACTCTCCAGGGTGCATCCCGAGTATATGCGCCGTCTGCGCTCGCACGCGCCGCTCCAAGCCCGAGATGGCATTCGGGTCGTTCCAGCTGGACGAGTCGATATAATCAATGACTACAACACTTTGGACGTCCGATACGGGCGCAAATTCCGAAGAAGAGGAGGGGGCGCTCGGCTCTCCGTTATTATTGGCAGTACGTAGATCGATGTTATGCCGCATGACGGTAAGCGCGGGAGTCCGATGCATATCCATGTCGTGCCTAGCGCGCGGCCATAGTTGTAAGCTGTACCACGCGCGAGTCTGCGCCTCGACGAAAAGATCGAAAGACAAATGCATCCATGCATTATTCCATCGACTTGAGTGCATAGAAGTCTGCTGCGTGCATCGAGCGAACTCGGCGCGTGTCTTCTGAGACAACATCATCGGCATTCAGAGTCGAATCGTCGTTGGCTGATCTGAAACGTAGCAGTCCAAATATTCTTTCTAGTAGACTTAAATCCTGCTTCGGTAAATCTGAAACACTTCGTTAGTCTATTTCCTCCATAAGTCCTATTTTGGAACACACACAAGCATCAGCATCGCAAGGATAAGTTAGCAAGGTACGTGTCCGAGGTCCGAGTCTCATAGAGAGAAAGAAAGAAGAGACTGCAGTAAGATGGCAAATTCTTAAAAAAGTGTCTAGCATGTAGATTTGATAATATGCTCTTGTCTCACTACTATACCGAGCAAGTGAAAGAGGAACCGGGAAACGGACCTGTTTCCTGATCTCGATTCACCTGTTTAGTTCGCTCTTGTATTTCATAGCTTCTAGAATTCCGCGGGATGCCTTTAAAGTTAACGATTGAGGACAAGGAGCGTCAATTCTGGTTAATCATCTTCGGCTACCCCTAAACGGCACATCCGATCAAAGACAAAGGGACTAGCGTGCTTCGTGCAAGAGGAGGGTAGAGATTCAGATTCTCAGTATTCATGGCCACTCACCACTGCTGAAATTCGCCCTCGTCATTCGTAGACATCAACCGTGTCTGTCCATTTTGTAGATTGTTCTGAAATGGGCTCCCAGCATAAATCAGCTCTGGAAATCATGACAGTGGGCTTCTGCATTACGGCCTGAATGCATAAAGATCTCGTACGTAAGGGAAGTAATATAAATACAGGAAGCATGTGGAACGACGACACTTCAATCGCTCAATCGTTAGAATCACCGACCATTCACGTCGAATTTAGCCAGTCCTTCATGCAAAGTCCGAGACAACCGTCGAAATGGTAATCCTTGTGCTATGAGTCCGACCATTGTCTGACTGACTTTGCGATGGCGTAAGAAAGACGATGTTTTCTCTATCGGAATGTGAATCGTGACCGTGTGCGGTGGCTAGCGCGCGAATATTTAGAAGCAGCCTCTGGCTCATCATGCCCTCCATGCAGAAAGTAAAGCCAACGGGGACCTCCATATAATCCACCTAAATGCAGAGCTATCAGAACAGATCCGAAAATATGAACTAGTCCAGGGAAAACCGAACACTTTTGAAAATCCAAAATAGCTGAGCAACTAAGTAAATAGCGAAGACTCTAATGTCGCAAAGAAAGGAGATCTATAAGTTCAGCTTGTTCGGAACGACTGAGGACTTACGACAGAAAGTACAGCACAGAGTCCTTGACGAGGAAGATGGAAAGCCGACTTATAGGACCTTCCGCGCCGTGTTTCTTGAGGGTTTGAATCCCTTTGAAGGCAGCCAGCGCAAACAGCATCAATTCCATAGAGAGTGCGGGAATCCACCAGGATTTATGAAGAGCAGGAAGTCCAGTAACGTCACATATGACAGTATCCTGCCCAATGCGTATCATCAATGCTAACGAGAAATTGCTAGCCTCCGATATCATCATGGTAAACATTATTTGACCAATCACTTACGCGTCTCTTCTTGAATTACGCGGCTTGCGTTTACCAAGCAAAACGTGACTGTTATGACAGTAGATAAGGCTAGCAAGGTCAAAATTGCCCGGCTCTTCCCATACATGGCATAGACTCTAAGCTCAAGAGTCACTGAGATATATAAGTTAGTGACCTTTTAGTCTCCTTGAGAAGTTCGAACCATGCTCACGCTCCGTCATGAGGGAAAGGATTATGCCAGAAATCCATTGAAACGAAGCCCACGAGTTACCTAGAAATATGTGAGCACGTTCTTTTTTTTGGTGATACTACAAACGACAAACAGCTGGAACGAGAGTCAGCTTGTCTCAGAGGTAATAGCAATGTGCACCTTACATCTGTCAATTGTATAGATATTAGCGTCGGCATCCATGGATGCTACAGAGAAAGGACAGACCTCTTCTGACGGATCTTTTAAGAACAGGACTTCCAATCATTTCAATTCACTTATCTTTATGCGGAAGTACTCGAAATATCTTACCGACGTTTACAAAACTGAAGGAAAGGGCAAGACCATAAGTAAGGTTAAACGACGGTAACACGCCCAATAGGTACTTACATGAGGGTGCCAAGTGTACAATATCGGATCTTCCAATAATCAATTCATGGCTGTAACATTTATAACGACTGATGGGTCTCACCAGGAAGAACAAGATTTTTCCTAGATTTAGTCTTGATGGCTAGTAAACCACCAGATGTTCGTCAGATAATCAGAAGTATGAGTCATCACAATATACTCGATCAAACTTACCCACATCAGAGACACTTCATGGTCAATCGAAATAACTATTGTCAGAAAACATGTAAGCTTCCATTCCGCAAGAATAGAGAACTGCCTTACTGATATCGTAAAGAAAGAGAACCAGAGATGACACTGGAACTCGTGTATATGGGTCCAGTGGTAAGCCAAGGATGAAGTGTACTTACGACAGAATAGTCTCGTAATAAAAAGGGCGTTGACTGACTGATGTAGTATCCCAGACTCAGCGCAAACACCCTCAGTACAGTCGATAAACGCCATCGGAGAAGTAGGGAAACTGTTAAAGCTTCGGAGAACTCAAAAGCAATGGAAGTAGAGGCATATTTTTAAGCCTTTATACCAGCTGTGGGCCGGCAATATAGATGAGACCGAGATCATATTTGATCATTCATGGTACATAGGGTCCATGCACTTCTCCAAGTCTTTAGAGGTTTAACAGGATCCGCGAGTTGAGAAGTTTCGCCTGGTTCGTGACAGATGATGTCCGTTGTAATGGCGAGGCATACGAGTTAAAGACTCGGAAACGATGTCGCAACAGGAAACGAACATCCTCTTGCGGAAAGGGGAACTGATTGAGTTACAGTTGTCGCTGGAGATCCATGTTTATTGATAGAGAAGCTGTCGGTCCCTTTCATCTAAAGGTTAGAGTACTTATGACGGCAAGAAGAGACTTAGGGAATAACTGTGCGGAAAATACAAACATAAGATCCGCCATTCCGTGAAAGAGGGACTTTGGGCGCCAGAAGGATGCAAAGGAAGCGGCTAGCTCCAGTTAGTGAGATACAATCTCTGCGTTGCTCTGATGAAGATCCCGGACGTTCAAATAGATATCTGTCTGCTGTAGTTGATCGTCATGGCAGAACTCCACCAAGTACGTAACCTTCAACTTGTGTCCTGATGAACCACTGCTAGATAAAACCGAAGCCATCAAGCCACGTGCGCTATGCATGGCGTTTCATATCATCTTATATGCATACAGAGTGATGCATAATCATCGTACACGTTAAGTGCACAACCAGGTACCATGTAGTCGGAGGTGGAAGTAGGATTTCTTGCTTTCATGAGGCGACGCGTCTCGCCCGCCCAGTTGATGCGGAGCACGGGACCGTGCACTTTACACCCCAAATCGAACTGTGGGAAATGATCATAACTGTTACTGATTTTATAAATTTAGTACTTCGCAAGTTCGGTTCAAAGCCAAAGCATATTATCAATAGAACCCCTCTTTTCAAGTTCCCCCTCTTTTCAAATCCGTGTTGTGGGCTCAACACCAGCTAAACTCATCTTGAAAAAAATTCAGGTAGTATAATTTGCATGTAGGAGAACAGCCGTCAGCTTTTCCTGGTGAAAAAAATCCAATTGTGCGTTAAAATTGATTGAATATTGAAACGCAAGGCCAAAGTGTCACTCTTTGTCACTGCATCGATGATGCCATTGTCCTGGACAATGCACCATATTACTTTCTCAGTCTCAAAAGGCCACAGAAATGTTGTCTTCATTGCATAGTATCAGCATATAATAATTTCAAGCAAAAAAGCAAATGAGAAAGTCAGGTGTATACAGTACATCTTTTCTCCTCAGCCCGTTGTGACGCTCTGTGACTGAATTTGAAAAGAGGGGCACCTCACAGATACTGAGCTCACAAAAACAAATAAAACTGTTCTGCTTAAATATACATGTTAGCATACTATAAACTGAGCCTGAGAGATTTTTTTTCGAGGCAAATTCATTGAGTTGTAGTACAGGAGGCCGGAATTGAGTTGTATAGTACAGGGGGCCGGAATTGAGTTGTAGTTCAGGAGGCCAGAATTGAGTTGTAGTGCAGGAGGCCGGAATTGAAAAGAGGGGTTCCATGATAGTAACTACATCCTAGCCACCACCGTATGATTTCCGCCAGTCACAGAGATCTTCGTTCCGCTAGGTTTTATAAACTCTTCGTCGACGTACAATTCCGCGATATTGGCGGGAACGTCAACTGTGCCGCGAGTGCCTGATGGCGTCGAAATTGTTAGCGTGATGTCCCGCCCGTCCTTGATTTCCCATGAAGCGCCAAACCATCCAAGATCAGTCGTGAATCCACCTTCGGCAGCTGACAGACCACTGAAATGTGGAGCCAGGGTCCAAACTGAGCCCTGTGGCTCAGTGATCTGCAGACCAACGACGTAGAACGTCAGAGCAGACGTCGGTCCAGTGCTCCAACCATGAGCATGGGAAGTATACGAGTGATCGAAATCGTACCCAAGAGCTGCTCGATAACTATATTATTTTAGCATCAGCTATGGATAGCGCAAGGTTCGTCACTCACCCGACAGACCCGTTCGCCGTATATCCTTCCAGCAAGGTTGACTGCACACTGACGTTTGTGTAAAGCATGTATCCCCATTCCAGTCGAAGGAAATCTAAAGCTCGTTCTCCGTTTCCGGAAATGAAATGAGCTTGTAGCTGGGCACACAGATCATCAACTTGAATACACAACCATCAGTCGCAATGAGCATCTGTCCTACCTCAAAACCACCGATAAATGGCGCAATTGTATCCGGGGATTCAGGAGAAACGGCTCCGAACTCGTTCCAGTTCTTCGTCAACCCTGTGCTGATCGACTGTGCCTGTTCTGGAGTCGTGAGATTGAAAATAACTGCCAGTGAGTTCCCATCTTGAGGAACAAAAGTTGTCGTTGCATTGTCCGTGTACATCCCTAGTTCTCCCGACCAGAAGGTATTATTAAACGTTGTCTTCAGTGCAGTCGCATTTGCGGCCCAAGCTGAGGCAAGCTCAGTTTCATTGAGGTACGACGCGAGTTCGACACTGTTCGTCAATACCTGGAATTTTTCACACGTAAGACTTTTACACCAGAGCCTCCAGGAACCTTAGACCTTGTAATAGAGTGCGTTACCCTCCGAATTCTCTCCCCCACGTGTAACCACTGACCAGTCTGGCCTATTCGATATGTTGAACAGTCCCGACGGCTGTACCTTGTTCTCAAGGAATTGAACGGCTTTTGTCTAGTCGGGTGCATTAATAATACTCCTTAGAACAAGGATGGATTTGCCACGCTCACGTAGTTTGCCCACAGGTCTTGCAAAAAAGGCTTGTCACCAGTGTAAATGAAGTAAGTATGCACACCAATCAGAGTCCAGGCATGGTATGTGTCGCTCATCAGCCCAGCGGTAGCGACGTCTCCGATAGTGCACAATGGTGGGCCACAATAAGGCAGGCCACCAGTAGTAGGATCCATGAGGGAGAACAATGTCGCAAGGGAATTCTTTGTCGGAATGAGATCGTTTGTCGATACGAGCTGCACGGGCACGGCAATGCCCATATCTCCTGTAAAACGGATTCAAACGCAATTAATAGTTTCTTTTCCTAGATCTGTCGCGTGTGTGCTACCTGGCCAAATATTTCTACGATGAAGTTGATTTTGAGCCAAATGGCATGCGAACTCGTGGTACCTTTCTTACCTATCGCGTTTCGCTCCATCTGTGACTACGGGCCCTCCTATGCTAATCGTCCCATTATTCGCCCAGCCTAGAACACAATTGAGTCTTCGGGGATCAGCAGTAAAAAACAAGCAAATCAACTTACCTGGAGAAGGCACATTCGGGGCCCACCTCCCCTCATCTGCGGCCAGTACATTTGTCTGCAAAGTGTATGCTCCCGCATACCAAACTTTCGTCAAGAAATCTTCATCGTGAAAAGCAGGGTCCTTCGCATAAAAATAGCCGGAATAATCACGAAGATCCTCGATGTGAGGTGAGAACGTGATTGAGCAAGAGACGTTGCTGATCGAAACGGTCGAAGGATCGTTTGAGACAATTGTTAGGAACCTGAATCCACCTCGTAAACGTTCTTTGGGTGATGTCCATAGACCCGAGGATAGCGGAGCTGGGATCGGAAGTACGCCATCATAATTCTGGCTGGCCACCGCCTTTACTGAATCATCAGATGTTACGGGACTGATAAATAAAGGAGACTCCGTGAAGGACAGGGACAGGGAGCTGTTCTCAGAAGAGCGAGAAACAATTGTCAAAGACACCAATCCTCCGACCTGTATTGCGCTCCTTAGTAGGCCTCAAAATCCGTTACTGTCGTCGCACCTCCTTCCCAAAGTCAGGGTAAGCCACGAACCGTTGCCAGTAATCGACGCAGCTCCCGTCTCAGAAAGGAGCTCCGTCGCGTTGTTGACAGATCCTACCACTTGAAAAACGCCCGTTGGCCGAACCAAGCGACTTTCGGGAGCATAATTGAAAGCATCCCAGGGGCCTTTTGGTGCAGACGCAAGAGCTGTCGCCGTGAGCAAACCACTGAGGACTAGTCGCCTCATTGTAAGGGTTCCTCGAGCAGCTGGTATGAATAATGACGCATCATCATATATAAATTGAATATTTTGCTCCCGTGACGGAAATAATATTTGAAGGTGTTACGGACCGTCATTGCTTGTTCCCATGACGCCTTATTCCTAAGAAATTGGAGAAGTTGTGGTCATATGAGTTTGAGAAAACTAGAAGAACTTGAATCTGCGGAGGAGAAATACGCAGGTATGATGGAATATGCCGGGTGCTTCTGACCGACTCCGTGGCCGTCCGGAGAACATATATGGTGAATAAAAAAGAGCAATTGCTTTTGTAGCTTCTGAAATGGACTCCTTGTCCGGACCGATAAAGAAGGGGAAGTTTCTGTCCGATAGAATGATCACAAGACCGGACCGGACAGTTAATTCCACAGAGAAGGCTTGTAAGTCGCTCGCTTAGACGTCTTGGAGTTAGTCAGTTGATGTACAATGGGCAAGCTCATCGCAAGATCGGAACCGACGACGATCGGCTTGAAACAATTCAAAGACACGAGATTTCTCTTCGTCGTCCGTCCTAGAAGGACATACCTGGGAGAAACATTGCATTGAAAGGGTGACTAACGGGGGACGGACACGCTCTTACTTCACTAGTGATTCATACTCGGATAGCTTCTACTAGTCCCGTTAGACATTTGCGGAGTCAAAAACAGGAAACTCGCTGATCCGCAGCTTCGTCGCCTGAACAAGCAATGTGAATCAAATCACAACGCAAGCATCTCAGATGCAAACTCACCCCGAGAGGTATAAGCTTGATGGTCGTAGTGTTTCCAATGCAAGACGCATTCTGCGGCGGATCACTTGCGAATGTATCACCAGCAACAGCCCACTCAATTAAGCACCCAGTCGCGTCAATGCTAAGCGGCGGGAGTCCCGAATCGAAAATTGGCGAAGGCAGCTGTCCGCCCTGAGGCGTTCCCGCGTTGAACTTCAGCGTCGTCGGATCGATCGCATACTGCCATGGAGCGGTTGCCTCGAACTGAAGATCGACAGCACGAGATTCGTTGGCGTTCTGAGCGAGAACAGTCTGATTCCGTGGGATATCAAACGCATAGTTAAGTGGACCGCGATGTATCGCAACGGAATTGTTTGGACGGTTCTCTTATATCAAGAAGTCTCATCAATATCCGTCACAAGTCCTCGCCTTGTAAGCCTCGTACCTATTGTGATTTCCGACGGTAGGTTCAACGATAAGGTTGAATTTCCGGCAGGAAGGTCGATCGCAGCCAGTCCACTGTTATCAGCTTGGATGCCATTCGTAGCACCTCCGTTAACCGAAACGGTCGCTCCGGAGACCCAACTCGGAATGCGGACAAGGTACGTGAACTCCTTGGTCGCAGATACCACTACATTGACGGCGTCGCTGAATGGATATAAAGTATCAACATCTACAGAAACCGTGTTGTCTCCCGCCAGGACAGTATGAACAGCGACAGGGCCGAGGTAAACTTGGACCAAAGAGGCGTCGTCGTTGGTCTTGACGAACGAATTCGTGACGAATTTTGGGAAGCCCTGGCCATGATTGACAGTACAGCATCTAAGATAACGTGAGAGCGAGCGTAGGCAGGACTAAAGTAAACGTATTTACGGATAGTTGGGCTGCAAGGCTAACCATTAGCAATCATCACACTTCCACCGCAGGTAAAACATACCTCCAGGCCAAAGACGTTGGAATAAGGTCCATCATTGGGGAACGGATTCCTGCTTGTGTTTAGGATAGACAAGGTCAATAAAAAAGCACTTCAACTCACGGATCCATGTTCTGGGCCGCAATCTGGTTTTGCTCTTGCAGGTACTGCCGAGACCACATGTCTTGAGGATACTCAAGTCATCATTCTGATAAATCCAGGGAAGTATGAAAGCAACGCACCTCCGGTGAGTGTTGCAGGCAGTGCATTGTAAGTTATTCTCTCCACCTGTCATGGTGATACTCAGCGCCGTACGAGAGATGAAAGAACACAGCCTCTTACACGATCGGCGTATTTCAGGTCTCCAGAGACTTGGAACAGATACGAGCCACTAAAGAAGGTCCTTGAGAACATGTCCGCATTGTCTTACTAAAATTCTTACGAAAACATAGTTTCCTGATTGACTGCATGATTAATCTTGACAAACATGCAGATACACGTGTACTCACCACAACCAGACAAAGTTCGGTTCTGACGGTCAAAATAGAGTGATAAGCATAGTCGACAAGGCGTGATGTCCTAAAACGTACCCGCGAATGGCACCGAGACCCGCTAGATATTCATCTGCAGCAAATATTCCGCTAGGACGGCCGTGGTATTGGAAGAGTGCGTCCCATCCTTCACTCGCGCGGTCGAGATCTTTTTGATCGTACTTGAATTGCGCATCAAAGTGAAACGAAGCGCATCCGCCTTACCTGACTGGTTGTGAGTGAACCTGTACGTCGAAGGAAGAGCTTTCAAGCCCTCTGCCATATTAACACCGTGCCACGTCTAAGACCAGGCTCATCAGCGGTCACGACAACAGACAATAACACATGAAACACCTACCAATACAGGAAACGGATTACGGAGATTCTCCACTGCTGTAGTCGGGAAGTTCTGTAGTTATCTACTTAGAGATGTGCCTTAGTTTAGAACGATAGGATATACCTCGGTTGCGAAGACATCTGAAGATACAGGGATTTAGTAAAGGAATCACGCATAAGATAAGTAAATAAGATCGGACCTTCCCACGGATCGCCAGTCCATTTCAGAAGTTGCATTGTCTCGATCAGCAAGTCCTCGTTCCCATTTGGATAAAAGTCGTAGAGCCTACAAGATCCGAATTGAGTCCAAGTCGAAAGGACGTTTCTGTGATTTCGACATACCATTGCAAAGCAATGACGAAGTCCTCCCAGCGTGTGCGAGTCCAATCTTCAAGGCCTGCGCCGTTCTTCATCATGGAGTTCGCGAGCGTTACGAATTTATAGACTGCCGGGATGACACGGTCCGCGAGTGTATTGTTATATTCCACCAGCTGCATCGCGCCAAATAGGTATGGATACCTGAGAAAACACGAAATCAAGTTTATCAAAAAGACGACTGCAGCAAACGCACCGAGCCCAGAGAAAGCGCGGCTTGCTGTAAATACAGTAAGCATTCGAAGTATAAACATAAAGCACTAGTAGGTAAATAACCTAGAATTAAAAACTTCGGGGCCGAGCCAGCCAGTCTCGTCCTGGTTATCTAGCACGAAGTCCAGAAAATATTGCGTCTGAGATTGCACTTCGGCGGAGTCGACGAGTACGGCAGCAGGGACCATAGCATTCTATATGATGTGTAGAAAGGAGTTCAAGAAAAGAAGGTGAATTGCAGCACGCAGAGTACGTACAAACCAGTAACTTCCAGCTAGACCGCTTCAAATATCAGAATGCCTGCCATGTTCTTCTGAAAATCACAGACCTTCTTCCAAGTTGGAGTAGTAAGAGTCACCACCTGCGTAGAAGAGGGGAGTTGAGCATGATGATACCACGATTAGAACTGGTCTCGCCTACCCAGCCAGTCAGTTTGCGAAACACTGGCCCGGGGGCACTAATATCAGAATCAAATCACGGATTGACAGTATGTGACAACGCACTAATGATAAAACTCATGTTCGTGGCCCCAGAGACCATTCATCTGTACGTTAAGCTGTGTGAAGGGCGTTTTAGTTTCCGAATCAATATTTCATGAACATTCACGCGCACTTGATCTAACAGCCATCCAGACGGCTTGATAGCTCCAAGAGGCAGGTTCAAGTACTTCTTCGCTGCAACTGGTAAAAAAAAGCGTAAGTGAAAGACCATCACATCATTACTTCTACGCAGTCAGAGTCAACTTACGACCAAAATGTGCAAATGAAGGTCCAACACATCCCAACACCAAGGCAAGAGCAAGATGAGACTTCGCAAACATAGCAAAATCGCTTGACGAAAGCTATCCACATAAAAACATTATATACACCCCTGGCGGGCCGCCCATAACACAATCATCGTGGAGACGCCGCATCTTTATTTCCGCATGCGATTCAAATGATACACCTGATCAATCCGAATAAAGCAGTCTCTCTTGGGGTGAGCGTTGCGGTTGATACTTATTGATGACGAAAAACGCGAGCTATTGGCAGCGAAAGCATGCGGTTCAGAAGCGGGAGAAGAAAGCGGCACCAAAATTCTTCATATCTGCGCGGAGAACGCGAACATAAGGAGACAAGACACATGATTGTCTTTGCAAACATAGCAAACGCAAACCGGAAGTGACGGACTCCGACACGTAGTGTCACGTCACAGCCACAGTTTCAAGTTGTGACACTTGTTGAGTTTATGTAGTCTCTTACGAAGAAACAGGCGAACGAGTCTCAGTGAAAGACATTCAAAGCCAATTTGGCATTGCTCCAATGCCATAGCGGTGAAAAATCAGATGACTCCACATGTAGTCGATACGTAAGGGGAGGTAGTAGAAAAATCGAATATAAGTAACAGTAGTATCAGACAGAGAGTACGCATTTCAGAGCAGAAACAAACAACGTTAATACATGAAACCTTTCCTTCCCAAACGTAGAAATAATCAAACAAACATACGGGCATGATAGAAAAAAAGTGAAAGTAAAATAGACGCGCTCAACTACTAAAGAACACCAGAACCAGCACCACCACCAGCAACGGTTTCAAATCCCATTATCGCCAACGCACCCAACCACGCCATCTCCACTGCCGCACGCCCAAGCGGACTAAGGGGCGCATCTGAATCAGGATCATCAAAGTTCGTTCGGGGGACACACAACCCCAACTTCTCCGCACCCTCCGGCACGACTTCCACCCCTCTCTCCCTGCTCGCGCAAAACGCAATCATCAGCGCTAGGTCGTCAACCTGAAATCGAACCTGCGGGATCGCCGCGATCGCGTCGGACATGGGGCCCGTCACTGCTAGCCCATTTGTCGGCACGCGGATCCCCGACCCGTTCACGTCTTTGTAGGACACCAGACGCGCAAGTACGTTGAATGAACTAAGACACACTGAGTTCTTACCCCCGATCCCATTACCGGTACCTCCACCTCCGTTCCCGCCCTTTCCATCCGCGCCACTACGCGCAGTCGATACTTCAGAATGATGGCTTGCAGCGCTCGACGTATGCGACCCTCTCGTCCTCTTCTTGTCGTCCGGCTTCTTCTCCTTGCTCAGCTCATTCGGGACATAATACACCAGCAAATATTGCCTCTCATGTATCGGAATATCCACCTCCATCGCCGAGTCGTCCTCGAGCGCGGCAGAAGTCGGGTCCGTCTCACCTGGCCACATCGGCAAGAGCATATACAACGAGTCGTCCGGGATCTGATCAAACACATTATCACTCGACCGCTTCCCTTTCTTGTTCTGCCTATTCTTGTTCGGCTTGAACGAAGGCAGCAGGCCCACATCGCGGAACGAATCGTTGAGATTCTTGATCACACGCTCTTGCTCTTCCTGCTTCGACCGCGCAGCCATCGTTAACCAGGGCGGGGTATAATGCCCTTCAAGCACTGCAACGTTCCCAGTACCCGGACCTTGCGGGCTGTGCTTCGACGCCCCCTTCAAGGGTTGCGGGTGGAACAGCTTCCGAAGGCCCTTAAACCTCGACGGCTGAGAATCATGATCCGAAGCACCATCGTACTTCTCTGTATGCTGTCGTAAGTACTCAATAAACGGCGGCTCGAGTGTAGCAAATGCTTCTGCATGGCTAGTCCTGATCGGCATATCATCCAACGAACCCACAGACCCTCTCATATCCATCGGCAACTTCTGAATCTGATGCCTCAAATCCGGAGGGGGAGGTCGCTTTACCCGTCTCTGCGAGGAACCGATGGACGACCCGTCCCATGCAGACAACGCAGAGCTAAATTGCTGCGATCCTTCAGAAGTCACAGACGCCGTCTCTGCGATCGACGAAACAGGTCTGCTCCGCCCACCTCCAGCATCGAAATCAACGTCCATTTGCCGATGCGCGTAATCATTAGTAGCGGAGAACGCAAGGCGCGACGATGCATTCGTACGAGATACAGGTGTCTCCGCATCGCTGGATCCTTTATCCTTATCAGGTGAAGACGCAGAAGTCAACTCGCTCATGCTCATACTCGCCTGACTCGCGCTCGGAGGACCCTCAACCGGCGACCTGAGCACGCTCTTCCCCTTCCGATCGCCCATACTAGTACTCGTGCTCGTAGACTCAATTGACTCCTTTTTATCAATCCTCAGCTTCAACTTTCCGGCAGGACCATGTTGGTGCTGGTGATGATGATCCCCTGCAGACGAGGTCACCACAGATGTCTTGGACCCAGTACTCGCCGCTGACGCATTCCCCACCACCGTAGCAGAACTACTCGGAGCAGTATGCGCGTTATGCGCGTGTGATGTGCCACTCACACTCGTCGTGCTCGTCGTAGCGCTATTCGTTCCCGATCCCGATGCAGTCTGACTCTGCTCCCCTCTCCTCGAGCTCGAGGCCGTGTTCGTGCCGGAATCTTTTTCATCGAGCAACCCATGTGTACTAAGCTTACTCGTCGTGCGCGTGCTTGTAAACTGCTCTTGCACCTTCTTCGGCGCAAGTAGTATACTCGAGCTCGTCTTGAGATGTCGTTGCGGTAAGGAGTGCCCACGGAAGATAGAGAACGCCTGCGCACGCGAATGCTTGTGGATGAACGTCAACGGCCCACCGCGCGTGCTTGCTTTTGTGTAAGGATCCGGAAGGTGGCGGATATTCAGTCGGACTTGCAAGGGCTTCGATGGTTCGGCTAAAATTACCAAGGAATCATTAATAATTATAAACATAACCCAAAATCATAGCTGCTACTCACCATTTTTACTATGCACTCGATCAACTTTATACCTCCCCACCCAAAGGCATCTCCAGATTTCTTGTCCAGCTCGAGAGGGAACATGTCCAGTGTCCTCCGTACGCTCTCGCATGAAGGTCCATTCGCGTTTTCGCTCGTCATAAGAGAAATCATGTTTCTTCACAAATCTACGAAAATAAAATAAATAAATAAATAATGATTCTCAGACTTAAAAGTAAAGAGGAATTGGACACACCGTAAGAAAGTATCATCATTAACAGTCGCCGTACTCTGTCTCCTCCCAACCGAATGGCTAATCCCCCATCCAGCAGCCCAACTAGGATCCCTCTCCCGCCCAGCAGCGGCAACGCTACTCCCCACGCTCAACCGCCCACTCCACTGATCACTCCCGCGTTTCCCTCCCACGGAAGCCGCCGAACCTTGCGGGCCAGATACAGAAAGAATATAATTAAGATCAAGTCCTTGGTAGGGTTCGTCACTCGTATTTCCAACATCTGTACTGAGGTTTAAGCTCTCCGCGTGTGCCTGTGCTTGAGCGTCAAGGTGAGCCTGTGCAATTGCCTGCGCCATCGCGACGCCTCGCATATCCGGCTCGCTCGACGGTCCACTACCGGCAGTCTCCAAACCATGTCCAGATCCAGCAGCAGACGCAGTAACAGACACCCTCGACGCCTTCCTCTGCAAATGTAAAGCCGCGCGCTGAAGGTCATCATCAACGCTACGCGACGGTCGACGAAGCTGCGCCTGAGCCCGAGCGTGCGCATCAAAGGCGCTTTCTTCTCGATACGAGCTTTGTGGATGTGCGTGCACATGTGCAGAACGAGCTGAAGAATTAGACGTCGGATAGGGGATATCCATCGGCAGGGAACCCCGCCTCCCCGTCTCCTCAGTCCACGTACGCGCAGAATCTTTTCGCGACGCATTACTTGCGCCGCCCTCTCCAGGAACGTCATCATCCATCGTCGTGCTTTCGCCTCCTTCTCTAGCTTTACCCTTGCTCTTCGTATGTTGTGTATGCCTGTCATCAGCCCCGCCATAGACAGAACCAACGTCACTGCTCATGTGGACGCTGGAGCGGTCACTCATCCCGTGATACCTGCCTCTTCTCCGTCTATCAGTGTCATCAGCCGACATCATCAAATCTACGTCAGTATCGAGCTCCGCCTCCCCCTCCGTCGGCGATGATGGCGACACCGGTATGCCCTTCCTGGCTTTTAACCCTTCCTTATCGCCTTCCGTATATACCCTCCCTTTGCCTTTGTCAGTAGATAGACCCGAGCTCGAGCCATGGTGCTGCGACTGCAACTGCAGCTGCTGCAGAGAGTCATTGCTTGGCAACGAGGGCCTCCGCGTACCATCATCAATCGCACGCATCTTTGACCGCGTATTCGTTCGCTTCCGGTCCTCCTCATCTTCTGAGGGCTTGACCAGCCATTGGGCGCTGCGTGCTTTCCCTGAGCAAGTTTACCCGAAGAATGAACATGAACATGAGCAACTGATGGCCTCGGCGTCTTGTCTAGCGGCGAAACGCCCTCGGCTTCGTCCGACCGGGAGGACGATGATGGATTCTGCAGGATAGTAGGAGATCGCACGTCACCAAAGGTGAATGTACTCAGGCGACTGTAGATATCAATATCATCATCATGAGCGCTTGCTAGTTCGTGAGGAGAGACTGGGTTCGCTGGCGGAAGAGGTGGCAATGGCGGCGGGGGTTCGTGAGATGGATGAAGGGCAGGTAAGGATGTCCGTCGTTGACCATTAGTATATCGTCGGGGTAGATTGCGTTGTACATAAGGAGTCGGTCTCGTTGCGTTTGTCAAAGTGATACTGCATAGATGGAGGATGATTGAGCCCCCGTGAATATAACAAAGGAATGACTAGCAAACGACGTACGAGGATTTCCTTCCAGGCTGGTACGGGTCATCGTGAGCCATGTCACTACCAAAGTCCTTGTTGTGGGTCACGAAGGATGAGAACTGAGGATCGAGGGGGGCGAGAGGAGAACGCCGAGTCCCGGTGGCAGACGCGGCGAGCAGGGCCTGGGATACGATGGGAATGATCTGAGAGGCGCTTGACCTGCGGCGATGAGCGGCAGCGACGTTGGCGGCGGCGGCGGCAGATACGTTTTCCGACTGTACGGGTACTGAGAACGAGGACGAGCGAGATTGAGGGTAATAATGGGAGTGCAAGTCCATCAGCATAGAAGAGTCACGTTTGGCTTGGAGCATGAGGCGGGCTCAGTGCAGCGACGATGCGGGAAGCTCAGAACGCGTGCTCAGCGTCAATGCAACTCGTCGACGCCGACAGCAACGGTGACGAGACTGCCTCGAGGATGTCGACGACAACGACGATGAGAGGGATGGTGGTGGCAAGAAGAAAGAAGAAAGAAATACAATTTTTGAATGAAACGGAGAGAGAACTCTTGTATATTGTTATTGCCATATCGGGTATCTCTTGTATTATGTCCATTACATAATTATGTTGACATATTCTGCCAAAACGTCTAACGCTAAACACCACGTTACTTTCATTATCTACACTACAAATACAAATACACATGGCAAGCACTAGTCAGTCCTAGCATTAATATTATTGACGGAATCTATTCGCCCACCTCAGACATCGGCTTCGTCGGTGTCCCTACTCCGTCTTGGCGTATCCGCTCTCTATTTTCCCTTGCGTCGGTCCTCTTGGTGCACATGATATCTTATACTGCAGTAACTTGTCCACAGTATCTTCTCATCCTGGAAACTCATCTCGAGGAAAACTCTATTTTGGTTTGTCAATCCTCCGAGATGTCGTGGGCTTTTCATCCGGATCCTTCCAAGAAGGACCTTCGACTTGCTTCTCTGGTCTATCCTGTAGTCCAACCACCAGCCCAAGCATCTAGAGCTATTCTTCTCCGCCTTCCTACACGCGTTCTGCATTACAAACACTCCGGTGCAAAGGTAAGTAGAGAAAACCAATCTAGCTAACACACTTCTGTGTGCGTTTCAACGTTCTATATACGGCTCGCGCATTTTCGCATTCTTCACCTTCCCCACCTGAGAATTCACCGCCCGAAATAATACCACCTTCGCCTCCGCTTTTCCCGGCCACGCATCTGATGTGTGATCTTTTCTTCCTCCGGTCACGACTCAGAGCCGGCTCCGAAGCAAGGCAGGCGATTACCCTAACAAACTCTCCAAAACAAATCCGAAGCGGAAGAAGAACAAGGACCATCAAAAGAACAAGAAGAGAAAGCTAAAGCTAATGCCGTGTGCGATCGGAGAGGATGCTTAGCTGAACAAAGAACTCTCCTTAGCTTGCGAGTGATGATGATGACGAGTCGACAGAGCCTTGCCTTGCTAACTAACTAACTCGTCTTTACGTCTCAATTCGAGCCCCGTGATCCCAGAATGCACGTGCATCTAATGACTTCATAGGTCATACATATTTCCAAAATTTATCACCACCAACGACAACAAATGGAAACTATCATCGTTCAACACCCAATCATGAACTACTCATGATGTCCGTCGCAACCCGTAACAAAGATTTCTTTTCTTTTTTAATTATAATTCAAGATGATCATCCGAGTCTCCATCGTTTCACCATGATGATCCTCCCAGTCACCGCCCTTTTGTGATTGACCAAGTTTTAAACGATCACGAACATCATCTCCATAATTCCCAAAGTAATCCGGGTAATTTCCATTTCTATCCGTTATTCTTCTTCATGAGAACTCGCGAATAAAAAGTAAAGTAAAAAATAGCAGCAACAACCCAACTGTCGATCGAGCTCTGTTTTGATATGTTTCACCTCCTTCATCGCCTATCAACCGTCCATCGTCATCATCGACAACAACACCAACAAGGACATCGACGATGATAGCAGTGTCAAAGCCACAATAATAACCATGCCCACTCTCACAATCAAATAATATCAACTCGCGAAGATTCATCATGAAAGGACGATCCTGTGCATCTTGCACGGACCAGTCATCAGGCGTTAAAATCACACTTGTTGCTCTTGCTACGTGCATTTAAGAGCTCCAAGGTGATACCGATCTGAGTCTATTTATAACAGAGGTATTTGAGTACGTAGAATCCGCTTTCCATGGTGACACCGACTGCCGTGTTGTTTCTTTTATTCAATCGCATGCTTGACCACAAGCAAAAACAATTCGGCGTAACTGTACTTTCTAACAATCAAGGTGGCAAATGCTTCAGAAGTTGGAGGAACATCTGTGTACTTATATACCTACACTACATCATAGTACTGAGTAATTTATTTCATGTACATGCCTCTGAGAGAATCTGAGGGACTGGAGCGGAAAATAAATGATTTCACTAATCAGTCAACTGAAATTGAAACTTGACAAATGTAGATAGGGTTAAAAACAATGAGCACCATAGAATTTTTCTCATATTTGTTGCTAGTAGCGCTTTCCAGCCGACTGCCACGTTGAGAGATCTCCGAGGATCGACACCCGGAGGGAAGCCATCCGAATTCTTCAAGAAGGTTTGATGCAGTGGTCCGACCCCGTGACCGGACCGCGCCCATTCCTCAGGCTCAGGCCATCATCACGACCTTCACCGCACATCTTTCAACTACTCACTGAAAGAAATATTTACAAAATGAGTTGGTCAGGGTGCGTAGGAAGCTACACGCTCTATTCTCGACATATACTGAAATATGTTTCTCGGAGCAGGTTCAAGAAGACGCTCAATCGGACGGGGACGACGGTGCGCGCTACACCCACACCTATCCCCGAACTTCTATTAAAATATATGTTATGCTGTATTAACAGTTGATGCAAAAGACGGGTCAGATCGAGCGTACGATTGATACGGAGTTCCAAGACGAGCAGACCAAGTTCAAGACGTACGTCTATCTTTCCATCACACCCGGTCTGCATCTACCTTAACGCAATGCCCTATGCAGTTTCGAGAAAGAATGCCAGGCTCTACAGAAAGACGCCAAAGCATACCTCGACGCAATGCGCGGTGCGTTCCGATTCGTACAACACCCGCATCTTCAAAGAATGCTAAATCACACACTCACGGCGTGAATAGCAATGACCTCAGCCCAAACACGCATCGCAGACCACATCTCCACGTTCTACTCCGCCGCCGATCGGACTTCCGACGGTGCAATGGCAGCGCACGCATATAAGCAGTCCGTCATCGAGCTCGATGACGTGATCGGGCGGGAACTCGTACGTCTTTGTCTTTCCTTTCACAACCCATTCCCCTGCCTTGCCTTGCCTTATCCTATCGTACCCCTGCCCTGACACCACTCCTTCCACGCGTCGCTGACACTGACACTGATAATCGCGCAGGACGCACCATACCGCACGACAATCATGGAACCCCTCGGCAAGATGAACGCATACTTCCCAGTCATCAACGATCAAATCTCAAAGCGAAACAAAAAGGTATACACTCTTTCAAACTAATCGGCGGATCGGTCCACTAACCCATGTTGCTCGTGATGCTACCTATTTGGCTTTCCTTGCCTCTTTGGATGCAATGTGTTTTGTTTTCTGCGGTGGGACGACGATAGCTTCTAGATTACGATGCCGCACGCAGTAAGCTAAGGAAGACGATCGACAAGCCAAGCGAGGACCCGACAAAGCTTCCAAAGGTGAGCCCCGACCCGTCATTCTGGCTACACCTCTTCCTCTCTGCTCTCCAAGTTTATCAGGTGCGTTCAGAACCTCACTTTATCATTACAGGCTCAACAGGAACACGACGAAGCCCAAGAAGTCTTCGAGTACCTTAACCACCAGCTCATTGAAGAGCTCCCACAACTTCTCGAGCTCCGTGTGCCCTTCTTCGACCCGAGTTTTGAGGCCATGATTCGCATGCAGTGCAAGTTCGCTGAAGAAGGGTATGAGAAGCTCGGCGGCGTGCAGCGGTATGCCACATTCCCGTCTGCTTTTGTGATTCTCACACTGTTGACCGATCTTCTCAATTCCGTTAGATATTTCGCTGATAACGTGCGTGATGATTACGCTGCTGGGCAACTGGATGCACAAGTGGAAGGTGTCCTTCAGGAGATGCGTGAGCTTTCAATATGTGGGGCAAGTTAAACCAGCCTCTATTCAGATATCCTCGATTTTTTCACTTGGTCCTATGATGGTTCCCAGAAAATAGACCTTTATTTTTGCTATGAAGCTGTATTATACACTAGGTCCGATTCATTATGAAGAGCGAAAAAAGAACAACTGATAATTCGGGGCTCTCCACGATTATACGGAAACGTTAATTGAGGACAAGTGAATCTAACAGTACCTCCGATCTGTTGCAGTTCCTGAGAAGCATGTGGCCGTAGCTTTAGCACCATCGAATCAAGCCTAGGAGAAGGAATTACGAAATTAAAGCACTTGCCTGGTATCAAGATAATCGATCTTCGAGCGAGCGCTTTGACGATGGTGAAGCATGAAATGATCCTCGTGGTGAATAATGACTTCCGTTGTTCCCTCGGCCGCGTCCGCGCCCACCTGCAGCACCGCGCCCTCGTGACTGCTTTACGGGACGATACGAGTCATTGTCATCGGTCAAAGACCTCATACGCTTTAGTAATACTGGTGGATTAATCGTGGAGCGAGGATCTTGTGTAGTGATGGTAGGTGACGCTTGGCGCGGCACCGGCTTGGGTGGAAGCGGATGTTTAGCTTGATGAGCTTCAAGTTTGGCGCCTGTTATGCGGCTGCCGAGCGGAAGGTCAGAAGGAAGAGAGACTGGCTTAGACGCAGCTCGCTCCTTTAAATGGTCTGATCCATCACGTATGAGAATATCTCCGAGGCGAGAGGAGAGACTAGGAATGGGTGATCGAGGCGACTCTGTAAAATCCCCAAGCTGTTGCATCGACCCTATTGATCCAGCAGGATCATTGTCGATACGCTGCGCAAGTGACCGGGACTTGGCATTTTCTTCTGCCTTGCCCATACTTGAAGTCTGTCCGCTCCTTTCGGCACCAGTGGACAAGTTAGTTTGAGAAATATGAGATGCTGATCCTTTAGCGGCTTGTCTCTTGAGCGAAGAAGCAGGAGCGGACAGCCTGTTCAGCATTGGGGTGTTAGATGAAGGAAGAGAAGTATGTCCAGTTGCATTCTGTGGGTCCGAGGGGCTGAGGAGCGAGGATTTTTCTGCCATGCTTCCACGAGATGGCCGAATATCCTTCTCTACTCGACAACCGCCAAACCTGTCTCCCGTCTGAGATTTTCCATCTTCGTCTCTTCCGTAAATGTGTGACGTCGCAGTAGCGTTGGACTCTACAACCTCATGCAAAACATTCTTCTTGACATTCTCTTCAGACCGACCGCTAACGCTACCGCGCTTCGTCGCGGGTTGTGCGTTTGGGAGATCACGAAGGGTATCAACTCGCAATTCGGATATATACGGACGGGAAGGCTGAGTTGACAAAGGCATAGTGGTATGGGACTGAGTGGGTGGGACCAATAAGTCGCTTGATCCAACCGTCTTCTCTCTACGCTCTGAAACACTGTTGGCCGAGGTATTCATCTCATCGCGACAAACTATTGTCTTACTGCTAGCATCTTGACTTGATTGATCGCCTGTATAGAACGTCCCCTCGTTCCATGGGCTAGCTGATGCCTCCTGCCGCCCATTGACGGCGTTTTCAGCAACGTCTATATCGTGGATTGAAGCCCTACGTTCGTTCCCCATTGCTCGCATATACGTTGAATCAGGGACAAATCGGCGTTTCGGTGATGGAAGACCTTGTGCTGCTCCGTTAGCGTGTTGCTGGATATATCTGGAATCGTGATGAGGTGCGTCATCGGAACGGCGATGAGCGGTTAACTGGTCAGAGTATAGATTATGCTGCGTATTATTGACGGGACTTCGCGGAACTTCGCGTCGAGGCAACATGTTTCGGTTGTTGTGTTCTTGTCCTTCCTCAAAGCCTACATGAGACCTACTTGTATGAGGACTACAAGGGCGAGGGATCGTGGCCTGCATATTGGAGTGTGATGAAGCGAAACGCGTATCAAAAGCACACGTATTTCGGTGTGGAGGGCTATCTCGTGCGCGATTTCTGTCGGTTCGTCTGGGAGGAGAACTGCGTCCACGAAACGGCGGGTCTGGCAAATATTCCGGAGAGAACCTTGCTCTGCCTTCCCGTAGGCGACGGGGCAACTATCTTCGTCATGTTCGTCCCTGAGATCATCACGAAACCTACGAGGTGCACGTTCGTGGAGCGATACCAGAGGTCTGTATGTATCCGCAACAGGACGAGATCTGACGGGTGCAGGGGTTCTGGGGCCGGAAAGCCTAGGAGGAGACCAATGATCAAGCAGATGTGTAGGGCATTCGCGATCGCGTGAACGCTGGCGTACATGTCGTGAAGTTTCTGGGACCCAACTGTCCGTTCTCCGACGTGGACTAAAACCACGATAGGAATTGTCGTTAATGGAAAGCGGTTCCGGTTGGGCCAGCGGAGCTTTAGCGTTCTGTGACGCTGTTCGAGAGGGAACTTGCTCCGATAGATCGCGACGGACCGGCTCTGCACCCACAGAGTCATCAGCAGCAGCCTCCCTTGAAAAAGGAGGCGGGGTGGCTAGTTCAGCTTGAACGAGAGAATCCGCAGGGGCAGGTTCCTGGGCAGAGAGAGTATTCTCAAACTTGGTACCAAGAGAACGAGACGGCTCCGTGTTGTCAGTCGGCTTGTTGATAGCTAGGCCCGTTTCTGTTGCGCCATCATAGCGGTCTTTCTGACGGATATCCACTTGTTGTACCGGAGCATACGCAACCTTTCGAGAATGCTCAGCCTGCGAAATTGACTTCTTTCTGGATGATGCTTGGGCATTTGCGTTGGTATGTAAAATGAGCATGCCGTCGCGGTCTTCTTCCTTCTTCGCTACCTTCGGACAGTCTCTCGCCGGAATTTGAAAAATATATTTATCTTTCGGAAGAGGCTTTGAGTCTTCTTCTACTTTCAGTCGAATTTTGATATCTTCTTGCTCTTCCTTCTTGATCTTCGTCGAAGTGTCCATAGTAGAGCCAGTAGTAGGGCCAGTAGAGCCACCGTCGCTATCCTCGGTCTTCACGACTGGAACACGATCAACAGCGCCTTTCGCTTCCCCTCCATCACTAGATGTGAATGAAGTAACTCGGCTATGCGGAGCGTGGGGCTCCGAAGTAGGCGGTGGTTGGCGAATTACTGGGTTCGGTGCAAACACGGAGGCTTTAGATACCTGGGAGGAAATCCGACTAGTCTCAGAACCGAGGCTCTCTTTCATCAGTCCATCTCTCGGCTTGAGCTGCTTCGGATCTTGCTGGATGGTCGCAATGCTCGAACAACGCGGAGAGGGTTCACTGTGAATGCGAGTGCTCAAATTACGCGACGATTGCGGGGAACTTATTTTGAGCCCTTCGTTCTGCAAACGCTGTAGATTTGTTGATTGGATGCGCGAGGAAGGCATGTCGGTTTTAACGATAGGAGGCGTAGGGAGCTCTGTCGTTCCGAAAGAGTCAGTCGTGGAGACTCGTTCTGGATTCGTCGGGTCATTTGGCCTGGCACTGTTCTCGTGCTTTGATGCCGTCGGGCTAAGTCGAGAACAAATTGTATAAGTACCTCCATCTGGTGCTCTATCGGACCCTGAGCAGTGAGATGTCGTCCTTGCCTTGAGCAAGCTTTTCAATTCCTTTTCGCGCGGCGATGGAAGTTTTGCCGCGTCAGTGAACTGAATTGAAGATTGCTCGGGATAGACCTGATCCTTCGGGTTCTGCTGAGGGACACCATCTCCATTGGCTTTATCGGATGTCCGCTGGGATGCGTTCAGAAATGACTGAAAAGCAGCACGAGAATTTGACGAATCATGAGTTGATGCGGGGATACGACTTGAGCATAATTCCGCTTTGTCGTTAGCGACTGCGCCCGACACGACTTCCGATGATGACAAGTTCTGCTGACTTTGGCTCGGTAAGCATGAAAGTAATGTCCGCGGTAAACTGTTGGGTATCGTTGGCCCAGATAAACGGGAACGGTCATCGTCAGTTTGACCGGCGCGTAGATCTCGTTCGTTGGTATCTAGCGGCTGTGTGCATGTAGATGCCCTATCAACCTGAGCTTGTTTTGTCTGCAGCACCTCTGACCAAGCATCGCGTTCCTCTTGAAGAAGTTTCGTGAGAGGTGTAAAGGGGAAAACAGAATCGACGGAGTCATTGCTCTTCGGCAACAACGACGCTTGATACGCAAACGTAATCGACCAGTTAACCGGGGATGATGCAAGCAAACCAGAAGGAGGCGGGGTGAGAAGACCAATACTAGCATTTGTCCGTGACGGAAGCGCTAGGGTCGCAGCGGGAGAACGTTGCTCGGGGCGAATCGGAAATAACGCCTGAGAATTTTGCTCTTGCTCTGCCGGATCCGTGCATCGTTCCTTTCTATTCTCATCGAATGATGCAACATCCAGGCAGACGGGTTCATTCAGATCGTTGTCTCGAGGATTGCCATTCAGGACAGTCTCATACTGGACCGGGCCTGGAGTAAGGAAAAGAGGAGAATACGTTCCGTTCGGGTGGAAAAACGTGGATCTGAGAGGATCCGACTCGTTAGGTTGGTCGCTGAATCTTGCCAGAAGGCTCGGGGGCAGGTCGGGTGGCTCAGGGAGGTCAACGTCCATATCGACGTGTAAGTCACCTTCGTCCTGTTCGACCGTAGTCACGGCTACCGCTTCTGGAGTTCGGTCAGAGATACGACTAAACAAAGAGTTGCTTCCAATTGTTTTGAACGTGAAGCTTGAGAAGGATGGGACAGATTTGCGCGAATCTCCCATGTTAAGGGCTTCAATTCTACAAATCTGAGCTGTTATTGTCAGCAGCCCCGCGTGTAACTTGGCCCAAGGGTCCTTACTAGAACTTCTGTATGTTACCAGGCCGTCTGCATCGATTACAGACCGGGGAGAAATCGTATTTCAAGCCTTTGTCCTTGAGGTCTCGGAAAGACTTGTGCCACTCGTGATAAACACGTTTTATCGCATAATTATATGTTACTGACAAATATAGTCCCACGATCATGTATCAACGGGTTTATCTTTACCTCTTCATATGCTTTCTGGTTCTTAAGCTTCAACAATGACGACCTATCTCTATGAACTTCCGACAACGGGAGCAATATCTTTCAGCGATTTTTGTGTCGACAAGACCTCATCATACAACATGAGCATAGCTGATGCAACACAGGCTCGTGCTAATCTCAGAGCAGCACTCAAAGAGAGCAAACATACGGACGGCGAAAGAGACTTTCTGCGTCTTGTGAAAGTGCGAGGCGCCCTTCGTTCATTGCATTCGCATTCGCCCTGACGGCAGCGAGCAGGTTGTTGACGACTATCTGCCTCACCTGTACGGCATCAAAGCCTCTTTCGATGCTGAGGAGATTGTATTATCTTCTGAGCCTGGTGCGTGTGCATACACTCGTTGAAGAATTCTCCTGTCAACCGTGATCTCTTAGCATTCAGTTGGAGGTCTACATTGTCCGCGAACGTATTTGATTCTTCGCCTCGCCGCTCCGTGCCATCGTTACATGCCGATCTTGCGTTCACCTTGTTGACATACTCATTCGTGCTATCCAACCTGGCGCGTAGCACCGTCGCCTCTCTCGGAAATTACGAATCTGAGCGGACCATTTCAGATTCAGAGCGAAAAGCAAAGGACGAGAAGCTCAACTTTGCGGTAACTCTTCTGTGTCGTGCAAGTGGAATATTCAAATACCTTAGCGAGACAGCACTTCCTGAATGGGAGAAAAGCGGCTCGTCGCCGCATGGCAGACCTCCAGATGTAACCCAGCAAGTTACAAATGCTTTATCAAAGTCAGCCCCTCTTATAATCCCCGATCATTGGAAGTTTAATCTGTACTTCCGTATACAGGATGTCTCTGGCCGATGCCCAGCAGCTCGCCATTCGCAAACTCCTCTCAAAGTCCGCATATGACAGTACACTTTCCCCAGGGCCACCGCTCCCGAAGTCCCACCCCTCACCCTCACTTATTGCAAAGCTCTATCTCGAATGTTCTTCATTATACGCATCCGCGCGTGCACTCGTCAAGTCACCAGGAAAAGACAGCGATGAAGTCACACCGGGACTGCGGCACTACCTTGCAGACGCAGCTTTACTTTGTAGCGCGCTCGCCCATAAGTGGCTCGGTGTTGATGCAGGTGAGAACGGGGGTACCCTTCAAGGTGGCGCTGCAGTTGCTTTTCTCGGACGAGCAAAATCAGAACTCGAAGAACTACGAGACGGGCGACGAAAGCTCGGTTCCGTCAACTTCGACAAAGACAAACGCGAGACACGAGGTCGAATGAAAGAACGGGTTCAAGAGGAAATCGATGCGGTCGTCGTATTCTGGAAGCAGTACAAGAAGATGAACGACACGCTGCATTTTCAGCCTGTGCCTTCGGTTACTGAGCTTCAGAATACGATTCCAGCGGGCCGGGCCGCTGTCGCACCGAAACCATTTACACCACCTATTCCTGCATTTGGTCCAGGCTCCCTCGAGTACACTCGACACCAGACGGAACTTTTGGAACTGAATGCCAAAAGCGATGACACCACGGATAGCCCATCACAGGACGCACCTTTAGCAAAGTCACCATCGTATGCTGGAGCAGGGTCTTATTTCTAGTGGATTGTAATATACCGCTTGGAGAGATTGTACTTTATGTATAAAATACACACTCTATAACAGGTCCAGAATGAGCAGTCTGTCGTATAGTAAGTACATGCTCCTACACTGAATTATGAAGACGTGGGCGGGTTTAGAAGCAAAAATTTGCCGGTCCTGATCGTCGGATCCTGCTTACGCCCATTTCTTCGATCATGAACCGTAAATGACCTTGCTAAAGGGCATTCGGATAACTGAGTATTAGACTGGATAGACCAAATCATGACAGACCCGCATTCGTCACTGAACGCAAGCATGTACGGGTCCGATCCGGGCCCACGATTTACCGTGAAACTCATGGGTATCTCGAGAATCGCGTCTGTGGTCGGAGTCGAGAAAATATGCAGTGCTGAGAAGTTGTAAGGCCAGCGATAGAGGACCACAACCTCGTCTTTTTAGAAATTCTCAGCTGAAATATTTGATGCATTAAAGACGAAACTTACTCGCTGAATATCCAATAATCATTTTGTCGTCGGCACCGTGAAATGCAGCAGTTCCCTCCGGCTGAGTCATTTCTTCGTCAAAGTAAGTCCTATCCCAGAGTAAATAATCTTCTGTGATGCTGAGGTCTTCTCCCGATTCGGATATCGACAGCTCGGCTATCTGGACACCCGCCTTCATTTTGTTTATGAAATAGTCACCTTCACAATAGTCGACGACTCACATTACTACCGTGAAGCAGAATCTTCTTGGAGTCTGAAGATACCGATATCGAAGAATGTCCAAGACGCACTGGACAAGTACTTCGATAGTGTTCTTGTGTCAGTTCCGCAGACAATAAAACATGTCAGGAACAAACCTTTGAACCGTGTCTCTGCTCGGATCGACTACTGTAAGGTAGATATAATCGTTAAAGTGGATGAATTAACACGAGAGCCGACTTACTTAATAGACAATCGAATGAATGATCCCTATCGTCCGTGAGACAGATCAAGAATCTGTTGCGAAATAATAGTGCATGGCTAACACGACTGATCTCGCGCATTTTTGCAATTTCAAACGACCGAAGTTCCTGCCGCATCTTATGAGGTCACAAGTTACAGGAGAGTTGTCTTACAATTACCTCGCATTTAGCGTTCTGACGATGAAATAAGCAGATGTCACTTCGCAGGAGAAGAGGATGTACTCACAAACAGCCGGACTGTGGTACTGCTTGCACAGACGAAACCTATAGACCACTCAGCATTTATCCAGCACTCACTGACATCGTTTACCTTCGACTCCCGCGTCTTCAATTCCCGTCCATCGAACGAATAGTACTGCTTCTTTCAGAACACCCAACAGGGATGATTTTAATTTCTGGTTGATTCATGAGCATCTTACTGCCAACTGCTCTTATTCTCTGCTCACTGTATTTTCGGACTTTCGGATACTCCAGCTGGAAACTGACTCAGAGGATCTCACCAGCAAGTCACTAGCGAGGTCATTGTGCCTGTTCCAATATCTGTTTCCATACGTTCCAGGATTCCTAAATAAATGTCAACAAAATTTGTCTTCTGGTCTCATTATTTACGTGTACCATGATATTTGCTTCACCTGGTCGCCAAGGGGTGTCGTGATGATTGTCAAAACATTGAACTTATCCTCCTGTTTCTCGGATTTTAGAAATAACGGACTGATCAAGAAAAGGGCAAGTTTACCACTTCGTATATCGTGACGTTATTACCACTGCACCATGTTCAACGAGCAAAATTCCGATTCATAAGCGGGAGACTCACTGGGCACAGGCAAGGAGAAATCCATCCGGCGAAAAATGAAGCAAGCTCTCAAATGGAATATATTTTGCCTAAATTTGCATATTAGACGAGTATTGGCCTTTACCCTCTCAGCGTATCCATCAACGTGTGGTCTTACCTCCTCCTCAGCTGCATCAGGTATCCCTTCAGGAATGGCTTGGACAGTATCCGCTTGGACAGATCCCGGCACGTCAGATTCCTCTCCTGTCCTCTCAGACACTGAAGATGGTGATTCTGGGGCCAAAGCATTGAAGGAGTCGAAGACGAAACCTCGAATAGAGGACAAACCTGAGTCAGTATTACTGCGCCCAAGCACCTGTAGAACATACCTGGTTCAACATCGAATTCAGCTGCGTCTGCTGACGGCAGGACGACCATACGACTCCAAAGACTTGCGCACCAATTCCTTGTAGCCGTCCGCATTTTTTTTATCTGTCTTGTTACCTGTCCACCGTATTCTTTAATCATTTCAGTACCATACTTGACGCTCTTTTTGAAGGGGCCCAGATAGACATCATTGATTCTTCTCCAGCTCTCCGTATGTTTGTCCTTCCATTGCTCAAGAAGGAACCACACGGAAAAAATAAAAATTCCGTATGCGTGAATACCAGCAAACGCTGTCGGGACAACAGCGGAAACCAGTACCCCCTAATTCTCACTGATCAGGCCCTGATGTCTAAAACCGAATATATCTCAGCTTACCTGTTCATCAGCAATGTGGAAAGCAAGAAGGCACGAGCCAATCGAGAACGTCATTACGGCCACTATAAGAGCGTACATCGGACCGTTCCGGAACCAGATGTCCAGAAACGAAGGTAAAGCCAGGTTAGGTTGGCACCTGGTCGACCCAGGATGAATACAAGCAATTACTGGAAATGCAAGGGCTTACACTGATGATTGCCGCCACGTCATCATGAGAAGGCTATACACAGCTGATGCGGTACTGAACACCAATGAAATGAGCCATAAAGTGTTTGTTACCGACGCCAAGGAGGATACGCCGTCGTCTGCAGTAATCTGCAGCGTCGACACAGTGACACTTGACAGAAATGTAGCGACGGTAGTCAAATTCAGGTACCGCTGACTGCGGAAGTCTTGCGTCTGGCGGATTGCCGCAATTTCTGGGGGCCATTAGTGTTAATTCATGTATTGTAAACGACATTCACCTTTATCAGCAATATTCGTGAGTTCGTTGATGAGAGAATCGAAGTACTTCACCAGCGGCTCAAAAACATCGTCTAAGTATTGGTCTGCATAGCAAGTACTGTAGGCGGCTGCAAAACTTGTTAATGAATCCTTGCCCAGTATAACTTAGTTAATGATGCTAATCACAGTATTCTACGTGGAATTTAGTTGCGATGACCTGCGTTACTGATCAGACCCATAATCGGTGTTAGACGGTAAACGAAAACCTGTAATTGGTCTTGATCTTTCCAAGTATGTCAAACAGGACTTTGTTGAATACTCCGAGCTCCTTGAAAGCTTCCATGACCTCTGAAGCTGCATCTCGGCAAGCATCGAGCGATGTTTTGAAGGTAGAGGTATCTATTCGAGAACAATTATCAGAAGCCCACTGTTTGCTACTAAGAAAGAATCCTTACCCAAGCGTTGAATTTTCTCTCCTTCAACGATAAAACAAGTCCTATTTGCCCCAGAGTAAGCACTCATGGACATGACACCCTCCGATCTTGGATAGCGCACTTTATCCCGTCGATTGTTGCACGCATCCTTTCCAATGCTTTTGCAGTTCGGCCTCCACCACCGAGAGCATTGAGCGAACCACGGATTTGGTCTGTCTTAGGTATTTGTCAGTTAGTTGGATTGCAGACATAGACATATTCGCCAGCTCACCAGTTGTCCGTGACTTTCACATAACCTTTTAAATGGAGCCGCTAGTCACTATGAAGGAAACAAGGAAGTCGACAATAGTGATCGCAGCCTTACTCTCTGAAATGAAGAATATTCTTGGTTTCTTCTGATGCTTCCTTCATCTCGTTTGCTTTACCTCCTTGTAAGAAGGGTGGTTGTCGAGAAGCTTCTCGAGCATCTACGCGATCAAACAACGGTAAACAAACTGGTCGAGTCGCGTGAAGAAAGGACACACCTTCAATATAGACACCTTTCTTCTCTTCTCAAAGTAAAAGTTATTACCGTAACAGAGTCAACCAATTGGTCACCATGCCCACCACTTTCCGATTCGGTGTCTGTATCCTCCAAGATAGCGGATATCGCATCTGAGTTCGACCATTTTGATTTGTGATATAAGCCTAGGTCACAACTAGTAAATTGGCACGTTTACCATCGTCGGTCGAGAAATGACCCTTATCATCAATAATCTCTCCTAATACGTTCAAGAGTTTCCGAAACAGCTTCTTCTGAGCGGGATTCAGCTTCCGTGATCTCTTTCGCCTTTCCAAAGGGGAGGCCCGAGAGTCGCGACCTATCTCAACATTAACAAGAGTCATTTTCGAGATCGTGGTGGCATACTACGGCGGCCTCTTGATGAGGACATTTCTTGTGCCGTTTTGGTGGACTGAAGTGGCAGGCAAGGACAAGATGATGGGAGGTGTTTTCATTGTATACAGACCAGGTCTTTCAAATATTCGCCGATGATTATAAAAAAAGTACTAACTCGGGATCCTCGGGTTTCGTGACTGAAGTCGGCGTCATACACTTTATAACCATTTGTAATATGCTATAAATTCTTGATAGATACACATGTATGCTTTAAAGTCAAAAGTGCGATACAGGAGCAAAACACTAGGTGACGAAAACGAACAGGAGCCAAACCCTGTGCTCAACAAGAAAAGCCATCGTCAATCACGCGTCCACATCTCTTGCACACAATACGGCGGTCCAATAAACATAGACCAATTCCAAGCGGGAACCAAAACACTGCAGCCAGTACACCCAAAAGGCCAAAGCGAGTTGAGCGAATGTGCGAGCCCGCTTGCAAACAGATCATCTCGGGATGGTCTGGAGGTAAGGATGTGGTGATTACGTGACCACTGACAGGGTGCTGGTAACAGTACACGTTGCTTCCGCTTGGCCCTGTTAGAGGGGCCGAAGTTGGTGCATAAGGAAGCGATGGACCCAGCTTTGGCGCGGCAGAAGCCGCGGCACTGTTATTAAGGTTCTTGTTTACTGGAGCTTGGCCTATAGGTTTAATGATAAATATCAGTAGAGTGAGTTTCACCACTTGGGAGAAACGTACCTCCAGTAGCATATTCATACGAAGGTGGATTTGCACTGGGCTCAGCATCCTTTGAGTTTCTGGCATCGCGATTTCCGACTTGCTTCATATTTTCCGTCTACAAAAGATCAATGAAAGTCAGAATGAGAACATCCTCGACAAAGTGATGACCTTACCATGATGATAGGTAAAGGTTGTGGTGGTAGGAATGAAGAAGCGAAAGAGCTGGATGGAGGTCTATATAATATCATACTGCGGAGTCGAGGCTGTGTATGGCGCTGTTTAGGAGTGTTTATGCCGACTGCCGAAAGGCTCACGTGCCAAGCACTGCTTACTTGCTTACCAAAAGAAGTGATGCTTTCGTTCACTATTTCAAAGGATTCTTGCATCCTCTAGCTCCGTGTAGTACTGCCCCATCTGCGGGAAAGACTACATCAGTGCATCCGGTCCAGAAAATCCAAAGCGAGTGATCTGCGTTCAAAGCAATTTGGGAAAATCGATGAAAGCTTGATCCTGGAACATGGCAGTCCATGACGGCATTTCAAGTAAGTGACTGGCCATCCTGCTCTAGCAATGATTTAACATTGATGGGTAATACACCCATTCCCATGGCTTACTGTCTACTTTGTTCATTTCCAGAGATATTTTAGGGCTGTCCAGCCATTTCGGAGCAATTTTAGTGCGTACCTTCACCATGTTCAAATCTTCACGTTCTCATGATGGAACGTCTTTCCCGTAGCACCATATATGTGGTACTGCTCCCTTGGGAAAATTCAATGCATCATGGCCAGCAGAAGCCAAACGGTGATTTCTATGCGCAGGGAAAGAATCCCAAGATTTATAATACGTAATTTCTGCTCGAAGTACTTTGAAAAGTCAGTGAAAACGCAGTCCTGTAACGTGTCAACCTCTGAAAGCAGTTCAATTTGACCTACCACCTTGTATTGGCGATGCTCCAGCGTTGATGGGTCGGTTATGGACGCCTTAATGCGTGCGATATTACCGAAGCTTCGGAGCCGAACGTGGGTATCGATGGATTCTTGCTCTCCTGTGTGTGTTCGAGCGTAACGTGTCAGTGGGAAGGCCAAAATTCCGACTCAACTGCTGCAAGACTATCGAGGATACTCAGATTACGTCTTTTCCAGAGGTCTCTTCGAACTTTGGCACTGCATTTATGCATTATGTCGCTCTCGCGAGGTCCCACAAGACTGTTTCTCATAGCTCGTATTATGATATCGGAGTTCTCGGGGGCTCATTTGTTGGGAACGATAGGTCTTGAATAGTCCAACTTTCGCTCTCGAAGAACTTCTCTGTTTTTCTCACGGTCGTATGTCCTTTTCTCCTTCCACTGTATCATGAAAATGCTCTCTTAATAGATCTTATGCAATCATCAGCATGATACACGAGATTCTATTTGTACCCAGAGCGTTTTCTTGTTCTATTCCAATGCCAAAGCCCAGGCATGTCTAAAGCATATGCATCCTGCCTTAAAACAGCCCCAGATGTGGACTAGTCATGTCCCATGCAGGCGGATCAGCCCACCGACTCTGTGAATGATGGTCCCGCCAGTACCAACATATTGGGATCCGACATCCTTCATGTGAGTTATCCCATATCGCCTCCGAGATGTCCAACACGCCTGCCGTGTCTGTTTTAGTTTTCTATGATGGCAATACGAAATCCTCGATCTCCATTGGGTGGATTGGCTGGAGTAGTACAGAAATATGATCATCGATATGCTTCACGAAGATACCTCGCACCCGTTAGTAGTGTTTCTGATACCACGGTACCACAGCATTACGCTCTGGCCACATTCCGACTGGACGAGCGGTTATCTCTTTCAGTCCCATCTGCAGACAGCAATTGTCCAACATTGGGCCGGAAACCAAACAAACAGAAATATGACATACGATGGTATTTAAGAGGGAGGAAAGAGTTGGCTGAACTCACTCCTCTCGAGTCCTAAGCCTCTCGTCCAAGGATTGCCATGGTTTTCAAGGTCGCAGTTGCTACTGTTGCTCTTGCTGCCTTCGCAGGCGCCGCAAACATCAAGCGAGTCACCTGTCCCGACGGCAACGTAGCCAGTGATGAGGCTGTATGTGCTATGCTCTTTGTCGTTGCCTGGCCTCTTTTCTGACAGGCAGTCCCGTATTGTATGATAGTGTTGCGCGTTCTTCTCGCTACGCGACGATCTCCAGGAGAACCTCTTTGGCGGTGAATGCGGCGAAGAAGCGCACGAGGCTCTCCGTCTCACCTTCCACGATGCCATCGGCTTCTCGCGGTCTGGCGCTCTGAAAGGCGGAGGAGCGGATGGATCCATAATAATCTTCAAGGATATTGAACTCCCCTTCCCTGCAAATGCAGGCATTGACGATCCAGTGGGCGACGTTTCCCCCTTCCTTACTCGCCACCTTGTCACTGCTGGCGATCTGATTCAGTTCTCCGGAGCTCTCGGAATGTACGTTTTGCTTATACCTGACCGGATACAAAACTTAAATTCATTTTATGCAGTACGAATTGTCCTGGAGCTCCCCAACTTCAGTTCCTCGCAGGTCGTCCAAATGCGACTTTCCCGGCCGACGACAACACTGTTCCTCTGCCGCAGGCGAATGCGACCTCAATCTTGCAACGCATGGCCGATGGCGGCGACTTTTCAGCAGCTGAAGTTGTCCATCTCTTGGCATCTCATACCGTCGCCCGCTCAGACACACTCGTCCCTGGTCATGAAGCCGTACCATTCGACACCACGCCATTCACGTTTGACACGCAGTTTTTCTTAGAGGTATTGGAATATTTTTCAAACCAAAAGAGTTAAAAAAGTCATTGATTTCTTTCTAGACTCTCCTCAGAGGCACAGGCGTTCCATTCGGAGTCAACAACACGGATGGAGCTGAATCCGATTCTCCCCTTCCACAGTCGGGCGAAATGCGTCTCAATTCCGACTTTTTGCTCGCTCGCGACCAGGTTCGTCTTACGTCCTCTACCTTATGTACCTACCAGTCCTTAATCTGAATCACATGCAGCGCACAGCCTGCGAATGGCAACTTCAGATTAACAACCAGCAGCTTATGATGGCCAACTTCAAACGAGCAATGGACAAGATGGCCATCATCGGCCACAACGCAAGGGACCTGGTTGACTGCACTGAGGTCCTTCCTCAGCCAGTCCCTCCTGTTCGTAAACCCGCTACGTAAGTCTTTTTGCATACCTTGCCTCGGGCCGTCAATCGATAGCGCTGATTGTCGATATATAGCTTCCCAGCTGGTACGAACCGTCAGGAGGTTCAGCAAGCTTGTCCCTCGCCTTTCCCAGCCCTCCCAACGGATCGTAAGTATATTCACTTGAATCTCCCAGAAATATTGGTCTGACGATACCAATTGAACAGCTGGCCAAGCGACCCAGATCCCTGCCTGCCCAGATGGCGATCTCGACCTTGATGACTGTTAGCTTTCTAGGTTGTGGTGTCGGCTCCTCTATGATATTATTTGATTCCGGTCTTGAAAATCCCCGAGTTGTTCTATCAATGTTATGTTGATATAATTTGAACGAAGTATTTCATCCACTTGCAGTCAACGCAATGAACGCTTAGAGGTTTGATCGACAACTAGATAGACAAACATACACTACTTCCGACATGAGTACATGAGTACACGTAACTGTGACAACACAGCACCACAAACGTCCATATGTGAGTATCATGATCGTTAGTAACTGAGGAAAACCCGCGAAGAGAAGAAATAACTGAATAAACGCAGAGGGACCGAGAGCACTATTTTCGCCCCTCTTCAAAAGGATTCTCAACGTAATCTAGTTCGTCGTCGGCCGAGTCTCGATGAGCCATGGCGTTTGATTGAGCTTGGGGCTGAGAACCAGTGGTATCAAGGAGCGAGACCGGTCGTTTGGGAAGCATGCCGATTTTGGCTGTGAACGAAACACAGCAACACGTCAGCTCGGCTCTTACCAAGAAGTCACTAGAAGAAGCTTACAAGGATCGACGTTCCCCGCAGACGGCGGTCGGGCAGGTATGCGTTCCGCAGGCGCAGGTATCGGACTTGGCGTCGCCGAAACTGCGGGTCCTGAACTCAGTCCCGTACCTGCTGCGGAAGGCGGGTTTGCATCATACCCCTGCACCGCTTCTGCCAGTGGGGGTGACCGTGCTCCTCGTGGGGGAGGTTGGAGGGGTGGGGAGTATTCGATATTCTGAGGTTGTGAGACACCTGACGGTGTACCGTGGCCCCACGAAGTTTGTTGAGATTGCTGCGAAGAACCGGATTGGTTGCTTTGAAAAGAATGAGATGAATGCTCGAATAGATGAGTAAATTGCTGCGTGAAGAAACGTACTTTCCCTGATCGTAATCCTGCATCTTTGCCTTGACTTTTGACATAAGGGATGAGAAAGTCTTCTTGCCAGCTGCGTGCGTATATAAATAATTCAGGCATTCAGCTAAATAAAAATCCATGGGTAACTGCACCCACTTTCAGCGATCTTAGTGAACTGCTCCTGAACACCCGTCATTGTATCTCTTCCGCCTTCGGCTTGCGGTGGAGGGCTTCCCCACTGCTGTTGGTAACCATGATGACCTTGGTGTACGCGAGGTTGATAGGGCACATTCGCGCCTGTTCTTGGATCTTGCGGATAAGGATATGGCTGATCTGGATGCCAATTGGCTTGTTGCCGTTGCTCTTCAAACACCAATTGACGAGCAAATTCCTCGTCCAGATCGGACTGCGACTAATGTACGACAACTATAGTACGTTCTCGGGATATCAGGGATGAAAAGGACATACGCGAGTAGTGTGCTGTTGTGAGACGTAGCTCGGATCGCTCATTCCAAGGAGGACATCTGCAGCTCGCTCTTGATCACCATCAACCGATTGCAGAACAGACTGCCTGGCAACGTGAAAGTAAGTAAGTAAATGAAGCTTAAGAGACAGCAAAGCCGAAAACTGACAAAATGGTGATATCGAAATCAGGAAACATTGCCTTTAAGCTTTCTACTTCTGGAGATACTCGCTCGTCGATGGTATCTCTTGATTGAGGGTGTGAAGGCTGCTCATCCGTAACATGGATCGCTTGTTCGGCTTCTGAAGTTTGCGTAAGAACAGTTGGGTCTGCTGCTCGATCACGGTCAGCCCCGCGGTCAGCCCCGCCTGGTGATGAAGGGGTATCTGAGGACGTGACTAGTTTGCTAGTCGTCTCTGCAGCAGCAGCAACTTCTGTCGGCGACCGAGTTCTCGCTGGTATATCTGTTGTTGTCATCTTGCTCCACGTAGATACTGGTGGTAAGTGTTAAAGTGCCGTGGTGGTCGTCGTGGAGAAGAGCTTATATATGCAGTCAGTGTCGTGACTGCGGAGGGCTTGTCGCGCTGACACGCTTTGGTCATCACTTCCCACGCTGTGACGGGTTGATTCTTTCAAAATTAAATTCGTAGAGAACTCCCTGTACAGCTTTTTTGATTTTACTCGGAATATTCCTCTTATGGATGCTTTTGTTTCTTGGTTCCTTAAAGAAAACGGATGGCTGGACAAAGCTAGTATGGGCTTGGTAGATATTCCAGGCCAAGGAAGAGGTGCAGTTGCGATGCAGGATATCCCAGTGCGTTCGGACAAATGTCTCTTATAGTCGGTCGGATACAGAAACGGACGGTTGCGATGGCAGGAAGGCCATACTTTGTTTACAATACCTCGTTCCTTGACTCTTTCAACGCGGACCTCTGTACTGCCGCGACTTCTTGGCGACGCATCATGGAGGTCTTTCCAACTCAATAAAGGATGGGTCGGGCTCATCTTGTGTATGATGTGGGAAGAATCAAGAGGATTAGATTCAAAATGGTCAGGATACCTAGGTTGTTCTGATGCTATTCCCGGTAAAGAATTTCTGCTGACTTTATTCCGAAGAAATATTACCAACGGCATTCGATACACCGATGTTCTGGAGCGAAGATGAACTCAAGGAATTGGAAGGAACTGCTGTGCTGGGTATGTGCCCATTCAGTATAAGAAGTACTCATGTTACGATTGCTAGTACATAAACTGAATGTTTTGTTGTGCTGCCACAGAAAAGATTGGCAAAGAAGAGGCGGAAAGAGATTTTCGTGAGAAGCTCATCCCGATGGTGCTGGTGCGCTCTTCAGTATTGTAGTGCATAGAATGCTCAGTGCTAATCATTGTCAACAGAGTCGTCCAAATCTGTTCGATCCTGCACATCTACCGTCCTATTATTCTTTGGAAAGTTACCACCGTATGGGTAGCCGCATTCTTTCCCGAAGTTTCCATGTAGAGAGGTGGCGAGGAGAGGGGATAGAGAGTGCACAAGAAGAGGCCGAAGTACGACAGAATTACCATTCCATGGATGTCGATAAGATTGAAGCTGAGGATGGGGAGGCTGAAGAAGCCTGGAGGTGGGATGGGGATAGTGACGGCGAAGAGACAGAAGACCCTTCAGATGTCGCGATGGTCCCAATGGCGGACATGCTCAATGCTCGGTACGGTTCCGAAAATGTAAGTTGCCCGGGCTCAGGTGGTGCTGGACCAAACAATGCTGCAACGACTGCTATTTTCGCAGGCTAAGCTCTTCTACGAACCTACTGAACTCAAGATGATTACGACGAAGCCTATAAAGGCAGGCGAGCAGATTGTAAGTTTTCTCGCACCATGAACCCGACTTAGAATGGGATATTGACAATTTTAAGTACAACACGTATGGTAACCCACCAAACTCTGGATTGCTTCGTGAATACGGGCATGTTGACCTAGTTCCTTTCCCGGCGGGCGTTGGTCGAGAAGGAAATCCGGCCGACATAGCCGAGATTCGCGCAGACCTTATTGTTCAAGTTGTCTCAGCAAGTCTTGGAGTCGATAATGACACGTTCAAGGAGCGTATCGAGTGGTGGCTTGAGGAGGGATGCGATGAGTGCATACTCTACTTACTAATAACTCGCTCAATAGCCTGACATTTGCTTTGAAGCACTTTCGTGGTCGGAACGGACTTTGAGCTCCCAGATGACATGGTTTCTTTTCTCAAACTCCTCTTATCACTAGAGGATTGGGAAAGGGCACGTACAAAAGACAAAGCTCCAAAGCCTAAACTAGATCAAGACGCCAAGCTACGAATCCTCCCATACGTCCTCTCAGTGATTGAAAGGAGGATGGCAAGGTATCCGACATCCCTCGATGTGAGTTCAGTAGCAGTCATTCATTCAGTTCCGATATTTATTTCCTTCTATGATACAGCACGACGAAACCCTCCTCGCCTTGTCCTCAACACTCTCCAATAACATGCGCAACGCTTTGATTGTGCGCCTCGGTGAGAAACGGATATTAGCAGGCTGTGCTTCCAAATACAGGGCCATACTTGAAGAAGTGAAATCTACTTCCTTGCAGAGCAAGGGACGTTCCGAATCCGGGAAGGCACCGATAGATCAGAAGAAAAGGAAGAGGGGAAAAGCTGATGCCAATGAGGAGGAGACTCGGAAACGGAGTGGACGCTAGTAGCCGATGCCATATTGCTCATCTACTCACTATTATGTGTGTCTGGCTCAATTCGGTACAAGAAATTTGACAGTCTTATGACAGGATCGTTAATGAACTTAATGTGTTTCTTTCCTACGTCTCCTGGTGCATTTTATCGCGAACAAATGATTCAGATAGCAAGGAATCAATCGCATATTTTTTTATGAATTAATTTCTGCAGCAATGCGCAATATTTGCAGGTCAACGAGATTTGAAATTATTGCGTGCGCTTTTCGTTGACTACGCTCAAAATACACAGCATTGCAATATCGAATCCCAGGGCGGGGTCACGGGAGCTGGCCTGAAGGTGCATTGACCAGCATCGGCTTGCCGGCATGCAGGCATCCGCGGGACTTATTGAATCATTTCTCATTGCCTCGCCGTTCTTGGATTCATCGTGCTAAAAATAACTGGGGTCTTGGCCTTATAAGGTTGCTTGCCCCGAGATACCTGAAAATGGTGAGCCTCACTGATATCATCGAGGATGTCCATCTCCTCACTCACTACCCTAACCGAATATTCAGACTCTCAATTTCCTACCACTCTCATCTTTTCGCAGGACAATCCATACAATTGCACAATCACTCTTGACGAGAAACCAATTTATGAAGTCAGGACACGGCGAGAGATCGTGAAGAAACTGGGTCATAATGATCTCCTCGTCACCACTGATGTCTTCAGCCCAAACGGAGAGCTGATTGCCTCTGTTGTCTGGCACGGTGTTAACTCCGATTTAATCACTTGGCCTAGGCGTGGATTGAGGAATGCAAAGCTGGGCCGGTGGCTGAAGAAGAGCAGAATTCCATTTTCTAAGTATATTATTTGTCTCCTTTTCATATGTGTATATATTTCTAACTCGTTCTCTCTTCAATAAGCAACACGACGTTCAAAGATGTTGGAAGCAAAGCGTACAGATGGGACACAAAAGGTCCGCGTAACCAATTCAGGGTAGCTATTCTTTTTAAACCGCTCGGAACTGTCTGTCTAAATTGAAGTTTTCCATTATTTCCAGCTCCTCGAAGACAAGAGCGTGATCATCGCATATTTTGAGCGCGCGATGCCATATGTCAATCTCCAGCCAGGTTATAATTACAATCCCTTCCCCAAACCTTCCCAACTACATTTATCTGAGCGAGGCGATGAGATGATGGAGGAGGTCGTGCTGAGTTTCCTCATCGTAGAGAAAGACAGGCGTCGCAGCGATGGATCGATAGAAAACTGGGCTGAAGGCCAGACCCTAATGGCATCTAGTTCCGCGAATATTCTCCACCTTGCGCCTTGGTAGTCTAGCTGTAGTAAGCACCTGTATTATACTTAGGTTTGGTGGTTGCCTGAAATGTAGTTTTCTTGGCGATATCGTGTTAGGTATATCTATTTATCGCAATTTTGCCAGACTCAACTGCTCGAATCGCTTTGCTCCGGATTGTTTCACAGTCTGAGACACATTGTTGTCTATAAACTACTGAAATCGATAGACTTGCTTAGAATTAGAATTTTCTTCAATGCTTCCGCAATTGATCAAACACAGATCTCGGTTACGTATGGTAGGCTGTGCGCCCCATACATTTCTTTTCATCCCCTTTCTTCTTGGTACCTCAACTGAATATAAGAATTGTGATTCAAGCTGGCTTTCCTGTCTAAGCGCTCTGTACATTAGGAGTGACCGATTCCCTCAAGTTTCCAACTCCCTTTACTTTTTTGTCTTCTCTCGTGACAATCCTGGCAACTCTGTAATCTCTCTCAACGAAAAGCCTCTCTATGAAGTCGAATCACGTCGCCGAATAGTGAGGAAACCAGGACGCAGCTATTTGGTTATCGCCACTGATGTCTTCCTTTCGAACGGGGAACCAGTTGCGTCGGTTGTCTCATTCCAGTTTGATCATCTGGCCGAGGCGCGGACCGAAGGATACGAAGCTGAGCAGGTGGTTGAAGAAGAGCTTGATGCCATATTCCAAGTGAGCGAATACCTGGGATTGAATGCGTTTGGTTTGAAGAAACTTGGCGCTTTTCCTACGGTACTGCAAAGTTCAAAGACTCCGAAGGGAAGACATGCAAGTGGGAAACCAAAGGGACATGTAGTCGATTCGGGTATGATGCGCCGATCGGTTTCATTTCAAACAATTTCTTATCAATCCATTGGATAGCTCCTACAAGAGAAAGAAAATGTAATAGCATACTTCGAGCGAGCGATGCCATACATCAGTCTCGAACCAGGTCATAATTACAATCCCGTCCCAAAGCCGGCTCGATTACATCACTCCGAACGAGCAAACGGGATGATGGAGGACTTCGTGGTGAGTTTTTTAATCGTCGAAAAGGGCAGGAGGCAAAGTGATGGATCAATTGAGAATTTTGCTGATGATCAAGCATATGACTAGCGTATGGCGGTTCAGCGGCTGTTAGACTTGACGCATTTGTAATGGCAGAAGATCAATTGTTGGTGGCATACCAATAGTTCGACTATTCCTCCGTTTGCAGCGTAAAAACATGTACCTAATTCAGCAGTAACCAGGGACTCTACAGGCGCAAACTAGCTTTGTATGCTTAATCCACTCAAATTCTCACTGTGAGACGATACGGTTGAAAACAGTGATGTACGAGAAAGTTACTATATTCTGTGCGTCTGTCGGTCGCACGCATGATTCAGAACACTCCTAGGTCAAGTCCCATTCAGGCAATTCATTCTCAGTGTCTGTCCGGACTTTTGCCCCTTCCCGGACCGGGAGTCTGTTGCAGAACAACCTTCCCACAGAAAACGTCCTGGAATCTCACGTTGATATCTCGAATTCAACAAAAGTGCTACTCACTGAAAAAAGAATCTACTGAAACTCTGGAGCGCCTTTTCGGCATCGAAGAGTCGTTGTTTACACGCGTTCCCTTCTAGGAGTTTCGGGTGATATCTGCAGCAGACTTGCATATGTATCGATTACTGTAAACAAGATCACTATGCTTTCCTGGAACCTAAAGCAACGTCTTTACACACAAGGCTCAATCAATCAGAGCCTCCTTAAGTCGCTGTCGGGACTCTCGGTCAATTAGAGCGAAATCAGCGCAATAGAGCCTAATGGCCAGGTTCTGACCGGTTTAGCACAGGATAGGTGAGTTTTACGATGCAAGCATTCATATGGACCATTTATTTCCTTCTATGATACAGCACGACGAAACCCTCCTCGCCTTGTCCTCAACACTCTCCAATAACATGCGCAACGCTTTGATTGTGCGCCTCGGTGAGAAACGGATATTAGCAGGCTGTGCTTCCAAATACAGGGCCATACTTGAAGAAGTGAAATCTACTTCCTTGCAGAGCAAGGGACGTTCCGAATCCGGGAAGGCACCGATAGATCAGAAGAAAAGGAAGAGGGGAAAAGCTGATGCCAATGAGGAGGAGACTCGGAAACGGAGTGGACGCTAGTAGCCGATGCCATATTGCTCATCTACTCACTATTATGTGTGTCTGGCTCAATTCGGTACAAGAAATTTGACAGTCTTATGACAGGATCGTTAATGAACTTAATGTGTTTCTTTCCTACGTCTCCTGGTGCATTTTATCGCGAACAAATGATTCAGATAGCAAGGAATCAATCGCATATTTTTTTATGAATTAATTTCTGCAGCAATGCGCAATATTTGCAGGTCAACGAGATTTGAAATTATTGCGTGCGCTTTTCGTTGACTACGCTCAAAATACACAGCATTGCAATATCGAATCCCAGGGCGGGGTCACGGGAGCTGGCCTGAAGGTGCATTGACCAGCATCGGCTTGCCGGCATGCAGGCATCCGCGGGACTTATTGAATCATTTCTCATTGCCTCGCCGTTCTTGGATTCATCGTGCTAAAAATAACTGGGGTCTTGGCCTTATAAGGTTGCTTGCCCCGAGATACCTGAAAATGGTGAGCCTCACTGATATCATCGAGGATGTCCATCTCCTCACTCACTACCCTAACCGAATATTCAGACTCTCAATTTCCTACCACTCTCATCTTTTCGCAGGACAATCCATACAATTGCACAATCACTCTTGACGAGAAACCAATTTATGAAGTCAGGACACGGCGAGAGATCGTGAAGAAACTGGGTCATAATGATCTCCTCGTCACCACTGATGTCTTCAGCCCAAACGGAGAGCTGATTGCCTCTGTTGTCTGGCACGGTGTTAACTCCGATTTAATCACTTGGCCTAGGCGTGGATTGAGGAATGCAAAGCTGGGCCGGTGGCTGAAGAAGAGCAGAATTCCATTTTCTAAGTATATTATTTGTCTCCTTTTCATATGTGTATATATTTCTAACTCGTTCTCTCTTCAATAAGCAACACGACGTTCAAAGATGTTGGAAGCAAAGCGTACAGATGGGACACAAAAGGTCCGCGTAACCAATTCAGGGTAGCTATTCTTTTTAAACCGCTCGGAACTGTCTGTCTAAATTGAAGTTTTCCATTATTTCCAGCTCCTCGAAGACAAGAGCGTGATCATCGCATATTTTGAGCGCGCGATGCCATATGTCAATCTCCAGCCAGGTTATAATTACAATCCCTTCCCCAAACCTTCCCAACTACATTTATCTGAGCGAGGCGATGAAATGATGGAGGAGGTCGTGCTGAGTTTCCTCACCGTAGAGAAAGACAGGCGTCGCAGCGATGGATCGATAGAAAACTGGGCTGAAGGCCAGACCCTAATGGCATCTAGTTCCGCGAATATTCTCCACCTTGCGCCTTGGTAGTCTAGCCGTAGTAAGTACCTGTATTATACTTAGGTTTGATGGTTGCCTGAAATGTAGTTTTCTCGGCGATATCGTGTTACGTATATCTATTTATCGCGATTTTGCCAGACTCAACTGCTCAAATCGCTTTGCTCCGGATTGTTTCACGGTCCGAGACACATAGCCGTCTATAAGCTACTGAAATCGATAGACTTGCTTAGAATCTTCTTCAATGCTTCCGCAATTGATCAAACACGATGTCGGTTACTTATGGTAGGCTGTGCGCTCCATACATTTCTTTTCATCCCCTTTCTTCTTGGTACCTCAACTGAATATAAGAATTGTGATTCAAGCTGGCTTTCCTGTCCAAGCGCTCCGTACTTCACCAAACATTGGGAGTGGCCGATTCCCTCAAGTTTCCAATTCCCTATACTGTTGTCTTTCTAGTGACAATCCTGACAACTATGTAATCTCTCTCAACGAAAAGCCTCTCTATGAAGTCGAATCACATCGCCAAATAGTGAAGAAACAAGGACGCAGCAATTTGGTTGTCGTCACTGATACCTTCCTTTCGAACGGGGAACTAGTTGCGTCGGTCGTCTCATTCCAGTTTGATCATCTGGCTGAGGCGCGGACCGAAGGATACGAAGCTGAGCAAGTGGTTGAATAAGAGCTCGATGCCATATTCCAAGTGAGTGAATACGCTGGGATTGAGTGCGTTTGGTTTGAAGAAACTTGGCGCCTTTCCTACAGTACTGCAAAGTTCAAAGACCCCGAAGGGAAGACATACAAGTGGGAAACCAAAGGGACATGTAGTCGATTCTGGTATGATGCGCCGATCGGTTCCGTTTCAAACAATTTCTTATCAATCCATTGGATAGCTCCTACAAGAGAAAGAAAATGTAATAGCATACTTCGAGCGAGTGATGCCATACATCAGTCTCGAACCAGGTCATAATTACAATCCCGTCCCAAAGCCGGCTCGATTACATCTCTCCGAACGAGCAAACGGGATGATGAAGGACTTCGTGGTGAGCTTTCCAATCGTCGAAAAGGGCAGGAGGCGAAGTGATGGATCAATTGAGAATTTTGCTGATGACCAAGCATATGACTAGCGTATGGCGGTTCAGCGGCTGTTAGACTTGACGCATTTGTAATGGCAGAAGATCAATTGTTGGTGGCATACCAATAGTTCGACTATTCCTCCGTTTGCAGCGTAAAAACATGTACCTAATTCAGCAGTAACCAGGGACTCTACAGGCGCAAACTAGCTTTGTATGCTTAATCCACTCAAATTCTCACTGTGAGACGATACGGTTGAAAACAGTGATGTACGAGAAAGTTACTATATTCTGTGCGTCTGTCGGTCGCACGCATGATTCAGAACACTCCTAGGTCAAGTCCCATTCAGGCAATTCATTCTCAGCGTCTGTCCGGACTTTTGCCCCTTCCCGGACGGGAATCTGTTGCAGAACAACCTTCCCACAGAAAACGTCCTGGAATCTCACGTCGATATCTCGAAATGCAACAAAAGTGCGACTTACTGAATACAAAAAGAATCTACTGAAACTCTGGAGCGCCGTTTCGGCATCGAAGAGTCGTTGTTTACACGTGTTCCCTTCTAGGGGTTTCGGGTGATCTCTGCAGCAGACTTGCATATGTATCGATTAAACAAGATCACTATGCTTTCCTGGAACCTAAAGCAACGTCTTTACGCACGAGGCTTAATCAATCAGAGCCTCCTTAAGTCGCTGTCGGGACTCTCGGTCAATTAGAGCGAAATCAGCGCAATAGAGCCTAATGGCCAGGTTCTGACTGGTTTAGCACAGGATAGGTGAGTTTTACGATGCAAGCATTCATATGGACCATTCCAACTTCTTATATTGTCAGCTCACGACGACTTCGGCGGATTTTCAACCTTTATACAGTATGCTCCCGACTTCGGGAGAATAACATCCACTTTAAGCCTCGAAGAGAGGCAAAAACAACATCGCATGATATTGCCGCAGACCTCTGGTGCCAAGTTCGCGGCTAGTTGTGAAACTCTCCGATATCTGTCGGCCAGGAGCCTCGGATTTGGTTCGAATGCCACCAAACAATGTCCAATTTCAAGTGAGCGTTGGGAACTGATTGTATTCAAACACATCATATGCATTCAAGCAGCAACAAAGCCGTTCGATGAGAACATATTTACTACAAGGGCGCCTCAATGCCTTCTTTGATGGTTGCACCAACGAATAGTGCCTGGTGAGGGAACTCATGGATGTCTCAGCGTTTTCTCGTTGTAGCGCAGATTATTTTACCGTCGCGATTTTCTGACTCTTTCCAAAGTTCTTCGATGCCATCTTTCAGGAGGGCTATAATATGATGGGAAGCACTGACATATGCTCCGTACCAAGTAAAGTTTCCTATCTATAAAGGATGGCGACATTCCATGCACCACCAGGACAATGGTACTCACCCACCGCCTCTGAGAGTATCACTAAATACAAACCGATACCATGGTTCGTTTTCCATGTACGTGAGCCTGGCCTGTACGCCTCCTCCAATCCCGGCATGCGCATCATCGAGTGGTCCATCAGGATGACATTCGCACCCGGCTGCGTGTCTTCTTCGTGCTCCTTCGTGCTTCTTTTGTTCGCCCGCCTGCGTTTTGTCGCCCAAAATTGACCATGAACATGCGCTTCATCAGAGGGCCGCTCCCTTAGGAGAAAGAATATTTACCACGTTGCGTCTGTCTTACTCTTTACTTGCACTATAACTGGATGATCAGCTGTTTCAGCCTGGTTTTGTCTGTGAACCATCATCCGCACATTATCAATCTATGGAGAAAAGGAATACTTAAGGCCGGCGGGATGCTGCTGGAGCCGCAAGCCTCGAATCTCCTCTTCTCTCCGCCGTCGTCTTCAGAGCCTTCAGAATGGTCTTCAAGCTCGCTATCGCTACAGTTGCGCTCGCTAGCCTTGCAAATGCTGCCAATTTTAAGCGAGTTACTTGCCCGGACGGTAATGTCGCTAGCGATGCGGCTGTCAGTATCCCTTCTCCAAACGCTCGTTGTATCATTATGCATCATACTGAAATATCTGCTCCTAGTGCTGTGTCTTCTTTGCTCTACGTGACGATCTCCAGGAGAACCTCTTCGACGGTGAATGCGGCGAAGATGTGCACGAATCTCTTCGTCTCACCTTCCACGATGCCATCGGGTTCTCTAGGTCCGGAAGATTGAAGGGCACAGGAGCCGACGGCTCCATGATTCTTTTCAGTGACAATGAGACGGTTTTCCCAGCGAACGATGGCATTGACGAAGCTGTCGACTCGCTGGCACCCTTCCTCACTCGGCATTTAGTGACTGCGGGTGACCTCATCCAGTTTGCGGGAGCTGTTGGGACGTAAGTATAAGTTGTTCAGTCCTCACCTTGAAATTTTGAAGGCATCCGTACCAGCACCAACTGCCCGGTGCCCCTCGCTTGGAATTCCTTGCGGGCCGGCCGAATGCAACCTTCCCTGCTGACGATAACACAGTTCCTCTCCCTCAGAGTGACGCGACCACGATTTTGGAACGCATGGCTGATGGCGTTGACTTTTCACCAGCCGAAGTTGTCCATCTCTTGGCATCTCATACCATCGCCCGTTCGGACACTCTCGTCCCTGGTCATGACGCGGTGCCTTTCGACAGCTCCCCATTCACGTTTGATACGCATTTTTCTTAGAGGTAATCGGAAATAGCTTGAGAGCGAAAAATAAAAGAATTATTATCCTTCTCAGACTCTCCTCAAGGGTAACGGTGTACCCTTCGGTGTCAATAACACCGACGGAGCGGAGGTCGACTCACCCCTTCCGCAGTCAGGCGAAAATGCGTCTCAATTCCGACTTCTTGCTTGCGCGCGATCGCATACGTGTTCTATGTCTCTGGTTTGATATTAACAAAACTAATATTACTCCATAGCGCACTGCCTGAGAGCGGCAAGCCCAGATCGACAACCAGCAGCTCATGATGTCCAACTTCAAGAGAGCGATGGCTAAGCTTGCCGTCATCGGCCACAGCCCGAACAGACTTGTTGATTGCTCTGAGGTCATCCCTCAACCGGTTCCTCTTGTCAGAAAACCCGCGACGTGAGCTCTCTTTCCAAATTCTTAGCCTTAGTCATAATAAAGAGATGATATGTAGGTTCCCTCCTGGCACGAGCCGTGGAGACATCGAACAGGCCTGCCCGTCGCCGTTCCCGGCCCTGCGTACCGATCGTGAGTAACCTGCACTATCCTTTACTGCTTCTGAATTTGAGGTTGATGTCAACTCGTTTCAGCCGGCCAAGCTACTCAAATCCCGGCCTGCCCCGATGGCAGCCTCGACCTCGATGATTGCCCGTCTTAAAGCGTCGCAATCAATATCGTTTGAATTATCTCTGCAGGGTTTTTGCTGATTATAAAAGACCGGTGTATTTATATGGCATAGCGTCGATGCTTCCTATAAATTCAAACATTTAGTTATAGATGTTATAAAATGTCACGGCTAACGTAGTTCATGTTATTTTTGGGATGGAAAGAGACTTCTTATTGTTCAATCGCTACCTATTCCCATTGTCAATCGCTGCTTCTTCCTCTCCGGCCCAAATAAACTTTGAGGTTTCTGTCGTATCGCCAGTGGATTAGTCGGTACGCTGGCCGTCTTCGAGATTCGCGTGCTTCGAGGGTTTTCACCCGCAGCCCTTTTGTCTGGGTGATCGGTAATCTTCGAGTCGATCAGGAGATCCGGACACAGTTCGAGAAGCTCAGGATCAAGGGTTGGCTTTGCAAGAAAGGGCTGTGTCTTGAACCTGAGTCTGGGTGCCAATGATGAATCAGATGCGTCATGCTGAGTCGAAGAAGCTTGTATTCGTGATAGCACTCTTGAAGAAGGCTGGTTGGATCCCTGAGTCGGTGTAGGCTTGTCCGGAATGGGCCGTGGCAGGCCGAGCTCATGACCAGCGGAAAATTTCACTGTTCCGACGGAGTGAGCCCTTCCGATTCCTCGAGGGGCACCAGAGGTGAATTTCGAGTTTAATGAAGATGAAGGCTGGGAGCCGCCATCTGTGTGGTTTTTGGACACGCAAACCAATGAACTCGCTTGATTGGGCGGCAAAGAAGCTGCTGAATAAAGGCCAGCATCCTCTGTTGAGTGTGCTATTATCCAGAAGACATATAACGTACAGGCTGACTCCGCTTCCGATGACGCTGACAAGGGTGGTGTCGTCGGATCCGTACTATAGACCTCCTCTATGTTTGCAACCTCCGAGTCAAGATGCTCATACTCGACTTCGAGGGAGTCGTCGGATTGCACAGCGCTTTGTAGAAACTGTGAGCCAACGTCATTTAGGCTTCCTTTCCCATTCTCTTCACGAAGGTAGTCGTTTCCGATCCTCTCATGCTGATACTAATCCAATTCGAAGACACGTAACTAATTAGAGTTCGGATCACGGGAGAAGACAACACGTTCACTGACCTTTTTCTTGTATCTGGTAGTATGTCTTTTCCAGTGATTCAGCTCTTTCTCAAGACTTGTAATTGTTTCTTCGGCAGCTAGTCTACGAGATTTCTCATCTTTCCACTTCATGTACATTGCACTGAGATCCGCTCGCAGCTTTTCCTCGTGTTCAGAATGGCTGAATCTTTGAGAGTTAATCTTCTCCGTATACCAACTTTCCTTTTCTCGCAAGGTCTTTCTCGTGTTCGCAAGGTCGTCACGGAGAGAGTCGTTCATTTCTTCCAGTTTTTTCCTTACTAAGGCATTACCCTGGATCGTATCTGCCATAGAATCATATAGCTGTGATGATTGAGCGATGGATACATCTGCAAGCGAGAGAACGCACATTCTTCAAATCGCCGAGGGCCGTAGCCAGGCGATGTAGGAATTCCTATCCGAAAAGATCAAGAACGAAGTTAACAGCTCAAGAATGACATTACCTTCACATTATCATCGCCCTGTACACCGTCTCCAATCTTATGTAGTAATCGGCACGCTCGAAGAAAAACCAATCCCTTTTGATTTCCGGACATGCTTGTGCCAGACCAAGATTCCGGGCAAGACTTAGCAACCTCTCCGAGAAGGCGCCCGAGTGTTTGGGCTTCTACGGAGCGAACATCGCTTGAATTTGCGGTTAACTGATATCCACTTTCAGCCTCCGGCGATCCAAGAGCCACGACTTCGTGGTTGCCAAAATCAATGAAGACCGGTTCATAGCCAGCGCTGGCCGGAGTTGTACAATGGAAAGGGCATTTATAGATGAGGTCCTTCATTTCGTTTGCACAGGCCTCACAAAGAATATGACCTGCATGAACGGTCGCAATCAGTCTACCTGTTACCTGAGCAAGGCTGACCTACCGCATGTGCCAGGTCGAACAAGTCGAACACTCTTCTTGAACGGTTCCTGGCATACACAACATTGGGGGATCTCAGTGCAAGTAGACATTGCAAAGCACTTTTGAGGTAGCGGAGGTAAAATGAAGAGCAAGGCGCCGGTCGCGACATGTCTTGCGTGACAAAAAGACGCGCCATGACACATGTGACGAATCGTGTCCAACCCACGTGGCAAGACGACACTGAGTAGTTGGAAATGTGCGCAAAATGGAATGCAACACGGGAACAAGACGCGCACTCGTCATGCTGGCCCTTCATAAAGCAGTCAAAAATACGCATGAACTATACCGCTGCTTTTCGTCGCGGAAATCTATCGAGCGGCGAAGAAAGGGTGCTCGGGGCCTACTACTCAGATTATTCGAGCTGACAACGCGTGCGTTTCTTTCTTTGAGCCAAAACCATATCACACCTAGCAGCGTGACAGATAGGAGACTGTATGCATAGAGTCCGGAATAGCTCGATTCATGACGAAGGATAGATTCGCAGCGGCAAGTGTACATATTAGAAATTTCAGAACTTTCCCAGGAGCGTTGTACAGTAGAACTCCTGAAATGAGTCTCATTGTATCATGTAATAAAACCGGAAATTTCATTGATTGCTATGTGGTTAACATTTACAAGGAATACGAGGCGTCCGAGGCCACTCAGGAAGGGCAATTGTCAATATTCAGATCACCATCAGGGCACTCTGGAACTTGGGTAGCTTTGCCGGCTACAGAAAGTCAAAATGATCGAATGAGTATTCCACACGAAATAACGCGGCATGATACTTATGATCGGCAGCGATGGCCGGGAACGGTGCCGGGCAGACTTGCTCGATATCAGCAATGGTCTTTCCAGCAGGTAATCTGCAGGGAAAAAATCAGAAGCTATGTTTCGACAATAACAAGGAAGCAGCTTACGTTGCCCTCTTGTTCAATAAGACAGTAGATTGGGGAATAATGTCCGAACAGTCCACAAGTTTCTTGACATCTTGTCCGACAACCGCAAGCTTGGCCAAGGCTCTCCTGAAGTTGACCATCATGAGTTGCTGATTATCGACCATGCTCTGCCATTCACAGGTGGTCCGCTACAATATCATTCAGTGAGAATCCTTTGGAGGTAGTAAATTCGACATGCATTGTCTTGGGCCGAAATCGGATTGCAGGCGCATCTCTCCGGAGTCAGGGAGTAGAGAATCGACTTCGGCACCATCGGTATTGTTCACGCCGAATGGAACTCCGACACCTTTAAGGAGAACCTGAAAAAGGAATATGATAAAATTTCTGAGTTCTTATACGGCACTTCAAATGATACTTTCAAAAATACCTCTAAGAAATTTTGCATATCAAGCACAAAAGGTGTACTATCCAAAGGTACCGCGGAATGATTTGTGACCAGAGTGTCTGAGCGAGCGATGGATTGGCTGGCAAGAAGGCGAATGGTTTCCGCAGGTGTAAATCCACCGTCATCCATGCATTCGAGAATCGTCGTCGCGTTGCTCTGAGGAAGTGGTACCGTGCCATCGTCAGCCGGGAACGTAGCATTCGGGCGACCGTCTAAGAACTGAAGACGTGGTGCGCCCGGGCAATTTGATCTAAAAGAGGAGCTTAGCACGGTGTTCAACATTAATTTCGGTACCTAATCGTGACATGTACATTCCAACAGCGCCGGCAAACTGTATCAGGTCCCCTGCAGATACTTCGTGCCGCGACAAGAATGGGGCAAGTGCGTCAACAGCTTCACCAATACCCGCATTTACAGTAAAGTTCGTCTCAATGTCACCAAAGAGGATGATCGAACCATCGGCTCCTCTGCCCTTGAGCTGCCCAGACTTGGAGAAGCCAATTGCGTCGTGGAAAGTGAGGCGCACAACTTCATGCACGTCTTCCCCGCGCTGACTGTCAAAAAGGTTCTCCTGGAGGTCGTCTTGGAGAGCAAAGAATGCGCAGCACTGGTGGAGGCATTTAGACATGCAAAAAGGCGGGTACAAAAAGGAAAACTAACAGCCTCATAACTAGCGAAGTTGCCGTCAGGGCAAGCAACTCGCTTGAAGTTTGCAGCACCAGCAAGGGCAGCAAGGGCAACGATAAAGACCGCAACTCCAAATACCGTATCGAATCCACAGAGAAAGAATGATCTGGACTCGAGGAGTGAGGTTCAAGAAGTATTATCGACTTCCTTAAGTACCCTGAGCACTGATCCACACTTCAATGACGAAAGCTTCCCTGGTTATGTTTTACGGCTTGCTGTTCACATAATCTTACAGAGGTAGCTCCTCACTCAGCCAGTCAAGGAGCTTCCAGTCAGTAATCATAGAGTGTGTGGCAATGTATCTGGTTTTTTGCGGAATTGAGTCGTTGCCGACATGGGTGCCCGACGTCACGACTAGTGCACTTTATCCGGCTAATGTCTCAAAGAAGTTGGACAGCGTATATATTCGGAACAAGTGGTATTCCGGATAATGAAGAATAGCAGGAAATAAACAGACTGACAATTAATTTGACCTTGGACTCACGTAGTACAACGAGATGGCAGTGCTGAAGAACAAATGCTCTCAGAGAGTGTGGCAGATACCGATGCTCCGGAGCCGAATGGACCGGAATTGATTGTCTCATTGCTGGTACTCTCTATGCACGACACGAGACTGGTCCTCTATTTCCACATACTAGGCAGCAAAGCAATGAACAGCTACTACTTACTGTCTGTGAGGATTCTGAGAACTCGCTCAACCAGGTCGTGAGAAAGAAAAGATCAACGGCAAATGCCGTATTATCCAGTAAGGACGTGTCCAAAGTAGAAGATATTGTCTTTCCATCGGATCTTACTTTACTGGTCTTTGTTAACCTTACGGGTCGATATTCTTGCGCGTCATTTTCGGAAGTCCACAGGATTCCACGCATTTTGCTAGCGGCTGAGAACATGGTTTCTAAAGCGAGAGCATCAGAGCCGAATGCCGAACTCTACTGGACGCTGCTGTGGGATGTAATGGAAGAGCAGTGATGGTTATCAGAGACTGCATATTCCGAACCAAGACGGTACTGTAGTTTAACGATCCACATTCGTCATCAGAATCGTTGACCTCCTACATATGATAGTCAGTCCAGCTCAGCCGCGTCTACAGAAGGCCACTCAACGCGTAATTAAGTCTCGCCTTGACTTGTCCTGGACTGAAGAACCCGTGATCACCTGGAGTTCAGGAAATACCCTCTTTCTGGGCAGCAACTGGGGATGATAAAACACAATTGTGAACTATCGAACTAGGTATGTGATGAGAAAATCAATCGAGTTGAGCCCGACCAGGTAGTAATTCACTCGCTCTCTCTTTCAATGCCTCTGAAGCGCCCGAATAGGGTCATTTAGCATCGTCCTATCCCAGACGGACTACATGGTTTAGAGGCGTGGGGATAGGACACATTGCATCTGTTTTACACACCACGGCTTTCTCTGTGCCGAGTCTTGGGAGCGAACTCTTGCGTGGAAACCGATGATCCAGCCGATAGAGTGGATATTCTGGGTCCTACTTAAACGTGGGAGAAAACGTCCTGAGGTTGATGAGCTAGTTATGCCGCCATTCAGTTTCTTCAGAAGACATCGGTCGACCTTGAAGCTGACACTGGAGCCGCAACGACTTCACTCCGACTCTCTTTAGACGAGAATGATTGTTGCGTGCTGATGCTTTTTTTTTTTTTTTGAAGAAGGAAGGAACGGTGTTGTGACGGCGTCCTGGTTACGAAACGCGAAAGAGCCGGCCCTAATCAGAGAATAGAAGCGATTTATGACACCTCAACTGACTTGACACATAACTCCATCAAATCCGTATGGTCGCGGGAACGACACTCACGACTGTACCGTATGGGTATCGGACTTGCATAAAGAGTAAGTCGTTATTCGACACCGTTTTGTCATAACCTGGCAGTTCTCATGAATACAAAGCGGGCACGGTAGCGCGATCTCCGGATAATAATATTAAGATGTCAGGCACTGCGGATTCCTCTTCCGCAATTTGCATGACTTACAAATCTCCGGATTATGGATTGACTCTACGATGGTAGTCCAGGTGGCCACAACTCGGCAGAAATGACTCGTAGTCAATGACATAGCGAAATGATAGACCAGAACGTTACAAATGTGGTGCGTAAGGTCTTTTACGGGGTGTTCACCTCTGTTCTTTCTTCGCGATATCACTGCCCCTGTCAGAGGCGCAACACCCAAGTTTTTGGTCTTAATTCTCCCGAAGAGCTTGGAACTCTGACCAGTCTCAAGCCCCGAGCGGCACTGATATGTAGATCACGCCAGGTACAACAAACCGTATGCAAATCCGCGGGGCTATTTGGTCGCGGAGCCGCAGAGCGCTTGCACGGTGCTCGGCCTCTCACACAATCTGAACTTAGTCCCCCTTCATTCCAGGAGTTCCGTCAACATCCTCCATTGCAAAACAATGTTTTGCTCCCACACTGACTATGATAAATCGGTTCTTAACTTTTTTCTTGAGTTCCTGAATCCCAGCACATCTCTGGTTATTTTGTTCTAGAACTCAGCTGACCCGAAAGAATACACTTCTGCTTCAATCTCAAAGGAAAGTTGTTCAACACGCCAGCGGAATTGTCTCCTTCCGACGCGAGATGTGCGTCGAGTCGTGCGACTCTCGTCCCGATGTCTTATGATAAAGTCGCTCACTTCTGTCTTTGACTTCTGCACTTGAAGAGTATAAAAGACGCAAGAGGAGAACGGCCTCTTCAGCAGTCCTTCAACTGCATTTCTCTAGTTTGTTTACAGCTCTGATTCTACAACTCACTATGTCCAACGGCTCTGTGCTGTTTTGTTTCCTTTTGCTGTCTTTGACGCACTTCGTTTACTCTGCTGTCGTTTCGAGGGACCTGACTATCGTAAATGCGGACCTTTCTCCTGATGGAGTATCTCGATCGTATATACTTTCATTTTTCCAACTTCATGTCAATAACCTCTGCTGTCTTAGTACCGTTGTCGCTGACGGACAATTTCCTGCCCCACTCATCTCAGCGAACACGGGCGACACCTTGCAGATCAACGTGATTGACAACCTGACGGATGCTTCTATGCATCGGGCTACTTCCATTGTAAGTCGCTCATAGTTCGCAAGGCAAGAGCCACTTACAGTTATACTCACGTTTCGTTGTTCAGCATTGGCATGGACTATTTCAGAAAAGTTCGCTTTTATTAACTTGATCGGAAGATTTTCTTTCATGCTGTTTTTTCTTATTAAGCTACCACGGAAATGGATGGACCCGCCTTCGTTTCTCAGGTATGCGGAGATCAGTTCATTCTACTGTTGGTGTACTCAAAGGACTGTATAGTGTCCCATCATTCCGGGAAACTCATTCCTGTAAGCAGTCACTGACTCTTGCTTCAAAAACACCCACTCAAGATAGTCGATGCCGTCATAGATACAATTTCAGCGTTCCTGATCAGTCCGGTACATATTGGTACCATTCCCATTATTCAAGTCAATATTGCGATGGACTGCGGTTAGTGACGCCTATTCCCTTACCTATCGCCATGATGATCCTTACTTTCGTCTGAAGCGGCCCATTGGTTCTCTATGATCCAAACGACCCACATGCAGACCTCTATGATGTCGATGATGAAAGCACTATTATCGTTCTTGGTGATTGGTACCGGGTACACTTTCTTTTACCCCTACTGTTTGGAACAAACTGTTGATATTTTTTTTGCTTGTCCATTTTCAGAGTCCCTCGCCGAGTCTGTTCCCCAATCAGGTATGAGTTTAGATTTCAGTGTTCCAAGATGGGACTTAACTGGATGTTTGCCATGGGTTTTTAGGGTGATGTAGACCCGTAAGTCCTTTGGTGCACTATCTTCTATCTATACTGATGTACGTATCATTGAAGCGTTCCAGATACCACCACCATAAATGGACTTGGTAGGAATGCCAATGGTGATGGAACAGATCCTTTATCAGTTGTGACTGTTACTCAAGGAACACGGTAAGTCGAACTATACTTCCAACTGTTTTTACTTTCTTTTTGACTTAACCCTTCTGCAATCCGTAGCTATCGGTTCCGTCTTGTCAGCGTCAGCTGCTTCCCGACGTACGTAAAGTGATCGCCTCACGGTCGATGTGTGCAATTGATCATACTTTTTAAAGGTTCACCTTCTCCATTGACGGACACAATCTGACTGTGATAGAGGCAGACGGCATCGAGACTGATCCTGTTACTGGTATGTATAACGAATGATTTTGCGCGATACCGTACTCAAGCTCGTGGTGATAGTCGATCAGCTCAACATCTTTCCTGGCCAGCGTTATTCCTTTGTGCTCACTGCAGATCAAGCTGTGGATAATTACTGTGAGTTAGGCTAAATGACTCATTTGACTTGTCTCACTCTTGAATTTCTTCATCAGGGATCCGTGCGAATCCATCTGCTGGTACGACAGGCTTCACTAATGGAACTAACTCGGCTATCTTGCGCTACGACGGTGCTCCCGATGCCGACCCTACATCTATTCAGAACACGGAGGGAACCGTACTCAACGAGGCTGACGTTCATCCGCTCATTAATCCAGGAGCTGTGAGTGAATCAAGGATTACAGTACTAGGTCTCAATCTCGCTGATAACTTTGACTAGCCCGGTGATCCTGTTATTGGCGGTGTCGACTTTGCGCAGAACTTGGTAATTACTATCGATCTCACCACTGGTCAGCACCCGGTCAACGGTGTGGTTTACCAGTCCGCTTCGTGAGTTTTTCCGATCGTTCTCTTTCACCGCCACTTCCTAAAGCTGTTATCAACGTTTTAGAGTTCCTGTCCTCCTCCAGATCCTTAGCGGAACGACGAGTGCTGCTGACCTTCTTCCAACTGGCTCAGTCTACAATCTTCCCGGAAACAGCAGCATAGAGCTCTCGTTTCCCGGAGGATTCCCCGTAAGCAGCTCCAAACATGCCTTGCGAGAAAGGCAAGACTAAAACTATGGCAGCATCCCCTGCATCTCCATGGACACGCATTTGATGTCGTACGAGTCGCCGGCTCCACCGATTACAACTATGTCAACCCAATTCGCCGCGACGTAGTGAGTATCGGCGCCGCTTCCGACAACGTCACGATCCGCTTCACCACGGACAACCCTGGCCCGTGGATCTTGCACTGTCACATCGACTGGCATCTCGAAGCGTCAGTCACGCACTTTACCTTAGATTGCAAACCAACTGACGCGCATTACAGAGGCCTTGCTGTTGTCTTCGCCGAGGATGCTGATAACGTTGCGCCCCAGAACCCTGTGAATGGTTGGTGTCCAAACATATACTGTACATATCAGACTTCTTGATCCATTGTGCCCCACAGCCGATTGGCAAGCTCTCTGCCCCGACTACAACAGCAGCAACCCGGACGTCGGCCTGACCGTCTGATGGCGCAAGTTATTGCTTTGGCGTTTAGCGATTTACAACGAATCCATCAGGAGCTATGCACCTTTTTATCTATTATCTTCGTGTCTTTCATTATCCACAATTTTCTTTTTCAAAGAAGTCCCCTCTCGAATATCTTTCCTTGAAAGCGAACGGTAGTGGACTCAGAATATGTATTGCTTTAGGGCGTCGAATTTGGCCCTGTCTGTTTAAATTATCAATGACATCAAGCCGTTTTTTATTTTATTTCGCGGACTTGTGCGCCATGGACAGTGACTTAGGAGGGAAACAAGAAAGCGGGGAGAAGATCCGTGCCAACAGACGCGGTCTCGGAGGGCTTACAAGTGCAATGGCTCCAAATCCACGTCCTTGGGCGCTTTGTGGGAGGGAGAGAAACCTTCCGTTGAAACAAAAGGATCACCTGACGAAGTGTCTCTGCTTTGGGTGGACTCGAACAATGAATAGCGAAAAACGAAGACGTGATAATTCCAAAGAGAAGGGTATCGTCTCTATTTCCGAAGCGTTGAAGCGTTGAAGGTAGAGGGTACGAACTCTCATACGTGTGAGCATGCACGAACTACTACTGCCTTCAAGCACCACAACTCGATCAAGCGCCCGGATCCCTATTTCATTGAGGCACACGACATATGTAATCGGCGCTGGAAGACAATGCTAATCCCGCTTAGTAAGGGCCAAAAAGTTGAATGCAAGGCAAGGCAGTGAGTGTATGTGTCTACAGATATCTGCGTACTCGCAAGACAGTTTTCCCTTTCATTTACTTCGCCGTCTTTAGTGGCTAAATAGCTTCAAGCCGATGGATGAATGAGCATCGAGAGCAACAACCCGATTACGTAAGTGGTATAAGCGAACGGTATATTCAAAATATGAATGAAATCAACTTGGATTTTAATTACAAACGAATAGTGAGCGAAAGAATCAACGTTAGTAAGTAAGAACGAGTCAGGCAGAAGATGAAATAGTAACAAGAAACAAAAGTCAAATGGTTACCATGAATAATGACCCAGAATAGGATCTGCGAGTCAGCACTAGTCACCGAAGAAGCAGCGGAAAGTTAGTGGAAAAACAAACAAAACAGAAGTTCGAGAAAGAGTAGTGAGATGTTCCGAGCACCATATACGCAATCCAGCTGAGATTCCCATGTCGTAGATATATCCATATATCCGTAAACCAAGATCCTTATTCCATCCTTTCCCTCCATCTCCATATTCTCTTCGAGAGTTCGCACAGTGAAGCTCACAAAAGTGCTACCCCCTCGCGCTATCCCCAGCTCCACCCATACTACTCCTCGCACTGAACGAGAGAATCTCCTCGGTACGTCTTTGTAAGTCCGCTTCGTCGCCCGCCGACAAGCCAGATCGACCAACGCGCACTGCACCAGGTGCGACGCCTCCAGCCAGACCGACGTTTAAGAATTCCATCCCGTTGGAACCCTCGCTCCCTCCGAGACCGTTCGTCATACCGTTGGTAATCCCGTTGGTCATGCTGCCTCCAAAGATAGGGCCCACACCCAAGGAAAGCAGGTCGAGGTCGACGGGAACAGGCAGGTCGAACGGGTTGTACAACCCTCCTGACTCGCTCGGGTGCGGCTGACCATGTACGTGTGTACTTCGAGGATGTATCCGGCTATGATGAGCGTGCGGATGCGGGACATGATGCAAATGCGTCGGAGCCTGGGGTCGCTGCTGAACTGCAGCTGTTGAGTTCGTCGCCTGGTTGGAGCCATCCCCTCCGGACCCGGGGCTGTGAGTCGGAGGGAAGTAAGAAGAGGGAGAGGAACCCGGGCCTGCAATGGGCGAATGCGGGTTCGGAGAAGGCGTGTAAGGCGTGTGCAGCGTCACGCTCCCTCCAGTCCCACTTATGGTAGCGTGAGCACCGTCTCCGCTCGTCACGGTCGTCGCTGACAAGGGCGAATGGCCACTAGAATGGCCGCCACGACGCATTCCGTAGCCCGGGTGCAACATCTGAGTCTGGGCTTGCCCTTGGCGTTGCTGCTGCATATACATCATCGTACGCTGGTGCTGGTGCTGATGTTGTATATGTGGAGGCGCAAATGGCGAAACTGGTGACGCGCTTGCTGGCTGTTTTTGTTCATCTCCAGCAGGTCCTGCGCCAGAAGGTATCGACAGTGAGAGCAAGCGCGGATCGACCATCGAGTTGGTCCTTTCCTGACTCTGCACTTGACTCTGACTTTGACTTTGCGCCTGACTTTGGTCCCGAGTCTTCTTTCCCTCTGTATCTGGACTACCCTCACCATCTGCGTCTCCCTCAATATCGCCGTCGTCCGCATCGTCCCGATCCACAATTGCGTCATGATCTTCATCTTTTCCAACCTTGGGCGAGGACACCTCTTGCGCTTCAGCGTTCTTCTTAGCCGCTATCTCCTCGGCGGTGAGGAAACGACCGCCAGGCCCGCGAGGGCGACGCATCGCGTGTTTGTGTCGCGATTCATGCAGGTATGGCTAAAGAGGGGAAAGAGCAGATTGAGTCAGCAATGTCAAAATTCTGTCAAAATTTGACGTCCGAGAAAACGTAATATGTCAATCATGTCGAAATGATCAATCACAAAAATGTCAGATAGACGTTGGGTAATGCCAAGGCGAGGGCAAAAGAATGTGCAATCAATTCGCACGAAAAAAAAAGAATAAATGAAAGCATCATCCCCGCATCGAGGCAACTCGACGATGCTATTTGAAAAATGGTAAGGATGAAGAAAAGCGGGGCACGGTGGTGTCAACATGGACAACAAAAGGGTAAGAGTAAAGTGAGCTTGTGCGCCAGGCACGACATGTATATAGATTGGGTAACTCAAGGAAGGAGAAACACTGACACTTCCTGGCGGCGCGGCGCAGAAGTGTTCAGGCAGAGTTAAGAAGACAAAACGATCGTAAAGAATCAGCTGAAAGCGACGAGGGACATCTGAGACATCATCAACAGACATGTCCCAAGTCGATAAACAGAGTAGTTGCGGGGAGTAGACCTTCCAGATAAGGAGAAAATTTGGGCAGGGTAGGCAGCAGGGTTGAGTGGGAAAAGTGCGTGCGCGGGAGAAGCACCCGCTAACAGCGAGGTATACTCCTGGCTAACAAATCTGGCATGCGAGCATCCCAGTTTTCCGATAAACCCCTTATACCCAGTGTATTGCCTCTTATTACAGAGAGAAAATATTAAGGGGAATCATCACCAAAAGAGCTCACCTTCCGTTGCCTGGAAAGTCTATGCAGCTCTTCAAGTCGAGCTCGAGCGACACGACGCTTCAGGATCCGATAATACTGTTTTGCGTTCACATACAAAGGTTCCTCATCAAGCGGTTGATCAGAGACGGTCGTGACCGCAGCCCCTGCCGTTACAGGCGGCTCAGTGAGTCCGCTGGAAGACGGGCCAGCTTGAGGCTGCTGAATTGTAGCGTCGGTCATTTCGAGGTCAAGCTCATGGTGCAGATGCGAGTGTTGCGGCTGATGTTGATGTCCGTGCACATGTTGATTGCGAGCGATCAGGTAGTCGTCTTCCCCGATAGGCGTGCCACTGTCCCGCTCGCTTACCTGAGGTGACAGAGTGCGTGAGGGTGGGCGATGGAGCTGCTGAGCATGTTGATGCGCTAGATGCGGATGCCCGTGATAAATCTGCTGCTGGTGCGTCGCAAGCTGTTGACCCTGTCCCTGCTGCGCGCGCTGGTGCGCGTAAATATCATGCTGACCGTGCTGAATCTGGCTCAAATGGATGTCACCGAGAGAGGGATGGGGGTGCTGCTGGCTGTGCTGAGGCTGGTGCTGTTGCTGCTGCTGAGTTGGCGACGGGGAATGATCCTGGTGGTATTCTGTGGTAAAACGAGTGAGATGGTGGAAGAGAACAAGCGGCGGAAGTACGCACGGTTGAGCTGGTGGAGGTGATAAGCCGTGAACAGCTGATCGACGACGTTGCGATGTCCCTCCATGATTGGCTCAGGCAAACACTCAAACCGATTCGCTGAGGAGGACAACATCCTCTCCTTCACTTCCGAATAAGGTAACATCCCCGTGTTATTATGTCAGCTTTTGTCTTACCCTTTCCGTTTCACGTACTCAAAAACAAAAAACAATACATTTGCTTCTGCATGTCGCCAGTCCTCCTCTCTCACTCGCCATCGTCATCAAGCGCTCAACTAGTACTGGAGTTTGTTTGGGCGCAGTAGAGGGAGGAGGTGTCGCGGCTGAGCAGGCTTGCGAAGAGGAGGAAAATTCACAGTCCGGCCAACAAGAATTTCCTGGAACAGTTCTGACTATTCTAAGGGACTTCCTCGATACAATTTTAAACAATCGCATCATCTTCCAGGCAGATTCGGATCTCATACCAAGACCAAGAAAATCCGATTCTGTCGCATGCATGTTGCTCATCATCCTCATCTCCGTCTCTTATCACACCAATCGTATGAACTGTATTATCATGCATCAAAACAAACAAGAGCACTCGCTTTTCAAGGTGACTGGGACGCCAAGTAAGCGGCTCATCTTCACCGTCTGTTATCCGATTTCTCCTCAGTTTGTCCCTCTTCCATTTCATATCCCATCTTTTCCCTGGCGACGTCGGCAGCCTTCCAGGTTCGTAAGGTTAAGGTTCGCGGATGTTAGGATCATGTGACTATGACGCGTTACTTCGGCGGGACGCGCTCGTATGCCACTTGTTTTCTGCCACTCGTCGTTTACCATTTCATCTTCGTTCTCTTCACCGGCATCGTTTTATGCAGTTTATTCTCTACACTCCCGGTGCTTTTCAAAGGCGTTTGGTCGTGTCACCTGCTCCGATATCTGCGCCTGAAAGCATTTGGACATGCCTCAACTTCATGCACGGCTGTTTCAACTTCTATCTGAAAGTGGCTCGGCTCGTGCGAACGATGAACTTCTAGTGCATGATCCAACTGAAGTAGGTACTATTTTTATCTCTGGCCCGCGGAAACTTATTCCTGAAGTGTCGCAACAGACTAGTCTCAATTCACAGCCTAGCGAAGTATCTACATCCAATAGGCTTGCAGCTATGCTTTCTGTACGGCATATTCCGCAGGGGACCATGCTATTAGACAAATCCACCATAAACTCTAGGTCTCCCTCGAACCCTTTATCGACTCCGAGTTCAAACACGCATCATTCTACATCCCAACCACCAGGGCTATCGCCAACGATCCTGATTGTTCTCACAGCCGCTGCTCTAGTATCGTTTACCATCCTCGCGGTTGGCCTCTATTGTTGCACACGATGTCGGAAACGTAACAAGCTTCGAAGCAAGAAGCACAAACGAAAACGAGGCGATGGTTCTCCTGACGAATTGGAAGGGGGAAGAGTAATAGGAACTCCTCTAGAATCTGGGAGAGGAAGTGCCGGAACTGGTTATGGAGTCGCTTCTCCAAGTGCTTTGGACTTTAGTCCTCCTCCTCCGAATTGGAGGCCTACGCTTCCTAGTATCGCATATCTCTCGTCAAGTGCAACTGCGAACGGAACTGGTAATGGTCTGGCAAGCGGTCGCGGGGAGATTCTAGACGCAGAGACGATCATGAGGGAGCGAGAACCAGGGAGACGAAAAGTATACGGTGGAGGCGGATGGGTCAATATCCCAGTCTCAGATGTTATATCTGTCATATCCAACGGCAATCAAGCAACAAGCAGTGCGCTTCATCATGTAAACTCGTTCTCTGGGCAGCCAACCCAAAGCAATACTTTGAGAGTTGGGATAGGGATGCCAGCCGCTCCAGCACTCCCTTCGCATGCTCCGAGGGCATATAGGCCGCCAGCATATCATCGACGTTCTCGCATTGTCCCACTTCGTCCGGATAATAACGCAAATACAGCCTCAGACATCACCAAAGGACATGACCGGCATGTCTCTGGCATATCCCATGCGCAGACACCGTCCGTACCACGTATAGAGGTGCATCCCGCACAAGACGTCCCGAATCAGCCCGCTGAAAAGCGAACAAAACGCCATTCCCAGAAGGTCACTCATGCCCAGAATTCCCGATCCGCGACATCCAGAAATAACCCCAAGTCAAATGCCGGAGACGGGCTCCGGAGGAACAATAACTCAGCGAGTCAAAGTTTACGCCCAGTCTCGGGGTTGGGTATTAGTACGATAAACCTCGGGCGTGGAGCCATCGTTGCTGGCGATGGAAGAAACGTTGGAAGTTCGAAGAATCTCGGTGCGAGACCCTCGTCTCCTGCGAGTCCCAGTGACGAGGATGTCCGACTTGCATATAGGTTTAGTACCGCCTCCGCTGCTCTTGAAACAACAGCGCCTCGAGAAAAAGGTGAAACAGCAGTCGCCCGTAGGAGATCGACTCTGAAGGAAAAGCGAGCCTCTCGTCATTATCCAACCTCTTCGGAGAAATCGAGAACCGCCGGGCACCTGGATGTAGACGAGAGACCTCGGCCCGTGTCGCGCTCTGGATCTATGAAACGCTCCAACACCACTAAGCGGCAAGGACTCGGTGTAGGTGCGGTCGACCAGACCATAAAGAGCGAGCTGCACGATATGCGCTCCCTGGGATCCGAGAGTTTCGACAGCCTAATCGCATATCTCGACGACAGTGTCGAGCCCGAAGATGATAAAATAGATCGTCTGGAACCACGGAATCCCGTATCGCATAATGAACGTCAGCGACAGAGTTTGCTAAAGAACGGGCCAGGGAGAAACAAGAGTATTTCAAAATCAGGTCGTGCAGAGGAAGTGTTGATCACTCGAGAGGAGACGGCGCGTGTGGAAAAGGAGCCATACGATGTCTGGGTGGGTAGCTTAAATGCGACTCCGTCAGAACTACGGCTCACACATGTCGACGTCGACGTTGACAAGAATGTTGTCACGAACGGTCGCATGTCATTAAGAGCTGGCAGAAGAAGTCGGAGTACTAGTGAGAGCGCGCAAAATAATGTGCAGAGGGTGAACAAAGCGCATGCAAAGGCAGATTCGACTCCGAGGATACCTTTGGGAGAGCGCGATACGAACATTGATCCTCGAGGGCGCATGGAAGGAATCAAAGTAGAACTAGTGCAGGCACATCGCGAAACGAGATGCAGGGTAAGGTGGGTATGCATGTCCGAGCACTACGAGCGCGGAGCGCATCACTGAAGGTCAAGAACGAAGACGAAACCGAGTATCTGGCAAGACATGGAGTTACTGCCGAGACTAGGACCGTATCTGGAACTCTTAATTCATCTGAAGTGTCTTCCAGGAAAAGTGCTGCTTCTGGTTCTTTGACTCCTCGGGTGCAGCTTATCTCTGTCCAAGGACAAAAGCTCGGGAACAAAAAAGAGTCAACTTTCCTCTCCGCTAGAGTGCAAGAACCCTTATCTAGTCTACCTTCTTTCTCGGTACCGAGCACCGCTACTCAACTTTATGAGGCTTTCCCGGCTAGCGAGGATTCTTCGCTTGCGTTCTTATCGGATTCGACTACTAGAGCCTCTGGGAATTCTGGTCCGGACCGAAATCGGAGAATAGTAGCTGCGAAGGAAAAACCGTTAGTGTCAAAGGCATCTACTTCTTTAGCGACGTCTTCTTCTAGAACAGTTCGTACTTCTGCGCAAGTTGTGAGCTCTAAGGCTATCTCATCAGCTGCATATATAGCCCGCTGTGCACCAACGCCTCATTTCAAGTCCTCGGCAGTCTTGTCATTCCTCGCTCCTTCGCCTTCTTCAGCTTCGCGGCACCGTCTTCCTTCACCGGGGATATCCCGTCCATCATCTAGGCTTTCATGTGATTCTGTGAGTACTTCGGACTCTGCGTGCAGCGCAGCAAGTGCGTGGGGCCGGAGAAGCGAGTGGGTGAGGGAGAGCTTGACGCCGAGGTTTGATCATTTGAGGGCTGTGTTGGAAGGGAGGTTGGAGGAGACGCCTCCTCCGCCGGTGCCGGTCTTGAAAGAGGAAGTCTAAGATGGGGATGAGGTGAAGGAGAAGGTTTCGGGAATGAGTTGCAATGCATTCGGATTTATTTGCAAAATTTCGGTATTTGGTCGGACAGATCTAATCCTCCTCCAACTGTCTCAATATACGTTGTATGAAACATGGTTTATTAGGACATCTGAAAGCTTATGGTTTTGGTATGTGCTGAGAATGACTCGCTCGCATACTCGTCATTCACTTCGTGATTCTGAACCGAATGCAAGACTAGAGTTCTCTATGAACATACATGGGACATTTGCACAGACTAACATAATATCCAAGACGCATACATACGTCAGAGCGAGCAAACTGAAGTAAATAAACCGATCAAGTAGGGGACACAGATTGGGTACATGAAGAAAGGATGCTGCGCAGCAGGACTGGTATAATTAACGGTTTCTAAAAGAAATTGGATCTGAGAAAGCAGATGAAGGATCATGGACACGGGCGAGAGGCGCTGGAACAGGATTTGGGGAAAGGAAAATGATATCCAAGGAAGTGTTGGAATTATTGTACAAGTCGGTAGTGCGATTGAGCATTAGGAAGTCGTTGGCCTTCCTTGAGATTGTTCCTCAACGAGAGTCTGTTGGCTACCTGGAGCTACGGATGACGGTGATTGTGTTGTTAGGAACCTCCCGATGGACTTTGTCGGATCGTTCCCGCCGCCGCTGCATCTATCGTGGACTTCAAATGTCTCGGATGCTGCTTGAAGTTTTGTGTTTGACTGGACGGACCAGATCGTAACGGTGCCCATTCGAATGGTCGAGAAACGCGAACATGTATGGTAGGGAAGAAAATGCCGGATTTAGCGCGAAGCTCAGTGGATCAAGAGGAATCGCTCTGGGAGTCGGTGTCGTGAAAATGTGTAGAGCTGAGAGCTTATTGTCTCCAGGTATATTAGATAGCATAACAATCTCATCTATGTTGAACCATCGCGTCAGGTGGCAGTTATTGCGCATAAAGAAGAAAACGCGCCTTCGGAGAAAGTGACAATCATCTTGTCGTTATGTCCATGGAAAGTGACAGCTTCTTCGGGTGGACTGGGCTCATGGCCATGCCGAGTACTTCTCCACAATGTGTGTTGATCTCTTTGACGATCAAGGCACGATTTGGTTCAGAGACCATAGGTTCAACTAGCTTGGTTTGGGTCTTCCTTATATTTTAGTAAATTGAGAACATTCACAATTTGAGACGACTTACGTGTCCCCCGTGAAGCAGAATCTTCTCGCAAGCTGACTGCAGCGATATTGACGTGTGTCCACGCAGAACTAGATGGTCACTGTGTTTTTGCTAAATGATGTTGAGGAAGAGGCACCAATTTTACAATATGCAAATAACTCACTAGGCACATGAAAGGAAATGACCGTCCGGTGAGAACTGAAGCAGGCTTTCAAGTGGTTCGAACGCAACCTCACATTTGTGGTTCAGAGCGAGAACATAAGAAAAAACGGATTTATCACCTCCGAGACTCGACAGTCTCCTCCACTGAGTTTATCCGGAATCGCGGGGGCGTCTTGATCGCTCTTTGATACAGCAGAAGGGTCATTACGATCAGGTTGGCCTTCACAAGAGATCAGAATATATGTATGACAGAATTATGGGAACACTAAGTAATGCACCCTTTTCGATGTCACCTGTGTCTCCGTCAGAGCTGACTGGAACTCCATAGATTGAATTCATGTTTAACGTAGAAATTGTGGCCTTAACCAGCTGCCGATATACTCGGAATTTGGGTTTTGTACTAAAGCGGGTCCATAATACTCCGATTAAGTCACTAACTTTCTTCCAGCTCTTCGTATTGTATGGCGCGCAAATGCGCAGAGAATAGAGAGATCGAGCATGCATGAACGCCAACAAAAACTACAGGAATGATAGCAGATGCAAGAACACCCTATAAACTCATCAGTCATTCAACCTCAAGCAGATGGTATGACTTATACTCACCTCTTGATTGGCGACCAGAAATGCAAAAAGGCATAATCCGATAGCAAATGTCAAGAGCGCCGCTATCAGGGCATACACAGGACCATCATGGAAGATTGCATCGGCCAAAGTGGAAAGAGCCAAGTTCGGTCGATATCTTATGAATGCATCAGCATCAATCACGATATCTGGTATACTTACATACACCGATGATTGGCGCCATATCATGGGAGAGAAGACTGTAGATCGCAGTTGCGGTACTGAACAAAGCGAAATGAACCATAATGTATTTATCACTGTTGTCAAAGCTCTGTTACTTTCGCCAATAGTGATCTGCAGCGTCGATGCAGTAACGCCCAAGAGGAAAGTCGCAACAGTAGTCAGGTTCTGGTCCCGCTGATCCTGAGCTTCGCGAATCTTCTCGACGTCTGCCATGTATTTAGATCCCTTTACATGTACACTGGCTCAAATGAAAGCTCACCCTTTTCAGCGATGTGCTTGAGACCATCAACGAAGGTTTTAAGTTCGCTTATCAATGGCCCAAAGACGGATTCTAGGTACCGGTCTAGCTGGCATTCGCTCTTAAACCGTTGTCGATAATCCTGCTTGCGCCTCTTACCATACTCGAAGTCAATCTTTGCTGCAATGACCTACTATATTATTACCTTCACTTCGGACGTCAGAGAGGAAGATGCATCCGCACCTTTGCGTGCTTCCTTATTTCCTTAAGCGAGCCGAAAAACTTGTTATCGAACACATCAAGCTCGTTAAACGTTTCCAGCACTTTGGAAGCGGTCTCTCTGCATCTGTGAAGTGAATGTGGGAAGGCGCTAGTTTCTGCGGGAAATTAATGTATGAAATCTATTAGGAAAGTCCCTATGCACATACTCAGAACCGCGGGTTTTTTGGTCCAGTCCCCAAATAGCTCTCTGTGCGATCAGGAGTATAATATTGGTCTGTCATAGACTGGAAAGACAAACCTGAGTCTTTGAAATGAGCGGCCAAGCTCTGTTAGAGCCTCCGCACCTGGCTTACCGTCCCCAAGAGCATTGAGTAAACGTCGGACCTGGAGAGTCTAGAATACGCTTACTAGTAATTCGTGGACATGTCTAAGTACATAAGCAACTCACCAACTGCGCGTGATCTTCACATAACCTTCCGCGATAAGGCAATAAGACAATTTCTACCAGCCAATATGCAAGGGTTGACTCACTTTTTGAAACTATGCAATATTTCATATTCGTGTATAGTCTTATTTCTGCTCGATCTTCGGCCATTGCGTAACTTCTCCCGAGAATCTGTTTGACACCTCAACAGCAGAACGAAAGAAAGGGCTGTAATGCGAGACTTACTGATCTTTGTCTTGTCGGATTTCTACGCTGTTTCGATTTTTTTTAATGCACCAGAGCGAAAAATGAATAACTGTTGGATCCTCTTACAGGAGTTTGAATCAGAACCGACACCTGCAGTAGGAGTTAAGGCTATAATAGGATTAACAAAAGGTATAAGGAGAAGGAGCGAGAAGTACTTGGACGTTCCGCCACCGTAGACATGAGAAATCGAATACTCCAGTCCGTCAGTATGTAGAAGAAGAAAACGATGGCTGTCGCCGCAAGTGTTCTGCGGAGCATAAGTACGAGAAACAATGCTGTAAAGACGTGTCAATACTTCACGTCGACTTCTGTGCAGACCTCATTGCCACAGTAAAGCTGTGCGGCATGAAAATAGGTGTTAGCGCCTATATCGTTGCTACAGTAATGCAGTCAACTGGCTGGACCCTCCAGAACAATCACTTACCCCATTCAAGTCGGTTGTAAGTATTCTTAGACGGACAGTAGTAAACACTTTGCATGTGCACCAAGCTGGAAGGTTCTCCGCGAGCGGATTTTACACAATAGACTCGTTTAGCTAGACGCAGTTCGAAATTCTTCTCAGAAGCCGTGGATGAATGTTCACAATACTTGAAGTAATGAGCATTTTCCGGCGGAAATAATACCTGGTCACCATCCGAGGGCAGAGCTGCCATCGGTAATAATTCATGCGGGGTTTGGATAAGATAAATAAATTCCGTTAATCATGTCGTCGTGCCTCGTAATCATTTACAACTTCGAATGATTCACGCCTCCAGTCTAACACGGAGGCAATTTCGGACGAGAACAAAATTCAGTGTCACAGAGAGAAAGCGCATGTCAAAAGAACTGTGGCGATCACGACTTACACGGCGAAGAACACGTAATCCTCATTCGAGTAAGTTGATCCAATTCCGACATTCGATGTGAAGACCATTGGCTCATCTATCGGCCAATGACATGCAACATAACAATGTCCAGGCCATCTTCAAGCAACGAGAGAAAACGACCACCAGAAGAAAGAAAGCGCCGTTTGCAAGCAGGATGCCTCGTTTTGACGATGTGCCATAGAGCAAGACTGCAACGCGGAAATTTTAATTTATCGAGGAAGTTACAAGGTGACTCTCACTCTCTAAGACACGCGCAGATCAAGAATGAGCATCATACTGACTCGCGAAATGCACTACTGAGATCTTGTGAATGATCGGGCCGGATGAAATTCTCTTTGATCTCCTTGAGACGAGCAAATGGTGACAGGACTCTGAATCTAGCACCTATTTTAGCCCTTCATCTAAGGTCGAGCTTCAATTTTGCACTTCGGTTATAATCAAAGAGCGTGTTCACCTTGAGAGGACTTGGACTTGAACTCCTGCCCGAGGACGGCCACTCCCGGCACCAAAGCATGCTTGTCTCATTGCTGTTTACTGCTTCAAAAGACCTAGACAGCAATGATTCTCACAGCATCTATCAATCTGCTTCACCTCCTGTATGCTACCCGTTCGTTGCGACCCTATCCTTGAGGCTGTTTTAAAGCGGGTAATTTTGGAGGCCTACGGAGAGATTGTGAGTATAACGGAAGAAGAAAATGAGGCTCCGCTTTTGGTGGTGAATTTGAGACGATCACCGAATACAACAACGCAACGGAACGGTCTGGAAGTATGCCAAACGCTTCATAGACGTTGAAAATTTAAGGTGTTGAGAAAACATCTATCACAGCCATCAGGTCTTTCGGGTGTGGCTCAGAGTTAGAGCTGGTTGCTACATGTGTGCAGGGATATTACATAGAACCTCAGAGAAAGAATCCCGAAACAACTCGCGACGACGTTGTTGTCCAAGATGACAAAAATGCACATAAGTGCATCAGAAACAGCATTTTGCCTTTCTCAGCAGCGGGATGGATCCAGCCGGGAAAGCAAATGTGCTCAAAAATAAGAGGCTCTTCATGAATCAGTCAAAGGAATGGAACTCACAAGCTTGCGAGATCCGACGTTGGATAAACCTGAGCCTCATGTTACCGTCAATGATGCGCTTGCTTTCTGCGGAAGTTATGTCGAACGACCGACTTGCTTCGTTCAATGGCTGTGAACGCCCTTTTGCCCATCCGGCTTCACGCTGTAGGATTTTTGTGCATGATACACTTGCGGATGCCAGTCTGTTGGCACATCATTTAGTTAGCTTTAGTTTTCACGTTTCCCCCATGTGTAGTTTAGTTTATATAGCTGGTAGATAGCAAATGTAAGAGGGATTCTTCCCTCTCGACTATCACTCTAATACTACGGTTAATCCAGTCAGTAACGGTGTGATCTGAGTGCCAGAGGAATCTCTCGTGTGACCGAATCTTACCATTCGTCACATATTTTTGACTGTTCAACCGAACTGCTTCGTATTTGATCGCTATCTTGGTAGTCGACGTTGTCGAGGAGCCTACAGGTCTGATCAACCTACTGGTACCCGCAATAGTTGACTTATTATCTAGAAAAACACAAAAATAGCTGAGTTTCACTGATTTTCATTTGTTCTGTGTTGTTTTTGAGTGCTCACCGTATCTATGGATCCACCAAAGAATATTATAACGTTGCGCAACAAGGAAGGACGTGTTCGGGAAGTCAATAGAGACATACCGATTGTAAAACGTCAATACCGGGGTAGACGGCTGTCTGTGGGGGTTGTTGAAGAACAACTCTCCCCGAATTCGATTCGTACTGAACAAACGAAGAGAAAAGAGTCAGAAGAAGATACTCTGACTGGTGGGGACGCTCACCGAGAGGAGGTTCGGGGATTACGTGCCAATCCCGCGAATGTTACCAAAGAAGTACAAGGTACTCACCGGATTGACGTTGATGATAATCCGTCTATATCCAACTGGAAACCAGCGGGGTACTACCCTTCGACCGGTCCAGCTACTGTAATTACATCAGAACCAGTAAAATCAGAAAGAAATTTGGGAACACGCACCAGAACTGGGGAACAGACCCCCATGAGTCAGTATAGCACAGTACCAAGTAATGTACTGAGCCATACCACAGCTGATAACGAAGGTTTTATCCCAGTAAGCAGGAATAGACGAAATTCCGAAGGTAAACGTACCAGTAAGGAATTATCGACGCAAGAACTCGAATCAGCTGCGCAGAAAGTGCAACGCATGTTCACTGACATGAGGCTCGAATTTGGACTAGACGAATCCAATAGATTCGTGGTTGCGCCACGAGGCGAATCAAATATTCCTCTTAAGGAGGCAGTAAAGAAACTCAATGAAGAGTTGAATAATCCACCTCGGGAAGGGAGCCGCAAGTCCGACAAAGTCGAGGAAGAGAACGAAGATGATCAGTTCTCGGTTTTCTCGACTCAGACCGACTCGAAAAGTAAGGCCGAGCGTAAAGCGGACAGGAGGGCCCAGAAAGAAGAGAAGCGGTTTCAACGTCGTGCAGAGGAGATACGAGAGTGGGCTTCCGCTAGCGCAGTAGGGTTGCCCATCTCCAGCGGATCTCTTCGAGTATCAGGATATGACCAGGAATCTATGAGTCAGGACACGAAGACACCAGCAAAATTTAAGGGTAAATTACCAGACCCTGATAATTACGGAAACGTGGGACTGGCCTTCACGTCTATCTCCGATATAGATCAGCAGATGGAGTACCTTCAGGCAATCAAGTTCAGACGTATGCAAGAACAAGAAGAGGAGAGAATGCGTGCCAAAGAGGCACGCACGCAGACCTTTCGCTCAGGATACGCCGGACCGTCTACCTGGGATGCCTCATCTCCTGACCAGCTAATTGAAAAGGAAAAGAAAGAAAAACAGAGAACTCATCGTCGGTACAAGTCCAAATCCAGGTCGCCTAGTAAGGAGCACAATAGGGAATTCGACCGAAAGAAGGAGAAGAACATCAAGCGAGATCCAAGTGAACACGGGGACAGACACGAGTATAGCACGCGTCAATTCCACAGAGGACCCCCAGGAAGTCCGGATCACAGTTCCGATGAGAGCTCGGATGACAAGAGACGAGGCAAGGCACCCAAAGACTCGGACACAGGCAACGAAAGCAAACTATCAGATGAATTATCTGATAGTGAGCTTGATGGACCCAGACAGTCGGTACGAAAAATAGCCATTCTTGCTGGAAGACACAAGTCCCGAGTACAAGAGACCAAGAAAGCCAAGAATAGGGAAAAGCGAGACAAAAGACATGAGAAAGAGAAGAAAGAACGACATACAGGTCGTTTCGCGTCAATCAAGCCTTCTGAGAATTTAGGTCATCAGAGTTTTCTCAAACAAGCAATTCGTCGATCGTCTCGTAAACCTACCAGCCCATCTTCAAGTAATCCAAGTAGTTCGTCTAGCTCTTCATCAGATGATTCTGATTATTCGAGTGATGATACGTTAATGGAACCCTCAAGTATTAATTTGAGTGATTCGGAACATACCAAATCCAAGAAGAAACGAGCTAAACGTAGATGGAAGAAGAACATGTTACTCCTCAAAATTCAATCTCAAGGAGTAAAAGCGATTCCACCTACCCCGTACGATGGAGAAGCCAACTTGACCAAATTTAATAAGTTTGTGGTCGAAACAAACTTGTATATGCGCCAAACAGGGTTAGAAAGACTTCCAAGACAACAAGTAGGTGTCTTACCTAGTTTCTTGAAAGGTAAAGCAATGGAGTTTTATCGCCAGAAAGTAGGTATTGAAGACCAAAAATGGACTTTGTCGAAGTTCTACACCGAGTTAATGAATTACTGCTTTCCAACAAATTATTCTGAGGACTTACGAAGACAATTCCAGCGTATGAGACAAGGACGCAAAGATATACAAAAATATTCGTATGAAATGGAAGTCATGGCCGAAAACCTGGGAGATATTTCAACTAGGGAATTGATTCGCAGAGTATGGGAAGGCTTACATCCCGAATATCAAAGACAATTGCGTCTAGATAACTTGAGTCCCGATACTGTGTCTTACGAAGATCTGCATGATCGACTGGACAGCATAGAACGAGCTAACGAAGCAATTGGTGTAAAATGGCACGAGGGAATTTATACCAAAAATTATAGTCAGCAAAACTTACGTTCTGAACGTCCAGAAGAACGTAAACACTCCCCAAATGTCAAAGGCAAGCAGCCATGGAAGAACAGACGTCGATTTGAGGAAAGCGAACGATCACGTGCAAAACCGTCTCATCGGAATGTTAGTGCTAACAGCACAAACATTCGCCCTAATAATGCAAAGAATAAGGACAGAGACGAGAGAAATAAGAAGAAAGGCGCACCTAAGAAAGATAGACGTCCAAAGACCGAGAATCCATATGTAAAGAAATGGAGTAAGGAGAAACTGGATGAAATGCGAGCTAAAAATCAATGTTTCATATGCGAGCAAGTTGGACACATGGCGAAAGATTGCCCAACTAAGAGTACTGTCAAAATGGAAACGACGCTACCTAGCACCTCCAACGCAGTAACTGTCAATTACGCAGCGTTGGACAAGCTTCGTTCGATGAATCAAGACAAACAGTACCTAGACCTGGAAGTGGTTACACAAGGAGCTTCATCATCAGCTGGACAACATACAATCAATGCCTCAATGATATATGTTGACGAGACCGAATACGACGAACCTGATGATGAGTTGGAGAGCGATCCGATGAGTTACGAACTCATACGAGACATGTTCCGCTTGTCTCGAACGGATCTACTAAACACCAACCATTTTGTAACCTATCAGTCAAATGCATCAGAACGCGAATTGAATGTCAAACCATTGAAACATCACACAGGGAAATTCACCAAACCAAGAATGATACGTTGCAATGGAAAGAAACCATGGGAATATAAGGATGCGTTCAGTTATGGTGCGATTGAATGCTTGAAAAATGGGATACCTTACCCATTTGACCGAAAATGCGTCAAGAAATGGAAACACCAGTATGGCATTTCGAAACGGTTCCAGGTTACCAGAGTAAATGACGAATATTTCTGTGTCGAAGATTGGTGGGACAGAGATGAATTCATGTTACCAGTCGAATTGGCGTACATGCCTGAATTCGACATAAGAACATGGTATGCTTTAGGAAGAGAAGCAAGATACTCACCAGATGTTGTGAATACGAATGGGGTAAGGGAAGAAATCGAAGATATCTTCAACCCTAGACTGTTCGATCACCTAGACGAACCTGGAATTGAGCAATATTTTGAACCACGACTATTCGATTTGGACGTACCATGGAATAATCAACAAGTTATAAACTTGTTGCGAGGTTACTCAGAGCAGGAATGTGAATTCTTAGTGTATTGTGCACTAGCTTACCTAGTACATGGCATATTGGAGCGAGCAAACGAAAATACTGTGACAAAGATTAAGTATGAATATATTGTCAGGAGCTACTCCGTGAACGCTGTACAGACTAAGAAAAATGTACATTCTGTACCTATGCTCGAACGAACATCTGCTTACGCAAAAGACTTCAAGAGAAGTATCCCGAGTCCCATAGTCGTGATTGTACACCTTGAGGGACAGCCTGCAAGAGCTTTGGTCGACTCAGGATCACTTGCAGACTTTGTATCATCGAAATTTGCTGATCAGATTGGTCTAAGACGAATTCCACTAGCAAAACCGTTAGCAGTGCAATTGGCAGCCCAAGGATCGAGAACGAAAGTGAATTACTGTGCCTTGGCAGAACTCAAGTTTGGGAGTGTGAAATGTAAGAGACATTTCGACATAATGAATTTGGACAATTATGATATCATCCTAGGGACCATTGAATCTGTACTTCGCAGAGTCGCATCCAAGAAATACAGATCATTAATAGATGGAAAAGATGCTTACGAGCAAATTCGAGTTGTCCCAGAACATGTATCGAGAACTATATTCAATACACCTGACGGCACAATGGTTAGTCAAGTAATGCAATTGGGAGATTGTAATAGTGGAGCGACGTACCAAGCTCTAATGAATCATATCTTTCAACCATACCTGGGAGATTGGATGGATATCTATCTTGATGACCTGGTGATATATTCTGATACGGTCGAAGATCACATTCGACATCTGAAAATTGTTATCGACATTTTGCGCAAAGAACAGTTTTACCTTAGCGAACACAAAATGCAACTGTTCCAATCAGAATTACGCATATTAGGACATATAGTCGACGATAATGGTATCAGAATGGACCCACATAAAATAGATTCGATTCAGAAATGGAAGGTACCGAGCAGCAAAGATTCATTGAAACGATTCTTAGGAGCTGTAGGATCATGGAGAATTTATGCACGATTGTATGTTTACTCACCGGAATGGTTCATTTGCTACCTTGTAAGCAAACGTACAGAGCCAAAGAGTTTGCTGAGTTAATATTCGAAAATGTATACAAATTGCATGGCTTACCTGCATGATACACTTGCGGATGCCAGTCTGTTGGCACATCGGAAGTTCCTCAATCTTGCATGAACCTCATATCTATGAGGCTCATGTACAACTCGAGGCACATCAATTGATGGCATCACATTGCATTCCAAGACACTATGGAGGTTTAAGCGACAGTTCTCTTCGATGTGGATGTCGACAAAAGAGGCGTGTCGTGTGTCGGAGGAGGTTCGTGGGATTACGTCAAGTCAGGAATTCTGGTCACCATGTGTGACAGGACGCGACAACTATGGTCAGTCACGTTCAAAACCACCTGTCGACAAGTATTAAGCCAAGACGATATGGGCAGTTGTAAGTACCTAATCGCGAAAAGGACAAAGGAATGTACAGCCTCAAGATCGAAAGGCCCAGAGCGGTCTCGACGCCGAGTTGCTGGTCCATTGCAATTTCAAGTTAGTCCACCAAGTTTGCCGTTGCCTAAGGGTAGCACCGCTAACTTGTCATTTTCCCTTCAGTCAAATGGTTACGATGGAGATTGAATGACTTTTCATGGGACGTTGCATGATGCGGGACTGATCATGTAAGGTAGACGTTGTCATGCCCTGAGGCGTGCAGGTTCTTCTAACATCGACTATTTCCTCAGACACTTTGGATCTGTCATGCGTTTCATTGAAGAATACCGTAATACTGATAAATCGTTACAAAGATTTCTCCGAATACTTGAAAAGCAGGGCAACCCGTACTTACTGCGAGGCTAAGCCCGTCGCGTTTCTTTTTCCACTGTTGCCTTTGATTCTTGCTATAAACACCGATCTGTTTTGTTAGAGAGTCCTTAATTCTTGAGGCCGCTTGGGTGGTAACATAATAATATTGCGGCGCGAGACTAGACAATACGAACCTAGGAAGGTCAAGGCTCGGCCATCGGGGTTTCGAAATATCACTGATTCTGGCGCTCGTTGCTATCGTACCGTATACATTTCTCCACAGACTTACTCTGGTGCTTCAGCATGTAGTCTCCGTCAGCCAAGCCTCATTCGAAGCGAATCGTTGTAGTGTCCTTGTAGCTGTCCTTGTGTATGCAAGGCACACGCACTTTCCTTCCCACCCGTTTCAACAGTTATCCCCGCTTTAAAGTGGCAGTAAAAATAACTAAGCCCATCGCCGAGCCCGTGATTCCTGCAGAGATCTGGCTTACTGAAGGAGGTCAACGTTGTTTGCCGAACTTCTCTACGTATATTGCAACTGTACAGAAGATGACTAGAATGCGTGGCTCGGCTTTGAGAGCTTATCAAAGAATAAGATGTTCCTTGATATATGGTATTGATCTGAATGAACCTCTGCCGAAAGACTTGGCCGGAATTACCATGCCGACGTTTATCACGTCGGATCCAACTGAGGAAAGCCTGCTCATCCCTCTTTTTATGCCATTTTCTCGTTGTATACTGTCTAGGACCCGGCCGTGCGTTCCCACCTTGTCCTTTATGTTTTGGGGCAATGAGCGAATGGCATCAAGGTTCGACGATCGTGCATATGTTGGACTGTATTCCTGGTCCGAATACACACACGCACAAGTCCAAGAACTCGGACATCAAATCAAATCTCCTATGCCGATTGGTCTGGATAACTGTTACATCACGGCAGACGTCGAGAAGAATCTACTCGTATTGTTCCGCGAGGAACCATGCTAAAGAAGCAAAGTACATCAAGTAGTGACTACGAAACCCGAGATGAACGGAAAATACTAAGGAACGAACCAAGTGTTTTTGTTTTCGTTTTCGTTTTTTTCCTTTCGCCCTTCTTTCAAAATACTATGCGATTCATCGGAAGGTGCAATTAATCGGAGACAAAGAGCGGCAAAGAACAGAGTCCCGATAGACACTGAAATTCTGCCATCTATTCGCAAGTTTCAAGCAAGAGGACAGATACACAGCTACACTCTCTAATTTTTCGATAATACTTATGCGTAAGGTCGTCTCTTGTCCATTAACTTGCTTTCTCGAAAGCATTCTATGTACATTGAGAATCTGTAAATATGTATCCCCAGAATGAAGCGGCGATATAGTGGGAGCCTTTCCGTGTTTCATCTTTTCACTACTAACTCCACCACAAAGGCTTCCAATTCTTCGTACATGTGAAAGCCTCGCGATACCAGTGCTCCTGCGGCGTGCCGTCTCTCGAACATCCGAACCTCATTCATTTGCCTGAGAGTGGTGGATCTCCATATTTCACACGCATTACTGATAAGAAGTCTGCTTCGTGATCGAGTCGGATTAACTCGTAGGATTTCACGTAACCGAAGCCTTTGAACGAATCTTCTCTTATGGATCTTCCAGGCATCCCTACTTGCCGCGGAGTTGGAGAGAATTTTTATGCCAAGGATGCGTTGCACTTCGACACGATGCAAACTCTAAGAAGTGGTTTGCTATGTGAATAGCCAATAAGAGAATTATAATTGGTGTCTCCCGAAACAGAACAGATGCCTTTTACAAATAACAGTTATCTACCCAATGAACCAAATAATAAAACGAAAGCGTACGTCATTATAAGACCTTGTATCAAACTGGTTGAGACATGCATCCGGGAACGCAATATCCGCGTAGAGATGTGAAAAAATAAAGAACACAGTGCTTATGGAATATTCGTACAGAACAGGTGCTGGCGAGTTGTGCAATACAGAACACGAAGAACACGTAAGCCGAGAAACAAACCGGCTAATGTAGGAACGGAATATAATGACAGCAGAACGACATACAAAAACACAAAAGCATAAATGGTATCGACAGCGAGAAACTAGAAAGATACATAAATTTGATGTGATCACGGACGCATGGTAGGATTGCTTTGACCTCTTCGCTGGAGAGGACTGGTCGTGAAGGGACCCGGTGGCGGATCAACAGATAAAGCATAATCATCGCTAGACATTGGTGTTGGAAATGAATTCTCAAACGAGCCAGACGGAAAGTGAAATGCCCCAGATAGGGAAGAAGTTGATGGAACAGAAAACACGGCAGACACCGGGGTCTCGAACTGCACCGAAGAGTCAGTGGGTAAAGGCCCATCCTGCTGTTGAGGCCACTGCATTTCCGCAGCGAGAGAAGCGAGAGGATCATCATGCCCGGATGATTGGTCGATCTGCATGTCGGGGTAAGACTCTTGAGCGTTGCTGACCGCGTCCAATGTTTCGTCCACCTGCACGGAAGAGCCTTGCTGGTCCCCGACCCCGGAACTATCGGTCTTTCGCCTCCGCCTGCTACGTCCTTTCCCCTTCATCGCTTCCTTGTCTTTTGCACTTTTCTCGTACGGCCTTTTCGATTTCCCAGTCTTCTTTGCACCCACGGCACCGGATGAGTTTGCTGACCGGTGATCTGTTTGAGCTGCGGTTTCGTCGCAATCCGCCGAATCTTTATCTGCTTCGTCCGTACCGTCAACTGTATGCGCAGAACGGGGCGCTCTTGTGCGCATCCCTCGCCTGGACATGGTCGGGAATGTACATCGTATATTCCGACGCTCGCATTGACTGTTTTGAGAAAATAATTATCAATTACACACGGAGCAAAAAGGATGAGAATATAGCAGGAAATCATTTACGCACTTGCATATTGTCGGATCGCCGCACTTGCTTGCACCGCATGCGATCTTCCTGTTGCGACAAAAATGACAGGCCATCTTCGGAGGTGTCTTCTTCTCCGTCGACAACTTTAGGCGCTGCGATTGCTTGGAGCCTGGTCCACCATTACCCTTTCCGGGCAGTGACAAATGTGGTCCATGTGAGCCACCCTCAACAAAGCCCCATCCCTCTCCTTGTTCTTCTTCCTTAATACCTGCTGCTTCGAGCTTCTTCAGTATGGCTTGCTCCTCTGCGGGATCTGCGTCCTCCATCTTGTCTGGACTATCGGGGCGGGAATCATTCACGATGTCTTGTTGCTGATCAGGGCATTCTTCTGACGTTTGCGACTTAGGTCTGGGGTTAATGAGGTCGTGCCAGAGCTGACCACGTTTCATGAGCGGGTGAGGCAGCACGGTTTCCAATGCTGGGTGATCCCCACTTCGAGCACCTGGCGGACAGGGTGGAAGATGAATAGGGTCTTGTTCAGAGTCATCAGTCAAGTATGAGCGTCCATCATATGGTTCCACGAATGTCCCTCCAAGACCAGATACGTGCGTAGAGAGATGACCATCATGTCTTATCACTGATATTACGTTCTTCATCAAGGAAGGCGGAGGACCGGCGACAGCTTCAGGATTCGCTGGTGTCTCGTAAGCATAATTCACCTGGGGTCGTCGAACAGAAGGAACAGATGCATCACCTGGCGTGATGACTTCATCGGTAATCGCCGGTGAAATAGGAGATACGAGTGAGGCTGTCCCTAGATGTGGTTTTACAGCGGCCGTCCTTTGTTCAATTTCAAAGACCGAACGTGCAGGGACCCAATTTTGCACCGGCAGCTGGCTGAAAAACTCTTCGTCGCTCATTTCTTCCGGACTTGCAGAGGCTGGCTCCCCATGGCGCGCCATTGCTTCACGTGTGAGCTCTCCCGTGATGCCTGCGCCCACATCAGGAGCGCCATCGGTTTGAGGGCCCTTCTCGATTGGCGAGGAAAACAAAGCTGCATCATTTGTTATACTCCGCTCGAGAGCGCTAGTCTGTTTAATGCGCATCTCGGGCGGCGGATCGCGACCATGCGTGAGACGGTAGGACTCTGCCAATGAGCATCGATTGAGATTCTGAGCCTGCGCCCATTGAACATCATTTAGTGTCTGAGTCGCCAACCGGGGAGTTGTGGGGCTTTCCTCGGAAGCCTCATCGCGCAGACTTGAGGTGCTCGACGACTCCGGAGCAACGGGTGATGGCTGAGCACTGGCAGTTGCAAACGACGGCGCTGGAGAAGTATTTCTACTCTCGTCGACATTGTCACGACCTGGTGGGGCTGCAACGGTATGCCGTCGCGGCAGACTACTTTGAGATGGGCGATTTGATGACTCCGGACGTGCCGGCGCTAATGCTTGTGCACGAGGAGGGATTGGGGGTGGTGGCATCAAGGCATTGTGCCCTTGTAGTCGCTGAGGTCCTGAGCTTCGCTGCAAACCGCCCGCGACTTTTGGTGAGGATTGTGCCGAATGGCTACGAGGGGGAGTGGCCTGTAAAGAAGGAGGTGCAGACTGACGAGAGTCGGCATGTGCCAAAGGCATATGTATCTGATTTGATGGAAGCGCAATTTGAAGGAACGGGGCATAAGGATTGAAGATTTTAGAACAAAGAACCTGTGGGGAATGGTCAACACTCACCGACTCGCCGACTCTCGAAGCCGAAGGTTGATATTGCTTCTGTACGTTTGCGATGCTATTCTCCTCGAGCGTGTGACGAATTGGTCGAGTGTCCCGTGGTTCATGAGAGTGACCCCCGCCGACTGAACCAGATCCTGCCTCTACACCGGACAATCGCAAGTTGCTATGACCTTGCGAAGCAGAACTAGGCCCAAATCGTTGTTCGATTATCGACGAGTCGAGAAACGGCGTATTTGGGTCTGTTGGTGTTCGATCCTGTGGAGCCAGAGGAGAGCTGAACCATGAACCCGCGTTGATGTCAGATTGGTTGAAGCCGAGGTACATTTCTTCGGGAGCATCGTAAGAATTGTTCGGTTGTGCGTAGGTCCACAATTGTACCCCACCGCCATTACCATATCTATCAAGTGTTCGGTCACTGTTATCCACAGCGTTAAAGGTATGGTCATTGGGGATGATCGGATACTGAGAGGAGCCCGCGACGGTCGATGACACTGACGAAAGAGACAGACTGGTCGAATATCCAGAGAAAGTCACATCATTTGGCCACTGTTGCACGTCGGATCGTATGTAAGCGTTCAGTTGATGGGTCTGATCGTAAGACGACGGTGAAGTTAGTGATACATCTGTTTGCGCATATACGAGCTGAGATTGTGATTGATTCTGCCCACTTTCGCCGTGATACATTTGATGCTGAGCACGTAACGAAGCAGAAGGATCGGAGAATTGCGCGTCAGACTTCGAAAAGTGACCAGACGTGCTCGCCTGGAACGCTACGTCTCCTGCACTAGAGCCTGCGCAAAGGTTTGCAAAAGCAACTGGATTGAATTGCTCGCCCGCGTGCTCTACCAATTGCGATGGAGACGCGGACGATCTGTTGTAATCCGACTCAGGCGCAGGGTCCAAGGCAGCAGCCAGGGACGAGGACGAGGTTTTCGGAATTGATAGCGGGCTTGAGCGGATCGGAGGATAAACGGTGGCGTCGTATGTAAATCCAGACCCGCTTGGTGTCGCGAAATTATACTGCAAGGTGGGGTAGATGATTGTATGGCTCGCAGTTGGAGTTGGCCTGGAGGCCTGGTCTCGCGCGTGAGTGTACATTTCGAAAGGGGCCGAATGCGAGCCCTTAAGTATGAACTCTGCGGTCCTGTTCTGTTTATCGCTACCCAGGATTTATTTATGCAGTGTTCTGAATACTTCGAAATCAAATGTGGATATGAATCTAGGGAACTGAAATTAGAAGCGATGTCGAGAGTTGGTGGGACTGAAGATTCGGCATGAAGATTCAAATTGGCCAGAGATGAATCAGAACAAAAACCAACCGGGACTTCTGCAAATTTGATGAAATAAGAACGAGAACGCTTACCTTATTGACTAAATAAGGTGAATCAAAGAAGCTGAGTTACTCGAACTAGACCCTTTCAGGAGGGTGTGGCGATGTCGTTGATTAACAGAGGTGATGCTCCAGTTGATGTGCGATGCGGAAAGGCCGAGAGTCGACGGGAAGCGGAGGAAACGGAGGACGGGCTAGTCGGTTAGCACACGAGAATCGCGGGTGCTCGCCTTGATTCGCACCTTAAAAAGTGCCGGTCAGAGGAATGGAAAGGAAAGCCTAGTCATCAAGTTGATGTACCTGCCCTGTCGATTTTGAGATTCGACTGAGCGAATGGAGGTTCCTTTACAGAACCTGCCCGGTTCGGAAGTAAGTAGTGAGAAATGCAGATGTTCTGAATGGAACTAAGTCCAAAATAGAAAATCCATCAAAGCACATGGACTCACCAGCGTTTTCGAGTCACTAGGTCGGAACCTGCATAGAGGGGGAGAAAGAACGAGGTCCTAGGTATTCAGTAATTCTACGTCAATATAACCTGCAGACGTAGGATGATATTAGCAATCGAAATCGGATGCGCGCTTAGATGATGAACGGATAATCCCAGAAGCGCGCAAAGAAAATATTGGTCAGACAGAGTACTATGGCTAGATTGCAAAAGTGCGGGAGAGAATTCGACAATAAATGTAAAGAAGACACAGATAACAAGAGAAAGGAAGGTATGTAACTCACGTTACGTTACAACCCGCTACAGGAACGTGTCATGAACAACTGACTGGGGGAAATTGAATTAAAGCCAAAACAAGCTTACCAGTTGGACTCGGTGCTTCTGGCCGCATGAACAAATCGGGCCGCTGATTCACAGATAGGGGGAAAGACGGAACCAAAACTTCCTTGGATCCTGGCTTCAACTTTCTTATGGATTGCGAATGAGTTGGATGAGCAGCAAGTATAACAAACACGACCAGTGAGGGGATTTGAAATAGCTTACAGGAATCGCACACCCAGCCGGTAGAAATTCTCTCGGGTGCTTCCTCGGCAGAAATGATGAACCAAGAGGGAGCCACGCGTACGGGTTACTCTGGAACCACCGACCGCGTAGACCGTAACGGATTGCCAAAGCGCGGAGGATCTTCAACCCAGAGGAGTATCAAGCTCGTGATAACGCGCCTCAAACACAAAGCACGCGTCCCTCGGCGTCTTTTCAAAGCGCTTGGAATCGCGCACGACGCAGGAAAGGGTAGCGAAGGATGCAAGGAGTACGAGGGTAAGAAAGGAGGAGAGGGTATGAGGAGTAACCTGCGAGAGAGGCCTAGCTCATGCTTACTAGACAAGTTAGCGCGCCAAGTACCTGGGAAGGTTATCTTGGGATCTATTCCTGTTACTTATGTCACGGCATCTTCAGTTCTTTCAACTTTATCTCTCGGGTAAACCCCGAGGAAGCTATTTTTTTTTTACAGTAATAATAAATCGTCTCGGTAAATTATTTATTGATTGTGACACGTGTCACAGTAGCCACCCTGTGCTGTGCTGTGGCAGACTTGAATCTCCCGAAATGGCTGCGATCTGATACACTCCCTGTGCCCTTATTAATATTCATACTCACAGATACATACGCACCCACAAGCCGATGGACGGTCAGCGGAAGCAAAATGGCCTTCATCGGAAGCTAATTCTACCCACAGCTTTTCTCTTCTCTCTTGTCTTTCCCTATTCAGCACATGGGTTCCCGCGGAAGCCGCAGGCTTATCGTCGTTGCCATCCACTTGCTAATCGTATTCCACAGGAACTTCAGAAACTGCGCAGAACTGTGCCTCAGGGTAATTTACTGCAAATTAAATTACCACTCAAGTGCTCCTGACCTGACCGAACTACCCGTTGCACTGTATACAAAACGCCAATCGGCCAAGATCAATCACGACTTTTCGTGCGAGGCAAGAGTACGAACCATGCAGATCGTCCGAAGGCATCGCAGAAAGCAAGTCGCTCCATCGCATCGTCTCAAACGTCGGAAGACGGAAACATGTCGAACAAATATCAAACGAGGCATGTCTCAGCAAGCGTTATCGGTCCCATCGTGTGTTTCCTCGTGTGTCTTGATTTTCTTCGGTTATTGTATCTGCCCCTTTTGTTTATTAGTGCTCATCTCACGACAAGATGTCTATACATTTCACGATCCTAACTGTAGATATAACAGATCACGATCTGACTTATGCTGTTCTTGGCTAGTCCGACCTTCACTCCGGAATCAGACCGTACTTGGACCCAATTTAGCGCCAGCTATGGGCGTCATAACATACTGCACGAGTCTGTGTGAACGCAACAGAAAGGCGCGCAATAAATCTGCAGAGGCCAAAGCGAGGCAAGTTTGGTCGCGATCATTACTCAATTATAATTCAGTAGAAGACCAGACCAAAACCACGCACTCCATGCACCTATCAAGCGTCACACAACCCTGAAGAATCACGCACCGAGTGATTGGTGTGTAACTCGCGTTGGGAACGAAATGGAAAATTGTGCAAACGAGGCACTTGAGATCCCGATTCTTCTTGCTTGGCACAAGTGAACCGAGGTGTTGGTACGTCCAGCTTTTCATGGAAGAGACAGATTCAGGAAGTCATATGTGTTGTGGCTCAGCCGCGAATTTTGGGAGGTCCGGCAGAGCAAGGATAGATCATGCGTTTCGGTCAGAAATATAGTACGTCAGAGAGAATGATTTCGTTCGAACGGGATCAAATTCAGTGCCTGTCCTGTTCTAACAATTTTGTTCAGATGCACATTCACACGACTAGAATTAATGGTTCCTAAAAATCCAGTTCTACCATTTAAGAGTCAGATTGAGTAGCGCCGCTTTTGTCTAGCATGAAGCCTGAGGCGCTCTTGACGACCTTTATCTATCTCAATTCACTCCTGATCCACTGTGCTGCTGAATAGCCTTCGTCTTTTTCGCAATTCTCGCGGCGGCGGCGGCTTCGCCGCGACTCGCTGAGTAAAATGTATGAGGATGACGAATATTTAGGCGATTATCCGAGCCCGAATCGTAAGAACCTTCGGGTGAAACATGCGCGGTTACGCTTGTTAGCAAATTATCAGATACGACCTAAAAACTTTTGCGAGGGAGCAAATAAACGGTAAAGAGCTTGCTGCGGAATCCTTATGGACCCGAGGATCGCGCGCAGACGAATATTGATGCATTAATTCTTGGTGCAGCATGTACCTGGACTAACCGAGCTGTGGCAAACCACATGCCAACGGCAAGACGGTGCTCCGTCATCCCTGCGCCTGAATTATCTGGTTCAGTTCTAAACATGTCGAAAGGAATGTGTACCCTATTCGAACTGGTTGAAAATGCCCATACAATTTCGCATGATTCTTGCTGACCTGTCACTTCATTAGACCGATTCCACGGCGTTATAGCACCTGTCTAGCGATATTATCTGTGTGTCAAGAGACTGGATGAAAATTAATCCAATTCATAATTCGCTATAGGTAAACTCTTGATGGGGCACAAACCGTCTTGCAGGAGTACAAGTAGGGAACTTTCAATGTGCGGAAAACACTACTATCATCTTCGCAGCAGGCTCTCCTTGGCAGCGACAGTGCCTGCTAAAGTCCTCAAGTCCTCAAACTCCTGAATAACTTCCCATGAGACCACTGTTGCATCTTAAGTCCTATACTCACGGAGTAACCTTGATGGCGAGCTAGAAGGCACCGTAAAATGAAAATACCCAGTCCGAAGGGGACCCGCATTCGCCCGATAGCGTAATGCCGACGTTCTTGTGGGGTTTCAGTCACGATCGTACCTCGACGCAATACTTCAGAAGGTTATTTTCCCATTGGGATTGATGACAATTCATTGTCCAATCGTAACGTTTTGTCGGCTAGTGTGACAAGCGTACCTTGATAGGTAGCGCGACCTCGCTTCTTCATGCGCAGACGTGCCAACGCAATAATCCGGTACTCGGCAGACAGATTGGATTCGGGGAGCAATGTTCCTGGCAAGGCTCAATCCGCACGAGAGTTCACTGCCCTCAAGGTATACGTCTAAGATAGCACTTAACCCCTGATTATCTGATTATGAAGAACTTCCCAATAAGATGGCAGTTAATCTGGTAAAACAACTTGCTCACTATCATGTTCATATAGGTGGTTTGATGATCCCGGATGGTAGAAGTGCTGTTTCTGAACACTCGGGGGAAAGACGTAAGGCCGTTTTCTATCTGAAAACAAACAGAGTTTGCAACGAGGACAAGGTGAGGTTCGCAAATCTAGAGGGTAACGATTGACTCCAAAGTATCCCGTCGTTTTAGCCAAGCAATTTGGTAAACGAAGAGCGATTTCGAAGGACCGCGGCATGTGCCGGCGGTCCAGCAACCCCACTCAGAGATTAACCAGAAGAAGTAAAGGTACTCTGATGCTGCAATGCTTGCTGTATATTTATAGCTTTCGAGAACTGGCCTCAGAGAAGGAGTCGCGCTTCCAAGCAAGAACCGAGAGGTGTCGCTATGAATACATGTTAATAGTCGCCGGTTCTCAAAGTGACCGCTGTGTCACCACTCTATTGTCACAAAGATGCACCATCCAAAGAACTAGAAGGCCATGAGTTGAGTTGTTAAGGAACACCATGAGAAGGTAGCATCTTATAAGGCTTCAAATTGTAATCTGCATCCCGAGATGATCGGCTACTAGGTTAAGGAAGGTGTCGAGTGGTCCGTTGAATTACAAGCGTGATATCTTCCTTCCCGAGATGCTAGACAGAGTCTTTCATGCAACAGTGGTTCATCAAGTTTGACTCGGACTGCAAACAGGAAAAGAGCGTCGCTTGTGTAATGCAACATTTGACGTAACGGGAAACTTGCACGTGATCAAAACCAGTTGTGGTAGTGTGGTCAGGTCAGAAACATGATGTCGACAAGCAACAACCAGTTGAACCACAGCCCTCTCATCCATTGGCCAATTCTTTTTTCCTGGTGAATAGAAACTGAGCAGACTTGCTATGGAGTCCAAACTGTCCGTTTCTTTCTTGATTTTCTTGTTTGTTTTCCTGATTTTGTCATAGGAAAGCTCTTAAGGTCGTAGAACTGAAGGACCTCCTTACGCGCGCTGGAATACCGATTCCTGCGAAGGCGAACAAGCCTGATCTCATAGCAAAGATCATTGATAGTCCTGACGCACTTGACGTTTTTGATGAGATTCATGGAGGAGGTAGCGTAAGACCTTCAGGTGCGAACACGCCAAAACCGCCTGCGGGACAAGATGCAGATGTGGAGAAATCCAAACCAGCAGCGAAACCACAAGAAAAGTCAGATATTGTACGTATTATTCAGCCATTTTGTAGGTGAAAATCATTGACTTGACTTTTTTTTTATTTGTCAAAGCTCGCACCTCCCGAGCCGTAAGTTTCTCGTGTTCGACTTTACGGTTTTTTTTGCAATCGCTCATGATCCCTCAAGGTTTGACTGGTCAGCTGGAGCCGATGCAGCTACCGATGCGTCTACTAAGCCAACTCAAAACTTTCCAACGACCGTAAGAGCTGCCTTATTCCGCTCCCTGGTCCGGACAAGACTCAGTTTCGTGCCAATTCCTTTACGTTAGACTTCTGTTAAGCCACCGTCTAAAAGGGAGTCTGCTCCGACTCAGGCTGCAGAAACTACCCAAGAGACTCCCAAGGCTGATGCACCTGTAGTCGAAGATGATGAGGAGATCAAGAAGCGTCGAGCACGAGCAGAGCGTTTTGGCATTCCGCTCGTCACGCCTAAGCAGACTCAGGCCAGGAAGGGTCCCAAGCCAGCTCCAGCTGCTTCAAACAATAGCGTAGCGGCAGCGACATCCATTGGCACTGCTAAAAAGACGAAGGAGCCGAAGATTACCAAAACGGTTGTAGAGGTGGGTCACATACTTCACGTTGAGAGCCATCCGTTAACGGTCTTGCTAGGATCCTGAGAAGCTGAAAGCTCGTGCAATGAAATTCGGTCTGCCTGAGAAAACGAAGCATGTGAAGCCCTCTTCGGAGGCCGCAGCTCGTGTCACCGGTCAAGCGAAGCCTTCTGAAGCCGCGAAGGGCATTACCGGTCAAAAGCGGGCTGCGCCAGAAGAGACGCTCGGTTCGGAAGAGTCTGAGCGGCGCCGAAAGCGAGCAGAACGGTTTGGACTGCCAGTCAAGACCTGAACGCGATTCAGTCACGCTTGTGTTTCCTTTTTACTTAAGACTCGGCGTAGTATACCTTCCTGTAAGTCTTCTTGCAGGCTTCATTTGTGGCTCCGGATTACTTACTCGCAACAGTTCGTATACGTATATCTCAAATTTCCCATCCGATAATAAATCAACGAAACCTGCGGTTTTCCGTTCTTTTTGTCGTCACATCTTGCAATATATGTCGCCTTGATGTCCGTTCTGCGCTTTCGCATATTGACTCAGACTGTCTGAAGTATGTGTGTTGTCACGCAACCGCTTCTCATGAGTAATTCTCAAAGATCAACGCAATAGTGATGACAGTACTCTGTTCCCAGCAGCTGTTGTGTCCTGGAAATGAGTCACCTACCCACGATAAAGCGTCCTTTGGAGGGCTCGTGCGCTATGTTGATTTGTCTTCTGTGCGATCTCGCATTAGTGGTCCACTGCCCGTCGTGGCAATGACCCGGTCTCGTCGTTTTCTCTTTGAAGGTCCGCTAGTAGGCCCGGGGCTATTTGCCTTGTTCGTTCGGTTGTTATACAGGTTAAATTTATTCCAAGTTCGAACTTTCCGAACATGCCTGGGGATACTGCGCTAATTTAAGTACGGGTTATCTCAATTAACTGTGCACGATTCTATCGTGGTTTTTCCGTCATGTGCGTTCTCGCCTCTTAAACAAGATGAGGCATCCCCGGCTTCGACTAAAAATAAAATGCTGTGCGGACTGGTTGTCCATTTCCAGAACATTTCCTCTTCCGGAAGGGGATTGTTATTGTGTGGCACACACTCATAAAATCATTCATGGGATTTGATTTGCTTCCGCTTAGCTAGCATTCCCCCGAGCGTTGGCCGAGAGATGAAGTCTGAGGCAATGTACTTGGCCATTGTCATTTGTCTGCCGATTTTCTTGCTCCTGGAAGCTGTTTCGGCGGCAAGTTATCAGGCTGTGGTATGTTCGGGTGACAAGCATGCCACTACGCATGAAAAGGTGAATATATTTCACATGACTCAGTTTGCTCTCAATCACTGACGTACACTGTCAGTGTTGTGCGTTTCATGCGTTAAGAGACGATCTTCAGGAAAACTTGTTCAAGCGTAGTTGTGGAGACGCCGGTAAGTCAGTCTCTCGTTTATGCCTTGAATTTCTTCTGATATAACATCGGAAGCACGCAAGGTATTGAGACTTGCATTTCACGACGCCATCGGCTATTCTCTCTCAGGAAAATACGAGGGCGACGGTGCGGATGGCTCACTCCTGACCTTCAGCGAGATCGAGCTACCCTACCTAGCCAACATCGGCATTGATGTCCCTGTGAACTTTCTCAAGCCTTTCATAGCTCGGCATAGTCATGTTTCTACTGGAGACCTAGTGCAATTCGCCGCAGCTGTCGGACTGATTAACTGTCCTGGGGCTGCGCGTCTTGAATTCCTCGCTGGACGGCCGGACCCAACTAGACCTGCCAGTGATGGGACCATTCCTTCACCTGGTGATAACGTTACTACGATTCTGGACAGACTTGCCGATGCAAGCTTTTCAGCTGAAGAATTCGTCTTCCTCCTCGCCGGTCACTCAATTGCTCGCGCGAGCCATGTTGATAGCTCAGTAAATGCATCGCTAGATTCTTCGCCTGAGGTTTTCGACTCTCAATTCTTTTGGAGGTCTTGCTGAAAGGCCGAGGGTATCCGGGAAACGGGAGCAGCAACCCCTTCGAAGCGCCTTCTGCACTGCATTCAGAGGGCGAGATGCGTCTTCACTCCGACTACTTGCTTGCACGAGATGATCGGACTGCATGTACCTGGCAGTCTCTAGTTGGTATGTATTATTCAATCTTCGCGCCTAGAATATCATCAAGCTCAGCGGACACATTCGTGTTACAGATAACCAGCTTCTTATGATGGAAGGCTTTCGGAGTTCCATGTCTAAGCTCGCCGTTATCGGTCAAAAGAAGGCAGAACTTGTTGATTGTTCCGACACTGTTCCCTTACCCAAGCCTGTTTGTGAAGAACGATTCGTATCCGCTGCATACCCGCCGGGTCAATGCTATGATGAAGTAGAACAATCTTGTGCTGTACCTTTCCCAACGGTCTCCGGTGCGAGTATATTACGACAAGCTACTCATAACTGACGCCGAAAGGTAGTAGTAGCTCATTCAACATGAATAGTTTACGGTCGGTGATACACATGGAGATTTTTGGCCTCCATGGTACTTCCATTTCTCCGAGTTTCGCGGAAGTATTCTTGCTCTAAACTATTTTATTCTTATATTTATCGTTGGTATACCTTTGCAGCCCCCCCATATCGTTATTTACGTACATTTATGTCGGACTTTCGCAGACACTTGAATCCATAGCCCTTTCTGATCTTGAGATGTGCTTCGTTAGAAACACGAATGCAGCAGTGCGATTTTCACCTCATCCAAGATGGTCAGATCTGCGGATAAATTATGCAATTAAGATGCTGTAACAAAGACAGAATGCTTCATTCATGTTTTGCGTGCCCTGCTGCTCCTGCGGCGAGAGTCGAAGGAAGCTCCTGGCTGCCTACGCCCCACAATAACGACACCGATCCGAATACGATGAGTAAGATAGCGATGACAGTACCCGTGATGAGCACGAACGGACTACACAACAAGTGAGCAAGATTCATGTTTAGATGCTTTCATGGCAGAACTTACGCGCTAACATCTTTCCGCTCGCAGGCATCACCTGCCCATTCTTGCGGACGACCGGAATCATCGTGAGTTACGCTGCAAGCACATACAAAACACGTCTTGCCAGCCTTTTGTGCCTCGACGCATGAACCATGGCCTGAGCATGACGAAGTAGCATTCCCGCAAGCTTCGGTGGACGCATGACATGTTGATACACCACCAATAGGAAGTTGGGGAGACGGTGTCGTAGGTGGTGGTAAGGGAGATTGGGGAGGCTGTTGTCGCGCGGAGAATGAGTGCGTTAGTGTGCCTGGGTAAGTAATGACTACAAGAGAAAGCTCTGGCTTCTTGAGAGCGGACTCGAGAATAGCACGCGTCGTCTCTGCTGCAAGTTGGTACAGTTCGCTGTCCTTTCCATACTCTTTCAGAAGCTCTGCAAGACCTTTCAAGTCAAAAGCGCCGAAACTTTCTTTTTCTTCTGACTCCACACAGACGACGAGCTGAGAAGTCTCAGATAGGAAGGCATCTGTTGCGGAGGATGGATGCGTCGTGAAGGCGTCTAGAAGAAGCGGAGCTGTTGCAAACGGTGCCTTGGAGAATATCGTACTGTAAACATGTTCTGCACGCTGCAGATACGAAGAAACAACCAGTGGAATCTCTAAAGAAGTAGACGGAGGGTCGGGAAGAGAGAAAGTTTGTTTGAGGGAGGAGGGAATTACGTCTGTAAGAACTATGCATTAGCTAACGAAAGCATCTGAAATAACATGAATTCTCACCACGCGCAACGTCTTCAGTAAGCGCTACTAGCAGAGCATTTCCGATATTTTTTCCTACAAATTCTCCGGAAACTAGTTGCTCAGCGCCCTGCACATCTTGAACAGGGTCAAAGGCTTCAAGCCCAAGGTGATGTGACACGACAGCTCTCGCTTGCGTCGTCGAAAGCGTGGATAATGGCGTCGACGACTGTGGCGGAGGGTCGAGAAATACTCGAAGGCCGAGCGCAAGGTCAGCGAGCAATAGCAGGAGACCTGCTCTCGAGAACATCGTGGCGAATTACAAGCACTGGCAACTGACGGTCGGTCACGACGAGCGAGTGCTGTGCTAAATGTTTGCACGTGACTCGACATATTCAAAAAGTTTCAGCACCGTGCCCGTGTGTTTCCCTTCTTCCTGCACAAGTTGCATCAACCAGCGTAACGAGAGTATATGGATGATAGAGGAGGCTCAAAGGCCTATCAGTGATCCAAGTTCAATCGTTGACCCAGCAAGGCTAGATACAATTACCGTCTTTGAAGTTTATCAAGTCCACAATCCCCATCCCGGTTGGCCATTTTCTGTTGCATCCTGATCTATTCATTACCTTGTCAAGGCAATAGAGGTAAGTTCAAGTCTGTCTTTTCTTAATTATGTCAGAAATTTAACGTATTTTTGTGCAGGTATGCTCGACTAAGACTTACGAGACCTAAAGGTGATTCACTGAAATTTTCGCCTCTAGGCCGTGTGCACCATAGAGAACAAAGATATACTCCTGCAACTAACTCGAGAGCATTTCCATTGTGACGCATATCTTATCTCCAATCCAATTTCATAAGAGTGGTACTGTGTGCAACTTTTCGCCGATGCACCGCTAATTCACTCCATGCACCTTGTTACGAATAGGTACTTCCGATATCGCACCGGAATATCGTTGTCGACTTTAAATATGGCTGTCGAACAAGTACATCACCATAGACCGACTCTGAAACAGGTAGGTATTCGATCTCGCTTTCATGCAGGGATGCTTGTTGATTCTTTATATTCAGACAAATAAACCTTTCAAGTCCAAACACGCATCTAAATCATCTGTCAAGAAGCAAGCAAAAGGTAGCTACCTTCCGGTCTCTTCTCTGTTCATTGAATTCAGTTCCTTGTCGTAGGTCGCATCTCAAGACAGTCCCCGAAGGCCGGACATGCACAGAGCGATGCGGCCCAGCTTCGCATGAATAGAAAGAATGCAGCGAAACAAGCACAACTAAGGAAACGCGAGGCTCTCGTTTCCGCGACTCGCATCTTCAATGGAGTCGATGGAGCACCGCGAATCGTCGCCGTTGTACCTCTCTGCGAGGATGTGAGTTCTCGGATGGCAGGAACAACTCTTTCTCAATCTCTAGATCCGGACGCGGAAGCGGGCCTGAATTTGGACTGCGGAAATTGAAGTGAGTGTACCAAATTTGGACTTCAGGTTACTATAGCATATCAATTCGATTCGTTTTCATTCAGGGCAGATCGCTTCAAAACCTCACTCCAATTTATCCATCTCCCTTATCGGCATCTGTACGCAGCTCTCGATGCGTGCAAAGTCGCTGACTACGTAGTCTTCGTCCTTTCTTCTTCTATTGAAGTTGACGCATGGGGAGACATGCTGTTACGAGCTCTTCAGGCCCAGGGTCTTCCGCATGTCGTCGCATGTGTGGCTTCTGGGCTGCCTTCTGAAGACAAAAAGACACGTACAGGAATAGTGAAGTCTTTGCTTTCCTTCATGCAGTATTTCGTACCCTCTCTATCGCGCGTCTTCGACCTCGCATCGTCTTCGGACTGTGCAAACGCATTACGATCACTATGCGAAGGGCATCCTGCCGACGTACGCTGGCGTTCTGGCCGTCCATATTTACTCGCAGAAGATGTACGTTGGGAAGTGGGAGAGGACACGAATGGAGGACATCTACACGTTACGGGTATCGTACGAGGCGCACCGTTGTCAGCGAACAGGTTGGTCCATATTCCAAACCATGGGGACTACCAGGTAGAAAAAATCATGTCGGCTCCTTTACCTCGTTCTGGAAGAGGAGCAGGTATGGAAATAGAGCCGTCGCTATTGGCAGAACCAGATTCGGAAAACGCCGATTCACTTATCAGTACGAATGTTCCGGATGACCTTGCTAATGAGCAGACGTGGCCTACGGAAGAGGAGATGCAAGGTGCAGAGCCAGGTAATGAGGAACAGCTACCTGATGCACATAGAGGCACAACACCACGGCGCGTAAAGCGCGTGCCGAAGGGCTGGAGTGAGTATCAAGCTGCGTGGATCGTCGACTCTGAAGACGAAGAGGGCGGCGAAGACGATGAGGATGAACAGAGTGTCGACGAAGATTCAGGAAAAGATGGTGATGTAGGGATGAAAGGAGACTCCGAGACACGAGGTGCAGCGGACAAAGAAGATGAAGAAGAGATGATAGATCTCCCAGAGGCAGACATGGAAACTTCTACCCATAAAAGCGTTCACTTCCAGGACTTGGACATAGAGGAGGAAACACGACAGTAAGTTGCGAAAAGCTCTTGGTCTCCTTAGCAATTGGACTGAAGTCACCTATGTCTAGACTTGGCGCATGGCGTTCTCGCGACCGCGCAAAAGAGGAAGCGGAGGACGCTGCTTTCCCAGATGAACTAGACACGCCACAGGACATCCCTGCACGTGTGCGCTTCCAGCGATACCGAGGCTTGCGCTCATTCCGTACAAGTCCTTGGGATGCTTATGAAAACTTGCCTCGAGACTATGCTCGTATTTTCCAGTTCGAAGACTTTCGGCGCACGGAGCGGAACGTAAGAAAACGAATGGAGGCGGAAGGATATGGCATCGAGGTTGGGGAGCTCATCTAATAGATAACCCGCTGGAACTAATTGCCATGCTGTGTGTAGCCAGGAACTCGAGTAACTTTGATGCTGAAGAACGTGCCCGAAGATGCGGCCAAAGTCGACCCTTCTCGCCCATTTGTCCTCTTTGGCCTCTTACAACACGAGCACAAGATCACTGTCCTCAATTTCGCCGTTCAGCGAAATACCGAGTACGATGTCCTGTCCGCTCAAAGGTACAGTTTCCTGCCCATTCGTGACCCAGTTCATCTCATTTTCTACGATCTGCTCAGGATCCTCTTATCTTATGCTACGGCCCTCGTCGGTTGCGCACAAATCCAACATACAGCCAACATACACGTGGTGGCGGAAAGGGCGTGAACAACGTACACAAGTTCGAGCGCTGGCTAAGGCACGGCGAAACAAGCGTCGCAACCACTTTTGGCCCTATCGTGTTTGGCAATCAGCCCTGTATGCTTCTGCGGGAGACCGGAGATCCGCAAGGTACGGTATAATTAGATTACTTTTGCAGCAGTGATTTTGTCTCTAGATGCCTATTTCTGATGATCGCAATTTTTAGCTCCAGAGCTCGTGGCCATGGGGTCTTTCTTGAATACGGATACGACACGTATAGTTGCAAAACGGATCATCCTTACAGGTCATCCGTTCAAAGTACATAGGAAAACTGCTACCGTGCGCTACATGTTTTTCAATCCAGGTACGGTGTCCCATCATATGCTAAGTTTGCTGTTTCCTTGCTTAATGTATTTTTTTTCATCGCCTCAGAGGACGTTGCATACTTCGCTCCTGTGCAACTTCACACCAAGTACGGTCGCACGGGACATATCAAAGATTCGCTCGGCACACACGGTTATTTCAAGGCGCATTTCGACGGACCTATTAACCAAATGGACACTGTCTGCATGTCCCTGTACAAACGCGTCTACCCACGTTGGCCGACAACTTTCAGGCAGGATGGTAGTGTCCAGGGCGATGACGTGGACGATAGTGCTGATGCGATGGAGGAGTGAATGTGTTGCGTGCGCGATGCGACTTTTGTATCACGTAGATGTATCGAATTGTGTCGTTGTATTGAAGAAATCGGTTGTCGGTGTATTTCTCACATATCGTTTTTGTCGCTTTGCTTGTTTTTAATAAACCATCACGTGTTCGTAGGGTCACCTTCTCCGTACTTACCACCACCGTCAACACGAACTGCGTTCCGCGTGTAAACTCTCGCCGACGAGATGACATTGGAACTTGCATGAAAAGAAGACAAAGGAGTAGATTCAGGACAGGAAAAGCTTATATCGCATCTCTTTTCCTGGCATCCGACCAACACAACGGTTATGGGAATAGTGCACCCTCTCAACGTAATAAATACCGTTGATTGGGACTAGTGCGATGATTAATAGTGCTAGAGGTCCAGCACAGATCATTCCTAGTCTTGCTCTGGCGCCTGGTATGTTAGCGTAATTACAACATAGTGACAGTGTATTGCAACGCTTAAACATTATGATCTCAGTATTCTAGAGAACGCGACCGTTTCGTCCTCCCTTACGAGGCTATTCTCGGACAGTCGATGCTCTATTTGAAGCTCAGCCATAGTCGCAGTTTATTGAAAGGTACCAACGAAAAGAACCCGTCCACACGGGCTGGACCACGAGGCCGTGCTGAGCTACCATGGAATAACGCCGCTCCAATTGGCGGATCCTTTGAACGGAACTTTGGTACCTAGATTCCATATACTAGGAACAGGAAATTATTGGAAGATCAGTTCGAATGTCGGGGGCTCATGCATTGTCTCTTCGTTTCCTTCTCAGACTATTTGATCTAACGATTTTTCAAAGACAGTACCAACCACACCAGAGGACAAAAAAGCATCAATCAGCGGGCGACTCCAGACGATCTAGGAATTTACGGAGGCAAGGTTGGTTTGATTTGAAAATCTTGATTCCTGAAAGCCATCTAACTATATCGTATCCTAAGAATAGCTGCCTGAGAATAAGCAAGATCCTCCTTCTGTTCTTGTGACTTTTAGGATTTGTCCGCTCACTTCGTGATGAGGTTTAATCCGTCTCTTGTAGTTCAAGAGTCAAGAACTGCCTCAACGTGGCCTTCAGATACTTAGTTGTTCCTTTCACTGTTGCTCATATAGGTGTCGTCTCTGAGATGGCTAGACTTACAGTCAGCCACTCATGTGATATGCATCTAGGCGTTATTCTGGGGCGATTGCCTGTTCCTTCGTCTCTGAGCAGAGCCAGACATGCACGACCCGTGGCGACGGTGTGGGCTATCCTTGCATTCTTTTGTCCGGATCGCGAAATTTTTAGATCACGCCGACGGTTAATCTTACACTCATTCGCTCGTTCATGAGAAGGCTTTGTCTGGTCCGCTTGTAGCCTGGCTCACGTCTTCTTCGGAATGAACTTTTCAAGCAAGCCCTTGCATTCTCGAGGCGGTATATCCTGTTCATTACCCAACATCTGCTTTGCTACTGGCTATCTGGTACATGTCAAATCCTCTCATCTATGTCCACTCGCGAGAATAACTGGGTTAAGTCTGAACGCGATGCTTTAACGACTATGTATTCTTAGCTCGGTGCATAATATAAAAGTGGTAGCCACAACTCCGTCGTTCTGCACTCCCGGAGTCTTCAGCAGTTTCAAAAGTCCTCGATAGCCATGGTTTTCAAGCTTAGTGCTGTGTTCGTCACACTTGCAGCTCTCGCTTCAGCTGCCAACTACAAACGAGTTGCCTGCCCAGACGGTGTCAACACTGCAACCAATGAAGCTGTACATCGTTGTTCTCAACCTTTACAAGCTGAAATCGATTAACCTAACCTTCTCCTTAGTGCTGTGTCTTCTTCGCTCTCCGCGACGATCTCCAGGAGCACCTCTTTGACGGCGAATGCGGCGAAGACGTGCACGAGTCTCTTCGACTCACTTTCCACGATGCTATTGGCTTCTCCTTATCCGGTGCCTTGAACGGAACAGGCGCAGACGGGTCGATGATCCTTTTCAAGGACATTGAACCCAACTTTGCTGCTAACGATGGTATTGACGACTCCGTGAACGCACTTTCGCCTTTCCTTACCCGACACAACGTCACGGCTGGCGATCTGATTCAATTCGCCGGAGCGGTCGGAACGTAGGTGTATTTTCCTGATGGAACGTATGCTCGAAATTGAATTTCGTAAATCTTCTAGGACCAACTGTCCTGGAGCTCCTCGTCTTGAGTTCCTCGCGGGTCGTCCCAACGCGACTTTCCCGGCTTCTGACAACACTGTTCCACTACCACAGAGCGATGTCACCACGATTCTGGATCGCATGGAGGATGCCGGCTTCACAGCAGCGGAGGTGATCCACTTGTTGGCCTCGCATTCTGTTGCCCGTTCGGACACGCTTGTCCCTGGTCACGAAGCCGTACCATTCGACAGCACGCCGTTCACGTTTGACACGCAAGTTTTCTTAGAGGTATTTGAAAATATTATCCCAAGCGATATCTTAAAAATAATTATTGAACTTGTTAGGTTTTGCTCAAGGGTGTCGATGTTCCGTTTGGAATCAACAATACGGACGGCGCAGAAGTCAATTCGCCTATTCCTGAATCGGGAGAGATGCGCCTGCAGTCCGATTTCGCCCTCGCTCGTGACGAGGTTTGTGATCGTGGAATTATCTAGATTTCAAATTTCAAATTCATGTGTTCATCACAGCGCACGGCTTGTGAATGGCAGAGCATGGTGAACAACCAACAGCTCATGATGACCAACTTCGCCTCTGCAATGTCAAAGCTGGCTATCCTAGGCCACAACCGCGAAGACCTTATTGATTGCTCCGAAGTCGTCCCCCAAGCCACTCCGCCCCTCGGCAAGCCTGCAACGTAAGCCTTCGCAGTTATGTACCACCCGCTTGCATACTTGATGTCTCTTTAGGTTCCCGGCCGGTACCACTGCCGACGATGTTGAGCAAGCTTGCACCGAAACGCCTTTCCCGGCCCTCAGCGCTGACGGTGAGGCCACCCTTTCCTTCCTTCCAAAGTACAAGTTACTAACTGTTCCTTTTTTCAGCCGGACCTGCTTCACTCATCCCGGCCTGCCCCGACGGTGACACCGACCTCGACGATTGCCCATCTTAGATGATAGCGATGAATTAACTAACCAACAGGCTGTCGGCTAGTATGCTACCAGTCCACGCCTCGGCCATTCCTCTTCTCCTGTTTCATTATTTTTACTACGGTGTACTCTGGGGATAATGTATCTATTGAGCTGAACTCAGATCTATACATATCATGAACGTGTCGAAAATTATCTGTACACTGCTGTTCGGTAAAATGCTCGTCCCATCCAACGATCAAAGGAACAATAGGAATACGTTTTGGGGTAAAGGTCTAGTATTCAGTTCTACTCCTGCCATGGTATTTGGCCAATTGGCCGCTCGGAGATGTAGGTAATACACAACGGTATTATAGGATGAACTCCTACATATTAGCCACAACAAGCAGATAAATACAGTATATATCATCATGCGTCATTACAACTGAAGACAAACAAGAGAAGTAAGACTAGAGGATTTGGACATAGGTCCGTAAAAGATATTGGCGGGTCGCGGGTCGCGTGTCGCAGAAAGAAGTGAAATGGGAGAGACGGTGGTATACATATTATTCCGCATCATCATATGTAAGCCAATGTGAATCTTACAGAGGCATAGGCAAGATAGTAATAGAAGAATGTCGCAGGCGAGATGCTAAGTAAGCCCAGCATCAGTAATATACGATCGGATGATAGCTTCGCCGACTGCGTAAAGAGGTTCAGTCAGCATTGCTCCCGGGGATCCTAGCGGAACTGCGCGACACGCACCATTGACAATGATCTTCTGCGTCGCCTTGATATCCTAAATAAAATTGCGCATCAGAAAATCCGGTATCAAACCACAAGGCGTCCTCTTGGAGATGAACACCATGAACGCGACACGCACCAGCATCGAAGTGAAATGCTGGAAGATTTCGAAAACAAACATCAGAAAATTGAATTCAGGGTCGTCACAGTGAAGCAACTCACACAATACAGCGCGCGCTTTGAAATATCATTTCGGCGATGCACCTGGAGAAAATGCGCGCGGAAATACTCCGACACTTCTTGATAATTGTTCGGGCGGTCGCCATACGATGTTATGCTTGAGAAAAGAACAATGATTAGAAGCGCTTTAAAATTGAGTAGATCTGCTGACATACTATTTCCGAACTCTGATGCCAGCAGCAAGTTTCTGTCTCAATAGATCGGTCTGTTGACAAAGATTGCATCAGACTTGATTCCCGAGAGACACGGTGATTACCCATATGATGCGTTCGCGTAATGGAAGCGATAACATCACATGAAAACATTGATAAGATGCGACGCGATTTGTACCTTATTCAACATGAGAACAAGATGCGTGCTTTTGAGCAACTTATTCGAGCAAATGGCCGTGAAGAGCTGCAACGAATCGTCAATCCGATTCGTACGCGGATCTTCTTCGAGATACTGTTGCGAAATGCAACAAAAATAAGCTATGCCAAACAGATATAAACTGCGACGACACTCACTTGATCAAAAGCGCTAATAGGTGCAAGAAAAATGATCGCAGTGGCTGTGATGAGAGTTCCGGTCAATATACGCCCCAATGAGACAGATAATGAAATATACAATCGAAGACGACTAATAAAAATGATGCGCAGAGCTCGTCCAAATGGGGAAACGATATGGAGCTCGCGAGAAGTCATGACGATCGCGACTAGATAGCACAGGGAAATGTTTAAGCGCAAAGCCTTTTGAGTCGCATCGCGTAGCGTAACGACGGATCGCTATCACATTCTCCACATGCACGACGAGCTCCCAGACACACGCAAGATTCCGGTGGGCAGTAATTCCGCGGTGCTGGGACAAGATTGCGCCAGGCGATTGTCAAAAGGGGACAGCCTGAAGGCGTATTCGGTCGCATGATACGACGCAGTTTGATGTCGAGAAAAAAGAATATGAAATGGACAATGCATTGTGGACACTCACCATCATCAAAGTACGGCACCCACGCGTGACGCTACCGAATAAAGAAATAGAAGCTGATCGTTAGAAGTACGGTGGGAAATCACCGAGAAGTGAAGCTTGCCTGGCCTCGCTGCGTGTTCCCAAATTAGGAATCGATATGCCGGCCGATCGGAAAACGTAAGAAATGCAAGGGTCAGTTACACGTCACCCAGAATTTGCAAGAAGTTGGTTGGGAAAGATAGAGAGAAGAGGCAAACGGATAAAACACGGAGAGAATCGTTTAGGAGAGGGTGCTTAAATTAGCGATGATGGGAACAAGGATACTCACAGCACCGCCCACATCATATAGCAACCAGTTGACATGTGTTCCGCTAAGACTGATGTCGAATGAATGTTCCTTTACACCCAACGTCTGTAATCGGACGTTCAATATATCCTCTGATGAATGATAACAGATAATTCAGCTTATCGAAAGGGCATGCAACCGCAGCAAAACTCACCCGTAGCAGGAAGATAATCCGGCTCCGCTATGCGATGCACATTTTCCAGAAAGCTGTTGGATGAATGGTTAGTAAAGCGGAAATAAGGAGTTTAGCCATCTATTATACCCACAATGAAGCACTTTCTTCAAGCCGTAGTTTTCGGTGTTTTACGAGTGACCGTACGCTTGGATGTCGCCAGAGAGCTGAGACCTCATCCTTTGTAGCGGCTAGCATACGTGCAACCAGATCGTTGACAGGCGGACCACCGGATACTCCATTTCCTGTTCCTGGCCAACCTCGACTAGCCATAGGAGCGACAAGAGCTTGCCAGCCTGACCGAACATATATACCAGTACGTCCACCGGTTATTGTCACACCGCCACTCAAATCTCGAGCAAGCGCATCTTCCACTGCGACCAAGGGGAGCAATTTCGTACGCAACTGAGCAAGATCGTCCTGCCAGCCCCCGCTTACATTACTCGCGCTCCCGTTCGGACTGCTATAGGTGTTGGTGCCGGATGAGCCGGTACCCCCAGCCTTGAATGCTGCGCCAGCGCCTGGGACAGCAGGAAGCTTGCCTCGGGCCGTTTCGGACATCGGCGGTAAGGGAGGAGGTGTTGACGCAAGCTGAGGACGCGCCTGGGAAGGCGACTGGGAAAACTCGTAATCAAGCTCCTCAAGAATCATCCGGACGGCCTTGATGATGTTGAAGTAAACCACCGGTCGCCATGCAGGCCGCTCCTTTTCGAGTGAATGAGAGGCGTAATAAAGTTGAAACTGCTTCTGCAACGTTGACTTTCCGGACTCGGCCTGGCCAAGAAGCATCACTGTGATTGAAGGTGAACATTAATGAGTTATGAATGACCATCAGAAATGTGAACGTGATGTAGACGGAGAGTGAGGTTTGGAAGCTATGTGAAGCTCATAGTTTGAGAGGAGCCGGCCTAAAGCCTCTTCTCGTTACCGAATGGACTCCAATAAGGATGACTCGTCTGGGTGCCGCAGGAGTCCCATGAGCAAAATCCAGGTCACATATCCGCCGCCCCCGACCCGCCTCACAATGTTGCAGCCAAGGCAAGCACATCAGCTAAAGTGGCAACAGCATACCTTTGACGTCTTTCTTCTGCCCCTTCTTCTTTCGAATCATTTCCCTCTCCGCCTACATGCCAGTGCAGACATCAACAACAGGTCTCGTGAAACGCCCGCCAGAACTGGTAAATCATACCTTGAGTTCTTCATCGATTCTGTTGCTTATTGCGCGGGCCTCTGCCTCATCTATGCGCCGGACAGGCTGAAGGTCGTTGTAAGACGTTGCGACGGCCATGGTAGGGAAGATGGCGGTCAGAAACGAAGGAGTGGACTTGCAAGATGATGGGTTCCGAGAAGGGAATCTGGTCATTGATCAGGATCTGCACTGTCCATCACGTGACAATGATGGACAGGGTCCATCAATTTTTGGTCGCACTCGTCCCTTCTTCTATTTCCGCCTACCCTTTTATTCGTCCATCTCTGACATACACCACCTCCATCCCCTTTCAGCAATAATACAAGGTCACTATTCACTTTGGCCTCCGTGCTCTTTTGTGTTCAGTGTCCTCCAGGTCTGCCTCATTATCCGAATCCCGCTCTGGATCTCGCCCTGCCATCCGGGAAACTCTTGCCATCATTTTTTTTTGGTTCAGCCCGCAGCCGAGGGCCGGGCGGTCATCCGGTGAAACGGCGCCGGAATCAGCATTGGAGTCTCTCAATAATAATACATGCTGACCACCTGCTTCGCGCACTTTTCGCGTGCTCAACTGGATTCCTTTATCCAGCCGGCATTTCTGACTTCTAAAATCTGGTAGGATTACACAGAGTACAAGACATGCGTAGCTTAGAAGATGCTTTTGCGCTGTGAGCGTACAATGCCATCCCGCCCTTGCCCGAATTCCGTTTTCCTTTTCAATTGTAATTCAAATCGGTGCTTCTGAATGACCGCCCTCCTGTGCTTTTCTAATCTGGACCATAACTCTGCCACTGGATTAACCACCATGCAAGTCTGACGATGAGCTTACATCTCGGTTTATCCGCTTCCAGAGTCGTTGTGCATAGTGCGCCGGAGAAGTGATTTTCTGTCAGTTCCAGACATTTCCTCCTGTCCAGCAGCTCCTTCCCTTCGGTTCTTCAACCGAGTATTGCTAGCGAGGCCGTCAGAAAACTGACGATCCATACCTTGAACAATGGAGACCACGTCAAGCCAGCGTCAGGCACTTGATAACTCCTACACGTTAGCCTTCTTGCCATGTAAGGTCGAGCTCGGACTATCTCCCGACGTCAGTTACTGATGGACTCGTACCGCGACCATGGAAGCTGTGGTAAATGTCGAACGAGATGGATCTGTTTCTTGCTACACCTGCTGTCGTAACCTCTCATTCGTGCTTTGCTCTCTGGCAGACCATGTGAACAGGGCGGCGAGGCCATCAAAGCTAGATAAGTATTCCCTGACCTTGACTCAAACCGTAAATCAAGGGACGTTTCAAGCCGCGCAGAACTCAGTTCCCAGCAGTTCCAGGCAGTTCCCTGCCTTCGTGCGCCAAGTCAGGTGCAATTGGTCCCTTACGGTTTTATTTTATAAAGACCGTCGGTAACGCGACGCGATGGGGTCGGATACTTCTTTGGAGCCGGTGTGAACCGTCGTGAAAGGCACGGATGCAAAGAGCCTATGCAAAGAGGCTCTTCGCTGCGCCGCCACCACCAGCATGCCATTTTGCCTTTAAGCTTCTTACAGAGACCGCCTTCCTTTGAGGAAGCAGCTGGAATTTGAAATGTCGTAGTAATTATGGACTGTTGACCTTTCGTTCTCGCATTGTGCCATGATATGCATATGGCGTTACTGACGCTACTGGGCCAGTTGGATATGTATCAGAAAATCAATGTGCTCGCACCATCAAATAATTACATTACAGTAATGGTATTCTAGAGCATTCACTAGCGTCGTTTGAATGAATGATCCGTGTCCCGAAGGCCCCAGAATGAACGTGATAATGGATAATGCACTTGGCTATGGATTGACGATGAAATGTTCTGGTGCCTTACGTATGATAAGTGTCCACTTTCTATTTGCCCTTCAGTTTGTCAAGTATACAGTAGCTCGTCGTCGTCGTGTAGGTGTAGGGTTCCACCACGCGTGTATTGATATTACAGTTCTAAATCTGAGACCACCTGGTTGATCGTCCCCAAATCCGTCAGTAGACCACATTTTCGAGTAAGTTTGGAAGAGAAACAGAGAGGTTATGCGGACAGAGTCGACAGACAAAGATAGGAATGTGAGTTCAAGAGTTCAAGAGAATGAGATTTGCGAGAAGAAAATAATCAACCAAGATCTCCCACACAAGAAAAAGGACAATTTGATTCAATAGGAATTCGTTCGGCATTCCATTCATACTTGAAGGCATCCAAGTCTTTAGTTATATACCCGCGGTGCCGTCAGAAGTACTTGATCCAGGTCCAGGAGTCAGGACGGTGAGTGTATAAAGTCGGAAATATCCGAAGCAGGTCTGTGAACGAGGTGTCTTCGAAGATCACCGAGAATTGATGATTTTCTTCGACGGCGTTCTTCTTTGTTGTTGTTGATCCCAGTCATGACTATCTTACGAGGAAGGCGTAGTGAGCAACCTCGTTTTTCATTTTTCGATATTTGTATTATCTCAAGGCGTATCATTACGTCTTTCGTCAGTTTACAGTTCAAGCAGAACTTCCAACCGGCAGACCAAGTCTTCCATTAGGCCGTCAAATAGACAAAAGAACTTTCTGCGTAACTTCGTTAATGTCCTCTCGGAGGTTATTGATGAGAAGGACCTTTCTGATGACCCTGGTACTTTTTATCTTGCCTCTGCGATCTAGGCCATCTCAATGTTCGATAGCTCTCGAGACAATTGAGACGGGAGGGGTTTATCATGGTTGTAAGCAGAGAGACTAATAATCAATCCATACACCTTTTTCTCACTATATTTCAGGCAGTGAACATGACACCAAATTGAGTACGTCGTGAGGGAGATTCACTTTCCACGATTCTGTATATTCACCGTAGTTGAAGATGAGGGCGCCCAAGATGAACAAAACCGACTACGTGAAAGATCCTCTAAATTTGAGGCGAAAAATCTGTTTAGTAGTCTGGAGAAGTGAGGTGGTCTGCTTGTGGCAATTGCTGACACATTGAATCAGGATCATCAGGAAGCACACTCCGCCCGTGAGACAACTTTGTTTGTATGCATCTAAAGAGACATGTCAATGCTTATCAGATACGACATGTTAAGACTTTGCTCAATACGCTCGGCGGAGGCGATCGAGCTGCAAAGGCCCTGGAGAAAATGAAGGAGGTCCTTTTCATGGTTGAGTGAGCGAGATTCTCAACAAGCTGCAACAACGTCTGATGGCGCTTGTGCCTAGCTCCTCCTTTTATCAAGCTTTCTATGGGATTGATATGTTTTTGAGTAAGAAACATGGAGCTTCCAGATATTTCCGATTACAATGATTTCCAGAAATAGATGATTGCATAAAAGCACTACGTGCTCTGCGTGACGTCGTATCGGAAGTCATCGACGCTTTTGATGAGTTTGATGTTTTCAGCACAGAGTGTTTTTCTGCCCTCCATTCTGTGGGTGCAAATTCCTGGGACATTGCGTCGACTCTGGACAGGAAGTACGCAATCGCCGGTGAAGAAACGGGTACGTGATTCGTAGCGTGATTGTCCCCATTTTCTAATTCAGATTTCGAGAAGATTGCATCGTGGATGAATATGTTGATGCGATGTTTAGGCCGTTAGTCAGGAATCTTGAAATGTACATCCAAGAGCTTACAAGCATTGCAGAAAGGGGTAATCTTACCTTGTCTGTTGACCAACATTTCTGACTCTACGGACAGAAATACCAACAATCCGGTAATCACAAGAATTCGTCAGACGACGGTACTTGAACCTTACCACAGTCGCGACATTTCTGTCCAGTGTCACAGCAACGACGCTGCAGGGTCGCTGCAGACGGCCCTGTCTCCGTTCTGACTACAACCACGAACTCGCTTTGGCTAGTTTCGCTTGTTTTCAGTTCTGCATCGGCGGTATACAGCCTTCTGGTGATGACATGGCGACAGTCGCCTATGTACGTGAACTTGGTGTTATTCACGGTTCGCAAATACTAATGTCAACTCTAGTCGTCGACCCGACCGCTCATTGCTGTCCCTCGCTCATGGCTGGCTTCGGAATGCACCTATGTTTGCTCTGATACTTGCTTTGACGGCATTTTCGATCGGACTGTGTCTAATGACTTTCCTTCTAGGCGATCAGCAGGCGAGTAAACTTGGGATAACTTGTTACCGACTGAACTCACCAGTTGCGTTAAGGGAAAAGACGTTTCTGCCGCTGTACCTACTGCACTTGCGGGTTTCCATGCCTATGCTATTCTCTTTCTTTCAGCATGGTATCTGGCTGAACAGTGGGGAAAACAAGACATCCGGAGAGCTGGAATAATGTAAAAGATAAATATCTCTCTCCTGTAGCAAGCGCCATGAAGGTTGCGATGAACTGGACAAGATCCCAGATAAAGCTCCGAGGCAAGATGTGCTATGCAAATTTCCTTAAGCACAGTTTCTTCTGGACAGGAGATGCAATGCCGCTTGATGACGTTGAGTTGGGTGAGTCCTTTGACCTCAAGCTTATTCGCAAAATACCTAAATCATTTACAAAAGGGACGGATCAACCATCGCACATTTCATCCCAGCAGAGTGTTCTGTCTTCTATTGACGGTGTACAGCAGCATTCGGAACAAGAAAGTTCTGCAGTCTTGAAATCAGAGAATGTTGACAGTGTGCAAAATTCGGCAGAGCTTCCGAGAAGCTGCTCTAGCAATCCTGTAGCTCCGTCGGTTTTGGTGAGCTTTACAGTCACTGAAATTCTACTGCTAACTTTCTGCTAGCCTGAGGTCGGGAATGGGCGATGCGGAGATCTTCAGTTCACGAGTGACTGCAGTTTCTTGGCATCAGCTTTGTGCGCAGTTATTCTCTGCCGGACAATCGTGCACTACTTAACATTATCCAGCCCAAATACTGTGACATTTTACAACATTGTGAGTATATTTGTAGAAGATTGTCGGCTTGGTCCGTTGCCTAACGTCCAAACTCTAGAGAAACTACTTTGAAGTTGTGAAATCATTCACGATACCAGATGTGAATCCTGTCCAACATATTTTATGGTGAGTACAGCGCGAAATAATGTAAGACATTTGCTCACCGTATTCAATTAGGAATCCAGACACGCCATCTCATTGGAATTCCATGAACAAACTTATGCAAAAGGTAGATCTGCTTGTGAGATCTTTCAACTATATCTACATGTATTCTTTTTCTCGACCGGTGAGTATTACTCCAAAGTGTCATCATTTCTAGAACGAGCACCAATTTAGAATCATTGATCCTTCTGCTTCAAGTACTACGAGCGCCCCCAATTCAAATATTTTGTGTATAAACTTGAAGGGCTCGATCGTACCGTTGGTACGATAAGGTGGGTCCGGGAAAAGGACAATGGGCTTACTGGTGTTTTCGAGCGCTAAAAAAGAGGATGACAAATACTGAAGGTCCGCTAGGTGTATTGTGTCTGCTTGATGTAGTCGCTCAAGGTCTTTGAACCCCCCCCCCCCCACTTGATCTGGGCAGCGGTCCATCATTCAATGATGACTTGTCGGTTAAGGACATAAGTAGCAAGGTGCTATGCGTTCACTTTGTCTTCTGCTGAGACCTTGTCTGTTCATTCAGGAGCTCTATTCGTGGGACTTCTCCGGAATACCGAACATTGGAATTGTATTGGATGCAGCGTCGTATAAGCAGGACACAATTGTCTGTCCTTCAAGAACTGGAAATGACGGACGACAGGTACCGGGCAGGACTCTTTTGTCTTTATAGAATATTGTTCGAGCTACTTGGTGCGCATGAGCAGTCATTAACCGGGATACTATGTCCATCAAGAAGTCACTGCACCAATTTTTTTTTTTTTTTTGTTCTTCCCTGCTAATCGAATACTTTTAGGAAATGTGATGTCGTCCTGAAGAATCAGTCATTGTCTATATCGCAGATGAATGGAAGGATCTTGCTTCACGGTGGAGGGGTAAATGGTCTATAATTATATTAATGTCAGGGGAGGATTCAAGTGCCCTCACGAGACGACAGACATGATCGATCTTAAAGGGTTAGAAGTTGTTGTCCCAGTGCAATACGTTATCAAAAAACTAGTTCAAGGAAAACGACCTACGAAAAAGGGCGGTTGGCTTCTTCGGAAAAGATGATAACATGTCTTTCGTCGTCTTCGATGGTTTGTTTGTCTTTGCCCCAGACGCCGGTTCATTTTCTACCATTTGTTGTAGGGGAATCGACATAACCTATCTCTCAACTAGTCCAAAGTCGGCTAGTATAGTGCGCTTGCATGTAATCTCGACGCAGTCCACCAAGGCCATCGTTGAGAATCCGACGAGCTTCGCGATTGGACATCCTCACAAATCGCATCCATATCTTTTTGCATTAGGCAGCAGAGATGGCTCCGTGAAGATCTGGTCTATCCTGACCAATAACAGTCTGGAAGGTTGCCAATCGGCTGAAGACTTCGAAGTTCGCGATAGACGGAATGGCCCTGGTACTGATCCAGTGATCTCGAGTGGCAGATTTTTAACCCTGCCCCGCCTGCAGTACAGGAATTAGCATAGTCAGATGGATTGCAGCCGCGGGGACAATGGGGTTTCGTTCGGTCGATACCTGTCTGGCGACAAGCAGAATAGAAGAGGAAACAGTCGAAATAGGTCACTATTTTCATGTACAATCGAGGTGCAAGTGGGAGAAGGGATGAGCACTTGGTGGAGAATTGCACTTTCTTAATGAGAGGCGGCATGTTCCATGATCACATATTGGACCGATACGGTGGATTCGTGAGGAGGACAACGGATACGATGGTATACTCGGTATCGGGAGATCGACCGAATGCTAAAAGAAAACTTATCAGGCCTTTCATGCCTCTTGGGCAGTTCACTCAAGATCTTCGAACCTCCTTTATTCAGTGTCTCATCCCATGATATCTGGGCAAATGAGGAGAACAATTGCAAGATCTGAGTTATTCCACCGGCGTCTCTTATGATCTCTCATGAACTCAAATCGTATGATCTTTCCTCTCTGAAAGATTTCGGTCGCGTCTTGGATGCGATGTTGTTCGGGGTGGACAAGATTTATGCCTTGCAACATGTGCCGAAGGCACAGCACTTTCTGGTAATCTTCCTCTCTTCCAAGAGTTTTTGTAGCTCATGGACCTCATCCAGTGATCGAGAGAGATACCATGTCCATTGGGAAGTTGGTCTTTGAAACATCGCCTATAATCAACAAAGCGATCACTTTATTCTTTTAGAACTGTCGCTGTGGATAGAGATCCCTGGAAACCATCTCCCAGGAGTCAGAGACGTTAGGAAAGGTACTCGTTCATGGAAAATGGGTACGTACCTTTCCATAGGTCAGTATACCATCTCCAAACAAAATATATGATAGATGGCAGAAGCGGACTCGACATCAGGAAAAGTACTTGTCTGCGGAGAATGGGTACGTGCCTTTCCATAGGTCAGTAAACCATCTTCAAACAAAGTATATGATAGATGACAGAAGTGCTCGACCTCGTATCCGATTCTCATCCGATGTTTCTGGCATCGACAGCTGGCTACTTCGGTAAATACAACTGCATGATTTATGATGTTGATGGCAGTGCGTATGCCTAGCTTTTGCTAAGGCTTACTTCACCTCACGTAAAGTGCTGTAGAACGAGTGAATATATACCACAGTCGGACGTCTTCCCTTTTGCACCAAATCACAACATCCTCGCCGAGCGTCGCCGCTCCAGACTTTGTCAGCTTTGCACTTGGATATGATCCTGTATCTGCGCGTCCATATCTTTTCGCATTTGGCAACGAAGACGGCTCAGTGAAGATCTGGTCTATCCAAAGCAACCACGGTTTGGATCATTGCGAATCAGCAGAAGTATTTGAGTATTACGATGAAGAAGAATAGGGCTCTGACCCTGTGGTAAGGACGGACAGACTCTTAACCCGTCCACCACCTGCCCTACGGGAGACTGTACAAGTAGGCCACGGAGAGGTGAACGATCCTGCCGATTTTAAGGAAGCGTTCGTCAGGACTAAACGCCAGTAGCATGGCTTTTCACTTCGTGCTTCGGTCGCTGTGCTGGGACTTTTCTCTTTTCCTTACTGGCATTAGACCCGTGTTATTTGCTTTCATTGTCTCCTTTTCCTCCTAGAGCTTAGAGCATTCATTCGCGCACCCGTGCGTATAAAAACGAAGTCCTTCTTGCGCAATTCGCGAGCTGAGAGTGCAGCCTGATACTCGTCTGTATTATTCTATTTGGTCGCGTGAAACTTACGTACATAGAAGTATATATCGCACCTTCTACCTTCAAAGCAAGGAGGAGTTGTCAATCAAAATCGGTCCAACCTGGAGATTACATAATCCTCTCCTCTAAGTGATGCACGCACTCTTCTTATTTTTATTTCTGTACACAGTGTTGCCTGCCGAGATGGAATATTGGTCACGTTCAACTTGATGTACTTTGTATTGCGAGAAAAGGAGACACGATGATACATGACTTGATGAAAGGAGAAAACAGGATGGACACGCGCATGATAACCCATCATGCATGCCAAACTCTAGCAATCAATTCACATAGGCCTAAACACAGAATAAATTGGCGCTAGTGACGGCGAGGTCATTTGTGAGATTCTCAGTACATACCGATATCGTTAGTGTTGAACATGAAGACACCATAGACCGCGCCAGCCGATAATCCGCGGATGGCCCACTTGGTAATAGGTCCGAGAATGGGGAACTTCCGCGAGTGGATATAGTCGATGCGGATCGACTCAAACTGCGCAGTCAAGGAGTCAGTACACAGCAAGCAAGCTCATAGACCATGGAATGCAATGCAATGAAGTATGTGATGTATAGATGCGGTGGCTGAGTCCGTCGTGAAAGAAAATCGACGAAAGCTGAGGTACAGGGAATGAATAGTTGTGTAGGGTCTTCAACTTTGAGACTGTGTATGTGCGCAGTCAGGTTGCAATGAGATGAAACCAGTCCACGGAGAAGGAATGCAGTTCACATACGAAAAAAGTTGATAGACAGCGATTGCGATGCATGCTTTCGCGCTGCGGCGTGAGCCGCTCACAGCATCCGCCGTCCAACGAATACAGAGACGTATCTCACGCTGGGAGAATAACAGAAACAGAGGAAACGCAACTCACGCCAATGTGACTATGGATAACCAACGAGACACCGAGAAGTGCGTCGATAAGCGGGTATTGGCTACCCGTTGTCACGAACGCGGCACCAGTGATCGGTACCAACGCACCAGACAGGAGACGTTCAAAGGCCCAGTGATATGAACCGTGTGTTTTAGAAGGCGGCGGGAAGGGTGTTGGGTCGTTCACTGTTCCTCTGTAGATGGCTAGATTGAATTCCATCATGAGTTGACCATGCAATCTTCTCACGTGTTAGAGATACGTACGCCCGCCTGGAACATACTTGTAGGACGCTGGAGAGTGAGGCGCTTCAGTAGCTGCCGACCGGGCTTGATATGATTGTAGAAAGTCAATGAAACACCAGAGCAACATGAAGCAGCGCGCACACCTTGCATGTGAGCAACGAGCGAGCGCGTAACCGGGCGGCGCAGGCCCGACGAGGCACGTAAAAGCGTAGACGCTGGCAAAGACATCGAGCAACGTCCTCTTTCTTCTATAATATGCTTTGCGACTGACGCTTAAGGAGCCCTCGTCGCCGTCGTTGACGATCAAGAAGTGAAAGTGAATTCACTTCACTGGACGCCATGCCTGACCTGGGCTCATTCCGACCAAACCCGAGACCCGGATTAGGCAGGTGATACTAACCGCCCAATAGGGATCCGCGGATTATTACTCACGCTGCTGTAATCGATTTTTGAGAGTGTGTTGTGTGAGCACTTAGAGAGGATATATAAGTTGTTCCTCTGGATAGACATAATGAAGGAGGTCGCAGATGCTTAGGGCTGTATCTCGGAGGCCAAGACTTCAAGTGAATTATAGTTTTTCTGGACAAGGAAAATTATCAGCAGCACACCGCGTTTATTCATGACTCTCACGGATCGAGTAGCAAGGGACGAGGAAAGACGATGGAACAAGGTGATCATTTCAACGATGCATCGTTGTTTGAAGTTCTAACTGGGCATGATGTTTAGCTTGCAGTGACAATGGAAACCTTCCACAATTACTTCAAACGCGAATGTCCGTTTTATATCCGCGTCTTGTGAAAGGATTCTGACATGTCATATTTCTTTTGATACGCGGTCTCCCATTTATACGAGGTAGATGACAGTACTCGTCAATGAAACTAATGGAGTTCACTCACAAGAAGTCAAGCTTGCGGATGGCTCCTTTGCCAATAAGGGAATGTCACTGCAAATGTACCTCAGGACAGCAGAAAATATTAAGAACCATTCGTAAAACGCAGCCTTCCTTCAAGTATTTGTGCCGTTTGATCATCTCGTCATGTAGACCTCGAGAGACAACCATACAACTGAAGAAGTCCGTCAAATCCATAAAGCCAGGAGTTACAACAATGACATCAATATATATCCCAGCGATTTATATTCCCTGAACTTGCGAAGAAAATGCCGTCCTTTGCGGAGGATGAACAACATAGAAAATCTCATGAGGGTATCCACGACGGTGAGTCTATTTCTCTTGCTTGTCCGTGTCGTCTGTGTATACGTTTAGTCAAGATCCCGAGAATAGATATACTTCTTACTCCCGGTTACTTTATGCGTGTTACTTACTCCCGTACTCACAGGATTGGTGAGGCTGAGCACGCTGATTCGCGAATTCCGAGAACAGCCGTCAACACATTCTCCGCAGCGTTTCGATTCGTTCAAGTGGGTTCGCGCCCTTCTTCTTCATTCTGCCATCTCAGTCGATTGTCCCCTTGTTCTTCTTTCTTTCTACTTTGCTTTCTCGTCTTACCTCACCTCCGTGCCGTTTCGGAGGGTGCACGTGCTCTATCGTACCGGACTGTGGAGAAGTCAATCTTATTCGAAATCCTCTTTCTTTCGAAGCTTGTTACACCATCTACTGTACATCATACAGTATTGATAATCTCGATCGTTACTATCCTTCCTCCCGCCCCAGCCCCTTTGACCATTTCCTTTTCTCTCTGCTTGGCTGATTGATTGACACGCATTCTTCACAGGGACGTTCTCATGCGACACCTAGATGAAGAAGTAGAGGACTTGCGAGGGAAGAATATGAAGAAGTACTGGACCTTAGAGGAGCTGGACAAGATTCCTATGTAATTTCTTGCTATGGGAACTTACCGAATATTAATGCCAAGCCGTTCGATGAATCTTTGTCCGAGGAGTCAACTTTAGGTACTTAATCTATTATTACAGCGTCGATATTGTATTGATGAGAATCAGCTGCTTCAGACGCATACACAATAGTGTGTTTTTGTATCCTCAACTAATCTCTGTTGAACGGCCGTTACTAGCAGCGCGTTGCCACGTAGCGCCGTCGTCAGCTCGAGCTTCTCTCGTTACCAGGCTAGTCAGCTGTATCTAGTCTCCCGCATCATTCTCTACTCAACTTGTCTCCTTCTAGTGCTGCGGAAACTACCTCTAAAATAGTGTATCTGTAAGTGCGAATTCGCTCAGAAGTGCTTTTGATAATCTTTCTACCCGTTCCCGCGACACTCGGACCCGAGGCTATGGCTTCGTTTCCCTTTTCGTTCCCTCGTCTCCTCGTTTCATCACTTAAATACTCACATGTTATTTATTCCAATAGCTGCGCAAGACATTGCATCTTAGCAGACTAACGGACCATGACACTGGAATTGTGCTTCTCCTGAATCCGCAGCTAAGAATGCCCGGAAATCCATTCATCTATTAAGGTTATCAATCCCCTTGAAAAGGCTCCAGAACGCCTAGATGGCGATGCAGATTGGTCCCTAGGTCTCGGACCTGATCGGCGGCAAGAAACATATGTAATATGAATGTCTTGACGACTGCATTTTAACAACTGCCGTGCGCTATTAGCCAAGCATTGCGCAGCAGTTTGAAGAGACGGTCGAGAGCACGGTTTGCAGGAAGTGCGGGGATAGGATAAATGAATTCGGAGTGAAGCGAGAAGGTGTTCTACATACGTTCTATGCAAATGGCCCTACCCAGTAAGAAGAGAAAGAACAAGAGTTGATTGACAAGGAGTTGATTGACAAGTCTGAAACCCGCACATGGAGGAAGATGTTCAAGGACGATTGCAGAGAGCGGGCATTATTTCTGATTCACCCCGAAACCATGGTAAGTTTTAGACCACGACGATAATTGTCACGAAAAAAGTGCTGCTGGAATCTCCCGATCGCGAAAGAGGACCACGCTATCCGCAGCAGCTTTCTCAGGAACAAAGGTCCAGTCGTTCATTATTCAGTCTCCGTCGGGACCTCCGTTGCTCCGCCACCAACCAACCTGAACCAGGCCGAATCATCGCATCAGAAGCCCAATTCGGTGTCCAGAGTTCATGCAGGAAATGAAAAAAATTGTCTAGAAATCTGTTATGCGACCGCCGTAGCTCCAGTCACCGTGCCGGAGGGGCTCTCGCTTGGGGCCGCCGATTTCGCCTGTTACGGGGTTTGTATCTCCTTCGAATTCCGGTGAGAGCGGCTTTCGCGCGTCGGGATGGAGCTCTTCGCCCTTTGCGATGCGCGCTTGGAGGTCTGATACTTCCGAGGCAAGAGCGGTTTTTGCATTTGCGTTTGATGAGGATGCCGGTGCGTCCGCTGCGCGGACGAGCTCCTCGAATTCGCGCTGTTCCTTTGGTGGAAGCGGCGGCGGCGCTGGGCGGTTCAAAGGCGAGCCTGATAGGAAGCGCACATGGCGCACGGCGGCGGCTCTCCTGAAGGATACCAATGACAGTGACATGATGGTCGTGGTCGGTGACGAAGAAGCGCTGTGGTAACTGTCTCGGGATAAGTCGGATGACGTTCTCTCAAGTCAAGAAGGCAAACACTTGCCCGCCGCGTCGGTCGATGCCGACGCACAATGCCGCCTTCTGCGTCTTCGCCGTGGAATCGGAAGAAGCTTGACGCTGACGAAGCGAAGATTGAATTCGAGCGTGAGAGCGTCGGGATTGAGAATTAGAATTATTCCTAACCCGCTCGGTACCGTCCCGGTTTTGCAGCGCCACGTGCAGGTCGGTTTCCCGGGATCTGTACCTCCATAAAAGGGAAATAAACCCTAAAAGTGAGATCTGTTCCGGGCGGAGATTCTGTTTAGACGCCGCCAAATCTGGACAGACCAAATCGTCATTCCGCAGCACCTCACATCCAGTCTGAGTTCTCAATAAAATGATCTATAAATTCATAATCATTCTCTTTTGTCGCCTCCGCCGTTTTTCTTACCTCCCTTCCATATCAATCCCTTGCGCTCGTCGCGTCTTGCTTGCTGCGCGCCCCACTTAGTCCCTGATTGTGGCTCTTGGCTACCCGCGGTTATCCCTTGCTCTATAGCTTATGTCCGGCTCGCCTTATTCCATTAAGATTGACGAATACAGACCAGAGCTCGACCCAGGACCCTCCACTCCTGCGTCCGCAAGTACTGTAAGGAAATCAGACAGGGCATGCGATTTTTGTCGGAGACGCAAGACGCGCTGTGACGGCGCTCCGAACCTCAGCGGCAAGTGCTCAAACTGCAGGAAAAATCAATGTCCCTGCACCTATTTGTATGTCTCAGTAGTTTGCTCTCCGTTCGTCTGATTTGATTATTTCTGATGTTTATTTTTGTAGAGAAGCTTCAAGACCCAGAGGGCCACCGAAGGCGTCAGTAATGACACGAGAATTGTGCATTTATCCTACTAATGGATCCATTCTTGATGTTACAGTTATGTTACCGCACTTGAAGATCGCATAGAACGATTTGAAAGATTATTCAAGAGGGTTTGTCTTTGTTTTATATTTATAATGAGTCTTTACTAAAGTTTTGCTCAGCTCCGACCCGATACCGACTTTACCGAAATCCTTGGTCCTCCCGTCCCGAGGGGATCATGGAAGAGTGACCAGGAGCGGTATCCAGGCTCATACAACCGACAAGCAAGCGACGCGAGTTCAAAAACAGGACATTCCGCTCCTAGTTCAAGTATTTGTCTTCCCTCCTTGCTACCTCGTAAGGCGGCAGAAGGCCAACATGAATCCGATTCGGCAGAAGACTCTTACTCGAGCGAGGAAGATTTTCTGGATGCGGACGACTGGCCACGGAGGCGGCTCACCGTCCGCGGCGCGCCAACGTTCGCAGCGTCTTCTGACGCGGAGTCACCCGTTGGAACCGGATCTGTGGACTCGCCATTGAATGAAGCCTTCTCAACTAGTACCGGTTCTTCCTCGCGAACAGGGTTCAAATTAGAAGACGGTAGCAGCATCAGATTTCTTGGCAAGTCGTCACTGTTTCCGCTTGTAAAAGCGACGAGACAGTACATACGCGACACTGCTGGAGATGATGGCTTCCATGAACCCGGACAAGGTTCTGACGAGGTCTGGTCTGATGCGGGCCGTATTGGGATAAGCAATATTCCCAGAAGACGTAGAGAGAGGTTCTGGACTGTTGCACCGGTAGGACTTACCTCATTCGTTCATGTTTCCCGCTGTACTCACGTATGTTTAATATGTTGCTGTAAACAGTGGGAAGAAGCATGGGAACGCAAGCAGTCATACTTCATTCCGGATACCTCATCCTCTTCAAAAGATCCGACACCAGCCATATTCGACTTCCCCCCTTCAGACCTCACACTCCCTCTCCTTTCGCTTTACTTCCATCACACCAATGTAATATTTCCCCTCCTTCATGCCCCTACATTCTACGCGCAGTTTCGAGATAACTTGCATCTTCGTGATGCTCAGTTCGCTGGTGTCGTATGGGCAGTAATGGCTGTGGGCTCGCGCTGGAGTGACGATCGACGGGTCCTTTGGGACGAATGGGGCTCTGAGAAGAACAATGACGTGTCTAAAGTCGAGGAGGCGGCTGAAGAGCTCGAGTGGGCCAGTGCAGGCTGGAGGTTCTTCCTAAGGAGCTTGGGTGAGTACTTTTCGCTTGCTTGTCGCTGATATTCTCAGGGAAGATTCATACTTACCTTCTATCCCTGGATAGATGGCACTTCGTTCACTATAACATCACTCAACTCTCCGTCGCTATTTGATCTGCAGTTTGCTTCGGTAAGGTGTTTTTATCTGTTACAAGCTTCTCTTTAGTAACGTAGAGCACCACGCTTTCGTTGACTAGCTTGGAGCAATGTTCCTCCGCGGATCGTCGGTTGGACCGGCGGGCTGGATCCTTATCGGGACTGGTCTACGTAAGGCTTTGGATGTTGGGGCTCACCGCAAGAAAGTGTATAGTCCGGGGCCGAGCGTGGAGAATGAGCTTTGGAAGAGAGCTTTTTGGTGAGGGATACGGCAATCGTCCTTTTTTTCGATACTAATAGGCATCTAGGATGCTGGTCTTGTTTGATCGGATGGGAAGTGCAAGTCTCGGCCGACCGACTTGCGTTCGTGACGAGGAGTACGTGTTATCCTTACTTCTATAAGGAGTGCATACTGAGAAAAGGCTCAGCTTCGATGTTGATTCTCCCCTAGAAGTCGATGATGAGTACTGGATTCCAAGTGATCCTTCTCAACCGGCTTTCAAGCAGCCCGAAGGCAAACCATCGATTGTCTCAGGATTCATTTGCATGCTTAAGATCTCGCAGATCAAAGCGCATGCTCTGAGAACGATCGTGAGTTCCATGCGTTAATATTGATTTGTTCTATTCTGAGAATGATCTCCTGTAGTACTGCATTGACAAGTCAAAGGTCCTCCTGGGACTTGTCAGTGATGACTGGCAAGCGCAGATCGTCAGCCAGCTTAATGCCGCTCTTGACGAGTGGGTCGAATCGGTCCCAGAACATCGTAAGTGCGTCACTTCATCGTGGATTTGACTAATGGCCTGATACTCTTTGTCGTAGTGCGGTGGTCTTCCAATATCGAGAACGACATATTCTCCAACCAATCCGCCTCCATTTACGCATCGTACTACCTCGCACTCATGCTCATTTACCGCCCTTTCACTCAAGCATCCGCGCTTATCCCATCTCCGAATCAAGACGCACCCACGCGCCCAGCGAAAAATTTCCCCTTCCCCGCAGATTCTATTTGTACGAGCGCTGCACGTTCGGCGATTAGGATTATAGACGAACAGACACAGCGTGGGATGTCGAATATTCCTGTCTTGATCGTCGTGGCGCATCTTGCGGCGGTGACATTGCTAATGAACCTGCAAGCTTCGCAGCTTTCTGGTACAGGAACTGGTGTTGGAGGAATGAGAAAAGTTGATCTTGCCGCGAGGGAGAAAGAACGAAAACGATATAAGGAGGACGTGGAGAAGTGTATCAAGTATCTTGAAATGTGCGAGTCTCGCTGGATCATGGCTCGGAAGTTCTTGTGAGTCGACATTTTTGATACTTCCCGAAACGGGAACTGGGACACGGTACTGAATTTGGAATTCTGGAAATAGGACCAGCATCAAGTCGGCGCTGCCAGAGCCTGGGTCTAGCATGGGTTTCGCACCTCCAGAGCGAGGACAAAAGATGGACCTTGATGCACCAGTGGAAAGACGTCCCTCGCAAGCCGGATTAGCTCCGCCTACTGTACCTTCTCAGCCCTGGTCCACCAGGCCTGGCTCGACACGTCCGACATCTCAGATGAGCGATGCTGAGCAGGCACTGAAGAGTCATGCGAATTGGCGGTGGTTCCATGAGAACGAAAAGTTTGCACAGCAGCGATTTGGGAGTGGAATCAGTGGAGTCGGCGCGAGCATGCAAAGAGTGGACCCGATTCCACTCAGGTATCACGTTGTCGTTCCGAGCACGACCAGGTCTAGCGAGTCACCAACGCCTATGCCTGTAATGACGCCTAATATCCGGCCGGTCATGCCTCTTCCAGCACACCCTCCACCGAACGGGCGCTCTGATGTCGGGAGACGAGTATCCGTTCACTCAATTTCCCCTGCTCCTTCTAGGCCGCCTCTGGTACCGGACCCACCTATATCTTCGATCAGTCGCGCAGCGCGCGCGTCGACTTCAGGCCAATTCCTTTCTGTCGTAGCTCCGCAAAGTGCCGCTCGTGAGGAACTTGGCGCGGGCAGTTGGAGTGCCAATGTCACTCCGCGTCAGTACCCGCAACAGCAACACCAGCAAGCGACGATGAGAGTGCCTTCACACCCCTACGCGACCCTGCATCAAACGTTGCAACATAATCCTCACAACAGGTAAGTAAGTGTTCCTTTCCATTCGATCATTTGCAAAAAGCAATGCTCCTCGGACTGGTCAACATTGATTGATCTATCTTTGCAGACAAAGTCCTGAGCGCCAGTGTCCTTAAGGTCCTTGGATTATCATTGCGCGCCGCCTGTACTGCGCGTCTGGACGGGGCTCGAAGTCCTCCTTAATCACTAAATCAGCGTCTTACGATGCTTCGGAGGTCTCGTTCGGATCCTGTACTGATAAGAGCTTTTGCAATAAGTACGGAACGCGTCCGGTCGAGTCTGGTGCAGTTCTTGAGGGCGAGGCGAGGCGAGACAGCTGGGACTGTTCTGCCTCCGCATTTCACTAGAGCGGACCGACTCGCAAGTGTCTATCACAAATTGATGATGATGTGTGATGGACAAGGTTGTCAGATGCTTCCGCCACCACTTTCCACCGCTTGTTTCGTTCAAGCTTTCTCCACTTGGTATTCAATCGATGGCGTAGTACGTACATCCCGAGGTTTTTCCCACTCGTGCACTTCCCATCTCTTCCCGCATGCATATCATTGTCCGGTCTTTCGGTGTATCCATATCGTTGTTTTATATTTTACTTTCACGCGCACTCTCAGCTCTGTAGAATCAGCAGTAATTTAACATCGTAGCACAGACAAATTAGAAGATTCATAAAAACAAGAATAGATGAATGAAAGGGCCGAAACTGCCTATAGGGACGGAGTGTTTCAAGAAAGGCCTCAAAGGAAGACATAAAACCGGCAGGTGGATTGGTCAGCAGACCGAGGAAAATTCATGCTCAATTTGGAAACATTTGAAACTCCGGCAGCGGATGGAGGTTTAGTAGATGCGACCCGTCTCGCTTCCAGTTTTATCTTCATCTTTGTCCTCAACGCTCATAATCCTCTTGCCTTTCACCCTCGTCGTCGCCGTCGTCGATCACAACAGCGAGCACAGTCACCTTGTCGTGCTTGGTATTTTTTTTCTCCGCTCAACGAATATCTCATCACCGCCGTTCCTTTCTTAATCACCGAGCCTTTCTCTTTTTATCACGCTTCCATCCGTCAGGTCTTTGTTGTAAAGGGAAAATGGGTTGCGCTCAATCAAGTATCGTCGATGAGGAGGCCAAGGCCCGTGCGTACTACCCGTCTTTCATGCTGCAAGCAGAGAGCACTGACGCCACTTGGTTTTTGCAGGCAACGATGAGATTGAAAACCAGCTGAAGCGCGACCGTATGCTCGCGAAGAATGAGATCAAGATGTTGCTTCTTGGTGCTGGAGAATCGGGCAAGGTGCGTTATGTAGCGGCATGTTTGTTTTCTCAGCGTAGCTAACGGCCACATTCTACGTCAATGATAGTCAACGGTCTTGAAGCAAATGAAACTCATTCACCACGGTGGATACAACGAACAAGAACGGGATTCATATAAAGAAATCATCTTTTCGAACACGATCCAGTCTATGCGGTAAGTCAATCTCCCTTTCCATGCTTCGTTGCTCGTCGCCAGCACAAATTGGGAATCGGATGGTCCATCCGAGGACTCCGATGTTCGCGTTTGAGCCGCTCTTCATCCTTAGTCCGCTTCCTCCTTGATGTTGACATTTTGACTTTGTAGCGCCATCCTTGAGGCCATGCCTCAGCTGGACCTCCAGCTTGCTCCGCAGAACGACGCCCGCCGAAATATTATCCTCTCATTGCCCGGTCAGATTGAAACCAACTACATGCCACGGGATGTCGCCGATGCTATCCGCGGCCTTTGGAGAGATCCAGGGGTAAAAGAAGCCGTGCGTAGGAGTCGCGAGTTCCAGCTTAACGACTCGGCCGTTTAGTAAGTCACGTATATTATTTTGTGCGTATTTGCACCCCGCTTATGGAAACCATAGTTACTTCAATGCAATTGACCGCATGGCAGACCCGAATTACTTGCCGACTGACCAGGATATCCTCCGGTCTCGTGTCAAGACAACCGGTATCACTGAGACTATGTTCCGCGTAGGCGAACTCACATACCGGCTGTTTGACGTCGGCGGCCAACGGAGCGAGCGTAAGAAATGGATCCACTGTTTCGAGAACGTCACGGCCTTGGTCTTCCTGGTATCCCTGAGTGAATATGACCAGATGCTGTATGAAGACGAGAGTGTGGTACGTTGGCTTGGCTGCTATTCTTATCGTGGCGTGTGATCCATTCCAACACGTTTCCTCCCATTTAGAACCGTATGCAAGAGGCGCTCACGCTTTTCGATTCTATTTGCAACTCCCGCTGGTTCGTCAAGACTTCAATCGTGAGTACACGTGCCATATACAGGCAACTTTGTTTTATTCTTACTCATCCAAACTTGCTAACGATCATCGTCATCTGCAGATTCTGTTTTTGAACAAGATCGATCTGTTTGCTGAGAAGCTTCCGCACTCTCCTCTCGGCGATTATTTCCCAGACTACTCTGGTGGTGACAACTACGATGCCGCCTGTGAATACTTATTGCACCGATTCGTTTCGCTGAATCAGAATGCCGCGACGAAGCAGATCTATGCCCACTATACCTGTGCTACTGATACCCAGCAGATCAAGTGTAAGTTGTACATCACGGATTTTCTCTCACACCGTCGTTACGCAATTTCACTGATGCCCATCGGCTTTTCCCACTATCCTTTTAGTCGTCTTGAGCGCTATTCAAGATATTCTCTTGCAACTCCACCTAAGAGAATGCGGCCTTTTGTGATTGTGCTTTTGATGGGCTATCATACTATTCCCTGGGGCGCAGGGATTGTAATACGGCGAGATATCACGAGCAGCGGCTTGCTGCAAGTGACGGCATTTCGGTGTGCCAGGCTGGGAGCGAGTCAAAATCAGAATCAGATTGTGTTGATTTAGTTTCTCTGTGTATTATGGCTTTCTGTTCCGTCGTCGTTGGGTGGGATTCTTGCTCTTCCTGTTGACCCTTATCTTTTATCTTTTCCTATTCTTCTTTTCCGAAGTCTTCCCATTAGTAGTGTCTTGTTCCTCTTTTAGCAGATCCCGAACCCTACCTGCGTGCCTTTTCTTACTCTTTGTTTCCATCTTCACTCCTCATTCAACCTTTGTCTTACTTCTGCTTTTACTGCTCGTCTTTTGCTTCTTTTCTTTCACTAGCAGTGTGTCCATAATTCTTATAGTTTTCTACCTAATTGAAAGTGCTCTCTAAAAAGTGCACGCGCACGCAACTATCCATTACGAAGGACGGCCAGCCCGAGTTCCACGTCTATGAACGACCTCTCTTTTATCTACTCCCTTCCTTTTATTTCTTTGTGTTGAAACCTTCTTCCTAAATGAGGGTATCTGGCACGTCCGTTCCTTGTTTGTATGTCTTCCAAATTATCAGAATTGCAAATATCAGTTACAATCCTAGGATAGGTAAAGACGGTGCACATATATGCGATCACGACATGTTTCGCCAAGCTTTCGAAGGTAAAACTACATGCACTGGTATGTGAGACTTGAAGTTTCCCCGGGTTTATGATGTGGTGCGTTTTGAAATGTTGGAGAAGAATGATATTGGTGATAGGACTAGTGATGAGGGGATGATGGTTTGGATGTCGAGGGTTATTTTTATGGAGCTGAAGGGAAATGATTATGTGGTATTCCGACATCACCGAATCACCGACAAGGAGTCTCGTCAGGCCTCGTTCTGAATGTGTGAAGTCTCCAAAATTGCCAGATGATATCAAGTGTGGCTCGACGAACTTTAAGTGTTATGTGCCGGGATACGTTGCATGCTGTACAGTACCGCTTAGTGCAATACTCAAGTTACCGCCTGTGTCGTATCGTAGTATCATAGCTTGCATCATAGTCTCACTGACCATGAGAAGAGAACGTCGGTAATCATGTTCTGCACATGGGGGTTTAGGCACGCTCGATCGCACATCAGCCCTAAAAGCGCACCGACCCGGAGTCATACAAGCGAGCAAAAGTCACTTCATAGTAAAGAACGCAATGATGATGACGATTCTGTATTCGAAATTCGTAATTTACTTATACACACAGCTTTCGTACATCAAAACCAGTTGGAAATGAGAGAAAGGAGATCTACAATATCTGCGGGAAAGGGGTATGATCGTCCTCTAGATCGAGCCTACTTTCGAGAATAGCTCTTTCGCGACGTTGAGGGCTTCGTCAACTTTATCTACATTGACGCCTACGCCCTGCGCACCCTCGTCTTTCCCTCCAGCCTATGTTAAAAAGAGCCACTGGTCAACGGCTTCTTAACAAATGAGCCTCTCAGGATACATACCTTCCCACCAAGCACCTCACTCACGGCATTCGCCCACATCTTCGCATTGAACTCATCCTTCCTAAACGCCTCCGGTAGATAATTCGCATGCACGACTTTACCCTTCCCTCCCTCCGCCTCGGTGTCGATCGAGAATAGATACGCGGCTTTGTCGAGTTTCCTGGCCTGGGCGAGAATGGATTGGAGGATCTTGGCGTTGCCGTCGACGGAGATGAGGGAGATGTAGACGGAGGAGTTTCGTGAGGTGGTCGTGAAATAGTCTGTTAAGGACTGAGCTGCCTGCGAGACCCGCGAGGTATTATTATTAAGTTACTATGACCGTTGGGAAAGGAAAGAATGGGCTTACAGCTTTCTGTAGTGACTGCTCCCGCTCCTTCGCCTGCTTATCAAAGGCTTTCCGAATCGCAGTCAGTCGATCTCGCAGCTCGCTCTTCTTCAATACTGAGATGTCCGCCTGATTCAGTTCCTAAACAAGCCAGAAGAGTTAGTCCATCCTAATAGTACAGGGCAATTGGTAAGACGTACAATCTGGAAGGTCTTCAACATCGCGTCTTTCTCCTTTCCCGTGGCCTTCTCTATCTTGTCGAGCGTCGCAATTAACATCTTCGCCTGACGAGTGACGTCCGCAGCTTCGTGTCCTGTAACGGCCGTGATACGTCGAATTCCCTTCGCGATACCTGATTCCTCGGTTATGACGAAGCCCTTGATGTCTCCGGTCTTGTTGACATGACTAGAACAAACATAATCATTATCCATTCTTCCACTTCACAGAGAATAATGAAACTACTCACGTTCCACCACAGAACTCCACGCTTGTTTTCCTCCACTTCGGGTTCTCCAAATCCTTCTTCATCTCGTCCACATCATATTCCAAACTCACGACTCTCACAGGATCAGGGTACGCCTCTCCAAATACAGCACGTAACCCAGGGATCTTATATCCGCTCTTAAGGTCCAGCTCCTTCGAGTACACTTTCACGTCTCGTTTAATCCAATCAATGCTCATGTCTTCAATCTGTTGCAGTTCAGAGGGAGAGATTTGAGCTTTATGCGAGAAGTCAAAGCGCAGCTTTGTCGGAGCGACGAGCGACCCCTTTTGGTCTATGTGGTCCCCGAGAACTTCGCGTAGACAGAAGTTGAGGATGTGTGTCGCGGTGTGGTTGTTTCGTAACGGCCATCTTCGGAGCTGCGGGATAATTTTTGTTTACATCGTTACTGTCAGATAAAATGTTTATGAGTGTAGCAAGGACTTACCTCATCATACGTCGCGATGACCTCATCACCAACCGCAAGTTTACCGTACTTCAGGATGCCCGTGTGTAAGACGTAGCCGGAGTACGCCTGGACATTTGTGACCCCGAATTCCGCAGCACCATCGATGGTGATACTGCCCGTATCATATTCCTGTCCACCTGCCTCGGCATAGAAGTTTGTGCGATCGAGTAATATCCCAAACGTCGTATCCTCTGAAATACCTTCCGTAGTGTCTCTGAAGGACTTATCGTGGTAGATAGCTTTGACAGTAGCGTTAATCGTGCCCAATTCGAACTTGGGATCGTCATCCGTCTTGGGTATGGAATCGTTCTTATCGAGTGCAGCGATGTCGTGTACGTCAAGCTTGACGAGGTCTTTATCACCTTTCTTCACACCTGCTTTGCTGGCTTCTTTACTGCGAGCTTGAGCCTTCTCGAACCCTTCCTGGTCAATGCCTAACCCGAGTTCCTCGGCCATAAGAAGTGTAAGATCGACAGGGAAGCCGAAAGTGTCATAGAGCCTCCAGACGTCTTCGCCATTTAGAGTCTTGGAAGGAGACTGAAGAGCTTTGGACGAATACCCCTCAAAGAGCTTCTCACCACGATCAAGAGTACGCGCGAAGGACTCTTCCTCTTCATCAAGAATCTCTTTTATCTCGTCAGTGCGTTTATGCAACTCGGGGAAGACGTCGCCAAGTTCCTCGACCACACTCGGTACCAAAGACGAGAAGAACGACCCGATTTGCACTCCTAGCTTTTTCCGTGCGTAACGGGCACCACGTCTGAGGATTCGACGCAGGACATACCCTCGTCCGACATTGTTCGGTACGCCACCATCGGCGAGCGCGAAGGTGAGTGTGCGTACGTGGTCCGCAACGACGCGGTAAGCCATATCGATCCCATCTTCGTCGTCCTTGCCGAATTTCCCAGCATAAGGTCGCACACCTGTTAGTTCTTGTATCCTCTTGAAGAGTGGTTCGAAGATATCGGTATCGTAGTTGGATGAACGGTCTTGAATGACCGACACGAGTCGCTCGAAGCCCATACCAGTATCGACGTGCTTCGCGGGCAAGGGTCTCAAAGACCCATCGGGTTCGCGGTTGAATTGAATGAAAACGTTGTTCCATATCTCTAGTACGTTCGGGTCGTCCTGGTTCACCAGATGGGCAGCGTTTCGACCACCGATTCGGTCGTAGTGGATTTCGCTACATGGTCCGCAAGGACCGGTTGCACCCATTTCTGAATACACTCGCGTGAGCATTCGCAACGATGCATGTAAGGGAAAGTCTGCCTACCCCAAAAGTTATCTTTTGCATCACCCGTGAGTATATGCGAATCTGGTAATCCCTGAGCTTTCCAGAAATCTCGCGCCTCGTTATCAGGTTCAAGCCCATTCTTTGGATCGCCTTCGAAATATGTCACGTATAATCGGTCCTTCGGAAGTTTGTAGACCTCAGTCAAAAGCTCCCATGAGAACTCAATCGCTTCTTTCTGAAGGATGTGATTGATTAGCTATAAATTTTATCAGGGAACAAGCTTGACTGACCTTGAAGTAATCACCGAAAGACCAGTTTCCAAGCATTTCAAAGAAGGTGTGGTGATATGAATCCTTGCCGACATCATCGAGGTCTATCACGGTATATTAAGAAAAGAGCATAAGTGACATAAAGTCTGCGCGTACCATTATGCTTTCCACCAGCCCTAATGCATTTCTGAGAGTTATGCACGCGCCTCCATTTGGCCATCTCCGAGTGTGGGTCTACCGTACCCAAGAAAATAGCTTTGAACTACATCAACAATCAGCACAAAATACGTGCCGCTACAACTTCAAGACGCATGCCTGGTTCATTCCGGCATTGGCGAACAACAATGTCGGATCCTCGTACGGAATCGTAGACGAACTCGGGACATAAGTATGTCCACGGTCCTTGAAGTAATCAAAGAACGTCTGACGGACTTTCTTCGACGACCAGTCTCCTTCATACGGTTTATACGCCATTTTGTGCGACCAGCGACGAAAAGTAAGGGAGATGGTAGATCTAAGGAAAGCTGCCTTTGGCAAACTGATTCTGTGCATACACCCGTTACTTTTTGGGCTATCGATTCGCGTCTCTGACTCACCCACCAGGAGGGGCACATGACCTGCTATTTTCTCCAATCGAATTTGTTCCGTATTTTTTTTTTTCGCTGCAGATTTATGGACACCTTCAAAGTCCTGGTTCAACTACTAGATGAAAGCAATCACGAATGATCTTGAAGGATCAGTTGTTTGCTTGTGCTTAATCCTGGGTAGAAAATTTCCTGAAGATTTCAGCCTCCAATCATCAACCGTCACGCAATCATTGCTCTATGTCTGGTCCATCGATTTCGAGTCCTTTGCTGGCATACTAAAGTCTTCATGAGGACTCTTCAATCACTCAAGTGCGAGCTAGGACAGTGTATAGGCCACGCGAAGATATCATAGATGGCGACTAATATTACTTTCCACCAAGGTTTGTCTCGTAGTTTACTATCAATTTTCATTCATAATCACTGACACCCTCACTGGCGCATAACCAGGTTCAGTCTCCTCCGAAGAGCGTTCCCGACTCCTTCAACAAAAGGGAGTCACCATCTGGCTGACAGGTCTCAGTGCAAGTGGCAAATCAACCATCGCTTGTGCACTCGAGCAGCACCTCCTCCATCTCAAGAAATTCGCGTATAGATTAGACGGGGATAATATCCGATTTGGGCTGAACAAAGATCTGGGGTTTGATGAGAAGTCAAGAAATGAGAATATCAGGAGAGTTGGGGAGGTTCGTCTTCTGTACATCCTCTTCTCCATCCTTCTTACTTATCTAATTTCGCCTTGTGCGCAGGTAGCAAAGTTGTTCGCAGACGCGGCGTGTATCGTCATCACAGCTTTCATCTCTCCTTATCGAGTAGACCGAGACACCGCACGCGTTTTACACGCACAGGGTAACATCGACTTCATCGAAGTTTTCGTTGATGCCCCTTTGAGTGTCGTGGAGCAACGCGATCCGAAGGGGTTGTACAAGAAGGCTAGAGCAGGAGAGATTAAAGGTATGCGTTTCCAACCTTCTTGTTGATTGCTTTGACTGATTCGATATCTTGCGAAATAGATTTCACTGGCGTCTCTGCGCCGTACGAAGAACCTCTGAACCCTGAGATCCACGTCAAGACAGACAAGGTGGATGTGAACGGAAGTGTACGAATCATCGCAGAGTACCTCCAGCAACGAGGATACATCTAGAGCCTCAAGTGCTTTCGAACCTGTTTTCCAAATATGCTGGATTTATTGAACACATGTAGACAGGAGAAAGGTCCGGGCACAAAAAACTGAAGAAGAGAAGAAGTGGGTGTATAGAGACTAACTGAGTATAGATTAGAATGGGAATGAGTGCAGTAATCGGTCAGTGTCTCTAAGAGTAACACGACAAGGAATGGCAAGAAATGCCAAAAAGAGTGAACAAAGACAAGGTCTGAAGCAAAACTAGGAAGAAGACACAAAGAGAGAAAGCGAAGAGAAAAAGTAGAGCTACGTTACATGTACAGCGTCCAAATGACGATGATGAGAGTGAGAATGAGATGAATGAGAATGAGACGAAGAGTGATGTGAAGCAGGGAAAGAAAACTTGTCCTTGTCAGGCGTGGATCCATTGGTGTTCGTACCAGTCGGAGGTGGCAAGCCCAATGCATCATCTGCAAGCCAATCGTCCTCCCCTCCGAGCTCCTGCTCGTGCTTGCGTACTTTAGCGAGGAAGTGCTCGAAAGTGCCTATCGCACTTGCATCGGCTGAACTACCTGCTTCACTTAGCTCGTGTTCGATGTAAGTGTCTTCCGCTGAGGCGTCTAGGTCGTCCTCGGCCGAGAAGGTTAGAGTATCGCTCTTTGCGCTCGGAAGGTCAGCTGTTTTTGTCTCGTCAACGTACTCGTCTTCCTCGCTTTCGTGAACTTGTCGAGGAACGTCTCGTCCTGCCCTATCCCTACACCATTTGCAACTACCCCGCCTGAGCCTCCACCGCTACCCTCACTGTTTTCTGGCAGAGTCTTTTCAAGCACAGCACTCAATCCAGCCTCAACAACGCCTAACCACTGGACGAGTTCGTCTACCGTCCTCGCCAGAGCAGCATGAGTTGCTTCGTGCGAAGCCATCAGCGGCGCAAAGTCAAGTGGTCGAACAGGCGGTCCGCCCATACTAAACCCGCTCCTTCCTGCACCAAAGATTCCTGTAGCAGAACCGATACTTGATGCGGAAGTGGAGGATGAGGCGGTATGAGAGTGTTTATGCGTAAAGCGCGTGCTTGACGTTCCAATAGTTGCACTGGTCGAAACGGAGGTGTCTGTTCCTTGACGTTCAGCCGGAGAAGGTGACGGGAGACCGTTTTGCTTTGCATTGGCGCTCGTACCGGGTGAAATGAGTGAAAAGGGTACGGCCGATGGAGAAGAAGGCGCAGTCCGCGACGATTGAGCGAAAGATGGTGATTTCCCACTAGATCCTTCTCCTGCACTAATAGTACCAGCGACGATACTCGAGCTCAAGCCACTGGGTGCGGGAGAGAAGAACCTCCTATTGGCAGATGCCGCGCTCGGACTCGGGGGAAGCAAGTCAGTTCCCATCCCCAAGCGCATCTCAGAGGTGACAGCGGGGATTTTCAACACGTCTTTGAGACCTGGTACGGGCGTTGATTCCACCGAGCGATCCCTATCCCGTTCTCTGTCTCTGTCCCGATCACGTTCCGGAGAAGCACCTGCAGTGAAGGGAGACCGGACAGACTCCATGACTGTGACGCTTGCTTGTCGAGTGATGCTTAACCTTCGCGTCATAGGCACAGACCCTTGCTGAGTCAGGGCTGGGGAAGGGATACTCTCGGAAAGCGCGTTCGCACTATGTGCCCTTGATATCGAAGGTGGTAACTCGAGCCCTCCTCCAGCTCCAACGAAATTCCTCCCGATACCCGCTAATCCGGCCGAAGAAGGCTCGCGATCTCGGTACGCATCAAGTGAGTACGTCGTATGATGTGCACTTGGGCTCCTTCCTGGCTCGCCTCCGCTTCCGCTTGACGAGTTACTGGCACGGGAAGGCGGGAGAACGGGAAAAGGCAAAAACGATCCAGCGAAGTTTGCTCCAGCCGCTGAGGCAGCAGGAAAATGGAAGTCGTTTGGGAATCCTGGGCGGTCGTTATTTCGAAACTTGACAGGAGAGGAAGAACCAGTAGAAGGTGTTGATGTAGCCGCACTACTCTGACTTCGCTTTCTGCCGAAAAGCGGTCGAGTTGAATTTGAAGTTGAGCGAATGGGAGAGTCGCCTGGCGCGAGTGATGTAGAAGTATCGTCGTTCCCACCTGCAAGCGAGGAAGATGCTGAGGCAGAAGCGTCGACGGACATACCTAAACCCGCGTGCAAATTTGCAGGAGGGATTGAAATGTTGGGTACACCACGAGAGTTTCGGATTTCTCGATAGCCTGGCGATGCACGGATCGTACTCCCGCCAGTACCTACACTTGCACCGGCCTGTAAGCCATCCCCGCTTATCGAAGGAGGCTTAGTATGGAAAGTTGTAGTATTCATCGTCAAATCACCTATTCCTCGTCCGTGGCCATGACCATGAGCAAGACCATGCCCATGTGCTTGACCATGTCCAGGACCCATGGGAAGGAGACGTGTCGTTCGTTCAGGTGAAGAAGACAGAGCACTCTCGTTATCTGATGAAGAGACCGAAGATGAAAGTTTGGATTTGGCTCTTGTAGGCACCGCAGGCCGAGGAGGGAACACGAAGTTTGCTTGCCGCGCGGTATCTTCTGCTGTACGGTCATCCGTGGTTACGCCCCGCTTCGGTGTTGGTCGTCCACGATTAGGTCCTGATTGACTTCCCGCTGCCGGCATAGGACTCTGCGCTGGTAAAGAGGAGACCAGAGGAGGAGTTGGAGTGTTGTTCCGAGACCACGCGAAGGGTGGGTTTGGGTTGGCCTCTTCGCCGAACAGACCTCGGAGCGATGAAGGTACACGAGCGTTTAAGGCTGGAGAACGATGAGTATCTGGATCCTCAGTTGGCGCTGCTTGTGTTCCAACCATCGAACGCGCTCGAACAGTATCGAATTCCCAAGTTTCTTCATGTCCTGTTGATCCCTCCATATCCCTACAAGAACCATGAGACGATAATAAAGATTGAAAAGGTCAGACTAGCTTACTCTTCTTCCTCTTCCTCCCATGGCAGAGGCTCGGCGATACTCGCACGTGTCCCACCGGCTTGCTGCCACTGTTCATACTGAACAAGTAGCTCCTTCAAGATAGAGACAGGTGTCTTAGCAGTAGCTTTGATCCATTTCGATCGCGAGAGCTCGTCAGCGGTAGGTCGCTCTGAAGGGGATTCGCGCAAGCAAGATGTAGCAAATTCCCTAAGTTCCCTACTTCCCTCATTCTCAGCTAAGCGTGGAGGTTTGGAACGAGGAATAAGTTGTACGACCTTGAGTCCATCGAGATTGGAATGAGGTGGACTGCCGGTAACCATCTCGTAAATGGTAATACCAAGACTCCATACGTCCGCTTTTGTGTCGTAGTTGGGCACAGGCTGAGCTACCTCTGGTGCCATCCAATATGGTGTCCCCACAAGTGTATTACGTTTTGAATGTGAAGTGACAAGGAGAGCAGAGACACCAAAGTCACAGAGCATGACTTTCCCGGCTGCAGTAATGAGGACATTGGCCGCTTTGATGTCTCGGTGAATGACACCAGCCTTGTGCAAGGAAGACAAAGCAAGCAGAAGTTCACGAGTGACAATAACGATGTACTTTTCCTGAAGAACATTATTCTTGCACGCCTTCATCAGCGTACGAACCGATCCGCCTTGTGCGTACTCCATCACAATCCATACGCGAGGCCCATCCAAGAAACATCCAAAATACTTTGTAATATTCACCGCATCGCGAAGATGGGTGAGAAGAGCGACCTCACGCTGGATGTCGGCGACATCGTCGTCAGCGGTGTCCAGGTTGATGATCTTGAGGGCGACAACATTGCCGGTCGCGATTTCGATGCCCTTGTGTACGCTGCCATAGGCACCTTTTCCGACTGTCTCAAGACGTTTGTAGAGCTGATGAACGTTGGGCTGCGTTGGCGGTGTGGCCATTAATGCTGGGCTCGTTGGCTCGAGCTCAGCTATAACACACTCAAGGCGGACGTTGCTTGACTGCACCCCGAAGGATCGACGCTTCCAGAATAGGATTTGTTACTCGGATGCAGAGCAACTTTTATTTCTAGGATTTTTATTCAAGTTACAAGGTTAAATCAAGCAAATTATAATCATCCCTTATCAGCCACATCTTTCATTGTTCATCGGAGTAAATCAATGAATTTCTCGTGGCTAGCAAAGATACCTTCCGTAAATGGAAGCTCACGATCACATGACCTGTTGAAATTGTTGTGGCCTCGCGTCTTCAAATTGTCCCCGAGTCCTTCTCGTCCTTCCCTCATCATCTTGTCCTTCTACTTCCACCTCCTCTAGCTACTTCCCCACTATGGCTCCCAAAATTCCGTCAGTTATCTCTTGCTCGTCGACTGCACTGCTCGAATACGAACTCAGCGAAGTTCGTGCGGGTCTTGAGATAATGGAAACGAGGACAGTTGGGACAAAATCCTCAATGCGTTGCTTCGATTGAATGCGATTGCCATTGGTTCAGCCGCTGACTATCCCTCACAACTCATCGCAGCCTGCAAAGGCTTCGTGAGGCCTCTCATCAACTCTCTCACCTCAGAGCGATCTCGACTATCGGGCGCCGCCACGGACGTGCTCACGTCGCTTGCAACGCATCTTCAGCGAGCCTTTGAGGCGCTCATTCCCCACTTCGTACCTACTCTTCTCACACTCGCCGCTCGATCAAACAAGATATTCATCGCTCGAGCAAAGGCTTGCCTATTGGCTATTGTCGAGAACTGTCAGTCGCCTGCCATCCTTCCTCTTCTCCGACATGCCATCTCGGACAAGTCCGTCGCACTTCGCCTCACTGTGGTCGAGCTGATTGTGGCTTGTCTCAACTGCTTCAACCCACCTGACCTCGAGGCCCCAAATAGGCCTGAAGATATCGAGATCGTTATCAGGGCGACGGCGCGCGATCCGAACGCCGATATCGGAAGAGCAGTAGAAAGGCCTTTGAGGCTTACAAGATTCTCTTTCCCTCTCGAGTGGACGCGTGAGTCTTTCATCACCTTCTTTTATGATGCTACTAAGTTCTCTGACACGAGTTGTATTGATAGTTTCGTTGCGCCCTTACTCCTACAATGAAGAAATATCTCGATGTAAAGAGTGCTGCGGCTAACCAGCGCAAACCACTTCTGTCATCATCCACCTCTGCTCCTTCGATACCGTCCTCATCCCAATCAGCCGATACCCTGTCACGCTCCCAGCCAATCGTCCAAGGTCACGCAAAGAGCGCCAGTACCAGCGCCGCAGTTTCTACCACCACCACCGTTACCTTTACTCGAGTCGAAAAACCGAGTAAGAGTGCAAGTTCCAAGCCAGCAACTGCTGGAAATGCACCCGCTCTGGATAGCGTCTTGATGCCCCCGCCCCCGCCGCCAGAGAAGAAATCCTCATCGGGTCCTGTCCGTCCGCCTCCGTCAATGAGGCAAGCCATAGCTGCGGCCGCTGCTGCGCCGACGCGACCCAGGCTTGGCCGCCTTGTCTCTCGTCCGAACCTACAGACGTCTGGCTCCATGGTCCCTGATGTTACCAAAAGTCAACCTACCTCTTCCCGCGGCGGTGCTCAGCGTCCTGAAAAGCCACCGACTCCGCCTTCTGTTTCGCCTACATTAGATGCTGCGCAATCTGCCCCACCTCCTACTACTGAAGAACCGCCCAGAGTGCGTTCAACTACTGGACCGCGCCGCGTCCCAAAGTCTGAAGCCGTTCCGATTACGACTTCCGCTCCTCCGGCCCGCCTGCGTCAAACAAGCATGTGGAGGGCCTCAAAGAACGACGAAAGAGAAGGGGAAGGACAAAGAAAAACCTACCTTTGCTCGTCTACGTCTTCGACAACAAGCACCCATACGGATGGGCACGCGCGTTCGCGTCCACCTTCTCGGCTCGCTTCCTCGACCACCAGTCAAACTGGCGAAGGGGAGGCGCTGATGAAACACAATGAGAGGACTGAGAAGAAGGAAAGAGTAAAGGAGAATGAGAGAGACGCGCGTAAGAGGACCGAGATCCGGGCAGAAGAAGCCTTCCGCCCGCGTCCCGCGTCCCGTGCGGAGGCGTCCCACAAGCGGGCAGACTCCAAAGATCGGGAGTCGCATGCTCGACCGGCTCCTCGTATGGACGAGAGGCAGCCAGTCTTCCGGCCTCCGTCCAGGGCGGATGCGAAACCCGTTTTCTCTCGACCTCCATCAAGAATAGAGAAGGCTCTGGAGAAGCCGGAGTCTCGCGCAGAGCCTGCCGCGCCAGAGCGGCCGAGAAAGAAGAGACCAGTCGAGCAACCATCCGTTGCAGTCCAGTCGCAACAGGATCCCGAAACTGAAGCTCAAGCCCGTGCTTTGGCAAAGGAAGAGCGGAGGCGGCGTCGTGCAGAGCGCGCAGCAGAAGCTGCTCAAGCTGCCAAGGCTCTGACTCGTGCTCCTTCCAAGAGGGGCAAAGAGAGGAGTGACCAGGAGGTGCCGTCTAAAAAGCGGCGAGGTGAGGCTGAAGAGGGTGAGGCAAGGCGAAGGAAGCACCGGGAGGTACATCCTTCTCAGGATTTAGTGAATCCGGGCGAATCGACAGCTCCGGGGCAAATCGTCCAGCAAGGGTCAGAGGAGCGACAAGCTCTTGCTTCAAAAGACGTACCGCTTTGCCCAGAGTCTTCTGCAGGCTCAAAAACAAAATTTGTCGGTGCGACAAATGGCAATGATGGGTCGGAAGGTTCGAGTAAGGGACCTATTAATGTTGAAGGAGGGTCGTCGACGAAGAAGAAGTCTCGGCTCCAGAGAAGACTTCTGAACCTTGCACGCCCGCGAAGGCGAAAGAAGCACAGTCTTCACGTTTTGGCGGAGTCAGGCCGCTAGCCATCCACAAGGCCTCCGCCAGTAATTCTCCGGTCGAATCCAATGCGGACGCCGTGGATACGGATGCGTCCTTCGTCCCCCTCCCTTCGTCTCCTCCGGAGCCAGTGGTACCAGAGACGCCAGCTCCTCTTCGTCAGGCACTCGCGGCACGCAGGAACCAAGTGCCTGCCACGCCGATATCAAAGCTCCTTGTCTCAATCCAGCGTGGGTTCGAAACGGACCAAAACGCCATTGAGGAGGAGGACGAAGGCGAGCTTTTGTCGCAGGGCGTTCAGCCTCTTCAAGCGTCCTCTTCGGAACCAGAGGCTGTTGTTGCTGAAGAGCGCGTGGTTAAAGGTGATGACCACCGGCGCCATCACAGCCACGAGAACAAAGCCAAACCAGAGGATGCGAATCCATTCTTTGTCGACACGCGTCCGAGGAAGCACAAGTCCGAAAGTTCAAAGGCGCGTGGACACAATGAGCGTAAAGAACACAATGAGGCTCGCGTACCTTTCATGCGGAGGGCTGAGAATCGGTAACGTCAACGGAGTCGGGTTTGATTGTCATAGAGTCGATGTAAAGGATCTTTTCTCTTTCTGCTTTCTTAGCGTTCCCTTTTCTTTTTCTCCATTTTCTATTGTACCGACGCATTGTGGATCGGGTGTCTGTAGCATACTTGCACTATTACGTTTCTCTGCTTTGTATTACCTTTCCTCAGGTTGCACACATGTCGCATTGTTTTCCCTTCTTTCATCTATTTAATTATTAAACGGATGTCTTGGATATTGTGGAAATTTATAACAGACCTTTTTATTGTGACTTTACTGGAGGGAGTTGCGAACAAACAAAGCAGCGCCGTTGATCAGTGAAGCCTTTATCCTCATAAGCTGCATAGGCAGGGAATCGAAAACGCGTAGATACAGCCACCGGCATTTTCCGCCACTCTGAGCTCTATACGAGCTCATCACCATTGACGACGTTCTCAACGCCCATCATCCACAAAAGTGAGTAGTTTAACTCGTTGTGCATACAAATAGGGCCCTCAGTTGGTCATTGCATGCTTCAGTCCATCTGGAACTTTGTGGTGAAAGGATGGATTACTGACTATCTTACCCAGATGTCGCTCGTCTTACCAGAGCAGCACCAACAGTTCCAGCACATCTTACGTCTGCTCAACACGAACGTCGATGGGAAGCGCAAGATTATGTATGCGCTGACGGAGATTAAGGGTGTTGGGAGGCGTTACTCGAACATCGTGTGCAAGAAGGCGGATGTTGATTTGAACAAGCGGTGAGTTTTTCTGGAAGTTTGTGATCGCTTCATGGCGAGTCTGATTGAGAGATTGCGTTTCTGCGTTTGCTTCATATTGTGTGAATAGTGCCGGTGACCTCAACTCAGATGAACTCGAGCGAATCGTCACCATCATCCAAAATCCTACGCAATACAAGATTCCCGCGTGGTTCCTCAACAGACAAAAGGACATTGTCGATGGGAAAAACTATCAAATCCTTTCGAATAACGTCGACTCGAAGCTTCGTGACGACTTGGAGCGCCTGAAGAAGATTCGTGCGCACAGGGGTTTGCGACACTTCTGGGGTCTCCGCGTGAGAGGTCAGCACACCAAGACGACTGGTATGTGGCGCTTTTTTCTTGAATGTCCTGAATGAAGTTTTAATATAATCTCTTTCAGGACGACGCGGAAAGACTGTCGGAGTATCGAAGAAGCGTGGTTGATTCTTTCTATGTCGCTGGGATGTTAATTCTCCATCGCCCGTATTGCTGTGCGACCAGTCAGTTCATATGCATATGTATACCTATGTGGTGACTATGCAGGGAGCTCTAGTAGCATCTTGTTCCTGCGCAAAATACATTTCTTCAACATGCAATACACGGGTAACTTCATTTTTCTGGATGAATGAATTTCGCCGATGCTCGGAGAAGAATCGTCATCGAAGGTTAGTTACTATTCGGATATACGAATTATCTGTACAAAATGAGCAGGATGCACGGGCGAAGTGCATAACACTCGGATTTGTGGGTAGTACTCTTCTTTATTTCAACCCGGTTGCTCTGCAAAGGTGAGGAAGACTAATACTCGTAAGCGTGTTGTGATGCTGTCGAGTGAAGTCACGAACCATGAATAAAGGATAGAGTTGACCGCTTTACTAAGAAGCCTCAACCGCCTTTGTCCCTTCCAACCCGGCTGGAGGCGGAGCAACGGGCGGTGAAAGATTCAAGAATCGTCCGGTCGAGATTGAAGTACGTCCATCTCGTTGATCGTGGACCTCAAACGATTCCGCTGATTTGCACTCGTCCAAAGCACGATTAGTCAGAATAGACCAGACTTTGACAGAGCCATCCTTGTTACCGAAGGCGAAGAGATACGGACACGAAACGTCAAGATGATGACCGAGTGCGAAGCTAACGAAGTTTCGAGGGACGCCATTCTGGGAAGGCGTGGTTATCTCGTGCAACCAGGATGTGCTTATTGAATGTGGCTTCGATAATCGATGAAATATTGCAAATTTGCCTGCATCTCTCAGCATCAGATGGTCACTTTTGGATCATAGTGAAACAAACGCACTGTCCATGACATCGAAAACCATGTTATCATCCTTGCCGAAGCACCCAACTGCTCTGATTCGAGGATTGTTTCCTAGGGGGGACAAATGAAAGGCATCATACAGTGTTTCAACTCGAGCAGAGCCTTCGAGTTCGATTGCATCGGTCGACTGTTGAACAATCGGGTTCGCGGCGACCTTTTGGATATAAGCAAGAGCACGTACCTCTGCACCCAGAATCAAAATTCTCCCTGATTTCTGAGACACCGTGAAAAAGCTATGGCTGGAATGCGCAGAGTACGACCTAGAGGCACCAAAGCATGTCTTCGGTTTGAAAAAAAAAAGGAAAGAGAAAAAAGGTCTGATTAAGACTTACTGCATTATGGACATGTTGTACCGATCAATAACTGGACGGTTGTGAACATTGAGTATCAATGAGTCCTTGCAAGGCATATGATTCTGTCCTCTTTATAGAACGCTGCATCCAATGCGACTTCAATACTTGCCAGTTCAGAGAGGCCATAGGAATCGAGTTCCTGAACAGCTAAGTTAGTATAGGATGTGCAACGATAATATGGATGAAAATACCTTATCGTTGCCCATCGAATTGTTCTTGGATGAAGAAACAAGTCTTGTATCAAAGGAGCCTGCTTCGAAGACCTTGAGTGAACCGTCAAGGAGACAGGACAGACCTGCCAGGCTGTTCGTCTTCCGTTAATCTGGTCGCCTTCAGCCGAACTCACCAGTCAATCCATTGTCCTCTTCGCAAATCCACCGTATTGTTCCTGTAGCGCGGTCAAGACTCCTGATGTTAAGCATATGAGATTCAGCCTGACGAGTGGAAGCATCATGAGCATCCTGATACTTCGAATTCGGTCTTGTGGAAAGTAACTAGAAATTCACCGGCCGGGCAAGGCTATACATGAAGACACCCTTGGACGACTTCACTAGGAGATCTCCTTGTTCTCTGCGTCCATGTCTCCAGTGGGTCCCTATATTCTTGTTTGGGTTCCTTTGTAAATTCATTCATCCAGTAAAAGTCTTGAACCAGTTCGCTCTGTACTCACCACAAAACCTGTTTTACCAATCCCTCATCCGGCACTACGATAGTTTTCAGGATTTCGAATGCCTTTCCCTGCGTTTGGGATATGCAATAAGTAGATAATCGGTGGTCTCGAAAGCTTACACCTACGACATCGTAAATTGTGACGGTACTTGAACTGGTTAATGATTGATGGTGTACGCTTTTAGTGATATAGATAGGGCAAACGTACGAAGCTGACGCCAAAAATTTGCAGTTTGAGGAGAATTGAAGTGGATGTCCGTACTTGTGATCCAGAGCTTCAGGAGATGCAGAGCTTGGTTCAGCGGAATTCGGGGTAGTTGGAGAATTTCGCTCTCGTTCTGAACGCTGCTGTACATCATCTGTGTGTAGGTATTCAAGCAAGGATTGAGATCCTTGGAGAAAACATTTGGAATTAGGTTTACTGTAAGTTCGCATAGAATTGAAAGAATAATTACCCAGTTCAATATCTCTGTGCAACATTTCGCCCTCTTCAGTGCAAGAATCCGTTCTCCGAGTAGGTCTATGCAACAGAGCACCCAAAGATCTGATCTGGAGTATAATTTTCCAGCCTATGGCTCTTGTTCGTTTTATCATGAGCTTGACCTGATCCATCATTCGAAATCCGTAGACTTTTGCTTGCATTAACATATTCTTCATGCTTTGCGTCGTTGGAGAGATGCATTTATCTCGTGCACTGGCCCAGATGTGTGCATTCCTTGCTCTCCATTGTTCAAAAAGATACCATGCCGAGAGGATGAGAATGATTTGTGCGTGAAAACCCGCAAGCGCAGTTGGGACAACAACTGAGGCAGCTCCCTGAGACACATATCAAATTAGCTTATACGGTGCAGCTTGTAAGCCTGCTCACCATTTGATCAGTAACAAGAAATGCTAGAAGGCACAGACCAACTGAGAATGTCATCAGAGCAGCAATTAACGCGAACATAGGCCCGTTTCGAAGCCAGAAATGCGCCAATGATGGCAGTGACCGATCGGGTCTTCGTCTGGAATGATGTTTAGTCTGGATAGTGAGTAAAACAAACAGATAACGTACATAGGCGACTGTCGCCATGTCATCACCAGAAGGCTGTAAATAGCCGACGCGGAACTGAAGACCAGCGAGACAAACCAGAAAGAATTTGTGATGATATTCAGAACAGAGGCAGGTCCGCCTGCGGTGATCTGCAGAATCGTTGCGGTGACACTGGATAGAAATGTCGCGATTGTAGTGAGGTTCAAATATCGTTGAGTAGCGAACTCCTGCGACTGGCGAATTGCTGGTATTTCTTCAAAATAGATCAGAAATATCCCCGAAATACGTAGGCCGAGCCTACCTTTCTCAGCGACACCCGTGAGTTCTTTGACATATATTTCAAGATCATCGACCAATGGCTCGAATATAGAATCAAGATACTCCTCAACGCAACATCCTTTGTAGAGCGAGCAATGAAAATGAGGACGCTTGAGATGTTTCTGAAAGCTCACTATGGTGTCCGTACTCTCCGTTTAGCCGGACAGTGGTGCGCTATTTGTATCTCAGTCTCTGTAAAAGGAAAACCAACTGATTCAGACCTGTAGATCCCCTTGAACTATATGGAGGATGTGGAAAAATCTCGTGTTGAAGACGCCGAACTCTCGTAAAGCTTTCGTCATTTCAGCAATGATATCATCTAGAGCACGTAGAGCTTTCACGCAATCATCAGGATCTAGGTATTGTCAGAAATTATGCATCCCGAACAGCCTCATATTTGTTACATAAGTAGTATTTGTTCGTCTCGTAGGGCTGGAGAGAACATTGAACAGATTCGCTCAAAATAAAAATTGTCAGACGATTTTTTTGCTTCGAGATGGCTATTGCTACTACTCTTACCTCAAACAATTGAGCCCTTCCTGCATTTTCTCCAGAGCCTTTGCAGTGCGTCCGCCACCACCCAGAGTATTGAGCAGAGATTGGACGTGTTGTTTCTGAAAGGAGCTAGTATATCAGTTTGTGCCTGTCTGAAGATCTTGCCTCACGAGTGGATTGTGCCTGTCTGTAAATCTGACCCCGTTGCTGTCAGCTGCATTCGATACCTGGGACAAAAAATAGATTGCCCACTTCTTCAGGGCGATAACATTCATTGGCTCGAACTTTGGATTCCTGTCCAGTAATTGCTTTGTCCCATCCTGAATATCTGGATTCCCGGTCGGGATCAACATTTGAACAATATCAAACGATTGCAGTAGGAACCCACGCTTTTGCATAATGTTATTCTTGCCTGGGGTACAATCATTAGCCATGTGAACTTTAGAATCGGCCTTTTCATCTCCGCTACCGCCTTCTTCATTCTGGGCTGGGCTGGGAACTGAGCAGGTATGAGACTATGTCAAGTTTCGACAGCAGAGGGAGCTTACAGTCCTCGTTTATGAGCTTGTTCTCATCAATAACTTCTGTCAAGACATGAACAAGCTTTCGCAGGAACTTTCTCTGTCTGTTTGACAACTGCCTCTGAGTTTCGGCTTGCATGGAATGGTTTTTACTGAGACTGCGGCCTATAGAACGATGAGTATTAAAAGGCGGTGTCATGGTGCAGAATTTGACCACGAACTTACCGCATCTGTCTTGAGAAATAGACCTCATATGTACTTCCTCAATCACCGAGCTTACTGGAGGCCAAGAAATAGGTCGCAATGGTCGTGGTGACGGAAGTAAGAAAAGAACTACGAAGTCGAGCTCGCAAGATTATTCATAGTTCGCCCGTCAACCAGTGCACCGTGCGATTGATGCAATGATCCTGACAACAACTTGCAATCTTCGTGTTGTTGACAACTTGCGAAGGACTCGGAAGGAGTATATGAGCATATTTCGCCAGATTTTATTTTTTTCCAAACGCATCGCTGCAAGTCACAGAGGTTAAGATGCACAAACTTTGAGTCGGATCTACAGAAAGGACGGGTTTTGCCGAGAAATCACCCAACTCCGATAAGGTCAGCATCCTTCAACATCTCGTTCATCTTCATCTTAGTCGCGATGACAAGCTGTTAACATTGATGGTTTAAGAGGGCGGTGATCGAGCAGGAAACCTGCGCCAATGTAAATTGAAGCCCTCCCCATGTTCCATGTGTTCAAGGCGCCCGATGGTCTAGTGTGACTGATGAAATTTGTGATCTCGAAGTTGCAGACTCGACACAATCATCTATCCACTTGTTGTACCTCGCTTTTCGTCCTTTCCTTTTCGTGCCGGTCTCAGTCACCACATCCATACGTTTCATTCTTCATATCATTCCATTCCACATTCTATCGGCTTGCTTCCTGTCTACTGACTATTTTCTGACTACTTTCTCTATGTAGTTCGAGTCAATTCGCATCGACTATCTCCACTCGTGCAGGTTTTCTCGAACTCATTATTGAGTGGGCCATTTGCGGTCTAACGGCAGGTGCCGTCTACGGTGTTTTTATGTTCAATACAAATGATATTTGTGTGTATCCCATGCCCTTAATCTGTAACTAGTCTCATCTGTACTGTTCAAGCTTATCTGAGTCTCTGTCTTCTTTGTCAGGCCTTTATCCATTGTGTTTCCGTTCGCGATAGAGACCGTCAAGTTGAACGTCACCAATTTCTGGACATTTACGCCGCAATTCAAACGGAATGGCGGCCGACGGTAGTACAGTGAGTCCCAGGAGGTTTTCTCTGTGCGAAATTGTGGTCCATGCCATTCTTATTTCACTCTGGATACGGCAGATTTTGGTGAAAAGGAAACCTATCGAGCGGTTGTTGAGATATTGTGAGCCGACTGTGCTGTTCGCCAAACGATAAAAAAGGTGCACACCATTTTGATTTTTTTGCTATTTCTTTGGACACCACCTCTCACCTTGAAATTACAGAACACGAAAGCTGATATCCCGGGCGTCATGTTGATATAACTTGTTGGCATTACATGTCGAATAAAAAACTCTGGAAGCAATGTTCTGACGCGCCATGGGTGTGTCGGACACTTTTGTCCTCCACTGTATCGAGATAAGTGGCCCCCCATTATCTTAGGATAATTGGTCACATCGCCTTCTTTAGCGTAAAGGAGTATGACTGTGAGTACCCTATGCATCTCAATCATATGATGACTCGGATCTGATCCGTATCCTTCTGAAGTCATGTTTTGAGCCTTCGCTATTTCGACATCTCCAACGTTTCAATGCTTGGGCAATCACAAAAGACAATCAGGGAAGAAACAATTTTTCAAGAAGCTAGAACAAACAGCATTTGGATTGCATACGAATGAGGGGACGGAGTTTTGCTAAATTCACAGGGTGATTTGGAAGATGGGATTCTTCTGACTTCGAGACGCCGGTCAATTCGGAATTCTGACTAAAAGTTCCTTCCTAGTGACCGTAAAGCCTCACTGTCGATTGGATGATGAGGCGCATAAGAGCTTTGTACTGGTGAAGTGGAGCGCAGTCTAGGAGAAGGAGGGGGTAGAAGGCGAGCTGCGTTCGGTTGCATTTGTCTACCGAAGCCTGTCGAAGGAGGCGAAGACGATGAAAATCCATGCTGGCTCGGTGCGTGAAGCCCTTGCGGCAAGGAGTTTTCGCGTGGTAACGGCGAAGGCAGCTGTGGGCCTGGATACGGGGCATAGATGGCTGGTGGTGGGCATTATTGTCCCGACACGGACGAGCTCGCGGCGGCGGAGATACCGCCGTGGATATCGGAAGGTTAATACTCATCTCGAGCTCGACGTTTACCCATCTTAGCATTGGTGTACTTGCCTTCGGGTTGTCGAATATTTGCAAGGACCGGGATATCATTAATTGAACGTAGCTGGCCGACGGTCGCGGGAATAAAGTATGCAGCTATCATCATGCAAAGCGCATTCATCTTTGAGTATAAAATCTTTCTAGGATGATCAGAAGCGTATTCAGATGCCACTTGCTCCATCCCTGGCTCGTTTCGACGAAAACAGAATAGGTTTGCTTGATACGAGGATAGCTCGCTCCTCTAGACGCCTTCTATATCACGAACGCGACCTAAATACCGGCTATGAATTCACAGATATGGAGCTGTTGGTTGATAAATTCCGCTTGGCAATCCGAAGTGCATTCAAATTCAGTCAAGGTAATTAAAGAATCAAAACCCGGAACAGCTGTACATCACGGACGCAGGATGCACTCCATCGGATCCCATCCGTCCATAGCTCTAACCCTGACTAAGAGATAATAAGTCAGTCAAATAATAATCCTCGAGTGAAATGATATTGGCTTACTCCAGTAGTCTCAGGATTGCGGCCACGCTGTTCCCAGATATAAACGTTTCCAGAGCGCACAGCACAGCGCTCTTTAGTAGTAAGACGTCTAGTCACCACTAGAAGAATTTCGAGGTAGACGGCATGAAAATGGATGTGAGCATCATGAACGGAACGGACCCGTATTTCAGTGCAGGTTGGAGGTTGCATTCTTGGTAAGGTCGATGGATCGTGGTGACGGTACACGACTCGAGTTGTGAAGAATCTGGGATCCTCTGAGTAGCGATCGCTGGCATATTTAAGCTAAGATGGCTGGATTTTTTTTGGTAAACACCGATAACTCTATCTCATGGACAAGGATTTTTGGCTATTCGTTTGTATTAGCCAGATGGTTTAAATGCAGGAACAGCAGCGAGAAAGAAGTTCGGCTTCTCCAATTTACAATTAGCCAGATGCTCTAGATGTATCCGCCGCTCGCTTACAACCGAATCTAGTTTTGTTCCCCTGCGGATTCGGCTGTGCGTATTATCCAGTCTTTAATGACTAGCAAGACGCCTTTGACGCGGCTTCCCGTGCGAAGCACATAAAATGATCAACTTCAGTAACGTGTAAGAAGCGTAATAAATGCCCAGACCACACCTCAGATCTTGATTCGATACCCGTGACACGAGATTTCCTGAGATTCGCAGCGGACAATGAGCAAATCCGGCAAATGGACTATGTTGGCCGCCCTGGACACGACTATGGTTGATGTTCGTCTACGCTTCTTCCCGTAACGTGCCGATGAGAACGATAACATCACGATAACCACCGTCATTCAAATCCACCACGAAGTAGTATTCCGCGATGTGGGGCACGACAGTAGTATTGGTAGGATCCGATCCGGAAAAACACACGCAAAATTCTTAAGACCTCTCAATTTGGATTCGTGTACATCAGCTTAATTGAAGTGACGTTCAAACCTTTTCCAAAATTTGGTCAAAAATACGTGGATTCTTGGTCTCAGGCCTCTGTAGCATTAGACAGCGGTCATGCAATAGTGAGGGATCCATTCTGGTTCCTGGGTCTGCCCCACCAAGCGTGTTCGACCCTGCTGTACAAGATGGTAAAGCAAAACACCTTTCCCATGAACCACGACGAAGGCACCGATATCGTTTACTTCTTTGTATCAATGAATATCTCCTTTCTTAATATTCTGAACCGATCATGGACGTGGCTTGTCATACAAGAGTGGGCACGGCGGACAATCACCTTAGTCATAGGAAAGGCCCGGGATACTGTGAAGTTAATATCTGTTCGGCTTTGCTCAGGAAAACGGCTAGGTGTCCTGTTAAAAGTGTCCTTTGATGTATAGCGATGATCTTCACTCACCCTGGCATAGAAGGGAGCCGTAGAAGCATGGCAATATAAATGCATTTCTCCAGAAAAGTTGAGTTACAAGTCGAACAAAGCCAAGCGTTAACCGCATGGCTAATGTGAATAGACGCCACTCGCAAGGACTCTAGTCCGGTAAACGCCTTCGTTTGCCTGCCATGTGAGAGAAATTCCCGTATATCTTCAGCTTGGCGTCGCACTTTCTTCAGATATTCTCCACAGCGTTTCTACTCAATTGTCCCCTTGCCGTCAACAAAGACGATACCCTGATAAGTATAGCATAGGTAGCTTTTCAGGGGCATTTGGAGCTTTGAAAAGGATAGAGTGGTATACGTCCCCTCTCAAGACTAGTCAAGCTTCTTTGCGTCTCTGTCTCAGCTGCTGTGCCTTCTAAGTAACCTTCGCTACGGCTCGAGTCCGTTTCCTATCGTGTGCACTCTGTAGCTGCGCAGGATCGAATAATTTGACAAGACCTTTGCCTCTAGAAGGTGGTTGAGCGCGCTATTTCCACCTGCGAACGCAAGTCGTCTAAACCTATCTCGGAATGGGTTCGCAAGTAGGGCATGACCGCTTCTTCCTGGAATGATAATAATAGGTCTTCAATGTCGCGATTCGCCCAGAGAAATAAATGGATACTACACTAAGGAGTAAATTAGTAACTCAAAGATGAGCGGCTTATTTCACTGAAGAGCTCCCCCGTGAACTGTTATATATATTTGTCCCGGAGACGTGTTTCAACAATGCTTCAAGTGCCCGCGGTGTGTTGAAAGAACCGCACAACGCAGCCCGATAAGCATACTGAGGCTCCTTCGCAACTATTATATGCATCGTCCTGGCGCTGACAAGAAATCAAATGACGAGCATCATGAATCCGGTACTCTCGAACGCGATATGCAGAACTTGTACGTGCTTTCCCAGGACTACGCGCACATCTACATTGATACGCACTGACTTAATTTCTTTCTCCAATTCGTAACTCACGCTCTTTCATTTTAGCTTCGAGAAGTTTTACGGATCTGTCCACGGAGCGAGAGAAGTAATCGATTCGTGCCGGCGACACGGAGAATGAACAACGTGGAGCTTAGCAAGGTAACTGAGGAGACGTAATATACGGAATGGTGGAATTGCATGAGTTCGCTGCTGGAGCACTGTATTGGACCTTTGAAGAGAAGAAACGCATGCATTGAGGTTTGTTTCCATGTAGAGTAGCTCCGTTATGAAGCTAGCGGTAAAGTCGACTTTCGAATACCAAAGGATGAGATTCTTGAGGAACTTGCGCATTTCCAGGCCTTCTACGTGAGGATGTCCCGCGGGTGAGAAACAGTTCGCCCACTGGCTGCATTTGTGCGGAAAACAATGCGTTGTAAGGTCCGATGGTATCAGACGGTTACTTACGGTGATACATTGAAATTCGGGGGAAATAAGCTGTTATGGCGAAAAGTCGGTAACTCGAGGTTATAAGTGGTCGTCAGCTCACCTCAGATTGAAACAATCCATTGTCATGACGCGGAAACGACTAAGTCAATGCCTCCAGAGTGAGTTCCCATATTGTCTCCGCAAACGCTGGTTGTCATCACTGATCACTCTATGTGCCATCCAGGACGGCCCGCACTTAGTCGAGAAGGCCAGACGGTTTATCTGGCTTCGGCTTCTTCCACAGGACGAAAGCGGTCAAAGACCGCAGACCCACCGCCTTCGAAACGCCCCAAGTCCTTGAAAAACTCAGCCTCCCAATACTCTTTCAGTGACTCCGAAGGCGCAGGATCCGTAAGCTCGCCTCCATACTTAGGGCTTACTATGAAGGTACAAAATCCATTTTGGTCCTTGAAAATTCCATAGTCAGCCCGACCCAAGTAAGAGAAGTGAGAAGCAGCAGCGTCGATGAAGTCGGGAGGAGAACTTTCGCAGTCAGAGTCAGGAGAACAACAGATATATATACTATGCAGTCTATCTTCATCAACATGTAGGAAAAAATAGACGTCCAAGAAGACCATCGCCAGCAAGAAACGGCGAAGCCGATACAGAAGAAAGGAAAAAAGACGTCGAAAGAGACCAAAGAAGTTTTATGGAAAAAACCTAGACTCCCGAACCCGGCTGGTACGGCGGAGGCGGAGTAGGCCCTGCTCTCATCTGCGGTCTAGATGAAGGAATTTGGACGACAGGATCCGGCGGAGGCGTAGGCCACGTCCCCTCCCAGCCTTTCTGTCGTTCCTTCCCTACTCCCACACCTTGCGCAGAACCATCACCAGCCGTAGCAGCGGCACTAGACGGCGTGAATAGGTTCGCGAGCTCCCGTTGCCAGCGTACGTCTGAACCGTCGTCGCTCACCACATCAGCGTCGTTACCCGTATGACTGACCTCCAATATTCGCGTCAATGGGCGGACGCGAGATCGTCGAGGCCGAGGTGGAGGATTCTTAGGCGTGGCAGGTCGGTCATCTAATGGAGCGGGTTCGCGACGTCGATTTGGTCGGAGAAGACTATACGGTGACACAGGCTCGAGCGTAGCGTTTGAGTCATCGTCCCGCCCGTCTGTTCCGCTCACCTCTCCTACACCTACACCTGCGCCTGTTCCGTTCGGTCTACCAGTAGAATTCCACCTTCTTATTAACTCCGTATTCTCACGCATGTTCTCTGTGTGCCCCTGACTATGTATTTGTGAGTTCGACTCGACGGCAGAGAGGGTAGCAGATGCCGAAGAAGGCGAAACGACGTCGCTCTGCTCTTGCGTCGGAGCGTAAAGCGGTATCGGGCTGAAAGGAGACGGTAGCGTTCTGTTCGGAAGTCTTCGCGCTTGACCCTGAACGCCGCCCCTTGTCTGACCCCGGGCTTGGTTCTGTAGTTGCTGGGCTTGAAGCTGCCGCATCTTCTCAGACCTAACATTGATCGCATACGGATGCTGATCTGGGTCATTTCCATCTCCAGTGTTCGCCCAAGTCTTGGCAGTGGTATACATCATCCCAGGAGGGGGAAGCGAAACAGGTGTATGCGGCTTATCGAGGGTCGTGGGTGTAATAGGCGAAGATGTACTTGTGCCCATTAACGTGGTACTCCCCTTCGTCCCCGTACCCGCTCTCGTCGCCCCGCCTGCATTTCCGATGACTGGTAGAGTCACATAAGTAGGCCCGTGGAAGGCACTTGTTTGCCCATTCAGGCCTAATCCTCCTCCGACGAGTTGATCCCCTCTCACGCCTGAACCACCGCCGGGTCCTCCAGGCGCCCCTCCGAAAGTGTTTCGGGAGAAGAAAGGTTGTATGGCCTGTGCAGCCTCGTCTTCATCCCTGCTTCTATGTCGTCGCGCACACATCCACCAAATCCCCACGATAAGACATAACCCGCCGAGACCGCCGAACGTCGCGCCAACAATTGTTCCTGTATTTGAGCTACTTGAATCAGAAGAGTCCGGATCACTCGATGAAGATCCAGAGGGGGAAGACGAAGAGTCAGAAACAGAAAGCGATGGGAGGAACGCTAGGGAGGTATCGGAAGATGATGGGACTGAAGGAGTGGAGGTAAGAACTGAATTTCCAGAAGAAACAGGCGTTTGAGAAGAAGAGGAAGAAGAGGAAGAACCAGAGGAGGATGAAGAGGAGGATTGTGAGCTTGATGATGACTCCTGTGTAGAGGATCCCGATGACGAACTTGATGATTGCTGAGAAGAAGAGCTGGTCTGTATTACCGACGTTGTCGTCGACGAATCCTCCGTCCTGGCATTAGCAAAAGAAACATGACTATACCGCGCTGCTGAGTAAAAAAATCAATCAACTACTCACGTATATACAATTCGATCCAGCAACACGAGCGCCTTCTGGCCCGAATGTCCACTCTCCAGCCTCACATTATGATTCGTGCTCCCATCCAGCCCGCTCCATGCAAACACAACCTGATTGTACTGATACGATTTGTCGCCGTCTGAATCACGGGAGAAACTGCCAACCTCTTGATCGTCGACGTAGAAAGTCATGTCTGTGTTCCCGTCCGGAGAAGAACTGGAACGCGTCAGTATGCAGTAGATGTACACCGCGGTTCCTAGGAGGACGGTTTGCAGATCAAAAATCAGTACAAAATCCCGTTAAAATAGGCGCCCGCGGAAGATCCACGAAGCGCTCTCACGAGGATCGTCGCTCAGAAGCCACTCACCAGTAAAATCCGCGCTCGCACTGATGATAGTTCCGGGATAGGAATTGCTAAGTCCGCCAGGTGGGTTATACGACGCGTCGTGCCATGTTCCATCATACGCCTGATTCCCATCCAATTTGGCGGTGCAGTTCTGACACGACTGGCCAGCTTGCCATGCTAGAGCAGGATTGTACGTGATTTGTCCACCCGTAACGGCATCACCGTTCGTGTCGTCGATGGTCACATTTGTCGGTGCGGCATGGGCAAGAGGCGAGAAGAGGAATGAAGAAAGGAGAGAAATGAGAAGAGAATGCAACATTGATGTGGTCGTTGAAAAGAAGGACGCGAGTGCTCAAGGGAAAAAATGGGAAAGAAAACGAACGAATAAGTTACGATGAATATAGACAAGTGTTGGCGTTCTCTTGTCGAACTAGCTGAGGTGCTATACCAACCCTGGCAATGGCATCCGCACCGAGATACGATGGGAGTCCGACTAGAGTATGAGCAAGATCAAGCCGTCTGATCGCTGTCAGGACAGCACACAGATGGAAAACAAGCCAGACAGGAGCAACCAGCGGAAGCACAACGGCTTTTGCTGACCGGGAGAGGGAAGACGGAAGAGAGAAGCAATCAGGTTCAAAGAGAATCGAACATTCCTCGAGAAGAACACAAGTCCAGAATGATCTGGCTCTCTTTCGATGATTGTGATCACGGGGCAGAAGCCGCAGGGAGTAAGTAAGAACAGCGGGTTCGCAGTAACCGCAACACAAGTATAGAAGGAGGCTCCATTGAGTAGGCATCAGGCTTTCAGGTCAATGCGCGCCGACCTCGCCTCGGTCTTATTGACGCAAAAGGCAACAGAAAGATTGATATTCACGACTTTTTGATCGGCTCATTGATAGCTATTGATGGGGTGAAGACGCTTCGGAGCTCGCGCCGCAGTCGCTTGGACGCTAATCGGCGACGACATCCATATCAGGCGTGTTTCCTTCATGTTGTGGTGTCAGGACGGCGGAAAGAAAGTAAGCCGTGGCGAACATGAACGAACAGCTCACAGACGCCGGAAAATTAAATACAGCGCTGCGGAAGTGACGCGTTGCAACCACGCGGTGTGACACTGTGACATGCACGCGTTTGGCACGGGGCCTCGGCTGGATGTGTCTACTTAACTTCCGATCAATTCAGTAAGCTTAAAAATATTTGCATTATTTCTCTTCCGTTCTTCTTCATCTTTCTCTTCCACTCCCCCACCTCCTTTTCGGTGCCACCCCGCTCGCTTGCTCGATGCCAACAGCACCCGGCGCATCACGTCCGACGCGTTTCCACAGCTCAAAGCAGCCGACGAGCATGTCGCCACCGCCGGCGTTTAAGCCGACGCCTCCTAAGCGTTCTGCGAGTGCCCCCACTCCGGCTCGTCGACCGACGACGGCAGCCACTCCGAGGCACCGTCCGTCGACTTCCTCAGCTCACCACAGCAGATCAAAGGCTGCTTCGCCTAAGCCTCGATCGGCGCAGCCATCACGATCTCGTTCGGCTCCCATCCCAAAGCCAAATGGCAACAACTCCAAGCCACATTCAAAGAGCTCTGGCAGCGGCGGAAGGACCTCGCACTCCACTACCCCACGTAAGCCTTTCTCTCAAAAACTTATTACTGCGCTATTCTTGGCATATCACACGTTTTGCTGACTTACTTATTATGTCTTATGTATCTAGATCACTCTCGTTCTGCAGGTCAGAAACATTCATCCAATTCATCAGGCGGACGGCAGCATGTGCATCGCCAGCCCGGCTCATCGTCCTCCCGACCTGTCTATGTCGTGTGTAACCGAAAGCACGCCGACGAAGGTTTCTATGCACGGTGTCAGAAGATCTTACGTCGATACGTCACTTGGGGCCCGCGCTAATTACCCCAGAATACTCCTCGATGTGTCGATTCTCGTGACTCTCCCTCCTTGATTCGTCTCCTATTCTGTTGTCGTTATTATTACCCCCACCGCACTCTACCACGTTCTTTCTTTTCATGACCTGATCTAGATTTCTAAGGATATATGCGCGCTTTATCCTATTTATCCCCTTATCCCCTTTTGTGTATCTTTCTTGTATTGTTGCTGTTTATCCCTGTTCCTTCTCGGATCTCGGTCGGATTACTTACTGTACACTATGTTCTCATTTGGGTGGTTTAATCCTTGTACTCTCTGGATATGTGTACTCTTTCATTGGATGTATCAGATGTAGAACAACGTATACTTGGATATAATAGATCAGTTGTACGTTTACTGTACCAATAACTAGTGTGGATGCCCCTTCCAGTTCATTCATTTTGTTCACAGTATAAATTTCAGGTAATAAAAGAAATTGAATCTAACGTAACGACCGAAAGCAGCTATGTACGCAATCCAGCTGATACCCAACGAGCGAGATATATGTAGTGTATAGGAAGAGAGGAGAATGAACGTATGAGGGGATATTCGTCTCCACAATCCAACAAGACAGATTAGAACAGCAGAAGGAAAGGTTAAAAAATAAGGGAATGACGGCCGGATACTGTACACGAATAATTCAAGTATGTATGTATGTAATTCCGGGATGAACAAAAGAAATGAATCAGAGAGAAGCCGTACACAGTGGGAAAGGAGAGTGGTGGCAGTGACGATAGCTTGAAAGCTTCCAGAAGAAAGAAAGACTAAAACGGTAAACTGAAGGAAAGCAGAGGGGGTGGATAAGAGTTGAAAGATAAACTGAATAGAGCGGAGAGGGGGAGACGATGCCATATGTATGTTTGTATATACACTTGTAAGTAGGGAGGGATGGCTGAACAAAGGGGAAAGAAAACAAGAGACAACGATGAGAGGGGATGATCCGAAAGTCAGAAGTCAAAACACGTCAGAGGAATACGGACAATCAGCAGCCACATGGCCCCGTCCGTCACAATCCTCGCAGTACAACTCCGTCTCCACTGGCGCAGAGCCACCTCTCTGGCCATTCGCAGGCGCAGCAGACTCCGTAGGACCATCCTTGAGCAGAGGACACGAGAAGATATCATGTCCCGGCGCTTCACAGATCTCACACACTTCAGAGTCGTGCTCCGCCTCAGCACTTCCTCTGCCTTTGTCCGCACTTGATTTGGCACAAGAGCCATTAACGTGGAGACTGATTGTTCCAGTACTGCTCGTTGCAGAGTGATGATACCGTGGCTCCGTGTTCCCGAGTGTCTCGGTACTTGATTTCGAAGGTCGCTTGGACGACTTTTGTCGGAGACGTTCAATCTCACGTTCAAGTTCGTCCTGTAGAATGAAAGGCATTAGCGGTAGTAATCCACGAGGCAATGTTATTCAATGGGAGATTACGTACCTCGCGATAGATCTGTAGATATACACAGCGGATAGGAAATTAATTGAGACCGTTACTTATTTGCCATGCACGGAAGGGAAGAAGCTGCGCACCTTCGCTTCGACAAGACTCTCCAGCTCGCTAACCTCTTTGTTGAGCTATCAAGTGATAACGTAAATGACCAACGAGCTCTGCCGCATCGACTGAAATGACTAACCTCATGGATCGTCCGAGCGTTCTTCTTCTCCACCTCAGCAAGTTGCTTCCGTAGTCGTTCTACTTCAGCCTGCTGCAAAATTGAAGAGATTGGTTAACCTCAAGAGCTAGTTAGCTTAGGAAAAGAAACCGGAGAACGTACAGAAATCTTCGGTTCGCCGCTCGCTCGCTCTCCGGAGGCTGAATCAAGCGCACGTTCCTCGTTAAGCAAGTTCTGCTCGACGTTCTCTTCCAATACCTTCAATTCCTGAGCACAGAGAAAGTTAACGGGAAGACCGAAATTTCATGAGAGATTTGCTTACTTGACGAAGAGTATCAGTCTCCTTCGTAAGCATGTTATTCTCGGACTCCAACATCTTATTCCTTGCGGAGAGCGCAGAAATCTCCTTCTGAAGCTCCTGAACAATATGCCTTGTAGAAGTACAAATGAAATGAGCATCTATATATCCTCGTCGGGACACGACAGCCACTTCACTTACTTGAGACCTTTAATCTCATCCTTATAGCTGTTGAGGTCTTGCTTGGTTGGAGCAGAGGAAGCGGTAGGAGTATGCATGTCTTGCACGCCGACATTGATCGGTCGATCGCGGTTGAGCGTCTTGCGTGCTGCCTCAAGCTCAGATGCCTTCTCATCTAACGCTCGACGCAATTCTACAACAGCTGTCCGTTCGCGCTCAAGTTTGGATGTTAGTTCAGAGCGAAGATGCTCCAGCTTTTAGATTATGATATGACGTCAATACCAAACAGCGTGAATCAGTGGAGAAAGAGGACACACCTCAGCTTTCTCAGCATCGAGACTTTCAACCGCCTGTTTGAGGCTAGATACCGAACTTGAGGTACTCAGGGCATCCTGCCTTGCAGTATCCAAGTCCTGTACTGCCTCCCTCCGCGCGTTTCGAGCAGCTTCAAGTAGATCTTTAAGCTGAGACACTTCTTCGGTATGCCGTTCACGCTCAATAGCCAGGACACGAGACGACTCATCATCTCGCGAACGCTCGGATGAGGTACGAGCTTGGACGTTCTCGAGTGACTTTAAGAGAAGTCAGAGATAGTTTTATGCATTGAAAAGAGAATTATAGGACAAGACACTTACAGCGATTTCTGTCCTGAGACCCTCGATTTCTGCTTGTGCATTCTCAAGTGTCATCGTGTTCTCTCTGAGCGCTTCTTCAGCTTCCTCAGCCTTTGCTCTCGCTAAGCTTTCGCTCTTCGCCAACGTCTCCATAGCCCTCCTCGTCTCGGTAATCTCATTCCTCAAGGTCGCCTCGTTCTCCTTGTGCCTCTGTATCCGATTCCTGGCGATCGCTTCTTCTCTTTCCAGACTGTTCCGTGCATCTTCCAGCATATCCTCGAGCGTCGAGACCTTGCTTTGTAGATGCTGTACTTGTTCGCGAAGCGCTTCGTTATCGATTCGAGTTGCTTCTGCAGAGTCGTGGGTGCTGCTAACGCTTCTCGATAGTGAACCGCGCCTCTTGAGTTGTTCTTCCAACTTATCGATGACGTCTTCCAATTGATAGCGTCTCCCATCAGCAGCAGCAAGCCGCTCTTCGTAAAGAGCGATCGTCTCCTGACCAGCATGACGTAGCTCTTCGATCTGTGCTGATAGGTCCTTTCGAGTCTCTTCAAGATCCGTCGCAGCCTTCTTTACACGGGTCTCCAACAAGGCGATCTCCGCATCCTTCGCTTGTAAGAGGCCTTCGTTTTGTCCAGCTTCATTCGCCTTTGCTTCAATTGCCTCTTTGAGGCTAGCGATAAGCGTCTGCGAATCTTCGAGTTTGGTTTCCAGGTCCTTTACACGAGCACCTTCTTCTGCGCGGAGAGTTTGCAAGGCGCTATTTGATACTTGAACGGAACGCTCCAGCGACTCGACCTTGGTATTGCGCTCGTCAATCGTTCGCTCGGACGTTTTCAACGATGACTCGAGCTCCTTCACTCGTTCCAAGGCTTTGTTGCGTTCCGTTGTAAGAACCTCAGTTTCTCCCTGCTTAGATGCACTTAAGCGAGCTTCGTCGAGCTCCGCCTTCAATTGTGCATTTTCCCGCTTGAGGCTGTCCACACGGTCTTGCGCTAGCTGGCGGGATGCAACGGTTTTCGGACTGAAGAGAGGATCTTCTTGTAAAGCAGTAGTACTGGATCGTCGTTTAGGCGATTCTGCACGACTAGATTTCCCCGACAGAAGGCTCTGAATCTTGTCCTGCAGAGCTTTGCTGTTATTCTGTATGCTCGCCAGGCTCTCCATCCCATCGTCATCGACTGCAGTCTCATTGCTCGTAGTACTGAAAGTCGGCGTCGCGGGTTTGTCATTGAGCGAGATGCTCCTCTGGCCTGAGCCAACACTTGGCGGTGAAGGAGGCGGAGGCATCGCGACGGCCGAAGGAATACGAGCCCTTGGAGTCGCTGTGAGTGAAGGCCTCCCTGTACCAAACGCTCTCGGAGTACCAAAACTGAGTCGCGTATTCGGTTTCGGGGTTCCACCTGGGGTATTTGTCCCAGTCCCTCCTGACGAACTTCTTGAGTCGGGGCGGGAAGGGCTGGGAGGACCACGTAGACGAGCCGGGCTACCTAGACCAATGCCTGTTTTCGTGGGACTGACAGGAGGTCCAGTCTTCTGTGAGCGAGCGGAGAGCTGTTGGGCCGTGATGCCGACATATTTACTCGCTCGGCTTCCTGCAGTAATCCTGCTCATCGCCGTCACTGATGGAGTATTGGAAGCTGAAGAAAGACCGAAAGACGGTCTCGGGAAAGTTCGCGACGTGGCCATAGATGATGAGAACTCGAGACTCGACGAAGGCGTCATTCGGCCATTGCTCCTTGCAGGCGTAACGCGCCCGCCGTCAACAGGAGTCACTCTTCCATTATATAACGAAGACGAGGATATACGTCCAGGACTAGGTAAGGAGGCTCTTGACGAAGCTACGGACGAGCTCCTTGAATGAGAACCTTTGGCTACAGTGGGAGCAGATAGCTTGCTATATGCGATGAAAACTCCGCATTTATCTGGACAGGAAAAATAGGATTTACTATACTAAATGAGCCTCCCGAGTAAAAAACATGACTTCGTAAGTGTACTTACGCTCCAACTGAGCCGTTATTCTTGCCTAGTCCAGTAAAACCTCCACTCAACTCGACGCCAGCCCATGTTCCTTGCTTTCCAGCAATTTCTCCAACATAACGTAACTTACCCTCAAAACCCAGGCTCTCGATTCGTACGCTGTCACCAACAACGAAATCTTTTTGCTTATGTGACGTACGGTCTGACTGTCGACTCTCCGGGCGGGTTTGTGGGTGAGACATCCGTCTAAATTGCCCGCTCGGTGTTTTTGGTCGCGAGTTTGCACCAGAAGCAGCAGAGGGTGGCCTTTGAGTAGGCGGGTTGTGTGCAGAGACAGAACGACCAGAGTAGCGAGCAGGATCATTCGACTTCATCGCATCTTGAAAAGCCCTCGTCGCCTCCAGGTCAGGTGGACGTGGGTCATGGGCAGAGGCTGAGGAGGAATAGGAGCGTAAACGGCCAGGGGTTGGTATGCTTGAAGTTCGCGGCTTCCCGCCCGTCGACGACATGTTGACGAGAAGCACTTGCAGTTGTCGTCGAGACGCTCGATGTTCTTGCTTGTGTATGTCGAAGAAGGAGAGGAGGTAGTTGAGTTGCAGACGCTTCGAGCGCGTTGAACGGGCAGTGCCAATGGCAAAAGCGCGTCGCGTGCGGTAACTTTCACGTTACCTCCTGTTCACAATTTATTGCTTTATTTGGAAACTATTCGCACGTGATGCAGACACCGGTGAACAAATCTGTCCCGTTATTCGCATCGTATCCGCTTGCTGTTGCTGGTTGGTTGACAACGCATATGCATGTCGCACTCGTTGTGAGGTCTGCTCAAGGAGGTTCACAAATAGCATCAAAATAAGATATGCAGAAAGAAATATCTAAAGAGGACGTAAAGGATATGATTATACAACTGTAACAACTACAAAGACAAAGCAAACCGATCATAAAACTTGAAAGATGCTGCTACGGCATCTCTTCATCCGAATCAGATATCGTCTCTTTGCTTTTACTGTAGAACGCAACATCAGTTCTCAATCAAGTCGGAGAGCTGTAAAATTCAGCGACGTACAATTGCTTTTTACGAGGCGCAGAGACCGCCTCGTCATCATCATCGCGCACGACTCGCTTCTTTTGTAGTCGCTGGGAAGGATCATCATTAGAAATCTGTATAAGATAAGAAGAAGCAACAAATTGCATTACCTTTTTCGGTCGATCTTCATCCTCACCACCACTAAAGAGCGCCTCCTCTTCACTACCATCCACTTCGGCCCCTGAAACTGGAGCCGAACCCACAGTAGCACCATTCGCACCCCTCTTGAGTTTGCCCTTCCGTCTTCGCTTCACCTCCACGGGCACAGGAGCATCATTTTCGCTAGTGATTGCACTAGTCGTCTCGAGTTTGGCTTTCTTCGTTCCCTTCCGGATCTTCTTCCCCTCCTTCTCCTTCTCGTCATCACTTTCCTCGAACTCTTTTGTCCACTCCTTCATCTCCTCGCGAGCTTTTCTTCGCTGCTCCGCTAGCTCGCGCGCTGCTGCCTCGATCTCCGCAGCGCGCTGTTCAGCAGCCTCCGCTACTCGTCGCTTTTCGTCTAATCGTTTTTGTCGGGCCCCAGCCAGACGAGCTTCCTGTGCGGCTTCGTGCTGCTCTTGTGAAGCAATTTGCTCGTCTGAGCGTTTTAAGATGCTTTCACCGTATTTACGACGTTGGTCTGCGATTTCACGGCTATAAGGAACGCTTGGTGATTTGTCTCCTGCTAGCATTGCGAACAAACTACGTATGCGATAAATGCCTATTAGTATCAAAATGCCTCCTTGTCAAAAAATGACTCACTGTTGTGCATGATGTCCATAATCGATTGCACGCTTCAGATCTGGAAGCGTGCGTTTTGCGGGAGGAATACCAATAAGCATTTCTGCAGCCTTCTGCTCAATCATAGCCAAGTTGTACATATTTGCCTTTTCGTGAGGAGCGATACGCAGTGCTCGCTGAGCGAACTTGAGAGCGTTGCGAAGTGCCACGAACGATTGGTCTTTGATTGCTTTGGAGTACCACGCTCGACAGAGACAGTGCAACACTGTTATCTCCGGTCCCGAACATCGTTTGAATGCTGTTTCGTACTAGAAAAATACATTTATCAGATGATGCTTCGCGCAGGCGTATAGCGAGTGTACTTACACTCTCGATAGCCCTATCAAATTCGTCGCGGAAGAAATAGCAATGTCCCATATTCACATAAACACTCGAATCATTCAGACTCTCCCTAACCTTCGCGAAGATATCGAGGGCCTCCCGCATGCCTTGTATTCTTCGAATCGCATCATCCGCACCGTGCGGTGCCCCAGGAGGCTTACCAGAAGCACCAAGCGCGTCTTCCGCAGCAATGATCGCCAAACCTTGAGCCGCAAAACCACATTTCGGATCGACCTGCAAGGCGCGTTCGAATATCTCCGCCGCACGCATGAAATGCTTTCTGCGTTCAGCAATTCCGGGAGGTGAAGGATCCCGATTTTCACGAGCCAGATTGAAATATACCCATCCCGATGCACAAAGACTGTACGTGTCGGCGCTACCGCCCTCTCTGAGTGTTGCGGTCGTGAAGTCTTTTGCGAGTTTCATTTGCTGGCGTGCCATGAGGAAATGCGCCAGTGCTCCGCGTAGCGTCAGGCTCGATTTTTGCGACGACAGCGCAGATTTAAGCCACTCATGCGCTTCGTCATAGCGTCCCAAGGATTCCTGAATCCGCGCTTGCCGTACTTTAGCTGCAGCACAGTCGTCAGCATCAAGCAATACGGAAGATACTTGAGAAGCATTACCATCAGCATACTCAGGATGCCTCCCGAGCAATTTATCATACGCCTCCTTCGCCAGGTTCGTTTCTCCCTGATCCTCATACACCCTAGCCAGATTAAACAATATCGTGGTCGCCATACTTTCACCCGCGGTGCCCCCAACCGCGCTCGCTTCCGTAAGCGCAGTTTCATACATCGACCTAGCATCCGCAAGCTCGCCCGCATTATGCTTTAGTACAGCTAAATTGTTCACTAGTCGTGGCTCAGTCGCTCCTCCAGCTTTTACTCGCTCTTGAACGACGCGGACTGCTTCCTCAAGTAACCGACGCATTCGCTCGCGGTTCTCGTCTTGCCATAACCTCGCAGATTCGATGAACAAATCTGCGTCGTCCCCAAAGTTCGTGAGAGCTTTGCGCTGCAGATACAATTCTTCTTTGGAGCGTATTCGCTCAGAGTTGCCATTCACGCCCGGTGGATTGAAAAGATCCATCGCTTTCAGAACATTCTCGAAAAGATCTCGGGCCTTCTGCTTCTCGGCGGCAGCTTCAGACGCTGTGAATCCCGGTCGTGGGTACGCCCGGAGGGAGGCGAGGAGGACGGTTACTTCCAGACATCGCTGAGGATTGGGCGGCTGCATTAAGGTGTCGAGAGTATGGATAGCAGCGGACATCTCATCTGTCGAAATAATCAGACAGAACATAAAGTAGAAAAGGAAATGTCGACGAACCGTTCTTGATCTGCGTCTGAGCAAGCCCAACGGCTGCCAGGACATTCTTCGGATTTCCTTTCAATGCAGCGTTGAAATGCTTCATTGCCTCCGTCGTGGCACCTTCCATCTGTGCGAGCCTCCCGGCATTGATATGACCCGAACTAAACAAAGCTAGCGTCTCCGCAAATTGTATTGTTCGTTCGGCAAGCTTCAGAGAAACCTTCTTGTCACCTCTCTGCAGGAACAGGTCAAAAAGTACGTTTGCGGCGGCGGCATTCCTATTATTCAGCTTGAAAGCACGTTCGCAATGTTTAGTACCTCTGATGAACGATTCCGTCCGGTCTGCATCGTCCTCGTCTGGATTCTTGCTTGCGTTGATCGCTTCCAAACCAAGGAGAAGGTAAGCAGTCCAATTATTGGGGTGCTGGCAAATAGTAAATCTTTAGAGGCGGAAATAGCACAAGACAATAGGGTGCTCACCACTTCCAAGCTCCTCTCCCAACACGTTTTTGCCCGATCTTTCTGACCCATAGTCCAAAAGCACAAACCAATACCTATTCGTGGATCCGGCTGAGCATCCGGTTTCAACTCAAGCACGCGTTGGAACGTCCGAAGTGCCAATGGATATTGTTTCCTTGCATAGGCTATCCGAGCCTTGCCTAATAGAGCAACAACATTCGTCGGCTTCTTGTTGAGAACGAGTGTAAATGACCGCATGGCATCGTCAAGTTCGGCTTTTGCAAGGTGAAAAATTCCTTTAAGCAAAGAAGTGAGCTATAGATAAATGGATTTCACAGTCACAAACATACCTCGAGTAAGAATGGCACTGAGGTCGTGTTCACTTGTCAAGCCAGTATAGTTAATTTGCCTCGCAGCCTTGGTGTAGTAGAATTCCTTTGGCTTCTCCTTCACCAACTTGTCTTGACCTTCATAACAAGTTCGAAATAAATGAGAGAATAAAAATGTGGTTATGGACCACTTACGAGCTTTCTCCAGAATAATTTTCGGTGCCTTCCGCGCACGAGCGAGCTCTATGTTAGCCAGTAACTGGTAAATCGGGCCAAGCGGGCGTTTCAACGTAGAATCGTGCTCATACTCTGCACCCCCTCAAAACATCAACGCCATGACATACGCCAATAACCATAAAACCACTTACGATGAACAGCACTTTCCAATATCTTCTCCGCAGATTCATACAGCCCGGCCTTACAATACTCGCACGCGAGCCTCGTCCACATCGACACCGTCGCATTGCCCTTCGCTTCAAGCAACAAGTCAATATAGTCTTGCGGGTCCGGGTCGAGCGAGTCCAAGTCGATAGCAACAATTTCTTGACCGCTGAGCTCGACATCTATGGACCTGTTAGGCGCGGGCGGAGGTGTCCCGAATTCGTCGGCCTCCATTGTTGTGTACAGTACAGAAGATGTATACTGTGCAGCCGCTGAGTTGTGACTTACAAGAGCTTGAGCCGTGAATCGTGTCGCGCGGATCTTTGACCACGCTTATGTAACTATATATGATCTACTCTACTTATTTGGTAATCTACCGGGTAAGATCAACAACGGTGTAGGGTTTTATGTATTTATTCAAAATTGAGGAGTCAGTATGAACACCACGCACAATGGAAGATACGACAGAAAACATGAGGCGCACCTGTGATATTTGCACAGAACAAGCATCCAAACTAATAGGCCTTGAGTCAGAGCAAAACCCAAGTCTCAGCTCCGAGGTCAAAAGACGACGACTTTCTTTTTGCTCGCTGAATTAGAAGTTGTCATCGTACTTGTCTTGACCGTACTGGCATGAGTCTTGTACGAGGCATCAGTGTCCACCTTGGGTTCTTGATTCTTGTGCTTCTTTTTCTTCATCTTTGCCTCCTTTTGCTCTTCCGAATCGATCTCGGCATTGACTCGCTTAAACGAATGGAAATCATCTTCATCCGGGCTGGCATTCATACCTGTTCCTACGAGTAGAGCGTTCGAATCGTTGGCTGGTCAAAATCAGGATCAGAACCGCGGAGAGGGAATAGATTGAACACTAAGACTTGCCTTGCTTCCTAGCGGGACAATTCTTTGCCAAGTGAGACGTCTCGCCGCATAGCTTACAACATCCTCCATTCGGATAAACGCCATTGTCTTTATTTTTCGGGCATGACGAAGCTAGATGTCCCTTCCCGGAGCATACATAACACGATGCATATGGGAGCGGATTGTCTGGATTTTCTGGTTTCTTGCATCGGGATAGCGTGTGCTGTGAGGACCCGCAACTTTCGAGGTAAAGGAATAGGAAAAATCAGGACCCGCAGGAGATGCTCAAAGCACACGAGACATACCGATAACATATTCCAGTGATCAGGTTGGATTTTCCTGCCCTATTTCCGGAGGTCTGGCTAGATTTTACTTTGGGGCAGTCCTTCGCTGCATGTCCCTTCTCCCGACACGCAAAACATGTCGTATTAGCTAGCTTCTCCTGCTTTCGCTGTAGTCGCCGCTGCTCCGATCGTGCCGCCACAACGGCCTCCTCTATACGATATGAACATCATTAGAAATTCCCAAAGCGAATGAAGCGACACGAACGTTTGCGATTCTTCTCCCTATTGCCCTTCGAGTATGCTTGCTTCACCTGCTGGTTCTCTTCCCTCTCTTCTGCATCTTTCGCCAGCTCATCTCCATCTTTCCCTTCATGTTTATCTGATGATTTCTCGATCTCCTTTAGCGTCTTCTGTTTACTCCGCTTTTGCTTTTTCACTGGCGGATGACTCGGACGACTCTCAGGCTTCTCGTCCACGTTCGCAAGTACATTATCATCGGTTACATCGTCCGGTGTACGTTCGATCTTGTCATCTGAAAAGCCAGCCTCTAAATAACTCCTTTTACGTCCGAGGTTGGTATATCTCGTCATCGTAAGCAGTCAATAGAGAAAGGAAGTGGAATCAATTGAAGAAAGATTAAGAGTATTGAGCTACTACCAAAAGCAGAAGGGGAGAACATGCCGATCCATGATCGACGCTGTGCTCCTTCCGTTCCTCCGGCCAGATCCAGTCAGCGTCTACGTCCACGGCCACGTCTGCACGGCGTCGTAGGAGTCTATGTCCTATGCTCGATGCCCAATGCCTACGACGTTCTCCAGCCGCATCCAAATGGCGATGCGACATCAGCAATCACAGCAAACCCTTGGGATGATGATGACCATAATAACAGCAATAGCATCATCCCTGTTAGTCCTTTCCCTACTCGTTTGATCAATGGGAGCAGAAATGCTTCCGCACCAGAGTCACTTGCATCTTCGACCTCATCCTCGCCTTCGCCATCTGGGAAGTCTGGCTTACGAAGTCGACGAGCTGGATCGCATAGACGAGTATCGACTATAGATGGATCTGTGTCCACCCATCCCTTGCAAACCCACTCTCCGACTACCCCCACTCAAACTTCGTCGAGGAAACCAACGTTGTATGATGCGATCACTCGACCTACATTAAAGCGTCTTCTAGGGACCTATAGCGAATGTGACTTGGATGGCTCTGAACATGATTCATCTGAAGGCGATTTGGGAAGCGATGGCCAAGAAAGCTCTCGTGAAGCGGAAATTATGGTCGTTGTTCATGAAGTAAGTAGTGATCTATAATTGATTAAGCATTGTGAATATTAAATCCGTCTAGATTACGCGATTAGATTCCATGGCCGGAGTTGCTCTGAAATATGGAATATCCCTGGCTGACTTGCGTCGAGCGAACCACCTCTGGGCTTCAGATTCAATTCACCTTCGTAAAGTCCTGTATATTCCCTTACATCTGTCGAGTAGGAAAGATCTTTTTTATCCAATGAATGTAAGTATTTTGTCCCATCATCCACAGAAAGCACCCTGTATTGATATTTTTCTTGTGTTGTCAGGAACATGGTGAGGACCAAACAGTAAATGGTGAATCACCCGCAGAATCATCAACCTCCGCACGCTGCTCGGTCGTCATCCAGCGTATCCCACTATCCCAGCTAGCCTTCTTCCCACCACCGTCTCAGCCATCTCTATCACCCGACTCGGAACGCAAGCGAACTACGTTCCCGTCTGTAGTTCCCACACCACCACGAGCGCCAACTCCGTCACGGATGCAGTCTGAATCGTCAGGTGTATCGAGCCTGTCAGCTTTGTTCCAAACGCTACCTATTTCCTCGCGAGAAGTACTGTTTCCTCGGTTGTCGCTTGATTCCAACGAAACATCGTCTACGGCTTCCAGCGATCAAGAACACGAGATGGATCTTCTTGGACAGTCCCGTAGTCGCTCGCAAAAAAGAACCCTGTCAGGAGGACGTGTCCGTGCGTTGTCATCCAAAGGGAAGGGTAAAGCCAAAGAGAGAAACAGAAACTCTATGGCATCGATTGAGACGCTAAGAATGGGCGGGATCTATGATGACTCGTTGGATGCCCCTTTGTTCCCACTACAGACGGAACAGTTAAAGCCGTCTCCGCAGATGCAGCTCCCGAGAGTATTGAAGAGGGATGACGGATGAAATGAGTCGTCACTAGGGACGGAAAGCTTTCTTATCTGTTTCCTTTCTTGGTATGAACAGGGAGTTGCTTTTGGCCCTTGGTCAGCGTTGATGGTTTCGTTAGGACAGAAGTTGCGTCGTACTTCTACCCGGTGTTCACGGCATCTGATCAGTGATACTACTTAATCTTGCATTCCCGCATTATTGGAATTTCTTGCTGTCCTACATTCACGATTTTCATCCTTGTGTATCTCCATCAATCTCTCGGATTGTTCTTTTCGTGGATTCAGGTCTTTGCATGAATTAGATGTACTTTAGACGCAGCTCTTTTACATATTTATTTGTTGAGTTTTCTTTTCGTCCCTGACACTATTAATGGCACAATCTGGACACAACACTGAAACAGGTTCTGAAGCTTCTCAGGCCCACTTCTTTAAGATCTACGAGAGAAAAGACTGGACTCGACACTTAACGACAGAATCACCGCTGTGCCCGCAGCCAAACGCGCCGCGCATGAGCCAACCTTCATCTCAGTTGTAGTTATCAGTACAGCAATCAGTAACAATACCGCACTTCGGCTGCAAAGGCACTGCAGTTTGCTCGTTCTCATGATACCGTCGGTGGCCGTGACTACGCTTCATTCATAAATCAAACAGGGATAAAAGAAAATGATTTGATGATCAGTGCTTCTCTAAATATAATTGTACCCCGGTTGCTCCCGGCTATCACCGTCTGCTACACAACGAGCTCTTTCTCTCTAGACGACCTCCCACCACCATCTCATCTCCCTCCGTTTCTCTCCCTCAACCCTCAACACCTGAACATATTAGAGGCTGGCCTCGCTCGCTCAAACCGCGTTCTCGATTGTAAACGCTACGCTCTTTCTGAAAACACGAGACCGGAAATAGAAGAAAATTATCTGATTTGCTGTTAAGCTTAGCTTGTGTACGTGCAGCTCTTATATTTCAACCTGGAGAATGTGCTGACTATGAAATCTGCTTTATCGCCTTTGTAGTGTACTCCGTGTGAATTGTAAACACTCGCCCAGCATGAGCACCTACCCGAACTTCAACGGCTACAATTACGGCGCGCAGGCATGGCGGACTCAGGACAAGGTCGTCGTGGTGCGCTTCATTTCGGATTATGTTCAAGCCACCTTGCTATGATACTGATCATCTGTGTTCTTGTAGTACGTCTCGCCCAGACAGCCTGTGCCTGACATGGTTCCCTACGAACTGCACGAGCATGTAAGCATAATAGCATCCGATTTGATGGAGACAGCAATGAGATACTGACATTGCTCATAGGTATTCCCTGATGACTGGCACTCGCGCGTCTTGGCCATCCGGGACCTCGCATTCCGGTATTACCACCCAATGATCGAGCGACTGTGGCTCATCGTTGCATCACTGTAAGTTCTGCTCCCTCCTCTTTTTCATCCTACATACTTAAGACTTTTGAATTATACGTATTTTTGATAATATAGTGCCGTGATTATAATCCCGATAGCTCTGTATCAAGTCATCTTCAACGCGTTGTACGAGAACCAACTGCCTCACACCGCCGAACATTTTTACCGCGCACGAGCCGTCTCGTTTGCCGTCTTTATCGGGACGTTCGTCGTATTCTGGGCGCCCATGCTTATCTGGAAGGCTCTCGTGCGTACATTTCGCTTTGGTACTTTCAGGAGAAAGTGCTTGTGGCTAACTTCGTGTCTTGTGGTTGTATTGCACGTTGCGGATTGTAGGGCAAAAGACGTCTTCGTAAGCTGACACAAGGATGGGAGAAAGTCGACCGCGCGGGCAAGCCGCCTTCTGCATTTGTCCCCGTTTGGAAGGCAAAGATGCCAACAGTATTCAAGTCGACCTGCGTAAGTCTACTCCTCCGAGTCCACTCTACTTGGAATTCTTCAGCTGATTGTTTGTGCGCCATGATCACAGGTCGTGACAATCACAACTCCGCCAAGCGCCCGCCCAACTCTTTTCCACCCGAACGCTTACTTACCTTCCGTAAGTCCATCTATTTGACCCTTGTAACTCGTCCGGTCTTTAACGAAAATCTCCCCTTTATTCACTTTTACCTGTGATTATAGTACATCAATCCACCTGTCGACGCTGGTACCGGCGCAGCGTACTACTACCCCTACGCACCCGGCCAAACCGGCCTGCCACGAATGAGCGTCGCAGGTACCTTACCAAGCTACCAAGCCGAACCTGGCAAGGACAAGTACTTCGAGGACGTGAAAGTCTAACCGTGGAGCTTGAGCTCCACCTCCCCGTTAGGATGTTGTTGCTTATGATAGTACGATACGTGCTTACGGATGTTCGTTACATCGTCTTTGCAGACTATTGTAGCGATGGTGGTGACGATGGTTATCTGTAGATGTGACTGTTTCAGTTGCTTGCTTGATTATCTGCGTGATTGTAGTACGATCACGTCCTGTCTTTTCCCTGCTCCTTATTCATATATAACTGGGCGGTGCCCGTATTTCTTCAACAGCAAATGGACAAGATTTAAAGGTATATTGTCACCACATGGCATTGACCATCCGCGCGTTGGTATTGTTCGCATTTGCAACTTATTTGTTCCACTTGATTAAAGTAACTTAAGTTAGTAAGAGATGAATTTATTCATTTCATGTTTAAGCTAGTAGACCAATTGATCGTGTTAGCCAAGTGGAAGTGTGTCACGCAAGGTGCAAGGTGTATCTATCTATTCCATAGGGAACACATATAATAATGCCCCGCAGGCTGTAACACGTTGTTCATTTACTAGTGATGAAGTAAACACACTCGCTATAGCTCTGCTGCAGGTCTTGTGCTCGTAACCAATGATCACAGCGTGCAAAACATCAAAGCTTATATATAACAAAAGTCAACGGCACATGTACCGTATTCTTGGTCAAGCGTCAGAATGCAGCCTATCTGCTATTCGATCCCTCCTCTTCCATATCATCCTAGAAAGTAGCATCCTAATCAAATTCGCGCGAACGGTATCCACAAATAGATGAATATCACTTTTCTCCGGGAAATCATCCCTTCCTTCAAGACTAGACAGAATTAGTCCCGGCCCGATATGTCAGGCGGAGAAAGAGTTAAAAATCTGCCAACTGAGACCTCAACATGTGACCAATCCCGATTATCATAGACCTCAAAGAGTTGTGCTCCTTCACAATGATGCAGGAAATCATTGTTTTGGATGGACCAAATCTTCACGGAACCATCGCTGCTGCCAAAAGCAAAAGATACGGATTCGAATGTCCGACCGCGAAGCTTACGAGGTTCTCAACGACTGCCCTCGTGAAAGGTGTCGTGAATACGTGTAGTCTTCTTGTATATGCGAACCCAGGCAAAAGACTGCGACGGAATATTCCAATTTCCGCTGAAACAATCCATGACGTTATCCGGATTTCGAACGTTAAATGACACACGCACTATCATCGACAATGAAAACAAACTTTTCGTGGTTTCCAAGACAACCAACTGCTCTTTCCTGTAGTTTCTCCTCGGACGAGTGAAAAACATCATGCACTGAGTCGACCGACGCTAAGCCGTCAGGTTCGATGATGTCCGCGATCTGCAGAATGCGATAAAACTCGAAGTAACTCGAAGTAACATTGTGGAGCACATACCCCTCCACCACGGAGGAAAATCCTTCCAGAAGCTTGTGATACAGACATAGACGTGTGTCTACTGAAGACATCATACGTCCTGAAAATGTCAATTACTAGGGCGGAATGTAGAGAGGGTTCGGAGGACTGACTGCTTGATAGACTTAGCCTCTCGATCAATAACTACACAAAGGGTAGGCAATTGAACTCATGAAGTCCTTGAGAAAACGGAAGTTCCTACCAATTACCCGTGTTCGGTCCCCTCGTGTCCCTGTAAGACATACAATCCTGTCCTTCTGATACAACAATGCATCCAATACAGGTCCAGTAAATGACAGGTCCGAGAAGTCGAATGAATATAGCTCCTAATCGAGAAGGTGAGGCTACAGCAAACGACATCGGATTGAGTAGCACCTTGCAATTTTTATCTTCGTATGGCAATCCATCCTTAGATGAAGAAATACCGCTCGCGTCGAAGAAAGGAAGCTCGAAGACCTTGAGGGAGTTATCCAGCAGACATGATAAGCCTGCCAACATTCTCAGAACGTTGCGCTTTTACTTCCTTGTATTCGAACACACCAGTTAGTCCGTTATCCTTCTCGCGAATCCAGCGTACTGGTCCAACGGCACAGTCAAGCTCCACAAGTCTATGCACAGGAGTTTTGATCTGGAGGTAGAGGTGTGATTAAACTCTCGTGAATATTCTAGGAATAAGAGATGCTCGTCGATCGAACAAGAAAGTATACGTAGACCCCTTCGGACGATCGCACAACTAGGTCTCCTTGCCCTACTTCTCTGATATAGTCCAGGTTGTTGTGTTTGTTTGGATTCCTTATAAATGCAGTGAGCAAGGGTATTGTTCCGTTTCATTTTGCACGTACCACAGTATCTGACGTACCGGGCTCGCATCCTGCACTACGATCGTCTTCAGAATTTCAAAGCAGTATTTCTATATTTTCGACGTCAGAGGAGAGACGGGAACCCTAGATTGTTGAGCTTATACTTACGGTCTCATAGATTGACACGACTCTTGAGCTGCACAACGCAAAATCATGCATAATTATATCGTCAAAGACGCAAGGGACGTACAAAGCTGATGCCAAGAAACTGCAGTCAGCGGAGAACTGTATTAGATCCTCGTGTCGAGCGCTCCAGATGTCAGCCTAGCGAAAGTCAGAAATGAATTCTCAGTCTAAGTAAGGCTTACCGGTGATGAGATGCCTTCAGAACTGTCAATGCAGTGTCTCGAAGGCTCTGCCAAACTCAGACTTTCAGGAATAGCACTTTTGGTATCTCGAGCTGGAAGATCCTCTTCTGGTCCCGGGTGCTGTTGTCCAAGGCTGGAGGCGGACGGAGAACTGTGATGAGTTGAGGGGTGGGATGATTGTTGATCCGGCCCTTTAGCGAAGCTTTAGATGCAAAGAACGAGCCAGACTAGAGAGTTATTACCTTTCTCGACATCGCGGCGCGGTGTCCCATCCCGCGTCCAAAAATGCTTGCTATTCAAAACATTTCCAACTGACAGGATTGCCGTTTTACCCCGGTGCTTTATCTGAGTTTTTACCTGATCTACCATGCTTTTCCGGCCCTTTGGGTGCCTTGCTTTCCACTGTTCAGATAGATACCATGCTGACAGGAAAAAGATCGCATATGCGTGGAATCCCGCGAACACAGTAGGCACAGCGGCAGAGACGTCTCGCTCCTAGGAAATATGAGAAATTAACTGGACATAAGCAAACGCAGAAGAAGCAGCACTGCTCGCCTGATGATTGACGACTAGGAATGCCAGAAGACACAATCCAATCGAGAAGGTCATCAAAGCCACTATCAGAGCAAACATTGGTGCGTTCCGAAGCCAGGTATGAGCCAACGATGGTAATGAACAGTCGGGTCGGCGACTAGAATTGACGTAAGTTTAAGGGATCCGCGAGCGACAGCAGATACCAACATAGGCGACTGCCGCCACGTCATCACCAGAAGGCTGTAGACTGCTGATGCAGTACTGAACACCAGTGAAACGAACCAAAATGAGTTCGTAATCGTAGTAAGGATGGAAACAGGACCATCTGCAGTAATTTGTAGTGTGGTTGCGGTGACACTGGAAAGAAACGTCGCAATGGTGGTGAGATTGAGATATCGCTGACTGACAAATTCTTGGGACTGTCGAATCGCTGGAATCTCTGTTCATAGAATTAGAAAAGTCTATGGAAGAGCTAAATGAACTCACCCTTTTCGGCGACGCTGGTGAGCTCTTGGATGTACGTTTCGAGACTCTTGACCAATGGATAAAGCATTGAGTCAAGATACTTGTCCACGTTGCATTCCATTCCTTAGGACTAGCGTGAGTGAATGAAGAAAATTATGTTGCACGATTCATACTTGTTACCTCGCCATCACATCCGAATTCCTGATCTAGTTGTGACGCAATATCCTGCGTGTCCCTTAACGATAGATATGGGGAAGGCCGCAAAAGGCTCTCACCTGCGTGTACATGCTCACGGAGCTGAGACTATCGAAAAAACCTGTGCTGAAAACACCGAACTCTCTAATCGCATATGTCAACTCCAGCACAATATCGCCCAGTGCAGACAATGCTTTCACGCAATCATCAACATCTACGACTCATCTTAGTTCGAAGCTTCAATAAACACCATGCATCTTACTCAGGTAAGTCCTTTCAGCAGAATAGTCTTGGTAGAAGGATTCACTAGACGCAAGGGATGTTAGACACTGATCATTGCTCGACTGAATTATCTCATACAATGCCATGTCAATACCATCCTTCATGCGTTCCAAAGCCTTTGCCGTGCGTTCACCACCTCCGAGCGTATTGAGCAGGGCCTTGACATGATTTACCTAGAAGGTGTGGATGTATTAGATCGCGTGCATTTGGACGAGCATTCTCACCAGTGCATCATGCTTCTCTGGAAAGCTATGTAATTAAGTCGTCAGTGATATGCTATTTTCGCGCGAAAGAGTCGCCTTCTTCACTTCTGAAGATAAATCGCATTCGCTGGCGCAAATTTCGAGACCATTTCTTGAAGTCGTTTTTGTTCGTCCTTCGCATCACCTTCCACTAGAATTAGCGTACAATTCCGAAATAGCGGGCATGGTATTAGCCACTCCACTTACGCGTTCCAGTCTCACTGCCTCGTTCCTCGAGCCAAGGCATGCCATCTGTCGAGCCATCACTTCTGAAATGCATACAATATTGGCACAAGAGTTTACTGCTATCTTCCGGAAGGTCACTCTCATCAACAACCTCTGTCAGGACATGAATAAGTTTGCGCAAAAAATTCGTTTGTCTCCTCGACAGTTTCTTAGGATGCCGGCGAGCGGTTCTGCCTGTTCCATAAGCTGTAGGCAGCAATACGCATTGCACATCAATATTTTACTTGCGCGGCATAATAATTGACTGATGAGGATGCTCACTGCGCCATTGTCGAGAGGTAGTCATCATTTGTTTGAACAAAATACATGGATCCGAGTATGTTCGTATGAACGACTACGACAGCTTATGTCATCAAGCTGAATTTCCAAAAACGAAATTCCATTTTTTTTTCAATTCAACACCTTGTGGCATCAGCCGATCTTTAAGAACGACTGATGTCCAAGGAAGGATGCTCAAGTGATACTTATGCTAGACTTTCTCCTCGTCTTGTTGGCTCCAAACTGGGCCAGTTCGGTTTTAGACTTTTCTTCTGGATGATTACTGTCGTCTACTTGATAAGGTCATCAAATTTCTTCTCTGCAGGCATCTTGCTTGCTAACTTACGCTTATACTCTGTCATGGTCTGGTCTCGCGCGTGTTTGTGCAAATGAAGCTTCACGGTACAGGCCGAGGAAAGGCTCCGGTCCTTAGCTCTTTCGCGTCCTCATGCCAATGCAAGACTGCCTTTTAGAAGCCGATTACACTGTGATCGGTGCGGGATTTAACTATTCTTTAGTAACGTCGGTGGTTGTTCCAAACACATGAGGACTCTTGTTTGCGTACGAGATCGTGCTCTTCCGAACAAACTCCAGCTCGAGAACAGAGGTCTAGATGTAAATAAGCAGTACCTTGGCCGGACCTAAAATGGCGCGATAGTATCACTTCTGACATGCTTAGTTCCTTCATTTACTTCCGTAAATGCAAACTTGCACCGGGATAACGAACTTGCCCCTGTGGCAGACTCGCATACGACGCAAATACATAAAGGACCGTGTCCCTTCAGTAGAAGACTGGATCCCTAGGGTTCATTGGCCACTTTCTCTACCGTTCAAGGTGAAGTGTATCCAACAACGTATCATTTTCGTTAAGACAATAGCGAAACGTCCAAGCTTAGAACGAGCAAGGTCAGCAATGTACATGTATACTTGATCACATGGCAAACGAGATCTAGCTTATCCTTTCCATTCCACTTTCTTCCGCCTCCAGAGAACGCAGGTTCCGAGATGCGGTAATTCCAGTCGAAATTGCACGGAGGGTGTCCAGGTGTACCGCAGCATCGACCTCCTCTTCACAAGCAGGCCGTGGTAATTCCGGAATTTCACGTGCTGGAAGAGTCAAAAATCTGCCAACTGAATCCTTAACATCGGACCCGTCAAATATGTCATGAACCTCGAAGAATTGTGCTCCTTCACAATAGTAAAGAATAGTATTGTTTTGTATCGACCAGATCTTTACGGAACCATCGCTGTCGCCAAAGGCAAAAAGATACGGTGGCGACAGACACGAGTGCCCGACCGCGAAGCTTATGGGACTCTCGACAACGGCCTTCCTGGAAGATGTAGTGAATACGTGTAATGTCCTTGTACTTGCTGAATTCGGTTCAGATACGCGATTGAGTATGCGGATTTCCGCTGCAATACATGTCATGTAACGGACTTCGAATGGTTAAATGACGGACTCACTGTCAACGACGATGAAGACCAAATTTTCGTCCTTTCCAAAGCAGCCAACTGCTCTGTCTTGTAGTTCCTTCTCCGACCATCGAAAAGCTTCATGCACCGACTGAACCCATCCAAGGCCATCAGGTTCAATCATGTCTGCGATCTGCGGAATGCGATTAACTCAAAGTAACTCTATAGGACATTGTCGAGTACATACCCCTCCGCCACGGAGAAAAATCCTGCCAGAAGTTTGTGATACGGACATAGACGTATGGTTTTTAAAGACATCATATGACCTGGAAATGCCGATTACTAGGGTGGGATAAAGAGAGGATTCGGAGGACTGACTGCTTGATAGACTTGGCCTTTCGATCAATAACTGAACATATTTGGCAGGCATTTGAACAATGAGACGTTCTTGAAAAACATCGTTTCATACCCATTACCCGTGTCTGATCACTTCGTGTCCGTATAAGACATACAATCTTGTCCTCCCGATACAGTACTGCGTCCAATACAGGTCCAGTAAATGACAGGTCCGAGAAGTCGAATGAATATAGCTCCTAATCGGGAAGGTGAGGCTACAGCAAACGACATCGGATTGAGTAGCACCTTGCAATTTTTATCTTCATAGGGCAATTCATCCTTAGACGAAGAAATACCGCTCGCGTCGAAGAAAGGAAGCTCGAAGACCTTGAGTGAGTTATCCAGCAGACATGATAAGCCTGCCAACATTCTCAGAACGTTGCGCTTTTACTTCCTTGTATTCGAACACACCAGTTAGTCCGTTATCCTTCTCGCGAATCCAGCGCACTGGTCCAACAGCACAGTCAAGCTCCACAAGTCTATGCACAGGAGTTTTGATCTGGAGGTAGAGGTGTGATTAAACTCTTGTGAATATTCTAGGAATAAGAGATGCTCGCCGATTGAACAAAAACGTATACGTAGACCCCTTCGGACGATCGCACGACTAGGTCTCCTTGCCCTACTTCTCCGTACTTATAGTCCATGTTGTTGTGTTTGTTTGGATTCCTTATAAATGCAGTGAGCAAGGGTATTGTTCCGTTTCAATTTACACGTACCATAGTATCTGCCGTACTGGGCTCGCATCCTGCACTACGATCGTCTTCAGAATTTTAAAGGAGTATCTCTATATTTTCGACGTCAGACGAGGGGCAGGAACCCCGGATTGTTGAGCTTATATTTACGGTCTCATAGATTGACACGACTCTTGAGCTGCACAACGCAAAATCATGCATAATTATATCGTCAAAGACGCAAGGGACGTACAAAGCTGATGCCAAGAAACTGCAGTCGGCGGAGAACTGTATTAGATCCTCATGTCGGGTGCTCCACATCTCAGCCTAATGAAAGTCAGAAATGAATTCTCAGTCTAAGTAAGGCTTACCGGTGATGAGATGCCTTCAGAATTGTCAATGCAGTGTCTCGGAAGCTCTGCCAAACTCAGACTCTCAGGAATAGCAAGTCCGGTTTCTGGAGGTGCGGGATCCATCTCCATCCCGGAGTGCTGTTGTGTAATGCTAGGAGCAGACGGAGAACTGTGATTAGTTGAAAGGTGGGATGATTGTTGATCCGGTCCTTTAGCGAAGCTTTAGATGTAACGAACGAGCCAGACTAGAGGTACTTACCTTTCTCGACATCATCGCGCGTTGTCCGATACATCCAGAAATACTTGCTATTCGGAACGTTTCCCATTGACACGGCCACCATCTTTCCCCGGTGCTTTATCTGAGCTTTCATCCGATTTACCATGCTTTCCCAGCCTTCAGGGTGTCTTGCTTTCCACTGTTCAAATAAATACCATGCTGACAGGAAAAAGATCGCGTATGCATGGAATCCCGCGAATGCAGTAGGTACAGCGGCAGAGACGTCTCGCTCCTAGGGCATACGAGAAGTCAGTTGGACGTAAGCAAAAGCAGAAGGCTGCTCGCCTGTTGATCGGCTACGAGGAATGCCAGAAGACACAATCCGATCGAGAAGGTCGTCAAAGCCACTATCAGAGCAAACATTGGTGCATTCCGAAGCCAGAATTGAGCTAGCGACGGCAATGAACGGTCAGGTCGGCGACTAGAATTGACGTCAGTAAAAGGGATCAACAAGGGTTTGCAGATACAAACATAGGTGACTGTCGCCACGTCATCACCAGGAGGCTGTAGACTGCTGATGCAGTACTGAACACCAGTGAAACGAACCAAAATGAGTTCGTAATCGTAGTAAGGATGGAAACAGGACCATCTGCGGTAATTTGTAGTGTGGTTGCGGTGACACTGGAAAGAAACGTCGCAATGGTGGTGAGATTGAGATATCGCTGACTGACAAATTCTTGGGACTGTCGAATTGCTGGAATCTCTGTTCATGGAATTAGGAAAGTCTATGGAAGAGGCAAATGAAGCTCACCCTTTTCGGCGATGCTGGTGAGCTCTTGGATGTACGTTTCGAGACTCTTGATCAATGAATTGAGCTTTGAATCAAGATACTTATCCACGTTACATTCCATTCCTTGGGACTAGCATGGGTGAATAAAAACAATCGTGTTGCAAAATCCATACCTGTTTCCTCGCCATCATATCCGAACTCCTCGCCAAGTTGTGACGCAGTTCTCTGCTCGTCCCTTAACGACAGATATGAGGAAAGTCGGGAAAGATTCTCACCTGCGCGTCCGCATTCATGTTGCGGAGACTATCAAAAAAACCTGTGCTGAAAACACCGAACTCTTTAAACGCATCCCTCATTTCCGATACAATCTCATCCAGAGCAGACAATGCTTTCGCGAAATATTCGATATCTGAAGCTCATCTCAGTCAGAAAACTTTGAGAAACGCCATGTATCTTACTCAAATCCATTCTTTTAAGGTGATAATTTCGATAGAAGGAACTGCTAGATGCAAGGGATATTAGACGCTAGTCATTGCTTAACCAGATCATCTCATACCACACCGTGCCAAGGCCATCCTTCATCCTCTCCAAAGCTCTTGCAGTGCGTTCGCCACCTCCGAGTGTATTGAGCAATGCTTTGACATGATACACCTGGAAGTCATGAGTGTACAAGTTCGCGTGTTATTCAACCAGCTTTCCCACCAAGGGATTATGCTTGTCTGGAAATCTATGTAGTTAAGTCGTCAGTCATACGCTATTTTCATGTGATAGACGTCGCCGTTTTTTTACTTCTGAGATAAATCGCATTCGTTGGTTCAAAATTTGCGACCATTTCTTGAAGTCGCTTTTGTTCGTCCTCTGCATCGTCGCCTTCCACTACAATTAGCAAACAATTCCGAAATAGGAACTCATTTTGTGACGCACTCGACCCCTTGACATCCTCATCTGAAAGAAATGTAATGCAATAAGTATTAGATATATATGGTCAAAGCATTAGTAACTCTGCTTACGTGGCACAGTCTCGCTGCCTCGTTCCTCGAGCCAGGGCATATCGCCTATCCAGCCATCGAAACATTAGGTCTTCTGCAATATAGACAATACTGGTACAAGAGATTACTGGTATCCTCTGGAAGGTCCTTCTCGTCAACAACTTCTGTCAGGACATGAATAAGCTTGCGCAAAAAGTTCGTTTGTCTCCTCGACAATTTCTTGGGACGTTGACGGGCGGTCCTGCCTGATCCATAAACTATACGCATTTTAAATCAGTATTTTACTTGTACTGGAGAAAAATCGACCGATGAGGATGCTCACTACGCCTTCCTCGAGAGGTAATCATCGTTTGATTGAACAAAACACATGGATATTATGTCCGTTTTGAACGACTAGGAGAGCTTATGTCATCATGCTGAATAGCCACAAGTGAATAATCATCGATTTTTTTTTCAGTTCAGCTCAACTTCAGCAAGTACATCCACCTTGTGGCATCAGCCGATCCCTAGACAAGACTGGCGTTGAATCAGTTGCCAAGCTCGAAGGACACGCTGGACTTTCACCTCACTTTGTTGGTTCCGAAGTGGACTAGGTCGGTTTTAGACTTTTCTTCTCTTCTGAATGATTACCGTTGTTGTCTACTTGATTAGGTATCTAATCTTCTCTACAGTGCATCTTGTTTGCTAGCACGCTTACATTCTGTCATGGTCTGGTTTCGCGCAGACTTGCTCAAATGAAGCCTTTATCGATCGTTGGTGGATCCAAAGACCGAGAAAAGGTCTCAGTACTTAACCCTTTCGTTCATACGCCCATGCAATCATGTCTTTCCTTTCAGAAGCTGATTTCACTAAGATCGGAGTGAAATTTTAAAATTTTGTAAACTGCGTCGTTCGAAAGATTCGAGAGATTCGAGGAGCTCCATCTGCTTGCAAATATGCTCTTTCGAACAAGTTCCAATGAATTCAAAGGAAAAAGTCAAGTACACAGGCCGAGATGAAGATAAGGATCGGACCTAAGATGGCGCGATAGGTTCATTTTCTGACGTGCTGCGTTCTTTCATTTGCTTCCGTCGACGCAAATTCGAACTGGGATGACGAACTTGCCCCTGTGGCAAACTCGCATACGATGCGAATACATAAAGGACCATGCCCTTTCAGTCGAAGACTGGCTCTCTAGGGTTCAACAGCCACTTCCTCTGCCGAGGTAATAACGGCTTCGAACCTCTTGCATCCTTTTGTCCTCATCTGAAGGCCTGCCCAGGTCATTAGGCTGCTCGAACAGCCAAGACGGATACGAAGGATCATTGGTATAAACGCTAGCTATGCGAGAGTCCTTTGTGCCTTCTTCAAGATGCGATGATACTGGTAAGGCACACTCGTAGGATTATCGGATGGACCTGCCACCTCAGGAACATGGAAGACCGCTGCTAGTAGATACATCAGTGCTGAGCACCCGTATGTTGGGCTGGCTGCAGCTGAGCCCGGGAGCCTGCGGCATAGGTGAGATTTTTTTCTTGCTTCGATCGATCGTACCCTCTAGAAGCTAAATAGTTTCTTCCGCGAACGATTCTCCAATGCGAACCAGCGCACATGCCTGTCTGCTGCCGTCCAAGAATTCCGATGCCATGCGGTGGGTAGTACTTCCCCTCCCTTGCAAGTAGTTCAAACCGAAGACGAGGTGAAGGCTGTGACCATACCGGGAAGGGACTGAAGGATGTAGACGAATTCCATGTCGACTATGTCGGATATTCTATCATATTCTCGCCATTCTCGGCCAACGTTCTGGGTCAAACACGCCATCGCACCTGGATTCTAAGATCCCACCGACGACGAAGCACATCTCTTGATGAGAAAGGACGTCCGCGTTCGCCGAAGCTACGGTACGACGCTGGCCACATTGTTCTCAATTCCCACTGGTGTGCGCTCTTCGGGAAAGCTTATAAAGCCCGAGCCTGGAGCATCGAGCTTACTCAGGCAAGCAGTAAGCATATCCGACGCAAAGTTTGTTGTCATCCTTTGTCCGTCCCCCCAGATGACGAACTTCTTTCCGCCAGACGCCGTTGGCAACCTAACGGGGTCGTCTTACTACTCCAAACTGCCTGGGTCTTTGGGCGGACGTCCTCCTTATCTCACCTCGAGGCATTCATGAAGCGCACATCTCCCTAAGTTGTGGTGAGTTAGAATAGAAACAATCAGCGCCAAATTTTCGATTAACCATTCAAAGCTCAGAAATCAAGACACATGACCACGCGGAAGATGAGACGTGCGGTGTATACAACCCCGCAACTGATTGCATGGGAGTTCTCTGGCAATGATACAGTCGCTCGGATTACTAATGGCCCGGGTTCATCGCCGTTTGCTGGCATAAGTAAGTAGTGGTTGCGGTGTCTCGAACGGATGGGAAGGCGAGTAAACGCCTATTGCAGCTGAGGATATTCCTGGATAAATATTCAGAAATTCCGAGGCAAAAAAGTGGTCCCGAGTAGTTCGGAATAAGTAGATGCATTTTAATAAGGAAAAATGAATGCGACTTGTCCTGGACCTGGAATACAATCTTGATAAAAAATCGGTGAGAGGAAAGGTGCGCATGTGCCAGTTGCTTATCGGACCGGGTTCGGAGAAGACAAAAGAGGGAGGATTTATAAGCCGAAATCTAAGCACGTGCACCTGATAGATATACTGAGTTCAGTTCAGTTCAGTTCATTGCCTCACTCGTTCGTCCCTCAGCTCAACTCTTCTTCTATCCATTACTTCTGGCAAACGTCGTCACCGTGCCCAGTTGTTTCCCCCCATCAGTCGGAGTTGTCTGTACTCGTGCTTTTGCTCGTGACTACGTCTGGCGCTCGTCACTCACTCGTAATTCCCGCTCAAAGTGACTGCACGCTATCGACAATCCAGAATAGTGAAATTTTAGATTAGCTGAAGTCGGGATTGCGAAATAATGGCGCCGTCCCCTCTCCATGGGCTTAATATCGTCCAGACGGACTCGGCTTCGGACCAGTATACAGATAACGGCCAGGACTCTCTGCTTGCCAACGCTCATTTCCCGGACTTGGCCGCCCAGCTCGACTTGTGGTCCAATCTCACCTTCCAGACCGACGAATCCCCTATCGACCGAACGGTCGCCCGTAAGCCGCGGGATGACGATCAAGCATCTCCTTCGCTAGTCGGCGACGACGACAAGGATGACGATGTCACCGATGCGGAAGGCCCCGCCCCACTTGAGGCACACGTTAATCCCGTCAACCCTACTCCGGTGTCTAACCCTCAGCAGTCTGTAGTTCCGCCGCATGGACAAGTTCCGTATGACATGGGAAGTTTTCTCGCGGGATTCGGTATCGATCCGTACTTGTTACCCCAGATTACTCCCCAGCCTCCTGTTCCGGTCCCTCAACAGGCAGCCACCCTTGCGCAGCTTCTTGCCACCTATCCGCTCGCAGCCGCGCCTTTCGTGCCGCATGCAGCGCAGCTGTCGGGGATTGCACCGGCCGCCTTGTCGAATACCGCACAATCCAGTCCTACTTCCTCACAACCCGCTTCCGAACCATCGACTCATTCAAAGCGTACATCTCGCCCTCGAAAGGCGTCTTCTCCCTCTTCTCCCACGAACGGTGAAAATGGTGAATCTCCGGAATCAGGCTCAGTCGTGGTGCAGACTATGGCCGCGGCGGAGGACAAGCGACGAAGGAATACTGCCGCATCCGCTCGCTTCAGGCTGAAGAAGAAAGAGCGGGAAGCTGCATTAGAGAGACGCGCCCAAGAACTCGAGGCTCGTGTAAATACATTGGAAAGAGAGTGCGAGGGATTGAGAAGGGAAAACGGATGGTTGAAGGGCCTTGTTGTGGGAGTTACGGGCGCTAGTCAAGGTGCTCAGGTCGTCCCGAGTCCCAGTCCGAGCCAGGCGTCGAGCGGTGCGAAGAGGAAGAGGGGGAACGATGAAAGTGCCGTAAATACGAAGGATGAAACGAAGAAGCTTGCCGTTGCCGCGTGATGAATATTCATGTTCACAAGTATATTTCTATTCTTCATGATTACGATCTTCTTGTGAAAATATTTGAAGCGGTCTGTTGTGTACGTACGCTGAAGGAGGGGAAATTAAACATATATATTTTCTTCGTTTCTGGTCTGGGTATCTTTCTTCTTCGCTGATACTTCCTCCATTTGATTTTACTTATTTCTTGTCGTTCTTGCCTTCGTCTTCGACACCATATCTTCCTTTGCGGGAAAGCCCGACGCCAGAAGTACAAAAACAATCTCGTACACTCTATACACATTGCACTCTTGCTTGCTTGCGCAGGTATCTCTTTACTACCACGCAGCGCATACATGCACACGCATAAGTAGGGCTTGCCTGCTCAAGCTTAAAATTTTCATTTCAGCTTCGGAGCTTCTCGGAGTTGGGCTCTAGGCACGTGAGCCCGATTGGATTCCAGTTAATATTATGTAATGCTGACGCAGAACGAAAATCACAGTCTGGTTCGCCGAAATAGGTATCAATTCTGGATGGAGATGCTTGGATCGGAATTGGAATTTTGGTATCGTTTTCACCAGACCAAGGTTCAGCAACCAGTATCTATTACGTGCTGAGATGGTGGACAAGTACTACTACATAGTCTTTTCATAATCGAATTGACTTGAACTCGATGCCTCAATCATATTCACGATCCACATTTATCATTTTTGTACTGCGTCCCCGAAATCCAACAGATAGATGGAAGAACCAGTAATACGATTCATGTCCAGCAGGGTTCCCGGCTTCGCCGAAAACGCGAGTTGCTAGTTCGAATAAATCGCGTTCAGTTCAACTTTGAGATGAATCACCCAATCGGTACACAACAGCGGGTAACACCTCGCTTTTGAAGCAGGTCAAGGATCTAAATTCCCAGCTTCTGGACATCGACTTAGTTGTGGCGGCGCTTTGCCGTCGTGGTGTTGTGTGAGTTTCCATACGTGAATAAACACACTTTCTTTCAGAGCTCCGTTGAAAAGCGAGGAAAAGGTAAGGGAAGATCAAGCATATACAAAATCAAACATATCATCTAGTACACGTTTATCTTCTCCGGAATGCCATCCGGGAAGAACTGTTTAAAGAGATCTGGATAATGGCGCTGGGCGACATCCGGATGGCTCCTGTAACCGTCATTTTCTATCAGTCAGAGACGGAGAAGTTTGTTTTATAAAATAAAGCTGGGTCACGTACTTTACTCTGCCGATAAGCTCTACCTGACCGCTAGGAAGTGTGTTATATTCTGCGTAATTTACAGCTGAAAGAATTATGGTAAGTAGGAATCGACGAGCACACAGCAGCGACGAAGAACGTACAGTCTGTTGCTCCAATCTGTCCTCGTTCATCCTTTAGCTTCAAGATCTCGGGCGGAACTGTAGATACCGGAGCTGTATAAGCAATACAGGTATAGCGACGCGAAATGACACGTACACTCTGGGATATGTTCAGAAAGGATGATATTCTGGTTTATACGCTGGAAGAACGGAACTGAATAGCGAGGCGCCGAGCCGACCGACGGACTCAAGACGCGGTGGCTTGTTGCGCGAGCCAGGCCACGCGTCACTGCTTCGAGGCCCTTCCCAAGATTAATCACGAGCGTATCGGGTAGAGGAGGCGCGTCGATCCATTGACCAGAGAGGGATTGGACCTGCAGACCCCGGTGCGGGGAGGCCTGAAGTAAGAGCGTAAGGAATCCAGCGTCGAAGTGCGGGCCGACGCCTTGCGAAGAGTCCGATTCAGACTCGGGTGCCGGGTATTTCACGATCTTGCCGCGGTGCTGGATCTTTTCTGGCGACTCGAAGTAGGCTGACAGCGCATCCGGAGGAAGACCCAGGGCTTCGGAGAGAAGGCCAATAAGCTCATAGCTCAAGTCCGTCAGCCGGGCATAGTATTCGCTGATAGTTGCCTTGAATCCGGGAATATCCTGCTCATCTGGGAACTGACCTCGATGATCGGTAAGACTGTAACGGTTCCGACATGAAATGCATTGCATACCTGCGATTCGCCTTGTAATTTCAAGTATTCAGGCCCTTCCTCCTGTTGTCTGCCTCTAAACTCAGTCCCAAAGTCAAACTGTTCGCGCTGGTCCGTAGCTCCACGCGTGAGCTCCGCTCCGAAACGCGAATACCCGAGGAAGTGCGGGGAGTTCGCCATCCGTAGAGCATCTTTCTTCTCCTGCGGGAGCGCAAAGAGTTTCGGTATGTAGTCAATTAGAGAAGAGACGAGCGCAGGCGGGACCGGCGGGTTCTTGAGGTAGAAGAACCCAACAAAGATGAGCGCATGTCGGAGCTGTAGGATGAATGAGGCGCGCCCTTCCGGTGTCAGGAGCAGGTTGTAGTCGAGAACGGGGACGCTAGTGAAGTCGTGCTTAGAAGCCATGACTCAGCAACGCGCAGCTCACAGCTCACAGCTCGTAGCTCGTAGTACAAGACTAGATACAGAAGAAAACGCGAATACAGCTGAGGGACCCATCCCGTCAGATGTTGTGTTGTCGTGCTTATATGCGGTCCCGTGCAACATCCGATGACGCTATCAAGCGCAATCCCGATATGCGTATAAACTCCCATCACTCTATCCTCACTCACCCGACACCGTGTGCGAGTACGGACGAGTTAGGCTGGACTGGCCATGGAGTCTATATCTCCCAAGCTGGAGATAAACTGTAGAACCGTACCCAGGAATTGAAAAGAATTATAACTTTTGAGTCTGTCGTATTATATATTCTCTCAGTTTGTTTTGTATTACTGTAATGAGTCTCTTGAATTGTTTTCGGCCTAGAAAGCACCACATAAGTATAAAATTCGACGCAAAGTCCTCAATGGCTCTTTTCATTAAACCGCGAGCAAGCAAGCTATGAGATATGTTATTAGCAGTCCGAGTCGGAAAGCCATCAGAGACTTTACTCAGTTACTGTCAAGGAGAGACTATATCAAGCCAGTTCTAACCACACCTCGAACCCCCGTCCTGAGCAAGATTCGTCTAGATTGGAGGCACCGGTATAACTCGCGGGGTCGTTTGCGGAGAAGGAGGAGTACTCGGCCCAAACTTGGAACATGTTTCTCATTGGCGTGTTCACAGGAATGATGTCCAACTTTCATTGACGCTCATATACGGATAGAAATTCACGTCCACGTATCGCACAGGCGTAATCTATTCCCGCGCTGTTGAGTACGATCTGTTCAAGTGATCTCCCGTGTACTTCCAATGAAGTAACTGGATGAATATAAACATTATGAAGTCATAATAGATTAAAATTGGACATTCCGAGTCGAGAGAACCTAAGATCTCCCCTACTTGCGCAACAAACCGATGTAGGATGTTCAAAGGACATCATAGAAAGGATGCTCGTATTGCGTTTTTTTTTGCAAATTCCATGCACGATTAAACAGAACGGAAATTTATGGGGCAAAAAAGGCAAGTGCGCAGGTCGCAGGCGCAGGTGGACAAGGTATACGTAGAATGCACTGGCAGCTACAATAAAGACGTACGAATACCGATAGAAAATAAGCGGAAAGTTGTAAAGGGCAGCTTCAGCGTGAGTGAGTAATATTCCTGAAGAAATCCAAAAGGTTCAAACAGGCCCAGAGCGAGATGTTTGCGAATAATATATTTTGATGGGTCGGAACATGGGCTTGTTAAGAAGACTTGCGCTCCTTCTTCATCTCGTCCATCTCGTCCTCGTCCTCGCGCAGGGTGCTGTCTGACGAGCTCATGCGAGACGCAGGCGAGACTGAGCGGTGCGCTTCCGCCTCGTCTGGACCAGAGGCGGATATCGAGTCGCGCCAGAGTCTCAAGAGCAGGTTTCTCCGCTCGTGCTCGGGCTGCCTTCCGCGTTCCGCCTGAGCGCCGCCCTCCAACAGTATCTCGCGCTCCATATCGAACAGCTCAACATCCTGCGCGCGAATCTTCTCCGCTCTGCGCACCCGCCGACGACAGAACCAGACGCAGCCGGTGAAGCTGATCACTGTGATCGCGATGATCTTCCAAGGTACGAGAAGCCAAGTCACGACGTCGCCGATCTTCTTGATCGCAGTGGCGTCCCCACGGTGCCAGCTGGCCGCACCGAGGTGCTCAAATATTGGTGTAACAGAATGTCCGCCTATAGAAAATTATCAATCAACGAGTTTCGTTCGCGTGAACTACAAATCTCACCGAGCTTGTATTCGTGCGGCAACACGCGCAGCGTGCTGTGCCCCGAGAATGTCGCGTGCATTGTCGAGATGTAATGACACCCGGCCGTGAACCTGTGGGAAAAGAAGTAGTAAGCTAAACTTATCCCGCGATAGAAGGCACCGGTCCCGTTCGAAATGGCTCCATGTCATCATCTGGATCATCCGAGTCCCGCGCGTGCCGGTGACAGACAGGCACGAGACCCAGGCGCTAATGACGTTTGCCAAATGGGAATCACTGACGCGATGATACACGCGTCAGCGCACTCGTCAAGTGCGCCTCTCGGACATTTCGTAAACGGATTTAGAACTCACATGTCGGTCGCATACAGAGAAATCCAGTTGAGGTCGTATCGTTTCAGGTTATCGATCGCGTGTTTGAGGAATGGGTGACCCGGTGCGGCAGCCATGAACGCATTGTTGATCCCTGTGGGCACGCCTGGAGGCGACACCCAGTCGACGGTGGTGAAGAAGTCAAGAGGCGCCTTGCACTTGATGTCAAGGTCCATGTACATGCCGCCCATCTTGTAGAGGACGAGGTATCGAATAACGTTGGATCGTTGGATCTCTGGAACAAGATGGTAGATATGTTAGCGACGACGCCAGTAATTTCTGGGCAATTGATTGCAAGTGAAAACGCACCTTGCCCGTACCCCAGGTACGTTTCCAACAAGTCTGGGTAATTTTCCTCAACGAACGCATTGGCGCGCGGTGTGTCCCAAAACTCAAACCGCCATTCCGGTGACGAGTGTAGAGCTGCACAGCTCTCATTCGCCTCGATCCAGCTGTCCTTCATCTTGAGGTCACCGAGACGCGCTTGGTGAATGATGCGAGGAACGACCTCCGGTGCATCTGGTGGAGGGATGAGGTTTTCAAGATCCCAACCATCGCCTTGGCCCAGTACAGCCGTCGGCAAAAAAGTGAACGCGAAATATGTGTATGCAAGAGTCAAGCCAACGGTTATACGCTGCCAGAAGACAATCAGCACGAGAAGGAGGATGCCGATGCGAATGTAATGTCGACGCTGGAGGGATACGGAGAGCATTGTTGTTGGCGCTGCCTGGTGAAGGAGAGACGCCAAGAGAGTAGGAGGAGGAAGGAGTAAGAGAGACGGACGTTATCAGTATCAGAAAATCGAGTTTTATTTTTTGCCTAAAGGGCAGTGCGCAGTAAGTAATCATCGGAGGGTCAGCCGTCTCCAAGATCAAGTCGGGTCCCTGGATGTCCAAGATGGGGGTCGTAGCCGGTCCATTCGGCGCAAAGGGACGCATGCGCAAACGCTGATTCGTGTCTCTGGTGCCGCTGACCGGCTCCTCCGTTCCATGCAATGATTGATTCCATACGTATGGCTTGAGACATCACCATCAGTCATCACCTCATTGCCCAAAGGAATGGATGACTGGAGCCGTGAACTGCCGTGTTTGGCCCAGCGGTCCGGGTCCGGGACGCGCTCATACTGCCAAGACTATAGACGCCGGACGCCGACGCTGTCGCACCTCGTCGCTGCACCAACAAAGCGCCCATTGTCGTTCATCATATCGAACCTATTCGAGTATGCTTCGTCCTCGCTATAAAGAATCCTAATCCTAAGCTCGCCCTTGCTCGTCCATGATGCCGTGTGGAAGAAAGCATGTAAACGCCGAATGCAGTAAATAAGTTACATAATCAACCGATACACGTGATACTGACCCAATACCAGAGAGACTACGGAAGAAGGCGGCCGACCTATAATCCTCCCTTCCAATCTTGTTGCCTTGATCATCGATGTTTAAGAGGTCAAAGCGGTGAGGCACGACACGAACCGGAAGCCACTGCCTGATAAGCAAGGATAACCGCCGCCTTGCTTCGGAAGTGATTGATATCATGATGCGACGGAAGTAAACAGGCTTGTGAGGCGCAGCCGCAGCTCACTTGGTCAGCTCGAATGTCGTTGAGGACTTTCTCATCGAGGACAAAGGCTGCGAAACTAGCCAACGATTTTGAGGCCAGAGGGGCGTAGGCTATGTCGAGCGATCCACCGAGGTGTTTTGTCGCAGATCAGGGTCGACAGTGCCACTAAAGGCTTTACCATAAAAGGTTTTACCATAAAAGGAAATCTCAGTATTTTCTCACCATCATGCAGAACATGCTTCCCACACGCTGGGACTCTTATTTATTATTGGGTATTCTTGTCACTATGCAGCTTTAACTCCTCTGTCACCGCCTCCTTTGCTCACCGCTTCGAGCGCCGCAGTCCCTTTCTGCCTCTCTCCATTAAACACTCACCATCTCTCCTCTCCCTTCCTGCTCTTGTGCTCTTGTTTGCTTGGGACCGACCGGTGAAATTTAAGCTTGATCGAGTAGCGTTCTGAGAGGGTGGCAATGGGCAACTGCGTGACAGACTGGGTCTTCAGGCGTCAGCGCTTCTGCTGCTGCCTGCCCGCGCGCCTCGGCGCGGGCGTACTTGCCCTACTCACTCTTCTTGTATCGGGTCTCCTTGCGGTCATCCTCTGGTTTGAAGTGGCTAGTGCGTTCGCTCCCTCCGTCCTTGGAATGTCGTGTGCTGATGAAAAGTTACGATGATCTTTGATGTGATGCAGCAAACTACTTCATGTCCAACAAGGAGAAGACTGCGTTCATCTTGGCGGCCATCCTGGAGACCTTCTTGTGCATAGCATCTACGCTTGGGTGAGTACTCTCTCATCGAGTCATGATGGTGGTGCTCGCTGTCGAACGAGTCGACGACGGGGTTGACCCGGGGCTGTGTCGGGTTGTGGGCTGGCAGATTGCACCATAATAAGAGGCGAGTTGAGGTGTACTTGGGTGTTGAAAAAGGAAATTTTCAGTTCCTTTCATGGCGATGGGTGCATATGCTTCTGCGTTGGACGTGTCACGGCCTGTCGTTTTTGACTTGATTGTTTGGTCGTGTATACGGTTACAATCGTGATACGTCGCTTTGCTTGGGTCTATGTCTGTCTGGCACCGCCCCAAGATTATTTCGTCGCTTGCTAATTTAAATCTCGTGGAATTTATTGACTTATACTATACTTTTCACCAGGTTCATCGGCACATGCGCGAAAAAGCAGTCCTTCGTACTGATCTTTGCCGTCTTTCTTTACATCCACTTTTTCATCAACTTTGGTGTCGCTGCGTACTTCTTATGGATGATCACACATACTGCGAACGTGGATATTGTCAAGCTTTGCGAGGAAGGCATACGTAATCCGCAAGGACAAGACCAGTGCAAAGGATTGCTAAACGTCACAAAGGGTGTGTATTGGGCAATCTCAGTAATCGTGCTGGCGATTGAAGCTTGTAAGCTAATGCTACTCTAATTGATCTCTCCGGACTAATATTGACCGTCACTCATCAAATAGATTGTACTCTCGTAGTAACGCGCTACGTCAACCAATTACGATATGAGAAGCGAGATGCACGACAGTCACGTATCAAGGCAAGGCAAAACGCATATGACGCCTTCCACCGACGCTTCTCATCCGTTGATGGACTGGGAGTCTCAGAAGCTCATGGCAAGCATTACTCTGCACTCAGCAGTACAACAGAGGATCTCGAAGCGGACAAGGAGGGTCTACTCAATGCACCGCGCGTAGAGCCATTCGATCCATACGCGACTTATGACCCGCATCGAAGGAGCTACTCGCCGACGCCGACTCTCGCACCTGCAACTACGGGGGAAGGGGACAGGAGTATAAGCTCTAACGAGAATGCTAATATAGAGCGTCATCGTAATGAAGCGGAGAGACAGCTCACAAGCGCGAGTGCCAGTGCTGGAGCTGATACAAGATCGGAACTGACCTTGCAGGCTTCCAGGGAGGAGAGAGAACGGAGCAGGGATAGTGATGTGTTGTCACTACCTCCTGGTGCTGCACCTGCTATCCCGCCGACTTCCCGGTCCCGAGAATCCTCGGTCGTACTGCGCGCACTTTCTCCGCCACCTGCGTATCGTAGCTGAGCTATTACGGACTTCTTTTATCTTTCTTTTACGAGATTGTCACGGTGTAGTATTGGACTTTTTTTACTCTTGTTCACTAGTACTGTCGTTGTGAGCCCTCGTTCCCATTCATGTATCGTCACTCCAGGACTCTCTTTCTTTCGAGCTCGGTATGACTTCGTACGACTAGATGCTTCGTGCTTCTGTAACTCGAACGAAACACACTCTTACCAAATATGTGACTCTGTTTGAGTAAACAATAGTAAATAATACACTTACTAAAGAAGTACACGTTGATCGGCACGACCAAAAGAAAGAGGTGGGGTCATCTGCGCTGCGAGTCCTAACGCTCAGCTCAGCATCAGCATCAGCCTCAGCCTCAGCATCAGCAATCTTCCCCTTCCCCCTTTCCCCTGTATTCATCGCACGACGCGCGCGTGCGGCTTAACCTCGATAAGAAAAAAAGGAGCAGATAGAGGGACTGCTACGAGCTACGAGTTGGGTTTGTAACAAGTTGTCGTTCATCCGGATGAGATGCCATGCGGATACGATATCATGCCCAGAGGAAGCATGTCATCTGCTCGGTGAGTGAGACTTTTTGGTCTATGTGTGGGGCCTTGTTGGGCGGATACGATACGAGAAGGTGCTGATTGATGATTTGTGTTGCTTTTTATGTTGTTTTTTTTGGTTCTGGAATTGGCTGCGATGCGCTGGTATTGTGTTGCGTTGATTATCGATTTGGGGGGCGTTTGACCTACCTGGTTGGTGTTTTTCGTTTCACCGCTGGACGCACGACGCACGACGCACGACGTGATGATGGGGTGGGGCAACGATCTCGCTCATCGGGACGCATTAACTATGTTCCACCGTACCCTTATCGCCATCCAAACTTTCCAACAAACCTCTGCGAACGGTTCGAACAAACCACGTACTCGAAACCAACGAATCACGCGGGGATTGTAAATGATTTGATCACAGCTCGACGGCCTGCTCTACGAGTTGCACACGCTCTCGTTCCTCCTCGCGCCGAGCGTCTTCGTCCTCCTCTGCAGGTGCATCACGCAGTTCCAGTTTTCCCGCGCGCGTGAGCTCGATGGGCGGCGCTCCCTGCGATTCTGGTTCGTGCTCGTTGCGCTGGTTAATGCTAGTGCCGTGTGGGCGCATGCGTTCGGCGGAGGAGGAGGAGGAGGAGGAGGAGGAGGAGGACACGGAGCAGGGGAAGAGAAGAGTGTTCTACTTGACTTTGTTGGGATGGGTGAGTTTGATTCGGATTGGATTGTGTTTTCGAAAAGCCCGCATTTTTTTTTAATTTACTGAAGGCTTCGCATATACTTGTGTCTCGATGCTATGTGCTCATTCTGTTCTGATTTCTACAGGACATAAACCCACGAAATTCCAGCTCCTACTGCTGGACGCGACTATCATGTTCCTCCAGGCGATCCTCACGACGATATCCTACGAGACATCACTATCGCATGCCATGCCGTCTGACGTCCCGGACCCTCTCTTCCCAGCATCTTCCTCGATCAGTTCCGAGCTCTCTTCTTCTGAAGAAACGGCACCGTTCCTCCCTTATTCTTCACCCGACACATCGTCGATCGCCACGGCGAGCTCGGCGAATACATACCCTCCTGCACCTCCAATCCCGACTTCCTCCTCGCTTACACGCCCAGACGCCTCGACGGAACAACCGTCATCTTCGTCCGTCAACAACGACGGTGACGACAACGACAACGACAACGACAACAGCAACAGCAGCACCAAACCAACACCCCGCGACCCCCTCCCGCCCCCTCCCGATAATCGATCTCCCCCTCCGGCAGATTATCCACCGACTCACGTCCCCCATCCCCGAGCTTCCTCCCGTGCGGGGGCTGGGGGAGCTGGGGGCTTCGGGGTCAGGGTCGGGGTCAGGAGCAGCGAACGAGGGGCTCGACGGGGGGGACGACGAGCTCGCCGTGCTCAGACTGCCACTACCGAACACCACGACCGTGCGCGTCGCGCACACGCTGCGGATATTCGCGCAGGCGCGGCAGAGGCAGAGACAGAGGGAGAGGGAGCAGCAGCAGGCGGCGAGGCGGTTGCGGCGCGCTTCGAGGGCGGATGGGGGTGCGAGTGGGAGTGGTATTGGTATTGGTAATGGTAATGGCGCGGATGGAGAGGGAAGGGGTCCGGGTCGAGGGACAGCCCGAAATCGAGAAGAGAATGGTGGTGGTGGAGGAGATGGTGACGAAGAGCGGCCGAGGACAGCTCGAATACCCGGTGCGATTGAAGATGAGGACGAGGGATAGCATATGCCCTTCAACACCCAATATTGGATATCGATATCGATATTAACGTTTTCGTCTCCTACGTGTTTGTTTTTTTCCATCTGCTTTCGGTCGTCTACGCTCCCTCGCTTTAGATACACACACACACACACACACACACACACACGCCGCTAGGTCATCCCGTCATCCCGTCATCCCGATGCTCGACTGCATGTAGTTGTATCGCTCTTTAATATGCTCGGCGCTTAATTATCATAATGCATCTATCGTTTCCTTCTTTGCTCGAGGATCTCGAGGATCGCACAGCGAAGTTGGTTCACCAATTCCGCTTCATCTATAATCCATCAAGATTCAAGACAAGAAACACGCTATCAGATCAGTCAATCACGCAAAAACCAAAACCAAAAACCAAAAACCAAAATCAAAAATCAAAAAGAAAGAAAAGAAAAGAAAAGAAAAAAAAAACTCTTACATACCGCCACCCTCAAACACTTCCCAAACGCCTCAAACTCAGCTTTGCAGGCATCCTTACTCACGTCGTCCTGGTACCTCGCGACCACGCACTCCCGTACGCGCCCGCCTGCGCTGCGCAGGTCGTCGTTGCGTGGTACGCGAAGCGTCGGAGGGGCTTCGTTGTGGATGATGGTAACAGGCCTGGGGCGGGAGGGGAGGACATTGGTTGGATGCTGGATGTTGGATGTTGGATGCGACCGGCCGGGCGGAGAGAAAGAAGAGAAGAAGAGAGGTTTGGGTCACGCGTATCAGTCGCGATCAACGGCTATAAAATCCGTATCTCTTACTCAAGAGAACTATGAAAAAAATAAAAAAAATAAAAACAAAAAAGATAATGATAATACAACTAGAGAGTTGCGGTTCCAAAGATTGGGTAAGTGGCTTTAACGCGGGGCGGACACACGGAATGCCCTAGTAAAAGGCGAGGGCATTGGTTATTTGTAGCCACCCCAGCCACAATAGTGGAGTGTGGGAACATAGATGGGTGTCGCGTCGTTTTTGAGTTTTTGTCAGTCGCCGGGGTGGTGGAACGAAGGAAAGGAAAAGGCGTGCGTTCGATTCGGGCTTGCGCGATAGATGGACAAACAAACTTGAGATAGATAAATCACATTTTCATATTTGATGCTGAAATACTTCTACTGAATAATACAACTACGCCTCCATACTACCCTCCCAGTCCAATCCAAGCGGGTCCGTCCCAGACCTCGCATCGGGATTCCCCCCGGCACTCCTCCTCACAGCAGCTTCAACGGCCTCAGCCAGCGCTCTCAGCGCTCGCATATCCTCCTCCTCATCTACTGACGTAGGACCGCGTATAGTGGAGGAAGGCGGTAACCCAGCGAGGACGAACGACGCCTGGTCAGGCGCAACGCCCAGCACGCGCTCAATAGCCCTCTCACGCGCGTCCCCGCGCAGTGCGTCGAGCGATCGTAAGCGCGTAGGAAGACGCGGGTGGGAGGAGAGTGCACGTCGAACGGCTGGAGATCGCGCTATAGCCTCGTACTGCGGGAGGTTGAGAGGCTTGGGGTCGTCCCGCGTGAGCGGGTCGGGGTACGATGGCGTGTCCGGTACGTAGGGCCATTTGAGCGAGGAGAGCTTGCGGAGCGGGCGGGGTGTGGTTGGTGCACCTGAGAATGGGGAATCGGGTCGACTTGGATTTGATCTGCTTTCTCGTCGAGGACCAGGCTCGGGTTCAGGACCAAAACCAGAACCGGAAGCGAGTCGCGCACCAGCTTCGTCCACTGGACTGGTATTCTCTCTTCTTCTTCCGTTCCCGTTTGCTTCTGCATCTCCAGATCAATGCTCTTCTCGCCTATTTTTGTGTTTTCCGCGTCAATATCGCCAGCACTGCCCGACCGAGGTTCTCCTTGCCTCACATGAGGCGGAAGGATCGCAGACGGAAAGGCATCGGAATCGAGCGGTATTTGCACGCTAGTTCGAGATTCAGATGTAGATGGTAAACGCGAAACCTGAGGTTGGGCTGCATCTCCATCGGACGCCAATAAACTTGGTTGGCGCCTTCTTGAATTATCGTCTTCCACACGGCTAATAGAAGGAGATGACTCGATTCGCGCAATTTCTGCATTCATCGCGTTTCCATCCACGATCGCAATTGAGGTATCAGAGCCAATATTCGCGCTCGCGCTCGCGCTCGCACTGCATGAACAACCTATGCAGCAAGTGGGGTAAAGACTCTTCGGTCAGTTGCTACATAGCTTATCTGCGACGGAAACTCGGAAACGCACGTTTATGTTCCCTGTAGCACGAGACGGAGCGACTGTGAAGAAAACGAAACGCCCGACGAGGTGGGAAAGCGCGTAAGTAAAGATACCAAAAAAAAAAAAAAAAAAGGGACCGAAAGAAACAGGAATGGATGAGAGATGGGTGCACGTTACGTACTACAACACGTCGCATGTGGGACAAGCGTACTTGGATTCCCTCTCCGTGCAGATCTGGCAGTTCGCTCGTCGTTGTCGCTGCGACGCCATCTTTACCAACTCCTCGTTCTCGTACTCTGCTTTCTTGATCCCTTCAGGTCGAATGAAGGCGGAACCGTGAACGTGGTGTCGGTGGCAGAGAGAGGCCGTGTTTGGGAAATTGATGGGAGAGGGACGGCCGATCATGTTGGATGCCTGTAACAGGGCAACACCCGAAACATAGCCTCTAATTTGGGCATTGCAAATAAATTCAATGCTTTCTTTCTTCCTCGCGAATGGCTCTGCTCTTGGGCCTCATGACTCACTCTTGTTCCTCCTCTTCTCTCATTCGAGAAGATATCTTACGATGTCATTACAGACTCGCAGCTTCTGCTCCAAGTCCTCGAGGCATAGTCTGTCTTCTAGCTCTCGGTCTATAGATCTGTCATCTCTGCTCGATTACACCATGCTCGGTATTTTTACCGCTTTGGTGTCGCGGATTTCTACCTCCGGTGCGACAAGCCCACACGAACTGACGAAGGAGTGAGGCGCCCGGTCTGATCATGAATGATCACGCTAAAGCTCCGTTCCTCCAATTAAATTCTCGGTTTTGATAAGGGGAAGTTTAAGTCTAGGTTCCCTGGAACAGTTACAGGCTTAGGATCAGAGATCCTCCATCCTGATACGTTAGCAGCTCATACGCTGTGCGGCTCGGAAATGAAAACGTTTAGCCAAGGGAGCGCTTCTTTATATAGGCTTGTATCTTTGGAGGCAGTTTATCCTCCTCTGGTAATTCAGGCGATATTGCATACATACATACATACATACATAAAGCTAGGGTCTTCCCCGCCTTCGTTTACTCTCTCAAAACCATCTTCCCCCATCTCTCCCCGTTCTCGTTCACCCTACTACGAATGTCACTCACATCCTCCCTCAAATTCCATATCCTGTTCTTCCGCGATAGCATACCCATCATGCTCGACACCGTCAAGTTCCTCTTCCTCTCCGTGCTCTACAAGCTGCTCCGCATCGACCCCGGTGCGAATAGCACGTTCTTCTCCTTAGCGTCGCTACCTTCGCCGGGGGGACGTACGAGGAAGTCGTGCCCGTATGCGAAGCCGAATGCGAACGGAGGAGTGGGGGACCTGGGATTGCACGAGTTCAGAGAGCCTGGACCGAATGACTATCGTTCCCCGTGTCCTGCGCTGAACACGATGGCGAACCACGGGTACATGTAAGTTCACCCCGTCCCCGTCCCCTGCCCTTCCCTGCCTCTTCATAGGCTGATCATCTCAACGTACGGACGCACATACAGTCCCCGAGACGGGAAGAACCTCACAGGCACGAACCTCACGCGCGGGCTCATGGAGTGCTACAACCTCTCCTGGCCGCTGGCCGCGTTCCTCGCGTGGGGCGGGGTCCTCCTCCTCGGCCAAGTGGGGCACCTGTCCCTGCACGACCTCTCGCGGCACAACCGCATCGAGCACGACGCCTCGCTCACCCACCCGAACGCGGAGCCCGGCGAGGAGTACGCGCCCGCCCGCTCGGACGCTGGGCTCTTCGGAGCGTTCCTCGACGACGCGGGGGGCGGGACGATCGGGCTGCGCGAGCTCGCGCGCGCGCGCGTGCGGCGGGAGAGCGAGTCTGGCGCGGGGATGACGAGCGTGCAGCGGGAGATCGCGCGTGGGGAGGTCGCGCTGGTGATGCAGGTCTTCGGGGGGGAGGGGCGCGCCGTCCCCGTCGACGCGATACGGGCGTGGTGGGGCGGGGAGAGGCTGCCGGAGGGGTGGGAGCCGGCGGCGCGGACGACGCTGCTGGGGACGATCGGCTGGGCGGCGAAGATCAGGGAGGCGATGCAGGAGATGAGAGACGCAGGGCTTAAAGACGAGAGGGACGAGACGGCGCGGGGAGCGGGAGCTGAGGTGCGACTCTTCGACGTTCCCGCGCAGATGCACCGACACAGGGACGGGTCTGCTACCCCTCCGACTGCGACCGGCGCGTTCGACTCGGAGTCGACGACCTCCAGCTCGGCTACGTCCTCCCCTCCACCTCCGACTCCTACCTCCATCGCTCCCGCGTCGCCCGGCGAGAAGAAGCACGGGCTTCATCCTCAACAAGTGCTTGTTCACCGATCTCATTCTCGGACATCATCTGCCGCTGATGATGATGATGATGATGATGATGATGGTGTCGAACATGCATGAAGAAGCGCGTGTTGTGACGTGATGTGTGCATGCATATCATATCATATCATATCATCACTTCAAAATATTAATCCCTTAAATATCGATCGGTCGTTTCGGATTCGAAGCTGATATGGTTGTTCTATGTTAATCTCACCGCTTCTTTCCCCCACCATCTCTTGGATTTGACCATGCTAACCTTTATCTTCGTAGTACTTATCTTATCCCTCTGAGCTCACATTTACTGACTTGCATTGTTTATTTCATTCGACTTTCGATCGTTGACTACTTTACTACTGATTTCTACTTACCACACAAATGCCATGCATGGTGATAGCTTGCTTGGTAGACTACCGTTTTCGTTATTTCGATTTCGTTCGATTTACATGTGTATGTATGTACGATCAGTTTTGAGTAATTAATTGCACCTCTGTAACTTCAGAGTATCGAAATCCCGTATCAGTGATGTCGACAATGAGTATCAACTGGTATGATGGTCAAGTTGCTTCGCACGCACGAATACATCAAGGATAGATCGATTAACACACAGATAAGTACAATGGATAATAGAAGGTGAGACGCAAACAGTACACGGAACACGTTTAATTCATCAAAGAGTAAGTATTAACATTTCCACCTTTCTTCTCCACCATCGCAACGTCTGGGACATCACATCATCAATTCCGAATGCATGGAAGGTAGTATTACTGATTGATTCAGAGCTGTATCACTGTCAGTCTCGCCGGTTGTTGGTCGATCCGCCGATGATCATGCACTGTCACGGCAGAAGTCCCAGGTCCAGGTCGAGATAGGCTCGTTATTGATCGTAGACACAGACGAACCACCGACACCGACTTGACTGGTAGTGAGAGAAATAAATCGGATGCATCAACATTTCATTTCGCGCGGGCGATGAACAAGAGTGACCATAGTAAGTAAGCAGGACCGTGTGATATGAGTGAGATCTATAGGTTCGCAACCGCCCCGGGCAAGTCGACTACCCGACCGACGATATTGTATCGTTTCCTATAATAAACGGCAATCCATCGGGTATCAGTCAGTTCAAGGTACTACTACCCCTCCCAAAATGAAATCGCGCACGAGAAGAATGAATGCCAGTCGTCCAGCACCTTCCGCTCGCTCGGCGGGAGGGTCGAGTAGTCAGGGTCCGCGTCGGCCTCTTTGAGGCTCGACATCCCCAGTCCGCGCGAGCCGTCCTTCCCGGCGAAGATGTTGTAGGACTTGCCGGGGCCGTACATCTCGCGCTTGTTGGTCACGTCGAACACCGTGCCTGCGTTCGAGGATTTCAGGATTTCGTCAATCGCGATTTTTTTTTTTTTTCGCGAATAAAATTGATTGTTGTTGGCATGGCAAAGGAAAGTAAAAGTGTTGTTGTAGTTTGAAATCGTCCGTGTGGGAAGGGGACGAGAGGGAGAGACGTTACCTTTGATGGACACGTAGATAGGCTTGGAAGGATCGCTCCCGTCGAACTCTCTGAGCTCTTCGAGCCTGAAGGGCGTGTCCTTCGGCGGGTCGAGTTCTGGGTTCTCAGTCGACATCACGCTCGAACTTCCGGTTTCAGATTCCCCAGTACCGGCAGATTCCTCCTGCTCCTGTCCCTCGTTCAGCTCGTCGTCTTCGTCCAAGATACCCTCGGATACTGCGAGGAACGATGTAGGGAGTAGCGCGCGTTTGAGGATGAAGAGCACTGGGAGGGAGAGGAGGGAGAGGAGGATGAGCTGCGCTGCAGACACGGACTGCAGCGATTGGAAGGGAAACATGGTGTGCTCGGATTTAGCCGATGCGATCGAGATGAGAACTTGGGGCATCACAGGACACGGCCAGTCTCCTCGATTGTCCTCACTCTCACAATATAATTCTCACAATAAATCTGGTAAATTTCTGGTTTGCTCGACGGCTCCTTCAACACGTCCGGAGAAGTAGTCTGAGCAGCAGTTGAGACCTCTCCGCCCCGGAGTCTGTATTGATTGGCGGTATCAATGGCGCTGGTCAGTGAGTATGGCGACATCTGCGCTTCGTAATCCATAGTCACGTTCAATCACGATCTCGTTCACCTCCATGCGCTGGCATCTGGGGCTGCAGATATCAGCCAGATGCTATAAAACGTTGTCGTTTCAGAGAATCATCAGACCCAGACCCAGTGCCATCGGATCGGATTCCTCAGCAACTTCCCAACAGTGACATATCAAAATGACTGAGTCATCCTTAGAAATTCAGCGCGCCTTTCTCTCCGCAAGGCAATTTGCGGTTGTTGGCGCCTCGAAGGACCAGACAAAGTACGGGACGAGGGTGCTTAAATGGTACCAGGTTCGTCGTTTTGGCTAATTTCATTGCTGTCTGAATCCTTACTTATTATGACATTCCCCGGCGTGATATAACAGGCTCGAAACTTGCCAGTCACACCTGTACATCCTGTAAGATTAGCAGAACTCGAAAGTGACCTTCGTGTTCATATTAGTATTGACGATATGTCTTTCGCACACTCAGAAAGAAACCGAGTTGGAGGGCTTGAGCACTATCAAATCTCTCGACGAGCTTCGTGAACCCCTCGAAACGGCCGTGAGCATCATCACTCCGCCAAAGGTACGTATTTGAATTACACGATCATCCCGAGCCTAACGCACATTTTCATGATCAGATCACCCTAGGCATTCTCCAGTCCGCCAAGGCGCTTAACGTGCCAGCGCTCTGGCTTCAGCCTGGCGCAGAAGACGAAGCCGTGCGTAAATACGTCGAGGAAGCAGGACTCCAGGATCGGGTTGTCTTGGGCGGACCGTGTGTTCTGCGTGACGGAGATGAGATAAGGGAGAGCCTGAGTAAATTGTAATCGCTACTGCAACGAGATGCGGCTTAAGCGAAGAGATGAAGGGCATCATATAATATATATATTCACACTGTGCGCTCAAAGGCCGGGATAAACTCGACCTTGAGACTTCCGCGGCACACGAGACTACTCATTAAAGCTTTACTCATGTCAATACAACGTCCGCGCGATAAGATCGAAGTTGAGCTTAAGGTTCGGGGAAGTGCGTTGTGTACACTTATTTACGTGACTCCATCACGTGGAATTCAAGTCGAAGGCGTTGATGAACGTCTCCGCTGCTCGTTATCAACATCCATACAACAAAACCCATTATCTTATCCCGCTCTTACTTCGAGCAAAATCAAGCTCTTTTGAAACTCGAGTCTGAAAAAAGGTCCGGCAGTTCAAGTCACGTTTCCCAAGATTTCTCAGCCTTCGTGAAAGTTATCAAGCTCTCTGGTGGCTTCCTGTCTCAGGTCCTTCCCTAGTTCAGGCTGTACGGCGGAATCTTTCGAGCTGGAGATGCATCAGGCAAGTTTACTCTTTATTTATAACCTCCGTGGTTGCCCGCAACGAATTGCTCTGGGAGCTTTTCGTTGGAGGCTTCGATATCATGATCGCGCTTTGGGATGTTTTCCCAAGACCTCAAAGCATACTTGCATCCCTCCTCTTGGGCAATCATCTCTTTCCTTGCAGCAATGCTTGACACCGGTTTTTGTCGTCGAAGCAAGAATACTCACGGTCTGACGGAATTGCGTCTGGGAAAGGTTGCCGAATACCCAGCACCTCGCTTTGCTTCCGTGAAGGTAAACTCGATCTTCGATGGCTCTGGCACAGTCGGTTGCTTCCCGCATATTCCCGTGACTGATAATATTGAAGAATAGAAGTTGGAAAGTGTTCGATAAGCCTGCTCTTAGCGGTTTATGACTTCAGACGGCAGAATCTGTCGATGAAGTAAATTTGACGCAATCGGTACTCGGGATACCTCACTTACCGTGTATCAATCACTGGAACAGGCTAAGCCGGGACACTCTCGAAGGCTGCTTCTACCATGCCTAAACGGCGTGTTTCTGTCAAATAAGCCGGGAATCCAAACCTTATTTTGCACGTCTGCAACGTTGTGGTCCTTTGGATGTCCGTCCTGAAGCGCTTAAGTAGATTTCACCCCACAACAAATTGCGCGTGTCTGACACGAAGAGGTTTGAAGTTTGTGTTTTTGCGGCTTTACATATAATCTCTAATATAATTCGGCAGGTTTCCCAAACACGCCTTGATCCACGCTGCTCAGGATAGACTTGAAACGTCGACTGAAAGTGACTACTGCGGCGCGTATACACCGGGTTCGTGACTGTATCCAACTTTTCGGGAACGGATTTCCAGAGAGGTTAACCTTGCCTTTTCCTGCGATCATTTCCGTGATAGAATACATGAAGCGCGTGTCGCTCTAGCTTCGATCGAGGTGTGACCTTTTGTTGGATGGGGGTTCGTAATCGAGACAAAGGCACTTGAATCATTCCGTCTGGAAATGCTCTCGCAGCAAAGCATAAAAGGACGAGGGCTGAGCGTCGCCATGAACACCAAAGCAACCTCCCACTACTCAACTTATCCCACCATAACGACGTGTCTACGCAGTGCGTATACGGTACACGCCAAACGAAGTGAAACAATAAAAAAAGGGAAACGCGAAGGATTTTTAATCGGTGAGGAATTTCCCCTGACTACGCTATTGTTCTTGTTTCCGCTTCGTCTCCGGGCTGATTAGCCTTCTTCATCTCATCTCTTTGTCTATGCATACACGGATCCTTTAGCACACTTCGATCGGGGGGCGGGGCGTTCTATTGTACATTTCCTAATTCGTCCACACCCACGGTGCACCTACATACAACTGCGGCAGGGTACGACCAATTATTTCGCACGACTACACGACGACTATATTCAACCTATTATCAACGCCGAATTTATCTGTCGTTATTCCCCTATCTGCGGCATCGATGGCAATGAACAATTTTGTAAATGTTTTTTCGCGTAACCCTGCCCCTGTACGTTCGGGGCCAGGACGCGGCGCGATGCCCGTGTCGCCGTTCGACGCTGTTGCTCGTGCATGGAACCAAATGACGGAGCAGGAAAGGCAGGCGTACTGGCGACGCGCAGACGGCAGGGCCGATTCAACTTCAAGATCGAAGAAGATGTCCAGCAGAGATCATCAGAGCAGGAAATGAGACACGGACTAATATTGGAGGAAAACGGAAGATCGATCGACAAGCAGGCTCAGTCGATCGTTATTAATATTATCATTCGTTCATTCATTTTCGTTTTTGGCAGTGGGACTTTGCATCATTATTGCATTCTTCGCATTCATTATGATCTTCGAGTTTTCGCTTCGGACTTCGATTCTCTTCGTATTTGACTCGACTCTTTTTGGATTTTGTATTGATTATTGCTGCATTGGTTGCTTAAATTTATGTATCAACAAGTTTTCGCACGCACGACTATTATATCTTCACGATCACGTTGTCTTTGCAGTTACTGAGTTAGGGTTCGAGCATTTTTTGCGGTGACTCACCATCCCATCCGCGACCATTATCGTTTGCTGTTTCGTCTGTTCGAGGATCCGCTCAAGATGGCTGAGAAGAACTCGACAAAGAAGACCATCAAGGACCTGACTGCGGGGACGGCTGGAGGCATCTTACAGGTAACGCATGGTTTCTGTCAGACTCATGGATGCTCCTCGCGACGGTGATTTGAATCGAGGTATTTTTCGGACGTGATATAGGTGCTTGTAGGCCAGCCGTTTGATATCGTCAAAGTGGTGCGTGTCCATGCCTTCTAAACGGCAGTTTATCTCCATTGTTGATATGGTTGCATACACGTATTTAAAGAGGATGCAAACGGCGCCGAAGGGGACGTATTCGGGAATGCTTCACTGTGCGGCAGGTATTCTTAGGAACGAGGGTCCCCTTGCGTTTTACAAGGTATGTAATATCATTGGACATTTTTTCATATTTCATATAGAGTCCCGCTAATAGACGTACGTGTTCAGGGCACGGTTTCCCCGCTTCTTGGTATCGGTGTGTGTGTATCAATTCAGTTTGGTGCACTGGAGTACACGAAGCGCGCTCTGGCTCAGATGAACATTAAGTCCGGTCGAGGCGGGCCTGATGGGAAGGAACTGACTGGCGGCCAACTCGTTTTCGCGGGTTCAGTAGCTGGTCTCGCCAACAGTGTGGTATCCGGTCCGGTTGAGCATATTCGTATACGTACGTCATTGTTCTCCCTGCGCAAATAAGCGAAGTAAAACTCACACATTGCGCCTCGCACAGGCTTACAGATCCAGGCGACGGATAACAAAATATACTCTGGACCGGCCGACGCAGTGAAGAAGATCATGTCACAACATGGGATCGCTGGGATTTACAAGGGCCAGGTCCCTACGCTTGCGCGCGAGGGGATCGGTTATGGCGCGTATTTCTGGGCGTATGAGAAGCTCATGCAGCGGGAACAGAGGAAAGGTGTCAGGCGCGAAGATGTGAGCCCTGTGAAGGCCGTGCTATTTGGTGCTGCAGCTGGATATGCGGTGCGTGGCCTTGCGGTTATCTTACGTGGTGGTATTATTTGACTAAGAGCGAACGTTCCCCGTGAATAGCTATGGTTCTGCGTCTACCCGATTGACATGATCAAGTCTCGCATGCAGACTGACGGGTTCACCTCTGCTGACGGGCGAAAATACCAATCTATGCTAGATTGCGTGCGCACCGTTTGGCGAACGGAGGGTGTAAACGCCTTTACTCGGGGTCTCGTTCCGACTCTCATTCGGTGAGCAAAGTCAGTGCCACCTCAATTTTATATACACTCACGCTCTTATTAGGTCTCCATTTGCCAATGGCGCTACCTTCCTCGGCTTCGAGCTTGCAAGCCGGGCATTAGAACATCTGTGATACCACAAAAGGACGAACAGAATGAGTAGGAAAATAAATCTGGATAGGTTTAGAGAAATTAGACACCTGGGGCCGGGCGCGCTTATGCTTTCGATTTCGTCAAAATGCTAAATTATAATATCCACTGTTTGTTTGGTACTTTATTACTGTTGGATAACTAGGACTAGTACTAGAGTTGCTGCTCATTATTATGTTTTATTGGAAACACCTGCTCCGCGGATCAAATAAGCACAAACAATTTGGACACGCTCACGTGGTGTAATGATATTGATGTCATCAACGACTGGTTTGTCGAACTCAGACCTACTACCAGTACTAGTGCCATCGCTTCTGTTTTCTGGCCTCGTAGAGACTATCATGCCTGTTTCGCGGCCAAGAGCAGGCGAGTACTCTCACTTGACTTTGAGCACTGGATGCTGAATATACAATTATAGGTCATGCATCCAGCTCAGAACGGTCCAAGGCCTCACACCGGTTGACAAATAAGCAAAAGAGGTTTATACGCAAATTGGTCCATGTTTTGGTGGAAATCATCGACGAGAAATCCCATTTCCAGACCGATGATGGTATATCTATCGGTTGCACTAGATAACGTCTTATCTTAGATTCTTCTAGATGATAGCTCCATAATCGCCGAAGAAAGTAGCAGCGAAGATGAGACTCAGATAGGTGAGCGATCTCGTTTATGAATTAAAGGCACGTGTATATAATATCTGACCCAAGAGGTTGATCAATCCAAGCAAAGAGTGAGTCTTCTTTGGCTAAGATAATCTTGCCCGTGATAAGATAATCAACTACTTGAAAAAGAGCTCGAAATTTGTCTTAAAGAACCTTGCCGCTCTTTCCAGGTGAGTAACCAACTGAGATAATGCCGAGAAATATAGCCAATGACTACGAGAAGGTTTCTGGAGAAGCATAACGAGCTAGTCCGTGAATATATATATCCAAAACAACGTCTCTATATCCTACTCTTCAGACATTCCAAATTCGGGCTATGCTCAATACACTTGGCGGTGGTGATCGAACGGCGAAAGCATTGGAGAAAATGCACGAAAGCCTAAACATGGTCATGTAGGTTATAATGCCGTTCCGAATCCACTGCTATCTAATATACTTTCCGTTTAGCCGCTACTGTACTTCTCGTGATCACGAAGATAACCGTATTCGACTGTGTGGGGATTTTGATTTGTTCAATGATTTCGAAATACTGACAATCTGTAGATCCAAATAAATGTGTGGAAGCACTCTTGGCTTTCAGTGGGACTTTCGAAGGACTTTCGAAGAGATGATCGCGGCTTTCCAAGACTTTGGAGTTTTTGGAACAAAGTTTTTTGATGAACTTGTGTGTCTTGCATTGAAATCTCGGGTAAAGCATCGCTTCTATTTCTACTCTTTGTAACAATGCTGAAGGCGAAGAACAGGAGATCGCTTTGAAGCTTGACAGCGAATACGGCCAATCTGATAGAGAAATGGCGAAGCAAGTCGACATGAAGTTGCCTCCAGCGTTGCGTGAATATGCTTCGCATGGAAGTTGCATCGTGGACGAATATCTGGACTCATTGTTTGAACCATTGGTCGCTCATCTGGAAACGTATATACACGAGCTAGCGAGTATATCCAATAGAGGTGAGATCGGGTGGTCTAATCTGCAGAGGGTGAATACGTCTGATTTTTTTATTGACAGAAATAACCGCGGTTCGACGATCTCAGGAATCTGCTAGCCAGCAGTATTTGAATCTCCCTACTATCGCAACGTTTCTATCCAGCGTCACAGCGACGACACTGCAGATCAGTACTGCTGGCCCCGTCTCCACACTAGCTACGGTCACGAATTCGATATGGTTCGTTTCACTCGTCTGCAGCTCCGCGTCTATAGTTTATAGTCTTCTGGACATGTCATGGCGTCGGTCATCTATGTGCGTTAATACGGTCTCTTCGGTGCCAATCTATTGATCGTATTTGCAGCCGCCGACCGGAGCTATCACTTCCCTGGTTGGCACACGCTTGGCTACGCGAGGGGCCAATGTTTGCGCTTATTGCTGCTCTGGTGACGTTCTCAATTGGACTGTGCCTTTTAGCATTTCTTGTCACGGACCAGCAGGTATGCAACTAATTCGATCGCCTCGCGTATATTAATCTCTTTGTGCTCCAGGGAGGTATAACGCCCGCTGTTGTACCAACCACACTTGCGGGTCTTCATGCATACGCGATGTTGTTTCTTTCGGCCTGGTATCTTTTCGAGCACTGGAAAGCAAGGAATTCGGAAAGTTGGATGAGAGTGAGAGACAAGTACCTTCTCAACACAGCCCAGAGCATTAGGGAACGTGCGGAACAGACAAAACAGCATAGCTTTCGGATAAAACAACTAGTTAGGGAACTGGCTGCGGTCTTAAAGAGGACAGTGCTATGCTTCAAACTCTCTGCCTCGGAGACGAGACCCTTCAGCGAAGTTGAACTAGGTAATTATACCCGCTTTCCAGTGGACGGATGACGCTGACGTTCTTGGTTTAGGTCGTCGCTTTCCGAATTCGAACGTGAATAATAGTATTTCAGCGACATACATTTCTGTTCAATCATGTTCGGAGCAAAGAGCGGACCTGACCTCTGCACCAAGAAACGGACTTGGCCTCCCTAAAGCTGTATCTCTCACGACAAAGCCTTCCTCATCGAGCCCGGGGGAATCTTCTCAATATTCAGTACGCAATTCGCATGTCCCAACGTGCAATGTGGAATTAATTGCGTCTAATATACCCATCACTATCATTAGTCTGAGGCTAGGACCAGCCATTATGCGGATTTGCTTCAGTTTTCTCCCGATTGCAGATTATTGGCTTCAGTATTGTACGTTACTCTCACTTCTAATATCTCTTTGCAATGACATGGTCATTTCCTTTGGTCAGCTCTGGTAGTGTGACCTTCTACGATGTCGTAAGTTCAAGGATTCTGGATTACGAGTCATAACGAACGGAATGACAGAATAATTCATTCACGGTTCTGGACACGTTCGTAGTTCCAGACGGCGGTCAAATAAGGCAAATTGCATGGTAATTTCAGGTAAATGACACAAGTGACAGTATTTACTGATTGTTTCCTTCCAAGGTATCCGAGAGAAAGTGAAGTACCCCATTCAGGAGAAGAACAAGAAGAGAAACTTTTAGTGAGATCATCCAAGGGCATCTCCATATGGGCAGTTCTTATCCGAAAGGTGATTAGCTTCGTTGCCGCTACAGTCCTTGTCCTAATACTTTTGCCGAGACGGGGGATCACCAGTATTCCGTAAGTACGAAACTTCTGGGCCAACTCAATTGCGACATTGGGCCGGCACGATGGTTTCATGCTGGGAATTACAGGTTTTCCGGTACGTGGGATCATGAGAAGGACAGCAACTTGTATTGAAACTGTACAGGTTTTCGTGTCTGCTTGGCGCGAGTATCGCGGCTTTCGTGAGTACGTTCCTTCGATTACATTGAATTCGTCAATTTATAATGTGGTCAATATTATAGGACAACACTTGCAAGGTGTTTCGTACTTCGACATTCTTATGTACGACAATCTAATTTTTCACTTTCGAGTACAGGAGCTAGAATGTTGCGATCTCTCCGAAATTTCGTCTATCGCTCATGTCTCGGATGCGGCTTTCTTTAGCACTGATAAGGTTATATGCCTTGCAAGGATGCAAAGCAGCACAGACCAGAGATCGCAACTATATGGTAGAATTCTCTCCCTGCCCAGGGGCTAAAGTACTGACCCGTTTTATGAATATAGTCATAGATAGGACTACCAAAGCGGTCGAACTGTGAGTTCCATAAAATAATCTTCCATAAGTTAGGTCCAGTAACGCCCAAGTTCCAGGAAGTATACCATGTACTCCCATCACACGCGCCTTACGGTCTCCCGATCAACTTCGCAAATTCTGGTTCATGGTGGAGAGGTATATTCTCGCGTATAGATAGCATCAGTCGCGAACTCAAAATATGAACTTCAGGGAGAAACGGAGATAGTCGAGCTCCAGGATTCGGCAAAGACTGATCATCACTACGCTCTACGCAGGATGTCTCACTCACATTCGCCGATGAAGAGAGAAGTCGGTTTTCTCGGTAAAACTGATAGCATGATTTTCAATGTCACGGACAGTACGTTCAATTCTCACAGAAAATCGATCCAGATTAAGATGATTTTCAACAGAGGAGATTGGCATATTTTATCGACCTTTGGAACGGCAAAAATATTGCTCGCCGTTGCACCTAATTACCACGCCAACCCCGAAAGCACTTGCAAAGGATCCCACGAGCTTTGCTGTTGGACTGCATCCTGATCAAACGCTTCCATATCTTTTCGCTTTTGGAGACAAAGATGGCTCTGTGATGATCTGGTCTGTCCAGAGCAATCGCACCCTTGCAAAGTGCGATGCAGCAGAAGAATTTGAGGTTCACGATCGACGAGAAGGTCGATATCATCCAGTAGTAACGATAGGTAAAATTTTGACCCTCCCGCCTCCCATGAATCCCACCGGAACGCATTTTGGCTCAGAATATGAGAGTGCAGTTGTTTCCTGATCACCAGAATGACGTTCGTTCCGTCTTAGATATTATTGGGCTAATTAGACTAACAATTGGTTAATTTGTCTCGTGTAAGAAAGTTGCTGTTACTTTGCGTGCAGCCTATTGGTCTATTGCAAGTACAATAAAGATTCGAATCTGCAAGCTTACATCAATCGCTTTCCTTAGAAATAAATTGCACTCGTACTTGTCTCGCGGGAATGAACATCAAGAAAAAAGTGAATCGGAAGGGTATCATACTATCATTCGTCTCAACTCAAGACACTTCTGTGCGTTAGGCAACTATGGATATCAAGTGCCGCAATTCATGAAAGAACTCTGACTCTGACCGTATAATTCTAGTTCGGATGTCAGAGACATTCATCCCTTATTGTAATTAACGAAGTAATTCATGCGAAAATAGAGCATTGCGCTACAAAAGGAGAGCTTACTTTGTATCTGCATTCTCTTGAGAAGTTGGCGTGAGATGTCAAAGGAATCCCCCGTCCATTTTCAAATAGCTATTCTAGAATAAATGTCGATACATCGATGACTCATGAGGCTTGAGCAAATAGATGTAAACATTCAACACTTGTACCTTGAAGCACGTGACTGAAGAATGAAAGATGATGTTGGACTCAGGTTAACAAAAAGAAAGCTGCGAACACTTGCACTTGCTCTTCCGCTCCATGATAATCTGACACCCGTACTTATTCCGAGCTATTTGTCGATGTGCGAGACAGTTCACTTCGATAAGAGGTCAGTTTGTCAAGAAAGAACAATTGCAAGTTCTGCCCGGATGCTCGAATTGGACACAAAATGGCGCAAAAGAGAGATCTCGGGAGTGATGAGGCGGCTGAACTGAGGTCCTGAACTGTTCTCGAGACAACAAGCGCTTAGAATACATGGATACGGAACTTGACTTCACTCCGTTACTCGAAAAAGAATGGTAACGGTCGATAGAGCAAGAGGAAAAGGGAGTCAATCCGCTACATATTGACCAACCAATATCGACGAAAATTATTTAGAATGATTCCGGTATGTTCCTTAAAGAACTGATAGGACAGTTTCAGTATCATATCATCAGAAGCAAGTCTAGGCGTTCGGGATGCCAAGACAGTGACGCGGTGATTTGTCGTGTGGACGCTGTGCCAGATCGACGGTACGGAAGGTCTCGACCCACTTACTCCACAGTCCGCTGGAGCTCGTTCCCCGTTGGTATATAAACTGTATGACTCCCCTTAGAGGAATAGCCATCACCGTTTCCTCACGAGACTTCTCCTTCACGACATTCCCCTCCGAGTATAAATCAAGCGTTTGCTTATACTCTGATCAAAACTTACATTTACGACCGACTAACAAACACATAACATACTCAAAACAATAACCTCTCCAAGTATATATCAATAACCTGCGCTATAGGGTAGGACGATACACGGAGTCCGAGAGATGCGCACGCATCCAACCACTTACAAGAAACTCTATACTATTTCATATCTATTCGAGATGATGATCCGCTTTGATGGAATGAAGGCCGAGGAATGGCGCGCGATGTGCACACCTATCAACGAAGTCCTTCCCGCAGACGAGCGAAGTCGGCGAGGGGCGCTTTACATCGGCTCGTGGCTTGCGAGCGCCGACACGGAGCTTCTTGACAGTTATGAGATACGCCAGATTGTTGCCGTTCTCGACAGCGAGATGGCGAGAATACCTCCGTCGAATGGTCGTAGCGCATACAACATCCCCATTGCGGATAGCGTCTGCGCGGATTTGAGGCCTTATCTCGAGGGAGCATGCCGCTGCATTTCCGATAGCCTTGCGAAGGGCAACAATGTACTCGTACACTGCCAACAGGTGAGCTTCTTCGGGTTGATGAATGTTTTATCTGATGCTAAAATCACATTGCTTAAAGGGCATCTCGCGAAGCGCGGCGATAGTCGTTGCTTACCTTATGCGGGAAAAGGGTATGGGTTATGATGAAGCCCTACAGGCCGTGAGGAGCAAGCGGCTCTGTGTTAAACCTAACGCAGGTTTCGAAAGCACTCTCCGAGATTGGGAGAAGGAGCTTCGCCGCAAAAGACCTTTGATCTTATAAATGGACGGGCGTTTTTATACGATACTTATGTATTTATATTCGATAACGATCTTCTCTAATGATACCGTGGATCTTTGATTCGAGGAATTCGAACATCTCTAGCGGCGTTCACAGATGTAGTTTCAAAGTTTAGTTTAGTAAACAAGTTAAGAAGACAAAACGCGGGTGATGCCGGACTGGTTACGTAAACCAATGACTCCCGGAAAAGGGTTCGTGATCACGACCACAAGTCCGACGTTAATGGCCACGCTCCCGACGACGACGGCGCTCGTCAACGCTCACTGAATCTCTGTACCCTTCATCTCGACTCACGGTTCACCGAGGTCCCCGTCCGTCACTGAACATCTCACCACAGTCCGCGTGGTCTGAAATCCATCGAGACAGGAGTTTTGACCGTGGGAACACGACGGCGACGACGACCTTTGGCTTTAGGTTGTCTCTGAATTTATTGTTTTCCGCCTCGTCGACGCAGCGAGACAAGTCGTACGTTACATTCGAGCCGGTTTCATATCACGTGGAAGGAGGTGGATAACTACCAAAGTCGCTGTCGCCTTCAGAGACGAAGGGCGGCCGTGGTGGGCGATGACGATCACACAGAGAAAACGGACGCTGCTCCCAGACGAAATCCAAGGTGTGTTTTCGTAGTCTTTTCTGGCTACTTCATCTCATTATGAGATGCCACCCTTCTACTTATACTCTTTCGACCTGGGTGCTTACGTAACACCTTTGATTTTAATCCAGCCGTCAGCGAGCCTGGTCTCCAAATCCACTGCGACTCGTGTTCACGCGACTTGACGCATTCAATACGCATAAAATGTGCCGATCCCGTATGTGAAATCGGGGACGGGATTGATATTTGTCCGTCTTGCTTCTGTGCTGGGAAGGAATTCAAGTCACATAAAAGATGGCATGCCTACCGGATCGTGGTAAGTTTTCCAGAGTTATAAATCGAAGCGCAGGATTTAGTTCTTGCATCTCGCAGGAACTACACTCGTACCCGATCTTCGCCGAGGACTGGGGTGCAGACGAGTAAGTCTGTCATTTCGAAATGAGCCGCTGTCTTTGCTTACTCTTGGACGGTTTAGGGAACTCCTACTTATCGAGGGCATCGCACTACAAGGACTCGGAAACTGGCAGGAGATAGCGAAACACGTTGGCACACGAACAAAGGAGGAAGTTGAGGAACATTACCGTAATGTTTACATCAATTCACCCAACTGGCCTTTACCAGTACGTTTCATTGCGCATTTCCTCCCTTCTGTAAGCCTCGTGCTGATCTGCATGGGCAGAGAATGGACCTCTCTTTTGATGTTGATCCTTCGACATTTCACGAGCGAAAGCGAAGACGAATATCTGCTATGTCCGCTGCTGTGGCAAACTCGAAGCCCGTGCCCGCTCCGACTTCTGCTCCAGGCGTACATGACGTTGCTACATTCCTTCCTGGTCGCCTCGAGTTTGAACATGAGCTTGACAACGACGCGGAAGATCTTATAAAAGACCTCGAGTTTGGTGTCGTAAGAGAGTTCGGGGGTGAAGAGATCCCCATAGACACAAATGACGTGGATGTTCAAGCTCGAAACAAACTTGAGGAGGAGAGACGGAGAGGGAAGGAACGAGGGAAAGCACTTATCGGGCCCGATGGAAGGGAACAGAGTACAGACAGTGTAGACGTCATGGCTTCGCTGATTAATGGTTACGAACTAGCAAATGGACATGCCGAGGTGCGGAGAGAGAAGTTACCCAAGGAAGAGGGGAAGGATGGGAAGGACGCGCAAGGAGAAGGGGGAGAAACTGAGGAGCCTGTCTTGCCACCACCCTACGAGACACGTGACTCCGTTAATTTCAAGCTGTCTCTTCTGACGATGTATAATCAACGCGTTGAGAAGCGGCTTGAGAACAAGGCGATTATGTTTGATCGTGGACTGTTAGAGTATAAGAAGGTGCGTCTCTTCCTGCCGTTCTTGCTTCAGTACTGATACCTGCGTCCAGATGCAAGCCTTGGAGAAAAGGCGACCGAAGGAGGAAAAGGATATAGCACAGCGACTGAAGCCTCTGGCGAAGCTCCAGACTGCGGATGATTATGATCAGTTTGTCGATGGAATAATCTGTTGGTTTCTCCATGCTTAAAGTCTTCTTCAAGACTAATAAGCGACAACTTTGTAGGGGAGTCTATTCTACGCAAAAGGATACAAGACCTCCAGTTTTACCGACGGATGGGACTGAGGACGGCCACAGATATAGAGCGATATGAGTTGGACGTTCAGAAGAGGGTACACTTCTCTTTTCATCACATTCAAGGCATGCCTCTCATTCTGTTTCAGGCCCAAGCAAAAGCCAACTTGGCAGCGACCTCGTATGACCGCTTACAGCTTCGTGTTGGGAGTAATCGTGGCTCTACTGGCCCCGATGGTCGACGACAAGGCAGTGTGGGCTCGTTCCAGGATTTAGAAGGTGCCAAGGACGTGGATGCACCTGTTCGCTCGAATGCACCTGGATCTAGCGCAGCTTCGTCCTTCATCCGTAGACAACGTACGTTGCACTCTCCCTTCTCACGCCACAAAGCATCTCAAACTAAATCATTTATCTACTCCACCAGCTGTACCCCTCAACCTAGCTAATAGTCCATCACTTCACCTCCTTACACCCGCGGAGCAGATGCTTTGTTCTCAATTACGTATCATGCCGAAGCCCTATCTTGCGATGAAGGAGACACTCGTGCGGGAATACGCACGGCGCGGTGGACAACTCCGACGACGAGAAGCAAGAGAATTGCTCAAGATCGACGTCAACAAGACTAGTCGCGTCTGGGACTTCCTGCACCGTGCGGGTTTCTTGAAGGCAGCGCCCATGGAAGAGCGGGAGAACGCGAATAATGCTAGGACTCCGTGAGTGGTGTCCTTGACCCATGCTTGACGCATGTTGCTTATTGTTGCGATGTTCAAATCTGGCAGTGCTCCTACCGTGAACGGCTCGACTCCTTCATTAACTCAATCTAATCTGTCGGGATCCTCTAACTCCACCTTCGCTACTCCACGGGCATCTTTGCCTCCTCTTATCCCTCCTAATCCCTCACCCGGGAAGGAATCGCACTTTGTACATAATCCGGTCCCATCCTGGTCGCAGAGCTGACAGGACATCAGGTCTATGTGCTCTTTTATCTTCCTATCTATGGAACAGTATATCATTACAAACATATTTCTCTTCCATCGTTTTCATTGCTCTTTTGTACCTTTAGTTGTCTTTATTATAAGTCTTAGTTTTCAATTCCGTACTACGCTTTCAATGCATTCTGTACTATTGTTGTGTCAATCGGAATCCCGGCTTTATGGAGATAGTCGTCATTCCTGTGAATGGTGATGAGCATCATCCTCATGCACAAGACAAGCTCGGACGTACCAAAACTGAAAATGGCATGCATTGTCGGAAACCAGATGAGTCCTTTTACGCAATCTCGGTGGTGATAAATCTCACCTTTGAATAATGACGGGAGCCTGAGTCGCATCTGGGTAGACAAAAGGCCTGGATTAGGAGGTGGCATTCGGAAAGGCTTAACAGGAGTCGACATACAGAATGGTTACGATCCTCTCGCCCTTGGACCACTTCATCTTCTTGGCAAGCTTAACGCAAGCAAATAGGTTGCAAGCACTGCTGGAACCCAAGAAAAAGCCATCGTTTAGCATGACATAGCGGGACATGGCGACTGCCTCCGCATCGGTTATCCTGCAGACGAGTGGAGAGTGAGTGAACCTTCGTCTGCAAAGATGGAATTAGAAGTGTTCAAAGACTCACCGAAAGGCATCGTCAATGATCGGAATTGCAAGGTCAAAATTGTTCGTTAAACGATTGAGGCCCCTGAGGACCACGTACTGAGTGCACACTTCAACAAGAACAGGAGATCGTAGCCTCACATTCCCTCTACGACGGTATCCACTTGATGTCGTCGTTTTGTGCCTTCCTTTTCTCTTGCGTCGTACATAACTCCATATTTGATCTGACAGACCGTCAATGTAAGTCATTTTGCAGATTGTGATCATAGAAACCTTGTTGTACAACCCCGATCCCTCAGGATCGCTTAGAACAACAAGGACATTATCGTCCATGTCTTTCAGATATTTTCCTGTCCCTGCTATTGTTCCTCCTGTACCTAGAGGTCGCAATGTCAGAATTAGGAATCTCGGTCAACCGAAGGGCATCAATCTCAACCTGCTCCAGACACGAAAGCAACGATATTTCCGTTCGTCTGTCTCCAGATTTCGGGACCTGTGCCCTCGTAATGTGCTTTGAAGTTGCTTCTGTTCTGTTTCAAAATATTTGTCGTGAGCTCGCTGCGAATGTCGCGAACCAAACGGAGACTCACTTCGAACTGATCTGCAAAAAGCCCCGAGGGCGTGACTCTAGAGCATCAGATGCCTGTTTCACTTCTGATTCGTTTGCTGTTGAGGTGACTACAACAGCTGAAGTCGTCGAAGACGAGGTATCGAAGGTAGTAGTAATTGATGATTTGAGGGTCTCTACGATGTCTGTCCTTCCGAAATCTCGGGCACGTTGCTTTGCTAAATTCTTTTCAGCTTTTGTGAGTATCGAGCATAGTCTGGTCAGATGGGATAGAAGGGCGCACAACAAACTGGAAATTTGTGTCAGATGACGCAGATACCGCTATGTAAAAAAGTTCAAAAACGAGCCTGTTTCTTGTCTACTATACTGGCTGGTCTGACTCTCTCGACTTCAGCACCGAGCGCCTGTAAAGCCTTAACTTTCTCTTCTGCAACGTCATCAGGCATGATAATTGCTAAAAAGCAGTTCAACTACATCTGTTCTTCATCCGTTCATGGCAGGCAACTTGGCTTACTCGATTCGTAGCCTCTAGGAAGTAAACATCAATTTTAGGCCTCAAGAAGCTGTTTAAGAGAAAACAATACCGGGCGCGTGCCACCATTGCAATTGAAATACCTGTCGACCCTACAGTGCCTTCAAATATCCTGGAACCGGTGTGCGGATGAAGAAGGCCATCGCATTCAGCATCCTCAATGACTAGATGAAGTAAACCTGGTTTCTTTGAAGAACAACAAAGTGATCCTACTTTTGAGTGCGACACGGTCTTTGACACTCCCGCCCGGATTGAGAAACTGCAATACTTAGATTTTAGTTGCGAGGCCAAGCGATAATATATGATATTTACCTCCGCCTTTCCGAGGATTTCTACACCTAAAGCATCACTGAGGGAGCTTATCCGAACGAGGTGTGTATTTCCTATCCCTTCGTAAGATCTCGTGTGGATTGCACCGGCAATGTTTATTTACCAATAAGACCAGGTACGCCGTTGACTATCTCATCAGTCCGCACCTCAATTGGTCTGGGTGGGATATCGTGCGGCTCCGTGCTCTCGTCCCTCTTCCGCTTTCCGTAGCGGTTGAGTAGGCTCGTAGAGCTCAATCCCAAAGAAAGACCAAAGACCAAGCCAAGAAGGAGAAAATGTCTGCCAGGAATATCCAAAGTACGAGATGGCCAAGAGTAAGGTAGAACACCCATAGCATTCAAGCTAATTTTCAACGTCCTTTAAGTTCAAGCAGGCAGAGTTTGAATTGAATGAATATTCAATGATATAATATGATGTCAGCCATCTGGTCTGTGCGTGAGAACAAACTGTCCCCGTTTGGGTTGAACAGGCTTCACCTCGAGAAGTCATGAGGTATAAAAGGCCACGTCTTCGCTTCTTCCCATCACCAACGCCCCTCCGCCGCATCGTCGTTGTTGTCGAGGTTGGCGTAGCGCAGCATGTCTAATAAAATTGTGGTAAGCTGAACACTGTTCTTCTTGGAATGGTGCAGCTGGTAACACTAGAGTCTGTCATCTTGAGCCTATGATTTATCGGGCGATCATCGACGATGTAATTGCCAACATAAAGAGCGACTTTGACGACTATGGCGTTAGCGAAGATGTCTTGAGTAACTTACAGAGTGTGAGTTGATGCGAAAAACATGTCTTGAAGGCTCGGCGGCTGCCACATGTGTTAGTGTTTGTTCAATAGGCTTATTCATTTGATTTCAGAGATGGGAGAACAAAGTGGTCGCATCGCATGTTGCAGAATTCGAACCACAACCAGCAATTCCTCAGCAACAGAATCCTCCTCAGCCTTCTTATCCGCCCCATGTGTCTCATCCTTCTTTGTCGCAGATGCACGCGGCGTACACTCAATACGCTCCTGCTCCACCTCAGCCACATGTGAAGACGGAGCCAGTTGAAGGTCGCTTTCCTTTACCGAACAACATGCCGACATACATTCCAACTCTTCCTGGGCCAACCTTACCTGCACCACGCCCACCGTCCATCCCTGCAGGAGTACAACATCATTATGGTGCCGCATCTCAGAACGTGCCAGCACGCCCTGGCTATCCTCAGAGTACAACCGCCGCCACCAATGGCCAGGCAACGCAGAATCGCATTCCTCAAGTAGACGGACCTTCTTCTTCGGCATCTGATTCCTCATCACCTCCCCAATCATATGCGCTGCCTCGAACTTTACACCCTTCTTTGCCACAGCCTGCCCAGAGTCAGGGAACTGTTGCGGACTCCGAGGAGATCAATTCCGATTTGGACGACTCTGACTCGGATGCAGAAGAGGAAGAGCAAGAAGGCGCTCTCGGAGAAACGGACATTGTATTCTGTACCTATGATAAGGTGAGGTTTCTTCATGCCGGGCTGTGCTTTGATTTGCATGCGAGGCTGACGGCGACTTTAACATGCAGGTTGCTCGCGTTAAAAATAAGTGGAAATGCGTTTTAAAAGATGGCATGATCCACGTTAACGGAAAGGACTATCTATTTGCGAAGTGCACTTGGTTCGTGATTCCATTCCAAGCAGCAAGCTTCGGTTACTTACCGACATTGTCATCGTTTAGCGAATTTGAATGGTAATTTATTTGAGGAACCTTCGATACTGCATGTGCGATTTTCTTTTACATGCTCTATCTTTGTGCAGCCTTGCATATTGCTCAGTTTGCTCCACACGTCTCATTCTCATCTCTTATCACTTGTATTTGTGTCATACAATTGCATCCCGTGGCATTCTTTTTGTCTCCGATATCTAGCTCACTACCCAGGTGACGTACATCGCGAGTTAATTTTGGAATTCGAAGATAAATCGTCCTGTGATGGTTTTAGAAAAGGCTCTTTCCGCCGGCACGTCGTAGAACCTTGTTCGGCTGATTTTAGGTGTCGCTACAAGAGATAGGAAGAACTCGTGGTCTACGTATCCCACGTTGAGGCAGAATTCTAGTAACTTTGTGACTGTTTCGTTGTCTTAACCCCAGTTTCATTGCTTCCCGCACACGCTTCTGTCGGGCCATGCACTGGCAGGCGCGAACACTGCGCGCGATCGACTTCTTGTCCAATCAGATGCAGGGATGCGACACGGACCGGATGAGGTGGTATTCATATGACAAAGGCATTGATCGGTCCTACGTGGATTCTCGACAGACTCGTTCAGGAAAATATATTATCGGAATGTCACACCGTGCCGCGGCTGGCTTGAATACCAGTCTGCCTGTGTCTTGGTAATCTAGGTCATTTGCAAATACGGTCGAGTTAGCATCAGTGCAGAATCAATAGAGGCCCTTGTATTTCGTGATTCCAAGGTCCCTGTAGTCGGTCAAAGAAATGAAAAAACGCTACTCCAGGGTCCAGGCCGATGGGTCGAACATGCGTGCCGGCGGTATCGCATCGCTTCTTTGTTTTACCTAATAGGTGCCCACCCCATACCGCACTTGCAGCGTGACCGACGAGACCGATGAGGGACCATAACGACGTTGCACAAAATATGCTCCAATCTTAAGGCTCGAATTATGATTGCAAGCATCTGCCAGGTCCATCAGCATCGATGGAAGTTAGAAGTGAGGGGACTTCAAGTTGCGTTGTGCGCATCGCACGTCCGTGAAACCGCAAGAACCGCTAAAATGGACTCTAAGACAAGGAGCAAAATATACTTACCTCGGACGGTGAGACGAGATACGATATCAATAAAGAATCAATGTCAAGATTTTCCGCTCCTTCCGAAGCATCTAATTCAGACTAAGGTGCGCTGGAACCCATTGCGCGAAAGCAGTTCACATAGGACGGGAACCACAGATGCTTCCTTCCTCAACGAGGAGAACAACTGACTTGATAAAGATCAAACCCCAAAACCCTGAGCCCAGTGAATACAGTCTTACTTAGATCAGAAGTGCTGGGAGGGGCTAAGATATATATATAATATTGTTGGGAAGGCCTATCAGAAGAAAGTAGCAAAGCCCTTCGGTATATACCTAGTTTCCACTAATAGTTTCCACTCACTATCTAGAAGAAGTAGAAGATATCGTATCCCCAGGGCTTCTTCCACCGTGTCTAAAAAATTACAAAGCACATGCGTGAAACGTCATTATGCACAGTACTTTCAGGTTATGCGGCAGGTATCGTGATGCAGGGGGTTAAAGTTTTATATTTGTAAAGGCGTAGTCATATAAGAAGAACTTCCGATGCCAAAATAAAGGGCGAACCCGGACCTGTAAGTTACCGAAAGCCATTCGTATTCTAGCCTGTGTTCACAGAAGCCAGCAGTGATCGAACGGAAGACCCTGGCCCGAAAATCGGGCATGAGATTCTTATATTCCTGACCAATACGACCGAGAGCATAACGCCTACACTGTACAGTGAAGAGGACAATAGAATGCAGAGATACTACCATGGATCCTCAACGGAAGGGATTGAGAAATTAAGATCAAAAAAGAAAAGAGTCGCCACGCTGGAGCGAAGTAATAATCACTGCCGATACTAGCGAAGAAGAAACTCCAGAAGGCAAATGGGACCATGAGAACCGACCCGTTGAAGGACTCACCAGACCGTTGTTTAGCGATGGGTCTGGGCAGAGACTAGAGAACTTCAACTCTTAGACGTTTTGCGAATGTAAGATTAGAGTTAGCATGGAAGTCAAGTCAAAGTCGGAACATCGCGCTTGCCTTCACGTCATCTTTCCATTCACGTCAAGATGACAAATACTGACATTGGTACGGCAGGAAAGCTGATACTAAACACTATTACAAGCATCCTAAGAGCTATGGCTTGATATAAAAGAAGAAATCAGTGGAACTGGGAACTGATGGAGCGAAAGAGTATTCAATATACAGTAACAAGGGCTGGTAGCAGGAAACCAACATGCGTAAGAATCAACGAGGAAGCTTAGTCCGTACTCTACCCACACATGAATGTTGCTAGGCATCTCCGCGGTACATAGCAGAACCGGATGAAAGAAAATAAAGGAGGAAGAAGTGAGGTATCTTCGAATAACGAGAAAGAAAACGCTAGCCAGGAACGTTACGGTTTGGAGCATTATTGGATCACAGCATTCATCTTGGGACAACACCCATATGTATACGGTCGGCAATGTCCGAGAATAAACAGCAGGAAGGAACAGCACATGAAGCGTGGATAAGAGCTGCGGGTTTCGTACGTCAAGTAACAGAAATCAATGTGACACTGCAGGAAACAAGGGATAGCAGCGGTCGGCCGATTCGCTTCCGCCTCTCGGTAAAAATAGTATAAAATTCATGACGCGTAATTCGAATGCAGAAGCCAGAAAAGCAACCCGTTTGAGGTTATCCAAAGTGTTAATTTTGCTCAAGATTCACACTCTACGGGCATGATCGGATAGAAGGCTCCTGCAGGTTAATCAGGAGCCCTACGCCCACTCAGCGCCATCAAGGCCTTGTCATCGAACTTGTCGCGTCGATACGGATGCGGACGAGCAAGCGACCGGAGCGGGGCGAGGCTTAGTTGCTTCCCGCCAGGAACACTGGAGGAGGAAACCGCACTACGCGGAGATTGAGGCGGGGAGAGCGACACAGAGTTCCCCTGTGGATGTTCGTCTCTTGCGTCCGACATAGGAGGCGAAAGTCGACTGGCCAAATGCGGTGGTAATGACAAGGTGGGGCGCATCTCGCCCGGAGACATGGACTCGGGAGATGGAAGTTCGGGCCTTGTTAACGACGGAATATTGATAGGTGGTGGACGTTTTAGCCGATCGACAGGGATCGGCAAAAGAGAATGGTAGACTTGTGAAGGTAATGGCACGGATCCGCCCGCCGCCGGTGACCCATATAGTAACGATGGTGATCCGGAGTAAGCAGTCGGCTCACCTGTATAATCGTGAGGAGAATATCCTGGGCTGGATTGGCAACTTGTCGCCGTAGGGGTCGGAAGTTGCAAGTTGATATGTCCTGAGGGACCGTACGAATATTGAAATGCAGGGTAATGATGCTGAAAGGAAGGAGGTCCATTGTAGTAACCATGTGGCTGTACCCGAGGGTGTTCGGCAGGGCGAGGAATGTCGGCAGGTGGACCTATAATGATTCATGAAAGTCAGTACGGATAAGTTGATTGAAAAATGAAGTTATACCGTAATGATGCCTTCGGGCATCTGGGTCCACATCCATAGACCTGGAAGGCTGTTCAGGAGGATTATAGCCATTCACTGAAAGTGGAGGTTGTCCGTAATATTGTAGGCGTGAGTCATAGAGATGTTGCTGGGAAATTGAAGGCATAGCTGGAGGAGTGACTTGATAAGGTAAGGGGAACGGCGCATAAGTGCGCGAGGCGGACACACTTGTCGGCCGGGAAATACCAGGCGTTAGCAGGTCGGCTCCGTTGGCGATGGGACCGGCCGCAATATGGTCGTCTTGTCTCCGCGGCTTTCCTTGGCGCGTCGAGATATATTTTCCTGGAGGAACCTCCAATCCTCTTAACTGAGGCAAGTCGTCCACCGTTTGCAAACGATCAACGGTCGCCTGAGTGAAGTAAGCGGCTAAGGAACAAGCGACAGAGCCGCAAAGTAAGTCATCCCGTATAGGGGCCAACTTCTATATCAATACGGAAGGCTTACTTAAATGCCACTTTCGGCGACCTCTGGGGCCGTCCACCCAGACGGAGTAAGTCTGCTTGACTAGGGGATCCCAATGCTTACGAACACGCTCATCAAGAAGGGGGTTCTCTTTATCCCTGAGATGGCCTGGAGGACTCTTCTCATAATAAAAGAGAAATTCCTGACGTATACAGACGTCGTCAAATCTGGAAAGTATATTTGATGGAAGAGGCTCACGTCTCGAACGCGGGACGGTCCCCAACGCCTTCCCTCAGTAAAGCGCTCTATGCCAAGGCCCGTCACCTCTGTATGCGGGCCTCGTTCTTCCCAGGCATATACGCAACCTGAACGAAGTGCTGCGCGCTCATCGGCGTCTAGCCGTCTTGAAATGATGGGTAAGATGTTGAGCGAAACGGCGTGAAATATAATGTGGGCGTCACGAGTGGAACGGATACGGATGTTCGAACACGTCGGCTGCTGCATTTTGAAGACGTGAGCGACGCCGAAGGGCGCTTGTCGCTGCAGAGGAGGTGGTGGATAGCCGCTGAGAGAGGGAAGGGAGAGAACGAGCTCTCTGGGACTGGAAACTGGCGCGTCTTGGAGTTACATAATGGTTACGAATTATATCATCCAAGAAAGGCAATCACTCAAGCAGGCACATGTCGGATCGGATACAAGCGGCTAACCTTAAAACTCAACACCGACTAAAGTTAAAATCCTCAATTTATTTCCCACGCCTTTTCTTAACTTCGACTCCCATCACAAGCATCATAAACTAATTTCCATCTCTGGGGTTGTGTCTTGTCGCAGACCAGCAGAATTCGAACGAAACAAATTAGCCGTATTTTTCCAACCCAAAGCAACTCGATTGGTGCGTCCTTTGTTGCTACTTGTGGAAGATCTTTTCTTCCCGATCTGTTTAGGGCTGTTTCTACAGCGAAAATCAGACTCGCCTCGCCTCTCGCCTCCTAAATTATGTGCGAATTCTCCGCGGGCCTGCCCAGTCTGGTAACCATGTCCTATCTCCTCCATGGCAGCTACTATACTCGACCTGCTCTGTAAGCCCGTTGAATTCTGGATAGGATAAGCGCTCAATAGCGCACTTCTCCCGCGTAGCTTTACGAGCACATTTTCTCAGCTACCGTCAAGCCGCACGGCTGCGCAGGCTGCGGTCCTTTCTCTTGCTTTCTGGTGTCTTTTCCACAGAATCTTGCCGCGGATAAGACGCTAGAACAGTTGCACCGGTGTCGCCAAGCGTGATTTTACGTCTAGGCTGCAAATTGCTTCAATGTTCAAATAGCAGGGAATCCGTACGGGTATACTCAAATACCGATGTCAGCTGGCGAACGGGATGCAGTAAAAGCATAGAATGGATCAGGCGCTGGTTTTCGGGAAGTTGCGATCATGGAACTACGGCAAACAGTCTGGCTCGCTGCCGTTTGCCTTGTCGTTCTCCCCGCGCGAACTTGAAGTTTACGGCGCCGCAGGGTACTAATACAATCTAGCACCTGTCTAAGTCTCATCAGGTTTCATCTCCTCTTATCGGCCTCACAAATAAATGTTAGAAAGCTTATCTCGATCGACACGTACAATTGAATCGATCGGAAGTGGTGTCAACCCTTCCCTTCCCATGCTCCGTGAGTTATTGTTTTTCCGCTATGCGCATTTGGAAATACTCTGACGTTTTTACCCGGGCGCAAACTTTGCGCATTGCATGAAGAAGCTCCCAGCCGATCTGAGAACAGTCAAGATCTTCGGGAGAGTATAATACATTCTTCTCCAGGCCCATCTCGTCATCACTCGCCAAGATGTTATCTGAAACTGTGTCTACTTAAATCCGCGACTTGGAAATTAAATCATATCTGAGCTTGATTGGCTTAAACGCGCACCATGTGCCTGCCTCCCAAGGTAAGCTTTGATCTTGTGCATCTCCAAAATTCGGATTCACTCCATTTCAAAAAGGTCCTATCCTATCGACTCCGAAGAAGAGACCTAAATATGACCTTTTTCTGACCGAATTCGTTATTGGTATTTCGGGGCGCAAGGCCGGAAGTGGTTGTCGACGAGCTTGAAACCCGTTCTTCCCACTACTAACCGCAATGGACCTAACATGAATCGCAATGAATCGGATGCAACAGGATCTGAGAGGATCGAAAGAACGGAATCATCTCGCTGCCGTTTGTCCAGGCACGTGTCTCGTGCTGACGAATGTGCATTTTCTCCGACTTGCTACCCCGTACATTGTCCCCACCTGCCCATACCCTTTCTCTGTAACTGAGATTCCGGGGTCAGTCCTTCACGATAAGGGGTATAGTATTAAACGGACGAAACGTACCCGCCAGCAGCTTCAATATGCCTCGGTTCCATCCGACCCCGAGTCTATGGGACCTAAGTATGAATATTCTACGCGCGAATATGAAGACGCTGTCGTTATCCCGCATCCTCGTTCTCTAGTACACCATAAGTGTTTTCGGATAATTGCGACGGTGCCTTTCGCAACAAATCTGTCTTCGTTTCCGCCGATATTCAAGGCATGTTGAGCAGCCAAACTACGTCTTCAGACCGTCTATATAAGGATGATCTGCAGCGAGAACCACAGTAATTAAAACCCAGTTTGTTATTATTTTGTTCAACTCCCAGTGGCGGTCCAATTTGTTTTTGCCATGACATCGTGAAGCATCGAGCAGAAAATAGTCAATTTTATATCTGGACCTCGGAGCCTCGTGCGGCCGGTAAGTACACACATGTGCTTCTTGTGACTCTTTTTTCTACGGCTCAAATTGCATACATCTTCGTGGCTAGAACGTGCGGGGCTGAGGGGATCTTCTTCATACCTCATGGATGTCCCAGTCAATATCAAGAAAGACTATGCCGATTGATCTCCCTGGTGTCTCCCACAGAGGTTTAATACACGTATCGTACACACCCCTATCGCTCCGTGCATGGCTACTTCTTGTTCCGTTTTTCTCAAAGTCCCTGGCTTTCAGCCGAGGATCGAAAATATCAACTGACCACACTTTCTCCGACAAACAACTCAGATGGTAAAACTCTCCCATGCATGAAATGGAAGCCATGGAGGAGCTGGTTAGCTGACGTTTTGTTCGTGTTTATTGGAGCTTTCGCGGCCATCGCAGGAATGATTTATACCCGTCGCATATAAGCTCACGGCAAGCTCTTGCTTTTTCAAACACGCGCTCTTCATATCTAACGTGACTGCAGCCGACGTCACCATAGGAGATTCTTCAGTTTAATTTTACTTGATAACTCTCCCACTACTTCGCGACTTCGCGCAGACAATCTTATGTCAAGATCGGCAGCATTCAGCAGCGAATAGCAGAATCGTAGCAATTCAGATTACTCAGATTTTCCCTGAGAGCGAATATCTGGCTGGCTTTGGTACTCATTGCACAAAGGTGCTATCTCCGCCCCGAATGTTCTATTGCGAACGGTGACAGGTTGATTAAACAACTCATCCGTTGTGCTGGGACTCGGTGCATCGTGCATTTTGCCTGAAACGCTTGGCCTTTCTTTGGGAGACAAAGAGGACGCTAATCTCAAATATTGCGCCGATAAGGAACTCAGCCCTTATTGTGGTATTCTCGGTGCTTTCTGAATAAAAGCCAACGGCATTAGTTTCTCGGTGGGAGTCCAGACTCGAGGACGCCAAAATGATAATTAGCGGATGAAAGATGTCTTATCATACCGCTTTTCTTATGCTCTTTAACCGCCTGGTATATCATAATAAGGTTATGGATTGCCTTTATGTTACTTTGCATTTCAATTCTATGCTTTGAGAATGATTTCATATTGGAAGCTTCCAACCAGTCGTGCTGGGGATCTCCGAACTTCTGAGTACTTCCATACCGATGATGCCCGTAAATACAGTATGCGTCACTGGTCATCTTGAGTGTTTGCATGAGCGCAAGCGCGGCCTGCGCCATACGTATTTCATATTCGATTCATATAAGATCATATATATATGCACTGTCCGGTTTATCCAAGCGATGCGTTCCCCGCTATTCGGGATCCATTCGATACCTAGTGTCCCCAAAGGCTCTAGGAATCGCAGGTTGCCGAATAAATGGGAATAGACTTATGTACACGCGGTGGAGCCGCAACGGCATGGACCAGCATGGACCATTCTCAGGCCCTATGTGAATATTCGATCTAAAGTAAGGCTGAATGGCGCTAAGACGGAGATCCCCTTAAAGCGTAGATCTCGTCAAAAGGCGTTAGCTACCTTCGTCCCTTGCGGGAGAACCTCGCTGCACTCACCAAGGTGCCTCTCACACATGCGGCTCGCCGGGGGAGCGACTCTCCAAGGATATATGGAGTATCTCTCATGGAACCACTATCCATTTGAAAATTCTGGGGATTGTATATATCAAAGTAGTCCATAGCGATGGCGCTCAGTATTGATTAGACCTGACACGCCAAGGTATATAGCATGGTCATCTATCGGGGTTTTTTTCCTACACTTTGGCTTTACCTAACGGATTAGCGCAAAAGAGGGTGGAAAGTTTATTTTGTTCCGATGCGGGCTCTATCTACTAGAGCGTCATCCCTGGCAACGTAAAAAGTGATCATCACGGTTACATATACTTATCTACGCCTCAATCTTCACGTAGCTTCTCGAGCAATCACCAACAATTTATTAATCGGTCGAAGAAAGATGAACTACCTCTGGATAGAAATACACGAAGCATGGGTCCCTCGCTCGTCGCCCCTCGTGCCGTGCACTTCCGGATTCTGCGTCCCAGCCGCCGGCGCGGTATCCGGACCGTGTTCCTCTGCAATGGTAGCCACGGCATGATGAGAAATGAAATGGTAAAATGCCTATTAGTGTTCCCGATGTGCGATCGATGCCGATTGCGGTCTTGATTAAGTGTACGTCAATACAGCACGCGTGTGGTCCGTGAGGAGTCCATGGATTCAGATGGTTTATCACTCGGAGACGACCAAGCTCGGTTTAGACATTCGGCGAAACGATCTTAGCGTTCCAGGAACGAACTATCGAAACATGCGGCCATCATATGAGGGTACTCGACCATATCGCCTTCTTTGGCCTAACGAGTATGATTGCGAGTACTTTATGCATCTCTATCACATGATGACTCGGACGTGATCCATACCGTTTTGAAGTAATGGTTAAAGTCTTTGCTTTCTCAAGATCTATCCTCCATTTCAAGGACTGGGACGATCATAAAATAAAACATGATCAAAGAAGAAACTTTTTTCCCTAAAGAGCTATAGCTTGGCAGAATTTGATAACACACGAACGATGGGATGAAACTTCGCGATAAGTACAAGTTTAACGGACGATTTGGAAGGTGGGATTCCTTCTGGCTTCGAGATGCCGGTCCATCCGGAATTCAAACTAGAAGTTCCTTCCTAGTGACCGTAGAGCCTCGTTGTCGAGTGGATGGCGAGGCGAATAAGGGCCTTGTACCGGCGGAGCGGGGTGCAGTCCAAGAGAAGGAGGCGGTAGGATACGCGCTGCGTTCGGTAGCATTTGTCTTTCAGAACTGGATGAAGGAGGCAAAGATGGAGAAGATCCAGGCCAGTTCGGTGCGCGAAGTGATTGTGGTGAAGCGTTCTCGCGTGATACCGGTGAAGGCAACTGCGGTCCTGGATACGGGGCATAGACGGGCGGTGGTGGGTATTGCTGTCCCGACGTTGACGAGCTCGCGGTGGCGGAGATACCGCTGTGGATATCGGAAGGGTAATACTCACCGCGAGCTCGACCTTTACCCATCTTAGCGCTGGTGTACATACCTTCGGGCGGACGAATGTTTGCAAGGGCCGGGATATCATCAATTGTACGTAGTTGGCCGACGGTCGCAGGAATAAAGTATGCAGCTATCGTCATGCAAAGGCGCATTCATCTTTGAGAGTAAAGTCTTTCTCTAGGATAATCAGAAGCGTACTTAGATGCCACTTGCGCCGTCCCTGGTTCGTTTCGACGAAAACGGAATAGGTTTGCTTGACCAGACGATAGCTCGCCCCTCTAGACGCCGGTCAGTACTTCGGATCGCCAAGCGGAATGTATCAACCCACAGCTCGATATCCGTGAATTCGTAGTCGGTGTTTGGCTCCCTTTCGTGATACAGAAGGAATTCCTAACAGACACTCAATTCAGTCGAGGTATTTAAGGAATCAGAACATTGAAACAGCCGTACATCACGGACACGGGATGCACTCCATCGGATTCCATCCGTCCATCGCTCAATCCCTAACTAAGAGCATAAGTTAGTCAAATAGTAATCCTCAAGCAAAATGTTATTATCTTACGCCAGTGGCCTCAGAATTACGGCCACGCTCTTCCCAGATATAAACGTTACCGGATCGCACAGCACGGCGCTCTTCGGTATCAAGGCGCCTAGTCACCATCGGAAGAACTTCAAGATAGACGGCATGAAAAGGACGTGAGCATCATGGACGGAGCGGACCCGCATCCCAGTGCACGTCGGAGGTTGCATTCTTGGTAAGGTAGACGGGTTATGGTGACGGTACATGGCTTGAGTAGTGGGGGATCTGGGATCCTCTGATTAGCCATCGCAGGCATATTTAAGCTAAGGGAGCTTGATTGGGTTTTGCTAAACACCGATGGCTCTGTCTCAGGACAAAGACGTTCGGCTTATCCAATTTGCATTAGCCAGATGCATTAGATGCATCCGCCCATTCTTCATAACCGAATCCTAATTTTGTTCTCCATCGGTGATTCGGTCGGAAACCTTATTTGTTTCGCATCGAGTTCCTAGGCCTGATTTAGGAGCAGAATAGAACTTCGGGATCAGTGTACGTACTATTTAGTCTTCAATGACTAGCAAGACGCCGTTGATGCGCCTTCTTGTGTGACGCACATAAACGACTAGCTCCAGGAACGTAATAAATGCAAAACTCGAAATCACACCTCAGATCTTGATTAGATGTCAATAACCCACGATCTTCGCGGCAGCCAATGAGCAAATCCGGGAACAGACTATGCTGGCTTCCCTGGACACGACTGTGTTAATGTCCGTCTACATGAAAGGGGAAGTCGTTAATCGATACAGAAGGATTTAGAACCACGGACACGTACACCCGCAGGTCAAGGACCGCATATGTTTCCTCCCGTAACGCGCCGATGAGAACGATAACCTGTAATCTAGATCCACCACGAAGTATTGTTGGAATACGACAACTGCCCAGGGATTCATTCTGGTTCCTGGGTCTTCTTCGCCAAGTCTCTGTCCGACTTAGGGGCACAAGACGGCAAAGTAAAATTATCCTTCTCATAAACTACGGAGATGGCATTGATATGCTCTTATTGTATCATAAAATCTCCTTCTGTACACTCACAAACTGCAGAATGTGACAAGGTCAATTCTTCTTTCCCCTACTTGCTTCTAGACCGTCCGACTATTATCGTCGTATTGAGAAAAATAGTGGGTAATCTCGATAATGTCGCCCCAATCCTAAACCTCTCAGGTCTCCATTTTGGAGATCTTCAAGCCATATAATCGCATCCGAACGCGGGCTGATGATCACAAGACAAGCGTTCGGGGTTTAGGGCTGCTTCTAAAAACCTTCCAGTACGATACAGGTTGTTCCGCATGCATGGCCGCGGAGATGCTTCTGCCGAACCAATCACAGAGACGGCCTGGCATTCAAGAGTGAGTAGGCCGAAAAAATTATCCTGGTCATAAAAAGGCTCAGGATCCCGCGAAGTTCGTAAGTTGTTAGTTTTGCCCAAATAATGGCTTGGTATTCTGTAAAAAGAAGTTTCCTTTGATATATGGCGATGATCATCGCTCAGCCTCGCATGGGAGGGGACGTAGAAGCATGGCAATTCAAATGCACCTCTCCAGGTTAATTGAATTACAAGTTGATCAAAGCCAGGCGTTAACGGCATGGCTAGTGTAGATAGATGCAATGCGCGAAGGCCAAGTCCGTTAACTGACTTCGGTTGCTTGCCACTCCAGAAACTCCCGGTGTGCCTTCACCTGGGCATCATACTTTTTCCGGATATTCTTCATAGCGTTCTTACTCAACGGTTTCCCTTCTCCGTCAGTCAAGGGGATACCTTGATCATCGTAGCTTCCGTACAAGTCGTCAGGTACGTTTGGAGGTCTGAAGAGTTGATCGGGTGGTACGCGTCCCTTCTCAAGATTGGCGAAGCGTCTCTGTCTTTCTGCCTCAGCCGCTGCGGCTTTCTTAGAAGCCTTCGCTTCCGCTAGCTTCCGTTTCTCGTCGCGCGCTCTCTGTAGCTGTGCAGGATCGACTAATTTCACAAGAGCTTTGCCATCTAGAAGGTGGTTCGTATAACGTTCCGAGGAACAAACGAGTTTGAATCAGTCAAATGCCAGATAATAGGTCGCCTGGCCGCGGACGTACCGTCTTGGTCATCAAGAGCAACGCCCAAAGGGACAAGATCTACGTCTCTCAGATGGTCGCAAAGAGCAAGGATGTCCTTGAGCGCGCCATCTCCACCTGCGATCGCAAGCCGCCTAACCCCATCTCGGAATGATGATAGAGTCCGCAAGTAGGGCATAACCATTTCATCTCTCTGGGATAAACTTAGTAAGTATTCAGTGTCGTAATCCGCCGAAACAAGTAAATTAATATTGCGCGGAGTAGTATATCCTAATAAGTACTTCAGAGATGAGCGACTTACGTTCACTAAAGAGCTTTCCCGCTCTTCTCCCCAGCTAATCTCGGCATCCGAACTCACAATGGGACCTTCACCGAGGCCGAAAACACGCAACATCCTTCCGACCCATCGCGCGATTTGTTCTACGACATCGATATCCAGGTTTCTTCCTTGTGAATTGATGTATACGTTTGTCCGCGAGACAAGTTTCAATAATGTTTCAAGTGCCAGCGGCGTGTTGATAGAATCGCACAATGCGGCCCGGAATGTACGCTGAGCCTCCCGGAAGCTAAAAGGAAAGCCCATGCGTCAGGATCGGAGAAAGGAATTAAATACGTGGCACGATCTGTAAAGATGTCCGCATGCCTAGTCCTGGGAAATACTTACGAGTTCTGTATATCGCGTTCTAGAGCACCATATTTATGATGGACATCACTAGATGAACTGCCCGTCTGCGCCAGGACGATGGCTTTGATAGTAGCGAAGAAATTCTACAGATCGGTCCACGGAACGAGCGGGAAGTACACGGTTTGTGCCGAAATAAACGACCCGCATGGATAATGAATGATGTGAAAACCAGAAGGAAACCGAGAAGTCGACATTATGTAGACAATGCAGAAATCGCATGAGTTCGCCGTTGGAGCCCTGTATTGGATCGCTGAAGAGAAGAAGCACATACATTAAGGGTTGTTTCTATGGTGCGCACTTCTCCCGTCATGAGGCTATCGGTAAAATCGATTTTTGAATTCCAAAGCTGTGTAAGGAACGCAAGCCGCAGTTGCCGCGCAGAGTACTTCTGGAGTATTTCCTGTGCGGATAGAACGAGATCATCGTCAAAAGTGCAACGTCGTACTGTTAGGAAGGCGAGGATAGAACCGAACAAGGATTTGAATTCACTCACGTCAACGGTGATGAAATTCTTGAGCGACTTGCTCATTTTCAGGCCTTCTATGTGAAGATGTCCTGTGTGTAAGAAATAGTTCACCCACTGACTACATTGGTGGTACGCCTTGCGGAAAAACAACGCGTTGCAAAGTTTGATCGCGCAAAGAGTTAGTTACGGTGATATATGAAAGTTCGGAAGGAAAATAAGCGGTTACGGCGAAAGTCAGTAACATGAGGACGCTAATGAGTGGTCGTCAGCTCACTTCGATTGGGCCAATTCATTGTCGTGATGAGGAAACGCTAAGTCAATGCCTCCAGAGTGAATATCCATATTGTCTCCGAAAACAGCGCCCGCCATCACTGAGCACTCGATGTGCCACCCAGGACGACCCGCGCCCCATGCGGAAGGCCAGGATGGTTCACCAGGCTTCGACTTCTTCCACAAGGCGAAATCACTCTTTGACCGCTGGCCCACCGCCTTCGGCGCTAATGCACCTAGTCTTAACATCAGCACACCAGAGAGGTTTTGTAACATCCAGACAAGCTCCACACCTTCTCCTTCCTCGAGAAGCTCCCTATCACCCTTACTGCCGGGCTGAAGTTTTGGGTACGTATGTCCATCAGCGTGCTCAAATGCACCCGTGTCGAAATATACACTGCCTTCGCTCTCATACGCGAAACCGTTTTCGATGATTCGCTCGATAAACGTAACGATCTCCGGCACGTACTCGGTCACGCGAGTAAGGGTGTCAGGCGGTCGCACGCGCAAACGCTCCATGTCCTTGAAAAATTCAGCTTCCCAATGCTGTGCGAGCGACCTCGAAAGCGCAGGATCCGTAAGCTCGTCGCCATACTTTCAGGCTTTGTTAGTTCACGCTATTTCATAACGGGTAGAGTCCGACGGACCGGCGAACCTTTTTATCGAGTGCCTTAGCAAGAACATCCTGAGACGCATCGATGAGACGTGAAGCACTGTCGGACGAGCTGTGTCCCTTCGCGACGAGATCTTTTGCCTCGGTCAAGGCCCTATTGGTTTTGTCCTTTAATCGATTACCTCGATCAACGACATGCTACGGAGTTTACGGTGTTCTCCTGCTTACCAGAGCCTTCAAATGCATGTCAAATTTCTCATCCCTCTTTATTCGTTCAGACTTCCATCCCTCATTCTGCGACTTCACCCGGATATCCTCCCATAGCTCTGCTTCTCCCGTATTGCTCGGTAATTCTGCTTCGTCCATTGCCTTTGCGAGTTGGGAACGTAAGTAGACCTTCCATGCATCCTCAATCTCTGATATGAGCTCGTTCGTGAGCAGATTCGAACCGGTCCGAAACTTTTCCAAGAGGTGAGTTTCTCGAGATCTTCTAATGATCTACGGTCCCCTTCAACAGACATCCAAACGTGGTCATGAACACATCCACATACCTTGTCGTCTATGTCAGTAATGTTCATCACAAAATGAACATCATAACCGAAGTAGTCAGTAAGAATGCGCCTAATGATGTCTTGCGTCACGTAGTTTCTATCGAGAGCGAAATTAGCTGGACTGGACATGCAACGGGCATTGGTCCCTTACCGAGCGTGCCCCATATGAGATGCATCGTAAACCGTCGGACCGCAGTTATACCATTTAACCAGTCGCCCTTCTCTTGGAGTAAATTCAGTCTAACTCTTCCGCCTCAGTGCCACGTCGTTTTGAGAAATAAATAAATTGACGACCTTTGTTTTGGTTAACGAATTGAAGACCTTTAAGGTTGGTTCGTCAGATACTTTCACAGGCTGAACCCAAGTCGGCCGAGAAGACATGCTTTGAGCTCTTATCAGCAACGGAAATCGCTTCCAGTATGTACAGGTGCGCCAGGTGAGTCGAGAGCAAGAAAGAGCGAGCATCCACGATTGGAAGACGTGCTGGCGAGAAGTCGTGACTCACAAATAGTCGAAAATGGAAGTGATCGTCGATCAATCGATCACAGAGATTATTCCGACAGTATTAGTCATTAACCGGTCCTTTGAATACCTATTACAGATCCACTTTTTTAGCTCACATACGCAGCACTTTTCTTAAAACTGAGTGGATGATCCAAATTTCTATCATGAGATACGCCTGCTGATTTTTTTCCAGCTGTAATATGGACAGGAAAATTTAATATGACCAATGGAAAAAACATAGGTGACTGTCACATAGATGGTTCCACAGTGGGCAAACTGTTATTTAGACCTGGAATAAATTCATAACTAAATGACAGTTTGCCCGCTGTGTTCCTTTGAATGCTGTGTGGCATCACAAAATGCTAATGCTGACTTGGCATAACAACGTCGATCACATCATGTAAATAAACTACTTGTATGCATCTGTCAAATTTTTTGCTTGTTTGGCTTGCATTAATTTACTGAAAGCATATTCCTCCATGAAAATATAAAACAAGACACTTCTAATAGAGTAATATTAACCTATAAACTTATAATCCATATTGGTTGATGGAAAGATGCACAGGACCAATTTGATCAGAGTGAGGTTTGACTGGTGTCTGGTTTTTCCTGGACCAAAACTTGCCCAATTTACTTAAAATTTTGGTTGTCAGATTAGATATACACTTTGCATCTACTGCATTTTTCTTGTGGTGAGGGACAAAGAATTGAGCGAGAAAACGTAAGGTGTTTAAAGGACCGGTTAATGACTGTACATAATATAGCTATAGCGAACTCTCTTGATCTGTTTTCTGCTTTCGACACGCACGAAGTGGAACTGTAACTAGCTACCAATCGCACGACTTCACGACCAGGTTTGCAATCCTCTCCAGTGCTACGCTATCATCCTCGTCGAATCCATTAACCGCGAGACAGTCCAAATCCAATACACCAATGCTACGCCCTGCTAGCAAGAGAGGACAGACGATCTCGCTCTTGGTCTCTCCGTCGCAAGCGATATGCCCGGGATACGAGTCAACTTCAGGGACTAGAATGGTCTTCTTCTGCATGTATGCGTCCGCACATACTCCGCGCGCCTTGCTCGGCGACGTATCAATAAATTGACAAGCAGGTCTCCCACTGAATGGTCCCAGCAACAGCTTGTTCTCGCCTTCAGTCTGATCAATAACCTTCGTTGGCGAAAGAGAAGCCCGCGGAAATAACGAGGAATCAATATAAAACCCTATTCGTAATAAAGGAGAACAGTTAATTTGACGAAATGACAGACGATCAATTTCTCTCACCACACCAGTTGACAGCTCTTTCTCCGGATCCGAAATGAGAGGGAAATGCAAGAAGTGAATGGTATACCAGAGAGGCTGTATTGGCACAATTTGAGACCTAGACTTCAGGTTAATAATTCTTCGTAATCAATGAATTTGTTATGTAATCTGTTACCCAAGCTTTCTGTCCGGACAACAGACTTTCAAGCTGCTCGAGAACATGGGCCCAGAATTGAGTCTTTGTAGTGATGGTCGAAGGAACGAAGGAGGAATCGGCGTGAGGCATGGCGATAGTTCGTTGTAAGATTTATAAGGAGAAAATTAGCCATAAAAACAATAATCAATGATGATCGACACTGGCAGTCGCGTGCTCTCGACGCGGTTGTCGACCGACCACGCCTTGCACAAAACACTCATCATGGCCCCCTTCATCGATTTCGCTCAACCCGGCGTGAGAGTAAGTGATATTGGCATGGCGTTTGGACTGCTTGTTAAGTCGCTTCCAGTCGTTCGCGGATGTCGAGCAATCTGATGCCGGTGTCAACACGCTCCAGTTTCTGGAGGCTGCCACGGGCGTCGTTAAAATCCTTGGTATGGAGATACTCGTCTAAGAGTGCCGCCCAGCTTACACCCATGCGGAACCATTTTTTAGAGCTTCTGAATCCAATAACCTTCAAAGCGGTGATAGATGACATGAATGGAAACATCGAAGTGAGTTAACTCTATTTCGTATCTTTCAGCTCATGGTCCCGTCATAGACCAACATCAACCATTCACATACATGCTTTTCAAGTTCATCTGCTAATTATCTTCCTAGAAAGAAAGAAAACGCTATCTGGCAGCTCAGACGAAGTCTGCCACTGTTGAAGAACTCGTTAGAAACGAAATGAGCGAGGGTAGTCATACAGCGACCCAGGGCTTAGTCTGGCTCATCCGAGGACTGCTTTTCACGAGTGGTGCTCTCAAACGCACACAAGAAAACCTGACTCTGAAGCTTTCGGAAGCTTTCCAGGAGTCGTATTCCGCCACTCTCAGGCCATTCCATAACTTCATAGTAAGGGGTGTTTTTGCCGTGAGTACTGCGCGAATGAACGGGGAATCAAACTGACAGCTAAAAATGCAGGTGGCAATGAGTGTGTGCCCCGCGAGAGAAGAAATGTACGTCAAATTGAAGGAAGACAAGGCTGGAGGACCGCCTGCCACTCAGGAACAACTTGACGAAAAGTTAAATAAGTGGCTAGCTGCTCTGGAGCAAATCGCAACGAGAATCGACACGTTTTTGGAGGACAACAAATATAAGAAGGGCTTGTAGACGCCATATGTCGGGGTTGTAGCATATGCATGAATACAGGTGGAACCCCATCTTGCACCACCCACACAGATGGTGAAGATTGAGATACAATCTTCCGTACTAACGAAGCGCTCGGGGAAGATGTTCTGCGCCAATGCGGCTTCCTTTGATATTGACGTGAGAGTCCAACGAGACTCCAAGGTCTTGCTCTTGACAAGTTAGGCAAAAAAGGTCCACTGTTGTCGCTCAATCCGTCACTCCTTCACTTCATGCTGGAACTCTGTTTCGTGCTACGTAGATTTTCCTATCATTCATCCAGATGCTATATGTGAAGCATATTTCTCATTCCGCCTTGCGCTATTCCAGACAAGCTATTTACTCTCTCCTGCTATGGCGCCAGCGCTCAAAGAACACGCTTATCTCATTCAAACCCTCCCAGACTACCACGAGAACTGCAAGGTTTGGTTTTGTAAGCTCTTTGTGGAATTAAGGAAGGTGCTACTTTGACAAGTAGACCCACGAGTGAAGGTTGACGTTCTATAAATACTAGTGCTTGAGGTGCGTAGTGCATCTGAGCTTGAGAGAACCTTATGCACTAACCTTCCTCCAGAAAGCTCCGAGCATCTTCGTTTCCCTCGCTCATAAGCTTAGGCTAGATCGCGTCCTTCCATGCATTTCCAAGTTCTAGTTTACCCGGATCTTCCGCTCATCTTAAAGCGACCGCCTCTCCTAAGTTGTCCCTGTGAGTGATTGATAAGTCTTCTCACGATTTCATATATTCATTCTTGGTTCAAGAAATGCAAAGCGATGGCGTTTTTGGACGACGTGTACCCGGATCAGCGATTGCGTTTCCCATGCTCGTAGAATCCCCAGAACGGAGAAGCGAATCATGAAAATTTTGCCTCAGCGTAAGAATAACGTGCCCCAGAGCGGCTGCCAGATGGTCTTCAGCCAATGGACTGTCTTTCCTGCACCTTTGGGAAATAAAGTTATCGAAGATCTGCCATATAAGCTCCAGGAAAAAAGAGTTACCATTTAGCCTTCCAACTAAGCTATTCTCGTATACCCATCCATAGGAATTCGATCGTCCGTTCATTCCCGAAAGATGATTGACCCAAATGATCCCGGATCCACGCTGCCGACGCCTGAATAGCACATTGCTGATCTCCAAAGATGAAAAAAGACGGGTCCCTGAAAGCACAGAGGTGCCGAGGCAAAGGGTGTGTACACTGGATGCTTTCAGAATGCGGAGAAGCAAGGGCACATAAAGATGGAGACTGGATTCCAAAATAGTAATTCTCAGGAGAGGGCGTGGGACAGAGACCACGAGGGCCCTTGTCACGACAGCAAGGCAAATTTAGCTGCGATTTTGTAAGCTTCAGCTGCAAAGAACTCAGCAATGATATGCTGAGTCTAGAATTGAGAGGTGTAGGGCTAATTTATTAACTTAAAAAGGGAGTTAAAGATTAGCCTATATACTTAACTTTTATTTCTAACAATCATGAGCAATTCATCCAACGCTAGGACTGGTCCTGAAGCGGAATTGGTTTCGCCGACGGCAAATTCCTTATGCATTGAGAAATTAAGGCGCTGAAAAGACGCGGTCAGGTCTGATTTCAGTTTCCTAGACCACACTTCCACGGTACATTCTCTATCAATTCACTCTTCGAACAAGATCTGGCACGGAAGGTAGAGCTTGAATCGGTGAGAGCACTTGCTTGCCCGAAGCTCTTGCGATGTTCCTGCTCCCACGGGGTCCATATCCCGCGCGATATCCTGAGGATGAAGGATAAGACTCTCACGTCCCGGTACAGACCAACAAGAAGACAAGGAGCTTGAGCTCTAGAAGACGTTCAAGTAACGTTAGGCGGAGAGGTCTGCTCAAAGTCCCACAGCAATATATCGGCGCTGAGGCGCGGAATAAACTGGGGAAGCCCAAAGCCCCCACAAGCTGCGCCTACGTACACGTTGCTAAAGACGAGTACGCCGTTGGAGAATGAGGATCCCTGCAAAGATAAGTAGGAAGTCAGCGGAGGAAGTTGAAGTCGGCTCCTTTTCGAAAGGAAGCTCATGCTCGGTGCTTTAGATGTTACGCTGTCGAAGCCGGTTCTAAGGCCCAACTCCGTCGTAGTCACAGTTTCCGCGCCCATGAATATAATTACGTTGCATTTCATGGCCAATTTTCCGCGTTAATTTTTTGATTACTTTTGGTCGGGCGCCGCGCGGCCGAGAATCCCGAGAATCCTGCTTGCTCGAAGGAAGTTCGTATCGCCAACGCTCGTCATAAGGGACGATTCGTGTCTAGTCTGCGCCTATGAAGAAATCAACAGGTTGTTCACTTAGATCCTCGGACCGCAACTCCAGATTCGATAAGACGCACGCCTGCGAAAGCACCGACTAATGGCCCCTTCAAGCCCACCAATCTGACATACCTGCTCTGGTATATCCATGGCAATAACATCTGAACAATGAGGCAATGACGAGAGACTTCACTGCACCCTTGCTGCCTAAACGTGTAGCAGCGCCTGCATGCATATTGTAAACCACAGTTTGACGATCGTCCCACGCACACTGGATACCCTTGAATTAAAAAAGTCTCGCTTCTTCCCGTGTTCACTAGAGGAATCAAGCAAGGCAACAAGATTGCAATGATTCGCGTCAATCGCTTGACATACCCGCGAACGAAGAAGACGCTTTATAAAAAAACCTTTTCCGTATAGAGTCGTCTTCCATTATTCCTCTTTTCCTTTCGAGTTCACAACAGACGGCGTCCTGATAAGCGTAGAAATGTGCAAAATAACACCGCCGTTGCTGAAAGGGCCGCCGGTCAGTCGGATAATGAATTAAGGTTTCGCTTTGACCACCTCGAACGCACGTGCCTAGTAACGGTGATCTTTGATCCGCTTGGTCATGGCCTTGTTTGCTGTTGTTTATTGATGATCTTCCTTTCAGTAGCCAAATGTGGTTCCGCTCGCCCCTGTTCAAGGTACTTGAATGGCGCAGTAGCTCAGGGAAAACTCGCCGAGAATAGCGTCTATGCAATTCATCGGGCGCTCTTGTTGTAACTGAATAATTGCGAAGATAATCGCGTATTTGTTTCTCCGTTAGTTCGGATGCGGAAGTCGGCACAGTGAGACGTTCCGAATTGTATGAGTGTCCTTGCCAGTGAGAAGCTACCTGCTTGAAATGTTTTAGTATCCAGATCGCCGCATCCATCAATATATAGTCCACGATGATTGAGTTACAAAATTTATGCCGGAGGGCTTGGAAGCGCTATACTTAATAGTACGGCGTGGCTTCCATTCACCAAGCACTAAAGTGATGCTAGGGCTTCACGCTATTAACACCTTGTGGTATCTTCTTATCAAATCATATCGAGAATAATTAACAACAGCTACTCACTTCTAGAATGCAGACAAATGAGTGGCTCATGGTTAGACAATTGAGCCTAACACTTGCCACATGCGTAATCTTAAGACACGCGTAAGACCTGATCACTATAGTACCTGACCATGGTCTTGCGCCATGACTCCAAGGGCATGCTGAAACGTCCGAGCGAAAGGCTAATTGCGTACCGTTGAGCCCCTTTATTAAGGCCAACTCCTCGGGCAGGGAACCGGTGATAGGTCGGTTTGCTTCCGAAGCGAAGACAACCGCAATAGACTGTCATAAACGCTAGCGATTTCTGCGGCCAAGCAGGAGACAAAGACGGAAGACATGCTGGCAATATGAATTACACCCGACAGTTCTCGATCACGATGGCCAGTGTTTTCTAGGATCGAGATAGTTTATCCCTTGTTCCAAGGCTCAACAAAACTGTCATCCTCGGAGTTGTGTTAGGTGAAAATACGAAGAGAACGCCACAAATAGGAGGAAGGGACTCAGATTGGACTTTGCCGGAAGTCGGGGGAGAGATCCAAGATATGGTACACGACTTCAATTCCCATCCCAGACAAGAAGAGGTAGGATTTCCCGGCTGGTCCATCTCCAAAGTTGCGGCGGAGAATATCCAAGCACAGGAACAAATGAGGCAAGACAGAACTCGTGGATTCCTTGCCTTGACGCATACATAGAGAAGTCAACTACATTTCAGGACCAGGTGCACGCGCGGCGAATATGCGCACTTACGTGAATTGCTATCCATAGCCAACAACGTCCGGGAAGGCAGCTTCTGTATTATCTTTGCGGGCTGCTCATAGCTTCTGTTGCTTTTTTCATCGAGAATTGGGGTACGGACTCAAGTTGAGAACGCGACTGGGTCCGAAGTGCTGGAAGCTCTGCGAAGCATCGTCATGCAAATTCGTCAATGGCAGGGACATCTCAGGCGGATTGTCGATTTGGGTGCTCCTTATTCTCGCTGTCAAGCACAAGTCGATGCTAGTCTTGAAATGTCGATGCATTGGATGCCTCGTCATAGGAAGCAGGTCGAACAAGATGCGAGCACAAGCGAAACAATCGGATCCACCGCACTTGCCAGCAAGACCTTGTTCTTGTTAGTTCGAACTTTAGAGCGCGCGGATGGCTAAGTACTAGACCGCCCGGGAAACGAGGTGGCTGCTCGTTCTCTGTCAGAAGCACGATTATGAAAAACGGAAGTATCCGCGGCTGAGAGGTTGAGTCTCACTTTCACAAAAGAGTGATGTAGTGCCATGGAGCTAGCGCTCGCGATCGTGTTTCTCGAGCGACATTGTACTTGGGTCTATTCCAGCTGTCTCAACGTGGATAAAGGCTGTTCTTGCTGGGATGCTGGCTGATGCATCAATGACACCTGATGCTCCATATTCGTCGAACCGGTGAAAATGAACAGGTTCTTTCCGGCAGATGCATCTATTGAACTCTGCCGCAATGGCATTGTGGTCAACACGGTGCAACGCGTGGCCAGGATTCTCTTTCAGAGAATTTCGGCCACGCGCGTGAGAGGATGAACCTGGTATAAAATTTTGATCGGCTTGAAAACGTGCAAAAACAGCAGGAGCTGGATGGAGACTTTTGAGTAGGCAGAGCGGTGCATGATGATGGCGACGCGATGATCAGAGTTTGAAAATCGACGACCACGCGTCGTACCTTTTTGGTTGTTCATAACCAACCAAGATCAATCCAACGACCACCCGTCGCCAGTGGTAAGTGGCAACAGCGATGATAGATCAGCGGAAGCCAAGACGTGACGCTAGCGAAACGGGCCAGCAAAGAATAGAGAACGAAAATGCGAAGATTAGGTGATTGTTGCCCATCTAGAACATTTGCAGCACATGCAAAAGGAGCTTAAGGAACGGGGTTCCAACAGAAGGGCTGAGTGAGAAAAGAAGAGATGAAGTGAAGAGCCAGGATGAGCCAGGAAGAGCCAGGATGAGCCTGAGCCCGGGGTACGGTAAGCTTAGAAGCTTTAGGATACCGTTCAGGCGGCCTTTCAACTGCCATGAACCTTGTATCTTATGCGATCGCTCGCTCAACAGCGACATCCACTCGACGCGCGACGCAAATACACATACATCGCACAAACACGCAACTCTCTGGCACTGGCACTGGCAAATGGCAATGCTCGCATCTTTGATCCTGAGAATACAAGGGCTCCTCAGATCGCTAATCTACCTGTGATTTCACTCCTCGGCCCTAATCTCCTTTCGCTTATTTTTTGATCGCTATAAAGACCTACATCCGCCGCCGAGACTAATCTGCATTTTCTCCTCTTTTGTCTCTCTCCCGCCGCCTTGCTTGCCAGTGCTTGGTCTCCCGCTCGCTCTCTGAAACGCCCCTTGTGTGTCTACTTGACCGTCGCTGTCTTGAACCCTGGTCCATTGCTCATCTTCTCTCTCACGACGTCTCCCGCAAAGAGCTCCCAGATGCGGCCCACTCAGCGGCCGACGGCGACTGGCGTACGCGTCCGCTCGACGCGCGATGCCAATGTACTGTTTCATGCTGTTACCTGTGCCATACTTCCCATGGTTACCCGTCGTCTTGATGCTGCAGATCGTGCCGCTCTTCGACCAGGTTGTGTATACGTTTGGGAAGAACGTTCCCCAGCTTCCGATGCTACCGGTGCAGGCATGGAGCGCTTCACGGAGGGACGACACTGGCATCCTTCGCGCGTTCGTGACGTGAGTTCAACATGGGCTTCATTTCTATCTTTTGAAGCCAATTCTCAAACATTATCCGCTCTCCGTTCTCCCTTCTTTTCCTAGGATTTCTTGCTATATGTCGAGAAGGACTGGGATACGAATGAAACTCACGCCTCTGAAAGGAACCGAATGCTCAGGTAGGTCTTATCTTTGTGGTTCTCGATTGCTACTCCTGTATCCAAACTAAGAGCTTGTGAACATTATAGACACAATCGCGAGTCTTACTCATCCAACTCCTATACTGTACAGCCCGTGAAGCGGCAACCTCTTGTGAAGCAAACCTATTCGGCTTGGGTCAACACCGGAACAAGTCTCAAGAAATGGCACATGAGTACGTCTGTCCGTCTCACGACCTCCATTCTTTTTCATAATGTTGTCGAAAGCTTATTCGCTCTGTTCTTTTTGTCAATCCAGATGCTTATTACACGGAAGATTCTCTTGAACATCTTCGTACCGTGGATGATGTCCCTATTCTCGCAAATTTGCATGTTCCACATGAATGTTACCAGCGCGCGCGTTCCAGTACCGTCGGCTCAAACAAGAAGGCCGAGCGAGGACCGCGAGAGACATTACCGACCGATGTGTCCATGTCCTTTGCTCCGCGGAGAAACTCGATTTCAGCAGCTTCACAGAGCTCTCAATCCGACCGGGATCAGTCGCTCTCACAGGGCTTCTCGCCGTTCGGCGTTCAACCACGCTACTCTCCCTTTCCGCCAAGCCCTGTCTCTGCCATAGCGTCGTCATCTCAGTTATATGTTCGGGCGCATACACCCATACTCTCAGAGGGCGCACCCATATCGGATGGTCGATGTCAACCTCGACCCGTACTGGTCGCAGCTAGCCAAAGACCTGGTTCCGAAGATCGCCATCGGAACAAAACACATTTCGCACTACCGTCGCCCGCACCTTCCGCAGCGTCCTCACACTTGCCTTCTCTTCCATCGCCAACGGCTGACGACGACAATGCGGGTCCGAGCCCCCTGCTCCTTACACCCGCAACTCCGGTTCTTCCATCAGGTTCTTGTGACCCTGTTTCGCTTGTGCCTCTCGAACACCTGCGAGCAGGCCAGTTAGCGCATCGCCGTGAGCCCGCGGACGATGAGATTCTTCGGTCATTCCGGCTGTTGTAAAGCCTCTTCTCTGTCACTCTCCATAAGAAAGTATCAAATCGCAAGCTGAGAAAAAAAAGGGAGGCTGATTCCCTTCGTCCTTGCATCGGACTTCTTCTCTTCGTCTTATTCTTGACTTATGGCCTTCTTCCTCACGTTTCTTCTTTTCTGCTCAGCTTTTCCCTGACGAAATCAGTTTTCCATGTACTTCTTTTTCTTCTCGAGTCCGGATACCCCTTTTTGCCCCTTGATCTCAAGCACATGAAAGTCGTGTAAAATCAATTATGTATCTTAACGTGCGCGAGTATTGCCCGTCGGACAGTCGTCATACGTAGTTATCCCGCCTGCTTCCACATGCTATAGTCGATTTGCCAGATGGAGTTGATGATCAGGCCACATGATAGAATGGCCCTACTTTTTTTTTCACTATATATTCAACCGAATGGTCGTGAACAGGGAAAGCATCCGAGGGACTTCTGCCTATGCTTTTTACGAGCTTCCGCGCGCAAGAGCTCATTCGCTACCTTCGCAAAGCTCAATTTATATCAGAATGCTCACACGAGACGGAGAGGTGGAAATCGCGAGTGAGCAGAAAAATCCGAGGAAAAGAAAAACTCACAGCACAGCCAGCCAGAATTTGAACGCGGCAACGCCGGCGTGTTCAACACCCGCGAGAGAGATTTAGCTTCCATATATGGAAACATACGTAATAAAAGAAGACAAAATCCAATCTAATAGCCAATCTTGGGAAATATTATTGCTGTCCTTGAATCTACTTGTGGATTCCTTCCCGTTTCTGCCACCATCCGACTCCCGTCTTCGCTCCAGCCGAGAAGGATGGAAGAACAGAAATCTGCATGGTGAGCTTGCATACTTTTTTGTCTTCCATATTTAGTTTACTTCGTGAATTTCTGATGTCTGAGCGGATAATTTATTTCCGCGTTACTCCTCGTTCCTCTGAAGGTTTAGCACCTGGTGCAGTATCTTGAACTATCAACTGGATGAAAGCTTACTCCGACCTCCGAGCGCGCTAAGGCGGCACGAGCGCGTCTCTAGAACGTTGTCAGGTACGCGGATTGGCTCCTGCGCGAAAATCCCGCTTAAGTTCTAATTTGTCTAATCGAGACTCATCTGATTTGTTCTGCGTTCTGTATAGAATTTTATCTCTTGTATTTCCTCCTCATGCCTGTAGGTTTGATGCAACCCAATGAACTTCGATACGTGCAGGGCGGCAGGAAGGCCTCGTGGATTATCTCTCCTTTGATCAGGTCTGATTGAGGACAGGAGGTAAATAGGCTACGCCATTCTGGAACGCGCGAAGGATTGAGTTTATTGCTTTTGTGTTTCTGCAGCTCGATAGGTTCCGAGTATTGTCGCTTGTACCTTTTAGTCAGAGAAGATTCAACTCGAGATAAATTATGGGGCCAAGTTTCTCAGCTGAATATCGCAGATATCGCGTACCTGTATAGCCGTTAACGGCCCGCCGTCTCGCTTTATTCCTTAGGCTGTGCATGACGGGCTAGAGCGGGACGGTATCTAAATAATCTGTTCTCTGGGTAACCTGGAATGTGGTACACACGCATTGACGTACTGTACCTCGTTCTTCCAAGCGACGCTCAGCGCCGAACTTCAGTTCAAGAACAAGACTATGACTCGGAGATAATCTGGAGGAGCTCCAAACGAGAAGAAGGCATGTTCGGCAACTTTCTTTCTTTCAGGACGACCTTTCCGTACAAAATTCACAACCTTCGCAGAAGAAAGAGAAAAAAGGGAAATGATTCGACAGTGGTGCCGTTTCTCAATGCTCATTTGTTGGGGTCGCGGGGAACCCCTCAAATTTCATAGAAGTCTAATCCCCCCTTGTGCGAAAGAATCAAGCGGAAGAAACCCGCCTGGAATGATGTGAACTCGCGAAGCTACGCGTTCGCCATCATTTCTCAAGTCTTGCTCAAGAACAAGAGGCACCTCCTGAAAGACCTCGCATCCCCCGCTCTTGCTCGGATGGCTATGTCTTCATTGTGAGTTCACCGCTTAAGCCACTCACACGGATAAAACGACCGCCGCTCGGCTCGGCCTCGGAAACCTGAGGGAGAAGGTCTAGGGATGGTGATGCTATTCGAACAGTGATATTTTGATTTCGGATCGGGATCTTTTGAGCGGGCACGTCCAGCAACTCTGAGGGTGACCGCATCTCGTAAAGCACAGTAGAACATTTAAATCGAGTCAGGCTAGACCTAGAAAAGGAAGTAACTTCATTGGTGAAAATTTTACTCTCAGCATCTTCTCCGGAAGCTGGGGAATTAAAAGGAGATACGATGTGATTTCAGAATCTATGCCGAAAGTAGCCTACGAAGAAAGCCCACAGGTTCGTGAATCTCGACCCTTCGACTACACACGTCGTGGAGCTGCGCACGGTGTTCTTCTTCCCCATGAGTCGCATGCTCGAAAGTCTCTGGACATCATTGGTCTTGGGCGTGAACCTTGCATACACGCTCTCCCAGGGATGTCAATGATCCTCTAGCAAGGCTTGTATTGACTTCGAAGAGGGTGAAGACTACCGGGTAAACCGGTAAGATTTGGAAACGTGGACTGGACGACGAAGAGCTATTCATCACACCAAGAGATTTCGAGAAGGGCGCTCCATGCACTCGACGAGTACGGCAGAGGAGTAATGTGCTCATCTTTACCGCGGTAATACAGTGAACCTGGCAGGCTTCAGGAAGTATGCATCGTGGATAGTCTCACCAATTTGAAACCTGACCCCCCCGCGGCCTCGTGACTGCGCGACGATGTATTTCGGCCTCGTGCTAGCGACGTCGCTGAATAGAATGCTAATTACCTCTTCCCTCCATCGGGGTAGCGCGGTACACTTTGTTCCGATACCCTCTTGTGTAAGATCAACCTCGATCTGTAGCCTACACCTGATTTCATTTATGTTCACGAACTTTTCCCTTAGGGACCTTAAGCGGGAACTAACACGGTAATGAACATTGAATTCTCGCATTCTAAACAAACTTACTGTACATCTGTATTATCACACACGGATCTTCCTGAGAGTCTTAGCTTAATAGCCGCTTTACAAGAGGCACGGGAAAATGCTGTTAACAATGACGACAAGCGGTGATAGAGACACTGGAACTCACTGTCTAAATATTCAACCTGCGGGAAGGATTTGGAGCTCATCTAGGAAAACCATTTGCACCGGTAGTTAGATTGCATCTCATATCAACACAGGACGGCTTCATAACAAATACACTTATCTATCCATAAAGTGGTGAACGTTAGCGCGCCACAAGAACGTCACAGAAACAAGACAGAGTAATACATATTGCCGCTCAAGCGTTTCATGGATTGCCCGAGTTTGTCGGCGTCGTCCTTTCCCCCAAAATATGGCGGCGTTCTTGCTATCTCTGAGACAAAGAAAGTTCTATGATCCAAAAGACCATGTATCCACCCTTGCTGAACAATAGGTACACATTTACATCGTTAACGCCGATTTCTGACCACCTGTTTCTTCGCGAATTCATACAATAGGAAACGCGGTAGCTCTTGTGTGCTTGATCGATATGAATCAATGCGGTTCCAGTCTAAGCACCACTTCTCGTGATTCTGCGGGTGATTCCACGGGTGATTCTGCGGATGATTCTGGTTCGAAGTTATCGCCCGCGTCTGGACACTGACTTTCCTTCTGAGTATCCGATATTAAAAGAATTGTTTACAGGCCCGCGGAGCGTCTAACGGCATTGGTATCTGCATCCAGAAGTCAGTTGATCAGCCGTAACAGATGTAAACGTTAATAGGAGCTCCCGGATCACATACCAGATGAAGATCAGTGCTAAAAGCCTGTCTGACACTGATCTTTCGATTTACATCAAATCTTCTGATACAATACCGGTGCGAATCACCTGTAACAAAAGCTCTGAAGCGATGCCGTTTGAATTAGACAATATCCCTAATTAGTATAAGTCTGTGACAACGGGATGGGATTCGGCACGGGAGTATTCCGTAGTTAGAACATGATGTACGAAACGAGCATCACCCGGATGTATTCGCACATCAGAGTTCTGGTTGTTGCTTACGGTCTCGTTAGGCTTTGACGCAGTAGCCTAGCGCTCGGCGTTTATAGGAAGGGCGAAGAAGCCAACGTTTTCCTCCCTTCTGAAGCCTACATCTATTCATAACTTTCTAAGCCCGCTCCTTCACCGCAGATTTGTTGGGACGAGAGAATCGAGACAGATGCCCCAAGAACAGACTATCATCACAGACAGAAACGTTTGGACCATGGGAATAATGCATTTCTGATGCAAGTGATGCAAGGGTCAATAGGTCTTCAAGGGTTCACCCTATCTTTTGACCCAGGGTTTTGAGTTCGCCGTCTGGTCATCCTCGAAAGAACGATCCCAAACAGCGGTCCGATAGACGTCGAGCGCGGGCTCTTTCTTGCCATAACAGGTTAGAGAAATAGCAATGCGTAAAGGCTCTCCGTGTCCGAAATTGATGCCCTCCTAGCAAACGTTGCTCTGACAGTTTGCGGAGAACACAAGGTTCTTTATGCACAGTTACTTCACCCTGCAGTACAAAAATCCGTATTACCCTCTAACGAGAGCCGAGAAAGCCCCGGAGTACTATAGGCACGGCTAGGTGGGATTATAATACGCATCTCGATTGGGGTTCCAAAGACGCAAACCCATAGCTGAACTGGCTAGCGTAGGACCCGGAAGCTGCGGCCCGCACCAACATCTTCCTTCGGCGATAAAATTGCATATGTTTGGAGAGAGATCGAGCTGAAGAAAATTTACTACGGACCTGGACTTCATCCGGACAGAACAGCACGAGGTTTGAGATCTTGCAGCATCTCTCATATATTCAGGCATTGAATGAAGCGGACGCTCCAGAAAGCTGTGGACTGAGACGCATGTTCTCCCGTTTGAGTGCATGTGAATACGGAAGAGAGTCCGTTCGAAGCCACAGGACGACTCATAGTCATCTGTTTTATGCGATGCATGTGGCTCTTTTGAATGTTACTTGCCGAGTAAAGAGATTTCCGCACCAGAGTAATTGAAATAAAACGATACCTTGGCAACGGAATGATCCTTTTCTGCGAGTTCTCCGCACATTGGAAGCTGTTCGGTGCCATTGATCAGATCGATCAAGACTTTTACGAGTATTTAATTGGACATGCCGTAGTGAATACTCATTTTAGCATTTCATTCGCCAACGAAAAATTAGGACAGAATACATTGAGTATATCCACAAAACGTACGGAGAAGTAGCCATCATTCCTCTTCTTCGTCACTTGATCCACTTGCTTCACCCAATCCCTCGAGTTGGACATCGTTCTTCCCTTCACATCCTTCATCATCATCGTAATTCTCCTCAGCTGCCTTCTTTTTTTGCATCTTCGCAATAACCTTGTCCGCTCTATTGAAAATGCCGCCAGTAGCCGTACCGCAGGCTCTACATTTGGGCGTCTTCGCGAATCGCTTGATGGCACATGCAGAACAGAAGTAATGACCACACCGAGTTACGACAGGATCTGTGTACGGTTTGCGACAGATCAGACAGGCAAATGGAACATCCTCGCTCGAGTCCGTATCGCCGTCTGAATCAGAGTCTGCGACATTCTTTTTCGGGTTTGCGGCAAGCTGATCAAGCTGCCAGCCAGCCAGATCTACGTTAAAGCAAGTTAGTAGTCAATTCATCAGAATGACTGAGAGAGCTTACAAGTTCCCCGGTCGTGTAAGAATTTACAAGTGTCACCGAAACCACAGTAGCCAGTTTCTGAAACAGCAAAAGTCAACAGCTGATTATGAAGATCGCCGAAGATAAACATACCTTTATAGTCTTTACAAACATCGGGCTGGTAATCCACTATCGTGACCTGACGTATAGTACTTGAGGTGTTTCTTTGCGGGCCTACACGCATCGCTTTCGGAACCTCCTTGTTCTTCTTTAAGTGCGACTTGTACGCATTTTGGCCATGGTACAAGCCATCGTCTGGCCCGATACCATCTTCATCATCTCCGTTTAATTTCGTCTTCTTATTCCGCCTCTCTTCAAGAGCTTCTGCCTCGTCCCCTGCAAGAATTTCCTGCGCCGCCGCTTGATGTGATGCCTTCGCTGTCCACTTCACGTCTGGTCCATCTCGCGTCTCCTCATCAGAAAATCCACCATCATCGCGCTGCGACTTTAAGCGCTTTGTACCGGCTGATAGAAGGTTTGCACCTGGTTTTCGCGAAGGAAGAACGACCTCTGATTTTGTGTGCGGGACAGCTCTTGATGGTCCAGCGATTCCTGATGATGGTGAAGCATCTCGTTTTCGCTGGTTTGCTGGTCTCGATTTGCCCTTCTTGAAGAATGGTACAGCAGGCTGGGTGTCGGTCATGGCTAAGACGTCGTAGTTGTAGCGAGAGTTTCTTGTTCATGCCTCTTGACTTGAACTGATTGGTAAACTCGATCGGCAAATGTCTTACTAAGCAGACCGAGGTACTGAATGCGAGCGACACAAGTGTTTGCAAACATTGAAAATGAGAACACAGCAGCGATGACAATTATGCTAGTAACAATGATACATCTACTGAAAGAACATTACGGAATTATACCACTGAAAAGAAAGCAGATTCGGTCAGTAACGTCGACAAAAACTATCTCCCGAGCAACTTACATAGCACTGCGTTGATGCAGCCATCGTTCTCCGGATTATTTGTAATTTGGGCGTACTTCCCAAACACAACTTTGCCGCCAGTGGTTACTATGCCGAGCTCTGAGACATTCACTTCGATGATTGTACCCTTCGTCAATACACCGAGTTGTGTGTACATTGGCGATTGAGGATTTTTCTTTACACCAATGATCTGTAGCTGGAAGGTCGCCTTCAGATCGGCTGGATGACGGCATGAATGTCAACAGATATCCACAGAAACACATGTGAATACACGAACGATGAGTGACGTTTGCCTTTTTATACCGCAGAGCCATCGGTCGCACGAATCGTTCCATTTTGACGGGTTTGCGAGTGAAACCTTCACCAACGAACGTCGGTTTCGTCACCATACGTTTCCAAGACTTGCTCTTGTTCTTCCCAGTACGCATGACCTTGAACACCTCTTCCTCTGCCACTCCTCGTACTTTTGGCAGCGGTACAGCGTACTTCGCAGCTTTCTCTTTTCTCTTTTGCTTAATTGCAGACGACATCGCCTTCGCATCTCTCTGGTTCTCACGATCGAGCAAGAAGGTCGGAAGGGCACCCTCTTTGGATCCCTCCGGCTCCTTCTGTTTCACGTTCCGCTCGTCGTGAGCCTTGAGCGTCTTCTTGAGTTGTACCTTCTCGGCATGGCGTTTAGCATGTAATAACTTCGCCTTTAGACCGAATGCCTTTTGAGCGATCGTAGATGAGCGGTGGGAAGCGCGAGCTTCGCGTTTTCGCCTAGGAATAGGTTAGGCAAAACGGTGACCAAGGAGAGGTAGCAGCATACTTTCTCTCGTAGTAGTCTAGTCGTCGCCCATGACGCTTGATGTGTTCCTCTATGTATTCGTTCTACAAAGTTTCAGCAGTAATTCTAGTGTTGGTAAGGTCAAAGTCACCTGAGGCTACCAGCATGAAAGAACTTGGATCAATATATGTTATTTCTCAAAAATATAGTCTACTTACCATTGTGGTTGAAACAAAGGAACATTATCAAGTCAAAATTGCCAGTTATTGTGAAGCAGGCACGTGACGTCTTTTTGATTTGATCCTCCACGTCGACCTCTTTAGGTCACATCCTGCGCTTTCAGCTACCCTCAAGAATCTTGTCCCCGAATCCCTGTTTTGCAGTAAATAATGTGGCAGGACGCGCAAAATCCCTACGCTCAGGCTTCACAGTCTCCATATTATCAGCCTCAGGCTCATGCTCCGACACAACAGCCTTTACAATTCTACTCGCCATCACCGGGTCCGTCAGAAGGCGGCTACTATGCTAGTTCAAGACCAAGTTTAGAGGGGAATATGGGTTCAATGGGTGTGAACGGTGCAGCTTCAGGGTTCGGAGGAAACATCCAGCCTGTTGGTCCTTGGTGGACTGCATTTGGGACGGGAGGACTTGAGGGTGAACCGCCGTTATTAGAAGGTACGTTGCAGTGCAATGATTCTTTCTTCGACTATCTACTGAAGCCGTGTATAGAACTCGGTATCAACTTCTCGCATATCTGGGCCAAATCAAAGACAGTGCTGAATCCACTCGGACGCATGGACGAACACATCATGGATGACGCCGATCTTTATGGTCCTTTAATATTCTGCTTTTGCTTTGCAACCTGCCTTCTTCTTGTACGTTTGCGTAAATAACTAGCTGGATACTTACTGAACACTTCGTTAGTCTGGAAAACCTCAATTTGGTTACATATACGGCGTCGCACTACTTGGGTCAGCGTCAATATACACGCTGCTGAACCTTATGTCGGAAACAGGCATCGATGCATACAGAGTGGCCTCGGTATTAGGGTACTGCCTATTACCAATGGTCGGCGTAGGAGCGCTTAGTGTTGTAATGACTCTCGAGTATGCGACAAATCCATTCATTCAAAAGTACATAGTGTCAATAACTAATGTTTCTTCTGCACTTAGCGGCCTCCTTGGCTTCATCCTTGCAGCCATTTCGATTGTGTGGTGTACATACACCGCATCTGGTATATTTGTTGTCGTCCTTCGCATGTCGGAGCAACGGCTGCTTGTCGCGTATCCGGTCGGGCTCTTGTATGGATGCTTCGCTCTTCTTAGTGTCTTTAACAACGGTACTAGCTTAGACAATTCTCCAAAATGATTTTGTAAATACAACTATTTGTTATAATGTACATCTCTGTGCTTGAAGAATAATGATAATAAAAAGGAGTTAGTCGTTGTGGTGGGAGTCCTGAGAATTAAAATATTTTCTAAAATACAATATTATTTGTTACCGAGAGCAAGATTACATAAGCGCAACCACTTGTTCCTTCAACCTTCATGTCTACTTCCGCCTCGCCGTCGCCTGGTCCCAGCCTCGAAGCTGGCGCAGCATCAAAAAACCGCCATGCGCCCTCAGCCGTCGAAAAGCAGCGAATGCAGCTCGAGCGGTTGCTCAAAGACCCTTCAAAACTTGCGTATATCCCGCCTCCGCCGAAGGAGAAGACAATCCGTCCCCCACGCGAGATGATGAAGAATGTGCAAGGATCTAGTGCTGGAGCGGGAAGTGGAGAGTTCCATGTGTATAAAGCGGCTAGACGAAGAGAATATGAGCGTTTGAAAGTTATGGACGAGACGGTGCAGAAAGTTCGTTTGCTACATTTCTCTTATTTCTTGAGTGATGGTGATCTGATTCTTGTCCAACAGGAAGTGGCTGAGCGCGAGTTTGAGCAGAACAAACGTCAACGGGAGGAGGCCGCTGAAGCTAAGACGGCGAAGAATCGAGCCAAGCGGCAAAAGAGGAAGGAGAAAGCCAAGGCAAAGAGTAATCCACCAAACGCAGGGAGTGGTGGTGAGAAGGTGGACAAGGGTGATACCAACAGCGCTCAAACCTCGGAAGATGCACCATTGAAGAAGCGAAGACTGGTCAACGGCGAGGTGATGGTATTCAGGAAACCCGGAGAAGAGGGGGAGGAAGACGAAAGTGACGAAGACGAACTAGGACCTATGCCAGTTGAAACGTTTCAATTAATTTCCGAGCCGGATCATGCATCGGTTGGGGACCAGGCCAAGGAGATAACTGAAGCTGCTAAGATTGTCATTCATGAAGAAGACTAACGATCATGGGTATGGATGTGATTTGAGTCGAAGGGATCCAGTTTTCTCAAAATTGTTCTTTTTAGGTGGGCGTCGCCTGTGGTCTTGTCAACAGTTTAACATCAATCGCAAAACGTTCTTTGGTTCGCATTATCCGTCATTCCATCGCCACCTTATGCACTCAAGTTATTACGGAAGACGGGGATCACGTCCCACCCGCGTTGAGGGATCTCGTAACGTTGCTGATTTTGTCTGAGGTTTTCTCCTACGCATCCTGCGCAGGCTCGGATATATGGAACGCCTTCTCTCGTACCTGCCTCGTATTCTTAATGATAATTGTTCCCGTGCTGGGATCCAGGCTTGTCTTTTGCAATGTACGTTTGTGTATTTGGCGACTACATCACCTATCTTTTTTCTCTTCGGTGTCAATCCGAATATTCACTATACGTACTGGCCCTGTGCATATGGCATCCGTTACCAAATCCCAACCTGCTTTCTTCGCCTTCTCTAGAAAGTCTGGGAATATTTTGTTGATCTGATCCAGAGAAGACTGAAGGATACTCAAGTCTTCCGGCACGGAACGCTCAACTATTCGTTGTGGTTTTCTCCCTGAAGCAACAGCACTCCGACAAAACTCGAAGGCATTTATCCAAGCCTTTAGATAATCCTCAGGCAGTGCTTCGCGTTTGAAGAACACGAGCAACTGGCACGAAGCTTCGGCCTCCGTGCCGAGGAGGACGTAAGGTTCGTCTCGGAACACTTCCAAAGCATCCCTCCAAGAAGTTGTTGATTTTCTCTGTGAACTGTGCAACAACTCCTCGGCCGATGAGCAGATAGTACATGTACCTAACACGTCGCCAGACGATGGGTCCCGTACGGCGGCAGGGATCTCAAAAATCCGCTCGATCCGCGCAACTTCTGACGGAGACGGAACAACGCCTTCCTGTGAGCAATATAGGCCGTAAGCGATATTCGCCCGCTGCCGGTTGAGCGTGGTGAGGACCACGGCGCGAACGGCAAGGTAGTTCGTTACGAGATGGAGTATGAGAAGAAACGAAAGGGCCGCCCACGTTGCGGGTCGCGAAGTAATATGCGACATGACGAAGGATCCGCACTTGATATGCGGTGACCATGGATTATTTTAGCCGTGGAGAGAATTTGGAAGAAGAGAACGAAAGGGACGCGTACCAACATGCCGAGCAGTCCGATAACGGTCTCCTGACTTGCATCTTTCGCATTCAGCTCACCCACGTTCCCTGCTCGTGCAAAGTGTACGCTCAAGGCGGCTTTTGCTCCACCACTGCATACACCACATACGGCACGCAAAGCACCTGCAATGCAGAGTGCTACGATACGGGGTTGTGTAGGGAGAGCTGGAGAGAGACAGTCAAGAATAAAGGCACTATCGTTGAATATATCCGCGGCAAGACGATACATCTTTGCCTCGGGGGCAAGTGCTGTACCAAATTTCCACGCGAAGAATATAGCTTCAGGCTCGTTTAGCAGAGTAATCTTCCATGCCAGGAGAACAATGAGAACTTACTAGCAAGTCGACCCGTTGCATCTTGCACTACTGAAAGCAGAACGGCGTTCGTTGATGAAGCCTTTTCATCTCCGACGCCAAAGCCTAATAGAAAAATAAGCTCCCGAGTAGAATTCGGGGACAGTTTGCTCAAAGGCACAGTACCCTCAAGTACGGCTCTTGAAGAAAGAAGCCCAGCAATTGAACTACTGAAAGCTTGAAGGGAGTCGAATATTTGATATCTAATGGCTTTATTCAGAGGTTTGGCAGAGAAAATGCGTAGGTAAGATCTACCTGATATAGTCTACGCTCGAGAAGTCAGCATCTGGGCCAAGTACTTGGGTACAATTCCACTACTTACCAGGAGTGACGGTGTCCGGAAATCCCGAGGGCAGAAATATTTCTGACAGCGTGTGCCAGCCGAACTTCGATGCAGATGAAGTTTTCCGGTTTCTAATCTGGCATAAGCACTCAAAGTCTGTCTTTGAAGACAATGAATAAGCACTGGAATCCGTACCGAGACCAGTTCAATGCGGGGTCCATCTTTTTTGATGCGGTACTCCGGACCAAGACCGAAGTGTTCTCTACCCTCCTGAAACGTAATACTTATACTCATGGTTATCAAACTACCGAAGGGGAATCGCTCTGCACAAGTTGCTGGTGGGGTGGTTGGAACGTGATGGTCGACGCGTGAGAGGAACGCGCATCCTTTGACGCGTCGCGTCGGCGGAGTTCAAATTGTGATCGACAGCGTCACATTATTAAAACTCGCCTTGAAATATTGTTATAATATCACGATGTGTGTGCATTGCGACATAAAGGCGACTGTGCTGCATTCACTGATGGTGTATACTAATATGCTGAGGATATATGATAGATGAAATCAATATATGGCTGTAGTTAACCTTAAACGTTGCCCTATGCATTTGCTTCATAAACCTCAACGACCGCGAAGTACAGTGAAATTTTGAGCTATCACAGTCGCAGAAATACCCCATTGGCTACGACAAAGAAGGTCAGATTCTTCACTCAAAGAAAGCGAGCAACGTCAGCCGTCATCATTGTGCCATATGTATGTTCAAGAAGTCATAAAGCCTCCGCACGTCCATCACAGATTAGAGTTTGGGGAGATACAAGGATGTAACATCCTTCGTATCTATAGGCTTCATGCTCAAAATAAGACACTTGGATAAACAATAGAGTGAGATGTTTCGGCACTTCATAGACGCAAGCACGGAAAAACATCGCAGAGTCCGAGTCTCGTTCAAGGCACGCAAGGAGAACCCGAAGTACTTTAGCTTCTAGTCATAGAATGTCTCTGGCTCTCACTACTGTCAGAGATAAGAACCGTGGTGTAAGTTTTATTGGCTAGGGATAAACGACTCGTTTGTCGAGTTTTTTCTATTGGTTCAGGTATCAGGTCTTTGTATGCTTTCTTGTATCAAAGAGTCCGAATCCCTGAATACAATGCAGATCTTATCTGAGTGGCAAGGAAGGCGGCGGTAGCGTTTGATTCAATTCTATGTCCACCGGATGACGATCGCAGACTCGGAGTCTGTTGATTTCCCTAAGGTCATGAAGAATTGGGGTTCGTAAAAATGAGAAGGTCCTCGACTAAGCCTGTTTGAAAATGTTCTGGACATTAATTAAATCCAACAGTCCAATACTAATCTCTTCCTTTCTGAAGTATTTCTTGACTGAAGGAATGCTTCGTGTCAGGCAACAGCCACTGACCTGACAAAGCTATCAGGTGATGTTGATAATAACTCCATGATCACTGGCTATCCGGAGGTTCTTACTATTCAGCGAACCGGGGATGCGAGAGATCTTCACTAACCCATGTAAAGTGAAATCGGAGTCTAAGCGACCACACGCGGGAGAATCGGACGTCGGCTGGCCCATACTTTCCCTGAGGAAGCCTCAGAAGGCTCACCGCAGCTCTAGCCCTGAGCCACCTGATTACCATTCCGAGCCGGAACCTCAGAGTTCAGATGTATGCCTATGCAGATCGAGGGGCGAATGACGAGCTGGTTACTGAACTAAACGATCAGACCAAACCGCATAGAGTCAATATTTGGCTGAAGCTAGAAGAATTTCTGAAGGTTAGAAGCCTGCTTTCATATAAATAAACAAAGGCAGCCGATTGCGCATGCAAACGGCAAAATGTCTGTCTCAGCCCACAGACACACGATCGCCCAGACAGTAGTACGTTCATTTCCACGCTGTCTTTGGCTCTTTGCTCGACCTGTGAGCAGATTCGGCCATCAGCGAGGTGACGGTCTATCCGCCTCTAAAAATTTTGAAACTAGGCGACTAAACCCACGTTGCGCATGCAACAGCCAGGAGAAGCTCTAGATCTCGCGGGAGGTGGGATTATATTTACACCGCCACGGAACGACGATTTGCTATTTGAGCATTTCCTCCTTGGATGATCGTCGATTTCGAAGCCGTCGGTACGCAAGTCATAGAGAAAGGGGCGGAAGACGGGGGCGATCATGAGATTTGTGGAGTATGGGAGATTTTCTCTCGCAGCGGACAAGGGCGCACGGCGAAGGATCCTGGATTTGAAAATGATCACGCAAGGATATAGGTACCGATTTTTCGACACGAATGAATAAAGCTAGGGAGCGTGAATATCGGAGTGTAACATGGTGCTATAGCCATGTCATAAAGCGCCCGAGAGAAAGTGAAAAGCTAAATAATAAATATGAGGTGTACAGATAGGGGGGACGCGCTATCGGTGCTTCCGCGGCCGTGGGCGAAGAAGGCAAAGGAGGGAAAGAAGAGAAGACTCGAAAACGAGAGGCATCTGCCATAGAGACTATTAGGCGGTGGCGTATTTGTAAAGGTTAAGAAGAGAATTTGGAACGTAATTACAAAGAGGGACATCGAAGCTCAAAGAACAGAGCCCAAATAAATATACGACGAGCTTTGGCGACAAAGGTGTGTGTGGTCAAACGCGAACTAGGTAAGAGAACTACTGCCCCCTACCCGAAGAGCTATCTAGGGCACATCGCGGGAGAAAAAGAAAAAAAGGAAAGGAAAAATCCGCAAAAATGTGGAGAAACGAGTTCTAATGACCTCACGAGTGTGGCTTCTTCTCGCAGCCATTATCGAGGTGCCGCTTCAGCGAATCGGGCCGACTGTAGTCTTTATGGCAATAACGGCAGCGGTTGTTCCCCGCGCTCCCTGGCATATGGATCTCCATGTGTCGTTTGCGGTCGAAGTTACGTGTGAAGGATTTGTCGCAATTCGGACATGGGAAGCGGTCCGAGGAGGATGACGACTGTGACGATTGCGACGGTGAGGAAGAGACCGTAGACGAAGACCCGCGGCGCTGGTAATCGTAGGTCGCGGGAACACCCTGACCTTGTTCGAGATATTGTGGGTACAACTGAGGTGATGGCTGCGCGTATGTCGCATTGGTATTATAGCCGGAGTAGATCTGTTGCTGAGCAGCAGGAAATCCTTGCTGTTGGTGATGTGCCGTAGTCGATGTCGGTGGGAGGCTCGGATGCCCCGGATGTGCAGCAAATCCTTGATACGCATATGACGAAGGCATTTGCGCGGCAGCTATTGCACAAGTAAGAAGATGGCACATGCTAACGGGACAGAAATGCGTACTATTTGGCTGAGCAGGAGCAGCGTGAGCATAACCTTGCTGCTGTTGGTAATATGCGTAAGCCGACTGTGACATAGTATTCTGAGGAGCTTGGTAGACCGGAAGTGGAGGAGTCGAAGAGTATTGAGTGAGAGACTGAGACTGCGAGGGAGGTCTGCAGGACGGGTGATATTGGACATTCTGGTCATTGTTTATGTAGGCCGAGTAATTGTTCATGATGGGCGATCAGGAAGCGGATCTGCGAAGACAGAAAGGATATGACTTGGGTGCTCGGTGAGAGTTGAGAAGAGTGAATTGAAGCCGAGAAGGGAAGCACTGTCTTTATATGAAGAGCCGGAGAGCATTGTTCCAAGTCTGAGATAAATATCGGGAGGAAGCGCGTGTGGTGTGACGAGGCCGATTGATAAGTCAGTCAGAGGAATAGATGGGACGGGGGAGATGGGCGCGAGAAGTGTCATCAGAATCACATAGGTCGAACTCGGACTGGCATGGCACACGAAGTGCCCGATGGACCCTCAGGTCGGGTTTGGTTCGTAAGCCAGAACAGCACGGCAGGTGCGATGGAGCGGAAAGCTGATGTAGGAGCGGAAGTGCATCATCTTGTTGAAAGAAATTTGGCATACTTGTCAGACAAATGGATATAAGGCGCCAATCAGTATATGATATAGTGCTTTATGAACAGCAGGCTTGGACTATCAGACAATCGCATACGACGTGCCTGCATGTATGGTGGCAGGAAGCAAAGTCGGCAGGTGAAGACTCAGACTCACTCCAGTCAGAAAGAAGCTCACTCACCTCACTCACGATCACTGGCACTCACTCACTGGCAAGCCAAGCGTCGTCACAGGAAAGACCAAACAATACCAAACATAAGGACCCGTCCTGTGGCGTTGCCGGCAAGCTAGCTTCCAGTGATGCTGCTCAATCCAGGTTTCGGACGCCGCCATGGTGATTACCACCGAAAAGATCTCTTCTCGCAACGTAATTCTAGTTGTAATATTATGCCCGGCGAATAAGCTTTAATTCGCCCGACAGCCCAGTTCGACGTGTCATCTCCTTGGTGGCCTCTCTTCCTCTTCCTCTTCCTCTTCTTAGTACGCGCCCGAACACCGATGCACACGTGTTTCGACGCGTAATCCTACATAGAAGACCAGTCAACTTCGAAAGTCAAAAGCATGTATACATGAAACACACTGCTGCTCGGCGTCCGTAGCTATGCTCTCCACCATGACCTCGTCGATCTGCTCCACCACTAGTCTCTCTTGCCTTTTCTGGGTGGCTTTGTCTTTGTCGGGCAGTGTGCCTTCTTCTCTTCAGCGCCTGATGCAATGCAAACTATAGTTATACGTTACAGCGATATCAATCTCAGCGCAGACCGACCACTGTGCAGGATCTCATACGCTGTGTAACTCCGGTGCCGGTGAATTTATCAGACGCACTATTCTTTTCAATTTACACCAAAGGTCAAAGAGCTTCCATGGACCTTATGAAATACACTAGCCTCTAGACTCATGCTCGTTGTTCATCGATAATCACTTCCGGAAGTCGACCTCCTGGTTCTCTCGGGATTTCCCATCATCGACGACGGCGCATCGCATGGCGTTATTCAAATGTTCGTGCGCTCGCAGTGCTTCTCGACGCAATCATCGCAATTTGCGGTTTAGTGAGAGACGCCTTCGAGGACAGTTATTTGGTGATGCTGTCGGTGGCCGATGGTGCGCTTCTATTCAACTACATAGTGCTGTCGGCGGGACTGTGAACAGCTTTTATCGGGTGGTCATTTTACTTGCTAAGCTCTTGATCCGGTTTTGCCATAAATCTCTCTATCCAGATGCGGACAAGATCACCAATTCATTCGCCAGTCAATCTCTACGGCTTGCTATCTGCAAGCCTTGCCCGTGTCATATCCGTACCGCCCAATGCTAGAGGACAGGACATGCCTGCCTTTCTTCTGTTCTGAATCAGACTAGTCGAAGAACTTCTGTTGGAAATGTCACAGAGCTGATATATAACTCAATATTTCACCGTATTTCGAAAAAAACGGCTTTCGTGCGGTATGTCCGATTGCCGACGTTTACCGGCAAAGTTCCGCGCGCACGCGAAACACGATTCTTGAGTTCAACGAACGAATCAATTTCAACATCCACACTTCTTTTTCTTTCAACCGTCTCTTCGTATGTCTCTTCGTATTCCTCTTCCTGCTACTTCGTGCCGAGATTTCACCGTTACATCATTCCTGCTGCAGCCCGACAAGCCCGCCAACTCCAAAGCTCAGGGACCTCATTTTATTTTTTCTTCAGTTTGCAGTGGAGGCGAAGAGGCAGGTTGATAGGATAGCGAGCTGGACGTCAATCGAGGCAAAATGCCGTTGTTCCGTACTCCACGCTTGGGTATGACGGTCGCAGAAATACCATAATTTTCTGCGCCGATATTCTTGTGGTCTGTTCCTCGCGAATCGGTCTTCCCGCAATGTTGATACGCAGCAGTCTTGACTGATTATTTTCCAGCTTCACGTCCGAGTCGGTCTGTATTTTACATATAAGTTTGAATATGATATTTGATCTGATATCGTTGTACCATGGCCGTGAGTGCGTTGTCTATTGAGTATAGTCGGGGGACCATCAGAATCGTGGTGAAGAATCCCACCTAGACCTAGTAGTTTTACGATAGATGGATGAAACCAATATTTTGATTGGTCACGTAATGTTCGTATTACGTGTCCACTTCCATAGAAGGAGATTGATCACCGAGACGCGTGTCCAATCACTGTCGGGTGGACGACTGAGTGACGGGGCCCTCTTGCTGAACGACGACGATACTGTCTCTACCAAAAGAAATATGCCCCCATTCAACCTCGACGCATGCATCGAGCAGCTGCTTCGCAAACAACTCCTGCATGAAGCGCTCTTACGAGAAATCTGCGAGAAGGCAAAGGAGGTTTTGATGCGCGAGTCAAACGTCGTGCATGTCAGTGCACCCGTTACTGTCGTCGGCGACATTCACGGGTATGCACTTAATGCTATTTTTCCGATATCACCTGAATGACTAATGTAATACCTGTTCTTCTGCCTCCCGGATTAATGTATATTCAGCCAGTTCTATGATCTGGTGGAGATTTTCAGGATAGGCGGTTATGCTCCCCACACGAACTATTTGTTTCTTGGTGTGTTCATCCTCTTCTATGGTGCGCTGGAAGCTTGACCGTAGGATACGAATGGCAGGGGACTATGTGGACCGAGGTTTATTCAGCGTGGAGACCATTTCTCTCCTCACCTGCCTCAAGTTGCGATACCCAGATAGAGTACAATTGATCCGTGGAAACCACGAATCGAGAGCCGTAACACAGGTGAGTGCAATCGCGATGCTATGAGAAGATGGGTATACTCATACTTTATATAAACATCCGTCCACGCAAGTCTTACGGCTTTTACACCGAATGCGTCAGAAAGTACGGTTCAGCGCACGTATGGACGTACTTCACGGACATGTTTGATTTCTTGACACTGTCAGTTGTGATTGACGACCAGATTTTTTGCGTACACGGAGGTATGGCATTCGTCACGCAGAAATCTGGTTAGCCGTGTTTATTTATCGCGGAACCTTTCGAACGCACAGGGCTATCTCCGTCTATTCACTCCATCGACCAAATTAAAGTCGTAGATCGATTCCGGGGTGCGCGTCGTATTTCTCTGTGCTCCTTCACATGAAAGTCAGAAGTTTTTGACGTCGCGTTAACAGAAATACCACATGAAGGTCCGATGGCAGATTTGGTCTGGTCGGACCCAGATCCCGATAAAGAAGACTTTGCGATTTCTCCCCGGTCAGTAGTGATTAATGAAGTCAATCGTCTACACTCAGTTTACTGAGTTCCCTCTGTTCTTACTTTACAGTGGTGCGGGATATACCTTTGGCTCAGGCGTCGTGCGCAAATTCCTAAGCATCAACAACATGTCGCACATCTTACGGGCGCACCAACTCTGCATGGAGGGATTCAGCGTACTCTTCGAGAACCACCTGTCAACTGTCTGGTCCGCGCCGAACTACTGCTATCGATGCGGGAACTCCGCAAGCATCTTGGAAGTCGGGCCGGGCGGTGGCATGCATTTTAACGTTTTCGAAGCAGCGCCTGAGAACGATAGAGACGGCCCCGGTCAGCAGCAGGGTATGCAGAATGGCGCTGCCAATAAAGTAAGCTAAAACATCCGCGCTAATACTTGTCAATTTTTGGATGCCGTCTTACTCAACGATTTTTTTTTATTTCTTCCTTGGAACCGTAGCTCCCGGAGTATTTCTTATAGGTTGTCAATGCGGGAACTATACTCTGGGATGGGCAAGCAGTCCGGGCTATTATCGTGCCCAGACTAAACGTTGATGGTCGCAATCACGTTCGACATCGGGATATCTGCAACTTACCCCTTCAGCAATTCATTGCGCCCTCCCTTCGGAGCTCGATTATCTGCCAACGCACGTACTTGGGACACGAGCATATGGTTTCCCTGTATTGCGTTTTTTAATGCACCGCCAACTCCGCTGCGTCGTCGACTGCCACTATGTATGCCAGGTGCAAGGTCATTTGGCTTCTCTCCGAGAGAGAAATCTGCCAGACGTCCTCCTGGTAATGGAGGGTCGGAGGGCAGGAGGAGTAATGATATCAGTATACTGAAACGGGAGTTTGGCTCTGGCTCTGGCTCCGTTTAGCCCTCTGAGGCTGTCGGTAATCGGAGTAGCTCGTCACAATGCTTACTTACTACTGTTACAGCTGGTGCATTGTTGCAATACGGATTAGCTGGGTGGATGAGGCTAGCGTTCTAATTCATCATAGAGCATAGAGTTATGACATTATAGACTTGGTTGCTACATAGTTACGCTGCTAATGAAAGTAGAGAGCACGCATGGCAAAGTCAATCATTTATTACTAGCACTGACTCGTAGCAGTAAACCCATTGACGAAAGAGGCTATAAAAGGTTGGTATTTATCAAACATGTACTAACGACCGAAAATGGGTAAGGACAGGAAAAGAAGGGAATTAATTGAATTGAATTGAATCAATGCGAAACGAAGCAAAGTTAAGTAATGAACGAACGAATGGCCGAGGCACGTTGACAGTGGCGTCGAGTTTGAACCTATCGATTAAACTTTTCCAGCTAGTACTTGGCTTGCTTTCGCAGTCACTATCGAAGACTGATAAAGTGATAAAGTGAAACACTAGAAGCCACTCAGAAGAGCATAGTCTCCCCCTCTTGGACCAGCGGGTAATTGACCGAGATAATTCGCGAGCAATACGACAAGTCGGGCTCCAGCTCCATGTCAACGACAGCAACCTCAAAACCTGCTCGAGAGGGAGGTTGGACTTGGAGGGACGAGGATCCGCAATGCGAATAGGGCTGTCCAAAACGCTCGTGAGCGACATCAAACTGGAACGGGAGCTCTCAGAAAGGTAAATAGCCGTTGCGTTGACGCCATCTTTGAGATCCTCAAATGCGAAACGACATGAAGATGAGGGTGCCGATGAGCAAAGCTCCGATTCAGACTCGAGCTCCTCCTGCTAGGTGCATGGAATCAACGGGTATTCCCGAATGATCGCAGAAGAGACTGCTTACCTCGCAAGAGGGATTCAATTTCATATTCCGTTCCTTAAAGGAAGTGAAGCCGAAGTCGAAGCATGAACCAACTTCTGCAAATCCCGGGTCGATGAAATTCAATTCGGTCTCCGAGTAGCACAAAGTCCGATCCGCAGCGTCCTCTACCGTCGCCTGAGCTTCGCGGGAGTGATCCGCCAGCGAACTGCCCTCACTCATGTAAAGAGTGGAGTCAGCTAAATCACGGTTATTCGACATTTCCAAGCTAAACATCGAGCCCGAAACAAATATATCAAGGGGTTTCACCTCTCCAGCGAACGAGAATCGGCGATCGTCTTCATCGTCCCAGAGTTCTCCCTTCTCAGATCGACTATACTTGACGCCGGCAGTCCATGTGTGCCGTACCGGCTTAGAGAGATCTACCCGTTTCTTGGGCAGGTAGACAGAAAAGAGCAAGTCGTCCTCTTCATCCCATAATTCTCCCGGATTCGAGAAGCTTGGCCAGTCCATTAGGAACCGCCCGTCCGGATTTCTCTGAGGCAAAGTGTCGTCAAGCTGGATATCGATTATGTTGAGAGAAGCAGGCGCTGAAATGGAGCAAGTGATAGTCGAGCCTATAGAGGACTGCGATCGTCGAGTGACAATACTCTTAGCGACGAAGCTCAACAGTGACAACGGAGGCAATGCAGGTACCGCAGGAAACTGCGAAAGCCGGACGGCCAGAAGAGAGGCAAGCGTAGAGGTTGAGTCCAGGATAATTGAACAAGTAGTTGTCGCCGAGACTAGCTGTGAGGTACTGATTTCTTCGATGTCATCTTCTGCAGTAGGAGTTGATGTATCGGTGTCCGTATCACAGAGAGAAACGACAGCAAAGTCCAGGTCCTCCAGAGAGGTAGGATCTTCTTCATAGAACAGAGAGCTGGGTTTCTTCGACAGCGAGATGGGCATCGCGAGAAGTGATCTCTCCTCGACGTGCTTCTCTTCAAACTGGCTCGTCTCTCTGGACATACCCGGACAGTCTAAGGATAAGGCCGACATTGCGGGCTGAATTGGGGGGAGCGATGGAGACAGAGGTAGTTCAGTGAACGAAAGGGCCGTGACGTCCATAGAAGAGAACACAGAATCCAAAAGACATGTAGAAGACCGTCTCGCCTCAGTAAGATTTTCCGGTTCGATAGCATCAGCGTACGCAGTGAACTCGCATAGCATCGAGGAAAGAGATGGTAAGGAGGCCAAAGGCGGTACTTCAGGCATCAGCCCCAACCCTGAAGAAGGCACACCCAAATCAACTTCACTACTGTAGTTCTTGATTTCGTCCATAGGACTAGAAAGACTGTCATCGTCTCTACCACCGCATTCGAGTTGGCTCTCTGCCACAGTCTCGGAGACGCCAGTATCGCTAGGCGGTAAAAAATAGTCCACTCGTGCGATATATACGGATGTCAGAGGTAGCCTAGGAGTAGTCTGTGCACGGCATTTAGTAGTAGTGGTAGCAGTAGATTGTGCTGCGATACTGGATCGCTGGGAGATAATGCTCTTCGCCGCAAGATGTCTCCTGATCATAATGATAGGTATCGACGACGCGACTGCCACGAGAGGAAGAGTAATCCCAAGTATGACCTGAATGGAGTGTGCACTAGAGTAGATAGACGCTATGCTTGAGATGCTTGCGCCTTCACCCGGGATGGGGGCCATTGAATGTATTTGGTGACGGAAGGTCGAATCCGTGCCACTCGGGCCTGAGGTTTTCCAAGAAAGACTAACAAAAGTAGATGGACGTTGAGTCAAAATTGAACGGAGAGATAATAGATATGAAGGAAGGACTAGAAAGAGCGAAGATTTAACATGACTGGAAGAAATCGTAGTCAGGGTAGACTACCAAGTGGAAAGTAAATGAGATGAGGACAGAAACCGTGGTGATCGTCGTTGCCTTATATGGAGGTATACTCGTCGGACTTCCAATTTTGGAAAATGTTCTAAATCGGAAAATTCGCATAAAAGTACATACTTATCATACTTATTGCATTGACTGACCCATCGAGTGAAGAGTTCGGGCAGAAAGAGAGAAAGAAGAGAAAAGGAGGAAGAACGAAGAAAGTAACACTTTCATATTCATTGTTACAACAACCCGATCCAATCAAAGCAGAAATTAAAAAAGCAGACAGGCAAGTGTGAGTTGATCGAACTTGGATACAAACAGATATTTCGTGACGAAGTACGTATGGCTTGAAATTTTCGGTGAATTGATGCGAATGGAGCAGAGGACAGAACAAGGCGCAAAGGAGGCTGAACCTGGATCTGAATGTCTGAACACGATAAGTTACTGGTTAAACAAGGGGCGGCGGGGGAAGTAAAATTGTTTGGCGGAAAGGATAAGAATACGAAATCCACGACATGTCCACGATTTATCCAAGATTCATCACCAGCACTTGCCATTTGGTGTGTCATTCAATAACCTCCGCTCTCGACCTCGACCTCGGCGGGCTCGCAATCCTCAACGCCCTCGCGGCTCCTACACTTCCTCCGCGTCTCTCATCGAAAATAAAAGGGTTCGGTACGGTATACGCATCCGAGCTATGCTCCGATCCGTAGCGAGCTCCTTCGGCAGACGGAGTCGTTGCAGGCGCCGCCGATGCGTATGATACGGCGGAAGGAGGTTCGGCAACGACGGACTCGGCGATCGTGCCCGAAAAGAGCCGTGTGTTGGGAAGGACGGCTGTGCTTGTGAGTGAGGCAGTGGAGGTTACAGGCTGAGGCGAAAGTGCTGCCGAAGGTGCCGGTTGTGTGGGCTGGGTGTACCCGCCGGCGGCTCGCACAGCGGGCGGGACGATTAACTGTGAGTTTCCGTTTCCTTGGGGGATGAGAATACGAGAAGGTGGGCGAGGTGTGCCCGGCGCGGAATGTGAAGGAGAGTTTGTGCTGCGGTACGTTTGTGAAGTCGGGGGAGGCGTTGGCGGAGTCGATGATGCCGTTCGCCGCGCAAACGAAAAAGCGGGAAGGCTAACGATTGACGCGTCCGGAAGTGCGGGTGCTGGGGGCCAGTTCTCGCTCTAAAGCAGATTTTCAATAGAGGATTATAGAAGAAAAATCGAAATAGACTGACCTCACTAGAGGCGCTGAACGTCCCAAATCCGGCCGTTTCGTCCGTTATAGGACTTACGATCGTCGAGTTGAAGTTCTGCCCTGGACTTCTCGAAATGAGCAAAACAGAATTTCGCCTCCTCTCCTCCTTCCCGTCCCCTGCAGTATCCCCGTTTCCATTTCCACTTACACTCGGTTGATTGTCGACGATGCCGTCACTGCGCGTTCCACTACCACTACTTCCACTCTGACTTGGATTTTGACTCAACGCTACCTGCTCATTAACTCCAAGGTTGAAACTCGTTCGCGTACCCGAGGGGATCGCGTTGACAGTCGTATTAGGACCCGCTTCGATATCGTCACCCGCTTCGACGAACACGAATGATTCATATCGACTCCCCCGCGGATCTCTAGGCACAGTCGGACTGGCACTATCCACATCATCGACCTTGAACCCCCGTCTCGGCGGACTTGATACTACAGCCATGGGCCTCGGACGTTTTCCCAGCCTTATTGCATCACCAATCCCACTGAGTCCATTAACGATCCCCTGGACGAAGGCATTTGCTGGGCGCCCCCTGATCATGCCGGGTGAATCTTGGATAGGTAGAAATTGGTCTGGCGAGCCATCAGAGAGAAGACCGAGCTGAGATTCAGAGCGTTCGTGCCCAGTAGGTCGAGTACGAGACGAATGGGAGGGACTCGTAGTAGCTTTGCTCCTCTGAGTATCTCCCGAGGCCTCTTTGGAATGCAGTTCTCTACTACCCCCGCTCCCGGAGCTCGAGGAAGATCCCATCTTGGAATGCCACGGATCGTTGTACTCGTTCACCGGATCAACAGGATCAGCGTCAATACTCCAATCCGCGCCGCGCGTGCGTTCGTGCACTTTCCGTCTGTCAGGCAGAAGGCCCCCAATTTCCTAGGAGCATCCATACGCGCGCGTTCCCATGCTACAGTCGCTGTGCTCTTCTTCCGGGTCGGAGCGGGACTATTCCGTCCTCCTAATAATGAATGGAGACCAAGTGATGATGCGGACGCCGTTTGTTGGTGACTTGGTTGTACCGACTGCGGAATGCTTTGATGAGAGTACGACCGAGAATCTTGGAAGGTATGAGTAGGACGGGGTGGGTATGTGACACCGATCGGGGCATATCGCCGTTTGAGACGCCGTCTGTAAATATAGAACAAGATGATAGCCAAGAGGGCAACTGCGACTCCTATGATGATTGGGAGTGCAATTTGCATCGCACTCCACCCTTTGTTCTCGTCCGTAGCTAAATGGAGAAGGAGTAAGGGTGGTCAGGGGTATTTTGGACTCTGAGAGGTAGTAGGTAGTGTACCTTCTTCAGCCGCAGCCCGATTAAAAATGCCCTGTTTTGTGACATTTACATACGCCCATCGCGGTATTATGTGAGTTCGCGCGATAGTATCCTCCGGATACTTATGAGAGACTCCGGCGCAGCCCTTTGTCCAAGTCATGAAATCAGTTGGCAACCCATCTTGACAGACGGCGCAGGCACTCATAAGATTATAGACCACATTATTGCTAAGACACATCAAGTCATCAATTCGTAATATTCGCTGAGATCGGTCGAGAAATGGGGTTACCATGTACACCACCGCCCTTCGAGTGGATTTCCGTATGACGTGACTGAGCCGTTGAGCGGCAAGATCGCAAGTTCCGAATCCGGTGTTGCGCATTGCTGCAGGAGAAAGTGCGCGACTGTACACGGTGACTCGCCCGAGTCGTTCTCCATCTACCTTGCTAGGGTCAGCGTCAATTTTTACGAATGCGAAAGGAGAACATGCCCATTTCGTGTCATCGTTGCATCTGGCGAGCTGATAAGGCATGAAATGCAAAGACCAAGAAATCATCAACACGGAGGCAAAACGGATCGACAACGCTCGGCGAACGTACCTGATCTGCCCGTGCCATCTCGATTGGCATCGCAAGAGCGACCACAACGGCAAGAACAGGGATGTTTCGACGTCGGCGTCGTGAAGGCATTGGGGTCAGGGTTGAAGATGTGCTGAAAACGAGCGTCGCGGATAACCTAGGCTCGCCTGAGAGAAGGCCAACTGAGCTTAGGTTACTCAACGGCTTCCGGTCGCCGAGTCGCCGGCGGCAATCATTATCCCGAGGACTAGCAGAACGTCGCCGCATTGTACGCTCACGACGAGGCGAGACGACGAGGAGAGAGACGGGAAGGAGGTGGATGATGAAGCATAAGAAATATGTAAAGGACAATCCGGGGAACGCATTTATATGCGCCGCGTCTTCACCGCGTTCGGCGCGGCGCACTGCTAAGACGATAAGATCACCCCATCGCTGCAGATCATCATAGTCAAATTTGGCTATTAGTATTATCGCCTTTCCATTGAATCCATTCAACACGTGTAGGATTTACAACAATTTACAATGCTGTCTATTGATCCTTCAAACTACTTTACGTTTCCTGCGTGCTAGAAAATAGAGCTGAACTCATTTTTTCGTAGCGCTATTAGGGTTGACTTATCGAAACACAGAGGCTGTGATTGCGTCCATATGCACATCACGAATCTCATGGTGCTTGCTTATAGACTTATTCAAACCGCTCGATCGTTTTATCACCGTCCACAGCTGACTTAACATGCCCTGTGCAGCGCGAAGAACTGGAGAGGTTCGCCAGGAATAGACACGATTGCCCAAAGCTGGATGAGTCCGGTATCGCCGGTGGCTGAACAAGAGCAGTCTGAGATACCTGACCCATCTCACGCTCTTCTTCTCTATCTGATATGGCCATGGCATGCAGACAATAGGAACGGTCTAAGTAGACTTTCGGCCTCGAGGCGGATAGGAGAGCATAATTTAATCGTCGTTACACGAACCTTCACTTCGCCCGGATTTCATGCAGGGTCGGGCTTCAATAACTCCACCAGACCGAAGCCACAGGTCCAGCTGAGTCGGATTTGATTCCGGCCAATCATTGCAGATGAAACGGAAATGATTTTCAATGTTTCGCTATCTCCTTGGACCTTCCAAAAGACCGATCATTACTGTAACACAAGACCTTTGATACTGAGGTCAATTAATGAGGACCGATCCATTAACGGATCGAAATCCGGGCTTGGCTAGAGAGACTTTTAAATTTCGTGATGATAGGTGATAGTTTCAAACTTTTGAATTTCGGCATACTTACTAAGCAGGCGTATTACTGTGCATGATGCAGCCAATCACATCGCAGTCTAAATCGGCCATTTCTCTTTCCACTGACTTATTCAGCCAGTCTACTATGCATATGCGCCTTGCGCTATACGAAATCACGTTATCCTTCCATCTCTTCCTCACACCTCCACCATCATCCCAGCACGCTTTGTCGTTGAGCGCATTTAGAGCAATCAAGATGACAGAGACTCACGTCAATTTCCTCGCCGGGTCACCTTTGAATCGGCTCTCTTGGCTGAGGACGTCAACGCCGTTCCTCACTGCGGTCCTGGCAAGCCAGAGATCGCTCTGGGTGCTATTTAGAGGCGGGGAGCCGCTTGTTCGTATAGATGCGACGAAGAAATCACATGGTCTTGCAAGATTATCAATGTCCATCATCTCACCATTACTTGGATCGCCACCTGTCTTTGGACAGGGAAAAGAGTCAGGACAGGCAGCACAAGCCGTGGATGACAACGGTGAAGAAAACTCACATGTGCAGGCAGTGCGTCTGCATGGATCGCAAATTATATTTCTTGGTGTACACGAACCGGAAAATGCAAAGGATGATAATTCGAAAGCGCTGCCTTCCTCTGAATTCAGCGCGAAGACGGATCCACATGTGGCTGCATCGAATATTTCTGGTGTACCATATCCTACCATATCTCAGTCTGGATGTATCTGAAATGCTGTCCCTATAGCCCAAGAATCCATCCAGCGAGGCAAATGTGGCCTTCTTCTCAGCCCAGACCAGTTTCAAGTTGTGCAAGTCAGAGCTCACACAGAATGAGATTAGATCAGAGCCAGCAGAGAGAGGCATAAAAGAGTAAAGGAATGCATTCAGAATAGTGTACTGTCTACTGGGCAAAAAAAAAAACTGGGTTGAGAGAACTGAAAGGAAGAAAAAAAATGTGCTGGCTGTATGCAGCCACATGAGTGTGGGGGGGACCCAAATTTGGAGCAGATGTGACGCGGGGGGTGCCGAGCACCGATCGCTGCGGATTGCTTACGTCATCTGTTTGCTTAGTCCTGTACATGTGGCTGTGTGATCGGAACTGCCCGAACCTAGTCATCTGATTTGATTTTTTTCAGCTTTAAATTATTTTTACTTCAGTCACGGTTTCGGTCATGTCTGCCTCTATCACAACTCTTGAATATGCTTCCCATGCTCCTGAACCAATACCCTCTCCTCGCATGGCCCTGAAGCCATTGTCAACTCCGGAACCACCTGATTATCTGCGACTCATCCTTACGGCAAAGGTATACGACATCTTGAAGGAGACGCCGCTCGTGTATGCATCAAATCTGAGCACGAGATTAGGGAATGAAATATGGCTGAAGAGAGAAGATCTCCAAGAAGTATTCAGCTTCAAAATCCGAGGTGCTTTCAACTTTATGGCCCACTTGAGGCAAGAGGAGCGTTGGAAGGGCGTTGTGACGTGTAGTGCTGGTCAGTTGTGCGTATTTATCCCCGTTTTTTCAATCCTGGCTCATAACGCTTTTCTGGCTACACTGATGTACATATAGGCAACCATGCGCAGGGAGTCGCCCTTTCTGGCAGCCGGCTCAAGATTCCATGCACGATCGTGATGCCGAAAGCAACGCCTAGCATAAAGGTCCGCAATGTAATGCGATATGGTGCTAAGGTCGTCTTGCATGGAGATGACTTTGATGCTGCAAAGGCGGAAAGTGTACGACTTGCATCAGAATATGGTCTGACATTTGTACCGCCATTTGACGATCCGCTGGTTATTGCCGGGCAAGGAACGGTCGGAATGGAAATTCTAAAACAACTCAAGGATTCAGAAACCTTGGATGCTGTATTCGCGAGCGTTGGTGGTGGAGGCCTTGCAGCCGGTCTCTGTGAATACATAAAGAGGATAGGATCTCCGAGCACTCGCGTCGTCGGGGTTGAAACGTTTGATGCCGACGCAATGTCACAAAGCCTGAAGAAGGGCGAAAGAGTAGAGCTAAAGGAAGTCGGACCCTTTAGTGATGGCACGGCCGTGCGATTAGTGGGCGAAGAACCATTCCGTATATGCCAGAGGTTGTTAGATGGAGTCGTCCTGGTGGACAATGATGAACTATGTGCTGCAATAAAGGACGTGTTCGAAGGTTGCTTCCATGTCTATTCACCTTCAAATCGTTAACTGACATTTACGTAAAGAAACCAGATCTATCACCGAACCAGCGGGAGCTCTTTCATTGGCTGGTTTGAAACGGTATATTCACGAGAACGGTTTGGTCGGTGCCGGAAAAAGATTCGTTGCCGTCATCAGCGGGGCGAATATGAACTTTGGACGCCTTCGGTTTGTAGCCGAGCGAGCTGAGCTTGGTGAGGGCCGTGAAGCTCTATTGAGTGTCGAAATTCCCGAAAAGCCCGGCAGGTGTGTGCAGGCGCGGAACTACCGCTGCTGATGGATACTGACGATATCTAGTTTCATAGCTCTACACTCTGTTATCCACCCGCGGGCGGTGACGGAGTTTGCTTACCGGTACGATTCTCCGACGGTCGCGCACATCTTTCTATCCTTTATTCTCGACTCAACGGAGAGGCAGCAAGAGATTAGTCGCCTTCTAGCCGAACTGGAGAGCCAAGGGATGAAAGGTTATGATATAAGCAACGACGAGTTTGCCAAGTCTCATGCACGATATTTGATTGGTGGTCGGAAGCAAGTTCCTCACGAGCGTGTGTTCAGATTTCGTGAGTTGGTCTTTTACACAAAAATTATTTGTGCTAAAGAAAGAACTGCTTTGCGTTGGCAGAGTTTCCAGAGAGACCTGGAGCATTGAGGAAGTTTCTACTGGGAATACACAGTGGGTGGAACATTTCATTATTCCACTATCGGAATCATGGAGCGGGTAAGTCGTAATACCATCTGATTGTAAAATGCCATTGACACAATGGGCCGCCAAACAGATGTTGGCAAAATATTAGCAGGCATCCAAGTTCCTCCGGATGAACGCCAGGAATTCGACGAATTCTTGGAGCAGCTCGGTTATGAATACGTGGAAGAAACGAATAATGATACTTATAAGAGATATCTTCAGTCAGCATAGAAAGCCTCATTTATTCCCATTGAATAGTCCTGTCGGATTACAGTAACGAGTCCATGTAGAATAAAAAAGTGATTTCAGAGGAGATCATCGCTGACATGAGAGGGGAATGCTAGAATTTTTTAATGATATGATATGCTGAGGCAGTTCGCCTAGATCAATCTCCCCAGCTTCGGGTGAGTGCACCGATATCCTCGAAATCATCCTTTAAAACGGGAGAGAGTTGCTTTGAAAGATCCTTTATCTTCAATGAAGTTAGAGGTCAGTCAGACATGATCAAGGAACGTCTCACCTGGGCGCTCTCTTCGTTTGACAAAGGGGTAACCTGTGGCCTGTCTATATCAGCTGAACCTGGCGTCGCAGCAGGCTGCTCATCGGCTTTAAAGACTTGTTGATCTGCGCCGAGATCTTCTCGTCCGCTGTCGACGCTCTGGATTCCCTCCAGCGTAGGTACCTTGACCAACTCGTCGATATCATCCGCAAGTCTCCCGTGTTTTGTTTTACTCCGCCCCCGTCGACTGTATACGCGCTTATTATTTTTAGACGTTGGGACTAGTTGCACCTTCAATTTGTGCTCTCCATATGGATCAGAGAGATCGTCTGTAGATGTCTGCAAATTGGATGCTTGTTGAACGGATGTAGTGGACACCGATCGGCTCACGGAAGGCGAAGGTCGGTATCTCGGCGAAAATTGCTCGCCGTCGTATCCGCCGCCATGCTGATCTGTAACGCGCCCGTCCGCATAACTAACGTTTGTGGAAGGACTTCGGTTCGAACGGGATGAGGAAGCATGGGAAAGACCGTTTGCAGGTTCATTCCGCAAGTTGAACGGAACGCGAGAAAGAACGCGTACCATTCTCCTACAGCAGCAACCCGTTCTGAATGGTGTAGGGATGCGAAGATAAGGATATTACGCACCCTTCTTTAGCCTTTACTATTACATGGAGTCGCTCCTTTGCCTTTTGGTGATCAATACTTGTTGAATCATAGGCCAATATTCTATGTTGAATTGGTAAAACCGAGTCCGGGTCAGTTAGCTAAGTTCGTACTTACGAAGGACCATCTTCAACTGGTGGTAAGAGGGATGCACGCTCGTTTGCATCCTGGAGATAGTATGATATTAATTTTATTAGTATCGAGAAAGACTAAACCGAGCATACGCACTTCATCTTCAGATCTTCGTCGACCACAGCAGCATAGTATGCCTTCAAGAAAGGAGCTCATTATGCAAGAGCAGGAAGCGACCAACCTGTGCGTCGTAGCTCGCTCAAAGTGAGATATCGACAAATAGAGATCGGCGAGCGAGTCATCGACTCACGTGCCGATAACTACCGCGTCGGGCTAGTCGCGTTACCGTCGTTCTCCTCCGTGCACTTGCAATGGGAAATGGGGAACAACCAGTCAAGTGCAATAGTCTCGAGATTGGGAGGAGCGCTCGATACATTTGTATCAGAGCTAGGCCCAGACATAATATATGACAAAGGTCAGCTCGACGCCTTCAGAGCTATTCACTGTGACTAATTTGAGGTACAGCTTGGGGTCCTCGCGTTTCCTTAAGACTGTTCGCTGTCGCCACAGGAACGGGTTCCTAGTAGCAAAGATATACCTAAAGCCAGACACAAGCCAGCTGGATGAGAAATATCTGCGTCGTCTGAAAAGTTGGTGTCTAGACTCGATTTGGGAATGTATATTCACGTATTGAATCCTTTATTACAGAGGAGAAGAAATCGTTACAGGACGTTTCAAACGTATACACATACCAGGTCTTCACGGAGTCAGACAAAGCAAGTTATCTTGTTCGCCAGTGGGTTGCAAGTAACCTATATGACCGGATCAGGTGCGTGCTCCAGTATTCGACAATTGACTATTTTATTCATGGTACTTCCCACAGTACACGTCCCTTCCTCACTACCATCGAGAAGAAATGGATAGCCTTTCAAATACTTACAGGCCTGCGAGATGCTCGAAAGAAGAAAGTATCACATGGGGATGTGAAGTCGGAAAATATCCTTGTCACATCTTGGAATTGGGTCTACATCACCGATTTCTCATCCTTCAAGCCGACGTATCTTCCGTTGGATAATCCGTCAGATTTCGCCTACTTCTACGATACGTCAGGTAGAAGGAATTGCTATGTAGCTCCGGAACGGTTCTATACGACAGAGAAGATGCCAGACGGGACGAAGCGAAGTCAGACAATTGAAGACTCTGGTTCAACACGGATTGAAGGGAGTAAGAAAGATGGAAAAGTAACCGAGTCGATGGACGTCTTCAGTGCGGGATGTGTCATCGCTGAGCTCTTCCTTGAAGGCACGCCTCTATTCACATTAAGCCAGCTATTCAAATACCGGCAAGGCGATTTCGACTTAGAAGCACAGTTATCTCCTATCAACGAGGAATCGATTCGGGTCCGTCAAATTTTCATACCTGGGCATTGATTCAGGATCCTGACGCACATTTGCTTTACACAGGAGCTCATAAAGAAGACAGTGGCCATCGATCCCACTACGCGGCCGACCTTCGATTCCCTTTTGCATACTTCCCGAGGAACATTGTTTCCGGAATGCTTTTACACCACCTTTCATGACTTCATTTCGTCAATTAACGACATTTCCGCGTCCATGCCGTTTTTTAATACCTCCAATACCTTGGGTGGTGGCGTGACCCCCTCGCAAGCGCGACAGCAGACGTTAGACGAGAAATCTTCCTTTGCAGACGATCCTCAAGAAATATCAAACGCGATGCCCATGGACTCAGATCGTAGAATCATGAGAATCTGGACAGAGTTTGATGTCGTTGAACCCTGCTTTTCCGAAAACACTAGCTTGGGTGCGAGCACTATCAAAGTTGACTACACGACTCAATACACTTCCTTCAAGCCCATTCAGGTAAACTCGCTGCTTCTCTTCAAAAGTCCATGCTAAAGATCCTCCAATACAAAAAGAGCATAATCCCAGTCGTTCCTTGGATGTCAAACTCACAGAGCCGAATATTAACTTCATCAAGTGCTATCATTGACGGTGTGGAATCCAGAGTTTACGCTTTGCTTTGCTTTGATACTGAGCAGATGTACAGATGGACCGGCACTCATTATTTTGTCTCTTATTTGCGCAAACCTGCGGAATTGTTGTTTTCCTAGCTCGAAGCTCCGCGCCTTAGACATGCTGCTTGTTGTCTCGACCTACCTATCGGATGAAGCAAAGCTTGATCGTCTTCTACCATATGTCATCGAACTCGGTCATGACGATGCTCCTATCGTGCGAGCGGCTGCTCTGAGAACTGCTTTGCAGATCGTTAGTTACATATCGAAATGTGCCGGCTCCTGCGCGCTGACCGCTTTGTTTCCAGCTAACGCTAGTAAAAGCGATCACTCCTTTCAACGCAGATATCTTCCCTCAGTACATTTTTCCGTACCTCCGCTACATGACCACCGATGCAGAGATATCTGTGAGGAGCGTAGCAGCGCAGGGTTTAGTGCCAATAGCAAGTTTGGCTGTAAAATACTTAGAGATGGGACAAGCTTTACGTGCACATGGGACATTCAGGGTTTCTGGAGGAAGTCAACTTTACGATGAGTCGCAATTGGAGGCTAGTCAAACCCATTCGAGTTACGGACATTGGCTCTGACTGACATTCTCATTCAGATTTCTTACGATCTTCGCTTGAGGAACTTCAAGCGCTGATAGAAAACCAACTATCCATCCTGCTTGTTGATCAGAGTAGCGTTGTTAAACGATCGGTGCTCTTGGATATAGCGCCACTATGCATCTTCTTCGGGCGTCAAAAGACAAACGATGTTCCTCCTCAGCCATATGATTACTTATCTTAATGATCGAGACTGGCTTTTAAGATATGCATTCTTTGACAGCATAGTCGACGTTGCCGCGTGCTTAGGTGGTCGTAATCTCGAGGAGTACATATTCCCGCTGATGACGCAAGCGCTGTCCGGTTCGCCATTCCAGATTTCATCTCATGTTATGGAACTGACATTGAGCTAGATGCGGAAGAAACAAATGTAGCGAAGGTCTTGTCTACGTTAACGACCTTGAGCGAGCTTGGACTTTTCCAGAAGATGCGCTTGTGGGAATTAATGAGCTCGACACTGCCGCTGATGTACCACCCGAATAGTTGGATAAGGCAAGGTAGGCTCTATGCAAGCTCTTTTTGGTGCGCATTATTGACACTGTGACAAAGGTGCTTCCTTGTTTATTGCCTCGGCTGCTAAGGCACTCCCAACGACCGACGTCTGGTGCATTTTGTATCCATCTCTAAAACACTTCTTGCGTTCCGAGATACGCTCTGTTGAGGTACAAGCGATTCTAAAGGCTCTTAAGTCTCCAGTACGTTTGACAAGTTTACCTGCTTCATTCATTGGTGACCAACAATGTGCAGCTGCCAAGGCACATCTACGATTTTGCGTTGGACTGGGCGATGAAGTCTGGGGATTCTCAATTCTGGAAGTCGCAAAGAAAGCCCACTATAAAGATAGAAAATCCGAAGGATGCAGCTATCGCGGCAGCACGAAAAAGCGCTCGAGGAGCCATTCGCATCACGCTCAAATCAGAAGAGTGAGCAAATTATAACTTTCCTGTCCTCCACACAATCCTCACGTGACCAAAGGGATGAAATTCATCTCGGCAAACTGGAGCAGCTTGGAATGTCCGCGTCGGAAGAGGCCAAACTAGTCGCTCTGCGCGATTACATAGTGAAGTCAGCCGATGCAGTCAACAGGTAACTTCTTTTTACTGGGTCGTACACGAGTACTGAATAGCTCGAAAAGTTTGCGGTCACGGCAGAAGACTAATAGCGATTCTGAAATACTGCAGTCAGTCGGACCTATCGAATTGCAGAAATTGGGTGTCGTACCCCAAACGGTGTTTTTAAGCTCTCGAATCGCGACGAATGAGGTGTCACGGCGCTTCTCAGAAAGATACAGTCTTTCTCCAAGGTCAAGCAACGATTACGCTGGTAGTCCGGCGCCATTTGAAGATCTTCGGCGGCGTCTTGCAACGATAAATGGATCTACTACGTCGCTCAGTTCAGGAGGCGGACGGGATCGTCTAACACCTCAGCGTCTTCCACCAGCCATTCAAGAGCTTCCTCCTTCTGTTCCCATGAGACCAAGTAGTCCAACAGAATCTGTCGTCTCCACTACCAACTCAGTTTCTATTCGGCCTCGATTTAGCATTGGCTCTGTTGATGGCGCGAAGGCGGCGCCGGCTGTCGGATCCATTCGTACAAATGCCATCGGTCTTCTTGAGGCACCGGGAAGACCGTTAACAGAAGCAGATCGTGATCCATCTGGAATAACGTCGCCTGTATCATACGGGACTGCAGGTCGAGGCGCGCGGAGTCCTGTCCCATCGGTGCAAGAAGGTCATTGGAGCTCTATTTCAATTCGGTTTTGCTAACAAAATTTCATTTAGATGGTCACGACAATTCGGTCAATGTCTTCCTTGAACATGTGTATAGCGAATTGAATCGAGAAGGACTACTTGACTTCGGACCCCGGGTGCACGAGGGTCCAGTACGAAGACGCAACGCTAGTCGACAGAACTTCTCGAGCCGAGATACCAAACGTCGAAACGTCGAAGCTACTCTTATCGCTAATCTCAACTCCCATACTGATGCTGTCAACGGGATCGCTGTGTCTTCTGATCACCTCTTCTTCGTTTCCTGTTCTGACGACAAGACCGTCAAGGTTTGGGATACAGCGCGATTAGAGCGTAATGTCACTAGTAGACCGAGGCACACGTACGTGCAACACCACTCACGTGTACGATGCATTTGTATGTTGGAAGGCTATCATACATTCGCGAGTGCTGCAGAGGATGGGAGTCTGCATGTCATCCGTCTGGACATCAATCAAAGTGGTTCTCTTCCAAAATATAACAAATTGCACGTAGTTCGAGAGTACAGAATCGATAAGCCCGGAGAGTACATACAGTGCATGATGCACTACAATTCCGGTGAGTATTCTTCGCCATGCTACGATAATCTATTCCATGTTCTTAACCCACCTTTTCAAAAGAATCGTCTTCGAACTTGATTTATGCCACAAACCATTCTTCAATCGTGCTCCTGGATCTAAGCGACATGCGAATACTGTTATCCATGGATGACCCTCGTCATTTTGGACCTATAGTCTCCCTCTGTCTCGACAGAAAGCGGACCTGGCTCGTGACAGCAACGTTTTCCGGTGTTCTATGTCTATGGGATCTTCGATTTGGCCTGCTTCTACGTTCCTGGTCTGTCGGTGCATCAATTAACAGTACTAGCGTGCACATAAGGCAATGTGTATTACATCCTTCAAAGGGTCGAGGTCGTTGGATAATCGTATCCTTGGACGGTGCAGAAGCCTTTCAAGATCAGCCTGGAGCGGTTCTGATAGAGGTCTGGGATGTCGAGAGAGCAGTTCTTGTCGAGTGGTTTGTCCAGTATGACAGTGCATCGACTGTATCAACGGAAACAAGTCCTATCCCGGCGAAATCAACGGAAGGTGTCATCGCGGAATCGAATCCTGCCGCTGCAATCGCAGCGCTCGTGAGAGCAAGACAGCACGTTGAACAGACTCCTGGCATTCCATTTACCGAGTTATTTGGTCCCCCATATAATCGGAACCTTACCCGGTCGTCACGAGCCATAGCGTCGATGGTAGCCGGCAACGACTTCGGCGGACATGCGAGTACACCGCGTTCATTTGTTGATTTGTCAACGGAGACAGACCGACTTGGACGTACCGGAAAAGCGGGATTTATCATTGCCGGCAGCGAAGATTGCAGCATCAAGCTCTACGATCTCGATCGTTTTGAACGTTCTTTAGTCCTTAGCGCTCGAGATGAAGAAGAGGAGCGAAAGAGCTTCTCGTGAGTGGAGATTCTTCTGCAGTTCTCTTTGATTTTGTCCATAAACTCACGAATTTTGAATATTTTTCAGTGTCATTTATAAAGACAGTGTTACAGTCTTTACTGAAAAGCAGTCCGCTTCTGGAACTGCGCATACAGCTGCTGGACAACGAGCGTCGCTTATCCTTGGGTACCAGTCGAATTTATTACGCGCCACCAGGATTGTATACGTGCTGTCGCATGCTTAGATGCTCCTTTCCGCGGAGGGATCCTAACTGGAGACCGATCAGGGGTTATAAAGGTCTGGAGGGTTGAAGGACTATCTGAGACTTCAAACACTTCCTACGGCTAACGAACCGTTCATTCATATCGTCTGTATCTGTATTTGTGCACTTCATCTTATTGTTGTCGCTCGCAATACCGCTATTATATTCGCTTAGATTATTTACAAACAGAAACGTGCTTGGGAAGTAATAGAACAGAAGACAGATTGACAGGGAACTACAGAAAGTCGAGTGACAAATGTGTTGGAAATTGAAAAATAGGTGGTACACAGAGAAAATCAGTGAGAATAGACGCGAGAAAATCATGAAAATTCACTAGGTATGCCTTCAGCGCTATGACAGAACGGCAACACGGCGCTCCCTTGCTTGCCCTTTGACACCCGGCCCGAACCGTTCTTGGAAGGATATCAACTCTTCCATTAATTCCTCCATCATCTTCGACGTGGACGGTCGTTTGGTAACAGGTCCGCTTGAATTTAAATTCATCAGATACTGTGCAGTTTCCGAATGCACCTGCTCCGGTTCTGAGCTCTGCTCCTGCTTCGGAGAATCGGTAAGAGCCGTGCCATCTATAGCCATTGAGGCGGGTTCATCGGAGACCACTGAAGGCGTCAACGTCGTACTACTCGGGCGAATGGACTGCGAGTGCGTTTGCACGGCTTTTTTGAGCGCGATTTTGCGACGATCTCGGTCAAGAGCAAGCGCCTGTTCTCGGCCGACCCACTCCACAAGAGCTCGCACTCGTTTATTCATGTCAGAGACGCTCATGCGCTTCGCGGGCCATTTCACTTTGACACCTCGCTCCGTGACGGACTCAGTAGCGTTGGCTAACACGTTCGCCATTTGTGCAGTTTGCATTTCGATGACCTCACTGCCGAACGGTCCCATCGAGCCACGTGTCCCCCCGTTCGATGCTTCGGCCGAGACCGTGACCGTGACCGAGGTAGCAGTAGAGGTGGCAGTAGCCTCGCCGAAATCGTCACGAATAAAACTCGTAGATCCGCGTATATGCAAAGGAGGTGGTACATCAGAAGGAAGGATGGACTGCAGATGAGCGAGGTAATCCGGAAGTCCCCATGATGTGAACATTGGCAGCTGTACGTTGTTATAGTACGCATTATGGTTGTTTTTGGAGCCCGGACCTGACGGCCCATTACTGGAAGCGTTGTGTGCGTTCCTTCGAGTCCCGTGATCGTGTGTGCTCTGTTGGTTTTGACCGTTATTGGACTGAGGCGCGCGACGAGATTGCCCATTTGCAGATTTTGTCCGGTAAGTGTACTGGTTTGGATGCTTTTTGGTCGGAGGTACAATCGCTAGAAAGACAGAGAATTAGAATTAAAGCAATGTTTCATTGTATCAGAAACTGTATATACCTTCTTCGCCGTCTGCCATCGCGGGAGACTCACGAGGAACGGCACTCTTCCGGCCACCACCACCTCTTCGAGCACGTGACTTGCCGACTGCTGGTGGTGGTGGTGGTGGCGGCGGCAAAAGGGCAGTGGTGATCGGCGTCGTAGCCTCAGGCTTGTCCTGGCCAGCAACAGTAGATCCGTGTCCGTCAGAGGCCACGGACGCAGACCGCTTTCGTTTTGCTGGCATACTATCACGTCGTGTGAGATAAGGCTAATTGTAGAACATTAGCGAGATAGGCGGCGTACTTATCGTCGTCTACCCGTTTACGCTTCTTCCGCCCTCCGGGTATAATATCAGTTATCTCCTCGTAGGGTTCCTCCGTCTTCGCCACGCTTTCCGCCCCTTCCTTGCCCGGGGTGTCTGTATCGGGCATTGCTTCAGCGGCCGTCGCGTCAAGAAGCTCCTGAAGGTTCTCTTCGTACGCCGCATCGCGACTATTCATCGTGTTACGACGCTTCGCCGGTTTGAGGAAGTGGGTAGGAGAATGCGAGCGCGATGTACGGGATTTGTGTGAGGCGTGTACAGACTTCTCAGAGCTTTGGCGCTGCCGTCGTGCAAGTTTCCTAAAAGCATGTACATGAGTAGATAAACAAAAGCGAAAGAGGAGAGACATACTTAAGCAGTTCGACGTGATCCTCAGGCTTACATTGTTCGCAGTAGTAATTACCCTCTGGGATCTCACTTTCCTGAGCGAAACCCATGCACGGACCATGCTGCCATGCCATGCATTGCTCGCATTGAATCATGAAGTCTGGTGCGTCAGCATCGTCATCTAGTGGCAGGAAGGTGCAAAAGGAAGAGTGGTCAGTACTTGGCGATGGCTGAAACCATCATCACCCACCTAGACCGTCACAGACGCAGCGGGTGACTCCGCCATCCTCCTCGACCTTCTCTCCGTCATCCGTAGGCTCCGGTACTCTTGAGTCTACGGCGTCAGCGGACGCAGCATCAGTGCCATCGTCGACAGGGGCCGCGTCCTTGCCCTTACGCTTTGTGCGCTTGGAAGCAATAGGAGGCGCGGTGTTGGCCCCGTTGACGGTAGACGCAAGTGAGTTGTTTCTTTTGTGAGGAGGAGCAGGAGGAGGAGCTTGAGTGTCGTCCGTGTCGTCCTTGACGCGCTTTCCACGAGAGGTCGAGGCTGAAGATGAGGATGCGACGGAGCGGGCATTGTCCGCTGAAACGGGGGGAGGAGGAAGCGGGGCAGCGTCAGGAGAAGGAGAGCCAGATGAGCCCGAGGACTTTGAGGAAGAGTGAGCCGAGCGTCGCGTCGAGCGGCGTTTGTCTTTCGGCGAGGCGGGCGCCATGTTTGAGTAGGTCGCGGGAAGAGCGAGAGGTGTACCAACCAACCAACAAGCTGAAGAGAAATAGCCCATAACTAAAGAATTGTTTATTGGACCGCACGTGACTCACTTTACCCGTCACTGCCGCCGCCCGCTCTCTCAACTTCAGCTCTTACTTACAGTACCATTGCTGTTTACCAACGCTGGATCAGCAACAACCTCAGGAGCGCGTCGAGCCAATGTCTACTGTCTCACCATTCGCGCGCAGCGCAAGCCTCAGTGGACCTTCATTTGATGGCCTTAATCTCGGCTACCATGAGCAGTCGGTAAGCGCCTATCTTCTCGCCCGTTGAAACGCATCTTACCTTGTATGATCTTGTGCAGATTGAAGAAATGTACTCAGTACCGGAGAGCTTCTTGGAGATAGAGGTAACCAACCCACAAACACACGGTACGTTCCGTCCCGTCGAGCTGATCTCTGGCCCCTCTATCTCACACCTTTTCCAGGCTTTGGTCGCAAGATGTATACCGACTACGAGATAATCACAAAGGTTTGCATCTAATTATGATACCCACAGTCCGGTGACATCATTTGATGGCTTACTATAGACAAATATTCCTGCGTTCAAGCTGCGGCACTCCGTCGTGAGGAGGCGTTACAGCGACTTTGAGGCTTTTCGTGACATTCTTGAACGTGAATCGACGCGGGTCAACATTCCTCCTCTGCCAGGCAAGGTCTTTACAAACCGATTCTCTGATGAAGTTATAGAGGCTCGCCGCGAGGGCCTTGAACGCTTCCTGACCATCGTTGCGGGCCACCCGCTTCTCCAGGTTCGTTACACAACATTCTTGCATCATATTTGATCTTTCTGACATCATATCTGAGCAGACAGGAAGCAAAGTCCTATGCGCATTTCTCCAGGATCCGGCATGGGACAAGTCACAATGGCTATGAACGTTTCAATGCATCGTCCATTGAGTCAGCCGAAAGTCATTTCCATCACTTCCGAACGAATCCAACCACCCGAGTTACCGTTATGGTGTATTATAGTTTTCTTATTTGTATTACGACTGAGTTTTTTTTTCTTTTTTTGCGCGAACCTACAGTCTACACTCCTTCTCTTCATCCTATATTTAACTATGCTTTGAGGGAACATGCAGTATGATTTCGTTATTTACAAAATTTCCGGAATTTTCGGGTAAGCCATTTATGAATATTGGTATATGACGAGGTCAGCACAGCGCTCTAAGCAGTGTTCGAATATCCTCCGGTGATGAGAACGTCCGCTTTTCTTGGCTATCATTGCCAGATGATGGTTCCTCTCCGTCCCTGCTGGTTTCGACGGCTGGTAGGAACTCAGCGGCCTGGCGAAATGCCACAAACGCATCAACAATACGCTCCTGTACATGACCTAAGAGTACAGATACGATTCCTGAATCCGTTCCTCTGATTGGCGATCCTTCATGGTGTTGGTCTCATTGCGGGTACCCATTGTTCCGTTCCCAAGATACAATCGCAATCTGGCTGCTGTTTGCGGCACAGCTCGCTCTAACGTGGCACGAAATGCTTCCTCCACGTCAAGAGCACCGCTGCGCGTCGCCGAGGCTGGCTTCTCGCTCTGCTTGCTGAGATTGCTCTTTGAAGCACCAGACGCCATTGAAGAGCCATCCAGCGAAAGCATAAAGTCCTGTATTGGTTGTGTGGCTGTGCGAGCACAAAGTTGAATAACGAACTCGCAAGCTCGTCTGAGGTCTCCGTCAACATCCTAGGACGGAAATCACAATCATATCTGAATGAACGATGGTTGCATATATTCTTCGACAAATTTACATACCTCCTTGACTCCACCAGAAGTCGACCCATCTTGGGCCTTGGCTGATGAACCTGCAAATGCATATGGGATAAAGTTTGAAGACCGTAACATATCCCTCAGTGCCTCTACAATGTACTTTAGCTTCCAAGACATTCATTTCTTAAGCAAGAAAATCACGGACCTGCAACATGCCTGAGCTCGAATGTACCGTCCAAACTACGATTTCCAAGATTCAAAACACCGATCATCTCCTTTAATACCAGTAAATGTCGAATAAGAAAGAGCTGAGCATCGAGTTCTTCCGGTGGAGAAGTTCGTGTCGCGATCATGCTGGCTGCGGTTATGAGATTTACTCGACAAAGGCCAATCGCTTCTTCTGCGATGTCATTAAAGATGGACGGCTAAGAACAAAATGTGTATTTCCAGTTCAGTTATGATATTAGTGACAGCCATCTCTTGACATACTTGGATGAACTCATGAAGCTGCGTGAGTATCGTGGTCATCGTCTGCAATGGCGTGTACCAAGTCCCGCGTTCTTCAAATGACGACAATCTGGAAAATGGGCTACCGTCTTCTCGTGATGTCTCATCATTTCTGTGCGATTGACCAAATGCGTCTGCTTGTCACATACATTCAGAAACGTCGTCATAGAGAAGGACGAGCAGAACTAACCTTGCAGTTTTTGAGGATGGTCTAAATCCTCGGGCTTCGGAACATAGTATCGGATTTCTGCTTGTATAACGTTCTGTGCTTTGAAAAGAAGACGGGTTTGTGCATCCTGCAGTACACTCTGCAGCATGTGGCTAATGTGGAGCTTCCCGAGAGTCTGATTATCTTGACGCCCGGATGACCCATTCCCTTCATATTCGTCCTCTTCATCTGAAGAACTATCTATTTCGGACACGTCCAGAACCATCAAAGCCTGCAAGACCTTGCATACGTTGCATAGAACGGAAAGCCGCTGCTCGTGAAGAATGCGTGGCCTGAGATCATCATATAAATAATCGCACAAGCTCTCCAAATATGCACTATGTGGATATTAACGAATCGTGCCTGGTGTGAAGGAAGCATGGAAGATCGTACTAAAGCATTTCTTTCCCCGAGTTGAAGAAACACCTGAATAATGTGAATTCGTCGACGCAAAGTTGTTTGAGATAACTACATCCTGCTCTCGTCTTAAGCCTAATCAGTAGAATCCAAATCTGCTGTGAATTTATTTGTATACCAACCAATTCTACCAGGTCTGACCGTCCAGGATCAAGACCTTTGATCTCCTCGGCTAGTCTACTGCTCAAAAGAGATTTTCGAGCGCTGAAATAGGCTGAATGACATTCTGCTAGAAGAGCAGATAGCTTTTCGGGATGCGCTTGCGTTCTTCGCTCAAGCTCGCCGATCAGTGGAGCTACCTGTACGGAAACAGATTGGAATCGGGTGTACAAGAGGTGTTCCTGGGCTGTTGCCGATATCTCTTTGGACGGAATGCGTCTCAGGATATCGGACGTTAGAGCTTTGAGTGAACCAACAAAGTACATTTTAATCAATGTCATGGCGCGAGTGAGGCATTGTTGGAAACGAAGTAGGTAGATTTCTGCCTCTCGATAGTGTCGCTAATGAATTCTTAGATACCTATTATCACGGATGGGGGTTTCTACTCACGTGAGCACGGAGGAAGTCTATGCAGATGTCGACACGTTCCACCATATTCAAGAAGTCGGATTGTAGTACCAGAGAATCTCCAGGGTGATTTAGCATTCGGGTAGCATGCTCCAATTCCTGGAAATATTCCAAACGAGCACCGATGTCTTCTGCAAGCTGGATTACCCTATCCTGCAGCAGATATAGACTTTTGCAAGGCAGGAAGAAAAACTAATAACCGACGTACGCGTTCGTCTAAAAGTTCTTCACAAGCTTCTTTCAAGCTTCTGCCGCCTGATTCAACGCTTCTCCAACCATCAAGCATGTCGTCCACGTCCATAGACACGGAATGAACGCCTTCCACTAAACTCTGGCACGTGCTCAAGTGCGTGTCCAGTGTTGCAAGATAATCTCTGTAATGCGCCTCTTGGCTATGAGCAACTGAACGCTCGATCATGGAGAACCAATCGTAGAACTCTTGCGGAGTCTGCACGGGCCGGCCGGGTGGTATAGCGTACTTCTCTCGGGATGAAGTTCCGTTGGTCGTTATCGGAGTTTCCGAACGTCGAAGCGGTTCTGTACCGTCCCCACCTGGTCCAGGTGATCCGAGACGATATCGAGCGACATGTCCCTGCTCGGTGCACAATTAGTGTCCCAATCTCTTTGTATAATACCGTATACCTTTACTAACCTCCATGATCAGTGATTTGTCCTTGAGCGAGTCTTGAACGGCACTTATGCTCTTCAATTCAGTGTCTGAAAGAGGTGCTTTTGCTTCCCAGTCCTCCAACGAAATGATTTGCTTTGGATGGGGCGACGGGATACTTGGAGTTCCCGTTCGACTCGCTGGGGTTCTCAGTGACACAGCAGCCATGGAAGATAGTTTTGTGCAAGATAACCTTTAAGCAACACGATGCAGCATTGAGGCGAATACGAATAGTACTGTCACCTGCCAGAACATGATTATGACACGATACGCGTCTCTCTGATCACGTGCGATCAATAATTGTCCTAGCCTAGAATTAATTCAAGAGGGCAGCTTACCAGCTCGTTTAGCTTCCTGACTACGGGACATGTCCGCTGCATCCTTCTTAGATGAACTCGATGATCCCGGGGAAAATCACAGCGTAGAGGAGGATGACTATGCAACTATTAGAAATCTATCTCGCCACTCTCCTTCTGACGAAGATCCGCAGGGCGGAGATGAACAGGGAAATTACTCCTCCCGCATGGATGAAATATTCAGTGAAGATGGCTCTGACAACAGAGACGCCTGGGACGGAGGCAATCGAACTCGGGACTCTGCGGAGGAGGAGGAGGAGGAGGAGGAACGTTTCATATACACCGGCAAGGATGCAGACTTGCCCTCTGGCGGGTATCGCGAACAGTTGAAGGACGTGCTCGACGAGAATGAAGTGTCCAGTGAAGGTGAAGCTTTTGAACACGGATCTGAATTGTCGGAATACATGCATGAAATGCAAGAATCCCGTGAGGTCCATGAACATGTCCACCTGGTGAGTTCACACACCTCGTTGACGTGCGTTTCATTTATTCACAAGAGACTGTAGATGGAAACTACACCTTCTGAACCATCTACATCAACCTCGTCTTTTGCGAGATCTACAGAATCTCCACCGAATATGAGCTTGTTGAACATGAGAGGGAGGAGTGCCGCAGAAATCCGACCATTTTTGCATCCTAGTATTTCACGACTCCGTTCAAATCTTCCACTTCCAAATGGTCAGCAGCAACGTGTCGCTTCGACGTCGAGTTTAGGGACTGTGCACATTCTTGGCAAGAGATATTATGACTCCATCGCCATCACATTTCTCGTCGTTATCACGAACATCGTCCGCTTCCAATATCAAAGGAATATATTCCCCCACTTCACTAGACGAGAAAGAACCGGAGGTCTTTAGGTGGACAGTTCTACGAACTATTGGAGAACACATCTACCAGAATGCTCCAGAAAAAGCCTCTGCTCTTCTTGGATCTCCCGACCTTGGTTCACCAACGGTCCTGGCAGCAAATGGACTGATATGCATCGGGACAGATACTGGCCGTGTCTTCGTTTTCGACTTTAAACAAGAACTGAAATGCATCTGTGGTAATGCCGAAACAGGTAGGCTTATTCTTTGTTATTCTTGTCCATCTTTGACTGGGGATATCAGCTAGATCTTTAGGAGCTGTCACGGCTCTGGCGCTTTCGCATGATCACACAGTCGTGGCTGTCGGTCATATTCGCGGCCATATACAGCTATTTGATATCAATCATCCACTCCTTCCTTCACGAACTATGGCTCCGACTTCCCTAGCCGCAGTTCGGTCGGGTCGTCAAGAAGGTCATCTCTTGGGATCTCGTATAGTTGCGCTTGGCTTCATATCCGGGCGGCATACGGCATTTGTCTCCGCAGATGATCAGGGACTATCTTTCTATCACAGCCTAGGAAAGGTGCTCTTTATGGACGCAAATGATTGTCTGCGACTCTTGGGCAAATATCCGGAAGAAGAGCCAGTGATACCTTCGCAAATTATCAATCATAGAGGTCCGATGAATGGGTCCTTGACCCCTTCAGCAAATGGCTCTGCCACACCTCGAGTCACGCCTCAAACCCAACGTAAGGGAGCCACAATTCTGTCTATGGGTCCGCTACCTTTGGGCACAGCTAAGCATCCGACTGACAAATATCAACTTGTCGCAATGTTAACGCCGATAAAGCTCGTTATCGTTGGACTAAAGCCAACTCCAAAGACCTGGTACCGACGTCATCGGGAAATCGATGAAGGAAACAACGTAAAGTCAAGATGGCGAGGGTGTAGTGCATGGTTCCCAAGCATTTCGACGACAAGAGATATAGCAAGTGCTACCAAGAAGAATAGGAAGAAACAAGTCAATCATGAACATCTTGCATCATCCCCGTTGCTTGCGTATTCGTGGGGAAGCACACTATTTATCCTCCGAGTTTTCGAGTCTCGGATCTCCCAGACGGTTAGAAACGAGAAGACAGGAAAAACGGAGAAGCTAGACGTTGGCAAAGTGAACTTTGAGGATCATGGTTTTTTAACGCTCCAATCCGACATCCTTGCCATTCAGTGGTTACATCTGAATGTATGTTTGCAACGATTCACACAGAATCATTACTGATGTGGTCATTCAAGCAAATCATGCTTCTGACGGACGCTTCTCTTGAAGTGTTCGAAATCCGCGAGTCCAAAATCGTGGAAAGCATCCCATACGATGCTTTAAGTCTCGTCTCTCCGACTCTCACCTATAGCCCGAGTGGCAGTATCGCTTACCATGACACCGTGAGAGATATCCAGCATAGCGTCCGCGCCTACAAAGGCAAAGTATTCTTCTTGGTAAGCAAATGCCCTTATGCTTTTTCTTATCGTCTCACCTGACTATCTCGTAGGAATACAAAGAGATGAAAGTTGGCACGTTACTTTCATGGGCAGACCGCATACTATCGTATGTACAAAATGGAGACTTCTTGAGTGCCATAGACCTAGCCAGAGATTATTACCTTGGCCAGGCAAAGGGCAGCAAGAGCGGACTTCCTGAGAATGTCGATGAAATGCGTGCGATGGTCGGTGAAAAGATGAGCGACTTGATGGTCGCTTCCGCTCGCTATGCATTCTCGAAGGACCGATTGACGGATTCGACGCATGTTACCCCTGACAACAGAGGAGTTGACCGAACCTCTCTTTTCGAAGGCTTGGTCACGACCTGTGCTCGCGCCTGCATAGCGCTCGGTAACTTCGACTTTCTTTTCGAGGATCTCTTCCAATACTTCGACGACGCAGGAATTTCAAAGATCTACTTGCGTCGGCTCGAACCTTTCATTCTCCAAGGCACCATTCATTTCATCCCTCCTCAAGTCACTCAGCGTCTGGTAGCAATGCACGATGAGAACGGTGATTATGAATCTGCAGAGCGATTGATTTGGCATATCGATCCGGACTGCCTAGATATTAATCAGGCTCTGACACTCTGTCAGAAGTACCAGCTTTACGATGCACTCATCTACATTTACAACTCTGCGCTTCAGGACTATGTCACGCCGATGGTGGAGCTGATCCACATGGTCCGAAAATTACAGCGACTCAGGAAGGAGAGGTCTTTACGAGAAACGAATGGCGAATCTCCAGAGGCTTACGATGTAGACGAGAAGCTCGTGTCGAATGCGTATAAAATTTACCCCTATTTGTCGAATGTCCTTTCGGGACTCAGGTACCCGAGCGAAACTGTACTACCTCCCGAGGACGCATCGAAGGCACAGTCCGACGCCTACTCATTCCTATTCCATGGCCGATCTAATGTATGGCCAGTAGGAGAAGAGGGAAGATTGATACTGACGGCCGATGAAGAGGGAGGTATTGAACCGACATATCCCTACGCTCGTCTTCTTCTACGATTTGATGCCGAGGCATTCCTCCATGTCTTGGACATTGCCTTCGAACATAGCTACCTGAATGACGAGACAAACGGGATCAGCAGGCAAATCATAGTCAAGGTCTTGTTGGACATTGTATCGACGTCTAGTCCGACCCTTTCGTCAGCAGATACTACATTCGTCAATATCTTCATTGCAAGAAATGTGCCTAAGTATCCGGATTTCATTCACATAGGACCAAGCCACTTGCAGCATCTTTTGATCAGGCTAGCCTCTGATACGGATCAGAGCACGCGAGAAGATCGTCAGCTTGCGGCGGAATTCCTGTTATCCGCGTACACACCTCACGATCACGAACAAATATTGCGGTTATTTGAGGATGCCCAATTTTATCGCATTTTGCGAACCTGGTATCGTCGGGAACGGCAGTGGTCTTCTCTACTGTCGACGTATGTTCACGATCCAGATTTAAACTCTGGTGAACTTTTCCGTAATGTCGAGGAGACTCTAGCACAAGCAAGTCGCGCGAGCGGAAATCGATTGGCAAGCGATGTTCTCTCTGTACTCCAGGATTCGGTTCCGCTTCTTCTGCAGGGTAGCATACCAAGTACAGCCCTGCTTATCGACAAATACGTACCGGACATTCATCCACAAGTACTGGACGGCTTTGGAGAGGAGGAAGTGCACAAGCAATATGCGTACCTCCGCTGTTTGTTAGGACCTCCGCCAAGTGGTGAAGATTCATTTGGTTACAACCGAGAAGGTGGACCGTCAACGCATGTAGACAAGAACTTACGAAAGCTCTACTTGAAGCTGCTTTGCGAGCTAGAACCGTCTGGTGTAATCGTTGGTCTCGAGTACCTTCCGCGGGAATCATTGGGCGTTGATGAGATAGCTCGTATCTGCGAAGAAGCGAGCATGTATGAAGCAGTGGTTTGGTTGCTTAACGAGGAGGACAGTGCCATGCAGTCTTTATCGAAGCTTGAGGCGTTCAGCCACGAGCTTACGGCCGAAATTGCAGAAGAGCTGATGCAATTGGAGAAGACTTCCATCGTATCTCCAGCGCTGCAATCATACTTGTCCAAGTTTCGTGCCTTATGTCGGATGGGGATTGAGATCTGCCGAGAGGACTCTGAACAGACAGCCGAGGCCAACGTTCCTCTAGAAGACTTATGGTTCAAGTTGCTGCGAAGTCAGATTGATGCCGTTCAAGTAATCTCGTCCAGTTTCAATGCTCAAAATGACGAGTTCGGTTGCAATCCGGCTGAGGAACAGGTTATCAACTCGCTGCGCTGCTTAATTCAGGATTCGTTCACAAGCCTTGCCGCTGTGGGATCCACGAAGGTGGTATCTCTTCCGAGGCTCTTCAAGCGGCTATTAGACAGCGCGGAGCATTCCCACGCGGCATCTGGCACAAAATACGCTGAGTTCCGCAACGTAATCACCAGCACTCTGGAATCTTATCGATCAGAGATTGATCTACTTGCTATGAGCAAGCGTATCATTGACAGTGATTTCTTTGACGTGTTTGAAGAATTGACGATAGCGCGTTCAAAAGGTTGGACCGCTCCCACCTCACGGTGTCCTAATTGCAGGAAATTTTTTACTGGTGCCACTTCTACCTCGGGCGACCAGGCCTCGCTTGCAAATTCATTTATCGTTTCCTCCATTGGTATTTACCATTCATCATGTTTCCCTTCGGAAGAGCTCTCTGCATAGTGTATATCCATACCTCTTTGCTCACCATCTTATCTGCTGATCTTGCGCATTATGGATACCTTCGGCTTTATACTGGTCAAAAAAACGTAGTTAGATTATAATCATCGTGTTTCTGCATCTCATATGAATTTCCAGGGCTATGCAGGAGAGTCCAATGCTCCTGTGTTTGCATGCACGGATTTCTCCAGAGCCTTGAAAGATGTACAGTTTTCCAGATTCACTCCCAACGCCTCCGCATCCTGTCCGAACGCCGTCACGTCCAATATCAGTTGAGCACGGAGTCGTTCATCGTCGCGGTTATCCTCGTCAGGTGCTGAACCTGAGCCTCCAAAGAATGAAAACCCGTGTCGTTTGCCAATCTTGAGACGCCGCAAGGACTCTTCGGCCCTGCGCATTCCTGCCAGCTGTGACAAGTATCTGGTTTAGACGGGTCAGAATAAGGTAGGAATGGCCAGAATGAGCACGATTATACTTGTTCGAGACCGCTTCGACTATGTTAGTGCTCATCGGGATGCAGAAGTCTTTTCTAAGTGCCTTCCCTTCACCACCTCCCCGATCAACGCCAAAAAACACTTTCACTGGCCGCAAAATTAAGGGAACGAATGGACTCGGCTTCGCAGGCATATACTTCTGCGGTGCTGCCCGGAACTGACCGGCAAGGGTTTTCACAGGCGCCAAAGCATCGCAACATCGACCGGTAAGTATCGCCTCCACCTGAGATGACAGTGGCCCGATAACCTCTGTCACAGAAGACAATGCCGATTTGAGAGCATCTTGAGGAATGTTAGCTTCGACTGATTGAGAGAGAGTAAGAGAATGGCTTACTCTCCGGCCGGCTTGTGTCGTCCTCTGCAACACTTTGAGGCAGCATGGCATTGATTTTATCAGTCCAAAGCTGCAGAACTGCAAGTTCCATTTCTTTTATGTCTTGCATCAATAGTGCACATTGCTGGAGGTATTTGTCATCATCGGCGGCACGACCTAATGAAGCATCTTGTCCTGGGCCAGGGCCGGGAGTGGACGAGCCAGAACCTGGCAATTCCGTACTGGATGCCTGTACGTGGATAAGTCATCAGTCTCGACCTAACTTATAGTGTGACATTACCTTGTCTGGTATAGTCTGCTTTTTGATGCATTTTCGAACGGTGGCATGCTGGATTCAATCCAGGTACGATACCTTTTAATCAGCTAGATGTAAGATGTGAATACTCAATCTCGGAGTATAGCACATCTGCATACTTGCAACGTAAGCTTCCAAAACCTGGGCCCCAAATCCGTCAAGTAGATCTCCGTGTTCCAGCACTGATTAAGAGCATTCCATATGGCCATAGACTGTACCAGAACGAATTGAGGTTGATCAACAGACTTCGTGTTACCGCCTGTAGGAGACAGAGTCTTTGACTCAAGTGCTTCCTCGACCCGACTAACGATGTCTTTCCAGCGTAATTGGAAATATACAGGCAATTGCCAGCGTCGTTCGAATGCTTCAAGTGCGTGATGCTCTCTGAACGCCTTGACCGATTGTAGTGAAGGAGCCAAGTATTCGAAAGAGCGAATGAAGGCGTGGGTCCTCTCATAATTCTACATTTCTACAGTCAGCTTACAGTAAGATTAGTTCTCAATATGCCGCCGAACCTTGCGGAACTCATCTAGCTTTCCAACAGCGAAAACCGCTGAGCCGAGATCATCCATTATGGCTCGAGAAACTTCTGTCCATATCACGTTCGACAAGATATCAAATCCATATTCATCCGATTCATCATCGCGTCGTTCGACAGTCTCAGCTGAAGGAGGTCGGCGCGACCCCTTTGAACCGATCCTCTCCGCGGCTTCCGTTACAGGTCTCATGTCCGTAGAAACGAACCGAAGGATCTGATTGTACAGGCCAGTCAAAGGAGTGTCATCGTCATCCAGAAAGCGGGTATTTGAGTCAAAATCAACGGAGCTCGAAAAGAAACTCGTTTGTTTCGACGTTAAGGCGGTATAGGGTGTAAAAGGTGTCGGAGGTGGACGTGAGACGGAACTTGTCGATGAAGCTTGTTGGAGGAAAGGGGTAGGAGGAACCAATGGAGAACGAGGGCCCGAAAGGCAACCGGGATAAATTGTCTGTAGTGAATACAGGATTAACTAGATGAACTTCTGTGAGCTTGGTACAAAGTTGCACGTACTTTCTTCACGAATGCCCGAACGATTTCACGTCGTATGACGTCCTCTGCATCTCTCCACAAACCAAGCATATCATATGCGCGAAGACAGTCGACCAGGTCCAACATGAGCCTAGCATGCTCCACTTCAGGTCGTTTCGCTTTTTCTGAAAATGTTCTGTCTGTGGGTACCAATGAAAGGAGTGTTGTCGTAAAATGATGCTCAAGGTCTGATGAAAGCGTCGATTTGATTCTTTCAATCCTCTGAGAACTAGGTCTAGTAAACAAGTGTCAGGCATTGATTGAATAGCTCACAAACCCATTGATTTTCAGCTACGAAAGTACCGTTGCTGCTGGAAGCTTTGTTCGCGTGGTAAAGCAACTGATTGTATTCTGATGCGATTCGGAGAAGGTGTTTTGCTCGGTTCCCCTTCAAGGACCTTGAGAAATCAACCATAAGCAATGGGTTCATTGTAGGAGATACTACGTACTTGTCGTCCAAGACATCGCTGGTAGGAAAGGATGCCCCAGAATACAGGGTCTTTTCTTGACCGCTAATATCTTGCGGAGATGAAATGAGTAAGAGCGACTCTAGGCGAGCGATCGAGTCTGAAATTTTAAGCAAAAGCTGTAACAACGCCTGCGGTCCTTGAGTGAGTAGAGAGGCCGGTCTCAATGAGGATGCACACCCGCCTTTTCTTCGCGTAGAGCTGCCCTTCGGTCGAGTTTGGCCTTAACGCTGTCCTGAATGCTCTGAAGCTGATCTTTCGATTCCTAGCTGACACTAAGCGAGCGAATCAGGCCAGTCAATGGTGACAAATACCTGTATTTGCGAGCTTAGTCCGCCTAGTGGCTGCTGGATGCGCTCTAATCGTGCTCCTTCGCCTTGCAGATCGGTACTGAGGCTGATGAAAGCCTCATAGTCATCGTTAATGAGCTTGACAAGTTCCTCCTTCAGCTTTGCTAAATATTCTCGCAGCTCTGTCCGCAGATCGGGAAGGGATGTATTCGAGCGAGAAAGAAGGAACTCCTCGACATTGAAGTCCGGTGCGCTGAGGAATTTGTTGTCATGGGTCAGAGGTTGCAGTTCTGGCAGGTCGACCTCAACAGATGCTCGTTCAGCAATGGACGTGCCTTCGCGCACGGCGAGCTCCTCTGCGAGTCTGTCTAATTCGTAGGGGTCACGGGTGGGACCGACGCGGGTTTGTGCTACTGTCGACATTGAGGACAACGCGACGCGACGTGAAATGCCGCTCTAAGAAGGGAAACAAGTGAGATCGACGATGATCGACAGCGGTTCCAACTTATAATTTTAACTAAGTTCGTAATATTAAAACATCCACAGGAGGAAAAGTATACAGTCTCAATACATAAAAACAAAAGGACGCAGATTATGAAAGCCAGCTCCAGGGAATGCGAGAGCAAAGAATGTGTAAGAAAGGCTAGCAAGGAAGCACGGTTCAGATTCAACTAACTTGAAGGGCTTTCAGGTGTTCTATTCCACATCCACCTTTTGTCGGGTCCTTCACAAGCTTATACTTCCTCGGAAGTGTACAGCCGCTGACATCGCATTGTGGTGTCCGCTTCGATGGCGGTGGCCTTGTTACTGTGGTATATTTCGGAGTGCCTGAATCCAGTAACAACGAGGGAGGCACAGAGAAGGACAAAGCAGGTCCGTCTGACCTGCTGGATGAGACCCAACGGAAAAGCGTCGGTACAGGAGAAGGCGCAGCCGGCATCGAAGTCTCTTCTCCCTCTTGTTCTCCGTCCTCATCGGCATCGGCGGCAGCGCGGCGCCTTTCTTGCCTCGGGGTCGGGTTTGTTTCTTGAGTAGTCGGTTAATTGTCTCGATCTAGATAGATACTATTGAGTCAGTGTTCCACATTACCAATAAAATCTCGTTGATAAACCTTCTCGTCCTCAAGTTTCTTCGCTGTCAGATTCTTGCGCTTTCTTGCTGTTTCCTCTCTTTTAAGTGCAAGTTCTGTTTCGTTAAGAAGTTTCTTTCTTTTTGAAACTGTCTCTTCTGCAGGTGACGTTAGCGTAAGTAGTCAAGTCCCTTGTGAACCCGAATAAAAGCGTACCAAGCACCAAATGTTCCGAAGTATCCACCATTCCGGCGAGCGCTGCTTGTCTTTGTGTCATACGAGTAGGTCCCGTGTATGGTGTAGAGCTTGTCGAGCTCTCGTCTCCTTCTTCATCTTCAGATTCAACATCTGCATCTTAACCACAGTAAGCTACAATTAAAGCTCATACGAGAATAGACATGCTTACGTTTCGGATGGCCTTTCCGTCCGGGACGTAATGGCATTTCATCGCTAGGGGTTGGGGTAGCATTCGATGGCCCACCAGGAAGCCTCAATTTAATCTTCAAACGAGGCCTCTGAGGAGATGACTTGGCCTTCGTCGGCTTTGGTGGCGGCGTTGGAGACGAACATGACAACTAAATGGATATGAGCCTCGAAGTTGCACGCCGACACGAACTGGAAGCTTACTTCATCTTCTTGCTCCTCTTCCTCATCCTCTACCATTGCATTCTGTTCGATGTCCTCTACATCAATCTCGTCTTCCTGATTATTCTCACTTGCGCTCGCATCGTCCTCTAAACCAGCGGCCGGTTCAGATGAGACTTCATCATTGTCGAGCGGAGCGTCATCTGACATGTCCATATCTAAACATAGATTCGTGGTTAGGAGAGTGCGCTTAATGGACAACGGAGTTCGCACCTTCGCCGCTCCCATCACCCTCCATAGTCTCGATAGCAGGCTCCGGCGGTGAAGGAGTAGGAGAATAGCGTTGAGCCCTCAGACTTGCCCTTCTAGCGGGCTGCTTCCTACGCGCAGGCATGTTAGAAGGAAATTAGGCGGGAATTTTCAACAGAGATAAGTGTAAGTTTTGAGTGGCGGCCGAGATGAAAGTCGGAAGCAAAGAGCACACGAGAACGGACATACCGCTGATGCTTCCTATTCTTCCGGAGTTCGTGGTGAATTGAGAAATGAAATAATGTGAGTCGAATATCGTATTTCCATATTTGGGCACAATCAGTCCGTCTCGTCCCTGAGGCCGCCGTATAACTTCGGAAATTTGCGAATCTCCCTTACAGTCAAAAAGCTGCTTTTTAGGACCCATGAGTAAATAAATAGCACTAATACTGAATGCAATTAGTCTCTAGATGTAGGGACCAAAGAATAAACGATATAATTTCAATCAATAGGTCGTTGAGGAAAGAGGTCGCACATGTATGTACAGTGGCTCCCACGCCTTGCCTCCTAATTTGGTGAACGGAGATCTGTATTGAAGTTCACAACTTCATTCGAAGCAACGATGGCCAGCAGTCTGGGTGTACCCGTCAAACTTCTTCACGAGTCCCTCGGGCATATTATTACAGTCGAACTGAAGAATGGTCAGCTTTACCGAGGAAAGCTCGCGGAAGGTGCGTTCAGAGATGTAGGTGACTACGTGACCATAATTTCTAACATGGACTTTGCAGCCGAAGATTCTCTAAACATCGCGTTGAGGGATATCACCGTGACTGGGCGAGATGGTCGTGTCTCGCAATTAGACCAAGTGTACATTAGAGGGAGCATGATCAGGTTTTTCATCGTACCGGATATGTTGCAGAACGCACCAATGTGAGTCGTCTCGCAGACGTTGCGTGAAAGGGCAAAAGGCTGATATACATTCCCAGGTTCAAGCGAGTAGGTCCAAACGCAATGAAAGGCAGAGGTATCGGTACGGCTCGTGGTCGTGCGACCATCATGCGTGCCAACGGTGTGTTACGGATCGTCTTTGCCGAATATAATTTTGCTTACATTCTGTCCTTCTTAAGCTCGACGTGGTCGTGGGCAACCAGCGGCTCGTGGTATCCGTCGGTGAGGCACCTTATAGACCATCACTGGCTGGGTCGCGCCGTTTTCTTGTAAAATATGATGCCTATGATGTAGTCGCCTCGTTTTTGATTTGTTAGACCTAGTGAGCGTTGTCTCTCTTGGAGCCAATCAATAAAGCATTCACTTTACTCTTGCTAAATTTTGTTCATCAAAATAATGCCGAAACGCAATGCTGCATTGCTGGGCCTCAGCTGGTGTGCACGTTGCAGCACAGGTAAGTATCAGAAAAAGAGTTGCCAAATCTACTATGGTAAAACGCCTGCAATATATTCTGCCTATGCATCGGATAAGTATCTCGGGAGCATTCATCAGAACCTATCTCCCATATCTCGCGTATGTGCAAAAGGAAGCACGAATATAACTTTTTTCTTGAACAACTCATCCATTACGTCAGTTCTCCACGAGACCGAGCGTCTGATATTGTGCCATGGGATTTTTATTTTTTTAACGCTCGCTCTACTTCAAGTTCGTCATACTTGGGTGTGTCTTCCGATGATGATGTCGCACTCTCCGGATTCGTTCTCCTGATGACGGGCATCCTGCGTCAGCACTATAATCGTTCTACTAGCCAAGACCTTCCAGGGAAAACATATATAAAGACGTTAATAAGTTCCTTGCCTACTCCTCAACACACCTCGCTTCGAAACTAAACTATTGAACTTCATGCCCGACACTACCTCCGTGCCTGTCAAGGTATCGTGACTTTTCCTTGGAAATCACAGAATGTGTATCTAACTGACGCTTTTCAGGCTTCTGGTCCGAGAAACATTGATTCCGCGCCCGCTCCGAAGGGCAGTAACACAACTTTACCTGAAGTTCGTCCCGTATGATTTGTAATTTTACCAAGGGGTTGATCTCTGAATCGTACTTTAATCTGCAGGGCACAAGTCTGGCTTCACAGTCGGAGACTTCTTCCATCAGCATCACTCTTCCATCGTTCTTCAAAGAAACAGCCGCGCTGATGCGGAGATGAGATACCCATTTCTCTTTTGGGGCTGTCAGTGCTACTTCTTCTGTGCGGCGCGGGTCTGAAGGAGGACGATTTACCATGCAGAAGCTCTGTTGCCCCATGTTTATCAAGGACGTCCTACTAAACTAGTTATACCGCAATCAACTTCCGTCTAATACTAATATTAATCATGTCTTCATCATCATAATGAAATAATATGCGTCATATTTAGACGCATGCGTGCGATTTTATGGAATGCGCGAGCATAATAAGTGTTCAGTCCGGCCGACTGTTTTCTTCATGCTGCGCGTCTATGTACTATACTATCCCAGGATCCCGGTCTGTAGACACGTAACATTGCTATTTTGACATGAAAACAAACACAGTAGCTCATCCTGGATTCTAGTGCAAGCCTATGCTCTTGGAAAAAAAAATCTATTTTATTTGGTGTAATATTTGAGGGAATCTCTGTTGGAAGACTTGGTCATGATTTTCGTCACTTTTGTTTTGATCCAGCCTGCCATTCTCCGCTTCTGAAAAAGATAAAGAAGGTCTCATCATCTTCAATAGCATATATGTGAAGTTTGAGCAGAAGAAAACTAGTATACCTAGTGTACAAATGGTTTTGCCATTGTCCACTTACAGGGTTTCTAACACCGTGACAAAAAAATTTTTTTCCTGGTTATTGTTGGAGGTGAAACTTCCCAAGTTGTTCCAAATTGTTTGAGTTTGTTTGATTACAGTAGTACCTCTTACATGTATGTAAAAAGGAATCATCAATCGGGATCTTTTTCCGGTGCCCTTCTCAACTTCTTAGTAACGGAATTGACTCCGTCTCCTCATTACAGTAATACTCAGACAGAAACCCGCGTATACCTCCTTTATTATCCTATTCCACGCAAGTTATTGTCCAGCTGGATTAAAGGACCATTTCATGCGAAGCTCAACATCTGCTCCGATTGAATCTCATTACAGTAATCCCTCGCCCGGGGCCATTCTGCAACCACTCCGAATAAAAACGCGATAAAAAAGTAACGAACTTGAAATCGGAGTAACGACATGCCCTGTTACATGCTCAGGCTTGTCGAGTGTAATAATCGGCGCACGACTATACTTCTACAGTAATTCCTTCGCTGACTTGAATAGCGCATCCTCCTGTGAGAGTACGCCCCAGAACTGCACCGCAACCTCAAGCCCTCAAGCGGGGCATGTTCCTCGACCTCCCATTGACTGTAATGTCCACAACAGATGGGTCGCCGATTCCCCTTCGTTTTTTTTTTCTCCCAGAAAGAACCATCCGGCACGCTAAAGTCGGGTCGTAACTAGTACTGACTCGTCATCCACTTCTATCGGGACAGTACCAGTGTAGGGCGAGTACCAAGAGAACAACTGTGTGATACATTGCTAGCGAACCCAGGTCATTAGTATTGCACCACAACCTCCCTCTATATTCCTCGAATGTTCGAATCGCGATCAAAGATAAAATCCTCTCATAAGTAGCTTCTTTTTGGACGAATATCTGTGCGTAACAGATCTTGACTAGAGTATGCATACATACACTCATACTGTTTCCAACGGTTTGCAAGCGAAACAATAGCCGGATGCTATCTTCGGTAACGCCAAGCTGATTTCCATCGGCCTTGAGCGAGACCACATCGAAGTCGAAGGCAGTCCGCGCAACAATTCTTAGTAGGTAACGAGTTTCTTCAAGCTACTTTGCCCGTTTATTACTCAAAGCAGATCGCTGCCACACAAGATAATGTATCACCGAACAAAAAGGCCATTATATGCACCGACACGACCAATGGAACTATCACATTCAGCAAGAGAGAAAGGAGCCACAGAATAGACAAGGAGACAAAAGATGAAGAACTTCGAGTCTGAAGGCTCCTAGGAGCTATTGATAAGGACGACGTTGGCAGATGGTTGCGCATTTGCACTAGGCTCAACCACTGGGTCTACATGGACAACGGCAGCACCGGCAGTGGGTGGAGCTTCTGTCGTCTGACGCTTGATGGGAAGGAATGAGGTCCCGATTGCAATCGTAGCTCCGGAAGTGGCTGTAATCGTCTCTGTGGTTGTCGAGGTCTCTGCAGATGCCGTGCTCGTTGCACTTGCATGCGAGCTGCCAGAACCGTTCGCGACCTTTTTGAAACGTTAATTAGCGGAAGAGACTCAGATTGCGTGATACTAGTTGCTCACCGCCCCCAATACGAGATCCAAGGGAAAGACACGAGGAGGGTGAGGCTAGAAGAAAGTGACATCTAAAGTCAGTGTATGTGTCCAGGTAGCTCAAGATGAATACGTTACAGCGTGGCTTTCGGCAGCCTTAGCAGCGGCAGTGAAGGCGCCAGGAGCTTGAGGCTTGTAACGATGCGCATCAGTAAAGATTCGAGCGAGGGAAGAAAAATGGAGCCTACTGAGGGCGCTGGAGGAGCAGCAAGTACAGGAGCAAGAAGAGCAAGGGCACATGCAGTGGCGACGAGTGAACGCATTTTGGCTTATTTGTAGGAAAGGTGATGTGGTTATAATAGTGATATGCGTTGTTCAAAGGAGTGGATAGGGTTGGTCTAGAGGTGGGGTAGGAAGCGGGGGAAGCGCAGAGAGGGGAATGTGGAAGTAGGAGCGAAAGGAGCGACTGGGTAGTGCTTTCGCCAGAGGAGGGCTTTATAGTAACTCTTTGAGAAGCTGTCAGCCTCGTATTGAACATAACTTGAATATAATTATTACTCAACTTGGATATTGAATGGATCGTCGCGCGTCACTCATTGGCTCATTGACTTCAGAAAAACCGGTCCTTCTATCTCCTAATCACCGGAAGCCATCGTTACGGCTGACCTGGCTATAGGCCATCCATTAAACATACTTAAATAATTTGTATATACAAACATATGCGGTGTAATTCGTGCCGATCCAATGCAGAGAAGTAGTAATTGCAAATCGTGTCGTGAAGGCGAGTATGGATATATTTAAATAACGAGAATCACGGAGGTATCGCAAAAGAGAGTTGTGTAACAGGAACTCGCGTGATCTAAGATGAGGGAAGGCAGTCGGGAAAGAGATAAATAGGATCTACGAGCAAAGAAAACGCGGCTGTCATTCTCCTCGTTAGCCTATCGGTGAAAAGAACTTACTCACCGGTTAGTATTCCTTCGAGAGGAGCATTGACGGGTTGATCAAGCGTAAGCTTTGCTCGTTTGCCATCCGCTATCGAACGCAAAACCATCGGCATTCGGACGATCTGGATATCGCATGGGTGCTTTCCCTTTGATACTATTGAAAAGAAACCTTAAGCTATATTATCAATGAACAAAAGGACACTGCTTACTCCTTCCGTAGTTTGTTCATATAGTCCGGATAAGGTACTTCGCTTGCTCTGCGTCCATTGGCAGAAGGGACGGGATCAAGCTCACCACCGTAGTAGGGATTGGCTTGTGTCGGTGTCGATGCTGCGGCAGTAGCAGATAACTGGCCAGGATGGTTCGCTCGAGTGGCTTCGATAATCTTCCGGTCTGCCTCGCGGGTATAGCTTTCTGCCATCGCCGCGTATCTTTTAACCTGCCAGGCAAGCTGCTCTGCTCGCGCCTTGTCACCTTGTGCAAGTGCCCATTTCCTTTCTTCCTTGCACCGCCGTCGGTCTGCTTCCGCCGTAGCAGCCTTCTTTCGCAAGTTCGCGAGCTCGAGATCAAGCAGACGGCCTAAGCCAGTGTATCCCATTTGCTCCATGGTGAGTGTTGTGGACGTCGTTTCGGTGATTAGGGTCGGAGGTACAGTCGTATGTTCGGTACGGGGCAAAGAGGCAGAACGCGCTCGCGTGACATACGAACGACGCGGTGATACACGTTCAAGAGAGCGGGAACGTACAGAAGGTGAACGAGAACGATCCCTATCTCTTTCCCGTGCGTTGATTTCCCGCAGTCGAGCACGCATGTGCTCCTTCCGCGCCTCCCTCGCCGACTCTCGCGCCAGCTCCCGTTCTCGACGTCTCGAATGACGTCTGTCGATTGAAAGCTCATCTCCGTCCATCCATTCTTCCGCAGCAAGAGAGATCAGCTGCGTCAGTGCAAAGCCGACAACGGCAGCGATGCCAGTAGTACCAACTACCTGCATGTCTGGAGGGGCATCCGCGAAATAAACTATGCTCGCTATCCGTCCGACGAACGCAAGCGCAAGCGCTGGTGCAAAGACGGGATGCTCTGAGGATACATACTGAAGAAGTACACCTTGGAAAGCTCCTTGCACAGCACCGTCGATGAGCTCCTCGCTCGGCGATGGAGGTGTGAGAGGAGGATTCAGCAAAGTGAACGCGATGCGTGCGCCGAGTGCACAAAGAATAGGAAGCGTGACGGCTAACGGCATGAAGTTCGTCAGAGTATCATAAACAAGCAGAGTAATAAAGCGACAAGTAAAAGAAAATAATATGAAATGAAAGAAAATATGCTGGAGTTGTCAGCTGTAGCCTGGCCCTGACCTGGCGCTAATTTTGAAACGTTGCAACTGTTTGGCCGTGTTTATCTAATAATACAACGCAGGCGTGACATCGCTTTGTCATCAGCATCGTCACCGCATTACTTTACTTGTGCCCGCGCCGTGAGCTCTCACTGTCATCTTCAGTAACTACCATGTCTTCTGCAGTCGGCAAAGTCTCTCGCGAGGAGTTTCGAAGACAGAAGGACCTTGACGCTGCTCGAAAGGCGGGTACTGCTCCCGCTGAGCTTGACGCGGAAGGAAAACCTATCAACCCTCACATTCCTCGTAAGTCCCCTTCGGTCTTTCCCATGCCTATTCATATACTAACTCCAATACAGAGTACATCTCGCAAGCACCATGGTACCTCGACACTGGAAAGCCTTCTCTGAGCCATCAACGCAAAAATGAAGCCCCAAAGGCTTCCGATATTGACAAGTGGTATGAACGTGGAAAGAAGGGGCCTGCTGCAACGAAGTACCGTAAGGGCGCATGCGAGAACTGCGGCGCTATGACACACAAACGTCAGGACTGCCTCGAGCGACCCCGGAAGAAGGGCGCAAAATACACGGGGAGGGACATTGCCGCAGACGAGTTCATCCAGGGCGATGTTGCGGATGGCTATGATGCTAAACGGGATCGGTGGAATGGATATGATGCCTCGCAGTACAAGAAGGTCTACGACGAGTTCGCGGCTGTGGAGGCTGCCCGACAGCGATTACGCGAGCAGGAGATTGACTCGCAAACGACAACCGATCTTGCAGCAGTGCGCAAGGTTGCGAAGGCCGGCAAGGGTGAAGGCGAGCAGGCAGATCCCGACTTCGGTTCCAGCGATGAGGATGAAGACGATGAAGAGAAGTATGCCGATGCAGCCGACCAAGTCGGACAAAAGCTCGATACTAAAACGCGAATCACTGTTCGCAACCTGCGAATTCGTGAAGACACCGCGAAGTACCTGATTAACCTTGACCCGGAGAGCGCATATTACGATCCGAAGACCCGTTCGATGCGTGATGCACCACGAAAAGACATTCCTCCCGAAGATTCCAAGTTTGCTGGAGATAACTTCTTTCGCTTTTCTGGCGACGCACCAGACGTACAAAAGCTGCAGCTGTTTGCTTGGCAAGCCGCTGCCCGAGGCAACGACTTGCACTTCAACGCTAACCCGACTCAAGGAGAGATTCTGCACAAGCAGTTCCAAGAGAAGAAGGAAGAGCTGCGTGACACGCAGAAGGTTGGCATTTTGGCCAAGTATGGGGGTGAACAGTATTTGGAGAAGGCTCCGAAGGAACTCTTACAAGGCCAGACGGAGGAATACGTCGAATATTCACGCACCGGACAAGTCGTCAAAGGTCGGGAGCGCGTTATGGCCAAGTCCAAGTACATGGAAGATGTATTCATTAATAATCACACCTCCGTCTGGGGATCGTGGTATGATTTGTCTACCGGGTCATGGGGCTATGCTTGCTGTCGCTCGACCTTGCATGTTTCGTATTGTGCTGGCAAGGCTGCTATCGAGGCTGCACAGTCTAGCAATGCGCAATCAATGCTCGCCGGTCCATCTTCATCTACTTCAGACGCTACGGCCATCGCCACGCCAACCAAATCCCTCGTTGAATCCCATCAAGAGCGTCTCGAGTCCGAAGAAAAAAGCAAAGAACGCGCCTCCGATGCGGTCCGCAAGGGCCTGGGTGTCGGTAAGCGGACGCTTGGTGAAGGCGAGCTCAATCTTGACGAGTCCAAGCTTGCGGAAGCGTTGGCCGAGGAGCGCAAACGGAAGGCTCTCAATGACGATGATCTGGATGACGACCGCGGGCGAAAGAAAAAATATAATAGTGCTTATTCCGGTGGCAAGGGAACTGATAACGTCGAAGTTACAGAAGAGGAGCTCGGTGCGTATAGTCCTTTTGAGTTGACTTGCTTCACGCATCAGATATTGATTTGTTTCACCACAGAGGCATACAGGAAAATCCGCATAGCCGGGACGGAAGATCCTATGTTCAACTACAAAGATCGGGGAGGCGACTACGGGTATGTTTAACTTGCCTGTGGCCGTCACTTCTTTATCTGTTTGTCTCTCTTTCTCTCCGCTATTTATCTTTGCATTGTTATGTAGCAGTACTACTTGATATATTCACTTCTCAAGACCTCTAAAATATCCCAAGGCTACCGTTGGTCAATCTTCAGGAACATCTGGGACATATGGAGACGAAACGATAAACCCACGCTTCCGTTACCCTTCTCGACTTCCTTAAGCATTGATCTCACCGCCATGGAACGGTATTGTTCCGGGTGGCTGTATTCATCTATGAGCCCTGGATCTAATTGCCTTGATTCTGATTCTGCCAAGGAAGATCGGAGAGAACTTGTTTGGGTCCAAGTTTGTTCGGAGGAATCCGAAGCTTAAAAAGCTATATCAAACAATGGAAGCCAAGTGGCCAGAGACAGGAGAAGATGCCGTTAATTTTCTGCGATTGTAAGGCTCCGATGGAGGTGGAGAAGCAAGAAGGCTGCGACGCTGTCTCGCTGAATCGGAGCGAGCCAAATTTCTGCCGAGATGAATGGTTCATATCTGTGTCTGCAGAAATAAAGGTATATCCCGTTCCCGTCTACCCGTGTCGCTTGACTTATCTCGGGACTTCTTTTTATTGCACTATATTGCATACAGTATGAAGATATTTTGTCGGCTTATGGAGCCACCTTAGGCGACAATATCAATTTAGAACTATTCTTTTGCCGACAAACGTCTCGCCGAGTTGGCGGAATGCTAATGTCTATTCCTTCGGCCTCCCTGATACTCTACGGAAGTGTTCTTGGACCCGCGAGTATCGGGAAAGGCATCTTTCAAAATTTCGTTTTAAATTCGGTTAATGTCTCAGAGATGCAGACCGAAAGATGCGTTGTTGACAAATCATGGAACGTATCGTAAGTCGTTTTCAATACATATGTGCCGACACTCCCATTTTTGGTGGTTTGGTCGTCTTTCTTGCCCCAGTTTTTGCTTCCCGCGATGCTCGAATTTGTATAGGCATATAGTTTAAATGATAACCGATCCTTCTGTGGCTAAGCAAAAGGTACTGACATAGGTGATGTGATGAATCTGTCGCTTCATACATCGAATACGGTGCCTTTGCCAGTGACACTAACTAAAGTACTTACTCCACTATAATTCCCGTGGTACTGAAAGTGCATCAACGTGTCGGCCATTTGTTGACCGGGCCAACTCTGGCTCAACAGAGCTGCCCAAATAATTTAGAAACGCCGGCCACGAACTTCTGAGGCATAGCGTCAGTAAAATGCAAAGGCAGCATGCAAAACCGATATGCCCTCAAGCTGAAAACTAATTTAAGCATGGCAACAAGGCAGTGGAGGTTTTAGTCGTTGGAAAGCCAAGTTCTTCATATCTAGATCTACCCGTGATTCGAAGGTGTAGATCGGAGCATAACCGACGCTTGTCGGTGTTCCGGCTTTCCTGTGTCTGAGCTTCTTATGGACCGATCACTTCTCGAAGTAGAACAGCATCCCCGTTGTGCGCCATAAACTCTACACATAATTTACTAACAGAATTGCCTGATAAATGTATTACGTGATTTTTACGTCTTTCTTGCGTGTGCATGATGTCGAATTGGTGATGGATATAAGTACATTGGACTGCTCTGATTGTAGTGAGGGGATCCACCCTGATCCAGCTTTCTGAAATAATTCCGAGTCGGCGAAACAAACAACTACAAGCAAGTACAAATACGGACTGTTGATCGTCTATTGACTTTCCATTCGTTTCCTTCTTGCTTCAGCGGTCATCGCGATCTAGTTCACGGCCAAGTAAGACCACAAAGATCTTATTCAACTTGAGGTCAACACATGTCCTGACCTTGTGTTTCCCATTAGAAAGGAACCTAAAGTAACACGATATCGAACACGCAGTTGTACCCTGATCTTTCAAATGGAAGCATCTCTTTTCATCGAGCTCCGTGCCTCGCGACTGTAGCATGGCAAGGCCTATGTGCTTTCTACTGAGAAAGCTACTGTAGACAACATAACTCTCGTTAGTGCGTTTTTACCTTTCAAGGTGCTTCGCTTCTTGCTAATGTGGAGGTATATGTATATTCCGACCATACTTGTGTAAGTCGACCTGCGGTATGACTTCATGCTCCTCGATTGGTCCGGAGATAATCAATTTGAAGTATCGAAGCATGTAGCCTACGCAGACGTCTTATTAGATTTTCCTATGGACGAAGACATGATATTTAATTTCGGGCTATTTCTGTGAATGATCGAATATTATCACGGAGCTCCAGATTTTGAAAGGACACGCAGATGGCCTTGGATCTCTTGTGCAAAATTCATCGAATCCCAGAACTCCCGTAAGTTGAGCTTGGTAAACGATCCTTCAAATCGCTGAATACATAACCCTTTCGACTTCGTGCCTGATAGTCAATTTTGGGAGAAATCAGGCAGCCATGCGCCCAGCTTTTTGAGCCAAACAGATGCGTGGCAGACGAGGCACGATCAAAAAAAATCGACTTCTCAAAATCGTGTCCCTTTGGTATCGGTTGTCCATGGGAATTCAGACATGCTATTTCATCGGATACAATTTGATTTTCGGTTGGCGGTCCTAATCAGTGGCTGTTCTGATTTTATGCATCTAACTCACTGAGGCAAGGATTTTCTGTCAGCAGAGCAGTAACGCTATTCCCATTTCCGTCCAGATAATTTCTGATAGCGGGTGATTTGCGTTTGAGCCAAGAAACATGGATGCATCTTCTCTAAAGTCCTTGACCAGACCGGTATCAAATGTAATCGGACAAATAGCTAATCAAGTACTAACCAAGAAGCATGTACTACACGTGTGAGTCTTAAATTTTACTACGGTCATACTGACAGCAGTTATTCTATGGCGTAGTGACGTTTCTCTGCCATTTTCAACTGTTCACAATCACCTTCTCATTCATCCTGAAGATTTGCCTGAAATTGACAATAGATCGAGATAAGGGTGCACCGTGCGCGACATATTTACGTGGACAGGGGTGTACTAACCCAATGCACCTGCCCAGAAGGATCTCCAGTAGTGTCCTTCGTGGCGCGTTTTGTGGTGCTGGCGATTCCCGATGCTGATAACCGGACATAAAGAAAAGCCGTCGTCCTGGTGTACCCTTGTGGTTGTGCAAGCAAACCTCCTTCGAAGCATGCAGTCTTCAGTTGCTTGACATTCATACGCCGGAAGTTTTCCGTTCTTGGTGATGATTCACACATTGAACGGCCCCCTGCCTCATCAAGAGCCTGAACCTCGGCATAATTCTGCCACCCATTGCATCGGAAGACCAACTTGATTCAGATGCATTGCTCGGTTCAAGCCTGTGTCAAAGTTCACTCTTGTTATCGGGGTGTAGATCTTTTTTTCGCTTACGAATCCGAGGTGAAACTGTGTCTCATGAAATCCTATGTGGGCGCACCATCAACTCCGCAGAACGGTGTGAAGCGCGAGTCGCATTGATGGAGAGCCGTCTACGCCATCAGCGGGGTGGATTTTCTCGGTCGTCAGATACTGCGCTCGTTTGATGGCCCTTCTCAATAGATATGCTCTTATAACGAGCGGATGCTGCACGAGGCGCCCTGCTAGACGGAGAACTTGAAAGAAGAGTTAGTAATCAAATTGAAATTAGTGAACCGTGGACCTTTTAGAACGGAATTCACCCAGATGAGCACAGGCAGCGTTTCATTCTTCGGAGTCGAAAATGCGCTCTATTAATCATTTGATGATGTTGAGGTTCGCAGATATTCTTATTGACGGTATCTCCACGGCGAACGTACTTTGAAACGTCTGATTTCAATGGATTTAACGCGTGAAAGATGAGCTCTCGGCATTGGTATAGTGCAAAAGGAAAAATTTGCTCGCACCGAAAGAACAAGTTGCAGGTGAATCGACAAAGCGCCGCCGAGATGATGAAATACAGTACAATATTTCACACTAACAGAGACGTCCAATTATACAAATATTTACTCTACGTTCTGTCTCACTCTGTATCTAGAGTACTGTTACTGACTCACTGCTTGGTAGGAGTATTTCCACTACAATCAAGCAGAGATCTCTTCAAACTGATAACTCCGGAGGTAGGAGGGGTATTTACGATGTGTCTCTCTTTCGACCAACAAACAATTAAACTCGAGTTCATTGAGTTTGTTTTCACGGCGACTGTTGCTGAATGGACTGATTGAATCAAAGCTTTCAACTCAAACCAGTGGCTCACAAACCTGTTACAGCTCATCGTCGCTTAAGTCCGCCGACTGACGTGTCTGCATGCCACCAGCATGTGCTGAACGCATTCTACAGACACTGATTTAAGGCCGCTTTTTGAGCATTTCTCATGATCAAACTTCTCAGAAACGGAGAGATTCCAGCGCAATGCCGTAATGAATTAGATAGGGACAATATTCGAGGAAACATGTGGAAAGACTCGCAGTTGTGAGACTCAAAGAAAAGTACGTCCTAATTTTGACTGTTCTTACGTGGGTGACTTGGACTAATATGGCGCTTCCACCTTATGCACATTTACATATACAATTATATCTCTCCCTCTTTCATGATGCTTCCTTTTCCATAGCAGCCACCCATTGGAATCGGTTGCTGGTGATCTCTCTTTCATGACGGGAAACAATGCGGTGGGATCTAAATTGTTCGTTTACATAAACATGAAGAGGAAGATACGCGATCTATACGGAAAAGGTTTTAGCACCATAAAATGACCACCCTTCCCCCCGAAATTCCAGAAAACGCTCTCGTCGTGCGCAACCAGTGATCCGGCTCACCGGTCGCTTGCCTTAATTAGTCTCGGCTATGAAACAAAAATCCTAACATGGGGACATCAATTTTGCTTGGATGAAACTTTTCCTGTGGAAGAATATGAAGAGGAAGAATCCAACCCTGAGTTGTTACATATGCGATCGACCCTCCTCTGATGTCCCGGTTTCATATAAACCTTTGTTCATCTCAATCGCCGTCGTGGTGCAAGCGAGCTTTTTAAATCCTACCATCTACCTTCGTTCGCCTCTACAGGATACTCTCCGAGTCTCCGCCTCGCTAGTCTATACTCCGACACTATGTCTCATTCGCTTCCGTAGTAAGCGCCTTTCACTGAAGGCTCTCATCGGCATTCATGCTCATTGTGCATTTAAGTTCGATCCCATACATCACAGCTCCTGCTCCGCAATATATGTTGCCGTCGCATACTACGCACCACACCCATATGCCGAGCGCCGTACATATGGTTTCACCTGCCCAGATACGCGCTGAGCACCCACAGCGCAAACGCCCAAAATACACGCGCAGCAAGACGGGCTGTCTTACTTGCAGAGCCAAAAAGATAAAGGTAAAGCACTATGTCTGCGTGAGTCGCCGAGCCAAACGTACTCAATTCAGTTCTCCAAGTGCGATGAGGGGAAACCAAATTGTCACCGTTGCGACCATGCGCACCGCGAGGTCGGTCTCCGATCTAAGTTTGACGGCCCGGGGTCGTGCCCTTCTCCCTTTAGACTGAATTCGTTTTTTTTTTGTAGTGCACCTGGCCGGATCTCGCACCCCTAAAGAAGAAGCCCGTGGCGCGCAAGAGTACAGCCGCCCAAGATAATGCGTCAGGTCTGGAGACGGCTTCTCGCGCTTCGGGTTCCTCTGCGTCCCGCGACGCGACTCCAAGCACTCGTGACATGGACAACAATGTACGCCCGGCTGCCGTGCAAGACTCTGGCCGCCGATATAGGTCTGCATAACTCTCTATCATACAGTTTTGGGTTTGATCGATACTGAATTGTGACTATTGAAGTGGCTCACAGGGCTATTCCTATTTGGAATCACCCGCTCCAATGAACCGCCGACAAACGTAAGCAGATTCATCACTACCAGCACCTACCAACCAACGATGGCTCATAAAGGCTCAGAGATATTCCTCAATACACCGTGTCTTCGGCGCCGTTGAGCTCTGGCACGAACCTTTCTTCCTCCTATTCATATGAATTCCACCACTCCCCCAGTTCTATCTCCTCACGCAGCAACTCCCGACCTTCTACGGCGAACTCTCTCCCCCCCACACACTTCAACGGATCCACGAACCATGCTTCGATCGATACCAGGGAATATCGCTGGGAGACTTTACCTGCTCATCGTGCCGAGGCTTCCTACTCGTACTATCCCACCGTTTAGACATGATACTTATGACAAGGCCTCCGCCTCCATTTAATCAAAACGCTTTCCAAACGTGCTTTCTAACACTTTTTTACGCTTAGAGATGGGGCGTACTGCAATGCATAATATTGGTTTTTCCTTCACTGTATTTTTGTAAAAGCTATCTAATTATACTCATCGACCGCATGGAGCACAATTTCGTACATAATGATTTTTGTTTTTCTCTACTGGCATAGAATGTATTAATGTGAGATGGCTAGGGGTTGCCTTTACTATAGAGTGTGATCCCTTGCGATGGAATCGTAGTCTATCAATCTGTATCCGGGTGGTCTGGCGACTTACTCTGTTATTAATATTGCTCTCGAAGTGTCAGAAATCACTTCTACCACGTTGCTCCGAATTCTCACGTTTACTGCATCCAATCACTCAAAGTAGTGGCTAGCAACTCTATGCATTTTATCAAAAGAACACTTGTAAAGGTAAGTTATAGTGAAGAAAGGAAGAAGTAAGTGAATGACAAGTGACAAACTGAATGCGTCAATCACTGAAAATAGGTTAAAACACCGATCAACTGAAAAAGTGAGGAGAAAGATGATAAAAAAAGAATACAATGAAAGAGGGAAAAAAAAAAGTTCCGTAGAAAAGTTTCGCAAAAGCACAAGTGTCTAGTTACATGCGCCATATACATATGATGGTTGTGGGGCCAAGAAGTGTTGTTCTGTCTCCGCAAGCCAAAGAGGGAAAGAGGGTTCGCACTAAAATAGAAATTTCGATTAGAATCTGATGCGATGCAGATGATGACATGACACTCACAAGGTTTGGAGTCATGTAACTTGGCGTCTGGCAAGACAGCCCGATGACTTGAATAGGAGGAAACGAAAATGGTAGAGAACCCGGTGTTCGATAGCGAGGCGGCACGCTTCGCATAGCAGTTTCGTCTGGTAGAGTCGCCGCACGTCTGAGCGCTCTGTTCGCCACCACCGCCTTCCCAGATTGTTGCTCGCATTCAGGACTAGAGCCCGCGTCTGACAACGGAGGACTAAGGAACTGCGTCACGCTCTGTGTTCCAGTAGGTGTCGGACCGCACATAACGGCACCTTCACTTCTCGTTCGCTGAATGTTACGCTTTTCGTCACGTGGAGTGGGCGCTCCCTTGCCAACCCATAGACGCCAACCAAGAGCGTCGCCGAGGGCGCGTTCGCAACGTCCAACTTCCCGAGGAGGTAGACCTGATAGCTTTGCCCATGCCCGATTGGAATAGCATCGATCCTGTAGAAACTTGGATGCAAGTATTAGAGCAGCAAGGAAAGTCCTCCGAGGACAGAGGAGTGGCGAAGGCAATGGCGGCAGAGGAATTAACGGCTTCGGCGGAATCTTTCGACGTTTCGCATTCGAATGAGAATTATTACTCGTTGACTGGGCAGAAGGAAGCGATGTATCATTCTGTAAGACGGTCGGAGCATCCGAAGTGTCAAATGGATCCAGTAACATCAGATCCGTTCGTATGTCATTCAGAACAGACGAATCCATAGTGAAATTGGGCTTCAAATCTTCCATATCCTCTTTTGAAATTCTTTCGTCCGATGTCAGTTCGCGTTGCGCTCCTAAGCCACGCTTCTCGTTTTCTACGAGCTCTGGCACCTTGCCCCGAACCGCTTCGATATAGCAGAGCGCCGACTGCAGGACGCTGCATGTTGTTCGCGAACGGCGGAGCACTTCCTGTACAAAAGTTCTTATAGGAACGAGGTCTTTTTCGTAGACGACGGTGGAAGCGTTGCCGAAATGCTCGGCAAGAAATGCAGATGGTAAAATGGCTGACGTCGATGAAGACGTAGAAGGCATCTCCGCGGAAAACGCGGGAAGTGGGGAGGGCAAGGTGCTGGGTGAACGTGGCGAAGGAAGTTGATTCACCGGTCGCTTCAACATTGGATATTGAGGAGCCGTCAATGATGGCTGTTTCGCCACCACCGTGATGTCGGTCTGAGTCGAGAAAACTGCAGGGATATTTTCGGGTCGCCATATGTCTGTCAAGCTCTTTACGGCTTGATCTGAAAAAGTGGGGCGTCAGAATATGAACCAGGAAGGAAAATTCTAACAAATATCGCCTTTGCATGCATGCGTCTTGCGAAGTTGCCTTAAATGGAAATTCTTGACTCACCGACGAGGGACGCCACGTAGTTTGCTTTCGTTAACTGTGTTTTCTGGGCTTGCGTCTGTTTCAAGCAGGAGGGTGCCGTCTGGTGCAGTGCGGAGGCCAGTGGATGTGGAGATTGCGAAAAGGTTGAGGTTGGTGAGATAGAATACACGGATGGAGCCGGGGTGATTAAATAAGACTCTTGTGAATTGAGATGATGTTGTTGGCTGGATGATGAAGATGAGAGGAGTGCATAGTTGGGTGTAACGACGCCCGTAACTGGGCAACGAGGAGGAGTGTAGGGATGCCATCGAGCGTTTGTTCGGGTCGCCCCTGCGCCCCGGTGGGCCATAGAATGGGGAATTGATTGCATATGGATCAAGAAAGCAAACCGATAATAAGCCTTCACGAGAGATGCAGAAGAGTTTAGCGCATAAACAGCACAAAGAAGCAATGAAAAGTTTGATAAAATGGATATAGTGAAAAAGGCTGAGCTGGGAGTATACGAGCAGATCAAACGCGCGCACTTCACAGATCAGATGAACCACTCGCGCTCGCCGCGAACATCGATGGGGTGGGTAATAGTGGATTTGGTAGCGTAGAATACGAGTCCTGAAGTAATGTATGTGGAAGAATCGACGTTGGCGGGATAGAGTGCGAGCGGGCAAAAACGGTTTATCTTTGAAGTATACATGTTTGACTCCGGTGAGTCTAGTAGGACGTTCCGAAAGTCTATCGACCTCCGGTCAGTCCTCGTCAGAGAGCCTCGCAAGCGTTGCGATTAGGCTCTAATAGACCTTGAGAAGGGGACAGACGAGCGGAAACAGCGAGGCAAGCAGTGGAGAGAGCCTGTAGATAGGCAAGAGCGGGTCAGCAGGCGTAGGTTCAGAGTCGTGGGCCACGCTGTGGACCCAGTGTGTTTAAGGAGTCAGGAGCCAGGTGTGACACCTGCCTAATGCGGTAAATCACCACGAGTCACACTCGATTGCAACGGGATTGGCCGATCACTTCTCCTCTCCTCTCGGCGTTTCTCGGCTCATCCATTCATACTTTCGTAACTACTTTAGTACTCTGGCCTCCTCAGCAATTATTTGCGCGTTATTCTCACTCCAGCTCGTCTTATTTTTTCTTTGTTTCGCTTTTGTCTTGAGCCGTGCATCGCCTGCCGTTACACCTGCTTAAGTTTATCGCGGCGGTTGACCGTACTGATCCAGCCGTTCCCATCACTGATCATCCCTCTATTCACGCACACGCCATCTAATGCACATCAACCCCCTAAGTTTGCGTTCCTTTCCCTCATCTCCATCATTGCGCTCCTGTTTTGTCCCCTTTGTCCACCTCGTTCGGAAGTACTCACTTTGCCGCATTTAAGACATGCAGCTTGCCTCTTCCGTTATTGCAATATTACATTACAACACATGCTACATCTATTTCTCGCGATGGCTGTGAGATGGAGACGTTGTTGCTGTCACCTGTTGTTCTTGTTCCGTCAATTGACTGAACGATGGCCCGAACCGGAAACACAAACGGAATTGTTGTGTCACGTCGCCGCCGGTGTGACCGGAAGCGAGTCAGGGAAAAAATTTAGACCGCCGCGACTGCACCGGTTTCCACTTTTGCCGTGCCACACGAGATATGACTCGACTGCGCGCCTCCGCTCCCCTGCTTTCGGCCTGGCTTTGCTCGGGCACTGCACGCAGTCAACTTGTGTCAAGAAGTCCTGCAATAGTGTGTCAACGACATGCAAGAAGATGAAAAATGCAGTTTTCAGACTCACAGTGCTTTACTATCTCCATCCGTGTAAAGTAACTACAGAAAATACGAGAAGAAAAATGGATCACCGCGCGTTTGAATCTAACAGCCATCGGAAATCGCGCAATCGTGCACCAATGCTAGTTCTCCTGCCTATCCCAGTGCGGAGCTCCTTCTGATAGCTATACTTTTCCTAGCTTCGCTTCGCGATATCTATCTGTATTTCATCGCCGCATCTTTGACCATCTTGACGCATCTATTCTATTCGCACTCCTTTTCTAGTGCTTCTCGATGGATTCACAGCCTTCCTCTGCCTATCTGAGCACTGTGGTCTTGCTACCTGAATGATCTATCAGGCAAAGTGTAAAGCACGTTCCTCATTCCTGACGTCAGTATCACGGTAGCTACCTCTCCTTTATGGGTCCCTTTACTGCAGAACTTCATTAATGATGATGATAATGTGAAATCTAGACGAACATGGCGTAGGGTTGCCAATATAAATGTGCGCTTGTTCAACGTGGTTCCTGTCCTATTCTCATCAGTCGAAGGGAAGCGAACTGGTGGTACGCAGATATGTACATCTTCCTTCGTATTTGAGACGCTCTGCGCTGTCTTTAGTAGAGTCTTCCGACTAGAAGTTCGGCATATACAGGAAAATTTCGCGCAAGAAAGATGCTCTTCTGGTGTGATCGTCAAACGTCAATACGGTGCATGTAGCTATTCATTCCTTCATACATACAGACATCCTCATGCAGTACACACTTCGAGTCTACCACGCTTCAACGCCCGAAGAGATGCGGCATGCACACACTTCTCAGCGGAGAAAGAACGGTTTCATTGAAAGATTGAAAACCACCGTTCTTACTCCTTTCTTCTTCATGCCCAGACTCCTCCTTATCGGTGTGGCTCGCCCTTTATTCTTCCTCCTTTGACCGTTGTGCAATTCCCGATGATCGCTCTGCTCACGCTATGGCCTGCGGGCGCGTCACTCCTGTGTCAGTATTGATGCGGCGCTTGTCGCGAGCTTGTTTATTTGATTTGATTCGATTTGATTCATGCATATAGATCTTCATAACTGTTGCCTTTATTCGGTATTCGCCTTCAAATATGATGGACGAGCTCCTTGCGTAGGCCGGAAGAGTCATCACGCTTAGGCCACGGAACTGATTTTCTCGAGGCGATTGCTCACGAGAGGCAAGGAGCGGCTCCTTGTAATTCGGCTTTTTGTCGCAACGCTCACGGGCGAGACACTACCAGAAACATGCTGCTGACTTGGCGTCGCAGTGGCGACCTATCGTGTACGGAACACGTGGTGTGCTGATTCACTCCCCCTGGGAAAACCTAGGTACAGGGAGATGTGTGCTCACGAGTGCTTTCGCCGAGGTACACGCGTCTCGACGCCCATATGCCGGGCCCTGTCATTGCGCCCATGGTAAAGGCATGATATCAGCACACGGATGATAATGATTCCGATGACTGAGTGACTGACTAACGCACGTCTTCCTCACCGTATACGCGAAGGCGACGACGGCCATCGTGTGTAGGCAAGTTCACTCATACATTCAACGCCGAAACCATGTAACACGGGTACACTCTGTTTTTTTACTCATTCATGCATATTGCCTTGCTCATGTTCATTCCTTAGACACTGTGTGTTGTGTTCGTATGGAATGTGTAACGGAATGAGCCCTTTGTTTCCTGGAGTCTGGCGGATCCTGAATAAGCTACATCGCTCCCTGGACCTGGATGTTGTAATGAATGTGACTTGAAAGAGTCCGGCCCACCGGGTTTCATCACTCAGCAATGCTTGAGGTTTGCGGCATTTCTAACAGGTACATTCTAATAATTTATTACTTTTTCAAACTCAGCGAGGACGACGGTAATGAAGGGAAGAAGAGCTTGAGCAGCTAGTCAATCTGGGTTTGGAAGAACGATGTTTATGCCAGGTTTCCGAGCTCAAGCCATCATCATCCTCTTCATGTTCATATTCTCGCTGACATGGGCATCCCTATTGGACAGGTATCTCGACGTCTCATCGGTGGCCCCGTGCTGGTTCATATTATCTAGTCACTCTCATCTCGACGGTGCGTCGGACAATCGGACATGTCTTCCTGTGCGCCAAGACATAATTCCACTCGAGGCAACCCGTCCAACCCGTTCCTTTCGGGCTCTCCTGTGCTCCCGCAGTTGGTACATCGCCTCGGTAAATGAATGTTCTTGCAAACATTTCATGCAATGTTCCCGGAGCTCGATGTCCGAGATCCATTCTCTACTACTCGTCTCACGACAAAATTGAGAGAGAGTAGTCAGTGACACCGCCCAAAATCAAAAGTACACAGCCATGTAGTTGGATCCGTGCTGCGGAGACTTGGTGGCTCAGGTCGGCCCCTATTATGAGTCTGAGTGAGTAAGTGCAATCGGGCAGATCGACAAAAGTAAATCACTTTGTCATCAAGCTTTAGCATCGGAGAGGCACCAAATTATTATTAAGTCTTAATTGTGATAGCACATGAGTCCACGTGAGTATCAGTGGCTCTGAACAAGTCATCGAATTCTCTTGGTCACCACTAGCTCAGATGAATAATCTAATAACGCGTACTGCATCTTAACGGCTATCATCATGGCGCTCCAATATCATTCTAATTGGTGGGCGTCAGAGCCTATCGTAGGTCCTCAAGAGGCCACAAACGTTCGATCTTGTAAGTTTTTTCTTTGCCCCAACTGAGCGGTGGTAACTCGTCTCGATTGATATTGTTCCTCACTTTATAATAGAACTCCATTTCGGTGTGTTTGAATAAACGTCAATGGCGACAGCAATATTGCTTCAGGTCTGACCACTACTGTAATTTGGAGCGTAAGCTATCGAAGTGTTTGATATGTGTCTTACGTATATCTTAAAATAGATACTATAAGAGACAGCCTGCTCATGTCGTACAGCATGAACGAATCGTCTCTCAAACTTAGTCATAATTAGAATATATCAGAGTTCTGGCCTTCTTGTGCGAGACTTATATCAGGTAGGTTTGCATTCCTAACCTAAACTTCATCGTCGCTACAACCCCAAGCACAGCATGGACATGAAGGCGACTAATAGTGGAATGGTAATTTGTAACTTGTTACCGGGTAGAATAAAAGGAAGGGTATATTAGAATCCCATCAGGGAAAGCGGAAAGATGTATGAAGGGAGGGGGAGGGAGGCTCAAACGTTATAGCTTAGTGACAGACGTTCAAGTTGAAGAATTTTCCCAGAGGCGGGTTGAACGTATAGGCATCGATATTCTGAAGCCAGCCGTTGACAAACTGATGCAAGCTGGAAAAGAAATACAGTCAGGCCTGGGAGGAGAGAGTGGTTAAGGAAGGCGACGTACTAATCGCAATTGTTCTGGCATCTGCAACAGTTAGTATTTGCGGCAGCTGTCGCTCGGTCCTACAACGCCCAGAAAATCAGCTTCTCGAACCTCAAGGTCATACGGAGATTGCAGTGGCTACTCACGTAGCTAAGGCCTCTAGTCCAGCCATTGTACTGTCCAATCGTTAAAAGAACATCGCCATTATTCGCAGCAAAGTGTCAGCAATGTACTTCGCTCCAGTCCGGATATTAAAGTCCTTTCACATTGTTCGTGAGATACTACTGCCTCTCGGTACAATGATAAATATTGTAAACTTACGGGTTCTTTGCAGTTCCCACCTGGGGCACCTCCACACTTATCCCATGTAAGCTGCATGAGACCTTGCTCACCCGCTCCACCGACTGTATCCGGCCTGCAAGAACTCTCCTGCATAGCAAAGGCGGTAAGCATTATCGGAGGAACTGAAAGGCGAGCAGAATTATAATTTCTGCACGAATAGAATTAGGCAAGACTAACTATTGAACTGTTGTCCGTATTGGTTGAACAGACCAATGAAGTCGGAGCAAGCAGCGAAAGGACCATTAGTATTGAGATCGGCGGTGACGAGGTTATCAATGCTGATGTACGGCGGGTTCCAACCATCACCAGTCAAACCGCAATTAAGCCAGTCAATATTACCATTCGGACCGCTGGTAGCAGTGATCTCCTCTAGATAAAGTATCTAATGAGTGACTAGGGTAACCATTTGCGGAAAGAAAAAACATACTGGTCGCGCCGATATCGCCGCAATTGGATTGTACGTTAATGAGACCATCGGGAACGACGTTCGCATTGACCGGCTGTGCGGGCAGCGGTGAAGGCGAACTGTCGTTTTGCTCTGGTTGTGCTTGGGACTGGTCGGGGGTGGGAGTTGCAGACCAGGTGGAGGAGGTTGAAGTAGACACCGCAGTGGAAGAACTGGAACTTGGTTCTCGGATCTTGCATCTGCTGGAATCCTTCGTTTGGCGCCTCACTTTCGCGGGACTCACGCTGTTCGCAGCGGATCGACGCTGAGCAAGGCGACGATGCGAGGTAAGATGTGCTAAATTGGCTGGTGGCTCATCGAACGACAGTGATGCCTGAACATTGACAGCCAGGAGGCAAGCCAGAACGAGAGCGGAAAGTGTACGAAAAGGCATCATTGCCAGAGATTAAAAGGAGGGTAACGATTCAAAAGAGTGTAAACAGAATGCTGACAGGGACTAAAAGAGAAATCCAGGCGGGATTGAAATGAGGGAGTTGGAGGATGAAGGCGGAAAACGAAGGTCGTCTGCCAGTGAAGACGCAGGGCGGAGAGCACAAGCCGCTGAGGACTTTTCGGCTCCAAAGTCAAGGCATACAGGTCTAATGTTGATGGCCAATGACCAGGGCGCGCCTGCCGCTCTGTTGTCGCCAAGCTAGCCGTGATCCTTTGGACGCACACTAGGACGAATCTGAATAATTTCCAGATGTCCATTTTAGATCATCAGTCCTTGCAATAATCACTCGATCGAGGCGCTTTATCATGAGCATCTGGTCCGTCCCTTGAAAGTAGGGATTATAAGAGCACAAAACAATCAAGATGGAAATGGACAATATTACAGTATTTTTACAGGATTCCTCTCCACGTATCGGTCCCTACCCGAAATGGGAGGAGAACTGTTTGAAACAACAGAAAGATGCCAAGTCTTTGACACGCGATCGAAGCGGCGCATGTCAATACCGAGTGAATCGGGATAAGAACAGCCATGCAAGCGTGATCCGAACGATCAATACAGCACGCTAGAATATTATCATAATTATGCTCCACGCTCGCTTCGCTTGGCCAAACCGAATTGATATTTTTTTTCAACTTCAACACAACTCATGAACCAGAAAACATAAACTCATGTATGTTGCCCGAGATCATGACGAAACCTCCTTTCGAGGTAGAGAGAGGACGGGATCGGGTAGCGGTTGATGTCGGGATCGGCGCGCGCGACGGAGAAAGTATACCGCACGTGATCCGAATAATCCCAACGTCGACGTGTCCTTTGTCCAAAATTAAGCAGTTATACCCATCCTCTGCAATCGTTCCCACCTTGCACTCGACCCCCACCTGGACAATAAGAGTGCGCTACGCCTCGTCTTAGGGATCGAACCCTGAGATCGTTTTTTGCGTTGCATACTGGCTTCGAGCCGCACAATGCTACCTACTACCTTGCTTCTTGTTCTTGCAAGCATTGTATCCGCTCAGTCTTCGGACAAGTCATTTCTTGGCGAGTCGATATTAAGAGAAAATCAGGTTCAAAATGTGCTTGAGCATCGACTTGCGAGCGAAGCGGAATGCAAACATATAGTGCGTTCTTGTTTTCTTTCTGTTCGTTTGCCTCAACCTGACGCGGTGTTCACGTGTCGCATAGCCTACAGGACCTATCGAAATGACCCAGTGTAACTATGAATCTATAGAGAGTGTCGAGGAAGACGTTTACAAAAATCTGCATGAGCTTGTCGCGACGCCCTTCTTCCGTCATTTCAGGGTGAGTGCAGATGTTGCACACGCCACGAAAAGTAGACTGACGCGCATTAGGTTGACCTGTACCGTGAGTGTCCTTTCTGGGAAGAGAATGGCTTCTGCATGAACCGGGAATGTGGTATAACTACTGTTGATGAGGTGTGTTACCCTCTGATGATATTATTTTACCGAAATTTATCAATTGTATAGAGCGAAATTCCAGAGAAGTGGCGAGCCGCAAGTCTAAGCAAAGTAGAATTACCACCGGAAGAGCTCGTGCGCCGTTTCTATCCGATGTTGCGTTTGAATCAATCTCAACGTTTAATTAGCGTAATTCACTTCCTGGCTGTTACTATAAAGAGTCAGATTATTGCTTCCTGGATGACCATACTGGTAAGTAGTCCAGACGCCCGATTCAGATTTTCTTACTGAACGATTTTGCCTTAGAGGGGGATCATGTTGATTTAATCGCAAATCCTGAGCAGTTCACAGGTTATTCAGGTTTTCCTGCGAATCGTATTTGGAGTACTATTTACAACGAGAACTGCTTTGGCATCTCCGAATTGGACCTCAAGGCTAAAGTCGATAGCGCTAATTCTCCGACCAAATCTTCCCTGAATGAGGCTCAACAGTGCCTGGAGAAAAGAGTTTACTACAAAATTATCTCCGGTGGGAATTTTTCTTATCTTTGCGATTCAAAAGTGATAATCATCGTTGTCCCAAGGCCTACACGCTTCTATCTCGATTCACCTATGTCATGACTGGTTCAATCAAACCAGTGGTCAATGGGTATGTTTCGATATTTAGACATTTCTTTTCGTGTACTGAGGACGGTTGATTAGATGCCAAATCTTGAATGCTTTGTATCTCGCGTTGCCTCCCATCCTGAGCGACTGAAATACGTCTACTTCAATACGGTTCTTGTGCTGCGCGCAGTCGCTCGTCTTGGTCCTTACCTCTCAGCGTATGACTACTGTTCATGCAACTCTGAGACCCACGAAGAGGACAGATTCACTCTCGATAGGCTGAACAAGGTAATCGAAATTGCTCAAAATGTGGGCCAATTCGACGAATCGTCTCTGTTTAAAGGTGAAGATGCCAATGTGAGTCGTGGCCTTATCAGAATGCCAGCCATTTGTTTTGACTTGTCGTAAAAAGATCGTGAAGGAAGAGTTCAAGGCACACTTCCGTAATGTTTCGCGCATTATGGACTGTGTTGGCTGTGATAAATGCCGCTTATGGGGGAAAGTCCAGACGACCGGTGTCGCAACCGCATTGAAAGTTCTGTTTGAAATGGATGAGAAAGCCCTTGAGTAAGTAGACCCGTGTCCACCTTCATGCATGCAATCCGATCGATAAAATCTGTTGCAGTCCTTCTACGAATTCAAATCTCCTTACTCGGTTAGAAGTCGTAGCCCTCATCAATACTCTTCATCGCTTCACCGAAAGTCTCGTGTACGTAAACGATTTCCGTAGGATGTGGGCTGAAGCTCCAAATGATGAGTCCCAAAAACTCATCAAGGAGGCAGAGAAGGCTTTGACTGATGCTGTAAGTTTCTCTTGTAGAATATCGAAAAACATCATAACTGACGTTCCTGAAGCCTCAGATTACGCCATCTCCCGACCCGCTACTTCTCCGCACTCATGACGCAACGGAAATTCCGAGCCGGCGTGACCTTTACAGATTATGGAAGGAGCGCTTCTGGAGTTTTATCTCCTTATGTAGACAGTGCACGAGCGATTGCCTAAGCAGCTGCCGGCGAGTGGTCGACTCGATTCTTGAACTCGTGTACTCCTCCTTCCAGTCTTTTAAGACTGATAAGAGCGCAGCTCCGCACAGCGATCTCTAGATTAGAAATCCCCTTAATTATATAGCTGTTTCGATGCTGTCGAAAGGAATCTCAGCTCATTTGTAGATTATGTAGACATACAAACACGTATATTTGTTTTCTTTGTTATTGGAAAAAATAGTAATTTGATGTGAATTGAATTATTACTGTAAAATCCGGATTTCACACGGTCACCAACGTGTCGATCGCCAAAAATCCAGCGCGGATTGCACACTCATTCTCTTTCCACATCTTGCGAACGTCTTCATCTGCTCATCGAGAGCGGGTTGGATTTTCGCTTAGGTTTTTACCGTCAGGCAACTCGTATCAAGGACATTTATCACTGCTATTATGGCTACGCTTTCTGCTGCAGAGCTCCAGGCAAGTCCCAGCCCAGCACAATCTGCTGCGGTCACATTCACTTCAGTGTAGACTGACACGTATTGGACGGTGCTGCAGAAGAAACATGAGCTCGAGGGAGCCCCGGATCCGTTTCCCTCTCTCGGCGGAGACTCGTCCCCTGCGACGCCAAAGCAACGTAATGGTACAAGGGATGCTGAAATCGACAACTCGGAGCTCGCCTTCCCTTCGCTCATGCCCACCATGCCTTCAAAGCAAGCAGTTTCCGCATGGGGTCCGTCTCCTACCAGTCAACGCATTGCGCCTGCGGTCCCCATGCAGTCGTTGCATACAGAACGGTTCACACTCACGGCGGCAGACATTGACCTCTCAGGTCGCGATGGTCGTCCGGTGACGATCCATGACGCGCTAAAACAGATGTCGGCTAGGCACCCTAAGGTCCGTGCGGAGGCGAGCTCGGCGAGCGGCAGTGGTGTACGCCAGACAGAGTTCTTTCTCAAGTCGGAGTCAGCGAAAGAACTCGAGCGTGCAAAGCGGACACTCTATTCTATTATTAGCCCTCAGGTCTGCAGAGCTAGGACATAGTTGTGCATGGGTAGTGCTTAATAATGTTCACAGGTCTCCGTCGTTCTGAATGCTCCCGCGTCTACGATTGCTACGATTATCGGTCCCAAAGGTATGACTCAAATTCTAATTTTAGTACGGGCATCTCAATACTTGTAATTTAGGTGCTACTCTCAAGCGCATCCGTGACCAGACAAATGTTAAAATCGATATCCCGCGCAAGGAAGAACTGCCTCAAGTTCACGTCAATGGTAACGGTAACGGTGCTGCACATCCGACAGACGAAGACGAGGAAGAAGAGCCTACTGTACCGATCACGATTACTGGTTCAAAGCCCATGGTTCAAGAGGCCCAGGTTGAAATGAAGAAGATCATTGCGACTAAGACCTCAAAGACTACCCAACGTGTTCGCGGTATCCCTGAAAACATACTTCCTTTCATCAGGGCGCGTCGCTCTGAGTTCTTAGCCGAAGCAGAGAACGACCCGGACTTCAAACTCTCCATGAATGCCGCTGCTTTTGAAATAACAGCATCTGGAGATAGGGAAGCAGTTGTACATGTCGTGGAGAAGATCAAAGCTACCATTGAACTCTTGAAAGATGACCTCACAACGTTCTCTATCACTCTTCCAAAGCGCCAGCACAGGTTGCTGATTGGTGCAGCGGATGAGATCATGGCAACGAGCAAATGCGCGGCTGTTGTTCCTCCTCCCGAGGATCCTAGCGAGCAAATTATCGTATGGGGAAACCGCAATGATCTTCCGACTGGCATGGCGACTATAATGCAAAAGGCGAATTCACAATACATTCACGAGTTCCCGCTACCTGGTCCGTTTGCATTCTCAAAGCAGATAGTCACATACATGAAGAGAACGCAGTACGCCAGAACGTTGGCGGAGTCTCACAATGGTGTCTCGGTTTACGCTCCTCCGGCGGGAGTTTTAAAGACTGCTAAGTCTCTGAACATCGATATAGCTGGTGACAAGCCAAAAGTCGATGAGGCAATCCAGGACCTATCTCTTTTTGTTGCCAACTTGATGGGTGCCACAAAGGAGGCAGAGATTGACTGGGTTCTTCATCGTGTGTTGATCGGAAAATACGCGAAGAAGTAAGTTATCGGGCCTTCTTTAAGACTTGACATTAACTATTTCTATAGGATTAAGCAACTTCAGGACAGCCATAACGTGCGACTCTTCTTCCCTGAGGAATCTCAGGAAGAGTCTACCGTCCTACTTGTTTATGACCCCGCTAACCCGTCTGCGTCCCGTGACATGGATGAAAAAAGCAAGCATCTTGCTGAGGTCGAAAAGGAACTCGTTAAGATGGCTCGCGATGTTGCTGACGTCAAGAGCGAGCTGATTCCTGTCGAAGCAAAATGGCATTCATACGTTGCTGGTAGGGATGGAACTACGCTCAACGCGTATGTCATGTTTGCCTCGCTTTTCGTTTAGTAATCTGAAAAATATATTCTGGGCAGGATTATCGGCGAGGATAAGACTCTGTCAATCAAGATCGGCCAAGAAGCTGGTGGCGAAACTCCAGACTTCATCCTCGTTCGTGGTATAAGTTCCGATGTTGACCGGGCTGCCAAAGAGATCTATACGATCGTTGAGAATGCAAAGAACGAATTGATCGACAACAGCTATGTACGTAACTTGGCAACTGCACGAGCAATTCATCTGTTGATACTTTCTGCAGTCTACGGAATTTGACGTCAACAAAGACTACGTTGGTCGGATTGTTGGAAGCCATGGTTCAGCCATAAACAAGCTTCGGGAGACTCTTGGCGTCAAGATCGACTTTTTCGATGAAGTCGAAGAGAAGGAGAAAGATGCCAGCAAAAAGAAGAAAGGAACTACTCAGAAGGCGAAAGTCAAGGTCGGTCATGACCTTTTGATAAAGCATCAAGACTAAGTATGTCTCCAGATTGTCGGCCGCAAAGAGAACGCTGAGGAAGCAAAGAGACGCATTCTCAGTCAAGTCGAGAGGCTCGTGAGTGTTTGGACATGCCTGCTTTTGAGAATGGACCTGATTCCTAGTACGAAGGCCGATGAAACGTCCGAGATCCTTAAGATTCCCGCCCAGTATCATCCTTCTCTTATCGGTCAAAGCGGCAAATATGTTATTCGTCTCGAGGAGAAGTATTCTGTGAAAATTACTTTTCCTCGCGAGGCGGTGGAAAATGCAGAGGGGAAGACCAGGGAGTCGCTCAAACCTGACGAAGTCCTGATTAAGGGCGGTCGTAAAGGTGTGGCTGGTGCGAAGTCGGAGATCCTTGAGGTGAAGTAAAACCTTCAGAGGTTCGACGAGGAAGCTGACTTGATATCGGTAGGCCGTGGAATTTGAGAAGGAGTCGAATAACGTCGTGAAGTTCACTGTGCCGACCAAGTCCGTTGCTCGCATTCTGGGCCGAGGTGGTGCGAGCATTAACGCGATCAAAGATGAGACCGGTGCCCAAGTTGATGTCGACAAGAGCTCTGACAGTCCGGATGTCACAAACATCACATGTCGTGGGACTAAGAAAGCTATTGCTGCGGCGAAGGCTTCCATTCTCGCGATCGCGGAACAGGTCGGCCAGGAGGTCACTGTCGTCCTAAACATTGAAAGAAGATTCCATCGTTCGATTATCGGGCCTCAAGGACAGGGACTACGCGATCTTATCCTTCGTTGCGGAGGACCTACTGATCCTAAACAGCAAGCGAGTCTAATTCGATTGTGAGTACAATTACTGTGTTGCACCAACGGAAAAATATTCACGAATCTTTTTCAGCCCCCATCAGTCTGAACCATCTGATGAAGTTCGATTACGAGGTGACGCCACGATTGTCAATAAACTTAAGCAAGAGCTCGAGGAGCTTGCGGCTTCCCTTCGCGATCGTATTGTACTTTACGTAGAAGTGCCTCATGTTCAACATAGGGTTCTAATCGGCAGGAACGGCCAGCACCTCAACGAATTGCAGCACCGGACCGGAGCGCAGGTGCAGTTTCCTGGATCACGCTCCTACCATCAGGTAGGCGAGGCTGAGAATGCGGCAGACTTTAAGGATGTCGATCCTCAGAATCTCGTAAAGGTGTCTGGCACTCGTGCTGCTTGCGAGAAGGCTATTAAGGAACTTTCGGTGAGAGAATTGCATTTCATTTTTAGAAGTAAGTTCTAACGTGACAGTAGTCAAGTGTCAAGACTGCCCCTTCTCCCTCCTACGCTTCCGAACCGATTGTCGACACGGTGAACGTTCCCTTGAAATATCATCGCTTCATTACCCAGCAGGGAGGCCTTTTCCGTACGCTCCGTTCGTTTGGTGTGAATGTTGAACAATCCGGTACACCAACGAAGTCGGCCCTTCCTGCTAGACCGCCGAGCGAAAAAGCTGCTTCTGCCCGCATTGATGATGCAGAAGAAGATACTGCAGGCGTTGAATGGCATGTGGTTCCAAATTACCAGGATGCTGAGGAAGGAGAATCCGTTTGGACGCTCAAGGCCCGCGACGAGGCAGGACTTCAGAAAGCCAAGAGCTACATTGCCGATGCCATCAAGCAGGCAGAGGAGTCCTCTCTGGTTGGATTCCTTACTCTTCCTGATCGCACTGCTTTCCCTCGCATCGTTGGTAAGCAGTCATCTACATTGATGGGAAAATTCATGTTCATGTGAACTTCTATAGGTTCCAAGGGGGCCAACGTATCTCGCCTTCGTAATGAGACCGGGGCTGACATTACTGTCAGCAGAGAAAATAACACTATTACTATCATTGGTACGCTTCTCTGCTTTTCCTATACGATGTGGAATCTCATCGTAAATCCTCTTTAGGTTCCGAATCTGCTATCAACGCTGCAAAAGAGGCCATTCTCCGTACTTCCTCCAGCCGTGGCGGTCGCCGCGGCGACTAGAGGACCTCTTGGTTTTCAGTATTGCATATTCCGCAGAATCATGGATGGACGGATTCAGTTTTTTTTGGTTCTTTCTTATTTTCTCCTCTCCAAAGATGAATTCTGCATCTCGCTGTGTCGCGTGCTTTCAAAAGTATATTCGCAGGTCAAAAGTATATTCGCATATCTATAGGGCAATGAGATACTGTCATACAGCATTCGATTTATAGAATATACGTCTGATATTGCGAACAAAGATATATGATAAATTGCGCATGTTGCAAGCACAAAGCAGGAAACAGTCGTCGTTAAGAATCAAAAAATGTCACAATGGAACGCCGTCAATATCATCGTCAGGTATGGGCTCGCCATCAATGGGTTGACCATCGATAGGCTCACCATCAATATCAATAGGTTCACCGTCGATAGGTTCGCCATCAATAGGTTCCCCGTCAATATCGTCAATAGGTATGCCGTCCACATCGTCTTCATCATGTTTCTTTTTGTCTTCTTGTTCCGCATCGCTGTCACCCATGTCCATATCTGCTTCACCCTCCTCATCTGGTGGAGCTGATAAGGCTGAAGCGGCGACTTTGGGTGCCGTGGCAGAAACGGCCTCGGCAGGTTTGAAAGAGCTCTTCTTAAACTTGCTCGCGAAGGCTTGACCTTCGTCCCTCTTCTGCCCTTCTCCATGCTCAGCACCATCTTCATCTTCCTTCCCATCTTTCGTCTCCGTGCTTCCGTCAAGGCGCGACCTCAGAGTCTCGATGTACTCGGGAGGAAAAACAATCCAGTCCTCCCACATGTCCAACACAACTGTAATTTGCTTCTTGAACGTCTCTGCTGTTATCCTACCCGGGAAGGAGTGATATATGCTTGAGAGATGGTCGAAGACGATACCAAGTCGCGCTTGAAATTCTTGTCGGAACTTCCATGCACTAGGGATGGCAGCCGCTGAGTTGTGCAGAATATCACAAATGAGGTGAAGGCGCGCGACCTTGCGCGGAACGGGTGTGCCGTCGACCAGAAGAGACGCAACGATGATATCGCTAACCTATTCATGTCGAAATCAGTATTCCTTCATGTACAACCCCAGAATGATGTAATGAACAGACCTCTGAGGCTGCTTCCGCATGTTCAAGGCTGAATGCCATACAGCGCGCGAGCTCGCCACGTTTTCCGGTCAATGCACGAAGCATGGCTTCAAACCTCTTTCGTGCAAGTCTACCTAGTCTGTTCTTGCGGCCTCGCTCATGCTCGGATTCCTCCGCTGAATCGGTGGAATAGACAGAATTGTATCCCTGCGGATATTTTTAGTGACGGAACCTTGCAGAATGCAATGAAAACTATACCTCATCGTCGAAGCCTTCCACAAGCGCCTCACCTCTAACCAAGGAGCGATACAAGCGGTTCTCAGGCGTCTGTGCAAGTCACCTATATTTGGATCATCCACAACATCGGTGAAGGAGACGGTACTCACAGCAGGATCAAACAAAACTTGAATTTGGGGTTCTGTCGTTCCTTGTCGCGGAGTAGATTCTCAAACTTCTCACCATTGTCCTTCACTTTTAGCGCTACAGTCCGGATGAATTTCTCGGTGTCAGGATCTACGCCTGTATGCCCGCGTCCTAATGGACTACGAGAAGAACGGCGTCTACTTCGGCTCGGGCTCCGACTGCGACTCCAGCCGCGGCTATATCTCCTCCTCGATCGGTCATAAGAGTGAGACCGTGATCGAGTACGAGAATGGGAACGAGAGCGATAGTATCGCCGCCTGCTGCGGCTGCGCGAAGAAGAATGAGAGTAGCTCCGCGCGCGCTTGTATCTACGTGGAGGCGAAAGTGAACGAGATCGATAGCGAGGTCGTTCTCGAGAATAACTTCGACTGCGGCCTCTGTCCCGCTCTCTAGATCGCGACGAAGAGCGTGAATGTGAACCCTTACGTACTGAGGAGTGGCAAAAGATGTCGTCGGAATTACTTCCAATCCAGTAAAAGCAGAGACATACCAACGTAAGCTGGTTTCGCAGCTACTGGTACCGCCTTGCTCCAGCCTACTCTCAAGACCGATCCTCCCCAGTCAAAGCCGTCTATATCATGTACCGCAGTCTCGGCGTCCTTGCGCTTCATAAAGGACACAAATCCGGTGAGTCCACCTGTGCGATTGCTCCGTGCGGCAGTAATGTCTGCTCCCGGACCAACTGAAGGGCCACCACGAGGCCACATGATCTTGACCTGTGAATCATAGAAATTGTTCTGTCAATCTGGTAGAAAGATGCTTTGATTCGACCACGAACCGAACCGACGGGACCGCAGTGTTGTGCAAAGAAGTTTCCGAGGGCCACCTCGTTGATATTAGCAGGCAGATTCGCGACGAAGACATTTGATGTCTGCGCAATTGCGTCAACAAACAAGTACTTTCTTGCTCAAACAAGCAGATTGAACACACCAAGGGGTCGCCACGATCTTTGCTCCCACTCTGTCCTTCGTATGCTGTATGATTAATCAAATAAGACACCCCATCCTAATACCAAAGTAATGACCAGACTCACCTGCAAGCGCCGTTACAGACCTCCCTTGAGCTTTTACAAAATTAATATGCAGCCTCAAACGGAATGTACCACATCATACTGACCTCTGCTGCTTCTTGCGAGTCGAGCCTCCCGTTCAGCCTGTTCTCTATGGTTTCTATAAGTGGAAAATTCGAAAAAGAAGTGAAGGATATGATGACACCTCTTGATTTCCTCCAAGAAGTGATCCATTGCACGTTTACCCTTCGGCCTTGGCGGAGGAGCTGGAGGCGGAGAGACGCGACGCTATCGATGGCATTAGCTCACCCGTGCAAACAAGTGGGAGCGAAGAGACGTACAACCATTTCGTCGTCTTCAAAGGCTCTCATGCCCTCATGTTGCCTCCGCCCTCCTCTCGGATGGTATTCCGCAGGCTCTCCGCCAGCTCGGACAAATCCACCTTTTTTCTCGCTCCCTCGCCCTCAAAGGCATCGAGGAATTCAGCATACGTTTTAGCAGCGAGCTCTTCTTCCTCTCTCCTTTTAGCCTCTTCTCGTTCCCTTTCTTTCTCGCGTTTGGACTTGCGTACGGTGCCTTGAGTATACTGCGAGAGCTTTTGGTCGTCTACTGCTTTTTGCTAAAGATATGACAGACTTAGGCCCTAAGTACGACAGTACGCTGCTGAAAGACGACGTACAGGAATTGGTTCTTCGTCGTCATTATTGAAAAAGGTCGCTAATTTTGTCTTTGTCCTATCCATGGTATTCAAGTTGGCAAGAGGTAGGATACGCACACAAGTGCATGTGCTTGCAGATCGTATACTCGTTTTGGATGAAATAAATAAAAAAAACCACACACGACCAAACAAACAGACTTCTGGACTGGAAGAAAATTCATTCGATAGCTCATTAAATAGAGTAAAGTAAATCACAACCCTCCGTGGTATATGTCATCAGAATTCATCACCGGGATCATCAGAAGTATAACCAACAAAACGCTCGACAGAATCCAGCCTCACAAGCTCTTCGGTTTTCCGCCAAGCTTCTTTCCAAGTCCATCCCCAAGAACCTTGCGACGCTGTCCAAGCATGTACGTGTACATGAAGTAGAGGCCTGCCAGTTTTTGCTCAACACGTAGAATGAACTAAATATATATCTGATTGAACTCACCAGGCCACCAAACTAAGAACAACAATCCGCGAAGGTAGTCATACGGGGACCACAGGTTACCTTTCAACCACGCACTAAGACCTCGAAGTAGGGATAGGGGAGGAGCGAGGAAGGGTAGCGAAGTTGACGAACGCCTCTGAGCCTGCACCCAGAGGGTAGAGAACGAGAAAGGTCGTGTAGCGCAACCACAAGAGAGGGTGGGGTGGGGAGGAGGTTGAGATCAAGGAAAACGCGTAGAACGAATAGCGGATGACTTCGGCGAGCGACCAGGCAAAGACCATGGACGCGTATAACGGGGAGCTTCGCGCCTGCATTTCAGAAAGCCCCAGTGTAAAGTTAGATCAAGATCACTATTGACAAAAGCACGTCACACATACACTTTCGAATCTCTCAACGACGCCCCAAACCAAGAAAATCCGACTTGCTACTTGTGCAGCAGTAGTCTGAATCGGGCTACGAACCCATCCAAGACCAGCATGCAGGACCTCAAGAAGTGCTAGAGTCTGGACGAGCGTCGTCTCGGGGCCAATCACAGCATACGTCGTACTCGCACGAAGGAGCAGAGGCTGAAGAAGCTTCTCTTGCACGCGTGTAGCAGCGCTGGCTCGCGCCTTTGTGCTCGCGGCTTTAGAGAAGGGACGAAGGAAAGACGCGATGCGCGCAGATGCGGAAAGCGGGCGTGCCGCAGCTGCTGCCGCAGATGAAGATGAGACAAAAGATACGCCGAGAATGTGCAGTGTTAAAACGATGAGAATATATGCCCATGAGAGCGCTGAGACGACATTGTACGCGATGAGGTAGTATTTCACTGTTGGAGACGCGCCTACAAAGGCAAATAAAACAGCCGTTCTTGAGAGACTAGCTATAGAAAAAACCGAGCAAACAACGTACCCTTCTTTGAGGGAGCCTCAGCTTCCTGGGCTGGGACAGCTGGTAATTGTGTTTTCCTCGGTGCCATGTCGAAGAAGATAACCAAGTTGGTGAAACGAAGGAGTTCAAATTGGATATTGTTGCTATTTCCACATAAGGTAAGCGCATTCACGTGCCGTTCTGTTATGAAACTCAAGGTTTCCTTCAGTAATTATCAGCCTGAGAGACCAGTCATGCCAGTTTCACCCTTCACTCCGTGAGAGGTGCTATTCAGATTCTCTCTGCCATCGAGATTACGACAAGTGAAGCATTACCTGTGCTCTGGACGGAAGAGAAATCGCGATCTACGGATTTTTTTTCGTATTCAACTAATGCCCACGGCAATTCATCTAGTCCGTCCAGTCCGTCTGAATCAAGCAAAGTCAATGCCATTTTTCGTGGCCACCAACAATATCATCGACGTTTTATATGTCGATTTTATTTCAGACTCGATTGCTTGAGAGCAAACTACTTACCATTAATATTTCGGTGATGTCGTCGTTCTCATCCGTTACATTGAACTACTCGTCGAAGTTGTCTTCGGCCTGTCCACCCTCTTGTGCGCCATCAGTCTCAACTACGTGGGAATCGAGAGACTCATAGACGACCTGTCTGAAATTCTCATGATTGAAATAAACGATGCCTATGGCAGGATTGGCCCATTATTCAAGCAACCTGCGAGGCTGGTTATTCCTTTCTTGAACCTCATCATCAGCAGGATAGTGGGTGGAGGTACCATGGTGTTTCACAGCGCAGTTTGTTGCAGGGACCGTTCACGGTCCCGAGCGGATCTGTTCAGGCTAATGAGAGCGAAAGGCCCGGAGTGCAAAGAATAACGAAGAACTTCATTATGACTAATATTCATTTCGTTCTGGATTCTGATGGACTCTCGTCGGCGAAGGCCACTGTTGTGTGGTGATGCGTGTCCTCTAGGATTTGCGGATTGAAATTAATAATGAGACCTTGTAGGCCTGGAATGACACGAAGACGGAAATTGTGGTTTTGACAATTGTTGTTACAATCGATCATCGGATGTTTTGACGCTCTTTACAGCTATGTAAGGCCTGATAGTTCAATGCATACATGCCATATATTTGAAATACGCATTAAACGAGATGCAATAAATCTTTCCCGAGATCCTAAAGTGTGACTATGTACGATACTCGACCTTACATAAGAGTAGTACAAGAACAAAACATAACCTGTGTACGAGGAAAGAAGTACAGGGAGTGACGGCGTACTTCATTGACAAGACGGACTGGAGAAATCTTCGTGGAGGGGACTATGGCGAACGTGCAGCAGAGTTCAGGGTTAAGCCAATCGCCGGGAGCAGAGACGTAGACTCCGAGTAAATAGGCACAACAGGTAATTCCCGGACTACCCATAGGAACACACTATAGCTTTCTTCATGACGCCTGCTTCACGTCAGCATTCGATGAGTCATCCGAGGAATCCTCATTTCTGAAGTAAGAACTGGGGATACCATCGAACGAGAATCGGAACGTGCGATCTTCCTGAGCAAATGCCGATCCGTTGGGTTTGAACAGACTTATAGCATCCTTTAAGCGTCCCTTTATACAAGCTGTGTTCAATCGTATTGCATCTTGCCTTGGCGACGTTGCGATTTCGTCGACGATTTCTTCATCGTTCGGTTCGATGTCATCTTCCACGATAACAACGTCCATGCCATCGGCGTTGGCGGCTGACGGACAAGACAAGAACGCTTCCTTGAAATGCCCCCAATGCTCTGCAAAATCGCCGAATCCCTGAGGTTTTGGTGCAGCAGTGTCCACAAGATGCGAGTAATTGAGTGCAGACAAGTGCAATGCTTCGGACTGAGAGTTCGTATAGCCTGCTCCAGACAGTGCACGTAGGAATATGAATAACGCGCTAGAGTATTGCACAGTCAGCCGTACGAACAGGAGATTTATCAGAGATTTCAGGCTTGTAAAACCTCCAGCCTGAGCTGTTTCTAAAGCCATGTTGACAAACAAGACTCACCTCGCGAAGGCGATCGTGAAGGGTAGGTTCGCTGCGCTAAGCCGTTGCAGAGAAAGCATACTGAGAATGTCCCAAAGTAAGCTTCCGAGAGAATAAGACCGACTAATATTTATAGATATGGTCAGCCTGACGCCGTTCAAGAATGGGCTGACGTCGTCATTCAGTAGAGGCTAACGGTCCAAATTGTAACCGAGTTCCCTATCCCATAGATCGTTCGCAGGGCAGCAGAGGAATGTGGGCAAGACCAATAATTGGATGTTCAGCTTCGCACACGTACGGGATGAACGACATAGACAGAACGAAATAATATAAGAAAGCGATCATGATAATATTGTGAGAGGATGTAATCTTGTAAGCTAGCGATGAGCATCTCGTTGGATATACGATGCAAGGACAGCGCGGAGAATGCGAATGAACAGGAGGTAGGGACAACGGAGCTTGAAGTATCGCGAGATAACGTACATTGAAGGCAACCTAACAACGATATCAAGGCGTCCGTCGATTTAAATTTGTATTCGGTGCCTCGGCGTCGCCCTTTCTCCGTATAGGAATACCGTCGAGAGAAACTTCGAAGGTACGATCTTCTTGCTTCACCGTCGTACCACTGGGCTTGCGTAGACCCACCGCGCCGCTCAGACGGTCCTTTAGGCAACTGATGCCAACTTTTAATGGCTTTTTCCGTATCATCGTCGGTGAATTCATAGCTTCCCTATTGACCCCATCGGCATCCGAATCCAACCCGTTCCCCCCTACGCCAACAAGCCCTGTGTCGTCGTCGCTGCTAGAATCGGTCGGGCAAGACAGAAAGGCCTCTTTGAATCGCGCCCAGTGCTCTGCGAAGCCGCCGTATTCGTGAGTGTTTAAGGACGAGTCAGAAGCCGCGAGATGCGTGTAGTTGAGTTCCGTTGCGGGCGTTAGCTGAGAGTGAGGGTCTACATAGCCCGCCCCACTCAGAGCACGGAGGAACATGAATAAGGCGCTACAATGGGGAAATAGTTAGCCTGGAGCTTCTCCTCAAAGACGGACAAACTTGAGCTAGAAAGTCTTTGGAGAGTATAGAAAACTGGCGCATGTAACTCACCTCGCGAAGGCGACCAACAAAGGCAGGTTTACTCGCCTGAGTCGTTGCTGGAGGACATGTAAAGTATAGCCCACGCTACGCGACACTGACGAATAGATATGACGCTCTAACGTTACGGGCATGATGGGCGGTCTATTCGGAATGTAAAGATGCAATCAGATAAAGTAGGCGGTCACTAAGAATTGAGAGAAGTGGAAGGATCAAGAATTATATAGGCGAGAATGGAATACAGATGATGGACAGAGACATAGATGCGTTTGTAGGATTAACAACGAACATGAGATTAGGCTTGGCAAGGAGAAGCAGTACCGTACCGTACCGAACCGATCAATGTGCGTCGTCATCACGTTCGTTCATCAAATGCGATCCAGCGGCACGTGTCAAGTCTCTGTCGCCCGCCCTTCAACTTGAAGTTAACTGAAGTGCAGTTGTCTTTATGCTTTACTTCGGGCCAGTAATAAAAGGAATCCTATCCGCGCCTCCGTCTCATACTTTTTGGCGTCGATATGACCTGAAGTTCACGACGGCGACTCTTGTTCAACAACGTCGCTCATTACATCGATTATCAACCCATGCGTACCGTCATCATGAAAGCACGGCGCTTCAATCGCCCCTCCAAAAGGCTGCCTGGAGAAGCTTTTCTTCGAGCTCGAGGAACCAAGCTCGCAGATTTGGTGGCTTCATCTTGAAAATGTCTTTGACGGGTGCAGCGATCTATTTCTCTTGGTCCGTTACTACCCTCGCCTTAATCTACTGGCACAAGTGAGAGACAATTCATTCGACTGCTTGTGGGCAACGAATAAGAATGATTTTTCAGCTTGAATCCGCCGCAACTCGCAGGCTGGCCCGAAGAAGTTCGTGAACCTTTGGTCAACGCACGGGCTGGAATCTATTTTGGAATCGAAGATGAAATCTTGGGCAATCTTAAAAAGTAATCCATCTATGTACGAATTCCACCATCAGTCGATTATTAACTAGATACTCTCTTCTGATTTAGAGCCTGGATAGCCGTACAGAATGTCCCAACAGGACTGCTCAATCCAGACCCTTCTGTGAAGATGTTGAGCGTTGCTATCTGGTTTTCCGATCAACTTGAGAAAGCCGGACAAGCATATAGAGCATATGAAGTCCTATGCGATGCAGTCGATTTGTATCACTCACGGTTTCAGACTCATTCTCTTCCCCGTAAGTTGACTGGAGCGAAAGACGTCATGAACAGATCATATACTAACTTTACATGGAAAGTTACGAGTGATTCTGCCAACACGCTCAGTTCAGCGGACTGTGAGGAGAGGCGCTACCTCATTTCAGTGTTGACGAAGCTTGCAATCTTGGCAGAAAAGTATGAACCGGCCGCCGAAGGGAAATGGTTATCTCATGCACTTCGCGAGATTATACCACTGCTTCCACTTTGTCAGGGTCTTCCAAAGGCGTTATACGACGTGATGACTTCGACCGAGAGTCTCGCAGCTGTTGATGCATGCTTCTCTGGCATCTCACACCTCGTGGACTCCAGTCGCGATCTGTCAGCTTGTTCTGCGGAGTCCCAGCAAATCGAGAACAATTCGGCTCCTACCCATGACATCCCTGAGGATGAAATTACCCCGGAAGACGAATTGCTTTTCCTTCCACATTGGTGTTCACCGGATCTAGTTTCTTCGATTGTAACTCCAATCGAGCACCTTGGTGTGTATGCTGGCAAACACGGTGACCGGAAGTACGTGGATTTTGAGTCTCTGCAATCAAAATACTGAGGTTCTGCTCAACCAGAATCGCAGTAGATGCATTTCGTGCTGTGATTAAATTATTCGCACAGCAACTTGCTCCCACTGCCGATAATAATGGACAGTTGATAAGAGCGGAAGTGCTCTTGCGTTTATTGAAAACAACGAATCGTCGGATGGAGTTTTATCTACGACAAATGGAGACTGCGAATGATCTCACGGAATGGACTGCCTATCTAATGCACGCAAAACTTGATGCTTCTTGTATACCACACTACTTAAATCTAACAGGACTCGAAGGGCCTGACGCCAAGACTTCCGTCAAGAAAGTGCACGACAGGAATGATATCCGTTTGGCAGAATTTGCACTGGCGAGGAAAAACCTGGCGATTTTTTATGAGGTGAGACGATATAATGGCCCCAGATGATTATTTACTCACAATTTCTCACTAGAAAATTGGCGAAGCTGATTTTGCTCTAAATCTCTATCAAACGTCATTGCGATGCTGGGAGCTATCTGGGCACCATGCGAAGTACCAGGGAATGAAGGATGTACAGGAGCGTATCGAAGCGCTGAAACAGAATATCGCGGAAGAGAAGGCGTCTATGGTTTATCAAATAGAATCAATACTTCTGAAAGCGTCGCGGAGAAGGATAAAAGGGGGATTCCGGGATAACAGCTCGGAAAATACAGATTCAACTACATCGACCTAAATTTCCTTGAATATCAGTTTTTGGAATTGCTCGTGAATGTTTGCCTTTCTTTTGTATGTTCCTGTCGTATCTTGCTTTGCAATTTTACTTCTTGTCCACGAGGAACAAAGAATTCTAATTTTATAGGTCCTATGCGGATTCAATCTCCATGTTGCATCGCAATTGGTTTCGTCAGTTGATATGACTGTTCCAAACAACTCCTGGTATTTATCCACTGATTTTTTTATTTTTTATTTTCTGATGAAGATTCTCAACTACCACTTGTTGCTCCTGCGGAATGCTCGTTAGGGTTGAGAAATGGTTACGTAACCCACTACACCAAGCTGCCGCTGGCGAAGAAAGTTGCATGTGTCAAGCTTCTATAAATATTCAAAATGCATCGATCTGCTAAGATCTTCGACTTCTTCCGGGGACCGTCACGGTCTTCAGCTCGTATACTTAACCTAAAGTGCAAACGTCTTCCACTTGTCATTATTTCTATGCGATATTTCATGAATCTTCTGAAAGCACCGGTGACAAAGCGCAACCTATCTCCTCATCCACTAGCATCTCATACTACTGTTTGGTCTCGATACGACCTGAAGTTCAAAACGACAACTTTCACCCAACAACGTCGCTCTGCACATCGATTGCTAGCACCTGTGCGCTGCCATCATGGAAGTACGACAACACGTCAATCGCCGTTTCAGAAGAATGCCTGGAGAGGCTTCTCTGCGAATCCGAAAAGCAGAGCCCGTAAATTCGGTGGCTTTATCTTAGAATTGTCTTTGACGGGTGGCTTGCTCTATGTCCTCTGGATCACTACTTCTTTCGCCTTGGTCATTTGGCATGGGTCAGATACTGTTCACTAAGCTATATATGGTCAACAGGAATGAACTATTTCTCAGCCTGAATCCGCCTCGACTTGTAGGCTGGCCCAATGAAGTTCGGAAGTATTTGTTTGAGGCACGAATCGGAATCTGGTTGGGAAACAAAGATGAAATCTTAGACAATCTTCAAGAGTAATTCATCTAGTTATGTGTTCCTGTATTGATCATTCATTCACTGCACATTCTCTTCTGATACAGAGCTTGGACAGCCGTACAGAACATTCCAATTGAACTTCTCAATCCGGACCCTTCCGTGAAGATGTTGAGCGTTGCTATCTGGTTCTCCGAGCAGCTTGAAAAGGCCGGACAAGCATACAGAGCATACAAAGTCCTATGCGATGCAGTGGATCTGTATCAGTCACGCTTTCGAATGTATTCTCCTCCCCGTGAGTTGCCCAAATCTGGAACTGTTATGACTAGCTCATATACTCGTTTATTACGGAAAGTTGAGAATGGTCCTACCAACATACTCGGTCCAGTGAATACTGAGGAAATGCGCTACTTGATATCAGTGTTGACCAAGCTTGCAACACAGGCGGGCATATATGAACCGACGGCCGAGGGAAAATGGCTATCACATGCACTTCACGAACTGATACCGCTGCTTTCACATTATCAGGATCTTCCAAAGGAGAAACTATACGACGTATTAGTTCGCGCTGAAGACCTCGCAACTGTCGATTCGTGCTTCTCTGGCATCTCCGTCTTCGTGAACTCCGGACTGAATCAATCAGACAGCTCTGCCGAAGCCCGAAAAATGGAAGATAAATCGTCTCCCGATCATAACATTCCAGAGGATGAAATTACTCCGGAAGACGAATGTCTTTTTCTTCCGTTTTGGTGTCCATCGGATCTGATGTCTGCAATTGCAGTCACGATAGATTATCTTGGGGTGTATGCTGGTAAACACGGAAATTTGAAGTACGTATTAATTTTGACTCATCGACATCAGTTTATTGAGATATGGTTTATCGAGTGTCGCGATTGATGCATTTTATGTGGCGCTTCTGCTGCTTTCCCAGGTTTATATTTCTGCTGCCCCCGATCATGACGCAGGATTGGTAGGATGGGAAGTTAATATGCGAGCAATCGAAATTTCAAACCATGAGACGGAGATTTTTCTGCGAATGTTGGAGGCTGCGAGGTATCCAGCGGTTTGGACGGGTTATCTGAAGCTCGCAGCAACTTCCGCTGCTAGGGCACCAAAGTTTATAAGAGAAGGCGGAGTCAAAAGGCTCGACGCGAAGGCTTTCGGCAGGAAAGTTGCTGACAGAAATAATATTAGCTTGGCAGTAGGTGCTGTGGCCTTCAAACATGTGGCATTCGTTCTTGAGGTAAGCCACTATATGCGAGTCAAGGTGCTTCCCAACGCGCGGTACTAACGCTATACTAGAAACTGGGTGAACCCGATTCTGCTCTAGAATATTACCAGTCATCATTGAAATTCTGGGAGACCTCTGAGCACCACACGAGTCACCTGGGGATGATGGATGTACAGGAGCATATCAGAACTCTGAAATGGAATATTGCGGAAGGGAAGGCATCTATGGAGGATCAAATGAAATCGATGCTTCTGAAAGCTTCGCAGGAAGGGTCGGAAAGAGAATCTCAGGATGTCGGTTCGGAGAATATGGATGGAATCAAGTCGATTTGATTTTTTCCTAATTCACTTTCTGGAACTGATCACACAGTATGTATACTGCTTTCTTGTACGTTGCTGTCGCATTCTTGCTTTGCAATTACATACCCTATTCACGAGGAAGAAGAGGCTCTGATCTCATAGGCCCTACACGGATTCAGTATTCATGTCGCATCGAAAATTCGTTCCGTCCCGACTTTTATTCATATTTTGTGTACGTAAGACTTCCATTTTTCGCAAGACAAGAAACGATTACGTAACTTACTACGTCTGATCTGATCTGTCTCCGTGTCCTTGTATCAACCAGTGATGTGATCCACACTTCTCAGCTACAAATGCACTAGTACTGTCTTTGGCGTTTATGATATGTCGGTTTTCGGTGGATTTCTTAGTCTACCAGTACTGGCCAGGGGTGCTCTGTCTGTTCCTCTAACCCGTGTCCATGGATTTCACCACAATTTAAGAATTACTGTGCCTCTCGTCCAAGATCGTCGCTCAATACGATCTTCCTGTGCGCGCCCGCGCCTGATTCATGAATCCAGGCTCCTTCAATGGCAACGACAGAGAGCCTTAAGAAGGTACTACTCCGAGTCGCCAACCACAGAGAATCAAGCGCGCAGATTCGGTCGCCTCGTCTTGAAAGGCGGCGTGGCCCTTTCTTGTTGCTGCTTCGTTGTTGTTATTGCCTCTGCGTTCGTGTATACAGTATGTGAGTCTTACATTGCCTGTATCGGTGTTGGAAACTTACGGGGTGACTTCTTATAGCTTGTATCCTCCGCAATTGATGGGCTGGCCTAAAGAAATCCACAAGCGTTTGATGCTGGCTCGAATGGGGGTAATACTGGCCCGGGCAGGTTTGACTCTGGAACACCTTAAAGAGTGCTTCGTTTTCTGCAAGCTTTGCCGTGTCTTGGTGCTTATATCTTTTCCTCTGCTCCAGGGCATGGATAAGTGTGCGGAATGCGCCGGAGCAAATGCTCCGTCCCAACTCTTCTGTCAAGTTTTTGAACGTTGCGATCTGGTTCTCTGATGAGCTTGAAAGAGTCGGGAAAACTCGTGAAGCATATAAAGTTCTTTGTGACGCCATCCATATATACCGCTCCCGATATCAGAGGCATTCCGGTGAGCGGAATGGGCGATCTCTCCATACTCAAGTTCTGACCTCGCACTTCATGGGCACAGATAACAAGTCTACTGCCGCCCTCGACTCGGATGAGCTTGTGGAGAGACGATTCCTTATATCAGTGTTTTCAAAACTCGCAAGCTTATCTGAGAACTGCGAACCGACTGCTGAGGGGAAATGGCTGTCATCTGCAGTCTGTGAAATGATACCGCTGCTTCCAGTTCGTCAGGGTCCTTGGGAGGAAGTATATGGCATTATTGAGCAATTTGCAACTGTCGATCCATCCTTCTTCGGCGTCTCATCTTGCCTACAATCTCATTCCAATCTGCCGACTGGGCCAACCAACTCTCAGCAAACTGAAGAGGACTCAATGGCTAATCTTGAAGTATCAGAACGCGAAGTTACTCCGGAAGACGACTACCTTTCTCTTCCCTTTTGGTGTGCGTCGGACGTACCTTCTGCGATCGCGATTCCACTCAAGCATATCGGGATTTTCGCTGAAAAACATGGGCACTTTGGGTGAGTGTATCGTAGGGTCTTCATGTCCATCACATTGATCAAGTCGAGTAGTCTCGCATACAACGCATATAAATTTGCGATTCTCATAAGTTCGTAATGGGGGACAGAAAAAAGTGATTCAAGGCTTCAAGGTTGGGAATATGGATTTCGCGCGCTGGAATACCGCAATTACCGAACAGATTTTTTGTTCCGGCATTTGGATATTGCGTCTAATCCAGACGACTGGCGCTATCTGGAACACTATTCTGTCCCTCCCGTTCTCTTACAGAGTCTAAAGCGTGTATACGAAAGCGAGAAGAAAATAGCATGGATGGCACGTGTAGCATCTGTTGAGAAATTGCGGACCTATGGGGAAACTCTTGCTTTGGCGGCGAAACACAAGGCAATTTTCTTGGAGGTAAGCAGATCATATACCTTCCGTACCAAATTCTTCGTCAATCTCATGGACTCAATTCTGTAGAAAGTAGGCAATCTGGATGAAGCTCTGAAAGAGTTCCAATCCTCAATCGAGTTGTGGGGGCTGTCGAAGCGACCTACGAGTAACAAAGAAATACGGGACATACAGGGACGCATCGAGAGGCTGAAACGAAGGATTGCAGAGGGTGATACTTCTGTTGATGATCAACTTCACCCAGATATTTTGATGAGCTGGAAGCGGGTGAAGAAACGTGCTTTAGAAGCGAAGGGATCCCAGGACGGTGGTGCAGCCACTTAGGCATGAACTTTTAACATTTATTTCCCGCTTTCTGTTTTTGCTTTCTGGATTTTCGGTAATTATTTGCTGTTGCTTGGTTGCTTTGCATGTCTAGTCCCTTGCATGGAAGAATCTATCCGCCTGTGTGTTATGCCTTTCGGGAGATGATTTTATTACGATGAGAAATCGCCTCGAACGGGGTGGGACCGAAAACATGATATTCAGCAGTGCTTCATAACAATCACCATTCTCGTCACGCAAAAAAAAATCTCGTGAGGGCGAAATGCAGCGTTCTCCGTGAGGCTTTTCTCAATTCAAATTTTGCATCGACCAAGGACACAAGATAGAATAATGACAATGAACTGCGTGCTCAGGGAGTATAAACGCGGAGCGCATTGATCTCCCAATACGCGTCTGAAAATGCACCCGGATTATAGGCAACGTCTGCAATGTGGTCCAGTAAGAAATAAAATTTCATCCGCGTTTGGAGGTGACCTACAATCTTCGCATTTTCCTGATCCGCAGCCCCATGAATTGAAACGCGGCGAAGCCCAAGGCCCCTATGTGCATGTCAGTCAATGCGCTACTTTCAGAGAGGAAACTAATAGAAGCTTACTCACGCAGAAGGATAAATTCATGATGATATTGTGTGATGCAAAGTGAGAACTGAAGTCGCAGTTATCGGTCGGAAACAAGGCCTGAGGTTCGCCCCAGGAATCTTTCGGTGTTACACTGTCCGAGCTATACTTCACTTCCGGAGGCACATTCGAGTCATAACGATTCCAGAAGTACATCGCGATGCCCCTTGAGGCAGATCGAGTCATGACGAAATAACCTCCGCCTCTGCCGTTTAGCGCCTCGCCAAAGGTACCGTCTGTGAATGATGTCTGGCAGCCTGCATCTTCGTTGGCTTCTACGTCGCAATTATTGTCTCCCGAAGAACTGAACGGCGGTTTAGCCGAGGGCTTTTCAGGAAACGCTCATTCTTTTCTTACCCTTGTTGTGCACGCTGTGGAGGCACTGAGCAACCTTCTGTCGTATGGAGAGACGCAAGATTGTTTGACTGCATGTGTATGCCCTGAAATAGTGTCAGTAAATCATGAAGCCAACATACCAGGATCGCGAGATGCTTACTTCAATTATGTCAACTTCGCCACCACCTGGCCAGTTGTTAGGATCAGCCGTCCAGAAAGCGGGCCATTGCGCGCAACCGCCAGGCATGTGCTTCATATCAAGCACCAAGACCGAGTCGGCATACGTTTTATGCGACACGATGCGGTTGCTGTTACGTCCTCGAGCTCCCTGGGGCACGACGTTCGTGGAGTCAGCACGAATCACGAATTTGTCTTCAGAAGCTATTCGAAAAGTGAGTGGGTTGCTCGATAAGTCTGAGGATAAGTAAAGAGGCTGACCGTATGTCAAATTCTTCTGCAAAGACGTCGCTTGGTCGAGGTAGTTGACGTATCCTCCAGACGGGTCGTAGGTTTCCCAGCTGAATCCACCGAGAAATGAACGCCCGACAAAGTTGTCCCTAAGATGATACGTTTGCGCTTGAACGTGTCGGATGGCGTGAAGCAGTGCCACTGCTACCGCGTTCCCGAAAGTCAGACGAATTGAGACCATGACTTGATAGTAGTAGTTGGTATGTGGGAAACAAAAGGAGTGACTGAAGACACCGAAAGTGAGGATAGCTAAAGCAGAGAGCTCAAAGCAACAGAAGTAAAGAGGCTGGCGAGTGAACTGCATTTTGAACCTAGAAGTCATTTCAAAGTAGACTGGGAATCAGAAGCCCAGAACAGGAAGCAACATCACGGCTGGTAGGGAAAACTCCCTTTCCCTGTATATTCTTGACGCAATAGTCAAATTTGAGGCTTCGACGAATTGCTCGTGAGCTGGTATTCTATGGAGTAACCTTGTTTTTTATATCATCGTAGCCGGGTCTGACTCGGACTTACGGAGAACGGCGAAGACGAGTTGGTCCGCCCACGTGATCGCGTGTGTTCTCCAACTAGTCTCTGACTCTGACCATCCTCTCGGTGTCTTTGTCTGGATTGTGAAGATGCCAGCCCGTTTGTTCCAGACCCAAATGCAACCTCTCGTTCTGCGGCGTTTAATTGTTTTCCTTCTTAAGCCTGCTCTCGATCTCAGGACGACTCAGTCTGCGAATCGATCATGATTCGTCCGACTTCCGCTCTGGTCCTTTCGCTTTCTGCTCTGTGTTCACCTGTGCTCGCTACCTACGATGGTGCGGACTACTACCAAGTTGGAATGCATCGATTCGCGATACGCGATTCCCCAGTCCAGAGGCCGATGACCGCTCCTGCGCAGGCACCAGAAGTAACGTCGGCTCCTGTCTTCAACGCTCACTTTGTGGTATGCCGTAATCGCATGCAATTTCAAATTACCACAATGCCACTTATGCTTGGTTTATTTTTTATTTACTAATAGCAACGTGAGCTCAATAAGGTCGTAGCCAAGTATGAAGCTGCGGCGAAAATATTTCAGGGCATTGGGCTTTCCCCGCTGCTGAACATTTCGTTCGTCGAAAGATTCCAAGCCTTTGATGACCCAAGCACCGTTGGCATACCCGGGAATACGAGCTCGAAGTCGCTGCCAAGTGTTTCGCACGTTTCAGTGCCGTTCTCCAAGCAGCCTTTGAGTGACTTCACGTCGGCTGGTCTTGATATCCTTTACTACGGCCCGGTCAGAATCGGCACACCGCCGCAGACCTTGTACGTTGACGTCGACACCGGCTCAGCTGACTTATGGGTCGCCTCGGGCTGTTCGGAGTGCTTCGCAGATCAGTTCGTTTCGACGTCAAGTAGCACATACAGAGATCAAAGCGGCGACTTCTCCATTGCCTATGTACGTCAGCTCTTAGCAGTATCTCAGTGTGATTTACGGACGTGTTAATTCTTTTCTTTTCGCGATACTTAGGGCACGGGTGAAGTATCTGGAGCACTGGGAATGGATGTTGTAACGCTTGCCGGTCTGAAGTATCCAAATCAGACGATAGGTCGTGCAAATGTGGTATCGCAGGACTTCGATGGATTGCCGATCAGCGGGATCATGGGAGCCGCATACAGCACTATTGCAGCGTCGGGCCAGCCGACAGTCTTCGAGAACCTCATGTCGAGCGGGCAGGTCCTCGCACCTTTCTTCTCCGTTCATATGACTCGTGGCGCACGGACAGGATCCGAGGTTCGCCTCTTTAATTTAGATTTCTTCTAGTATTGATCGCGTTCCGTTGGTCATACAGGTGTGTTGGGGGTGTTACGATATGAGCAAGACGAAGGGAACAGTCACTTGGGTACCGGTCGAATCAAAGACCTACTGGACTGTCAGCATGCGTGGTATTTCGGTAAATTCCACGTCAACACCGCCGACAAATATCTACGCTGTGAGTGTGGAAGTTTTTGTCGTGTTTTCAATGTCTTGCTCATTTCCGACTCTCGTATCGTTCCGAAAATAATACATGACGTGGCAACGAAGGCAATTGATACGGGAACGACTTTGATTTACGTTCCACGGTCCATCGCCCAGGATTTCTATAGTTCGGTGCGTCTCTTAACATTTTCAATACTTCGAATTATGTACGACATGCGACATGAATACGGCAATTTAGATACCCGGTGCAAAGCAGTCAGATCAGTTCGGTCCCGGTGTGTTTCCGCCCTCGCTTAGGTTTATTGACGCACTAAAAGGCAGACTGACCGTTTATGATTAGGCATCTACACGTTCCCATGTTCTCAGCATCTCGATATTGCGCTGAACCTCGGCGGAACGAACTTTCCTATGAATAGCCGAGATTTCAACCTGGGAAGGACGAGCGCCAATTCAACGTGTGTTATTTATGTTTACTCTTAATTAGATACATGAATGTCGTATTCACGCTTGATTCCCAGAGATTGCGTCGGTGGTATTTTGTCTCCCGGTGATTCGTTCCCTGATGATCTTGCGATTGTCGGTACGCTCGCTTGCTTATCTATTCACATGCATATGACGGACGGAGTTGCTGACCATTTACTTTTGATTTCTTTTTCCCTCGGTGTATGGCAACGACGGGCGACTGCGCTCGGGTGCTGTTCTTCAGGTGACGAGTTTCTCAAGTCCTGTGAGTGCGATAGATAGGGCGTACCTGATTTGTCCGTCAGGCGCGTCAAGCTTGAGAATGTTACGCTGATCAAGTTGTTTGCCTCATTGTCGGCTAGGGTACACTGTGTACGATTACTCGAACGGCGCGCGGGTAGGGTTCGCACCGAGCATCAATAATATCTAGAGGATCCATGTATTGCGTTATACCTCGTTTCACTGGGCTTATGGGCGTCGATCTGTAGTGTTGTTAATAAGAGTTGCTGGCTATGCTGGATGACGATCATGTCAGCGGGGTGCGGAGGTAGTACTGCTTAGTGCTGTGTGAGATAATCTCTTTAGTCGGGTTTTGCGCGTGCTTCTCGTGTGGAACGTTAACCTTACTTTCTTTCCTTGCGAAACTTGATCGAGGACAGGACAAATGATTACTTGCCGTACTTGCCGTCATCACCTGAGCGTGGGCGGCACTGCGGTTTCTTGCGCTTGCTCGCGGCGCTCGCTCTTTGCGGTTTATGATTGCAGTGATTTTGATGTGTTCTCACCGCTTTACGCTGCCGATGGGCGGTCTGGGCCGGGGTTAGATGAGCGAGACCAGACGGCTGTTCAGCAAGGGGCCGAAGGGACGGATGGGGTGGGACCGGTGCCAAAAATGCGCCTGATGAAGGGAAACGCACCCTATAACGTTGTTCATAACATCCATCAGTTATCAGCACAGGTACAATAAACACATATCATTACATCTTCCTTACACCATTCCGAGGTATTTCGCAAGACATAAAGAGAAGAGAGCGTTGAAGTGCTAAGTAGGAATGAGTGTATTGACATATTTGAACTCTAGACCGAGGCTATCGGGTAGATAATATGGAGAATGAGAGTACGGCAGATGAAAAGCATAGCCGGTGGGTTCACACGGGGTAGCAAGTAAGGTAGAAGACGAAATAAGAAATGAAACGAAATCTAAATCGAATATTTTGCCGTGACTGTCCCGGACTTGGCACTGATTTCTTTCCTTTCCCTCCTCCTCTTCCACTCCCTCCTCTGCCTCTCCTTCCCTCTCTTTTCCTTTCCTCCGCCTTTCGTCTATTTCCTAAAGTGACATTTAGCCTACACCGGAAACTACGGACAACGCTACGTGCATCGGCGTCACGATAATTACGATCTCCCCCTAGCTGCTGCGGGTTACGCGCTCCGTAAATCGGACTACTGCCGACAGGACCGTAACTACCGCTGCTACTTACCGATTCACTTTCAATTATTGTACCGTGTGGTATCACTACCCTCTTCTTTCCCTGGCGGGCTGTTCAATCTTAGCTATCTACAACGAACACGATCGCGGCTCTCCTCAACGCGTAGAAGAGTGGCCATCCGACGAGAACTTGCGATCTAACTCGGCCAGTGTCGACGGTCTTCCACGTATTCCGACGAACCAAGGCGAGATTTCCTACATAGAAGCATCGCCATCATTACGCGAAGAAACGACGAACCATGCTAGCTGCCCTGCCCGGCGTGCCGCCACAACAGGCGCAGCGGAGCGTGAATGCCCAAACGCTCGAGGATGACCGCCTATGCGCTGGCTGCAGCAAGTCAGTCAGCAGCGACACGGGTGGCGTGGTGGTAGCGTTTGGGAATTCATTATGGCATGTTGACTGGTACGTGATTTTGTTCTAACTTGGCATTTGCGGTGAGAGGAGCGCCCATGCTCAACTGTATCGTCGTTCACAGCTTTAAATGTGCAAAATGTGGAAACCAGGTCAATGTAAGCTTTCCTGTTATTTTCTTGACTAGAAGTTATGTGTGAATTTTGCAATGTTATATTCTGACTGCCATTTTACTCTAGGCGGACACTAATCTGTTACTGCTCTCTGATGGTTCGCCTGTATGTGCAAATTGCTACAACTGCAAAGTATGCAAGCTGCCGATCCTCGACGAAGCCGTTATGACGGGCGATGACTCTTTCCACGCGGAGTGCTTCACGTGCCGTAGTTGCAAAAATCGGATCGACGAGCTCGTGTTTGCGAAGACGAGCCAGGGTTTCTACTGCATGAAGTGTCACAATGAGCGAGTCGCGAGGAGTCGACGACATCTCGCCAAGCACAAGCAACGTGAGCGGGAGCGCGCGGGCCTTGCCAGCTCGAGCGGCCGTAGTGCGACCTCAACAACAGCAGACGGCAGTGCCTCCCGGCCAAAGGAAGGGGAACATGCCAATACGGTACGTGTATTAAAATGAGCGTTTATTTAAGACCAAAGTTTGATTGATATCGATGTTGGAATCTGTTGGTGTAATTAATGAAACGCCAGGCCCCTGTACATCCCGACGTATCGCGCGCGAAGCATGCATCGGATGATGTTTCGTCGAGCGATAGCCATGGCCAGGCATTTACGTCATCCCAGGCTGGTTCGAGATCATCACACGGAACATTCGGCGAGAGTGGCACTCCGGGTCCAAGTAGTCTCGATCGGTCCGCATCCCCCGCCCCTCCCGCTGTATCGGTAACTGCGGCTGGTCCCAGCAGTGAACAAGGTGCCAGGGATGAGCCTAGCCACTCTCAGTCGCGTCTGGACTCACATGCTCAAGAAAATCAAACGAGCGGAGACTTAGCGACTGATCGACGTCCTTCGATTGATGTTCAACCGCCACCCCCTTATTCGAAGACTTCCCCACCGGCAGGCGGGAACTCGGATGTGGAATCCGCCCGCAGTTCAGCTTCGTACAATGCATCAAATAGCACCGAACCGACATCACCATCTATCTCCGTTTCTGCATCTCAGGAAGGGTCATTCAACGACCACTGTGCTCCCAGCCAAGATAGTTCGTCTCTGTCGTATGCAAATTCCGGTGGCAGGGAACGTTCAAGCTCATTAACTCCACGCGAAGGAGCCGGGTGGCCAGGACTTTCGGACGAAGAGAACCGTAGAAGGAGTCATGACGAGAGCCGGCCTTCGCAGCTCCAGCCGATAGCAGGCGGAGTCGCTGGCCTCAGTGTTTCGAAAAGGCGCGAGAAGCGTAACTCCGTCAATCCGGGCCTGCAACTCGAAGCTTCAAAAATGATGCAGTACCATACTCCCAAACGCCCTGGTACGGCCCCTTCCACGTCACCAGGTGGATCGACTCCCAGTTCTGCACCTTCGGGATCATTTGCAAGGACTCATTCACCTACAGGAGCGCAAGGTGGCAGAGACTCCCCGAGATTGACTTCTCCTTTACGTGAATATTTTACGAATATAGAGGAAGATAGTTCAAGTTCGACGACGGTATTTTATTCACCGTCGTCTTCACCACAACCACGTGGAGAACGGCCTGCATCTCCAAGAAGTGCTCCAGTAACGACGCGTTCGCAGACAGCTCCAACACCCGCGATTTCGACTAGTCCTCCTACCAGGAGGGATGTCTTCGCGAATATTTTTCCACAGAGGTCGGATAGTCTGAAAGGCACAGGATCGTCATCTTCTGCTCTCGGAACGGGTTCGACGCCTTCTTCGGCCCCGCGTGCAAATGGTCTGCCGAGTTCTCCTTACAACGGGAGACTCAACGCTCCAGCGACGCTTCGCTCTCAGCGTTCGTTCGATGATCGTGGCGGGCGCCTGTCGCCTCGCAAAGCGGAGTTTGGTGATGGCAGTGGAATGAAGCGTAGTCGGTCGGCTAGTCCGATGCCTCCGGATGTTCCTAGGAGCATCGAGAGCGGCACGGATACCGAGACGGACAATGGAAATGACTCGGATGAGCTCATACAAAACTATATGGATCGTAGTACTGATACCTTGCGAGAAAAGCGAGTGTATACTGCACCAGCGCTACCTCCAAAGGATAGTATGATGGAATCGAATGGTCGCAGTGGAAGCCAGTCGAGTTCGCAACCCAATTCGGCGGGTTTGGTTGGTGGCGACGAGCTTGATAAAGGTGACGTTGAAGAAACGGCTGTCACGCACCGAACTTCAGGTTTCTTTATGACTCCGGCCCTTCCGCCGATGCGGTTCTCGATGAGCGGGACGGACTTCAACGAGTTATTGAGTAATCTTGGTGGATCAGCATCCGTGAAGCGACTTTCGCTGCTTGCTGGCGCGCGTAAAACAGATGACGCCATACCAGAGGAAAAGAGTGAGGAATTGGATGTGGCGACGGCTAGAACTCCAACAAGCCTCGCTTCCACGATCACGCCACAAAGAGACATGATTGCTTCCGAGGAGAACTCAAACCCGAACTCTGACCTCAGTGCTAGTTCGTCAACCATGGTCAAACTACCGCGCAGACAACAATCAGTAAGAGGCAAGAGGAATGCTCCTCCAGAGCCAATCGTAGTCCATTCTAATAGCGAGCGAGCCGCTGATGTTTCGTCTTCGGGGTCGCCAAACTCATCGAGCCACAGCGATGGTCATAGAATTCATCGCCGTGGCTCTTCAAAAGCTGAAGCGAGTACGCCGCGATCGTCTGCAGAGTCGCGTCATCCAACGACGCCCAGGATCAACGTCAATGGCGTTAATGGCCACCGACGCTCCGAGTCGAACGGTGCTGTGCCCGGCAAGCAAGACGCTGCGGAATTGGTGACGCGGCGTCTCAAAGAGGCATTGGCTGACGCAACGGAGCGTCAAGCCGATTATATTAAGCTGGATCGCGCGTTCGTTGAAGCCATCGTCCAGGGCTTAGATCAGAAGCGAGATCAGGTTGCAGAATTGTCATCCAAAGTTGACAATATGAAGGTTCGTGTGAACTCTAAGTCTGACCGGCGTGTTCGATTATGACTGACCTGATGTTTTAGCGAGCGAGTCAAATGATCTTTGATGGACTCGAAGTCGCGGAGGACGAGTTCAAGCAAGAGCTCGCTGCCAGGCGTACAGCTGAAGAGGAAGTATCGCGTCTGAAGATTGAAGTCTCTGGCCAGGCTGCAAGAATCACTGCATTGTCTGGCGAGGAACGTCGTCGAGATGTGCAAAAGCGATTTGAGAAGGAATTGCACGAGAATCTCAACGGTCTCGAGAAAGATCTGTCGAAACTCAAGGTTGAGAGGGACATGACCCTTGCGGAGGTCGAGGAACTCTCGGCTTCCAAGTCGTGAGTATCTTTATAAGTTTTATTGGAGTTCTTACCATATTCTGATCAACATTGATATCTAAGTTCTTTGCCAAATGGGGATGCTCAAGGAACAAATGTCGGCCGTTCCCTAACAATGCGCCTTGATAACATCAAGCGACAGTATCAGCATGAGCTGATTCCTCTGACGCAACAAAAAGAAGCCTTGGTGCGAGAGATCGCTGACCTAAAGGAGGCTCGGGATGTATTCCTAGAGGAGACTGCAGTTCTGAATGCACGTAATGAGCAACTTGCCCAGCTGAACCAACAGTATGAGCGTCGTATCGAACCGGGCCACTCGCGAGACAAGTCGCTGCCGCCTGTTCAGCAGGAATCCCAGCGGAAGGTATCATTTGATAAGTTCGATAGCTGGAAAACACGACAGGCGGCTCAAGCGGCGCCGGCACAGCCGATCATCAACACGACTTCCACTTCGAGCACTGCGACTCTCATTGACGATGCTGCGGAAGCACGCCAGCAGAGGCCTTCGAAGTTGGAGTCCAACGAGGCGCCTACACGTCGAATAGGCCTACGTTGGCCTGGTGCGAAGGCGAACAAAGACGTCCCGGTGGCAGGCATGGCTGCGTTTGATAATGCGAAGGGCAAGAAGCGCGTTGAGCATATGTTCCAACAGCTTAGTATCCTTCGCTTCGCTCGTTGTGACTTGTGCGGCGACAAAATGTGGGGTTCGCAAGTACGCTGTTCAGGTTAGTTTTTTTGCTTTGTATCTTCGCTGCGCATTTGATATTGATGTCCGTTATGTGTAGTATGTAATATGTCTGTCCATGTGCGATGTGTCGGCCAAGTACAAGCTTCTTGCGCGCATGACGGATCTACGGCCGGTCCTGACGATCATCTTGCCCCGATTGTTGCGCCGCGTACGTTCCTGGTATATTCATTGTCCATCATGTCATGTTGATGAATATTTTCTCAGCACCTTCGATGTTCGGAAGAGATCTGATCGAACAGGTCCGAGAAGATGCGAAGACGTCGAAGAACTCTGAATTGTTCGTCCCTATCATTGTTGACAAATGCATTGATGCGGTGGAGGCGAATGGTGAGAGTTTTGGCTTAGTCGGTGTGAACGATGGACCGCTAACTGTGGATAATCCCTACAGCTATGGACTATGAAGGCATTTATCGTAAGACTGGAGGTTCTGGTCAGTCAAAGGCTATCACGGCTTTGTTTGAGCGCGGAGACTACGCATCGTTCAACTTGAGCGACTCTGAAGCCTTCAATGATGTGTCGAGCGTCACTTCTGTCATGAAGAACTATTTCCGAAGTCTACCGAATCCGTTGTTGACTTTCGGGATGCACGAGGCATTCGTCGCTGCCGCTCATATAAAGGATCCTAGCGCCAAAGGTCAGGCGTTGAAAGACCTGGTCAAACAGCTGCCTGCAGAGCACTACCACACCCTGAGCCGACTCATGCTACATTTGCATAGGATACAGCTAAATGCCGACGTCAACCTCATGAATGCACGGAACCTTGGCGTCATCTTTGGCCGTAAGTATTGACAGAGAGTAAAGCTGCGACTAGATATACTGATTCGTCCTTCCTTCTAGCCACTCTCATGCGCTCGGCAGACCCGAGTCGCGAGTTCGCCGATATGGCAGGCAAATCGCTCGCAATTGAATACCTTATCGAAAATGCTCCTTCCGTCTTCCCCTTGCCCTCATCCTAGGGACTGTTGCTTATTTATTCCTTAAGCCGACGTGCGCCATTATCGGTTGTTATTTTATGTTCTTTCTCCTACCTCTTTTACTTTTACTCCTTCAGTGCATATACCTTCTATTCTCTCAGTTCTTGAATACGTATCGTATTGCGCGGAGGGAATACCCCAATCGTTCAGATTCCTGGCATGCTCATTCTCTATCTATCTCTTTCTTTGCACTCTCTTAACCGCTTTCTTGGTTATCGTGGGTCCCCGTCCTGTTCCTGCATTGACTGTTCCCCTTCGGGCATTCTGTATGTATGCATTCATTTTTTTCTTCTTCTTATTTCCTTTGTCCCCTCCTCTTCCTCAATACCTGTGTCCACTTATTCCTCCTTTAAGTCCGCGCTTCATTCTTCAGCAAAATTCCTGCCCGTCTGGTCCTATCGACATTTTCTTCGTCCATTTTTTTTCCGCTTTACATCGTTTCCTATTTCTTTGATCCCTTCCTTCTTTTCTTCCTTCCTTTTACTTTGTGGCATCCCGGCTTATACCCAGCTCGTGTCATTCATTGTGTTAAAATAGTTCATTGGGATGCGTCGGACATGTAGCTTGGAATACATTAAATCCCTGTTTATGCCTGGCTGGCCTGTATTGAGTTGTAGTTGTATCACGTGAGCGCGTCAATGATCGACGTCGGCAATGACATCACGTTGAGGTAGGGAGCAATTCAAATTCTACAACTTAGAACGCGCAACTCGGTCATGGATCCAACCTGTCTCATCACCCCCTCATCTCCTGTCCCCCACACGCCCAGAGGTTATGGGATTCTGCTTCTCTTGCTGCCGTGGCCGACGTGATAAACAGGACAAAGACGAAGATGGGGAGCGTCAACGGCTTTTACGTTCTGACACCGACGCCGACGCGCTCAAACATCCAGAACAACGGACACCGTACGAGAAAATAGCGGATGTGCTCGCTGCTTTGCATACTGGAAAATTGCCTAGTCAGCAACAGATTGATGGCGTCCTGCGAAAGTTGCTGCGTTCCGAGTTCTTTGACCTTGACTCAGATTCCGGACACGGAGGAAATGGTGATGCATTGGATGAAGGAGTGAAGAAAGTGATTTCAGACGGGAGGGATGTCGCTGAGATAGTTTTGCAGGTTGGGTTGGAAAAGAACGGTGCGTGCTAACGCAAGACCTGCGATGTACACAGAAGACGGAGTCTGAGAGGTCGCGCATTTAGACGACGATCGAGTTCAGGACTTGGTTTATCAGCTACGGGAGTTGGGCGCTCGGACTGTCCCCATTGATATTGAGCGCCCGTGGAAGTTCGAGTGAACGATGATACAGCGGATAAGGTACAAACGGCAGGTAACTTTGTTCGCGGCTTTCCAATCGTCCAAATCCTGACCGTTAATCCCCTTCTCAGCATCGGCCATCCCCTCTCAAAACGAGCTCGCAGAAGACATGACTGCTTTGCTATCTTCACTACGCACACTTGCGAAACTCTTGTTGACATCTTCGGCGTTCCGTCTTCTTGTAGGCGACTTGCTGTTGACAGTCAGGCAATTTGTTGCCGATGCGGCTGCGCAGGTCAAACAGGCCGCAGAGGCTGTCGAAAATGTCTCCGAGGCGGTCGAGAGGAATGTTAGACCGGAATCGGGGACAACGGCTGAGAATGAGCCTGCGCTACATGATGCGCGACAAAGACAAATTCAGACATCAGGCCCTGAGCCAGCGCAGGAGGAAGTTAGATCTGCAAAGGAGGTCATGTTGGACCGTATTGAAGACGTAGGTTCCGTCGTTAAGATTCATTTCGATTAGTAATGCTTAACTCCTTCAGATCTTCCGCCGAGCGCAAGCTTCTCCTCAGTATAACTCAGCTCTTCGAACTTTGCTTTATGTCTTCAGAAAATACGCAGAGCGCGTAAGCATCGCTTCTACCACACTCTCGGAGACAGAACAGTCCTCTTCGGAAGAGCCTTCCATCCAATTGATTGCCCCCGTGATTGTCCCAGATCCACGGTTCAGTCGAGCACTTGAGGATTTAAGAGTGATACTCAAACGCTTTGCAGGCGGAAAGAGTCTTGAACCCTCGCTGCAAGCCCTCTTCAAGACTATCCATGATATATCTGCAGTTTCTGCAGATAGTGATGGCAGTGACGTGCAGGCATTCTTCAGGGAAGTAGGTTCATGGCTTGATACCGCACTTGCAAATCCGCCATTCGTGAACTCACGAGTAGGAAGGGATACTGCTTCAAGGCTCTACGACGAAGCGTCCTCATTACTGTCGAAGGATACGCGTCTATCGGAGAACATACGTGTGCTTCTGGATGAAGTCAATGCGTTCGTCGAGGCTATCAGGTCCGACAGAACGACGGGCAAACTTCTCCAGGCAACAGACAACCTTCATTCTGATTTTCTCAGTCTCCTCGGCAGGACAGCGGAAAACAGCAAGCATGCCGCGACGCACTGGCGGACTACCCTGCTGCGCGTTGTCCTCGGTTGGCTTCTGCCGCGGGTTCTGCGAGCAGTTCGTGTGCTACCTATGCCCCGGGTTGAATATATCTCCAAGTCGAGCGACGGAACACAAATTGCCGCGGCAGTCGACGCGCTTTTGCTAAGCGCAGAAGAGGCTCTCGTGCCTGACGTACTCAGCGTCCAGGAGCTCGCAGAAGTACGAGTCGAGATAGACGAGAACGCCGGAGCTGCGGAGTTGACAAACCCGAATGCACGTCTTCTTTCTGCGAGGAAGACGACTGATCCAAGAGACAACGATTTGGAGAGCGCTTTGCCTATATCGTTGGGCGGGAACAGCGATGAGAACGTCGATAGTGCTCCAGGTCCGAAAAGGAAGAGGACTAACGTGATTACAACGTCCCGCGTCCGAATACACATCGAAGGTCTGCGCGTCGCCGCACATGACGTAGGCTACTATGCGTCGTATGCGAAGAACAGCTGGCTCGGATATACGGACGAAGGCCTCCTCAGCGTCGAAATCGGACACGGTGGCCGGCACAAGAAGCGCCGAGGCGAGGGACTAGCGGTCGACGTAGAGCTCGAAATGGGTTCTGACTCCGAGAGCTCCGTTTTCAGTGTCGGACGAAACGCAAGAGATAACCAGGAAAGGCTGTTGTTCCGCGTATTAGATGTGCGAACTGCGATTCCAGGTCTCAATATGCATATCGCGCATAGCAGGCATTGGATACTCAACTCTCTGCTTGCGCCGCTTGCTGGACCGATAGGCCGTACAGTCGTTCCATGGATACTTAACGGGCAAGTCAAGAATGTCCTCGAGTCGCTTGAAAAGGTGCTAAGGGAGGTGAGGGCCAGTGCTAGCGAGAAGGCAGAAAACCGTGCAAAAGAAAATCCAGATGACGATACAGAGACTGATCCGTCAGATTGGTGGGACGCAGTACTTGAGAAGTTCAGTTCACAGGGCTCAGAAGAGGACGAGAGCGAAGGGGAAGAGGAACAAGAAGTATACACTGAAACTCATACCGAGGCTACCCTTACAGGAGTCGTAAGGACAACTCTCGAGCAGCCTGAGCCAGAACCCCAAAACGAAGCCCCTCTCCCAACAGAGAACACCTTATCAGTAGGACTAGGCGCACAACTCCTTCCCGGGAAGGGCGAGCCCACAACGCTAGGTGTTGAGCGTGAATCTCCACAAGAAGCTGCGCATAAGGTGGCAGAGACTGCTCGGGAGGCTGTTGAGGACGTACAAGCGAAGGTGCACCGTGCCAAAGAGGGTATCGAGGATGTTAGCAGAAGGGGTATACAAGAAGCTGTAAGAGTGAGAAGGTTAGCTGAAGAGGCAGGAGAGAGGATGGAAAACCAGGAGAGACGAGAAAGAAGACGAAGAGGGTGGAGGAGTCGTGCATTTGACCTGTAGACTTCGAGTTCCTTGAATATGACTATTACGATGAAAAATTCCTCTGTGAATTGAAAAATTGTGCTAATGATACACGGGCAATCCACACATGCCATCGATGAGGCCGCATCATACGATATCACCCATCCCTACATTCATCTGCCCTATTTAGCGAGTAACCATCGTCCGTCCACTAAGCGAAGTATAGCAGAATCATCAGAATCACTTCTTCCTTAACGAACAAGCAAACACAGAGAAACTGATCGATTAATCAAGCACATACCTGACAGTCTTCCGATCCGCGGACGTAACAGTCTCCATCTTCGCGCGGTTCAAAATCTTCTGGAACTCAGAAACACGGAAGCGCATGCGTGAGTGCATGTACGCCTTGGAGCACTTGATGTGATAGTGGAAGTAGTCCCGGAAGAGTTGGATGTGCGAGATGGTTGAGTAGGCGATGTCGGGTTTGTCGAAGTGACGTGGGAAGAGGACTGTAAATTTATTTATGTGTTAATGGAGAGTAGGTGATTAGTAGCAGCAAGGGCTAATAACGCACCGAATGTAACGTAACCGACGTCTTCACTTGCTTTCAAGCCGCGCACGCCGCGCAGCTCAAGCGGAGCGTCTTTGCTTGAGTAAAGAACCTGTGGTGCGTTCTGCAAGGAGGACAAGCGTCTTGCATCGACGAATTCCTAATCATAGACAGATACAATAAACATCAGTACATCCGCAAAACCCGACAGTGCGCGAACGTGGGCGAATGCTGCTCACCTGCAAGAACACTTTCCCGAAAATCCTATCAGTCTCCTCCCTAAACACCGTCGAGAAGAATACAGTGACACGATCGGGTGCAGCTTGGATGTATATCGCCTCTTCATCGCGATAGTGGATCTGCATCAGCTCGCCTTGCCCTGTCCCGCTTGCTTCGAGCGACTTTTGGGTTGTGAATGCGCGCTTCGAAGGGCGCAGCGAGGGCGTTGCGCTTGAGGAGGGAGAGGACTTGACGAATGATTCGCGCGCTTCTGCTCGTCGTTGGATAAGTGAGTGAGTTGAGAGGAAAGTATACGACGAAAGCACGGCACACGCACCTCCCTCAGGCGGAGCCTGAGTCAGGTCTATCTCCAAGCTCACGTTATACTCCGGCTCGATTTCGGGAGCAAGCAGGCCTCCATACTCCCTCCTCAGCACGTCCAGAGCACCGAACTGCGCAAGCTCGCCCCAGCACCGGATGTGCATCGACAAGAGTATCGTCGTCTTCACGTTCGGCGTCGACATGTGGAAGCGCACGCCATCAAAGTCGACAAATTGAACATCGAGGGCTGATGGTCTAAGAGTACGAATGTATAGAATTTGGAGGTAAATGGATTTGGATTTGGATAAGAAACTAAGCAGCATGCGTACTTTATGAGCTTCTCAGCGAGCGTCGTTTGGATGATATGATTATGGGCCTAAAAGGCGGAAGACAATCTATCAAGTTCTTCTGAGAAACAAGGACTTTTGAGGCTTACTTCTAACAAAATCATTGTTGTGTTATAATTTGCTCACTCGCGCAGTGAAAGGAAGATCTTGACCCGGGTTATCACCAGAATGGGCTGCGCGTCGCGTTTTGACGTAATCAGATCAGTAACATACATATCGAGTTGACCGCACACACAAGTACCTAAATTCTTGCAACGAATAAAACACTCCATATATAAAGGTCCTACACATTTACAGCAAATCCAAAGCAGCTACATAGTTGTCAAAAATAATATTAATCAGTAATTGCGAACCTCTAATACAAGGTGGTTTGAGAATGAGGAAGTTGAAACAGAGATGTGTGAGCAAGATCAGGGATTAAGAGAGCAATACAAAAAATGCCGCCTTGGACCCGGAGCGGGACCTTGGACGCCTGGTACTCTGGCACCCAGAGGCGCAGGATCTGCGCCGCTTCCACTGCCTCGTACGCCGAGCGAGAACATCCGGTCGAATACTATCAAGATTATCAACTTTGTTCACCTAGCACGAGAAGAAGGTAATGCTCTTTACTTACGTGTGGTAGTAAAAGCTTTTGCATGATTTTGACAGTTCAAATGTGTTAGTTGGAGAGGAGGGGTGACGCCCTCGAGACCACGCAGGTATCGGTACACCATAGATGGCTGGCATGGTCCGAAGCGGAAACAGGAGTTATATGCTACTCGCCAACGTTCATCTAGGAGGCGGGCGCATGTAGGCGGGTCAGGGCAAGTTGCGCACTGAAAAAGGGAACGAAGTCTCGTCAGCCGGAAGAAAGAAGTAGGGATGGAGAGAGCTTACACATTGGTACTCCTTCGCTACGTTGACTAGACCGAGCTTCAGTACGCGTTCGAGGAACCAATTCCGTCTGTCAATCCATCTCGGTCAACACCATAGCTGGAGAGTATGGCACGACAACTCTCACCTTTTCTCAAGCTTGAGCAACGTCTCCTGACTCAAAGTGCTCAATTCCGTCTCGCTCCATCCACCAGGATTGTCCAGTACAAACCGACTAGACTCACGATAAAGATGTTCCTCTTCGAATAGCTCTGCGATTCGCATAGCCTTGATCGGCTTGCCCGCCGCGTGCGTCAGAAGGAAAGTCAGACATTGTTTCGTCAGCGCTGGAACGCAGAGTTTTGAAGAAATATTCATGAGGCCTTCAACATTGTTCCAGGTTATTGAGCATTCAAGACTGGACACCAATCAATCAGCTTCTTTCTGACTGAATTTGATATATGCGCAAAGGAGTCACGTACTGAGGGTAAACGAACTTTAGGAAATCATGGAATATCGCAGCCTTTTCTTCCTTTAGAACAATCTTTGCTTCTGCATCAGCAGATTTCTTCTTCTTTATTCGTGCAATCGCGTCTGTCTGTGCCTGTGTCGGAGCCAAAGCTGCCGCTGTCTGGGTCTGAGTCGTGCTTGCAATTGAAGTCGAAGGTTGTGTCGAATCAGGAGTAGAACTCTTCCCCTCCAACTGGCTCAAACTTGCATCCCTCACTCTCTCGGTATCCGCATCGGCATCACTAGCACTCGTCTCTCCCGTCTTACAATTCAACGCATCCAACTCGTTCTTAAGATCATCCACATCGTCCTCGGGGCTCGTCTCTGTTTCCGGGTCAGATTGGGGTGCACAGGATATACCTGTAGGTACGTCTTTAGTTGCTCTGTCTCTTGGGTTTGAGGGTGGCTGCGGGATGGTAATGACCGAGGAGGCGATGGAGTGCCGGCGCCCAGCGGCGGTGTTGTTGGAATTGATATTGTTGTTGAAGAGATTCCCGTTGCTGCCGTTATTGAGGGTGCTTGATATTGCTTCAGACTCGCCCTCCCTGTCGTCGACGTTGCGCGTTTCGGACCAATCTCCGCTAAGCGCAGCTTCGAAGAAAGGAGAAGCAAAGACGAGGATCTCTCTATGCGCCCTGCATACATCAGAATTAGCACACTCTTTCCCGAATGATGAAGTAGAAGAGGAGGCTCACCAGAACGTTATCCCTTCAACGACAATCTTAACCGCCCCCGGAAAGCGTCCTTCGCGAGTGAATGTCGGATCAAGCTCAACATCCTCGGTAGGCGCATCGCTCATCTCGTCTCCCTCCCTCTCGCTATCCGCCTCAGACTCCTCAATCGCCCACTGTCCGCTCATCGTCCCTCCAATTCCATGCCCGTATCCTCCGCTTCCGATACCACTTGCTCCTCCGCTAGCAGAGGTGCCGAGATTAGTAGAGTTGGATTGCGATTGCGATTGACGAGATGCGGAAGAATGGTGATGTAGACGGCGCGCACGAGGGTCGCGATTATGTTCGTTCCGGAAGATACCTGATGCAGCTGCGTGCGTCTCTGTAGGCGAGGAGAGCGCCGCACTGGGGTTATGCCCTCTCGACCCGCGCGCGATGAGGATATGCGACGGGTTCGTCGTCATCGTTCGTCCGCTGTCTCTTCCTGTGCTTGCGTTCGTGTTCGTGTTCAAATTCGAACTTGCTGCTGTTGTGTCTGGCGTTGAAGTATTAGATTCGAGTGGTGTCCCGGTCGCAATCGGAATACCTCCAGAACCAAAACCAAAACCCGCACTGGAATCTCCTATATCGTCCTCGACGACAGCCCAAGAAGCACTTATACCAGAATCAAACCCTCCAATATCGTTGTTATAGTAAGAAGGAGCATTATTCAGCCCGCTATTATCTAGCGGTGCATTGGAGCGCAGACCCGTCGTCGTCGTAGTCACTGCACCCAAGCTCAAGTTGGCGATGGCAACTCGACGGCACGCATGGAAGAATGATCGCCACTGCCGCGACACGTGCACCGCGTATCGTTTGCCGTACTCGGTCGTCGCGTCGATCATCTTGATCTCAATTTCCTTCCTCGAGGTAAAGGAATTTATGGGAGGGCAGGAAATAATGGAGGAAGTGTCACTTCATGCAGTGCAACAATCCAAGAGTATTTATCACATTTTTGTTAAGAGGCCACGAACGAAGCAGCTCGCCTGGCCACAATTCTTTACTTCGGCACGTGTATACCAAAGCGCGCATACTGAGCCACGCACTGAATCTCAGCCTTCAGCTTGGAGTAAAGCGTTGCTTAAACTTGTAGACCCTGCCAACGGCGAAAGACATCAGTCGAAGCTTCAATAAAGGAAGGGCTCAGGGTGCAGGCTCGAACCTCGAGTCTCCAAACCAGCTCTCAGCGCATCTAGTCAGTCCACCGGCAGTCCAGCTGAAAAGCGAAAAGCGAGAAGCGAAAAAAGCAGCAAGCTCAGAATGGACATCATGATAATTCTTGGTTGTGAAACCCAAGCGGACAAAGGACAGCTACTGAAGACAACAGCAGAAAAAAGCTACAGGAAGGCAGCGAGTAGGTAAAACACAAAACAGATACGGATGTACTCAAGCAAGCACAAGTACAGGTGTGTATACACAACATGCACGATACGTATGATCTAAGTATGCACGCTATCCAAAACAAAAACACTCGTCCCACCAAATGCGATTTGGTCCCACAGGACAGCAATCATCTAAACTCTACATGAACATACTCGCGAGTCCACCCTGGGCGTATGCCATCGGTCTCAATGGCGGATGGGGCCTCGCCTCGAACTGCTTGTACTCGCAGCTTCCCGCTGCATCTATGCGAACCTACAGATGGACGTTTCAGCTGTCGGTGAATATAGAGGCGGAAAGCCGGAGAAGTGAAAGGGACTTACGAATGCACCCTTGTTCCCACTCTGGTCGACGTAGTTGGGTGCTGAGAATACCTGTTATCGTGAGCATGTCAGTATTCATCCCATTCCCATTCCCAAAATTTCATCATATCATAGAAATGTACCCACCGTCGTACAAAGTCCCTCATGCTCAATCGTATACCCAGCTAAAAAAAAGGTATCAGTTTCCATCTTCTCTCCAAACATATAAGAGGCAGCAAACAAACGGAAAGCACCAACCTTGTCGGACTTCATGACTCCTGAATATACCCGTCACCTTGTTAAGCTCGCACCACCGCTTGGTGACGTCTGGTCCGAACGCAATGCCCACGCCCTATACAGTGTATCGCAGAATGAAGAGATGCATACAAGTACTTGTAAGCTCATCTCCGCAGTATCCCAATCGAGAGGCTGCTCACCCTCTTACTCGGTCCGCGCCCAGGCATGTCCTGCGGGTCCGTCCAAAGCAACTCGCCTATAGAATCAGAATCCAAAAAAAAACGTCAGCTTTCCTCTTCCGGACATCATCGAATACCGACGACACTCACACATCAGCCCCTCCTGTCCCGGTTGCCTGCCCAGCCTCGGGACCTTACGAATTTCATCAAGCGTCACGCCGTCCTTGCTGAACAACCCGCCGTGCACGACGAAATATCGCTTCTTGCCTTCTTCCGATAAAATCGGGGGATTCGGCTGTGAAGATGGAGAGGGAGGAGAGACAGGCGGTTGCGTTGATGATATTAATGTTGCGAGCGGTACTGGAAAAGGCAACGAATGGCGTGTGAGCTTGAAAAGTACGCGCGAAAAAAAAGAGGGGACGTACGAGCTGTAAAGATATGCGCGAAGAGCTTGTATGTCTGTTCTCCATGCTTATGCTTCGCCTCCCCCTCGAACCCATACTGCCGATTCATATCCTTCGTCTCGTGGTTCCCCCGGTTGATGAACATCCGATTCGGGTATAGCCCTGCATGTCACCGTCCCAATGAGATGTTGACGAAGTTGGGTGAGGCGATAGATTGGTGGTGTGGACAGAAACGCCGAAAGACAAGGATAGGAGGAAGAATCGACATATTTCGATTCGTTGGAAAGACGGACAGAAGCCGGAATCCAGGAGCCCATCCACACCATCCCCAGCCCGTCCCCATGCCCGAGCCCGAGGACCGAATTCAATTCCGAAATCGGAAGCAAACACGAGCCAGTCAGTATGTATGAAGTAACCCCCGACCAGTCCGTGCCGTGCAATGTGCGATTAAGTCGCGTCCGCATACGGCCGTAAGCAGATCGACAAAACAATCATATCATAGAAGCCAGAAGTCCGTTCGTTCATCCGTCAGTCCGTTCGACCACCGGAGAAGTTGAGAAGTTCGGTTATTCAATCATCCACATTTATGAGATGATAGAACGACCAAACGAGTTAATCAGTAATATAGATCCAAGAATAGAAAAGCCAGCAGAAGGAGAGGGGCGGGGAGAAAACGGGCAGTCCGAATCCGAATCGGATGTGCACATCATATAATGGATGTATGCGTATATACCCGTTAATAAAACCAGACACGTCGCCCAAGCATCCATTCATTCGTATCATATATTAATAGAGCGATGTATGCATTTGTTCAGTCAATCAAAATTTGCATTCGTTAGCACAGGTCATCAACTTGAGCAGGAAAAAGGAAGGAGAATACTCAGAATAGTGGACGCACATTTGAAAGCCAGAGCTGTTACGATGACCTCGATGGACCAGGATCCGCGGTCGACGAGGTCTCCGTTCATGAGCAGACAATGCGTCTCCGACGGCTCACCGGTGAGTTCTAAGAGGTGTAGGTAGTCGTAGAATTGTCCTGTTCGACAAACTCCATTAGCGCTTTGTTCCTCCCTTCTCACATCCTTAAATTGAAAGATAGAGAATAACGAGCCACTGACCATGCACGTCCCCAACAACATCAAACGTCATCCCCTCCTCAACTCTCACTTCAATCATACTCTCCTCCTTGACAAGGCACTCATACGCGCCTATCGCGATCTCCCAGACGTATCGCTTCGGCAGGGACTTCCCCTCTTTGAACCACGCGAGCATGTCACGGATGAATTGAAGGCTGATCGTATAGGCTGTTTTTGCCTTGCCATCGGCGGAGGGAATAGTCGGGAGGTGTGGACCGGTATAGGATTTGTCGACTTTGCATGCGTCTAAGTGATGGTTGACGGTGAATTATTTTTTTAGTTATTGTCTTCTTTGAAGATAGGGAAGGTGGACGGACCATCGACGATGATCTCTTTACAGCGCTCGACTGCGTCTTTCTCCTCTTCCAACTCGATCGCCTATGGGAGATCATGGCAAAGAAATATCCGTCAGCACGAGAACAGAAACACCGCAGTCTTTTCGCCCAAAGCAGAATGAAAATTTTAAAGATCAATTGCAGTCCGAGTCTCTTCTCCCAACATGTGAGCCCGCAGACGGGAAGGACTCGAGATCCACGACTCCATAACCAACACCAGGCAACGGAAGTAACAGAAAGTGTAACCGAATAGGCGCCCGGCGCATTACCCAGAGATGCAATAGACAGACCGATGTTCAAAACATACCTTCTCGAACTCTGTCCTCCTGATCAACTTCTGCGTCGTATCAAGCTGCGAGCGTGCCAGGGCATTGCTAGGCTCGAGCGCTAACAATTTCTTGAAGTCTGCAACGGCGAGTTTGGGCTTGAGCACTTGGACATGGCATAGTGCGCGTCTGGAGGTGTTTAATCATACAGTTTGTCAGATCTTTCAAAATTCTTAAGAGAGGCAGAGAGACGTGATAAGCGCACCGGTAGTATGCTTTGACGTAGTTCGGGTCCAGCTCAATCGCCTTCGCTATAAAAATACCGCCACGCAATCCAATCCTTTTTAGCGCACACGACCTCCTTCATAACCAAAACGGAAATACATACAGCAATCGAAGATCGCATACCCATACTCCTCAATCTTCATCCGCGCATACGCACGGTTACAAAACAGTGTCGCATCGCACGGGTTGTGCTCGATGGCTTCGCCATACAACTGCGCAGCTGCCGTGTAATCCTGCGAAGCGAAGGCCTTGTTGGCGCGCTGCTTGAGTTCCGCAGCTGCTTGGCGGTCCTCTGGGGAGGTGTCCTTGAGTGAAGGTTGTCGAATTGACTCGGAAGTGAGAGAAGTTGTTGCCGAGAGCGGGGAGGAGGGCACTGAGGAGGAGGATGGAGTGGATGGTGATGAGGAGGACGAGCCGTTCGGGATGTCGCCTGACATATCTTGCTACAATAACTAGAACTTGCACTCTCACTCTGTTTAGACTACAGGACCAGAAATTCAGGCGTCGGTGAGTCGAAAAGATTTACGCAAGCATTGATCCAGAACAAGTCACACACACATTCGGTTTATCCTATTAGCCAATCACCGCATTTCATAAAAGTATTCATAATTTCTAATAATATTTTACGATGGGGGAGTCAAGACGGCCTATTAATCCGATTCCGATTCCGAGTCTCGCTCGCACTGGCTCATGACTTGCTTATCATCTGCCGCGCCATACATGAGCGACGGCGGAGGATGATCCGGGAGGGAGGTGTCACATTTAGTAATGCTGTGCCGTCGATTGTGTGATACTGTCAGCCGTGATTGGTCAGCTACTCCCATTTTCCCATGCCTCAACTGACTCGATACGTGCATATGCAGAATGTCGCGCCAAAGATGCGATTGAAGAAGAGTAGTGCTGCGGCGAGGACAACGACTGGATAAGTCTGGAAGGAGGAAGAAAGGGGGACAAGGCTGTGCTGTGGACGGAGAGCCGAGAGGAGAAAGTCGGAGATCGGAAACAATAGACCGGCATGATGCCGAAAGCGAGGACCATAAAAGGGCTGTGGGTTGCATGAGTCAGCTCTGTCATCCTTTTTGCGCCCTTACTTATCCAACCATCTCTCGCGTAGCACATAACCCCCTCGCTCTCATAAGCAGGAGCATCCTCCAGATTATTATTTCTCTCCCTCCACGCCTTCGCAGGCTCGATTTCATTCATCACGTCCTTCAATCGCTGGAGAGTCCCAATGTCGGCTGCTGACAACGCTCCAAACAATCCAAACAATATCGCAGCGGTCGACTCTACCGCTGCAGGTCAGCAATCAACCACTAGTCAGCAGCAACCAAACAACACCAACAACAACAGCAACTCGTCTACACGTCTGTATTACACATCCTCCCTCTAACATAAGCAGTCACAGCTGACCGTGTCTTTCTCTTTTTTTTCTTCCCTATATGCCTCATCATCCTCCCTATCATTGTTCCGCGTACGTCTTGGTTCACCTTCGTAGAGCAAAAGGATGCCATCGCCTCGGCTGCTGCCCAGCAGCAGACTACAAATATCCCCGCTTCAGCCATTGCTGGTGCCCAGCCCACCCCGCCGCAGAGCGCTGCTGTAGCAGCGAGCTCGACGACACAATCAGTAGCGGCTGCTCACCAACAAGCGCAGGGTCAGCAGCAGCAGCAGCAGCAACAGAACCCGCCGGCTAACACGATAGCAGGTGGTCCGATGACATCCTTCATGGCTCTACGCGCAGAGATCCCTCCTGCTCCCCCCATGCGCAACACCCGCAAGCGAAAGTCGCCTTCCACGACCGATGATGGCCAACAACATCAGCAGCAGCAGCAGCAGCAGCAGATGCCGCCACCGTCCCAACAGCAGCCGCAGCAGCCTCCGCAACAGGTCCATCCATCTCCCCATCCTGGCATGCCACCGCACGTGTATGCCGGCTTACCCCCGCCGGCGGGCAGCGTCTACCCACCGCCGATGCACTATGCGTACCATCCTGGTCCGCCCCCACCCGGCCAGGATTATACCACGGCCGGCATGATGCCCCCGCCTGGTGCACCTGGCGGGCCCCCTTTGATGCAGGGTCCACCTCAGCCACAGCAGCCTCAAACGCCTCAGCAGCCCCAGTCGCCAGGAGGTTCGAGCAACTCGAGGCAGCTTAGCACGAGCAAGCGGGCGGAGCAGAACAGGAAGGCTCAACGCGCATTCCGCGAGAGACGCGATCAGTACGCCTTTTTTCCCTTTCTCTCGAACCCTACTTACACCCTCTTCTTACATGACAGACATGTCAAGGCACTGGAACAACGTTCCCAGCTCCTCGATGCAGCGCTCGCTGGTGCAGACGAAGCAAACCGGCGTTGGGAAGAATGCCGTGCGCTCGTCGACCAGCTGCGCATCGAGAATACTGCCTTGAGGACTGCGCTTCAACAGGCGCACGCCCAGATCACCGCTCTTGGCGGCAACCCTGTCATTCCTGGTGCCAACCCAGATGACCAACATAAGGGTCCGGAGGAGAGTAATGGCGTTACCATGGACCAGGGGAAGGAGACTGGTTCCTGACTCGAGTTTGATATGCTTTACAGCGTTGTGCGATGACGAATTCCCGGACTTCTGCCTTTCAGGTATTAATGTCGTTTATCAGTGCCGTTCGTCTATTGTTATTTTTCTTGTCCATATCGACTCGACTTCGCCGGCTTGTTATGGTCTGAAAAGCGCCGGCATAATATCTCCTTTCCCAGTCTTCCATCCTCAACTTCGCTTTTCGCCTCTCTTCCATTCTCCTTCACTCTTATCTTGCTTTGACCCTCCTCTCGTGCGTCACCTCCGTCCTCGTCCTTTCCCGTTTCTTTTTCTCTCCTCTCTCTCGCTCTCGACTCGTCTTGTCCTCCAAGCTCTCCAAGCATCAGGGTGTCTCGCGGACTCACGAACAATTCATTCCGATTCATGATGCATAATTCATGAGTTCTCGTTTTCCCACATCCGATCATCGTGCTGTCCATTGTACTATATACACACATTGTAATTAGTATCAGCTCTCGTTTTCTTCTAGGGTTGTAGCTAATAATAATTCGGCATATGCGTATAAAAGAGGAAAAAAAGAAGGACAGTTAGAAAAAAAATGAGTGGCGGAGTCTGGACTTATTTACTTTTGTTTGTGTTTCTTTATTTGGATTTGTTGGATATTATTGGTACGTATGTATACAGGTGGGTACGTTAAGTCTTCGGCCCCCCTGCTTTAGGAAGGAGGATTTGCGTGGTCTATCTGGTACTATAAGCGTCGGATAGCACTCGCCAACTTGCTCACATCGGCAAAGGTGAGGGATCTCCTCGTTTCGCTGTTGTTTGTTTCCCGAGAAGGCATGCAAATCACCTTCCATAAATGGGGGGGCCGAAGACTTTTTGTACCCACCTGTATATATGCATTTTATTTATGTATGCATGCAAATATGAAAATTTGTTCAAGAACTCGACTTGATAGCAAGTACATAGTAGATGTATTGTGCAGTCTGACAATGACGACGATACAAAGAAACTGTATGGGGTAAATGGTTCACACAACCCTTGCAATTGAGCGGCGTCTACATAGTAGATAGTTTCTCCCCAGTCAAATATTTTGATATGATATTAATAAGTACTAGCAAGGTAGAATAAATTGATCAGGCCCTTTCTGGGTAGGACTCACCTACAAATAACAAGAACTACATAAGACATTGGGGGATGTGTCTTTGTTCGCGTACTTAGAAGAATACACGTACGCTTTCTGAAGGATGTGGACACGGGGATGGATAGGAACGGCTGCGAGGTGTTACAATAGCGCTGACCAGCGCTGGCAGAGCTGTCCTGCCTTGGCTGCCAAATGCTTTGATTGCACCACTACGATGGGTGTCAACATTCCACCTGCGCCTTCGCGTCTTCTCCAGAATATTAACACTTCTACCTGTCTTCGACAAGGGCGATGAGGACGATGAGTTCGCTGCCCTTTTTTTTGGCAAGAGCCCCTGCACAATGCACATGGGAGCCCTGGCTTGACATTTGGCGTTTCTGTGTCTAAATCACAGAGTATGCAAAATACAAGCGTGGGCTTCCGTTCCCCTCCCTCCCTCTCCCCTTGTCCCCAGCTGGCGCTGCTCCTGTCAAAAAAATTCAAACGAGCCAATTGTGAAAATAAATCTGGTAAACGACGTCCAGGAAGACCAAATTATCCAGAGCACACCGCACATTTATGAAGGGATAGTAGAGGGGCCTGTCGATGAATTAATTCATCTATGAGCCCCGAAGTCCCTTGGGTCATTGATATCGGTAGTGCTCAGAAACTTGAGTCCGTCGTGTTCGACGTAAATATTCTCTTCGACAAGTTCCACGCGGTCTTCGACGAAGAGGAGGAAGAAAATGATGTCGCATACGAAGAGGTATGCCTCTATTCCACCGATATTATTATCATTCTAGCCCAGCCAAGTTATCCCTAGACGAGACAAACTAGACAAAGCAGATGGTCTACTCTGACCATTGGTAAGGGGCTGCCTTGTAAAATAAAAAGTTGCAAGTAGCATCAAGAGAAACATAAGGCTATATAGAGCATGCTCCCTGCCTTAGATACAGCATGCATCGAGGGCTCGAGAGAGGAAGAACTGAAAGCATGGTGTTGGTGGCCTGAAACCCCATTGCCAAACCTGGCGACATCACGTGTCTACAAAGATAAAGGTGGCTTGTTGGGAGCAGTCTCTCTTTCTTTCATTATTCCAACCACAACCACGCTTGCGACAGAATGCCGGATTTCAACCCCTTATTCGCCCCCCTTCTCTTGCCCTTGCCCTTGCCAGTCATCAATGAGGACAACGAGAACAACCTAGGCCCTTTCGCCGGTGCACCAGTTCTACAATGGGTGCCCTGGCCCGAGGCACATTTTGGTGCCCAAATAACCAACGGAGCAGCTCTCAATCATGGACTCCTGACCCCGCCTCTGACGCCGCTCCCGCAATTTCTTGAGGATGTCCAGGAAGCGCCGAACGTGCTAGCATCAGATTTCATGCTACCAGATGATGTCCAGGACGACCAGTTCGTCCAGGACATTCCGAGCAACGATATAGGGATGGAAGAGGACCCAAATGATGAATTCATCTATGGGCCTCTAGATCCCGTGGCCATCGAAGTCGATAACGCCCCGGAAGAAGGGCCAGTCGGCTTCGACATAAATCTTCTTTTCGACGAATTCCATGCGATCTTCGACACAGAGGATGGAGCAAACGATGTCGCATACGAAGAGGTATGCCTTCTGTTCGTACCTTTACCTACCGATACTGATAATAAGACTCCAGGATGACCATGCTGGTGTAATCATCAACGGGCTCTTCTACGAGACGATGGAGGAAGAGGAGGGCAGTGACGTCGGCGACGATATGGAGTTGGATGAGGTAGACAGTCTTCTTTAGCTGTTGATCAAGAAACGTATATGTGATTTGTCGCCAGGCAAGATGTAGGACAGACACTGTCGACCACTTCAACGCAGATCTCCGTAAAGCGTGCTCCTATCCTGAACTGTAAAATAAAAGTCACGACCAGCATCGAGAGAAGCGTGAGACTCCAACGAGAATGTCCCTTGCCTTAAACACAGCACCCATCAAGGGCCCGGAAGGAGAAGACTGAAAGCATGGCGTTGGTGGCCTGAAACTCCATTGCCAAATTTGTTCGACATCACGTGCTGCCAAAGAATAAAGGTGGCTTGTTGGGAGCAGTCTCTCTGTTCTTTCATTATTCCAACAACAACCACGCTTGCGACGGGATGCCGGATTTCAACCCCCTATTCGCCCCCTTCTCTTGCCCTTGCCCTTGCCCATCATCAATGAAGGCAATGAGAACAACCAGGGCCCTTTCGGCGGTGTACCTCAGGCTCTTCTACAATGGGCGCCCTGGCCCGAGGTGCATTTTGGTTCCCAAATAACCAACGGAGCAGCTCTCAATCATGGACTCTTGACCCCGCTTCTGACGCCGCTCCCGCAATTTCTTGAGGATGTCCAGGAACTGCCGAACGTGCCAGCACCAGGTTTCATTCTACCAGATGATGTTCAGGACGACCAGTTCGTCCAGGACATTCGAACTCAACGAAGGGATGGGAGAGGACCCGAACGATGAATTCATCTATGGGCCTCTAGATCCCGTGGCCATCGAAGTCGATAACGCCCCAGAAGAAGGGCCGGTCGGCTTTGACATAAATCTTCTTTTCGACGAATTCCATGCGATATTCGACACAGAGGATGGAGAAAACGATGTCGCATATGAAGAGGTATTGCTTCTGTTCGTACCTTTACCTACCGATACTGATAATAAGACTCTAGGATGACCATGCTGGTGTAATCATCAACGGGCTCTTCTACGATACGATGCAGGAAGAGGAGGGCGGTGACGTCGGCGACGATATGGAATTGGATGAGGTAGACAGTCTTCTTTAGCTGTCGATCAAGAAATGTATATGTGATTTGTCGCCAGGCAAGATGTAGGACGGACACTGCCGACCACTTCAACGCAGATCTCCGTAAAGCGTGCTCCTATCCTGAACTGTAAAATAAAAGTCACGACCAGCATCGAGAGAAGCATGAGACTCCAACGAGAATGTCCCTTGCCTTAAACACAGCACCCATCAAGGGCCCGGAAGGAGAAGACTGAAAGCATGACGTTGGTGGCCTGAAACCCCATTGCCAAATTTGTTCGACATCACGTGCTGCCAAAGAATAAAGGTGGCTTGTTGGGAGCAGTCTCTCTGTTCTTTCATTATTCCAGCAACAACCACGCTTGCGACGGGATGCCAGATTTCAACCCCCTATTCGCCCCCCTTCTCTTGCCCTTGCCCTTGCCAGTCATCAATGAGGACAACGAGAACAACCTAGGCCCTCTCGCCGGTGCACCACTTCTACAATGGGTGCCCTGGACCGAGGCACATTTTGGTGCCCAAATAACCAACGGAGCAGCTCTCAATCATGGACTCCTGACCCCGCTTCTGACGCCGCTCCCGCAATTTCTCGATGATATTCAGGAGGAACCGAACGAGCCAGCACCGGATTTTGCTCTCCTAGACGATGTCCAGGACGACCAGTTCGTCCAGGACATACCGGTCTTCAATAACGAAGGGATAGAAGAGGTCACAGATGATGAATTCATCTACGGACCATTAGATCCCATGGTCATCGAAGTCGATAATGCCCAGGAACATGGGCCCGTCGGCTTTGATATCGATCTTCTGTTCGACGAATTTCACGCAATTTTTGACGAAGCAAAAGAAGAAATTGATGTCGCATATGAAGAGGTATGCCTCCCCCCGCGTTCACGCGTTACCAACTGATACTGATAATAAGACTCCAGAATGTCCATGCCGGTGTAATCATCAGCGAACTCTTCTACGAGACGATGGAGGAAGAGGAGAGAGGTGACGATGGAGACGATATGGAGTTGGATGAGGTAGACAGTCTTCTTTAGCTGTTGATCAAGAAATGTATACGTGACTTGTCGCCAGGCAAGATGTGGGGCGGACACTGTAACTCCTGTGACCTGGCATGATCATCCTGTGCTACAAGAATGTAAGGCCATTGAATCCTTATCCATAACCCAATAATGCCAGGTTCCGACGTTTCACCTCCACCTCACTTCCAGCCAATCTCCCTTCCTCTCATCGACGAAGACAATTAGAGCACTTCTACACTGGGAAGCATGGACAGCTGATCATCTCGGAATCCACGCTACAGACGGCGCGGTCCTCAACCACGGACTCTTATTTCACTCCATTAGTCGACGTCCGGGACGGCCCAATGGCCCAGAGCACACCACACATATATGAAGGGATAGAGGAAGGGCCTGTCGATGAATTAATTCATCTATGGGCCTCTAGATCCCTTAGTCATCGATGTCGGTAATGCCAAGGAACCTTGGCTCGTCGCGTTCGACATAAATCTTCTGTTCGATGAGTTCCAAGCGATCCGTCATCCCTAAACGAGACAAATTGGACAAAGTAGATGGTCTACTCTGACCGCTGATAGAGGTCTGAAGTAAAGCAAGAGACTGCCTTGTAAAATAAAATGTCGAAGAAAGCATGAGACTCTATAGAGCATGTCTCCTGCCTTAGACACAGCACACATCAAGGGCTTGAAAGAGGAAGACTGAAAGCATGGCGTTGGTGGCCTGAAACCCCATTGCCAAACCTGTACGACATCACGTGTCTCCGAAGAATAAAGGTGGCTTGTTGGGAGCGGTCTCTCATTATTCCAACCACAACCACGCTTGCGACAGAATGCCGGATTTCAACCCCCTATTCGCCCCCCTTCTCCTGCCATTGCCCTTGCCTCTCATCAACGGGGACAATGAGAACAACCTTGCACCTCTTCTACAATGGGTGCCCTGGCCCGAGGTGCATTTTGGAGTTCAATTTACCGACGGAGCAGCTATCAACCACGGCCTTCTGACTCCACCTCTGACGCCGCTGCCGCAGTTCCTTGAGGAGACACAGGAGGAGCCAAACGAGCCAACACCTGATTTCGCTCTGTTAGACGATGTCCAAGACGACCAGCTCGTCCAGGACATACCGGTCTTCAACGCAGGGATGGAAGAGGTCCCAAATGATGAGTTCATCTATGGGCCATTAGATCCCATGGTCATCGAAGTCGATAATGCCCAGGACCCTGGGCCCGTCGGCTTCGACATAAATCTTCTCTTCGACGAGTTCCACGCGATCTTCGACGAAGACGAAGAAAATGATGTCACATACGAAGAGGTATGCCTTCTAGTCGTCCTATTACCAACCCATGCTGATGATAAGACTCCAGGATGACCATGCCGGTGTAATCATCGACGGTCTCTTCTTTGAGACGATAGAGGAAGAGGAGGGCAGTGACGCCAGCGATGATATGGAGTTGGACGAGGTAGATAGCCTTCTTTGATTGCCAGTCAATAACTGTATAGGCAGGTCGTCGCCAGGCAAGGTGCAGGGCGAACTCTGCCAACCATCTCAATGCAGGTCTCTGTTACGCGTCCTCCTTCCCTGAACTGTGACCGTAGAAACAGAGAAAAAAGAAAAAGAAAGAAAAAAAAACCAGCCGGTAAAAGCTAAATAGTGTTAGCGCAGGAATGTGGCTTGTAGTTTGCTGTGACCGTCATGTGCTGCAAGAGTATAAGGTGGCTTGGAAAAATTTCGCCTTCTTTGTCTCCTGCCTACATCCAGTTAGGCACAATGGCAAAATTCGACGTACCTCCTGCACCGCATTTCCAACCAATAGCCTGACCTATTGTCGAAGAAGACATGCAAATCGAATTCGTCGCTTTAAACGAAGCGCTTCTGCAATGGGGGCATGGGCGAACGGTCACTTTGGAACCCACATCGCAGACGGCGCGGTCCTCGACTATGGATTCCTTACCCCCCCTCCCCCCCTCTCTCTCCCCGCTCCCTCAATTTCTTGAGGACGTTCGAGAAGAGCCAATTGAACAGCCGCCGAATCTCAATCTATTTGACGTCATCCAGGAAACCCAATCGTCCAGGACATAGCATAGTTTAATGGAGGAATAGAAGAGGACCCAATGGATTAATTCATCCTCGGTCATCATATTCCCGTGGTCATCGAAATCGGCGATGCCCGAGAATCCGGGACCGTCGAGTTTGGCGTGGATCAAACCAATGAAGAATTCCATGCCCTTTTCAACGAGGAAGGCGAAGGGCAAGAGGAAGTTAACGATTTCGTACACGAAAAGTATACTTTCCATTATTCCCGTTACAAGATCGAAACTGATAGTATCGCCCCAGGATCTGCATTCATGGCTTATTATCGACAGCCTCTTCTTCGAGGACGACGACGCCATAGAATTAGATGGAGTAGATGGTCTGCTCTGATCGAGAACGACGGCCGCGACCAGACGAATGAGATGTTCTCGACACCAGTTCTTCGCAGGAAATGCGAAGAGCTGGTATACCTAATAAAAGCATGCTGGTGGCCACAAAGAAGTGTTCGTACATCTGGACGATGACATGGAAGTGGACGGGGCAAATGCTCTGTTGTGACTGATAAATATTGACACACAGAAGAGGATTAGAGGGAGCAAACGCATGAAGATAAGCCCTAAAGTTGTAGTAAGTCGTCTGAGTAGCTTACCTTGCAAATCGTAGTCATGACGCTTCTATCACAATCAACCTGGCCACACGTCTCGCTTGAGTCACAGGACTTCCACAATATCGCGGCGATTGAGTCGTCGCTGCCTTGACATGTCTCATCACGACATGGATTGTGTCTGATGAAATGAAGAGGTGAGACAGACAATACGATACGAAGGAGAAATTTGATTTACCTGAGCATGGAGTAAAACCAATGATATGGTGAGAATGCCTTGGCCTTGTAATCCAATGGTCTAGACTTTGAGACTTCGGAGTAAGCCCTACGTATAGGATTGATGAGCGGCAAGAGGGCAACAAATGGTGGTACAAGAAAGAGTTATTGATCGGTTCTGTATCAAAGGTGGCCTTAAATACCTGGACAATTTCGGAGCTCCGAAAAATGACGGTACTTCTGTCCCGAAACGCAAAACGATCAAGGCCAGCAGGTATGGCCACGTAGAATCCTCCATGCATCATGGGTTTATCGATGAGACAGATCTTGAGCTTGCGATACCCAGGTCGCTAAATGGCGTCTTTCGAGAACAAAGAACTGATCGAAATTATGCGTAGCAGTCGAAGAAAACCTGGCGAGACACGTGCTTGAAAGATCGGTACCCGGGGATGACGACGCAAGTCTGTTGCTTCATAAGCTTTCCTGGGTTTCGGAAGAATGGTCGAGAACTGCATACCTTACGAAACTGTACGCCAAGGAGTATACGGATAAGGAAGCCGGATGTTCTCTGAAGACATTCCCGAGAGCCTGGTATGCGGAACAAATAGAACTTATAGAAATCCTCTGCTCTTCGGAGTGCTCACGACGTCGACGTGCTGACGATAAAGCAGATGGATATCGAGACTAGGGGGGAGGAAATGATCTTCGATGTGCAAAATTTCCAATGCTTTTATGCATCCCGAAAGGGATGAAGGGCTCAAGAAAGAATAAAGAAGTTAGGTCATAAGATTAGGAAATCATGTCATTGGAGGAGCCTTCCGTGTAACTCGTGAATGAATGAAAAGCTGGTCCGGAATACGGTCCCCAATGACAGTATGGAGGCATAGATACCATGTGAAATGACGACAAATCTTTGAGATAAGTAATGCAGAATACATAACCGCTTACGACGACATCGTAGTATCAAGAGTCACTGAAATCTGTTCCGACTAACGAACTTCGCGATTATGAAAGCGATAAATCACGAGGCATGTATTGAATATCACATAGCACTTGATCTTGCCCCAAGCTGCATGATGAACGCAGATAAGAAGCCTTTTGCAAGTGGGGTCTGTTGCATGCTGGTGGATATGCGACGTAGTAATCGTAAGAATTGATTGAATTCGATATGGCGGTGCAGACGAATTACTTCACTCACGTGATCTTAGGCTGCTCAAAATTTAATATTAATATTGAATTCTTCGGTCGGCTACGCGTTCAAGTTGGGCTCAGCTCACAACCGTGACACAGGAGTAAAAATAAGGTAGGTTCTACTTTACTGATGCATGTGGCGCTTCAAGGGATCGGTGTCGACGCGTTTCTTTGAAGGTCACAAGTATAGGCTCTATCCGCCTAATGTGTGCGAAAATTATTTCGATCGCGACGAGCGCGACGTGATGCGACGTTGTCGAGATCGTCGCTATGAGGATTCTTATCGCCCGGCCTGTGCCAACTTTGAACAAAAACCATCATGTCGAGTTTTCTGGAGAGGCTTGCATACGACGCTGTTGACAAGGTATGCTCCAGTAAACAATTTAGCAAATGCTCAATTCCTCATGCTTCGAAGGGTTTGATTCCGGACTTCCTTCTGAGAATTGCAGTCCGAGCTCTCTGTAGGAAACGCCTTCGTGATATTGATCTGGGATCGTTTTCGGCCAATCAAGAGGCAAAGCAAGCTTTTGTGGGAGACCTTCGTGCTCGTAAAGCTATCGCCGAACAGACCGACCGTGCAAATACTCAACACTACGAAGTTTCCACCAAGTTTATCTTGTCATGTTTAGGTCCTCGTGCGAAGTATTCCTCATGTCTTTATTCGACGGGAAAAGAAACACTTGCAGAGGCGGAGGAGCTCATGCTAGCAAGCTACTGCGAAAAGGCACGCCTCAAGGATGGCCAGGACGTTCTTGACCTCGGATGTGGTACGTGGAACCCTTACATTCTGATCTCACAACTTGATAAACTCATTCTGGAAGGCTGGGGTAGTTTGACTCTGTACCTCGCAGAGGTTGGTCCTTATTCAGTTATCCTGTTACCTTGCTTAGAATGATTTATGGTTAGAAATACCCGAACTCGCGCGTCGTGGGATTATCCAACTCAAATACACAGAAAGCACACATCCTCGGAGTCGCAAAAGAGAAAGGCCTGGGTAACGTGGAGGTACGCCAGATCAGGTCTCTCGGCATCTGGCATCTTCGTGGTAATCTCTCAAACATTGGTCAGGTTATAACAGCGGACGTTAATACCTTCGATTTTACAGACGGCAGGACGTGAGTATGTGATCGTTTAACAGAGCTTGGAGAATCTGATGTTTTGTCTTAGTTTCGACCGTATTCTTTCTATAGAGGTAAGCTCTACACTTCAACTTGGTGCGACGGCAATTCCACTGACCGATGGCAATGAAGATGTTCGAGCACATGAAAAATTATGAAGCGCTGCTTCGGAAGATATCTGCTTGGCTGCGTCCGAGGGAAAGCTCTTCAGTAAAAGAAGAAAATGGCAAAGAAAAAGGCGATGCTGAAGAAGATTCTCTTTTGTTTGTGCATATATTCTGTCACAAGACAACACCGTATCACTTTGAAAACGATGACGGTTGGATGGCTCAGATGTTCTTTTCTGGCGGCACTATGCCTTCTCATGATCTACTCGTAAGTGATAGATATGTTTATTCGGAAATCTTGAGCTCAAGCCGTTTCTCCTTCACATAGCTGTACTTCCAGTCCGACGTGACCTTGGTCAAGACATGGTTCCTCGACGGCAAGCACTATTCGCGCACCCTTGAAGCCTGGCTACGTCAACAAGATGCGCATTCCAAGAAAGGACTGGCCGAACTCGAACAAGATGCTAAGGCTAAAGGGCTGGATCCTGCAGAAGGCAGGAAGGCATTTTATCGGTGAATAACGCACTCGCCTGTCCTTCATTAGGTTGCTAACTGCAATGCTGTAGGTTCCGCTTGTTCTACATTGCTTGCGCGGAATTCTTCGGATTGAATGGAGGTGAAGAGTGAGTGCATAACAATCTTTTCGCTTCGACGACATTAACTGGGGTTTAGGTGGGGTGTGGGACACTACCTTTTCAAACGGAAGAATTGAGACTTGAATCGATTGCTCTCTGATCCGTCTTATCCGGTTGCTGTTACATTCGTTTCATAGATACATCCAACGTAATAACGAAATCTTTGCAAATGGGTGAAATATCTTTCCTGCGATGGCGCGGGCTAGTTCAACGCGCCCATATACCCGTAATTGGACATCCCTGTATCTCAGCCGCCATCTTCATCACTTCCGCATGCCCGACTATTTGATCACACGCAGCAAATTGAATCAGTCTCTTGTTTGGTATGGCATTTAAATCACCTGCCTTGTTCTAGGGCAATAGGACCCTGTAACACAGATGAACAAGTGAGCACAGAAAATAGATAATGGACGGTCATCGCATTTTACTCACGCATTCTTCCAGTCTGTATCCCTTGCTCTTATACTTGGAGCTCGGGATGCCCTCTTCATCCAGATATCCAATCTTCAGTAGAATGTTCTGCCAGATCCGACCGATTCCCTTCGGCTCCGGTTTATACCATGGCACTTTATCGAATCTATTCAAGGGTCAGGTCAGGGAGATTGTACGACCGGTATCGAAATAATGTGCGCGCACATCGTAGGATGGAATCGCGGCAATTTCACTTTGAGCTTTTCAGGTGGTACGTCACGCGGGATGTATTCAACGCGTTTGAACCGAGGAAGGTCGAAATAACGAGCTTTGATAACGAAGAATGACATTACGACGCTAGTTATCGCCTGAGACATAAGTGATGGTTCCGGTAACCTGTGGTAGGGAAAAAAATCAGTAAGAAACAGCGATCGAAGAAACGAAGGAAGGACACGCACAAAAATGCCGTCCGAACGCGAGGCTCGATCAGGCAGAGAGAGATTTGGCGCATAATCTTGCGCACACCGAACCGCTCTGTGAAGTTACTCAGGATATAATCCAACGTGTACTGGCCAACTTCATAGTTAGATTGAGCGGGAACCATGGCCGTTTCCTCATATCTCTACAAAGAAAATAATAAGTTGATCAGCCCATAGTGAACCGAGTAAACGGCCAGCTTAAACGCGACACATACCTCGGTCCAATCAATCAGATCTTGCAGCATCTCTGGGATATCCCGGATATTCATACGATGTCCTATTTCTTTCCATAAGACGAAGAATGCCTGTAGTAGAATTGAATGAACGTTTTATTATCGAAACCATGGCGTGGCTCGCTACTCGCGTACCTCCTGTTCAATTGGAAGGAGCTCTCTCCAGCCGTATAGTCTCGCCCAGCGCTATGAAGAATAATCACATCACCGGAGCCTGTGCCTCATATTAGTCAACTGTCTTACGATAGGTTCCAACACGAAGAGAGACATAGTATAGATGAAGTCCTCGTTTTTCTAGAGATGATATCAACGTCAAAATCTGAGCAATCCATCACTGATCTGCGCAGAAACAGACATACGATATTAGGCCAGCGGCTATGCAGCCAGTTTGTACGGGCAATTGCGATAGCATGACGAGGATCTGCTCCTCTTTCTTGAGGTTCATCCTTGTCAGGTCTACGATAGGGCAGCTAGTCCACGTTGAGATTAGAACTGCCGTCTATATCAACCAGTGGTGAGCTTATCGCTGAAGACGCGCAGATATAAAGACAGCTGGATGGACGAACGTCTGCGTAGCGCTTAGACACGTTCTCTGCTGTAGAGAGCTGTTTAGACTGCAACAGAATCTCGGATATGGTGGGCTAAACGATGATGTCAGCTCTGGCGTTCATATGATGACGTTCAAACAAACGTACAATTGAATATGTCTTGAAGAGTGCGAAAGCAACTGCTATTCGCATCAAGCCAGGCATCTCAAGTTGATTCACGGTCAGTGTGATTTCTTGCGCCTCCCTCGAGTCAGCTTTACATCGGGTCTCCCTGCTATACGCGGAAAGCTGTTTCCGGCTTTGCTGTCCAACGCGATAGCATTTGACGAAGGACCGTAACCATATTTCTTCTTAAGAGCCCGGACACGTTGAAAACGTAGGAGCCTGATGAAAGCAAGGTAGAACACAATGCCGACAAAAACGGCAGTAACGGGTCTCGTACGAAACCAAGTCAAGAGGGAGTCCATGTCACTAAAGGAGTCGAGCTAGTCAAACAAACACCAGTATCCACGGGGCAGCTCTTAAAAGCATCTATCTCGTGATATTGCTCAATCCTTATTGGAAGGATCTGGGAAGCTAGTCAGCGGAGCCTTTCTTGCCTAATTTGTCTCGACTCGTGGGCACCTGAGAATCTCCTCTCCGTCATCGGAGTGTCCAAGTGAAATGGAATGGGCAGTGAACTGCCATCATTACACTCATCATGAATGACAAGGATCGGCCATCGGTCGAGAGAAGGATATAGAACTATGATCCTGAATGAATTAGGCGTGAGAGGCGGGAAACAGGTCGCCGCGTTTCGTGGTTCTGCAAGTGCTTCTATCTAGCATGACTGAGATTTGTTATACTCAGAATTACGATTCGTATCACGAAGCACCGCGGATTAGGGGTCGAAGGCGACGACAATATCATTGGTATCCATGTGAGATTCGAAAGGACGTACTACTGCAGGCGATATATATTATATGGGCGTGGCAATGCCAAATGGTGAGACGAAATCGTCTGTGGTCTTCAGTCCCTCAAACAATTCTGTTCGTCCTTCCTGCATCCTTCGATACATCGTGATCAGGAGAATGGCTAACGGCATATTACGATTCCGGTAAGGAATCGTCTGTACCCTGTCCGTTTTATACCTAATTAGGTTATAATGGTTTTTCCCACGCTCGGGTAAACGATTAACCGGCATCATTGCTGTATACATGTATTTCATTTCGTGCATATCAATATGAGAAATTTTCTTCCCATTCATCTCTTTCTCTGCACTGCACATTTCAAGTTCCCAACCTCATTTCTTTTGACTGCCTCAAGTTTCATTTCATTCATATTTGCTGTTTTCTCCATAACTTTCTCATATTGTCCAACCTGATCACACGTGTTTGACTGTGTATGACATGCTAACCTGACACTCACAGATACACGAACATCATGGCTTCCTTCACACCTCATAACAGACCTCCCACAGATGAAGAGCTGAGAAACCTATATGACGAAGTCAAGCGTAGATTTCAGAGAGAGTCTTCCTCTCATCTAGACGACGTACGGGTATCTATGGGTGACGACCTTGGTGATTTCATCGACCAGTACAGGGATGGTAGCGATTTGACCTGACCCTGACCCTCTCAGCTACAAGCCAAGTATGAGCCAAGTCGTCGTGATGGTGCCTCCATTTCACCCTCTTTGCCAGAGAAAAGTAAGACTTTTCTTATATCTCAAACTATATCTCGTTGACTTGATTCCTGGACTGAATTGAAAGAAGGTGAAGGCCTCTCGTTTACTGCTCCCAAGTCTCCGCTGTCTGGATGTGCTGCACATCCTCTACCCAGGCCACCCAGCATTAATGAATCCACAAGCTCCTTCGGGAGTACTTCCCCAGGCATACCAGAACCCCAACCTTATGTCCATCCTTCGACTTCTCAGCAGACTGATTCCTATCAACAATTATCAACTGGGCCGACAGTTTGCCTCGACGATTGCCTGTTGCACCAGAATCGGGAATACCGACCTACACGACGGAAGCTAACTTAGGTCGGACTTTGAGTTCAGGTTTCACAGAGGGTAACCGTTCTTATAGGCTTCCGTCACATCCCCGGCTTTCCTAGCCACCTCCACCTCCATCAAGCAGCTCGTATACTTCTTCATCATCGGCGACTTCCAGTCCCCATCCGTATACTACAGTAATGCACATTACTGATTCGCCTTCATCTCAGCTTGCCTCGTCTGGCTGGTCGAATACATCTGATACCCGAAATGGTGCCACCAATGGTTATGGCCTTTTGACTACTCTAAGTCGCACTGACTCTACTCGTCCAAAACATGCTCTTGCTCCAGCAGTGCCAGGACAGTCAAGCGTATCATTAAATGGAAGTTTCCCTTTCGCACCATCAGCCGGTTCTTCAGCAGATATTTATGCCTCTTTAAGGACGGGCGCTTATGTTCATCTACATGGCACATCTTCTCATTTATATTGATATACTAATGCAATCCATAACTTCTTCCTACAGCCATCCTCTGGCCCTCCCAGTGTGGAATCGAGCTCGAATGAAGGCTCCTCGACTCGTCCAGAAGTCAACTTGATTCCGAGTGCTTCAAGTGGTGATGTCCAGCTGCGGAGCCCTCCATCATCGATGATCGCAACGAACAACACATCAAGCTCCAGTAGCATGCTTGAGGTTCAACCTGTATCATCTTGTAAGTAAATGCTAGCTAAAATTAAAGATTTTGTGCTTGATGTTCTCGTAGCAGTGAATCTCGGCCGATCCACTTTGATGAGCTCAACAATGTCTTCTTTCCAGTCTGGCTCAGGACTTGTAGCATCATCAACATCGGCCACTTCTCCAATGCCTGTATACTCAAATAGGACCCTCAAACTACAGGGTGCATGCAGGTATCAATAGAGGAGGTTCTCTTTCATCTTTCAAGTCAATATGATCTGGAGGATCAATGACTTCCCGTTATGACGACACACCTTATGATGTCTATCGGCAAGCAGCTGGCAGCAGTCGCATAGACAGGGTTGTTGAGTGCAATCAGCTTGACCATGTCATTGATGATATTAAGCGCCAATTAGCGCTTCATGAGGGCTACGAAAGTGAACAGGATTATGATGAAGAAGAGGAAGATAGATTCGTAGACCTTGCCTTACTGTCTCATGTTGCCATGCGTCTTCGAGACAAGGTACCTTGCGGAACGCATGTAAAAGGTGGTATCCCCTACCAGCATGCTTTTGCTGGCAGGTATATAGTGGTAAGTAGTTAGTGTTAAGCGAGACTACTTACGTGATTTACACTTATTTCCGTAGTCCACAATTCAAGCACAGATATAATGAGAACTCGTGAACATGCACGTGCCCTCAAGCGACCATCGCTTGGCTCTTAGTCTCGCAAGAAATCTCCAAAATCAGCTTGTCTTCTACGAAGTTGAATGGGGCAGACGTGTCTTACAAGATAGTGTGGAGGATGGCTTTACATCCAAGGTCTTAGGCGTATCTCACGTGCCTTGCTTCTAGCTGTTCATGAAGCCTTTGCGGATGGCTGACCCCCCAATCATACCAATAAGCATCTACTGAGTTTGGAAATATTTCCCCACGCCCAAAATCGCGCGTTTTTGGCCGTGGGAACATTTAAGATACTTTACTATCCTATATCTTTGATCTACCAATACTCATTTTTTGCTCCTTTTCTCTTTCATCCCATGTTTATATACTTGTAGATATATTTTAAGTTTAATTAATCAATAAATGATCCCATTTTCTCAATACTTCTTTTCATGTCTGACAATGCATGTTGTTATCCATAAGAATATTCTTTGTCTTTCAGCCCACAAGTTTTAAGAAAAATAATTTACAGCAAAATGCATAAGTAATGGCACTCACCCCAAAATTTGGGGAGATGATGTATTATGATATCATGTGATAATATAGACTTAGTGAGGAAATTTGCGAGCACGAGACTGAGTGTGTGAGTGAGACGCATCGTAAATGTGAAGTGCATATACTCTTCGAATCTGCTCATTTCATCATACAAAAGCTTTTCTGTACTTCAAATGTCTCATTCACAGAGGATTCAAATCGTATCTAAGCCTGTCTTGGACGATTCTGATGACAATTCAGCTTAAGAAACCCGGTCCATTCCTGATTGCACAATAGTCACTATAGCACTCGAACCTGCAGCACCAGATGGCACGCAAGTCACTGCAGCAAGAGAAACTGATGACTCACCTTCAAGGGAGCTTAGCTTTGTCCTAGAGCTGTTCAGCTACAGCGAAATGCAAAAGAAAGCAAAAGATCGCACTTTCAAAAGCACAAGATTTATGCTCACTTCTGACGAACCGTTTGACACTTTCAAGGCTCAAGTTCTGGTAAAAAATTCTGACTTACTCAAGCCTGCTATCCTCCACTATGAAGACTACGAGATAACCTACATGATCAAATGTAAATAAAAGACAACTTCTCTTCAGAACGAGGATGACTATGTCTTTCTTCTTTCATTGCACTCATTTTTAGACATCAATGTCATCGTAACTCAAAAACGGAAGCCAACTTCAAAGGTATGCATATATTTACTCTTCTGATTTTCTATTGTAACGTGTTTTACTCTTATTTCTACTTTCAGACCACACAACCTGCAAAACAAGCGAAGTGAAAAGAAGATAGCGGCTCAGAGAGCTCAGCGCAGTCATCCGAAGGAGAGTCAGATGAACCAGTAAAGAAGAGAAGGAAGGCAAATGGCAAGAAGGAAAAGAAAGTGAGTTGCATATATGCCAATATAGCTTTGAGGGAACTGACCAAGTATATGCAGGTACGAAAAATTGGTGATATAAGTCCAGAGAACAGGCTCATCGCAGAGACGATCATGCAGCTGAAGGAGCAATAGTGATGCAACGACAAGCAATGCAAAGGTGGCACCAAATATTGTTGGATACACACAGACGGCGGCATCCATATTCTATTGGGCTATACTCATTTTACTATCTGGGCATCTGCAATAGTGAGTCATTTCTTATTCTTATTTGTTTATTACAACATTCTTATCATGTTGCAATCTATACAGGTGAGAGAAGATGATACGGCCTCATTCGACACGCCTCCAAATCATTATTTATTTGATGATCCTCTGGATAGCAAGAAAGCGAGTACGTCACCCCTTCTGAAGGCCCGAATCTAGGCCAAGAACAAAGAGAAAGAGGAAACGACAGTGCATATAACCACAAACGTGAGTGCCGTGCCTTCAGTCGTGGTCAACATGCTAGCCTTTCCTCTATACCCTCATCAAAATGGATCATTTTCTTCTCTGAAAATTTCAAACCAGCAACAGCAACAGCAACAACAACAGCAACAGCAGAAACTGACTACTGACTCTCTTATTCCCTCGAGCTTACAATCTGGTCCCAACTTGCTTCTTTCTGAATTCTGTGCAACATATCAACTCGACGACAAAGTTCTCAAATGATTCACAGACGAAGGTTATAGGACAACTTCGTCTTTTCAGTATATTTCTATTTCTGATCTCTTTGAGGCTCAATTCAGACGAGGCGACATTGCAGAACTGAAGGCGGCAGTCTCAAAATGGGCAAAGCCAATAGGCAACTGAATAACTAGCTTTTTCTTCCTCTCCTCTGTAAAATCTACGGAATGCATCACAGATTCGCTTATACTCGAAGATAGGATGGTAATGAAATAATTTTTTGATGCACAAATAATTGAGGTGCAATATTTTCCTGGGTATATGCATATTTACATTACACATACCCAGCATGAATGAAGTAATTTACAGCATCGTCTAGTCCAACAACGTCCATCACAACATACATATCATAAAAAATTACCTTCAAGTCTCTCAGTAAGTGGCCATTCCTTCTAATAAACTGTTTTACTTGAAAAAATGCTTCTTTGATAGGATTGAGGTCAGGCAAGTACGGTGGTAGATAGGCTACCCGAACACCTGTTCTCAATCAATACAATAAGCTCACAAAATACAATGAAATTGCTCACTGAATCTATTTGCAAGCTCATGAATCTCCTCTCCATGGTGTATCTTAGCATTATCCATGATCAGAACACTTAGTTTTCCTGGAAAAGGAGTGCAGAGTGGCATCTATTCTCAAGTGAGTATATAGTTTGTTGTAAAATGTGTAGAATATCAATAACTCACCACTTCAAGCTCCAAAAATTCTAAAAAAAGGGCTCGAGTCATGGAGCCCTCAATAACCTTAGATGCAACCATTCCATCAACTGTGAGTAGTCCTTCGGCAGTCAGACGACATCCCCGGATAAAAGTGGCTTCTTGTTCCGCACATCAACCAAGTCTTGAATGATCATGTGTACGTAGTGTCGTCCTTTCGTCCTTGGAAACCTCGTCAAGGAAACCCAGCTGTTCTGGGCTGTACTGAGATACTTCACAGATGTAGTTGGATCGAACGCTCTCGTTCCTTTCTCATGCGACACGCTTTAGTTTTTTTCGACTGACTCTAGCTCGTTCGAGCTTCTACAAGATTGTGGAATAATGAACAGAGATGAATCAATTTTTTTTGAGCAGGTTGAGTAGCTCGTCAATAAACCAGTCAGGACGAAGGCGAATCAGTCGAAGCAGATAAAATAAGTCATTGGATTGTAATTTTCGAGGCCAAATTTGATGAGGGCCTCTCAGTTTGATAACATCTCCAGTTTCCTTCCATAGCTTGTGAATCCTGAAGAAAGTCCTTTGAGAAAAGCCCACACAAGCAAGTATATCACACAGAGAAAGAATATCAAGATCATAAAGCCTGAGACAACACAGTTTGAGGTCTCGAGAGATGCGTCTATTGCCCATTTGAAGAGTATATGCACTTCACATTTATGATGCGTCTCACTCACACACTCAGTCTCGTGCTCGCAAATTTCCTCACTAAGTCTATATTATCACATGATATCATAATACATCATCTCCCCAAAATTTGGGGCGAGTGCCATTACTTATGCATTTAGCTGTAATGTAGGCTTGCAATATATTACGTTTCAAACCTAAGATCTTTCCTTCATTACTTTATCTTCTAATATTGAAAGTCTGTATCATAGGAGGTAGCAAAATATACTTCTATAAATTATGTTCTAGATTTCTCTTTATAGTAATGCAATTGAGGTAATCCATCTCAGTAGTGAAGCAGTAATTCTCAGCTTTCATTGTTCCTTTGCTTCACTTTCATTTTCCTCCAAGTATGATATGAATAATTGAAGAGACACTGTGTTATTTCAGTAAAATGCACTTATCATACTTCTCTATTAATCCTGTACTGAGCTATAGAGTTTACCAATCACAGTGGGCAAAGGCCAGTTTTGGCAGTGCTGCGATAACAGCCAAAAGTAAAAATGAAATTAGTAGTTTCATCAAGGATCATGTCAGGTCAGCAAGGCCAAGATCAATGTTGAAATTTCCAGTTTCAGCATAATTGCCAAAACAACTTGTGGCATTGTCAAAATTATAAGTTTAGCATACTTTCGGCCATTATTGCAGCACTGCCGAAACTGGCCTTTGCCTGCTGTGAATGCAACTTCTAATCCAAATCACGTGATCGGGAAGAACCGGAATCGTTACCACGCCATGTGTTAGCACAACACGTGGCGCTACCTGCTAGTACAATAGTAATGGCCTGGGAAGTGTACCTTATCGAGGTAGTGGGCCTTGGACTAGAATGCACGTGACGAGAAAAATCACAACTCCACCTCCACACACCGTGTTTTCTGAATAAATAATAAATATTAATATAACCTCTGCTGCTCACATATTCCACGACGCTGAATGCAAATTTCACGATGCATTCGAGCATCTGTTCGACGGCGAATCGTACCATGCCTCTCTCTTGATTCTTCCGAGGCCGCTGCCTGCAACCGCTACATAATTATCCGCAACTTTTTCAAGCAGGAAATCCATGCAGTCGAGAACCATCCTCGTACGAGACCCCTCCCCTCTCATGGCCACATTTTGAGACTTCATATCCCTCCGCTGCAAGCCTGTAACCGCCCGAAAAGTCGCCTCTATCACACGTCGCCTCGGCTTCAGGAAGGAAAACCAGTCAATGGAGAATCCAAAGAACCGACAGGATCTACGAACGCACATAAGGCCGTAGAGAAGAATGTGGCGAAAGGCGATGAACACGGTCGCTATCAACACCTTGAGAACTACTCTCGGTTCTTCCATCGCCTTGCTATGTCTTTACCACCAATCCCTAGACAGCGTCCGACTCGAGATGACCTATTAAAAGTCGCAACGAGTTTCTGGCAGAGACTCAGAATCCGCTTCAAGTGGATTACAATCAAGTCATTTCGGAAATTTAATGCCGATGAGATCTCTGCGTTTGTCACTTGGTTCGTCATGAGCCAGACGGCATGGATTTTGATTGGCACGTAAGTCCGTATCGATTTTTTCTTTGACTTTCTCTCAAACCGAATTTTAGAACAACATTCTTTTCTGTTGTATTCGCGACTTTAAATAGCCTGCGACTACAGGGTGCGTATGTATTCCAGTTTTTGTACTACAGCTAATGACCGTTTCTCAGAGTATGTCGCAAGAGCAATAAGCAATTACTTGACATCGGAAACCGGAATAACCATAATATTTGAATCCGCTATCGTGCCCAAATGGAAGGACTCGCGTATAGCTTTCAAGAACGTGTATATATCGCGACGCCCGCGGAACATGAATGATACTTCGCAAGTGGACCCGAATGCAGGGCATAAGGCCGCGGCTCTCTATGATATCCACAACCATCCCGCATATCATGGACTAGACGATGAGCGTGCTCCCCCTTTGTCCGAGGTCGGAGAAGATACGAATTACATGTTTTTCGATCTAAACATTGACTCAGTTGATGTGACTTTCTCACTTTGGCGTTGGTTGGACGGGAAAGGGCTCGTGGAGGATGCCATCGTTAAGGGAGTACGGGGAGTCCTAGGTGAGATAGACTAATTTCCAATAATCCGTCGCTCATGGATAACACATTTAGATCGGCGGCATATATTCTACGACCCTGATCAACCGCTGAACCCGGCCGACTTCCGACATCCAGCCCGTCCTGGAGATTTTGAACTCGAGTCATTGCAGGTGGAAGACCTTCTAGTCACGATCTATCAGCCTGGAGACTTCCGACCATTCACTTTCTCGATTTTCCGTGCGGACATCAATACGTTCAGAAAGCAATGGCTGTTCTACGATTTCTTATCGGCTGATAGTGTGGTGGGACAATACGACAACTGCCTTTTCAGCCTTCACAAACCTCAGAGTATCGGCCGAACGATGGAACAGGAGATGAAAGACGGGCAATGGGCTCGCATGGTATGTTTCGTCTACAGGTCGGGAGGAATAGTCACACTCATTGTTTATAGGCTCGGTTCCGGATCGATGGGGTAAATATCGACCATCTCAAGCGTGCAACGATCATGGAAGGACCAGTGTCATGGATCACGTCGGGAAAGTTTGACGCCGTACTGGACATCCGCTTCCCTCATACCGAGCAAACAGATATCAACGCTTTGCTCGGAGAGCTAGCTGAGGCAATATCAAGTGCAGCATCAGCACAGGCGGCGCGGTTCGTTGATCGTATACCTGGACAACGCGAGCTGGCCAGACCGGCTATATCTGCGCCTGAGGATGTGGCAGAAGCGGAGGTGGAAAGTACGGCCACGCAACCGGTGGTCTCTATCGATATCGACCTACGGTTCAGAGACGTGAAGGCTTCGGTGCCCATTTTCAGTCGGGACCTTTCTTACGTCAACAGTGCATTGATCCGACCAATTGTCGCGTTCATCAAGTAAGAATCATGAAACATATTTGATTTTTTTGCTTACACCTTGCTATTCAGTGCGAATAAAACTTTAGTTCCCATCCGATGCAGAGTTATAAAAGAACTCAGTGAATTTGATGGAGCCTGGACAGTGCGTAGTGTTTCACACTCCTTAGAGGACGAGGCTAACAGAAGGCACGCTCCTGGTAGATGTGGGAGAGTGAGTTGAAACGAGGTACTTATTTTCCTATATTTTAGCTAACCATCTTTGCAGCCGGTTTGATGAATGAGATCTCACTGAAGGTTAGTTAGAAATCTTGACATCGACTCTCAATCTGACTCCTTTTAGCTATACGAGGCGTTGGCATATCATGTCACTCAGGCGAACTTTAATCATCGAGTTAAGACCGTCGGTGTATGGAGTTTACAGAAGACGATCATCGCGGCACTTCAAGCTCTTCAAGCGGTAATGCAGCCTATGAGCGTCTATCTTCCGCACTTACACTTGAGAGAGCCTGGGCCGCCGCTCGTGGAATGGGGCAACATGCTCTCGTAACTTTTGAACGGATAGACAAAAGTACGGTATTCATTTTTTTCCTCGGTTGCTAATGTCGGTTTTCCACACGCATGCATTCCTTATTGTACATTGAGTTTAATAATTTAGCATTCCTCCTCTCAATCTCACGTCTTCGATATGAGTAGTTTTTACGACCTCGATCCTCTTTATGAATAAACGGAATTCTCACAGTGGGGTGATCATGTGATCGTACGCGGAAATGCGCGTCGCTCCAGATGACGCGTACCGACGGCTTGACCAAATGAGGTCATTAGAAGTGCTCGGTGGTCCATATAAAACGAGGTTTTCGTCGTTCGTCCTCTGGACCAGACCACTGCCACTTCGTCTTTGGCATAGTTGACCTGCAATGCTTCCTCGCTCAGTCGCAGCACGTTCTAATGCTTTCGTTACTAGACGCGTTGTCGTGCGTCGGCTTCCGCAAGCACGCTTTCAATCGACCGCGTCCTCCTCCGGGTCGTCTTCCAGGAGCTATGATGCGTCTCATGTTGCGGCCGGCGTGGCTGGCGGCTTGACTGTTACTGTAGCAGGTAAGAGATTTAAGTCTCAATTCGTGTTTTTTCCCACACAACAATTCCGTTAGGCTATGCCTGGTACCACACGAGTGGACTCAAGACCGTCGTTCAAACGTCCAAGGACATGAAGAGCTATCTACAGTCTACACGTGATAAGGTCTTGACCAAGGCAAACGAAACCGCAAAGAATCCTAGCCAAGCGCTTTCCAATCTGCGTGACATCGCCAAATCCTACACGTTTTACATCCCGGGTGCAGGGTCCTACATCGACGATACGTTCGAAGAACTTCAGTACATATACGAAAAGCATGCGGATGAAATGGACTCGATCTTAAAGGAAACGTCGGAGGAGCTCATCAGGGCAACGCAAAATGGTCGTCCGGATGCCGAGACGGCAAGGAATGTTTCTAGCATTGTCGGAAAAGCCATTAGCAAAATGAAACAGCTTGGAGGCAAAGTCGGCGGCACCGCTTTGGACATGCATCCAGCAGCCAAAGAGATGCTAGGCAGCAGCTACGAGCAATTTCAGAATCTAGCACAGAAGGCAGGTTCCGAAGGGAAGAAAGCCCTGAAAGAAGTGAAGGATCAGGTACGAGAATTCCGTTCCCTTGCATCATCCTCTCATTTTGACGGTACTCTACAATATGAAGGTACAAGAGCTCGTATCCAAGAACAAACTCGATGAGGGTTCCGTCAAGAAAGTTCTTGATACTATACAAGAGAAGACATCATCGCTTCGAAAACAAGTTGGTGAATCCGGAGTTGTCGAAGAGATTTTCAGGAATGTTCCGGACAAGGACGAGGTACGTTAAACTAAAGTAATTCACTAGTAGGGATGTTCACATGGGATTTACGACTTCGTTTACTCTAGCTATTTAAGAAGGCTCCGAACGTCCAAGCGCTATTGGACATTACAAAACAGCATAGTGAAGAAGCGAAAGACCTGGCGAAAGAGACCGTCTCTGACGTACTCTCCGTGCTGGAGGAGAAGGGCAAGAAGGCGAAGGAAATTTCGGAGCGGGCGAAGCGTGGATCGGAGAAGTAACCTAAAGACGTCGTTCTTTGGTCGTCTATTGCTATTCTTGTTACGCTTTGCATGAATCAACCGCTTTCGTACGTAATGAAATCCTTGTGGTGTATTTTTATCCGGTGATCCTTCACGAAAATACTGCACAGACAGCACAGTACATACGACATACGCATACGATATTACGAAATTCTCACAGTTGAGATGATCATGTGATCGTTCGGATATTAAACGCTTCATGACGCGTACCGACGCTTGACAAAAAAAACGAGGTCACTAAAAATGGTTCCGTGGTCCATATAAATGTAATTCCCGTCGCTTTCGTTCATTCGAACAGACCACTGCCGCTTCGTCTCACGCATAACTACCTGCCCCCCATGCTTCGTCGCTCGGTTGTAGCTCGTTCCAATACTCTTGCTACAACCAGACGCGTGATTGTGCGTTGGCCAACGTCCGCACAAGTGCGCCGCCAATCAACCGCGTCACCTTCCGGTTCATCTTCCGGGGGGTTTGATGCTTCTCATGTTGCGGCCGGTGTGGCGGGAGGCCTGACCGTTGTCTTAGCAGGTAAGAGCTTGCTAATTTTCAACGCCATTTTTCTCACAATTATTCCGTTAGGCTATGCCTGGTACCACACCAGCGGTCTCAAGAACGTTGTTCGGACGACAAAAGACATGAAGAGCTATTTACAATCTACGCGTGATAAGGTCTTGACTAAGGCAAACGAAACCGCAAGGAATCCCAGCCAAGCGCTTTCCAATCTGCGCAGTATTGCTAAATCTTACACGTTTTATATTCCCGGTGCAGGGTCCTACATCGACGATACATTCAACGAACTTGAGTACTTATACGAGACGCATGCGGGCGAGATGGATCTGATCCTGAGGGAGACGACAGATGAGGTCATTAGGGCAGCGCAAAATGGTCGTCCAGATGCGGAGACGGCAAGGAACGTTTCTAGCATCGTCGGGAACGCTATTCGCAGAATGAAAGAACTTGGGGGTAAAGTTGGTAGCACTGCTTTGGACAGGCATCCGGCAATTAAGGAGAAGCTGGGAAACAGCTACGAGCAGCTACAGAACGTAGCACAGAAGGCAGGTTTTGAAGGAAAGAAAGCTCTGAAAGAAACGAGAGAACAGGTATGAATGTGACGTTACCTCACTATTTCTTGGCATATTAACGTGTTTTCTTGTTTGAAGTTACGAGAGTTGGTAACTAGGAATAAACCTGACGAAGGCTCCATCAAGAAAGTTCGTGAGTCTATTCAAGAGAAGACATCGAAACTCCGAGGACAAGTCAGCGAATCCGAAGTGGCGCAAGATATTCAGGAACATTCCGGACAAGGACGAGGTTTGTCAAACAAGTCTCTGTAATATTACTCGCATGGACTCACGACTGTGTTTACCCCAGCTACTTAAGAAAGTGCCTCGCGTCAAAGGGCTATTCAACTTTACCCAGGAGCGTACTGAGGAAGCAAAACCCTGGCAAGGAAGATCGTCACTGGCTTGCTTTTGGTACTGGAGAAGAAGGGCAAGAAGGCGAAGGAAACTTCGGATCGGACGAAGGGTGAATCGGAGAAGTATTCTAAATCCACCAATGAGGACTCGTCATTCTTAGATTGTCTATTGCTATGTTTGTTACGCTTTGCATGAATCAACCGCTTTCGCACATAGTGAAATCCTTGTCGTGTATTTTTATTGGGTGGCATTTGAATAAACCCCAACTCGCGCACTAAAATCGATTCAGACTCGTGACTGAAAATCAATAACTTTACAGTAAGGGAGAAACGTCTAATACGCTACATGCATTATTTTAGGAGATACAGTCAAGATACGCACAGAATGCCAAGTCGAGTGCGTGGAGAATATAGATATTCACAGAGGTAACCACAGAGTCAACTGAAGGTGAAGTTCATGCACGCCAATAGCGAGACATTGTGAACCATTTTAACGTGTACTCTGTCTCGAAGGGAGCTACACTGACTGCTAATATTAGTAAATTGAGTGGAAGGCCGTCCATAAAGAGTTTTCGAGGTTCGCACCTAACAAATCATATGACTATTGCAGCGGTCAGAGGCAGCCCATTCAGCTTCGGGTCGCAATTCGGCGAGCCAGTTCCACCGCAGCCTCCAGTCTAATGCAAATCGAGAGAATGAGCAAGCTAGAATAGTGATAGGGCACATTGGAGACTACGCCATACCTCTTTCGTTCCCTGACGAGAGCCATTGATTTCACTGCTCTCGGATGATACTTTGATGCCAATATCTCGACGTTGAGGTACGGCGGCAGCATTGCAAGCAAGAGTCATGAAGAACAAGAGCGCGAGGAAGATGCAGACGATATGCTGAAGGGCGTTCATCGTAGAGATCTGATAGCTGACAAGGTGATGGATGAACTGATGCAGTGCTTTGGTTTGGTTCGGGTCAGTTTAGTGGAGCACCGGGCAAGAGTCTTCAAATATCCAATCCCTAAGGAAGGGCGATTGGCGCATAGGGACCGAAGCAGTACTCAATCCAGGATCTTCGGCTAGGAGGAGACGCGGACTTCCGCTGTCGCAGCGAATCGTCGAGTGCCTCAAATTCAGGTCCCGCGACAATTCGCATTGGACTTCTAGTATAGGCAATATTCGCAGTAAGGACTCCTCAAACCAGCTTTCTGCAGAGGCCCAATGAGTGCAAATGGTTTCGCAGTGTATTCAAGGTGCAATACGCAGAAGCTACGTCTATGTATAAGTTGCTGGTGATGGACGCACGAGGGTGGGAAAGCATCCTTTGTAGGATTGGGACGGTAACCGATGCCGATGAGTGCATGGGAGCTGATAGGACATTGTTCCTCATCTTTGGTCCAAAGATACCTTTGACTTCATGATGGCTCGCCCCCGCAGTGCCGCTTTATGCCATCAAGCATGGGAGCGTCCTTCAGGTCCAGAGAGAAAATAAGATGAACAGACTTCGCTTTTATTTCCCTGAGATCAATCTCGGGGCCGAAACGCACTTTACGGAACCGGTAGGCGACGGAAACGCTGATAAATAACGATACAATATTCATATGATAAATTGCTGAAAAGCGCAGCGGGTCCAAACCTTGGTTTCCGCGATTCCAGGCGATTCCGGATCAAGTCTGTTTGAGGAGCTCATGACCTCCTACAATTGATATTCCTGGAACACCGGCAGCAGAGCTAGTAGCTCTTGGACTCGGTGCGGGTAAATCTCTTTTCAGAAAACTCGGAGCTTGTCCATCATTCATTACAGAGGACATGAGCTAATGTTGCTTAAGGGGCCGAATGATGTCGTGCGAAATAGCGAGCAAAGGAACCGAGATGTCCTTGTATATCTTGGACTACTTTCAGGTCGAGATGATCTTATTCTCGTAGTCGACGCTAGAATTGGAAGCTATTGGCTTTGAGAATGATGCAGGTGATAGTGGACCTGAAGATGTGGACCTGAAAGAAGGACGCGGGTAGAAGAGCAAAGATTTTAACGTGCGAGTGTCCAATCCAGGGAAGTGGAGCAGCTGGAATGAGACTGTGAATGCAGAAGACTTGAGGATGAGTACTGTATCTCCGAGAATCAGCCATTTGACCTGATGTACACTCACCCGCGGCGGCAACTCTAGAAGAGTCTCATCATTATTAATAGTTCATTATTGATGACGTCGCACGTATTGGCTAAAGCCACATCTCCCTTTTCATGCAATAAATAGCTTGTGTCGTCAAGATGAGAGTTAACAGAAGAGTCGTCTCATACGGGAGTTCATCGGTCTACTTGACCAATGGTGAAATCATCGTTATATCTAAACTGCAAGTCTATTACTTTTGCAGATCAAGACATGGTCTACAAAGACATACCATACCCAGATTTAGCGCCTATGCAGACATCAAGAATTGAGTTTCACGTACTGTCCAGAACTAGTCCACCAGTCCATCATCACTATCAATACCTTCCTCCCGACCATCCTCATTTTGGTCATTTCCAATCCTGTCAACAATACACTTCCATCGCTGGTCAAACTGCACCACAGCATCCTGGTTTACAGCCAGCACAGTCCTAGCATTCGCAATAACACGCGTAGCCTCGCCTCCCTTTCCATGTCGAACCAACCAATTACCCCACTTCAGGGTAGCTGAACTATGCGCGGTAGGAGAGATAAGTCGCCAAGTATCGTATATTGTTCGAAGGGCCTGTCCTCTTTCTTCCTGCTCGTCTACAACCGATAAAGAGGTCGACTGATCTGGAAGGTCGACGTCCTGGTTTTCGTTGGAGTAAGTATCGAAGGCGGCCTCCCACACACGTTCGGTTGGTAGGTATTTTGAAGCTATGCGGGAAACATCTTTTGCTTGATCACCCTTTATGTATGAGGCAGGTTCACCTGCTTGAACGGCTAGTTGGGCACGACGATGCAAGAGGCGAATGTAACGGATCAGGAGCTTTTCCGACAGAGAACTAAAAGGGTCCATTTGTGTTCCTGCAAGGAGTGACTGAAATACCATATGTCAAACACTCGATGTCAAGCTCATCGATGGAAAATGATGTGACGTCTCCGCACCTCGAGTCCTGATATCTGCTCTGGAAGGGATCGATCACTCAGACGTTCAAGACCCCATATCCAGATTTCATCTCTCCTTGAATCTGCTGGCATGCTCCTTAACATAAACTTCTTTCTAGCTTCTTCCCAGGCACCTCGCCAGTCAGCATCTTCCATGTCTTCTTCATTCTCAAGAGCATATTCCACCTCCAGTCGGAGGAGCCACAAATCCACATCCATCGGACACCTCGACACATACTTCCTCGTGAGCTTGAGGAGTTTGGCCGGAGGGAAAGGATTGGGATTGTGTGATGAGCGAAGGAGGCGGAGATGGGCTACGTAGAGAGGAGCTGATCGGCCCGATGAGCTGAGGGACTGGAGAGACGCCAAGAGATACAAGTTCTTCGAAAAAAAAGTTAGTATTTGATTATCCGCACTAGTGAAGCAGACTTACCAGGTGCTCGTTAATCTCCTTCTCAAACCACTCCGTAACGAACTGAGCATAGGCAGATGCCATTTCGTCGTCATCCCTTCGTTCTCGTACAATCTCCATAAGGTCTTCATTAGCCTTCCGTAGAGCATCGACGAGCGACTCGCCCTCTAAATCGAGAGTAAGGTATCGAGTAGCATAGAGTTTCGCACATTGCGCGCGACCTTTTGCATCGAGTCTAGTTGATGGATTCGAAGAGTCAGGATCACTCCCTTCAGTCGAAAGTATTCGAGAGTGTAGGAGGGAATGCAGATGATCGAGAAGTGACCGGCGTAATGTAGACGGACAGGGATAGGCGCTAAGGACACCGTGAAGTGAGGCAAAGAGATCGCGTGTTGGTACTGCTGTTAGGAGCATTCGATATGAGCTACTGATCCAATAAATGATATCTGTTTGCCTATACCTTTTACCGCGCTAAATATCACTGTCTTGACTATTGCGCCGTTCAAAATTTCTGCGCGCACTTGTTCATCATTCTTATCCGCTTCTTCCAGTGCCTCATCACTTTCTTCAGCTCGTTCTGGTTTGTCTAGGCCATCCATATGTTCATGTTCACCAGTATCCGTCGTTAGCCCTAATACTTTCCACCGTCGTCGTAGCGATTCCACAAAGCCCAATTCCATCTTCACGTACTCCCGCCACAGATCAACATTCTCAGAATTCAACCTGATACCACGCTGGAGCAAAACACGCGCTGCGGCATGCGAGAGGTGTTTGAGTTCATGCGAAGCGGCGAGGATGTACAAGGCAGGAGAGTTAGGATGCAATTGTAATGCTCGCCCGCAGATTCGGGATACCAGAGCACGAGCTTTGGCTCGCTGTGCTGCTTGGATGTACTGTACCCACAGACCAACGTCGTCTTTGAATTTCTTCAGTGCGCGCTCGAAGATCTGGAACTGTCTTCGGACGAGAGCGAAGTCTGAGATCGTTGGAGGTCCCTTCGGTAGTTCTAACACATAACTGAGCTCAGTCCAGCCTGGTCAGATGAGAATAGGTACTGTCTGAAGACTCACTGAGTCTCTCGACCCTCTTCCTGCGCAGTGCTTCGAGGCTCATTTCGTATGCAGCATAACGCAGGAAGTCGCTCTTCTTTGGAATCCTGCGGACGAGAGCGGTCTCCAATACCGTCCGCTTTTTCATTACTTGTCTTATTTCATTCTGTGCTGTGCGTTAGTTTGTCATGATAAGCGATGTATCTCTAACGGAATCCGACCTGAGTGAATAGACCTTTCTGGACTAGATCTTTCAGCTCAGCGAGCATCTACGGGAGAAAACTTATTAGTTACGACTGTATCTGAGTGTCAGGGGCAGAAAGTACCTGCTCCTGTTGAAACTGCACCCTCTCCATCTTCAGCCAAGTTTTCTATGCAAGTATTGGATAGTACTAGTGTGGTATAAAGCAGAAGTGAAATTAAGAGTTGACTGTACAGATCCGGAATAGGCGTGAGAAAAGCGAGCATGGACCAATGCCAATGGAAAACGGACCGAACATCCATCGACCATATCTCCTCATCGCTCCAGTCTCGTCTCTCCCGCCCGACTCGTCGTCGACAATGCCTGCTCACAACAAGGCCCGCAACCCCAGTGGAAGACTGCAGCAACACCATCGCACTGCCTCGGGTGGGAGTTCAAAAGTCGGGTTGAACAATCTTGCTCTTACTCAGACGGACTCGGCTCAGCAGAAGCAACAACAGAACCTCAAGAGGTCAGGTAACAGCAACAGCGCCGTTGATGTACGTTTTCACTTTTTTAATGTTGTGGATTATTCTCATACATATCTGGTTTTTGCTTCTATTTATTCAGCTACTTCAAGGTCGACCTACACAGCTACGCGCCGCTTATCTCTCCTCCAATTCTCGAATTCGGTCAAAGGAACAGATTACTGTAACACACAAACGGGCGCACGCTCCCCCTTCGAACAAGGGCAAACAGCCGCAAACGCAGAATCGTCCACAAAGACCGAACTTCTCGATAGCGCGTTCAGATGACACAGCTGATTCCGATGACGAATGGGTCTCAAGCGAGAGTGGTGCGGCGACGCCGCAAATTCACCATGCAGTAGATACAGACGAAGATGCAGAAGAGACAAACACGGGCGGTCGAGGGACAGTGATGCCCGTTGAACGACAAAGAGCTATAGATGAATCACTGCCGCCTGAGAACAGGATGAACGGCGGAAACAATATCTACGGCAAAGCGGACCGAGCACCAAATAGGTTCGACGACGACGTGACGACGCCTCGTGCAGAGCTCGATGTGGACCTGACGAGAGTTGAGACTGTTCGGCCGGATGCTGCTGCTGGTACTGCCGCTGCCGTTCTTGCTCCTCCAACTTCTCGACAGGACGAGATGATTCCGCCTCCTGTTGTCCGAGTACAGGCACAGTCTACGCCTGCCACTCCTGTTCCAACGTCTCCACCTCCACCTGTTCTCGAGCAGCCAACAGCGAAGGCTCCGCCTGTCCGACAAGTTCGATCTGAAGCGCCTTCGCCGACGCAGCTACGGCAGAAGTCAGCGGCGAAACGAACGACGTTCGTTAGACATACCTCGACGCATGGTGATGTGAAAAGAGATATGCCCCCGCATCCACTCATCCGAGGACAGTCATACCACGGCGCTGCACTCAGGCCCGCGCGGCTTGCGCCTCTCACAGTTAACTCCGAAGCTGCTCAAGCGCAATTGACTACATCGCCGTCGACTCCGAGTCGGGCAGGCTCGCCTTCGTACTTTTCGACATCATTTAGAGAATCCCCCACCGGCGCGTCAACCGACAGTCAAGATCGATTACCATCGAGAAAGAACTCAATATCCTCCTTGCACTCTGTCACGACGCTCCCGGCGCCTGCTTCGTCCCGGTTAGTAGGCGGTTGGGGAAGGCCAGACCGCACACGGACGCTCTCGACAATCTCCACTTCCTCTTCCTCCGCGGCTCTCACCGCATTGAGTTCTTTACCCACCATGTCCCGACCGTCGTCGCCACCTCTCGTAGTGTATTTCCCTGCGGAGAATCGAAGAGATCCTAACGAAGGGTTCCATCAATTATTGCCACCGCAATATCTCGCGACGCACATGACGGTCCTCACGAAATACAACCCGTTATATGACTCATACGAACGGGTGATGCGTGCCAAACAGTGATACCATATCTTTGCGTTGTCCTTTCTTTCATCTTTCAGAATAGCAATATTGGTGCGCCAGCCAGACAAGTCGTGTTCTAGTCGGCTGACCAACTAACGCTTGATCTTTTAGCCCAGATCTGTCTTGGTTAGATGTGTCTTTCGAACAGTGCAGCAATTTCCCAGTGCAATGCCATCGCGCGAATTCCTCTACGCAGTAACTTATTGATTTCATTCACCCTCGGACGACACGACTGTCAACTGTCGAGCCTAATTGTAACTCTATAATCGTCAGCTATTGGATCGGAGGAGACTTCCAATGTCATTGTCATTCTTGACTTCAGTCTTGCGAATCTCCCGCGTAATTATTTGGTATATGCTTCCTTTCTCTCTTTTACGTCTTTCTCTCTTTCTCTCCCTTGTACTTTCTTTATCATTCTCTGCAATACCGCTCTATATCGCTTTATATCTCTTATTTGCTGCCTTACTTCTCCCCCCGTGTGTGTCCATAGGCGACTGACTTTATTTTCGACCCTGCGAGACCTGTGCTCGTCTGTTCGCCTTTAGCGATTATCGCGATGCCAATAATATACTTGACAATAACTTCCACTGTTCTCTTGCAAGGGTTTTGGTATGAAGTTTTTCGGGGACGGGGACTGGTGGGAATCGTGTCCGTGTCAATCAAGCACTCTTCTACCTCCCTTAGACCGAACAATCCTTGCTGTGCGCCGAGAAGTTTATCTTCATTACTCCTGCTTTCTCGTCGAGGTATCGTGTTGGCGGTGACGGCGGCGGTGGCCACGTACGCAATGTTGTGACATGTAGAATAAGGTATGTACATTTTAGTTTGTAATGCATTCTTGAATGTCTGCCAACTTGAATTCTAGACGGCGACGGACGGATGGCACGGAGATCAATCTTTTGGCGTGGAGAACCGGAGGTTACTGCAACTTAAGACTCTGTGCATACTTCTTGAAATCCTAAAGTTTTGGGGTTGATTTGTGCAGCGTCGAGAACTACATGTTGCATGAATTCATCTGGGCGCTAGAAGGAAACGAGAACGCACGAAAATTCGGACGTAACATACGCGTTCGGGATACAACGAACGCTTGGAGCTTTGACTTGCTGCAAACTTTGATTTCTCGCCGTCACAGATCCTCGGAATTCAGACATGGAAAAATACAACGAAGTAGTTCTACTGGGCGTCAAGCAACCTTACGCTGTAAATTTATCGGTTTCGGCGTTATGATATCCCTGGAGGATGGTATAATGTATGTAAGTGAATTTGAGCTTAGAGTTTTCTAGCATAGACTTATGTAAAAAAAAAACTAAGCTTCTACGCGACTTCTGTAAGTAAGATTGCTATGTTTCCGACAAGCAATTTCGAGCCTACAGATCTTTCAAGATTGGGATTCAGCACAGTCGGCTTACGCTCAACGAATATCTTCCTCTCCGGATCTAGAAGACACATACAAGCAAACGTCCTGGCTGGGCTGAGTTCACATTTAAAATTATTTCCTCGCGCCGATTCGAAACCGTTGATTCGTCTATACGCATATCGTATCTGTTTTCTTCTAGTGAGTTAGAAGAAGATGCTGCTGAGTCTTGAATATCAAAGTAGAGGCCGAGTCGGGATAGCCGTTCGAGATCAAGGACTTTTACGTGCCTATTTCCTTTGGGAATAGTTCTCGACAGCAGAGGAGAATGAACTAGATAAGCTTCTGCATCGTGCATAGTGTGCATCTCCCTGCGTCTCCTCGTCGAAATTCGTGTGTGCTTTCCTAAATACTGTCTAGCCGAGATGCTGACTTTGCGTTCTCGGAATCGATATAACCTCGACGCTTCTAAATCCGGCGTTTTCCTTGATATATACAGTCTTAAATACCTGCTTGTAGCCGCTGCATCCTTATCCGATCTTCGATATGTGAAAACCATGAAACCGATTTCTTCGGACAATTGGAATATACTCGTCTTTCAGAAGAGTTCTGCAATGCGGAACGAACCCAAAATGAAGTAGGCTAGGATGCATTGACTCTGGGCCTGGGAGAAGAGATGAACTGGTGGACTCTAACCTACTTTAAGGATATCTATGGATGGATCTGTATTGGTGAAGGAATCGGATTTTTGCATCAGTGTTATCTGATATCTCTCTGAACAAGAATCCATTGGATCCGCTCTCTCTGGTTGCTCTTGTCCCCCTCGTAGACCAGATTCCCAAGTGATACAACCACAGTATGAGAGTAGTACCTTGTACTTGACTGTCAATCTTGAATTATCCCTATGCGCTCGACATAAAGCATGCCAATCGTCACTCTAGCCATTGGACTTATCCAGGGTCAGCGAAGTATCACAGACACCCCCTAGGTACAGTCACTTCTCCTTTGATACAGCCGAACTCGATGCGAGACACTTACGAACAGGTTGAAATTGTGAGACACAAGCTGATCTACGCTCTACGACTTTGCTCGGCGTATCACAGATCAGTTTGGGACGTTCGTTATGTAGGAAAGAGACTTCAACGGGTGAGTATACATCACTCTGTCAAAGCGATCAGAATGGCTGAATATTACGCCTGATGTTCCAGATGCAGAAGACCGCGTTTGGACGCGAACAGACGCTGATGATGATGAGAAGTTTTTTCACTCGCGCTTCTTCTCCAAGTCATCGCCGCAATGTACTCCAATGGTTTGGATCAAGACAAAAGTCTAGCTGACAGTGAGCGACTCAGTTTCTAAAATTTTAGAAACAACGATTAAAATCTTCAAATCCAAGACATTTGTTTCCGAGATCAAGATCGACGTCAGCCCAGGACGGCAATAGATCGGACGATGGAGCTCCGACTGAACGTGACGCGGGAAAAAGCGACGCAGGCCAACAACTTCGTCATACCTGTTCCCCTGTTCCTGACTTCAACGACATGGCTCAGAGGGGCCGTCTTTGTTCTTTCTTCCAAAATCGCACACAATATTACTCCACCAGCACACCAGCGCAAGACTTTTCGGGCTCAATATCCTGAAGAATATGACCTTGGTAGAAAGAATCACCACAACAATTTCGGAGATTGATCGTTGTTTCTGTCTGTGGCTAACGGATCCGCTTCCATTTGTTATGAAGTCGTGTTCAGCTGTATCGTTTCTCGGATGTGCTTCTAATGACGACAGAAGGACAGGATGACATCAGCCCGGTGCCGAGTACGTCCCCGTGCGTCAATCGTGGAACCACATATTTAACAGGAGCACTTGTACTGGTCTGAGAAGTTGATCAAGTCTCACCCTTCCGCGCACCTTTGTATCTCCCCTCCAAAGAGCGATTCACGATGCGCTTTTCAACAGCTTTCTCGACACTGGCCCTCTTAGCCGCCCCTGTTGCGTCTCAAAACACCACGTTTCTCACTGAACTCGTTCAGCAACTTCAGAGTCTCGGATTGACGTCTTTCATTAATGCCTCAACCGTCGTCAACCAGACGTCTACGGGCCAGAGCTTGTTGGCCGAGCTTGGTTCTGGTCCTCAGACTGTCTTTGCGCCCAACAATGATGCTTGTTCGTTTTTGTTCTTCTTATTATATCACAAATTACTGACGTCACCAATCAAGGGGCTGGAGCACTTCCTAACGTAACCTCCAGTGCTGAATCTCTTACAGAACTCTTGTCTTACCATGTCGTTCCTGGCACCTTCAACACGACTGCGACGTACCCGAATACGACGATTGGGCGCACGTTGTTGAATTCATCTGACGTAGTTTTCCTGGAGGCAACAAGCGCCAGGTGCTCGCGTGGTCAGATCTAAGCGGAACAGTTACCATTTTGAATCAGAAGTGCGACTACTCCTAATTTTATTATCATATATCTTATTCTGATGGAGTATCCATAATAGCACTCCTAATATCGTGGTTAACTCCACCACAGTGGGCAACATCACTGTTCACGTCACTACTGCGGTGATCGATTATCCGGGAGATTTGGAGGCAGCGCTTTTCGCAAACAATCTCACATCATTTACCTCCGCTCTTCAAAATGCATCTTTACTGGATACGCTCAATCGTCAACATGGCGTGACCATCTTCGCTCCCTCGGATGCGGCCTTTGCTACTGCACAGCAGAATCTTTCTGCGGCGGGTTCAAATGCTACTGTCCTCACGAACGTGCTTAGGAACCATGTTATCAATGGCACCACCGTATACTCAGGCAACCTCATTGAATTAGGAGGCTCAAACGTAACAACTGGCGCTGGTGAGGGGCTGAGCGCAACTTTCAGCTCAACTGGCGGATTCGTGACAGTCGGAAACTCCACGGCGGGAATTACGACGCCGGACATCGTTTTGTGGAATGGGGTCCTGCACATTGTTGACAGTGTTTTACTTGATGGTGACTCTGACGAGAGCGCCGCAAGTAGCGCAGTGAGTTCTGCGAATGCTGCTGCCACGTCGTCCACAACAGAATCTGGACCGATTGGATTCACGCCAACGCCGACGTCCGCTGGTAATGTCGCGACAGGCTCGTCAAGCTCCTCCGCTTCTAGCTTAGAGATTCCGCTGAGCATTTTTGGCATTGTTTTAGCCGGAGCACTCGGTATTTAAGTTTTAAAAAGTCATCTATTTGATCTGTCATTCAATTCCGATTTCTTACGTATGGGATTTTCGGACTCGTATTATCGTGGCTACTGAATGACGATTGGATATTCTTCCGTCTTTTGCTTCGTAAATCCTTGAGCCCTTGACACACGATAACTTCTCAGTTTTTTTTTCTTTTTCGTAGCTTATCATTGTATTAATAGACACCCCTGCTTTCTCGATTTTAATTTGTGTTTGCTTGTACCTATTTGCGCATATCGTATAGTAATGTCAACCGTCATCCATGTCGGTTTTTGCGCCTATGAAAAAAACAAACTTTATAACGGGAAAACACGCCGTTATACTGTGCATCCGGCTTGCCTTCTATCTTTCCTCTCTACTACCCATTTGTCCTGAGCTCAATTCTCGACTAAACTACTTAGAACAGGCTTGGAAATTGAATATTGTTTACTGCCTGTCAAGATTTGAAAGAAAAGAAAAGATTTGCAGTAGTGGGCAAGAAGACACCACAAAGACACTGATTGGTATCATCATTGAGAAAATTTTCCTTTTCCTTTTCTATGAGTAACACATGTAAACCAAGTTTCAGTGAAGGAGAGTTGGGGCTGATGGTGTTGCGGACCTCAGATTCAACCAAATTTTTCACCAAGTCCACTTGACACATGATACAATATGCCATTACTTATGTAAACGGCTGTAGTACTCCTCGCCGAAAGCACGCTTTCTGAGAAATTTGCTGAAAATAGAATATATAAGACTCGGTGGTCGCAAATCACATAAGACCTGTTGAATTCTTCCATCCAGCAGAGCATAGACGAGCCAGTCCATTTCAGATTATTTGAGCAAGAGCCTCGCTTGTAATCTCCGATTCACTTTCATTCGCTGGTCGGAGGCTGATTGAATGATTCGCATGATCGAGTGTCCGTGTAGACGCCGAAAAAAGTAATTTCCGATCAGTTCTGAGTCTGAGTCTGAAGGAAGAGCAGGTAGGTGGTTAGAGGTGGGTTAGCTCTTTTCATGACGAATCAACATTCTGATCATCGCAGATGCGTGTTGGGATTTCTGTAGCAAACAGAATTCAGGTGATCTAAAACCGTATTATTATATATCGCACTGGACAAGATTCCATATAGGACCCTCTAGAACTTTGGCTGGAACGTGAAACTGGCCAGTCACGGGAGGTATTTTCCATTTCGACCAAAATTCTGGGTAGGTCTGAAATCCTTTCTTCGCCCGGTGTGCATCAGTCAGCATCACTTCCACATGCTATGAGCTATATAATTTCCTTCCGCTGTGGTCCGGGTTGATCTGGTGATGCGGGCTAGTGTGGTCTCAGAAGATTAGTGATGTAAATTAATGCCAAGAATAGGCGTCGCTTGTGGCGCGTGAGCGAGCCTGAGCGGCATCCGGCAGAAAGGGAGCTTTGGAGAGAGTTATGATATAAAAGCCATGCGTGGTGTTACGCCTGGAGAACAATGTTCCCTCCTCAAGTCTCGTTGTCCAACACGGATTTTCCAGAGGAAAGTATTTAGGCATGCACGCTGTATTCAAACAGGGAGTTGTCCTTGTTGCATTCGGGGTCGGACTTGTGCATGCTGTCGACCCACTTGTGGACGTTGGGAATACGAGATACCTTGGGACCGCGCTCCCGAACGGAATCAGTCAATGGCTTGGTATTCGATATGCGGCACCTCCGCTCGGTAACTTGCGCTTTCGAGCTCCCGTCGACCCACCAGCGAATGACACGGTTCAAGTAGCGGACACGGTGTGATCGTTCGCGTTAGTTTGGGAGAGCTACCTACTGATGCTCAACAACTCCATTCAGCATGGCCCAATCTGCTTAAGCACGGGTGCAAATTTCCCCGAAGCAGGTTATTCAGAGGACTGTCTCTTCCTCGATGTCTTCGCTCCCTCAAGTGCATCGGCCCATTCTAAGTTGCCCGTTTTCTTTTGGATCCAAGGTGGCGGCTTAAATTCGCTCTCAAATGCCAACTACAATGCTTCGGAGTTGATCAAAGCAGCAGAAATGGATATGGTAGTGGTTACGCACAATTACCGAGTGGGACCGTATGGATTCCTTGCAAGTAAGGAAGTCCAAAGCGATGGCGATATCAATGTTGGAATTCTTGACCAAAGGAAGGCGCTTCAATGGGTGCACGAGCACATTTCCAAGGTATTTTGATGCACTTCTGAGCGTCAGCATTTAGTATCTTGACACGGTAATTCATTAGTTTGGTGGTAATCCGGAGCATGTCGTCCTCGGCGGTGATAGCGCAGGAGCTCAATCGATTACACTTCACCTCACAGCATTCTCAGGCGCATCAACAGATCTCTTTCACGCTGTCATTGCCGAATCACAGTCTTTCCCGCCTATTCTGACCGTCTCGGGAGCGCAATTTGAATATGACGCGCTCGTTGAGCGTGTGGGGTGTGCGAATTCCACAGACTCGCTTGCATGCCTTCGCGCCTTGAATATAAGCACCCTTCAGAATAACAATATCGCGATACCTTTCCCTGGAAGAGACAATCCGCCGAACTTTCTCTACGGAGCAATAGTCGACGGAAATTTCCTTCCAGACGTTCCATTCAGGCTTTTTGAGGAAGGGAAGTTCGTGAGAGTACCTTCGGTTTTCGGGTACGTCATTTATACTTGATTAAAAGAAAAAGTACTCACCTTTAAAAGTGATGATACAAACGAAGGTGAGCATTTCCATTTGAAGCTTTCCTTATCATGATTGACAGATTGAAGGTACAATCTTCACTCCATCGAGCCTTGATTCGGAATCGGACATGGACAACTTCCTACTCGATAACTTCCCTAAGCTGAATCAAACATCACTCGATACGATCCATTTTTTTTACCCCGAATCGGAACAATTTCCAGACCACGGAACCTTCTATTTTAATGCGGCGACCGCGTACGGAGAGATGCGATATATCTGTCCCGGCATTTTTATCAGCAATCAGATTCGAAGATTCAGAAATCCACGTCCGAACTGGCTTTACCAGTGAGTACGAACAAGAAACCGAGATTTGATAGATACATGATTAATGGTCATGCCTTAGTTACAACGTTGAAGACAAGTGTCAGGTAGCAAAAGGATTAGGGGTGCCACATACAGTCGAGGTTTCAGCGATATGGGGACTTAACAGCACGACCGGAACTCCTCCAGCGAGTTACTTCACGACAAACGCGAATATCATTCCGGTGATTCAAGGATACTGGACAAGCTTTGTTCGATCGTTCGATCCGAATACGCATCGTGCAGAAGGGACTGCGAAGTGGGTGCCGTTCGATGGGAAACAAAGAATCTTGTTTCAGACAAATGCGACAAGAATGGAGACAATTTCTCAGGATCAGCAAGAGCGATGTGACTTCCTAACTAGCATAGCGATAGAACTCGAACAGTAGTTATCGTTCAAACCGAGAACAGATATGAGCAACAGAGAAGTGAAGGTTCTTAACGTCTGCACACCGACAGTACTTATCTTTCGGATAGTCAACTTCGTAAACTTCAAAAAGCATGTGGTTCTCCACGTAATTTTTTCACTTTAAACGTTTTTTGATCACGTCACTTCTTATTCTTTCTATTCTATGTACCTTAGCACACGACTACATAGGGAGGACAATAAATATTCCAAAAAAAAAGGTGTCGATTCTCACGTGAACGTCGATCATGTCGATCTAGACGCGTACGTGGCAAATCGCGTACCGCGTTTGCCTTCAGAACATAAAAAGACTCACCCGGCCTCTTGCTTGGTCTTGACATCTGGTCCTTGTATCGATAGATTCTCGAGTATGTGGCTCACGGATGCCCAAAGTTAGTTTCGTCTCGAAACAAATCTCTCCCTCTCTCTCTGACCGTGGCTATGTTATTTTTTGTGCAGAAATTGGTGTTGCGCTGACCTCGTTCGGCGTGTTGTTCATGCTACTCGGAGTCGTTCTATTCTTCGACGGAAGTTTGCTAGCATTAGGGAATGTGCGTTCATTTCTCTGAACGTGGCTTGTGTGCGCTATCGAGCTAATCTCGCATTGTTGTCAGGTTCTCTTTCTGTCTGGGATCACGCTCATCATTGGCGCGAGAAAGACATTCTACTTTTTCGCTCGCAAACAGAAGCTACGAGGGACGATTTGCTTTTTCGGTGGTGTCATACTCGTGTTTCTCAAATGGCCATTCGTGGGTGTCGTTATTGAGACATTCGGGTTCCTTAACCTCTTTGGGTGCGTTCTCCATTGTCATCAACGACGCGATGACATTGTCTGATTTGATGAATACCTTTTTACGCTCTTTTTTCATGATATACAGAGATTTCTTTCCCGTCATACTCACTTTCCTACGGCAGCTTCCGTTCGTTGGAACTTTATTATCTCTCCCTTACATTCGCGACGTGCGTTCTTGCGCTGCTCTGTTGTTTGTTGTCTGATTACTATCCTGACGTCGGTGTACAGGTTGCAGACCGTCTGGCCGGGTCGCGGCAGTCTGTTGTATAATTGATATTTTTTTTGACTCGCTGTTATTCTGTTTTGCTCTAGACCAGGATGTTACCGCCTCTGTCTTGAATGGTTAATTCGAGGAGAATTCAAAAAGTTTACAACGGCAGCAGCTTGGGATCGTTACGGGTCTGCATCACTCAGAACATTTACTTTAGCATCAAGCGATATCGTTTCAGACGATTGGCTGGTTCGACAAAGGACATGGCACGCTTTCCGAAATCCTGGTTCTTCCCGACACCAGTATTTCCTGTTCTCTTCATATGCGGATGGCATACAGCTCGCTATCGACCCTCCCGTCAATCGAAATGCAAAGAGATTACAGGAAGTATATTAGCATGGTACCTGTACGAATCATGACATACATACAACTCGAGCCGAGACCGCAGGATGCCTATCCGGGAATTGGTTGAAACCCCTACTTCTGATGACGGAACCGCAAACTGATTCAGGCAGCGATATTCAGTCCTGGTCGTAAGGAGTTGGTACATACAGGTGAGCGCTCCTTACCACACCGGCCAGAGGATATTGCTAAATTCACTATGTGGAGGACTAAGTCAAGTTATTCTCGTATTCAAGGCAGATCATGAAAATACTATATATGGAGTCACTGTTCGGATCACTAGCATACATTTCTGAAATTTGACCGTCACTTCCTTTCCCACATTCTCTCGTATTTCGTTATATCTTTCCCTGTTGACATTATACACGCGCCTGCTCCTTCTGCCCAACTCGTGAAAAGCGCCGATTCTTATGCCATCAATCAAACTTCCCCGCAAACTTCCCCACAAAAGTGTCCTGGAGGGAGAACCGATTAAGAGCGCTACCGATGGTACGTCGCCTGTTCGCTTTGTTCCATCTCAGTCTGAGAGCCTGTCGAATGCTAGGATCCTTCCTGCCCCAGAACTGTGTATGTCTGATTTACTCGCCATATCGTTCAGCCGCGCGTGCACTACAAGCGAAAGAACAGCAACGGTAGCTTTTCCTCCGGGCCGCTTTACTGGCGTGGAGTGTACGAATGACCTTCGATGTTGATAAACCTGGAGCATGCCACCCACTCTCTCTCTCCTTCAGATATATTTTCCGCAGTTTCGCCTGGTCCCGTGGACATGCGGGAAACATCAAATTCCGCTTCTTCGCCTCTGCCTGTTAGCTTCTCCAAATGTTATCATATTGCGACTCCCGGCGGTCCTAGGTAGTCCCCCACAATCTATAAAGAGACTTTGATGTTGATTGTAATCTCTGTTCCGCTCAGCTGAGGGACGAGCTGCTCCTTCGTTTCTGACTTCTTGTTCCTGTCCTCCACGACGAAAACACTATCGCAGCGGGAAGGCCTAGTACTACAAAGGAAAGATGACAGCTACCGGAGTTACAGGTACTTGGTATCCTATTCCAGCCGGTTTTGGGAAGCTCAATATGAAGGAATGCAGCCAGCGAGCTATCGCGAAGGGAGTGGGTATTCGCCTTTGCTCTAGTTACGACACTCTTTTTCACTTGTACGTATCGCGCTCTTTTGTACCTGAAGCAAGCTCACTGTGTATGCTCATCAGGGGGATTCGCCTATGGAGTACGTATCGTTTGAATCCCAGGTGTCCCGCTCAAAGTTCTCGTTTGCTCCTAGTTACTCGATGTCCTTAATGCACATTTTCAAAATGTCTTTGGGATCTCGAAGTTGCAAAGCACGCTTCTTCAGCTCGCATATTTTGTATGCCTCTCTCCTCTTCATCCGCGCCACTTCTAACGTCACCATTCTCCTCATCGCTAGGGCGCGTATTTCGTATGGGCGCCGTTTGCCGGAATTTTTGTAAGTTGCCTTCTGTTTTCAGCGGTCTAAATTAGCTCTTCTGAGTACAGATCTAGATGCGGAAAGTGGGATACAAGGTCCGTTCGCGGTCCAGGTCCGGACCGATGAAGTGCTTGATGCTCTTATCCTGTTCGTTAGAAAGGCATTCATTTGGGTCTATCTCTGTATTCCCTCGGTAAGCGATTTAAAATAGGAATTTCGCGTTTTATTTATATGCAATATATTTCAAAATAGGTGCAATCTTCTTTTGGCCCTCGGCAAAATTTAAGGCATACGGAGGGTTTGTGGGATGCACGTTTATTATTGGTATATCCTTCATTTTAGCATGCATGCATTTGTATCAAATATACGCTTCCCAGGTTGTGGACTTGCAACACTTGAGGTGGCGGCAAACTCGTACATTACTGTCCTCGGCAGCCCCAAGTATGCTGCGGCACGCCTTAACTTTAGCCAGGGCTTTCAAGGTGTCGCGTCTTTTTCAGGGCCACTGATTGCTTCGCATTACTTCTTTAAAGGCAAGAATGCGACCACCCTTGATACTGTACAATGGTGATTTTCTGCGTTCGAACTTCAACTGCGCCATCTGGAGGATGAAGGAAGTCTGATATTGTATTCTACCTTTCATAGGGTGTATCTTGCCGTCGCAGGACTAGGCATTGCCCTGAACATTCTGTTTTAGTGAGCAACGATGATATTTTCGGTGTTATCTCCGGTTATTGATGGACCGGTCCTTCAGCTTCTCTGTCCTTCCTGAGATATCCGAAGACGCACTTTCGCGCGAAATGGCAAGCAAAGGTCTCAATAAGGACATCGACCCGTTCTACAAGCAGTATCGCACCATCTTTGGCTTCGTTGCGCAATTGTGCTACGTGTATGTCTCGATGTTCAACGCTCCATACGCGGAACACTGACTGCTTGAACAGGGGTGCACAAGTAGCTGTAGCCGCCTTCGTCGTAAATTTCTTGTCAGAGGAGCCTGGATTGAACATTTCGCAGTCGAAGGCGAGCACCATGTTTTCGCTGTGTCAGGTCACATTTACGGTTGGGCGTTTCGTCGGCGTCGTTATCTTGAACTGGATAGACCCTGCTCTTCTATTCACGTTCCATGCGGTGATGTGTGTCATTGCAAGTATTTGTGTCGCTACACTTGAGGGGTGGACGGCTGTTGGCTTCCTTTACGTGTTGTTCTTCTACGAGTCAATTTGCTATCCGGTGAGTTGAGGTCCATAACTCAGAGACGATACAGTTCTCAGTGGTTTGTGGACGCAGTGTATATTCACGCTCGGTACGAAAAACCTCGGCATTCACACGAAGCGTGGATCGGGCCTTATTGTCATGGTAAGTCTTGTTCCTTATGCGTTGTACTCATTCAAAGATCGATTGAACGGCCTTTATTCTAGGGTATCGGAGGAGGAGCGTGGTATCCGTCTGCTCAAGGAGCTCTCGCAGATCGCGCTTCTACGCGCAGGTCGTATCTAGTCCCTATGACCGGATACCTCGCGATGCTCCTTTATGCCGGGTGTGTTGCCCTGTGCCTTCCGTCACATGCATTAGACTGACTAGATACTCTTAGTGGCCTGGTCGTGCACCAGACGATCACAGGAGGATTCCGCTTCTTCAATGTTAACGAAGAGGAAGCGGTTCGTACGCAGACCGACGAAGCTGTTGCCTCTACTGCTGATGTAGACGCGAAGCTGGTCGAGAGTGTCTATGTACGCGAAGGTGACAGTGCGAGTATACATAAAAGCGAGAAGGAAGAAAAGGAAGAGATGATAGAACAGATATAGACCAATTCTAAGAATGAGCTTTTACCTTTCTTCATTTATATCTTCTATTTTCGAATGTATGTCAAACAAGTTACACGGATGAAGAAGGGCAGTAATATCTTGAGTCCGTAAAACCAAGCATTTTCTGAAAATAGAGTTTTGTTTCATCACGTGGCTAGAAACTTTCATGCCTGATAGTGATACGGTACAAGCTTGTACAGTAACGACTCCTCCTCCCATGGTGTCCCCTTTCACGGTGTATATTGCTGTCAGTAATCCCTTCGACTGCATTCCGTGAAAGATTGAGTAGCATGCGACCTCTAACAGGAACATTACTCGGAATTCAGAAATCTAGCAGGTGAACTTGGGCGACGTAAGGCCAAACTACACCTGGTGACCCGCTTCTGGACACTATCATCAGTTGAGAAGGAACGGCTAGCACGTCTTTCCGAAAATCCCGGGAGCTTCAGCATCCTTTCCGAAGCTCTTGAGGACATCGATAGTCTCCAGGGAGCAGAGGAGTCGCAAGTTTCAGAATTCGTGGATGAGGAGAACGTAGCAGGAATTGTTGTCCGAACAGACTATTCCGACGACGCAGCATGGTCAACCTTTATTGAGAAGCTGATACAGGCGGAAAGGGAACTTGCGATGCCTTTAGACGAGGAAGATTTTCCTACGGAGGAGGCAAATGCGGATGAACAAGATCACGATGGATCCGAATCAGACTCGGACGAGGAAATGGCTTCACCCGCTCAGAACACCGAGAAATCTTCCGCCCTCTCGCGTAACTCACTTTTTGCCCTTCTAATTCCTCCTGTTTCCTCACCTTTACGTCCTCGGCTTGTCGGAGCCTCAAATCTAGCGGTTCTACGTCTTGTTAACGAAGTTGACGTTATCCGTACTCCGAGGCCCCCTGCAAGAATAGGGCAGACTAGATTATCTCCTTCGGGGCATCGACTTACTGATTTACATGGCTTTGTTGAAGCCTACTCTGGGCCACTTGTTTGGATATATGATGCACGATCAAACATAGATGGGGCAGCGCGTGTTGTGACTCAATGCGCCGATGGAGTCGGAAGCGCAACGTGAGCCTTCAATACCCATGGAAACGAAATGTGACTACTGATTATTTGAGTGTAGAGCGGACAGCTGGCGAGCACGAGTGTCTTTTCTACCTGAGCTTCAGTTAAATCTGGTCAGCGGTTCCATGAAAATCGACTTCGGAGGGCTGGATCGATGGAACCATGACGAGCGTCAGAAAAATATGGCAATAGCAGATAACTGTGTTTTCTAGCAAAACTATGTCTTACGTGTGTATGAGAGTAATGATGAAAACGACGCAAGCTGACGAATATCTCTCATTGCCTCGCCGAACGCGTTTTTGCTATTTGCGAATATTCTGAAAGCTTTACCACCATGCAGCGCACCCCTGCATTGGACTCTCTTCTGATAAAAATGCTTCTTTGGTTTTGGGTCATCTTCATTCGGCCAAGATAGGGCAGTGTGAGCACCCGAATTCATTCACTATCGTTCGATGGTCACTTCTGACCCCACATATGACCTTGCTTACATTTATTTTAATCAAAGCACAGGCCGCACTGATCGGTACAAGAATAGATAAACCGGAAGAGAAGACGAAAAGAGAAGACAAACGCCTTTCTCTGGACTCTTCCTAGATCTCCCTCACCTTTATGGCCCTCTCAGAAGTGGCAATCATAGGGGCGGGCATCGCAGGGCCTGTCCTTGCGATGCTTCTGAAGCAAAAAGGCTACATCCCCGCCTTATACGAGCGTACTGAGGGTGTTACTTCCGGGGGTCTCAGTCTGGCGTGGGTCGCTCTTCTTGCTTGCTCATTACGGGTACTTTTCAGTACCGACGCTGACATTTGCCTGCGGATCGCAACTGTGTAGGCTGCAACCAAATGGATTCAAAGTGCTTCGCCTCATCCCTGGACTTCTTGAAGGCCTACCTGGACGAAGGATCACTCATACGGCATTGTTCTCTACGGTCACAAACCGTACTTTAGTCCTCCATGATGCACCCTCGCGCGCGGGTGAACGTTATAATTCTAATCCTGAGCTTGGTATTCGTGGCGTTCAGCGCGAGCAATTTCATCGTTACCTTGTTGAACAAGCCGAATCAAGAGGAATCACTATCCATTGGAGCTATCAGCTTCAGAATCTGGAAGAAGTAGCTGACGACTGCGTAGAGCTGCACTTTGCCAACGGAAAGACCGCGCGTGCAAGCTTTGTGATCGGATGTGACGGGCTTCATAGCAATACCCGTTCCGCGCTCTTCGGTGACATGAAGCCCGATTATACCGGACTAGTCCAGGTTAATGGGTCTCATGAGCTCGAAACTGTTAGCTTTTACTGATAAGAGGTTTCTTATGTAAAAGACCGGAGGAATGTCTCCCAGACCTCAAACCTTCAAGAATATAGATGCAATGTGCAATTTTTTGGGTGCTCGTGCGCACATGGTCGCATACCCTATTAATGATGAATATTATTCATGGGCGTGAGTAGTTTCACACCGGTTTTGCGATACGGGACTCATTGCAAGATGAACAGTCTGACCCAGCCGGAAGATGAACATAAAGAATCGTGGCGGTCAATTGATGAAGATCGAAAAGAGGCCTTCAAGAAAGGTCCCTTCTCTCAGTGGGGGTCCGGTGCGGGTGACATGGTAAAGACCACGACGAAAGTCATTAAGGTCAGCTCGAATTCTTTGTTCCCCATCATGCGCATCTATGAAGGTTTTTATTCTGAACTCGATTCAGTATGGATTATACGATCGTCCAGAACTAAAGACATGGTACAAAGGCCGTGTGGTATTGCTAGGGGATGCTGCACATCCCACTACTCCTGTGAGTACCGGATATCTTGACTACTACAGTCTGATCTTCGGTGCAGATATTCATTTCCTTCCAGCACCTAGGTCAAGGCGCAAATCAAGCTCTTGAAGATATCTATCACCTCGTGCACGCTCTCACGACGCACCACCTGTCTCCTCTTACTCCAGCCACTACGTCTCAGCTTACAGCTGCATTCGCGGAATATGAGCGTGTCCGACTGCCGAGAAGCGCTGAGCTGGTTCGTAGAGCCCGTGCTCGCGGCGACAAGCGAGTCGAGAATATAGACCTCAACAACCTGGAGGCTATGGAGAGGCGGGAGAACATATGGAAGGAAGAATTAAGTGAGGATAATATTTGGAATGACATGAATGTGTATGCAAAGGGCCCTTATGAGGGCAGGAGCGAGATATGAATAAACAGAGTATTTCGGAAATGCCCTAGATATTTATTTGCTTCACCAGCATCCTCCGGTTAATGTGAGAGTGGTATCTTAAGTCGGTGCATTACATGGCTGACGACACCTGTGTGTAAGTCCAATTTCCTGTACTACTTGATTCTGAAGATGTCTACAATGGCGTCAAAATATGCGGTCGAATCAGGATTTTCTATCCGGTTGTCCATCTCCATCGTCGTCTATCTTGGCAAAGGCCTCGTCCTGAGGGATAGTCTGAATGATAAGCTGGTGCGAATAGAAGTTCGAAATTCAGCCTACATCTTCCTTTTCGTCCTCGTCTTCACGATGTTTTCTTCTGCGATCAACTTCCTCTTCTCGCCGCACGATTTCGAGAGCGCGCTGGACACTGTGTCCGACTTCCGTATCTCCCTGGTCCCATTCCAACCCGTAGTCCCACGCCACTCGTTTGACAGTGCGCCGAAGGCCCTTCACCTCGGCAATCAGTTCCTGGTACGCATCCACGTCGAAGCCGCGTTCTGCGTACAGTTTCTGCTGCCGTCGTGACGTTGTCTCGGTCAACACCGTTCGATAAGATACCTCGCGATTATGCCAAAGAAACCAGAGATAACTGCCAATGACGATTCCGAATCCAGTCAAGTATGTTACGGGTTCCATCACATCCCAACCAAGATCAGTTTCTGTATGGGAAGTATCAGTATCTCTGACGAATCAGAGAAGGACGACAGCGAAGGAACGCTCAGGGATACTGACTGAATGTGAGTATGCCGACGGTTAGCCACCAACACGACATTACCCCCGCGCCAGTAAATGCATATCTCTGTGTAGCACGCCGAGCGATCCGATCGCATTCATCCTTCACGTGTGCTAAATTTTCAATGCGCTTCGTCTTCTCATGCAGCGATGCTCGAAGAAAACGTGTACGCTCTTCAAACGTCGGTACTTTGATCCGAACATTTCGCGAACCGATGGTAATCGTAAAGCTGCCCAGACGCGCTGCTTCTCGCAAAAAGTCTCCAATACCCGTCGCAGGACTCCAGTGCTGATCAAGTTCTGTAGAAGTACGAAGTGTGATAGGGAGATCATCTAGCGGATTCGACTTAGAATATGCGCTCGGAATTATGTTTTTATTTACCGTGCTTTTCAGCTCCCGCGTGAGGTGCCTCCTCGCGAATTAAATTAGCTATATAACTGAGTGGCTGGCCTGGATGTAACAGGAAGATTGCACTGCGAGGACCTTCAGATTGCTTTCCGTCACTGTCGTCCTGCTTAATAAACGGATGTTCCCCTTTCTCTACTGATTCTTCCCAAGCACTATCAACGCCCTCGCCATTGTTGGTGCCGTTGGCGTGATAACCTTTTTCCGGGTCAGGGATTTTCTTTGAACGCGGGGACGTTGAACCATCAGCAGAAGAAGTCAAGGGCAACGTAAGTTTATATAGCGAAGACTTGGTGAATGATAGATATCCTGGTTATAGCCGGCACAAGCAGTGTCGAACTTTGAATAAGATTGTGTTTACGTGTTCTGGAACGAGATAACGTACCTTCATCCGAGTTTCTATAAGTTTGCCTGGGAAGGGAAGGCTTAGAGCTGCTTGGAGTTGTGTCCTTTAATCCCGAAGAATCTTGAACGGCCGAATATGAGCGGGATAAAATAATAATTGTTTCCGACAAAGGTCTACACCATCTGCTTGAAGCCAAAGCGCTGCGAAGAGGGTATAGACGCACCAACACCGTCATGATGAGTGTGGTAAGAGCTTGAAGCAATGAAAGCCAGGCTTTTCAACAAAGCAGCCCATGATGGTGGTGGAGTTGTACCAACATGTGAGCTGATGTCATTTCCATGGATCGACATTTCCATATCCGAAATATATACTATTTTACCTATTTTACATTGTTTGGTGCAGACTTACAATCAATTCTTCCATCCATGATTCCATGATATGATCCCTTGCCTTTCAACAACGGGCACCGGTCAATTCAGTCTCACTCATCACTTCAAGCTACGAATCGCTCCTATCTTAGCAACACAATCTCTCCTTGGCAATGCCCCGCTACAAAGGCACCAAACAAGGGACGTCTTTTCGACAGTAACTGAAGTTCTCAGTAATCGAAGGGTGAATCAATTGAATACATTATCCAGGACGAGAAGTGTAGATGAGGTCAGTGATCTTCTATATGACTGATCTCCGACTAACAGTCTGTCTCTGTATCACAAGAACTCCGTCGACTTCGATTATGTTTTTGGGGTGGCGAGGAATTCGCCGAAGATTGCAACTCGCGAAGATCAAGATTCCCCCCTGTAGAAGTGTAGTTCCATTTTGAGTCGCAGGCTAACCGCAAGTAAAATTCTGACGTACACGGGCTTGTAGACGCACTCCAGGTTACGTTGTGCGCAGTTTGTGCAGATGGAACGTCCATCGCACTTCAACTTTCTACCTGCGTGTTTTCAAAAGATTGGACTAGTCAACTACCTATGTTGAACGATTTACAAACCTCGACAGAAGGTACAAGCCATCGGAGTTCGTCTTGGGACCCTGTATGCATCCTGGTCGTTGATGGTCGCATTTGCGGTCCCAGCGTGACTTGATGTTGCGGACTAGAAAGGAATTCCGTTGTCGGCTTCAAGACCTGGAGGCCGGGATAAACGACCTACCGACATGAAGAGGTGAATACTAGGTGGATCACTGATAACAGCTAGTTGCAAGGCTGGCCGAGGCTACTGCCTTCACTCGTCTTGAAGTACTTATACTTTTCTGTCCCACCCGAAATGCATTGCTTCCGTGTCTTGGCTGGAGAATGCGATTGCGCATCAAGTCCCTTCTTTCTCGCGAAGGGATTCCATCCGCGCACTCTACAGCAAATTGGAACTTCCATGTCGCACCAAACTCAACCGTGGAGTGAATAGTACTGAAGAAGGCGCACAGCGCACGGCCTCCCTGAAACGTGCTGCCGAACGGAAAAAATATTTCAATAGTCAAGGGAACACAGGTCCGAGGTAGTTAATGAGTGTATACTGTTTTCCTAATTCTGAAGCGTGTCCGCCTGGTCGCTCAGCGTGCTAGATAACTTGCATACGTTTTCCGAATTTCAAGGAACCCCGCTCGCACAGTTTTCGTACTTTGCTCCCGAAGCCTGTGCTCGAAAGTTACTACCACATGCTGAATCCCGTTCTGCTACCGGCGGGCCGCTATAGACATTCCGTTCTGAGGGAGGAAGCTTTCTCAAAGAGATAGCCGTCCTGGACGTAGGGAAAGAAAATCCGACGTGGATCAAGGTGCATTTTTAGAGTGGCCGTGCAGATAGGATGTTCACAGACAACTTCGATTCTGTTTACTCGTGTTACCAAAGTGCATTACGCTGAAAGGCCCCGAATCGTAGATCTGGACTCTCGAAGCTAGAGTTATCCGTTCCATCGGCTATGCTGGTTTCTTTTGCTCGAATAGGACCCTGAGCCTTGCGGCATCCACCCGTGCTTCGGACTAGGCATTCTAAGTAGCAGTCTCCGACACGACCGTAGGCCGCCGACCTTCTGTACTACTGTATACACGCGAGTCTTGGCCTCTGTGCACCCGCTCGTTTTCAAGAAGGACGTGAAGGCACTAAAGTTGATGCATGAAAGGGCGCCTTACGCGCAGAGAATCCCGCTGCATCAGAAGTCAGTATTCCTACTTCCGCGGTATGATCGGTTCACTCGAGCCAAGGTCTCCTTTGACCGTTAATTAGAACGACGGAAGTTCATCCGTCGAATATCCGAGTCTTACCTTACGACCAAGCCGGTGGTTACTGAGCCTCGTAGATTGTCCAGATGGTGAATCGATGGAGTTCTATGACACAATTGTCGATCGTCCCTTGTTTTAAGTCTTAATTTGCCAAAGTTGCCAATTTAACGACTCTTCGTGCGTCAAGGTTTAGCAAAACAAAGTAGATTCTTATGATCAAGTACACCTTCTCATTCAGGAGAGTTGTATTTACATTATCACAGATGCACGAAGTATGATATCCGCGGTTACCGCGACGGTCCCTGAGCGCCTAGTGCACCTTAACATATGGCAGGTACATGGCCCGTGAATATGTTCCAAATTTACACTTCAAAGTTGAACCCCGTCTCAAACGCTATTGAGTTCAAAAATACGTAGCGGGAAGATTTATATTATTTCAATATGCACACACTTATCCATCCGAAGAAAACAGTATGGGAAACAAAGCTATCTACAGTACAGTCTAACTTATGCAAAGCAAGAAATGTGATATGGAGTGAATGAGCTATCAAAAACAATAATTTAAATCAAAATGTGAAAAATGAACACGAAGGCGGGCATGTGCTACAGCGTGAAACAGAACACAACAACGATAAGGTGAGATCATGTGGGAGGCCAAGGTATGCTTCGAGGAGGGTCTCTCCAGACATCCCACACGCTTTCTTTCAGAGTTAGCATTCTGTCCAGAACTGCGTGCCAAGATGCTAGAAGTGCATATTTCCAGTTGTATAGAGATGTATGTAGCCCGAAATTTGAATGAGATGGCATCGATAGATGCAAGTGATCAGGATCCGTGACATGTAGATAAAGTTCGGGGTAGAAAGGATCAATATAAGTTGTCAAGAACAACTGTCGTGCTCCCAGGGAGGTTAGGCTAAATTAAAAGTTGAAGTGAATGAGAACACGGATCGATACACAAGTTTTACGCCTTTGGCAAGGACTCACTGATAGAAGGCAAAAAATAATAATGCCTGGATACCTACTAATACGGCAAAAACCTTGAAGTACGCATTCCAGTTCTGTGTGATGGAGGTAAAAATGCACTCTACACGCCAACAGCAAATAAACGATCTTACCGATGAGGTAAAAACGTTCTTGCCGTTCAACAACACTTTCCATGCCGCTGTTGACGGAGATGAAGCTTCTGTGTACGTGTTCCTGATCTTTCGTAACAGCTGTTCACGATCCTCTTTCGCCCTGATCGACTGTGCCGTTAGATCTGCAATTTGAGCATCGATATCATCGGTAGTATGGGTACTTCTGTGGAAAAATATGGTGATCAATGCAGCGACGGAACAGGAATAACGCTGTGTACGTACGCGGGATCATCCGTCGTGTCGAAGTCATTCTTTAATTCACCAATCGTCTTCTGAAGTAAATGAAGGGCCTGCTTGCGCTCAAGCTTCTTTCCGCTCAAGTCCTGGGGCCAAGCCGTAACACTTTCTCTCTCGGCGAGCCTGGGTTGTTTTGCCGATTCATCCTTCGTAGATGAAGGCATCGCAGCGAGTACCTGGTCCTCATCGATTTCGCGGCCCAAAGCGTCAAGAACTCGGATTCTTGACTTCCTACCTTCTGAGGCGTTTAGCTTCTCATCTCTTCCTGTGGCGTGAAGCTCGCCAGCCTTCTGAACGGAGCGTATCTCTACCTTGTCTTTACTCAGAGATGGTGTAATTTCGTTTCCGAAGGCATCAACGACACGTATCCGTCCAGGAGTTCGAGGAGATGTTGGCTTCGTCTTCCCGGGGGCTTTCATTGCCACGCTACCATCTACCGCAGAGATATCCGATATCAACGTGCCGTCATCGCTTCTAGGCACGGGGGCGGGTGCCGCCGAATTCTCCTGTTCATCGAAGCGAACCTTCTGCTGAAAACGCTTCGCGGCAACAGTACCAGGAGTCGCAAGCCAAGCTCCTGGAGGAGCAGGCGTCTTCATTATCATCGATGTTGCACGCGAGTACGAAGCAGGCGGAGTATATATCTCATTCTGCACTAAAACCTGGTCGTCCTCGGCACGGGTGTCCCTGAGCAATGTGCTCCTGCGAGCCGCAGTTGAAGGTGCAGGAGTGACAAACGGCGTACTCCAGGCCCCAGGCAACCTAGGCGTCTTCACGTCTGTAAATCTACTCCTGCCAGCGGGGGTAACCTGCACTGGGTGAGTCACGTCGCTCCCAGCATCGTCTTCTGATGATGGCGGATCTGGCAGAGCAGGCATGCCCTTTGGCGGGGAAGGTGTTTTAAATTCGGCCTTTGAAGTGTTTGCAGACATTCGCCGTTGAGGCGTCGACGTTACCGGATCAGGCTGATCAGTTTGAGGAGAACGAGGAGAGAAGTTTTGTGGTAACAGCGAACTTTTCCCGCGGGCAACTTCTGAGTATCCATTCGTTCGAGTATCTTGTTGCGGTCTTAGCAAATTAATGTCCGCTGGAGAATCCTCAGCTTGAGAACTGTCATCGTTCTCATCAAGTGAATCATTCCCCTGGTGCAAATGGGGTGCAGAGGAGGAGGCAATGATATCTTCCTCTGAAGGCACGAAGCATGAGAAGTCAGACGGGGTTATTATAAGTGTAAAAGGGCCTTGCCTTGAAAAGAGTCCAAATCTGAATCGTGTAAATCAATAGGCTCCGAAGGTATGCTGACTTTATGTGGCTGTGCGCCCTCGTTTTGCTCAGTATCTCCTTGGTACCGTTGCTTCTTAGGTCTGAATGTTGCCGTAGGAGCGACCACGTTCACATGATCATTGCCCTTGTTTGCAGCGTGCGAAGAGAAGGTCGAAGCGGTCCCAATACGACTACTAGGTCTGGATCCGGAGTTCGGTGTCGGTGAGTCTGGTATGCGCTGTTGCCCTATCTTTGGAGTTCCATCCTCTTCAGACTCATCTGTTCCATTCATTTCCGGCAGTATGGTGGGAGATCCAGCGCGTGGAAAGCGCGTTCGTGCTCACGCCGTATGTGAGCCTTGTGCTCCTCCTTCGTTGTGGCAGGTTGCCTGGCATCGCTGTCCTTGGTAGACGATGTGCTTTTCCCGTTGACAGCCGTACTGGTAGAATTAGTAATTAATGGGGCCGTGTCCTTGATTTCTGATCGTTTGAGCCGTTTTCCTTGTCTATCTCGGCATGGTTTGTGGTTCGTGAGCGTCCGTTGACAGCCAACCTAGGTATACCAGATGGACTTGAGCTTGTACCATGCGGTGCAGGTACGCGGGAAGAGTGCTCTGTAGGTGGTGTTCTCAAGTGAGCTGTACTGCCGGACCGCCTTTTCTCCGTTACTACTGAAGGCGAAGTCGTAGTGTTCCATTTGCGATGTGGTGAGTTCCAACGGCGTTCCCGATCATGAGGCTCTTCTTGTTCCCTAGGACCATCACTTTGGTGAAATGAAGGCGACCTGGAAGGAGGTCTAGCGGATAACGAAGCTGAGGGGCTCGAACGTTCCAAGATGCGGAGACTATTAGGGCTACGTCTCGAAGATAAACGGTCACGCGCAAGGCTTGAAGATGGCCGGGTAGCTTCGCGAGCAGTAAAAGAGACGGTCCGAGGTCGCTCCAAAGCCTTCTGCGTTTTGTCTGAGTTGATGGAGCTCGCCAAACTTCCTGGGCTGCCAGGCTTTGCTGGCTGGCTCACCGTCCGTATCCTGGTACTCACGCGTATTTGATTAGCCGACGAAGATGGGAGCCGACTTGAACTGATGCCAGCATATTTTGAACCAGTAGGAGAACGAGCATGTTCTAAATAACGAGAGTCGACACTGCTTCGTCGTATAATACCGAGCATTTCATACTTACCGTCACTTTGTTTCATCGAATTCTTTGGACTCAAGCGGCTGGTGTCACTTTCAGAGCCAGAAATTGAACTTAAGCTAGCTTTGCGTATTCGACTGAAACCTCCACCGTGAGTCATCGAATATAAAGGAGAAGTTGCACGATGGCGCTCCATATAAGGACCCAACGGGTGATTCCAACCTCGTTCACGCTCCCGCTTTCTTTCTTCATCCTCGACGTCATTCATACTCTGCCTTGAAGTGGGCCGAGAATTCACTGTAGATACGAAGTCTCAGGACATGAAGAGCACGTTGAAACCAGATTCCTTACATGAACTCGGAGAACCGGTACTTCCGTTTCTTGATAATGTGCGCTCGCGAACGAGGGAAGGGCGGGCTTTTGTATGACCTGCAAAAGATTCAGTCAGACAGCATCAATAGATGGTAGCCATATCCCATACCTGATGACGATCCAGCGATTGGTGCCTTGTTATCGTTACGATTAGATTGGGGGACCTCCGAATCCGTTGTTTCACCCTGCGAGTCTTCGACCATTCGCCGTATATCAGAGTTCTCGGTCAAAAGATCTACATTGATTCGTTAACTGACGTCGACAAAAAGAAGGATCCAACAACGAACGTACTTGAACCAAGAAATTGTGAAGGAAACTGGGACACGGATTGATTGGATGGCACATTTGAAGGAATAGGTGGTGTGGTTGATCTGATCGGCACCTGACGATCTCTGAGTAGTTCTTGCTCGACTTCAGTAGCTTCTTCCATGTCGATAGTCATATCAGACTCTGCATATCAGCCTTCAGACTAATGCTTGATTGTGCAGAAACGCTTCCAACTTACTAGTGATGGATCGTCCCTTACTCATTCCAGGATCAACGTTCGAATTTTTAGTCGATGTCGCAACTGATCGTATGTTGCAGTCTGTGATGACCTGAAGGATTTTTCAGTCAAAGCATCTGCGAATAAGACCTCTCAAGAAAACTTCTACAAGCCAAGATAGCAAAATACACTCGTACCAGCCGCCTTTATTTTTCCTTCTCATCATCGCTCATGCTTAATCGCTTCACCCTCTCACCCGGCTTCAAAATAGACCACTTTACCGGGCTTTCCTCGACAATGCTGGAATCCACGCTTCCACTTCTCGGACGTCGTGGTCGTTCCGGCGTGTTTCCGGGAGAACGCAAGGCATGAGCAAAAATGCTTCGCACACTCTCCCGTGCAACACTGTGCGTAACAGACGACGAGATGTTATGCTGTGTGTATGGAGTTGCAGGGACGCGGTTCCCGCCTGGCCTCGGTGTCTCGAAGTCGTCCGATTCCATATCAGATCCTACTAAAGCCGTACTATCCGAGGGTGTCCTCTCAGCTGGTACGCTCTGAGCCTTGACCGTAGGTGTCAACGAGTTAGCTCTGCTTAGTACGGCACGAAGTCGCTCAGCAGCGGTAGCTTCTCTTGTCGGAGCAGGAGTAGATTGAGCTTGAGCATTTTGACTAAAACGCAGTGGCTCGTCGAACGTGTCAACCGACATCTTCGCAGCGCCTAAGCGCGGAGTGCTCCCATCATCATCGCCGTCGTCCGATCCGTCGCGCTCGTGGTTGAACGTGTTGTGGAAGTTGCTATCGTCAATTGTGGCCGCAAAAGAGGAGGCATGGCGGTTTAGCCGGAGACGAGGAGGTATGTCAAAGCGGACGTCCATCGCAGCTTAGTACAGAGCGACAGAAAAATATCCAAAATTAAGAAGAAATTAAGAGCGGATGGAAGAGCAGAGCGCCCCCAGGGCAATATCCACGACCACGAGGAGTACACGGTCAAAACCAGGCCAGAGTCGGGTAAGGAGGCACGGACCACGTGACGAACGCGCGCTGTAAAAACAAGTAAAATAAGAACAAACATCGAAACAACCCGAACGCGTCCCGGTCATCGATCGGCGCGATTAAATCGGTTCCGCCGGCACTCGGAGAGACGACGCTCGGTTACATGTATTTGCTGCATCCTTTCAACGGCAAATAGTCACTACTGATGTTCATGGGCTATGCAACTACTCATCATTGCTGCAAATGAATAATAAAATACATTTCATCTCGTAAAGTATAGGCAACCGTCACGATACCTCCTACGTCAATCGAATCGCATCAAAGCACAGAAATAACAACGTACATTATTAAAGCTGTAAATGCCATTTCACTCGTATGATGAAGTTTAGCGATCCTCGACGTTGGAAAGAAGACGGAGGATGCTCAGGACTATGGAGATATTAGTATGATGTCTCGGTAGAAGAAATAGCAACGACTTACAAAGATTGATGAAACTGGAGGTGGAAAGCAACAGCATATCAGTCTGTTAGTCTATACACAAATACACATCACTTACTCGAGATAGAGGCAAATAGCACCGACGATATATTCATCAGGAGAAAGCCTGTTTTCAATCATGTACGTGTCATACACGACATAACCACTGAAGATGAGCGCTCCGCCGACAGCATAAATCAGATCAAGAGTCTTGTTGAACGGGAAGATAATGGCAACAAATCCGGTCATCACTATATATCACAAACTTTGTCAGAATCTCGTATAATGCCGATAAAAATAGCGCGTACCAAGGGCGATAAGTGCACCGAACAGCCAAGGACCCATCCCCGCGAAGTCATATTTCGATTGGTACGTAAAAAGCGTCAAACCGATAAAGATACCCAACGTTATTACACTGTATTGATAAGATAAATTTCACGTTAACACGTTTAATTTATTATGGACTCACAGTGCCTCGAGAATAATTAGAGTATCATAGAACGCCATGACGACACCAAGCGTGAATGCCTCAAGAAGGGTGAACGTGCCGAGCAGGATATAGTTGGCGGCACACTGTGGCGTTTCCAGAATAGGAGACCTAGATTGATGAACGTTCCAAGTAATGGGAGATACAGAGACCATGGACTGTTTCAAATACACATGTTAACGGCGATAACGGTGCTGTGCTAAGTAATGCAACGTACTGAGTCTGTACCCAAAATATTGCTGAAGGAGTCCGCGAAAGTACACCTCCAACAATGCTCGTCGCAAGCTGCAAAACGGTTTCAACCCACGAAGAAACACCGATAGTGATGTGAACGAACTCACAATCTGAATGACTAATGCAGGCGGTCAGCGAACTGATCATCAAGGCGCAGCTAGCACACGTGTGACACTCACAAAGTACACTGTAGACCTTCCTCACGAACGCATTTCTGATTTCCGGTGCGCTTTCCGACACCGTAACGCCATACTAACAGGAAAAGAATCGTCAATATGTTCTCCAATCGCCACGATGAACGACAAGACGGCATACCTTGAAATCATCGGGTAAGGCCCCTGGGCCGGCGGGTTGATCATAAATCGCCCCCGGGCCAGTACTCGGCCCAGCTCGCTGACCATTCAGCAAAGGCTCTGTCGCCTCGTCCGTGGACGAGTAACTCTTGTTCGTCTGGTAAGAAGGGGGCGGAACGGGATAGCTTGCCATCGTCTTCAAGTTTGTCGAGGATGTAGTCAGGAGGAAAGAGCGAAATTGATGATGCAAGAGCAGTAGCGCGTGACTCGGGCATCGGCTATAAAAGGACCGTTGCACAGCATGAACAGCTGAGAACGTTCTGGACTGGAGGAGGTCACTTCGAGTTCAAGACAACAAGACAGTGCAGTGCAAATCATGATCTGATTACCATATTTGCTCTACTTGCTTCATTTGGCAATCACCTTCATACGTTTCATCAAGACCCTCCATGCACGTTGAAGTGACCAGTGGCAAAGGGTAGGTTTTTAATGGAGATAAGGTAATATCTCTATCTCTATCGGCAAGTTCAGAGATAATTCTACTTTGCCTACATGTAACACGTGCTGGTGCAATGGAGTATTTCCTTGTACTGTACAAGTTGTAGTTCAATGGTAAGCACTCCTCTGAGCACTCCTCTGAGTTTCATTCACATGAGATCTTGACTGCTTTAGATCAAGAGCCAGCATGAACATGCTACTTGTTCACCTCCTTGTCTGTTCAAATAACTACTGGTTCTGCGTCTGGCAACACTCGGGAAACTCCAACCTATCCTCGGGTTACGCTCCCTGCTCAGGAGCTCTTAGCGTGACTGCTTCTGATACTCCAAGCCTGTAGTGGCGAGGGAAGGAAGACACGACTCTATCGTACCTGGCTTACCTGGCTGCGGGTCTAGAGACTGCCAGTCAACTGTTCGACACACCACTCCGAAGACAATCTGGAGGACCGACCCCCTCCGTGTGGGCCATCGCAGTTCTCAGCCTGTGGCAGCACAGCTGGACGAGTGTTCAATTTTTACTTAGAGTAACAGGGGAACCAAGCCTGCAGGTTCTCTGTCACGGTTGCGGAACGTTCGAACACAAATGTCTAGCCTCTAGCAGAACGGAATACAGCACTTTTGCAAATGCACAAAGTGAGTGGCCTTCTGTCTTCACGTTGGTTCACTGATTCAAGACATCCACAGACCTTGACGGAAAGGGGTGAGTTTGGATGCGTGTTGTTCAACATGATAAACAAGCGGGAGACTCCTTTCTCGATTCTTCCGCGGCTTACTGTCAACAGCTGACATATTGGTTTCAAGCTCTTGTCCCGAGAGCCGATGTGCCCACACTCTGGTTCTTGCAGGATATATTCGGGATCCATCATCAACCATTTCGATCTGCAGTCATGAAGAGGATTCATTCATCGAGGGATAGACACAATGCCGGGTATTGCGTGTCGTTGGCTTACAGTACTTGTCACAATCCCGAGACGTCTGCACCAGCACAAGACGTGCCTTTACTGTTTACTCGCCATCGTCTATTTCATGCATGATTAAACCTTTCTGCATTGTTCCAGTCGGATCGGGGAAAACGAGACTTGAAGTTCCCGTATTGTCCAGGTAAAGCGCATCATTTCACATCCAATTCTGATCAATGCGTAGGATTCTTGAATTGTTTCCTTCTTCATAAAAAAACATACGGACCTAGTCCAGACATCGGCGGTAATCCGACTTGGATCTCCGACATAAATACTCAGTACCCTCTGGTACCAGTTCCGTACCCTCCGGTCAAACAAAGTAAGGATCAAGATAAGAAGCAAACAGATCATTAGAATGGAACTCCCACTTTCAATCTAATCTGCCATTCGAATCTCGCTGTGTGTATATACGAGCTCACAGCCCTAGTACTTCCTAGTACGTCGCAAACTTGTCTGTAGGCACGTCATCGTCTCACCGACTGAATTGATCGTGTCCTCGTATTCCCAGTACACCCCATTATATCGCCTCGCCCTCATATTCCTGAGCACATGTTCATTCTTCCAGCTTCCATTGTTGGCTACCAGCTGTACAGTACACGTGTCAGGACGAGTATAGCCGCGTTCCGGGAGAAGGAATGATTGGGCTTCATGATGAGTGCAATGCGGCTGTTAATATCATCGTGTTTGTCTAGACGATATCAGATACCGGTACCGGGAGCACAACGGTACTGAGTATACATATTGGATCGCCAGGTCCCCGTTGTGGCACTTAGAGACGGTGGAATGGTGCGTGTAGTGCTTCGAATTAGCATAACGCAAAACGGGGTGCAAAAATGGAAACGGACTATGTGCTACTCCGTTTGCTTCTTCTTCACAGCGTGGAATGCGAGATTACACCGACTCCTGTTTGTATAGTATTCTGGCTAAGACCAGAGGTGACGAGCCCGTGAAAGCGTCCAGAATGGAACATTAATTACTCGCCGGGCGAAAGTCAGGTATTTGGGGATGAGGTTGTTAAATCTTCCCTGTCCTTTCACGATAGTGCCTGTTATGGCACTTACAGATATCCGTGTTATGCTTGCAACAAGATAAAGGGTGTGAATGAGGAGACGGTCGAGACAAGTCTACTTCTTTCGCCTCCTCTTTCTCCGATGTGGTAAGACCGATCTAAAGACGCACCCTTAGCAACGAGTCGTTTGACCTACACGGAATCCGATATGCGCATTAGAGTTGTGAAATAACCCGGCACATATTGACGACGAGGAGCCTCAGCTCATGAAAGCATCCCGAACAGAACACTCAATATTCACGTGAAGCAAGAGTTTCCACACGTACCTGGTGAACAAATTGTGTAGGGAATGAGATTATTCCGTCTTCAATGAGGTGTCATTCCCATTTTGACGCGATCGGGTAAGATGAGGACAGGCCAAATACTAACATGGTATTGATGTTGACGGATCAAATCTAGACTGTCGGAAGCAAAAAGCAGAGTGTGTACTGAAAGCTTAAACTCATCGACTATCTATATAACGGCTTCTTTTCTAGGTCCCCGTCTCGAGGCAAGAAGCCGCAGCAACGAAGAAGAGCCGGGAAGAGAATATATGAGGTTCCTTCCCCTTTCCCTTTCTTGGTTGTAAGTTCATCAGAGGGCCGCTTTCAGATGGAGGTGCAAAGATAGTAGCTGATCAACTGATTCAACTCAGAAGCAGTTTTACCAGATAAGTACAGGGAATGAGTTCGAGCTCTGGTAGAAAGTAGAGTTGGCTGGACAGTTTGATGAAGATACAGACCAAGTAGCGATCCCGCGTGAATCCGCACATGATGTCCATCAACCCAGCCTTACTGAAGATGCTTGGGACCACGTAGTCCGAGCAGGTCATCCACACAAAGGGATCAGCAGTGGTGTACAGAGGTGACGAGTAAAAGATTGAAGAAAAATGCAAAGTCATACAAAGAATTTAACAACCCGCATCTACTCGTCCGGCACCTCAACCTCCCCACTATCAATCTGATCGATAACATCATGGGGCGGCTGGCCGTTGACCGTGCATCCAACCGATTGCGCGGTGCCCAAGATCTCCTTCACAGTCCCACTCAGCTCTTTCGCAAGCGATTTCGAGCGCATCGTACGAGCGATTTCGACAATTTCGTCGAAGGGGATGTTCCCAGTGTGTTTGATGTTCTTTTCCTTCTTTCGGTCGCGAGGGGGCTCCTTGAGAGCTCGGATGACGAGAGACGAGGCGGAGGGGACGACGGAGACTTGCGCTTGACGGTTTTGGATCGTCAGTTGGACGGTTACTCGAAGACCTTTCCAGGCGCCGGTGGCCTTTGCGATATCTTCTCCGACCTTCTTTGGCGACTGCAAGTGGAAGAAACAAGCATTCAGAGCAGGTTATAAAGGAGGAGAGAGTAAGCACGTACCAGACCCAGAGGACCGATTTTAGGAGCGAGCGCAGACGAGGCACCGACTTCACCACCCGTTGCACGGAGGTAGATGACTTTCACTTCATTCGGGTCCTACACAGTATTCAATCGGCTTCATAGCTTCCATACAAACGGATAGCAGTTACTCACGAATTTAGGTGCCATTTTGAAGGAGAGAGGACCGTGAAGCTACAAATTCGCGTCGTCCTCCAATAATTCCAAGCCGCCTCCTCTAATCCCCCATCCAGTAAACTATACAGCAGACACTCACACGTTCTCTAATTCTCGGGTATTCCCGAGTGCTGAATAATCCCCGACACGTGCATGGCACGCCTTCTGCATTGGGCAAAACGTGGAGCTCAAGCAGTGTGTGAATGTGTACATGACCACGACAACACAGGCGAGTAGTACTTGAACTTGAAATCCTGCTTGTTGTCGTGAGGAATAGCTCTGCGAGTGCAATGGGTGCATGGAATCGCCGGGCAAGATCGAACTGCCGAGAGCGTTCGAGCATGCCGACATCGACCATCTTGTCGTCCTCATAGCCGATATGCTCGATCGCCTCATTGAGCATAATGATAAGATCCCCTTTCTCCGTATGTGCTATCCCTTTTGTTCCAGTGTATTTGACTGAGACGGGCCTTGGACAGGGAAGCGTTAACTCGCTTTCATTCACGAACCCCGCCTACGATCAGTGTTCTCGATTATTTACGACGTATTGTAAAGTATGCTAATGTCGAGGTACGTGGTCGGTTTATCTTTCGTATACTTCTGTCTACCAACTCTTCATGTACTAACCACGACATAGAGGACCTGTCTTCTCATAACTCTGCACTACATCGACCAGATCTGCGCTCGCCTCCCGCACTTCACGCTCTCCTCTCTAACGTGCCACCGCTTCATCATCACCGCCGTGGTCGTCGCCAGCAAAGCCCTGTGCGATGCCTTTTGCACCAACGCGCATTACGCGAAAGTAGGCGGCATACGCATTGGAGAGCTTAATGTCCTCGAGAAGGAGCTCCTGAACGCTATTGATTGGAGACTTACCGTGAGTATTGATTAATCTATTTTGTTTCGTTTTCTCGCCAAGAGAATGAGATATGAACTTGTGTTAATTGAATTTATGTATTCTTGTCATTTTTAGAGTACGAGAGAAGTGCTTGACGCGTACTATGTCAACCTCATTCGGACACATAGTTCGGGTGCATATACTCTCGCTGCTGAGACGACTTCGCCGGCGCTCACGGACGTCGACAGCGACATGGATAGCCTTCTATCAGCCTCTCCATCGCCAACGTTCGTATCAGCGACTCTGGAGGAAGAAAAACAAATGCAGGCACAGGCGACGGTTGCTAATGGGATTCTGAACGCTCCGAACGGTGTTATAGGCGGACGCCTGTCCGCCGAGCCGCAGGCGATCGAACCGTCCACTGTGCTGATTGACCGCGCCACGCTTTCGCCGAAGCCGTGCACGGGCCCAACGCTCGAGCAGAATATGGCGTTTGAGGCGCTTCGGCAGGCGTCTTCTTCGTCTGCAACGGCGAGAACATGTTCTTCGGCTCCGGTCGCTACGGCCACGAGTATGAACACAAGTATAACAAATGCAGGCGCTTCTTCTCTTCCTCAATCCACCAGCGGACCTCTCGCTCCTGCTTCCGAGCGGAACGGATCTCTCCCTCGTTCTTTCCCGTCCAGTCCTCGTCCCCATTCTCATCCTTATTCTCATCTTCATCTGCATAAACCCATGAATCAATCAACGTTATCTCCATCTTCTTCAGCTCTGACCTCGTCTGAATTATCACCACCACCACCACCACCACCACCACCATCGACCTCTCCTCCAACAGCGTCGCCTGCTCCCCTGTCCGCGCACGCACGGACCAGAGGGACGCGCAGCCCGAACAAACGGAGCGTCGAGCACGCGTACGCCTCCGGATATGCAAATACCTATGCCTACACCTATGCCCACGCACATGCACGTATCTCAAACAAAAATCCCAGCCCAGACCAAACCTCCCATCAGCGGTCGCCGTCCTCCCAGGTCTCGTTTCGTAACGTTACTGAGAATGAGAATGAGAATGAAGGGGAGGGGCTCCTGGTGCTGCGTATACTAATGATAATAGCTTTACGGGCAGGAAGGTTGGCGATACGCTTGTAGATGTAGATATTGATGTTGACTCCATGCGTCCCCGTACGCGCTTGAGAATAGACTATGAAGGCCAGGGCGTTGGCTGATTATACTATACTATACTATACTATACTATCCTATCCTATCCTATCATATACTGCGCTAGGCTTGCAACGATTCGTGTGAGTTCGTTTGTGCGTCGACGTCGATAGTCTCGGCGTAAGTAAGTAAGGAAGTGTAGTGCTACTATGTAGTAGTAGGCAACTACATATACAGCGAACTTCCCTCCCAGCGGTGAAGAGGGTTATCAAATCCTTTCATTCGTCTACCGGTGTACTATGCGTGGATTCGAGTGGCCGATGAGATACAAATAATCACGATGAACGTCGGACTAGTGCTGAGCCCATTTGATTTTGTACACGCGATTCGATTCGGATTCGATAAACCCGCGAGCCTTCATCCTTTCAATTTCGATTTTAATAAGTTATCTTGTACTTGATATATGTATACGCTCCTCAGCTCCAGCTTAGAAGTCATATCATATACAGTATATAAAAACCATCTGGAGACAGACTTTTCCAGTTGAGATTAATATTGACATACATGTAGATATATTGTATGCGTCTGTTGTTCCAAGGCGTGATGATTCATCGACATGCGCCTTAGCTTGTTTTCGTCGGCATGGGAGCTCACTGTACGTATATACAATGCATCCCCGCAAGGCAACAGAAGAAGGGCAACGTGGGTCCTTCTTTCTAGTCCCCGGACCATCCAATATTAATGATCCCAAAGTCTCACCACCTTTTTAGCTTGGATTCCCCCCCCCCCCCTCACTCAGGCTCGGTACGGAAGGGTAAGTTACTAGTACTACGTCAAGTTGAAGTTGCTCCATGCGGATAACTCTCTCAACATATGATATGATATATAGTAAGTAAGGATACATTACATGATATTGATGCGAATTTCTACCTAGGTCGGATTTATTGTATGTATGTATGTAGACAGTGCTAGTACTAGTGGAGTTACGAATACACTGAGAAGGACAGAAAGCTGGAGAGACAGTACTCTACTACGATTTGTAGATAAAGCACAGAGAATAAATAAATAGAGGATCATTTGATGCGAGGCCCTCGATTCGGGCTCGCCCGACTGGGCGCAGTGATTGACATTGGAGATAGCGTTAGCGCGATGGGTGGCCCTCGGAGCGGGATCCGAGAGCGAGACCTGGCTAGACTGGCTGAGAGGAGTAGTAGGAGGGCCGACTCGGAGTCGAGCTGGTGGCAAGGAGTATCAAAATCAAAATCAAAATCGAAAGTAAATCAAATCAAATCGAAAGTAAATCAGATTCTTTTGAAGTTCTTTCTCTCTTTTTTTTTTGATGTCGTTGGGTGAGATCAGATTAGGAGAGTTGAGAATGACGTAGAAGAGAGTGGAATAGGCCACGTCAGTCAGTTCAGTCGGGCAGTCGGGACAAATGCTAATGCTGTGAAGGTAAAGGAGGCCTGGAACGCGCGGTGCGGCTGCGACTGCGACTGCGACTGCGAGGGTACATTAATCAACACATGTGCTGCGGATATCCAGGCAGCACGTGCAGCAAGAAGAGCATGTGGATGCGGCGTGGAATGGCAGAGCATATGGTGAATCTGATGCTCGACGGTGTCTTCACTTCGTACAGTATGCGCTTCCGATGGACGCGTGGAGGGGAACAAGGACAACAACACAACGTGTTGGATGGACAATAATAGTCGAGGGTATTGTGTGTACTAATGGGGGACGACGACGAGTGTAGTAGACTTGGTGTTGAACGTCGTAGGGATGCTCGCTCGTGACTGGTATTGTGCGCATGGATACCTTCCATATACGGATAAGACACCACACGGGTGCATATGGTCTCCCGCGACTTCGATTTCCCTTCTCAACTCGAGGATTATTTGGCGAGTATTTTATCAGTGTTTTATGGGTACGTTATACGTAGCATACGTAGAAAACAGCAGAACAGAACAGAGTAAATAATCCTGGAATAAAGTGTAGACTCGCTGAATATGAGAAATGAAGGGTCGCGGATGAGCCATGTGCTGAAGTGAAGTTCAGTGAAGTGCAGTGATAGAATCATCTTACCAAATCAATTCCACACCCTCTCTTTCCCTCGTCATCCCTCGTCCTCATCCATCCTCATCCCCGTCTCTCTCATCCCTCCCCTCTCTTTCCCCTTCATCTCAGGCAGCTTCTCTCAACTTCGACGTCGAGCACTGGTCTGTCGTCTCTCAACGGCATCCTATTACTCCGTCACCGACAACGTATTTCCAATCTGCCTACTCTCCTTCTCTTCCTCTTTACTCCGCCACGTCCTATATTCCCTTTTCCCCCCGTAATTTTACATATCCTCAGACGGGTCATTTTCATTCGTCTCTTACTCTTGCGTCCTTACTACTTTCCTCCTAATCGTGCGCAAAGACGTGTCGACGGCGGCATCTCGTGCAAGTGCCATCGCCATTTTGTTCCCATCCGTCAATTTCAGACCAGAAGACGAAAAAGGACAGACACACGACGATTCTGGATTCAGGCTATAGTGGTTCGCATTACACTCCCTGTCGTCTGCAGCCTGCACTACTGCGGCAACCCACTCGATGTTCTCCACCGCCCGTCGCCACGGCTTCCCGTCAACAACAAAGCACCAAGATCAGCAGCATCAGCAGCAGAAGAAGAAGGGCAAGCCACCGGCAGCAGGAACGACGACAGCTGCACTCAGCGCACCGCCGACTCCGAGTAAGAGTAAAGCAGACGCGCGGACTGCAGCGCAGGCGTACGCGGCGGCGGCAGCGGCGAGACCCGCGACGGCTGCCGCTGCTGTGGGCAGTTTTGCGTGTCGGCCTGTTGCCCATGCTATGACGAGCGTCGGCGCTCTTGCTGCCGCCCGTCCGATGACAGCGAACGGCGTTGCGACTGCGTCTGCCCAGCAGAGTCTTCCAACATCCGCACCGAGCCCTTCGCCCGAGCCCTCTCCCGTATCCGCACCGTCCCAGCAGGGACTCCTGCGACTCGCCATGCCCCGTGCGTCTGCAGCGTCCGCCTGTGCGACCCCCTCGCCATTATCCAGCGGTCTTCCGTCACCGACATTACCTCCCCTGCCCGCGTCGCACTTCTCGAGTCAGCCACACGGTGTCGTGTCATCGCTATCGGGTCAACCGGCGGCACCTGCGACGGCTCACGTGCTGCGTTCGCCCATGATCAACATCTCGCATCCGCACCACGGTCACGGCGGATCCCCTCTCGTCCACCACGCGCGCAAGCTCAGCGCCAACGGTAACGGTATTATCAAGGACGAGTTGGTGTTCGACTATCGCGTTCGTCCCTCACCGCATACTCGGAAATTCTCAGTCTCGTCTGTTGCTGACTCCATCGCGCCCAAGTCTCTCAAGTCTCCCAAATCTCCGAACTCGATGTCGGAGGGTTCGTCGCCTGCTTCGCGGGGCAGCGGGAGGAGCTCGATGCTGCGCGAGGACGTGCTCTCGCCAGGCGATCGTGTCGGTGCTGGACTGACCCTCCAGGGCGAGGTCCTCCATCCTGTGTTCAGCGATAATGAGAACGCAAGGAGGGATAAAGAGGAGCCGGCTACTGAGCTGGAGGTCGTTCGTCGACTCGGCGCGGGTAGTTATGCGATCGTGTATCTCGTGCGTGAGGTGCTGCATCATCCTCCGCCTGGTATGCTTGATGGCCTGAATGATGATGATGATGACGACGATGGTGATAATATTGCTGACCGATCGCGACCTAGAGATGGCCGACGGCTTTCTGAGGAATTGGAGCTTTGGGACGTCCCCTCGGAGTTGGACTTGGACTCGGATCCGCTTGAGCTTGATGGGATGCGTAGGAAGAAGGACGGTGATACGGAAGCGAACAAGGTTTACTACGGGAAGGAGTATGCTGTTAAGGTCCTCAGCAAAGTTGGTATGGACGATGAGGCTCTTGAAGCGCAGTTGGTTGAGGTGCGTTCTTCGAGTTTATTTAGGTGGATTCTAATTAACTATTGTGCATAGGCGAACATCCACCAATCTCTACCCATCCACCCTAACATCGTCACTCTGCACCGCGCACTCGAGACGCCCAGCTTCCTCCTACTCGTTCTGGAATTCGTGCCAGGCGAGGATCTGTACTACTTTCTCGAGCAGGCGCGGGATCATTACGAACCTGAGCCGTCTTCGTCCTGCTCTGGGTCTACGAGCAGCGACAGTGAAGGCGAGGAAAAGAGGCATAAAGCGAATACGAGTGTTCTTTCGGTAAATTCTGTTGCGACGATGAATACGACTAGGACACCGCCGACGCCGAGTCTACTTTCGACGCTGAATGAGAAGCAGTTGCTTGGGAGGAGACGGTTGAGGCTTATCGCAAGTATGTTCGCGCAGGTGCGTATAGAGACTGTTCAATCTCAATCGTAGCCAATATCTGAATTCTGACGTTATTTTTTTCTGTGAATTTGTTAGATGTGCGAAGCTGTAGCTGTATGCCATGACGTCGGCGTGTACCATCGGGATATCAAGCCTGAGAACTTCATCGTTACGGATGGATGGGAGGAGGACGGCGAACGACGAGTCGTCGTCGTCAAACTCACTGACTTTGGGCTGAGCACGCGCGATGCGGCGAGCAGTGATATGGACTGCGGGAGTGCGCCGTATATGAGCTATGAGTGCAGAAACAACTGTGCACCTACCTACGCACCCCGAGCGGCGGATGTGTGGAGCTTGGGGATCGTATTGATTAACATGTACGTTTGTCTCTCATATGAAAACAAGAAATGAATCTAATCTATGTATCGCAGGTTGTATCATATTAACCCGTGGACGGACACGACGCAGGGCGTGTGTCCATCATTCTCCTCCTTCCTCGCTGCGCCCGAGCACTTCTTCATGCAGCGCTTCGCAGGGATGGTGCCCGCCGTCGCGTCTTTTCTGTGCCAGCGCGTGTTCTGTATCTTACCGTCAGATGATCCTGCGGACTCTGCGGGACGGCGGGTGAGCGCGCGGGAGTTTGGGCGGTGGGCAAGGGAGCTACCGCGGTTGATGGCAAGCGAGGAGCCGGTGGGCGTCCCACCCGCTCTGGCGAACGTCGCTGTTACTGCGAGTGCGGGACAAAAGTCGCCATCGAGCCTTGCTTTCCCTTTCCCGCCCAAGGAGACAAAGGAGAAGGAAGTCGAGAAAGAAGGCGCCGTCAAGTCGTTATCACCTACGCTACCTTTGTCACCTACGTCCCCTCCGTCTTCCGCGCTCCTCGCGCAGTCGCTCGCGGCGGTACTTGCGCAGCAGGAAGCGGCTGCTGCAGCTGCGGGGTCGAGCAGCCCTGCGTGGAGACACAAGCGCGGGTTGTCGAACGCGTCGGTGGGGTACGCGCTGTCGAGCATCCCGCAGAGTCGGCGACCTGCATCCAGACAGCAAAGTTTCTCAGCCGAACGCAGCGGCGTTCCTTCTTCGCATCTTGGGCTGCACGGTATTTCGGGTCTTGGAAGCGCAGCGGGCTCGAGGGCTGCTACACCGCTTTTACGCGGGCGGGCGCTTGCGAATGGTTCTGCTGCTGGCGCTACTGCTGGTGCGAGTAATGCGGCGGGGATGAGGAGCCGCGTGCCGAGTTATTGCGAGACGCCTGCGGGTGTTGTTGGTGCTGTGAGCGAGCTTCCGACTGTGTTTGATGATGAAAGGGAGGGCGATTTGAGTAGTGGTTCGTTGGGCCTTGAGCTGCAGCTTGGGCGACAGCGTGAACTTGAAGCGGAGCGGATAGTGGAAGAAAAGGGAGGTGACGAGCGCGAACGCTCACGATCTCGCGAGTCCTTGCGTGGTGCAGAGCTCGAACTTGAACGAGAGCCCGAGCAAGAACAGGAACAGGAACACGAAGCAGAGCATGACGCCGAGGACGAGACCAATGCAACGATGTCGCGAAGTACGTCGATGGGGCGCCGGCGGAAGCGCGGTGCTCGGCGCGGGAAGGGCGCGATTATACAGCAGCAGCAGATGGAGATTGCGCGGCTGCAGCAACAGCAGGAGGAGCTGACGAGGCAGGTGATGAGAATGCAGGAGCAGCTTGCGGCGCAGCAACAGCAGCCGGTTCAGGCTCAACAACAACAGCAAGGACAGGTTCGAAAGCAGGAGACACAAGAACGCGGAAAGAGCCAGGAGCGCAATATGAACTTGAATTTGCAGACGCAGGCGCAAGTGCAGGTGTTGGCGAGTTTGAACCCTTCACCGACAGCTACGACGGCGACTTCGGCGGGTGGTTTGCTCGCGGCGCCTCCGTCGATGACGAAGGCGCTTGGACAGGTGCATTCGCAATCTTTACCTGCGGTCCCTCAGAAGCCGACGGGCGACGTGCTGGACTCGCTTGCGAGTGCTTCGGAGGCTCTGGCGCGAGAGCTGAGTCGTGCGAAGAACGTGCGGTCTGGTGGTGTCTCCTCCTCCTCCTCTGCCGCCTCTCCGTCGAGTGCCGCTTCCGTTTCTTCACCTCTCCTGATTCCCATGCGTGCTATTTCAGGCGCAGGGACGAGGGAGAGCTCGCCCGCGCGGTCTTCTATCTCTATCTCTGGTCCTAATCAACATCAACAGTCTCATCATCGCAGCACGTCCTCGAGTTCGCGTCCTGCTTCGATTCGTACGACTTCTACCACGACTTCTACGACTGCACATGTGGGCGTGGGGTCGAAATTGACGCAGCGGGCGTCGGCGAGTGCTGCGATGGCGCTTGCTGGCGCGGGCGGGCCGACGCCTGGGGCGATGTTCCCTGTTTCGTTCGCCGCCGCTTCGTCTTCTTCTTCCTCGCACGGGAAAGCGAGGAACGGGAGTGCCACGACTACGACCACGCGCAGTTCGAATTCTTCGGGTGGTGGTGTTTCTGTGAAGAACGAGGCTGGGAACGCTCGCACGGGTGCGGGTGCCGGAAGTGGGAGTGGAGCCGGTAGTGTGGGTTCTAACGCGGGGATGGGAACGGTACAGAGCCAGACGCCGGCACCTGCTATTGCGAAGAAGACGTCGAAGTGGAAGCTGAGCTTTGGAAAGGGCTCGAGCAACAGCACGCACAGTCGGGCTCCGTTACCTATGCCTGACGTCGTGCTCGATATTTCAGGGGACAACAAAAAGCTCAAGCTTAACGCTGCTAACGACGCTGTCGTTGCTGTTGTGGAGAATCTTGATGAGGACGGGTATGAGGATGGTGATGATTATGATAAGGAAGGAGGCGCCGATGCCGATGCGCGGCGGCAGAGCACCAGTGCCCACGCGAATGCTGATGCGATAAGCAGCGAAGCCTCTGCTCAGCAGCATGGTGCGTCGTCTGCGTCTAGTACTGCGAGCCGTGTGAAGAGTGTGCTCATGAGCTTGGATGCGGATTTGAATTCTACTACTATAGGCATGAACAATTTCAGGGTGGCGTCGGGCAATTCGAATGCGAATGGTAATGGTGCGGAGCCGTGGAGTAGGGGAAGGAGGCCTGCGGGAACCAGCATCAAGTACGACCCTGGGATGTGTCTTCCTCGTCGAGCAACGAGAGCAGGTGGCCTGCTGTCGAGCGGGAGCGGGAGCGGAACGCTTCGCCGAATAGTACGCGTACAGGCCGCTCAGCCAACCTCTCCCCTCATTCTTCCAGTGCATCTAATACCGGTGTGCTCTCCTCATCTGCTTCCTCCCTTTCGAGCTCGAGCAATGCGAACAACAATAAGAACAACTGGCGCTACTCGACGCTCACGACGAGCTCGGCGACGAGCGGGTGGACACGCTACAGCGGGAGCAACGCGAGCATGCGGAGCGTGAGCACCGTTGCGACCAGCGTGAGCGGGGCGAGCGGGACGGGGAGCTGGAGGAATGGGGCCGGGAATGTGAACAGGTCGGATGCGAGTTTGGCGAGTGGGAATGGTGGTGAGGGACGCAAGCCTGGGCATTATGCGCCTGGGCCGGGCTCGATTGCGAGTCGGAAGAGCGACAAGTCGAGTTTGGGCGGGATGCCACCGCCAAATGTCAAGAGTGCGTTTACTTTTTTTTTTTATTCTTGCGATCTCTAGTTGATGATACTAATTATTCCAACTTTACTTCTTTAGTTATGACTGGGGTACCATGGGCGCTTGACGAGCTCCCTCGACAGCTCCATCCGAACCCGTCAGGGGATATCTTCGGTACGCCACCTACTGCGCGCAAGCAGCGCGTGCGGAAGCCGAAGGACCTCCCGACGATCAGCGAGCGGCCTAACCAGGCTCATGCTCACGCTCACAATCAGACTCACAATCATCACAATAACAACTTCAACTCGTCCTCTGCACAACAACACCCTTATAACAACTCGGGCTCGAGAGCCCCGCCGAACAGGTCTCCGTTGTCGCAGCGCGTGGATGCAGCGCGGAGTTCGACGTCCCTGCATCGGAGCAGCGGCGAAGGTGTCGTCGCTCTGAACGAGTTTGGTGAGCCGGTTGTGCGGGAAGGGAAGGAGAGCGATGAGAGGGAGAGGGAAGGAGCTGCACCGAGAAAAGTGCAGAAGGGGCAGATCAACGCGCTTGCGAAGATGCTTTCTGCTTTGCGGCGGTGAAATGGGAACGAACGGGAAGAATCGTCATGTTCCCTTTTGTTTCTCATCCGAGCTGGTTGGGAGTTGGAGAAGAAGTGAGGAATCGAGAGTCAAAGTATATTACGGATGGGCGAAGCGAGGGGGCTGCTGGTCCAGTGTAATTCAATTCAGCATTTTCTTTTTTCTTTTTTTTTTTTTCTTTCTCCTTTCTCATTGTGTTTTAATTTTACGCCGTTTTTCCCTTTCTCTTTTTTTTCCATCTTCCCCGTTGTTCAGTCATACACATAGTTGATGAAATGCCAAGTCCAAGAAACCCACTCTCGTTTAAGCTATACATACAATCATACATACATATTCATCCATCTGCTTGACCCAAGTTCGTCCCCAGGTCCCGGTTCTCGTTACGTTTCAAGTTCTTTTCCGGTTCAAAGTTTCACTCTCAAGAAAAAACTTGGGATTCATTTGGTGACTGGTTGGATCTCCCTTTTTTTTTGCTTCAAGAATCGAATCATTATGATTTTCAGGTCGCTCGTTGGATTTCTTTTTCTTTTCTTTTCTTCCTTTCTTACTTTCTTTATCATTTTTCTCCGCTGGGCTGGATTTCTGGACCTGCACGCACGTCTCCGTCTCCATCTCCGTCTCGCATTCGTGCTTGCCCTGTTCTCTGTTCACAGCTTCTCGCCCGCTTGTCAGTGCTCTCGATATTCCGTTCTACTGATTCATGGCCGAGTCCAACGATCCCTTCCTCGTCCTCGTTCTCATCCTCTTGTCCTAGTCCTGGTCCCGGAAAGGTGCTCACTAGTACCCGCCTCTCATCGCATCCTCTACGTCCTCCTCCCCTTCTTTCTCCTTTCCCGCTTTCCATTTTCGTTCCTTACAGTCAGCTACCTACCTACCTAGTCCATCCCACCTCGTCCTCGTCTCCAAATCCAGTTCCAAGTCCAAGTCTGAGTGCTAGTCTGAGTGCTAGTCTGTTAAGCAAAGTACTAGTGTTTATCTGTTTCTGTTTCCACTTCCTCTTCCTCTTCTACGTAGTCTACTTCTGCTGCTACCATTTTTCTTCATCATTATATCAGTTCTTTTTTTTTTTTTTTTGCCCACTCGCTTCTAGCATCCATCCAGGTGAAAACTCAGTTGTTCCTTTCTTTCTCTTCTCTTCTCTTCTCTTCTCTTCTGTTTTCCTGTGTCCTTTCCTTCCTTCGTAGTTTCCCCGTAGTATAGCCAATGTCATGTAGTATTTGAGCAGTCCATTTTTTATATACGGATTCTCAGCGTTGAAAATGAACGTGAACGTGATTTGGTTTGATTTGATTTTTGATTTGATTTGAAATGTCAAATGTCAAATGTGCGCAAATGTTCAAGTGTGTCGGTGGTTCAGTTTAGGTACTGGCCACATCTTTTCCTTCCCTTTTTTTGTTGCCTTTGTTGCCTTTTTTTCGGTAAGGTTTCAAGGTATCGCGAACAAGTGAGCTTTGCGTGGGCGTGTGTAAAGGCTCCCAGAGGTTGCTATGGAAATAGTCGCCTCTCGTCGCATCGCATCGCATCGCCTACGTTCTTCGCATCTCATCTTGCTCGCAGCCCTCCTCCACTTTTTATTTCTTCTTTCTTTTCCTCTCCTGCTCCTCTATTTTTTTCTTATTCTCTATTTTTATTCTTTCTGCGCTCATGTAGACGGTCCCAGTTTCCCGGTTCCGGTTCATTCATCAGCTACCTACTAGTTCGTCCCACCTCGTCCCCGTCCCCGTCCCCAAATCAAGTTCAAGTTCAAGTTCAAGTTCAAGTTCAAGTTCTGAGTCTGGGTCTGGTAAGCAAAGTACTACAGTAGTGTGTATATCTTTTCTGTAGCTTCTTTCACCTTCACGTCTATCTTCTCTCGTCGCTATATCGGTTCATCGGTTTGTCCCTACTAGTTGTTGTTGTTGTCCTTCTATCTGGCATCCAGGTGAAAACTCAGTTGTTTCTTCTCTTTGTAGTTTTTTTTAATAGTATAGTTGATATCAGGTAGTATTAGTATTTAAGCAATCTCCTTTTTTTTTATTTTATGGTCGTGGTCGTCGTGTGTTTCGTATGTATTGGTATTCAGTGTGGTCTGAAATTGATATTTGCTTTGAATGAAGCATAGCATTAGCTTAGCGCTACAAGTAAGGATAACGATTACTGTAATGTTTGTATTTGTAGCGTAAATGCTGGTCTGGGATGAATGCAATGATACTGTTGTCGCAATAGAGGGTTCAATGGTCAAATGTCCCTGATTCATATTCAAGTGTCTGATTCAAATCCCACATGTTCAATTTCAAATGACCCATTCAAATGTCCACGTGTTCAAAGGTTCAGTTCGGGAATTGAATTGGCTATAATTTTTCTCTTTTTCATTTTGCCTTTTTTTTGCCTTTTCTTCGGTAAGGGCTTCAAGTATTTCTATTTCACGATCAGGCCTAGGTACGTGAGCTTTTGTGTGGATAAAGTGGGGTGGCTCGTACGGAGGTGCTATGGGAACGGGCGGCGTTACCGTTAGACGTACAGGAATTCCGCATGTTTTCTTGATGAGAAGTTCCAGCTCGAGTCATACTTATTTAGCTTCAACTAAACTAGTACTACTCCTCTTCTAGCCGCTCTCGCAGGAATGGCCTCCGACTCTCAAGAAGACCAATCATCGTCACCGGCGCTTCCAGCAGGCCTGAAAGCAGCGCAAGACCGCAAAGAGTACGAGCCTCAGTGCTGTTGGTGCGACGTTTCCATTTCCGTCCTAAGTGTTCCTCCTCCTCCGGGATTGGAACAGCACGGAAAACTCATCGAGCTCTTCTCTGGTGGGAGCGGAGAAGGGGACGACGCAAGCGCAGACTGGAAGAATTGGAGAGAGTTACGGAGGTTCAAGCCGTTCACGAATGTTTTCGTTTGCGATAGGAAGAACGGGAGGGTGAGTTGATATTATTAGTCCTTGTTACTGAAATTTCCCATTTTTCTATTGTAAGCTTTTTTCCCCCTTTTTGATTCCTTTTTTTTTCTTCTTTTCTTCCATTTATGAAATAACGAAGCTGATGCTGATGTGTAGATTCTTCTTGGGATGAAGAAGAGAGGATTTGGGAAGAACATGTGGGTATAGTATATATCGTACATGAAATACATCATCTTGCCCTTTTTCTTCCATCATCGCAGTCGAAGTTTTCTTTAACAATATGGTGCGCTGATTGGCACTCACTCGCTTCCGAAAATCTTATTCATAGGTACAACGGATTTGGAGGCAAAGTAGAGCCTAACGAGTCGCCTATGGAGGCTGCTGTAAGAGAGTTGAAGGTGACCTTTCAATACTATTGTATACCAGCTCCAGAGGATGGGTTGCTTATCAAGACTGGTTTTTTTTTTGCGATTTCCCTTCTCTTCCCTTGAAACCGAAATCTGCGCTGTAACTTACAGGAAGAAGCCGGTATATCAGCGAACTTGGAAGAATGCGGTGCTCTGCTGTTTGTGAACGCCTCGACGGAGTACTGCCATTACGTTCATATGTATCGTGCGTATGAGTACGATGGTGAACCCATCGAGTAGGTTTTTTTTTTCTTTCTTTTTTCTTTTTGCTTCCCAACAAATAGATTTTGTTTATCGCTATAACTGTACATGCGCTGACTTGAATTATTCAGAACCGAAGAGATGCACCCACAATGGTTCGCGATTCCAAAAGAATACCTCGATTCCAACCCAGCTTTCAAGGAGTCCTCTTCCTCCTCCTCAAGTGCATCATCATCATTGACATTATCTCATTCCGAATCCGAGTCTTTACCCCCTATCCCTCTCGAGCAAATGTGGCCGGATGACGAGCTGTGGATGCCTTTGCTACTGAAAGGCCAGTACTTTGTCGGACGCGTCGATTTCGGTATTAAGGACTCGGATGCGCAGCATGGGAGTTGGACGATGGAGAGGTGGTGGTTTGGTACGAGGGCGGACGCGTGAAGGGATTTCATGCTAACTTTGACGTCCCGATAGAAGTGGGGGGTTTGTCTAGAGTCTTAGACTGCTTAAAATTAATCGCCTAGATTTTGCGATCCTTGCTACACGAGTCCCTATATTGTTGACGAGAGTTGCGTGTCGAAAATAGTAATGGCGTCTTGCTAAATCCTTGCGAAGGTGTTGTGCCGTACTTCATTAAGAATTTGGGCTGAAACAAATTCGATCTCCGATGGAATGAGAACGACGCGACGCGACGTCCGCACCCGCGAAAAGTTGTTGTGTTCCATTTGGCATATTCAAGTTCATTCTTGTTTGCATCCTTGTCTTGCTCTTTCATTTCCCAACGATTTCTTGAAGAAAGGCGGCCGACTTGAGAGATCAACTAAGGATAACATGGAATACACAAGAGCTTCATTGGTCAGGTGCACACGTCGGGCATGACACGGCATAGTCGACTACTTACTCGTCAAGGGCGCCAAGACTACGGACCGTTATAAACTTTTCGCCAATCTGACTCAATTGTAAGTCTGCGACTTTTCTTCTTCATTCCCCGACTTGACCATGGCCATTCGCGGAAGCAGAACTGATTCCGCAGCAGCAGCTTAGTTGGAGGCAAATTATAATTTGAATTTCTATGTCCTCCGACGCCCGTCCAGGCACTACGATACATGACCCCGTCCACCTCTTCTTCTCCAGGATCGGCGTATAGTTCCGATGCTAATATTTCAAATGCGCGAGATCTACATTCTTCATGCATGTTTGTACATCATGGAGAAGAGACGGCATCCCGGAAAAAGTATGTGTGGCACACTTGGGGCGTCTGAAACGCCGGAATTTATATCAGCATCGTTGATAGTCTGAGGATCGCCAAGGATGATACTGTATGACGATCTGTTCTTTCGTTCTCCTGATCATTTGAGCTGATGAACTGTTCCTTGTTTTTGAAGACCGGTCTATGAGGTTATAGGGCCATTCCTTTGTCCTCTGTACGCCGTCTTGTGCCTGAGCGATACATCCGTCTCTCACGGCACCGAATTGTGGTCCCGCTGAACGATCATAAGTACTATGATGTTACTTTGGACGCCGTTTCAAAGTTGTGATTATCCTTGAAGACCGATGTAGTACTCATTACCAAGTGGCCTGTTTATACTTCCGGCGAATTGCACACCACGCCTATTCGCAACACCGAATTATCCGGTTCCGTCTGAGCTCACCATCGGGATTCTATGCTCTACGTCCCGCGTTTCAGGACTATGGGAGCATTTCAGATCATGGTATCTAAATCTCAACTGATTTTTCGATCTAGGGTATCACCGGTAATCAGGTAAACCAGGATTGGCTCTTCGACCTTCCCAGATTTGGAGAATCACTATTTTGGGCTTGTACGAGCGTAATGTGAACTTACTCTCTGGTAATTTGCGGGTAAAGAGTCACTCAATGGCGACGGTTGGTCGATATCGATGTCAGGATACCGGGGTTTGAGACTCTGCGCCGGCGCGAACCGTCTTCTCAACGACGTCTTCGGCGCAGCCGCCATTCTGTCATCCGCAATCCTGGCCTGATGGTAGCACGGGCCAAATTGCTAGGAAATGTGAAACGTCCAAGCCCTGTGGACGTAGCCTTTCCGCTTCCGTGGGAAACAGTCCACCGTGCGCCTGCTTCTTGTCCATCCTGTTCGCACAGGAACATAGACCAAAGGGGTACTATAGTACGTACGTGAAGCAACCATATTTCATCGTATCTCCGTAAACTCATCTTATGTCTGCGCAATGTTCGTGCTTGGATATGTTATGTTCGGCTCGTAAAATACCCTCGAATAGCTAAATGACAAGAATGTGTCGTTCTTACGAGAATACTGAGATTGTCAGTACGCTTCTCCATAAGGTACATTTCTCTGGATTGCCGACATATGACCATTTGAAGTAGATCTCCGGAGCCACACATCAAGGGCATCGAGGAGCTTTCTCTAACCCGAAATCGGACCGATGATTTCCGCTCCTCATCGCCGAAGAGACAATGGCTCAATTGCCCTAAAGCTTTGTTTCTGCGCGGAATGGCATTCACAGTACTCAGCTCATCCAAATCAATGGGTGTCGAGCACTAAGTTAACGGAGACTACGAATAATCAACGATGAATATTGAAGAGTCGCCGGCCAATTCTCCTGTCGAAGTACATCTGCGTCTGCGTGCGCCACTTGAATGAGCCTCATTAATAACGCTTCTGAGAACCGCTAGTTTAAGCGGCATTTGTCGTGGGTTGAAGGCATACATGATAATCCGTTCTAATCTTGATCGGAATGTGCTAAGTTCTGCAGACAGCTTTGTGGGGTCCATGCAATGTATTATTACCCTTCGTTCGATTTCCCCTTGCGGTTACGGCTGTCGCGGTAGCTAAGGTATTCGAGATAGGCCTGAATTGCTTTGATTAGAATCCGAGGTTACCAGATACACAGCCTTGCTTCCTATATCATGGAGACACTCGGTATCCCCGTACTGCGTGATCCAAAGCTTGGTGGGTCGTCAGGATCCGTCACCTCCATCCCCTTACGCGCCTGGGATTATTCAAAACGCATTCATGTGAGGCGATCTGGCTAGAACATCCTTACCGCGAAAACAGGCTTGACAAGCAGGCTCCTCCGTTTGTCGGATTCGTGACTAGTGTGTGTGTGGTATTTAGATGCGCCTGTAATGCACCAACTTCAAGTATCGCGACTACTTCAATCGATCGGCATCCATCTAATCACCAGATAGAATAGCCTCCGAAGACTCGGAAGAGCGTGCACACAAAAATAAGCTCGAGGTCCCCTCCCTATTATCGAAATAATCAGATGCCGTGCACTTCTGTTAGATGTGGCGCTGCAAAGGCAATTGGATTGGGCCACAAAATCCCTAATTACTAAATTAGTAGCGCCCTTCGTCACGTGAGTCAGAACACCTCCGCGCACTATTTTCACTCGTCTCCATCAGCATAATGGGCAGCCAGGAGACCTTGCTTTCGTTTCTACTTCAGAATGCGCCCCGAGACCGGCTTCCCTTCTGATGCATCGCCCCAGACTTTGCACCCGTTTGCATCAAGCTCTCCTGACGGCCCGTTGGCGACGCTGAAAAATCTAGTGGACGCATCTGCGATCTTGTCGCATACTTTGCAAACGTACTCTGCCTTTACTGCATCAGATCACAAGCTTGTTTCCATCCTGCGTCAGAGCACAACGCTCATCGAAGGTCTTCACACAGTCAGTAAGCCCCTTGCTGCATTACATTCAATCCACATCATCGGGTATTGATGCGTTTTCATCAGTCTAAACAAGATACGCACAAGCGCGTCCAAGCGCTCAAGTCGCGGGCTTGCGAAGGTATAGCTGCGACCTATGGAGAACCCATTCCACTTGACAAGGAAACTATCGTGGAATGGTCTATCTCCAGAATCGAGGACTGGGGCCGGAAAAACGGGATGGAGGTGTTTAAAGAGGAAGAAGACAAGAACGGAAAGATGACAGTTATGCTTGGTGGAAAAGTTCTTGTCATTGATATCGATCTTAGTATTCAGAGAAACGCCCCCACTTCCAGTCCTCGCCGTATCGTGGTCTCTAACGTGAAGACGTCTCACGCACTTCCTTCAGGAAACTCTGGAAATACACTTGCTGAACGTTCTTTTTCACTGGATGCATTCATCCTTCGCACATGGAACGACTATCTCAATGAAGTGCAGAAAGGCGATGCTGATAGCAGCTCGCGTGCTGGGCAAATCAGCCGAGATATCCAGAACCATCTTTCTTACCTCATGAAGCTTGATAACCTTGCATCTTCCGAAGGAGATCAGGGTATCCGATGGTTCAATGATACTGGTCTTATTAATGCAGTCACGGATAGGATTTCGAAAGCTGAAGTGGACGCGCTTTCATCGTGAGTTGAAGTCTTATTCTAGCCGTGCTACTGGTTAAAGTGAAGGGATAGGACGCTCCAATCTTCAACGGTGAATCTGGACGTCTTCCTATCTCGAGCACATGCTTTGGCAATACCATACCTTTTATCCCCAACCATGTCTTTCTTGGTTTACACCTCGCCACTGGCTTACTACTCCCTGTTGCGTGCTTCCAGGAGGAAGGACTCGGACCTTTCCGCCTTTCAGCATGATATGTCAGAAGCATTCACGAAACTGGACATTCCTCTCCCGGTCTTACGCGAACAACTCACTCAAAGGCGATCACGGCCTACCGGTACTGTTATTGCAACTCTCACGCTTACTTCAATTTCAAGCCGTTTGGCGCCCCAGCGCCATGCGGAACAACGCCCAAGTCTTGGGCGTCCCCAGTTTCGACTGCCAGGCACAGCTATTCTAGCTGCCCTTGATCATACTCTAGCCACTCCTCCGTTTATTCCGATGAAGGATTCGGGTTCCGGAACGGATCCCATGCAAGATGTATGGATGCTTGATTTTACAGAAGGTGGCCATTCGTCCGGCATTGTAATGACACATACACGAATGCGCGAGGTTCAACAGATCATCGATCCTCTGAATGCGGGGTCTGGTATGGGTTTCGCCATTCAGATGCAAATGCCGCCACTTCCCGGAAGTTGGGTCGGACTTCTCGTAAGTTCAGCTTATAATCATCAAATGATAAAGATTGAGATCTCATATGAAGTTCTGATAAGATTAATCCTACGCTCCCACCTTCCGAACGATACATTGCAACTTATGTACGATTCTTGATCTTTTCTGGGGTACAGCTAACTCGAAAGACCACAGAAATCGCCATCAAATGCACACCCGCCCCTCCGATTACGTCTCACTGTGCCAAACGAAGCTGGATTTTTACTCCAGCGAGTACCCGTATCGTCATTAAGAGAAATATACGGTATTCTTGAGGTAACTGTGACTTCCCCGCTTATCAACACTATTACCGCTTTTGATTTACGTTTTGATCATGCGATGACGCGCAGATTGTTCGGGATCAATGTTGGATCAACGAAACTCTGAAGACCATAAACTGGGTGGCAGAAGACCTAATGCCGGAGAGCGAAGATGAACAGAGTGATGAGAATAATATGGGCGCTCCAGAAGAAGATCTAGAAGCTTTGTTGAAAGGTACGTACATGTCTTGAAGCCGATGGATTCTCTCTCTCTCGAGACCAGACCATGAGATGTACTTTATTTCTCATGGCGCGGCCCGGAACATATATACATAATTCATTTTCCATGTGTCCCATCGTACTCCATCACAAAGTATGAATCAAAGCTAACGCCCTTGAAACAAGGAATTTACTCGCCAAGACGCATACCAGTAAACATTTTTCTCCCAGATCATCCGCCGTCCTTTTCTTCCGACGCTGATGCTGCGGACGGCCTAGATCTGGATGCCGAGTCTGCAGTTCCTGGACTCTCGTCCATTTCCATGACGGTCGGCGGAGGTTCTCCACCACCGTGTATCGCGCTGGCGTTTGCAGTACACGGATCTACCCTCGGAGGGGAGGCTTACCCAACTTCTGGTCCCCGTCAAGTAGCAATCGTGTTGCGACACGACCGTTCGCGCAAGCGCGGCCTCCGAACGGATGTGAACGTGACCGCGCCGATGGCTGAGATAGGCTCAGGTGTAAGCGGTATAACAAGCGAGCGACCGTCGGCAGGATTAATGGAAGAACTCGAAGAGACTTCAAGACGAGGCGGCACGTTCGGAACAGCAGGGAAAGTCTGGTCCTGGCTGACAAAGAATAACCCAGAAGCGCGATGAGATGACATTGACAAATTCCTCGGCTTTTTTTTTTTCACGTGGTATTACCGACAAGGGGCGGAAGCGGGTGGTCGGCGGAGGGTACAAGGAAGGAAGCGAAGTGGTACTCGGGGTACATCGGTTGAAATATATTGAAAGCATTGTGTGTAACAGCAGTTCGCCCTTTATCCTCTTTTAGTCACGAAAAAGCCACCATCATACCTGAACAACGACGATGGATCTGACTCGGCTGAGAAGGTCCGTATCGGAACCGCGGTAAATTTTCATAAGTAGGATTGAATGCTTTATCGTCGCTTGGTTGTATCATTGAAGAGCATTTGTGATGGACAATCACACAAGCCCATGACGCGAGAAGTGAGCCGGGGTGGCAATGCAGTTTAGAGATGGACTAACGTTTACGACTAGCAGACTCACTCAGACGCTTGATGCACGCTTGAGCTTTGAGGGACATCAAATAATGTGCCTAATCGTGTCACTGTAGCAGTCCGTTGGGTTGTGCTTATGAACGTTGATGGATCATAATTTACTTGAGTACAGGATACATTCCTAAGGAGGGTAAATTCGTTTCACCCGTTACGAGCACGCTTTGTGCAAGCAACACGTCGGGGTTTCAAGTGCGGATAATAGTTTAAGGCACGATTTTTCAGGCAATGAGCTGTATGTCATCACTGAATCCCTACACGATTCTATCGGGCTGGAAATGAAAACCAGTTTCAAGACAAGGACTACGGGAATAATACAGATTGCATTGAGAAGCACGTCGCAAGTGACGCTATCGTACAGTACCACATACAGCGTACGTAAGACGACAACCGCACCATACCATCCTGAGTTTTCATGGATTTATGTAGAAACAGTCCAGACGCGCACGAGGTTATCGGTGAAACCGCCATAAAGGGTCTGCCCATCCGCTGACCATGCAAGCGAAACGCATTCAGGTGATGAACCGCTCCCAGTGATCTCACCTTCAAGTTTGAGCTCATCAACGATCAATCTAATTGATAAAAATATCAAACATCTGCTGACGTCAGGAAAACAGATAGACATACTTGCTCTCCAAGTCAAAGATCTTAATACAACTCGCGGTTGCAACGCATAGCCAATAACGATTCGGTGAGAAGACAAGGCCATTCACAATGTCACCAGCCTCGAGAGAGTAGAGGAACTTGCCCTCGTTAAGATCCCAGAGCATAGTGCTTCCATCTTTACCACCCGATGCGGCAAGCGAACCGTCTGGCGAGACGGACACTGTGTTAATGTAGCCCGTATGACCAAAATGGTTAGTCCGCAGTCTGAACTTGGTGAGCTCCCAAACCTGCAGCAGTAGTAGATCGTCAGTAAGCCGTCTCAGAAAGATTAACGCAGACGAGGATGGTCAGAGATCTTGGTGGAAAGGTTGGTCTCATCGGGGTAACCCTCTGAAGTAGCAAATATTAAAGGAGTAACATCATTCCGAAAAAGGGAGCTAAAAATAGTATGCTAATTGGACTCTGGATGCTCACCTTCACCACTTTGTCCCATCCACCGGAGACAATCACTGGATTTTGCGGATTCGGACTGAAGCGGACACAAGAAACCCTGATGACTCCCATATTGAAATATATCCCAGTGGTAACATTATAGCAACCCACCATTCTGTGTGGCCGTCCTCCTTAATGTCGAACTTGCATTCACCAAGCGTGTTCCAGACTTTGATCGTCTTATCACGCGATCCAGATACAATCTGTCTGTTGTCTGCAGAGAAGCTGACGGAAAGAACATCGCTAGTGTGCCCCACGAAACGACGAGTAGTTCGACCCGTGTTCAGGTCCCAAAGACGAAGAGTGTGATCCCAAGAAGATGATAGGGCGAACTGGCCATCTGAGGAGATTACGATGTCGGAAACGAAGTGGTTATGGCCCGTGAGGACGCGTTTTGGATAACCATATGATTCTTCGCTACGAGTAAGCTGCCAAAGTATGATCGTCTTGTCTCTCGACGCAGTGAGCAGTGTGTCTGGGGTTTCGGACGACGTTGCTATTGCAGTCACCCATCCCTTGTGACCAGGCAGCGAGCCCAGGTATCGTAACGCGTCGGCGGGCATGATTTTTTCGTGTGCTTGTCGTGTTCGTTGACCTCACTCAGAGGTCTTCACCAATAATCGCGACTGTCGTGATCGTGGGAACAATAACTGTACAGTAGTACCCGTTTGTAATTTTTGTTACGTAATTAACCGAAAAGGAAGTGGTTTCGAATGTTCAAAATGCGTTTTCCCCCACTATCAAGACAAGTACTCGTCTTGCAAGGGTCTAGCTCTTGCCTTGCGCTACTCTTTGGACAACCTTGAAGCGATAAAATTCTAAGGTACGAACTACGAACGTCCGTCAGACTTCATCATGGCGTGATGGATCCATTTTATTCAATATTAATGCTATCACTCCCCACTTCTCTATTCATCCAACTGATCCCATCAAACACAGGCTGAAACGTTACAGTTCCTCATCAATCTGGACGTTACATCATAGCAAATGCATATACGCAATACTATAACTGAGCGTGCTTCCGCGATGTGATGGCGGGACCAATCCAATGGTGAGGGTACTCAGCAGTAGTCTCTGAGATTAATTTCACAGCACAGCGATAACCATCTCAATCTCATAGCATAGGTTTGGCGTCTCATGATAATCCTCATGCCGGACGAAGTATTTACTCTCCGATCTGTCCATTGGGAAAGAAAGGCATGCTTTAGCATGACTCGATGACGACATATCATTATACTCCTACTTCAATACTTGAGAATTTATCAAGCAGCGTGGCGACAAAACTTTCGACTTGCCTGGAAAGAGGAAGTCTCATGAAATCTTTCTGATATCTAGATTTCTTATCGTGACTATGCTGATTGCTGGAGTGCCTGCTCAGGTGGATACCTAGGCGTTAGGAGTATTGATGCACGTTTGATCGGCACTTTCTGCCGATCGTGCTCAATGATATCGGAGTCGATCACACTGAATTATTGACGCCCTCTGACACCCCTCGTGAGCGAGTCGGAGCCCAAAACACGTCATAGACTTATCATTCGGAATGATGTATTAGCTCTTTTTCAAGCAGCAGAAAGACTATTCTCGTTCTGATGTTCTTTGATCCACAGCGACGATTTGAAGATTCGTGGGACGTACTTATGCCTTTCCTCAGACAACTGAATACTGCATTCGCATTTGCTAGACACTCACATATAACCTGATGATCTTGTGCAATTCACTATGGTCCATCATGGCACATGTCTAGACAGGTGTATAGCTAGTTGATGGCTTTGGAAGCCAGAGAAAAGGAAGCACATCGGCTCTATCGGATCCCTTCGTACCTCAAGAGACATTGTGCAAGCAAGTTGCAGAATAAGGACATTCGTGAAGGAAGATCCCGAATTGGGCTTGGCCTATAGAAGTAGCAGATTTGTATCTCTCGATAGGAACTCAGAACGAGGAATGCAGAGAGTATCTAGGGGTGCATCAAGTTGCTTCACTAGTACTCCAGGTGATGACATACTTATCACGTCAAGAGGAACCTTTCACTGAATAGCTTGAGGAAGGAATTCAAAAAGTTGGGAATCAGCTCCTTTGCTTGCGAGTCTTGAACTATTCACAATACTGGGTTAGGCTCATGGTACAATACTTTGATCGTGCGGTTCATCAAAGCTTCTTCTACTCTACGCCGGAGACACGTGAAACGGCGGAGAAGTGATCGCAGACAGACAACTTTAGAGACGGCTAGAAATTTGGTCTTACGCTATTCCATGCAGGCAAGACTATGAAAGACCCTATATTCGATCACTGGTCATAGCGCATCCGGTAGAGCAGGGTCGACATTCTCATGTAGAACGTGTCTGGTGATCAGCAGTGACTTTGAGTGAACGAACCTGACAAGAAACGGTGATAAGTAGATTACAAGCTTTAAAAAAATGCACTGGCTCCTGTAGGGTCGCACTCACTTGTTTTGTTTGTGTAAACTTACACTCTTCCCACCCGTTACTCGTTTCTCTGGCTGCCGCGGAGACGTCGGAAGTATAAAGAAGTAGGAAGCAGTTGATCCAGAGGTGGTAAGTCATCCGAGAGTAAGGGTGCAAGTCTGAAGCGAGTACTATCCTTCCTATCATCCTCGGACGGAACGGAAGTTAGGCCAGCCATCTCCTTGGTTAGTTTTCTAGACTTTGCATCTCGCGGCACTAACAGTGTAGAAGATCGCAGATCATCAATTAGCGATATGACTTTGAGGCAGAAAGAAGATGCATTGATCCGGGCAAGGGATTGGTTCAGTTCGACCCTGGCACATACGCCGACCCTCGGGCCACGAGGTCTACAGTTCTACGCCACGAACTGACACGAAAGAAACAGAAAGCCGCTCCCGCGACCCGCGACTTTCAGACAGAGTTTTTGCTGAAGGAAACTACCAGAAATTTCGATGATTTACTGCTTTGCGTCGTACCCACTCGTATCCATTGGTGGGGCAAAATCCAAAAAAGTACATATCCCTTGAGTGCCTTGAGTGTAAGTCGATGTTGAAGGTTGTTACAAAGAAACGTGAGAATATATGTCCCGAATCGGGATTCGTTCACGACCACGGGTCGGCATCATCGTGAAGGCGAGTGTACGTACGTGGTATACTTTTCGCGCTCATGCAACGCCCACAGAACTGCCGCTGGATGGAAAGGCTCTCTCTTTAATGCCACGGACAAGCGCAGGCTTGTAATAATTTTCACATAAAGCAAGCGACTTCTGCGCGAAAACATGGCTTCGAATTCGGGCTATGCTCCGCTTCATACAGATCCCAACTCCGTTCCACGGGATGACACTGATACCGTCGACATCGTGGGTCGAGAGGGATTGATAGAGTCGAAGCCGCCTTCAAAAGAGGATAGGAAAAGGCTATGGTGGAGAAATGCTTTCATAGATACGCTTTTCATTGCTTCCTGGTACGTGACCTTTAGGGATTATGTTCGCGTAATTCTTTCTAACCATTGACTTCGTTAGGTATACAGTTGCAATACTTCTGTCTGTATACAACAAATGGATGTTCTCTCCAGATCGTTACGGCTTCTCATGGCCATTGTTTGTCACTATGCTTCATATGTTCGTTCAATTTGCCTTTGCTGCTGCAGTCAGAAATGTATGGCCATCTCGGTTTCGCCCGCCCCATAACCCTGGAAGAAAAGACTACGCGTCAGTTAGCCGTCAATTTTTATGATGTTATTCCTTCTAATCACACTGTACATAGACAGAAGGTAGTTCCTACTGCCGTCGCAACGGGCTTGGACATCGGGCTCTCAAATTTGTCGCTGAAGCTCATCACGCTGTCGTTTTATAGTATGTGTGGATCTTTTTTCAGCATGTCTGACGAAATTCTGAAGATTTCCGTAGCCATGTGCAAGTCGTCCTCACTCATCTTCGTTCTTTTCTTCGCGTTCCTCTTCAAGCTAGAGAAGTTCTCGTGGAGGCTCGTGGGAGTGATATCTCTCATATTTGTCGGAGTCCTTATGATGGTCGCGACGGAGACGCAATTTGAACTGTTGGGCTTCATCTTGATCACTAGTGCAAGTGCTCTTAGCGGACTTCGATGGAGTATGACCCACCTCTTGCTGAAAAGCAAGAAAATGGGCATGAATAATCCGGCCGCAACAATCTTCTGGCTTGCTCCAATTATGGGTGCATCGTTGGCGATTGTCAGCCTGATATTTGAGGACTGGATAGCTATACTTAGAAGCAAATTCTTTGATGGTATGCAGGAGACGCTAAGCACGGCGCTGTACTTGGCGATACCTGGCGTGCTGGCTTTCCTGATGGTTCTTTCTGAATACTAGTAAGTCCTCCTTCACAAGTGGAGGAGTCAACTAAGCTTTCATTATAGTATCATACAACGCGCGGGTGTTGTTCCCATGTCAATAGCTGGCATCGCAAAGGAGGTCTCCCAGATTTCCGTATCTGCCTGGCTCTTTGGCGATGAACTCACTCCACTTAACCTCGTCGGGGTCGCAGTGACGGTTTGCGGTGAGGTCTCTGATTCGCTTTCATCCATCAAGTCGTTTAGAATGTGCTTCATACAGGCATTGCGTTGTTCACCTACCATAAATACAGGAAATCGGTCGACAGTGATGTTTCTCCCGCTGATATCTCACGAACTGTTGACATGGATATGGACTCATCACATGAGCTTGACGAACGGCGGCTTCTGATTGTTCAAGATGTTGATGTGGCGCAGCAAGACTTCCTCACGGTAAGCATCTGTACAATCGTATTTGCTCATACTGGGGTTGTGGCAACAATCGTAAGGTGAAGTGTCCTACGCATGAACGGGGACAGAGGATACGGTGAGGCAGTGAAATGGCTATGCGTCGTTTCAGAGTCCGTGTCGGCGTCTGCGTCATTCATTAGCGCCCGACCTGTGGCTCATGCCTGTTGGTTTGATCCCGAGGAGGCGGAAGCCATTTCTCGAGGTCGTAAAACGTGTTCGTCAGGTTCATCAGCCGCCCCTACGAATTGCCTTCAATTTATCCGTGTTGACCCTCGTTGTACACATTAGCTGACATTCATGTTCTCCGTATTTCCGAATCCAGGAGAACAGTCTTTCTAAAAATACGGAGGGATCCTCTGATATTCTTTTTGATACGGAACTCGATGATTACTCTGGAAGCGATGAGGCAGGAGCTGAGTCGAGGCCCAACAAGTTAATCGGACCGCACGGACTGTTGGATGGTGAATTTGCTTCCCCTGGGTCCGCAGGAGGCAATGCCGCCGGCGCGGAACGGACACGTTTTTCGTAGTGCGCTGATGAAACCTTCTCGGTGTTGTACGTGTGTCTCGCTTTATTCCTCTGCGCCGTGATCGTTCTGTTATAACAAATACATAATAGATTCGGTTTATTGTTACTTGCCCTAGAGCCATATTTTAGTAATTTATAATTTAAGCGTCGGACCGATCACTACTCAAGTGGCCATCACCGGACTCGAACAGCCACTTACAGGGCAGTTTTTCCCCGAAAGTGAGCCAAACGTCAGCTTTCTTAGCGAACGACCCAACCGCTCCCCATCTGATGGACGGATCACTGGGTATCGTGACGTTCCTGCTTCATGGTCGTTTTATGAGGCTCAAGATTTCGTATGTTTATTCGCGATACATTATCGGTCCAGCATTCCCATTACATGCCTTTCAATACGAAGTTGGAACATGCGAAGTAAACATTGCGTGCCTACTAACAACCAGTAAATGACTACAGGTGCTTTTGCGTTTCATGCAGCCTACACTGTGCATTGTTCGTTCGGAAAGACGAACGTGGTCCGCGCTTAGATAATTCGTCTGGATTCTGTAATGCTCTCCGTCAGGCGCATTTGATGAGTTGTGTGCTGTGGCGTGTTCCTCGGCATCAAAGACGGGACCCCCGGTCACCGGGGCCAAATCTGCCGATTAGAATTGACCCGATGAATCTGGAGATTCGGACTCAAATGTGGACCCTTACTCTTGATCAAACTTGTACGTGATCAAAAACTACGCGTTCTGTGTTGCAGCCGACGAACCAAGAGTATAAACAGCACCAATGTTTCTAAACATCCCGTACTCGTTCGTACCTGCGCCTGTACTCGTTCTTCCCCCTTCCCTGATTGGCCATGGATGGCATTCGTTTTATCCTAGAGGACCCTCAGGCGGCTAACTCCAGACAAAAAAAGCGTTCTCGTCTAGTTACTGCATGTGACACCTGGTGCGCATTTCCCGTGCTCAGCTCACTGGATTGACTGTGTTCGCTAATGTACATTAACAACTTTGATTGTCGCAGCCGCGCAAAGAAAATCAAATGTCACCAGTCTCCTGGAGCATCGAAATGCGAGGCATGTAGACTTTCGAAGAGTGCATGTAGGTTTCGGGACCGAGAACGCTACCATGCTCAGCGTTCGGGTAGCCTGTCGGCATCGAGTTCCAACTTCAATCCTTCGGATAGCGAAGATAGTCAGTCATTCACCGAATCGCCGGGTTTTGTAGCACGACGTGCCACGCTTCCGACCCTGGGACATTATCATTCGCAACAGTCTCGGTCTTCCTCTCTTCCTCCTGCACTCCCTCGCCTCCCAAATGCTCTCGGACATCGTACTGGTAGTCCGAACAGCGAAGTTGGACCTCACCGTATGCGGAAGACTAGCACAAGGTATGGAAGTATTGTTGAGCAACGAGGCTTGGGGCTGACCGTCGTCTGCTTTTTCACCGTAGACGGAACATTGGTCCTGTGGCGTCAGCAGACTACCTCATCTCTCATGGGGGCCGCCGCTCAGGACAGTCAACTCCGTCATTGACCGGCATTTCTCCACTTTCGAGTTTCAGGAATCTTGCTATCGACGATTATTCCCATAGTATGCAAAACTACTTTGATTCGGCTCGTCCAGGATACCCTTCTCCGAAATACATGGAACATGCCCTTGAGTTATTTTCTGAGTATTTCGGATCGAGATTTCTTTTCTTGCACTATGACGCACTTCGTCATACCATGTTGGAACAGGCGCTTCCTGCGCCTTTCGCGAACTGCATAGCTGCTCTTTCACTAAGGTCAGTAGCTGTTCTAAGTAAACGTCATGAGTCTTCAATAAAGTTCTCTTAGGTTCTCTCTTTCTCCGGAGCTTCCTGGAAATAGTCGTGTCTTCGTTGGCGAACCTTATCTTGAGATGGCAAAGGTATGCTCAGATCTGTACGCACACACTATTGAGCCTGACGATCTGTGACTTTAAGGATTTGATAATTCCTTTGGCCTATACGCCTTCTGTTGAAAATCTCCACTCCTTGCTACTTTTATCGTGGTGCGAATATGGATCAGGACGAGAGAACGGGCTGAATGTCTATAGCTCAGTAAGTTGTGGGTCGTATTTTGCATGAGGCTTTGTCTCAACCTCAGAATCGCTAGCTGGCTATAAGGATGGCTTTGGATCTGGGTCTCGGCAACGAGGAGACAATCAAATCCCTTACGACTGAACATGAGCGTACAGACCTTCGCCAGACATGGTGGAGTGTCGTCATGCTAGACATAATCTCATCTTGGAGTGGGTGCTTGCTACCTTTGTTTGAAAATGATTTCTTATGTTGCGTTGCGTTTAGTCACGGGAAATCCTGCACATTTGAGTCTGCAAGCCTGTACAACTGCTTTGCCAAAGTCGAGTTTCGCTCGCTCAGACCCTTCTCTCGTTTCCGTGCAATATTTCACGCTTTATGAACTGCTCAGCCTTCGCGATCAGATGCTTCGAATCCTTGGTTTTAACTTCAGCTCGAATATTCAGGGAAGCCAAGAGACGGACTTGCAGTAAATACTTTATTTTTCATTCAGTCTAAGTCCTCTATCGTCTGACATCGTGCTGAAGGGATATTCGTTCGCGACTGTTATCTATTCAGCTCTCCCTTCCACCGGATCTTGAATTCAATGTCGTGAACTTGCGACGCGCTGTCCAGGACCGTCAAGATACTGTGTTCATATTCCTTCACTTGATTCTCAATTCCCTTATCGGGATGAATCACTATCCTTCAATTTTCCGCTCGTTTCCCACGTTGCCGCGGGTGCCCGAAATTGTTACGTCGGTACGTGAGCTCTCAGACGTTCTTTCAGCACAGCCTTATTGTTCTTCCAGTCTGCACGGACGATCCTCGACGTAGTTGTTATGATGGAACAAGTAGATACCCATGCGGTCACCGCGACACCCTTCCTAGACTTTCCCTTGGCTATTGCCGCCCGTGCCTTTGCCTTGGAAAGCCGGGCGGAGCAGGAGATGTCTGCGTCCTTAGAAGACTTAACAGTTGCTAACCGTGGACGCTTCGCCGAAGTTAGCTATGAAGTGTGTAATAATTATCTGACACGCATGGCAGAGTAAGATACACTTGCTTCGTCGTTTACTGGCATTTTTTGACGCGTACTTTAGACACTGGGGCAATGTTCATAATGTCCAGATGTCCGTGCAGTCTGGATCGGTCTGGAATTACGTATGCCCGGTTCAGCAAAGTCCCGTGGCAATCCCGTCAGCGCTAGGTACGAACCTCATTATATATCAGTTGATAAAATCTGATCAATATCCCGCAGACTTACATGGCGTTGATTATGCGCACACTTCTCGACTGCATATTGACCAATCACCAGAGCATCAGGAACTGGCCTTGACTTACTCCGACAGCGATCTTTCCAGAGAGCCGTCTCCTCTCCTGTTCGAATTCCCGGGCCTCATCAATACGAGCGCCAGCCAGCGCGTGGCAGACGCTGAGCAAATGCAGCGTCCTTCCTCCGACCCGACTCCGACCACTATGCTCCCGCCTGTGTCTCTTGCTGGTGGCGAAGTTGCGACATATGAGGATCTTACGAATTGCATGGCACCATACTCAGGCGACAGTCAAAGTTCCTCTGTACGTGACGTTGAGTATTTTTCTGCGATGCACACCTCAGAGTGTCTTCCTCGGTCTACAATGGGGATGGAAACCGCAGTGTTGCGGTCGCCCAGACTTTCCCTCCCTCCCAATGGTGGGTAGAAATTCTGGGTCTTGTTGCAGAACCTATCTAATCTTGCATCCTAGGCTTCTTTCGTAAATAATGTTAATTTATTTAGATATTCGTATTTTGCCCGTACATACACCTTTTTTTTCTGGGTTGTTTGAATTACTAGTGCCATTTTCCTCAGTCTCACTTCTCTTCGTCTATTCCAATCCCTTCTCCATTGCACATATTTTCACCCTTTTCTAATTCTCGTGAAATTCTTGGCAGCTTTGACCAATCGCCACTTCTTTTGTATTATAGATTATTTAACAGTCGTCCTGGGGGCTGAAGCATGGCATATACCTATAGTCACAGGTTTCGTAGCATCTGTACATTACTTCTTCTTATGAGGCAATACCCAATTGAAAGACTTTACCGTTGTAAATCGCTTGAGTTAGAGCGGCGACCAAATTATAGTCATGCTTATTCAATTTATGGTGATGGGTCGATTTGCAAGATCAGAACGGAAGTTCCACTTCCCGTCAGCGATCCAGTGATTGTTGTCAAGAGTACTGCCTTTCTGAAAAGGGATTTGATATCGCCATCTCCTAGTTAGTAACCAAATCATCCGAGAGGCATTTCATCTTGAGCTCGCTGATTTGATTGAAGGACATCGAAGTCCACTCTAGTTGAGTGCGAAGAATTGCCTGTCGCGAGTCTTTCACTGCGTCCATCTGGACGCGTACTCATCAAATCGATGATGAACTGAATGTAATAGTTTCTTTGTCATGACCGAGTTGATGATAGCTGCGGACTGGCGCTCAGCTTGCCCTGGCTACTATTCGCTACTAAAAATGCCCATCAGTATCATTGTATCGCACGTCCACCGCCTTCTCTCGGTCTGTTACTTTGACCAGAGGTCATCATCTGCTCCGTCTCGAACTCTCATAGCTGCGCTGTCGTTCGCAGGTAGGCGCAGGTCGCTGAGATTCCAGTACTTCTGCTGCGCACAGTCGATTCGATCATTCTGGTTTTGACCCAAAGCCATGGTAGATGCGCATGCTGCGGAGGCAACTGATGGTCTGCGCAAGTACTTGACTTCTTCGCAAACAGACGGAGAAATGGTGCGTTATAGAAACGTATTATCACTTGTTCTAGTTTGAACTTGCCGACGAACCCAGGTACTTGTTGTAGTATCATCAGTATCGCTGACCGCAGTCGTTTTGCTGCTTCTCATCATACTTGTAAGATAGTGATTGTTTTTGCTGTACATGCAGCACTCTAAGCACGCAACGTTATCTGGTATTTCCTGTGCAGATAACTGCCTTGAGGGCGAGCTATCAGAAATCCGGTACAAACATCTTTCGTTCACACGTCACTGCTTACTTCGTTTCCCTGCTGGTCTCGGATCTCCTGCAAGGTATGACTTATCGCAATCTTAGAGATGTACCGGTGTCTGATCTCCATCAGCTATCGGGTCTATCATGAACTTGAAATGGATACAAGACATGGCTGTGAGCCAAAGCAGCTTTTGTTCCGCCCAAGGTCATTCTCCTGTATCCTTGCGATGTCTAATTAATGGTCTGACAGTGTAGTTCCTCAGGGGGAATCAAACAGGCAGCCGATATTGGCACCGCGTTCTGGTACTTGACCTTTGTCCTCTAAACAATTAACAGTATTAATTCACTTCTCTTGCAGGATATTGGTTTGTCGATTTACTGGAAGAAATCTGTTTGCAACGTATCGATGGATTGATTTATCTTCATCAGATAATTGCCGTGCATACGTTCAATGTCCTCGTCTGTGGTATCCATGCTCGTCGGATCCTTATGTTTGTTCTTCTTGTTGCCGTATGGAGCTTCATAGCTGCCCTGGTGGCAATGGGTCCGTTCATCCTTCAAAACAAATCAAAGGGCCCGTATTGTAAGCTTTGAACGAGAACATCACCCGTTACATCGTGATTTGACTCTCAGCCTTTCCAGTCAACATTTCAGGGTACTGGTGCTGGATATCCGAGAAGTATGAAACTGAGCAATTTGTGTGCGTTCTCGTCCCGTGTTGAGCCTGAGACTCATAATCGCTGACGCCTTCGGATGCTTCTTAATACCTTCTAGCCTGGAATACATGATAGTACGCGCTTTGAGTAGTGTTCGGAAGCTTATTGAAAAGGATTCCAGATGTTCATCTCTGCCGTGGCCAGTTTCATCTTATATGTACTTGTGTTCCTGAAGCTCCGCGGCAACCTCCTTGTTGCTGGAGGACGCTTCCGTTTCCGGTCAGTGGCTAAAGAAAGTGCATGGATGCCGTATCAGAACTACGAAGCGTCGGATCTCCGAGTTCATATGGTTTCTGTTGCGAAGCACATGCTATTGTACCCGGTAAGTTTCAAGACAAAAAGTTTCATCCGAGAACATACGGGAGCTGATTTCTCATCTAACAAAATTTATTCCACAGATAGCCTATATGATCTTGATTGTCCCAATTGCCGCTTGTCGATTCGCTGAATGGACGGGTCACGAAGTACCTTTAGGTGCTATCATTTTCAGGTACACCTATTTCTGCTTGCTTGCTTGGATCGAGAATGAAACGCCCACTCATATTTTGCAATATTTCGGCAGTGATAGTGTTTTTCTTCTTTCAGGTACGTCTACATTCTGATCAAATGACAGAACAGGGTGAATCATCAGCTTGCAACAGGCTTCGTAAACACGCTGCTTTTCGTGCTTACTGGTCGCGTTTTGCCTTTCAAAAAGATCCTGAGCACGTTTAAATCGTCATATTCGGAGCCCTGCTGCCAAGCCGAGCTGCCGGATTCAAAGGCGCCCGTGTCCAGGGAAAGAGAATCTAGGCCGAGCTCATCTTGGAATTCGTCGTCGACATGGAGAGAGAAAGACCTTCCTCAGCTTCCTTTGGAGACCTACTCAACCAATTCGCGCACGTCGTACTCTGTTTCGCGTGGGAGAAGGAGTTCAGAGCCATTCTCGCTCTCCGAAACTTCCAGTCTCCTGAATGTGTAGAGGGGTTATGATGTCCTGTTAGTCTGATATCTCGATATGTCCTGGTCCTTCCCCACTTTTGTTAATCAAATAGAGAGCGCTTAAACCCAGTAGACGGGGGACTTCATGATGGAAGATTACCCACCCTTATCGCTATGTTATTCATTAGTCCCTCACGATTTTGTGGGTTTGGGAAGCGAAGTAATGGCGAATTGTGTGACTGCATCTGAGTAATTCTCAGATGGCTAAGAGAGCAAGCTTATCGGTACCAGTAAGGGATTCATACTGAAGTACCGAGCTGATGCCACTTTGTGGTACCGAGAGCGTTGGTCGCTTCAATTTCTAGAATCTAGGTCTGTTCTGTCTGTTGTTGTTTGCTTCACCTGACTTGAAAGGATCGACGCTTGATCGGACATTCAATCGTGTCGAGGTTGTACTGTACTTATACTTTGTTTGTCACGCGTCAATCTATCTGAAGATTCAACGTTCTCGCGATGACCTATCCAGCTAGACACGATCCCTCGCCTTCCGCGTTCTCGACGCCCGCATCAACTACGCTATTCCGAAGACTCATATGGGAGGGAACTGTCCCTCTTGAGATTCATGTCGACCCTGCGGAGCTCCCTGCAAACAGTGACCGAGGACTGGAATGCTACTTCATCCAGGCTCCTCGCGTGAGCTACCTGCCATTGCTCATTCTAGAGATCAAACGTTTCTTGGTAGACATTGTGTTTGATAGCGCAGGCGCGAAGTTAATAAAGGAAGAGGATTGGTGGTTTGAGACAGAAGATAAAGTTTTAATGCGATGGTAAGTGTGTTCAGAGATGATTCAGCAATAATTGTCTCAATCGTTGTCCGTGAAGGCATTGGTCAATTGGTTTACTATACGACTTTCATACCACCACCTCAACGTTGAAAAAGCGCAGTCCTGACCAACCATTAGCTCCTCTGCGTTTGATCCTACACCTCACCGCACCCCCAACTGACAAATTACTGCTCTCGCCAAGTATTGAAGCTTGCAAACAAGCATTCATGGGTCAACTCAAGGAGGCTGATTTCTTGAGATGGGGGAATACGAAGAGGATGACAGGCTTACGCCAGGCTGAGCAAGATGGGATCTGGGAAGCAATCAGGGATCGTAAGTCAATAAATACTATTTAGGATATATTTCTTGGTATACTGAAGTAGAGCCTGCACCAGATAATTTCGATGAATACTGGAAAATCGCCTCTAGAGTAACTCCGACGACAACGCCTGCACGACAAATGTCGCCTCCTCCCTCATCCGTGTCCTTGCACTCTCGACCGCCTTCAGCAGATACGGCTGGTGCTCCAGATAAGGACGGCGCTTACAACGTTCGCAGCGTCCCCATCCGAATTTATCTTCCGGACGGACCAGTTCTACAAGATGTCGCGCCTCCTGTAGAATCAGGTGCGCCATATTTCGATGTTGTACATTTTGCATCATTTCATTGTTGACTATGCAGGAGGCTATTACACACTGGGAAAGTATCTCAGCATGCATGTTCCTCTACTTTTCCCTAGCTCTAATCGAGTTCTTGCGTACCCTATCGTCCAAGGGGTGATGTGCCCATTGGAAGCGGAGCTTGCTTGGCTGGGTGCATGTATGGCCGGCGCTGATGGATGGGTCAACGTTATGATAGGTTTGGTGTAGTTTTTGACATAATCACTATACAATCACTGAAATTCAAGAAGCGGTCATGAGAGCAGTCTATGAGAGATAACAACCGCTACAGACTCTCTTTACGGCGCTGTAGCAAAGTGGTTAATGCGGCAGTTTAGAAAGCTGCTCCTCTTCGAGGGCGCAGGTTCGAATCCTGCCGGCGTCGCTATTGAGTCACAAAATTTTGGTTTTTTTATTTACAATCTTTCTAATTGGATAAACCGATTAACCGCACGAAAGTCTTCGAGTCTTTTCCACAGAGTCAGGTGTTATCTCGTGCATCGTATCTATAATTCTATTGTGTACTATCATATGTGCTGGAGCTTCTTCTCCTATAGCAAACAAGTCATTTGCAACGGGATCTCTCCGACTATGGACGGCGGAACAAGTGTTTAAGGCATCCGTCGATCCTAAGGCGCCCAGCTCTGGTTATAAAAGAAGTACAACTGACCGCTAGAATTTGTCTCTCTCTTCTCTACTACTCGTAGCATCCCTCTCTCAAGTTTGCTACACAGGCCTCTGCAAAGAGCTTATCGGAACTATCATTGTCATGGCAGAAGGACACGGCGTCACCAAGGCGGTGAGCAATGGCCTCCCAGCACCGCCGTTCGATCTTCCGGTGAGCATTTAAAAGTACTTGTACGCGTTCTGGGGGGCACGAGCTGACTAGGCATCCAGCTACCTGATAGGCCCGAGATCATCTCTGCAAACATGCTCAAGCTCAACACACTAATCGATCCACCGTACGTTCCGTTTCGCGGCGGCTGTGCCTTGTCTTCTCGGATACATCATATGTTCGGGTTGCTTATTGAGCAATTCTATTGATTGTTATTCTATAGGCGGATGAAATTCTTGTTCGACAAACTCGTCCAGCACTTGCATGCGTTTGTTAATGAGACGAAGTAAGTCTTTTCATCCCGGATAATGGCGGAAGCTGATCCATGATTGGGTTACAGCCTGACTACTGAGGAATGGATGACTACTATCCGATTCCTGACGCGAACTGGGCAGATGTGCTCGGACACTCGTCAGGAATTCATCCTGCTGTCCGATGTTCTTGGCGTTTCGGCGCTTGTCGACGCTCTGAACAATCCGCCGGTTGGAAATGCGACGGAGAGCAGTATTCTTGGACCGTTCTTCACGGAAGATGCACACGAAAGTAAGAAACCAATCGAAAGCATTATTGCTCTTGCAATTCAATGGAAACCTGAACTTGATACTTCATAGTTGAGCACGGCGAATCTATCGCATCCGAGGGCAAGGGGGAGTACTTGTGGGTTGAGGGACATGTCCTCGACTCAAGGGGCAATCCTATTCCTGACGTCGTGATCGAAACTTGGGAAACAGATGAGTAAGTACAGCCACTTCCTCAGTTGCCTCCACTGATGCTAGACATTGACTTATTACCTCGAAATAATTGTAAGTAATGGATATTATGACGTGCAATACAAGGATCGTCCCGAACCGGACTGTCGAGGACGTCTTCGTTCCGACAAGGATGGCAAGTTTGCTTATCGTGCTGTGGTTCCAATTGCATACCCCATTCCAGGCGATGTTCGTTATCCCGTACTTCCTCCAATTTCAAAGCCTTACACAGAAGAATTATAGGGTCCCGTTGGTGAACTTCTTTTGAAGCTCAACCGGCATAACATGCGTCCGAACCACTTGCACATGATGTTCAAGAAGGACGGCTACAATACCCTCACAACGGCACTGTATCCAGATCAAGATCCCTTAGTTGCTAGTGATGTCGTGTTCGGCGCGAAGAAGAGCCTCGTGGTCGTAAGTCCTCCCAAGTTTTACCTCAAGCTACATACAAGATTCTCATGCATAACGATTTTCACTGTAGAAACTTGAGACTGTGAAATCGGAGAAGGAAGCACGCGCCAGAGGATTCCAGAAGGGAGACGAATTCAAGCTACTGGCGTTTGATTTTATCCTTTCCACGGACGAGGAAGTGAAGGCTGCTCGCGCGCAGTATGCGAAAGAAGTGAATGCCACAGGGTCCGCCTAATGCCGGCCACTGGACAAGATTGAGCTTCGCGAACGCGAATCCGAATCGGAAGAATCAGTTGCAAAGGATGTATATTAATATTATCTGCGTCAACGAATCGTTAGTCTGCGTGAATTAATAGTTTCATTCTTTCTCAGCCGGAAGAAGAAGATTGAAGACGTACCACCTTGTCTTTCCGAACCCAAGAATTACTCCTCGGAAAAGATCATTCAGGCCGAAGTCCCACGATCGCTTATTGAGTTTAGAACTGTATAACAACAGAGATGATCACCTTCTTCCTAGTTGCGGTAGCTTCGAATTGAACGCTGTATGTACAGAAGCGTGACCCGACCGTGCAGGCCAGTTCTCAGAGTGTTCTGCCAGTACAGAACAGCCAAAACATTATAGCGACCTCGATGTACACACACTCAGGCCGCCGGCCTAAGAGCATCACAATTCGTGCATTACGAACCCGGTCTGTGCCGTGGGCAATTTGAAAGGGTCCAATGGACGCATGCGCGCCACCGAATTTTAAAAACAACCGATTCAAATACCATCAGGTGGCTATAGCCTGCTGACGAGCCAAGACTGGGAGGGATCTCAAACGACTAGACGGGATAGAAATCGCAGTGTTCCTGGGATAAAAAGATGTAAGCCTCGGCGGAGTATTATGGCTACCTGGTGAGACGAGCGAACGCATCGGATTGCGTTTTCATTGTAAAGCTCAGGCGTTTTAAAACGTTTATCCCATGTTTGATATGGACGCCATATTATCGGCTTAGTATTGAGAAGGGTGGTGGCGTATAGGCGAACACGGCGATGTGCGGCTTGCCCTGAATATAAAAATATTCGTCCTCAAGACAAATACTGAAATACGAGCATATGGATTTACTGTAGGTCTAAAGTAATGAAAACTTCAGCTGGAATTCTAAGACAAGATTAAACGAACAAATTCACGACTCGTCGGTTAAAGACTGTCTGGAGTCTCGCATGCTGCCACACCGCGGAAACCTGTACTGTACCATGACACCGGGAGGCACAGGAAACATACTACAGCTCGATGGAATGAATGGGCAGAGGAAAAGTTCAAACTTTTGGTCTCGTGAGATAAGACCTTGCGCATAACGAGACTTAAGCATTCATGATGATTCCAGGCTTCCAAAAGACGATATGAATGAGTCAAGAAGTCAAGAAATCGAGAAATTAGGATGCAGGTCCATTGCAGACAAATTTGAATTCAAAACGAGAGGCGTTGATCGGAGCGCCGATCTGAGATCGACGCTAGGACACAACTTGAAGTCACCGAACCTTCGTTCGGCATTCATCGAAGTACTGTACAAGCAACGAAACGATGCGAATGGTGCGTGCACAAAGCGTAATGGCATGTAATCCATGCGCATCTCACCAAATCTGTGCCCAGAACAGCTAAAACAAGAAGAAGAAAAGGAAGACGTCGAGGTCACCTGGGACGACCAGCAGCGGATATGCACTTTCTCGAAGCTGAATACTCGACTGCGTGGATATGAAGAGCAACTGAAGGCGCTAAAGGTGGGAAATTATATACATTATGGCGGTCAGACACGCGATACGAAGTTTCTCTCCTTTACGATCAGGAAGAAAAAGAGGCATTAGACGACCTCGCCATGGAACTTGAGCTTGCTGACGAAGAGCAACCCATCCTGTACGTTTCCCATTTCATCGGTTCGTTACACGCTATCCAAACCCATTTATACAGATATCGTATAGGTGAAACCTTTGTCCATTTGCCACTTCCTCGTGCACTTAAGCGTGTCGAAAATGACAATACCGCGCTAAACGAAGATATCTCCAAACTCGGCGATCAAGCAGAGGAATGTGAGAAGGAGATGAAGAAACTCAAGGTCACCCTGTATTCAAAATTCGGGTCCGCTATCAACTTGGATGAATGAGATGGAGTGCAGTTTACAGCTCGAGAAGAGTTGGTCTCGCTTCACTATCATTTCGTGTATCAATTTCAGATCGTTCACGATTTCGAATATATAGTGTGTTTGCTCTTCATAGGTAGCTCGGACACGGATGCATAGCTATTATGTGCGAAGAAAGCATGTACAGTGCATGAAAATGACAGAATATTGTATCCTTAACGAGACGAGCATGCAAAAGAGAAAAGCTGATCGTCCTGGATCAGCGGTGAAGAAATTATCGATAGGAACTAACGATGTCGCTCATCATGAGGTTACATATCTTCGTTCCCAAGCATATCCAGTAAACTGCCCTCGGGCTGCTTCGCTCGCGCGGCTCGGCCGATGAACCGTAACAGACTCTCAAAAACCTCCGTGCGCTGAGTAAACCGAGTTCCACTCAGTGGTTTGCCTCCGCGAAGAGCTAGCTCGTAGGGGTCGTCCTCCCCAGTCAACGCTTCACTGGTATGCGAATGTGCAGATGCAGAACTTTGCCGTTGAGGAAGGACTGAGGTCCTAGAACCGTCAGTCATAGCAACGTCCTCGTCTCTTCGTCTTGGTAGCTCGCTTGTCCACTCTCCAGATCCCGAGTTACTTGAAGAAGGCGAGTCTAGACGATCACGAAGAATTGCTGATGAGGTTGAAAGTCCAGAAGATGTCGAAGGTAAAGGATCGGGTGGCCGTGCGAGAAGGTGCGTGAGCAATGATCGGAAGATAGCCGATTCTTCATTATCTTCGTGGTTTACGACTGCGGAAACCTCATTCTGCAAAAATGCCAGAGCAACAGCAGCTGGGGCATCCTCGCACATCTCACGGAACCTACACATATTGCAACATTAACTACGGCTGCGAAAGAGAAAATACAAGGTAAAAACTCACTGTTGTCTCCGGATTTCGAATGTCGCACGTCTAACAATCTCCTCAGGCGAAGGTCTATCGAAACGAAGCTGAATGTGAGCAGGTAGAGAGGTGCGATATCGGTAAGCTCAGTAATTACGTGCCTTTCAAGCGTCATGCTCCAGAAATCGTCGAGCCGTTCATCACTGATAACTCCCGTCTGCTCATTCCTTGTCTGAGCAGTTCCGCCGTGAAGATAAAATGTCCGGGTAGTTAGATCATAGACGACCTGACAAGCGCTCCGCGCAATGGGCTCTCCATCTTCCTCCATTTCAGAAAATTTCCGCTCAACAGTAACTTCAGCTTCCCTGTCATCACTGCGCTGTCGTTTTGGTGAAGGCTGCGGTCGCTGCATATTTGGAGACGTGTATTTTCGTCGAGAGGCGGGTTCTGCGGTTGGCACGCGCATCCATGTTCCTGGTCGCGTACCGTACCTATACAAAGAAACAGGAAGTTTGGAAGATGACTGGGAAACCCTCCTAGTGACTCCTTCGAAACTAATCTCGCCATTAGGTGCGGAGTTCCACGAACGATGCCTCACTACTTACACATATATTTCTTTCAATACAGGGTCGATCACTGCTCGCTGAGCGAAACATGCTTCCGGTCCTCCAACCGCGGTTACATTTGAGAACAATTCCGTTAGTGTCCTCGAATGGAGATCATACTCCCACATATCGGAGAGATATTCATCTTTCCGTCCCGCAAAGATAAAAAGCTTTTTCTGATGTGGCTCGAACACCATTGAATGACCTGACGAACTGCGTTAGGAATGGCGATGTAACACAGCGGGAGAATCCATACCGAGTCGCGGGGAGAAGTTACCCTCTGACGTCGTAGTCCTAGATGGACAACATAAGCAAACTTATTCTTCTTGGTTCATTGATTTACCAACTGTATCATCATCCATTTGTCCGTTCGTAAGTCATAACTATACAGTCCCGAGTATTTCGGTGTCTTCCATTCATCATCAACGATCCGACCGCCTTGGACGTAAAGGACCTTGTGATTCGGGATCAAGCACTAATTGATGGTCGTAAATAAGCTTGGGGCCGCCTTTGATCTATCACTTGAAAGTTCAGCAAACGCATAAGCCTCATCAAAAAATGATAAGTACGTACCGAGGTATCGTAATTCAGGAGCTCCCAGTTCCCTTGATCTATCCCACGCGTCCTGTATCGGTACAGCTCCGAAAGGTAGTCCTTGGTTAGTGTAGGTGATGCGGTATTGCTCGGTTGCTGCGGAGGTGGCGTAGCACTTGTGCTTGTCGCCCCTGCTCCTGTTGTTCGCCGATTACTCCACGCGCTTCGCACTTGACCGGATCCTTGAAGAGGTTCTGGAGGCGTCGCACTTTCAGAGCCTTGAGAAGTCGCATCAGCAGCTGCTTTCGCTTCCTGGAAGTCACCATCGCTCAATCTGCCTAGCACATAGATGCATCCGTTTCTCGGATCAAACACCATCTTATGACAGGCTCGAGGGGTAGGTCCATTCTTCTCCTCGACAACACTATGACTGAGCAAACGCCATCGCCCTTCTCGTACGTTGTATACCCAGAAGTCATCTAAGCTCCGATGCCCATCGTATCCGCCGAAAAGATAGATTAACCCATTCTCAACGTCCATGCACATTGCGTGTCCCCCTCTTCGTCCTGGAACATCGCCATTCGCATCGGTCCCTCGGAGACGCTTCCATCGAGCACGAGGTGTGCATGAGTGTATGAACTCAGAGAACAGGCCAGCGGCAGAAAGGGATTTTAATTGGGTCTCAGACGCAACCCAGTCTCCGCGCAAGACCAGAGTCTCATACAGATCGGAGACAAGCGGGTGCTCTAAACGTACACCGGAACGTTCTTGCAGTTGCTTATAGGTAGTGATATGTCTTCGTTGTCGAAGGTGCTTCAGGATATGTCGCATAGCAAGCGTTTCTCGATTCTGGAGAAATGAGCTAAACTTCACGAAATACCGATAGCAACGTACATTCTCGAAAACATCCATAACTCTCCGCACATATCTCTCGTCTGTGATTCCAGAGAGTGCAACGTACCAAATAGAAGTGTTGAAATTGGTCCCGTGGGCTCTTGACGAGAACATTCAGCTTAGGGATTATAATATACATCATTTCGTAACTCACGAAAGCGATACAATCTTCACAAATCTCGTAGGTATAGATAACCCATCTTTGCTCTTGTGCCGAAGAGGAAATGTCTCTGGTTTTGAGTCGTTCTTTAGCGATGCCTTGAGTACTTCCGTGAGGTAGTCTCTCGACAGTCCAACATGCACTTCAAAGTCTTTCATGTTGCAGGGATGTGCTGGAATCAAGATGACATAATGCTCATCAGGGTGTCGATTAGTTGCCATTGAAGCATCGGACCGCACCTTTATAATACTGTATCCGTGACACAGTAAGCAGAGTGTCCTAATCTAGCGGCAATGAACTTCACACCTTTCCAAAGGTAATGCTTTCTATGAGTACGGAGTCAGTTATCATTCCAGGAAATAAAGAGTCCAATATTTTGGCTGGATGTCTTTCTGATTGGCTGCGATAATGACAACTACATCGCACTTGCTTCCGCATTTTGAACAGCCGCATAACAGACACAGGAGGCGACAACGTGCCACAGTTAAGCATCAAGGTACGAATACACTTACCCAACAGAGAAACGTTTTCAAGCTCGATCAGAATCCACGATCGACCATAGATAGAATTGTCTTTGGCTGAACTCCAGCGGCTGGTCTGGTCATTCGGCCTATCGTACTTGATGTTGTCCGCGACGTAGCGTCCGCTGTGCTCTGAGCATCCTGCGATCTTGTACTTTATTTGGGTCGATGGAGGTCTTGTGCTTGCCATACTGACACTTGGATTAAACGAATTGAAGAAGATGGTTGATGATGGAGAGCGCAGAGTTGCGCCAACGCGTGGCACGCGTCTTCTGACTTTGTGGTGTGGTGATGACGAATTTCCTTGCTTGATCGACGCTCGACGCGTTCTACCCACGTGCCCATCTTTTGCCACAACTTACTCGTCAAATTCGTGTCCCAAGATTCTATTGCTCACGACTGCTGTTATTTGCCGCACCTTTTCGGTGGAATACTTAAAGCACTGGAAAAGTTATGATCTCGACTTGTGACTCGTCTTGCTCGGAATTCGAACGCTCTGCCATTCTCTCAGTGCCTAATATCCTGTGAATGGCGGCTTGATTCTCCTTCAAAAAGTGATAAAGCTCTGCGACTCTATGCCTCCACCGATGACCCATGCGATGCGATGTCGACATCGATGGATCCACTCCTGGACCCCATAACCATGCATAGACATTTAAGAACGGTATTGTATATTAGGTACACAAATACAACAACACGTTTGATGCGACCCGCCGGATTTAAAATATAAAGCGAGCCCTCGGTCCCGGATCTTCGGCCACGTCTTATGGTGATTCCAGTCTCAGTCCACTCATGCCCGCGTCTAAGGACTACGATGCCCGGTGTGCGTGGCGAATCGTTTTCACCTGAACTGCGCGGTTTGATCCTGCCCAGCGAGGCCACTTTCATCCGTGAAACCCGGTCTCATCTCCCGTATCATACAGGGTTGGGAACATTTGGCACGTATCATGCACTCGCTTTTGTTCTGTCCACGTCATCCGGTGTTGGGAGGTATCGGGAAGTTCTGTGGCTTCGCTAGGTTTGAAAGGTCGAGCCCCTGCAGTGCCTGGCCTCGGTCGTGATCAAAGTAAACGACTTGGCTCCGGGTCCAACAATCAATGTATCTGACGAGACTAGTTGGTGGTTAGGCTGCAAGTATTCTTTTTGCAACGAGGTCATCTCCGGATCAAGATTTCATGAAAGCACGATGTCGTGTTCAGCCTTGCCCGGTACCGCCTCGCGAACTTTGATGTGTGCCACATTACAGGAAATCGAAAAATCACGGCCCCAGGCGTCCGACAGATAGGTATGCTCTCACGCTCCTTTACGAAAAGACGGCTATGGTTCGAATATCTAGGTCCTGATGTATTGTTCACACAGGATGCATTGTATATTATCTTGATGTGAGATATCCCTTCCTCCAGAATCCAGATCCTGTGTCCAACAGCAAGCAAGATATCATTGTCTAGCGAGAAGTAGAATCGCCGTCAATTATCTCCTGCTATCCTCACCGGAAAATGGCCGGGTGTGCTCATGGACTCCAAATGATAGATGAGCAGAGCATGGAACCCTCGCCGAGCTAGGGGGTGACGAAATGGGCCGGGACCGCACCAAACGACAACTGCATCGTTCAAAAGATTCTAAACTTCCGTATACATATCAGCATTAAAAAAAGCTCGAATGTATGCATCTTCAAAACACAATTCCGATACACATTCCAGTCCAATCGTACAGTCGATGTGGAAAACATTTAAAGCAGAAGGAGAGCGGAGAAGGGTGGGGAGAGACATATCCCAATAGACGCCAAGCTATCTAGGACTAGGTACTTAAAACTACATCGTCCGCGCTCACCTGGGGGAAGCTTCCTCTAGATCACCTACCCTCCGCTATGTAGTTTGGACTTCGCTCCAGCTGGACCAGTACTTACGCCTCGTATCGCACAAAAAACAAAAAAACTTCTTTACCAGAAATCATAAGTAACGTTCACCGTGAATACGTTTTGTACTCTACTACTGCTAATGCTTACTCACCTCGTAATAATAGATGTCAATGAACTTTAGGTGTTTATATATAGGATTATCCACGGAGACACTGCCGAAGAGAACCTGAGGAGGGACAAATTACAGTAAAGTACTAGTAAGGATAACTTTCATTGTCTACGTAGTCCAATAAAAAATCTATGTGAACATAGGCCTAGGTCTTCCAAACTCACCTGAGCGAAGGTGCGCGATCTAGGAAGAGGCGTGCCCAGGTAAGACTAGACGGCCTACACCTACCGGAGGACGTGCCTCTAGAATCTAGATCATCTACGTCTGTCTAGCCGGACCTCGCTCTAGATGGTCCAACACGCTTCGTATCCACAGTACTAGTATTATCGTAGTGACCAGTAACTCCAGAACTACAGTAGTTCCACTTTCCAAACGGACGGAGTCGTCCTTCGACATACGTATGTATCGTATGTTCATACTACTGCACAGCGTACTGTACGCGTACACAAAAACGACATACTAACACTACGTAGTACTATGTAGACAAGTCAGCCCTATCATTATAATATCCAGTCCAAGCTTCTATAAATAAAGCACGCATTTGACGACCATCGATCGTTCTCAATATCTCGAAAATATCCCTATATAGCACCCTACAAAGATACGGACAAAGACGAAGAGACGAAGACAAAGACAGAGAAAGTACGCGCGCAGGTCCATCCAGACGGGATGAAATACATAGAAAAATGCAGTATACAGCACGTACATATGTATTGTACATGCATTACAAGCAAGGGGATTGGACTGACTGACTGGTACTACCTGACCGACTGGCTGGCTGGCTGGCTGGCTGGCTGGCTGTTTGTTTGACTCGTGAAGAAATGAAAAAGTTCATGACTGAAAAAAAAATACAAACGAACAAAAAACAGAAGAAACGAATGAGATCTATACATGTATGATATATGTATGTACGTAACATGATATGATATGATTCGTGAGATGATGCGATATATGCAGATAGAGTCGAGGAGTGGGTGACTTCTTTGTGACTGAGTAGATGTATTGAAGGAAGGGAGGTTTAAGGCGTGACGCGGGTGCGGCGCGAGGACAAGAATTGAGGCGAGGCGTGGTGCGTTAGGATTGATATTTGAAGGACGGGAAGGAGGGAGAGGAGAACCAGAAAACCTCTCAAAACAAAACGACAAGACAAGAAAAGAAAGCGAAATATATAATAAACTCCAAGAAAGATCCATATAGAACCCAAACAAACCAAGCTCCCCGCCTCACACTCGCTATCGCACACGCTGCACCTCCGCTCCTCTCGTCCGTGCAAACATCGAAACGAGGTCCGAATCGCTAAACGAGCGCTGCGCCTCGCTCATGCTCAACCCGACGCTTTCCCCCGCTTGTGCCTCACGTATAGGACTGGTGCGGAGCAACGACGCCTGCGCCTCCGAGTCCTCATACGACGGTAGGCCGCGAAGCGACTCAAGCGGTGGGACGGCGCTCCCCGACCCGTGCGACGCGGTGAAGTAGTCCGGGACGTCGCTCATGCTCAGACTCGTCGCAAGCACCTCATTTGGCGTTCCAGGCGTCGTAGGCGCCGCTCTGCCACCACCACCACTTCCCCTTCCTCCTCCCGAGCTCTGGACTAGAGCTTGCAAGTCACCCGTACTAGCGCTCGTAGCCATCACCCCATTCCCGAGATGAGCGTGGCCATGAGCAGCAGCGTATCGCTGCGCATGCGCGTGCGCGTATGTATTCTGGAAGTGCTGGGCCAGGACGGCCGTATGGCTGCTCGCGTGCCAGGGCGCGGCGAAGCTCGTCAGGCTCGTCAGCGGCTTCATCGTCACGCTGAACAGCCCGTGCGTCTGCCTGCTTGCCGCGTTCGATGCGTGCACGTGCGTCTCGTCCGCGCGGGCGGTAGAGGGAGCCGTAGCCGTAGCCGTAGCCGGCGGAATGTGCGCATGGCGTTGTGAGCTTTGGTTAGCCCGCTCGGGACTCGATGCACGCGAGTTCGTCCGACTATGCAGGCGCGGCCGACTGAAGGGGCCCCACCCGCCGCCCGACGATCCATCGCGCTCATGCTGACTACTCGGTCTCGTATTCGGTCGGCTCGACTCAGCGGAGGAAGAGTCCGGCGGGGTCCCTCCAGCGCTTGAATGCGCGTTCCTAATTGTCGTCTGGGCGATCGTGTTCTGCGTCTGGACGCGCGAGAGCGGTGCGCCAAAGGCGAAAGGAGAAGATGTACCATCCTGTATGAAGCCCGGGAAATCACTTAGCGGATACGAAGCGCCTTCATACAGGGGTGTGCTCGCCCCCGAACTACGTTGGGTAGCGAGGGCTGCTTCAGATGGGATTTCTACAGCGACTCGATCCCGCACATGCGAAGGATAACTAGGGAGCTGCGTTTCTTCCTCCCTCTCTGTCTGTGCTACATCCTCCCCACCAAACAAAAGCCTCCTCGTCGCAAGCGTCGCAGCGCGCGCCTCCTCAAGAAGCGAATAATCGAGAATATGCACAGGGAGCGAGCATCGCAACTCAGATGTATGTCCGTCCAAATTCGCCAGCAAAACAGACCAGCGTATTCGGTAAGAAACAATAATCGGGTCGAGAGAATGCGAGGGCGTCAGTGAGGGTGGGAGAGGAACAGTTATTGACGTGGTGATTTCCGACGAAACGCCGTCATCTACCTGTTCTTCGGGCTGGATATTTGTGGTTTGGCCAGAAGAGCCTCCAAGCGGAGCGCCTCCGGAGCCTGCTGACCCGGACGAATCACGCGTACCGGACCTCGCTAGTACGAGGCCTTCGAGCACAGGTGTCGAAGTTCCCGAAACGAACGCTGAGGTCGTCGCGAACCCAGGCGACGAAGTTCCCGAATGACTCGAAAGACCCGATACACCCGTTTGCGCTCCACCTTGCTCGCCAAGCGTCTTCCGTAGCGCATTATGCAACCTCTTCCTCTGCTGTTCTTCCACGGACACGGCTTGGCCATTCACAATCTCGTGCTTCCTCGTCACGACATTCCGCGTCTTCTCAAGATGCCCTCCACGTGCGAGCATCTTTGTCGTTTCACACAGATGCGTCGTGACAGTGAGCACGCGCACGCCCTTCGCAAGTGGCGCAAATTTCAGCAGAGCCATGAGTTCGTCTCCCGCGGCCCACGCCTTGTGCGGAATCATCAGCGAGTACATGACCTTCTCCGGCCACGTATTCTCGATCTCCAGCGTCTGCTGATACTCCAGCGACTCGGGCGCAAACGTCCGCAGCAGCGTGATCGGAATGGACGCGGTGAGATTCGCGGCTAGCCCAGGACGAATAGCGGTTGCGCGGAGCTTGTAGGAAATAGAAGCTCCGCCATTGATGTATGTCGCCAGACTCGAGGGAAGTGCGCCGCCGAGGCGCAGCTCGAAAGGAAAGAGATGCCGACCGGCTTTGAGCGTATGACTGTGCTTCTTCTCGCCTTCGAGGAAGGTCCATTCGTGACTGCATACGATATACTGGTTCGGGGAGCTGTTCAGAACATGACTATACCCGAAATGGAAACCATTAATCTATCAGTATACACTTTTCTCATTTGTAAGAAAAAAAGAAGCTGGACACGCACGGGTCATGAGGGTTACTCGGCACACGCGCCTTTCCGCGGAAGACGAGCACGATCTGTTTTATCGACGTTGGCTCGGAAAGGTGCAGAACGACGTTGCCAGACAGCAAAGTCGGCTCGACGTCCACACCCGTCCCACGGAGGTGCAGCTGGTCGCTCGCGACAGAGACATCCAGCGTCGGCGCATGCGCTTTCTCGCGCGGGCTGTGAGTCTCGCTCCGCACAGGCGGAGATGGATACATTGTCATCGGCGGAGTGGTGGTTGCTGCAGGGTGTTCGCCAGGACTCGGTGTAGGACCAGAGAGGGAGTGAAGGGCGGCTTGTAAAGCCGAGACGAGGTGCTCCTCTTGTCCATGTGCGTGGGCAGACGTGTTCCCACCGACGGTAGCACTACTGCCACTACTATTGCTGCCACTTGGCGCGGTCGTGGGCAAAGACGAGCCTGCCGCGGGAGTCATCGTAAGGCTTGAACGAGGCATGGCAGCACGGGACCTTTATTGGGGCGAAATGTTCAAAGTTCTTTCTTTCTTCCGCGATGTTTGTTGTAAACACGCTCTGGGTTGCTGAGAGACCCGGAATCCGCGAAAAGGCACGAGGCAACGTAAAACAAGAGATGGAGCTAAGGGTTGAGTCGAACGCCTAAGACCAGAGAATAGAGATAGAGAGCAATGTCTTGATGTCTAGGAACGAAAAGAGAAGAGACAAAGAACTCGAGTCGGTGTCGAATTGGGCGGGGGACTAATGTTCGGAGGTGGATGCGCTATGAGCCGATGCCAGCGCTTAGTCCCAGTTGTGTGATATCGGACAAAGTCAATGAGCACGCCGAGGTTCGTAGGTGTTATCAAAGTGCACAAAGGCACAGCATGGCCAGTAAATACTAGGACACACCCCTGCAACGAGGAGGATGGCAAAAGGGACGGATAAGAAAGGGCGAAGCAGTGAGCGACCATGCCATGAAGGGTATAAGTAAGTAGACAGACAGACGGGAGACGGAACAAAGCCACACAAGCACCAAGTACCCCCGGCTATCCCGACCCGGTTGCCGGTACGCGGATCAACTCTCTCTCCTCTTCTAAATCAAACCTTTTTGTCTACCTGACTGATTCTCCATCATCCAGAAAAGAAAAGAAGCTGATTGCATTCTCCCGAACCCATCCCGTCGTCCACTCGCATCTCCCGTTCCACCAAAATTGGCCTTCTCGCACTTCCATCTATGCCAAACACGCCTACGTGTCGAAGTCGAAGCTCACTTTCATCTTCGGCGGATGTTGCCAACATCGACATGAATGCCACGTTCATAATAAAATCCAAACAGGGAAACGAGCTACACACACACTATGTAGTATCTGTACTACCTATATTCTAAGTTTCGCCCCTCTCTAAGCTTTGTACAGCGCATCCAGGAAGGCTGTTACCATCTTCTCAACCATCGCTGGTCCGACGGCACTCGAGTTCCCCAGGCCTGTCACAAAGTGTCAGTCAAATCAGGTCAGTCAACAGCATCATTGAATTGCCCAATCATCCCGCCGTATTCGTTTGTTTTTGGGTTTGGAGACACAATAATCAAAGGATCAGGATCAGGAGCACCGCGTCGGCGTCAATGTTTGTTTGGCGTTGGTGGCAGTGGTGGGTAACAATTAGTCAACCCAATCCAGGCCCGATCCAGACCCCGGCCCGTGCACAGCCAACACCAGCCAACGCCAATCCACATATGCCGGCACCAAGCCGATCAATCCGTCATACCATACCGATAAGAAAAAAAAGTATGACGATATGATAACGATGAGTCGAGTCAGGGTGGGGTCGGACGAGACGAGAGAAGGCGAGACGAGGGATGAAAATGAAACCGGTCCCCGGGTTTAATCGCATTACCCAGGCGAAACACGGAAGAAAACACCAGGCCCATGGACGCATGTTGCGCGAAGTTGCGCGGAGTCGTAAAGCAGTTGGCCCAATATAGGAATAGAAATGAAAAGGGAAGGGGAATCAATAAGTGCAATATCAGTCACCAAATCACCTCAATCAAAGAGAGAAAAGAAAGAAAGAAAGAACGTACCGTACAACGCAACCATATTCCCTTCCTCCCCCTTCTCCTCAGAACTCATACTACTCGAGAGGACCTTCACCTCTCGCACGCAATCCTTCAAATCAGCGATGAACTGGTCCACAACCGGCACAGTCAACCTCTGCACGATAAAGAAAATAGTATTAATTAGCATTAGAATTTTTTTACCTTCATCAAGAAAACGGATGAAATGTTTATGTTGTGGAGAGAGATAAGAAAACTAAATAAAAAATGAGGCAATGTCGATTGCGCGGCGCTGAGTCATCTCCGCGACAAAATAGAAAACCCGATGAAAAGATAGAAAAACGAATAGGAGGAAAGCGCCGATGCCGAGCTAGGAACGAGTGGCCGTTTGGCCACTTGGGAAGAGAGAAAAAAAATTGAAAGACTCCACTTGTCCGTACGACCGAGACCGTTCTTCCGAACTCGCGAACCGGTGAAACTCAAGCCAAATTGAGATGAACACCTCGATCGATGAGCTGAAGACGTCCCCCCAGCCCAGGTACATCCAACCAGCGAAGTCGCACTAAAAAAAGAGAAAAAAAAAACAAAACCTCGGCGAATTCGAGTCCTATAATTATCATCCATCCATCTATCTTTTCCACGATGTTGCAATTCCGCCTGATCTTTCCGTCCACTTGAAAGATGTTGGGATCGCAGCACTGATTTAATCATCATCATCATCATCATCATCACCAAAATAACAAACGTGTCTGGTTTCGACACGCCATCGCAAAGCCGCAAAGCCATCTCGAGTCTCCGACCCGAGAACGGTAAGCTGAGTTTAACTCTGGGCAAGTGGGGCGACTCAGGTGCAGCGCTTCCTCGTTTAGATGGTGAAAAATAGCATGCGCCTGGCCTGCTGCTGCTACTTCGTTAACAGCACACAAACTACCGCAAAGCACTCTCCTCCTTTGGACGAGATACAAATCCGAAAATCGGAAATGAAGTTAGGGGTAACTTCATGCACGGACGGGAGTAGCCGTCCAGCAGCCGGCGAAGTGAAGAACGCAGAACACGGGAAAGGAAAAACATCAGATGGAAAATAAAAAGGGGGAAGGGGAGGTAGAAGGAAAAGGGGGAAAAAAATAGGAAGTCGCAAAGCTCAACATCTCGAAGTTAGGAGAGAAGAGAGATGGATGAAGCTCCGAATCCGACGCTGTTAGGAGAACGAAGATATTGCAACGAGGGGACGGGACAGGTATAGCCATAATCGCAGACAGCCACGCCATGTTCGTGCTCGTGCTGCACAAATCAGGAAGCACGGGATACGGGACGCGGCACACGGGACGCGAGAGCCCTGAGAACGGGGTACGGGTACGGAGAATCGAAGAAAAGAAGCTTGAGAAACGAGAATCCAACGAAAGACACCTGGCGTTAAACACTAAAGCCAAGGAGCAGTGGCATCTGCGTTAAGCTTCTGGATTAAATCGTTAACCCGTTTTCCCAGGCTTAGAATCGAAGCGAAGTTCGAGCGTTGCGATGCTTTGGAAGAGAACACATGTGCTCATGCCTGGCTTTCGTCCCCTCGCTGATCGCCGCAGCACTGAGTACATGCCATAAAGAAAGGAAGCAGAACAAGAAAAGGAACCAAACATATGAACAGAGAAAAAGGCATACTCAAAGAGACGCCCAAAAAAGAAGGAAAAAGGAGAAAAGACATCACACGTACCGTGACTGCAATATGTACCGCCGCAGGCTTCTGCAGTCCATTCAAGTGCCACCCGCGCTCGCTCATCTTGTCACCAACAGCAAGGATGTTCAATCCACCCTTATCCCGCGCGGCGAACGCCACGCAGCTCGCCGGTGGGTCCCCGAGCACGTACAGCTCCGGTATCTCTTCCCGGATCGCGCGCACAATCTTCTGCGCGGCGCCTACGATGTTCTTGCATGATTCCAGGTACCCGCTATAGTTAGGTAGGATTATGGTTAGACGCTGTAAGGGATAAGAATAGGATTACTCCGAAGAACGAACGTACTCTTGGCCCATGTACTGCATCGCGGCCCACGTACCCGCGATCAAAGCACCCGGACTACATGGAACAGAAGGTACGTCAAGATTCAGCGAAAAACGAGCAGAATCAGAAGTACTCGGAGCTACGTACCGCGAACCAGCCATACTTGGACTACCATACAGGCCACCTAAGCAGCAGTTAAAAATAGATTCGTCAGAGCAACGTTTAGAAACAGCCTAGAATGGGAAATCGGTGGTTATCCAGTATGGAGTCTCCGGCTCTTGGAAGAACATCAAGGGTGGAAAGGTTAAAAGCGCGAAGGGAGGAAAAAAACAATGAACAACGAAGAAATGGAATGGTGAAAGAAGAAGGAAGGAAAAGTCCAGACCTGGCCAGCCCGTTGTGATGTAGTACTGATACCGACGAAATTCGGCATTACGATACATAATAACTGACGAGCCCTATAACCGAACAGTTCCACCGCAGAATGAGGGAACGTCATTGCGTTAGCTCTTTGCTTCCGCGACATCGCATAACCTGAGTCGGTACTGCGTACCTTTGGTGCGAATCCGTACTATGTACACCCCCCCAAAATGTAGACAAAAGGCATCCAAATCAGTCCAGTTCAGATGGAGAAACGAAAGAACATTTCCTTTTACCTTGTGCGTGTCGCAGCTGATACTCGTTACTCCCTCAAGTCGGAAATCAAATACGTCGCATGGATATCCCGCGCGGTCCAGGAACGGCATGATAAAGCTCCCAAGACAGCAGTCGACATGCAAACCAATGTTATAGCGCTTCGCAAGCTTTGATAGTGCAGGGATATCGTCCATATTGCCATCAGGGAAGTTGATAGCGGAACCGACAATCTTGGGCAAAAGAATAGCTGTAAGCAATGCTCGTAGAGATAGGGGCAGAAATGGGAAGTACCATGATAGTGTTGGAATTTCTGATTGGAAGCCAACATTGTGAGCTTAAGTATAACTTATGTTTGCTGGGAGAAGATGGCTCTTACATTGCTCGTCTCATCCTTGATACATTAACCTTGCGCGTCTCTGGATCAACTGGGATAGAGTGAAGTTTAATCTTCAAGTAGGCAGCAGCTTTGTCGAACGCCGCATGTGCTGAAATCGGTACCACCCTTTTCGATTTCAAGTGAGCTATCACGGGAACAGGTATAGGGATGGATGCGAACACACATCTCAGGCTCTGTGATCCCTTTTACAGCTCGTGCCCAATCGCGGTGCGTCTTGACCGCCATAATGATGCTTTCCGTTCCGCCACTCGTCGTCGTCCCCGCACCGGTAGGGTTGTTGTACATGCGGAGACACATCGCAACGATTTCTGCTTCCATCTTCCGCACGGCAGGGAAGGCATCCGGGTGTAGCGGGTTTGAGACGCAGTATTTCCGAAACGCGTCCACGATCACTTGCTGCATGTCTTCGCCGCCGTCTGACAAACAACGAAGTTAAATGGTTTGCAAACTATGAGGACAACAGCGACGATGTCAAGTGAAAATTCCACAGAGGATAAATAAAAAACAGAATCCATATCGCTCCAAATGTGCAATTCGGGGACAAATATATTTCCTTCACGATTAAAACCTGTTAGATGTTTACTGATACATCTTGGCTCACAAATAGCACTACGCACCGTGAAAGACGACCAGGGCACTTGACGAGAACCGTCCCAGTTCGGCGGCTTACACAGCGCGCATTACGAACATCCACGGACCGCAACGGTCGCAGAGCACACACGCCCTTCTGCGTGTGCTACTCGCTTAACCAAAAGAAAATTTAGTACTCACGATAAACAGCGCCAGACATGCGCCCGCCTTTCCAATTAGTATGCTTTACAGCCTCGCCGTCCATCTTGTCCATTTCCGGCAAAATCCATTCTGGAGAGCGACCCTCTGCGGGCAAAGAAAGGTGCCGCACAACGTCAGGTCCTTTGGGTACAAGCGAGTTCTCTATCTTCAATGCCGCTTCTCCTAACTGTGAGTCGACCTTCTGCTTCGCGGCGGGTAGACGGAGCGCAAGAAAAATAACGCGCTGTATCGTGACTAGTTAGAATCGCGAGTCTGGCTGTAATGCTGCACTTGATACTGCTTACCTGGCATAACCAAGTCCAAAAATCTGAGAAAGTCTGCCTGAAACCCCTAGCACGAAGGTGTCTCTGTGCCTTCAGAGACTGAGTGAACACAACGTATACAAATAGGAGCGTCTTGACAGTCTCGAAAGCACTGAGAGCTCGCACTCGTTCTCGTATTGTTGCTGGCATCGTCGGCGTTTTATCTGCTAATAGTAGACAAGAACGGTGAGAGAGAAAAAGATACGAACAGAAGGAGAAGGATGTTCATCATCATGTGCATGACACGGTCAGAATCCCATCGTTCGGCATACCAGGTAAGCGTATCCGGTCCGCGATCGGCGCTTGATCGTCGATCTTGTGTCCCTTTATGCAGAGTTGCTGTACCCTTGAAGTTGACTCTACGTCTCCTCAGGCCACTTTCGACTGGAATGTATACTCTGGGTTCGGATGCAGCGGTATGAGATAAATATTTCTCTCGCCGGAAACGTGCGTATATACATGTATATAGCAAGACACCGTCACATCATCCCGAGCCTTCAGATCTGGTCGGACTTTTTGATATTTATAAATCCTTGCCGAAATGAAATTGATCTGATACTTCCGCACACTCGGATGGTCTGATTCGAGCAAACAGATTAATTGGAGATCATTAAATAACCAAGCCAATGAATCCACTAGCGCGAAGTATGAGCAGTTTTCAAGTTACACAACGGATGAATGAGTTGATAGGGTGTCAGAATAAATGTAACGGACAGAGTTGTGGCTTAGTTTCCTTAAGAAGCGTAGATTCTGATACTAAAGTTGTGAAAGGCGAGCCTAGTCAGTTGTGCGTCAGACTTGATGGGTGGAAGCACCAAAAATTCGACAGTCTCGAGTTTACAAGCCGAAAATTTGATCTTCCGGATCTCTGCTATTGCTTGGTCTCTGGCCGGCAAGTATTCCAAAACCATCGTTCCGTCTCTGCGGACTTTGATGTGTCTCCGCACAAGGCCCATTTCAAGCAGTATTTTACGGATCCCACACTCGGTCGGAGGGAACGGCGCCAGCAAGCCATGCTGGGAAACGTTCCGAAATAGCCAAAATATATTTGTCATTTGCGCGTTCCATAAATTAATTCAGCATTGAAGCGTCAATCAGAGACCTTTCAACAATAAAGACATGTTAGGATGGCAATATAATTCATACAACGGCACGCCGCTTACCTCTAAAGAACTGGTGGGCGTATATGTAAATAATACACTTCTACAAGAAAGTGCTGTAAGTCGTTTTATTTTTCACGCGTCAACGCAAGGCTGTACCTGACTGTCACGTCCACGATCGCTCTATTTCCAACAGTGAATTCTTCATCAAAGTCTGCCAAACGGCCCCGGATAACGCTGAACACGGCAACGTGCTCTCATAAAAGTCCTGGTTCGGAAGTGGTTTCATCTCGAAAGAGACTTGAGGGATATCCTCCATCAACTTCTTCAAATCGTCCCACAAAATCCGGAATCTTGGATACGAAAAATTGGTCTTGATTACGACCCTGCGTAAACGCGGGAGGCGGTCTAGCATCTCGCGCAACAGCTCCTCCTTCAGGTATAGGTAGAATAACGCTGCTTCGGAGAAGAAGGTGTACTTGAAAAGCTCGGTTTCGGGAGAGGGATACGTGAGTTCGATGCATAGATGTTCCAGCGAGACGAGACGATCGAACTGGAGACTGAGCAAGTGGTCATATAGAACGGAGTCGTTTATGTCTCCAGGACCGAGAATATGGAGGTGGGTGAGATGTTCCCATTGGATTGGTGGGTGCTCCTTGTAGATCGCGACGTCGAGTAAAGATGGGGAGCAAATGCTTAGGCGAGTTAGACAGACAGACCCACTTCCTCCTTTCTGAGAGGAGGAGAAGGGAGCCATCTGTCCGTCAAATGCGAAATGAACCAAGTTAGGACACCGCTTTGGAATGTCGTTGAGATGCTGTGTGGCAGAAAGATCCGTACAGAGCAGCCAGAGCGTTCTCACGTGGCGGGCTGCGCAACAGAAGGCATACTCGCCGTGCAGCGCCGCAGCGAAAGAAAGTACCTGTTTTCTTGATTTAAGAACGATCCTTGAGTATATTCGAGGCTCTATCCATGCTTTAACGTCTCTCGAAACCGTCAATAAACGAAGGACGTCGTTCCTCTCCGCCTGGAATGTGAATGTTTCTATGATGAGTCGAACAATATCCTCGGGGAGGTCAAAACTCGTATTCTCGTCCATGGTGAAATTGCTTTGTGGAGAAGCAGGATATTGAATAGCCTGCGTAAGTTGAGAGAAGCGTAGATACTGTAATAGTGGCGTAAGGCAACTTGCGGATTGATTGACGCGTCGCGTCTTCGTCGATCTCGTGACTGCATCATCTCCATCCTGTCCCTTCATCATCTCAGACCAAATGACTGTATTCAGTCTCTACGTTTACGATCGGTGTGTGACTTCATTCCCTGAACTATTGAAGGAATATGATACTAAACTCTTGTTTAGACACTGCACGTGCGTCTATTATCATGACTGGCATCGCACGAAACGTCCTAAGCCCGCAAGCAAAGATGGTCTTCTTCCCGCTGTCTCGCGAGCTGTTTCTCATCAAGGCGCGAGTACAGACGGGATAGCTCCTCCGATGTCATCTTTCAGCAGCCCAAGAAATACTCTGATATCAAGCTCTGGTGTCGTAGTCGCTGTCAATGAAGAACCAGAATTGCCCATCAAACTGCCGTCTTCGGGTTCTGGTGTGCAGACCCAACAACCCTCAAGTACGGGCGGGGCACTTGCATTTGACGAAGAGGCGAAGCTTGTATACGGTGTAATATTGTCTCTACGAACTATGATTAAAAAACTGTCCAAGCGGTATGTATCAGTAAAACCTTACCTTAAACGTTACTCAGCACCAGTCAATCCTGTTGCGATCCACAGTGACGAGAACTTCACCGCCTACCGTACCTCAACATACAAGCTCCACCTCTACGAGACACCTTCGTTATACAAGTTCATCCTCCTTACAGATCCGAAGATCGACGGCCCTGCCGTGCGTTTCGCCCTACGCCAGGTATACGCCGGTCCGTTCCTCGAATACGTCGTGCGCAACCCCCTTGTCCAGATGGATTCCCGAGAGAGGGGGATCGATAACGAGTACTTCCGTGCGAGTGTGGATCGACTCATGAGAGGACAGGCTTTTTTCAACTAGCTGTCTTAATGAAGATAAGGAAGTATGTACAGAGAGATTCTCCAAAATTAAAGAATCCGAGAACTGATAGGTCTCCAAAGCTGCAATGTGATACTGTTCTTCGTGCCGAACTCCTGTGATGTTGACCTCATGAGGAACGGTGCAATGGGGACGTTTGTTGGGTGTCCCATTTATCCCTGGTATTGAGGATAAGTGATGAGTCCGGTCGAGCTTATGCCTCGACTAATAACTAAGGTCCGAACATCGAAATTGATCCGGACCAGATGAGGAGAACGCAGTGGGCCTCCCAGCATCTTCCGATTTCAAAGCCATTGGACGGTTCCAAAAACTCGAGGAGGGGATTTGGTTTTTCTTATGCATTCGGATAAAGCATTCTTTCGTTTCGTTTGGAAACGATTTGCAGAGATCACGCACGAATTTGAAATGTACAGTATACATTGTGTTCATCGAAAGCAGCAAGAATAGAATGACGGAATTAACTAATGTGTTGTATATGATATTGAGAGGAAAATATCTCAGAACGTCTATGCTGTCCTCCGCTGGTCCTACGAGTCTTCTAGATCCGTTAGCTCTGATTCGTCCGAATTCACATCGATAGGTATCGGCTTCTGTCCCTTCTTCTTGGGAGAGGCACCCAAGCCGTTTGAGGTTGTAGCTTTTCGCTCTCGCTTGCGAGGACTGTCTGCACCATTCGTGGTCACCGTGACTGGTACCTCTTTTGAACCACCGCTTTCCTCTGCTTCAAATTGCTTCCTCAGTGTCTCCATCAGACTCGTTCTCATAACCTTTTCGGCCTTGGAATCACCATCGCCTTCTTCCGCATCCCCAGCGACAGCTTCGTCTAGTGCAAGCTTCGTCTGACCAAGTCGGAACATATCCTCCTCGATCGTTCCGCGAGAGATGAGTTTCACAACCTCGACATCGCGCTTCTGCCCGATGCGATATGCACGGTCAGCAGCCTGTCTGTCGTTATGCGGATTGAAGTCTTGGTCGAAGAGTATCACGACAGAGGCAGCAGTCAGGTTGATGCCCATTCCGCCCGCCTTCGTAGACAGTAGAAACACCGGTATCGACTCATCCTCCGTGAATTCGTCGACCAACCCTTGACGAACATCGACGGCCGTAGAACCAGTCAAGACGAGGTGTTTAATGGACCTTTGCTTCAACACAACTTGTAGAATGTCCAGTATCTGCGTGAACTGCGAGAAAATCAGACATTTTCGACCTTGGGATATGTATCGGTCAAGAAGATTGAGCATCGTCTTGATCTTTCCCGATTCGAGGTAACAAGTCTCGTCCAATAAGAATTTCTGAGTGGACTACAGGATGCGTCGGTATCAGCCGAAGACAACAGAAGAATCAAAGGATAAAGCAGACCTTGTACGTCCTACAGAACGCTTGAAGTTCCGAATCCGTCATGACTTCCATGTCCTCCTTGACATATTCAAAGATCGCACCCCGCTTTTTGAAATCGGGCTCTTTCAGTAATACGCGAGTCAAAGATGACAATTTGTCGTCGGTGAAGTGAGTTCGGAAAAGCATTGGATGCGACGCCGCTTTACGAAGTTCCATAAGGACGTTCGACGTGTTTTCCAGATACTTTTTGTCTTTCCCACGGCCATTACTCTTGCCCGCTTTTCGCAATGCTTTGTTGCCAACTCTAGAACCGGCGGTATTAGGATCATCGTTTCCAGTCTCATTCATTGTCTGATCCATGATAGTCTTGCGAGAGCGCTGCCGAGCATCATTGTAAATGTTGGCTTGGAGCGGTGAAAGCGAGCACCATTCAATGCGCTCCGTCTTGTTCGGAAGATCCTTTAATACCTAAACGGCAATTCAGTGAGACTTAATTAGGTGGAGAAACGGCCATATCCATACCTGATCCTTACGGCGACGAAGAACAAATGGAGTCATCATTGTCTTGGCTCTCTTCACCCGTTCCTCTGCCAAAAGCAGCTTTGTGTCTCCTTTGACCTTAAAGATCGCACGAAGATGTGCCGCTACCTCGTCTCCGAATTTATCGGGAAGAATAAAGCCCATGACAGACTTGAGAACGTCATTAAGACGGGCAAGCATTTACTGAGAGGCTGTGAAAGCTTACCACAAGCTCTTGAAGGTTGTTCTGTAAAGGGGTTCCGGTAAGAAGCAACTTCCATTCAGCATCTATACGCGTCAGGGTCGTATATCGTTGTGACTGGAAGTTCTTTAATACATGTCCTTCGTCAAAGACGCATGTCTACAGCCAGGCAGGAAAATAGTAAATTATCATTCTGCAGAAGACAACGAACGCCTTACATTCCAAGGAATTCTCCGGAAGAATTTCTTGTCCAGTGAATCACCGACCGCAAGGTTATACGTCGTTATTAGAACCTCCCAGTTCTTCCCCTTCTTTGAATCTTTACCCACATATGTGCGCTGAAGTCTATCGCGCAGGAAAGGACGATCGTTTTTGTTCCCATAGTACGTTTCAATGGCGATTGACGGCGCGAACCTCTCGAATTCACGACACCAATTCTCCAGGGTAGAAGATCTAGAACGGTAATTAATTAGGGAAATAGCGCACTCTAGACTGTAACTTACGGAACGACAACCAAGTGAGGTCCTGCGCAGCCTTGCTCCTTTAGTTGAGCGAAGAAGCTGATGACTTGTACGGTCTTTCCGAGACCTATGAGATCCAATCCATCAGGCGACTGAAGCAAGCAAGCATAACTTGACGCTCACCCATTTCATCTGCAAGGATGCAGCTGTAGCCCTTTGAGTGGAGTAATCGTAACCAGTTGACTCCCGTAAGCTGATAGTCCTTGAGCTGGACGCCGGGAGCGAGGAGAGAAGGGGCTCTCGTGAGCAAACTATTCGTCGACGTTGAACCAGAGAGCGAGACGATGGCTAATGCACCATCATCCGAAAGATCCCTCAAAACGGGGGAATCCTCTCGCTCCTTTCCTTTGCTCCTCTTTGTCCAAGCGGCAATAGCTTTCTTCAACTCCGTTCCAATGCGTTCGCAATCTTTTAGAATCTTGTCAACGTTACCGTACCCTTCGTAGATCTCTACACATTCTTCAAACAAGCGGGGGCTGATATCTGCTGGGCCCGCTTTTTTCTTGTCCTGACCCAGCCTTTTCTTCAAGTCAGAAACGGACTGAAAAGGGCGAAGAGACATAATCTTTGCGACTTGCTCATCTGTGCACCCTGAGAAAAGTAAGCACAAGCTAGAGGAAGAATATACAGGAACACATACCTGTCAACTCCCGTAACGCGTCTGACCCAAGACTATTGAAGCTCTGCAAAGCTTGCTTCTCAAATCGATACACTGGATCTTCGTCTTCGCTTTCAGACTCGTTCTCGGACGCTGAATCAACAATTTGTCTACGAGATTTTAGGCGAGCAGGTCTGGGACGAACAGGTGATGGATCAGGATCTACAGTAGCAAGGGGAGATGTTGGAAGTGAAGATGAGGATGGAGTTGGCGAATCGATAATCGCTCGATTCTTGTATATGCTAGACTTTGAAGCAATTTGTTTCTGCTGAGCACGCTGAGCCTCACGCTCTTCCTCCACTTCTTTGACCTTTCCCACCACCCTGACAGAACTTGGCGTGCTCACAGATGATGGAGATTTGTACATTGAAGCATCGAAATTAGGATCATTCAATATTTTAGTGGTGTTACCCGGATGACCGCCGACAGAATGATATACGGCGTCAACAATCGAGGGAGGGAACTGTGGGTGACACATCCGGAGCGCAACGAGCGCTTTCTCATCAGAGCCGCCCCCGCGAACAAGCCGTGGCTTCGGTGAGCCCGTCAGGAAAGCATGTTTGTCCGGACTGTGTTCGTCGGAAGATAAGGAGGAAGAGAGCGTCGATGACTTATTTGTCACGAGCCTACGCTTTTGGCCGGGGCGCACGATGTCCGGTGATGAAGGTGAGCCAGGAACAAGCACATCGACAGGCTCAGAGCTCGTATCGTCCATGTTTACACGTTTTCGAGGGCGTTCATCATCGATCCCTTCATCGAGGTCAATCGGACGCCTACCAGAAGGTGGTGACCGACGCGTGATAGGCGCGTTATTTGCACCTGTGGACGCGACGAATCCACTAGGTCTAGACAATGGATCGGCATGGTTCTTGAGGCTCTGCCCCCAAGAATTGTGGTGACTCGAACTAACCATCGAGACAGCGTCATTCGAGTACTGGTACGGCCGATATGGCTGATATGTCGATTCCTTACTCAATGGACTTGGATCCGGCGCGAGAACTGTTCCGTTTGCGGGGATAGCGGTGAAGAAACGAGAGCTGTTGGTGGCGTCGCGCGACTGTGCTGGAGGGTTGCATGGCTTTCCGTTCACCCTTGACGGCGCGCTGGATACGTTGCTTGCTTGCTGACCATTTGGCGGGTGCTTCTGATCTGGATTATACGCAAATCGTGTCAAGTTCTCGGCCAGTCTCTGATTGAGGCTCAGTAAGTCAACGGTAATTGATAGCGCAAAAGCCACAAACCCTGGTATCGCTGGCAACATCTGCACCAGACGACATGGTCAAGGCGATGCTTGACAGTCGAAAACCAGTGTTGTGTTTGAGTTAATACGACTGCGCCTGTGTAAGAGGCGACAGACGATGGAGAAAGAGATCAGTCAAGACACGCAGCCATTCAGACGACAATGCTGATCACTTTCCCACGTTTTGAACAAATAAAGCATTACACAGTTAACTATAATCTAGCACAACTCTATGGATAGGTACGCAGAAGAGAATCTCTGTTAGGCGGGATGAAAAAGAAATTCGTCTTTGTAAATGTCTTCCATGGTCAAACTGGTTGAAACCATTAGTATCACTCCAGGCGACTGAAGGAAACAGTTATGAGGACATAGACTCGTCCTAGCTTAGCAGACACCAGGTACGGCTGAGAAGCGACGGGCATGCAAACCAAGGGAAACGGTCACAGCAAAAATCGATATCGCTTTCAATAAATCCGAACAGGGGTCCAGCAGGTACGCTTTTGGCGAGTACATCGCATGAGGTTTGACGTTGCGCACGGTACTGGGACTGTGCAAAGCCGGCAGAGATTCAACCGGCTGCAATAGGGTGCAATTAATAACAGAACAGATGACGAGGAAATGGTACAAACGTACAGTATGGCCAGTTATTGTGATAGCCAGTAAGCCGACTTGGACGAAAAACTATAGTTGCAGAAGACATTGACATAGCCCTAACTACTTATAAGAAGACATAACTCCCAAAGAAGAGAAAAATGATACTCTGCCTTGTTAATCAAACCGCTGATACGGTCGGAGGTAAATGGATGTAGGGGCGCGGCAAAGAAAGAGCGTGGATGTGTCTGATCCGTAGACAAAAAAATTAGCAGAACCGGACGACAAGTCACGACCAGACGGATAGCTTAACAGACTGTCATGATACAATTTGCGAGTTGAACGCATACCTTTCATTATTTTAGAGCATCACCGGGATGCGGAGATAAGACGAGGATGTGAAGAAAATGAGTACAAGGCCGATGGAGGTTGCTTTGCCGATGCTTTTCCGTGCCGAGAAGTAGTTGCGTGTGCGCTCTTGAAGAGGGCTAAAGTTTGTCGAAAAGTCAGTAAGCATTAGCCTACTGCGTGATTTCTTCCCGACGGGACTTGCTTCTTCTGTGGACAGGTGCGGGTACGCCACCGTGGACGAGTAAGCGGACGATTGCGCACAACAATCGTACGACTAGAAGGCCTTGACAAAGTACTATGTATTAAGTTTCATGAAACAGCACGCTCTGTTGAACAAAAGGATAAGCACACAGAGAGAAAGGGCATTGGAATGATGATTCATGGCAAGGGTTTCATCGTTGACTTTCCTTTTGCTAAGTAGAAATTAGAGAATATGCAAATGGCGAGGACACATGAAGAAGATAAATAAACATGCGTATGACCTACCTCTCCCGAATTTCGCAGCATATTTCTGGCCTTAGAATATGAGCCGGATCGAAGGGACTCCGCTGGTGGTTCTCGAAAGAGAATGTTCGCCTACCGCACCAGTGAGCAGATAGCGCGGAAGCAATGTATTCAAAAATCGCTTACAGATACGAGACTATCGCGGTGTTCCACGGCAAAACGTCCTTGATTCTCACATGAGCGCGACCTTCTACTGACAGCAATTCTGATATGTCAGACAGGTCCTTGTAAAACTGTGTCGTTAGGAGTTCTCATCGCAGCAAAACAATTTGGCATATTCGCAGTCTTCCCACTGGTACAGAGAACCCCGGACCCGATGGTTCCATGGGAGCCCAGCGCCCAACGTAGACAAGCGCCCACTACACCAGACCGGGCCTTATGGAAGATTAAAGTACAGCAAGTATCATCCACCAGACGGAAAACCAATTGGGACAGGTATGGGAGCCAACCTGAAGCGAACTGAATGAGGGGCTTGCTGCAATTCCCACTGCACTTCAATATACAGGCTCTCCTTCATTCAGAGGGCCCCAATCAAACTGAAATGAGCATAACTGGAAATCTAGTATGCGGACTCCGGACTTCTTTGTAGTAAAAGAAACAACATAGCGGAGACATGTCCTCTCGGACACGCGCAGCGCACAGGACTGAATTGCGCGCCCAATATTAGAACGGACAAAAAAGATCTCGTAGGTGATCGAGGGCATGATGACGGCATGGACCAGATTACCCATATGAAGTCCCAAAAGACGAATTGTCCTGTGAACCGATCAAATTACACGCCCTGTCCTTCTAACTTATGCCTCAATGGCAAATTAGGAGGAAACGTGTTATTGGAGACGCAGATAATAGTTCACTGAACGGTGGATTGGTGAAGGAAACGCATGATTGCAAAGCTGTGAAGGCCCGAACGCGCATGAAACTGAGACGCGGGCAACCAAACATATTAGACAGTCACAAGGGGGGGTGGGGGGCGTATAGGCGGGCTTCAGTTGAAAACAATTCGACAGACGATCGGACTGTCAAGCCGAATAGCTTGTAGCTGAACGGCATGCCTTTCGGAGGACCAATGTCGATCTCCCGCACTCCGTCATGCGGCCATGAGTGACTTCGTTTAGGAGCCGGGTGGAAAATATGGAACTAATCGAAAATCCGAAAGAAGGTATCAAAGGTGTCAAATGACTACTAACTTGGGGAAGGGGGACGTGTATATCTTCGTCAGATGCCGTTAAAATCTGTCTCTGCCCGCACGAGTTGTGATTGGTATCTGCAGGTTGGGTAGCGCCACGGAAACCAACTACTCCAACGACAAAAAGGGTCCGACTGGTTCATGATAACATGATCTATCGTAGATTCAATTGTGCTATCGGGTCTAGGAACCCGCGATACATGCAATCAGTGAAAATTTAAGCTGAGCAGTATGACATGAATGCGGAGTAGAAGCCATTCGCACCTTAACTGTCATGACTGATACGATGCCGCGGACGTTCAGAAAGAAGCTCCCGTCGACCCTCGGCAATTCATAGCACATCAACATCCGCAAGCAGCCTCGCTGATAGACAAGACGAGATACAACCGTTTGGTTCGATCGGATAAGCTATCCGAATTGCAAACTGGAGAAAAAATCAATAGCTGGAAACAAGGAACACTGCAAAAGGTACAAATACACAAACGAGATGTTCATGAAAATTCATTCATCCCATGTGGATGGAATTGGAAAACTGCATTTGGGACCTCCACTATTCCAAACTTTCGTATGGTAAGGGAGCATTACGCTTTGAACAATGGACTTTACAGCCCTTTTCAATTCAATTCACCCGGCACTGTGGATACCACCAGTTGTTGAATAAACATCCGCATTTGGAGTTCACAGCCTTGACGAAGGAGTTTCCCAAAACATCGTGGATTCGAATCCATGAAAAGACGGACAGCTCGCCTGATGATGGCATTCGAAAATCATATGTTTATCAAAGTGTCTCATGATGATGTTCGTGTACGGTCTGGGCGAAACTATAAACATAACCAACTCAGCACTGTGCTGGACGCAAGAGAACCACCATCACTTTATCTCTCCGGAGAAAACAAACCACCACTTGTTCATGCTTCCTTAAGATGAGTAAACAAGATTGTATTCAACTCAGCGAGTCTTGCTTCTACGCTAGTTGTTTGGCGGAGCCCTGCCAAAGTATCAAATGCCGATACTCATAAGATTCGGAGAAGATACCTGGAGATAAGATCATTCACACACCTGACAAGCGTCGTGAGATTCGGAAATCGGGTCCTCTCTCCCATCGTTCGTGGATGGAACAATACACAGTACAGAGCTTAGGCAACTCCGGGATTATGCCACACTAATTCCACGCTCTTCCGCGTATTACAAGGATATCCAGATGCCAAGCAAGAAGCGAGGAACAAGGAGAACATCTAGAAAGGTGCATGGAACTTTGAGGTGAGTCTATGAGCCTCCAACGCCTCGGTCACTTGAGAACTCGCCCAAGTTAACCCTTGAGAGGGTCCCAAATGCGCATTGACGCCGCGGCTTCTCGCAAACGGGTGCATGACCTTCGGCGGTTGATGTCTTATCCAACTTGCGTTTCTTTTCGTACACGATGATGGAAGTGACTTGTCAAGTAGGGCCAGACCTATCAAAGCGACGGTGCCCGATTGCGTAATATAGCAGTACGTAATTGTAATTTTAATATTCACATTGTACATTTCGTTCCATTGATGATACTCGTAACGTAAACAAGGTGGGATCAATATGGCGAAATTGTATCATAGCGGCAATGCCTAAGGTGAGAAAGCAACCATCATCATTGGAATAAAGACCAGCCACCAGGCACGGAACAGCGTAGAATATCCTTCTTCGTTGACGATACGTTTCGCGCAGTCGATACATCCAAGGTAGGGGTCGTCCTCGTTTCTCAGTCTACACAACATGCAGTAAGAATTTTAGCTTAATGTGTCCGTAGCAGGGGAACGTACCCGATAACATCTTCCTCCGCGGCGGAGTACACAGCATCGGTCATAACAGAATCCTCCTCTTGGGCGACCGGCGTAAAGTCAGACGTGGCGTGATTGCGCTGCATAGATAGTCGTGTAGATACAACTTCCAACGGGCAAATGATAATCGTGCTAACAAAAGCCAAGCCGAGATATGCGCTGAGACGCGCAAATGAGAGCTTTGCATCCATTGGAAACAATAGAAGTCGGAGTGGATCCATGATCAAAATTATATACAGGACCCGTAAAACTTCAGAAACCATGAGGCCTGGAGTGAGATATAACAGCCAGGGCCGTCTACGCTCTGACGCAGTCAGGAGAATGCGCAGCGAATATGCTGCGTTTAACCATGGAAGCTTATAAGGTGTTGTTATGGCCCTGTGCTCAGCTATCAACAAATCGCCTTGCGCACAATGCATTGCGAAATCTTACCTGTTTGTTATGACCGTGACAGGTAGTGAAAAGATCATCATGAAAAGACTATACGCTAGTCTATTCCAAGTCCCTTCCACAGGTGCTGAGTATTTCTTATGTCCACCGGTATGTGCGACTGGCATGCCAGGAAGGACGGTAATAAACGCCACGATAAACAGAGAGCTGATGAGAGTGGGCACTTAGAAATAGTTAATAGTTTTCATCGATAGCACTGAGGAGATTGTCTTTACTGAATCCCTTGTACAGGCCTGGCCATCCCTATTTGGAACATTTTGTGAGTATACCTCACACTTTGATCGACGAATAGTCAGCTACCTCAAGCCGTTTCACCCTCATGAACATAGCAAAGTAGGAGTTCACTACAGGCCCGGTATGCGGTTGAACACCGCCCTCTCCATCCAGCTGTAACCCCTTAGGAGTATAGTTGGCTCGAAATCTAACCAGAGTGCCAAACAGAGGTACGGCCACAAGAAAGCTAAGCGCAAACGAAGCCACGAAGGCCAGGGCAAAAGCCACGGAATTCGAGAAACCCATTTCTATGACTTGGATGAAGTTACAAGATGAGACGACTGCGGCAGCGAGACACGCAATTACTGCTGGGGCAGTGTCGAATTGATCACGTGACGGATCGACGATGATCGTCAGCAGAAAGGTTCGGTTTATAACTTACCTACGTCTGAATGTTGTCGCTGAAACGCTTCTGTTTTTGTACTATACCGTCGCTCCAGAAAAATTTACATACTATCGGATCGCATGGTACTATGCTGCGGAAAATGAGTCTCGCTGGCCACGTCGGATTTCCAGCATTGGTAACCATAGGGCTTCTTCGTTCCATGTTTCCGTTTCCTCAAACAGAAGCATTCCCCGTCGGAGACAAAGTCCTTCCAAAACTGGTCGCTTCGGCAATCGTATCCTCGTATGCTTCTTCACGATTCCAGCGGGAGATAGTTCCTCTTTGTCGTTACAAAGATCGTCCTCGCTGGTTATGACAAATCCGCAACATACCTTTGTTCGGCCAGATATCGCCTCCTCCTTTACCCGTGCATGTGCAACCGCATAAAAACGCTCTTTTCTGAGATCGGCGCCGATCCCGATAGGTTCTTTTTACATGGCGGTCCGCTCGGAGCTTGTTGGTTGGAGTCCGTATCAGATACCATCTCTTGTGCGTGCGAAAAGTGATTTGTCTCCCCACGTATGGACGAACTGCTGCGAACATGATGTCCGGGCATTTACCCCTGTTGCTAGTATCATACAGTACGCGTCCCCTGAGGTTACTGTTCTCTTCGGAACACATGCCCGTATCAAAAGGAGAAGAGAACGTCCCGAATACGTCGAAGCACGATGAATTGCAATTTCGATTCTGTCGTATTCGCGCTCCACTGCAGTATCCACGTTCTCCGAGGAGTCGAGTGGGCAAAATCTGATAAACTGTCATAATCCGGAAGCATGGGTATGTTCGGAGAGTAATGTAGCATAAGCGGTGCCTCTGCAGGTCGGTGGTTCTCATTCGAGAAGTTCTCAAACGACTGAGGCGGTGTAACAACGTTCAGGTTCTATTGGTCGCGTCTACATGATATTTATCTTCCGAGGAGTAATACGTACAAGCCCACGCTCACCGTGCCTCGATCCATTATTTGGGACGGTGTTTGATTCGCTTTTCTGACCAAATAGACTCAAGGTTCCGGTTATTGCACGCCCTGCTCTGACGATGATCATCATCATTGACCGCTAGACTAATGCGTTTAGTGTGGCTTTTGCTAAATCCCCTAAATTTTCTGTCTGGTTGTGCGCTGTTGCTTATTCGTATCTATGCTGCTCGTCACCTTGATATATCTGGAGATAATATAGGTCGAGATGACATGGATTAGCCTGCTATCGAGGGATGTTCTATGTGTATTTGCTGGCATAAATCTTTCCACACGCGCGGGACGCACTCTTCCGAAAGGCTTGGCATACCAACTTCGATGTCCCAAGGGATTGTCCCAAACTTTCCTGAGTATCTAATGAATACCTACCTGATTTGGTAATCATGGTGGTTCTTGACTTCCTATGGATAGGTGTCCTCATCCAATGCTTTAAATACTCGAGATACTCCTGTTTCTTTCTCTTTCCTCACTCCCCACTACACTAGTCTTATCTTTCTTTCCCGCTGTCCTTGCCTGATTCTGATGTCCTCGGAAAGGGCCTTACATACACCTATTGCCCCTCCCGCACCTACGCCTGCTCCTCCGGGAGACCACAGAAAACGTCGACGGAACAGGACAACGCAGTCATGCTTGAATTGTCATGCCTCCAAGAGGATGGTACGCCAGATTTCTTCCTCCCTTTGATACGTAAACTTGACACGCTGGCTAGTGCGATCGCAAAAGACCTGCGTGTCAGCGTTGTACAACGCTTGGATTGGTAAGGATGCATGATAACGCCTACTGATTACGATCTAATCGTCCTTATAGACGGGGCTTTGTGTGTACGAAGTCGATGACCCCAGCCAAAGGTCAGTCTAATGTTCTGGACAAATCTTTGCTTAATAAGAGGACCTATGTAGGAACACCTTCACAGACGAGAAGGCGCTTCTACGCAAGCGCGTTGCAGAACTGGAAGGCGTCATTAGAGAGGTAAATGATGACTCGATAACAACTTCAGGACCGTTTTTTATGCCGTCGTAGATGAAGAACAAACCCCACCCCCGTTGGGCCCAGAAACCTCCAGGGGATTGCGCTCAAGATCAACAGTCCATCGATAATGATCCTACCCTCGATTTCAATTCAACCGATCCTTATATTGGAGAGAACTGCGGAAACAAAGCGGTGTCTGATCATGCGCTTTCTGTCCCTGCGAATACCGTCCAGCTCGATGGACCCAGCATCCAACTTACTCCAATCGCATCATCGCCTGAAGCTTTAAATGCCTCAGATAGCCCCGTAACTCCGCAGGACCCACATTTTCTATGCACTTTCAATCTTCCGACACCTCCGAGCTGTTCTTTAAATTCAAGTCCCGCGCATAACGATAGAATGCTACCACAGGTGGTTGTCAATGACTGCCAGGTACTGAAACCCTCGGTCTTCAACAGCGTTGACAGTCTCCTCGCGAGTGCGTGTCTGGAGCCTTCTGGCTTTGAAGACGGAATTTACGGTCACATGCTAGACCACATCTTACGAGCGGACCAAGCGAATACAATCGGCATGTGTAACCGCAATGTGTCTTGTTTGCAAGATAGCATCACCTGTGGTTGTGTCAATAATGCCGCCGTGTACAATAGCCTGCTTGAGCTGTCTGTAAGACTACGTAAAGCGGTCGACTCTCTTGGCAGAGTTTCCGATCACAACACCAGGACATTTGGATCCGAATGCCAACTGTTCAAGAGAATTCGTGACCTGGACAAACTCACCTCGTAAGTTGACTGCTTTGCTCGATCGAGAATTCTGGTATCTGATAATCCACGGTTTCCAGATCCACCCTCGGAAATACTCCATGTCCTACAGATCGCGAAGCGAACGGCGACTCGTACCTCCCTCCGCTTTCGGCGGAGTTTATGCCTACCACCATCTCCCCGAATTGTCTGACCAATATCCAACATTGGGAACCTGCTGTCAACCATCCTCCGATCTCAGGAACCTGTAGTGACGATTCATTCATGTCGTGGGATGCAGCTTCGCGAGAGAATTGGCCTCATGTTGCAAGGCATTGACGACATCTGATCTCTTTCATATATATTTCTATTGTTTCATGGGTGGAATCCATTTCCCGTGCTAGAATAATGGTGTCTTCTGTTTATCTGCTGATCTTGTTTCCGATGTAAAACACCACACCATCGTATCTTCAAGAACGTTTCTGCTCTTCAAATCTGCTAATGAGCTAATAATGTACTTGCGGTAGAGACGGTAAAGAGATAAACTGTAGGATGTTTCCGATTGCGCCCTAGCTCAAACTCAGCCGCTCTTTGATGCCAAGTATTCCAGGAACAAATCTTATACTGACATCTGCCATGAGCCTACTATGACATGGATGCAAGGAACCGCTCCGATAGTTCTGTAGCAGTCACGTCGGTCTCACTCGTCCTTCTACGAATCAAACAATAGGATGGCAGTAATTATCTCAGCCAGTCACCGGATGCCATATACAGAAGAAATAAACAACGCTCTTCTCGGAATGTTACGGCCAGGGGTTCCTAGAAGCGCACTCTGGGTCCCGCTTGCGCACAAATGTTCCCATGAATTTGACTGATAGCCATCAAGATGCACGCAGTACAGAAGACTCTGGATAAATTACAACTGGATCCGAGGATGCGACAAACAACGCCACCGGCCGTAGTGCGCTTCACATCTACTCTTCAAAAGCAACAAGGAACAAGCGACTGCTGTAATTATAAATCAGACGAGCCAGGAGACGATCTGAACTTAGAAATGGGGATCTCTTGAATGCTTGAATTAGAAACACGCCTCGAAATACGACTCAGAAAAATCTCAGCAAACGAGTAGTAATTAGAGCCTCTTGAAGAACGAGATCACTCAGGAGCAATATAGTCCGAACTGTGATTATTTCGCTTGTCTATATCCCCGCAAGGAGCAGACACCGAAATTATCAATCTGCCGTTTCGCCCTTTCGGCCTCTTTGTCTTTCAATTCAAGGAAAAATTATCTGAATGAAAACTTTATTCGCGTCTTGCCACGATACGCTGTCTCTCTTATCGGCATGAGAAAGGCCAAGGCAATGCGAACAGGTGCGATCTCTACGGAGTTGGGTCCGAATATGAACCGCGGTGGTCGCTCAGCCGTATTGAACACTCCACCGAGAACAGCAGAGAACTTCAGAAGGGCATGATGAATTCATGAAATAGTGGCTGGTGGGGAAGAAGGCATTGCTGCCGGAGCCAAGCTCAATTCCACATGTCCGACTCATGAAAGAAACGGAGAGGAGTAAATAGTTATCCGCCAGTTCATCGTCCCCGATCCCTCTACAAAGGAGAATGCGCTCTTCGTGGGGCTTCTTCTTCTGAATGCAGCATCTACAGCATGCCGTGTCAATGAAAACAGATTACGGACGGCTCCTCTGGTCTGCACCACAAACAAGTTCCCCCGAGCACACCACAGGTAAAGGCCGCTTTCTAAATATTGGATGTACGAGGTATGATGTCGCAATGTCGGTTAACATGAACCGCCCGAAGAATCTGACGAGGCAAGGACTGATCCAGGTTCATCCTACGTTAATAAAGTGACTGGACTTTTTAGACAAGAAACATCCGTATGAGCACCCGTTAGGTATAGTGAAACCTCCGATGGCCAAGGCATGACGAGAGCATCGAAGCAAGCAAATTCATGATCGTCCATTGGTCGGCGTTTTAACAACCTGTAAGCAACAAATCTCGAAAGTTTAAGATGGGAGGCTAGTAAAAAGTAACCACCCTCGTACCAATGATGGCACACGTATCGCTCAGCGCTCTTCAATGAGCGTAAGTCAAATGGGTAGATTATACTCCGTTCTGTGGTCTTCCTACGAAAAGGATATGTACGCGTACGTGAGGAAGCCGCCCTAGACGCTATCGTCAAGGCCGAATTCAAGGTGTCTAGCATGTGCCCGCCGTCGGGCTCTTTGTGATGTCTTTATCTCGAAGGGAACTGTCCAGTTTGTCTGATTGAGGGCGCACAACACTACTACTATGAATATTATCCGAATAAAAAAGTCTGGAATGGAATGCCGGGACGTTCTAGAATTTAGAGTTCACTCACGGGATCTGATGACTAATCGCGTATTGATTTTCCCTGCCTGGAAGTCGTCTTGCGCCAAACAACTTGAACTACGACAACGACGACAGTCTTCGAGTGAAAATCCGGGTTAATACTATCATGGCTTCCCATTTGGTAGGTTGCTATGTTCTCTGCATCGAAAATATACTAAATCTACTATCAGGCAAACATCTTTGGTACGGAACAAGACCGCGTGAACTGCTCATTCTATTACAAAGTATGTGATTTCTCGTGGCTTTGACCGCGTTACAGTGCTGACGGACTTTAAGATTGGTGCTTGTAGGCACGGTGATCGTTGCTCGCGAAAGCACATTCGTCCTCCGTTTTCTCAGACGATTCTACTTCCGAACGTCTACCACAATCCTGCACACGACCCTGTTTGCCAGTTGTCCGAGAAGGAGCTCCAGGAAGGCTTCGATGCCGTATACGAAGATCTTTACTGCGAACTGACGAAGTTTGGGCATCTTCTGGAGCTGCATGTGAGTACTCGGAATTTTTTCTTCGACCGGGCATTGCATATTGATATCGAAATAGGTATGTGACAATGTTGGTGACCACTTAATCGGCAATGTGTACGCCAGATACGAATGGGAGGCGGAAGCGCAGGCCGCCGTCGATAATCTGAATGATCGCTGGTATGCCGGTGCGTATTGCATGTTCACTTCTTCCTCGTTCTTGTTACTAACGGTCGTCACTAGGCCGACCTCTGTACGCCGAGCTTTCACCAGTTACAGACTTCCGGGAAGCTTGCTGTCGGCAGAATGAAAATGGAGAATGCAACCGAGGCGGCTTCTGCAACTTCATGCACCTACGTCTGCCGTCACCGGAACTGGCTAGGCAACTACGTCACGGCCAGAAGCTGGAGCGGAGGGTGAATCCACAGAAGGCAATTGGCGGAGGAGGCGGTTGGGAGCCTGGGAAACGAGTTGGCAAAGACCGAAGTGCAAGTCCTGGTAGAAGAGGCAGAGATGTTGGAGAAGATAGGTGGACTCGCAAGTAAGTACCCGGCAGAAGCATTGGACTCATCGGCATTGACTGAGGTTTTACATCTCCTACACAGGAAATGATCAGTACTCTATAGTGTGGCTTATTTATCGTTTTGGGTTGTTCTTCATGTTAGAGTGGCGAACAATATAATACTATAACCATTTATTGGCTGCAACGTGACTATCTTTTTATACCGCGGAGTTGATTCGGTCATTCTGCATGACTTAGTCTCGAGATCATCGGCGCCTGGCGTGGTCATGAGCTTTTGTAGCAGCTTCCACGGAGGTTCACCGAAGGGAATTCACAGGAATTTCAACAAAATTAGATGTAGGAACACTTGTCCAGCCCTGGCAAACAAATGTAAGATCTACAGTAGAGAAAGCAACGGAGATATTCTGATGCGTTGTCCCATTAGAAGGTGTGCACTGTTAACCTCTGTCTGTTAGACATTATCTGGATTCTGACTAAATTATTGCCGCCTGACAATTCGGGCTTGTGGTTGCATATTTTGTTGCACCGATAGCCTTCAACGATCGGCATGAAGTCTTTAAGATCGTCAATTCATTTATCAGAGTCTGGCTGCCGAAATTCCAGCTTAATTCTACGATAGCAGACGGCTCTCGTCTCATACATTCAGGTTTTTGCGAACGTCAGAATTTCGAAGTGCTGGTCAAACTAGCCAACCACGACAGTCACCACGTCCGCCGTCTTTGAGTAGCTGAGGCCATTGCACTATGAACCTGTAGGCCCGAGAAGACGGTGCAAAGTCAGGATCGTTGCGAGGTTCGGACATTTGACCCACCTATCTACGAACGGCCGAAGGAGTTTTCCGGATAATGACAGAGAATTTACCCGTGCAAAGGATTCGACGTAGACAATCCTTGGAGTGGGCATGCCAAAGAACTAAGTCGTGTGTGTACTATTCGTCTCAAGAACCATTCAGAAGAAAGAATCATAGCTCACTTTCGCGACGTATAGGGCGACGCAAAGAATAAAGCAGGTTCCTGGTCCATTCAGGAGCAAAATGTCCGAAAAGGGTCCCTTTGAGGCGAAATAGAATTGTATCAAGTATTTTAGGACCGATACTAAAGACCATACGGCGGTGGGAGGAGTGCTTATCAACGATTGGTGTACTCGGCGAGCGCGAGGGATCACCATAACCTCGTAAGATTTTGCAAGTCCTGCCAACTTGAGCAGAATGGCCGGTTCAGAAGAGGACGATGAAGCTGATGTGATGGTCTTACTTTTTGCCGTTTGGCTATTTCTGTCTCGAGCTCCCTGGCTTTCTGGGCGCTCAAGTCATCTCCTTCGCTAATTATATATTTTCGAGGTGTATAGCGCGAGAAATCTAATGCAGATATGAGTGCTAAGATTTCACTTGTGTGGCCACCTATAAACTGATCAATATTGTTCAGTTACGAGTATGATTATCAAAAGTAATAACCTGAGCCAAGGAAGACAGCAAGGCAACACGTGCCCGACGCGTCTCTCCGTCCCGTCGATCGTTTCTTCACGTTTGATTTGGGAACTACGGTATATACTCGGAAGGCAACCAGTCCAAAGACCACGGAAGAGCAGAGTAAGAGCCAAAAGAATGACACCATACTGTTTTTGCTCAAGCAAATGGGGTTGGAGGGTTAAGATTCATAGTAGTTGAAATTCAAACAGCCAAGAAAGTGGCAAGTCAATCTTGCTAACTTTTTGAACCCCGACGTCGGAAGTTAAAAGTGTACCTTGGTACCAGCCGCAGATCTGTGGTTCCTACCAGAAGCCCTGGATAAATGTGCACACGCCCGTATGCTCTGTAGCCTATCATATTTCAAATTTCTCCATCCGTTTGCTCGCTTGTATTGAGTTAAATTTGGAGGATTCGATGGTTAACATTGTTGCCTGGACACTTTATACTTCTTCCGGTTCAGGTCCTTCCCTCTTCATTAATCTTTCTTCTTCCTCTTCAGTGCACACTCTTACTACGTAGTAACCGCACTTAATTATAGTGCTCATAATCGAGTTCTTTGACTCCTAAAAAGTGTACAATCCGAGCTGTAAGATTAGATATGTATGCAGACACATTGTCCATACGTTACAAAGTACTCAAAGCTGAACTTATCTGAAAATTTGTCCCATAATCCAGCCAACAGTCCTTCGATTATATCAGTCGTGCGGATGTATTTACGGATGAAAACTCTCATGTTTCCAAGTATACACCATCTTCGCTCGCTAGATACTGCGATCTGTGGCGTCGACAGAGAACTGACGCCGTGACGCATTTTTAAGAACACGCCGAAAAAATGAGTCCTCACCTTAATTGAGCCTCCAACTGAGCAGCGGGTGCAGGAATGCAATGCATCTGACCTCTCGGAATCTTCCCTTTATCCTGGATACAGAAACGCCAATCTTCATTATCCGCGAAGATCAGGGTGTATGTCTTGGATCCCACAGTGCTAAGGATCAAGAATTCGTCGAAAGGCAGCCACATGTCAATGGCTGAATTAGACGGGCTCCCGCGAACCTATGCAGTAGACATCATTTATTAAAACAGCATCTCAAATTACAATCATGAGGATACTGATGATAACATAGCCTCTTTTCCGAGGTGATCTCTAAATTGTCAAGCGTATAGAGCAGTCTATCCGGAATGGTCAGTCATGCAACAGAAGAGAATCTACCATCAAATACACTGTAAACTGAATACAGGGCGTTCTTTTTTCTTTCGCCTCCACCAAAAAACGTAACCGAATTATGTTACGCGCTAACCTCACTTCCCTCCGCGAGCCTTATTTCCGGTATTAGAACCTGACTGCGTAGTGGATCCCCTGCTAGAAGTGCTCTGACCTGTAGCATCTGGTGATGTCTGCGTCTGTCCCGAGTTCTGTCCGGTCCCATTCGTTACACCGCTCATCTTCACAAGGCTGCTCAGCAAAATAGCCAAGCCACTCATCTGCGGAGGCTGCAAGAGAGCAGCATTGATCTCGAGACTGAGCATCGTTCCATTATTCGAGGTACCCAGAAGTACGGCTGGCGGGTGAGTACTCGAGTCTGCAGGAAGTGAAGCTTTTGGTACGGGTAGGATCCCGAGCGACTGAAGCGCCGGCAACGATGTAACAGGAAGTTGTAAAGGTATTGCGACGGGTGGAGGGCGTGTGACCGCAGAACCGGAAACTGACGGTGCGGGAGTTTGGTTGCCGGATAAATTGGATGTTGCGGTCGGCGTCTGATGCTGGCCAGCAACACCGGACTGGAAGGAAGAGACGCCGGGAATGGACGAAGAATTGGTCTTCATCGGGGTGCTGTATCTCATGCCGGGAATAAATGAAGGATTATAAGGATACGTATAAGAGCTGTAATAGTTTGAGTAGCCCGCAGCAGATGTACCGTTGAACGTAGGGGCTGCGTAGCCGTAATACGGGGTCGTTGAGTTGGTGGCATTGATAGAAGCGGTACTTGTCATTGAAGTTGTTGCACGATTTGCCGCGGCCTTCGCCATCCTCTGTGCGCGAAGGATTTTGTCTAGTTCAGAACGAACGTCGGATAATTCACGTTCTAATGCTGCCTTCTCCGAGTGCTCTGTTTCTAGCGTCATGCGTTCGACCAAGATTGCCTGATCATGGGGAATGGTTGACTAGGAGAAAGAATGAGTCAGATTGACAAAATCAAAAAATGCTGGACTGAGACGAAGAAAACAGTGTCACTTACTTGACCAGGTCTTAACCGTGTTCTCCTCATGCGCTGCTCCAATGCTCTATACCGTTTGTGGCACTCCAGCGCAAACTTCGATTCTGCTACCACTCAGTACGTTGTTTTAGGAACACACAGAATGAATCTCACCTTGAATTTCTTCACGCAGTAATTCCACTTCACTGGCCTTAGCCTTGCCCTTCGACCCTCGCATCTTATCAAGATCATGACGGGGATGCTGGTAGATATGGTAGGGCAATAAGCGCTGAACGACATCCATCTCATTCTGAAAGGGCGTGTCCGTATCCGGATATTGTGTCAAAATCTGGTCGAGTTCCAAGTTCGCGGACACACTAGTTATCGAGCTTGGGTCAATACTCGGAAGTGATGGATGAGAAGAATAGCATACGATGCAGCGATCTCATCCTTTATCTCTTCCTCTTCCTTGTCCAATTTTCGTTTCTTCCTCCCAACACCGTTGACCTTGGGCCGCCCGTTCGCTACATCGTGTCGTGTTTGCGGAGCATCTAGGGTTGTTGTGATAGTCGGAGTCGTCGAAGAATTCGTCTGGTTTCCTTTCGAATCCACTACCGATTTTGCCGCGTATGTTTGTGGTGTAGCCAGATTTTGTATCTTGAAAGACCATGTCGGTTTGCGCGATGTGCTGGAAGATGGCAAAGCCGCTTCGCTCGACATTATTCTCTGGTTGCTTGCCTTGGTCACGTCCAACTGCCATGTTTAGGCTCGTAATCAACCGTGTCGGTCACGTGATATCCGTCACAGTTTAAAGTTGTGTATCGTGAAAAGGCGAGTTTACAGAGTTTGGATACATGTGTATATAAAAAAGGGGGTTTTTAAAGTAATAGCAGAGAAAAAAAGTTCCATGAGTGAGAAGGGTAACCCGTCTGCGTCATGGAGGAAAAACCCCTGAGGTGGTTCGAAGATTGTTTTGAAAAAGCGGCAGTGTGTCTCTTCGGACTGGTTGAACACTGCTGCCGGATCGAGTGGCAGGCGGTGGAGGAGGAGTGCCTCGTACCTAATGTCGCGGTAGAGGACGCACTCAGTAATGCGGTGGGTAACGGTATCGGGTTTATGGCAGCGGGTACATCTGGGTGACGGGCGGAGGCCAATGCAATGAAAAGTGAAATTTGTCGCGGCGACATTTACCATGGCTTGGAGATGTGCGGTTAATTCGATCAAATAAGCACCACATAAAATTAACCAAACCACAAAAAACTTTAAGGGTCATAAATAGACATTACTTCGCAAATGATACTACATACTGTTTGAGACAGATACCAAATTTACAACCTGTACTATTCTTGTACGAGAGAAACCCCGAAGCTCCCGAAGCAGAATCAATCCAGTTGCTTGCTGAATAGTTTTACGAGGCCTTTCATGATCTCTTCAATGGGCAAAGTCGCATATTCATGGACATACTGAGGTAGCGACTCTTCGAGATTGAAACCGGCTTTCTTGGTGAAGAAAGGATGCATGACGTCTGGCGTGGCTTCTCCAAGTTGCTTGACCGTCAACCGTTCAATCCTTCGCGATCGGGAAATGAAAGTCATTTCCTGTGACTTCTTTGCTGGGGAATCTTGCGGAATGGGCTTGCTTGAGGGTTCGCCTGAAGTAGGCGGTGCTTGCACGGTATTAAATTCAGGACTGGTACGACCAGCTGGCTTCGTCGTGCCAGGCAAACCGAACTTCGGAGTTGCGAGCACTATGGGAATGCTTTGCCCCTTACTCGGCGTGGTGACAATTACTGATTCTACCGATCTGGATCGGACAGGCGATGCGGGTCGACTCGACTGGCGGCTTGAAGGCGAACTTCCAGGAGGCGAATAACCATCATCGTTTTCGAATGTAAAAGGTGACGAATTAGCGTCTGGACTGGCAAGTCTAGGTGGAGATGTTGCCGCGGGAGTAAGATTTGCAGTCTTCGACTCGATAGCTTCATGTGCGCGCCGCAGTTCCCTAGTAAATGTCTTACGCAGAACAGTGAGCCAGCTATAGAGTCGGATGTTCAGCGAAATATGTATATCCTCTCCTCTATGCCCGTCCCGATGTGTGAACTTGCTGGAAAAATCGTAAGGCAGAAGCCTCGTGCCATCTTGCATTTGTTCATCGGTGACCATTCGCATGTCCATTGCTGGCAAAGAAAAAATGACGTTCTCGGTGCCTGAAAAGCTACGGCCACCAGTTGTTAGGACGTCAAATTCCTTGTCGGACAAGCGAGGATCGAATCCCTGCTTCAAGAGCTGAGAAATTGATAAATGGGAGAGAGATAGTTGGAGATCTCTGTGCGCAGGCAAATTGACCTGATGTACTATTCGATCTAGTTGAGACATTACGTTCCGTCCGATTACGCGGGCCACCTCAGTGTCTCCTTGAGATCTAGGTAGTACGACGAAAATCAACTCGTCGAGTCGCAGTCCCATATGCTGATTAATCACGTATGAGAGAGACTCAGTCTCCTTCAGTTTTGATCTGGCCGATCGGAACATGGCATTTGCAACTTCGGACAATGCGTTCTCTGGCTTTGGAAGTCGTGTCGAGCGGAATGCAGACGATTCTCGACTTGCTCCATCCCGTTGCGCCTCGAGGCTTGACCTGAATTTTCCCGCATACATCATGAGTTTCGGTATCGCCATGATAGTCATCATGGCAATGACCTTAGTCCCAGAGACAGAGGAGTAGAGATGCAGCTGTCGATTTTCCACCCCATCCGAAGAGGAATCAACGGTCCAATCGTCATATATCCTCGCTTCTAGGGGGTCAGCTCTGCAAGATTTCTATGAGTTCAATGAACGATGGAAAGAAGGCCAAACAATGCCCACCGGTACTGCAGCAACCATAGCCAGTCTGATTGCAGTTGTATGTCCAGTGTGCCGCTTGTCAAGTTGAGTTCAAGAATACGGATAAGTGGCTGCTTGTCAACTCCAGAAACTTGTCGCATTCGGACTGTTCGGAACACGAAGTCTGGCATACTCAGGCGGCCGGAAAGATTTCCTCTTGCTTGCATGTCGACTCTCGCAAAAGATACAAATAATTCGGAACGAGTCGATGTCAGCCGGATGCGATTGAGTGCTTTCCGTAGATCAAGCGTGACGCTGCATATAGATTGACCTAAGTCTACCTCCAGCGCAATGCGTCGTACATGAATTACAATGGCTGTATCAAACCCTTGCTTTGGAGATTGTTCAAAGGAGGATACCGCGCTGAGCCTACTAGGCGAAATGGCACTTTCCGAAGAATCCCCTTTGATGACGGGAATATGGTCGAGCCATACGGCTTTAAAACATAGCAAGTCTTGAAAACGAGAGAAGCGTAGTCCTCCAGAGAGCTCTGTGTCGACGACCACAGAGATAGAGTTGACAAAGTGTCCCGTTGCCAAGGTAGATTTGGAGAAATTGATCGAGAATATGAGGTTCCGTGCATCGAAGTGAGCAGAATCATCTGATAGAAAGCCGTGCTTTAAGCTCACTGAGAGCCCCTCGATACTGGCAGATATTGACACGCCTTTCGCTCCAGGCCCGATATTGAGGATAAATCCCCCACTCTCCCAAGTGATCCCTGCAATCACGTTAACATCTGGTCTGCAAGTGAGTTCTAGGCGGGATTTGTCGATGCGTAGGCTAACAAAGACTTGGAGACCAGAGACCATTGGCTCCTCCAATCTGGGACCCCCTGCATCTGATTCCCCTATGGTAAATGTTGATATAGAATGACGTATGCTGAAAGGAGGCCGAGGTAGAACGCGCGAAGCTTGCTTCATTCGATCCTCAACGTTTCGAATGACACCCGATACGAACGACAGAACAAGAGGTCGGAGAGCATTACGACTCGAATGGACGGTGCTCCTGATAAAAACGACAGGAGTTCGTATATTTCGAGCAGTCGCCATGGAAAGCGCGCGGACGTCTGCACTGTACTCCACGGATACAGATAATTCGGGGAGCCTGAATATCTCTGCGTCGGAGTCCAGTATTTGATAGGTGTTGCCAGGCCAATCAGGCGATATGGATGAGAATGTTGACGAGTCCTTTGAGGTGCAATGCATTCGGACTGTCCCACTCATGAACTGCAATGATGTTTCAATCTTCGACGTGATGGTATTTCTCCTGGATTCCTCGACGCTGGCCTTCTGAGTGGCGACAACTGGGCTGTCTTCGACTGCAGAATGTGGCAACCCTATAGCCAATTGCTCCATCCGCTGTTTACCGTGACGATAAGCATCGGCGACAGAGAAAACATACGAGGTAATGGAAGGATCGAGGTCCAAGATAAAGCCACTGATGCTCGCCGAAGCGAACACATGCCTTGCGGATGATGACGTGTCTGTTCGCACTCTTGCTGTCATCCTTGGGTACAGCATCTGATTTAAAGTATGATGCCTCCTTGCGCAAAAGTCGTCGGGGTTCGATGGATCAAATCTAGAGGGAAATGGTTCAAGATCGAAGTCTCAGACACCCTGGACTCCACGGACCTTGACACGAACTGGAGACAAAAGTCCTCCATGAAAGCATCACCCGATTCTCCTTTCTGGGTCTCAAATTTGAAAGACTTGATACTCAGAAGAAGCGCCTTCGTAGTGAGTATGTTATCCGACCCTGAACTTGACCCCCGCCTTCGTTCGAGGTCCAAGGGAAAGACTGCGCCGAAGTTTGCCATCGAAATTAAGAACGAAGAATTGTCAAAGAAGCGTTCCCGCTTATCCACGGAAGATTTTCGTGGATTCAAATTGAACGTTTTCATGACCTTCATCGCTTTCTCCTTGAATTCTCTCAATCCCTCGGCTCGTCGTTCTTTTCTGAGCATGATTTCGCTCTAGAATAACATACAATTTTAATGGAGCAATAAGATACCTATTTCAAAAGCCACCTGCCTGCAAATGATCCGCGAAATCACCGATCATACCCATAAGATGAGCCTGTAGGATGGCATGAAGCTTTGTTACGTTTATTCTGACATGACGATGTCGATCTTTCAAAGTGGTATGATTGTTGACCTGAAAGTCCACTGAAACTAGCACTGGCAACTGGCTTCGGTCAACTTCAGCGAGTTTCTGTCTCGATAGGGCTCTTGGAGAGAGATACAGTGCCAAATCGGAGAAATTGACGTGCCAATGTGGCGAGCCCTTATTTGTGATCATCGCATCAATGTCCACGCACTCCAGAAATTGTGTAGATGAAAGCCCCTGTAACCCAATTTTAAAGCCTTCGAATTTCGCGGTGATGTAGAAGGGCAGATCGATCTCCCTAGAGGATGACTTGGAACTGGCGGAACCGGGCAGTTTCTTTCTGGCATCTTCCAAAATATGGAGCAGGTCATTGAAATCCTGCCCGAATTTCTGCTGGACAGATAGTATAACGTCCCAATGAGATGGTTTGATCTTCGTCTCCAGGAACCCAACGGAAATCAGGAATCCACTGCGCTCCGAGCTGAATGATCCAGAAGCGCTAATTGAGGGTAGATCCAGAACGATCTTCGGGACTCTCTGAGTAGAAGCATCCGCGGAAGTAGATGTCAGTCTAATGACTTGTGAGGCAAGCTGCAGACCGCAACTTCGAGCCACGCTTTTCCTTCCAGACCTATCCATAAGATACCCGATGACTCCATATACAGTCCAAGCCAGCCACGTCCCATGCATTACTTGCAGAATCACTGATGCCGCGGATAGAGAAAAACTGAGGTGAATTCCGAGTCGCTTCTTTTCGGCTACGTGACGCGATTGTCGCTCTGGCGATTGCTTGATTTCACTAAACAAAGATCTAAGCATAGCTTCGAGCCCCACCAGGTAATCCTGCCTCCATTGTTCAACAAACTTATATAGTCTGATCGCGCTTTTCGGGACAGTTAATTCCAATGAAGTCGCGTGCAGAGTCCCTCGTAAATTCGATCCGTGAGGAGTATGGTTCTGGTATAAGAGACAACAGGCGCCGCCAACCACCGTGATGCTGGCAAGGGTGTCCATATATTTATCCGAGAAGCTCCTTGTCCTGGCTTTTACCGTAAGATCGCGGAAGCCTGCCGTGTAGCTGGTAGCTACGTCAAGCGAAGAGATGTCTAAAGGTTGCGTGAGGTGACCTAAAAAACATGAAGAGCAATGCCTCGATGTAACTTCGAACACGAGATTTTCTGCCGCAGCTTCAACAAGCATGTGGTTGAGAGACAGGCGGACATCGCAAACGTTGACTTTGTTATCGAGTATGCCGCTCAAAGGAGACCTCGACGCGGACGCGGGTACAGGATCACCCACGCCGCTGGAATCGGGCTGAGGTGATAGGATTCTTGAGACGTGCACAGCGTTTTGCAGGAACCCTATGACGTTCGGAAATATCGTGACTTGTATAGAGTCAATGTCAAGATTAAGTATGGCAGTAATAGTACCATAGTCCACATAGTCTGACGTTGGTCGGAAGCTTCTTATCGTGGAGGAATATGGGGAAATGCTGGCAGCCTCGAATAATAGTCGCCTTCTCAGCAAATCCCCCCGAAAACGTATCTCGCGTATGACCAAGGAGCTTTGAGGTAGATCATCGCAAGTAATACATAAGCGTATGGAGTTGGCTTCGAAATTTCCCAGCCTCAATGGTCTGTTATCGTTTGTCTTGGCGGTAGCTGTCCCGTCTCTGATCTCCTCAAACAACAACGCCTCGATCAATTCGACCCTAACAAGGGGTATTGCTTCTTCCATAGCCCAAGGAATGCGTCGGCTTTGTAGCGTTCTATCTATCTCTTCCGCCGCCGGTGACGACCGCAAGTCATGGTGTAATGCTGCGTATTCCTCCTTTGATAAACTTGACAAGGAATGCCGGAGGTGAAACAGGAGTTTCCAGCTGTTGTCTCCGCGAAGCTGGTGTGGGCGTCCACTTTGCACGAAGAAAGCGGGTTGAACGGAGGACAAAGGGTCCTTTGACATGGCGGATGTAGTACGAGTGAGAATCGAAGATACCAGCTGCTTCCGTCTAAATCTTGCTAACGAAGAGGAAACCCTTTGCGCAGCCAGAAGTTTCTTTACCGGAGTTTCCAAAGTCTTGACGGCAATAATCGCTACCTGCGGCGCAGTTTGGAAGAGCTTGAGCTCGGACGTGTCATACGACACTTGGGCTCGGGCCTTTGTGAGTGCCAGGGAGAGATGATTAACGTCAAGTTCAAGGGCCAGAGAAGGACAACGAGTTTCGCATTTAGTATGCATGCCCGAAGTGCTTAGTGTTCCAAGCGAGCCAGCGACACGACGGAAATTAGCTTTGCCGTAGTCAATTGAGGCGCCAGGTTTATTGGATGGGGAAAAGCCAAGGAGAATTTGAGCTTCCCATAAGCCAATCCGGCTCGCGATAAAGCCGTGATAGTCTTCGCTCAACGGTACCCCACCCGGTCGAACCTTCATCAAGTCTGCAGCCTCATGTATGGCACAGAGCTTCACACAATGAAGCCGAACGTCATACACGGAGATAGGTGTTTCTGTTACCGCGGCTATCCGTTCAAGCATCAGCTCGTCCAGTCGCAATTCCGGACTAAGCTCCTGTAGACGCCAATGAGTACTAAAGCTATTCTGAGTAAAGGGAAACACATGCATTGTATTCGCGTTGTTCCAGTATCTCCTGTACCGTCACGAGGCATGACGCAGCGACAAATATCCCCGTACCCTCTAGCTTTATACGTATGTACTTCCTGCTTTGGGCATCTGTTCTTTCAGCGCCTGATAGACCTGGGTGGAAAACTGGAAGTACACCAGGCGCATCGATCGATGAAGACGAAGCCTTATCAGAGAAAATTTCCGATTGGAGGGCCGAGTTCTATGCGCATCACATTAGAAAAGTGATTTTCCTCCGATACCGCATTACGTACCTTTCCGGCCACAAAGCCAGTGCGGCAATCCAAACCTGAGAATGCATGGCGTAACTGAATCTTCCTGCAGAACGGCAAATAGGGTACATGGAAGTCGGTTCCGTCATCTACACCAAGCTCAAAATAGTCACTCCAAGAATCGTCCGAATCAACACTATCGGTTTCATCGGATTCATCAAGGGGAGATGAGCTATAGTCATCTTCCATTCCTTTTACCCTCTCGGAAAGCGATGCCGTGCAATGAGGACGCGAGTTACTGTCCGGTATGAAGTAATTAACCACATAAAAAAATTGAGAACTCACGCAAGCCTCTTATCTCGATCAGCTTCCGACAAAAGACGTTCGTCGTCAGATTCAGATTCACTGAAGAGTTCCAGTAATGGTAACTGGCTGCCAAATGATACAGCGGCGGATTGAGACCTTGCTTGCTTTCCCGGCGGAGACACGCGCGGAACGCGAATACTTTGCAAGTAAATGTCATTTGGCCATTTTCCTGACCCTGTGAAGTCATCAGTGAACACTAATCTTCCTTCTTAAGTTCCGTTGCCTTACCGACTTGGTCCTTGAATAACGATGCGAAGCGATGCGTCTCTGCATCTTGCTCCCGCAGAAACGATTTCTGTAGTTCAGCATCATCACGCCAACCTCTCGGCGCCAGGTATAATTCCGTTGAAAAACCTGTCCGAATCCTTCCCGCTTCCATCCAATACTTCGCAGAGGTGGGAGATACGAGAAACTGGATCTCAATCACGGGAGCAACTACGCTGATCAACTTCCTATAAGAAGCTGCAGCAATGTTGTTATAAGCAAATCGGAGACCGTCCATTAGACAGATGCGAATTATAGCTGGCACAGCTTGCCATGAAACGTCAAGACTGTCGAGATTGATATTCCAAAAGGTAGCTGAGGACAGTTTCTCGTTTCAGCTACTTTTCGGACTCATACATGGGGAAATCGTACCATCGCGCTCCGCTGGAATCATGTAGTCCGATGAAGGAGCATTGAAAGGATCAATAAATCCATTCACAAAAGATTTCCCAGCTGCTATCAAAGTCTGAATTTCTGTAGTTTTCAAGGAGCCCTTCACATCACCAAGAGAAATTTTCCATATACAGACGTATGTGGTCGTATGCGGCTGGGGTCCAAACAGACGATTTGCGGTGATATGCATTCCTAGGGAACGCGTTTGATCAAATAAAAATCGCATTCACAACAACAAAAAATACCTGAAATTGATAACTGCCGTTTTGTCCGTATCGGCGCGTGAGACAGCAACAGCCTGTCAAGACAGGAGTCCATGATAGAGAAAGCGACAGGATCCACGTTTAAGGACATTTCTATCGTAGCTGTCATCAGAGGACATTAGGACAGGCAGATAAAGGCAAAATACCCATGGAGAAGTCATGCAAACGGAGTAGAACCTGTACATCCGGAATGGTGAGCACTGCGCATGAGCCGATATCGATTCCTTCTGATTCTTGCGGTGATTTCCCGAAACCGACTATACCAGCAGGAAAGGCAACAGTGACATCTTTCGCCACGACAGACAAGTCAAGGTGGAAGACGTTGTTCTGCTGAACACATGAGAACAGTATGAAGAAGAGGTGTTGCACACTCACTTTCCCAGGCCGATACTTCAGATCAAGCGGATCACCAACTGGGATACCGTTTTCACGTTTACTCAGATACTCTCTGGTCGTAGAATATTGGGTGAAGCTGCCGAAATAATTTTCCCTCAAGACCATAAAGTGGCGAATCAACCATCCGACGAGTTTCAGAGATGGCGTGAGAAGCTATTCAACAACCAATGAGTCCTTACAGCTCAAACCAGGCAACGGCACATGAACGTACTTCCATGTTCAGTTTAAGTCGGTCGACGCAATCCTTTCGGACTTCAGCGTGATATTTGTACGATCCATCCAATCGAAACAACCCTAATTGACCGATGTTTGTCAAGCATTTAACGGCGTGAGGAATGAGCCCGTGAGTGTTCCAACGCGGAAGGGTTACGAGTAGAGCAACATCGGGACAGATGATGTAGAAAGGGACCTCTGTGAATAAAGGTCGGAACGTGTTTGAAGGTATCGAGGCCGTAACTTTGAGCACGTCTCCTCTGAGAGTGAAAAGAACTGAAAGAACTTTAGTCTTGCGATAGGATATACAACATGTTGCACGTACCATTGTCCCTTTCATCCAACGGACGATCAATAATGTTGTGATCGTTTGCATACAGATTAAGTTCGAAATCATTAAGAATTAACTTAAGGCTATAAGTTATAGGCACGTAGGTGTTGAAGTCACTGGGAGGACCAGATGCCCAGTCTTTGCCAAGGTCGGTGAGCATGTTGATGTGGTCACGAATGATGTACAGAGTTGGATGGTCAAGCGAAATGTTAAAGTCCCAGCTACGTTCGGCGTCCCATTCAAGTGGCGATGGTAATAACGATGAAACCTGGGCCAAGCTTGATGAGATGTAATAGAACGCCATCGATCGAATTACGTACCGAGCATGACTCCGCCTGTAATAGTCGAATATCGTTCAGACTAGAAATAACCGACATACTATCCATTTCGATATTCAACCCGGCAGTATAGCCTCGGGTCGTTGCAATCATGGGGACAATATATTTTATGGTCGACTTTTCGCCAAGTCTGACTTGTATTGATGCAGCCTCGCGTTGCTTTCGCAAATGAGTGATGTCGACTACGCCATCCCATTGCCAATTCTACCATAAAATATAAGTAACACAACCTATTTATCCGGGCGCAAACCTACCTTGGATGCTTCTCTGAAGGGAATCAGAATCGTCGTTACGCCTCTGAATTCAAAGAAAAGCTTCAAGCAAGTGCAGGTACGCTCGTCTCCAGGCGAGAGCATAGTCGTCGGTTCGTCGGTTCGAAACATCTGCGGGAAAAAGATACGCTGAATCTGGACTCTTTGGCGATCTGCCCATGGTCCGTAATGGATGCTACCTCCGTGAACGATGACTTCCACACCCCACTCGGGCGGAAAGTCACCATTGCCTATGTCCAGGAACTCCAGTTCCTTCGCTTGTTTCGTAGTGCCACGTGTGTTCCGGTCGAAACCGGCGAGAGGCTTTTGGGGAACAAGTCCAGCTACATCCGCGTAATATACAAGCTCAAGCTCAGGTGTTTCGAGGACTTTTCGGTCTATCGCATATTCCAGCTGGGAGAAATCGGCACCAACATGGGAAGCTTCCTCGTCATTCTTCTTTCCTTTTGCTTTCCGCTTCTGCTCCTTCGCGTATCGATTTCCTCTTGTCTTATAGAATGGAAAGGCCGTCCTACAACGTATCCACAGCTTCTTAAAACTGGTGTACGTAATTGGGACCGCTTTAATGCTAATTGGATGACTGTCAGGCAATATTGGAATATGCATGAAACCAGGCTTAGCGATTACGTACTCTGATCGCAAGAAACATTCGTTAACATCTCTCGCAATATTATACGTACTCTTCCAATAATCAGGATTCTCCACGCAGTTTATTGTAGCGTTTTCGAATTTTATTTGAAGTAGCTGCTTATGATCATCCAACCTCGACCTAGACTGAACAACGCCATAGGTCCCGGAAGCACGCGTGAATTGTGCCATCAGAAGGCTCTCTGTAGTGTGGTTTCCCATAGTAATCGCGCCCTTGACCGCCTCAAAGCTAATAGGCAGTAAATGTTTTGGATCCAGATCCGGAAGTTGACGACGCAACCAAGATGAAAATGTATCGATGAATGAAGGAGCTTGGATCGAAAAGAGGACCCGTCTTCCCGTAGCGTAAAGCGAATCTTGCTCTAAGTTAGATTAATTTATCTCCACAAGTCATTATTACTTACTGCGACTGCGCGTACGTTCATCATCCCGGATAAGGGCTGAGCGGTTTAGGGAGTACGCATTTGATTCCCTGCTCCTCGTCTTAACTCCTGATAGTCCAGGTTTGGATCCGGATAGCTGTGAGAGGATGTTCTCGAATGAAGCCATCCTGTTGTACATGAACCACTCGAATCCTTCCATTGTGATATGTATTCTGCAATGTGGGCCAGCTTTCTTGCCTGAATAAAGCTGCATGAGGTTCCTTCTCAGCTTTCAGTTTCAACTTGCTCGCACCAAGAGTCCGAGAAGCGCCGTCCAAATGCCCGTCCGCCAGATCCTCTTCTTCCGCAACATTCCGTATCCACCATCGCCAGTTCAGTTGCAGCTTTACAATCCGGAACGACTGATTGCTCGAATGATAACGCACGTCACGTAGAATTATTGCTCCAGCTATCAGTGACAGATGAAAAGAACCTGGAGCAGAATAATTATTAATCATTGGCTTCTTGTTCGAAAACGGTCTGCAAGAATAATCACCAAATTCCACCCAGACGGCTGTACGTTCCTGGGTCCATAACGCCAGCCTCAACAGAGCTCCGAGAAAGTACCCAAGGATGCGGTTCCAGAAGAAGAAGTAAATGACCGAACCAACAGAAACTGCTATACAGACTACAAGCAGAACGACCTTCAGCATTTTTTACCACACCGGCTATCGCTTTTAAGAGGTATAGAACGCAGTGTGACGCCCAATGACAATCTGTTCCGAGGCAACCCCTAGCGTAAGAGCATGTTGAGAGTTGAAACTGACGAAACTCGTGAATGATGACACTTTGACAGGACAGGGGAAGTGGTCACGCGTTCACGTGACATCAATGTTGTCGAGGTCGCGTTTTGACTTGAATCGTTCCTATTGGCGGACTACAAGCCTCAGTAAGGACGGCATGCTCAGTACACGGCCCATTTCACGTCTTCAAGATAATGCCGACTATTCTCGAGAAGCAGTAACGAAAACTCCTGGACGGGCTCTAAAGGGACGTACCGGTCTTCAAGAAAACGTCCTTCAGAATGGATCTATGACCGCAAACCCAAGGGAAAAGCGAGTGGGCCTCCAGACGCCGTTTCACCAAGGGCCTAGCAGTATGTTAAGGCTCTACTCAAACAAGTACAAAGACTGATGAATGTAGAGATAATCTTACAAGATGCTCAGAATTCGTCGAAGCTAGCCACCCTCTCCGGCGCGCGCCCACTAGGTGACAAGACACCCAAACCCAACCGCCAGAGTCTTTCGCTTTTCACGCCCGGACCGCGCAATCAAAAGGCGTCAAAACTAGTCCTACCCCATATTCAAGGTGAAAATGATGTTCCCTCTCCTACGCAGCCCCCAAGCTCGTCTCGGACGAAGCTTCGTAATCCGCGACCTAGCAAATGTTTTGAAACCCCGGTTACGAAAGGCGATCACTGGAATGTGAGCGACGTATCTATCCACGAAGGAACGTCTACACTTGGAAAAGTGAATGAGGCTTCTGCCGACGAATTAGACGACGATAGTGAACCCGAGTACATGCCACCTAAGCCGATCGGTAAGTTGAGCCAATATCGTCTGAGTACTATGAACTGATAGGACTCCAGAGCCTCCTTACGAGCCTCCGTTTGAGGTCCCGGACTACAGAGAGGTCGGGCAAACCCTGCTCGAACTTGCACGTTCCTATCCTGTTGACGATTCACCTTACGTTTATCAAGTCGACTCTGAGGATCTTCTGAAAGGCTGCGACTGGCCAACAGAGCAAATGCACCTTGACCTTCCAGCATCTGGTACGTCTAAATGACATCCATGAACATTCTTGCAGGGACTTAGCCACTGACTCAGATGAGGATGAGATTTTTGGACCGCGCATTTCAGGGCGGCAGGCAAATACTCGGACGGCGACTTCGTTTGCGACGACGGGAAAACAACCCGTTTCACGTCCTCCACCATTGAAAGGCACGGCTGTAGCGCGGAAAGTGAACACATCGACCTATTCGTCCCGGCCCGCAACATCGCTTGCCATTAGAGCACCTGACCCGAAACCAGCTGTGTTTGTTTCGCGACCGGGAACCTCGGCATCGAACTCACGACCCTCGGTATCAAGAGGCAACTCGAAATATCAAATACGCGTTGCTCCAAATACCAAGGGCATGGCGGATAAGTCTGACAAGAACAACATACTCGCGTTCCAGATCAGTGATGGGCTCGAACAAGAAGATGACTTCCGTTTTTGCATTTGATGCCGCGCGTGGTAGCGTGATGTTTTGATTTGTTCTTATTCTTTTTGCTATGTCCAGCTTGATTTGTCGATTTCAATGTGGGTGATCGATCATTTGATCCACCAGCTACTATAAATGCAGGACAACTATATAACTAGAATTAAGGTCACTAGCTCTGGAGTCCTCGGTCATATTCAAAATGTCTAGTGAAATCCTATCGTGAAGCCAGTCGGATGGACGGACCTGGGGCGAGCGCTCAACAAGCTTCTCTTCTGGTCATCTGCTTGTTGTTAGAAATTTGCTGATTCTCTAATCACGAGGAACTTCAGATGTTGATTTCAAACCCGATTCAACGTTCCAGCACTGGTTGTTTGGCTTCGCATGACCACTTACGTAAGGATTAATCGCATCCGGACTGAATTGTTCTATTTATAGATCTTGTCCGGCCTTCTGCTCCACGAAGCAAGACTGCATGATCAGATTCTTTCAACTGATGTCTGACGACATTGGCGCTTCTTAGTCTAGATTGGTGATGTGAATCCGGTATAAATGCTGTAAGTCAAGAAGTGACGCCGCTTTCACGAGTTCGGACGTTGATCATGGCTCCGATCAAGTCTCTCAGCATATCTCTTGTGCTATGCTTTCCATTCGTCTGTATTGCGCAGAAATTCAGTCTGTCTGATTTGCAATGGACATTGAAGAATTCGAATGGGTCCATAGTCGTCCCTGCTCAAGTTCCTTCTCAAGCTCATCTTGATCTTGCCAGAGCCGGAATCATCTCGGAACCATTGTTAGGCGCAAATGGTGTGTTTGTCATATTATTTTCGTTTTGATAAGTTGGTCTAATTTCAACACTAGATTTCACTCAGCGATGGGTTGTGGATGAGAATTGGACATATACAGCCAATCTGAGTCCATTTCGTTCAACTCTTTCGGAAGAATCAGCAGAGAAGACCCTCCTCGTCTTCTACGGTCTTGACACAGTCGCAAACATCGTACGTAATTCAAATGTCAGCAAAAAATTTCCATCTGATGATATTTCAGACGCTGCGTGGCCAGCCCATTTCCTGGGTGAACAATCAATTCAGGCAATACGTATACGATGTTTCCGCGGTATTAGGGAGTAATAGCCAAACAGATGATAACAATTTGACAGTTGCGTTCGAGGCTGCGACTACCTACGGCCTGAACGTCAGCGCGAGACCGGACGTCGAATTTGTCGAGGGCGTATCTGTGGTAAATATATCGTTTCAGTCCCACATAACATGTCGGTTCTCAATTCTACTCCCAAGTTTGAGTACCCTGGAGGGCACCCCTATGTCCGAAAGACCGCGTCAGACTTCGGATGGGATTGGGTAAGTTGGTTATGTACGGATTTATATGTCTCGAACTTATAATCAGTCCAGGGCCCTGCTTTTATCCCAACAGGTATATTCAAACCGGCGTATTTCATCACTTTAGGGAAAACAAATTCAACGACAACATCTTCGTCTGTGTCGTCCATTAGTTTCAGCCCGTCCGTCTTTGTGGAAGAAAAATCTATAGAAATATCAAAAGTCGGTCAACGACCTTCACTGCGCCCGAACGAAACCGCCGACTGGCTGGTAAATGTTACGCTCGCATTGCGATCCTCGCAAACATTCGACAACCTTACCATGGTCATATCTTTTCCTGAGCTGAACGTTACTTCGTCACCTCTCCCACTTTTTCGAATCCCGGGTAACACGAGCGTCACGACGTTTGTGTCAGCAAACCTGACGATTCCAGATGGGATCCCGGAGCGCTGGTATCCTCATAACCTTGGTACTCCGCAGCGCTACAACATTACCGTATCTGTGAACCCTGCCAACGTCGCATTCACAACAACAACCGGGTTCCGTACTATCGTGTTGATGCAAGAGCCTTATCCGTTGTCAGAGATCGTCTCACGCGGTATCACTCCAGGAGATCAGTTCCATTTTGAAATCAATGGCAAGGCGTTCTACAGTTTGGGAACGAATATCATACCCTTCGACCCATTCTATTCACGGATGACGACCGAGCAGGTCCACTGGATTATCGAAAGTGCAGTATTGAGCGGACAGAATATGGTTCGTATTTAACCTCATTCTACTCCGGGCTAAATCTGAGTGACACGCAATAGCTCCGTGTCTGGGGCGGAGGAATATACCAACCTTCGGATGAAGAGACAGGCGTGTACAATTTCTATGAAATCTGCGACGAGCTTGGCATACTGGCATGGTCCGAGCTGATATTCTCCGACAACTTGTACCCTATCAATGATTTCCTCTTGGAGTCCATCGCTCCTGAAGTTCGACAAAACGTAAGGCGAACAAACAGACACCCGAGTAATGCTCAATGGGCCGGCGGTAACGAGATCGAGGGTATTGTAGAAGTGATAAATACCACTTTTAGCAATGGAACCCATTACCTGGACGAGGTACGTAATAGCACTGGAATTCACGCTTTTGTATTTACCTTCTACGCTAGTTTGTTACTTTATTTCAGATTTCTTTCACGATGTTGTGCTAAACGAGACTTCTTCAGTACGTATAGTAGCATCGCCTTGAGCACTTTATAACTTGCGTTGTTCATGAAGCTGTCATACACGGACTGTTCTACGACAAGCGGATATCTCAGTCTTGACCCGTACGTCTTGAGGTTCCGCAACGGGACAGCCGGGGAAATCTATGGAAACAGTGGTAATAGTCTACTATTCCATATCTTGTGCGTGTCAATTAAGATGTGGCCTGCTTCAGAGCGTTACAACTACGATGCTTCTCAGGCATTCAACTACAGCACTTACCCTGTCTCTCGGTATGTTGGCTGATTCTTGCATTAGAACGTCCGACTGATTTTCAACCGACAGTTACGTGAACGAATTCGGATTTCACTCGATGCCCTCTTTCTACAGCTGGGAAGAGGTTCTCGAGTTCCCTGATGATTTCTCTTTCAACTCGACCATTGTATTTTCTCGTGATCACCATCCACCGGCAGGCGGTCTTGCTTGGCCCAATCCAAATGCCAATCAAGGCCAGGCTCAGATGACTACAGCGGTCGAGCTGTGGCTTCCTACCCCTGGTACGGGTGATGCAAACCAGACGTTTGCACAGTGGTGCTGGAGTACTCAGATCTTTCAGTCACTGAACATGGTTTCTGAGATAGCATGGTACCGACGCGGTGCAGGTCTCGGCGAGAACAACCTTGGCGCATTGGTCTGGCAGTTGAATGATATCTGGCAAGTAAGTTAATGTTTTCGATTCGGAGATAGGAGTCTTGACCAAATTTGAAATAGGGTGTGAGCTGGTCTAGTATCGAGTATTCTGGACGATGGAAAGTCCTGCAGTATGCTCTGGGTACCGCTTTTGCCCCAGTGACTATTTATCCATTCTGGACGCCGGAAAACCAGACGTTAGAAGTCCTCGTCATTTCTGATCGCTGGGAGATTGTCAATGGAACAGCTCAGCTCACTTGGTTTGATTGGAATGGCAACGCTTTGACCTCCAGCAGCCATAGTTTCTCCACCCCTTCACTTAACAATAGCGTAATAATATCGGAAACAGGCATGAATTCGATCCTTCCTGCTGGAGCAAGCCCATCAAACGCATGGATGCTGTTGAACGTAACTGCAGAGACTGAGAGCGGACAAGTCAGCAACGAGCAGTATGTACGTTCATTTCCGCCTTGATTGTGTTCTACATTTTTACATTGACGTCCTTTTGATACCAGTTCACACCGGTGCCGTACTCCAATGCCTCGTTGATCGATCCGCAGATCAGCGTCACAAAAAACGAGAATCTAACGTTCACTTTATCTGCTCAAGGGGGGGTTGCACCATTCACTTGGCTGGATCATCCATCGGGAACTGTAGGCATTTTTGTTGATAGCTCCACCGGGAAGCCGTCAAATGGATTTTATCTGGTACCAGGACAGGACAGAACAGGTCGGTCATTATAAGCGTTCTGGTTTTGTCCAGATATTGACATTGCATACAGTCCGCTTCCTGATGAATAACGTTCTTTCGCGCGTCAAGGACCCCAATCCTGCAGACTTCGTCGTTAGGTCTCTGTGGAATAACACCCATGTCTGAGGAGGAGAGATACGTCGGAAGTTTTGTGATAAGTGTACGCGTATAAATACAATATGTATACCTTTTTTTTTTTTCACCCCAGTATCGACATTCGAGCAAGCGGCAAGCGATAAAACCGCATGCTGAAGTAGTTTCTCGTCCCGCCCCATTTGTCCACTTCCTCTGGATCTTTCATCAAGTCCACGTCGCTCCACTTCACATTCAGGCCTACATTCGACAAATGAAGTTCCGACAATTGTGTATAAACGTCGTAGAAGAGAGCGTCTGCAAATTAGCTGGTGATCTAGGTCTGAAAAAGAGATCCATTGCAGATTGACGAACTCGTTGCCCCTAACCCATTGAAAAAACTAAATCGAGCGTCGGGTCCGCTCAGCAAGTCTGGTAAATGTCCGAAGAAGGTATGCAGAGCTGAAAAAAAGAATCAGCATCGCGTATGCCAAAAATATGTGGACTGACCCTCGTAATCCTCGGAGAATGTATCCGTATAGATGACATCAAATCCGCCTATGGCCATTATCTCCTCGCTCTCGATGAAGTCTTGCCACCTCCCTTCTAAGACAGTCACTCCGGGTTTCTCACACCATCCGAGCTCGCACATATGCCGCAAGACGTCTGGATGAGCTTCGATAATAAGATGACGGGTTGGAGGGTTAGGTAGAGCTTGGAAAATCGAATCTATCTTGGACGAAATCATCAGTAAGATTGAATACAGTATGGATATTGAAGAAATAATTTACTATTCCAAGGCCAAAGCCTACATTCAGAAAGCTATAGCCACCTTCCAGACCATCACATAGCCTGTTCACTGTTTCTTGCACTTCTCAATAATTAGCACCTTTTCATATCTTCCAGTACGGTCGAATTCTTACTTATGTCTCTTTCCCAGCCCATCATAACGCCGACTTCCTCGTCTCCGACCTTTACTAGACATACTTCCTGACCGTAATCATCCCTCTTGAATAATAATTGGGAGCTCAAAAATTCTGATGGTGAGCCGGCGGCTGTCGTATCGTCCGCTCGAAGGATTATTGACGAGGAAGAAGTGACTAGAGTTTTCTTTGACGAGAGATGCGAGAGTAGGTATTCTTTCCAGTCATCGTCAGTCTTTGCCTGTATGCACGAGAAAGGTTCTTGGATTGTATACCAGATCTTAAGCCCGCGTCTCGGATGGATCTGTAGCATTCTACGTTATTCAGTGACAGAGCAACGTCTCCAGCTGTATTTCCCAGGATATCCACTAAGCATAAAGCAATATGAAAATCAAACACATAATGGACCCAGACAGACCTACCAGCGTTCCATACTGCTCCCTTTCCAATAAGGTAGTCGACCAACTCCTTATCCTCTATGTAAGCTGCCGCATGTAATGCAGAATTCCCTTCATTGTCTTGATACCACAACGGTGCATCCTGGTCAATGAGAGCTTTCACTTCTTCGAACGGTCTTGCTTCAAATATCTTTTCTATGAGAGTTTGCCCAGTTTGTATGGCTGCATCGACTTCTTCGCTTTCAGGTAGCTGCTCCGAGTCGAGGTCGAGCTCTATATAGTCGGTGCTCATGGTGGTCAAATTTAAAGGATCGATACGTACTGGTAGAGAACGACCTAGATCGACGCGCAAAATATCTCCAGGCCACGTGAGACATCGTCAATAATTTCTTTGTCGGAGCCAAGCGAGATAGTTATGTTATTTTCATTCTGAATAGCAAGCAGGTTTCCATGCAAGATTAGCAAATACATAAATAGTGTAAGAAAATGAGTGTCTCTGCAAGATGAAGAGAGGGCAAATAGGGGTATGAAAGAATGAATGACAAAGAAAGAATAAGAAATAACGGGCACCGTTTCAAAAAATCCTTACTATACTGCTATATACTACAAGAGTCTATGTCCAAACCCATTCTCAAACGAACGCGCCGTGAATAGCAAATGCAGCACCCAAGATCGTAGCTGCACCTGTGAAAATGGCGGAAGCGAGCATAGCTGTAGCACCCGCAGCGCCATTCCCAGTGCTACCGTAACTAGTCGAGCCCTTGAAGGACCATTTTCCACCTCCGCGACCATTTGAAGTCTCAAGAACAGCCTGGTCTACGGTCGCCGTGTTTGCCGCTGCGGTCTATGGGACGAAGTCAATTTTTTTAAATATAACATCCGAAACTGGATAAACAATACGCACGGCAACAACGGTAGTTGCGAACGTTTGGGTTGTCTGGGGTGCGGATTCACTCAGAGCATCTGAATTAAGGAAGACGACAGCAGCACCCGGAGCCGGAACCGGTACTGCGCAGACGTTATTCGTTTGGTCACATGCGTACGTGTAGATCATCTCATCTCCCTGAAAACGACCATCCGACTCGAATGGACCACCAAAGTGCTGCACAAACACATTAGGTAACAAAAATGGGTCGAACAAACACAGTTGCGTTGCTCACCTGTCCGGCCCACGTGATTCCGAACTTGTCTGCAGCGGAGCTGGCGAGCATGTACTTAACTTGCACGCTTCCTGGTGTTGCACCGGGCGTCAGCGTCTCATTTCCGCCAACGCTAATATACGCCGTGTAATTTGATGCACCCGAGGCATCCGTCAAGTAATTGATAAGTACGACGCGTGCCGGGCTTCCGTTCTCGTAGACAACATAACCAGGTGTGTATTGGTTATTGTTGTTCATGTAAAGGTCCACAACTTGAGCGGTACCCGTACGACCAAAGATCTCGGTAAGGGCAATCATTGGATAGAAAGTCGATCCAATAGTCCATTCGCGGATATTGGACTGGTTGGACGCCTGAGGGGTAAAAGCCTAGATGGACGTCAAGACATGATTTAATGTAGCGAACGCGTTCACGTACGTTATAGTATGTAGACTGTCCACCGACGTGGTACAATGTATGTGAGAAGTTGGTCATTGCCAAGTTTAACGAGTAATCTATCGTCCACATAGCTGCGGCAAAGGAGTCACTCAGTCCAGAGAATCCACCGCACGATGCAGTGTTCGTCTCGAACATCACGACTGGTTTACTAATCCCTTGCGCAATCGACGTCGTGTTGATATAAAGGGTATTAAGACCCTGAACGTTATTGTGATTAAGGTACATGCTGCTCAAGAGGTCTTGAGGGTCAATAGTCGTGCCAGAAGAGTTACAGTTGTTGTTCGGATAACTGAAAGCGGAAGTTGGTGAAATATGGTTGAGATAAAACAGAGCGGGAGCACATACTGTTGGACGGAGATGTATGCAAGATGGTCCGCATAATTAGTCAGGAAACCAGTATCCCATACTTGCTCTGGAGTCCAGCCAATTCCCGGCCCGCAGCATACACTCGGTGCGATAAACAGCGAGTTGTTCGTGATGCTAGAATCGTCAATGTAGTCCTGAAGGACTTGGCCCCACTCCTGTTCATATTGCGTCGGATTATAGTCTGACGAACGAATTTGATTGTTGAAGTAAAGGTCCGGTTCGTTCCCAAGCTGGAAACCTAGAAGGTGCTCGCCAAGAATCTGTTCGCCAAGCTCTCCCATCAACAACCTTGGGTTCTCCGTGTCATTGAATGGCACGCCGAGGAACCATTTTATAGGCAGCAGCGTTGAAATGTTGGCCATGGCATACAAGATGTTAGGCGAGACTAGCAATCTGGGTGTGGAAGTCTTTCACATCGTCGTAAGCAAGGACTAACTACAACAAGTCCGCCAATGCGTACCGTACTCGTGGTCTCCTCCACTTTCTCGATTGTCTGACCATCAGATAAGCCGTCCGGCAGAACAGTGGCCTTGTCTTGGGTGTTACCACCAATTCGGATGTAGAGCGTACCAGCTCGTGAGGTAAGGATAGACATCAGGTTAAGGAACACAGGGTTGAGGTAATCACCATCAGTACCAACTGTAAAATGCCAACGTCAGAGAAATTTGGTTCATATCAACCAGGATCGAGCACAGCAGGTCTGCTTCTAAGAAGATTGAGAGACGCACTAAGTTTATCAGCGACGGACAACTCTATCGAAAATCCACCAAAATGACCAGGAAGTTCGATAGAAAGACCATCCATTCCACCGCTGTACAGCTGAACGGGAATTGACGTGTTCATTCCCTCCGCGGGAAACCCAGGCGGAGAAAGTACCCGTCCATCACATGCTACGGCACCGATGCACGGTGTAACTAAAGCGCCGCTTGCGTCCGTCGTCGCCGTTCCGTAGGTGGTAACATCTGCAACGACACTCGTCGAAGCCAGCACGAGGGCCGCTGCCGCCGTCCGTAGTGTCCCAGATACCATGAGACCACTAGACAGAGGAAACTTGGTGGGAAGAAGGAGAGAGGTGAAGCGAAACGTCAAAAGTGAAGGAGACGGTAACCGAGGAAAGAGGTCAAGGTCACGTGGTAAACCCTTCTTCGATTCCTCTTTTTTTGCAGATTCCAATGAACATGCCTTTAATATGTACCTATGGGCCCATGCCATGCCCTGGAATGCCCTGTGAAGGGGAAGAGAAATATCCGCCAGAAGTGATCGTCACAAAGATCAAACAATATCTGTATTTCAATGCTTTGTATTTATAACACCTATTTTTTTTTCTATATTTTTACAGGTTATTAAGAGTTTTATGCTAGTCTCTCAGGAAGATATTCCCATAAAGTGCGCTCAACTACATTTTCGTCTTTGATGTTGCTGTCGATTCCGGTGAATCTGAAAAACGTGATGCTAGATCTGAGCGATTACACTTGTTTGGACTGTTTGGACGCGGATCGGGTGTTTGCCGATCACGCGTTGCAAACTCTGACTCTCTGTTGTTTTGCTTCCTGCGCCGCTGTTGTAATCAGCCATCACATAGCGCCCGACGCCCGATTCCCTTTCTTCCCTTTCCCCTTCTTTTTCGTGCCATATTTTCATCATGAGCAAGAAAGCTACTTCTAAGGAAAAGGATGAGATAGTCTATGAAGTAGGAGACGTCGTTCTCGCGAAGATACGCGGATTTCCTGCTTGGCCAGCGCAGGTATGTCAAGTCCTGCTTTCCCTTGCAGATAAATAACAGCGTTTAAATCTACCTCGATCTGTCGTTTCTCTTACTTAGGTTGTTGACCCGGAGAAAGTTCCTAAGGAAGTCACCAAGGAGCGACCAGCCGGCAAGAAAGCGACCTTCTATTGTGTTAGATTTTTCCCTGCAGGTGACCAGTGCGTCCTGGCTTTCTTGTATCCCTAAATCATAAAAGCTGATTACATTCCGATCGCGTCTTGCGCGACTCCCGGTCACTCAGTGCATGGGTCCCGCCCAAAGACTTATCGAAGCTGAAGAAGCATGAAATCGAGGCGTACATCAACGAGCCTCACAAGAAGAGCGGAGATCTGCTTAGTGGGTATCGCATCGCGTTAGATCCTTCGCCATGGGAGCGTGAGATGGAAAGCAAGCGTGAGGCAGCCGAAGAAGCCGAAGCTGATGAGGAAGTCGACGAACTCGAGGGTGAGGAAGAGGCAGGCGACGAGGATGAGCTTGCAAAGACGAAAAAGAGGAAGCGCGACTCAGAGGGCGGGACGAAGTCCAAGCCCAAGTCGAAGAAGGACAAGGAGGGAGGAGAAACGTCATCAAAAAAGAAGAAATCGTCAGAAAAGGTGGACAAGCCGGCGAAATCCAGGAAAAACGGCTCCAAATCAAAGGATGTGGTCGAATCTGAGGATGAAGGCGGGCATACCGACCAGATCGGGTCCAGGAAGAAGTCTTCTCCACCCCCGGCGAAGAAGTCCAAACGCGAAAAAGACGATGAGGGCGATGGTGTGTCGCATTTTTCATATTTTCTTCGTTGACAATGCTCTGACAACCGTCTCTGTACTCTTTACTGGTTTATCAGCAGATCTGGAGAACGACCAGACTGCTATCAAGGTGAAGGACCTCCGACACAAGATTCAGCGCGCCTTTTTGGGAAAGACGCCGCCCAAATCCGAGGTTTGTTCTCTCATAGATGACTCAGTAGTGTTCAATCACTCATGCCGTGCTTCAGGACATGCAAGGCCTCTCCGAGCTTTTCACACAGGTCGAGCAACTGAACGTCGAAATTAAATATCTTCAGGTTTGTGTTCCGCCCGTGTGAAAATTTTCTTCCTTTTTTGAACGAACGACGCGATAACCGTGTTTGGTCGTTGTTCTTGCTCGGCTGATCTCGCTGAACCATTTACTGACTGATTTACGTGCAGTACTCCAAGATCGGGAAGGTTATGCGCCATATTTCTGCTTTGGATAAGGAGAAAGTACCCCGCGACGACGAATTCCGGTTCAAAGAGCGTGCTCAAGCATTAGTAAACAAATGGCACACGTATCTCAAGCCAAATGGGACTGCGGAATCTACTAAGGACAACGAAATTGCACCGCCTCCAAGCACTGCCAATGGTAACGTAGCACCCTCAGTCACATCCGATGCGCAGACGGTGGTTGTAACGAGCGGTGTTACTGGGGAGAAGAAACCTGACGAGAAGATTGAAGACCAACAACCTACTGTTGGGGAGACGTCGATCGCGGAGAGTGCTATAGGCGATGTAACTATGTCGGAGGTCGTTGCCTAAGGTGGGAGCGCTCAGTTAGAATGGCGCGGTTGGCGCGGTTGCTTTACTCAATGTATGATACTGGTTCTGGTTGAAACTTCTTTCTTCCCTTTGTTAGTTTTGTCTCACTCGTTTATCTTTTGAAGAGTCTTTTCAGATCGTTCCGTTCCCGTACAATTTCTTTCCGGTTCTTCATTCTTTGTTATGCTTCCGAAAATGTTCCATCCACTACATGTCTCTTCTGAGATGTTGTCGTGAATACATCAATGTTTACGCTACTATCGGAGTGAAGTATAATAAATAAGGCTGTGCATTTGAAGAAGGAACAAAAAAAGCGCGACGCCGGCAGGATTCGAACCTGCGCCCTCATAGAGGAAGAGATAATTCGGAATGGTTCGAATCTCTCGCGTTAACCACTCCGCCACAGCGCCTAAGCTTTACGTTCGCTTTAAACCCCCATGTCTGTAATATAACTGGACCATCATCAAAAGAAAGAGAAATGTAATCTTTCTTGACCCCGTACGCACACCATACATTTGAGCATGCTTGAATTTGTCTATCCTTCGCATGTGATTTGAATTACACAAAATTCAACTTTATTCCTCTTTATTGTTCCATTCTCTACAGTATCATTTCCTGATGACTCTCAGCTGACAATGAGCAGCATCCCTGAGGAAAATCAGGAAAGTTTTAAGTAGGTATTCCCAAAAATTGCTGAAAGCCGAAGCTAACAGACGGGTTCGGATGTGTAATTTGCAATCAGCAAAAGACTGTGCCTCGGTAAAAACCTCACTGGCGACAGTACATGCCCGAGCACAAGAGATGGGGAGCAAAAAAGTGAGGTACGTGCCTTATGTAGTCGGACGAGCTGCTGCGCACGGACCAGGTGCCTCTGATGGAATGGTCGATGCACGTGCCGCGCATCTACGCGTGAGATGAACTCTGAACTTTGGACGCGACTTTATCGACGACGCGTCTCGACTTGAACATGGAATTTGTCTTGCACCTTCGTAAAGCAGTCAAGGACTGCTCAGATAGAGGACTCTATTTCGCAGCAAAATGGTGTGCCCGGCGAGCCAATGCCACAAATACGATTGATTTCCTGACATTTGTTCACGAAGGGCCTCAGAACTATTACTCTCCGTTCCGGTAGATCGTCGCAAAGCAAAGTCACCGCAGCCACCAAGTGCCGTCTCGATGCTAAATGAAGCCGAAGCTTCGGAAGCAGACCTCGAAGAAGAAGAGCAAGATATCCTTGCTGGAGCCCGGTCTCTTGCTGAAGCAAAAGAATACATGCGCGCATCGAAGTTGTTGCAGGATTGCAAGAGCTCTCACGGAAGGTTCATGAAGTGGTATTTTGACTTCTTGGTATGTCGAGACATGATGTACCGGCTCGTACGCTGATGAAACCACAAGGCAGAGGAGAAGAACGCATTGAGAGACTGGCATAACCTTGATTGTGAGCATGATATTCTCGCTCTTTCGCTTCCTACTAATTCACTCAAAGATTCGTTATCGCAGAATGGTGAATCAAGTTCTAATTGTGGACATACACCAATCTTATGTTCGACGATCTAGTGAAGTCATCACTTGTACCCCAACAACCTCTGGCACCGGTCAACAACCACATTCAAGAGCTACTAGAAATGGTTGCAGATGAGACGGATCCGTGGCTTCTATTCCTGTATGTCACAATGACTACTGTATGGAATTGTGTTTTAACATATTCTTGCATAGAAAGTCTCTATTCCTGAAGCGGTTATCCCGGAGAGAAGAGGCGGTCGAAGCTGCGATATCATCCATCAAGAGTTATCCCTGGAATTGGTCAACGTGGCTACTTTTGGCAAGCTGTCTGGGAGATCGAGACGAGGTAAGTGCGGTCCATGAATCCCATTGGAACATCATAAGCTGAAGGGCTTGTAGCTCGGTGCCATCCTTCCACTCATCGAGTTACCGTCAGATTACCCACTTATTGAGTTCTTCAAAATAAAAGTCATTGTCGACCTCCATGCCCCGGTCGACGAGGACCTTGTGATGGTCGACCGCTTCTTAAAGCCCGAGTTTTTCCCCGAAAGCGCTTGGTTGATGGGCTTGCGTGCCGCCATGCTATATCATCTCCACGGTGTGCTATGTTTCTTCAAGACATGACGTCCGCTCATATTTGTTCCTACGTTTATGCAGACTTTCATCGAGCTGAGGCTCAATTTGATGCCATTAGGAAGATCGATCCCATGCGGATCGACGACATCGACATCCTCTCTAATATCCTGTATGTCGCGGAGAACAAGGTCAAACTATCAAAGCTTGCGCACTATTACCTCGGCGTTGACAAGGATCGACCGGAAGTGTGCTGCATGGTCGGGAATCACTACTCATTACGCCAAGAACCGGAACGCGCGATCCAATACTTCCGGCGCGCGACAGAGCTTGATCAATCGTACCTGCCAGCTTGGACTTTGATGGGCCATGAGTATGTTGAGATTAAGAACTCACACGCTGCTATTGAGTCGTACCGGAGAGCGATTGGTGCGAGTTCCTGAAGTCTCTCTTCTGCCTGAGCGCGTACTGACCTAGAATTAGACGTTAACCGAAAAGACTACAGAGCGTGGTACGGTCTTGGACAAGCATACGAGTTGCTCAATATGCATCAGTATTCTTTGCATTATTACCAACGTGCGACTGCATTACGGTTCGTATTGAGTATCTCTACGAGCAAGGTCTAGTCTAATCGATGCTACTAGACCGTACGATGTACGGATATGGCAAGCTCAGGGGATGTGCTACGAAGAAATGGGAAGGTTCGCTTTCGTTTTGCATTCGCGATCGGTGTGGGTGTTTATCTTTCACGCAACGCAGACCGCGAGAAGCAATCGAGTGCCACAAACGCGCATTACTCGGTGCCGACTCGAACGATACGTCGTTATGCCTAAGACTGGCAAAACTCTACGATGAGATTGAGGATTACCGCTCCGCCGCTGCCTACCATCAACGAATCATTGATACGTCCATGTGTAAGCTACTCTTACCTTACTCAGCCTACCTTTCACTGATATCTTGGTCTTTACTTCCTCCTTGGCATTATGCAGACGAGAACAGACCAACGCACCAATTCGCGCGGTCCCTCATGTACGTTGCGCGCTTCCACCTCGATCGCGGTGGTGGTGACCTCGTGCGAGCTCAGCAATACGCCGAACGCGTCGCGCAGAGCAACTCTGAAGAAGTGACTTATGCGAATGAATTGCTCAGGCGCATACAGCAGCACCTCGCTCCGAGTGCAGGGTCGAATCCCGAGACGGCTGGAACGACGGCTGGGACAACTCAGGAGGGTTCTTCGTCGCCGAAAATCACATTGGATGTGCTTGCTACTGCTGCAGAGTTTGTTCGGGCAAACCCTGAATCTGCGTGTACTGGATCAGCGGTGCCTCCAGGTTCATAGCCCTCTCTATCTTTTGATTTGTCTCTTGTATTTGTGTCATCATTAACAGATGTTACTTGTATATGTAAAGTGAGTGCCAGGTGCATGTTAAATTCCAAATACTGCTTACATCTTCATTCCGAAAGCAGAATCTCCTACCTATGATACACGATACAGACATCATTTGCAAAGTTGAACGAGAAAGCGCGATGTTAGACCGACGAAACAATGCAACACTAAGAAAAAAATTATGTATCTTGACAAGAATCGTAACAGGGTGTCGTAATGTCGTGGCGATTACACAAAATGAAGTATAATTCAGTAATCGGTTCACCAAAGGAAACTTTCGTAACAAGTTCCGTGATGGACAAAGCAAACAGGATCAAATCAAATAGGAGGAAGTATAAAACAAAGAGGACGATCCATCAAGGTGAAGGTGGAGACGAAGGTGAAGGTAACTCATCCTTCTCTTGCAGCTCATTCTTCTCTACGATCGTCTCTGGCGGCGATGTATGTGACTGTCCCCTCGAGAGGAACCCAGGAAGGTGGATCGATGGAGTCGGGAGGTGTAAGCTCAATATTGAAGAATATTTTCGGGTCGTCAAGGCAGGAGGAGGTGTAGCTGGCAATGGCATTGGCATTGGTATCGACATGTGGCCTGTTGTGTCATTACTCCGTATTGAGGATGACCTGTCTCTCCCGCTACCGATGGAAGCGTATTCCTGGAAATGGACGCTTGGAGCCTTTTTGGAGTCGGAGCTGATTGAAGGCGTCGTTCCGGACGGAGAAGCGACGATGTGTTCGTTCGAGAGCACTCTCGTCCGATTTTGCGAATGTGCGCGTATGTTATCCAAGGAGAGCTTTTCAATATCCCCGCTTGGGAAGGGTAGCCCGTCAACGTGGGGCCACCGTCCTTTCTGAATCCCCTCCTCCTCCCTCCCATCGGTCGACATAGGCACAGCCTGGGTGAATGTCGACCCTTCCTCTTCTCGTTCCTGCGCCCACTTCTCGTTCAGCTCTTCCCTCCAGAGCGCATGTAACTGTCTTGCATGGAGACTATCCATACCCTCCGAATGAGCCGACTCGCCACTCTGAATACTCGGGCGCGTAATGCGCGGGTTTGGCGCTGACGCCGTCGTATCCATACTCCTCCGTCCCGCCAGCCGGCCCTTTATAGTCGCCCGTCTCCGCGCACGCACAAAGGTCCCACTCAGCGCGCTGAAACGGCCCGCAAGGGCATCCATACCCGGCTCTTCTGTCGATTCCAGCAACTTCTCCTCGTCCATGTCATCACCCTCCCCTCCCGAGCCGGGAGCCTTCACTTCCTCCCTCGCAGCTTGTAACAGTATAGTTGTCTTCCGATCCACCTTCGTCAAATGCCGAGGATCGATTTTCGACATCTGGAGGATGAATATCCCCGAGCAGATGACGAGGAACGCGAGTGCGATCGTTATTATCGCTGATGCTGAGGCTTTGAGCCCTTGGTAGAGGATGACGGAGGTGACGAGCGTGAAGAACGTGAATAGTACATAATATGTCGGTGTAACTTTAGGAAATCCTCGAGTCAGCGAGGAACGGAGATGAAGCCATACATAGTAGGCGTACCCATTGCTAGAAAATGGAGGACTCATCAGTCTATGATGACTTGCTCGTTTCTTGGACCCGACTTACCAGTATTGAAAATAGCCAGAGCAACATTCAAGTAATATATCTCTGTCACTGTCCAAGCGTCAAGCCAAGAATAGACGTGTGAGTATTTTGTATAAATGCTCTCTTACATAGAGTGCAGATCACGAAAAACAGGAGGAAGTAAATAAACCAGTTCTTGAACTACAAACGTCGTCAAATCAGCAAACAATAACGAAGTTATAAAAGGAATAAACTCACCTGGTTCTGGCCTCTAATACTCGTCAAAATACAGGCACCCAATCCCTGTGTGCAGCTAACACTGATGCCACCAATAAGCGAGCACACAAGGATATACCAAATCATGCTCTTCTTTCCATACTTGGGTGCGACGAAGAATATTATCACCAACGAAGCCACGATACACACGCTGCCATACGAGAGGAACCCAGGCGCCAGAAACAATTTCTTAAACTCTGCTATGGTCGACACGGACTGCTCTTCGGGTCCGTTCAGCGCGATGATGATCGCGCCGAGTATGCATTGGAAACAGCCAATCCAGCCGAATAGTGTGAGTTTTTCTTTGAGGATGAGGTGTGAGAGGATGGCAGATATCACGACGGCGAGCGCGCCCAAGGGGGTCTTTGTGCGGTTTAGGAAAAAGACGTGTGGAATGGTGGGGTTGAACGTACCACTACGATGGCTTCGACGAATGCGTATGCTTTGAGGGAGGATTAGTGGGTGGACAACTGGGAAATACTGAGCAAACGTACCTCCGAAATTGCATAGTTCACCGCAAATCATCACTACCACCGCATTTCAGCGAGAGGTTCATAACACCGCCGAAAGAACTCACTCGTCATGCCAGTCCACCACATCGGCTGAATCGTATTCGTGTTTTCAACATTTCTCCCGGCACACCAATCTACACAAGAGCTCCACTTACCGACTTGAGATACGCAACACCCTCACCGGCCGTATGCCCAGCCTGCGACTTGAGCAGTCCCTTTTTCTTAAAAACGAAGGACGTGCCGATAAGCACGCCGGAGCCAACGGCAAGGAGGATGCCAACGGTGCGGTATTGGCTAGGCGACGACGAGGTGGACTCCGCGTCCGACATTTTTTCTCTTCGTTATTCGCAACAAGCCAGAGAGCCCCTGAAGTACAAGTCCGCGATAAGAGACGGTCGTAGTGGGAGAGAAAAAAAGAAAGACCCAGTTTGTTCTGATTCTGACGAGTTAATTACGGCCGCTCCAAACTTTACTCCTCCCCTTCCCGCTAAAAATAGCCGACTGCCGACTGCCTCTTTTAGTTTAAGCACTCGTGAGAAAATTGGCGAAACTCTATATTATGCACGTGATCTGCATCATTGCTTGGCCAATGGACGGGCGAATGGAAAGCGAGAGCGAGAGAAACTAATTACAGTAAGACTGGCATGGGTTATTTTTCCTTACCTTTCACCATAACCACCACGTACGCGTACAGGTATCTCTCTGCTCGTGCTCCTAGACTTCTATTCGCAAGAAATATGGCCCGCGATCCCGCTACTGCTAGTTTCAAGGTATGTATATTCTGATCGATATATGTATTGTTACCATGGAGAGTTAACGTTAATTTGACATGCATGCCAGTTCAACCACACCATGCTGCGTGTCAAGGACCCAAAAGTCTCTCTGAAGTTCTACACAGAGGTGAGGATAACATCAATAGATGATGATGATGGATGGTTTACTCAGCGTTCTAGTCTGTAGGTCCTGGGGATGGAACACATCGAGAGTGCGTCATGAGACTCAAGCTACCTTCCGATATGCATATGCGTACATTTCGTCTCACGGACTAATTTTTTTATTGCAGCATATGACTTCCCCTCGTTCACGCTGTACTTCCTTGCGTTCGACCATTCAAATGGAGCCGAAAGTACAGAAGTCAAGAAGGCGAACCGGACAGCGCGTGAGGGTGAGTGAGATCGCATATAGTCTTACTCTTCTTAAGTTATCTGACAGCGGCGGGGTATCTATTCTTCCTAATCCTGGATCTTCACAGGTATTCTCGAGCTGACGCACAACAAGGGCACGGAGAACGACGCGAACTTTAAGTATGCGAACGGGAACTCCGACCCTGGTAGAGGATTTGGACACATTGCGATTTCGGTTGATGATATCCAGGCTGCGTGTGCACGTTTTGAGCAGCTTGGCGTCCGTTCCAGAAGAGGCTCACGGACGGGACGATGAAACATATTGCTTTCATCAAAGATCCCGACGAGTGAGCGATCTATGATTTTCTGGAGAGTGGACGGTTTACTGATGCACTCTGCAGCTACTGGATTGAGATTATCTCCTCCAGACGCAACCCCGGAGAAGCGTAATCGCTACCAATGAATGAAATGCGAGGAAAGAACGGTTTGATGATTATGAGTGTGAATTATGAATCGGCCGATACTGTAGCATGCATATGTAGGACGTAGTGTGGAATTGTGTTGTGTATCGCTAGGGTCATATTTCGAGGTAGTATTTACAAACACAAATAGTGCAGAACACCCGTATATTCCAGTGTCATTTGTAAAACAGCATCAGGCGAGAAAGCATCAGGCACAGAAGCCGAGCAAAATTTCGAGAAACAGATTTAGAGAGCCACCCCCTTGACACATGAACAGTAGTGGTGTAAGCATCTGTGAAGCGAAACCGAATGAAGATTTCCTTTGCAAAGTGCGGCAGATCGTCGGCAGGAGTGGGACAAGACGTGAGAGTGCTTTACAGATAACTTAGTAGTCGCTGCACGGAGCACATGGTCGGTCGCTTTGTCAGATTATACTAGTATAGGGATGACCGTTTCGTTAGTTGACCGGTTTTCGAGGCAAGGAGACTCCTTTTGGCTGGAAGATGGAATAATGTATCCTGGTAGTGGACGGGAGACTAGATTTGAGTCGTGCCGTGTCCGATCGCGCCGCGCGACAGTCAAAAGCCTTGTCAGAGAGGGCTTTGTACGGTGACTTCAAGAGTCAATGATAGAATAAAGTATAGTTTCAAGACTTCATCTCCCAATGGGTAGACATTCAGGGCGGCGGATTAGGTGGACCTCCGTGGGTGTCGATATTATATACTATACCATATGCATGGCTGGGTATGGACGGCTGGCAGGCGGGAGAAGGGGCGGGGCGTGTGGAGGCGTTGGCTGAGACAGGCGGCGCTCCTCGTCAGAACTCAGAAGACCCCGCTAAGAAATGGAAATAAAATAAAATAAATAATCCCGGTTGTTGATCAAAGTGAGAGCGCCGTGCGCGTTGACTACGGCGACATGATTCTCAAACACAGTCGATACAAAGATAGCATTCATACATTCAAAGAGCGTTTCAAATTCACGAAAGGGTCGCTGTAACGTTTTCACTTATCTGTAGATCTGCTCACGTGCCTGACTAATCTTTACCGAATGCGGGAAATATAATCTCGTGACTTTGAGTTTGCCGTCCACCCGTGCCGCCGCCAGTGCCATTTGAGTGACAACGAACGGGCAGCAGCTGCTCTGCTCTGCTCTGTTCTGCTTCTGCTCTGCTCTCGCTCTTGCGCTCTCAGACTCGGACTCGGACTCGGCGTGTACCCGTGTCGCTGCTCGTCAAGTGCCAATGCTACGGTTGCGTGTCCTATGATGTCCTCCACTACTTCAATCCACCTCGACCCCGGCGACCGCTGGGACTATCTCTCCCCAGAATCCATCCCGCCTAATGTCCCCACCACGGGTGAAGACAGTATCGTGATCGCACCTTGGCTCGAGGAACCTGTGCGTGCTATATTGTCTCTCTCTACTATTGCAACTCAAGTGTAATTGACGTCTATTGCAAAATTCTAATTATTTTGTTATGTATAGCCTGCACCCCCGAGCAAGGGCCACAAGCACGGAGCTGCGCTGAACACCAAGCGCTCGGTTATGAACTTCGTGTCCGCCCGGCAGGGGAGCACGACGTCCCTCCCCCGCGCCGCCCGAGGGAGCGAGTCGATCTGCGATAGCATCAGCTCGAGCGGGACAGAGAGACAGTCGAGCACGGACCTGCGCAAACCGAAGAGTATGAACATGTTTAACGTCATCAAGAAGAAAGTCAGTAGGATTGGGAAGGACGAAGGCTCCAATAACGGCAGCAATGGCAGCAAGGATAGTAATATGTCCAGCGCGAATGCGCTTGTCCCTCCTTTGCCATCACCTTTATACTCTCAGTCGTTCCTACCGTTGCAGGCCTCGCCTGCACCCGCTCCTCGAAAACACCGCCGTCGGAATCGGCCAAAGTCACCTCTGCCACCGCAACGACCGCCGAAAGAACCCGAATTCACGCTGGACACAAACCTCGATGAGATGGACGGCATCGTCGACATGACGATCCGGAACAACGACGTGAAGGGTATCCTGGCGAACGACAACGCGAGCGCGAGCTCTCCGGGGAGCGGGTTCGAAAGTAGCTACCAGTCAAGCAGCTGGAGCGCGTCTGACGGCAGCTTTCACCCGCTCGCGCCGTCTCCGCCTGCGCAGGTCAACACTCATTTCCAACCTGCATTCTTCAGCAACCCTTTCCTTCCGAACGCTACCCTAAGTGCATCAGCACAAGCTGCCACGCATCGGCGCAGAGGCCCATCACACGTCGATCCGAAGAAGATCTGTCCCAAAACGCCGCTACCTAGACCTCCGGACAAGAAAGTAGATGGCGAGAAACGCGACGACGAGCCGCATAGTCCAGGCTGGGCTGCTCCAGAGAGCTGGGCAGTGGAAAGAGAGGGCGGGCTTCCAGACGTCCCTTATACAGACTCCGACGCATCGGATTCGATGGGTGCGGTTGAGCGCTCGCAAACGGTGAAACAACAGCGCCGTAGAACGCGAAACCCGAAACGCGCTCAGAGCATTCCGCACTACCAGATTCGAATACACCGGAGCGATGGGACGTATCACGTTGTGAAATGCCCGCTGACGACGACGGTCTCGGAGCTCGTGCCCGTGATGAATCATAAGCTATTCTTAGATGAGACGAGGGAGCCGCATAGTTTATACGTCAAGGAACGGGAACGAGGTATGTTGCGTTTTTTCTTTCGTACTAGCTCGTCGTTACTGATTGATTGCGTTGCAAAGAACGAGTGCTTGCGCCAACCGAAAAACCAGCTGATCTTGTCCGACGAAGGCTTGAACAGGCAGGCTATGACGTTGCCGATGGGCTGCCATTACTGGGCGCCGACGAGATTGGCTTCCTGATAAAGTTCATATACAAAAGCAACTTCTTGGGAGACCAGGTTCGTTTCTTTCATCTTTGGGGAGTGATGGACTTGCTAAAACCATTACATCTTATAGCAAGAAGAGCCAATTGTGGATAACAACTTCGAGCTTATCGACCTTACGGGACGAAGTCTCAAAACTATACCAATCCTCTTACACGCCAACGCTCCAAAAATTGTCTTCCTGAACCTTTCAAGAAACCCAATGCTTGAAATCCCGCTTGATTTCATCCAATCATGTACGACTCTCCGCGAGCTTCGTCTATCAAATATGGCGATGAAGAAGGTCCCGCAGAGTGTGCGGCATAGTGCATCGTTGATCAATCTGGACATATCGTGTAACCGAATCGCCGACCTTGATGACTCCGGGCTGGATCGTATCCCCAGTTTAGGGACGCTGAAGGCGCAGAATAATAGGATCGACAAGCTACCGCAGTGGTTCCCTAAGCTACGCTCGCTCAAGTTTCTTAATATCTCGAATAACAAGTTCCAGGCTGTGCCTTCTGTTATTCCTGAGATGTCCAACCTTGTGGACCTTGATATATCGTTCAATATGATCTCCTCTCTCCCTCCTGAAATCGGTTCGCTCAAGTCGTTACATAGTCTGGTTATGGTCGGGAACCAGATTTCAAAGTTCCCGCCGGAGTTTTCGGGACTTGTCAATTTGGTGAATCTCGACTGTCGCAGGAACAACATCTCGGACCTGTCGCTCGTTTCAAAGCTACCGAGGCTGGAGCATCTTCTAGCTGACCACAATGCCGTGCACGCCTTGGATCTTGTCGTCGGGCCGTGCATGCGAGTGTTGGACTCCTCGCATAACGACATCACTCAGCTTACCGTCCTCGCTAACCCATCCAGTCCTTCCCATTTCCGGCTCACTTCCTTAAACATCGCGCACGCCAAACTCAGCAGTCTGGACGACACAGCTTTCGCTCACCTCACGACACTCGAGACTCTGCACATCGACCATAATGCATTCCGGTTCATCCCCGAGTCGCTCGGTCTGCTGACGAACCTCGTGACTTTCACCTGCTCGGACAACCAGTTGGACATGCTGCCTATGAGTATCGGGAATTTGCAGCGATTGGTCCTCCTGGATGCGCATAATAACAGTCTGACGGAGTTGCCGCCGACGATGTGGCAATGCAGGTCGCTCGAGACGGTCAACGTGACGTCGAATTTGATCAGTACGCTGCACGATCCGCCGAGTCCGACAGCGAGCTTTGATAACTTCGATAATGGCGAGTCGTACGCACTTGCTCCGCCAATGAGGGATGTTCCGCGAAAACCGTCTACGGCGGATTCGGTTATTAGCCAGTCATCGGCGATGCGGTGGCTCCCGCCACTAGCGAGATCGCTCAAGAGGCTCTATCTCGGTGAGAATCGATTGACGGATGATACCTTGCATCCTTTATCGGCGCTCCGCGAGCTTCGCGTACTCAACCTCTCGTTCAACAATATTCAAGAGCTGCCGTCTTCGTTCTTCCGGAATATGGTGCTACTGGAGGAGATCTACCTGAGTGGGAACAAGCTCTCGATGATCCCGACTGAGGACTTGCATCGGCTGACGAGCCTGACGGTTATTTTCTTGAATGGGAATAAGCTCCAGGTGTTGCCGTCTGAGCTTGGGAAGCTGAAGAGCTTGACTGTGTTGGACGTGGGCAGTAATGTCCTCAAGTATAACATAAACAACTGGGAGTTTGATTGGAATTGGTAAAAATCCATGGCTTTTCGTTCACCTCTATGTAGCTAATTATGGCGTTTTCATCAGGAACTTCAACAAGGCCCTGAAATACCTAAACTTGTCGGGTAACAAACGTTTGAAGATCCAACCGGACCAAAGTCGGATGTCCATGGCGCACCACACGGCAAGCCACAGGAAGGTCCTCGCCGACTTCGCCGAGCTAACTCAGCTTCGGGTGCTCGGGCTTATGGACGTTACAGTCACCTCAGGTATTCCAGAAGACGACGAGCTGCGTCGAGTCCGGACGTCGCTCTCCGAGGTCAATCAGATGCCTTATGGTATCGCAGACACGCTTGGCAAGAAGGACGTGTTGGGTATGCTGGACGTCGTCGTCCCAGACTTCCGCGGGCGGAGCGACGAATGCATATTCGCGATGTTTGGCCGCTTCGATGCGTCGCACATGAACAATCGCGTGTCGAAGTTCCTGGGGGAGAACTTCGTGAAGGTGTTCGCGCAGCAGCTGGAGAAGCTCGACAAGAACGCGAAGGAGACGGTGCACGATGCAATGCGGAGGACGTTCTTGACGCTAAATAAGAACATGCATGCGTTTTTGACGGCGAGTGTGAACCTTAGTCGGAAGATGTCAGCGGCGAGCGCGTCGACTGCGACGCAGGCTACTTTGGCGACGGATTTGGGGATCCTGCGGAATGGAGCGTCGGGTATTGTGGTGTACTTCGTTGGCAAGACTATTCACGTTGCGAATGCCGGTGACGTGCTGGCTGTGGTTTCGCGGCAAGGGACGGCACAGGTGGTATCTCGAAAACATGAACCATTTGACCGTGAAGAGACTGCTCGTATACGTGCCGCTGAAGGATGGGTATCCCCGAAGGGTCTTGTGAACGAAGAAATAGAAGTTTCGCGTTCATTCGGCTTTTACCATCTCTTACCCGCAGTCAATCCCCGACCAGACATCGCAAGCTACGAGCTCTCGGAACTAGACGAATTCATCATCATCGCCAACCGTGGATTGTGGGACTACGTTTCGTATCGCACCGCTGTGGACATTGCGCGTTCGGAGAAGGATGATCCTATGATCGCTTCACAGAAGCTGCGCGATTTCGCGATCAGTTATGGAGCGGATGGGAGCACCATGATCATGGTTATTTGCGTTTCTGCTCTATTTACGGCCCGATCGAGACAGGCGACGGTTGGTTCCTTGGCGGACGTGGATGCGTACCAGGCTCGCAAGCCGAAGCCGAAGACGCAGGACATTGGGGATGTACAGCTTTCGAGACTGCCTCAGGAAGTGCTTGCTCCCACTGGACACGTCGCTTTGGTATTCACAGATATCCGGAACTCGACTCACCTCTGGGACGCGAACGCTGGGATGCCGACTGCGATGCGTCTGCACAATCAGCTGCTTCGCCGGCAGCTTCGGCTATGTGGCGGGTACGAGGTCAAAACGGAAGGCGATGCGTTCATGTGCTCGTTTCCGAACGTATTATCTGCGCTCAAGTGGTGCCTTACAGTCCAGCTGGACCTCCTACACGAGTCTTGGCCTCTGGAGATTCTCGAATGCGAAGACGGGAAGGAGATTTACGATAAGAATGGGAGGCTGATTGAACGTGGGCTTTCGGTACGGATGGGTATGCATTGCGGTACGCCCGTCTGCGAGCCGGATCCGATCACGCACCGTATGGACTACTTTGGGCCGATGGTCAACCGTTCGGCGCGGATAGTTGGGAGTGCGAATGGTGGGCAGATCATGTGCAGCGCGGATGTTGTGCGGGAGATACGCTCGCAGGTGCTGAATAAAGAATACGACCCAGCGGACCCGGAACAAAAAGCCTTAGTTACTACGATAGAGGGCATTGGCGTCGAGATCGTTCCCGTTGGCGAGCGCCGCTTAAAGGGCCTTGAAATTCCAGAAATGCTCTCGTTGATATATCCCAAGGAACTCATTGGGAGGAGCGAACTCATCCTCGCAGACGAGCCGGACGCGTCGGGGTCTCGTGTGCAGTACAGTGTTGTGCAAATGCGCGAGTTGGCCACACTATGTGTGAGACTGGAAGCTTTGACCTCCTGTCGTGTCTTGCGTCCACTTCCGCGGAAAGGCAGCACGGCTAGCACGGCCGGCGCCGGCGGTCCTCCCGTAGACGCCTCCTCCTCCTCCTCCGTATCGCTCCCCACAGAGCCCGCGGAAGACAGCGTCGTCATGTACGCCGACCCAATGACGCTCATTCCGCATATCAGCGACAAAGCTGAGGACCGCGAGCTGATGGCGATCCTCGACTCGCTGTCGATGCGTATTGAAAACGCGCTGGCGTCGCTTATCTTGAGACGTATGGGCGACGCGCCGCAGTCTGTTCTTGATCGACTGCACCAAGGGGAGGAAGTCGACCAGCGGACGTTGATCCAGGTACTTTCACTCCTGCAGGCGGCTTTACCCTCTCTTCCTCAGTTAGATGATTCTTGAGCTACGTTCATCTTCTGAACTATTCTCTGACTGTCTCTTTTTCCTTTCTTCTTCTTCTTCTTGGGTGTCGTGTCTGCTGTCTTATTTCTTTCCGATGTTTTCGTATCGCCGATCTGCATTCTGTCCTTGTCTTCGTCTCATTTTTTGTCTCTTTGCATTGCTCACGCTCTGTAGAACTGCTACTGCTTTGATTGTGCTGGTATCTATCCCCGTCGCCTTGTCTCCTTGTCTCTTTGTCTCCTTGTCTCTGTGTTAAGCTATCTTATTTCTGGACCTCAGTATTTGCGCATGTGTAAAGCAAGTAAACTCTATGTATAGTAATGTTATTTTTCGCCCTTTTTTTTCTTTTCAATATACTACTGTGTTTCTTCTGAACTTTATGTACGCCGACTCAATGACGCTCATCCCGCATATCAGCGGCAAAGCTGAGGACCGCGAGCTGATGGATCCTCGATTCGCTCTCGATGCGTACTGAAAATGCGCTGGCGTCGCTTATGTTGAGACGTACTCTATAACACTCGTCTCCAACCCCCATATCACACACCATAGGTCCCTCATTCGATCAATGTCGTCCTCATCATCCGCGACGGCATCGTCGACGAGCAGCGCCGTCGCGTCGGCTTCCTCCTCAGCAGTTCATCAGTCTCTGTGGGAGGCAACCTCAAGGTGCGTCGTTGTGTGGCTGTTTCCGGGCGTTTCGCACTCCTGCGAATTTCCCCCCGAACTCACGCGTTTTCTTGCGCGCATCAAGGTCGCCGGGAACATATCGTAAGAATATTGTATTCTTACCTTACCTAGGCTTGTCGATTGAAGACTTGTAGGGCGGTCACGAGCGGCGTGCATATTGGGGAAGTTTTGTGTAAAAAGAAAGGTCTTTGCGCGCAATGGCCCGCTTTCTGGACTCCTGATCCGCGACCCTGGTATCTTGAATTTAAGAATTACTGACACTATCTCAGGGCATACACATGCAGTCAAACAATCTTGTGTCTCTCCATACGACAGAAGGTTGCTCAATGCCTGCCTCCACAGCGTGCACAAAGGGTAAGAAAAGAATAAGCATTTCCTGAGTTGACCTCGGCTAAGCCATCGTTTAGTTCTTCCATTGTGACGTAGGAGCCAACGAAGATGCAGACTGCCAGACCATCATTCACGGATGGTACCTTTGGCGAGGCGCTTAACGGCAGAGGCGGAGGCCACTTCGTCATGACTCATGGCCCGATCTGCCTCTAGGGGCATCGCGATGTACTTCTGGAATCGTTATGACTCGAATGTATCTCCGGAAGTGAAGTATGGCTCGGACAGTGTGACGCGGAAAGATTCCCGGGGCGAACCTCAGGATTGTTCCCGTGCGACTTGAATTATGACATCATCGTGAACTTGTCATTCTGCGTGAGTAAACTATTATTAGTATACTCTCTGAAGGGGCGGTGGGACTGCGGATCAGGAAACAGGAAACTGCGAAGATTGTAAGTCACCTCTAAACGCGGATACAAATTTATTTCTTACTGATGTCTTGACCACGTTCCAGACGTCGCCTATAATCCAGGTGCATTTTCAGACGCGTATTGGGAGACCAATGCGCTCTGCATTTATACTCCCTGAGCATGCAGTTCATTGTCATTATTCTATCTTGTGTCCTTGGTCGATGCAAAATTCGAACTGGAAAAAAGCTTCATGGAAAACGTTGCATTTCGCCCGAACAAGAATTTTCTTGCATGACGATAATGGTGACCGTTATGAAGTACTGCTGAATATCATGCTTTCGGCTCCCACCCCGTTCGAGGCGATTTCTCATCGTAATAAAATCATCTCCCGAAAGGCATAACACGCAACGGATAGATTCTTCAATGTAAGGGCCTAGACATGCAAAGCAACCAAGCAACAGCAAATGATTACCAGAAATCCAGAAAGCCAAAAAAAGGCGGGAAATAAATGCTAAAAGTTAATGTCGAAGTGGTTGCGCCACCATCCTCGAAACTCTTCGCTCCCAATGCACGTTTCTTCATCTCCTTCCAACTCATCAAAATATCTGGGTGAAGTTGATCGTCAACAGAAGTGTCACCCTCTGCAATCCTTCGTTTCACCCTCTCGATGCGCTCCTGTATGTCCCGTATTTCTTGGTTACTCGTAGGTCGCTTCGACAGCTCCCACAATTCGATTGAGGACTCAAACTCGTTCAGAGCTTCGTCCAGATCGCCTACTTTCTACAGAATCAAGTCCATGAGATTGACGAAGAATTTGGTACGGAAGGTATATGATCTGCTTACCTCCAAGAAAATTGCCTTGTGTTTCGTCGCCAAAGCAAGAATTGCCCCGCATGTCCGAAACTTCTCAACGTGTTTCCGTATCATTAATGTTCCTTCCTTCTCGACATCGTTGATGAGTTTTAGAGTCGGTAATAGAGTGGGAGGGATCCAACGGTGTTCCATAGAACACCAGTCGTGCGGATAGATCGCAATATCCAAATGCCGGAACATAAAATCTATTCGAGAATTGAGGTATTCCAGCGCGCGAAACCCGTATTCCCAATCTTCAAGCCGAGAATCACTTTTCGCTGTCCCTCGTAACCAACTTACGAGAAGTGCTGATGTATATGCGTTGTAAGCGATACTGCTCGACTTGATCAATGTGATGGACATGAAGACTCTACAATACACGCACATAGAGTGCCCATGTTTTTCAGCGAAAATCCCGATGTACTTGAGTGGAATCGCGATAGCTGAAGGTACGTCCGATGCACACCAAAAGGGAAGAGAAAGGTACTCGTCTTCCGGAGTAACTTTGTCTTCTGATATTTCAAGATCAGCCGTAGAGTCTCCTTCAGTTTGCTGAGAGTTAGTTAGCCCAGTCGGCAGATTAGAATGAGATTGTAGGTAAGATGAGATGCCGAAGAAGGATGGCTCGACAGTTGCAAATTGCTCGACATGACCAATAATTTCATATACTTCTTCCTCCCGAAGACCCTGACAAACTGGAAACAATGGTATCATTTCGCGGATTGCAGATGATAGCCATTTCCCCTCAGCAGTCGGTTCGCAGTTTTCAGACAAGCTTGTGAGCTTCGAAAGCATGGATATAAGGAAACGTCTCTCCACAAGCTCATCCGAGTCAAGGGCGGCAGTAGACTTGTTATCTGTGCCCGTGTAACCTGAGGTCAGAACTTCTGCATGCAGAGATCGCCCATTCTGCTCACCGGAACGTCTCTGATATCGGGAGCGGTATATACAGATGGCATCGCAAAGACCTTATATGCTTCGCGAGCCTTCCCAGCTCTTTCAAGCTCATCAGAGAACCAGATCGCAACATTCAGAAACTTGATAGAAGAGTTGGGATGGAGCATATGCTCAGGCGCATCACGCACAGTTGTCCATATCCTGGAGCAGAGGAAAAGATATAAGTACCGAGACACGGCAAAGCTCGCAGAAAACGAAGCACTCTTCAAGTTGTTCCAAAGTCAAATCTGCCCGGCACAGTATTATTCCACTTCGAGCCAGCACCAAACGTCTGCGAATTTCTTTAGGCCAGTCCATCAATTGCGGAGGATACAAGCTATAAGAAGTCAGTTCGTACGTTTCCGAACCACAGCCATCGCAAAACTCACGTATACATGAAGTCAAAGGCGAAAATAACGGCGGACCAACAACAATAAAGGGCCACGCCGCCCAAGAAGCCCTTCACGATGAGGCGACCGAATCTGCGTGCTTGGCTCTCTGCAGTCGAAAAATCGGAGTAGTGACTTTTAGAGGCTCTTTGTGGATGCCTTTGAAGGACCTTGGATTCAAAAACCAGGCGCGGACGCGCACAGGAAGGATGCATTGAGCGATCTTGTATGAGAGGCTCCGTGATTCTTAAGTTGTAGCGGCATTCATGAGTACGGGTTGGAGGAACAGACAGAGCACCCCTTGCCAGCGGTAGAGTTCTCAATCTACCGAAAATCGACATATTATAAACGCCAAAGACAGTGCATTTGTAGCTGAAGAAGAAGTGTGGACTCTGGTAGTAGTACAGAACGCGGAGGCAGATCAGATCAGATGTAATGAGTTACGTAATAGTTTCCCGACCTTGTGGAAGTATTACGTACTGTACATACAGACACGTGCCAAAAGTACTCGCGGATCGCGAACACGTGATGTTCGTGTCCGTACTCTCGTAGTCTTGTACTCGCGTTTTCTATACAATACACCTATTTTACTCACCTCGAAATGCCCGGAAGTCGTAAGGGTGCACACGAACTCGATGTGGCTACAAAAAACCGTATCATTGGAGCTGTCAAAGTCGCGAAATCATACGCTGAAGTCTCCCGGTCAGAACACCTACCTGAGTCCACAGTCCGCAGCATCTTTACTCGCTATGAAGCACGCGGCACAACCAAAAATTTACCTCGTTCTGGGAGGAATCCAAAGCTTTCTGAAGCCGGGAATCGAAATCTGACAAGAATTGCATGAAAAAATCGACGCATTCCATTCAAAGAGCTTGGAAACCTGGTGACACCCTCTGTCAGCCAGTCAACTGTTCGAAGGAAGCTTGCATCACAAGGCTACCATCGTAGAGTTGCACGAAAGGGCCCATACCTTTCTCAAGTGTCCAAGGTTGCTCGCCTTAGATGGGCAGTACAGTTTCGAAGGGCTGGATGGCGCTTTTTTGAAGATGTTGTATTTTCAGATGAATCTTACATTTACATTGGAGGAAGTGCTGGCCAGATTTTCGTCACTCGAAGGAAGGATGAGGAATTTGAGCAGGACTGCATGATACCTACTTTCTAGCAGTCCTCAGTTCGCATAATGGTTTGGAGCTGCATCGCTTTAGGGTATAAGGGGCCATTGGTTTCTTTGCAGTATGAGGGGGGGAAGGGAGGAGGAATGACTGCAAAGAAGTATCAGGAGCAGGTTCTAGAAGGTCCAATGCTCAGTTTTTTTCAGGCAGTTCAGCAGAAGCGTCCTATACTTCGATTTCAGCAAGATAATGCACCTTGTCACACTGCAAAGACGATGAAGTACTGGTTTCAGAAGCACAGGATATCACTTTTCCCTCACCCATCCAATTCTCCTGATGTTAGCCCCATCGAAAACGTCTGGAAGGATCTTAAATGTGCTATAAATCGTCGTCCACATCGTCCCACATCATATAATGAGCTTGAGAGGGCCGTTCAGGAGGAATGGGAGAAGATTACACAGGAAAAGATTGACAAGTACATTAAATCTATGCCTCGACGTATTCATGCTGTTCTGGCTGCAAAAGGTGGTAGTACAAAATATTAACTTCACAAACATCTTTTAATCACATTACCAATGCTGTATCTGCAAAAAATTTGACATAATTTGGTGCGGAATTGACAAAGAAATGGGCTGAACATTTCTAGTCGGACTGTGAGGAGAAAATCATCCCAAAAAGGAAGGTGCAGAGCGGCACCTAGAAAAAGTGATGTGCCAACTTGCATCTGCTTACAAAAAAATCTGAAAATTTTATAGATATGAAGCGGCTTGCTTTCTCAGTCTGCCACACATTTTTTGTATTTTTTTGACTATGTGGAAGTCAAAATACTGAACAATCTGCTCAAAGTTCCTGACAAGTGTCAAAATTTAACCTGTTCCACTTCGACACCTTACCATATATTTTATACTCAGCCAAATTTCATGAGATTCAAAGTTTAAGTACAGTCTGTTACCAATACCTGCCACATAAATTTCACGTGACTGTAAAATATGAATAAAAGTACTTTGAGTTGCAATAGACCGTCAAATTACTAGTGCGTATATGGAATTCCTACTGAAACTTGGTCTGATGCCTTCACTCAATGGCATATTTTCTGTGAGAGATTGACCAGCAGTGGATTAACTTTTACTTGGAAGAAGTTTAAAACGACACCAACGCATGTTATTTTGGCGACGGACTTGGGAATCTTGCAGCAGAGTGCCGGATATTAGAATGTATTCCACAACCAACATTATCCGCGTTGCTCAGAACAAAAACAGTGCTCATGCCGATGAAGAACCTGAACAGTTACCATTACAGCAAAACGAATTACGTGTGCTTTGGGGACCATTTGCTTCTTATCGTTTCTTGCCTCGAGCCGATCCACAACCAGAAATTACGGGCGACGAGCTCTCCAAGTTAGGCAAAATCACGATCGTCGCCGGCCATGGTAAAAACAACGTTGTGGACATTGCGCGTTTGGAGACCATTGCTTGCGAGTTATACGATCTTGCACTTTATGGTGGAGCGGGTGGGAGCACCATAGTCGGGGTTGAATACTTATCTCGTCGGTTTCCTGCTGTATACCAAAAGGCGTATCAGGCTCTTGCGCAGCTTTCAGAACTACCTCTGGAAGTAATTCCTCCGATCGGGCACGTCGCTTTGGTATTCACAGACATCCGTAATTCAATTCGACTCGCCTCTGGGACAAGAACGCTGGGATACCAACAGCGATTCGTCTGCACAATCAACTTCTGCGCCAGCAATTGCGGTTATGTGGTGGGTACGAAGACAAATCGGAAGGCGATGCGTTCATGTGTTCGTTCCCGAACGTGCTGGCTGCCCTCTTACAGTACAACTCGACCTTCTCCGCGAGCCTTGGCCTTCGGAAATCCTTGAATGTCAGGACAGAAAGGAGATTTACGACAAAAATGAGAGGGAGGACTTTCGGTGAGAATGAGTATCCATAGCGGTAGACCTATCTGCTCAATGAACCCGATTGCCCACCGTATGGATTACCATGGACCAATGGTCAATCGTTCGGCGCGGATAGCCGGAAGTGCAGTGCGAACGGTGGACAGATCATGTGTAACGCGGATGTTGTAGGGAAGATACGCTCGCAGGTGCTGAACAAAGCATACGACCCGTCGGACCCAAAAGGTGCTAGTCACTGCGATAGAGGGCATCTGCATTGAGATCGTCCCCGTCGGCGAGCGGCGCTTGAGGGGCTTGATATTCCGGAAATCCTCTCATTGATATATCCGAAGGAGTTCATTGGGAGGAGCGAACCCATCCTTGCAGAAAAGCCGGGAGCATCGGGTTCCCGTGCACAACTCAACATTGTGCAGATCCGCGAGCTAGCTGTTCTCTGCATAAGACTGGAGGCCCTGACGTCCGGTCGTGTTTTGCGTCCACTCCCATGGGAAGATAACACAGCTGGCAGTGCTACCGTAGAATACTATGGGACCCAGGGAGAATATTAAGGATAACGTGGTCATGTACGCCGACCCAATGATGTTCATCCCGAATATCAACAACAAAGTGGAGGATCGCGAGCTGATGGCGACCTTCGACCTGCTCACGGTGCGTATTGAAAATGCGTTGTCGTTGCTGAGATTGAGAGGTGTGGCGGACGCCCTGCAATCTGTTCCAATTCGATTGCAGTAGATATTGGAAGTTGATCCATGTGCTTTCACTCCTACAAGTATCTCCTTCAGTTGGATGGTTCTTGACATACATCCGTCATCTGAACTGCTCTCTGAATGTTTCTCTTTCGGCCACTCATTTCTCCGCTTGTTGCCGCTCTCCTCGTCCTCGTCCTCGCCCTTCTCCTCCTCTTTATGCCTGCCCACCCTGGCTGTCTTCCGGCGCAAGACCTTTGTTTCTTCTAGAAAGATGCGTCTGCTGCATTCTCCCGACTTCAAGCAAATTCCAGCACTGCTGAGACCTTTCCCCGTGGATGCTCTTCTTGATGCCCCGCTGCTTCGTAAGGATCCTTCTTCGTTATCTCCTGCAATTCCGACATCCTCCTCCGTCGGCTCTGCGATCCTATTTCTTTTTTTATCTTTGTGCTCATAGTGTCTTTTGTCCTTGCATTGCTCGCGCTCTGTAGAGTTACCGCTGCTTTGATTTATCACGCTCTGTAGAAATGCCAATGCTTTGACTGTATCAATTAGCATTTGTCTCTCAGGTCTCGTTCTCCATGTATTAACCTTTACTTTCCGGAAATCCCGGAGTTTATTATTTGTGTAATAGCAAGTAACGCTATGTGTAGCTTTTGTTTCGTCCTTTCGATTTCTCTTAATATACCTTCATTCCGCAGTTTACTTTTTGTACAGCCATGCCGGATTTTCGTGGGATCTGGATTACAGATCTGGTCCCGGCCGCCGGATACTCGTGGATGCTGCAACGCCGATCAGATCTTTTTCCAAATAAGGAAGGGGCTGACGGTGGAACGACCTCCTAACCGCAGCACTGCTATAACACTCGTCTCCAACCCCCATATCATACATCATAGGTCCCTCACCCGATCAATGTCGTCCTCATCGTCCGCGACGGCATCGTCGACGAGCAGCGCCGTCGCGTCCGCTTCCTCTTCAGCAGCTTCGTCAGTCTCTGTGGGAAGCAATCTCAAGGTGCGTTGTTGTGTGGCTGTTTCCGCGTTCACACTCCTGTGGATTTCCTCCGAACTCACGCGTTTCCTTGCGCGCATCAAGGTCGTCGGGATCATATTGTAAGGATATTGTATTCCCATCTAGGTCCGTCGATTGAAGAGGATAATATTTTGCAGGGCGGTCACGAGCGGTCTGCTTATTGGGTCTAGTTTTGTGTTCAAAAAGAAAGGTCTTCTCCGCTCGCAGGCGGGCGGGGCGGCCGGTAAGGGTGTTGCGTATCTCAAATCGGTGAGCCATGGGCTTGCGTTTTCTAACATTGCCTATGCTGATTCCGTACCACCAGCCGTTATGGTGGATGGGGATGATTAGTGCGTGCGTTGAATTCTCTAGGGGAACCTGGCCTGACGCTCTCATTCAGTGATGATTTTGGGGGAGCTATGTAATTTTGCAGGTACGTTTCTCATTCATCATTTCTGCTCGTCATCAGGCTTACACCTTCCTCTAGCCTATGCGTTCGTAGAGGCACTAGTCGTTGTACGTTTCTTTATGATGTCCCGTTTTCGACAAGTTGGTTCTCACTTGAGGAACATTCTTTAGACTCCATTAGGAGCACTATCTGTTGTAATCTGCGCCATTCTATCGTCATTCTTTTTGAAGGAGAAGCTTTCGTTCTTCGGCTGGCTCGGATGCGCCTTGTGTATTGTTCGTGTTTCCAACTGTCGCGCTGACTGATCTATAATTACTAAATTGCACCGCAGATTGGTTCTACTATTATTGCACTCAACGGTATGTCGCGTTTTTGTTTCCGAGTTCCCGGTATTTCATATTGTCTTATGTTTTAAGGCCCGAACGAGGAAACGGTCGGCCAGATCAGGGAATTTCAGAAACTATTCTTTTCGCCAGGATTCCTTGTGTACTCAGGCGCCCTCATAGTGTCGTCACTTATCATCGTCTTCTATTTCGCACCGAGGTAAGCTAAGCGGTGAACCTCTCCAGGTCAGCAGTTTTTACTAATTCGACTTGTAGATATGGGAAGAAGAACATGCTATGGTATATCATGGTCTGTAGCATGATCGGCGGTATCAGCGTAAGTGTAACTACCGGACTTGGAGCAGCCATAGTTACGACGGCCTCCGGAGACAATCAGGTAAGATATTTTCGTTATCAAGTTTGTCAGTCTATAGCGCTCACTTTCGCTATTTCAGTTTAAATATTGGTTCATTTATTTCCTAATGTTTTTTATTGCCGCAACATTAAGTTCGTTCTATTGCCCTGAATTTCGGGAGGTGGAATTCAATGTGTTTCTTTCCTTTAGTCACCGAAGTCTATTATCTCAACGTCGCATTAGCATTATTCAACACTGGTGAGTGACCTTTCCATCGAGGTTCCTGCCGTTGCTGATTATCATTCGTATCTTTCAGCTATGGGTAAATGGCTTCCCTCCTTTGTTGTAAGGGACATTGCTGACGTCGCTCCAAGTCACACCAACATACTATGTCATATGTGCGTCGCTTCTTTAACTTGAAATGAGCAGACGGCTGATAAGCATCGTAGTCGCATTTTTCTCTATGGTCACCACTGTTGTACTTTTCCAAGGCCTCAAAGCAACTGTGGCTCAGATTCTGACTATCGTCCTGGCATTTCTGGTTATCTGCTGTGGCATCACCATCTTGCAGATGTCGAAGATTGATCCATCGGAGCTTGGCAACAAACTTGATCGTCGCTCGACATTGCTGTTAGAAGCGGCTCGGAGCAACACGGAGAAGGTGGATGAGAAGGACCTTACAGCCGTTGAGGATCCGGGCATCGATTCCATTCGTGGTTCCTTTGGTCCCTTGGGGAGCATGATCCGTGCTCGGAGTGTTCGTCGACTAAGCATGTCCGACCAGAGCTCGCTTCGATCCCGACGTACTACGGCAATTGAGGGTCAGTTCGACGGTCTGCAGAGGCATCAGCTATACGATGCCCCTGTTCCGACCTTTCACCGTGACGCGTCTATGCAGAGCAGGGCTCCGCCACGTACTCCCACGATAAAGTTTGATTCAGAGGACGTGGTACATAAATATCCAACCAAAGGATTAGGATCCGAGCTAGCAACTCACGAACGAAGACCTACTTCTCCAGGACACATCTCGATGGTGTCGATGGAACCTATCAAGGAAGAGGTCTCACCAGAGGGTCCATCATTAGAACAACCCCAACCTAAACATGCTTTCCTAAATTTCCCGCCTGTAGACACCTTCGACAACTCAATGGCGCTACGAACAGCTCCTGCAAATCTATTCGCAAGCCAGAAGAACCTACCACGGGAAGATCCCTTCGACGCGGCTCCAGCAACTTCATACGGTACAGCTTTCACGGTGAAAGGGAATGCGACGTCGCCCTTACCGAATACGTCGCGATTTTCGCCTCCGTCTGAGGAGGATGGGTCTGGCTCTGCATCGCGGAGGCAAGGGCGAGGGCATAGACGCACATCGAGCGATCGTCGATATCCGAAAGGTGCTGATGATAAAGAGGAGAGCGTTAGCCTCGTACGGAGTCCGTCGCCGGAGGAAATACCGAGCCCTTCGGACGACGACGATCTGCGACAAGCGAGCGTCCGACTCGTTGGTCCTCCTCCAGGTCATTTCTAGCCGCCCTTGTTGCCTCTCCTACCCCATTCTACGGATCGCAACTTTCGTCCATCCACACTTTTTTTATTCACTTCATTCGCAGCAACATCAACGGACTAGATTTTCAGCTTGTGGGGTTTGATTTCTTTCACACACTCTTTTCCCGTCATTCTAATTATTTTAATCGCCATTTCTCGGCAGTGTGCCATTCTTGCTTGCTTGCTTCGACACTTCGCATGCTATATTCGTTTTTTGGGGGGTTTGTACCAAGAAGGGATTTTGCATCTTTGCATCCGCGCGGTCTTTGTGACGTGCTCCCCTTCGCTTAGAAGTTAAATGTGTATCGTAGGTTAGACTTCATGACGGACAATAGCTGAATGCCGGAATTTCATGACTAGATCACGAGAAATACTATGATCTATTGAACGATAACTACCTGTACCAAACCTCTGCTGAGTATTGCACAGTCCAAAAATTGTTTCCTTGCTATAGATTTATGCCACCTAGCGAGCACCTTATGAGATGAGATAGATGCCGCTACACAGTTCATGACCATCTCTGCTACTACTGAACATAGTACCTCAAGACGTGTGTTCGTTTAGAGTCATAGCGTAATGCATCGCTAATTCTTCGTGTACGGAGGTAACCCCCATTTCTCCGGATCGAAGTCCTCTAAGGAGCGAAGAACCTCGTCGGCTCTATGAAGTCCGGAATACTCGACCTCAAGCAGATTGGGGTCGGGAACCCAAACAACTACATAACCGAATGATATTTCAAACTTCGTTGATTCAAGCCAGCAACAAAAGATCGGTCTTACCGTTCATTCCTGCTCGTTTGGCGGCTTGTACACCTGGGATAGCGTCTTCAAAGACCAATGCGCGTGAACGCATTGCCTTTTCCTCATCCGTTGCCTCTTCAACTTCCGCCGTCCCTACAGGAAGTCCTAAAGGCTCTCGAGCCGCGATCAAGAAGATATCAGGATGAGGTTTGCCCCGTCCTTCCGGAATCACCGCATCGTCAGCGCAGATAACGCGATTGCCAAAACACCCGAATACATAATCCAGATGTCCCGTTTTCAACTCGAATTTGGCACGTCGAGAACCTGTGGCGAGCGCAATGGGTACGCCACGAGAGTGTAAGTGCTGGACGAGTCGCACTGCTCCTGGGAGCGGCTGTACGTGTGGCCAGAGTAGATCCTGTTGCTCATCGCGCTCGCGTAGATAGTCTTCAGCAGTAAGAGGAATACCAGGAAAGAAGGAGAGAAGATCTTCTGCTGACTGGCGTTCTGCTGAATTCAAGGTAAATTTAGCTACCCAGAATCAAATTATTAGATTACATTTTCCCATGAGACCAGCCTTGATATCCCAAGTCATTTTCTTCCCAAACCTTGCGAGGATGTTATCTAGACGCTGAGATTATAAAGATACGTGTCTATATAAATTTTGTATTGATAATTACTCGTCACGTCTGTATAAACACGCTCAGAGTCAATGAGCAAACCTGGAAGAAAGAGCAAAGTCCAGTTCAAGTTCATTACGCGCTTCGATAAGAATCGTAACTTACCATCCATATCAAAGATCACATAGTCAATTTTTCTCTGCGAAGGAGGGAGGGATGAGTCGGACACGGACATGATGGTTGAATGAGATGAGTGGCGGCATCGCAACGGGTTTATAATAATCGCGTATGCGGTTTGCTTTTATGGCTTTCATAATCAGTAATAACTTGAAGCAGCCGTAAACTGACGTAATAAGACATAATACGATGCAACATTCCAAGGTAAAATCCCGATCATCAGGTAATGAAAACACTTTGTATAGCTGCACGTGAGTGACACGACCCGGGGTTGCAGTGTGCATTATAACTTCAACGATCACCACCATCAGCTCAGCTCTGCTGCGCCCAGTGTCCTAGCTTATAAATACTACGGAGTCGCATGGAGCTCCCAGCCTCAACCCCAAGGTCACGCTCACCTCGTTCACCTTTTCGCCGACGGCGTGTCGTCTGGTCTGGTCTGCTTCTAAGCTTCGTAGCTCTCTTCTTCCTCGCACCCTCCTCGTTCTGGGAAACAAGTCGTCATCACGCAATGTCGGTCGCTGAGAAGGGAAAAGAATGGTTGCCCGAGAAACTTGGGGGTGGCAAGTCGTACGGGCCTCAACAGGAGCTGCAGGACTTCTTGCATATGATCGCAAGCTCGGAGCTTACAATCCCAACCGACGTAGACCCGTCGAAGCCGCTTTCTCGCGATGTTTACTCCATTGACCTTGGAAACGTTGCATGGTTGCAGGAAGTACAGCCAGATCCTCCTGTGATCGTCTTCAGCAAGGTGCGTAATTGGGTCATTTCTCTCTGACGATTACTCATGATGCTATAGACATATTGTCCGTAAGTAGAATTGACTCATTATGCACTGTGAGAGTACGGCTCACTTTCCCGTAGTTATTCAAAGAAGGCCAAAGAGCTCTTGCGAACATATGATCTTTCGCCACCACCTAAGATCGTCGAAGTAGACTTGCGAAGTATGTCCGTCTATCATTGTTCACTTCTGTACTAGATTCTGAACGGACTCCCTTTCTCTCTTTTAGAGGACGCTGAACAGATCAAGGTCGTACTCACCCGGCTGACGCAGCACTCGACTTTCCCGAACGTCTTCATCGATGGGAAGTCCATCGGTGGCTCCGATGATCTGACGAAGTTGCACAGTGACGGCCAGCTCGTTAACCTCCTGACAGAAGCAGGTGTCAGTAGTAATGTTAATGGAGATGCAGATGTCCCTCCTTCAGAGCAGTAGAAGTATCTATGTCTGCGGGCGACTTCTGTAGTCCTAGTGTTCTTCTGTCTTGGTGTATTAATAGAATCACACAGCGTATTTGGAAAGCTTTGTGTCCTATCTGCCTGATAGGGAGGCTCAGCAGCAGTAAGAGGAAACCATATGCGTGAGCCACCGCCTGTTCTCTTGGAAAGAGAAAGGAGCCTTTGGGCAAATAAATGCAGGCAGCGACTTGATGCTGGTAGCCATAGTACTACGTGTCTACTTTCATCCAAGACACTGGACAATACTCGTTCATGTGATGACGAAGAACCAGGCTAGGCGCTCTATAGATTTTAGACGCGGTGTCAAAAGCTACATTCCCCGAATTCAGCACATTTGGACTTGCTATTCTGCGGAGATGCAAAGTGTGGACTGGAGCGCTCAGAATAGGGTTATGTTCTAATAAACTGACTTAAGAGCAGAAGTTTTGTTCAAGGCAGGCATTGGGCCATGATTCTTGCCAGTATCTTATTTTTGTCTAGGCAATTCCGGAGCCAGAAAACTTTAAATATGAGAGGTCTTATACGAAAGGTGCACCCTCTGCCAATTCCCTAAGACGTCGGGACAGACTGTCACTCGGCGCTCTGCCACCATCTCCTTCGGCGACGATCTTAGATCTGAAATTAAATAGATGTGTAAGGGAAGGAATAATTAATATTGACTCATGTCGCGATAGGATATCGCGGCATCATCACAACGCATAATAGCCGAGCTCGAAAGCTCTGATGAGAAGTGCCTAGCAAAATCATCTCGGTCAGAAGGGTACCACTTCGAATGGGTACCCGATGCCTCACCAAATGTTTCGAGTAGCGCCTTGAGTAAGAGAAATCTCCTGCTGCATACCAAAATCCGGGATGACCTGCCGGCCTGTACACGCCTCTGGTTTCACCTTCTTCGTCGAGGTCCCAAACCTCCGGAGTCCCATCAACAAACTTCTCCCCGAGAATGCGTTTGTACGTGTCTCGTACCGACCGGTACCCAGTTCTGCATTTACTGATGGTGAGATTTGATTCGGGGTAGAATGCAGGGGTACTTACGCGTAAACAATGGCATCGATCTCAAGCTCAGATCCGTCTGAGAAGACTACGGACTTCTCAGTAAGGCGACCGATGTCAGTCTCCGCCTTGATCTTGATTGCGCCATCAGAAACAAGAGAAGCGAAGCCCGTGTCAAAGACTGGCATCAGTTAGCAAAATCTTTGTGTTGGTGAAAACCATGGCGCGTACAATATCCTGGATGTATAGTGAGGCTTAAAAATGTATCTAAAGAATATCTAGGTCTTACCTCCACCCCTCGTTAATCCAAGTTCGAGATGTCCAGCGCCGGATGGGCCATCCCATAACTTGAGCCCTGCTGCCTCCAGTCCATTCAACATCTCCTTGTCGTACTCGCGGGCAACCTTCTGCTGAGCGCGGGAAATCTCTATTATCAGCTTCACGGGGATTGTATTCATCTTGAAATCCGTTACATCGATCGGCACATTATCTGGGAAGAACGCATTGATCAAGGAGCGGATGTACTTTCCGGAATAGACGCAAGTTGGAGATCGCTGTAATAGCGTGACAGATTTTGCTCCGTTTTGAACCAAGTCCACACAGATATCTGAGGCAGAGTTTCCAGCGCCGAAAACAAGTACACGCTTGTTGGTATATTCTCTACCCCCAGGAAAGTGCTCGGAGTGAGTCTGAGAACCCTCGAAAGTGTCCCGGCCTTTGACTTCTGGAATTATTCCTTCTCCGAAGGGACCCAAAGCCATGACGAGATGCCTCGGGTGCAGGCTGATGCGTTGACCATCCTTAATGGCATTGACCGTCCACGTCCTCGTTGTCGGATCGTAAGATGGCGCGCTCTCTAACGTGGATGAAGTCCAGACATGTAAGTTCTGGGCTAAGGCATAAGCTTCCAACCAATCTGCAACGAGATCCTTCGGAATATACTCTGGGTAATTGGAAGGGTAAGACTGGTAAAGTACTGTGGCGATCATGCTTGTCAGTCAATCGTCGGGTATCCTACATCGAGGCGGGACGACGTACATTGACAATAAAACCGAGGAACATGCAGTTTCAGAGACGGGTATCTTTTCCTCCAGTTATCGCCGACTCTGGCTTCTTTTTCTAACAACAGGCACGAGATGCCGGACTGACGGAGACATACGGCAAGCTGCAAACCAGCTTGCCCTGAACCAACTGTACCATATGCCTCAGTAAAGGGACTGATATACACAGAAAGATTTTCGACTAACCGATTAGAACGGTCGGGTCGGGTTCTGGTGCAATTACACGCCCTTGCAATTTATTTTCAAATCGATTACCTTCCGCATCATTCTGAATATCTAGGTATGGAGCTTCTTCATAACCCTTCCAATCCGCGACGGCAGTGAATACGCTGAGGGCCTTCCACGAGCGGGATTCGCCACTACCCTGGGCTTGGATAAGACTGACCGCGCCCCGACACAGAGCAAGTTCCGTCTCGAAGATGATGAAAGCCTTGATAACCTCAATGCTTGGGTTTGACTTGTCAAGCACCGGCGCGAGGTGTGGTGAGCTGGTATCCAACCGAAAGTTAAGTAAGGCAAGATCGGGAAGTTTTGTAGACACGAAGTCCTGTATGTTATCGCCGCCATGGATTGTTCTGCAGTCCCAGGTGAAGACCAAGAAGTCTCTCAAATATCCGCCTGAAGCGAATAAAGAGGAAATTCCGCTGCTACTGCCTGGCGATAGTGAACTGGCGAATGCTGAGAGCCATTCTTCTGCAACAGATTTCGCGTCGACTTCCGCCATAACGATGCGCAAATTATTCTCCAACGCGGCAATGAAAGAGGGCGTGTTTTAAGAGGAAATTGAGATCACATTCTCTTGATTGCCTGCTTAAATGTCACCGCTAGCCAAGCCCTGTTTGATTTCAGAATCAAGAGTCACGAGCACGTGATCTCGCATCTCAAGGGTCTGATCGGTACATTAAAAAAATGATGGATTGGATAGCTTACACAGGGGGCAAAACCCTATTTCGGATCCTAAAATATTTGATCCGGAACTGGAATCCAGCCAATCAGAGGTGAGCTTTCCAATTCTGTTTCATTTATAGGCGACTCAGAAACGTAATTCTGCCCCCTGTGTTACAGAGGGCAGAATTATGTTTCTGGGCCGCTTATGTAGGAAACAGAAGTGGAAACTCGCTCTGATTGGCTGGATTCCAGTTCCGGATCAAAATTTTCAGGTTCGGAAATAGGGTTTTGCCCCTAGTGTTAGTATTTAAGTATAAGTGTGTAACCTTACTCTGTCAACATACAAGTCAAACTCTACGTATTCCTATGATTTATTGTAAAGGTATGATTGAGGCCGATCCCTGCCATTTTGGTACCGGAATGTTAAGAATACACAGGGGGCAAAACCCTATTTCCGAACCTGAAAAATTTGATCCGGAATTGAAATCCAGCCAATCAGAGGCGAGCTTTCCAATTCTGTTTCCTGTATAAGCGGCTGAGAAACGTAATTCTGCCCCCTTTGTAATGTGATGATTACCAACTGAACAAATAGAAACAAATACATAACGGGAAATGCCAGATCTCACGTCGTCAACTCGTTATCAGTTATCCACCCTTATCCACCCTTATCCACCCATACCAATCAGGGCCTAATACTAAAGGAGATCACCCACATTTGTGTACAGCCATTGCTGCCTTGCATCTTTTCTCATTTGCTGTGTGATGCCAAGGTGAATCTGTAAGGAGTTTGATCGGCTACGATCTGCGAATCGATCGGCAAGCACACGTGACCTTTGCGCGTTTCTCCTCAATTATATTCACAATCCACTTTCATCGTTCTATGCACTCCTTCCGCGTAAACAAAGCAATAACAAAACAACCTACAAGTTACCCTTCTTCAACGCATTCCACCCCCCAGCTCCAATTTTACCATTCGCCCAGTCTCGGATCAGCACACCCGCGATTGCAGTCGCAGGTGGGAGTCTAAACGCCGGCATCTTCTCGGGCTCAGGTTCTGCTGGACGCTCGACGGTTTTGGGCATCTCAGTGCTCTGCTTGTCCGTGCTCCGTTCGTTCGCTCTAGCATTCGTATCAGTGTTCAAGGGCTTCTTGTCAATATCGTGGTTGTCGAAGATCTTCTGCTCTTGACGGGTAATGATTGAGCCCTTCTTGTGCGAGAGGACATTTAGTATCTCTTCTCGCGTATACCAACGGGCATCTGTGGAGAATGACAAACTTTCATCAACACAGGGTCCAAAAATCCACAACACTAGGGTTCGAGTCTTACCAACGAGCTCGTTGTCCAGGTCGACTCGAACGGGCTTAGAAGAGTCGGCAAATGCATAAAATCCAACCATCAGGCTTGCTGGGTAAGGCTGTCAAGCTCATTGCATTAGAATCTTTCGCTTTCTCGAGAGGAAGCATCTTACCCAAGGCTGTGTCGAGTGATATTTGACACCCCAAACGCGGACGCCTGCTTCTTCCCAAATTTCTCGCTTGACAGCGTCTTCAAAAGATTCACCTGGCTCGATGAAACCCGCGAGACATGAATAGAAGCCTATTGAATCATAACAGATAGCTCTTTTTAAATGAGGAATAGAAAGCACTTACCAAAAGGAAATTTTCTCTGTATACAGGTAACAAAACTTCAGCAATCGGAAGATAAGCTGATTCAGACACAGTAGATAACATACATTCTTGCCGAGCAGGATTCTGTCCCCGGACTCATCAATAATCGCCATTATGACAACAGGATCAGTTCGCGGATGAGAAAAGTTATGTAGGCCTCTCCTGAAAACGGCAATCATAAGCGTAAGCTGGACTCGGTTCTAAACCCAAATCAGAAATAAACGTACGCTGACGGACACGGCTTCTTTCCTGTATTATCAGCCCAAGGCAATAATGTTGCACAGGCAAGTTTCCACCCTGCCCATAGAGAATAGGTTGGAGATCCGCAAGCTGGACAAAACTGATGGCGAAATTTAGTTCAGACCACTACAAGCCCCTTTTTCGTTTCGATTGATTTGATTGGGACATACTCTGTTCCGTGCATTCCAGTCCACCATACTTCTTGCTTCGGAAAAGATAGCAGCTTCGTATGCGCTAAACCCAGCCGATGCAGTCCTTGGCTCCATGAATTCATATGAGATGTGCGGCGAGCCACTCGAAGTTGAGATACTGGAGGGTGCCTGGTCTACTTTCTTAGTTTAAAAATATAGATAACAATACGATACTAATGCTCACCAGCATCAAGCTCATTAGAATGAGAGGCACCCTTCAAGACTTCATCTAAAGCATCCTCGTCCGAATCGGATACATCCAGACTGAAATATGGTATACCAGAAATGTTCGAAGCAGCGACGCGCGGATCCGTCTTCGCGCTGAATTCAGAGGAAGGAAGGGCTTTCGAATTATCATCCTGTGCATTTTCCAATTCGTGTACACCGAGAAATACAATTTTCGGTCCATGCAGACGCGCCGCCTGCACGTGCAGGTCCTCTTCGCCGCTGTCATCCACGGCTTGTGCTGCCTGTCCCGGCTTCTTTCCCTGTCCAAAGATAGGTGACGATCCAAGTAATGGTGAAATGATAGACGTTGATAATTTTGCAAGACTCTGTGACTTCTTCGTCGCATCTATACGAACAAGCGGCTCCCCGCCTCTAAACAGCACCCAGCGCGATCTCTGGCTTGCCAGGACCGCAGTGAGGAACGGCGAAGACGTCCTTAACCAAGAGAGCCGATTCAAAGGCGACCCGGAGAGGAAGTTGACGTGAGTCTCTGCCATGCTAACTGATCTAAACGCGCTCAACGACAAGCGTGCTGGGATGATGGTGGTGGTGTGAGGAAGAGAACGCGATTTCATATAGCATATGCATTGGTGGACTGGCTGAATAAGTCAATGGAAGAGAAATGGCCGATCTAGACTGCTATGATTGGCTACGTCACACGTAATCACAGTAGTATGTCTGCTCAGTAAGCACGCCGGAATTCAGAAGTTCGGAACCTATCGTCACGAAATTTCTCTGGCCTCGCGTTCCGGATTTTAATGGATCGCTCGTCATTAATTGACCTTAGGTCTTGTCTTACAGTAATGATAAGGTCCAAGGAGATAGCGAGACAGAGACACTAAAATCATTTCCGTTTCATCTGGAATGATCGGCCGGAATCAAATCCGGCTCAGCTGGAGTCGGACACCGGACCTGTGGCTTCGGTCTTGTGGAGTTATTGAAGCCCGAGAGCCTGCACGAAATCCATAGCGAAATAACTAACTATTAAATTATGCTGTCCTGTCCGTCTCGAAGCAAAAATTGTTTGCACGCCATGACCATATCAGATAGAGAAGAAAGCATGAGGTGGATCAGGTACAGTATCTCAAGCTGCTCTTGTTCAGCCGCCGGCGATCCCGGGCTCGTCCAGCCTGTGGACACTGCTGAACCCATTCGGAACTCCGATATAGGCAACAGACGCAGTCATGGAGAAAAGGTTGTCTGCTTTAATAACAACAGAAACAATTTGGATCGAAACTAAACTGCCTGTTCTTGAGTAGGTATATGCATTTGATTTTTTATATGGAATTTTTCGCTATTTTGGGTCATATGCCTGTAACGCCATATATAGGAGGCAACCAGAATTTTGTGTTACAAGTTACACTAAAAAACACAACTTTCTCTGTGTTACCGTTACGGTTGCACCCGTGTACGGCCCGGATAGTAAGACGTGTACACGCCTCGCCTCTGTAATCTTTTCCAAGTGATCAAGGACTAGAGTGATGTCTCTTGTAGACTCCTTCACGCATCTAATGGGCAGGCCTAGGGCAGAACAAGCCCTTCCGGTACTTCAACGAGTAGCTTCGTTAGTCAAGCCTGTAATGCGTAAACGTAACTGGCGATTGCCTGTTCTCTCTGAGTTCTTTCCAGACGAGCCTAGCCTGCTTGGTAGGTCATAGACAAGATGATGTATAGAGAGTATTTCCTCAATGTTTCGCTTTGCAGGTCTCAGTGCGTCCAATGTGGCTTGTAACGCGTACAAGTTCTCAATAGTCTCCTGTTCATAGACATGAACTCCGGTCAGAAGATATTACTGCGCCTTCGACCTCCCTGGTCGCCGGATACATTCTATGACGAAGAACAACTTGCTTCGGTAATGCTTCATGAGGTATCATTATTTGCATATGTTATATTTCCGCTACTCATTTATTACCAAATATTAGCTGACGCACAATGTCCATAGAACACATGATGACAAATTCTATAAATACCTGTCTGAACTTGAAACCGAATACGAGACCTTGAGACGCTCTGGGTACGATGGCGAGGGCTTCCACTCAGCGGGAAAACGGCTGGGCGTGGACGTATCGCATAACCTTCCACTCGACCTCGCGCGCGCAAAGACACTCCAAGCCGTAGAAAACGAAAGGCACTGCAACAAATGCTTGGCAGCCCAGGGGGTCAACGCCTTGGTGGTAACCTTCCGAGAAGTTCAATAAACATGAGCCCGAGAGAGCTTGCAGTGCAGGTTAGCCTTTCCCGTTGCTACTAGGAGACCTGATACTAACAGATTCTGACTTGCCAGGCAGCTCAGACGCGTGCCAGGGACGAGCAGTCCTGCGGGACAAGTAAAAAACTTGCTCGGAAGGAAGCTGAGAAAGCCGCAAAGGATAGCATCGAAGACAGGGCTGACACCTTGGAGGAAACCGTCTCACAGGATTATCCAGAGTCTTCTACGAAGGAGACGAATCAGTTCACTACCGATGTCCTTTTGGACCTATCGGTGTGGTCTTGCGCGATTTGTACTTTGGATAATCTTGCCTCTGCGACGCAGTGCCTAGCCTGTCTATCAGAACGGTCTGCTAGAGATAAGCGACCACATGAGAGCATAAATAATGCACTGCATGCAGTGACATCCACGCAGAACCAGGCGCCTTTAGAATCTCCTGATAATCTGAAGCCGGTACTCTCAAAGAAAGTGGAACTGAAGACGGTCGATGTAAACTGGGCCTGTCCGGCCTGTACACTTCTCAACCCCAACCATTTCCTTCAATGTTCCGCCTGTTCTACCGTGCGTCCCAGATATGTTTCAAAGGACGGGTGGAGGTGCATGACGTGTGGCGAAGTTGGCATCCCCAATGACGTCTGGTCATGCCGCTTTTGCGGAAGCATCAAAGAAAGCAGCTCTTCTACCTGATATTTCGGCTCTTATCACTCGGCGTTTCCGATTGTCTATGTCTATGATATCGTATTGTTTTCGGTTGCTTTTTTGTTGGATATGTTGCGCGAAGATTACAGTTTCGCCTCATAGGTTGCCATAAGAACGCTAGTCTCCTGCCAACAAATTTGTATTCGTTGCTGCTCAAGATCTGATGTTGCAGTCAGCACAACCGTTCTGAAGACATTCAAATTCATTCTAGCGTTTCTTCGTGCGTTGCAAACGCTTCCGCTTCTTATTCAGTGCCGCAGCCCCCTCTAATCTCTTGCATGTTGAAGACCAACTTGAACGCCAGAACTCTATAAGTGTATTACTAGTACCTCAAGTGTCTTCCTATCTCTATGCATAAACCAGCGTTTTCTCCTATTCACATTGTCTTCCGAGATACTACACTTCAAGACTTCTACCTCACTTCTTGCCCTTGGTCAGATAAAGGAAATAATCAGTCTTCAACCGCACCACTGCCTCGCATTTTGGAACATTCGGAACCACGGACCCGTACCAAGCCAAGACTTCGCCATCTCTGGAGGGTACCAACTATTGCTTTGCAACGCCGTGACGCGTTCTGGATGAGGCATCAAAGCTAGAATTCGACCGTCTGGTGTTTGGGCGCCGGTAATGCCGCCCGGGCTCCCGTTTGGATTAAGAGGATACAACTCAGTTGGCTTCCCATGCGAGTCCACGTATCGCAACGCAGCAAGCTGTTGACTGACAAAAGTTTTCCCCTTTTCTTCCGAATCGAAGGTAGCGCGCCCTTCCCCATGCGCTACAGCCACAGGAAGCTTGGATCCGCCCATATCACGGAAGAATACAGAAGAAGCGGTAACCTCATTCTCCACGATCTCCACCATGCATGTCCTTCCTTCAAATCTTCCGCTCTTATTTGGCTTAAAGCTGGGCCATGTTTCCGCACCTGGAATGATTCGTCGCAAGTGGCTCAGGAATTGGCATCCGTTGCACACGCCCAAGGTAAATGTATCCTCACGCGCGAAGAACCTCTCGAACTCTTTTCGGGTCTTTGCATGCATTAGAACCGAGGTCGCCCATCCATTCCCTGCCCCCAGTACGTCACCGTATGAGAATCCCCCACACGCCGCAATGCCTCGAAATTCTGCGAGGCTAACCAGGCCATTGATGATATCAGACATATGGACATCGACTGCATAAAAACCTGCCGCAGAGAACGCCCAGCCCATTTCCACATGTCCGTTTACGCCTTGCTCTCGTAATATCGCAACTTTCGGACGGAAAGTGATCGACGGAATGATCGATGGCGGTGGCCAGTAGTCAAACGTCAGATCGTAGAAGAGTCCTTTGTAGTTGTCGTTTGATATTAGGCCGTATTCTTCTGATGCTGCCTCTGGTTCATCCCGCAGACTTTGCATCCGGAATGACGTCTCTGTCCAGATCTTTTGAAGTTCCACTCTGGTGCTAGAGTAGAAAGGCACAGAGTTCTGCAGAATCGTGATCGTCTGGTCTGGATTCTGACTGAGAGACCCGATAGCATGCATTGCTGACGCAGAAAGCCCAGATGCTGCGAAGATGCTCTGCAGGGTTGGCACGTCTGAACGACGAATCTGCATAATAGCACCCAGTTCCTCGTTGAACAACGCGGCCATTGGCTGCCCACTGCCCGGAATGGTGTCCAGATAAATCTCTACTCCAACTCGACCTGCAAAACACATTTCTACCAGAGTTGTGAAGAGACCACCGTCTGAACGATCATGGTAGGCGAGCACCATGTCTGGATGGCTGACTCGTACTTTCTGACATCCAAAAAAGAATGCTTTTAATTCAGCAACGTCATCGATATCTGGAGGTTCAGAACCTATTTCCTTGAAAACCTGCGTCAGCGCGGAACCTCCAAGTCGCGTCTTTCTGGCTGCAAGGTCGAAGAGTATCAAGACAGTCTCTTCAGTAAGGTCGCTCCGGAGCTGCGGTGTCCAGGTTTTATCAGTCGCATGTATCGGTGCAAATGCTGTGATATTGAGAGACAAGGGACTGCTAACTTCGACTTGTCCACCATTTTTTCTCCATTTCATCGACATTGACATGGAATCTTTTCCAACAGGTATGCCTATACCCAACGCCGGACATAGTTCCATAGCTATTGCGTTTACTGCTTCGTAAAGTCCCGAACCTTCGCCAGCCTTTGACGCTGCACACATCCAATTGGCACTTAGCTTTACTCGTGAAAGACTCTCAACGGATGCAGCGGCGAGGTTGGTCAGAGCCTCTGCTACAGCAAGCCTGGCTGAAGCAGCCGCGTTCAATAAGGCTACTGGAGATCGTTCACCCATAGCCATCGCTTCACCGGTAGATACATCAAATCCATAGGTGGTCCTCGTCACTGCAACGTCGGCAACAGGTACTTGCCAGGGTCCCACCATCTGATCTCGTGAAACGAGCCCCGTGATACTCCGATCGCCAATAGTCACAAGGAAAGACTTTGAGCCGACAGAAGGGAGTCGAAGCACTCGCTGCACGGCGGCTGAAAACCTCTCTCGAGTTGTTTCGATAGGAGGGAGGTATCGCGACAGCGATACGTCGAATAGACTGAAAGGAGTATTTGGCGTAGCGTCGATTCTCGACATACGTGGTGGCTTGCCGAATAGAGTCGACATTTTTAGTCGTACAACGTCCTCTTTGAAGAGGCGATCAGTGACTACTAGATCCAGTTCACTCGTGGCGACTCCGACGAACGAGAACGGGCACCTTTCCCTGTTACAGATCGTTTCGAATCGTTTGGCATGCACGGGTGAGACAGCCATCACATAACGTTCCTGGGATTCATTACACCATATTTCCATTGGGGATAGAGACGAATCTGCGACCGGAATATCCCTGAGCTCGAACGTTGCACCAAGATCTGAATCATGAACAAGTTCCGGCAGTGCATTCGATAAGCCACCTGCGCCGACATCGTGAATAGACTGAATCGGATTCTTGTCGCCCAGATCAACGCAAGCGTCTATCACTTGTTGACAGCGCCTCTGCATTTCGGCATTGTCTCTCTGAACAGATGCGAAGTCAAGATCTGCGGAACTGGATCCGGAAGCTTGACTAGATGCCGCTCCTCCGCCCAATCCTATCAACATCCCAGGACCTCCCAGCACGCCAATTTTCGCGCCAGGCTCGATCCTGGATTTCCTGACAAATGCTGGACGGACATTTCCTAACCCACCAGCGATCATGACGGGTTTATGGAAGCCCCTGATTTCCTTTGCGTTAGGCCCTGAATCTGATGGAACGCTTTCCAAGAAAGTACGAAAGTATCCCGCTAAACCTGGTCTGCCAAACTCATTATTGAATGCGCTAGCACCAAGAGGACCTTCCAGCATAATATCAAGTGCAGATGCGATATGGGATGGGCGTCCAAAGTCCGTTTCCCAAGGTTGTTCATGTCCAGGAATGAGCAGATTGGATACAGCAAATCCAGCTAAACCCGCCTTCGGCTTCGAACCTCGACCTACAGCACCTTCATCCCTAATTTCACCTCCAGATCCTGTTGCTGCACCGGGGTAAGGTGAGACTGCCGTAGGGTGATTGTGAGTTTCGACTTTCACCAAGATTGGCATGAGTTCCTCATGGGACGAATAAAGCCCCTCAAAGGCGCTGAAACGAGGAGCGGAAAAACCTTCAAAGACGGCCGCATTATCCGAATAGGCCGAGATCGTGCCAGCACCACTAATCTTTTCTGTGTTCCGGATCATCTGGAAAAGGGACAGGTCTTTGGCATTTCCATCGATAGTCCAGGAAGCGTTAAATATCTTGTGTCGGCAATGCTCCGAGTTTACTTGCGCAAACATGAATAGTTCCGCATCTGTAGGATTGCGATTGAGAGCTTCTGCACCAGATACGTAAGCATCGACCAAGTATTGAATTTCGTCAGAACTCAGGGCAAGCCCAAGCTCTTGGTTCGCCCTGGAGAGCGCAGCAGACGCGTTTTCTCGGTGGCTTAAGAGATCGATAGTCCGTAACGGCCTTGGGGTCTGATGCTGAAAGCATAGAGATTCTTCAGGTGGCTCGAGCTGAGCGACTTGCGTCATGCGATCGTGAATAAGATGCGAGAATGATCGAAGTTCGTTTATTGAGATCTCAGCTCCATCCGCCGTCTCAACGAGATACACAATGCCTCGCTCGATCCGATCCACGAACTGACCTAAATTGCAGGTGCGAGCAATATCGGTTGCCTTGCTGGACCAAGGTGAGATGGAACCGGCACGGGGCAGTACATATACCAAATTCTTTGTCGAACAAGCAAGCGCATCTCGGGTACTTGTGAACGCAAAATCATCTCCATAGTCAAGAAGAGCATTCAGCAAGAGCCGCTGTTCCGACTGCTTTTGACCGAGTATCGCTTCAGACTCTTGCGAGACACAGCTAACCAGATGAACGTAGACGGCGTCGATTGACCGCACAATGTCGCAGGACTTCCGAACAGCCGTCAGAAGGGTACTTCGCTTGCTTGGAGAGACAGCCGAATTTCCGAGCAGCAATAGCATCTGTTCGATGGGGAGTAAATCATCAGCGGATGCCAATCACCGGGAACAAACATCTCGAACCTTTTGTTCTCCGCTCTCCTTCGATATATGCGCTTCAGAAAACCAAGTGCCCTCCCCCACGGCAATGCAATGCAGTAAAGCAGACTTCCCTGCAAATCTGTGATGAGCCGCTTTGTTCTTGACCGTGACTTCTAAGCTTGGCGATAGTCGGTGACAGACAGAGAGACGGTGTCGATTGACGATCGATTTGCACTGTCGATAAAAATGAACACAGCCACTGACTCAACATTTCCGAATGAATGGCATTAATTACTGCAAGTAAAAATGGCTGCAGCCGTAAATCGTACGGATGTCATCGTTATATACACAGTGTACAAAAAATGATCCAAAGTCAGTCCTGATTACAACATTCAGAAGCCCTCAACGTCTACGTTCCACTTCCACCTGCCTTCTAAGAAGCCTTGGGCAGTATCTTCTAGCATGATCTCATTACGCTTGTGCACATATACCTATGTGAAAAGAATGAGGGAGAACAAGAAAAGCACAGCAAACGTGTACATACTGTCTTGTCCGTGATCTGTTGTCGTAGTTTCGGAATGTTTTCGGCTTCAATCGGTGACTCCAACAATTCCGAGAGGTCTTCGACGGCTCGCTCCAAATCCCTGCGTGAAGTTGAAATGCCGCACGGCAGAGGTAGGTAGTTGCTCACCTTTGATTATCCTCAAAGAGCTCCTTCTGGTTACCCTTCTCAAGATAATAAGCCATAGCGTAAGTCCACTTCAGCGTCATTCGGCACTTGAAGACCTCGTCCACCGCTTTTTTCGCAAATTGGACTTCTATCCAAGTGAGATTGGAGGTAATCTGCATCTCCTCCATCTTCTTCTCAGTCTTCGCGTAGAGGTCGACGGAGAGTTTCGCCGATTGCTCGTGATTTGCCCAGCGATTGTAATACTACCAAAACATGTTAGACAAAGGCTTCCGATATATCAAGGAGTACGCACGTGGAGATACCGTTCCAACGACGCACGACTCCGTGCCTGCGCATCGCGTGCCTCAACGCCAGATGATTCATCGTAGCGATTGCAATTATACCATGACGTTCCATGTTCGGACCACGGTCCTTAAAGTAAAGTTAAGGCGCATTTCAAATGACGATGCCGTACGAGCGTACCCATGCAAACCCAGCAGAACTCATATTTGCATTTCTTGCATGTCATGTGGCTATGCGAGTCTGTGAGCTATACTCAAAATCTAAATTTGAACAGGACGTACTTGCAACCGCCGTTCTTTTCGATAGTGCTCTGACATTTGCTACACTCCTTCGTGTTACTCTTTATCCAATTAGCTGTCTCACTATCATCCTGGCACTTCTTAAGCCATAATTTTGCAACAGGACATATGACCGGCCTATGGTCTGCATCGATACTACAACCAAAGCAAAATATGTGGTTCTCTGAAGCGCCGCAGTGAACCGTCGGAACAATTGTGGTAAGGGCAGATTTACTGGCTGCCGATGGGCAGGATACTGTGTACGTGCAGCCAGGATATGGACAGAACTTCAGATTCTTGTTGCAACTGACGTAGTGGCGCACGATGAGTTCTTGATGGCGCTTGATCGTGTCATCATCCCCGGACAAGACAGTGCGGATGAACGAATCCGGAGCAATCAAAGAACATTCTGAGGCCATGCATCGGATGTTAATCTCCCCCTCTTCGCGAATCTTGCCTCGAATGAAAGCTGCCCAACAGTCGACGCAGAACTTGTGCCCGCACGATAAGGCATTCATCTCCGATTGCTCATCGTCAAAGCAGATCTGACAGATTGTAGTTTCTGGCTGGACTAGAGGCTCTGTAACCACCTTTGATCGCGAGGCTGACTCAGCTGCAGAACGACGAGTGGTGCGCTTCGCCACAAGAGCAGAGGACTTGGATCGAATACTAGCCAGACGACCCGACGGTGGTGGTGACGGCGGACGAGGAGGGGTAACAGTTACACCCGCCTTTACGCTGATTTCCGTTGGAGTATCCATGTACTTCTCGATTAACCGTTCCTTGTTCCACTCCATATGTCGCAGTAACAACGAGGCAACGTCTTCCTAAAGAACAGTTAGATTCAGTAACAAAGTATCAGCCATGTCAATGAAGAAAGGAAGATAACGAACAGAAACGCCGAAAATGCTACTAATGTGTTCGACATCCCTACGGATAAGCGCCTCTACCGCATCCTGAGTTACAGTATCGAAGTCTACTTCGCATGCTTTTCGTTTACCGGCCGAGGTGAGGCCGCCTCTCGCCAGCTCTATGTCCATCTCCTCTTCCGAGATTCCTGAGTCTGTACTTGTCAGTGCGACACGAAAGAGAGTATGACACATGCAGGGGGCTTACCATCGTCCTGTTCCTCTACATCTTCGTCGTCGTCCATATCCATGCCATCATAGTACTCATTATCATCATCAGAAAATTCGTAGTCAGATGACATGGTTGTTAGTTGAGTTGTTAGGAAAGGATTGAGGTGGTCGTCGGGGGTCGGTCGTCAGACTCGAGGCTGAGCCAAGGGGAAACATGCTCTACAAAGGTGTTGGCTTATATAAATCAATCACACGTGAGACGCGGCAGTTTGCCGCGACGAGTCAATCCCACCCCATATCTGGAAGGAGAGCAAAACTCAAATTGCATGCACGCACTCCTTCGAGTCACTCGCGATCGAACGTCGTTCTTCTATTCACGCCCAACAAGAGCATTCAGTCTGCAGAAGAGGTGTTATTCGATGGCTACGGAACAAGCAAAACTTCATCAAGATCCTATCACTGGGGAGTGGGTCTCAAAGAGGTGAGTTATTGTTGATTGTGCATCACCTCGTTTGAGGCCAGAGCAATTTTCTTATTATGTTCCATGATTGCAGCGAGCTGAAGCGTCGTGCATACAAGGTCGCAAAGGCCGAAAAAGCAGCAGAAGCTGCTAGCAAGGCACCTGCGAAGCAGAACAATGTCAAACAAAATGTGGCGTCTGAGGATGATTTGACTCCGAATGTAAGTAAGGAATTGGTTCATACGATACTTGTCCTGTTCATCATGTCGATCCGGGCAGCAATACTTCGAGCTGCGTGCGCGTCAGATTCAAAAGCTTCGCGAGACCCAGAACCCGAACCCGTATCCTCACAAGTTTCATGTGTCCATCTCATTGTCCGACTATATTGACAAGTATGGGCTGGAGGGAAAGATTCCTGTAGGAACAAAGCTTGAAGGGGCTGTGGAGTCATTATCTGGACGGATACATAATATTCGTGCGTCTGGGCAAAAGTTACGGTTCTATGATTTGCATTCAGAGGGAAAGAAGGTTCAGATTATGGCGACAGCTCAGTGAGTGTCCAAAGTCTGTTCCAGTAGAACTCCTTTCAACGTCCTTTCCAGAGACGCAGAGGATCCAGAAAAGTACCTCGAAAATCACGACATATTCCGCCGCGGTGATATTGTTGGTGTGAAGGGTATTCCGTCGCGGACCAAAAAGGGAGAGTTATCCATTTCACCTTCCCAAATGGTTCTCCTTGCACCAAATCTACATCAACTCCCATCTGCTCATTTCGGCTTGAAGGATCAAGAAACGCGCTACAGGAAGCGTTATTTGGACCTCATCATGAATGAAGAGACGCGCCGAATCTTCATTACTCGTAGTAGAATCATCAATTACATTCGCAAGTTCTTTGACGGTCTCGGCTTTTTAGAAGTCGAGACTCCCCTTACGAGCATGATTGCTGGTGGTGCAACTGCCAAACCTTTTATCACACACCACAACGATCTTAACCTCGATCTTTACCTTCGTGTTGCTCCAGAGCTATATCTGAAGGAATTGGTCGTGGGAGGTCTCGATCGTGTGTACGAAATCGGTCGTGTATTCCGCAACGAGCACATAGACCTCACACACAATCCGGAATTCACCATCTGCGAATTTTATATGGCGTACGCGGATATGTATGACCTTATGGACATCACAGAGACCCTGGTGGAGGGCATCGTCAAATCGTTGACGGGCGGTGGGACTAAGCTCACTTACAAGCCGGACAGCAAGGATGACAAGATCTACGAATTGGAGTTCAAGAGACCTTGGAAGCGCTATGACATGATTGAAACGTTGGAGGAAAAGCTCGGTGTGAAGTTTCCACCAGGTGACCAGCTGCATACGGCCGAAACAAATGCCTTCTTGCAGGAATTATGCGACAAGGTGAGTGCAGTGTGATCCGTCTCGTAGCTCATTCTCAAAGAACTGCGCAGCACAATGTGAACTGCCCGGAACCTCGAACAAATCCTCGTCTCCTCGATAAGGTAGAATGAAACTTGCATCTGCTGTACCTGTCTAATTACGTTCTCAGCTTGTCGGAGAGTTCATCGAACCTCTGTGTATTTCGCCATCTTTCATTGGTACGTTTATGGTGGTTTATGCGTCGGGAGACTGCTCATGTTTTATTGATCCGGTGTAACAGTCGGCCACCCTCAGGTTATGTCCCCTCTTGCAAAATGGCATCGTTCCCGTCCAGGCTTGTGCGAGCGTTTTGAGGGTTTCATGTGCGGAAAGGAGTTCTGCAATGCGTACACGGAGTTGAATGATCCATTCGAGCAACGTGCACGATTCGAGGAACAGGTGCGCGCGCATATTTATGTTATAACCGCGTGTTTTGACCTTTTCGTATATAGTCCCGTCAGAAGGAAGCTGGTGATGACGAAGCCCAAGGCATAGATGAAGTATTCATTGATGCGCTTGAGCACGGTCTTCCTCCGACTGGTGGCTGGGGTATTGGTATCGATCGTCTCGTAATGTTCTTAACAAGTTCTACAAGTATGTGCTCTGCGAATTGCGATGACGACGAGTTTTTAAGTTATTCTTTCTGTAGACATCAAGGAAGTTCTTCTGTTCCCAGCGATGAAACCGATAGAAAATGCGCCCGGAACATCTGCGGCTGTTGGACCATCGGGACAAGTGTAGTTTGCGATGCTAGCCGGCCGGGCCGCTGAGATTGCCGAACACTGGCTTGCGAATGTATCGCTGTTCTGTGTGTACAGAACAAAATGATCTTTAGAGTAAATATGATGATATAGATGAATCCAAAAAATATGAGTATAATAGAGAGAGATCACAGAGCTTCCATTGTACTATTGGCGTGTACATTCACATCATCATCTCTAAAACATGCTTGGAGAGTTCCAATCCGTGCAAGCAGGAAGCGAGTACGCCGAGCCATCTGCCAAGCCCATGATGATTTTGGGAGATCTTCAAGCTCCGCCACTGATGTAAGCCGCATCACTACCGTCCCAGCCTTCTTACTTATTGAGTCCATTTGCGGACTTGCCTGTCTGTCCTGACCCACGCGCGACGTTTCCTTCCAACCGTGTCGCCAGCTGGCGCATCCCTGCCGCTCCTTGCTTTATACACTCTCGCATCTTTGGTAGCGCCTCTGGCGAGGTCTCCCTCAGATGCTCTACTTGACTTCCGACAAATTCGCTATCTGTGAGTCTGTTTTCCCTCCTTGTATTATGGACTCAGCTGAGACTTCAATTTATCCAGTCGTACCGTTTGGGATCATTGGGTATGTGGAGTCTCTCATCCTGCTGCAGGGAGAAAGATGGCGCCTCTTCGCGGTAGTTCAGCCTGGGGTGATATCACTAACCGATATTGTATTTCTTTAGTTTCTACCGATATCTATGGTACCTCATCCGTCTACTCGCGGCATGGGTATATCGACCTGTTCCTCTCCCCGAATCCTCGACATACGTCGCTTCTGAAGACGTCACGATTATTGTACCTACAATCGACGCAGGCGAGGAGTTCAAGGAGGCCGCTCATTCATGGCTTGAAGGAAACCCCAAGGAGATTCTCATCATAACTGAGGAGAAGATGCGGGGTCCCTTACAAGAGCTTGCCGATTCGGTGAACCCAGAGAAGATACGTGTTCTGACCGTTCCCTACGCCAACAAGCGACTACAGATGACGCATGGGATCAAGAACACTACGACTGACATCATTGTCTTTGCTGATGACGACGCTATTTGGCCCCCGACTCTCCTCCCCTACGTGCTAGCCTGCTTCGAAGACCAGAAAGTGGGAGGGGTGGGAACATCCCAGCGCGTGAAGTCTGTCGGGGAAAAGATGACTATCTGGGAAGTCCTGGCCGCGTTCCGCCTTACTATACGAAACATCGAAATCTCCGCATCGACACATATTGATGGCGGAGTGTGCTGTCTTTCGGGTCGTACGGCAGCGTATAGGACTATCATTCTCAAAGACCCAGAATTTTTGCATGGCTTCACTCACGACTTTTGGTTGGGAAAGTATCAGCTCAATTCAGGCGACGACAAATTCTTGACCAGGTGGATGGTCAGCCATGGTTGGACGACCTATATTCAATGCTGCAAGGAAGCCGAGATTCTCAGTACCATGAAGCCGAACTGGCGTTTCTTGAAGCAGGTCCTGCGATGGACAAGAAACACCTGGCGTAGTGACCTTCGCTCATTATTCACCGAAAGGTATATTTGGACAGCTCACCCCTACGTCGCATATACAATGGTGCTTTAATACTTATCATTCACGTCTAAATTCTGGTCTGATTTGCAAGCATCTTCAGGTCGATAAGATATTCAACCCTTTCACGCTACTTGTTGGCCCTTGCCTCGTCGCAGTTGTCGTTTGGAAGAGTACGAAGCCAGTAGATGATGGAGGGTATCACTTGCCATGGTGGTCAGTTCTAGGGTTAGATTTGATTATCTTATGCATTGACCTTTTTATTAGGAACGTCATCATATCCTACATTGTGTGGCTTTCGGTCACTCGGACGCTGAAGCTCATGCCGCATCTGTGGTATCGACCGCAACATATCATCTACGTCCCAGCTTTCATTCTATTTGGCTATTACTTCGCGGTTATGAAGATTTACGCCGCCTTAACATTGCATGAGGTAGGCTGCTAAAGTTTTTCTGTCCAATTCGTTATGATGCGAATCTTTGTTTCAGACTGGTTGGGGTACTCGGGCAGGTATTGGCGATCCTACTGCCGCTACAGCTGCTGCTGCTGCGGCGAGTACAAATGTCTCGGATGAGAAGTTGCAGCCGAAAGCGCAGCCTTACGTTGATCCGCCAAGGCAAGCACCCTATCAGATTATCCGATAGGGGTACGGATTGGCCAGTTTGAAGCCAAATTTTTCTTTGACTCTGGATACCTATAACGACCACAGACGCATTCCTAATTGGGTCGCCGCTCTCTTCAGTGCTTTAATTTCGTCGCTGTACTTGCATGCTTTTCTGCATTTCTGTAATCATCTGGTAGCTACCATCATAGGACTTGCTTGGAATGGCTGCGTGCTTTCCTGGACTATCAGTTCTTCGTTTGTAGATACTTCTGGCATTGATGCATTTCTTTTTTACACTACCTTTCAATTTTTTTTATTCCTCCTGCGTTTCTTCTACGAACTATTGACTGCAGCACTCTCTTCCGTATATCCGGATCTTCGGGATTTTTCGTATAGCACACCTGCTGTAAACTCTTGCGAAGTAGACATAATGCGATGATTCAAAGCCAATCATTGACTTGCACGTAAGAAAAAATCTACCTAAGTAACTCGTATAACTAGGTAGGTCATGAAGAAAGCGATGATAACAACGATAATAGCCATCAAAGTCAAGCATGTAGTGCCCGAACTCTTCGCAGAGTGATCGCGCAAACGAACACGTTCTTTGGAGACTTCGTCGTAATTGCGTTCGATTTTCTCCTGCGCAGCGTTGACAACTCCCGTATCCTTTGCTAATGTTTCACTGAACTGTTCCGCATTCCGACGCAGCTGCGTGGCCATCTGTGCCAGTTGCTTTGAGAGATCCTCATGAAGAGCGGTTGATGTCTCTAGTGATCCACGAGCGCTCTCGCCAAACAGTTCGGATGAAGAAGGAATTGACGGCGTAAGAAGAGTAGTCGCAGGGTTATCAGGACGATTAGGTCGGATGTCGAGCGGACTGGGCCCAGTTGCTTCAAATTCAAGCGATAGCTCGTGCACTGGAGTGGCGTTTTGTCTTTTCATCTCGGACTCATCTACCGGAATGAGTGTCTCGTTTGTTGAACGATTCAACTTCTCTTCTTGCGCAAGAGGGGCCTTCTCCGCTGATGCCGAAGGTCTTGGAAGAGTTGGAAGAATAGGATTCGGGAGACGAGCACGCGGTTTAAGATCCTAATGTTACCCATAACTCAGAAAGTCCCTCACTGGTACGTGAAGGATGACACCAAACCTCATTAATCTCGGATATTTCCTGTTCAAGGTGGTCGAGAATCACTTTAGCATTCTCGTGAAACTGCTGTCCTGACATTCTTCAAGCAGACTAGTCAATACACGATAAACGAATTCGTTGACAGACGCTCATGTACTCACGATCTGCGATCTCCAAGTCCATAATCATAGTCCGAAGGCTTAAGGTTGTGTAGCACAACCCGGCAATGACTAACTCCCTAAAGCAGCATACTTAAGTAGTTCAGAAGTTACTGAAAGAAAGTCGAGCGAACCGTCAGTATAGATTGAGCCTTTAACCATTTATTGTTTCGATCTTTTGAGCTCCATCTTGTCCAGTCCTCCTCCTTAAAAGATCGTTCTAGTAGATTAAGCGTCTTCTGAAGGTTGATCACTTCGTGGCGAATTTGATCTCTCGTCAAAGTAGGCATCTTTGGCAAACAAGGAAGTGTGGTCACTTAGAAGTGTCGATGATGCAGACAGAGATGGTAAAGGTTACGGGCAATCTAAGGAGATGATACTGATAGTAACGTACGGGTACGTGTCTTCACGTGCACGTGCACGCGTCGTGCCTTTTGGCACCTTCTAATTCCAAGATGAACCACTACCGTATTTTATCAACCTCCCATCACCCTCTGGCTCAATAATTGCAAGAATGGAGAACCCGCACGCAGAGCGTCAAGCAGTCCTACTAGAAAGGATAGTCAAGAACTCGGTATGGATACTATTGTATCTTAACTCGACTGTTTCACTCACTTCATCTTACAGGAGAAATGTATCGAGGTCATTTCCGAGCTAAACCACTGTTTAGAGGTCTAATTCCGTTCACTCATCCGAGTATGCAATGAAACTGAATATCTAAAATCAGGAAATAACTCGGGCGAACCGAGATGTGCGCACGGCCTCGAGCCTTGTCACCAAATACAGGAAGAACGTACAATACAACCTTGAAGCTACTCGTATTCAGAATGGATCATGAATCAGCATAAACTGTTGTATTATCTCCTCCGTAAGGGTAATCTATAGTCATCGCTTCTTGTTGGTAACGGCGCTAATGCGCCAGTCTTTAGTGGTTCAAGTGGACGCTAGGGGACGCATGTGTGGATGCATATATACGTCCCGTTCTACTGTATACAATAAACGACAAGGTGCTCAGCGTGGCTTACGCTAGATGAATTTGTATTTATTTGTTTCATTGGGCTAGGTGCAACTTGAAAGAATGGCATATATTCAGTATGGGACGTAGAAGAAGCCGATGTGCGCAAGCATATGCATTTCATGTCCAGCGAGTCAATGTAGTTCCTAGTGCAAAGTCCCTTCTGTCCACGATTTGGCCGCAGATTAAGGCATCAGAAGCGCTGAGGAAGTGGAAATCAGAAATTTATGCCTCTACCGTGTAGAATGACAGCAATATCATTCTGTCCATCTTATGTTTCGGTTGAGATTACAAACTACAACGCGTCCCCTCGTGACTACCCGAATACAGACAATTTCATTGTCATCTCTGCCTAAAACTCCAATCTGACCAGGCGCTAGCAGTGCTAGTGCCATTGGACCTCATCATGCACTGTGCCATGTCTATTGTCTGAATCTTCGTCCGACTTGTCTTTACCGTGATCACAATCGATCGATTATTAACTCTGTACAATGGCGAACCGTATAGAACGAAAGGTGCTCTGGCACCCGCGCCACGAGAATAAATTCATCGTTGGCGGAGGATCCCAACTTTCCTTGTTTGAGTGGAGACAGGACGTCCCGGAATTCAGGCTCGTCTCATCCCAAGCCGACCTACAGTTGATGAAGGTAAGTAGCACCGGCGATTCGAGCATTACACAATTGCTCATTTCGTTAGTGTTTCGCTTGGTCTCCAGACCCTTCAACCGACGACCTGATTGCTGTTGGAGCAAGTACCGGGAAGGTCGAGTTATGGAGGTTAGAATCTAATAAATATGCACGAAACAACATGGTATTTAGTGGTCCAGAGTTTACATTACCAACCCGGAGTTCGAGAAGTGTTCTGGCCCTGGCTTTCTCCTCCGCAAAGTCCAACTTTCTTGCAGTAGGGATGGATAAGGTAAAGGGAGATCCAAGCTTGGTGATTTGGGACCTCAACAACGCAGCTGCAGCCTCAACCAAGTCGTCGAGCGCACGCACATCGACCGCCTCACGACCCATCGTACAACAATATGCAATGGCAGAAGTGGTATCCTCTTTGGCATTTTTGCCTGATAGTCCAAACTTGCTTGTGGCCGGCATTTCCAATCTTTGGCTTCGGCTATTCGATTTGCGCGACCATAAGTCGATGCATGTCGCACAAGCGCCAGCAGCGAAGGTAAATGGCATAGCGACGGACTTATTTGACAAGAATCGCATTGCTTGCTTTGGTGAAGGATCGGTGACGGTCTGGGACACGAGAAGACTCGTATCTCCGTTTCTCACATTCTCCCTCAAGGATGCTGCTGCCGATGGTGCACGGTATTCTTCGAATGATTCTTTCACGAACGTGGAGTTTTCACCCGTCCGCCGAGGTCTACTTGCTACCCTGACTCGAGATGCACAAAATGTACGATTCTGGGATATTCAGCAAACACCTTTGTCGGATACTTCGCGTACGTCTGAAGAAACCCGTATGAGAAGCGTTTCCCGAGATTCGACGCGGACAGGCAAACTGTCTCGACTGTCGTGGGCAACATCATCAACCATGCTTCCATGGAACGCACCTCCCGAGCAGACCCTCGTCAATGCCAGTGACACACCTTCAAATGCTCTTAGCATTGTCCTATCAAACACAAGACGCAGTACGCAATATGTCTGCAACATACCTGTCGCTGCTGACTGATTTCTACCTAGCAAAGTCATTCTTGCGGCCCATTGCCTCTTTCGCACTAGTTCCTAGTCCATATGACCATCCTTTGACAACAAATATTGTAGTGGTCAGCAAAGAAGGAGATATCGAAATGCACGAGATGCATGATGCTCCAAAGCATACAATCTGGAGCTCGAGGGGTGACCTCGCGCTTGGAGCTGGAACTCACTTCCGTATATTTCCTGGATACTATGATAACGGACCGCCTCCAGAGCCCTGGGAACTCATGGGTAACTTGGAAGACGGAGAACACGTAGACGCTAAAGTACTCCACGACGACGGAAGTCGACCGCAGTCGCGTAACGGATACGACGGCAGGCGAACTGCAAGACAATCCAGAAGAGATGATAATAAATCAAGTCTTCGAGCTTCCTCTCTTATCACTACCAAAAAGTCCGTAGGACGTGCATTCGGTCCTGCCGCAATTCGGGGATACGCATTGGACAAATCGACTTCACGAGGTGCGGAGGCGGAGCAAAGCGGCTCAGATTCTGTGGCAATGCCCGCAAAAAGCGTCCTGGATGCTGCGAATGCATCTCGATCCATCCATAATGACAATGTATCGGGAGCAAGAACGCGTAATCTCTATAAATCGGCTCCTTCAATAATTGAGACGGACATATCTATGGTAATGAGGTCAAGGGTCTTGCGTGGATATGGCCTATTCTCTGTGAGTTCTTTTCTTCGTTTGACCATCTCCCACTCAGAATCAATCAGCCGCAGAATAACGTCGAATGTGTCAGTAGCGAAATTGGAATCGACTCAAACTTGTCCGAACTATGGTCGTGGCTGAACCGTTCGTCCATTTGCCAACTTGTTCCAATAAGATCTCTAACTAGTATACAGACTCCAAGTACCTTCTGGCCTTCGGTAGCTCGAAGATACATGGCTTCGATTTTTCGTACCAAGGCATACTCGGAATTTGGAATGGCTTGGAGGTGACCGCTTCTCAAGAAGTCGTCAGCATTCTCGAAGGGTTGGATTTAGCGAGTCCGTCGGAGTCTTCCTCATCCACCTTGGTCGGGATGGGTCCGATTTCAGATGCTGGGCCTTCATTGCGGTCGCATTTTTCTTCTCGACGAAACCGCAAAGCTGGCGATGGCTTTCACGGCAACTATTCGGCGGCTCTAAATATGCTTAACTCCCGGAGTCACTTAGACAAATCCATGTGGAAGCCTACAATTCATACAGACAAGACACAACAGAGGCGGTTGGCTCTAGCTCTTTGCGATTGGAAAATCGGCGAAGATGAGATACTCAGGTTTGGCCACAGTGACCCGGAAAAACAGTATCTGATCTGCCCTTTCTAGGTGGGAGAAGGAAGACAAGCATTCTCAAGCAGCCTGCTGGCTGTTATTTACAAATCAAGGCGCTCGCGCCATCGAGGTCCTTATGAAGAGTAAAAGTCTGTACTTGTCGTTCCTCAAATAACTCCCCACTATATATACTAATTCTTCCTGTGTCCTAGATGAATCCCATCACATGTTTTCAGGAACCATTGCTGCTCTACTGCAATCAGGAACTCCTTCTAGAAACCATGAGTTGCAGGTCCACTATGAGCGATTGATCGAAAAGCTACAAGACCCTCACGAACGAATCATGCTATCTTACATAGTATTCAACGATTGGACTGACGTGTTAGAAGAAGAGCAGCTGCCTCTTCGAGAACGACTCGCCATAGCACTGAGGTTTCTGGATGACAAAGAACTCACTTCTTATCTCCGGCGGGTTGCGGAAGATTACAAGTCAAAGGGTCGTATTGAGGGCTTGATTGTGACTGGCCTGACAATGTTGGGGCTTGATCTCTTGCAAAATTACGTGGACATAAACGGGGATGTTCAGACTGCAGCTTTGCTTTCGAGCTACGTCAGTCCGGGACGATTAAAGGATGCTCGAGCTGAGTGTTGGCTTGATGCATATCGAGACCTTCTCGATGAATGGAAATTATACCATCACCGTTGCCAGTTAGACATCGATCGTGGTAAGATTCTACAGGAGGGCATTTTACATGGCGATTTTGCCCCGATGGAATGGGTGAAGAAGCAGTTCCTGATTCGATGTAACTTCTGCAACAAGGTGGTGAACACACAGCAATACCAACGCCCTCAGGAACCTATAGTTATACAGAGGAGAAGGGTAAGTGCATGCCATCGAAGTAACTCAGGTGACTAACGACAATCCCTGCAGGCTGCAGCATGTCCTTGGTGTGGCAGAGCCCTGCCGAGATGTTGTGTGTGCCTCATGAGTATCTGTATCATACCCGACACTGGAAGAGACAGCGACCATCTTCATTCATCTTTCCGAGGTAGGTCCAGTCCAGTATTGAATACGTCAGTTCAGGCGTAGTCTGATGAACCGATAACCAGATACCATCGATGATGCATTCGTGTTTTGTCAGAAATGCCGTCATGGTGGTCATGCCTCGCACTTGATGTCTTGGTTTTTTGAGGACGATGGTAGCCAGCGTCATCGAACTTGCCCAGTTGCGGATTGTGATTGTTATTGCGACGAAGATGAGGATTAGCGCTGCTTTAAATTACCATTAGTTGTAATTGGTTATCTGTGTATTTTATCTGTCTGACTGTCAAAAACTTGGAGACTTCGTAATTGACTGCCCATGGAGGGAAGTGCGTGACGCGAGACGAGAACTTTGAAGAATTTTGTGGAAGTTGCGACACAGCCACATGAAGAAGACACGCTGCAGACTTCACCCTTGGCCCTCATCGTTCAGCTGCTCTCTTTTTCCACTCTCGCTCTTGCTATCACTTGACACTTCACTGTCGTCCACACAGTCATACTAATCGCATAGCGCAATGTCGGTTGTTGGCTTCGACTTTGGCAGTCTTGGAAGCAAAGTACGTCTATATGCGTTGTCGATCAACAACGCATTACTTACCTATGCATTCACCGACAGATTGGTGTGGCACGAAGGAAAGGAATAGATATCATCACAAATGAAGTATCCAATCGTTCAACACCGTAAGTCTCTTCTCAAAGCTCCTCGGGGCTTTGCTGAACGACATTTACCTTAGATCGCTTGTTTCATTTGGCCCAAAGCAGAGATGGCTTGGAGAACCTGCGAAAACCGCAGAAGTATCGAACTTCAAGAACACCATAGGCTCTCTCAAGCGTCTCATCGGGAGATCTCTGAATGATCCTGAAATCCAAAACGTGGAGTCAAAGTTCGTCACCGCGAAATTGGTAGACGTCCAGGGATCAGTGGGTGTGCAGGTGCGTTTAGTATATCGCTTTTTTTTTAGGAAACAACTATAATGACTGGCTGTGCATAGGTGAATTATCTTGGAGAACAACAGGTGTTTTCAGCGACGCAGTTGGTAGCCATGTATCTGGGCAAGCTTCGCGATACTGCTGTTCACGAGCTGAATACAGCCGTGTCAGACGTCGTCATTTCTGTCCCTGGCTGGTTTACGGAAAGACAGCGTCGAGCTACCATCGATGCTGCTCAGATCGCTGGTCTCAATGTTCTCCGTCTGATCAACGATACGACAGCCGCTGCATACGAGTACGGGATCAAAAAGTTCGACCTGCCAGAGGCGGACAATCCTCGTCATGTAGTCTTCGTTGACGTCGGTCACTCCGATATGTCCGTCGCAGTCGTCGCGTTCTCGAAGGGCCAACTGACGGTGAAAGCCACGGCCTATGATCGTAACCTCGGAGGTCGCGATGTCGATTTTGCTCTCGTGCGGCATTTCGCAGAGGAGTTTAAAACAAAGTACAAGATCGACGTCCTTTCCAGCCCGAAGGCTATCTTCCGCTTATCTGCGAGCTGCGAGAGACTGAAGAAAATTCTGTCTGCCAACGCGGAGGCACCACTCAACGTCGAATCAATCATGGAAGACATCGATGCTTCGTCCAAGCTCACCCGTGATGCATATGAGGCACTAATCGCAGATGTCCTTGACAGAGTGACGGCACCCATCAGGGCCGCACTTGCAGACTCTGGTCTTACATTAGAGCAAATTGACGCTATCGAACTTCTGGGCGGTTCAACGCGTATTCCAGCAGTCCGACAACGCATTCAATCCGTATTTCCCGGTAAAGTTTTGTCGACTACTCTCAACCAGGACGAGGCTATCGCTCGGGGCGCGACCTTCGCATGTGCTTCTCTGTCGCCTGTTTTCCGCGTCAGAGAGTTCTCGATGGTTGATACCGGTTCGTATGCCATCAAGGTCCAATGGGATCGGGTTCCGGATGACGAAGACAGCGAGCTCCTTGTGTTCCCGCGAGGAAACGTCATTCCGTCAACTAAAATTCTTACTTTCTATCGCAAGGAGCCGTTTGATATCGAGGCCGTATACGCAGAGCCTGATTCCCTCCCAGGGAACATCAGCCGTTGGATCTCCAGACTGAGCGTCAAGCAAGTCGGGCCAGCAGATGCGAAGGGCGAGCCCTCGCCTGTGAAGGTGAAAGTCAAACTGAACCAGCACGGCCTAGTCTCGTATGAGCAGGTGTATTACGAGGAGGTTGAGGAGAGGGAGGAGAAGATGGAGGTCGATGGTGCTGAGGCTCCCAAGAAGAAACGGATCATCCGCAAGAAGGACTTGCCGTTTGTCGTCGGGACGTCTTCCCTTGACCAAGATACACTCAACAGGCTCAGAGAGATTGAGAACCAAATGCATGCCACGGATAAGCTGGTTAATGACACTTTGGTTGGTACTTCTATTCCTATTCTTCGTGAAGACCTGACTTACATGCACATAGGACCGTAAAAATGCTCTTGAGGAGTACATTTATGACACGCGCAGCAAGCTCGATGACCGTTACGCCGCGTTCGCACAACCTCAGGAGAAAGAGGGTCTTCTTACCATCCTTTCAGAGTGCGAAGAATGGCTGTACTCCGAAGAAGGCGAGGATGCGACGAAGTCAGCATATGTCGAACGCCTTGACTCCGCGAAGAAGATCGGGGACAAGATAGCTACCCGTTACTTGGAGACTGAGAACCGTTCAGCGGCAGTCACGCAGTTACGAGAGGCTCTCAACACATACTATACACAAGCCACATCTGATGATGAGAAATTCGCGCATATTGATCAGAACGAAAAGCAGTCGATCGTCGAGAAGGTGGCAACGATCCAGAAGTGGCTCGACGATCAACTGGCACGCCAGGCGGAACGGGCGAAGAATACTGACCCTGTCCTCACTGTTGCTGACATCGCGAAGAAGAAGGATGAGTTGATTTACTTTGCCGTGCCTATCCTCAGCAAGCCGAAACCGAAGCGCAAGGCAGAATCTGCACCGGGAAGTGGAACTCAGACGCCTAAAACTGGTGACCAGGGCCAGAAGGACGAGGAGGATAAAAAGGCGGAGAAGGGACCGTCAGAGATGGATGTCGACTGATTTAATGTAGTATATGGGACTTAATACTGTGCAGACTTAGAACGGCTCATTAGAATTCGCAGTTGTAGACATATCGTCCAAAGCTCGCCAGAGAAAATCGTGTATTTTCAATTTAATCTGACTTCGCTCAATTTCCGTGTCTCGTTTTCCATATTTGGTAGTTGTAGGGTGGCTTACCATCGCGTGACGGTGACGTTCTTTGTAACTTCTTCTATCATCAAGTTCTTCTCCTACTTCTACATTACTGCGAATGCTCTTTCCCGAGCTGCCGACTCTTGCTCACTACACCTCATGAACTCATTTACGGCCCATAATTCTACTAACAACTGCTGAACTTACGTTACACCCTAGCCACGTCACGACCTTTCCTCATCAGATGTCTCAACTGTTCAGCACAGTAGCGTCGCCGGACACTGACAACCAGACGCTCTCTGGCGATGCTACCTCCTCCCATCCTGCTCTTGCCAGTTTTTCCGCGTTTCCAGGTCTAAAATCTTTCGCTGAATCCCTGACCGCCCTGTCGCAGACACGCCTGTCAGACTCCGGTCCACACGGTTCCCCTCAACCTCAACCCCAGTTATCGTCGACCTCCAGCAATTCTGACATAGAAAAGCTAGAGAGACTCAAGAAAGAGATTCTCGATGGTCAAAATCCGGTCTATAAGGCCGTTCCTCAGCCCAGGTTTCTGGAGAACCTTTATCTCGGTCGTTCCGTGCAAAGGCAAAACTTTGCTCCAGCCCATCCTGACCAAATCACTAAAAGTCCAACGTCAAGTAGCGCTCAATCCCGTCCAATCTCTGCACACGATTATGCAAAATCAGATGATTCTGAGAAATCGACAGCAGTGAATCATAACGAGGATAAATCGAAGGTTGCCGCTGAGGTATGCCTAGTCATGTACATTTCTATGTTTACTTGACAGGACTGACGTCTCGCTCATGTCAGTCGATATCTACTACTGCCTCTTACGAGCAGGGAAATACTGGTCGTGGTTCTGAACCAGTCCATCCAGAACACGCTAGTCCGGCTATTTCCTCCCCGCAAGATGAATCAAAAGTCCCTTCGTCTAATGCACAACATTCAGACTCTTCCGATATGCTAGGTCAGGGTGATGGTAAACCTCACTCTGCTGGGGCTCCGGATCTCCCAAGTCAAGAGAGGAGCATTCTCAATCAGCCTGTGACTTTCCCGGGCTCTCAGGCTGTGACTATCCATGCCTCTACTGATGCTCGAAGTGCACTTAATGAAGCTGCTTTGTCAATGGATCCTCCTTATGACCCTAAAGAGAGCCTTCGTCATTTGGAGAGTAGCAGTATCTGGTCAGACGATCGATATCGTCATGTTGTATTTCCTTACACTTCGAATGGGTCCCATTTCGACTATGTACATACTCCGAGAATCAGTCGTAACGGTGAACAAGAGCAGGGAAAAGAATGGAGTCAACGCTACGGCTATCGCTACGATGAACGTCCTTATGCGCCTGACTCTTACCAGGATAGGCGACCAATCGCAATCTCGGTTGCTGAGTTCACAGATCCTACTTACCGGGTTAATGATAACAGAGACACTCTCGAGGATCGTGCAGGACTGGGCTTTCAGCGTTCCGTGTCTAGATCTTCAAATGATGCCTTAAAAGCTGCCGGCGAACTCCTCGAGCAGCAAACACCGTCGTCCAATGACAGCATCACGACGAAGTCTTTAAACGGAAGAAGTCAGACCCATTTTACCCATTCTCTAATATCTCCCACTTCTCAGTCTACTGTCAACGACATGCATCTCGCGCCAGGAACTTATACTCATCCTGTTGATGAGAAATCTCGATCTGCTGAGGATAGCAGTCTCAAGAGGAGCCGCCAATCATCTCTGAATGGTGTATCACCTCAGACAACTGAAGTCGGCAAATCTCCTGTTCTGGCAGAACGCATTAGCGCCTACGGTCCGACTCCTCTGAAGGATAGAATCGGAATCCATATTCCATTAGAAGAGAGGATTACTTCTCCGATCAATGGCTCTGCGCGGCCGACTGCTGTATTGCATGAAGGCGCCGACAATCGGCCACGCTTGGAAGATAGGCTGAGCTCAAGGCAGCCCAGTGCAGACACAGGAATGTCTGCCGGCCGTGAGTCTACTCGTCCCGCAGATTTGAAGTCTATTCCGACCCCTCTATCCCTGATCCGAGCTCGTGGTGCTGATGGGAAAACGACGTCGCCTTTAACTCCAGTATCGGCTCCTGATCAAACTTTGCAACAGAGAGGCGCAGAGCAACCGCCGTACCTAGCGTCAAGAAATGGAGTTCAACGCAACAACGTGCCTCAACGGCAATTATCTGTGTCAGGAAATGGTCCACGAACACCTCAGCAAGGAACGCCTCTGGATGCATATAGTCATGTGCATCCGCCATCGGATGAGGATCCCGACATAAAGCCGACCTCTGCTTACAGCGGGGAAAGATATTTCATAGATGAAGCGAGACGTCATGCCTATGAGCGGCCTGCCTTCAGGCAGCGAGAAGCTTCTGGTGCTGAAGATCGTAGTCGACCAAGCCTTGAAGCTCGAGAATGGCGCGAGCGGAACGCATATCCGAGAACCTACCCACAACGCTCGGATTCACATCCAGTCTCGACAAGTCCTCAGCGAGTCTGGACACCGAACTTGCGAAACGGTAGACAGCCCGGATCTGCTGCTTTTGATGGCAGAGATAAACAGTTTGGTCGCGAGAACGAGCGTCGTCCTCCACCACGCTCATGGGATAGGGAAGAAGCCAGCTATGCGCGGCCTCCACCTGAAGTATACCCACCTTCGGACGATTTTGTCCGTGAGGGTTATCCTCCGCATGAGTTCCGTGAAAGGCCACGCATTCGAGGACGTAGCCCTAGCCCGAATTCGACGCGGCGTAATACTTACGGTGGACCAGCGACCGACTTCCGCCCTGCAAAGCGCGTCCGAAACGAGGCTTTCTACGATGATCACGAGCGTCCTTATTCCGATTACCACGCCCGGCAAGTCTCATCACCGCCAAATGGCTACTATGAACCACGAGGTCCATATTCCGCGCGGGATGCTCCTGATACTTATGTCGACCGCGATGTCCCATACTACGACCGAAGGGTGTCAGATATAGGTCCACCACCTGAGCCTCCGTACGCAGGCGGGGCTGTTTACTCTACTAGTAGACCAGATCTGGACCGATATAACGCAGCCCCGCCGAGAACAGCCTGATATCTTGGTAAATTCTTGCATGAGCTTTTTTCTGCTAGTCTTTTGCTTAATTCCTATTCACATCATGCACAATTTTCCTTTTCGAAAAGCTTCCAGAAATTTACTGGCTTGTTTTGTATATCTTCACTTATCTTCACGATTTTCTTGTTTTGGTTTCACCATTTATGCCATGTCTTGGAGACGCTTATCCCGTAGAACCCCAATAAAATTCGGAAGTAAGGCATGGATCCTTATTTCGAGTCTGTAAGTACAACAATTGGTGGGATGCAAGCTGAAAGAACTAAGGTAAGGAGCGTGGTTCCGCTGTTCGGAGACAAGCGATTAAATAGTAGTAGAACAGAATAGGAGAATATTGTCCTTGGTAAAATCACTCGATGGGGACCTTCTCATCTGCGATGTGCTTTGGAGGTTCGACTTCCTCAACCTCAGTGAAAATCACTTCTACCTCATCCTCGTTTCTACGGGACGCGAAGGATCGATATCCGACAACGCACAGAACATAGAACATCCTCAGGAGAGATCCGATACCACAACCTAGCAACAGGTTAATAAGGGTACCGTACCAAGATAATCGGGAAATGCGACGCTTACCGAAGATAAAGGCAACGATGCGACCCTCCCAAGGACCAAGAGTCATTAGTGCCCGCTGAATACGTCCAGTAAACGTCGACGGACGTTGATGATGGTGGTAACGGAAATGGCGGAAACGCGGGCGACCATCAACCGTTCCGTTCTCACCAAGATGATGGAACGAAGACGATGTCAAAACGATCTTCGCGTCCTCCGGACGGTGTGGTAAGGGACGACCGTGAGGGAAGTGCAAGTGATGCGGCGGCGGAGCGATAGGCTCAAGACCAACTTTCTCACGAATCCAGTTGGAGAACGTAATGGCCTTCATACGCATACCTCCACCACAGCCGTGCTTTCGAACGGGTTTGGAATCGTTATCTTCGATAGTCTTAGACCAGGGCTGAGTGACTGATGCCGGAGCACCGGCCGCCGCGAGGCCCCAGCGCATGTGCGCCACAGGTGCGTCGACTGCATGCGAGACTGTCGACTCTGGACGAGCAAGGTCACCATTCTCAGGAGCAAGCACGTAAATGCGAATTGGGCCTGCAGAAACCTGGGCGGCTGATGGAAGAAAGGTAGGAAGGATTAGGTATGACAAAACTATAATATCAGTCGGAAACGTAAGGAGACGTACCAAAGCCAAAGGCTGCAGCGACAAGTGGTAGAACCGTCACTTTCATACTGATTGAGTCCAGGCAATGGAAACAATACAGACGGGATGGACGATGGTGAAGGTGTTAAGGAAAGCGACGATGATGGTGTTGACTTAAGAAGGGTTTACTCAGTGCTGCGCTCCATGACACGGCAGCCCGCTCGGCAGCCGGCGAGCGCGGATCTCCAGATTAAGTAGCACCAATGATCGGCTTCCTGAACAACTGAGGCATCTCTATACTTAAACGTCAACCAAGCTTTTGATCTTTGCAGGGTTTTTCGCGGTTCTCTTCAATCATGCGTGATATTCAATCAGATCTTACTTGCCAGCGACCAGATTATGAAGAGGTCCTTGCGATACTTTTTGCTTTCCGTTGTCTCCGTCTTCCTCTTGATCGGTCTATATATACACAACAAGCGACGCAGTAGCAACCTTCCATCGTCACTGGGTCGGCCCCCACCCAAGATTACCCTTATCGCTATCTGGTCAATTCTGGGTCCGAGCCCGGTTCATCTCTCGTACTTTTTTCAGTCTGTCGAGGCAAATGAGCAGATCGACCTTTTGTTCGTTCAGGTAGACAAGCAAGGTTCTGGCTGTTCCTCATACTCCAACGCTCCAAATGTCCAAGTATGTTGCTTTATCTTTGCTTTTCATTTCCATTATGACATCCCTGTCGATCGTTAGGAATTATGTCTATCTGAAGATCAATGTAAGCTTTTCTTAAGCTGAGATCGATCGAATCAATCTCATGAATGTTGCTAGACCATCAGCTTCATGTGAACTTTCTTTGCAGGAGGTGGAGATGCTCAGAGGACGAAAAAAGGCTGTTGTTTGAGACGATCAAGAAGAACGGAGAAAGCGACTCGGTAAGCTGGATCCGGTGATTCAAAGTGAAATCGGATTTATCAGTAGAAATTTAATTTATAGAACAACTCTCACTTTCGAATCTTGAGAGCCGGCGTGTTCTCAGCCTTCATCAATCCTGTTACGACTATATGGGTAAGTCAAGTGAATATCGTTGTAAGTCGGCATTGACTAAGGAATATGCAGGGTTGGTGCGATATGGACGAGTATTGGGGAAAGTAAGTTTTACCCCAAACGAAAGCGAACCAAGCACTGAACTTGCCATTCAGCTTCACGAGGACTTTCCCTTGGGATATCGCACCTGAATATGACATTATTGTGGCTTCTTCACAACCAGAATTTGCCAATCACAGATTACTGTTCATGAGGTTCGTGCGATCCTTTACTTACCTTGTACTTCTGTTTCCTACATTGAAACATATGTATGTCACAGAGGACACATGTCTTTCTTTCGAAATTCACCTGAAGTTCTCCACAGGTTGCATTCTTTCCCCAAGTTTGCTTCCCTATCAGCGTACATGTCAATGCCATCAACATTAGTCGATGCAGAGGAATCCGAGTTCAGCCATTACGTCTTTTCTGACGAGCCTACTTTCACATTTCTTGTGTTCGAAGGCATGTTGAATAACTATGACACGGCACTGTTATCTCCTCGAGGTGTTTTCTACACTTCGATGCAGAAAAAGGACTTCAAGGATCCTGACCGAAGAGAACGTCTTGCTGCACTCGTCCGTCCTGTACACAAAAAGCCCAGGCGGCCGACTTTTCAGATCAGGGCATTGAAGAAGAGGCTCGCGTGTACTATGATGGGTATCAATATCCGGGAGATATTTGGTTCGACCGAAAGCATGTCACTTTTGTGGAAACAGGATGGTTAGAGCCAGAGAAGCGCGAACAAAAGGCTTATTTCATGCGCCGCGAGCCGTACGGCCCTATAATGCAGAGACTGGAGCCTCGCGAGCGCCACTTGAGCCGCGATAGAGATCTCGTCGTCGATGAGTGCTTATACAAACACTGGCAGATTGAGAAGCGAGAATGTACGCTTTCTCTTTTCTTCTGTGATTTAACTCTTATTTCCATTTGTAAATCAGCATGGTTTCGAAGGATTCCCAGTGTACTGGGTGCTGGCAAAATTTTCGTTCAGCATAATAATGCGCAAGGCGACATTTGGAATGAGTATGGAGATGTCATATATACTACTGGTCTTTGATACCAATATTAATGGAATCTCTGATTTCGTTGTTTGTTCTCTATCTTAGTACTTGATCTGCAGAGAATCGATCTCTTCTGGTTCCAAATTAAGTAAAAGTCGCTGATCAGCAGACCCTTTTTCAATCGAATCATGATGTTTTGTTACCCGACTCATGAAGAAGTAATTTGTTCTTTGAGCGTAGCACGGCGCCTCACGGCTTTCGTGTAGTATGCCGTCGCACGTTGGACTCAGCCAGCGACTAATGCCAGTAGAAATATGAAGAGGTCCTCTCGGCGATATGCTCTACTCGCCATCGTCTCCATCTGCCTCTTGCTTGTTCCGTTTGTGCTCGATAAGCGACGCAGCACGTACAGGAGCTCAACGGACCTGCGCCCAATCAGGCTCCAGCCGCCCAAAATCACCCTTATCGCCGTCTGGTCAATTCTGGGTCCGAGTCCCAACTACCTCCCTTATTTCTTCCAATCCGTCGAAGCGAACGAGCAGATCGATTTGTTGTTTGTGCAACTGGACCTGCAAGGCAAGGGCTGTCATTCGTTCTCCAGTGCTCCAAATGTCCGAGTACGTAGCGCGGTTCTCTGTTTTGTTCTGTTTTTCTTGTTCATCAGTAGTTCATGTTGAACTGATGCCTACTTCTCTATCAGGAATTATGTCTGTCGGAAGACCAATGTAGGCTCTTCTTGTGCTGTTTGAAGTACCGAACTCGAGAATTCTGCTATGTAGATTATCACCTTCATGTGAATTTCCTCTGCGAGAGATGGAAGTGCTTGGAGGACAAAAAGAGAATGTTGTTCGAAATGATCAAGAAGAACGGAGAAAACGATTGGGCAGGTTCCTTCCTATCACGGAACGATGTGCTGAACTAAAGTATATGGTAGAATAACACTTACTTCCGGCTTTTGAGAATCGGTGTGTTTAGGTCTTTCATAGATCCTGCTACGACTATCTGGGTGAGTCGATACTGTTTTCTGTAGTGTTAATTATTGAAGGAATGGACAGGGATGGTGTGATGTGGACGAATACTGGGGAAAGTATGCCTCAGACTTGATAGAAGTACCGTAACACTGAATTTCTAAATCAGTTTTACTCGGACATTTCCTTGGGATGTCGCCCATGACTTCGATGTTCTCGTTCCCTCTCCGCAGCCCGACTTCGCCAATCATAGAATGTTGTACATGAGGTTCGCGTTGTCGCATTTCCCGTTCTGACGGTCTGCTCCTCACACCGCTTTGCGATGTTTCTGTCTGCTGCAGGGGACATATGGCCTTCATACGCAATTCACTCGACGTCCTGGACAAGCTGCACTCCTTCCCGAAATTCTCGTCTTTGTCCGCATACATGTCACTCCCGCCAACATTAGATGACGCCGAAGAATCCGAATTCAGCCATTATATCTTCTCTGAAGAGGCGTCTTTCACGTTCCTCACGTTTGAAGGGATGCTGAACAGTTACGATACGGCTCTGTTATCCCCTCGAGGCGTGTTTTACACTTCTATGCAAAAGAATGATTTACAGGATCCTGACCGAAGAGAACGACTCGCGGCCCTTATCCGTCCTGAAAATAAAGAATTTATACGACCAACCTTTTCGGTCGATGGTGTTGAGGAGGAGGCGCACGTGTTCAGCGATGGTCAGCAATTCCCGACTGACGTTTGGTTCGATCGGAAGCATGTTACATTCGTTGAGACCGGATGGCTGAAACCCGAGAAACGAGAGCAGAAAGCGTACTTCATGCGTCGCGAGCCCTATGGGCTTATAACGCAGAGGCTAGAGCCTCGCGAGCGACACTTAAGCCGTGATAGAGAGCTTGTCGTTGATGAGTGTCTTTATAAGCACTGGCAGGTGGAGAAGCATCACCGTACGTTTCACTATTTTCCCTAAACATCCTGCAACTGAAATATCTTCCTTCATTTCGCATTAGCGTGGTTCCGGAGGATTCCTAGCATATTGGGTCCTAGGAAGATTTTTGTTCAACACCACAACGCACAAGCTGACATCTGGAACGAGTACGGGGACGTCGTTTACTCTACAGCCACAGACATGTAACCCCAATGGAATTTTGGGTACACAATACCACGGATCTTCAATCACTATTACGCCGAAGTGGTTTGCCATATGACTTCTACTCTGTGCTCGCTTAGCCTCAGTGACCTCAACGGATGGGATGTCACATAATTGTATGTATTCATTGAATGACCCTCAGACGTCAAGATGTGCGGGAACACCTGCATTTGGTACCGAACCAGCGATATCATATTCAGCGTCATGTGAGGTCTGTGCGTTGCGGCTTACTTTCTTCAGTGTAGCTGAAACGTCATAAGACGACACCACCGACTTCATCGAACTCAAAATACTATATTGACCGAGCTTTATAGATCCGTGACGACGAGGCTGGTCGCCGTGAATTATGTCATGATGAGCCCTTGCTGTTTACGAGCCTCGGAACGGGTCAAGCGAGATCAACTTAAAGCGTGTCTCTCCTTTCTCCTGAAACGTCTGCTGTAATGTCGTTCTTCTCATCGGAACATGCACATAGAACGGTTCAAATTTGTTCTCACCTTTGAATCCTCCCCGGTTGGAACTTCAAGCACCTTCGAGTCTCCATACTGAATCGGCAAGTTGATCTGAGTGTCCGCATTCGCTTATTTCCCTTCGCCTGCAGTGATCACGAGAATGAAACGCGTTCAGCACGTGGAGGGGAGTCGTGGCAATTTTTCAAATCAAGGGCGAGTAGCTTGTCCATATGTGTCGTACTCGATCTGGGTTTTCAACGCGGTAATAGATCACCAACCATGTTTAAGTAATTGCCATAGATCGCTTCTCTGAACGTTAGAAATCGAACAGGTGATTGTGCGGTATCTGAAATGACAACATATGCTGGGTCTACCGGTCCGTGTCGGGTTATGAGGAGACGGGCTGCGACTTGTGTTGCCTTAACAGGTCAGAATCGGAAGGAGCTTTTATCGGAACTGATCCTGGAAGTCGAGTCAATTCGTCTTATGAATCATGCGCACTCCGTTGCCAATAATCCGAACGTAGTCCTGTCATCCTGTGAATTGAAAGGTTCATGTTAGATTACCTATAAGTGAGATGTTTCTTGCTTGCCTGATTTCGTCTTCATATGAAAATAATCGTCGAAGCGGTTCCGCTAGGGAAGGAGATTTCTTATAATCTTATCTATGGAAGTCGCTCAAGGCCGAGATTAATGTTGTCTCATACTAGCCGTTTCATTAACCGTGAGAAATCTAATTGGCTTCGTTCTGGCGTATTTTCTAGGATGCCTCCTTGCCTTCTTGACCTAGTACTCGAAAGCTACACCTTTGGCAACGTAACTGCGGAAGGGGGTGCACGAGAGATTCAGGCGTCGAAGCCGCTTGCAAGATTCCTACCAATTACCTTTGGCAATGCTCTGGTCAACGTGCGGAAGGTGAAATGGTGAAATTTGTAAGTCGGGCTATTTTGGATGTCTCTTCTGCAAACGAAAGATGAACTCACCATTGGTGATCGGCAATGGCCATGTAACGCGCGATCCCAGAAATTTCGGGCGGAGTTTGAAAACTTACCATAACTAGTAGGACATGTAATCCGTAGTTTACAAACTGTCTTACCTTCGTACACATCATGTCAGAAATTGAATCTCAGCGTCAACCACTCAGCTTCTTCATCAAGTCATTCAATTAACATCTGGTCTTCATATTCCTACTGGCAGAAGTCTTGGAAACTAAGCTCGGCAATTTTTTATCTGGACAACTTATATGCAGCCTGGTTGAACTGCTGGTTACAGGGATTGCATGACTATTCTTGTTCTTAAACTCTCGGAATCGGCTTACTTGCTCTGAGGGATACTTATACTGTGTCTTTCTATGCTTTGGAATGCTTCTCATTCGGAATCTCTCAGACTCTTGGTGCGGAATTTACGGGTATCAATTTCTTCGGGAAGACCTCTTCAATATCGCTCGAACAGCGATATGGTTTAGTTCAAGTTGCCCGTACGCGAAAGACATATAAATCAAGAGAGCTCAGGTACTTCTACTGTTTATCTATTGTACAGGAACTCGCTTGCTCACGTGGGCGAGCTTCTATAGGCTCCTATCATATCATTGATCAGCATCAGTGCGGGAAGACAGGTAAGAGCTGCTGGACACGTACCGTTTGTACATCGCCAGCGACTCTTAATTTCCCCATGCTACTCAATGCGGCAAGTAAGTAGTCCCGTCTTTGTGCCTTGTTCAGTTTATAGTCTGCTGGTATGCAGCCGGCTTCTGGTCGAATCTTGTCTAGCTGGTTTCGGAGTTGCGAGACCGTCATATTGTTGATAGCGGCATTAACCGTGAGAAATCTAATTGGCTTCGTTCTGGCGTATTTTCTAGGATGCCTCCTTGCCTTCTTGACCTAGTACTGGCTCACACGTACTGCTGCAGCCGTCGAAAGATTCCTACCAATTACCTTTGGCAATGCTCTGGCAACGTGCGGAAGGGGGTAAGAAGGAAGGACACGAGAGATTCAGGCGAGGAAATTCATAGATCGTTTGCGAGCCGCTTGCAAGACCACCATTATCCAACTTCGCCAATGTCGAAGAATGTATACATACGCTAACTTTGCATCCAGCAAGAATGAGAATGCTGCTTGGCTCCACAAAACGGCGTCTGGTCAATCACCAGATTGCCATGCAGTGCTTTGCGTAATTGGTGTGAAATGGTGAAATTTGTAAGTCGGGCTATTTTGGATGTCTCTTCTGCAAACGAAAGATGAACTCACCATACATATACTTCTCGACATCAGATATTGAACTCAGAATGTAACTGTGTGCCAGGCAATGAAGTTCATGTTCTGCAGCCCCCAGGCATGAAATCGATTACAATAGTTTCGGGCCGTCGAAGCATACAGGATACTTTTCTGGTGCTTTTAGTGCGCTTTCTAGCATCGTCGAAGCAAGCCCATTAAATACTATGGAGGCTGGGGGCCTTCTCTCGGCGTTTCTTTCTTCGAACTATGGGGACGCGGTTCTTTTACGCTGACTCCGGATCGGTCGTGACTCATCACCCTCGAAGTCTTACGAATTCAGGTACGAAGAAGTGAAGGAAGTAGGGCTGATTGTATACACATTCAGCTATATCAAGGTAACCGCATTTCGCGGAAGGACTTCGCCGACGCGTCCAGACACGTTATTAACTTTCATTGGCTTCGTATAGTCTTCTGTTGATAAATACCCGGACTTCGACGAGGATTGTATTGAGACAGCTTTCCAAAGGATGGTCCGCTCGGAGTTTCGTTTCAACCAGGCGGATTACCATCAACGAGATTACATCCGGAGTAAAGCTTTGAGAACTTTCACACTGGCTATCCGAATCTGATAATCCGTCTAACATGTCGTGAGCTTCGCGGAGATCACATACATAAGGCGAAAGAATTGATAAACACCTTGCGTTCGCTGGCACGACGCTGGCTCCACCTTCTCAATCCCAATGTTCTCATTAGCAAAAGGGCGAAACCAATGGCGATATTCTCTATCTCTATCCACCTCGACAGACGGACATGACCTTCGCTTCCGTTTCTCCCGAATCCATTCCGATCACCTATCGGCGCTTGCGGAGCGAGTCTCGAATCCTATTGCTGATAATAGTAGCATCGCCCTAACGCCAGGCGAAGTGTACATCTGGTGGTCTGACCTATGTGGAGAGTGCTTATCCATTCTGTGCATCATGGACTGGTGTTATTACCACACACCGTGTGCTGTGTGTATGCACTAGGCTGTGGAGCATCTTTCGCCCTTGGCTGCGGGATTCCTTTCTCAAAGGTCACTCCTTCACCGCAGTTCTCTATTTGAATTCTTATGCGCACCGCCTGCCCGAGTGTCCTCTGAACGAGGCTTCGGACTTTCGAACTTCTGTCCCTAGTAGGACCAGATAGTCGTATCTATGCGTTCTCAGAACGCTTCGCTCCAAAGAAAGCCAGGCTGTACCAGATAAGAAGAGGGCAGGTGACCTTCCTTCGTTGCTTCCCCGCTATTATCGCTGTCTAGTCAATTTCTGCACGAGTCTACAGCCACAACTGTCCTCTTCTCGTGGGGAAGAGATCAATATCAGACGAATGGGAAAGGTCAAGAGACAGCCATCTAGGAGACTGGGAGCTGAGGCTCAGTTCGCTCAACGTACAATGACTTGTTGTTCTATATCTATGTTCATTTTGTTGTTTCCATTCTCTTCTTTCTTGATGGGACCGTGACCAACGTGATCTTCATTGTTATTATAGTCAACCGATCGGTACAAGAGCATCAAGTTCTAGACTCAAAGCCCAATAACAAAAACAACTAGAACGCGGGAAATAAACTTCGTACCCCACACGCCCGTTCGATCGGCGAATGAATCCTCTGGGACTGGCGCTCAGGCCTTAAGGACGCCGAAACCGTTTCGTCCTTATTTTACTTTTAATGAATGAAATGAAGTGGAATTGAATGGCCGTTCCTTCAACCCGTGGCTTCACGAGTCCGTCTCTGCATCCGGGTCAGTCCGACCCCATTGAGCAGAGTAAACACATTGATTCCGCGCTGCGGAAATTAATGTTCGATCCGTGTAGTAAGAAATATAGTAAGCATGGGTCAGGTAAAGTTATTAAGTTTATGTACTATGTCCACTTCACTTGCTCCCGATACCGACAGCATCGGCTCCGAAATCTAAACGGAAAGATGTTGATACACAAGTTTGAAATACATACTGTAGTTCGATCAATCACCGCGGATTAATGTCTATCGGCCGCACAATACTGATGCTTTTATCATCATGCAGCATATCTACGTCGTGCTACACTCGTCCAGACTCTAATATAATAGTCAGAACAGAGAAATCGATGAGCATATAAAATCCGAGGGCAGATGATCTTGATGTTGAAAGAAAAGCGAGAGATAGAGCAAAACAATCACCCCAATTATTGTGTGTGCATGACCAGATTTTCGACAACACGACCCGTGTTCCGCACAAGGGCGAAAAAGTATTTAATCGATGATTTGGTCTGGGTGTTTTTAGTGCCTTGTCAGCTATCAATTGAGGTTGAAGAAAGGAAAAGAAAATAGTCGGAACTATCCGGTATTTTCGGTGCAACAGGGTGCTTCGGAGTCCTGTAGTTGTCGATAGGTCAGTGCTCATGAGTAAAGGAAAACGATGTATTGGATTCACTATGTTTATTTATTTACGAAGGAGCCTTCGTCCGAACGCCAACGGTGCTGGATATTTGAGAAAGGCATAGGAGTGGGGAGTGGAGAAAGCTTAGTCCTAAATTCTGGTGAAATCTACTTGCACAGCCTAGTGAATGCGTCACCGGGACAGTAATCGCCGAACAGCGCAAAGTGCTCGAAATAAAACATATGCTTTCAGCTTAAGAAAGTGGATTCCGCTTTGAAGAAGCTGGCGAATGGCCCGCACTGCACGATCGGCCGCAACTGAACCAGAACGTTCTGAGCTGCTGACCAGAAGTCGAAGTAGGATTGGAGATATCTGAACTGTGTATGTTTTGGAAGTTTTTTTTGCGCGAATCCGTCAAGTGGATTACTGACTCTTGGAACGATATGCCCTCCTGGAGAAGGCACGAACACACGGAGTGGAGCCAGCAAATGAAGCGCAAGTTGAACCGAACGGAGACAGCGTCTCCGGGTGGGTGAGTTGGAGATAAACGGGAGAAATAGTCTCAGACCTGCGGCAACCGACTCCGTGTCCGTCACGGTGTCCGTTCCTCTGCAGGTCTCGCCGCAGTGACTTTCTTCATAAATATCAGATCAATATTATCACGACCGGAGGGCGAGGGAGGGCGCCTGACATCATCTATGACGCTAGGGGCGGCTTCGGCATGGACATCAACTCCGTCCAGCCAACTCAACTCTCTCACCGAACAGCCGAGTGGACTGTACTTAATAGAGTCGGCGAAACAAGATGTATGGCTCACGGGATCGATGATGTCGGTGCCTGCTTTCTCAAGCGTCCGTATCTCCTGCATTACAGAGGTAAAAAGTCCAGACTCATCTCGCTCGCGTGACCTCCGCCGTGGCGGGAAGATGACATTGACAACCAGAACTCGGCGAGGAGAGAATGATCGGAAAATAAAATGAGTGTTGTGTGTATTTGAAAGCAACGACTCCCACCGATCACGATATTTGCTGACCGCAGTGGTCTACGTCACCAGCAACAACATACAAGGAATTTCATTTATGCGCGACGTGCAAACAGACAGAACAAACAAGGATAAAAATATGTTACTAAGCGACGCGGCCTGGGCGGCGGACGCCCCTTCCCGATCGAGGGTTCTCCATCAAGTTTTGGAAAGGACAACCTCAAAGATACAAATCGGGTATACCCGAGGTATCCATTAAAGGGTGGTCTGGGCCGCCTCAGGGACCCGGTACACCTGCATCGCATAAACAATAAATGCATTTTAGGCTAGATATAAAATAGAAATCAGTGGCGAGACATCAACGAAAGGAGGAAACAAAGATGCAAAGACAAGAGGCGGCGCAAAACAAAGAAAGATGGATCGAGGGCTGCATATGAGCCACTTCTTTGATTCATGCGCATGAAAGCAAGATCGAAAGGATATTTAATTACTTGTAAATAAATATTACACAATACACTCGGAATCGGATTCGCTTAGTCCCGTTGATCTGCCAGTGAGCACCCCAGACACCTTAATATGAATTTGCATGCATAACCAGGTACCGGATATGCGCAACGGGGCGTGGGTGTCCTGTGTGGGGGAATCGGGAAACGAGGGGACTGCTTAAATAATATATAATATAGGATATAGGACAAGTCTCACCAGTACCCACATCATTGCCCCCCGCCCCTTGAGCAAAGAGGACGAGGGCTGGAGCGCTGTCCGCTTTGGAGGACATAGTATCGAGACTGAGCGACGCATAAAGTCCGAGAAGAGTGTTTTGTGACGCCAACGTGGTGTACCCCAGATTCCAATCGAAGCGAGGCTACTTTTACGAGTTCTTTACGGCTTCACGCCTCATCACACGAACAACTGCCGGCCCATGCATTCCGAGTGCCAGGACATGTTCGCGTTGAATCCAAACGATCAACCTACCGTACTCGGTATGGGCACGGCTACTACTAGTACATCTACATCTACTCCATCTTCTTCCTCCCTCAATTCTCTACTTGCCTCTCCTCGTCCTCCTTCTCCTCCTTCCCTTCCCCTTCAACCACACCACACCCCATCTTCCGTGGGCATCCTTACGCCATCCTCATCAAAGGCCTCGCTCTCCCCGGCGTACTCGCGCTATAAAGACACACTTCAGTCTCCCTCTCCAACGCCCGCCCCACGCAAACCAAAGCATTCTCCTCCCAGCCGTCGTCTCTTCTTACCTGTTCGCGCCTCATTCGAGCTTTACACGCACGCTACACGAGGCTCAGCAATCTACATGCCTGAACACTCTTCACGTCCAGGGTCGCCCTCACGCCGTTCACGTGCACTGTCACCTAGACGTGCCGACGCCACCACCCGTCCGCCAAGCCGCTGCGAGTCCTTGCTTCGGGACACCCTTCGACGCGCCGACGAACAGGAACGTACGTTAGCACGTAGGACTATGTCAAGGGGCCGGGGCAGGTCGCGTCCTCGCGGCAACTCCTTCCTCGAAGCTTTAAGGCGGGACGATTCAGTAGACAGTGATTGCGACTTTGACGAGAATATCTTCCGTGTGAATGGGATTGAAGGCGTTCACTGTCGCTCCCGAACGCAGGCTATGCCAATGCCGGGTCGTGGTGCTGCGAGTGTGAGTTCTTCAGATGCTGTGTCCCTAAATTTCGGTTCTCCATCTTCTCCATCGCCAATGCCGCCATCTATGATGAGAACACGTACGGCGCCTACCGTTCCACGTGTTAGGGGCCGACATCGTGATGAGGAACAACGAGCTGCTCAGACACTCACTCCTCAGTCAGGACGGCGCTCCTTACCAAATACGGTATCACATTCCCATGGCTCGGTTGTAACCTCAAATGAAGCCTCGCCGAAGCAGCGAGCGAGTGCACTCAGTCCTCACGAGACGGTTCTTCGTGCCAAATTGGAATATGTCCTGCAGAAGGCTGGTTCCCCCTCTCCCGATGAATCTGCTGTCGTCTCTCCACCTCAACTGAGTGGACGTGACCGGCGAAATCATCACCGAACGTTTTCGCATGGCGTCAGTATCGTCACATCTCCGAAACATCGTGACGGAACCTCTTCAAATACTTCCTCTCCACAAGTGCGCTTTTTTATTAAGGCTATTGCATTTTCTTTCAATTTATAACACTGATATGCTTTATTTATCTAGTCCCTCGCTCCTAGTTCGCTTTCTAATTCAGCAACAGATTTGGATAGGACGCATTCGTCGCGTTCACAAGCTCGAGATTCTCTCGCGTATAGGACATCTTCGTCATCACCCCCTGAACCACTGACACCCCCGCCAACTCCACCCTTCAATGCTCGTATTGCCTCCGAGGTATGTAAGCGAATAGACGGATATGTTTCATTTGCTAGCGTGGAAGGCTTAGGGGAACCTCCTGGGCTGGACATTGATAGTGACGAGGGTGAAGAGGGCTTGAAAAAGTGGGGGCGGTGGTTACGCTCGTTGCCAATGCCATTCCGCAATGGTACGCATGACCCGTCGACACATGAAGCACAACAGCTGATTGTGAATCGACAACGTTCAGGATCTGGGTGATTTTTTTCACGGAGCTGTCTCCTGTGACAAACTCTATTCTTTTCAAGTCGCAACTCACCTTTGTTTGGCATCACCTCTCATTTCTCCGGTGGCTTGGGTCGCTTGGCAGCTCGCCCGGGATTTCACTTCATCACTTATTATCGGCTCTTATTCCGACGGGCTATTCTGACGGCGCTGGTCTGGCTGGTCTGCGCCGCGCGTCCCGCTATCGCCAACACCGCCACCTCGCTTCGCTGTATCAACAAGGCTATGATGTACTATTAACCATTTTCGTCATCTGCTACATCGTCGCATCTCTTTATACAGTTTAATTATTATTGAGGATGACCATCCAATTTTTCTACGTCATTCGATTTTCGTGCTCTTCCCTATCGATGTCATGTTTGCTCCAGGATCCTGTCACCGTCGCCTATCTGGACTTGTGCAAGCGCCATCACGTTTGTTAGGGGCTGCTTACAGCAGGAAAGCGGCGTGTTAACGGTTACTCAAAAGCTGTGCAGATGTAGACGCGCGTCGTCCATCAACGCCTTCCGGATTCAATCGTGTTTACGCTACGTGGTTTACATCTGTTCCGGCGATGACGGTGGTGATGATGGGAACATCCTGTCCTAAGACTCCGTCGACACACGGACGGAGACGGAGTTTTATACGATATCAAAGTTTCCAAAACTACCTTTCTCGCTCAGCATAGTAGCGAACGGACGCGATTGATGAGCAGATTGTTGTCTTCTATATTTTTATACGATCCAAACCACATTTTTCCCCAATGCTCCCGCTTGACGCCACCAGAATTCGTTACGATATCGATATACCGGAATTGCTTTTATTTACCGGTCTCTTGGTTATTCTCACGCCCTATTTCGACGCTTTGGCTTTTACCAACGCCCCCTTACGCTGCATATATGAACAAGATATGCCCTTCTGTGTCCCACGATAGAAGTATAATTGACCGCCTTTTGAATAACGTTCTTTTTCACTCTTTTCTCTGCTCTGGGTTCTATATTCGATTCGATGTATGAACAGCAATGAATGGTACTGAACACTTCTAATATAATACGTGTCCGTTTGAGTGTCCTCCACGTTGATATTGGCTCACGGCATTTGACTTCCCTGTGTAAGTGAAGGAAGTGTGAGAAGAATTCCCGGGTGTGTCTTCAATGCTAAACGAGGCTGAGAGCGCGTCTTTGGTTCAGGCCAATCACAAATGTTGCTTCACTACTTGAGTCTCATGCATGGGCGTTTGACGGCTTCCTGTACAGTGCTGGAGGAGACGTGATAAAGATGAACCTGAAAGTTATTGCTCTTATTACTTTGGGTCGTCCGACTTGAACGGCTCAGCATCGCAACCGATCCCTCCCGTCCAATCAATCCTTCACTTTAACTTGACCACGCTTCATCATCAACAACAAAAAAAAAAGAATGGATATTTCGTGAGCGTCTCATTCGTGCTAAGTCACATCCGCAGACGACTTCTGATACATTTCGGATGCGGTAAATAGGTCGATCCTACAGGGAGGGTACCAACACCCGCTGTCGCGTTCGTGGCAGGGCAGGCGCCAGCTCACCAAGTCCATGCTCATGTACCCTATTTTTATCACGGATGACCCGGATGCGAGTGTGGAGATTAAGACGCTGCCCGGTCAGCGTCGGTGGGGTGTGAACAAGTTGGAAGAATTCCTTGGGCCGCTGGTCAAGAAGGGATTGAAGAGTGTCATTTTGTTTGGTGTCCCGCTTAATTGTGTAAAGGTGCGTGCATGCATATGCATATATTACATATCCATGCTTTCAGACACTTGTTTCGTGGAATAATTTCAATTGGCACTGATTATGAATTTGTTTTTGTAGGATGAATTCGGTACGCCAGCAGATGATCCCCAAGGTCCCGTCATCCTCGCGATCAAAAAGCTGCGCGAGCTGTTCCCAGAGCTGTACATCGCAGCGGACGTGTGTCTCTGCGAGTACACCTCGCACGGGCACTGCGGGCACCTCCACCCGGACGGCACGATCAACACGGAGCCGTCCGTCAAGCGCATCGCGGAAGTCGCTGTGAACTATGCGAGGGCTGGCGCGCACTGCGTTGCGCCGAGCGATATGATGGATGGGAGGGTAAAGGCGATTAAGCGTGGCTTGCTTGATGCGGGGTTGGGGAATAAGTGTACGTTGATGAGCTATTCGGCGAAGTTTGCGAGTTCGTTGTATGGTCCGTTCCGGTATGTTCTCTCTTTTGAAAGTTCTCTGTCTCTCTGTCTCTGTCTCTCTTTAAATTTGAATACGATGAAATCTGTGAAACAGGGATGCTGCGGGGAGCGCTCCGTCGTTTGGCAATCGCAAATGTTATCAGCTCCCTCCGACCGCAAAAGGTCTCGCCCGGCGTGCAATCGTAAGTCGCAACCATTCACCTTCTCTCTGTCTTACCAAATTGTAAATTTTCCGTCTCCGTAGAAACGCGACACCGAAGAAGGTGCAGACATCATCATGGTGAAGCCTGCGCTTCCGTACCTCGACATCATCGCAGACGCCGCACAACTCGCTCCGGACCATCCGCTCGCGTGCTACCAAGTAAGCGGCGAGTACGCGATGGTCTGCGCTGGTGCAGCAGCTGGTGTGTATGACCTCCAAACGATGGCGTTTGAGAGCGTTGAAAGCATGGTTCGCGCGGGTGAGTGTGATATACGTCCTTGCTTTGCAAAGTAAAATTCTAAACAGAAAGTTTGATTTCTCTTGTGCAGGCGCGACTCTTATTCTGACGTACTTCACTCCTCAATTCTTGGATTGGTTGGACGCGTAAATTGGTAATTAAGGGATTACTGTCGGGATTGATGAATTAATGGTTGTATTGTCTTTGTAGTAGAAAATGCGCGTGGAACATTAATGTTAATATGTGTATGCGAAGAACAAATATTCAGTTTCCAGCTTGCTCTGTTGCAACAGCTTTCCCTTGAACTTCAAAATTTTGACGAGATGACCGTACGAAACGATCGACGCGATCGACGGCAAGATGCCATCACGTGGTCTAACTTCGTTCGTTTTCCCGACGCGCCTGGACGCGACTTCGTTGAACTCTAATCACCCCTTTCCACATGCTCCTTTCTTCAAGGCCCTAGGACAACGCCTACCACAAACGCTTGTATAGATGGAAAGGAAACCTCTTCCAGGTATTGGCAGAGGCCCAAATCCACCTAATAATGCCAGTAACGTGAACAACTCGAACGACCCTTCTACGAACCAAGTGCAGGCACAGGCGCGATTTAGCTATGCGCAGTCGAATGCTTCGTATGCGACGCAGAGTCAGATAACGCTTCAGGATATTGAGAATGCTGTGACGAGTATGCAGAATCGGTTCCCGGGTCCGTCGCAGACTGCTGCTGCTGCTGCTGCTGCTCCACCCGCACCGCGTGTGCAGCAACCATTCCAAACTCGACCGCCGCGGCCGCCGGGCATGTCATCGGACACTTCGCTAGTTGATGGGGCGGGTGCGGCTCAGGGAGTAGGTCCGGACAGTGGCGCATCGTTTCCTGTGCAAGGCCAGGCGAATGGACCACCTATCCTTCCTGTGATCAATTCTGGGGAGGCGCTGGAATGGGAAGGTTTTGACCTACAGGCAGATGCACTTGCGGATAATGGAGAGACGACGCCCTTGAATGCCCAAGCGGGTGTACACCAGGCTCACGTCCTCCCGTCCCACCTCAATCTATCACAACTTCGGGCCAGTTCAGTTCAACGTATGTTGAGGAAGCGTATTCTCGGCCTGTATCAGCGTATCCTGTGTCAGGACCGACATCCGCCACTTATCCTTCTACCCGACCGACTTCGGCGGCTTTCTCTTCCTACAATGCACCTTCGTCACAGATCGCGGTTGAGCATGCTTCAAGCTACGCGTCGAGTCAGCCTCCGAGCTCGCATGGTCATTACAGTGCGGATTATCCGAATCCTCCGCAATATAATGCAGATGGACAGCTGATGGTTGATCACTACGGTCACGACGTGGAGGCATATGCTAGCGGACTTGACTCTGGTACGGGCCGTCAGATTCGTTCTCGCTCAGTAACTCCGATGGGCAAAGAGGAATACATGTCAGTGGAGGACGACGAGGACGGCACTGAATATACCGACGAATATGAAGACGATCCAGAAAAGGGCGTAGGGTATGATTATGGCTATCATGACGGACATCATGTCCATTTCCTGGAACCAAACCCCAATCCGACCAGGCGTTTGCGCAGAAGTCTCCCGCATCTGTGTATCTGAATACACCTGTTACGACTCAGCATTATGGTCCAGCTCCAGTCGGGCGAGTTACAAGGCGGATTCACCAGAAGCGGAGGGTGCAGCTGACGAACGGTAACCTCGTTATCGACTTGAACGTCCCGACGAAACTCGTCCTTCCACTCAGAAGAGAGGAGGAAATGATGAAGACGCGATATACGGCAGTGACGTGCGATCCGGATGACTTCAAGAGGAATAATTTCTTTTTACGACAGAATGAATATGGAAGGAGAACGGAGCTCTTCATTTGCATAACGATGTACAACGTAAGCCTATTCAGCCTTCCTTGATGCTCTTTGATTTGATTTTGTTGCTGCATTTCAGGAAGACGAAATTTTGTTCTGTCGAACTCTGCACGGTGTTATGCGTAATATTGGTCATCTCTGTACGCGTAAGAATTCGCAAACGTGGGGTCAGGACGCTTGGAAGAAAGTAGTGGTCTGCATCGTCGCTGATGGGCGGAAGAAAATTCATCCTCGGATCCTAGACTGTCTCGCTGCTCTCGGTGTATATCAACATGGGGATTTCATGAAGAATTTGGTCAACAACAAACCCGTTACAGCACATCTTTTCGAGTATACGTCTTCCTTTGGGCTGGATGAGAATCTGCATTTCCGATATCCTGACAAGGGCATTGTACCGACACAAATTATATTCTGCCTGAAGGAGAAGAACCAGAAGAAGATCAATAGTCATCGATGGTTCTTTAATGCGTTTGCGCCTCTGCTTCGGGCGAGTTTTATTTCAAGTGTGCTGAACTTTACAGTTATTGATGGAGCTTTCTTCCAGCCTAATGTTTGTGTGCTCATTGATGTAGGGACTCGACCTGGCCATAAGAGTCTCTATCACTTATGGAAGACGTTCGACCTGAACTCGAACGTCGGCGGCGCATGCGGTGAGATAGCCGCATATAAAGGGAAACATTGGGGATACCTTTTGAACCCTCTTGGTACGTGTCTCTATTGCCTCGAGCTCGCCGCATGCTGAGGACATCCAGTTGCTGCACAAAACTTTGAGTACAAAATCTCGAATATTTTGGAGAAGCCTACAGAGTCGCTCTTTGGATACATCACTGTCTTGGTACGTTCTGTAGGCTGATGTTGATGTTCATCGCTAAATTTCCTTTTGCAGCCTGGCGCCTTCTCTGCATACCGATATATAGCCCTACTGAACAACAAGAATGGCATTGGCCCTCTAGCCTCGTATTTCAAAGGAGAGGTCTTGCATGGAAGTGAGACTGACGTCTTTACGTCGAATATGTGTAGGATTCATAATAACCCAATCAGACCCGCGTACTCACGAAGTTCTTTTCTACTGTAGATCTTGCTGAAGATGTGAGTTCTCTTCCCATTTGGACAGATCAGGTTTGAACATAGCTCCTGCGCAGCGTATCCTCTGCTTTGAACTAGCTGCAAAAGAGAACTCCGACTGGTAATAGAATCCTCAAAGTGCAGGTACCATTTCTGTTGACTAATATCTATGTAGGGTCCTACGATACGTCAAATCGGCTGTAGGAGAGACGGATGTCCCAGATGGACTCCCAGAGTTCATCGCACAGAGGAGAAGATGGCTTAATGGTTCCTTCTTTGCGTCCGTATACGCGATTGCTCATGCTGCGCAAATCATACGCTCCGGCCATAGCACGGGTCGAAAATTCATGCTCATGATCGAAACTGCGTATAATATCATCAATCTTGTCTTTTCCTGGTTTGCTCTTGTAAGCGGCTCTGCTGTTTCTCTGTCGTGACACTCGGACTGAGTATGCTTAGGGGAATTTCTATTTATTCTTTGTGAGTGTTTTGAGAGTCATGTTATAGCAAGTGTGCTGAAGTTCCTTCTAGAGTATTGTCACTTCATCCCTAGAAGATTCTGCCTTCGGTCTTGAGGGCATTTCATATTTCAACTCTGTTATGCAAGTAAGTGCTTCGAGATTGCTCAAGTGTCCCTGCTAACAGCGAGAAGTATGCATACGCATCTCTTGTTATAGGTTGCTTCCTATTCTCCATGGGTAATAGACCGCGGGCGTAAGTAGCGGACGGAACTTTTCTCGACAAACTTATTTAAACATGATATTTGCTGATAGTGCACCTTGGAAATACAAACTTTCTGCCATATTCTTCGCTATTATTAATATTTATGCCATCGTCGCAGCCTGCCTCTGCGCGGTACAAGCCGCTAAACAAGGAGGAGCAATATACTCCGCAATGCTTTTCAGTGTGATCATCACTTATGGAGGTTCGTAATCTACTTCGACTCACTAATTTGTAAACTAATTGACGTTGCTCCTATAAGTATACGCCATTTCGAGTCTCCTGGCGCTCGATCCTTGGCATATGTTTACAAGTTTTATCCAGTATATGCTGCTCTCTCCAACATATATCAACATTTTGACTATGTATGTGAATATGGTTTTCTACCATCTATTCACATCGTTGATTGCTCCAACAAAGCTACGCGTTTTCGAATCTGGACGATGTAAGTCCCGTGTCAACTCGAAGTCATATTTCATGTGACAATCTTTGCCAAACAGATTTCATGGGGCACGAAAGTCGATAACGTCGTTGATACAGATCTCGGAGCGGTCGTCCAAAACAGTCAATCGCAAGTCGACCTCGAGATTCTGACGGAACCGGCAGATATCAATCAGATGTACGACGAGACGCTCAGAAACCTGCGCACGCGAAAACCTGTGGAGAAGTCAAACACAGTCACCACGGAATCGGAGAAGGAACAGCAAGTAAAAGACTACTATGCGAATGTTCGCACAAACGTGAGTGCGATCCACAAAAAGAGTTGAGCGAGATGATTAATCGCCGTCTTTTAATACGACAGTTACTCCTTGTATGGGTTCTATCGAATGTGAGCATTCATCTTTGGACCGTGATGAAAAATCTCAATACAGTTTGAGCACAGGGTCTTCTCCTCTTGGCTGTTTTGAGTCTTGGAGATCCGTCAAAGGCATTCAGTGATGGGAACAACGCATCGAAGATTTACATGACTTTCATCCTGGCTTTCGTAGCAATTACGTACATCATAGTAGGTCTTCGCATTTCTAGCTTGGAGTCCGAGTCTGATGGATCATGTCTCTAGCGATTTGCTGGATCTACTCTTTATATGCTTGTGTACTTGTTTACGGGCTAGGAGTACTCTCGATCCTACATCGTGTATTTACAAGCAATGCGTCGGACTCCTAGATTTGTATGTAATTGTCCCATGTCATTCATCAATACTCTGTATGCACTATTCTCCGTCACATTTGAATACCAGCTATAATCAGGGTTGGCCGTTTAAAAAAGGTTTTGATGCACGTTTGTGTTTCATGAGAGCAAAATGGGCAGCTTAGGAATACAAGAAATCATAGAAAGACTGGTTAGGATCGTGAGAGGTCCTCCTAGCCAAGCGATATCTCCCCTTCCGCAAGCGTCTTGAAGGCGGACAAGGCGAACGAGAGTGCGAAGGTGATGAAGACGTGCGGCTGATGCCACGTCTGTCTCGGAGCGGAGTTCGTTCGACTAATTGCGATGTGTATCTGATAGGCGGCTCCCTGGCAATCGGGTTCAGGTCAAGGGAATCAACACTCTGCGCTAGATCATTGTTAACTGACTCGTCGTCGTCAGCGTATTCACCCGGTTCTTCTCTCTCAGGTGGTGGACGGAGCCGCGGCGCACGCGGTGTATCATCTACTTCTGACTCGTTCTCCCTTTCGGATACGGACGAAAGACGTCTGTGGCGGGAGCCACGTCCAGACGCTTCGGTTTCTGATACATTGCCCGGTGCAGGCTCATTCTCTTCGACGGAGAGTATATCGGATTCCGATAGGACGCCGAGCGAGGAGTCTGATTCCCCTGCTGTAGCGGGTGGTGTATCCAGTGCATTTCGAGCGGCATAGTCTGAACGAGTGATGTTTGGACGGAGGAGGAAAGTAAGACGTCTGCCATCGACGTCTTTGCCTGGATTAGGGCGCATATATGAGCATCCTAGGACGGTTATAGCGTACTTTATTGACTCACTGTAACTTACGACTTTGTGATACCGCGCGCAGCAATGAACAACGTAGCGGGCGAAAGCATCCTGCTCAATGCTCCAAATTATCTGCAGCGGTGTACGAGACAGCTCAGAGACAGTCAGAGTGCTCCCGATCGGACGACCAGAATAATTAAGGCATCCTCCGTCTCATCGGGGAGCAATATTGTTCCTCCAGCTAACCAGTCTTTGATCTCTTTCTCGACATCGCGAACAAGCATCTGAGCTCTGGGACCGCTTCCGCGTAAAGTGCGACGCATCCCTTTCACACTCATGGAATAACGTCCCATATTAGCTGAGGCGGGGTCAAAGACTGGACGGATAGCAGCTGGTGCTGAGACGCTCCGTGGAAGGTAGGAGGTAACGGCTCCGGCTTAGTGCTTTGTTAGCGCCTTGGAGGGAAAAGCCTTCTTTAATGACTCACAAAAGTACACCGTGTTGATGGCGGCGCGATCTGAATGTCCTGGGTACCTGCCTGTACGACATGGGGATTATTCGTGAAATGAGCGTTCTCTCTCCGCCTGACCCAGCGTTTCCCTTCCCTTTCATCGCGGGATCTCTTCTTGACGACATCAGAGGCTGAGGCCCTCCATTTCCAGCCACAGAGGTTTCGCGTAAGTGCGCAAACCGATCTGCAAGCTTCGCACTGCGAAGGATAGCAGGAAACGACATCGGGACAGGATTAATTGTGGACTCTGACTTCTCAGTGGGTTCAGCAGAACTCTGAATCGCAGTTATTGGCTCCATGGCAAAAGAGAGAAAGTAGGACTAATAGTGATAACAAGATATCAAATGCGATAGCAAATTGCAAGAGGACAAGCTAAACAAAACAGATTACAGCACGCTACATGCTAACAGCAGATCACGTGTCGTTTTTAAGCTGAGTTGAGAAAGACGAATGGTAAGGGTAACTCATATTCATTGCAAGCTAGCATCTTTCCTTCTGTCTTTTTCGTTGAGATGATATAGAATGCCCATGGCTTCCGCCAAAGTCAACCATTGCGGTCCCTCTCCCTCTGTTCTCGATGTATAGTCAACTGAATAACCTCCCAAAAGTCTCCCAACCGGATACTCATCTGAGTCTTCGAGGTTGACCTGACTTGAGGTCGCTTCGCTGGGTGAAGCGCGTGCACGACGTTTGGTTTTCTTCTTTCTTAGTTCAGAAGAATCTTGCGATGTCGTATTGCTGCGCAAGACGCCTACCAATGGATCTAAGTGTTGTGCCTTTTCGACAGCATCGGAAATTGCTCCAGATGACAGTGCCGAAGATATTATAGGCCCTCTGACTCGATCGGATGCAACTTCAGCACGTTGCTTTCCCTTGTCTTTGCTTGTGACGGAATGTTGTTGCTCTCCTTTGTCGGTGCCGCGCGACATAGCTTGGTTGTGATTCGCCTCGCGCCGCTGAAGGAACGTGGGAGCTCGCCATGCCTCCTTATCATGTAGACCTCTTTGGTCCACGGACCCCTTTGTTTCTGCTTCGGTAGGAGATGAAGCACGAACTTTCTTTCTAGCTTGCACGTCTTCGTCATCCCCAACGACTGAGTTCATAGCACGAAACGGTGAAGAAGAACGCGGGTGCTTGCCAAGATGCGTTGTAGGTGAGCCTTGGATATGAGATAAACGATAAGCTTCTCGTACGTTCTGCTGGCTACTGCGCCTCCCGAGTTCTTCGGGTCCGTTATCTTCAGACGCGCGGGCAGACTTGGCCTGTTCGCCAAACAAAAGTCTTTGCGTCCGGGCGTGTCCGACATCCAAGGATGCTAGGGTCTCTGGCTCGTCGACATTCTGTCTATCTGCGTTGGATGATTCTATCTGACCAAGCGAACTCTCCTGCGTACGGCTCTGTTGCGAATCTTCCTGGGTCACAGACGACGACAGCTGTTCTTGCTCAACTCGACCAGGGCCGTTAGACTGCGTGCGATTTGCAGAGGCGCCTGGCGCTTTAGCAAGAGGCTCAGACATCGAGTCAGGTTGCATTAGCTTTGAAGGCTGCAAATTTCGGTCTGTGCGCCTTTTATCCTTTTGGTCGTTTGATGATTGCCATATCTGCTGGGGCTGATTAATAGAACGACTCGCGGAGAGCGGTACACGTGTCCCTCCCTGCGAATGGACGGAAGATGATACGTGTTCCTCCTGTGACGACTCATTGTCCATCCGTGAAGAGGGTGATACCTTCCCAAGGCGAGAAACCTGTTTATGGAAATTTCGTGAAGGAGGAATCTGAGTCTGAGGATGTGGCTGTGAATCATATTGCGACGGGAGAAGCGCTATGGACTGCGTTTGAGACTGCGACTGCGACTGTGATTGGGAGAGGGATTGCGAGTTCGTGCGGCCCGAAGTATCCGAATCTGGAACAAGTATCCTAGGAGCGCTGTCCTCGGCTTTTCCCTGAGAATTAAAATCGAATTGCAGATGCACATCGCGCTCTTTCCGGGGTTTCTCATTGGCCCGAGATTCGCGATGACGGCCCACAGACTTCGGAGAAGTATGGTAAGGGAAAGCTGCTATAGGAATGCTTGATGGCCAGCTCGAACTTGGGGGCAAGTCAGAGCTGTTAGGCTCCGAGTTTTTGTGCTGAGTCGAATCACCTCCGGACTGCGCAATAGAGTGACTCGTCTCAGACTCCTGTCGCCGTCGCTGCGCGGGAGTCGGTGCGGGGTAGGAAGTACCCATTGTTTCCTCTTCGTCACTGTCATCACTGCGGTCACTGCGGTTTTCATTTCCGTCATTTTCTTCATAACCCTCTTCATCAGAAGCCGGAATTTCCTCCATTCTTTCATCACCCTCATCTTCAGGAGATAGCTGCACACCTGGAGAACTCGTACGTCGTGGCGTTGGTAACCCGACCGGAGGTGAGTTGTCCTCGTTAACCTCCTTCCGTCCTTCTCGCTTCGGACTCAGTCGTTCGTCCTCAGAATTCATCCATTCGCTTGGCGTACTGGGTTCCTTTGCGTTCTTCTGAGTGCTGGTAGGCGTCTGGGCGCTCAAGGGGGAGGACATGGGCGTATGAGCCACATTTGCTTCATTTAATCCAACAAGATTAGCGACCAGAAGTGGAATAATATGAAGTGCCTTACAGTAATCTACCAAAGACTTCTTTGATGTAGACTCCTGCTTCGGAGGGGCACCTTCTTGAACGGGTTCGTCGTTGAGAGTTTCTTCGCCCATGTCGCGCGTAGACTCTTTCGGCACTACAGTGCGTCTTATACCTGATAATTCTTTACCAAATGCTAATAGAAATCAATGAGACAAAAACAATACCGGGATAATGTCAGTACTTATACGTTTAGAACGTGACCATACATACTCAGAATCTGGTCATGCTCAACTTGCACCTCAGGGGGTGGATGAATGTGATGGGCGAAACGACTAATCATCTGTGAGTCAAAGTATGCGCGTAAAGAGCCTTGGTGAGTAAAACCGTGAAGAGTATGCATCAGAGAACACGGACCTTCCAATATCGATTGTATTCCTTCAAAAGCTGGGCCATGGTCTTCTTCTTCATGTTAGACTCGCTGAAGATGGTAGGAACTTTCAAATGGCGAGTCTTTGGCAAAAGTGGGTCCTTCTCGGGAGATGAAACTTTCTCCGTAGGTAGGATCAGCTGCTGCTTAGCCTGCGGGGGCCTCACCTCGGCGATCTCTTCCTTCGGTCGCTTGAGAATGTTTCTGAACAAATTGTATGAGTGAAACGGAGAGTATATTCATTTTAACGGGTATGAGCTTACCCTCCACCACCACCTTCTTTAAGTCCTGATACCCACTCTTGTATGTCTTCATACATTTCAATGCTGGTTGGATTCCCAAAAATGCCTTCGTGATCGGCTCCGAGGATGCGAAGTTCACCGACTTCAAGAGCAATAGTTTCGGTATCTGTCATTCCCTTGCCGTTGCCGAGAGGTACTCGAGCGAAGAAGGCCTTCACATCGCCGATAACTGCAAGCGCAAAACGTCGCGTCGTCAGACGGCGTTCATCCTCGGCCTGGCCAAACACTTCATTCTCCCTATCGTCACCATTTCCAGCGATGCGATGTTGATATTCCGCAACAGGCCGCAATAGGCAAGCAAAAGACCATATCAGTAGACTATTTGATGGAAGAATTCTGCCACGATGTACGCACCGGTTGTAAGCCGCGACTGCGTTGGCAGTAAATTTTGCAGGCAGTTCATACTGTTTGTCTGAGATCAAAGCCCAGATAATGTTGTTCGGTTGGTCGTTAGGTGGGTAAGTCAGGAACTGGAGAAACTGATCGTATGAATAACAAGGATAGGAAGACAATAGGCAATCTATGATCTCTGGGAGGTGTCATGCTTACTCTCGTGATCTGGATTTTACGCTTTTCCTTCAGCGGTGCCGCGTCGTGGATGTTTGCTCCGCGTGTCTCGGCGATTCCCAGCAAGTACTTCAGAATCCAAGGTCGGGCGAGTGATTCAGCCATGCTGTAACACTATTCTTGTGACCCCGCTGCGCAGCGGCTGCGTGCTGCGAGGAGAAGTGTGAACGCAGCTATAGGCGCGTGATGATGACAACCACGTCGATCCTGCGCGTATGAAACAAACAAAATGCGTTGACGAACCCTATTCGTTCCCACTATCAATATTTATATGCTTTATATGCCTATCTTTTCGTGCTTGATCTACCGTTTGAGAGAATTTGCCAGAGCAATTTCTGCAGCTTCGAATAATGGGCACGTTACTATCGGAGCCGTCGTGGATAAAGAATGAGTCATAAAGTTGAATTGATTCGGCAAACTTAAAATACGCGATCACGCACTCAGGTCACGTGGCTGTGTTTGTTGCGCCACGCGTTCATCACATAAGATAACACGCTCCTCTTTCAACCCCCACTTCCATCTTCCGCTTTGCCAATAATGTCCACCGCTATACACACTCCTTGTCATTCGCCGCAATCAAGTCAAGACTTCCTCAGCTTCCATACTTGTCTTCAAGACATGCACGATTCTTCATTCTCGTACCCACTTTCACCTTCACACCGTCCATCAGCGACACCGAGTCGACCCCAGCCACTTCCGTTCACTCCTTCGCCATTGCGACGGCGCAGGGACGTCGACTTCGATTTTGATTCAGCTATGCAGCTCGACTTTGATGACTTCTCTGCCGCAACCGGGATCAGCACACCATGCCACCAAAGGAACTTGAAGAAGTTCATACCGTCGCCTCGTGTCTCCCGCTCCAAACCCGAGGACGATTTGCCGGCCTTCTTCAGGCCACCAGACCCCCCGGTCGAAGAAGATGAGGGCTCTTTTCTGAGGTCGAATATTGGATACACCTCATTGCCTTTGCGTACACCCGAGCGATCTGCGTTCGATATAGTTCGCGCACCTTTCTCTGCTGCCAAGGTTAACTTTCCGCATGCTCCAAAGAGAAAGGTATGCTCTTCTTGAAATTCGCTGAAATACTACTACTAATATGGGCTGTCAGATTACACGGCTGCCGTCATCACCGAACGCTAAGCGAGGTCTCACTCCTCTTCATGTCCGTCACGCATCTCAGGAGGGCGAACCATTGAAACGCTTTGCCACATTGGCACCACTTCCGGCACCTCGTTTCCTTCGTGGACGCGAATCTTTCGGCAACAACATGGGGAGACAAGTTGATACATTAAAAGACATGCAGATCTCTGATATACCCACCGATGCTGACTTTGACTCCAGCTCGGACGAAGAGTTTTCAAGTCTTAAAGTGCGGCGCACGACCAACAGATCGATACGATCCTCTATCTGTGGAACGAAAGATGCTCTGACCTCACAATCGCCAAGTAGGCATGCATCCAAACGTCGACCAAGATCCAGGCCAATGTCTTGGGAGTTCACAGATTCTCAGAATCGAGCTTCTCCGAGACCGGCAAGCAAGGCATCCCATAGCAGGAACGGTTCCAACACGTCTGTGAGTGATGCAGGCTCACCGATCAGGGTGATGAACCCATCGCATAAACCCAGGCCTGCGGGCGACAGACGGCTGGCTAGTTCAGCTACGCTATTCTTTGGGCCTGCCATCGTGTATCCTAATGAAGTTAATGCCTCTCAATCGAAGCTGGATCCGCGATCTACGCAAGCATCGACTCCGTCTACACCTGCAAGGGCGGACGAAGGGCCGACCGTTACTTCTCCTGATTCCTCGTTCACGATCGCCTTCCCGAAGCCTGCCGATTCATCTTTGCAATTCTCTTTTTCTCTAACATCCGATGCACCGTCCCCAAGTTGCATCCCGATCAAATTCAAGCCGCGAGATTCTGGCGTAGTTTTGAGCGACGATGAGATGGATGAGGTACTTCCATCCGCCGAGCAAACGAGGGTTTCTCGACCTGACTCCCCCCGACGATTACATGCGCGAGTCTCTACGTTTCCGCGGCTATCTGCAAGCATGAATGCTTCCTCAGAGGCTACACTAGTCGACGAGAGTTTTGTTACTCCGTCTCATGAAAGGAGTCGGGAGTCAAATAGACCAGTTTCTCCCTGCGACGTGTCGATAGTAGATGAATTCATCGTAAAGACGCTGGAAGCTGGGACCAAAGACGGGGCAGCAGACAGACGACCGCCTGGGACGCCACAGAAACGCACGAAGACTTCTTTCTTAGGTTTGCCCGTTCAACGTCCATGGGCGAGTGCAGCCATTGAGAAGATGGATCGTACGCCTTTTTTCGGGGAGAAGGTGCCAGCTCCTGATTTTAGTACTATCGGGGACAGTGGCGGAAGCACAAGTGATTTCTCTGGTCCAAAGAGGTCATCCGGTCTGGAAAATAGACCCAGAAAGAGCTGCCCTGGTGACCTCAGGTTTCCTGGACATGAGACAACTTTGGCGGGTTGCGTTGCAAGCTTACGCAGCAACGGATCAACAGCCAGCGACACTGAGATGAGTCCTACCGATGCTCGGCTCGTGAATACTACAAAGAATCGAAATTATGGTGATGTCGGCATGGGAAGACCTAGCGCCAAGTTTAATGCCTCGCAACTCCTCCGACGCTCATCAAGTAGCGCCTTTTCGACAGCCAGCGATGGAAGTGATGGAAGCGGCATTGGTACCCCAACAAGAGGCGGTTTCTCGAAGAAGCAGTGCGGTATGTGATTTTATTTTATTTTTGGTCATCGTAAGGGACATTATTCATGTGTTAATTCCTCTGCTCAGAACTACGAGTGCCGATGCTTCCTCTGAAGCAACTTTGCACGCCATCAACGAAGGCTCCATACTTGTTGCCAGTTTCTCCGAATTCCCCGTCTATCGCCAAACGTGAAGCGCATGATCCACAACAATCTAATCACACTCAAGCCTCGACCTTCAGTCAAGGTACGAAAGAGAATCAGCGACCACAGTCAATGAAGAAATTCAGTCTTCACTCTGCACGGGGCCCGGGAGCCAGCCACAAATCTGCAACACCTCTGCTAGTAAATCAACACTTGTGGCGAGGTGGCGCACGTGGGAACTTCTTCGACTCTTTCACTGGCACTTCTCAGTCAGTAGAACCACTGGGACGATTCGAACGAGAATTTGTGGAGGTGGATAAGATTGGTTCAGGAGAATTTAGCAGCGCGATCAAGGTTCGCTTCAAGCACCAAGGCCAGGAAGGTTTCGTTTATGCCGTGAAAAGATCAAAGCGATTTGAAGGTAATCGGCATCGGTGAGTAGATGTTCTCATAAATCCCTTTTCCTCAATCGATCTGGACTTTCTACGTCGGTGATACCAGTCTCCGAGAGCATGCTCCAGATCGCCAGTCCGTTCTTGAAGTATGATTTGATCGTCATTGTACTAATTGGTTTTCAATGGTTGCAGTTCACGCTTGCGAGAGGAGGTCGAGATTCTTCAACACCTGTCTGCAAGTACTGGCCCTGAGTTTCACCCAAACGTCCTCGGATATATTGACAGTTGGGAACAAGATGACCGGCTGTACATCTTGACAGAGCTCTGCGAGTATGGGAATTTCGCACATTTCCTGGATGAATACGGTCGCCATTTTCAAAGGTTGGATGAAGCAAGGGTGTGGAAGGTCTTTGCTGACATCAGTTCGGTAAGTGTCATTCACTTTGTTCTCCCAGACTCATCACACCACCGACTTCCGACTTCCGACTCTTCTTTCTGCACGGAAGAAAGGCGGCGTTTGGAGCCGAAAAGAATCTCAACGGAATATCAGAGAATTAATTATTTCCTTTTTCAGGGATTACGGTTTATACACGGTGCAAACGTGGTGCATTTTGACCTGAAGCCTGCGAACATCTTCATCACGTCATCGGGTCGATTCAAGATTGGAGATTTCGGTATGGCATCGTCGTGGCCACGACCGCGCCACGACGAATCTAAATTCGGCTCAGTAGCAAGCAGTGCCGACGCAAGTTTTGACTTTGAGCGCGAAGGCGATAAGATGTATCTCGCAGCAGAAGTGTTACAAGGACAATATGGCAGAGAAACCGACATATTCAGGTAAGCGCCTCTACTCTGTTTGCTTGAAAGGTGCTTATCGCGCTGTCGAAGCTTCGGAATGATGATGCTTGAGGCGGCTACCAATATTTATGTCCCTACACAGTGAGTCTCTGTTCATTCTTCGTTCTCATTTGTCATTCTGGTGAGCGGGCCCCTGAATAAGTCCCTCTCCCTTTCTAATCGTACTGTTCCGCTCTTTTCCATTCAACTGACAACTTTAAACGTCTTCTAGGGGTGATCCCTGGCACAGGCTTCGTGAACAAGACTTCAGTCAAGTGGAAGGTTTCACGGATTGCAGTGCCGCTCTCCAGCATCTAATAATGTGGATGATGAGCAAGGATCCTTCAGCACGCCCGACCGCAGCCGAGATCTATTCTCATCCTGTCATTTCTCGAGCGCGGGAACAGATGGATACATTACTCGATGTGTTACGTGCACAAGAAGGCTCCCAGCCCGAAGTCTTGTTTAAGGCATCTCCGCTTGCGAGCGTGGATGATTCATTCTTGTCGGACATCTTGGTCGACCACGCACGTATGGACGCGATGAAGATGGACTGCAGCGTTTAGCAGCAACTCGGATTGATATTGCTACTCTTTCGCTGCATTTTCCTCTCAATTTCTTTCTCTCGGATATCATTCCATTATGTTTCATCTACTCTGAGACGTCCTTATGATCAACCATGGCGCGCATGCATTGCAACTTCTAGATTGTAAGATATCTATATTTTGTCTTTTCTTTCATATTCTCCCGCAGACTAAACTCGCATGGCTATACGTTAAACCTTTTTTTTTTTTTGCACGCTTGCAAACACCATCGCTACAGCTGCTTTTTTTTTGCTTTGTGACCATTGTGTACTATACATCGGATAATTGTCTCCTAGAAGGCACGGCTTCGCTCCTCCCCTTCTGACGCATATTCGTTTGCGTTCAATTATGCATTCTCGTACGTATGGCTCTTTCTATTCTGTATGATGAGTAATCGCTCTCCTACCCATTTTGTGTCTTGTCTACGTTTTGTTCTTGCTGTGTTCATACCGCTGTCGAATACCTATGTCCGTAATCCTTGGAATGCAATATAGTGAAGGCCATCGTGTACTATATTAATCTCCATATGCACGGACTATATTTGTCTTTGCATAAATGCAATGAAGGGGATCTGAAATCATTCCCTCAATGCGACATTCCAAATACGCCGTTATAACAGTCTGCCCACTTCCCTGCAAGATGCGCCGCCAGTGGCAACGAGAGGAGCGCCAGTAATGATCAATGATCAACATCTCATCAGTTTGTTCGATACGAGCTTCATCACTTGAAACTTACAAAACATAGATTTTGCTCTAGGAGAAGAGTAGCAGATAAGTGAAGTGGCACGCCGGCGCCAAGTTGGACACAACGTGTCAGACACCAGCAGGGTAAGTGTTAGAACTTGGCGGTGATGTGGCAAGGTACGCTTTGATATCTCGTGGATGATGATATCATTGCGTGCCGTTGCGATTTTGAAAAAGAGTTACTTGTTAGACTCGGATTCGGGAGCCGGAGGTGTGCGAGTACGAGACTAACAGCGATCTTGCCCTGTTCCTGCGGGTGCTTGTCATTCGGGTCATGATCGAAAAGCTGACCAGATAGACGGGACAGCACAGGCGAGATTATTCTTCCTTGATCTCCTTTTCTCTCTCATAATGTGGATAGTTTCACAAACGGTCAGGCCAAGGCGAGCCAAAGAGTTCATTTGACAGGAGCCGAAAAGCGAATAAACAAAGAGATCGGGTTTAGTTTATACTGATTCCGGGATATAGTCAGCTCGCAATCAATCTGGTTGCGGAGACGGAGATTCGGAATTCCAGAAGCCGGGACGTTTGTGCACCATTTCCGTTGATTGGTTAAGGATGTATCGTACACCGCATTGTACGCTGCAATTCTATTCGCTCGCATCGCCCATGCATACATTTCGCATTGTACAGTCAATAAAGACGTAACATGGCAGTAACGTCGTCTGCCCGGATTGGTTACTTCTTCACTTTCTTGTGCGCCGCCGCAGACTGGGAGCTATTGAACTGTCCAGGGGTTGTTGTATTGCAGTTGCGGCCTTCTGGACACGCCAAGGCAGAAGGCACAGTACGTGCAAGACAAGAGATAGATACCCGAGCTCAATAAGATCGCTTGGCTGATCAGACGGTCGCAATACGCGATCATCGCGTCCTAATCCGTTTAAATTCGACTTATCATAGAATACTTCCGCGTCGCAAATCGAAGGTAGACAAAGCCACGGCGGAGGGCAAAGAAACGAGAGGTGCCGAGGATCGAGCAGACGCCGTTGCGGACTCGGATTCCGGTCACATTCCGGAATGGAGGTGCATGGAATGCGGAGCGGGGACCAACAAACACAGCGGACTGCAACGGACTTTTCATTTCCGTGAATGCGTGACTCATAAAAACGTACTCGCATACCGGGGTGAAAGTCGCACTAGGCCCAAAAGGAACATTAGAGTGTGGGCAGCGGACATAATCAATGCGCTTGTTTGAATTTGTTTGTATTTTGCTATATTTTTCTTCCTGTTGCGTCAATTGTGCGGGTCTTATTTGACGTCGGCTAAGAGAAAGGCTGGAATGTGGTACGTAAGTCCGTGCCATTAGGTAGTCCGACCCTGAGCGTGCGGGATGCATGGCAGACACGCGATGCGACAGTGTGGGTGAAATTGGCCAGCAAGTGGTAAGAACAAGACGGGGAACTGGCAATTCCTGTCCTTCTGAGCTACTGGACGATGCGTCAACGTGACCGAGAAATCGTTTCCAGATGTCAAACAAATTGAACATCATGATGCAGCGGCAACGCAAAAACAACGGAAACGACCAGAAACGGGCAAGTAAGCGACACGTCAGTCAGTCAGTCAGTCAAGCCCATACAGTCAAGTCGGACAGTTCCTGTCGTTCCTCCGTCGCCCGGTCGCCCCCGCGATCGAGGGAGAAAAGGAGGGAAATCGTTTATTCTCGTTCCGCGTTGCGTTTCATATTTCATCTCCATCCCCTCGTCTGATAGAGTTTGCCAGAATGCAGATAGTATCGGATATTGTTATAAGTATAGCACAGATAGGCACGGATAGAGAGAGATCGAGTCGGCTCGCTGGCGCGAGCTGTTGGGTTTGTTGCCTGCTGCGCCGATTGCGAAATCATGGGACTTGAAGCAGAAGACGCGGATTGCACCCGTGTCGTGTCGGCTTGTTTGTTATAAGAGTTCTAGCGTCGATGGTGAGCCGTCATCGCGAAAGAAGAAAAGAAAGAGAAACGCGTCACGAGAAGATCGCGGCCTTGTGTTCTCGCTACTGAAGGGGTATCGTAACCCCGCGACGGCGAACAACGCCATTCGACATTTCGGGCGCTCAGCAATAATGCAATGCAGACAGGGAGGACAGGGATCTGAAGCATATCAATATTTTCCTCAATGAAAGCTCTCGTACACACACCGGCACTTTGCGTACGGTGCCGTTAGCAAGAGGATAGAAAAGGGCGCCAAACCGCGTATTCAACGGCAAAAGGGCGGGGAACGCGGGAGGATGCGAATAGTGTCGGTGCGCGCTAGAATGCAAAGCCAAGTACTTTGCAGTACCTTGCCGTCCGTCAACCTTGATAGATCTTGTGCTAGATCTGTAAAATTAAAAATTAATGACTTAAGTTTCTAATAATATTTCATAGTAAGTATATTTGTATACCATGAGTACGTACATTGATGCGTATATATGCTGTACGACGCGAACTGAATGTTGTCGTCGAGGTGTGGGCGGGCTGTTGCGGGGCGCCAGTTCCGTCGCACTGCAGTCTGCGGAAGCAGCTTCGTCGGTCGAAAGTATCCGGATCCGCTCTCGTTCCAATTAATTTCCGTCGCTCCGTCATTTCTGACCCGTCGCCATTCTCGTCGATGAGAATCCTATCCCAGGTCATGCGCCCCTCTCGGAAAACTCTGAATGGAAGAGAGTGTTAGACGAACCATTGCACCACAGTGCGGGAAGAGTTGGGAAGGACAAAAAAACTGCGAAACATAGAGCAGCAACCAGGGGTAAGTAGAGCGGGAAAAGGGGAACTGCCGTCGGTACTTTTCCGCTGCTTCAGAACATGAAGAATACTCACGAATGTAGGTAGGTCTTGAGCTAAAATATACTGAAGGAAAGTTCTTCGGAACGGAAAGGAGCTGTGGTAGTTGACCCGCCTGCCCGAAACGCGCGATGCCTTCGCATTTCGGCCCGTCGTCGTTGCAAAACGAAAAAGAAATGCTTCCGATGGGCGAATAAATCGAAAGCCGAATTGTAGAACAGTTTTCAGCAATACGATAAATTGCTATCGAAGAAAAAAAATACTCACCTGAATCCTATCCGACTGGCGATCGGGTTTGCATATCAGGGGAGAAAGAATCTAAGGTTGAGGATAGTATGGGCAGAATGATTCACCCTATGCAGAGACGATCCATTCGGTCCAATCCCACGGCTTGTTCAAGATTGACGAGCAGGATGTACCATGACCGAGAACGAATCACCCTGAATCACATTGAATTGTGATTCATGAGAAAATCCAGCCAAAAGCTTGCACGCTGCGCATACATGCATGCAGTAGCAAATGTTCCCTGAACCCGGGACGTTGGCGTGCTCGTATGACACACAGAGACATGCATACGCTGGTATACAAAATCGTCCCAACACGACCCATCCTTTCTCATCTTGAGTTTTCCCGGGGTCGCATTAAAGGCGCTCGTGCTGAAAGTTAATTAATTAAATGACCCGGAGAAGCAAACTTTGAAAGATGAGTAACTGTAAGTAGCACCCCGGGGTTTGCGAAGAGCATGTACTAGGAATAGCAGCACTGTGATCGAGCCCAGCCATTCATATAAATGCCGAATGTGTGAGAACTGTGTGTGTGAATGTGTCTGACCGAGGGGGGAGGGAGACCAGATTGTCAGGCGGGAAGGAGATCTGGTGGCTGCGACTAGAAACGTCGGGTAGATGCGCGTGCGGTGTTGGATAGGCTTTAGAGTATGTATGTATGTATGCGTTAGGAGTTTTGCGTGCGCCGCATTGCGTAGCGTTCAGCCGTCTAGAGTCCCTCACACAAACCCATCCGCATCCGCAGGACGTGCAAGTACCTCGAATTCGATCGACGCTGGGGTAAAAATAGTTAGCTTCTCCAGACGGGGTCTTCAATGCCGACGAGCAGTAGGGAAAACCGTGTTATCGAACGGAGTCAATACGCGACGAACGGGCGTGTGCGAATGCGAGTATCTAGGAATCTCGGGATGTCCTACGATGCGACAGAGGACGAGACGAAGCTAGCTTCGATTCGGAACAAGAAAGAGAAGACTTGGAAGGGTAGGACGCGGCGAGAAGTTCTAGTTCTGGTCTGGTCATCCATACGGGAGAAGAGAAGTTCAGTCCACGTTCAGGTGGGGCGGTAAAGCGTGTATTCCTTCCCTCCAGTGGACTCCGCTCGCAGGAATCAAATAAATCGTAAATCACGATCAATGTCTAATAATCAGGGATCAGGGATCAATTCGAAATGAATACACCAAGATGCATTGGCGATATTCAGGGGTGAGGCGTCTGAAGAATGCCAAATACGAGAGTAGCACGAGAGGACAAAGAGCATTTAGGTTCCTTTTGAATTCCTTTCAACACGAGGTTGAAAGAATGGTAGGAGCAATAGGAATAGAAGCGAGAAAAAAATGGTATGGAATGGAACGCTAATGGAACAAAATCAAAATCAAATCAAAAAAAAATCAAGTGAAAAAAAGGGGAGTTGGACTTGGCTGAGTGCGAGACGGAATTGCCATGTAGGTAAGTGTAGATAGGGGTTCATACAAATACTCACCTCTGACCGTCTTCATTCATAGATTCTTTGATGAAAGTTCAGGTTATAATAAAGCTCTGCATACTCTCGCCGGAAGGAAATCTGAAATCATCAAAGGAGGAACTAGAAAGGGAGAGCGGTCAACTTGAACGGGCCGGGGCAAATCAGGAGGGAAATCATGAAATGATGATAATGATGATGTGCGGCGTGGGGTGCAGGAATCTGCATACAGGACAGGAAATGCGGGCGGCGGGACGAGGAGGGTTAGGCGGGTGCGGGAAGACACCACTGACACCATATCCGTCCATTCAACGCGAGCAGCTAGTCAGTTCTGGATTCTATTCAATAGCGAGCGATCAGATCCAGAGAGATTTCCAGGGAGATTAGAGAAGTCCCAGGAGATCACTAGGTGGGTGGTGACTCTATCCCTACCATACGTGCGTACGAAGGATCCGGACTCCGGAGAGTAAGCCACTCGGGAGAAGAGCGGCTGAAGGTGGTCATTGTGGTTAAACTGGATGGTTCGTGTCAGTCAGTCAGTCACGGTGTTCGTGCGCGCCGAAGTCGGAGTCGGAGTGGTGAGGACCAGGTTATTTCGGTGCTTGTTGGGTGGTTAAGTCGACTCCTGGGAAGAGAATACATACGATACATACATGGACATACGTAGTAGATAGATAGATAGATAGGGGCGCGATGATGTCCTTCTTCCTCGTTCCTAAGATGAAATACTCGTTTAGTAGACGTGTGATTGTCTGTAAGTAAGGTAAAAGTAAGCCTCGCAGCGTCATCCCCCAAGGATCGATGTAGTGAGTAAATCAGAAGTCATCCTATCTTTCATCATCTCCCGGCCCATGGCCAAACTGGTGGACCCATCCGACGACCGTACTCTGATTGCGTTTGGACGTGCGTTCCAGGTTCCAGGAACACATGTACATACATACACCTCTCCAGCGTTCTCCTTAAAGCACGGTGTTTTTATACTGTATGATGCCTATCCTATGTAACATCCCATTCAAATACATACGTGCTAGTAGTAGACATTTCATATATGCGCGCGCTTATGTTTAATAAAGTGTTTTAATTAAATTGAAGAGCTTTACGTACGTACGTAGTCAACTGCAAAGAATCGGGGGGAAAGGAAATGATGATTGGTTCGGTTGACTTTGTGATTCAATTGTTTTCTAAATAAGAAAGAGGAAAAAAAAATGGAATCATTGCAAGTGAGTAAAGCAGCCAGATCCCGTTTGGATGATGGATCTGGGAGGACTCAGTTTGGGCGAGGTACGCGAAGCGAGGGGGAAAGCGACTGCTGATGTCGCAATCCCGAGTCCGTTTTTATCGCTTTGGATTGAATTGAAGCAGATATCTGTTACGTTATTTCTACTTACTTACTTACGATAGGAGTAAATTCGACGCCGGCGTTTCGATAAACGACGATTCGGAAGTAATCTCACTGGCATCGAAGCCGCGTACTCGTAATCATATTTAAGCGAGTGGATGGATCCCAGACCAATGATCTAGAGAATAGGAAAACATAAGGACATGATGTGTTCACTAGGGACAAAGGGGATCTGGCTGGCTCTTGCCAGTGCCAGTGCACGCACTGGCACGAGGAAATCAGAAAGGGGAATAGCGCAAGGAGGTGGCGGGGTAAAGGTAAGTAAATGGCAAGTCCAGGGGTAGCGCAAGCTGGGACGGGATGGGAAAAAAAGGTTTGTGCGTTGAACAGAGATTGGAAGGGCCCGATGGACACAGGTTTAGTATACATACAAAAGGCCTATTGATACATCGACATCTTGGTAGTGTTACATCTTTGCATGAGTATGGATTAGCGTCGGCGTGTACGAGTGAGCGGAAGGAAGGACTTTGGATCTTACGCAAACAAAAGGAGAAAATAGAGGATAGAGCGGATGAGTGGATGTGCCAGTGCTGTGTAGTGCTGCAGTGCTCCAGTCTTCGGCGTTGGCTGCCTTGCGGGGCATATGTGTAGCTTACGTTCGTAGTAGCACAATGCTAAACATTATGCAAAGGATAGAAAGTGCATTTGCGGCGAGAGAGGATTAGAGTATTGGCAAAGAGTGCTAGCATGAGATGGGACGGAACAAAGAGGCTGTGGCGAGGCGAGACGAGGGAGGGATGGGAAGGAAGTGATACTGATTGTGGTATTGATGGGATGATAGAAGTGAAATAGCGACGACCGGAGGCGGTGGTCGTCGCAGCGCAGGACGAACGAAGAGTAGAGAGGTACTACGACTACGGCGACGAGGGAGCATCGCAAGATTGAGATCAAGGATGGGATGGGTTGGGTTGTTAGGGAGGTTGTGATTGGGTGCAGTAAAATAAAATAAAATAAAATAAAATAAAATAAAATAAAATAAAATAAATACATTAATATTAGCGGGATCTACGCTACGTCTCTTTATACCTCGTCCTCGTCCTCGTCCTCGTCCTCTTCAGATCTGAGAGTATTTCCCTCCGCTCCTTCCTTCCTTTCCTTCCTTCATCATCTCTTATTCTCATCCCACTTCTCATACATATATCTCTGCTCTCTCCTCGTCGCATCCCCGGTCTCGTCTGACGCGGCAACTCGTCTTCGTCTGGGTCCTCTCACTCACAGTCGCGACCATGGACTCCACTGCAGCTACCTTCGCTGCTCACCAGAACACGCGCAACAACATCGCACCGCGCTATCCACCGCATCCGATCTCTCAGCAGCACAATCATCATATCCATCAGCACCAGCACAACCAGCAGCCATCGCCGCCATCCAGCAGTGGTTCCGTCTTCCCCTCTATCGACGTTGACGCGCTTGCAGCCGGCGTGCAGCGCTTCCTTCCAGGCCGCCCTTCAGCTAGCTACCCCCACAACAACTCCTACATCACCCTCCCTCCCGGCGTGGACCCAGCGACGGTCGACTTCCGCACCTTCTATCCGTACAACCCGTCAGAGGTCAAGCACCGGAAACGAACGACTCGGCCTCAGCTCAAGGTGCTCGAGGACACGTTCAAGCGGGAGACGAAGCCAAATGCAGCGCTCAGAAAACAGCTCGCGGCCCAGCTCGAGATGACCCCGCGCGGTGTACAAGTGAGTATTTTATTTTATTTTATTTTCTCCCTTTTTTTTTTCTCTCTCTATGCACGCGTCGAATTGGTTCTGCTCCGCGTCTTCGCCTCGTCGCCTGCCCCCTCTCTCTTGCCTACCACAACCGGAGGCTTTCTCCCCCTCTCTATTCCCCTGCTCCCCCTTCCTTCCTTCCAAAAGGTCCCTTCCCTTAATCTCGTATCTGGCTTCCATGCCTTGTTCCCATCTGCATCCCACCTCCTCTCTCTGTTCTTCTTCTCGCTCCTGCCAACGTGCTCACAAATTCGTGCTTCTTCCCTTTCTAGGTCTGGTTCCAGAACAGGTAACTATCTTGTCCTTCGTGATCGCGCGTCGCGTTCATTTGCCGGGATATTCAATTCCCTCTGCCGCCCGCGTGCTCGCGCTGCCGACATTTTTCATCTCTCATGTGGTTCATATTGCATATACTGATTTCTTTTCCCTTCTTTTTCTTACAGGCGCGCGAAGGAAAAGAATCTAGCAAAGAAGGCCTCGCTATCATCTGCCAATGGCAGAAAGTCAATCAACAAGGGTGATGGCCAGAAGGGTGATGCTGGCAAGAACGACGCTGACGGCGATGTTGATCGTGACGATGGTGATGGCGTCGCGGACGATGACAGCAGGTCCAACTGCGAGCAGCCCGCACGTCCTGCCAGTCAAGCTCCAGGCACCGCTCCCGCCCTGGATGAACGAAAACACTCTTCTTACTCGTCCTCGACCTCTCCCGAGAGCACCTCCCCTGAGCTCACGCCTCCCAATGGTCTGGGCGATACTCCGCACGTGAATGTGAACTCTCCGGGAGAGGATGACGGTGTTGTTAGACAGCCCGAGGTAAAACAGGGTGAGGACCCGAGCGGGCTCCACTTCCCACCCTCCTCGTGGCAAGGTCCTCAGCGAGCGATGAGCCGCACGCCGACGTCTCATATGGGTATGGAGCAGGGACACGACTACTCAGAAGAGATGGACTATGGCAGCAACGGAATGATGCCCACGCAGGACCAGTTTGTGCGACGCACGTCTTTACCGACGGTCTTGGGCATTGGTCCTTCCCGTGTCCGCGCAGGCTACAGTCCGCGATTAAACGGAATGTCGTCCTTGGTATGAATGCTGGGCGTATGTCAGGCTTCGATCCGGCAGTGCGCAGAATGAGTCTTGACCGCCTAGCCAGTCACCCGTACGCGCACCTTGCAGCGCAAGCAAACTCGATGGTCTACGGCTCAAGCCTCTCGCGGTACCGTCCAACGCTTCCTGCGACGACTCACAGCACACCGACGCTCACACCTCAGGCTCGCACCACTGATCTTCCGCCAATCAACCAGATGCACACGGATGGAGATCAAACTGATTGCAATGGCAACGCCGGCATCGAAACTGGTTCGAGCAACGGCATGTCTGATTCATCTCTCCCACCACACATGCATCATCCTCCTATGTCTCCGCCAGAATCAGAGGCGCGGCCCGAGCTCATGCATCGCCAATCATTGCCGGCGCATCTCGCATCTCCTGGTCAATTCGCTCCATCTACAACCAGCTTCCCACCCCAACCGCATTCGGCCAACCCAATGTCGATGCGCTTCCCTCGTGCAGGCCATGTGTATGCGCTCTCATCGCGTACTTATCAGCCACCGATCGCTGGTCCATTACCAAATCCAGACTTCTCGTTTGGCTCGGTCGGTAATGGCGAAAGTGAGGGCTCTCAGGGAGATGGAACGAGTACGCCTGACATGCAGCTCCAGTCATCTCTCAACAACTTCCAGTTCCCGCCGATGGACGACGGGAAGGACAACAATGGCAGTAGTTCTGGTGGCACCAGCAACAGCCTGGACATGGAGATGGAAAGTGACCCTCAATCGAATTTGCCGTCTGGCGGGCTGGATCCTCGATCGGCTGTGTATTACCGCGACTCGCAAGGCTTACATGGTGTTGCTGATCCGTACGCCTCGCGATTCGGATCTATCGCGAGCACTGTGAGCATCACAGAGTCGGAGTCGAGCGTGACGAGTGGAGCATGCTTCAGCAGCGAAGGTGGTAGCAATTTTGATTCTGCGGGTTACAATGATACTCGGAGAGCATCTTGGTTTGTAGTTCTCTGTTTCCAGGCCAGGTAGTTGTCACTGACTGCTGTGTTAACTCGGATAGCACGGGCTCAATAATGGATATGTTCTCGAACCTTGATGTTCGGAATAATTCCCATTCTTCCTTGCCTCATCCGCACGAATCTCGAAAACCTCAGGATGCGCACCAGTCGCGGGTACCAATCAGTCGGAGCAGCGAGTTGGCATTAGCTCTTATGCCTGTGAGTCGATACTCTTATATACGGTTGCTTTTGTTTGCCTTATAATTCTAATTGTTCATTCGTTTGCTTGTTTCTCTTGCAGGAGAACGACAACAAGTCGTCCATTTACGGTGGGGATAATACGAGTAACGTGAATATTAATGTGAATGTGAACGATGCATCGGGATCCACAAATGATCTACGAGTATATAATCGGGCGAGCTTAAGTTCGTCTGACCTCTCGCATGGGCAAGGGTATGGCCATGGGCACGGACACGCGCACAGATTGGGACACAGGTATCCCTTGGCGCCATCTTCACGTTCTGCTGCGTCGTCGCGCTCGTCGTTCCATATGGCACCGCGCCTCACGCGACTAGAGACAGACAAACTGGACTTTATACATAACATCGACTCCGTCTCGGAGACCGGTCATTATTCACCCGTGTCGCATCCTAGCCCTGCTCCGTTTGAGTTTCCTTTGAGCGAGCCGATGCGGAACGGGATGAATCACGGTACTGCTCATGCTCCTGGGCATGGGAGTGTCAACGGTAGCGTGGCGAGTTTACATGATATGGACCAGGAGAATAATGGGATGCCTTCACATTCACATCATTACGGCGGTGTTGATAACGGGCAAGGAGGATTACATCAACAGCACCAGCAACAATCACAGCTATACATTTCGGGACCCTATGGTAGAGATGGAGAATATATTCCGCCCCACCATCCACCTCCTCCGACTTCAACGTCATCTTACTCGTTACACGGCCATTCTCAGGAGAATGTTTCGGGCTACGGATATTACAACTGACTCGAGAACGTCTAGGCAAACAGCCAGCTTCTTTGGGTCTCTCCCTCCTATCTATTTCCCCCTGACCTCACGGAGTCGCCATTCTTCTCATCTGTTACCGTTTGGCGCTAATCGATCGAGCTAATCACGCCCTGCCGCCTTCCGCACGACGTCAACCCCCTATCTGTTTGGAACAACGACAAAAAAGAAGAAGAGAGAGGACTTGCTATTTCAAGAATTCTTTATTGCTATTCGCACGCGAGTCTTTGCGTTATTATGTATTTTATTTTGCCATTTGCTCACAACATCTTGTTCGCTTCATCAACGTTTTTCGCCCTTCCCAAAGCACTCGTTTATGTTCTTTCTATATAATCTATTCTTGTCCGCGTCGGCTGTGGCGTCGATAGCCGACGGACGGACGAACGGACGACGCTGTTCCTCCGCCTCGATCGGTTAGCTCGTGTGGATAGCTGAAGGCGTCGTCGTGCTGGTCCCATTCCGGATTCCGATTGTCTCGCCCCCGCCAGGGACCCTCTTCCATGTGGGCTCCTCTGGTTCAGTTCTTCTATCTCCATGCCCCAAATCATCTCCACTCACCTTTGCACCAGTCCACACCGTCACGCGCCTGGCCTGGCGTAACGCATGCATGCATACATGCTCTCGTCGATCTCCTTGCTGTGTCTAGCAGACTCATCCTCTTGTTCGCTCCCTCGTTCCCATCAGAACCATCAACTCTCATTCAACTGTTATTAATTTTTTTCGTGTTCTCTCATCCATCTCTCATCTCTCATATCTCATCATCGTCCGATCACCATCTTGTTCTTGTTCTTGTTCTTGTTCTTCTGTTCTTGTCTTTCCTCTCTGTTTGACCTGTTTTGCCTGACTGACTGACTGTGTTGTGCTTCGCCGTTTCGTATTGCCTCTCGTCGACCTATCAAAGGTATATATATATCTTCCTTCTCACCATCCCACCAACGTCACATTCTCCAATATTTTTCCACCACGGTACTCTACAACGCTCAACGCAGCGCGACTCCTTTCGCTTTTGATTATTATCAGTTGTAATAGCTTTTCGGTTTTTTTTTTTTTTACCCCTTTATTTCGCGTCTCTCTGACATTGCTTGACTTTGTTCGGTCTGATGGTTTTCATCAATCTCATCTGTCGTTCCTCTCTCCACGCAGGTTGGTACAGTACATAATGCATTGACGGAAATAAGATCTATATACATGGCCGCTCGTCAGTAGCATCTTCCCCCCCTTTTTTTATCATTCTGGTAGCTTTAATTTGCTGTGTACTCTTTGCTCTGGTCCATCTCTCTTTCCTTATCTCCCGACACATCTCTCTCTGTCCTGTCTTTTTTTAATTCGAGCTTGTCGTAGTGTAGAGTGAAAATAATAATCGCTGTCTTTGGTCTCTACGCTGTATCTAGCTAATCGGGGTTGACACTCAAAGCAAGGAAGCGCTATATATTTATGAGCCCTTTTTTTGCGGGTAAATTTATCGTGTCATACAATAATTTGAATACAGCACTGGGCCAAGGCCGTCCAGCCACATTCAAGGATATACGATACATCTCTATGTAGTCCAAAGTACTTAGAAGAAAGAAATTCGATCCAAATACAATACTTTCATAGCTTAGTCGTCTGTGTCTGCGTGGTGAAATTAACCGTCAACGGAGGTGGGTTGGGAGGTGGGACGGGATGATTATAATACGCCGCCGTAGTCGTCGTTGTCGTCGTGGGCCCCACTGCGCCCGCCGCACCACCTCCTCCTCCTCCGCCCCCGGCGGGCCCCCACGCCGAGCCGTTCCGCTCAGTGATCAGCGCGTGTACCTGCATGCGCAGCCCGTGCACGATAGCGCGCAGCGCGCCGACTTCTTCGTTCATGCGCAGGTTCTCGGTCGTGAGCGCGACGTCCGTCCGACGCGCGAGTGCGTCGAGTGCGCTGGAGACGGCGGTGATGCTCGTGCGGAGCCCGAGGAGCGCGCCTTCGAGGGTCGACGAGCGGTCGACGGGTGCGACGCGCGGGAGACCTCCTGCTGCTGTTGCTGTTGATGAGCCATTAGAGGTTAGCCCTGCTTGGTGTTGCGAAGGAGGCGATAGGTCCGGAAAACGTATGGGTGGAGGTGGGTAGATGCTCTGGAACCGGTTTGAGAATGGGAAGAGGTGTCGAGTGAGTGGGTCCACTTGGACTGTCGGAGGAGGGGACAACGTGGCGGGAGATGGGGCCGCGCCATCTGAAGGGAAAAAAGGTGCTAGGAAGGCAGGGTCCGTAAATGAAGGAGCTGGTGGTGGTGGTGGTGCAGGATTGCCGCTGAACGATTCAACTTCGCTTGATTGTGATATTGGTGAGCTTTCTGGAGAGAAACTCAGTATTGGTGCTAGAGGATTCGAAGAGCGCCATCGGTGTTGTTCAGAAAGACCCTGAGAAGCCTGGGCAACAGCCGCCGATCCCGTAAGTTCGGAAGATGATATGTGAGGACTAGTACTGTCGCCAGAACGCCACCAAGGACCCAACGCTTTCCTAGCAATGGCAAGCTCCCTAGTGAGTGCGTGTATGTTTGCCTCCGCCTTGCTCATGTTCCGTCTCAATACAGTGATCTCATCACGTAATGCCGACGTCCGCGTATCATTAACCGCGAAGAATCCTTTAATGGCTTCGTAGGGACATTTCTCGAGGTGCTCTGAGAGAGTTTTGCGCTTTCCACTCCACGGACATCCGTGATTGGAATGCGCGCAGGCGATCTGGAGTTCGGAGCAAGTGGCGGTATGTCCGGACAATTCACCCCGCTTGCATCTCCCAGAACACGCCACACATTCAGTTTCTTGCTCCGCGCATTCATGTTCGTGAGCCTAACATACAAAAGGGGAAATGTATCATCAGATTGCCAAGAAGGAGACAGATAACAAAGAAGCGGTTGGGTGGAGGGGTAACGAGGGAAACAGGACCAGAAGTACGTACCTCCAGTTCAGAAGCCGTAACGGAGGTGCCACACGCGGCGCACTTGAGCAGTCTGTGCACGCAGTCGTGCGTATGTTTGCCTAGATCTCTGCGAAGCACTGTTTGTTCGCACCCTTCTTCGGAACATGGGACTTGTACAAAGTGGCATGTTTCCTTGAGATGCGTGCCGAGAAGCTGCCGTTGGCAGGTGGTCTTGCATCCTGCTGCTTTGTGAGGACATTCGACAATGAGTTCATCCACCATCTGAGAAGCACAATACAGTCAAAATGATTCATATCCGTAAAACATATGGCATACGCACGTTTCTCAGCAGCAGGTTCTCTGGCCTTAAGTCGTCCAAGGAGAGAGGTGAACGGTCCACAGGACAACATGGCTGCTGCTCTAACGTCCGCTCGATGCATGTTCTGCAGAATGTATGAGAGCACGTTGTCGTCACGACTGGATTAAGGAATGGATAACTTCGCAGGGCCTCATTAAGCTTCGTCCCCAGGAATGAATATAATCGATGGATATTTCAACTCACTGGCATATACAGCAGATCTAATCACCGAGTCAGACGGTACAGGAAGACGTTACGGTGAATGTATGCTCACAAGATTTGTGTTAACTTCTCCGACGTACGAGTGATAGATCATGGTACAAGGAAAGAGGTGAAGCTGAGACGGAAGTTAAGGACGCATCGAGACGATCATTCAAGAAGCCTCGGAGGAAGCCAAGTCCTCGGCCTCGGCATTGCCGATCAAGTCCATATGACAGACAATTTTTGTTATAATTATTCGCTGCTTCATGTATTATACAAATAACACAGTAAATCAGGCTTGAAACGATAATGCCCCGTTATGCTACCTTCAAATACAACTGTCCAAGTCCTACCGACTTCCGGATTCATGCACTTGATCTGATCCGAATACTAACTCGTATTCTTTCGAGCTCCTTGCACCGAATGACGATGAATCTGGTCGATAAGATGAAAGGAACCTGGTAAGACCACCACCACAGGCCAAGAGATGCAAGGCTGCCAAAAGCTTTCGTACCGATGCTACGTACTTGTACTGGCCTCAGGGAAATCAACGAGGAAAGTATACCCCGCTTATCACATATTTTGGCGATGTTCAAGTTATCTCTCCAGCCTGAGTGCACAGCGAGAAACTGAAATGAAATGAAAATATAGTAGTCATGTGATTGAAGCTTCCGAAAATTGGCAAATGATCGCTCCTCAAGATCGACGCATTATTCGAGTCGAGCATCTCAACTTAATACCTCCACCGGTTACAAAGCAGCAAGGAAGGATGTCGGAAAGAAAGGGTGCCTACGCGTCAACAGCATCAGACACCAACTTTCGACGAAAGTGGGATAAGGAGGAATACGCCGAAAAGGCTCGTCAGAGGGATGCAGAGGAAAAGGAACGTATGCAGGAGAATGAGGAGCGTCTGAAGACAGGTGCGTCCTACTACTTATCCGTATCGAGAAACTCGATCTAATGCAAATGAATTTTTTAGGAAAGAAGCCCAGGAAAGGCGCGAAGAAAGATGTACCTACTCCGACAGAGCTGATGAAGCTGCGCGATTACGACCTGGAACTAGAGAAGAACCTTAATAAAACCATCGTGGTTGCCAATCCGTCAGGACGCGGACCCGGTCAACCAGGGTTCTTCTGCGAGAAATGTAATCGGACTTACAGAGATACGGCTGCGTACCTGGATCACATTAACAGTCGAGCTCGTAAGTATCTATAAACATCTATTCAGCTTGATAGTGATTGGACTGAACATGTGCAGACCTCCGAATGCTTGGCCAGAAAACCCAAATAGAGCGCTCAACAGTCGAACAAGTCCGCGAACGCATAGCCTTCCTGCGCGAACAACGACGAGAAGCCTCAAAAGCTAAAGAATTCGACTTCAACAAGCGGCTTGCCGAAGTGAAAGCTAAAGCAGATGCCGAGCGAGCAGCGAAGAAGGCACAAAAGAAAGCTGAGAAAGAGAAAGCGAGGATGGAGCTTCTTAAAGATGTTACGGTACAGCAGGACGATGATATGGCGCAGATGATGGGTTTCGCAGGGTTCGGTTCGTCGAAGAAATGAACGTTTCGTTATCAAGACGCCCACTTAGCTTCTTGCATCTTCATGCTAATTTATTCCGATAACAAACGATAGCCATTGTACAACATTTTGCAAATTTCTATCTCAATATAGCTTTCATGGCCACACTAACGATAACGTGAACCTCGTCTCCGCGATTTCCTGCTCCTCCTCAATCAAGAGCTTCTGGTCCTGCTGCCCCTCTCTAACATCCTTCGGTACACTGCGCACCAGCTTCTCGACATATGCAGCATGCTTTTCTAATGCGTTCAGGATGTCTCTTCCGGTGTCATCCCGGAAACTGTAGAAAACGTCGATATCATCGGTGGCTTGTAGACCAGCTTTCTTCCGCAACTTCTGGACGCGATTCACCAGTTCACGTGCCAGCCATTCGCCTTGAAGCTCCGAATGGACCTGTACATCGAGTAATACGACCACGTCGTTATCCGAGTTCGAAGCATACGCGTCCTCGCTATTTTGCATATCGACATAACGCTGGACAGTCAAGTCGCCCGCCACGAGCTCGATTCCATCCACAGTTAGCTTGCCCGTATCCATGTACGCTTTGACAATATCACTCGACACGGACGGAAGCGCGTTCTTCACGCGTACGAGGTCCTTTCGCAACTTCTTACCAAGCACAGCCCAATCTGCTACCGCGCGGAACTTCACACCCGCTCGAGTCTCGTCAGAGGTGAAGATGATGTCTTGCACGTTCAACTCGGATTGGATGTACCGCTGTAGGGGTTGCACATCCGCCAGGTATTGTTCATCAGAGTGGAAGATGATCAATTCTTTGAGAGGTGTCTACGAAGCGAAATATGTATTTAGCTGTGATCTGTTGTCGCTTTGAGGAGGTGAAACTCTCACCTTCAAGGAAAGAGTAAATTTATCACGGATGGCTCTGGCCAGTTCGATGATGGTCTGCATTCGCTCGACTTGACGCTCGATGGTCTCGTCGAAGTACTCCTCTTTCACTTCAGGAAGCAGTAAGAAATGAATGGATCGCGTGTCAGTTGCTAGTGGATCTTGAGGAATGAATGGGCGGAGAGCTTGGTAAATGTTCTCCGTAAGGAATGGTGTATACGAGGACTGCAGGAAAGGGCAATCAGTAAAGGGACGAACACTTGAGGTTTAAACAACGCAACTTACCATTGTTCGACATAAAGTGAACAGTGTCTCAAACAGTGTGTTAAGAGCTGTAAGTGTATCTTCAATACCGTCCTCACCCTTTAATCTCCGTCGGTTGAATCGAATGTACCAGTTCGTCAGCTCATCCACAAGGTCTAACAGACGAGGCACAATTGTATACAATCGATACGCCGCCATTTCCTGACGCACAAGCTTGATCAACGACTGACACCGTGCCAGGATCCAGCGGTCCATCACGTTCGAAGATAACGGTGCGTGCGGGTTATATCTGAAATCTACGTCACTGGCCTTTTTGAGCAACGCTACCTGCCCAAGGAAGAATCTGGCAGCATTGAGCCAAGGAAGGAACACGCGCGAAACGATCTCCCGGACTCCTGCCTCACGGAATCGAAGGTTCTCGGCTCGCGTAACAGGGGAATTGACAAGGTACATGCTAGACTAGATCATTAGCAGATGGATAATGTAGAATTCGCGCTGAGAACGTACCGTGTTGCGTCTGCACCATACGTATTTATGATGAGATTCGGGTCCGGGTAGTTCTTCGCACTCTTGCTCATCTTTTTCCATCCCTAAACAATCATGTTTATAAGTATTATCTCCGGAGTTATAACTTCATGACTGACTCAGCAAGTACTAGTCCAGTGGTGATGAGGTTCTTCCATGGTGCCCTTCCGAATAGATGAGTCGAGAGAACCAGGAGCGTGTAAAACCAGCCACGCGTCTGGTCAATGCCTTCAGAAACGAAGTCGGCAGGGAATGTGCGCTCAAATTTCTCCTGATTCTCAAATGGATAATGTTGCTGCGCATATGGCATACTATGTGGAACGAGAGATGTGAGTTGAAAGACCTGGAGATCAATCCGCATTCATCGTACCTTCCAGATTCAAACCAGCAATCAAAAACTTCCTCGACGCGTCGCAGTACGCCCTTCCCTTGCTTCGACGGGATCGTAATATGGTCTATTTTTTCGCGATGAAGGTCTGTGATTCCAGTGGCACCGGAGAGTTCCTCAAGTTGAGCGATAGAGCCAATGGCGACTATCTAAAAGAGAGAATCAGCACCCCGCTGCTATATCATTGAAGTCCATAAAGCTGACCTCTTGAAAATCCTCTGAAACCCAGAGCGGGATCGGTGTACCCCAATAACGATTTCGTGATACACTCCAGTCGCGGGCATTTGCAAGCCAATTTCCGAAACGACCTTCACCGATCTGAGGAGGGACCCTTCAAACGACGTTTGACGCGTAAATAAACCTGAGGCCTAGAGAATGTTTACTAACCATGATGTCTCCTTGTTGTTGGCCAGGAGCTTATCTGCCGAGTCCTGGACCCTTACAAACCAGACCGGGATGGCACGATATATCAGAGGCGTTTTAGATCTTTGCAGACCAGTTAGTCCTGACTTAACTTAAGCTAATCATAATCCCGAGGACTGACCTCCAGCAGTATGGGTAAGAATGCAGATATATGGTATGGTTGATGAGTCGGCCCTTCGCCTTCAGCATCTTTATGATCTCCTTGTCTGCATCCTTGACGTACAGTCCCTCGAAGTCTGTGACCTCCTTGGTAAAGCGGCCGGCATCATCAATGGGACACGGCGGCGTCTCGTCAGGATTGACGATACCATGCGCAATCGCAATACGGTGGTCGTCATCTCCAAATGCAGGTGCCTGGTGAACTATGCCTGTCCCTTCATCCTCCTTGATGTATTCGTCGTTGACAACTCGGAATGCCTTGTCTTCGAACTGCAACGGAGAATATAAGCAAAGAACATCTGGAACGCTAAGGATAAAAAAAGTACCTGTTCCGTGAAGTATTCGAAAGCCGGAACGTATCTCCAACCTTTCATTTCCGCTCCCATGAACTCGCCGACCTTCTTATATTTGGCTTTCTTCGGATCCTTGTAGACAGTACCCAGGAGTTTCTCGTAAAGGATGAAGTTCTCCTTGCGCGCCTCATCAAAGATCTTGACATACTTATATTTTGGATGCACACATAGCGCAAGGTTGCTGGGCAATGTCCACGGCGTCGTCGTCCACGCAAGCAAGCTCGTCGTTCGATCATCCACAAGTGGGAACGCAACAACCACCGCCGGATCCTGAACGTCGCGATACTCCAACTGCGCCTCGAAATTACTCAACGGAGTCGTACACCCCGTCGAATACGGCATAACCCTCAAACCACGGTACACCAGCCCCTTCTCATAAAGCGCCGAAAACGCCCACCAAACGCTCTCCATAAAGTTCGTATTCATCGTTTTGTACCCGTTGTCAAAATCAATCCACCTCCCCATTCGTTCGACGGTTTTTCGCCACTCGTCTGCGTAACGCATGACGATGGCGCGGCATTCGGCGTTGTATTTGTCTATGCCCATCGCGAGGACGTCATCTTTCCCTGTGATGCCGAGTTTCTTGTCGATCTCATGCTCGACGGGCAGGCCGTGCGTGTCCCATCCGAAACGCCGTTCGACATAGAACCCAGAGGCGCATGCGTGTCGAGTCACGATGTCCTGTGGAATCCCAAGCAAAACCCACAGCCCACACATTATCAGCATACAGCCAGTCAATCATACCCATTTTTCAAACTATAAACGACTCGCCTTGATAGTGCCAGCAAGCAAGTGCCCATAATGCGGTAGCCCGGTAGCAAACGGCGGTCCATCATAGAACGAATATGGAGGTCTCTGCTCGCTCAACTTGAGCTGCGTCCTGAACGCATCGATTTCGCGCCAGAACGCGATGACTTTTTCTTCCTCTTGCGGGAAATTGAAAGGTGCTGAGACTGGTTTTCATAAAAGGAATTCCATAGCAAGATTGAATGAGAAGAGATTAATGTAATCGTAGAAAACAATAGGTTATCCGTCAGATCGTGGCGAGCGCGGGCATAGACCGTCGAGGACTTACTGTCGTGTGGAGGGAAACTCATCTCCACGAGTTTACCAAAAGATGTCTAGATTGTCTAAGATGAAGGAAGTAAAGATGAATGTTCCGAACTCCTGAATTGGGTGTTCTTTATGAACCGCTTGCTGATTTGTTTTTGACTCGACTTGACTCGAAAACAACTTCACTCCCTATCGCAAATCCTCTTACGTAAACGCTCCCATTAGGATATTAGGTCATTCTTACATTTCAACAAAGTAACCCTTTCCCTTCATTCAACTTCAACTCGGCATTGATGTACAATGTATATAATTGATTCCTTATGCCATTGCGTGTATGATGTACCTACACGATACAAAACTAGTGACCAGCACAGCACCAAACCCCGAAAAAAAAAACGCTAAGAGTCTTATGTACAGCGTTAAAAAAATTATCTATCCTCGCGTAGTCCTGAATTCGACCGAAAAGACGCACACGAACGCGTAATTCTACACTACTCGAAAACCCGAAAAAAAGACTGAAGTTGAGATATTCTTGGATTGTCGGCGCATGATGCGGCATGTGTGAAAACATGCAACGACAGACGGACGGTAATCGTGTACGGGCCGTCGGCGCGAACATACATCGATCTCCACCCTGGCGGTCAAGGTACTGGATAACGTTGCTCGAGTTGGAAATTTGGTTTGACACGGACGTGGGCGGAGCAAAGATATATGAAGCGCCCATGCGTTGACTGCGTCTTTTTCTATCTGTACGGCACAGTGCCAACGAATGGGGGTATCGAGGTAATATGAGAGCAGAGCGCAAGGAAGACACAGAGTATACATCTCTAGCATCACATGCACTTCAAGAATATTCGTGTCGTAAGCCAGCTCAGCGCCGATGCAATAATAACAGTGCGAAGACGGTTCGACATCCAAGGCATGGAAGAATCGGCATAATCGTCCAATTGACAGAGATCGCTCGCCCGGAATGAGGAAATAACTTCCTGATGTACGGCAAGGCGTTTTCACAGTTCGAGTAAGCCACCACCGTATGTTCAGGACATAGAATGGTCCTGGGATTAGTGAACGCGGTCCCTATGGTTCTAATGCTGCCGAGCCAGACGATGAAGCTGATGACGCAGGAGAGGCGTTGTTGGCCTCGCGGAACGCGATCGCTCGCTCCACCCATCCACCCATGTCGACATCTCGTTTTCGGTCTTCAAGAAGAAAAGGATGTTCCTATCGATAAACATGTTCATTTCGGATGTATTGTGCTAAGAAGCGAAGTGATACTTACCAAGAGCTCCGCATACGTTGCTCGTGCAGAAGGCTCCTTGGTCAAACATCTTCGCACGAAGTCTTGAGCCTTATTCGAGTATTCGTCGCCTAACTCGGGGGCTGGACCATTCACAATTGCTTGCAACTGTGCAAAAACATTGGCATATGTCTCTGGCGGATACGGGTATCGCCCAATCGACATCTCTATAATGGACAGACCGAGGGACCATACGTCTGAAGATACGGTGTAAGTTCCCAAGTTATTTTGAGATTCGCCTTTGATGCGCTCGGGAGCCATGTAAGATTGACACCCGATGTTCGTCTTCGCAAGTGATTTCTCGAGCTGGCCTGAAACACCGAAATCGCAGAGCTTGACCTGCCCTTTCCTGTTGACAAGAACGTTCGTAGGCTTTACATCACGATGGATAATTTGTAGTTCATCCTTGAGGAATTTAAGCCCCCGAACCATGCTGTACGTGATGCGTGCGAGGACGTCCTCTGGAATTCCTGCCGCCTGGAGTGTATCAACCGAACCCGCGTCCATAAATTCCATGCAATAGTAGACACAAGACTCAATAAAGAAGGCCCCGTAGAATTCGACGATTTCATTCGAGATAGCGCGATGGAGAATGTCTAGTTCCATTAAGATAGCGCTTAATTTTGCGTCATCCAATTCCAGTCGAATTTCCTAGGAAGCGTCAGCCACGTTACCTAACCGTGAGGCCCGAGCGGACAAATCAAACGACCAACCTTCATAGCCATAAGCACGTTTGTCGGCTTGTGTAAGACCTTTTTGACAGTGCCGTAGTTGCCGTGCCCGAGCTCCTCGAGAAGCTGCATCTGCGACATATTGATTGCGAAGGACGAGCCGTTCGAAAAATCTACACCCGCAGCATGGAGTACAGCCTTGCCGCTAAAATTAAGGGCACCCGAGGGATCGCTATCAGATGGAAGAGATGCACAGCATTAGATGCTGAAAGAAAACGCGAAAAAGAGGAAGCATGAAGGGACAGAAGATGAGATGAGACATACACAATTTTGTTGAAGTTTGAGAATGGGCTGTCTGTAACGGCTGGAGGACGACGGACGGGCATTTCTGGAGGAGGAACGCCGCGAGCCAGTCCGGCAGCGTCAGCACCGCCTCCACCGTCGGGGCCAATGATGTCCCGGATATTAAACTTCGGGGCAGCCCGCCGACCCGCAAGGCCACCACGGGGGCCGTGGTTGGGCGCAGGGGAAGACTGAAAGTTACGAAGGAGACCAAGGTGGCCCGCGGACTCTTTATTAGAATTGCTAGAACTAGATGCCTGTTGTGAATGAGGAGAGTGATTGTTTGTTCGGTTTGCCATCTGCGATTTGGAGCAGAACACGCTTGGTAAGTGGAGATACTACATACGACAGAAGAGGCAATGAGAAGGACGTACGGCAGCCATCTTTGCAGCTAGAGAGGGCGGGATATTGATTGTATTCGTCCCACCACGCACCAGAGAGCCGACTGTGCTGGTCCTGGGCGAAGGGGAAGAGGGAGACGCGCCATGCATGGTTGTAGAAATGCGAGAGGCACTACGGGAGGGAACAGAGTCAACGAGAGGACGTGAGGAGGAGGACGAGTTATCTGAGCGGGAAGAGGAAGAGGCAGAGGATGGCTGGGTGTCCATGATAATGATGGGTTGCGGAAGATATAACATTAATCAAAGAGATGACGTTAGAGCAAGTCAAGAAATGTGTCACGTGTTTCAATTATTTCAATCCAATTTTTTTTCTCTTTCTTGGTCTGTCTGGTCTGTCTGTAATGCTTGACCTTAGACGACACCTACACCTCGACGACGTCAGCCCTATATACGCGGCCGGTGCTGCAGGTAACTCTCTTTCACATATCCTGTTGACGTAATAAGGATCGCTCACCTAACAGTATAGCTCTCGCCGTCGTAATCCTCTTTGCCCGCTTCGGTGCTCCCCCAAAATCAAAACCAGCAATGACGCTCTCCGTCCGGTGGGGTCGTGAAAAGTAACTACTACCTCCGTCATTCATACCCGCGGCTTGTGCACACTTACTCACATTCATGTCGTCAGGCTCCGTGTCCCGCTCCCCGCGCCGGACACCAACCTCGGAACACTCCGTGCCGTCCTCGCGGAGCAAACGGGCCTTCCGCCCTCCTCCTTCAAGCTCATCCATGCCGGCGCGGTAATGAAAGATGACAACGCGCCTCTATCTGCATACGGACTCCGCAGCGGAAGCAAAATCGCTATCATAGACGGAGGTGCTAATGCACACACCGCCGTCGCGCCCGCGACCGATGAAAGCAAGAGTAAAGCAGAACCCGAGACGGAGGAGGCCACGATTACTGTCATACGCGATGAACTCACGCGAGTGCAGGAGAAAATCGCACCAGCACTTGATGTGTTCCTCACCACCATTGCTCCTCCCCAATCCCAACCTTCACCTTCATCAACTGCCACCGCCCCAGATCCCAGACCAGCAAACGGCTCGGCTTCATTAACACAATCACAATCCGCTCCGGAATCCACTTCCACTGCTAAACCTCCACTTTCAAGCGCTCTCCCAGATGTTGAGATGGAGCATCGTAGGCTCGGCGAAGAGCTCCTCCAATCACTCCTCCGACTCGATGTCCTCTCTCTAGACGGCTCCTGGGCCTCAGCACGCACGGAGCGCAAAAGTGCTGTCAAAACCATTCAGGCACTACTTGATCGCCTTGATGGTGGTTGGCGTCAAAGGAAGGAGCGTATTGCCTCTCAGCAGCAGGTGCAACGATAATTCTTGTCTTCTTCACTCCACACCACCACCGTTTACACCCGTAATTATTTATTAAGATTCACGTTCCGGATGTTTACTCAATCTTTAATGACGAAATATTATTAAACCCGAGCGTCTAGACTCCTCTCAGATTACTCCAGCCAAGAAGAATCCGGGTGAATGGGAAAGAGAAGACGTGAAAGAAGTATAGGGAGTAGTTCCAAGTCATATTATCGAGAAAGGGGAAGCGCAGCAATATGAACACCCCTCTTAACATCCGTACACCGATGCGTTCGATATGCCCGATGCCGCATTATCGAAGCCTGCATACAAATACACCAGTTATTAGTCTGCCACAGATGGGGTTTGCATATATCCGTAGGAAACTTACACGAGGTTTGCTATCTTCAGAGGATGCGTATGCAATAGCCATGCTCTCCGTTGTGAATGCACACCAAAGGCGGAGGCAAAGCTTTGTCGTTGTCTTTGAAGGTGTCGTTTCGAGTCGCGGACTTTGTTTTCTTGTTATTTTCTCCTGTGGAGTCCGACTGCTCCCGGGCTTCTCAGAACTCGAGAGCAGATTCATGTTTTCTTCAGCCTCGGCCTCGGCCTCGAAGTCGGAGTCAGAGCTGATCCCGTTGTTCTCGTCTTCGACTAGCTCCTTCGTGATGACAAGAACGCCTACGTTCGGTTCCTCACCGCATGTACTTATTTCCTCTAGACGTCATACAAATATAAGAGAAATTAAAGTGGGAAAGAAGCTTGTACTGCCTATACCCACCTATAAACGCCTCGAGCTTCGACTGAATAACCACGTGCGTCTCCTCCGGAGGAGCCGCGAAGAGAGCCTCTGCAAGTGTACGCGCGAACGAGGTACGAATTATCGCTTCACCTGTACCTGTACGTTGAACGTTATTTGATAGAATTCTTCACGGAAATAGAAAAGGAACAGGAGGGAAAGTAATGTTTCTTACCTGATACACTACACGTCACCCCCCTCTGCTCACCAGTAGACGAGTGAGCCCAGACACCTGCCCCGAAAATAGCTGCCTCTTATGTTCGTCTGAATTCATCGTGTCTTCAAATCAGGGGAAGATGGTCGACTATAGCTCACCTCTCCGATGCGTCCCGGATATTTAAGCAAGAGACCACCACTTAAAACACTTCATCAGTGGTCTTCTCTGAATTCAGTATGGAGGAAAGTCAAACCTTGAGACTCCAGCCGATAACCCACCGTGAGTATCGCAGGCTACTGCACCGACGGTATCTTCCAGTATTGACTGTTCGGGGCCACAGGTAACCGCTGAGGGTCCGATTGTCACAGAGTCAGGACCAGCAGAGCCGGCAACTTTGAAACGGGCCTTCCATTTCTGCCATTCGTTTCGCGATCGCTCTGAGATCAGGACATCCGGATTGACGAGTTGGAGACCAGTAGAGGTGGCGAACGCCTGTGCGCCTGGTCCCACGAGAGTACTAAAAACACCTTAATGTATCAAATGAAAATCATAGATGTGGTCTCACAGCGGTGGTACACGTCCCAGCGGCTGCGGTCTTCGCGAGTTTACCAGTATTGCTCGAGCAAGACTTATTAGATTTTTGACTCCTATGCATGAAAGAGATTCATTTTCATCGAACACTCAAGAAAGTGAGATTGCAGTCGGCTCACCTTGAACAGCACCAGCACTTCCGAAGTCATGTGTCGCACCGTCCATGATCGAGGCATCACCTTCCACATTGCCGTCCATAGTCAAATTCGAGCCATAGCCTGATCGGAGGTTATTATGAGCTATGATGTCGTACAGAGGAGAAAGTCTCCAGCACCTGCATTCAAGCATTCATCATCTTCAAGAGCACGTATCGCGCGTTCTGCAGCATCCAGACTTTTCTCTTTTCTGCTCAATACTTCCACTGCAACAGTACATGCCCTGTGAAATCAACATTCCCGACTTCTAGATAAAATCGGAATCGAGAACAGAAGCAAGATAAACTCACGAGCGGAGTGCATATTTCACAGACTTTTCTGATGAGGCAAGAGCACTGTGGCAGCCCGCACCTCCGTGAACTGCAATGAGCCATGGACAGTCCGAGGAGTTCAAGTCCATGCCGGAGTAGCGAAGAAGAGACATGATCAGCGTTTCTAGAAGTGGACTGATCGGAGAGGACGTCGATCACCCCAAACGTGGCCGTTTGCTATTTTTGATCGCTGACTGCGCGCCAGCCGAGTAACTTTCAGCAACGCCGTCTCAGATTTTCATGAATCCAGTTCACATGTCTTCCAATTTACTATCATCATAATTCGCGCCTGCAAGCTCTAACGCCATGGACTCAGAGGCGATCCCGATAGAAGCGCCCTTTGCAGCCTCTTTTCCTCTCCCGTTCCGCGTCCTCGTGCTCGCCGGAGCTGGAATTCTTTGTTGGGCAACCAACCTCCATGGATTGCACTTCCTCGGTGTCGATGCGGCCTCTGCTCTTGAATTTCGCTCGCACGATGCTTACGGATACGGACATCCCCCCGGCCTACGACACAGTCTCACAAATCCCACCCCTCCTGATTCGTTAGCGTTGGCACGCGCGGTCTACCGATGGTGCATCTCGTATGCATTTGTGGTCTTTGCTGGTTGGGCGTTCTTCCGCGTCGCTACGCGCGGCGAGCTTGCACTGGTGGATGTGTATAAGTGGATACCTGCTGTGACGATGTTAGTGGTGATCATGCTTGCCGTTTCGCCTTTCAATATAGTCGAAAAGCGAGTACGAGATATGTTCCTTCTGTGAGTTTGAAATATCAAATGCCCAGTAAACAATAGCCTGATCGTGTTTTTTGTTGGATACTTAGAGCCGTCCGAAGATGTCTATTCAGCTCAACAAACACACCAGTGTACTTCTGTGATGTCGTACTGGCCGATATTTTCACGTCTTTCGCCAAAGTCATCGGGGACGTCTGGCTATCCTTCTGCATGATCATGCCCGGTGGCAGTCTGCTCGTATTTCCTGAACAATCCGGCTGGACAAGATTGATGGTTCCCTGTCTTCTGAGGTAAGTCCATCGCCAACATTAATATGCCACTCGAGCCATAAAGTAATTTCAATTCATTTTCTGGCAGTGTTCCATACGGCGTGCGATTTAGACAATGTATAATCGACTACATGCAATCCACGACTACAGATAAAAAGCAGCTATACAACGCACTCAAATACGCCACGTCATTCCCCGTCATCTTCTTATCCGCTGCGCAGCGAGAAATTGCATCGGAGGCGGGGACCGCTGGAGCCGAGATTGAGGAACACCCGCTCTTTCGCCTTTGGTAAATACAGATTTCTTCGTTTTATTGTTAGATAATTGGTCTTTGGAGATTGATGAAAGTTCTAAACAATTAGGTTGCTATCTGTTGCCATTAATTCCCTGTATTCATTCTGGTGGGATGTAGCGAATGACTGGGGCCTTGAGATATTTACTCCAAAGCACGATTCGCCTCGACAGTCGCTAAAGTCACTCCCACTTCCTACTCTCCAAGCCCGCAGATCTTCACTAGAGGGCTCTCCGTCACTGCACACCCGACATCAATCTCTTCCAAACGGGTCGTCAGACTCTCGTCTTTCACCATCCCTCACTCCTACCTCATACTCACAAAGTCCTTATCCCTGGGGTCTGCGCCCTATCCTGCTCTTCCCTCTCCCGGCCTACCCAATGGCAATCTTCACGAACCTCGTCCTCCGACTTACATGGTCACTCAAGCTCTCCGCGCACTTGCATGCACAAGTCAGCGGGGCGTTGCTCTTCTTCTGGCTTGAGCTGGCGGAGCTCCTTAGACGCTGGGTATGGGTGTTCTTTCGCGTAGAGTGGGAGTGTGTGAGGAGAGAGATGGAGAGGGAAAAAGAGGAGCGAGTACCGATGCAGATGCGTGGAGGTGGCGACAATAATGAAGAAGGGGATGGATACGAGGATGGTGCTGGTCTTGCTTTGGAGATGAATAGCGTGGATCATTCGGTATATGACGATTCGCGAGGCAAAGTAATATTTGACGATGGCTTGCCATGATTTCATATCTTTTCACATCTAGATAGTTTATAGAAGCATGTCCTGTATCTTAATTTATACCCACTGGTTTTCTGTAATTGGTTCAGACTCAGGAATGTTTTGCTTGCATTGAGACCGATTCAAGGGAGAAAAGGGATGGTATCACCAAATTGCATTATCGAGGACCAGCGAGTTTCTCCAAATCACCACCTCCTGCAACTTGGAACTCGTCAGTCCCAGTGGCCATTAACATACCACCCCTTTTGACAAGTCTTCCTTGACGACGCACAACTTCCTGCATCCTTGCTTCAGCTGTCGTATCATGCTCCAAAGTTTTACTTCCATGAATATCTTTCCTCCCAAGTGTACTCTTCTGGCCTTGGTTGCGAGATTTCGTCTTCGACGCCGACTTCGAATTTCCCCTTTGCGTGATGCTTCCAGGAGCTTCGCGTAGAGCAAAAGACTTTGCGAGATGTCCGAGATGGAGGTTCCGAATGTGGAACATGTGCTTTTCGTCGGATGGATGCGTTGCGTATGCGCGCATGTGGGATAGGAACGCTTTGCGGGCCAGGTCCCCATGCTGTCACGAAATCGCACAAGGCCTACTAGTCAGTTTCAGCGTTAATTGAAAACAATCGAGAATCTTACCTCTTTCTGCTTGAGCACCCATCGCTCAAACGCAAGCTGCACCTGAGTCGCTCGCTCTTCGTACTCCGCTCCCTTGCCAGAGAACCCGCTCCTCAAAACACTCTCGACGCCCACAGGCACCAGCGCGGCCTTCTTTCCTCCTCCATCATCCCTGGGCTTATCATTTATTCGCTCCTCGATCCACTTCGGCCACTCCCGTTCGCTTGGCGCGACGAAACTCCACGCCTCGCCTCCTTTTCCAACGCGCGCTGTACGGCCCACGCGATGGACATATTCCGTCGCGCCTCCTTCTGTTGGTAAATCGTATTGCACGACCGCGCGAACGAGGGGTAGGTCAAGCCCTCGTGATGCAACGCTTGTGCATAGGAGGATTGAAGATGACCGCGAAGCAGTCTTTGGTCCCGGTTCTGCAGATTTTGTCCGTGAATCGGCGAATCCTTTGAGAGACGCTTGTCTAGTCTGCAAAGGGAGGGAGCCATGTAGACGATAGATTGATGTATCGGGTAGGAATGGGCACGACAAGGATATCTTCTCCCTTTTCTCCCTTTTCGAGGTCCTTTCGAAACCATCATCGCCACCCTCCCTCTCTATTTCACTATCATTATCGCTATCATCGATTTTCTCCTCAATAGAAGAGCCTCCGAGTAACCTCCAATGGTAGTCAACTGAGTCAGTGCAACTGAGAAATACAATGATTCTGGCCCCAATCCGGCCCTGCGTTTCTGCCAATAAGGATCGCAGTAACGCCATTAGAGTGACAAGACGAAGCTTCAACGGAACAACTACGTATTTCTGTAAGAGTTGAGAAGGAGGGGTGAACTTTTCGCCAGATGGGGCCATATCCACTCTATCCGGCCCGGAATTCCTTGTATCGGATGGTTCCTCCTTTTCCAATGCTTTTACTACGATTGGCTTTATGAGGGCTTGACCAGCGAGATGCTGCACGCTCTCTTTAATCGTAGCAGAGCAAAGAATTGTTCTTCTTCGCCTTTTCCAGTCCCAGCCCCCAACTTCTATACTCTTTCCCTCTTCCACAGCTTGAATAGCCAGTCGCCTCCTACCCTCCAGAGCCTGAAGGACGCCCTTGATCGACTCTTCGAACCCAAGATCCATGAGTCGGTCTGCTTCATCCAACACAAGCCATCGACATTTGCCGACATTGAACGAAGATGTGTTTTGAAGATGGTCCAGCAGACGACCGGGAGTGGAAACAAGAATAGGAAGTCCCTTCCGCATGCGCGCTTTCTCATGCGCCCGGTTCTCACCTCCGATGAGCAGACCGGAGACTAGCCAGCGCGTAAGTCGGGCGGAAGGTGTCGCGTCATCCACGTTCTCGTCTACGGGTCGAAGCCGTAAGGTCAACAATTGTTCTACAACGTCCGAAATCTGCTTTGCAAGTTCGCGGGTAGGAGCGATAATGATGGCGAGTGTTCCAATTGAACGGTCGATGTACGACAGAGAACTAAGCGGTAGAAGGTCTTGGAGAATCGGGAGGAGATATGATAGCGTCTTCCCTGAACCTGTCTGACTCTGGATGAAGACATCACGCTCCAATACATCGGGCGATGATGCCAGCAGAGGTGGGAGAGCTTCACGCTGATGGATGTGGGTGCCTTTATCTTCATTTTCATTGAAAGGTGAGAAACAATTAAAGGATCCAGTCCAAGTCCAGCGAATGTTGACTTGTCAGCTAAGGGAGCATTGCTTGGTTTGTGAGGTTGAGAAGGTGCGGCGATAATTTGCTCCACATGCACTTCCGGATTGGAGGTGAATAATGAAGAGACTACTTGAGGGGTTCGAGTAGAACTCGCTCCAGTCGACCTCGTCTGCTTCGCCGGATCATTGTGACTTGAATCCTGACGCTGGGATGGAGCAGAGGCACGAGGCTTCTTTATAGGACGCGGGCTGTAACCTAACTGAATGATCGCAAGCTGATTCTCCTGTGATTTAGAGATGGATGCATTCTTGCGCTTCAACGTTCGGATGACCTTCACCCTGTCAACAAAATTTGAACAAGTTTCCTCAGAGAAAAGTTGGATAAGAGGTGCACCTATCTGTCCACCTACCCCCTTTGATCTTACTTGAAGGTCGCACAGGCTGCGCAGGTGATTCTGCGATGTTTAATATAATCCCGTCGTCCATGGGTGTCGGTTGCCAATGAAGGACGAGATGAGATAGCCAAATTTTGAGTAATGAAGATTAGCACGGCGTTTGCCGGCTAAGATGATCGACGGTTACACGGTCGCCGCGTACCTTGACACGTCGCGTCTCTGTCTCTCTGCTCTTTTACTACCTTCCATCATCAGGAGCAGAGCATGTACGCCAGGCTCTTTTTCTCGTTCCTTGTCGTTTCCTTTCGCCGCTCTTTTCGCGGTTCAGTCCGCTGAGGCCGCCAAGGGTCCGAAGATCACCCATAAAGTCTATTTCGACATCAAGCACGGTGATGAGGACTTAGGGCGAGGTGAGCTCTTTGGACCCGTGTCAAAGTTGAAACTGACTAGACGGTCCGCCTCTATTGTAGTTACCATCGGACTATTCGGAGGAGTATAGAGCTTCATTGCACTTCTGAATGCTGAATCTCACGAGCATCTTTCAGACTGTGCCGAAGACGGTGGAGAACTTCCGTACCCTCGCAACCGGAGTGAAAAAGGATGGAACCCCTCTTCCTGAAGGAATGGGCTACAAAGGCTCCAAGTTCCACCGCGTCATCAAGAACTTCATGTACGTGCCAAGCACCTCGGTTTATCACGAAGCTAATTCTATTCTTCAGGATTCAAGGAGGAGACTTTAGTGAGTTGTGACTTTACCGGGAAAAATCATGGAAGCTTATCCTGTACGAAGCCAAGGGCGATGGAACTGGTGGAAAGGTGACTAAGGTTTTACTCACACAGCGGAAACTTGTTTACTTATCGGTCGTTTCCAGTCCATCTACGGTGATAGGTTCGCCGATGAGAACTTGTAAATCTTTCATTTCTTCGTCCTATCACGATCTCTTAAACTTGATGGTTCCTTTAAGCAAACTCAAGCACACCGGACCTGGCATTCTTTCAATGGCAAACGCGGGCAGAGATACTAACGGTAACCAAGAAAAAACCTACCTGTCAAGCGGATTACTGAATCTGCTTTCTTATAGGTTCCCAATTCGTGCGTGAATCAAACGTACGGACTGGACCTTGTACTGATCATGTCTTTTATTCAGTTCATCTGTACTGTCCAAACGAGCTGGCTCGATGGTCGTCATGTATGTCTATATCTTCGATACGCTCTAATATGTGTATGAAATGGTTGCTGCAGGTTGTATTTGGAAAGGTTCTTGAGGGTATGGACATCGTCCATGCAATTGGTGTGTATTTTACGGCCAGAACAACCGTTTGCGCTGATGTGCTGATAATGTGACGCCGCAGAAAACGTAAAGACCGGCAAACAGGACCGACCTGAAGTAGACGTTATAATCGCCGATTCCGGGGAATTACCGATCGACTACGAGGCTGATGAGAATGGGAAACAGGTGCCTCTTCATGCCGAGCTCTGAGTCTAAGTAGCCTCAGTCTCGTCCTGTATCCCAAAAGAGTACCATCACCAATACATTGCCTTTTTGCGGATCTTTATAGGGTGATGTCGAATCGACGACTGCCGTGCCCGAGACTACGGAAGACTCGGAACCTGAGTTCGGCGTCGCTACAACCATGCCGACTGCGCAAAACGCTCCCGCTGCGACGAAGGTTGATGTTGAGGCTACCCAAGATGATGCCGCAACGCCGACTGGAACCGGTGTTGAGGAAGGAGAACTTTCATCACCGTCATTCTTCCAGTTCCTTCTCTTTGCTATCGTCGTATTGGCCATCCCAGCCGGTCTTTTCATATACTGCGGTGGACGCCAGTGGATTAAACAACTTGCCGGAGGCAACTCGTCCAAAGGCAAATATGAGCGTGTCCGCAATGAAGACTTGGATAAATGAAAACTCATTAGGTCTTGTTTCTCATAACTTATTTTTAGTAGAGCATTGGGAAATTGGAGAACTTGTATTATAAGAATCTACTCCGTATATCAGTCATACAGTTCTACATAAAAATGAATAAAGAAGATATCCACAATGGTCCCTCATACTAAATCAAGACACAATACCAGGATAGCAATAAAGACAGATAGGATATTTAGGCGGTGGGGTATAAGTTGCAATGACGAACTGGCGACGCCAGGTGTGGCTTCACGACTGCATATATGCTGATTGTCAGACTCAGGTAAGCCAGAAATATAGATGAGGCACGTACGGTATTCCGTTGAGGTCAGAATAAGATGCACAAGTCGAGTTAGAGTTTGTCTGACACAACGAAAAAGGTATAAAACATAAGCAAACGACATAAACAAGGGCGTACAAACGGGTCTGCTGGACAACAGACAGATTCGCTTCCCAAATAATCCACAGGACCAAAGCTAGAGCTATTAGATGTTCCTGCCCATGCTGACTCGCAGGGAACACTAGCATAGCTGATATTCCATACCCCGAAGTCTGAATAGCCTGCAGATTGAAAACGTTACTGTAACTGTTATATTTAAGGTCTAAAAGTAGGTACGCACCATAAAAGCTCGCATTGCTCGGGAAGAAATCATCAGGTATACTTGTAGATGGCCACGCCAGGTCAAAGTTCAGTTGGTGTCCAGCTCTAGGGTGTAAGCTCAAACACATTGTAAACACAAAATTCTGTTCAACGAACTCACGGATTTGGTTTGTCCTGTGTACCGGAGCACCATTCTCCCACAAACGGACAGAGGTCAGTGACTTTGACAACAACGCTATTTGTGACATTGGGAAAGAACGGTGGGCTTGAAAGAAAGGTGTTAAGAAGCGTGAGGTTGAAGCAGCGGCCGCATCCTGGCCCGAATGCCTCGCTGCTACCATAAGCCATTTGACTGAGAGCCGCTGTTGGATAGTGTGTACTTTCTGCGACACATCCGCATGCTGCTATTGAGTCTAAGGGTAGACTGTAGTGTGTCATAGTCGCGAAGCCTGAGTCTGGGTAGTCGATCCATTCTGCATCCGCTAAGGCAAGAGATACAAGGCATAGGAATATGAACGCAGATAGAGGCTTCATAGTAAGTAATTGTAGAAGAAAAAAGTAGAAAAATCAAGAGGACATCATAAGGAATTACGGTGAGTGCGAAATATTCGAAGCTTTGCTCCTGCTCCAAACGTGCAAGTCACGCGTTGTGATCGTCTCGTCGGCCTGCCGCGTTGCCGTCATCCTTGCTCAACACCGCGACCGATGAGCGCGCTCTATCCTGCAGGTTTCGACATTAACAACCTCTCCAAAAATGCGATAGCATTAAAGATTGCCAGGCATTCTCGCTGCTCTGATTGTAACTCATGTCCTGGCTTACATCCGCCTCCTGATATCGCTCTTCTCCTCGATTCTTCAGAGTCCGGAGAAGAATCCTCCCTCGGCGACGCAAATCATATTGCTTTTGATGAAGACGAGAAAGATTCGAGATATCTTGACATTTGTGCGTGTGGTCATGGCGCGAAGAGCCACGGAACAGATGAACTTCGACTGGGTAAAAGCGAATATGTTCGCCGCGCGAAAGTTGCAATCCGGCTGGATGAGTTATTAATGGTAAGCAGCATCATCATATCAAGGACCTTGCCTTGCATTTACTATGCCTTTTTGGTTCTCTAACTAATTAGGTGCGCGGTTTCGGCGCTTTTTTCCTAACCAGAACCCCCATGCTTATACCTTGCTTCATGACTTAATCTGTGAAGGATGAAGGATTCCTTCTAGACTTCACGTATACAAATGAAGACATCGAATCCTTACGACAGCAGATGCAACTTCATAGGCACGTGTCTAGCCCATTATCTGACGGTTCACCAGGCAGGTCTCCCTTCTCTTCCTGTAGCTCTCACCATCTCAATCCATATTTGCTGACAATCCTTGTAGCTGAACCTCTAGTAACACCCACCAAGCATCTTATGTCTCCTGACTCTTCTCTCAGCGATGTGCCGCCACCTCCTCAAAAACGCCGGCGCACGTCGCAATCCGACTCATCGCTAAGTGAGCCGGAGGATGACGAAGACGAAGAAGATCGACCGCTCGCAGCCCGTATTCCGCGGCCAAGTGGTGCGGCGAAGACGAATGGTAGGCGAGCTCCGCATCGAAGTGGCAAGACTGGTGGGAAGAATATGGGGAAAAAGGTTGCGCATACGTCCGTTCCGTCCGAACAGCCGCATTCAGCCGCTGAAGGTGCTAAGATGAATGGTCGAGTCAATAGTGCGATGTCTCATGAGACAAAGATCAAAGTGGAGGTAGATGACAAGCAATTATCTCGCTTAGCCACCGGTGTCACCGTCGATACAGGCGCTTCCGCACAGACGCCGGTGAGCCACTGTGGCTTTCGCATATTCCTTTTCCATCTAAAATGTGGATATTTTCGCAGAGTACCTTGCGACCAGAAAAGGCCGTTTATGCAGAAATTAGGCAAGGAATCATACAAGTCACGGCGGTCGAGAATGATAAGACACCACGATCTCTTATTATACTGACTGGACTCAAGACGCTTTTTCAAAAGCAACTACCAAAGATGCCGAGAGAATATATCGCCCGATTAACATTCGACACGAATTCGAAAGCCCTAGCCATTATTAAGCACGGTTATAAAGTAGTGGGTGGGATCTGTTACCGACCGTTCCCGCAAAGAGGCTTTGCGGAAATAGTTTTCTTTGCAACAGCTTCAGTTGATCAAGTCAAAGTATGTCTGGATGGTTCACCATGCTCAGAATCAGAGCTGATTTAATTCTGCCAGGGTTACGGCGGGATGCTAATGAACCACTTCAAGATGCACATCCGCAAGACATATCCTGACATGATGCATTTCCTTACGTACGCGGATAACTATGCCGTCGGCTACTTCCAGAAACAGGGTTTCTCAAAACAAATCACGCTTGACCGTGCAGTATGGGCTGGTTACATCAAGGACTACGAGGGCGGGACGATCATGGAGTGCCACATGCTTCCGAAAGTCGACTATCTCCACTCGCAGGAGCTCATTGCGCAGCAGCGAGAGGCCATTTTGACGAAGATTCGCCAAATGAGCAAGAGTCATGTCGTTTATCCTGGGTTACCCCAGTTTCAAGAAGGGCAACCCGAAGGTATCACCCTTGATCCCAAAGACGTGCCAGGACTGAGTCAGTATACTTAATAATCTTTCTCTCGGCCATAAGGGAGTAACGTACCGATTCCAGGGGAGACAGGATGGACTCCTGATATGCAGACGGAAGTGACGCAGCTGTACTGTGCGAAGAGTCCTCTGTATGCAGCGATGCGACGGATCCTCGTCGAGCTTCAGAATCACCCCTTGGCATGGGCCTTTCTTCACCCCGTCAAGGCTGAAGAGGTTCCGGACTATTACAATGTTATCAAACATCCAATGGGTACGTATGCAGATACTTTCTATCTGAGAGGAAGAATTTCGAATGGGTGCCTTTTTTTTTAGATTTTAGCACAATGGAACACAAGCTTGAGACAGGCCAGTACTCTACCATGGATGCCTTCGTTACCGACAGTCTCCTCGTCTTTCGGAATTGTCGGACCTATAACCCTGAAGGCTTCAGTATACTACAAGAATGCATTGAAACTCGAAAAGCGCATGAAAGAACTCGTGGAGAAAGTCGATGTTGAATGATTTTCCGCACTCTCTTTACCATTCTTCTCAGATGATTTCGCATTAAATTATAAGCGCAGTGGTTCGCGGATAACATACTATTTTATACAATGTAAAGTGGTGTAATGTATATTCATTACTTATCGGGAGACTTTCACGCTCTATTATTTTATACATCATGTTAGATTGGGATCAAATGAGTTTTTTTTTTCAGCAATGATTTCAGAGTAATAAGTATCAAAGACATCGATTCGCTCGATACATACGAGTAAGATATACAAATCATATCCAATAAGATGAACAAATCTTTGACTCAGCAATTCGACTTTACTTGTTGCGTTGTCCATCTGGAACAAATGTGAATAATGATGACCACAGTCAACTGAAAAGGGATACCCACAAGCTCTGGTCTCATAACCGGATTTGCCAATAATAACGTTCGCGGGATTCTGCGGCTTGTTCGTGAAGTAGTTCTCCAGAATCTCACGCACACCATTTGCATAACGGGCCTGAGCATCGAGGGTTGTACCGGAGTAGTGCGGGACCATGCCGTTACCACCGCCGAGCGGGTTCTTCATCGTGCGCCATGGGTGATCCTTGGGTGCTGGCTGGACGTTCCAGACGTCACCAGCGTATCCGTTCAGCTGTCCAGACTTGATTGCCGCTGCGACGGCGTCTTTGTCGCAAATGGCACCACGCGCGGTGTTGACGAGCCATGCACCCTTCTTGAAGCTCTTGAGCAGCTCCGCATTGACCAATCCGCGAGTACCCTCGTGCAGCGGGCAGTTCACGGTAACAACATCACACTGTTTCAGATTTCGGGAAAAAAATGATTATCAGACAAAAGTCGTAAATAGAGTGACTTTTGCAAACCTGCGATACGAAGTCTTTCAAGTCCTCGACCCGACGAGCTCCGACGGCCTTCGCAGCATCTGCAGGCAGCATCGTCAGAATGCGGAACAAACCTATTTAACCAAACCTGGAATCACTAACTAACCTTCCGGCAAAGGTGCGTAGTCGTAGTAGAGAAGCTCCTTCGTGTTGAAGGGCACCAAGCGTTGCAATACGCGGTAGCCAATGCGTCCTGCGCCAAGAGTCCCGACGACCTTACCCTCAAGGTCAAACGCGTTTCGCGCAATCTGCGACACTTGCCAGTCACCGCGCTCGATCATCTACAGAGATTATCAGATAAATGCACAGGTAAAATGGTTTAGTGCAATTACCTCGTGGGCCGGCGTGAAGTTCCGAACGAGCAACAGGATCGACATGACGACATGCTCGGCGACTGAGACCACGTTCGAGCCGGTAACTTCCAGGACTTGAATTCCCTCTCGGCAGCAGCGTTAAGGTCGATGTGGTCGGAACCAACACCAGCAGTCACACAGACTTTGAGGTTCTTCGACTGTGGATGTGCGTTAGAACCAGGCGCGTGAGAGGACCGATGCATAGTGCTAACCTTCTCAATCAAGTCCCTTGTGAGATAACCAGGATGGAATGGTGTGGTGATGAGGACCTCGGCCTATGAACGGAACAGTTATTAATAACGCGGGATGCCGAACAATAGGTACTGAGATATCTCGCACGACGTACATCGACTATATGCTTCTGGAAATCAGATTGAGGGCCCTCCTTGTCACTCGTTACCTGGGGGGTGTTCGATCAATGACAGTAACGACAGCCTGTCGGAACGACGTACGATGAGGTCGTGTCCTTGGCTCGTTAACCATTGCTCAATGCCGAGCTAGAGGCGCGCAGAGGGTTCAATACATGGCCATACAGCAATGTAGTCTGTAGTACCAACCTTGTTTTCGGTTGTGCCGAGGAGTCGAGGCTCCTGACGAGCAGCTTCATGTCCATCGTAGAGTACAGCAAGAATCTGAACACGAATGGAATCAATTAAGACAGTGGACTGTAATTGGATGTGTCGCGACGGACCTTCATGTTTGCAGGAGCAGAGGAATGGAAATGAGACCTTGAGATGTGAGATCGGACGGCGCCCTTATAAGCACTTGCAAGGCCCCTGGTAAGACGCAATGTAGACATGGCAGAGCGATAATCGGAGCGCGAAGGGTATTGATGGAGAGCGAATAGAGCAGCTGACTCGTTGCAAGCTATTTGGTTCAGCCTGTCTGAAACTTCCTCCTTCCCAAGCCTTATAAGCACACATAATTATATTTCCTCCGGATTTTCTTCAACTAACACCACGGCACGGACGGCATAGGGACTTAAAAGTGGCGTTCTGCCCAGCTTCGGGCATTGATGCTTTGTCGACCCGTATCTTCCGCTCCGATACGAGACGGATTACTACAGGGCAGGACAGACAAGTGCAAGTTGTCCTCGGTTTGTGTGGCAGCAAATTCTACGCCAAGCGTGTTCCGGACTCTTCCCGCCCGCGTTAGAAACAAGATATCCATATACCGCTCATATGACGAGAGAATTCACTCACAGGAGTCACCTGAGCTCACACCAAACGCCCATTCCGCGTGACAGGTCCCGAAAAGTTCGGACTGGAGGTTCAAGCATTAATCTGAATCTTAGGTTGCTATGCGATCAACTTCACATGACGCGGAGTTTCAAGGAAATGGCGATGTAGAAAACATAAGTCTGTGTCTGGTGAACCAAAACCTTTCTCGACTTCGTCCGAGTAAATATTGAGGATGAATTACCAGTGTCGGTGATCGACGCAGCGATCGACAACTACTTGATTCACGTGACTAAACTCTAGACTAGATTTAGTAGTTTCTCCTCCGTCAGGGCCCGCTAAAATACGATTGGTCTTTCTTGTAACCTAACCAATAGGCCTCCTTTCTGCCCCGGTCAGATGCACTGTTTCGTTTCGCTCTATCTCTTTCGCGAAAGCGGCGCGGGCATCACCTGCATCACCATTTATCCGATTGATCCGCCTATGAGAGAGAGTTCCGCTGCACCCCCTTGCAGGCCGCTTGCCGTCTCCAGATGCTACGGAGCATGTCGCATCAACAGGATCTATTTCTGATTAACCAATGACTGACGAATTTTCCTTTGATATTTCTCGGGCATCGAAAATTGTGCAAGAAAGCCTCGGCTCGGGATCCCACTTCTTCTCCTGCTGGTATTGACGTAGTTTCGTTGCTTTATGAAGCGCGCCACCACGTATGGAGCCCAGAGTTTCATTATGTAGGGGTGAACACCGTGCATATGATGTTTGGGGACTGACTGAATATGGTTTCTCTGCTCGTGCTGCAATGTCGCGAACGGAACTAATTCCGTCATGGATCCCGCTCGCAGTAAACGCTCCGTCGGGCAACCGGTGTGTTTCGGTGATCAATCGTCGGCGAGAAGCAGGAGTTCTGCCTCGATTCCGAGATCGAGGTACAGTAGTCTTACCCCGGCGATATTGGCCCGGATCTATGCTTAGAGACTGTGAGTAGTAATAGCTCGGATCGGAAAACACGCTGAACATTGACTTGGTCGACCGGCGTTCTACATATGTTCGTCTGAAATTTCGCATCTGATATGACACCAGAGCCGATGAGTCTATTCTGCTTATTCCCGGAACGTCATGCGATAGCTATGGATAGATAAAGTTTGCCGCTTCGCTTTCTTACTCCAAAGTCGCGACTGAATGAATACCTTCGAGGTGGTGTGTTGCTGAACTTCAGAACCGCACCCTTTACAGACGAATACTGATCTTTGTGTGGATTCAGATTTTGATCTCGCGATGTTGTTAACCATAAACCAATTTGGACTTGGCAGCTCCAATCGTTACTGGGGACCCAGAGTTTCCAACCCGTTAAATCTATACGAGATGGAATCATCCGACTCGTAATACTTGAACAAGAACATATCGTTGAGATCTATCTAAGGTGTAGATTTTTCAAACTCTACTATCTCTTCTATCGTTCAATGGTAGAAGGGCACGCTTGGGATCCTTTTCTGTTACTATTTATTAGAAACGCGTGTGATAAATGCGTTTTTTCGATATTAAGGTAAGTTTCTGAGCAATCTCATATGCACTTCCACAGGACTTCCACTTCCCGAAATACCTCAAGAAACATTTGGACCGACCTAGAACGTGGGCATGGTCCAATGAGGCAAGTACCGAACAGATCACAAAGCTCTGAGTCACTTTTTCTGGACGCTGACTTGCCATCCCTTTGATTTCTTTTGATAATCAATGGTTAGTTGTCGATATTGAAATTGCTCTGGCTAATTACACATGCCTTCATCATGAGTCTTGACAGAAATCGATGATTCGGTACATTGGAAGCGGCCTTTTCTTTATTCTATGAACGTTACGCCCTACGCTTGCTCCCTTGGTGCATCCATCTTGGGTACGTTTTGGGTCTAGCTATACTGAGATACCTAATTGCCGATAACAAATTCGCTTTAACAGGATTCAGGTGGATAGATGCTTCGAATCGATCTGATATGATATGTAGCCAGCCCCAAGTAAAGGCTTCATATCAAGTCTTGATGTTCTTTTGTCGCAACAATAAACCAAACCCGATGGTGATTTATAAAGATTTTATTTTTAGTGCTAACTGCATTGAAAGGCTATGCTTCAACGAGGGATCGATATGCACATCAAATCCGCGCCCAACTTACTGTTGCGAGCTGCGAGTATTACTGTTGCGAGCTGCGCAGTGGATCCACTGAGACGTTTATTTCTAGTAACTTAGAGCCAAATCCCCGAACATAATATCGCTGATGGGCGCGTCACTGTCCTCTATAGCGCCTATATCCCGGGCCGATCGGGAGTGAACTATAGGCGAGAAAAACTTCCATCGCTGTTGCTCCTTTTGATACCTTTCTATTTTACAGACCAGCCGGTTATTCAAAGGTACTAGTGGTATTCCTGTCGAAGGCATCATGTTCCATTCCTAGCGTGTTCTTGTCTGATGATTCCAGCTTCTTTCCGCAGTCGCGATGTTCCTCGAACAGGTCGTGGGATGTCGATTTCGATATACGACTCGTCTTGGAAGAACCTAGGGAAGTATGTGGTGATGTTGACGTTCGTTCATTTGACTAGAATGCCCATCTTCCAGGGAATGCTTACGCAGGCGAGCAGAATACCGCGGAAAGATAGCCGCAACAAGATGCCCTCCCTTCCATAATTACGACGTGACGCAGCGCCATCGCGCTGACCATTAGCGACCATCTACAGTAATGGTATTCGGTCGTCAGTTACCGCTCCGAAGTATTGCACACACGGTTCAAAGAAATCGTGATACTGTATTCTCAGCTCGGTTGAGTGATTTGGGAGAATGGGCAAGTGTTTCGTTTCAAATAGCATCACATCTGATTTCTTTCAGGTTTGATTATGCTTCTGCGATACAGTCATTTAGCAAGCTTTGCTTGGTCACATTGGGCTTCTGGCTGTGTTATCGGGAAGACGGGAACTGTGCGTCAGACCGTTTGATGTCTCGATTTATCGGATTAAGACAGTCCATCCGCCGTCGGACAGTCGTCTCTGGTCTCTGACATGGACAAACCGGAAACTGCGGAACCTGGTCCCGTTGGACGCTGATCACGCCTAATAACCACTCTGATCTTACGTTCCTGACTGACGGATTTGCCTCCGGAATGACAAGAAGCGAGTTTTGAAAGGATTGCATTGGTTTCTCCCTCCGTTTCTTGAAAAGAAATTTTGTATCTGGACACGGACATATTGATCGGCTATCTAATACACAACTCCGTGATCAGGCACCAGAGAGTTCTTTCCTTTGAATGTTTAACAGTTATTTATTTAACCCATCTCGCACGTTTAGCTTACATGCTGGTTGCATTGGTGCAACAGCCGCTGCGGAGAATCTCTTGATGACGATCATCCCGCGTCGGAAGCATTATTCAGGCTCGTTCTCACGTATTCAAATGCTTTCGAGAACAAGAATGAGATTGGTCACAAAAGGTCACTTTGAAGAGGCAAGTCGTTCACTTCACGTTCTATTTCTACAGCTTCTGACTGATTTCTCGATGAAACTGTACTTTCGTGACCGTATTGCAGATCACTAACCGACAGGCGGCCGCCGCTGCAATGAGAGCCGCGAACGACGAAAATCTTTATTCGCCGTGGCTTGGCACATCAGGCACCTTGCATTTTCGTCAGTCTAGCTCGCTTGTTTTTCAACATATGAACTTGACGAAAATAGACCAGGAATCACTACGGGATACGGATCGTGGCCGTCCGCTTCGTGGGTTCAGGTGGGAGTTGAATCGACATCGAGCGTCCGAGCGTCGGTCGGCAGGCTGACGTGACTCGCTCTAATTCCTGTGAGTCTGCGCGTCTTACGATATCCAACACACTAGATTCTGTAGGCATGCACAGGGCATTCTCCAGGACCAGTGTTGTCATCCACCGTCCGGATAGTTAGCATGATGACGCGGTCTGTTATCTCCTCAGCGTAAAGATTTTCTGAGTGCACCGACGCTGACAATGGTATCTTTTTCTGTTTTGCTGGTCCCATGAAAGACTCAGGCACAACCTATTTGGTACGCTGATCGCATTTGAAACGATATTTTTATGTCCGAGGCGCAGCATCGGTGCTAGTATATTGCACGGAAAAAAGAATCTATGCTAGCTAGAAGTCCGTCTATGGATATGGGTAGGATAAAGCCTGTTAGTCGCAGGTCTCGACTTGGAAGTGCCGATAGAAATATTCTCACTTCGCCGCGGTAGTATCGGCGTAGCTTATGAATGTCGTGTGAATAATGTCTGCTGATTGACGTCCATTAGAATTGCTTTTACCAAATATCAAATAATAATCCCACGAATTCTCGTCATGGAGACAAACTATCATCGCTTCGGTATGCTACTCCGACGAAGCGAGTGTCTGGTCCTTCTCCGGTTATACGATCTTGGTGTCAGCGCAGTCGAACGGAAGACTCATTTGCAGGTTCAGCTTCATTCAGTTTAGAACAGGTTCTCTCTCAAGTCCGGTCTATTCAGAAGTTTGTGTGTAGTTCTGATCGTAAACCGCTGTAGTACATTCCTTGTCTTCCGTTAGGGGATATTGGAAACCAGCCCCCTGAAACTCATTTGATTATTTCACCTGTTGAGTCTGACTGTTGAGCCTAAGGTTTAATGCGAAGTTGATAATATTCGGACAAGACGTTCCTAAGCGCATCAAGAGTCACATGAAATGAAAACAAGCAAATGGCAGGTCTGTACATCTTACTTATATGAGTAAATAAATAAAACTAGGAATAGATCGCGAGTTGCTGCAAGTCGTCTGATATCTCATCGGCGTAATCCTTTGAGTGAAACGGAGTGCCCGTATGAGTCAAGCCCGTGTTCAGTGTCACGGAAGGCTCTGAAAAAGCCGTTGCGAACATTGAGAATGGATCTACTTGGGCACCAATTCGATAGAGCGACTCGGAAAGAGGTATTACACGTCCGTAGTCCTCCTCGTCCTCCTCCATAGAGTGCATCACATCGGTTCTAGTGCCACCAGAATAATCTGATTCCCGCTCCTGTTCGTCCGCCTTCCATGTATCGACGTTACTGCGTAGAGGATCGTACAAAATATTTGACGTCGTTAGGATGATTCGTGCGGCATCCTTGCTCGCATTGGTCGATGGTGCAGGATTCCCAGCAGAGGCTACAATGTCCGCTGCGAGGTTGACTTGATTGTAGAGTACTTCCCATCGCGAGAACCAGTCTACCTCCCATGTTTTAGCGTGAGCATCTGTGTTTCTGACGGAGTCAAGGGATATAGGATACAACAAGCTATGCTCCGGAAGAATCTGACAACGAATAGCGCCTTTCAAGTGATCTCCGGGAGAAGGAGGTAGGATGGAATTAGTCTCAACGAGTGTTGTGTCGCTGAATTCTGTTTCTGAAACCGAGACGGCGTCTACCGAAGAGTTACCCATGTCAAAGTCTTTCGTGAATGCATTAACATTCTGTGCGCTCATGCCAGAACGAGCAGAATGACCAGAGCGATAATTGACGTCGAAGATCCAGAACAGTTTCGAGAGTGTCCAAAGTGGAAAATCTGAAAACCATGTATCCACGGAAAGGAGGAAGGGATCTCGTATCGAAGAAAGATCGCCCAGGCGAGGATACGTTGAGTAATTCAAGAAAACCGGGACAGCAAGTTTCGTTTCAGAACTTTCCCGAGGCGCAGGGTTCGACCTTCCATTCCATGGTCCAGTTTTCAGGTGGGGAGGTAACGCATGAGAACTGCCATTTTCATCCTCGACTGTGCCACCATATGCTTCTTCTAAAGTGAGGCCGGCCCGATAAAGCAGAAATTCGTAATCGTCCCACTCACACTTCCGCTTTCTCCAGAAGTCACGCTGAAGGTATAAAGCGGATTGAGAGTGCCCCCGATGTGGATAATTATGTCGTGCGAGAAGAAGTCTCCCCACTGGGCAGACGCCTGAAAGCGGAGAAGGAAACTTAGGAGATAATGGGTGTAAGACACGTTGGCTATAGCCCGCAGAAGGAAGGATTGATGTATCGTTGCTATGCCGAACACTTCTCGTGCAGTCTTGGTCTTGGTAACTGTTGGGGTCGTCGTCTAGAAGGTCTGTTGATGAGGTGCTATCCAGTAATGCAGTACCAGACTTGGTCGAGCGTATAATCCTGCTAAGAACTGGCCAACGGTCGGAAAGACGAATGCACTTTGGGGGACGTCGCAGAGAAATATTCTTCTTCGTGTTTACGATCGATGCATTTTCTTTGTCCCGGCCCGCAGAGTCCATAATAGAGAACGATCCCGGTAACAGTGGCAGTCACGGAGGGGTCACACGACAACTCTTTATCTCGGTCTGCTCTCTTGGAGGAGACTGAGATGCAAGCAAGTAAGGACAGTGACAAGAAGTGAAAAGGTACCCAGCAATCAGCAGTCAGTCGACAACACAGTGTGGGGGGCCGCGGGGCGAGTGCTTTGAGGCTGGAAGTGGATACGTCACGTGGCCGAACGAGATAAACAAATAATAGCCAAATAACGCGTCCAAATTTGGAATCGCGTCACTCTTCTTTCGACCACCATCATGTCTCCCCCAAACAAAGATGACACAGCTCTTGGGCCTGCTCCGATCACTCCTGGAGGGTCATATACAATCGACGTAAGCAGTGGATCGCATTAATCATGCTCTAAAACGTAGAGTCTCAAGCCGTTATTCAGACCATCTCTGTAGGATGCAAGGTTTATATTAAAAGGAAGGACTCCGATGGTGAAATAGAGGAGCGCCTTGCGGAAATACTTTCTATACGTGACAAGAGAACGAGTCCATATTTATCCAGACGCGCGAAACCCGACGAGTGTGACGGCTTACCAAACTCACATATCGAATTTTTCGTGCACTGGGACCAATTTAACAAGAGGCTGGACGAATGGGTTTCTGGAGCGCGCGTCGTCCTCAGCAGAGATCTTGAATGGCCACGGCCAAAGATTGCGGCGCCGAAGAAAGCTGGTCCGCCCACCAAGGTGCTTCCGGGTAAAATCCCAAAGAAGCGCACGAAATCACAGCAGCCATCTTATGGGGATGAATCTGTCGCGCATAGTCCTTCTCCTGCCGCAGAACCCTCGCCATTACCTTCCAATGGTCTTAAGAGGAAGACGCCTCCTGACGAGGAAAGTAGCGCAGGTGACATACCTGACGATGACGAGAACGATATTGACGCCGAAGGTGAGATGGACATGGACGCGATTGACCTGACAAATCCACCCCCTATCAATCCACCCAGACCTCTTGCTGCCTTCAGCAAAGAGCAGGAAATAGAGAAGCTACGAACATCGGGTTCTATGACCCAATCTGTATCAGAAATTGCTCGAGTCAAGAATCTTAATAGATTGCAGATTGGCAAGCACGAGGTAGAAGCGTGGTACTTCAGTCCATATCCTCGGGAGTATGCGCACCTGGACGTTCTCTACATCTGCGATTTTTGCCTCTCGTATTTCCCGACGCCATTCATGCTGAAGCGTCATAGGACTCGATGTACCCTCCTTCATCCTCCAGGCAATGAAATCTATCGACACGAAGACGTCTCGTTCTGGGAGATCGACGGCAAGAAACAGCTTACTTACTGCCGTAATCTCAGTTTGCTTTCCAAATGCTTCCTTGATCAGTGAGTGCCACTCTTGTTGTGCATTGATGGATTCAACTGAAATCATTTTACAGTAAAACTCTGTATTATGACGTAACTCCCTTCTTGTATTATATTATGGTAGGTCCTTGTCATCTCGCGGCTCGAATAGCTTGCACTGAGGATCGAGATACCAGACGCAGAAAGACTCGAGTGGATGTCATATCATTGGATATTTCTCGAAGGAGAAGGAGTCAGCGGACAATTACAACGTCGCGTGTATTTTGACGCTACCTCAGCATCAACGGCACGGGTTCGGGAAGCTGCTCATCGAGTTCTCGTACGAATTGAGCAAGAAGGAGGGCAAACTTGGCAGCCCCGAGAAGCCACTCAGTGATCTCGGTTTACTCAGTTATCGTGCATACTGGGCAGAGACGGTTGTCGAGCTGCTTCTTAATACGTCAGATGAGCTCAGTATCGATGATATCGCGCAGCGGACATCAATCACCCATGTGGATGTTATGAATACGTAAGGTCTCTTCTGTTGAACTTTAAGTTTTGACTAATGGCGAATGGTTAGCTGCGTGACATTGCAACTTTTCAAACACTATAAGGGCCAACATGTGATATGCCTTAACGATTCCGTACTGGAGCAATATGAGAAGGCAAAGGCCAAGCGTCGCCGACGAATAGTGCCTGAAAAACTTATCTGGAAGCCACCGGTTTTCACGCGGGATCAGTTGAGATTCGGATTTTGATCGTTGATTATGTCGGAGTTTATGGGATTGTCCTGAAGTCTCGGACGGAGATACGCCAGTCGCGCGAAGTTGTAGAAGCTTCAGCGGTCTTTCTCCCTTGTTCAACTTCTTCGGCATATCAAACTTGTGGCACTAGTTAGGACGATTTCAACTGTATTTGTATGTTACACTACCGGAATGACGAATAATCCGACAATTCGCCTGTCAAGATCCGAATGGGAGAACAAAGACGGGAAGAAGTTGTGCAGAAAAAGTAGTAGACAGGCTTGCAATACCAATTATGATTTAACTCCATCATGTCGATGTGCTGCTCTTCGTCTCATGTTTATGTTCGTGTCCAAAGCGGAATCAAACCCTTCAGGCCCATCTCTATTCAGATCTAAAGACTCCAAGACCGTGAAAGGCTCCGAGTCGGCGGTTGAGCTCGCATCGCTTCTAGCGCTTGGAGCCGCGTCGTATGCATGCAGCTTGTCCACAGTCAGGGACCGTACCCTGTGTCGTCGCTCGAGCCCTGGAGACGCCTGTCGCGATGGCGCCGGAGAGGAGAGCAGTGCACCGGATAGTTCAAGCTGGCGCTCGTCTGAAGGGCTAAAGAAGCAGGCTTCTGCCTCCGGCCCGTCGGCATTCTGCATAGTCCTTTCAAAGTGCGATGCATAGTGAGCATGGGGTATCGGGATTGTCAGCTTCTCGGTATCAAAGCGGTGTCTGAGGCTTGGAGTGGTGGAGTTCGTGCTTCCCAATGATGAAGATGAAGATGGTGAAGGAGAGGACATGTCAGCCTCCGGTGAAATAGTAGCAACATCTTGTCTTGCTTCGTGCGCACCAGTGGCATCCACAGCATCAACGCGCACTTTTGCCGACGATCCAGATAGTGCCATGTCTGTTTCAGCGGGATCACCATCGTTGCAAATGCCGCGCGAGCCTTTTGAGTCGTAGGTCGAGGCTTTCGTGGTCTCGACAACGCCGAGAGTGCGGGCGATGATGTACGCCCCCACGTCCTAAACATGTCCAAATATATGCGCGTAAACTCCGGCTGTCAGCTACCCCTGTCGCATTGAATTGTGAAGATGCATAGACAGGGCTTACCAGAAGAGTAAGAAGCACAAAGGGAGCGACTACAAGTATTGCCATCAGCCTGAAAGTCGCGGCCGTGTTTTTTATCCAAGGATGCGCGTCCCAGTTCCAGAGGTATTCAACGTAAAGGCGCCAGAGCCACGCAGGAAGAGCGAGAAGCAGGTACGCGCCGCCTAGAACGGACCCGAAGAAACCGACGTGTTCATGTTGAGACAACCAGAAATCTTCCTCCGACTCAGACATGCGCAAAATTTTTGTGGCTCACGGTTAGTCGCCGAACCTCGAACCGGTTCAATTGTCGATATGTCAACCAACAGTGGTCGGTGCTTGAGGTGGGCCTGTATGTGTACGTCACGGTATGACAGATGTCAATCACGTGCAGTCCTTATTCCTTAGTGCCTTTTCGAGAACGTCGATCTTCTTATCTGGCAGTGATGATCACCCCGTGCCCAAATAAGGAGGATAACCCTGCTCACCCTTCAGAACTGTTGCATATCAACCTTCTGCAGCTGTCAATGAGCAAGGGCTGACATTGACCGTCACCTGCCAGGCGTCACGCAGCATGCTTAATATTCTAAAGCTTCTTGACTTTCTTGGATCCATATCACGATCGGCGTAAGCCAGACACCCCTAGCCTTCTTCTCGACTTCTGCGCAGCTCCGACTCCGAGGATCTAGTGACATTTACTTACTTACAAGAAGCCTTTCATTCTCCATCGCTGCCAGCGACTGCGCACAACGCTGACGAGATGTCTGTTGCTCTGCCGGCGGCCATTTTGTCGAATACATACGCTGAAGGAGGTTACTTGGAAACATGGAAGGAATGTTTCCTTTTCGTAAATTTTCTGGTTTTCCTCTCGAATGCGCAGCTGGTGGCTAAGACAGGGGTGAATTATCTCTCGCGTAACAGATGCACGAACGGACACTTCTTGTTCTGTAAATTTTCCATTCTGTATCTCTTCCGCTTCTTGTTCTTCCCTGAATGAAGGAGGTGTACGAAAATTCCAAGCCAATTGCCAGGCAGCGAAACGACATCTTCTTTTAGCCTCCTAAACGGCACACGAATATCGAACCGCTTTCTGCGGGTGCAATGGAGCGAAAGCGGATGAACCGCCGATGTGTCCCCTTCTCCATACTATCCGATCAATACGTAATGTTGAGCAGAACCCAGATTGTCCACAAGTGCTCAGTACTTACTCCCCCGGAGGGTGTCAGGTTTCCTTGCGAATGGTCAGATGGTTGCGCTTTCCTGTGCAAATCTATCTTTGTTGCGTTCAATACAACGACCGATGTCCACAATCCTCCATTTTCATCATAACAACTGAATAAGAGGAACAAACGCGGAGGATATTGTACTGCCAAGTGAGACTTTTATTTGTATCCAAGTCTATGTTGGGGGTAAACAATTGAGGCAAAAGCATACATAGGTATGGTTAGCAGGTATCTTTTTAGAAGTTCAATAGCGAGGGATACAACAGTACAGAAGTACAAAAGAGGGCTATCCAATACGATGCGAGTTAGATGTTTGAGAATGAGAATGCACAACAGATCCGACGATAGCAAAGAGAATAGTCATAAGAGGATCGGAATCAGAATAACCACAACGACAACCGAATATTAACAGCTTAGAAGAGTCCGTCGCCAGCGCAAGGCCATGTGGAAATAGTAGTAATGTCTACGGATACATTGTATTAGATGGGAAAACAACGCCATCGGAGCGCACGAGCACGATAGGACGGCGCTTCGCCGACTGGTTTTCAGGAGGCAAGCAGCCGATGACCTCTGTACACCGTACTTCAACGTACGGTGACGGGTCAGAACCGAAGAACGCCGTAACCGGGTCAGCCTTATTGAAGTTCTCGCCGTACAGGGTGAGCATCTTCGATGCATGCGGATTCGGCTTTGCAAGAGCCGCTCGTGCCTGCGGACAATTGGACTTTGGAGCTTCCGCGGCGCGATCGGGAGGGAGATACTTCACAACCGCCGGGAATGGCGTTACCGGTTTCGATGGAATCGGGTATGAACCCGTTACATTCGGCGTCTGCTGATCGAACAGAACTGGCGGGACGTAGAAGTTGTACCGGATTTGATCAGTACCGACGATCGTCCACACGCTCGTTTCACCAATATCGACCGACCATAACGCACCAGAAGAAGCGGACTGTTCACCGCCATGACCATGCCGGCTACTGGTCGCAGAGCCGGCCGAATTTTGACGTCTTCGACCCTTCGCGGAATGAGTCTTGGTAACGCCACCGCCCGTGCTAGACGTCGAGCGTTTCCCGCGCTTAACGCGCCCGCCATCGTTTGAAGGGAAGTCGTACGATGTCGGAGACGCAGGCGCGCTTGTGGTCGAGGAAGGACCCCCACCAGAGAAGTAATCTACAGCAGAATTTGAGCCGACAGATGCAGGTGTTTCGAGGACAGGACTACTGGGTTGGGTTGGCGAGTTTGAGCCACGTGATGATGGTGCTTGCGGTGTGTTCCAAATGCGTCCTTCTACTGGCCGGTACGTATTGACTTTCTCGCCCATGCATGAGAGGAACGCCCCGGTTAGGCCTGGTGTACCCGGTTCAGGAACGCCTTTGTTCGCGTCATAGACCTCAAACGCAATCTTATGCAGCTGCGACACAGGATCACCACACACTTCGCCTGGCGCACAGTAATGGTCCGCGACACCCTTGGCACCTTCCGCGAGGCCTCCGCCGACCACGGTCGTACTATGGTCGACCTTACGAATAATGAGTACCGGCGAGACTACTCCGGACGTGAGGCATTGAAGGACGACAGTTTGATTATAGAAAATCGGGATCTGCGATCCGTTGTTCGTAAACGGAATTGCGTTGGGCGGCGGGGAGGGATAGTCGGGCTGCGGCGGTGGTGGCGGCGGTGCGTCGATGCCGCCAGCCGGTTTATTCACGTCAACAATGTACATAACAAAGGGATCTAGCGGACAGCATTAGAAGCAGGAAACGAGTGTGTAAATGCATCAGTTCTCACCCCAGCTAGCGGTGCGAGCGATAAACGAAGGCGTTGCTGTTCGCGTCCGCTGGTCAACGCCCATTAGCGGAGCACCATCTGATCCCTTAAAGGAAGCACCAGAGCCAGAGACACAAAGGTATTTCGTAGAGACCGTCTGAGACCGCAGACGATGGAACAGCGATATGGTCGAACCATGATTGATGCACACTAAGATGCGATCGATGAGCTAACGAAGAAAAAGAGAAAAAAGACGGCGGGGAAGTAACGTACATTCAAGATTTTTTGCGCTTTGCCGCTTCTTGCTTGGTTTACTGATGACCTTGATGGGACGGGAAGGAAATACGCCGATAACGCGCTCTGGCTCGTCATCTGATGCGGGCGCCATGATTTTCACGAGCGCCTCGACCTTTTTCTTCTTCTCATCGACATCGGAGATGTACAATTGTTTTCCAACGCAGCGACCAATGAAAGTGGTTCCAGCGGGAGGGTCGTTTACATCAAAGGCCTTGCCCGAGGTCGACGTCCACTCAACGCTGCCCTCTTGGGGCATCGGCTCGCCTGATATGGAGATGACGACGCGCGGAGGTGCCTGCTTCGGCTCTTCGCCGCGCCTCATCATTTCAGACCACCATGAGTTGCCGATCATGATCGCCGTCGGCGGCGGACACAAGAAGCGCTTCTCTGTCCCATATGACTTTTGTGCGACCTTCGATGACATGACGATCACCGTCCGCTCGCCGAAGGCAATCCGATTCGGGGTGCGGATGTACTGATCGAGGTAGGGTCTATGTGTACAGACGGTGGTCAACGAAATGTACAAAAATAGAGAACAAAGGGAAATAATAAAGTTTTGTTTATTCTGAAAAGGGCTAGGCATCTGTGACAAGACATACCTGATGAATGATTGCAGGTCAGTAGCGGCACCCATGCCGACGTGTGCCTGAAGCTTCATACGGGAGAGCATCTCGTCAGCACCAATATTCTGGCCTGGCAAACGAAGCAATTCCGAGGGAGGTGCCATGGGGGGATATGGTCCCATATCGTCAAATCCAGCAATCCCACCGTGCGTTGCATGCGGATTCACGCCCCGCATCATGTCCATAGAGGATCGATGGTGCAGATGCGGGTGGCTGCCAGGAAAGTGCGAGATACGCTCCTGGAAGTGCTGCATGGAGGACGGTGAAGAGAACCCGAGTCCGAGCGCTCCGTTCGAGCTGAAATCGTCGTGGAAGTCAGACTGGAAGCTTCCAGTGCTAATGTTGGATGCACGCCGATCATTCATGAGATCACCATAGCCTCCCGGGAAGGTGTCCTTGCCCATCCCATTCCCGAGGCCAGGGAAGCCAGGAGAACTCTGGAGGCCTACGACAGAGTCACTGGGAGTTAATGGAGAGACTTTGCCACTAGAATAAGAAGATGGAAGCCCGTTCACAATGTCGAATGAGTTATGGTTATTGGGCGGAAAGGAGGATAAGGAGTCGGCAAAGGGAGAGGGAGCGTGCGGGTAGAGCGACTCAGAGCCAAGGCCTGCATATCCCTGGCCCAAGGAAGACGAAGAGGATGCGTTCGTCCTGTAGCGAGCACCGAAAGGTGCCCCTCCGCTAGAAGATGAGAAATACTCGTAGTTCGATTGCTCTGACGAGATGTCCATGCTGTCCTGCTGATCAAATCCGTGATTTGGACGGGAACCAGTGGCAAGGGCACGATCGAAGTCAGGAGCTGGAGGGAAAGCAGAATGAGCTGGTTGTTGTTGCTGCTGTTGCTGTTGTTGCTGGTTGTGAGGGTTGGCGGAGTGGGTTGGAGAGGGGGAGTAGTCAAGGGTCATGCGCTTGTCGTTGCGGGGATTGAGCAGATCTGCGATGTCGAAAGGGGAGGAAATGAAGGGAGCAGGAGAGCGGTGGTCCATCTGACGAGGATCGTTTGGAGAGTGGGAGAGCAGAGAGGACCAGACAGCGGCGGCTGTTTGGCTCATGAATAGGCGGGGAGGTGGAGGAGGAGAAGACCAAATCGAATCTGATTTATACGAGCGGCAAGAAGGCGGCGGGGGGTCTGCGCTCCCCGTGATTGTGACAAAATCGTGACCGTCGCGGGGTACCGTCACGTAAGTAGCGTAGCTTCGTCGGCAAAAGGCGGTGCTGTGCTGTTGTCAGGTAAGCAACGACAGAAGGGCCTGTAGTAGGGGCAATAAGCGACCGCTTGACGGCAGCGGGTGTTTGACGCCTCTGTGCAGATAGAGAGTGCGAGCGGGAGTGGGAGGGAGGGAGGATGCAAAGACGGCGAGAATGGTGATATTCTGCTAGTGATTTATAGAGGAGGAGACGTGCGGAGGTTGTAGTCAAGTTGGGCCGCGGAGTCCGACTTGCGGGGGTTCGTTGATGCTGAGCACAAACGACTGACCAGTGCTCTTGGTATAATACACAATCAGAGGTGGAACCAGATTGCAGATTAGACCTGCGCAGGCACAGTCCAGCACTCAGTGTGATTGCCTCTTTGTTATTACCGTTCGATATGCGCCATTAATATTCCTCTCTCATGCCTCTTCCCGGACTTTCTTCTCAGCCTATCGTCAGCAGTGCACTCGCTCTCTATCCGTCCCTCGTGGCTCACCCTGCTTCTGCCGTCCTTCTAAAAACACGCAGCTGCGCCTGAAACTCTTTTTTTCCTCCACAGGTCCCAAAGACCCGAGTCTATACCGGCATAGTCCGCCACGTCGCCGAAATAGACGCGAATCAGTCACGCCCGGCTTACATTGGGCGCGTTTATCGCCCCGACCGGCACGCCATGCACCGAAGGTGATCGAGCAAAATTAATAATTAGTAAATGGGCGGTCTCCTCGGCGATAACGTAGGCTACTCATCTGTTCTGCTGCCTCGCCAAACATTGTAGTGCGTTCAAATCTCGATGAAGGCCCACTACCTGAAAACACTCCAACAGCATAACAACAGGACACAACAGGGCACAACACGGTCTAAAACGATGTTCCATCCAGGGACAGAAGAAGCTGACAAAGCGGCTCTGGTGGACTTCCGAAGCGGGAAGAAACTCAAATGCCTGGACGTGCATCTTGTGCCTGGGCCATCGCTTCTCTGGCTAAGAGCATATGGACCTCCTTCACGGCCCAGAGTCGGCTCGGAGCTCTTGACATTGGACCCGGACGCTGTAGCCTCTGCCTCTTGATGGAACACACTTGTCCTCCTTCTTTCGAGTTGCTCCTCTTCTTTCGGCTCTAGTTATCCATCACTCGCCGCCGCCTGTCTTCCGTAGACAGCGCAGGTTGATGCGTAGTCCCCGTAATCTTTACCGGTTATCACGCACCCGATCGGCTAGATCACCTCCGCTACTCGGCGATACATCTGTCTGTCCCCAATTCATGTACGACCTCAAACAATCAGGCATCAAGTCGGCATGGCAGTGGATGCACATGTTTGTTGTCTTGATCCAGTGTCTCACTCAGACTAAATCGTAACTGTTTATTCGCTTTGCTTGTCATCTTTCTTCTTAGTCTGCATCTTTTTTCGAGTTTTCATCTACGTGCCTTCCGTGTCGCAACAGAGATTTTTGACTTGGTCTGCCTCGGTTGCGCGAACGATCTAAAGTCCGACAAGCTGGCGTGGCAATCGATAACCGTGGTCATGTCAAGTGCTTTTCAAGTACTGTACACGCGAGTGCTCCATATTCATTTACTGGTGAAGAAAATAATTCAAGTGGCCGCGGGAGAGATGCTGTCAGGCCCCACCTGTTGTATGCGACGGAGACTCGTGTGCTTCGTATAGAGGCTAATTCTCAGTTCGCGGTCCATATGAACCATCTAGAGCGCCTGTATTCCGATCGAGATTGGTAGACATATACATTCGGCGCACATTCTGAGCGGAGAGCAAATTGCTAGGAGAAAAGGACCCGCCGCCTCTCGGCGTGCGCCGTGCTCGGTGGTTCTTTCTGGATCTCTTTCTTGCACTACGAACTCCATGCAATGCGAAGCCTCTTACCAAATCTGGGCCACTTTTCACTCTCTGACACATCTAAACTTCCCTTCTCTCCTTCTTGACTGCTAAAGGTTCTTGTAGCTTATCCTATGGGATGCATTGAGAACACATGCGCCTTATGGTTCACCTTTTAGATGGGAGCGGTTGCGTATTGGGTGATTGCTCTGCGATTTGTCGTGATTGAAATTGCGTGAACATGACCTATGCTCATTGTTGATACGTGCGGTATGGTTGCGCGTCTCATCAATTGAGTCTGCCAATCCAGACATGACTATTATGCAGCAGTGGACTGGAGAATGTTATCAAACGAGCCGACAGATCAACTAAAGCGTCGCACGCAAGACAGTTTTTACCTCTCTGACCGCATGCTCTGTTCAACTTGATTCTGAAAGAAGAGATGCACCGACAATCTCTGTCCAATCCCTTTCCCTCTCTTGCTTCTTACCTTCTCCCGCAATACTCATGCAATCATTCAATGAAAAAATGAGGATCTGCTTGACAATGACCTCCAGAAAGACATATCGTTGCCGAAATATGGCTCCGCAGCCACGGACCCGGTTACCGGGGTGTCTTTAACGCCCGTTATCCCGAGCACGGCACCCACGGCGTACGTATTTCCCATTCTTTTGGTACGTTCGCGTGAAAGAGAAAAACGAGAGAACGATCGCCTCTAGGTCCAGGAAGCCGCACGAAGATGCGTGATGGCTTTCACGCCCATTGGCAGGCCCCACAGAACTGGCTGGACGCAATAAAGCTCGTGATTGAGTCCGATTCCACTCCAGATCGGGAAGCTACCTTCAGAATGGCCAAAAATCGGCGAGGGACGAGCAATGACCGTCGGGCTTCTCTTACTAGCAATCGGATTCCCCTCTTCCCACAACCCTTCTTTTATTTTACCCCTTGCCAAGCCCCGACTCAATTCTCCCACTGTGTATGCATGCACCCGAGGCCCCCAAAAGCAAAACTTAAAATGCCTCCGTATTCTAAACTCGACTGAATTGCATTATGGATTCTTCTTTGCCTTCTATCTTTGCGTACACTCCTCAATGGTGATCAAGTGTCATGTAAGGCCTACCGAACCTGGATGTATGAGCTCGCGACGGCTCTCACAGAAATCAAGCGTACACGAGGACTCAAGACCAGTATGGCTGACGCAGAGATTGAAATAGATAGGAGTGCATGGAAAGCCAGATATTTTAATAAGCGAGTTGATACCCATATTTGGGATAATCATGATTGGAAATTCCCAGCATGACGCACCAGCAATAGGGAAGTATTAATAATAGACTTTGTTAAGTTAAACTTATGAGGATGAGCGGGGAACTATCTGTGCCAGTAACAGTACTGTACCATTAGGTAGGTTGGGAGAATCGCATATCACATATGACTTGTGTCCGATGACACTCGTCGGCCTTTCGCACAAAAATATTGATAACATATACTCTTACGTCTTACTCCGTATCCTCGATCAACACGTTGCACCTCGGGACCGCCAAAATTTCTCCCTTTCCAGACAATCGCAAGTCACTTTCGGGCGAATCGGAAATGAACATTAGATACTATGGGAGATAACAAGAGAGTTTCTTGAATCGCGCATGCTAAAATCTATCATCGCGGCTCCTGAGAGCTGTGTCGTTCAGGCACTGTCTTGGATTCGATTAATGGCTATAACGAATCGGAAGAAGAACTAAAACCCACAGATAGCGCTTGGTTCCGTGTCCGCTTCTCGATAACCCTTACAATAAATGATGGCGGTCTCAGCAGCGTTCGGCATTCTGAAGCGCCCGCATACTTGATGCGTTTCGAATTGTTTCTGGCCTGTGTCGGCGGTGGATACCAATTTCTCCGACATCGAATCGGCGCAGCACCTAATACGGATCCGATCGATATGTACCCGAAGGTTTTGAATGATTGTAGCAATCGACTTGGATTACAAAACAGGATATTTCATGTTGATTGGATGGCCCAGAACATTATGATACCGGCCTTGGAGATTCACGTATAAGTAATCATAGCCGTCACCTACAGTTGAAATTGTCATAACACATAACGTCGGGAGAAGGCATTTCCTAATGCATTATGAAATTTATGCAACATATTATGTGGGAATAACCTTCCACATTAAGTAAAATAATGAATTTTATTCTTTCTGGTTGAAATTAGCCTTTCTGGGGCTAATTGGCATCAAATGAGTAAGCTGATGATGAAAGTATTTCACAAATCACATCAGAGATTAGCTATTCATAGCTGAAAGAACTTGGCAGAGATCAGAAATATGACATAATAGTAACTAATGTTGAGAAATTATGCACAAATACGGACAAATTTCACAAAAATAGCACATTAAAATGCATAAATTGACTCAAAATGCAATGCATTATGCAATACGAGATTTTTGCATAATTTCCCTTCTCCCAAGTCGGGAGAAGCCCAAACCCAATGCATTATAAGATTTATGCATTATGATTCAATGCATTATGACAATTTCAACTGTACTTCATATTGCAGAGAAGGACATATATGCGAAAAAAATGATGCGCCCGCAAAACTAGACGCGCGCGATTTGCTCCGTAATAGGCATCAGCGCCACAGTGCGGAACGCGGTCTCGCCCTCGCCGTCTCACAAAGAGTACTTGGATTACATAACAACAACACCCGTCACTGACACACATTCCAGTCTATCTTGGTCGCGCAGCGATGACCTTGCAGGCGGGAAACATTCACCTAATATTGCGTAAATCGCGCATCTTCGCGCGATCTTGTTCCGATATACCAACGGCATTGCCTTCCTAGTCAATCCACTGCGGATCTAGACGAGCTTTTCCTATGATACTCTATAAATAGCTTGTTAGGCCCATTTGGAAGGTCTACTTTTAAGCCTCCTTGGCACACGGAGAGGCGGTGGACCTGTTCAGAACAAACATATCATACGCGCCATGCGGTGTGTATCATGCGCGGACAGAATGATGACCGACATCATTCGCGTGGCGGTAGTCCAATCAGAATGTTTCTTAACGACGAGCGGGCGATCAAAGCCCCTGGTGAATCCGAATACAATTGGCGCTCGTCTGTCCGTCCAACTAATATATCCGAATGAACTGGTGGAGAGCCGGCGGAGCCGATGTTTCAATGCAGTGACGAGACGATTCTTGCCGAGTGGCTACATCCAGGGTCTTGAAATCTACACTCTCCGGACTATGCTAAGTTTAACGACGTGCAGACAGTACTAGTGGCCTTCTGTGTCCGAAGCAGTATTCGTGCTTCCGAATACTAGATATGCGTTGACCTACACTTATTGTGAAATTATGCACAACTCCTTCAATTTGTAGCAACAGATTCCTGCTTCCGCGCCTAAGAATGGGTTATCGGGTAACAAAACTTAAGAGATGTAGATCACTCAGCTTCAAGAAACTGGAAATTGGAGGTCCGAAACTTTATTTCGAGCCTCACCTTGAACATGCTCCCTATATCGCCATCAAGTTATTCAGTTGGAGTCGACAAGTCCTCGGCGTGCGGACATAAGGCGCTTCCAGGAATGCTTCTCACCATCCAGGGTCACGTATTCAGCACGGAAGGTGACTTCTTCGGGTTCGCTTGCAGAAAAATGAAAACCCACCGTGATGCTCGTAAAACTGACAGATGTGGATACTAGCGAGAACAGATGATGTAAAGAGCTACGGTGATCCATTCAATTGCAAAAAACTGGACCTCGTTTAGTGTCACTCGTTGAGCAGATAACCGCGCATAAAGAGACATTGATGCCGGATGCATTTGCTCATTGCATAGCATCGGAAGAGAATGGTCTAGAATGATGAATCCAGTTAACGGAGCATTTGGCAACAGTTCCGGGTAACAGGCGTATTGCTCACTGTTCGAGAAAAGTCTTCAATGACATATTTCGACGATTTAACTAGACCGTCACTACTAACGTATTGGCATGAGAAGTGGCACCGACAGTAACCAAAGTATGGTCTACGATGACTTTCATGCGCATTCCCCGGAGTAGCGTACTACCATGGAAACTTAGTCAAAAATAACTCAATAAATGAGCGGTCACTTATCCTTCACGTAGTCTATCCAAGACCAGAAGTAACGCAGGATATCGAGGTCATGACAAAAGTTCGAAAGAACCGCAAAGATGTCGTGTCAGCTGAGCGAGGCCGAGAATCAAGCATCCAGTTAGAGAATGAGGCGCCGCTTAAGCATGTGCTCCTTGCAGGCTTGAGAACAAGAGATTGTTTCCTCTGTTTCCTGAACGCGTTCTTTCCGCAGATTTTACATGTGCTCCGCACATCTCGAAGCAGCTAGTGTCGTACATCATGGTTTTCAATCTGTTCTGAAGCATGTAGGACCTGTTTACATGCCTAATCTGGAATCAATACGCCCACTGTTATCACGTATCATAATAGTATACGCATGGACCCCCAGGAGACTGTGACGAACTTCGTCGAGCAACATCAGATAGACCAATGGATATGTGTTGACAGATACCTCTCGCGCAGTCATGGAGACCGAGAATGAAAAAAAGCACTATACAATCGACATAAGCCTGAGGGGCAACCAATCAGTAAGTGGTCAACAGTCAAAGATTCGCATGCCTCCGCTTCCCGCAGAATCAATAAGCAACGCAGTCTCAGCAAATCGTCGCAAAAAAATCCTTAAGTAGATACCTCAGGGAAGCTACAAACACAGCTTGATTGTCGATAAAATTCCATGATTGAAGAGAGCTCACAGGAATTGACAGAACAGTGAACTCGGTTCAGAGACTGACAACAGCTAGAGTATCTAGTGAGCGAACACCTGTCGCCCGATTGGACTCTAGAAGTTGAATGGGATGCTATTCGGGTAACCGGCAACGATACATCCCTATCTTGTTCCTGGAATATTGACGTGGGGAGATAGCTTCATTCGTGATAAGAGATCAGCGTGTAGTACAATTGCGAATGTGACGAACCTTCATCCATGAGAATATGGATATTCACGAGCAGCTCCATTCTGGCTAAAGAAGTTGCATTGGGACCTCCGTCTCTGCAGGAAAAAACCAGGCAGCACCGCTGGGCTATTTGAAGATGAGCCATGCGTACGAGGGCGTTCTTCGTACGAAGCAGGTCATCGCAAGTATGTGCGAAATCTTCTCGATAACGAAACGCCTTCTTTGAATCTTTCTCCGTCTCTCCATCTGAAAAGTTACACGCCACATTCCGCCAACACGGGGCGCGCGTCACAAACAACGCGGCGTAGAAGGTATTTTGTTCCTTGTTCTGTTCAGGCAGGTGATCCAAGAGGTGCCCAAAATCACTGGAATCGTAGCTACCGAGATAAAGATGGGTTTCGTGTAATGATACTATGTAGTTGCAGTAATTCACGAAAGTGAGGCTAGACTTCGCTGGTCCAAAGAAATCGCAGAACAGTTACAGAAAGTGAGCGCAGGTCAAACCTTTGAACTTGTTGGGAAACTAGTTCTCTAGATAATCATGAACAAGCTGCTGTCCAGGGGTGTTCGTAATTTAGGCGCTCACTGGCAAACGTGCCGTGCCGTGCCGGTTCTCCAGAGGTGTACTGTTTGGAACTCAAGCTTGAGTATCCAATCTTTTGATCCAACGAAAAATAGCTTATGTTCTGATGAAACGGGAAACGGTTCTTTCAATGATGCAAAGATGGGTGACATAGCTTCTGAGAAGACAAAGAACAAAAATCCAATAAATTATATAAACAAGCAAGTTCAGGACTCGTGACTTGCAGAGGCACGTGCAAGACGGCGTAAAGACCGGCGCTATGCCAGGTCGCTAATTGCCAAGGTGGAGGTTGTGCTCGCTTGTTATCGACGTCCATGTTGTTTGATGCGGGCACCCGGTGCTAGATGCTACTCTTCCTAGGCATTCCAAAGAGCCAGTGGTTGCGATATTTACGTTTTGTGTAAACATGACTTTCACTCGTCCTCGGCCTCCGCCACCTCCGCTACGGTTATCGAAGGACCATAGAACATCAACTATACATACCGACAACCAATTTCTCTACGATCTACCCTCTGCATCCTCCATCTGCTCTCCGTCTTCGGATCGTGACCAACGAGAAGATATACCTCTAAATTCGCCAACTAGTTCTCGTCCCCCAAGTAGATTTAGCACCCATCCAGCAAACAGGCCTGCTCGGGCTCTTTCTCCCCCTTCGCGTTCGCCCCGGGACCGGATTTCTCCTTCACCGGGTAGGAATATCGATGAAGACTTGGAAAAATTTGCTCTCAAATGCCGTGCATGGTACGTAGTAACTATTTGCAAGGGTCGCATATCAATTTCCTCATTCTTTATCATGTCAGGTACTATGATCAAGACGAAGAAGCTGGCCGTCAAATGACCCAAATACTTGCTGGGCTTCCTCAATCCCTCCGGGCAAATTACGCTAGAATACAAGCCCATATACGAGCTTCATATCATACGTACCTTGCTGCCCGACGCCAGGCTGAATTTCATGCACATCTGAACTCTACTGCTCCCGGAGGGTCACTGGCGCCTCATTCTCGAGCCCATCCGTTTAGTTCATCTGCTAAACGTGAGAGGTGGGAACGTTTCGATCAATTCGTCAAGACTTGGGGCAACCCCTCAATGCCAGGAACAAAACCCTTTTTCGAGAGCTTATGGGCGAGCATGAGACTCCAAGTCGTCCCAGAGAATCTCGGCGGAGCTGGCTGTAGGCGGATTGAATGGGATTTTGATGACGCTGTCTTTATGGAGTCCGCGTATGTTATAGACCACCCTGTCCTGAGTTCCGCTCCGAATTCTAACGTATCGTTTATTGAAGTGGCAAAGAATTTATGCTAGAAGCTATTGATGTTCTCAAGGGGTCAGTAGGATATTAGACTTTCTGGCTGAGATATTGAAATGCTTATATGCATATAGGTCTTAGGATTCGAGGAGAGATTAATTCCTCCTTGTGTCCGGCTGTCGGATGACTCGGTCTCGGCACAACAGCATGCAAGATCACAGTCGGAGCCTTTAAGCTCTTTGCTTCTCGCGCCGTCGTGTTCCCAGAAACCGGCCAGACCCGCGCTACGAACTCATTCGACTCGATCTCGAGCGCCATCTGACCCCTTTCTGGATTCTAACACTGCTCATTCGACGACCCCCCGGAACGTAGGATCTTTTCAGAGTCGAGCAATTCGGGGAATCTTTCCACTGTGGTACCATCCCCGCCCACAGGTGCCGAAATCGATGCGCTGCTCCTACGGACTGCCGGCGGAGAGCGTAGATATGCGCCATCTTTGTCAACAGACATATTCGACGGGCAAACTCAACTGCGAACCTGGACGATGCCAGACCTCTCTAACCCAGAACTAATTTCGCTGTTGTCTATTTTTCCGTCCTTCCTAACGCGTAGAACACTTCCGCGCTTTCGTGTCATGGCTGCACGCAATAGAGAGCGCCTATCTGACCTCGAGGAAGGTGCTACGCGGGTATCGGATGTACAGGACAATCTGCGTGTTGGCACTGGTGTCCTTCGGATAGGGAACCGGCAAAGGTCAGGCGCCTGGCGAGGGAATTGGTGGGAGCGCTTCAAGATCTGGTTGCGGGGTCTGTTTCGGTAGTATATGCACCGGGAGTGTCGAATCATTCTGCTGTTCAACTAGATGAATTTGCTTCTGACTTCATTTGGGACCGCTTCGAACTCTGTCATTGGAACATGTCTGTGCGTGTGTGAGTTTTGCAAGGTGCTCTGCACATTGACGCCTTTCTGGGCTTTATGACCTTGCACTTCTGATGTCGTTGTCTTTATTGCCTATATTTGACATGGACAAGGACATTCTAGCAGCATGTGCATACTGCGGTCTGGAACCGCAGTTGTTCGTCTCTTTCCGTCTTTCTTTGGGTCTACTATTGGACTTTGTGGTTTGTAGGCAATATCAATCATGGTCATCATTAATCCATCATAACCTGTCATGACACTAGCACGTCCATTGTTGCTGAGGACTAGGTCGAACTGGCGCCTTGTACAAGTATATTGGATGCACTAAGCGTCACCACGACGAATGACTTGAGTTTCCGAGCCCTTGCATCTCGACCATGCAGCCTTTCTCTCAATTCATCCGAGGGGTCTGACTCTGTCGGAAGAGAATATCGGAGCAAGCAACTGCAAGAGTGACGGTTACGCATGCAAGTCAAATAGACTCAAGGAACCGGCTCTTCAGCTAGGCAAGTTATTTTCGACACTCTGATTGAGAGTTACTATACTAACGGATTATAAGTACGACGTGTGGGGGTCTCAACCACTTCCTAGTTCTCACCGCTGAGATTGTCCTCTTGAAATGTGATCGTAGTCCGATGCTTTCGTTTAAGAATCGACGATCATTGGTTCGGAGTTTCCCACCGAGAAGTTGAATATTGCTTCTAATTTTCCGCCACGCTTGTTACCGAATGTGGTAAACTTTGTACGCCTAGGGTGCTGCTCCGTGGTATTGGGGAGCTCAGGCATTCGCCTCTTGACGCAGACACGCGTTTACCACTCACTTATCACGAGGAGCATTTCAAGACTTCCTTCTGCTTGATATGGGTTCCTCGACGTTTCTTTTCCAACTTCTTATTTCCTGGCTGGGACGAAGCGTCCCAGGGCCCTTGAGCAATATTCAGCGTCTAATCCACAAAGTGCTTAGTGCAGCTCGGTTCATTTTCGGTTCTTGTACAACGTGCGCTTTTTCATGCTTTGAAGTATTCACGAATAACTGCGAACATCTCAATGGGGTGCACCGACAGGTTTTCGAAGCATCGACAGACCGACATCTACTCGTGGGCCTTTTAGCCTTCAGGTTCTCCCATGCGCGTCATGCGCCCGCGGAGAAAGGCTGGATGCTTGGATCAAACAAAATCCGTTGCATTGATCCGCTTCCTCGTTTCTTCTCTTACCACGGCAACAGCTTCTCCAGAGGATTTACTTTTCCTATTGAGCGATTTGTTTTTAGACCAAAGTGCTGAGAACTGATTGTATGTTCGGCTTGTCAGGGCACACTAGAGAAGGACTCAATAATGCTTCGAAGAAACCGGCAGGAACGTGCCATTACTCCTGTCCATCAAGTAGCAGTGCGCGTCTTTCGTAAGATAGTCCATTCTGCGGCTTATTAATGCTTCTATCGTTATTAAGGCCCACTGGTCAGAGTTTTGCCTCTGGATCTGCCAGTGAACTCTTGGTTGGGAAGATCAACACCACTAAAGAATATCCGTCCAATGTAGATCGTGATGCACGAAGAGCCCTCCAGGCTTATCGGAATCAGGCATCCCGAATGCCAGCACCCACAGCACTGGCTTCTCCTCGGCATCCTCCCCATTCACCTCCAAGCCGCATCTGTTCTGGATTTTTGTCCTATTTATACGCTGAAGCTGGCGAGTATCCGTTCGTGGTTTCTGGTGCCTGACTGAAATTGAATCGCCCCAAGATAAGTATGCGTGTCTTGCAATCAATACGGCCTTCGTATACTCAGTCGCTACCCTTTGGAACTCCTCTAGCTAAGGTCCGTATTTTTATAGTATCTCGAATGCGAAGGTGTGCTAAGTCTCTACAACGCTTCTCTTCTTCGATGGAGTCAACTGGATCACCAGTTAAGTTTACACAGCTCTGGTGATGTGCCTGGAGTGCATATGCTCGACTGCACCATCAGACCTAGTTCTTTCTATAATAGATAGATGGAAGATTGAAAGCAACACGGCGGCGGCAGCTTGCTAACAGCTTCAGCCCGTAAATAACGAACAATCCAAATGCTCTAGGAGGCCAGGTGGTCAGGGATCTCGACAAGAATCACGGAAGAGCTGCCTGGCCAAAAGTTTGGACCTGAACAATGTTCTCTGCAGACTGCTGAATCCACTAGATGGTGGCCATCCCCTATTTCCGTGGAGTTCTTCCGTAAGGTCCGATTTCCAAATCTACTTACATACAAAAGATTTATGCCATACCGCTTTCCTTAGCTAGACGCTGCAAAACTAGAGGATAACAGTAAGGGAATCGGGCCTAGTCCTATTCCGTCTTGCGAGTCAGGTGTTTAGACATTTGGACCTCCTGCCGAGTAGCTGGCTGGCTGACTAGGTTTTTGAATTTTGCGGCTCCACGATTAAGTCCTGGAACCTAAATAATTCTAAGCATTCTCGAGAATAAACTTGGAGCCATGCAAGTTCTTTTTGCATCTTTTATCCCTCAAAATTATTCTATACAATGGACATCTGGCCGAAACTAGATCCGTCTTGCCCACCCTGTAACACAACGTCCTCAAACATATTTTTCCCTGGACAATTGTGCCAGAGCTTGATCTTATCCAGAAGGTTGCAGTCTTGTCTCGGTCATTCAGAGCGTGAAGGCCGAATAGAAGCAGAGGACAGGATTGTGCGTATTAAACTTAAATGGCGCAATTGCTAAACTCCACAATGCTTTCGGTAAGCCTTCTCGTGCAACCTGCGGACTTGCCCATGGTTTTTTTCTAGATATGCGGCAGTCTTTATCAATCTTTATCGGCATTTCTCAAGAATTCAATGTTGTCTCGGACCGGTATTTCCTGCTAATGCCTGGATTTCATCTGGTCTTCGGTATACACAGGCGACAGAAGAGGTTGATTTCCTATTACGCTGAGATAATGGCATTTCAGATATCCGCGAATCAAGCAGTTTTCGCACACGCATTAATATTCCCACTGACAATGCGTGCAAACTGCGCGGAATCAGAAAAGAAGCTGAAGTGAGTTCAGGTCGGACGCGCGACCATCGGACACCAAGTATCTGCGTTGAGTGTCTTACTATTCTCCCTCCGATTCGGATTACAAATACACACTTGCGCTCTACGGAGCTGGTGGCAGCATTCTTTCTCACTACTCTCGGGAGCACTCCATGCTAGTATCGCCGGTGGTGTCCCATTTCACTTCGGATTTTGCGGGTGCAATTGATCACGACATGGTTCCTGAAAGTCGAGGTACAACTGTGGTTTACGCAAGGCCTAATTTGTCGTCAAAGTCTGTTCGGAAACCGAGCTACCGGGAGTGGTCTTGTCGGATGGGGACTACTCCTCTTGACTCCAATATGTTAAAAATATCGTCAATAGCGGTGCTCACTTTTCCTTGGCTGAGCAATGATAGCTTCTTCCACATAGATTTCATATGTTTAGCGACGGAGTCGACTTGATTGCAATAATACGCAACCGGATACGGAAGCAAGATGCTCACGGGTAATTATCCACACATGCGTTCAAAATGGGGAAAGCAAGTTCCATTCTATCTAGATATTCTGCCATTGAGAACTTGTTGCTGGCTTATTCATCACAGATAGGTTGACGGAGAATTCGGAGATAACACCATGTAATTCACGATGAGATACATCGCTCCCTCCCTGAATCCATCGTACTGAAACTCAATGGCGACGAGGCAAATAGGGTATATTCCGTTATTTTCGATGGTCAAAACGCCAGATTACTTAGAACCATGGAGTCGGCGAGTCCTCAGTCAGATCCAATTCCGCGGTCTTGGACAGGAGCATCCTATGTCATCTCTTCCAGGCTCTCACCAGCAGGACAGAACGGACCAATTCGATGAGATCTCAGGTCCAAGGTACGACGTCTAAATGAATGATACCCCCGTTGCACTCGGTTTTTGAAGTCCTGGGCTGACTAAAGCCACAAAGCAAAATACAGTCGTAATATCGAATTGATTCTATATGTAGTTTCATCCGCAAGGACCAGCGTACGCTTCTTGCGACAGAGATAGCCAATTTGATCATGTTTTGTATCTCGAGGCCTGGAGGATGAAAAACACTTGAAGTTGACTGTTACATTGGGAGATCAGGCAGTCTAACCAAGGAAGATCAATTTGCCTAGTTCTAGACGACGGCGACCAATACTTCGCATGTTTATTCCCGCCGAGTCTGTAGGAATGAATATCACAACGCCTAGAAAAATAATTAGAAGTTAGAGATGTATGTTAATGAACACAGAAAGAGTATCATTGGATTGTGCCAAACCTGACATACCTAGGTAAACATAGATCTGAGCTCCTAAGCGTAGTGAAAGAAAATATGTCAGCCAAACCGGAATTTTCATTGTGAGGCTTGAAAGGGGAAGAGAAGCAAACAAAATCCCGATTTTCAGTCACTGGTTCAATGCTATTCCCTCGGGGAATTGAAGACCGAAGTAACTAGACATCAATCAAACGCCTTGAGGCATACAGCTAGTTCTCTACAAAGATCTTCAATATGCCCGTAAAAGCGACAATTCTCATAGCCAAGCATGTGAGAGAACTCTAGTTATAGTTCTTACCTGGAAATATCACGCTGCTTAAAGCGGCCTTCAGTCTGCCCACAGCAAGAACGAAGGTGTTAGTAATAACATTCTGCACTATCCACTACAGCAAATTACAATCATTCATAATATAAGATATCGATTCTATACTTCGTGTTAGATAGAGGCGTAGAAGTAGAAAAATGAAGTAGAAAAAAAAGCTGGGTAAACAATTATTGCCGCCTCTCACTTTAGAAAGTGTTTTCCCATGGTTACGTGTTCCTCGCGCGGGAGCTCGGCGTTCGATTCCCTGTATCCGAATAATGTGGCTCTTATTTTTTTATTCTTTCCATTGTACTTGTACTCAATGCACTTTCGATTGAGCCTCTATTGCACAGTAATATCCCATAGTTCCACGATGTCCTAATATAGGGGAGTTTACCTAGTGGACAACAGGTCTGGACTCATAAAAAAGGAGCTGCCTGAGTGAGAAACTAAATTCACAGAAGGACAAAAAACATCATAAAAGCAAAAAACTATATGCATATATATAGCTTGAAACTAGGAATAAATGATGTTAAGATGTTAAGCAAAATAAAGTCTCGTCAATATTGAAATGAGGATTAGAGTTTGGGTCTCGCTTGGAGGAAAGGAAGAAGAATGAAATGATCGATACCGACGACGGGGTCAGGCGGTTTCGGCACAGGAAAACGTTTGGAAGGAAGCGATAAACTTGAGGGAGACGAGAGTATAGATCTGCGATACACAAAATAAGATTTTGTCTGAGTAGATTTGATTAGAATCAATTTGATGAGCACGGCCCAGGCGCCGTTCGCTTGAAATGCTCGAATCGGACCTGGAACGCTTCCAACCTGGGTATACGGGGATCAGCAACGTACTATAGAAGCTGCTGTGGAAAAGAGATGTACTCACTCGGCGTTGCGTCTTCTTAAACTGCCAATAATCGTCATCGTAAGCAAACATCCATCGAAGAAGCAGACAAGAGAAGGGAAAGTGCGAGGACGAAGGCAAAACAAACAAAAAGGGACGCAAAAACAATACAAGAGAAACAATCAACGCACTCTTCGACCTGCATCCTAAGCCTCCCGATCTCCCTATCCTTACACGACACGCTCTTCTCCAGCGCCTTCACCTTCCGCGTCGTCTTCTCGGACTCGGACGTGTAGTCATGCAATGTCGTCTCGAGTGTCGTTTGTTGTGCAGCCATGATAGAAAGTGCGGTTTGGAGAGCTGTTTGCTGTGCGGCCATTTCTGACAGAGCAGATCGGAGAGGCGACGAAGAGCGTGTTTGCTGTGAGAGCTGCGAGGGATTCTGCGAAGAATATTGGGACGGTTCGGGGAGTTGCGAAGTGGTAATGTTGAAGTGCTTTTCGTCGCTCTGTGGGCCGCTCCGATTCTGGCTGAAGTTTGGTTGGCTGTTTGAATCGGTGACCGCTGTCGGTGTCGGTGTTCGTATATTGGAACTTGTCCCGATTATAGTTGATGCGAGCTGCAAGGCGAAGCTCTCTGTCTTGAGTTCCCGCTCGATGTCATGATCATGCGCACGGTCATGTCGTCTTTCCTGAGAGGCCCGTTGACTAGAAGGACCAGGATCGGAAAATTCAAAACGAGGGGAAGTACGATTGAAGTTGTTTTCTAGGTTCTGTACAAAGACGAAAGCAGTCGAGAAACAAGACCATAGCCTAAGTAAGAGCTTGAAGAAGTAAAGTGAAAAGAGACGGACGTTTTCTCCGTTAGTGGACTTGCCCAAATCCTCGCGAGCCTTTCCCTTGTCCACTGATAATTTGAGAGAAGACACAGAATTGTGTACTTCTTTGTCCTTTAGGGCGTTAAGCCTTTCTCTTTCTTTCGCGCGTTGAGCGGCTTTGGTAAAGGAGGTCGGCGAAGGCGGGCCTTCGGCTTCGTAGAAATCGTCTATAACCAGATCTACGCCAGTACCCGTCGTCACTGTGCTTCTGCGATCTAAGGTCTGTAAGGGGGTTGGAAGCTGGGTGTTAAAAGACACTGCGGAGCGACGTGGCGGCGTGCTGGGCACTTGAGTCTGTGACTGTGATTGCGATTGAGACCCAAGCGTTGTGGACTCATCCTCTTCCACCTTGATGGCAGTCGCAAAGCGTGTTTTCTTAATCGCAGGCCCAATATACTCGTCATCGCTTGATTCATGTCCTGGGTTTACATCTCCTCGCTCCTTGTGTGCTTCCTTTTCATCATCAGCATCCGCATGTCCATCCTCGTCATCCTCTCCCCCGTGTTCCAAAAGAGCGAGACGAATGCTCTCATCCCTACGAGCTTTCGCAGCAGCTCGCTCTTCCTCAGTTATTTCCTGGCGCGCTTTAGGAACGGGGCGCGAGCCTCCCGTCGACATGTGTGCGTAGCTTCTCTTAGTAGATGGGAGAAGGGATAGAGGAGTCGTTATCTGAGGTCCGTTTTGATTTGAATTTGGACCGGTAGTGACAGGTGCTTTGGACGTGGGCGGTGATGCTGATGGGCTCTCTTGTTTCAATGAAGATTTCGACTCGGGCACCTGGTTGTGAGGTTGACCTTGGGGAAAGAACAAACCCGTGCCGAAGAGCTCGCTTTCCCATTCTGCTCATATATGTGGGCGGCGATGATAGGAGGTGAAGATGTGAAGGAATTCAGCGTCAGTACTAGTGATCAATCCTAGGAAAAGGCGAAGATACGACACAAAGACGCCGGGGTATACGTACTCCAGAACTTGCATAGGTCAGTCGCGCAGTGGTAGAATGGCCTAGATGTTATTCGTGAAAGGCCTGAATGAGCGTTAAGGAGCGCAGTATACGCATACCTATCAGGATTCCTTGCTGTCCTAAGAATAACAGCATACGAATAAGCTTAAACAAGGCTGAACGCGCAGCAATACTTGTTCTAATCACGGACCTGCTTATTTTCCTTGCAGCAGGCTTATCACAAGCACAGACGATTTGGCCGTCCTGGAGGCATCCGGCAGAGTGGACTTGCGATTTGCCCGTTGGTCCATATTTCTTGTTCTGATTCCGACTCTGACTCTGACTCTGAGACTGCGACTGAGACTGAGACCAAGAAAGGACGGTAGATGTTTGTGACATCAACGGTGGCAATTTAGTGGACTCGTAAATCCCGCTTGCTATTAAAATAAATTGAACATATAGTGGAGAGTGGGTGTCCCAATGACGAGAGAAATGGTGGTGTCGCAGTCGGTGTTGATGCTCAAGTCGGTCCGCGTCTACGCGAGCGCTTAACTTCACAGGTCAACTATGCCTCCCGTCAACAGCCAACACGCGGCTTCCTTCAGTCCTTCACCACTCATGATGATTGAGACTCAACTAAAATACTTCCAGCCACAAGACGACGCATCGCCCGCCCTCGTCGTCCAAGTGACCCGCCTGGTAGATTCGTACATGCTCTGGGTTGGCCCGACGAACGCAAGAAGTGCCGAAGATCGTGAGGCGGTGGAAATGGCCCCTCAAAATGGGAGTTTGTGTCGAGATTGGGCGTGTGCTATGCCGCCTCTCTCTGTATGGTCCATTCTCATATGTTATGGACCGTGTGGCTTATTATTTTGCTGACTTCTTTTGATGAAGAATAACGTACCGCCTTCTGGGACTTCTCTTCTACGCGCTTCTTCGTCTGATCTGGCACTACCAATGGCTCAGAGGCTTGGTTTGTGGTTGTGTCGTCTTCTGCGGGTGCAAAAGGACTGATATGACTCTTTTTTCCATCCAACTTTCACAAATTCACGTTTATTGTGTTTAGCACGACGATTTAAAAGGCAGATATTCCTGTCGATTGATGTACCTCCTGCGTTTCTCTCCATGGGGCATGGACCCAAATTAGCACTTGACGCGGAAAAGCGAGTTGTCGAGACGTTGAGGGAGCTTGAACAATAGAGTATATGCGCAATATATAAAATACAAAATACTACAATACAAGTGCATGAAAATAATATTAAATATTGCCCTGAACCACGAGAGAGGGCGTTACGCTTGTTGACGTGTGTGTCACTCACTCGTCGAGTTCAGGCTCGTCTCGTCTCAGCTCAGTTCAGCTCACTCTCGGCCTCAATCCACCAGCAGTCCCTCTCTTTCGTCCTCCTCGCCAACTTCGCTACCCTCGCCGTGCCTCAAGACGGCAGAATTGTCCCGTAATTTAGCATTAATTTTCATCGTCCGTTGTCACTTCAACCCGTGACCGGAGTCGGCGCTCCTTGGGACTCTCTTGGGATTATGAGCGAAAACGAGCTGGCCTACATGAGAGGCAACGACGACTTTGACCTTCCTCGTTACACCCAGGACTCTTACGCTACCTACCACGATCCACCTCTCTCTTCGTCCTCGGCCCAGGCAGCCCATGCGGCCCAGCAGGCGGCTGCTCCATATGCCAGTTCGCCTTACAACAGCGTCCCTCCTCCACCGCCCCAATCCAACTCGTCGAGGCAGCCTCCATTAATCAACACGCATCAATCGCTTGCTGCCCAACAAGACGGTCCCGCTTCTGCTCGAAACTCGCGCATCCAGCCTTTCTTTGATAACGATCCGCAGCAAGGCGGCCAACAATATCTGTCAACTGCTCAGGCGAATCTCTCGCGCAGTGCTTCACTTGGGAACGTCATTGGAAGCTCCGCTACAGGTTTTGGGACGCGTCGAAATCGTCATCATATGTCTAACGATCTTGAGAGTGCGTATATAGACGACAACGCACAAGGAAGTGCGATGGTCGCCGAACAGCGGCCGCCGCACCAACAGCATCGGTCACTTGGCACAACGCAGCAGATCTCTCAGTCTTTTTACCCGCCCAGTGTCTCGTATGCTACGTCTCAGCAGCCTCAGCTTACTGGGCATTCTCCGCATTCAAGTATAAGTGGCGCGAACACGGGAGATGCCTATCAGGATGGACATTTTTCCGGCACGGCGAGCCAAGCGCGACGGCAGTTATCCACCGTCAAATTAGAAGATGTTTCTGGAGATGTGAGGAGTTCTCGACGAACGCAGACTAGTGGACAAGGACCGACGCCACTTCTCGATCCATATTCTCAGCTTCACCAATTGGGTTCTCAGAGTAGCCCTGCGACGGCGTACTCACCAACATCAGCGGCATATCAATATTCGAGCCCGACCGATATGCCAACGGCATCACCATATCAGCCGCAACAGGTGCCATCGAAAAGTAACTCTCAGCACCAACAGGCATCGCCGATCGGTTCGCCGTTTGGAGGCCAACGAACTTTACCGCCCCCACCTCCAGCATCTCAGGTATCGTCCCAGTATGCGCATTACGCAATGGATACAACATCTCCTGGGCCTTCACACTCCGCACAAGGTACTCACGCGGTCCCGCAGCATCACTATACTTCTCAGGGCACGATGCCATTGCGGCAAAGTCTGTCAACTCCAAACACCCCGCTTTCATATCAGCACGCGCAGCAGCTAGCTCAGGCACAATATCACACTGCTGAGCCTGATGAAGCCATGGTAGTCGAGAACACTCAGAAACGCCATCGAGCCTCGGGTTTCCGGCGAGTACGCGACGCGCGCGATTTACGACCTTACGTAAATCCAGAACCGGCCGGACGAAGAGGAGATTCGAATGGCCAGTTTCTATCGGTGAGTCAGATTGGTTCTTCGCCGGCGCGAAAAGAAGTTCTTTTATTTAATTCCTGCGATTCCCGCATCCGGCGATACTTTAGCCTCTCCGTCACTTTACTACGGACATCTGTGATACATATCACATTTGCAACCCTCAGTTCCACTATGAGTCCGCGAGCAACCCGAGACGCGTCCTCACAAAGCCAAGCAAGCCGATGCACAATGACGGTTATGACAATGAGGATTACGATTATATCCTCTACGTCAATGACTGGCTGGGTACGGAACAAAATAAGTTCGTGTTTATCCCTACTTTCGCCTTTCCTAATCAGTGTACTGACTTGTCCAACACAGCAGGTATCTGATCCTAGATGTTCTTGGACAGGGAACGTTCGGGCAAGTTGTGAAGTGCCAGAACATGAAAACCCACGAGATCGTGGCCGTGAAAGTCGTGAAAAATAAGCCGGCATATTTCAACCAGAGTATGATGGAAGTCACGATACTCGAACTGGTAGGCCTAATTCTTCTCTTGGGCCGCATTGTCAACTAAATGGAATGGTCCCAGTTGAACAATCAATGTGATCCTCACGATGAGCATCACCTTTTACGATTACGCGACTCATTCATCCACAAGAATCACTTGTGTCTTGTTTTCGAACTTCTTTCTTCTAACCTTTACGAGCTCATCAAACAAAATCAATTTCAAGGCCTAAGCACTCAGCTTGTCAAGGTCTTCACCGCTCAGCTCCTTGATGCATTGAGCGTCTTGAAGGATGCACGGCTTATCCACTGCGATCTGAAACCTGAAAATATATTGCTCAAATCGTAAGTCCTCGTATGATTCTTCACTTGGAGGCAATGAAGCTCATCTTTCTTAGATTGCAATCGCCCACCATCAAGATAATCGATTTCGGCTCAGCCTGTCATGAACGGCAGACCGTGTATACTTATATCCAATCCCGATTCTATCGCTCGCCAGAAGTCCTGCTTGGGATTCCGTACAATACGGCAATCGACATGTGGTCACTGGGATGCATTGCTGTAGAGCTCTTCTTAGGTCTGCCGCTCTTCCCGGGTACTAGCGAATACAACCAGATTACGCGGATAGTGGAAATGCTTGGGTAAATTATCTTCTGTTAATCTCGGCATGGATATGACTATTGACGGTTTATCAGGCTTCCGCCAACTTATATGTTAGAAATTGGCAAACAGGCAAACCACTTTTTCGACTCGTATATCGACCATTATGGGCAGAAAAAGTATCGCCTGAAGAGTATTGAGCAGTACTCGAGAGAACGTAATGTTCAGGAACAGCCGGGAAAACAGTACTTTAAAGCAACCACCCTTCCGGAAATTGTTAACTCGGCACCGATGCCAAACTTCAAGTCGAAGTCAAACCATGAGGTGGAAAAAGGTTGGAGTCATGCCTCGTTTTATTGGACGGCCTCTTCTGATAGAACGGCTTAATTCCAGAACTCATGAATCGGGCTGCGTTCATTGATTTCTGCCAAGGTTTGCTCAACTTGGACCCTATGCAACGATGGACTCCGCAACAAGCTCGGATGCACCCATTCATCACCGGCGAGAAGTTTACCAAGCCTTTCGTGGTACGTCATTTTTGCTCGTCACTTCCGCAATTGGGTAACTAATGCCTGCTTCTAGCCTCCGAGCCATTTGAACACTACTGTTTCTTCTCCTTCCGCGCCTCCGCAGCCTTCGAGTGCCCAAGCGGACCCGAAGCGGCCTTACGGTGGCCTTGTGCCATCTCAACCCAAGGGTCAGCGTGCTTATCAGGATGCGGCAACGTACAATCAGCATCTTGCTCAGCATCAGGCCTATACTGCGCAACAGCAGGCAGCGAACCAGGCTGCGTCAGCCGCGTATCGAAATCCGTACATATCGCAGCAGCCCCAGCAACAACAACAAGTGCAGGCATCATCGCAGCCACATCGGCAACAAGAGGTGCAGAATTACGCTTCCGCACAACAGATACATCATGGATCTATGGGTCATCCATCTGCACGTAAGTTCTCTCCGCTCTGAGCTTGCAGCGAATAATTCTTACTGATTTATCTTCGATCTAGATTTGAACGTTCCACCAGGTGCTCATCCAAATCCACCATCCAGCACCTATTATCCGAGCTCTCGGGCACGTGCTAATACGATCAATAATTTAGATGCTATTCCGCCTGCTCTTGCTCGATTGCAACACATGAATCATGATGTTATCACTGGACGAAATGCACTTACGCCAGTGCTTAACCGAGACGACGCGATGCGGGAGTGGGAGAGGCGACAAACTGGAAAGGCAGCTGCAGCGCACACGTACCAACCTTTAGAGTATCTGCAACAACAAGCGGAGTTAGCTGCGGCTCAGGGATATACGAACTGGAGCCAGCATCGCACGGCCCATCGCTATCCCGCGCAACCCTCGTCACTGTCCCAGTCTTATCAACCTACGACCATTGTCGTGGATGATCCGTCCGAACGAAGGGAGGTTGTTATGTCCAGTGTTCGTGCTGCAGCACGAGGTGATCAGCAGTCGTTGTACGGCGCGTCGAATCCGGCGAATCTGCCAAGTCCACCACAAGCATACGTTGGAAATACTGCTCAATCGAGTGCACGCTACGCCGGCTCATATCCCCAGCAACAGCAACAAGTACCACAGCAGCAACAATCGCAAGCCAACGCAACTTTTGAAGGACTGGATCGAGGCAGGACTGATATCGCGACAATGTATGTCCCGATGCAACCTGATCAATATCAAAGTGCGTATGCGCAGTCGAGTCATCACGCATCGCCTGAGCAACATCAAGCGAGTACAACGGCTGGTGCTCAGTCGTTTTATAACGCAGGCGTCGTCGCGAGTGGTGGGGCACAGCGTAATCCGTTCGTGGGCTCGACAACACAGAACTCTCCGCCGAGTATGACTCAGCGAGACGGACAACAACGCTCTGCAAACGGAATGGATGTTTGGCCTCGCTGAGATTGACAGGTTCTAGACTGCTTCCTTTTGTCTCAACTCAATGCACTCACATCGTGTCGATATGCTTCGGACTGTGATCGCCGTCGTGCCAACCATCCACCAATCTGATGATATTTTTCTTCCAATTTGTCCCCGTTCAAAAACCTTTGACTTCTTCAATTGCCGCTCTTCCCTACCCATGACACGGAACACCCAGCCAATTTATAATTCTTCACACTGCGTTGATGCGCAGTCACATTTTTTCCCTTCGTCCTTCCGCATGAGTATGCTGCGCTGTGGATGATTGCTATTTTTTTTTTGACTCTCTTCCCCACTTCCACATGCCCCTGATGTACATGATACCTTGCAATTGTGACGGCGCATTATCTACAGTTCGTTGACGCTTTGGGCGATCATGTGCTGCAGGGTATGATCTTCAAGTTGTCAGTGGTTACTGACTCTCATGGTGTTTGCTTCCGAACCGTACCTTCTGATAATCCGACTGTTCAACTATCGGACACTAGGTCCCGTGTCTGCACCTGACATCAATGGCACTGATTGGTTCTCCTGAATCCTGGCGTTGTGCTCACTGGCTCTGGCGACGGAACGACGAAGCTATGACTTCTTCAAAGGTCTCAAGGCTATCATAGTATTTTCTCGGGCTTCGGACAACACGGCTTTCGTGTTGACCAAGGGAAGATTCTCAACCACAGGTTCTTTCGTCGGCGAAAGCTAAAAATCAAGCAATTCCGCCGTGATCAAGTTATTTTGATTTCTATTGCTTACTAGGCTTCGGGATTATGCAAGGGCTTATTCATCCCGTCCGAGGTATCTAGTGGCTTCTGAGCCGCCTATCACTTCTCCACGCTTGACCGAAAAGCATTTAGGATGGCCAGAAATTACATACTTTTTCCAGTTACATAGAACGACTAACTACAGCATGTCTAGAAAGCTCATCCTTGTCATCGGCGCGACGGGCGCCCAAGGCATTGCAGTTATTGATGCTTTACTTTCTCCAGGAGCGGATGGAAGTCCATCTCCGTACGCCGTTAGGGCACTCACGCGCGAACCTGACCCGAAGCGCGCTCAAGAGATGAAGGAAAAGGAGTGGAACTTGCCAAAGGTAAGCACTTCTCCTTCGAAATGACATTTTATACTCATGACTCATGACTTAAAAGTTTCTTTTGAGGACTTTCCGGCAGTTTATGGGTGTTTACGGTGTTTGGAACAACACTGACAGCTTCACAGTCGGGGAGGCTTGCGGGATCTACGCTGAAATGCGCATCTTTGAGCTTGTCAAACAGATCGGCACCGTTTGTCATTATATTTTGAGCAGCCTTGACTATGTTTCGAAGGTAAGTTAATAATATGTATCTCCGCGTATGCTTTAAGATGAAATTACAGTGCAGAAAGAAAATTACAACTCAGACTATAGGTCTGAGCACCATGATGATAAGGGACGCATTGCTGATTGGATGAAGGCCACACCCTCGGATACGAGTGAAGGTGAAAGACAACTTCTTCTAATTTTTATCGTGCAACTACCGGTAGCCCATGATTGGACCCATCACACGGGGCGTGGATGGTACTTTCGTTTTCGCCTCTCCCGTCGGAGATGGTCACGTTGCGTTGATTAGCCTGCGCGACATCGGATTCTTCGCAGGTTATTCATCCGACCATCGCCACGACGTCTCCGGCAAAGATCTCGAGATCGCGAGCGAGATGGCTGTATGGGACGGCCCAGACGGACTTGTCGAGACGTTCAAACACGCTACGAGACAGAAAGCCGTGTACGTCCGGCAGACCATAGGCGAATAGATGGCGAATTTCTCCAACACGGATAATCTTGTTGCGGCGGATGCGGATCTTGGTAGCACCACTTGGCGCAAGAGCTTCTCGTAAGTAGTTTTATACCTTACCTTCAGCATTACCTAGACCAAAAGGATATTTCTCTTCAGTGCGTTCTGGCGCTTATGATGGGATGATGTTATCAAACGAGGCATGAAGTTTATCCGATCCGTCAACCTCAACGGTGACACTCTCGAAAGCTGGATGCGTGCGCATAAAATACTGGACAGTTTGATACTGTGTTTAAAATTGTCGGGGACCATGCCTACGTGGCTATCAGTGAGGATGTGGTCTCGAAGCTGTAGTCGAGACTGACGTTTTAGATGCTGCCGCTTCTTATGTCTATCCTTGCAGATTCAGGTTAAGTCAGTATGATGCCTGTCTATTTAATGTCCTTACCCGGATCTGGACTAGCAAACCAGTTGTCTTGCTCTCAATTCTGTATGACCCTTTTTATCAATTGCGTTCTAAAGTACATTCAGGACTGCATATTGTAAGTGCTAGGAGAAGTTTCGAGGAAGAGTCTAAGAAATGGAATGTTCATTCATAGGCTGCACTAGAAATTGTACGTAGTTTGAGCTTATATTTGTTAGCACTAAACCAGTGTCTTCGGCTATTGCCGGATTTTGAGCCTTCGGCATCGGCTGGAGGGTTTCTTGACGCTTGCCACGACCATCTGCCTCGGGCAATGTGACGAGAAGGCTATCTACGACCTTTCATGCAAATTATTGAAGTCATCTACGATGGTCATGTGCCGTATAAGAGAACATTACTGGTCTAGTGGACCCTCGTTTCTATGATTTCCGGACTGTGGGATTTTCGACGGTCGGTTCATCAGCTTTGGTGCCTAATGGGGCCACTTGTTAGGTTTCTCTTGATTCGCCGGTTCTCTGGCAATTCCCAAAATGACGGAGAAGTTGCGTTTTCGCGGCTCTTACAGAGTTTTAGTTTACCGAGCAATACTGGCATTACTCGGGCTTCGGGCAATAAATTATGTGCTCTGACTTCACTACTTATCAAGCTCGCCGGGCTCGTAATGAAGTCAGTTGATTTTGCTGCCATCTAAGCAAGTTGAACCCTACTACTGACCAGATTTGAAAGCAAGATCGGGTTTACATATTCTGCCCGAGTATGATTCCCAATCTCCTCCTGAATCCGCTGAGATATGGCTCTCTCGGACTATACCCGAGGCTTGGTTGAAAGGCTTTAAAAGTGTCTGAGATCTTTTGTATTCCTCAAGGATATTGAGCAATCCGAATCCTTTGGAAACACTCAATCTGCCGAGAATGTCTGGACAGAAACTCATCCTCGTCATTGGTGCAACTGGCGCGCAAGGCATCGCAGTCATCGATGCACTACTTGCTCCTGGGGCGGATAGTATCCCATCACCGTATGCTGTCCGAGCTCTCACACGCGATCCCGAATCAAAGCGCTCGCTAGAGCTGAAGGCAAAAGGAGTAGAATGCGTCAAAGGTAAGCAAGTCGCTTCTTTACTCGGGTAAGATTGTCCTTGTCCTTAAATTGTGTTGTGAAGGTTCCTTTGAAGACTTCCCGACCGTCTACGAAGCCATGAAAGGCGTGTATGGCGTATGGGCTAATACCGATGGATTTACTGTTGGCGAACTTCGCGAAGTTTATGCTGGACTGCGAATTTTCGAGCTTGCTAAACAGATCGGCAGCGTTCGTCACTACATCTGGAGTAATCTCGACTATGTTACGAAGGTATGAATTTTATTCGAGGGTTTGTTCCACGCGATTCAGGCTAATGTCATATGTAGAAAGCCAACTATAATCCGGACTACAAAGTAGAGCACTATGATGGTAAAGGACGTATCGCGGACTGGTTGAAAGCTCAGCCTACGGATACAAGTGAGAACGGTATGACGTGGAGCGTGGTCACTACTGGACCATACATGGACATGCTGAAGATCGTAAGTTAATGCATCGCTCAGAGCTCATTTCTTATTCGTCTCATGATAATTGGTAGGGCATGTTCGCACCACTTACACAACGTCCCGATGGTACTTTCGTCTTCGCCTCTCCAATTGGAAACGGCCGTGTCCCAATGATTAGTCTACGCGATCTCGGCTTCTTCGCCCGTTATTCATTTGACCATCGTCATGAAGTTTCAGGTAAAGATCTCGAGGTTGCAAGCCAAATAGTCGGTTGGGATGGTCCTGATGGCGTCGTCGAGACGTTCAAGCGCGTTACGGGCCAGAAGGCCGTGTTCGTTCGTCAGACCGTGGACGAATGGATGGAAAACTTCCGCAATACGGAGCAACCTGTAGCCTCAGATATGAAGCCAGGCAGTACGACCTGGCGCAAGAATTTCTCGTGGGTACTTTTACCTTCTCGTCTCGAGAGTAAAGTATTTGACTATCATTCCTATAGAGCCTTTTGGCGTATGTGGCGCGACGACATTATCAAACGCGACATGAGGTGGATCCGCTCCGCTAATCCGGACGGTGATACGCTTGAGAGCTGGATGCGCGCAAACAACTACACGGGTCATATGCGGGACAAATTGCTCAAGAATGTCGAGGACCACGGTCACCTTGCTCTGAATAGGGACATCATTGCGAAGCTTTAATCAGTTCACGTCGCTTTCGTTTTCAATTGGCTACCCGTAGTAGGTGTTGTAGCCTGTCGGTTCTGAATGATGAGCAAGTACAAATGTTTTGTCTACTACAGCTACTGTACGTATGGCCCGAACTTCGGGCTATCGGGCTATAAACTATGTGCTCCGAGTTCACTGTCCATCAGATTTATTACGACTGTAATGAAGACAAGTGCTTTCGCTAACTCGGATTCTCATTTCCCAAGCTGCATGTATTTGAAAGCAAGATCGGGTTTACGTGTTCTGCCCGAGATATATGTTCTTCAGGTTTAGCTGATGGCCTTTAGAGGAGCCAGGAGCTCTTGCTTTTCGTTAGAACATTGAGCAATCTAAAGTCACTTGTCTGAAGCTATACAGTCACAATGTCAGAAGCGCAACTGGCGCGTAAGGCATCGCAGGCATCGCAGTCATAGATGCCTTACTCGTTCCTAGAGTGGACGGTAGCTATCTCTGTATACTGTCCGAGCTCTTACGCGTGATCCTGAATCAACGCGATCTCGGGAATTGCAGGTAAAGCATGTAAAATGCGATAAAGGCAGGCAACTCCGCCACCATGGTTGCTCAACTTTGTTACGAAGGATCGATCCTTCGAAGACTTTCCAGTTGTCTTCGAGGCAAATCGACCTGTTGCGTCGAATATGAAGCCCGGCGGTTCCTGCCTAAACAGTAAAACGCCTTAAAACGATTATTTCTCCAGTGCGTGTGGTGCATGGGGCACGACGACTTTATCAGATGGACATGAAGTGGATTCACTCCATTAATCCGAACGGGGACACGCTTGAGACCTGTATACGCACAAGCAACTCTACGTGGGTGGATTGCTCAAGAATGCCGGGGATCATAGTCGCCTCGTTTCCAATAAGGATGTAATCACCACCAGACTTTATTTGGGCCAGATATACCTGTATATGTGCATACATAATTTCCTATGCATCGTGATTGCATTTATCGTCCAATCCCTAGCAATGAACGAGCAATCTCGTTTCATTGACCAACTCTAATCGAGTTGCTTCTATCCGTCCTGCTCTTACAAACCAGCCCTGCTTGATGGTATTCAGCCTAAAGAGTATGAATAAAATCATAACTGGTCAAAGTATTCTTCGACCTCCCATGCACCTCCCCAATAGTTCACTTGGCATCTAAGACCACCTTCCTTTTCAATCCGGCGTTGCAGACCTCTGTAAGTCCTACATAAGATCATGTCTTGTCTGTATAACACAAATAAATAAATAAAAATATTGATAAGCAAAGGATTGATGGTTGCATAAAGATGGTATACGTGCTCTCGAAGTCTGATGACTGGACAGAAGTCATTACTGCCATCTCCGACATAGACGACGCGGTCGTACGGCTCGTGGCCCTTCAAGAAAGCATCTAGCTCGTCACCTGCGGTACCGGCATACCCATCAGCCTGTTCATTGAGTAGACCAATGAATGGCGAACCTTTGCACATATTTGGGCTGCAGCCTATCTTGCAATTATGCTGTGGGTCAGAGGGATCAATCCTTCTCTGCAACTTAAGCAATCCTGAAGCATCCCATTCGGCTGGGTTCGTGACGACAGAATCAAATAAGTGTGCCAAATTCTTCTCCTGTAAAAAGGTTTGAGCATCACACGCGGTACCGCGGGTTTGATAAATCGTACTTTGAGGATCGTGGAGATAAAAACTGAGTTCGAGTTCGAGAGTATGAAGAAAGTGGTATCAAGATCCGTCCTTGACTTCAGTTTGTTCAGTGCGCGGATCATAGCAGGATGCTACAAAATCAAGGAAAAGACCACTTAGACGATATTATCATCGGAAGTAAATGCACAGACAAAAGGTATAATTCTCAGCGCATTCTCAATTTCTTCTCGAGACTTGCCCTCTGCGTTGACTTCCCGTAGAGACTGTGCGCTAAGTAATGCAAAGAGAGAGCTCTTTAGCAGCAGATCAGTCAATCACAAAGGATAAAGATAAATACACAAGATCTGTCCATTGCACGGTAGGTTTTAGATTCTTCATCTTTCTGCGCAGATGAGGTGCGAGGACCTCAAAGATCCATCTATCTGTATCCTGGTCGCATAGAGACCTGTTGGCTCATTAGACTTCCTAGCAGAGCTATTAATTACTTTAAGACACACACCAGTCGAAATCAAATACGACGAGCTGCCGTGTCACAGTTTCTACCATTGCGACAGAATGTAATGTAATTCGCAGAGCGATAAAAATTACAATTCTTATTGGAGAACGTGCGCTCGGCATATGCCGAGACTTGAAGCGCGCCCTCTGAGGGCGAGTTTGTAACCTGGTCCAATGCCAACCACGACCTACCTATGTCGCGCAAAGGCTGCCTACAAAAAATCGCCAGGCATACTCGAACTCACTCCGACTCACTTACAATGGACGGTTGCTGGAAAGCGGGAGCCAAACCTGCGCATCCCGAATGCAAAAGCCGCGTGTAAGTACCCGAAATTTGCGCAATTCGTGCACTCCTGACCGACCGCGTCTTGCAGCGTTATTTTGCAGCAAGGAAGGCTCAGCTCAAGTCAAGCTAAAACTTGGACTTGTCGGTGACGATGCAGGCCACACGTTCATGTTCACCTCCCCTCAGGCCTCTGCTGAGCGGGAGGCTTTCAAAAAGGAGCTCCAAAACATCATTGGGATGAATAGAGCCTCTGCCGCGCCATCTGAGCCGGCAACACCTGGCCTTTCGACGCCATTGCAGCAGCCTTTACCGGGGCGAATGACGATGACTCCTCGCTCGGCGCCATCAGTGTCGCGTGCGACATCTGTCTCCAGTACAGGTCGTGGGTCTTCAGGTGGACCAAGTGGACCCACTGAAGACTTCCGATTACGAAAGAAAGTACTCCTAAAGAACCAGGAATTAGCATCGCTGCATCGTGAGCTTGTCATGTCGGGGCAGATTACAGAGTCGGAGTTTTGGGAAGGTCGAGAGGTAAGGTCTCCTATCATGGGTTGTGCATAAGCGCCCGTGCTGAAATTAGCCCATGTAGGCTCTTTTGCTCGCAGAGGCTTCTCAGGAATCACAAAAACGTGGTAGACCGGGACAGCTAGTTGATCCTCGTCCGGAGAGTGTTGCAGGGGGAGATATAAAGATTGTTGTCACTCCTCAGCTCGTACATGACATCTTTGAGGAATTCCCTGTTGTGGCTAAGGCATACAATGAGACAGTTCCACGACAGGTGCACTTTTCTTCCTTCGATTGGTTTACCGCGCACTTAATCTGCACAGCTTTCTGAAGCGGAGTTCTGGAAACGTTACTTCCAATCAAGGCTCTTTCATAGACATCGGGCATCTGTTCGTTCCTCAGCTACTCAGTTTGTCATCAAAGATGATCCAATCTTTGATAAATACGTGGAAGAAGAAGATGATGGTCGGCACCTTGGCTATTTGCATTTTATATGAGGTCTGAGTTCCTTCAATAGGTCTGGAACCCCGTCGCCAACGTGACGATGAAGTGGATCTTCTGGTCAATCTGCTTGCTACGCAAGAAGATCACACGGAGGCATGTCATACTAGTTGCGCAGAACGTAGATGCTGACGATTCAAGTAGACTGGAAACTTAAAAGATTCTACGATGCAAGCTGGGAAGCAAAAAGCGACTTTGCCCCTAATTCGGAAATTCAATGAGCACTCGGAAAGATTGCTGAACAGCGCAGAGTATGCTCAATCTCTGTTTACTTTACTTCGACTTCGCGTTCTGACGTTTCTCTAGAGGACGTTTAGCCAAAAGACGAAGATTGGAAGAACATAAGGAGGTGTATTTGACATCAACTTGTTTATGATACACGGGTGCTGACTGAAATGGGTTTCAAGTTACTTTATTCTCAGATAGACTTAGAAGATCTACACGATTCACAATCTTTGGATGGCATTGTATTGGAGATGAAAGACCGTGACCGCTATTTTGATGGTCGAACAGGAGGTGCCTCAGCAGGAGCTGATGGAAATACTGTGAGTCGAGAACCATACATTTGCAACTGACTTGACGAGCAAGCCTTCGTGACTAGCGCCCAGATCTCAGATCGATTTTGCCGGAGACACGGAGTCAGCTAGACGATTGGATATCAAATTTGAGCAACGTACGTATCCGCATGAATTCTTTTGTTTTTGCCTCGTTTATCCTCTGGTCTGCAGTTGCGAATTGATAGGAAGGCAGGTGATGCTGCACTCCAGACGATGACGCAGAATGTTCAACAACGACTAGAAGTTAAGATGCAGAAACGTACGTTCAGCCTCGTAACCATTTCTTCATCGCGACTCACTCGTTTTCAAGGTGACATACCCGAGGAAATATTTGTGCAGATGCGAACCTGCCAGACCGCGGCGAACGAATTCTTGCGTCAGTTCTGGTCGTCCGTTGTCCCGGCATCGGGTGAAGGGCCGATGAGCTCCGCGTCTCCAGCTCAGAAGGCAGCGAAGGCAGCAAGAATGGCTGGTTATCTTGTAAAGACGCCCGAGAAAATACAGGCCATCATCGAGATGGCAAGAAGCTCGGGCGTCGACGCTGGGAAAATCGAGATGGCGATGAAACCAGTTTCGACTGCGGTAGAGAAGGCACTGCAATTTTACCAGACTCGTAAAAAGCCTTAGATGATCTTACATTAACGGACTCTTCTATTCTCGTCTTGACATGGGCATCGAGCATTTCACAGTGTTTTAGCATCGCAATGTATTGTAGTGTACGTGAAAATAATATTTCTTACCGAGCGAGAGCGATACTTTCAACAACCTTTATTCTTACACACCCTGTACTTAACAAAACCCGCCTTTTCAATATCACTAGGGGCAACGGGCAACAGGCAACAATGGGTATTCGTGTGACAGACATAACGGCAGATAACATAAAATGATATTAATAATATTCTTAGCCATATCGGAACACAGAATAATTATAATATCTGATGAGATATCTGAGGCTCATGTATTATAAGGGCCTGATCGGTACAAAAAATAACGGCGGATAGCTTATCCAAAGATTAAGGTCGTGAGACCCGGAGTGTTCCTGTTATGAGGTAATGTAGTCGGCAGCGCTCGGCATCTGCTAAACACTGGATTACAAATGTGATCGACGCATTTGCTACATTTAGAAGTTACGTGTGCCAGCAGCTGATGGTGACTTGGAATTACTTGGTATTTATAAGTGTAACCTTACTCTGCCAGCATGCAAGTCAAACTCAACATATTCCTCCTCTATGATTTATTGTTAAGGTATGATTGAGGCAAATCCCTGCCATTTTGGTACCGGAATGTTACGGATGTGATGCTTACCCCAACTGAACAAATAGAAACAAATAATGAGGGGAAATGCCGGATCTCACGTCGTTAACTCGTTATCCAGCTATCCGCCCTTATCCACCCATTATTTTTTGTACCGATCAGGGCCTAAGTATACTAATCCATATCAGAGGCAGGGATAGTTGAGATATCTGAGCCACTATTGTGCTGTTGAATATTATAAATATTTCTATCTATATCAATGGACAGGATAATAGAACTATCTGAGCCTCCAATATAGTTTTGAAAATTACAAATATAAGAGCATATATCCAGAAAAGTATCAGAGGCTCAGATATTTCTCTTATTTCAATTTCCGATACATAAAGGCAGCCTCACGTGATATAATAGTCACGTGCATACATCACGTGAGCTTAGTCAGCTTGTTTATCATGGCTCCCTGTTCCATAATTCTCAATGGTTTTGCCTCATACCATACCACTGGATCTCAATCATTGTTTATAGGCTCTGATACTAGCCTCAAAGTGAGGCAACACCATTGGTAGCTACAGCAGAACAGGAAGCCGCATTAGAAAGCTGACTAATTTGACGTGAGGCTGCCTTTATGTATCGGAAATTGAAATAAGAGAAATATCTGAGCCTCTGATACTTTTCTGGATATATGCTCTTATATTTGTAATTTTCAAAACTATATTGGAGGCTCAGATAGTTCTATTATCCTGCCCATTGATATAGATAGAAATATTTATAATATCCACCAACATAATAGTGGCTCAGATATCTCAATTACCCCTGCCTCTGATATGGATTAGTATACTTATAATATATGAGCCTCAGATATCTCATCAGATATTATAATTATTCCATGTTTCCATATGGCTAAGAATATTATTAATATCATTTATGTTATCTGCCGTTATATCTGTCACACAAATACCCATTGTTGCCCGCTGTGTATACAACTTTAGATACTCTTCATACACGTGATCGGAAGTATTCTTATTGGGAGTTTGGATTTCAGACCTTTCGCTTTTGAAACCGCATCAGCCAAGATGCCACACAAACGAGCAAAAAGATCGGTCAGAGAAAAAGCAAGAGCTGAAAGGTGAGAGATGCTCACGTGTGGTCCCCCACTTCTATGTGTCTAATCGCGTTCTTTGAAGAAAACTAGACCTCCCGCCTTCAGAGTCTTCATTTAATCCTCATGACATACCAAAGTCAATGGCCCGCGTGCTGAATGCCGAAATGGTTCAAGGCGTGTGGAAGGAGAAGAAAAGAGATATGGAGTATAGAGATCGTATAGGCGGTGGCAAGAAACGGAAGATTGCCAGTGCTAGCTCTAAGACTGAGATCAAGATTAAGCCAGGAGAGTCGCTGAGGCACTTTAAGCAGTGAGCCATCCGCCCCTTGTATATTGGCAGCTTGGTTGACGAATCTGTTCCACAGGCGTGTGGAAGACGATATGCGACCGCTCATCCGTTCTGCTATGAAGAGTACGACATCGTTATCCAAGCAAAAACTCAAGCAATCGCAGAAGGACGTTGAACAGCTTACAAATGAACGAGGTAAAAGCAAAGGAGTACCGGAGCATGACGATTCGGATTCAGAGGATGCATCTTCTCATCGAAGGCAAGGCAAGAGGAAAGATCGAAGTCCAAGCCCCGGCTTCCTTCGCGTATCTTCGTCCGCACCGAAACGACTCAATGACGTTGTCCAAGCTCCTCCAGAGCTAAGACCTGCGCCGCGGCTCAGACGTCTGGCAGAAAAATCGCAGCACCAGAAAGCTCAGGGCAGGCGGGGTTCCGCCATTGAAGATGAGGAAGGGGATGGCGGCGTGATTACTCTGCAACAGAAGCGGATGATGGAATTGGAGAGGGAGAAGGCGATAAACAGGTATCGGGCGCTCAAAGAGGCAAAGCTGAAAGTGCAGCAGAAGAAAATGGATATCTTGATTTGATTTTTCCTTCTATTGGTCTTTCAGAAAGAAACTGCTACGTGGACAAAATGATGTGTACCTTACATATAATTTGAATAGACAGACGATCTTTGACAACATGTAAAATAAAAACTAGACATGCAAGCAAGGAGAACTGTGATGGGTATGCTATACTACTCTACTCTACTAAACTTGTAAAGGATTGGGCTGTGTCCGTAATGTTGACTCCGAGGAAGCCGTGCATTCGTACGTGCTGAACATTACGAGGATGTGAAGAGCAACTGCATAGCATATGAAGATCGTCCGTGCTCGACGGTTCCCAAGTATTGCACGGGTGAGCGAAAAGACTACACGATCTAATGGGTTGAGCGCTTGGTACGCTCGAGTTGCCTCCTGCAAAAATTCACATCTTCAGTGGCAAGTCAAGTAATTACGATGGTAGGGCTCACCCGTCCTCTGAAAGCCTCGAATGGATTCATTGCTTCTTCATATCGAGCACGGTACTTGCTCAGATCATCTTGTCGAGCAGCAGGCAATGGATTGAGTTGCGACTGTGCGTCTTCCCTGTAGCTTTGCATATAGCGCACTTTCTCATAGAGCTTTAGGTTGTCTGTTTGGAGGGTCTTGACTTCCGAGCGTAACTCCGATAATGTCTGAAACTGCTTTCGAAGCTCCTGCAGGTCACAGATGTAGCCATGCAAATGAGCAAAGTAGAGATAAAACGTACTTCCTCAAGCTCTGCGTTCCGCTGACGGAAGCGGTCGCGCTGACTTGTTACAATCGGGAGAATTGATGTGTCAGCTGAAGAGGCGAATGGAATGGGTGTAGACCTTTCAGAAGTATCCTACGAGGAGTTTCTGTTAGTTGGAGTTTTTTAATCTCATGAAATCATAGTTAACCTGTGTCGACTTGGTTCCTCCAAGATCAAGATCGGCAAGTCCAAGGGGGTCTTTCGACGTTTCTGTCCCAGTAGTTGATCGTACACCATTCGCCAGTGGTTTATGAGCTTCCAACTGCAGCAGATCGAGCTCAAGTCTTTCGTTCAGAGTACGTTTCTCCTCAAGTTCACTCTTAGTAAGTCGCAGCTCCTCTGACAATTCTGCCATCCTTGACTCCAGGTCACTGTGTGCTACCTGATAAACTTAAATTAGAACAAAAAGGGCGAGGTACCGTAGGTAGGACGTACTCTCAGCTTGGTCAGTTCTTCGGTAATTCGCTTGTTTTTGGTTGCGAGAAGAACCTCAAGCGAGCTTGTCTGCTGCTGAGCAGTCGATTTTGTGGGTCTGGGACTTGGCAATGCCAGACCGAGAGAATTGCCGTCAGTAATGTAGCCGCCATCTTCAGTGTGGTCATTCTCATCCATGCCGCCAAATTCGACAAACTGAGGGCGAGAAAAAAATGAGGACCTTCTCAAATGAAAAGAAGCAGAATCGTGCCTTCATAATGTCTAGCTCTCGTTTTATCTCGTCATAGTCCAAGTAGTGTCTGAGCTGCTGTTTGAGGTTCGCAACCTCCGCATCCTGTAAAAGGTTCAGAACCACGACAAGTGTCACGACACAGACCATCGAAAAAATGTACCCGAGTAGATAACTCCCTCTCTTTCTCGTCAATACTTCTCCGTAGCTCTACTTCAATCTCTGCGCTTGCTATTTTCTGCGTCTCCAGAAGACGAGATAATCGGTTCGATTCCGATGTCAATTCTGCGATCTGTTGCTCAAGAGGAGCGATCCTAAATAACGCTTTATTAGACACGAAACTATATTTTGTAAGGTGTAACGACTTGCCTGTTCGCAGTATCGCTTCCACTACGTACAGACTCAATCTCCGCTCGAAGTAGCTCCTGGAGCAGAAAGCACAGCATCAGTATTCACCAGTATTGCTGCTATCTTTGATGCATACGTTTCTCCGTTCAGCGGAGGCCACCCGATTGTTTGCTCGCTCAAGCTCAGCGACGATCATGTCCAGCTCAGTAAGCTTTGCGATTGTTTCTTGATCTAGAAGCCAAATGCTGTGTAAATGAGTCCACTCAGATGATCTGTTCAAGAAAGTACCTTGACGTTGTGAGTGGTCAAATAATCTTGCTTGATTTGATTCGTTGGACATTCGAAGATCACGCAATTGGCTTTGAGCGACGGACAGTTGGCGAACAAGATCTTTTTCTCTACAGATTATGTATGCACAGTAAGCTGTAGCTTACATCGAAACAATGAAAATCCACATACCTATCCTCATAATTCCGCAATTTCTCATCGTAAGTCGCATGCAGTTCATTCTCCTTCTGTAGCACCTTTTCGAAGATCATCTCCTCCATGCGATCTTCAAGCTGCTGAGCTTTCGTTTCAACCTTCTTCTTTGCCGACTCAATATTGGATAGATCGGACAGCTTGCGATTCAGAGCTGCGTTCTCTTCTTTTAATTTCGCCACCTCGACCTCTAGCTGAGAAGCTTGAGAAGCTTTAATCGTTTGTTCCTAGACAATCGTAAGACGCGTATAATTCAAGCATGTGCTTTACCATAGAACGTACCACAGCGGCATCCAGGAGAGGATACGGATCTGGTGCTTCAGCCAATTTTTTGTATAAGCTGAGAAAGGCATTCTCGGATATCTTCGACCGCTTCGTCAGGTTGTCTATCTCGGTCTGATAGGCTGTGAGGTGACCAATTATCAAGTCCGCGACGGTAACAGAATGACAAAGATTACCTTTCAGCAGTCCTTTCCATGCGCTCAGTTTATCTTCATCGGGTATCTTCTTGAACTCTACGAGTAATCGTAAAGATACTGTAGACCGGAAGAGCTTTAAATCGTCTTACCTTTTGTCCGTTCTGCAAGAGCTTTTCTTCCGACAACACTTTCCTTCTGATTCTCGACAATTTCTAACCCTTGAGCATCCAGAGTCTTTTGAAGCTCCGTGAGATTTACGTCTGGAAGGTGATTAGCAGCAGAAATGCTCTTTAATGTATGCGCTACCTTTCCATGTTGAGAGGGCGGCCGAGAAGTTGCTTGCCGAGCTCATTGCTAATTAGAATAGTGGGCAATGAGAGAAGCGCACACAACTCACGCAGCGCTCAAGAAGATGTCTGCACGTGACTTCACACGTCGATATTTTCTCTCAGTATTTTATTTTTAAATTCTTCAACAATGGGCCATGGCTCTCTTATGTCGTAGAGCAGCATCGAGCCTCAGCGTACGACCTTATTTCGCTTATTTTCGGTTCTTTACGAGCTCTGCGCATCTTTCCGCCATAAAGAGACCTCCAGGATCGCCAACATTCTATACCGGACGAGCTGCTTTCTATGACTACGTCGCTGCTCTCGAACGTGCAATAAATCATACCCGCGGAACGCTGAAAATACTTCAGCTATCTCCTCTACCTGAGTTTGCTTTGCGATCTCTTCCGAGCCCCGTATCTGCTTGGAAAAGCAAGGACGAGCTGGAGAGTGCGCTTACTGCAAAACTGTCTGCGTCTCGTCACCGTCGCCTCGTTCAGCTATTAAACCAGCTCAACGACTACCGTCGCATCGCGTCGACCGCTGGTCACGATGACCTTGCTCAAGGTCTTGACAGAGTACTCGAGATGTTTGAGCGTCCGGACAAGGAGCAGCACCTTCGACGAGGACAGCGAAAGCCGATCGTTATTGACGAGCACGGTCGTGCGTATGCTTACGGGGCGCGCAAAACGAGTTCTGCCCGCGTATGGGTGATCTCATCAGAATATGCGACGGCCGCGAAAACTCAAGCGGGAAATGCAAGCCCTCCGGTCACCGAAATCTTGGTGAACAACATGCCTCTGAATGAATACTTCAAGATCCCCGCTGATCGAGAGAGAGTTCTTCGACCGTTCCAGCTTGCGGCATTATTAGGAGCCTATAACGTCTTCGCTATTGTCCGTGGAGGTGGAATCTCTGGACAGGCTGGAGCCGTTGCGAATGGAATAGCAAAGGGACTGGCAGCTCATGTTCCGGATGTGGAGCTCATTCTTCGTAGAGGTACGGATCGCATCTTGGAACTCTTATTTGTGTTCTGATAGTTTGCAGCAAAACTGTTGCGGCGCGACCCTCGCATGGTGGAGAGGAAAAAGACAGGGAGAGCAAAGGCCAGGAAAGGCGTACGTATTTCATGCCTACACACGCCGTTCAGGAGTACTCACCGAATCCTTCTAGTATACTTGGGTCAAGCGTTGATTATCTATCTGTTCATCCTTCCTGGTATACTTTGTTCTAATCTTCATTATGGGAGACACTATCCAGCTTTAAAGTATACATCAATTCAATCTTCGCGAAACGACGAAGCCCGAACAAATATAAGAATAATAAAAGGATAAGTTGCACAAGGAATAAAGAATGGGTACTCTGTCAGTAATAAGCAATATACAGTAAGAAAACCGATCATTGAAAGTAGATGTGTTGCACGTCCGACTGTGCGAACTGCAAATTGCAATGAGGGCATTTTCGTTGTCGGTGCGATATTCGCGCGTCGACACATTCCTTGCAAAAAGCTACACGAAAAAGTTCAATTAGACAGCCATTCACACCTAAAGTGTGCATACGAAGAAAGCGTACTGTGCATGCATTTCAGGATGACCGTGCTCCGGAAGTGTCGCTGGCAAGTTGAACACTTCAATATCTTCTGAACGTTTTCTTCAGAACCTGCATGCCATCTCTCAAAATGGAGACAACATACCATCAGACCTTCCGCCTCCCTTTGAAGTTCGCTCTCCCGTTCTGAGGTAGGCGCAGCTGATTTCTTTGCCCTTTGGACCGCCTTCTCGGCCTCTTTCCTGGCCTTATGAAGTTCATCCTTCAGCTTGACTGTTGTTTGATTAGCCTCGGAGTACTCCGCATCGCGCTTCTGCATCTCTTCACGGAACTGTATTCACAAGCAGCGGCAATGTGAACGTATGTCGTTGCGAAGTCAAACTCGTCCTTACCAAAGTATTCCTCCGAGCCTCTTCTTCAACCTTCCTTGCATATACGTCTTTCGTTTCGTCTGAACGCTCCAATTCCTTGCTAATCTCGCTCAGATCACCCCTGATGTTGCTGAGCTCTGACGAGAGTGAATCCTGTGCAAACTGCGTCAGAGCGGGAGTGAATCTAAGCGACAGCTTTCAAGCCACTTACATTTAAAATGAGTAAATCCTTCTCCTTCTTTTCCTGCGCTTCAATCTGTTTCATCAAAAACTCAGCGTGTCTAGATGTCTGCTTGCGTTCAATTTCCTTTGCCTCGAGTTCAGCCATGGCTTTGAAATATTTGTTGTCCGATTTTTGTTTCTAGCCGACGATCAACTTGGTCACTGAAACAGAAAGGTATACCAACTTACAGCCAAAGAAAGCTTCTCTTTTTCCTCTTCCCACTTTTCTACCGAGATGACTTGTGCATGTGCCTGCTTATCCGCAGTCTCCCACGCCTTTGAAAGTCTATCCATTTCTGAGAAAAGCTCATTCATCTCCTAAAAGACAGGATCTGATTTCGTAAGCGATCTTACAAGAAAATGCAGACCACGAACCTGAGCAGACTGCTCTTCCTTTAGTCTTAAGACACGTAATTCTTCATCCTTTGCCTTTAGCTTCTCTGCCAGAGCGTTCGTATCGTTTTGCTTAAGAAGGCTGAGTTCCCGAGTGACAGATTCCAGCTCCGACTGAAGACTAGCAATATCAATTAAACGCCGTTCCTTATCTTTCAGAGTTGCGCGCAAGCTCCTAAGCTCAGCCTCGGAGATACTAAGAAGCCAATCGTTAGAGAAAGAATAACTTTATCAATATCTGCGCGTACTTCAGTCTTTTTCTCACGTGTTCTACGTAATCCTTGCCGACGTTTGCATCATTCTGAATGAATGTGAGAAGATCTTCGTCTCCAGCGGCAGCTGCCAGACGAGATTTCAATCTTCTGATCTCGAACAACAAAAGCTCGATACGCTCCTTAAATGATGTTAAGCATCCAACCTCACGATATAAATCTCTGAATACGCACTGCTCGAGATTCGGCTAGCTCCTTGTATCTTGCAAAGGATGCTCGGCGACTATCATAGTTAGCTCTCGTTTCCTTGTGCTGCGCCTCGAGCTGGTCCCTTTGTTGGCGAATACGGACCAGATCTTCGTCGCGCTTCTTCAAAAGTAGTTTTAATTCCTCAATCTGCCTTGTTTCGTTCGTCTTGCAAAGCTGTCAGAACATTTTCTCCTTTTCAAAAATACTGGGGTATACCTCTAATTGCTCCCTCCATGTCGCTTGAATACTTTGAAGCCTTTTAATCTCTTCTCGAGCTTTCGATGTCTCGAGCTGTTCTGACTTGAGCATGAGAGTTGTTCTGGACGCTTTGTTAAGAAGCTCTATATACGTAGGCGTCTTCGCAACGACATCTTCGCCAAGGAGGCGCAGCTTCGTTCGTGATTACTGATTAGCCTAATTAGACGCCACAGTGAATAAATTTACCTTTGTATGCGCATCAATGCTCTGATCACGCAATTTAACCACTTCGTCGGCAAGTCTTTTTATCACCAGGTCTCGTTGCGCAAGGCGTGTCTCCCATTCCGTATTATCATCGCTTTGAGACTCGCTCACGTTAGGTGAATGTTCCACCTATACAAGTCCATTAAGGAAATATATAACTTAGATAAGTGGCGTGTTCGCACCAGTATACCAGCTCAAACCACTCACTACTGGCGACGTATCCTCCTTTTTCATCTCTACTCCTGCTTCCGGTTTCACCTCTCCGTTGATTTTAACCGAAACATTCGATTCTTGAAGCTGTGTCGTTGTGGGATTGAGAACTTGGCTATTTAAGCGGTCAAGCTTCGCCTCTGCTATCCGGAGCTCTTCTAAGTAATGATCACGATCTCTTTGAGCAACTTCCAACAAAGCGTGAGTCTCCTCAGCTTCCGCCGTCAAGAAGGCATTCTATTATGCACGTATTTGGGTAAACGTCTGACCCAGAATATGAAGAATACTCACCGATTGCTGGAGATCCTGACATTCTGAGAATAACTCCTCATACTTCGGTCGATCGACTTTCCCTGCGAATTTGATGAACGCATTGATCGCCCTCTCGGCTGCTCTGAACTTCGATTCTGAGGACTTCCTTGTCTTTTGGAAGTCATCCGAAGAGAAAATTCGGGACGGAAAGCTGTTCTTCAGAGTTCCTAAAGCGCACGTCAGGTGGGCATGACCCAGGTAAACGCTCTGGCACTCACCATCCGTTTCCGACATGAAAGAATCCAGCTGTACCAGTCGTCGAATAGTTTCTATTGTCTGGTTGCAACATGAATCTTCAGTACGACCTGAACGACAAGTCAGATAAGCTAAAGCAACAAACATTCGTCCAGCAAGCCTCGGCTTCTATACGTTCCAACTTCGCCAGTGTCAGCGAGTCCTCCAGCAGCCGAATGCGTTCATACGCGCGACCATATTCCCTCTGGTAATATCGCATTCTTCGGAAAATTGCTGCTTTTCGGAATCGCTAAAGTAGAATGAGCCAACGGTCAGGTCTTGTACCTTTGAACGGTACGCTTCAAAGAAAGCAACATTCAAATGACTTACCTCAAGATCATCTTCTTTTTCTGGTTCGTCTGTAGTTGTTTCGTTATTTGGAACAATTTGTAATGGACTTCCTATCGACCCGTTCGAAGCGACTGGTGAACCCATCCGTGAGTTTAACAGACGCTTCTTATTCATCGTCCACTCGTCTGATGACGCTCTTCGCTTCATCTTCATATCGTCGTCCACAGCCGACTTTCCATGCTGTGTTTCCATTATCAGACATACGAAGAAAGAATTGTCGATGATGGCAGGAAAAGATAGGTAACGATGGTGGTTGGTGAGCCTGAGTTACAAAGTGACCAAACAAATCGTGATCAATTAGTCACGCTTACCATTTTGGACTATTTGATGGGCTTCGAGGAGATCGTCGCCCTGAGCTTTTTGTGGCTGTACATCATTTCCATCGTGTCGAGTATATGCCGGGACTGCGTATTACAATCTTGAAGATTACTGAACTAATTATTCAGCACCTGAACCCAGGTTCCTAGAAAGACGCGATTTTTACTCTCGGATATCCCTTCGACCCATCAAGCTCGACGATCTCACAGTCCGACGCTGATCCATCACCTATCTGGGTTTCCACACAAGTGAAATCCATAGTCTGTGATACAAAATCATGCTAAATTATAAGGCTGATAACTGTAGAAGCAAAGTTACTTACCGTCTCAAGTGTAACCATTGGATGGTCTAAATCTACCCATGAGTAATACACTTCTGTAGATCATCGAACAACTTACGCCATATTCCAATTCCGTAGACGACAGACTGTCCAGCTCCGGATAGAAATGCCTTCAACGTTCCCAAGTCTGGTTTATCGTCCTCGCCGTTCCTCGCAACCACAACTAAATATGCACGACCGGGCTTCTCCAGCGCGTCGCTACCTTTCAGGGATTCACCACATCCAACGCCCATAGGGACAAAAGCCTGGTTCGTATAAGGATGTCGTTCTAGTAATCGAACAGACCACCCCGGCCCTGAATCTTCGAAGTCACTCAGGAAATCGAAGTCAAGCGGTGAGCATCGATACACTGACAGACCCGGAGATGCAGCCGGACCAGACGATGGGTACGAGGACACTATCGGCGCCAATTTATGGAACTTCAAAGCTGATCCTTGGTTCGCGGGAGTGACCATTGTACCTCTAGGGGCGGCATCAGAAGATGAGTACGCCTGCGCAACGTGCCCGTAAGGTGCAAAAGCTTCGCCAGAGAGGGCTACTGCATTCAATGTGATTGATTCCGGTTCTGGATTTACCATTTTCACTGCATTCAAGGTTTTTCGTGAATGTAAACACATGTGCAAACTCAAGCATTGAAATTTTGACTAACACTCCTCTACACACTCCTCTTCACTTTGCCCGCCTGGTGCTCGTCTACCAATAATCCTTAAGCGTTTTATGCCTCCGTCCGGATAAATAGTCACGCGAACATGAGAGTATAATCTGTCCCGCACGTTTTCGAGATTGAAGTAATACTGCGCATCAGGACCAAGTTTCGTTCGAGGTAAAATAGTAGTCCAAGGCGACTCGTCAACATTTGGTATGATCTATGTCAATGAGATGTCCATGAAGGTCATAGACAACTCAAAAGGTACTTCCCACTACTTACATCCGTCGTGTTCAATGCATGCAACTCACAACTCTCCGGGAAGTTGCCTTTGAAATGAGCGGTGTCTATCACGGCCTTTTCTAGGAATCCTGGGACACCCCTAGAAGGAGAGATGTAAGAAAGGGACAAGTCATTCAGAGGATGAAACTTACAGCTTGATAACGACCCAATCCTTGTGCCCCTTTGAACGGCTTCGTTTCGTTTCCCAACCGTCACCCATGTCTTTGCCTGCATTTGAATCATTGAGAAACTGCTTTAATCCCGAATCGAGCGAAAAATCACCTCTTCCTGGAAGTAAGAGATTTGAGCCGCCACCGAAATGTTGGTCCGAAACGAATACCGCTCGACCTCCTGAAAACACATGAGCTAGATCTATGCTCTCACTGTTGTCCTCGGGAAAGACTGCCTGAATAAGCCCATAAACACGAAACCTTGCCTGCATTTTCCAGAAGTTAGCCAAAGAATAGTCGCCGATATGCTCCTCGCACGTACGATTCCACCATCTGGATACATGTTCAGCTTTGCATAGTTATACGGACTCGAGCTTCTGGAGATCTTGAACAAATGACGCGAGTCCGGACCCAAAGGTACCTTGGGGAGGATTTCTGTCCACTGCACTGCGAAATCGGTATCCAGCATAAGTAAGTTTAGTCAATTTGAACCGTACTCTTGAATCATCAGCAGTAGGCGCGTCCTCGCTAACATCTAGCAAGGCTTGGATGGATGCTTCGGGTGCTTCGTTTCCTAGGCGTTTCTTAAATTTCGAGTATACAGGTTTGATTGAAGGACACGCTTACCATTGAAATGAGCCGTGTCAATATCGAACCCTGAGATAAGACCAGCAGCACCAAACTTGATAATGCACCTACAGATCAGGACTCAGTGTTCATTGACCAAGAAATACTCTGTTGAAGACCTCATGTCTCAAGGCGAGGGTTGGCATTTCGAAACAGTCACTCACCAGTCGTATTCAGGATTATGACGTCTTGTTTCCCACCCACTGTACAGAGCCCCGTTAGGACCGAATTGGCCCTTTAAGCTTGGTGCTGCCTGTAGCGTCGCTTCAAGAGATGTTCTGAATGAAACATGACATATGAACTCACCTCTACTTTGAGAAGGTTCCCGGCTTCAGCAAAGAATTCATCAGACACCGAGATGACTTTCCCTCCAAGAGCAACGCTGGATATCTCTGTCATGAGAGATAAGATGCGAAGGTTTGTTCTTAAATGAGCAGGGAAACACTCACCTGTCTCTGTGCCGAATGCAGATGCGAAGGCATCGACTGGCACTTTCTGGTACGACATACTTTCCTCGTTTACCAAGCTCCTTGAGAATAAGGAGAAACCGATGAGGCAGAGGCCGTCGATACGGTGATATAAAGATAAGGATCGGGTCCCGTCTGTCTTCGTCGTGTGCAAGAAATTTTGGACGGTGTCGTAATTATTTCGTCGCAGCACTTTACCTGGCCTGCAATGGTCCAACCAGATCATGCGTTTCTCAGCGTCTCTTTTCGAGATCTTTTACTTACTTGATACTACTAAGGCCCAAGCTAAAGCTAAAGATTACATGCCATGTATCTTTTTGAAAATGGGAAAAAAAATTACGTAACAAACCAAACAAGTCCGTCTGACGCGGACAACTTGAAGTCAATATGTTCATCTCTTTTGTTCATCACATACCTGGTTCATCAATGGGCCATCTCTCCGGGCATTGCTTCATGTATCGACTTCATGAGACAAGTCAGTTCTCAATAAATGTAAAACAGAGTTTGGACTGGTTGTTAATGGCAATGTCTCCTACTGGTCGGAAATCACATGCCAATCGGATCATCTTATGGTTATGGAATCCTGTGGTCCCCTCATTCGTTTCATATAGCGCTGGCTTGCTGGTATCTCCTCCTGTCTTTCTTCCTCTTACAGTGTAATGCGCTAAACCTCGCCCGCTTTCGACGCCTAAACCTGCTGTATTCCTAGCTTTTTTTTTTTTGCTGTGTTTTGATTCTACCATTTCGGACGAGTATATCTGATCGAGGGCCTTGCGGTAAGCATGTTGGACAATATAGTTGGACGACCAAGCTTGTCGTGGCGACGTAAAGAGGTGAGTGGAAAAGGGCTATTCGTATGTCTAATCTGCGACTGACGGCCTTCCCAAATTGTCTTAGTCGTACGCCCTCCTTCTTTTTTCCCTGTATTGTCTCTTCGCTTCAAGCAAGAGAGGTCCCCGTTTCTTATGGATAAGGCCGTTCAATAGGACCCTTAGTGCGCAGTTTTATTTGCTACCTTCTCTCGAGATCGACTCACTGAGCATCTCATATTCGGCAATCTAGAGCGCTTCGCGCCCTGGCAAATAGTTGCAGCAACTCTTTCGGTTCTTTACGCTCTTCGAAATATTGATAAGCTTTTTGGCCTTGATGGTCAGTTAGTCTTACTCTTTTGCTTCTTCGTTCCACCCTGACAAATAAGCATTTCACGTCACATGTAGTCACGGACCTGTCAAGCAGTCAAATCGTGAGTGTGTCATTTTCGGTCTAGTGATGTTCTTCTGAGTAATTTGACGATTAGTATTCGCCGGAGTATAATTTCGCGACATGGATAGTAATGGCGCTGGACGCGGGTTTCGCCTCAGCTTTCTCCATTCGTCCGAAATGGCTTCGCGATATATGCTCGATAGTGTTTTCTCTGTACTACGTGTTTCACGGTGATAAAGCGGAGAGTAAGGTTGGTGTCATCTTTCTGGATATACATTCTACATTATACTACGGATCTGAATTATTTCAATCTTAGCTTCTAAGGTTGCGTGAGCTATCTACGTTGGAGTTTCTCCGTGGCACATGGAATAAAACCCACAATGTTTATCTAAGGGCGATCTCTGCCCCTTTCAGACAAGCGGTTCAGATTCGTCGCCAGCTTTGTCTGAAACGATCTAAAGCCTTGGAACATGACCGCCCGATAACAGCCTGGCTCTTTTTCGCTGGTACAGAAGATGAGCTGAGCCAAGCAACAGAGCTCATCCTGGACTTCCCTGGTGGTGGTTTTGTGGCCATGGATCCTACGGATCACGAAGATCGGCTAAGAGCTTGGACGAGGAAAACCGGCAGGCCGGTGTTGAGTGTGGATTATGGAAAAGCTCCGGAGTGTTAGTGCCATTCTTACTCACAGTCTACCCTGCATGAAACTGACATATCAATAGTCCCTTATCCATTTGCTATCGAAGAAGGCTTTGATCTATATTGTACCCTCTCCGAGACCTCGGGACGTGTCATCGGCATGTCCGGAACGAAACTTAACGTGATCTTATCTGGAGACTCTGCGTAAGTGTAAACTTGATTCGACTACAAATCAATGACTTTCTGACCAGCATGGTTGTTTCAGTGGGGGCAACATAGCTGTGAATGTCATGTTCAAGATTCTCGAGACAGCTTCGCCCGATTCGCCTCTCCATACTTTATCACTTCCACGACCAATTGGTATCGCTCTTTCATATGCGGCTCTCAATTTCTCTTTCGGCTCTTGGGCGTGGCCATCGCGCCCTACGCCAGCTCCATCATCTGTAGCTCTCGATGAATCTGGCAAGCTGAAGAACATCAAGAGCTCCGGTGCTTTGCTTTCTACCTCGACCATACTTCCTCCGTCTGCGAAAGTTATCATTGGCTCGCTTCTAGGAGAGAAGAGGCAGCAAGGTGTAGGACTCGAGACTATTCCGGAGCTTCCATTCGGACGGGAGTTGAGTCCGAATAAAACCGTTGTGCATCAGCAGGCGCACACAAGTCTTTTTGAACAGCGACAAGCAGTGATCAGTGCGCTTGGGCCAGAGGCGTTCCAGTCTCCCTTAGAAAGAGCCGAGGTCTCGAAATTGGCCCGAACACGCCTTACGATGTCAAGCAAGGCTGGTTACATGCATGATCGGATCATCACACCAAGCATGGTAAGCAATTCTAATTTATTGTTATATTTTTCTTCGTCTTCTCTACGCTGTTGCACTGTCCGAGTGGGGATATAGTTCCGTATGAAAGCCATCACTCAACGAACAGTTGGTTTCTCAAAGCCCTATGTTCTCGCAGTAATTGGAAAATCTTGATGAAAGGCATATTTTCTCATGCGATGTATTCTGGCTTCGTACCGCCGCTGATGCGGGGTTCAGTCAGTCATCATTCGGGGATCTTGGTCTACTTGCATTGCGAGGCAACGTGGAGATTCCTATGCATCATTGCTTAGATGCTTTGCTCCGTTTCTTATGTGTATCTCGTCGACCAAGTTGCCCGAGCTCGCCGAGAAGCTTTTCTTTATCTCATTTGATTTTCCATACAACGACCACTGACGATTGCTTTATTTTACTTTTCACTGCACTTTCTCCCACTGTTCCATCCCCGCTACGAACTTGCACATTCACTCAAATCAACGTACAATTCGATCCATCCACCTATCTGATCGCCTTGATTTCTTCTTTTCATGATCACCTCGTCCTCCTGGGAGCAGATGTGGGCGATGTGCCTTTTATATCTCGGGAAACACCCACCGCCGGGCGTTGAGCGTGACTACCGTCTTTCTCCCCTGTTAGCGCCCTCAACTCTGCTCGCGGAATTGCCGCCGATACTCCTCCAGTGCGGTGCACGCGATCCACTGATCGACGATACCGTGCTGTTCGGCGGCCGCGTACGAGCTGCAAAGCGCGAGCATGCCCGCTTGCAGCGTGCAAACAGTCAAACCTCGGACCTGCCAACGCCTCCGTGCGATGGCATAGTTCCCAGGGACATCCCAGAGGACGACGTGACGGTGCAGATATTCCCTGGCTGGAGTCATGGATACCTCCAAATGGGCGTTCTTTTACCCAAGGCGAAGGTAGCTATTGACGATATCGCGATCTGGATTAATTCAACGTTTGAGTGGGCTCAGCAACCTGCAGTGGAAACGTGATTTTCATTATTTGTGCAAACAGTAATAGCAATATGTAGTCGCAGTGCAAACATGCCTTTTGGGACTGAATGTACTCCGTATCTAGCCCTGATTCTTCACCTATATTATACTATCATCGCTGTTAGTATCTCCACGATTGCAGAGCTTGTGATGGACAAGAATTTCCACTTCCATCAACATAAAGATGAAATCAATACATACGCTGGCCAAAGTTACTAGACGGCGGAGACAAGTCAGGATTTGCGAGACTGGGATATTTTCACGACTGGGCGCTCCGACTCGGTCGCGGAAGATCTTGCCACATTTCCTTCTTTCTTTCTTCCTCTGCTCTAGTAGGCTCTAGTTGGGAACGTGAGTACAGGATATACCTTTTAAGCGAGCGATCACTACTGTATCAAACTTTTCACACTCAAAAATGATCGTCATCAATTTCTCGCTCGGGTCTCGTCCTCCGTCGGCTCGTGGCATCATATTCAAAGGAGGGCATCACAAAAGATCACTGATAGTCCGATCTGACACAGCACTTTGACCGAAAAGCACGACCGACTCGCTTACTCGAATCAAGAAATCGCGATGGAATTGGACGGAAGTGCAGGGGAGAGCACAGCAACGGAGGGTACGCACGAGGTTGCGCGCCGATCCGATCAACCGTTTCAACGAATCTCCGTGATGTCACAGATTGGAAGGCAACTCCGACTGAAGCCACTAGTACCTCATTAGCTCTTCCTGTCAGTTCGTCCCTGATCGCATCTCGACTGCCTTTAGTCCGCGCAAGAACGGAACACAAGTGTTGCCGATTTGGGGGAGGGGTTCGGACTCTCTTAGTACCGTTGTGTTGTGAAGGCTAGCGCGCGCGCCGTAAGAGATGATCGTGGGACAACGGGTGGGGGGAAATTGACATTTGGCACGCGAGGATTGACGGTGGCGTTTGAGTTTCTTCGCAGGTTCCACTAACAACGTGGCAGACAACTGAAGGAGAGTAAAACAACAAATCGTCAAAAAAGTTCTGTCTAAATAGCTAAGGAAAGCGAAGGAAAGCGCCAGCTTGACGTCTGCTGCTATCTGATGATGACGACTCGACTCATCTTTCCTCACTGTAATGAAATCTGTTGACGTCGGCTCGACCAACCGCTAGAAGGCGAGATCTACTGTCGTAGGCTTCGAAGACAGAGTGTATCAAACCTCTATTTCGATCGCCCGCTCATCCAATGGCCACTGCTACCCGATCCATCTCTGCCAGTAACACCGTGGAGATCCAAAGACCTCGCTGACCACCGAGGATTTAGAGAAGGGTTTCACCACAATCACGGAAAGGCGCCAGTCAGCCACTTACGGAATCTTCATCTCAATCAACTTGCAAGCATGGGCTGTTACTGGCGTCCTCGTAGGTCCACTATCCCCGTCATTATACCCTGAAAGAGGTGAACCTCTGTCATTGCCCAAACTGCGCATTGCATCAAGCATCAGGATATCAAGGACTGGACCTTTGCCCTCATGACGACGCGACTACGGTCCCAACGACCATGTCGCCAGCACATATAGTGCGACACAAACAACACCATCATTGGGCAATCTGAGGTTGACCTTCCATAACTACCCATGGAATGAAACGTAGCCGGGCGAGACGGCATGTACTGTACCCAGATCACGAAATCTAAAGTTTGTACTACGATAAGTTTGCATTTTTATCATTCGGGGCGGAGACAGAGACCAAGACCACGTCTCCATCTTCCGTCCATCCCTCTACCCCCGTCTGCCTCCGTGTCACCTGAAATATTACTAAAACCGTTCCTCACATGCCGCGGAGCGTCGCCGCGCTGGTAGATCTGTCTGCCAGAGGAACGTCGGGCTCAATTTCTGGCACCTTGACTTCGGACAAGATGTTTGCATTTGAATATACACCGGAAGGAGCCAATTTGCCACACGATCTCCAAAGACAACAAATATTTTTTCCAAGTTAGCGCGTCAGGTAAGACGCCCAGAATTCATTGTTGCGGTAGCGATCACTCCGATCTATCGAGTAGCTAAAATAATTCATCCTTGTATTTCCCTTTGTATTTCCCTGGCTCCTTTACACCGGTAACGAAGAAATGGAGCAAAAAAGAATAAGCTGAGGGTGATACCAACCATGCATGCCAATGATTTGATTTGAAATTTACCCGCAACACAACGCGAAGTAATGCTGGAAAGGGCCCTTCCAGGTCGGGTAAGTACTAAGCGAGGTGTTGACGCCGGTCCGTGAAACTTGCCAGACATTTATGACGTTTGGTGTTCCCGCTTCATTGATATTCGGTTTTCCTCGTTCTTTCGCTAGTAACTGTTCGGCTGGATGCAAATTTAATTTTCCAGGAGCAATAATGAATTAGAAGAAAGTCGAGCTTGGGAGGACGAGCTTTGCAGGGTGGAATGTGGCGCTCCGTGAAAGCAGAGCGGGTTGATCTAGTCCATAGAAGGAAAAGGGAAGCAACGTGCGGGTGCGTCTGGTAGGCTTTCTCAGGCACGGCAGCGCAATACCGTGATTGAAGCCGGGTCCACAAGTCGTGAGCAACATTATTTTGACGGGAGAATGTGGAGGATTATGCCAACCATTGGACTCCGTACAGCCCCTTACGTCGATCCGGAAACAGGGCAGGACCTAGAGCCATCCGGCGAGCAAAAAAGGGGCGAGCCATCCGTTTTTGTATCCTCGCAAAAGGCATTCCGGACCTGGATTAGGAAGTCCGAGTAATGCGCCTCGAGGACAGTATAAGCTTCCGCGCCTACGAGTCGAAACTCTTCAGCATGACTCGAATAATAGTCTGAGAAGGCCCGGGAAGTTGGACAAGGGATTAGTCTATTTCATATACGAAGCAATCACCCTTCTATCGATATTTATATCCATTGATGGAGAGACGCATGAGCTGGATTCGTCTGATTGAGATCCTACTTCATACGGAACGAGGCGTGAGTTCTGTCTTCGTTCGGCACAGCAACGCGTGTCCAATGGACCTGGCGGAACATATTTAAAGTTTGTTCTCCGGTGTTGGATTTGGCACAGGCTTGGGAGGAGCTAGGAAAAGGGCAAACGCCTGATCTGACATAGTGAGCGCCTGGTCCTGGTGGAGATGGAGATCTGGTAGTCAAAGAAGCGCGAGAGACGTGGCCACAGTCGCGAGCGGGAAGCTGGGACAAGCAGAAGTTGGCCTATCGACAAAGGACGCATGTCGACGATCAGTCCTGGTCGCCCCGAGGTGACGGTGGCGATCGTGGACGGAACGGAGGCGGAAGGATGCGGTGGTGGTGGTGGGATGGTGAAGGTGATTGGGATTGTATTTTTTGCGAGCTTTGAGACGAATGTGGCGATGTAGTTGCTATTGCTAGCTAGCTAGGGAGGGATGGACGGGGCAGCAAAGAACCTGAACGCGGAGAAGGGCATCGGACATCTCATCTTTGCACAGCTTTCACATCAGGATCAGGACACGTCGCAAGAAGACGGACAGCCACTGCACCGCCTGTGTTTTCACGATCCGCTCGCGTGTCGTTCGGCTATCGTAATCACTCTCACTACTCCTCAAGATAAAACACTCCTCAAGAACAGAAACAGCGAGTGCGAGCTGATTATTAAAACATGTTTACATCAGATCGATCAGAGAGGAAGAAGATTTGTGTGAGTCAGTTAGAAAGAACCGGTGTCGTGGTGAGAAGATGTTACATAAGCGATGATGAGATCGTGTTGCACCGCCTTCACTTCCTAACTCTCGCTCTTCTCGCTCCGACTACTACTACTGCGTGGCCCGTTCGACTACTTATATCAGTCTCTCTCCCTTCAAACACAAATGCGTTCTTCTCCCCCTTTCAGCAGCAGCACAATGGACTCTCGTCAGCCGGCCCAGCAATGGCATCCTGCCTCGCACCAGTCTCAGTATAACCCGCCTTACCACCAGAGTATACAATATATCCAGAGGCAACAGCACCAGCAGCCACCGTACACCGGCAACAGCACCCCCACCCCGCCTCAGAGCACCTCCAGTGCTACTTCGTCCCCTGGTATGCCTTACACAGCCCTTCACCACCATACAGCTCCCTATCCGCATACATTGCCGTCCATGTCTCCGCATATGCAGCCACAGGGTCAGCCAATGCAGCAGTATTCCCAGCCAATGGTCCATAGCCCATACCTGCCCCGCCGTCCGCTTCCTCCTCAACAGCAAGTCCCATCTCCTCAGCAGCAGCAACTCCAGCTCCAGCAGCAACAACAACAGCAGCAGCAGCAGCAGCAGCAGCAGCACAACAACAACAGCAGCAGCAGCATCCGCAGCAGTCTTCTTCTGCACCCACTCCCTTAAAGCCTCCCGTCCGGACCTCGCCTCTTGGTCACCCGCAGAATTCGCATTCAGACGTTTATTTTGCCCCCAATGCTGCTATGCTATATAATCACGCGAACGCTCTTGCTGCAGCACAGGCTCAGGCCCAGAATGGTGCTACCTCTAGCCCGGAGATGTATGGTGGCTCAACGCCTCCTCGCCTCCCGCCCATTCTCCAGGTCGAGAAGCAGCAAGTTACTACTAGCGCGACTCAGGCTGCTAGTGCCAGCCGCCGAAGGAACGAGGCGCACTTCGTCTGTCCCGTCCCCGGATGCGGCAGCACGTTCACGCGTCGTTTCAATCTAAGAGGTACGCCGGATCGCCTTACCAATCAGCCTCGTGTAACGGTTTGTTGACTCGGTTATTCGTCAGGTCACTTGCGGTCACACACGGAAGAGCGCCCGTATGTTTGCGAATGGCCCGGTTGCAACAAGGGCTTCGCGCGTCAGCATGATTGCAAGTCCGTCGTTTCTTATTGATGTTTCCTGCTTCGTGTATTGACAATTGTTTCAGGCGGCATCAGGCGCTGCACTCATCAAGATCAACCTCGAATGTTTGTCATGGATGCGGGAAGACTTTCAGTAGATTGGACGCTCTCAACGTACGTCGTTTTCTTTGCCTCGTGCCAAGTTGAGAGCGGATCATGCGAGTCACTCTGACTCGCGCTCGCTCGGCGCGGCACGTCAACTCTCCGATGTGAACGCTTGCTGACTCATTCATTCATTTTTTTTACTCCGTGTTTTTGTCCCGCCCTTTCGTTTTGCCCCGTATGTTTGCATCCTGAACGTCCGAAACGCCCGTGTTGTATTCGCGCCGCGTATCAAACGCTTCGCACTAAACACGCACCGGCCGGTATCCTGAATTGGCTATCTACCGATCGCTCCGGAAATCTCGGCATTCGGCTTCTTTCATTCATTGCTTCCTACGCCCTCGGATTACGCCTATCAGCGACACCTTCGGTCAGAAGGCGGTGCGGAATGCCGGAGAACGCACGAGCAGGCGGTGGCCGCCGCGAAGCAGAGCGCGCCTTCGAAGTCAAGTCCCCTTAATGCATTCCGTGCTAACAACGGCGCTGGTCCATCGTCTATTTCCGTGCAATATTCAAACGGCGTCAATGTCCGACATGACGGATCTGGCTCAAGCGCCTACGATTCAGATGGGACGAACTCAGGTGGAGTGCGGAGCGCACAGATGACCCCAGCGCCCCCGCCTGCTCCGAGCCTTGTTGCACAATGAGTTGCATCTTTTCATCGTTTCTCTCCATTCCTCCGCGGTGTCCTCGCTATCGCTTGGTCGATTGCTAGTGCACGATTGCTATGGTCATGTCCCCGCACGCTGTGGGCGTGTATGCCTCCAGCTATTTATGATCACCGGTTACCGTATTCGTATTGCTCCCGCATCGTATAACACACGCATCGCTACGCAGCAGCTGTTCAGTTCATCGTCCATGGTTGTATATTTATGTTCTCGATTAATGCGGCTCGGGCTCTTTCGCCGCCGCTTTTCGCTTCGCATTTTTAATGGATATTCGTCCAGCTTCCTCGTCTCCCTTTCCTCCCTGCTTTTGTTCTTGTGATGATGTGATGACAATGACAATGACGACTACGATCGTTAGTTCGATTGATCATGATGGATCTTTTGCTGCATTAGTAACAGTACTTCACTTGTTTATATGTATATCGATATGTTCCGCCCGAGACGTTTTATTGCTTCAGTACTGTATCGATTTGTCTGTTACTTTCCTCCCTGTTCATTTAGTATCTCCTTTCTTTGTGCCTGCCCTAATCTGTGTTATCTTCACGACTCCACCAACAATCTATTTTACGTGTAATTTATAGCATGCTCGTTTAACAGTCGCCCCTGGCGAACGGACTTCGGTAGAGGATGGCTTGTCTGTATGTATATCTTATTTGTCGCATATCATTATACTCTTTGGATGATACTTGAAGGGCTTCGAAAAAAAAAATCAGATGCTCAAGGCCAATTTCTGGCAAGTATTTCGGTTAATATTAAGTCGTCGCTCTTGCGCTTCTTTCGTCGGTCTCATCAACACACCGGATCCAAGTCTAGAAGAAAAATAGTATAGTGTAGGATGTGAGAAGCACTACCAAAACATAGTCGCCGCGAGGTGCCTAAAATACTCGCGCCGCGAGAATCCACACGATCGGTGGCGATACCCCGATGGGTGAGGCGGTGCGGCGTTCGGCGTTCTCAACGGATATTGAACTGGAGCGCACAAAATCGAAGTCAAACTAAGGTACGGACTGCAGACGAGTGGATGGAGGTCGGGACATTGTACGACCGATGCGTTCTTCGCACAGCACAGAAGCTTTGCTGCGATATCAATCTACAGGGCCTGGCATGAGTTTGATACGAGAAGTCTATACTGAGTTGAAGAAGTCGCCTGCATGTACTATGAGGCTTTCAAGCAAACGAGAGTTTTTGTTCAATATTCAGTAAGAATTATATTTAGCATTACGGCAGTAGCACTTCACTATCATGATGCTCTTGATGACTATCAGCCTAATCTCGAATCGGATCCGCCGGCACTCTTTAAGCACAGTAAAGTCTTTACGAAGACTGTCAACAAAAGCACAGGCTGGAACGAGAGAATCAGAGAAATCTTACTACTCACCGCCCGGTAAGCAGATCAAATCACAAAAGGCGGTGCAATTTTATCACCCGTCCGCAGCATGGAGCATGGAGGTGATCATTGATGCATCATTCGTGATGACTGGCTGCACAACACGGCATAAGGAGACCGTACTTGAGAATGAAGGAAGCACATGGAAGCTCGACTTGATCTTTTATTATGAATGACTTCGGCGGAATCAATCATGATGACATGACGGTGGGTTCTGATATTTGCACTTATTTACGATGTTCTCGTACCTCATGTTACGTAACTTGTTTCCACAGATTAGATTCCACTTGGCTGACGGCTTCCAGTGCATATCACCTAAACGCGGCAATCAATTTCCCAACTTTACTCCTCCTCCATAAATGCATATGAGGCTTTGAAAACACTTGTAGTAGATAAAGGCAGTCCAATATTATATAGTTACATCAAATTTTTATTATGGCGGAGTGTTTTTCGAGACAAAAATTGAAACATCTTGGCAAAAGTATCTAATAATCTTCCCAAAAAAATATTAGCTAATTAAAATGTCGATCTTCTTTACTTATCAAGCTTCTGGAGGATTTTCCAAACCTCTGGCATGGTATGATGGATATGGATCTTGTATTTCTGAGGGTTAGAACTTGCCACCAGGTGACCTTTTTTGCTTTGCAAAGTGAGATCCTGCGCTCCCTGATGGCATGGCCATGGAAAATGGACTCTGACCAGCTCAGGAAATTTTTTTCTGATTTTCGCGTGAATTTTTTTCCAGAAAAAATTGAAACAGTCTTTGCATTGTTTCAAATTGCAAAAAATTGCGATTTTGGCTACTTTACTGATAGATCCGTGAGCCTCCTTACAAAAAACTTGCATTTGCAAGCTCGGCATAGCCGCCGCGTTTTAGGTGATACGCACCGTAATCAATCCCGCTTGGACAGGCCTTAGACCTACATTTTCACGAATATCGGAAGTGGCTCTCGACAAAACGTTGATTGGCGGAAAACAGTAGATGTGTGAAAGTCCCGACTAGCGGTTTTATAAGATTTTTATATTGCAGTTAGAATGGAAGAGGATAACATTATGAGGTAAGGATATTGGATTATCATACTGCACTTCAATTAGAAAAGATCTTGTGTGCGTGTAAATAAATAAGGGGGGGAGACGGCCCAAAAAGGTGAGAGTCGATTGGAAGCTCAGAACAGCCAAGCAAGGAAAGTTCTGTAGAACCAGCTGCCTTTGCTTTTATCGCCATTCGCTGCCTGCGCTTCAAGGAAAGCGCGTTCCTCCCTATCGATTTCATCCTTCCCAGAGAATAAATCCGCCTCCTCAGGCGGGATACCCGACCTAGGGTGCGTCCATTTGTATCCGAAGATGAGAATCAAGTATAGCGGAATACCGAGGTAACCCGTGATGAAATTCTTATAGTCGAAGTTGCCGTACGACGAGCTGGGCACGAAAACATCGTAGTTCTTGAATATGGCAATGATGACGCAGAAGAAAAGAGCAACGTATGAGCCCCAAGAACCGCCAGGAGCGACATAAGGCATGTCCGCGTCTCTGATCCCTTGTGCCTTCCGCGCACGTCGGAAGTAAATGTGCGTGACGAGAATCGAGATCCACGTGCAGAGACCGAAAATCGTAACCAAGTTTACAAAATATCCAAACACCGTCTTGGAGTCGTCAGAAACGTTCATGAATGCAAGGCAGCCAAACATCGCGGAGAATCCGAGAGCGAATACCGGAACACCACGGCTGTCCGTACGGGTAAAGATTTTCGGCGCACGGCCCTCGCATGCAAGACCGTATAATGTTCGTGATGCAATATAAAGATCTGAATTACTTGCGGAGAAGACGAAGATGAGAATGCATCCGTTAATGATACCAGGGAGCGCGTTGATTCCGGACAGTTTGATAGCGACTACGAAGGGCGATGCAGATGCACTGCTCGATTGCTTTGTCGCGAAAGCGAGCTCCTCGGAGTCGTATGGGACGAGCATGCCAAGAAGGAAGACGGAAAGGACATAGAAGAACAGGATACGGTAGAAAGTAAGGCGGATCGCACGTGGAATCGTACGGCGCGGGTTCTGGGCTTCGCCGACCGTGACACCAACCAATTCCGTACCAAGATAGGCGAAGGTGGCAACAGTCAATACAGACCAGAAAGCGAGGAAACGGCCGGTGGCACCATCTATAGTGAAAGATCGCGTAAGAATGCGACAGAAGCAGCCGATTTATAAGACTGACCTTTGATGTATGTATTAAAAGCACCGGGATCTTTCCAGTACCTGAAGCCCTTGCGGTCACCATCCGGACCACCACCAAGGGCCAAAATGGCACTAAGTAGAATGAGGCCGATGATGATAACGACCTTGAAACTGCTGAGCCAGAATTCGAATTCGCCGAAAAATTTGATGCCGAAATAATTGATGCAGCAAATTACTACCAGGAAAACCGCGATAAATACACCTGGATTGACTTTGTCTCGATCAACCCAATACTGGATGACTAGGGATGCTGCAGTCAGCTGATTCGGGGTGACGATGATGTACTTGAACCAGTAGGTGTAACCAAGGGCAAATCCGAGAGCGGGGTCGCAGAACCTTGTGGCATAGCCAGTGAAACCAGATGGGAGCGGAAGCCATGCAGCCATCTCGCCAAGAGCGCACATGACGAGATAGACGAGTAGTCCAATGAATGCGTACGAGCTAAGAATCAAATAAAATTGAGTGATCAATCCGTGAGCGCCGGATTTAAAAAGACTACTCACATAAGCACGGAACCTGGACCGGCCTTTGCGAGAGCAGAACCACTGAACAAACGACTGTTAATCTGCAAGCACTCGAGAGTAGCAAGACCACTCACGTTCCAATAATAAGACCTGTACCAATAGCACCGCCGATGGCAATCATCGTAATGTGTCGTGATTTGAGTCCACGATGCAGATGACTCTCTTCCTCTGGAAGGACATTAGGAAGATGCGGAACATGGCTTTTCTCGACGGCATTGACAGTGGCCGCCGGTTCGAAACCCTTTGCCTTCTCGAGCGAGCTCTGCGAGCTGGAGTCGCCGCGAGTCCTCTCCACGTCGTTCCAGTTCGACATTGTGTCGAGGAAAAGAAGTACAGAGAAAGAAGAATGGGTGGACGAAGAAGCCTATGCGATTGCGTGAGCTGAATGCTCCCATGATATACTGTCCTGCAGGGACATTTGATAAGAAATTTTATTATGGTATGTAGCATGTGGGGTCGCGTACATATTCGGCCTTGGCAAGATGGGACCTGATTAGTAGTACAAATTACCGATCAGACGCCGATCGTTGTCCCTATAGGGTAATAGCTAGAGTTTCAAGAGTTTCAAGACCAATCTCTCACCATCTAGGGTTTAGCTGCCTTCCTTGTCTTCCTACCTTACTCGGTCCTTTTCATGAACTTTACTCGTTATTCTCGACGTTGACCACACACACAAAACACAAAACACGAGAACGGAGAACAGAGTCAACTTTGTGAGTGACGACATCCCGACATCCGATGGGGAGCAACCTCTTGCTGTGATCCGGCGATAGGCAGATAGGATGAGCAATCTGAATCTCAACAAACTTCCGGAAAGTTAGGCAAACTCAGCCCTCGGGCTACGAAAGATAAGTAATAAAGCATTTCAATAAACCTGGCTTGACCTGCCTTTTTCGTGACCATATCGTGGACCTGAAAGTGGTGCAAGTGGAGAACAACACCGTACCGTCGTGCACAATTCTCCAGCCAAGCCACACCGCATCACCCAGTAATCCGCGCTGCTTCCCTGGATGCGTTCTGCCCATCGGTTCCTGTCGCACTCTCGTTCCCATCATTTTCTGCCCTCGTGTTAGCTCTATAGAGCACCTTTTGCTATACTTCTCAACGCTTAGCGTGCTTTTCGATCTCGAGTCGTTTCACTTGCCACACTATTCAGCCCAATCTGTTCGTTTCCATGAGGACGAAGCTGCTTCACTGATGGCCTCGCAATGAAAAATTGTCATGCGCCAGATTCGCCCGGATCACGGGAGCGGTGAACCTGATGAAACTCACGAGTGCCTCCGAGACGAGTCGAGTGCGGGACAAGCAAGTCTATTGATTGACAAATCGAATTTCACGCATCTTTGAACATGTGGCTAAAAACGATAACGAAAAATCAGCCTTGGCGAGGTACGTCTTATACTAGCAGTAGCAATCTTGTAAAGCATAACGATAACTGACAAAATCTACAGTCCAAAGTCCAACTTTACGATCTGTCGCATGACTTCGTCTGACAGAACATAAAACAGTATTACCGACTCCATTGCGTTCTTCAACACTCCCCAAGCTCCGGGTAAGCTGGAGGTGCCGTCTGACGGTCATCACCATCACTTGGCACGAGGGTCGCCAAAGTAGTATTCCTAGCGGCCGCTTCTTCCTGTTGTCGGCGCACTATCTCTGCCATCCTTGATCGCATATTGTCCATCTCCTGCATCAACAAAGATATTTCTTGGATGAACGAGCCTGAAATCGTAAACTCTCTGTCTGAGGATGATAAGAAGTGTCCTGCACTTGGGTCCTGGAGTGACTCTTGGGGCTCTGGTAGCGGCTGATTTGTCGACTGCCTTCGTACCTGACGCATTAGGCTGGCTTTCTGGGTACGGTACTCTGACGCGATTGATGATGAGTTCGCGTTCACAGCCGCCGACGGTGTTTGACTTCCCATATCTATTGGTTCTGGCTCATTCACGGGTCGCATGCTCTGAAAATAACGGTCAAAACTGGGTTGTTGGAAGCATGTTCGCATAACCTGCACTCACCCTGTCATGATTCCTGAGCCTGTCTTCAGGCGTTGTTCCTCTATCAAGCTCACTTAGATGGGCGTTGCTTGCAGTCTCTCTGCCTTCCTCTGTGGCTTCAGTTCCAGTCCCATCTCTTTCTCTCAGCTTCCGTCGGCGTTGAGTGCAAGCCAAGGCACGCAGCCATCTTCGGCGAAAGCATTGTGAGTGTTATGGTAATCAAGGCTGCTAGTGCCCCGGCAACTCCGCTTACGATGGTAGCTACGCTATTCCTGGATCCCGAAAACTGTTACGTCGCAGCAGTGGTTGTTGGCGAGCTCGTGGAAACGGAAGCAGCAGTAGCGGTGACGTGGACGGTACTTCCAACGCCATCGGTGATGGTACCTCCAACGCTAGCCCTATGTCGAGTGAATTGCTAGGATGAGGTCGGGGGAGTGGTCGGGGGAGTGGTTGAAAAATCCGTAGGAGAACTCGAAATACCGGATGCTATCCCGATGGGAGGTTATTGAGTACTGGTGATAGGTTGTGATACAGCAGGCGAACTGGGAAATACGAATATTATCCCTTCCGGTGACTCAGACATATCTCGTTATTGAAAGCAGCGCGTAGTACAACAGTTCAGATTGTCATACAAAGAATGGGGAATGGTTATGAGTACCAAGGAGCTGTGATGTATTACATATACACTTTACAGCTGGGAACTACTCCTCATACTATCAGATTTATGCCCGTCAGGTTACAATCATTCAATCACTGAGTTGCATTGATGATAAAGATATATATCCTCAGCCGTCTCCGATTCTCGGGATAGCGTCATGAACTTTGAGTTATAAACTCACAAAACTTCTTCGAGCACTAGCAAAGACTACAGCATTAAAAAAAGAACTAACATCGCACCGAAAAGATTTGTCTGAAATCAGATGTGTGCATAATAAATATGTACCCACATCACAACCGAATTCCAAATGAATTACGTTGATTACATCCCGACTACATGAAGACCGTATAAAATTTTATTTAATGTAATTTCAGGCAGAATTTTGCGATATCGACCGTAATATCTGGGTCGGTTTATTTGACTTGGAGCTAAAAAATCAGAAAAGATGCTGGTTTAAATAGACAGACACCTTTTCTAGGCAAGGCAGCTCAGGGTCTTAGCAACCTTGATACATTAATAGATCTCCGCGTCTTGACTTGCATGGTTATAAATTTATCCCTTACCAGATAATCTTTGAAGTTCGGAAGACCTTGCTATGAAGAGAAGTACTATGTAGTGACTATGTAATCAGAAATTTGAGTAGCTCGTTCTATTACTTCGTTGTAAACCGAGTAATTACATTCATACCATTATGCAATACAGGATTGACTGTGCAGTGCCGAAACCATCGCGAATAAACGACCACCTACAAGTCAAGATGGACCAATTTCATCAGATTACCATTAGATACTTCGAGTCAGCTCGTTTTTCGCCATAAGATGCTGTGCTGTGATGAATCCGGCTATGCGTCAAGAGCCGAATTGCCGAAAACGGCACACTAAACCCGCAACGAGTCTCAAATTCCTCGGTCACAACAGCTTGTCCTCTATAAACCGTCGTCGGCCTCCCGCAGACAACGAAACCAGGGATAAAAGGCGTACGAGAAGAGCTGTTGTGTAACCCATCTTCATCGTCGACAGATTTTTCTGGGAGTCATGGCCCTTCCTTTGCTCATCAACAGCGCCGACTGTGGACCAGTCAATCCGTTGCAAGGACTCACGAAACGGTTTGATCACGATAGAGGCATTCAGCAGGTACGCAACTCTCTGTTTCTTGATGTATCGGTCGTTGATAGATTAGCGGTTAATTCAGGATCAGTTTGTAACGGGACGAGCAGGTTCTTCGCGAGAGGTGGGTGCTTGTGATGTTGGAGACCCTTGAAAGCTCTGAAGCGTAAACATTCATAGGTATTTCGCACAGCTCAGAATGTTAATCCAATACTTGGGCAAGAAGCTGCGCGATTCTTTTCCGGCGAAGGCTTGCACAGGGGGCTGGCTTCTCCAGCACCAAACGCATTCGATGTGTCCCCCTTGTATAGATCTCTCCCTGTGGCGCATTCGCATCCGACTCAAGGTACTTCAGTGCCTTTCCAGCTTCAAGCGCCACAAAGCTTGCAGCAGGCGAATCGTACCGCTTGGGCATCTGATTTTCTTCAGCAGACGCGGGCGAAGAGCACTGACGTTGTCATAAGCAGGAAGACTACACCGACTTCGCAAGTGGAAGCGGCAAATAGGCAAACGGTAATGAGTCCCGGACCTTCAAGTGAGCTTGAAGTTCGCCTGCCTGAGGTTATTCCCTGACATTCTCTGTACCAGATCTCGGTGTGCAATGGACTCCACCAAGAAACATGATGTCTCGTCCTCAATTCATCCCTCAACCTCTTAATGCTCAGTCTCAACTTATTGCGAGCTCGTCGGCGGCTCAATTAGAGGAACACTTCCAGTTTCTTGAGGAACTTAATTCTGTACAGTCGGATACCTCAATTTTCATCGAACATTCAAAACAGGATCCTGCACATGTAAAGAGGGAAACTGACGACCTCGCTCGTACGGCAGCTCTGCTAGTCGAAACCGTCAAGGACGAACAGAACCCGAAATTTAAGAACTCCCAGTTCATGCGTCTGATGCGCGATTTACGGGACGGCGATGTCGTTGTAGATGGGAACGAAATGGTCGAAAGAAGCGTAGTGACAAGCGACGGTGCTACGGATGTGAAAGGAAAGGGGAAAGAAAGAGCAGCTGGTAAGCTTGCGTCCTCCATCCGTGTCGGGAAACTAATTTAATCTGTATTCGAAAAATACCAGGGTCTATCGTCATCGACCCTAGTATGTCTACTCAGCGCAGCATCGGTGCTGCCCACGCTCAAAATGCATTGCGGTCCGGAGAGGTCGCTGATGTAGGTGGTCCACGTGAAGAAGACCCTAATGAAGCATATTTTCAGAAGGAGAACGAGGAGTACATTGATTACTGGAATCATGTCTCCTCGCAGTCTGCTATACAGCGACAGAATGGCACGAGCCAGTCATTCGGACCTCAGAACGAATGGGGTGCCCTTCAAGAGAGCTGGGACTCATTTGAAGCTACGACTTGGGGTATCAAACCTGCTGCGCAGTATCAGTTCCAGCCTCACAATCCGTATCTCAATGAAGAGGAAATTCAACAGACAAGACACCATGCGATGCATTTACAACGATCGCTTTATGAGGTTCGTTTTCAATATTTTATGGCACTCTGTCCATCTGAATGAGTTATATCTGTAGAGCGTTTTGGAACTGGAAGCTGAAGTACAACATGACCCGACTAACGCGCGGGCATGGTACGACCTCGGTGTGAAACAGCAAGAAAACGAACGTGAGCCTAAAGCAATCGCCGCACTCAACCGAGCATTAGAGCTTGATCCAAGCCACCTACCATCATGGCTCGCCTTAGCAATCTCTTATACAAATGAAGGAGATCGATCCGCGGCGGATGGAGCTATCCAACAATGGGTTTCCCGAAATCAACGCTACGAGCCTGTTGTAACTGACTTCTTCCGACGCGTTGACCGGTTGAATGGCGGTACATTGGACAGTCTCACCCAGGCCCGCAAACATGACGAACTCATACACTGCTTAATGGCCACGGCGAGGCACGGAAACGAGAAGGGGGAAATTGACGCAGATGTTCAAATTGCACTCGCGGTATTATTGAACACGAGCGAGGATTATTTGAAGGCGCAAGACTGCTTCAAGGCAGCACTGTCTGTCCGACCGGACGTAGGTTTACTGAGTCATTCATCACGGAATCAATGGTTAAATTGATTTGTTTAGGATTGGCAGCTCTATAACCGCGTGGGAGCAACGCTTGCGAACAGTGGTCTTTCCGAGGAGGCCTTCCAATACTATTACCGCGCTCTTGAGCTAAACCCCGCATACATCCGCGCGCGTTTCAATCTAGGGATCTCCTGTATGAACATGAGGGTTTGTCTTCACATCATTCTATTTCACACCCATTCCGACCTGACTCTTTTCTCCGCGGTATTTCAGAGATACGGGGAAGCCGCGCAATACGTGCTTGATGCGCTAATCATGCAGGACAGCGATGGTTCCGTCCATGCACAGGATGACAAGCGCGGAATCACTTCTTCCACGCTTTGGGATAGCTTGCGAACATCATCCATTCATCTTCAGCGCCTTGATCTGGCGGAACTTTGTGATCGGAGAGATCTAGAAGGTTAGACAATCTGCAGTTTTTCTTTGTGATTTGATGTTCTAATGGTCGCATAGGCTTTCGTCGGGAATTCCACGTTTGAGTGCGGACCCTAACCATCCGATTTTCATTTCTGATGTAGTTTGTGTCGAAATGTTATCTCTTTTTTTTACGTTATGGATACTCGATATATATTTACTTCAAAGATAAAGCTGCGAGGACAATAATTTTAAAATCGTACAGACGGCAAAGCAGTTTGTGTACGACTTGACCGATGATTATCATAGACCACCAACACCCACATCAAAATCATGAATATCATCATAGCAAGCACCCTATTTCCATCAATCAATCGACCATGCTCATGGATCATTTGGGGAATCGACTTACAGAGGTTGCATACTCGTCACGCCAAACCGATCCGCCAATGTACCAGTGACGAACGGCACTAACGCTCCACCAAGTGTACCTGCACCAACGACAGAACCAATACCGCCGGATAATAGGCGAGGAGGGAAAAAGCTCCCGCATTGATTCATGAGAATCGGAAACATAGGACCCATGAGCAGCCCAACGAAGGAAACTAGGATTGCACTCGCGATGAAATGAGGTACGGCCCAGATGACAGCCTCAAGCCTAAGAAGTAGCGCGACAGGTCAGATTTAGCAAAACAAAATACAGCTACTTACGCAATTGCCAGTATACCATAAAGGATCGTAACGCGCTGTTCCCCGACCTTTAACGGCAATACTTAAACTGGCCCGAAGCGAGAGAAAAAGGATTGAAAATACCTTCTTATTGACCCAAAGCAAGAGAACTCGTCCAAGAGCCAGTCCTGTCGAAGTCCTTCGGAAACGAAGGTGTTAAATTGAGACCAGAGAAGCGCACCTCCGAAAAATCCTGAAGAGACGTATCCGGCAGATGAATCAGCACCCGTCCGATCGATCAAATAGGTCACAGTCCAGCCTATGGATAAAAATCAGGTTAAAAGCAATGAGATAGATCAAATACGAAGCAATTTACCTCCGAGGGTGATTTCGACGCCGATATAAGCAAATGCGAACAAAGAACAGAAGTACAGAGCTCGGATCCCGGAGAGTTGTCGATAAACATTTCGTTTATCCTCGGTAATGATGCGACGAGGTAGAGGTACACCAGAGGACGCGTACAGTTCTCAAGCAATTGTATCGTCAGCTTCAGCGTAAATCCCGAATCGGAATGCCACGAACCGTTGATCGTCTTCAGTCGAAAAGCACATAAGATAAATATAACTACGGAAATGTTTAAACCAAGCGAGGTTAGATAATAAAAGTTCCAGAGTCTTGTTGTAGCAAACCGCGTTGCGACAAATGGCGAAACCAAAGCTCCAACGCCTTTACTCAATTTCAGTACTTCTGCCATGAAGAAAATATGTATGCGTACCGTAAGCGGTTTGCAATATTCCCATCTTTGACGGATCGTTCAAGCCCACGACAAAAGCATTGACTTGGGAATTTTCCATCATCCTCGCAAATCCGTACAGAGTGTAGGCAAGAATCGTGACAGGAAAAGGGAATGCAGGAACGAGAATTGAATATCCAATGATTTGCCCGGCTGCACCTATTGCGATGGTCTGAACGAAATGAGTGTGCGTTACAGACACAATGAAAATGGTCAGACCTTTCCGAAGTCAAGGCGATGTACAACGTAAACGTTCGTTATGGCTCCAAGGATATATCCCTTTTTTCCACCATAAAATAAGTCTTTATGGTATTCCAAATGTTCTCGACCTGTAGGTGGTGCTCACTATGCATAGGAAGAAAAATATCAAAGAGACAATCGAATATTTGACCTGGACGAAAGGTTTTTAGTAGACATCGGTTTCAGCCAAAAAAAACTCTTTACTCCATAAAACCCTTGGATACTAGGTAATAGTGGACCGAGAGATGCGTCACTCCATCCTTCAAATATGAACGTCCAGCATAAGACAAGGAATTGAACGAGTCTCTTGCGTTTCAACAGTTTCTCATGCCCGACTTTACAAGAAGGGATGCTGTCTTTGTCATCCACAGCAGAGTCGGGGGTCGGCACAACATTCCGGCGTTCAACGTCGACCTCCGTTGAAAGTTTGTGTTCTGCTCCCGTTGCAGAATTATTTCCAGAGTCATTGAAAGCAAGTTGTGGTAATGCGGTAGAGAATCGAGAACTAGTTTGATCCGTTCCCGCTGAAGACAGTGTCGGTCTGCTATCCGACATTGTCGTGAGTGTGAGTAAGTGAGGATGAACAAAACATAATATGCCTTTAGTGCCCGTGAAATTATGGATTGAAGAGAAGTTTAAGTTTGAGTTCTTCCGAGGAACGTCCGCAGACGGCGGCTTCGGATAAATGTCCTCGTCTTCATTAAATCACGTGCGTGCCGAATAAAGTAAGCTCGAGGAGCAGTGAGAGAGACGCGACGCGTTGACCAAAGGCCACCATATGCGTATCGAGTCTTAACAGTGAACACCTGAAGAGGCTCACTCCAGCATTACGTCTATGGCTGCACATTAGTCTGAGTTGCTCATGAATTTTGAGCACTGACGAATATGGACCGTCCTTCGCACATGTCTATTATCCTCGACCTCTCTCCAACCGAATGGCATCTCTCTTCTTTGCCTAAGAATCCTTACCCGCTAACTTTCAAGTCATTCTTGTCTCAAACGCTCGCCTTTCTCAATTCGCACTTGGCTCTCAAACACGAGAATACACTTGCTGTGTACGGCGCGTTTCCTGGGAAGAGGTATGCTCTTCTCTACTTTTCGTGATAAGAACGCTGATGTTTGATATTTGAACTCCCCTCTCCTGACTCGGATAGTGTGCTCTTATACTCCTCAACGGACCACAAAACAGATGCAGCAGATGATAGTCTTGCGGATCCAAACACATACCTTCCATTCAAGATTGTTGACACGGTCGTTACCAAAAGGATAGGAGAAGAACTTGATGCCATGTCAGATCAAGAGGAGGAAGGTGAGCTTGTTCTCGCTTCCAGATGAACAATGCAAAGTCCATGTGCTGATTGAATGCATGAAGCACCATGTCAACTTGTTGGAGCGTTAACAAAATCCCTGTGTCGTGAGCATTTTTTCATACTTCTGTCTTACTTTGATGACTCTGATTGCTTTTCTTCAGATATAAATCGTCTTGTAAACCCGGCAACGACAAATGTTACCACAGACGTTCCTCCCACACCGCCCGAGCCAAGAATAGTCATCCTTTCCGTCTCTCCAGATCTCTCAACTTCCTACATTCCGCTCATGAACAGTATATTCTCTGCACAGAAGCTTGTTAGTGGGAATTCTTCATTCTCGGCCCGGCATAGCTTGATTCTGCCTTGACAGAAAGTCGCGATTGATGTATGCAAAATATACGGTCCTGATGCGGTGTTTCTGCAACAAGCTGCGCATTTAACAGGAGGATCTTATATCTATCTCGAGAGACGAGATGCTTTCCTGCAACATCTTTTGGTGCGAGGTCATTTCTCTGACTTTACGAGGATCTTTTTTGAGGCGGCGGCTTTTCTTTAGATGACATTCTTACCCACACCGTCCATGCGCAAACTAATCGCCGTCCCTACGCAAGATAGAATCGACTTCCGTGCTGCATGTTTTTGTCACAAAACAATCGTCGATATTGGCTTTGTGTGTTCTGTTTGTCTATCAAGTACGTTTGTCTTCAGAAGCTCGTTTTCTAACAAGCACTGATTTATTACTGCATCAGTCTTCTGCCATCCCGTTCCGGTCTGCTCAACTTGTCGGTACGTCCTGATTTCTTTTCTCCTATCTCGGTCGTTCCGATATATGTCTGTGATGATGCATCCCTGAGTCCCAATGACATTGGCCGCCGTAAACACCCGAGCCACCTCATACACATTTTACTCGCTATTTTTTATCATATTTCCAATCATCGTCCTCCGTTACCATCCGCTCCTCCGCTTCCCCGCGGATGCATTGCAATCTTTCCCCGCAAATCTTATTTTCGTTCCTTTTCCTCAAATTTATCTCGCCAATCTGTCAAAAACCAAGTACTCCAATCTGGTGCTAAAATCATCGATCTGTAGGACAAAGTTCCCGATAAAGAGTCTCCAGCGACTGAATGCATCGCGGCCGTCGGGTATCGGTACGACGCCGCCGCCCCGTGGTGGAACGCAGTCGGGTGCACGGACGCCCGCACTAGGGAGCATTGGAGGAGGAGGCGGTGGTGCTGGTACTCCAGGACCTGCAGCGACTGGCGCGCGACCGCTGGCGTCGACGGCGAGTGTGACGATGGGCGTTGGGTCGATGAACCTCGGTCCTCCAGCTCCAGGCCAGAATAATATTCGTGCGAATGGGACGAGTGTCACGCCTCCTGCGCCCGTGAATGGAGCGGGGACTGGTCCGAGAGCCGGGTAGGAGAGGACCCCCGACAATCTCGATAAATGTATGAGTCCGTGAGCCACCCTTTTTGTCCGGATTTTTTTGCCCGAAATGACCATTTTGTGTCCGGATCGTACCAGGCATAGGGTTCCGAGCCCAAAAAAGTCCGGATTTCGGGATCAGGCCTCCCAGACCTTTCAAAACCTCCGGATAGGCCTCAGACATGCAAGAAATATACATTATTACCATAGTACAATTAGTTCTTAGATAGAGCGAAAATAAAAATGAGAATAAGAGAAAAAGTGCTGGATACGAGATGAGGGAAGGAGATCGGCGCTCAATGAAAGAGAAATATCATGAAAAGAGGCAATAAACAAGAGCAAGTCTGCGGAATAAGGAACACAAATGTAAGATAGAAGATAGAGTGTGTACAGTAAAATACAACTAAAACTACAGAAAAGAATCATCTATTTTCATTTTGAAGCTTTCATTACATTGTCGAAAATCTTCGAAAACTTTTGAATATCAGACCAGACGGCAAATGAGGTTCTAGACAACTCGACGACCTTCTTGTCCTTCCTGGAGGTTGCTTTGTCTGGGAGAACATAAAGAAGTTCATAGGAAGTAATGTGCGCAAAAAATTTCGTGGCAAGAAGCCCTGTGCAGTTCGTGTTCGCTCTGAAAATCGGACCGCGAACCTGTTCATATGCCTGACAGGCAATGTAGGATGTTTCTGTCACCTGGCCAGCTCGTGGAATCCAACCGTGCATTCCATGAATACCACCACTCCGCGAATATAAAGAGAGCACTAAAAATACGATTCAGTAAGGATGTCATATTTGTCAACTTAACTTACCTTGAGCAAGAAGGAGACGATGTCGAGTGTAGATAATAGCATACATGTCTTCTTGCAGTGGATATGTATGTGTATACCAGCAGTCGACAACCATTGAGAGACAGTAGCAGGGATAGTAACTTTCGAATAGATTTCGCATCGCTTGGAAAGAATCTACAAAGCATAAGAGAATATCAGGCTTAAGGCATCGAAAAGAACAGTATTGAGCGACTCACCTCTAATGCTCTTGTCTTCGCTGTAGCTGCTGCATTCGCAGAATTCCCCGATGATTCGTTCTCAATCCATCTGGAACGACGTTCTAGGCCAGTTCCCTTACCAACATCTTGCTGTAGCTTTAGGACTTCGTTCATTCGTCTGACAAGGTCGTGACGAGCTCTCAAGGTATCCATGATTGATTGTTGTTCTGAGTCCATTGTTGGATCGACACTGGAAGGCTCCTGGGCCAATGTCTCGACATGTTTTGCATTTGCAGCTGCTGGTCTCGCGGCCTTCTTCTCTAGGCTCGTTTCATGTGCTTCTCGTAATGAGACGAGCGTCTCTGTCGTAAGTTGTATCTGCACGTCCATACTCGAGAGCCGAGGGATTTCTCCACCACCAAACGGCTCCCTCGCTGCAGGAAGGCTATCTGCAAGAGTCCTCCCCACCTCACGAGCATACTCTTCAACCCAGGAGTCGTATTCTTCTTGATTTGGTTCGTATTTCTCATCACTAGAGACAAAATAAAATCAATGTGATCCCGAAGTTATACATCAAAACAGACTTACATTTGAAGCTCCATGTCGAAATCTAAGAATAATTTTGCACAGGATAAGTTGAGCATCGTATCATCGACTTGTTCAAGTCGAAGTGGTCCATTTTCAGCTTCATATTGCTCTTTCTCAAACATGCGTTCCAGAGCAGCGCATTCGTTCTCGAGAATAGAAGCCGCAGAGTTAGTGAGCTGAGGTTGTTGGGACGTAGACTGTGAGATCTGCTGCGATGTTTCAGGTGCCCAGAACGACAGGGATGGGAGCGCATCGCGGCTTTCGTCATCGGAATCACCTCCGTTGCCTTGTACCGCTTGATAGATGTCCTCGGGGAAGACCTCAAGTTGCATCCATAACTCCTCCGCATCATCGTATGCCAGCTTTGTGATCGTAACGAGTTCCCCATCAGAAGGGAAATCCGCTAGGTTTTGCAATGATATTCCCCAAATATCCATCCAAGTATGGATATAGCCTTGGGCGCGCCCCTTTGCATCATTTGAGCTAGTCGTCGTGCGTCCCACAGCGTACCGTAGCATAGAATGAACCTTAGGCATCAAATGCAGAAAATTCGCAAAATTGAAATCCTTGATCTCTTTCCTGCATTCGGCGAAAATATGTTCGCATGGTTCGCTCGAGTGAAGCCATGTCAATAAAGGAATCCGTGGGCCGGAAATATAATCCCTGTAAATGAAAAACAACTCGAAAAAAGATTCTATTACCATTTTATTGATATCCAATGCTTCCCGGGACAGGCACGCTCGACTTTGGGTGTATCCTGCTTTTTGAAGGAAGTTCGTCCAGATTCCAGTGAAGTAGAACGCTCGTAAGACCATTCGAAAACGATCAATAAACTTGAGATCCCTGCTCTGAAAAGCATCGTACAGTTCGCCATAAACAAAGACATAAATGGCCGTTCCAAAATACTGTTTTCCGTGGCGAACTAGCCAAGCAAGTGATCGCGAACAAAAAACTCGCGCTGCAGCGCGATCGTCTTGTTTGTCAGGCTTTTCCACATCCCGATGATACAAAGGTGCATCGGGATGGAATGCCATGTCTCGTAGATGCTTGTAAAGAACGGGAAAATCGCCCATTACCATTGTTTTGGCCCCAGAAAGAATGTTATTCCTGCCGGTTTTCCGTGCGTGCAAAGAATCTTGAATCAAAGCGATCGGTTTTCCATTGAAGAGAGGAATATTGATGATAATGTCATTTGCATTCGGCGAAGGAGCTTTGATGCATCTTCTGTCCATTCCATGTGCTTCTGCGCGTAGTTTCTTTTGAGTACTTCTCTCCTTCTCCGTGCCGTCACAAGAGTACGAAACAGGCCATATGCCTTCGTTATGAAGCCCCTCGACAATCTCCATCGTGTATTCCAGAAGCGTGTCCGAACTCACGCTGTCCGAAATAGCCATTGCGGCGAGGACAATTGGTGGTATTTTTGGGAACGGCACCTGAACCGCCCAAACTCGAACCTATGTAATTAGATGTATTCAGATGTAAATCATAAAAAAGGAGTGAAATGAACATGCCTTGGTTGCTTTCTCCAGCTGCGCCCTTTCTAGTTCGGCACGTAGGTCCTCTGGATCCTTCACGAGATACGGTTTGCCAGTACCACCTACGATGGACCATTGGCCACTTTCTCGATCTAAAAATGGGCGGAATGTCGAAAGAAGCTTCGTATCATCCGCGCTGAGAGCCACGATGTTCTCTGGGACATTAAGAGCCTTCACGAACTTTGCAGTAAGTTCGAACGAGCGTTTAGAGATGCCACCAATGAATTGAGGCTCTTTTGCGTGCAATCTCCTGGTTGAAGAAGGCAAGATTCAAATGAACAACTGTAGATTAGGGTAAAATACAGATGAACAAGCGTTTGATAACTTACCTGATACTCCGATCGGTTCTCACTGGGAAATGGTCACTGAGGAGACGATATGCGCGTGGTGCCGCAAGATGGACTGTCATGATAAACTCATCGAATGCAGGGGGGTACCGAAAGTTAGTTAGCTCCTTCCCTTGTGCTTTGCGTTCCATGCGCTTCAAAACGACTTCGACAAGACCAGTGAAGACGACATGATCCTTCAATTCACCTCTTGCTACGGCGAGCGCATACCGTATGGCCAGCCGAGAATCAGAATTCTGCAAAAATGTCAGTTCTGCATGAAAATAAGCGCATTTACATTGCTCACCTCTGCATTCAACAGCTCTTGAACACCTTTGATTCTCGTGAACTTGACCCCCAGTTCCTGATGCTGGTAAGTTTTGTTAGTATACTTCATGTTTGCTGTATCCGGCTCGGGTATTCTGATCGCGTTTCGAAATCCCCTAGCTTTATAAAGATTCTTGCAGGCCGAGCAGGCGATGTTTTGATCAAGATTGTAAGTCTCGGGAACCTCCACTGTTTTCTTGCACGACGTAGAGAATACGGCACCGAGTTGGTGCCGTGCAAACCATAACCAACCGCCTTCGTTCAGGCGGTCTACCTCAAGCTTCTGTTTCTTCGTCAAGTCTCTATACTGCCGGCCAAATTTCTCCTTCGCGAGTTTGGTCTTTGACTTCCCACCTCCTCCAAGAGCCGACGGTCTCAATAGGTAAGTTTTGATTCTATCATCCCGAGAGGCAAGGAGTCCAGGACAAGAACGAGTTATCTTACCGGGGAGCTTGCTGGGCAATCCCTTAGCTGAGCCACATGATTTCGAGTCCACAGTAGACCTGCTGGCCGCTCTGTCATCCAACCTAGAGGATTTCGAGTCCACAGGAGGCTTGTTGGGCAATCTCTTGCCTAACGCAGATGACTCCGAGGAAGCGTGTATGAAGGTATGGAGGTTCGAAGGTACTTTGCAACGCGAGAGGTGTTTGAAGAAAGACCCTGGAGCATACAAGGACTTCATGATGTACCATCGCCGACAGGTAGAGTGCCAAACTCCCCATATCGTCTCGTCGAACTTAGCAAAGGGGTCTCGAGTAAGAACTTCATCCTTGAAGCTATTGTAACGTTGTTTATTGACGTTTTGGTTTCCAGAAAGTCGCGCGGCACGCAACTTTTGAGCATGTCGCGCTGAACGACTGATTCCCGTGATCCCGTGAGTTGCTTCCAAATCTGAACATCGTGTGTACCGGCTACTCTGTCTTTCGTCTTCACCACTACTGCTTGTTATGGACTCGTCAAGATCTTCACTTCCACTGTCAGCCGTGTCGTCAAAATCTGGTCCCACGTTCTTGCGAAATCGTGCCCCGTTCTTGGCAGCTCCTTTGGCTCTAATTTGGTTATCTGCGGTTTCCTGCCTCGGCCTGAGAAATAAGTCCATCGGCCCAGTCTGAGTGGTCTTGGACTTCTTTCTTGTGCTGATATCTGTCCTCTCGTTTGCTACGCGCTTCAATGTTGCTTGATCTTCCCTTCCCAGCCTGCCACTGTCTGACTCCTCGGGGCCCTGTAATCCACTTGTTGCATTAAGCAACATTTTCGAATATGAGTTGTTTTCCAATTCTTTGGTAATGCTCATGGGCGAAGATGTTCGGCTGCATGTAACGGAAGTAGGTGGTTCCGAGATGTCGTTGCTCCCAACGTCAAAAACCTCGCTTTCATCTTCGGTATCTGGAATCCGAAGCAACATTTTCGAATATGAGTTGTTTTCCAATTCTTTGGTAATGCTCATGGGCGAAGATGTTCGGCTGCATGTAACGGAAGTAGGTGGTTCCGAGATGTCGTTGCTCCTAACATCAAAAACCTTGCATTCATCTTCGGTATCTGGAATCCGTTCCATCTTGTCTCGTTCGCATTGTTCTGACTCTGCTGGTTCGATTTGCAGCATTGTGCTCTCAGGCGGACTCGCAACCGGGACTCGTTGTACTTCGAGTATCTCAATTTCTCCAGCACTGTCATCGGCTACTTGCTTCTGCCGATACTTGTCCCGCTAAAAGAAAGGTAAGTACTTTCTGTTCTGGATGCTCTTTAGTACTCACCCGTTGGTTATGGTGTAGAATAATTGCATTGACGGCTTCGACACGAAGCCGTCTCCTATTTTTCAGGTTCCATACTTCGTCTCCGAAAACGGCATGTGCAATAGTGTTGCACGAAATTGTCCCACACGAAAAACTATCACCGTACTGACATCCATGGGGCAAACTGTTGCCTAGGTATGTGCAATTCACCGGTTCACTGTACAGTGATCTCATCCACCACAGAACTCTTGCTGTAATAGGTTCGACACATATTTCGCCGACTCCAAGTGAGTCCCCTGTTTCATTTCGTCAAAAATACACCTGGCATTCTATTAAGTGATTGAGTGGAATGTAACTTACCATGGCTCAATGTCCGATCGCTATAGTTCAGTACCCAAGGAACAAAGTGATTGTGGTTCACAAGCGATATGAAGTACAGTAAGTTTTTCCTTCCGCTCGAAAAATCATCCTTGTATCGCTCGAGAAGTCGTACGGTGAGTCGTTTCTCCTTAAATCGCGCATCGTACATATTGCTGATATGCTGATAGAAGATACAAGGCGCGATTATAATGGTGGAGTGCTGAGTCGAGTCGCGAAGTCGCTCGGTAAGTACCTGGAGTGTCAAATCAATTTGATTGTCTGACATCCATTCATCGCTCAACATTCGGAGCAGGTTGATCGTAGGCACACTGGTCCCCGCGGCACGTATATGTGTATCCCACTCGAGCGTGTGCATCAAATTATGCATAAGGTATGTTGCATCTATCATTCCTTCCGTGCGATCCTCCCAGCGTGCGATCCATTCTTCGGCGTTTCTCCACGCCATTCGAGTCTTGTTTGCCCGGTCAAGCTCGCGGTATACTCCAAGTGCAGTAAGTTGATATCGTTTTTCTCCGTTGGCCCAGTCCTTCACTGACCTCGTATCGTCTTTCATTCGATTTTCCACCATTTCATTCAGAAGATTCCCCGGGGGCAGTACACATCGTCGAAACAACTCCTCCAGCCCAGTATTCGGTTCTTCCTTGCTCAGAAGCCTCCTCCAGCTGCCTGTGACCTCCGATTCGCCTTGGGTAACAAACGATACGCGTGGTAGCATAGCTTTGACGGACAGGTTCGAAGGTATTTCGTGCTCTTTGAATTCTTTCGGTATGTTGGTTGCTGACTTGGACTGTTGTATTTCGACAGGTATAGTTCCAAAAAACATCTTTATGGGCTCCTCGCAAGCCATTTCGCGTATTCTGGGTGGATAAGACGGCTGTCGAGTGGGTGTATGCAACTGGAGAAATAGGTTTCGGATGTGTGGTTCGGTTTGTATGGTTCGTTTCAAACTCGAAATAGTTAGCTAATATTGATAACCCTTATCAGCCATTACATCTTGTAATAAAATACATCTTGTATTGATCCGTAGCTACTGTCTTGTGAGTAACTACAAGATCTGAGTCAAGATACTTCGCTTTTGTGAGTATATTGTTCACACGCTCCACATGACTTTATTATCACATGACCGCACTCGCTCATGCCGGGACTCAGGCCTCCTCTCCCACATGACCTCTGTACCCGGATATTGTCTCAGGCGTTTTGCTCATTTTTGGCCGAAAGTATCCGGAAAAAATCAGGCATAGGGGTCAAAATTGGCTCATTTTGTTCCGGATCGGACTCATACATTTATCGAGATTGTCGGGGGTCCTGGTAGGAGAGGCAGATGAAAGCCTTTGCCTGCGAGAAATGGAATGTTGTGGATACGATACACTCTTACTCTAATCTGGTCTGGCCCAGTCTCGGCTCGGTATCAATTTCATCAACTCCACGACGGAGGAACTCGGAACAGCCCGCCATGGGATGCGGGGGGGAAGAACGAATCGCGAGTCGCGATGCGACGGAACGAGATGGCGTTCGGAAGAGCCAGTAGAATTCGTCCGTTAGACTTTCCATAGTGATTGTTCCCGTTCCCCGGAAGCACAGCCAATGGGTGGCGCTAGTGGTCGTTCGTTGCCCTGGGTCATTGAATGTAGATCCCTGTTTAATCTGTGTTCCGTCACTCCGAAGTGTGGCTTCCGGACTTCCGTTCTTCTGAATAGTAAATTATAGCGCCTACTTCTCCGTCCTCCGATCCCGTTGTCATTCGCCATATTTGGCAAGTCCCAGGCGGAGTGTTAATGCTCACACCTTAAACATGTTTGTACTGTAGTCCGATGATGATGATTTATTTCGTGCACACGACTGTGCGATGTATGCCCCACGGATCGTTCCAGACCTCGGCTGAGCTCACATTCGCACGTGATTGCATGATGTGCTCGACTTCTGCTGCTTGGTTGTGCCCGACTTCGAGGGCGATGAGTCCGCCTGGTCTGACGAGATTGTGTCGTCGGATGAGGTCAGCGATGCTATGGTAAAACGTGAGGCCGCCTGTTTCTATTTCAAGTTCCGGTGGATGCGAGGGGTCGCCAAGAAGTGCACGCGGATCTTCAAAGTCCCTGACCGAGGACGAGAGAAGGTTGTACTCGTGCAATGGGATGTAAGGAGGGTTGCAAGTCAGCACGTCGACAGCTGACCAGCCTGATTCGTTAAGAAGCATTCTCGGGAATTTGTCGTCCAGGATATCTGCCTGGAGGAACGAAATACAAGCGTTTTCCTCGTTTAGCTGAGATTGAGATTTGACGTGCTCTGCATTCTCTTTTGCCAGCTCAATTGCTTCACCGGCTATGTCTACTCCGAGCGCACGGACGTTGCCATTTTGCCTCCACATGTGACAGAGTAAGAGTGGAATGCAGCCTGTTCCTGTGCACAGGTCGAGAAGCTTTAGGGGCTCCGAGTCGCCCTCTCGGCTAGTTCTTCGCATTCTCAAATTCGACGATGAGGAGGATGAAGAGAGCAGACGTGCAAGACGGAGCGTCCAGTCTTCCGTCTCCGGGCGAGGGATGAGGACTGGCCTGCGTACTTTCAATTCGAGTGGACCAAAGGGCTGTGTTCCTTCATTGTACAATACAAACAAGGCAAAATAAATAACATGCGATCAGAAAGGCGAATGTAAAATTCATACCAAGGATGTATTGAAGAGGTTCGCCATTCAGCCTGCGTTGGACCATGCCCTGTAAGGCTGATGGGTCGAGAGCATGATCCTTCATCCATTTGAATTCGTGTCTTGCTGAAGATGCGCCAAGGGCCTTTGATAGCCTAGCGAAAAGCATCATGGGTACGGAATGAGAAGTCATGCGGCCCGATGGGACGATCTAGAGTCGAATACACTAAATGGAATTCTGAATAGCGCGCTGATGAGTTAATCCTCTTTTTTTGATGGCCTCGATGGTATCGAGAATTCCGCTCCTGACGGCAATAAAATTGCTTTATTTGGAAATTCTCTCTCGGTGGCCGTCCTTTTTGCGAATGGAATGGAATGTGTCGGTTGGTCTCTAGAGTTGTTAGTTTGAGATAAGAGTGAAAATGGAATAAACTGGGGTTATCCAGTTGAGTTGGATACGGAATGATCGTACCGAGGACCAGAGAGACTAGCGAGGTGTGTTATGTAACGATGCCTTAGCTATCGACCAACACCAACAAGCCTCTCGCGATTTGTCTCTCATCTTCCATCTCCCTCTCATCTCCTCGTCTCCCGACGCGATGCAGAGCTACCCGCCACTCCGCCCAGTAGAGCCAAGACCACCCATCCTCTCAGCTCAGTCTTCTTCTTCTCCGGACAACTACCGCCTCCCGCATACCGTCCCGTCCAACGTTACCTCCGCAATTCCCACATCGTCCATCCCTGGCATCTCTCCCATCAACGCAGAGGCAGGGCCCTCCACGCCGGGCCCCGCTGCAGGCAAAAAACGTATCGGCGTCGTGAATGCCAAGAAACGCCGTGCAAACGCTGTTGACGATGGCGCGACCGATGACGGCGTCACGCCCCGTCCTCCCACGAAACAGCGCGAAGGCCCCAAGAAGAAAAAGGCTCAACGCGCGTGTGCTCATTGCCAGAAGGCTCATCTTACCTGTGACGATTGTGCGTAGACCTTTCAGTGATTATCGAATTTGCCGCATGTGCTTCGTGAAAGAAGGAAATTCGCGGAACGGCCGCACTGGAGAACCCCCTCTTGTTTTTCTTTGTATCATCGGTGCCGTTGTTTGAGCTGCTTTTGCTGATGCTGCTTGTGGATAGCCCGGCCGTGTCAACGCTGTGTCAAGCGCGGCATGGCGGATAAATGTGTGGAGGGCCATCGCAAGAAGGCAAAGTATTTGCTGGACGAAGCGGAGCTCGGTACGCGCTTAAATCCGTATGCGTTCGAGTCTGGCCAATAACAATTCTTTCCAGAAGCTCTTAAGAAAGGCAAGACCGTCCCGCAAAACACTCCAGAGGGATCCCAGCCTCCTCCCTCAGCTCAACCAGGTACCGTTTTCTCCCGATCTCTCGTTTATATTGGTCATTGGCTTGGGGTAACTGAAGCAAGATAACTTTCTCTGCAGTGATGGAGCAGTTCCCCAGCGGCGATCTGTACTTCAACATCGGCCCCATGGATCAGAGCTATGGTTTTGGGTCAGAAGCTGCAAATCTCGAATACTCAAGTCTGTCTGCGATCTTGGGGATGAATAATTACAGTCCTGAGCAACCCTTTCTCACGTCAGAGACTCCACCATCGACCACCGTTGCGTACGGTTCGCAGTTCGCGAATGCCGCATGGCCGGCGGAGCCATCCCCTCCGAACATCGCCCCTCAGGCTCTTATGGGTGGCCAATCGATAGGCTTCGATGGAGGATATGGCGGGCAATCGCAACAGCAGCAGCATCAACAGCATCAACAGCATCAACAACAACAGCAGCAGCAACAACAACAACAACAGCAACAGAACGGTGGCCCTTATATGCAGAACGGTCGATATACTGGTCAAGCTCTGTTCGACAATGCTGGTGCTTCGAACATTAGCATACAACAAAACGGCCGGGAGCAACAGCAGTTACCGGTCCAGAGCATACCCTCTGACGCTCCCTACTCAGCATCGGATCTATCATTTGCGAGCCAGCCATCATATATGCAGCCATCGCCTCCAGTCGTACCATCATTACAGCAGCACCAGCAACATCAACAACAGCAGCGCTTGTCTCAGAGTCAATCACAGAGCGCAAGTGCCCCGCCCATGTCCCACCGCTCGTCGACTCAACAGACGGTAACCTCGGTTGTCTCACCACCTGCCTCGGACACGCCGACGACGACCACTGATGTTGCAACGCCCGGCGTGCGATCAGGGGAGACTGCGTCGGACGTATATTCCACCGTCACGAAACCATATAGCTACATTGAAAGTTATCAATTCTTGATGAGCTTCTTGTACAAAAAGTGAGTTCTTGAGGAGTGACTATAGGAAGTTTGCTGAATTTATTGTGCGTATGGAGCAGGTTCAACAAAAACGATATTCTGCGTGTTATTCGTGCGCTCGCGATCTACCGACCGTCCTTGATTGCCCTACAAGCACCGATGACTGAAGAAGACTTCATCTTCATGGAGAAATGTCTTCGTCGTTCTCTTCTGGTTCGTACTTGTTTGCTTCCGAGTATATTTTGGATCCCAGTTTGCTAATGCCTTGATAGGAACTCGAAAAACTAATTTCATATAGTGGTACGCCGACAGTCGTATGGCGACGAACAGGCGAAATCTGTATCGTCGGTGTCGAATTCTGTCTCCTCACAGAATGGAAAAGGGAGGACCTTCTCACTGGTCGGAAATACGTCTACGAGGTTTGTCTTACATCTCTTCGAGTTTTCCAAGAAGAAATCTGAACCTTCTGTAGCTTTTCGAAAATCAATCAGTGATTGAGTACTGGGAGAAGTTCGCTTCGCATGCATTTGAGAACACAGCGACGTCGGTGTTCAGCCATTGTGTATTACTGAAGCCCTCTGGCGAGCCAATACCGTGCACGTTCTGCTTCTCGATTCGAAGAGATATATTCGACTTGCCGAGTGTCGTTATTGGTGCGTTCTTTAACATCTTCTCCTCAACTTACCAATCATTCATCGATTCTGACGATTGTATTCAAACAGGACAATGGTTACCGTTAATGTAGAGCGAGCTCTGTATGTACTCTACGAATGAATTGCATAAATTTTCATTTTATTTCGTCTCTACTGTTCCAACCAACAGCATGATCTTGCAGAACTTTTCTCCTCGTCCGCATTCTTCGGGGACTGGCTTGTTACACAGCATTTTAGGAACACGAATACATTCATTGATATTTAAATATTCTGTAAATCGTATACATATTGCATATGTATTTCTTTGTTTTCTTTAAGCAAGTACGACGTTCTTCGAGTTGAGTTCGAAATTCACATGCTTGTCTTCACGCCCTGCTGTCTTCCTTAACTTACAGCCGTTTGCATTAGTAATGGCACTCCCAAGTGTTTTTGAGTGAAGTAAAGTCATATTATAACACGTGATGAGTGGACTTAGTGAAAAGATTTGGTCGGATTCGAGGGTCAACAGCATCACAAAACCATCAGTTCCGACTCTTCTTCACTGAAACTTGATTTACATGTGTTACTCATAGAAAGAGAAAAGCAGAATTTTTCTCAATTGCAATATCTGATGTAGATCTTCTTGGGGTGACTTTCTGCCCACTACTACCTCAAGATTAGAAGACATTCAATTATATTCTATAAATCAATTCTTTTCTTTCAAATTTTGACAGACAGTAGACGGTCAATAATTAATTCAGAAACTTCTTCTGAGCAATTTAGTTGAGAATTGAGCTCGGGACAAAATGGGTAGTACCTGAGAAAAGGTGGAAGGCATGCCAGATGTGGAGTTTTTACGGCGAAGTCCATTTTCCCATCTGCTTCCGAAACAAGTTTTCTTCGCTCAAAAAAAGTCCAGAGTGCCATTACTAATGCAAACGGCTGTAATATGTTCATTCTTTTATCGTCCTTTATCGTTTTTTGAACCGGACCGAGTACTGATGAAGGTCCGTATTGTTAGGAGCGGTGTGATGACGTGTGTCCGTCTGCATCAACGGAAACCGGACTTTTATTCATCAATTTCACGTGAATTTGATCTTCAAAAAGAAAATAGGAATAAATAAATATGAGCTATTCACGAGTGAATGCGAAATAATGAATCTAAGACAGTCCGAAAAGAAGATGAGAGGAGAAGAAATTATGTATAATAAACGAAAATACTTCCGCCTGAGCCTCTTCATCACCAGGACGCACATACAGTAACCAAAACTTGAATTGTCAATCCCCATCTACCGGTCCATTTATTAACCCCATTCGCCACTCATCACGTACCACCCGTACTTACCGCATACCGCATCTCGCATCTCGCGTCTGATACCATCTCATCTGTAACGTTCGCGCAGGGCATTCATCTTAAACACCGCTCTCAACGGCGGCGTACTCGCTCTCGATGCCGGGCTCCATGAAGGAGGCATGGAAGAGGATGACGAAGGACGAGGCGCCGACGAGCCAGAAGAACGTGCCTAGAGGCGAAGACCACCAGAGTAGCGGGACGCCAACGACGAAGAGCATGATGTAGAGGGATTTTTGGGTTACGACGTGGTCGCCTACTTGCAATGGTTCGGGAGCTGGGTAGGCATAAGGAGAGGGGTTTAGTTGGGTGAAAGTTAACGATGAGTGAGGAACGAACCGAATCTGTTGATCGCTGCGAACCCGCCGACGAGGAAGGCGATGGAGATGAGCAGGAGCGGGTTGGTAATTCTGCCAAGTTCCACCCATCCCAGGAACGTTTCAGTAAACTGCAAAAATATATCAAGAGGAAATAAGCGCACAAAGCGTAGACGGCCAAAACGGCGACGATGATTCCATAGTTTCCTATTCAAAGTTCGTTCGTACCGTAAGTCGTAAGCCGAGAAAGAACAATTTGGATGTAATATACTTACCAGAGAAATATCGCGTATTATACGAAATTCGCTGTATACCGCATCAATAACAATAAGCTCGTTAAAGATGACGGAAGTTTTTGCTGAGGCGCCACGCACCTGGGTAGCCTGGTTCAGGTCCTGCGGACGGGACAAATGATGATGGTCGAAGAATTCTTGGGGCGGGCGTAAGGTGCTCAGGCGGGTTTCCTGTCGATAGCAATAGCAAACCAATGAAGGATAATGGGTAGAGAGTCATTTTGACGCTGAACAAACGATAACTTACTCTGAAGCTCTTAAGAGCGTCGGTAGCACGGACGACGTGTTCCATCGCTAAGGTTGCTGTTTATCGACGGTAGGAGAGAGTATGATAAGTAGGCTGATGAATACTGAAGGCAAATGCGGGCGACGGAGCGCAGTCGACGAATCAACGCTTATAGTTGCTGCGGGCCTATGTGCAGCGGGTGGGTGATTGTGACGGATGGTGTGACAGACACGCGTCGACACGTCACCGGTGCGTCTTGTCCACATCTCCGCATTCAACTCCATTCACTGCATTCGTTCAATCTAACGATCCTCTGCACGTAGCCATCAGCAATGATACGCCGCCAACCGACTCTTGTCGCGTTAACAGAGACGGACGTGCAGCACGTGCGCGACTATCTTGAGCGGTTCAAGGCGACGAAGCAGGAGGGGCAGAGTCAGATCCTTTCTCAGCCACCTCCGTCCACGAATGCTAGTACAGCTAGTGCAGCTATCTCTACCTCGAGTTCTACTACGATCATCGGCGGGAGTGGGAGTGGGAGTGTGAGTGTGAATCCTGCCGGTAGAACGAAGGAGGAGCGTTTGGGGTTGCGATGAAGTGTGAGGAACGCAGATATAGGTGTACGATGTGGATGGTACTGCTACGAGTGTATTATCGTTATGGCGGTATGATTGCTTTCGCTTCTCATTGTTTTCGTATCTAGACTGAATGAAGGCACAGATCTGTCATATAGAATGAAGGAGATGCATTCAGAAGAGTGAAAAAGTCTGTCCAAGATTAAATGCAACGCAGGAAAGCTCAGAAACATGCAATAGGAAACAAGAAACACGAATAGATCTACGCCTCATACGTCTCCTTCTTTCGTTTCTTCTTCGGTGGTTTCTCTCCTTTCGTGGGTGGTTCAGAAGTTGAAGGTACGGGTGTCGACCCATCCACCGCTGCTAACGCCTTCTCTTTCTCCTTCCTCTCCTTCCGCTCTTTCTTTCTTCGCTTCTTCTCTTCTTTCTCCTTCGCCTTCTCTTCCTTCTCTCGTTCTTTTGCAGCTGCTTCCCGCTGCATTACCTCGTCCCTAGCCAAATTCAACTGTGCGAATGGATCCTCTTCGTCGTTGCTGTCGTCGAGAGCACCCGTGGGAGATCGTTGAACCATTAGAGTCGCGTTTACTTCTCGCTCGTCTTCTTCGTCTTCTTCGATTTCGAGCTGTGTTGCAGGTTGTGGGACGTGATGTGGAGAAAAGGGATCGGGCTGGAGAGAGCCTCTTAGGGAGAGCATTTGATTTGCGACGGTCATGCTAGAGGAATAGGCATTATCATTGACATCAGAACGTATTAAGTAGTAACTTATGATACTCACCCAATAACGGTAAACTCTAGTATACCATCTTTGCCTCCCAGTTTGTCACTGGTAATCCTATGCACCCAAGAACCATGTGGTTCTTTATGATCACCAGAATTTGTTGCGTGTACCGTGTTCTCGTCTGTATCCATCGCAGTAGCCCCGTCCTCTGCTTTTTGTTCCGACTCGACTGCATGCGGGCCGAATTCTGGATCGTTCTCCGCAGGACCATATTCAAATACCCAGTTTTCAGTCATGATATGTTCACGGGGTACTGAAACATTGAATGTTCGGTGCACGAGGAGTGAGATGTGGTCGGGAGAGCAGAGGTTTATCTTCCCTCCTATTTCATGATAAATTAGTTTCTTCTGGAGATTCAAGGAAGGAAGCTATGTAAGGCCTACTGAGCTTCATCCCAATTTGCGGGCTCCAGACCGTCGCATCGAAGTATACTGTGCAGACTGAAAAGGGACATTCGTTCTTTAGGACTGCTTTATCGGATACGAATTGGGTGTTTGAGTGACAGAGCATGACGCCTTCAAGGGCTGGTACGTATCTTCAAGAAAGATAGTAAACAAGTCTGCAAAGCTGGAAGCAAAAAATGAATATGCATACTTCATAACCAGCGAGTCAAGCATTTCGTGTACTCCAGATAACGGATCCAACGAGAACCTGGGCGGTATAGATACGACCACCGACGCGCCAACGACTTGGAATTCACCATCCCCTTTCCGCTTTCCTTTCGACTTTTTCTCCTTGCCGACTTTCTTTGCTTTCTTGAGTGGGGAGATGCTTGCACTCTCTGCTGCCTCTGCATGTTTTCGCTTTTTGGGAGAGAAGGAAGGGGACGGCAGAGACATGATTTTGACGACCATTCGTTTGTCGAATTGACTCTTCGGGTTCAGGTTCCGCGCGTGCAAAAAAATCTGGTGTGGGCACGTGACTCACCAAGTGACTTTCGACATTCGACAAAACATTTGTGATCGACTTGACTTCTCACTCCGAACTTACCGACTCCTACTTTTCTTTTTTTCCTTATACCCCCACTTGCGCCTTGCCGTCTCCCTATGGTATGTGATCTTTGCTTAAATTACTTGATAAATGAGTCAGGGAAGTGCATTGTCTAGTCGGCACCAAAAGCCATTATCCAGGTGGTCGTCGCTGGATCACAAATCTTGGGAAGGGCGTTTGCTGCAGCTGCAAAGCAGGCTTACAAGAGTACGCTTCATGTATTTTCATAATCCGGCCTATCTCTGATTTAATCCCCGTAGATGCGCAATACCGACCGCAGAATGGGGCAGTTGGGGATGCTGCTGGCGTGAACAGAGCAACGTCAGGGTCAATCACCGACAAGCTTACTCGAGAACACAGAATGACAACGGACGAAGCGCGTCTAATACTTAATGTCAAGCGGGAGGATGGAATGGACGCTATCTTACGAGTGCGTTTTATGATCTTGATTTCTTCAATGAAATGTTTCTAATCTAATATGCCGTTTGTGCCGATGATTAGCATTACGAACACCTATTCAAGGCTAATTCGCCCCCACCTCCGCCTGAAAAGCCCGTGTCGGGTCGACAGAAACCGCAATTTTGGTCGCACTACCTGCAGTCGAAGGTCGTGCGTGCGAAAGAGCGGCTAGAGGCTGAGGCGAAGTCTTCCGTGGAGGCAGAGGCGGAGTTAGCAGCGAAGGCCACAGAAAGGCCTCCTAATGAAGCTCCTCCACCTCCTCCAGTATAACACGGACGTATCAAACTTCTGCGTTTCTTTCCTATTGACCCTTTGTTATAATATCTTTATACGCACTACGCACGTTTACAAGCCCCCAGTCGTTTGACCACTTGCATAATACTATCAGTTCAAAGGATTTGCTGCTATTTTCTGAACAATTTATCCGGGATACGGAGAGTTCAACGATAGAACTTTCGTCGCGAATTCCAAGGGCTCGGAATGTACGACTTTGTCTTTTTTTTTCTTTTTCATTTGTGTCGGACGGAAAACCATGACGAAATTCTTCGGCGATGAGATCGACGTGATCGACGTCTGAGTCGGAATGTAAATTCTATTTTACTCTGTTCTCCGCAACTTAAATTACAATCACTAGCACCAATTTTACTTTTTTACCGACAATGGCTCTTATAACAATCTCAGGGTACCCGGCTTCAGGAAAGACGCGTCGAGCCAATCAACTCAAGACATTCCTCGAGAATCGAATGAACGACCCATCCTACGACGGTCCCAAGCTTAAAGTAACTATCATCTCGGATGACACGCTCAATATCAAACGAAGTGTTTACGATGGTCCGTATGTGTTATTTCAAATCCTGTCATAAGCAGCTTAAGTCTGATTGAAGATGATTATGATTGAAAAGATGGACGACAGGAGAAACCTGCACGGGCTGCTTTATTTACAGCAGTTCAACGAGCGATTGGAAAAGACACGATTGTCGTTGTGGATGGGATGAATTATATCAAGGGGTATAGGTATCAGATATATTGTGCGGCGAGAGAGCATAAGTGCCACGTCTGCACGGTGCGTTTTTTCGTTGGCTGTCATAAGGTCAAATCTTACTGTGCGCGTAGCTATATGTCGTTGCCAGACCAGAGCAATGTCGAGAATGGAGTAAGACGAGAGGTGAAGGTAGCGACTCATACAATCCGGCGACGTATGTCGAACAACATGCTCGTTCAAATCTCTATCTTTTTTTACCTGCTTTTTCGTAGTCTTGATAATTTAATTACGCGTTTTGAGGAACCATCGTCTATGGTTCGGTGGGACTCGCCTCTCATAACAATACCCTGGACAGATGAACAACTTCCCGGAGAGGATATTTGGAAGGCTGTTATGGAGGGAGTTGTGAAGCCTCCTAACGCAGGAACATCAGCTGTACGTCTCACATCCCACCGTTGCATCTTGAATAAATCTGATCAAACTCGTTTTCCTCGTGATACTCAGATACCTGTCGCACCATCAGACGCTTTACATACCTTGGAGCAAATAGCCACGGCAATGATCTCTGCGGTCACATCCGAACAAGCAGCCTCGCAAGGACTGGGCACCGGTGGTGAGATTATTCTGCCACTCTCGGCAACTCTAAAGCCCAAAGTCCGGCTACCAGCCAGAAATATAACTCTATCAGAACTCCAGCGGCTGAAAAGACAGTTTGTGACGATACATAAAAAGGCGATCACTCTGGGCTCGACCGAGAAAGGAACGGTTGATTGGAGTGAAGAAAGGTCGCGGAGAAGTTTGTAGTTTATCTGGAAGAGAATTGGAAGCCATGAAACCTGGCCTGTATTCCGTCGAGAACGTTCGAGCTTTGCTGAGACTGTTGCTTCCGGTACGTATTTAGCAATGCTCAGATATTACTCAACAGGGTCAACTGCACGAACGAGTAACACTTTGCTCCGTATCAAGGGTATCTATCTGTGGAGCTGATGCTCTGCGATCAGCAGTGCTGTGACCAGTCTAGATTCGTACTCAGATCATCCGTGGACCAAGTTCTATTCAACGATCAGGACCGGTGCAGTTCGTCACCATTTGGCAAACCCGGTTTCCCAGCAATGCATCTTTCTTTCTGGGATAACTTAATAATGAAGCGACTGCTAGAGCTAGTTTCATTCAGGACTATCACTTTATATCTGAGAAGTAAGCATGTTCTTTTTGTTACCGAGAATCTGCGACTTACTGATAGATGTCCACAGTAAAACACACGCTTGTCAGATGGTAGAACTTGTATGCTTAGTGGCGAGCACTTCTGATTTTCGATAAGAATTGTCGGATCAATGTTTTATCCCAAGAAACTCGTCGTTATGATGTCCGGATCTCTTCTCGAGTGAGCAATCATCAGGCTCTGCCTTGCATGACCTGTGCTCATAACCTCATCCCGCAGATCTATGAGACACCCAGTTGTAGCTATGGAGCCACTTTTAAGTCATGCTCCCGCGGGCTCAAGGAACTCCATGCCATCTTAATGTCCTCTTGAAGCCTGGTCGCTCGTGCCTCTGTTCAAAAATACATCTCTGTCACTCTTTGGCACATTCGTTTCAATATACACGTTCTTTATGCTGCAAGTTCCCGCAGCGTGTGTCTCCACTAGTTCCCTTTCATTTCCCGTTTCCCGACCGTGTGCCGCCAAGGTGTTGGTGCAGGGAACCCCCGCAAGTGCGTGTTGTTTCTGATTCCTTTCCAGACAAAAACTTGCTGCTATCGCCTCCCGAATACTCTCTTATACTGACGTAAGTGTTTCCCATCGCACAACTTTTCAGCGGCTCAATGCCATCATTTATTACCTCGGCCCGCCTCATTACAGAGGTATGCATGCTCATTACACGAACTTCCGTCACTATTCTGAGATTCAATATTCCGTCAGTGCATTTCGATACCGTGCTTCAAGAAATATGGCGAGTTCTAATCAAGAGTCTGAAATTGTGGTTGGCTTTGGTGCAACAAGTAAGCTGTCGCGGGTCCCCAAGTATTGCACCAATAGCCATCTTTAGTACAAGCGTCGCATCCTTCGGAGGAACTAGCCAGCACTGGCGAGTATTCATTGAAAAACTGTTGAATAGATAAGTATACTGACGACATCCTCTTCCTCCACCTTAGTCGTTCCGGAAATGTCGACGTCGTCAGTAGAATTTACATCACCAACACCATCATCATCCTCGTCACCTTCTCTACCATCTTCAAGAAGCAGCACAGCATCATCGACATCAAGTGATCCGGAAAGAATTCAGTCAGCACACTCTATGTTGTCCACTGACTTGACGTCGCATTCCATTTCATCAGATCATGCAAGCTCGTTTTCAACGGTGCCTACGTTGTCTCATCAACTGCCAACGTCTTCGGAGCAGACATCTGAGATATCAACTTCATTACTGTCACCGATCATATCATCGTCCATCACCTTTCTAGGGGTCCCCTCGCAACCCTTATCGACAGAAGACCTAAGTTCGAACGGAGTGTCTGCCACAGATCGTTCTAATGCCTTTAGCAGTACATCAGCAAACTCCTACCGTTTCGGCCACCAGTGCGGCAGTGGGAATAACGAGCACTGTCTCTACAAGCATACCCGATGTGGTCTCTATCAGTGCAGTAACAAGCGTACCCGACGCAGTCCTTACTGGAGCTATAGCAAACGTATCAGACTCTATCCCTTCCAGTATAGTTACGAATGCAGTGGGCATAGACGTATCCGTCGTTCTCTCTACCAGTCCAGCTAGAGCACATCCGACGCCGTCTCTACCAGTACGACAGCGAGCACGTCCGAGAGTGTCCCTAGCAATACAACAACAAGCATATCCGACGTTATCCCTAGCAGTACAACAACAAACACATCATCCACCGACGTTTTCCTTAGCAGTACAACAGCAAGTATATCCGACTCCATCCCCAGTAATACAACAGCAAGCATATCCGACTCTATCCCTAGGAATGAAATAGCGAGCACATCCGATATTGTCCCTAACAGTACACTAGCAACCATCTCCGACGCTGCACTCAGCCATGCAACGGCGGGCGCGTCCGATACTACCCCTAGTAGTATAACAGCAGGCACTGCGGCGTTGTCCCTATTGATACGACAGTAATTCCATCGAATGGTGACCCTAGCAGCACAAAAACACGCACACGCGACGCTGTCCTCAGTAGTGAAACAGACAATTCGTCGGATGCTATCTCTACCAGTACAACTAGCAGGATTGCGGTGTGCATATCGCGTTTCATCTCTGCTAGTCCGACTTCTGGCACATTCCATGGTGTCGATATCAGTTCGATAGTGAGAACGTCCTCCTTTCTCCCTAGCAGTACAACGGCAAGCACATCCAACGCTGTCTCTGTCAGTAAGACAGCAAGCAAACCCGACAGTGTCCCTGGCAGCAAAACAGCAAGCGCTTCGGAAAGCATCCTTACCAGTTCAACAACAAGTGCATCGAACTTTACCGCTTCCAGAACAACGACAGCCAGCACATCGAGTGTGTTTTCTCCATCTACAGTTGTGGCCGTAACTCTTGCAGTTTCGAGGTCGTTCTTTATTCTTACCATTGCACTCTTCTGTATCAAACGAAGGATATTGAAAACGTCCAGTCCGTATCCAATCTTCGACTAAGAGAATAGCTATGCCATCCGCAGAACGGAGTGACCTGGAGACGGGAGAAGGGTTCGTTTCAGATTTTGGTGATTACATCGTGGCGAATAACTGATCTAATTGCAGGCCACAAGAACCGATCAGAGAGGGCGCGAGAATATCTCAAAGTGGACCTGAGAGCCCTGAATTCTTCGCGTCTGATGTGGCCACTGTCGGCAGTTCTGTTTCATCGTCGCGATCTACTAGCTATTTTGTACCCCCGCAAATGGCAAGTCGGTCTACTACCCATCGTAAGTTTGGCAGTCTCAGCTCCCTGATCCTGGCCATTACGAGTGCGGACAGGCCGACGTCTAACAATCTCGGCGAGGCTCCAGGTACCCCGTCCGAAGCCGTGAGTAAGACGATGGAAGAAATGAGTTACTTGCGCGTCCAACTGGCAGAGATCATGCGGCATCAGCGAGAGGCAGGAGAAGCTACGAAAGACGGACGAAGCACGTCGGAGGTCGTGCAGAACGAGGCACCTAGAAATTCAGCTCTGGTAGACTCTGCAATTTCAGAAGAGAGTAGTCAGCCATCATATTCCGACTTGAGCCATTGATCTGAATATACAGGTATGCCATGTACTTTGAATTTGTCGCCAAGGGTAGTCGAATTGACGTGAGCATGCTTTGTGAATTAATCTTAGATGATTTGAGCTGCAGTGGAAGCACAGCATCACAGGTCTTTTCGAACCTATTTACTGCTCTGTACCATAGAAAGTCCTGATACCAAAATTCCTTCATGCGCAGTGACGTATACATTTCAACACCTTTTAGTAGATGATCCATCAATGACTCCCTGCAGGACCTTCATGTAGTACATACTAGGATTGACTATCTTAGAGTAGATCTGACGGACCGGAAGTAAATTGATGTTGAGATTACGTAAGCGAGCGACTTTAATGGCACCCCTGATCCCAGTTAGGCCCAGATGCTGTTGAGCCACTAGTCTCTCTCATCCTTTCTCTTGTTCTTACCGCCGTCTCTCATTGCCTCGAAGACGCGAGAGACAGCGATTTGTTCGCCGTCTTCCGGCTCGAGCTTTCTGAGCAGCCATTGACTCTGACAAATTTTATTTTGGCTGAGCCTTGCACTACACAATCATGCCGTTGCCTTCTAACAGTTCCATATCGTTACAAGGCCACTCGCGGCCAGGCGAGGGTGTGACAACCATGCCGAAGATTGCGATGATCGTGCGCATGACGGAGGAGACTCTGGACGCCCTTCAGAGTCTTTCAGGCGCGGATCGGATGGACTTCGAGTTTGGGGATAAGCCTGTGAGCATCTCATTTCTTCTTATCTAGCAAGTAGACAGAGCTGAAAGTATGTCAAGGGAATATATGTTCGGGGCCAATTTTTTCCTATGCGATATGATAGAGAGAAAGAGAACCAGGAGCTTTTTATTCGTACAACGATGCCAAACCGGCCCAATGCTGCGCTCCGGCTGAATGCGAATGTCGTCGGGAAATTTACTGTTGAGAAGGTACTCTCGGACAGGCTTTCTCAGCGTTTGCACCATGCTACCGCTGCTGCGGTGAGGCAGAGAGCTGAGCGCAAAGCAATTATGGTGAACACTCCACTTGCCGTAACTGCGCCCGTTGCACAAAAGCCTGCACCGAAGCGGAAGGCCCCGCCGAAGAGCACCCCGAAATCGATACCGACGATTGTCAAAAGCTATGCAACCACGTCTCCGAATCCGACAGCTAGTCCGAATGGCTCGGTGTCAATAGCCCTTCCGAAGGAGCTTGCGACAACATATCGTCAGAGGCTCATCCACTATTTGGCTCTGGGTTCGGCCACGGTGCAGGACATATTTAAGGAATTTGGGGGATCAGAGATTGATCACAACACGCGTGCTGGGATTTTGGATTTGCTACATGATGTATGTGATGGTTGCTGTGCTGCGCATTTTTGATCATTCATCTATTGCTACTTAATCTTCCAACGAATAGGTGGCTGAACGGGAAGAAGTTTCCCGGAAGGCCGCATCAACAACTCAGCTTGCGAATTGGCGTCTGAAGCCACAGACGTGGTTGGAAGTTCGTCCATACCAATATTCGGGTTACACAGACAATGTACGCACGAGGGTTGCTCGCACGGCTAGGACCTGGTTCGGTTCTCTTAAAATCCCGGAGGATGACCCGGCTTGGGATCACGTTAAATTTCGTGATAGCGGCCATGGGAATGCAGGCTCCAATGCTCAATCAGGACAAAGGGCTATGAATGGTACTACGAGCGCTGCTGCGAAAGCTAAGAAAGGGAAGGCTACGACTGCAGATGCGAAAGTCAAATCGGAGGTTGCTGCTCCCTTACCGCGCCCCTCTCAAGCATCGTCATCACTTCCCCCGAAGCCAAGTGGAGTGTCAATGCGAGCCGGCACCCCTATGCGAAGTACGAAGGGCAAAGAGCGAGAAGGGGAGACAGAGAAGGAGGAAGGGGAGCTTTCTGCATCTCAGACTCCACCGCGGATGCCTGCTGTCCCTGCGGAGAGGCGCCAACCTATTTCGCGTCCAAATGGTGCTTCAACGCCGACGATGCCGCCTCCGCCTGTACCCGTATCTTTCCAATCTCAACAACTATCGTCCTCCGTGGCAGCGAAGCGGCCGGGCCCTGTAGATGCTCGAGGACCTCGACGTCCACCTCCAGATACAAATGAACGATCACGTGCAGCTCCTCCACTTCCATCTTCGGTTGATCGAAAACCGATCACGCAGATTAAGAAAGAAGTAGTCGCCCAAACAAAGAAGGAACGCGCATCGGTTTCCCTCAGTGAAAATGGAGTTACTACTTCAAGTGCCTCTAGTCAATCTGCGAAGGAACGCGACCGTGAGTTGGCAAGGCGGGAGAGAGGAAGAGACAAAGAGTCTGACAAAGAAAGCATTCGGGCAGCTCGTAAGGAGAGGGAGAGAGAATCAGACAGGGAGAGCATACGCGGTCGAAATAAAGAGCGGGCGCTCAAAGACATTGCCCGAGATCGAGACCAAGAAAGACCGAGGGAGAAACTCAAAGAGAAGTCGTCGGCTTCCTCGCGACCGGTAGCAAAGACGAGCACGAAACGGAAACCACCATCCGAATCTTCTGATGAAGAATCCTCTGACTGGGGATACGAGGATAGACGCAGGTCTTCGGCGAAATTAAAGCGGGACCGGGAGAGTATTACTACCAAAAGCACTTCGTCGTTGAAAGCTCCGGTAACGCTAAAGCAGAAGATTAGGCGGGAAACTTCGCCACTTCTTTCGACCAAAGTGAAATCAATACCAGTAGAGCGTAAGGTCGTTTCAGCGAGCTCTTCGAAAGCGTCATTGGCGGCAACTAGAAAAGAGCCGAAGGTGGATGGAGTATCGCGTTCTACGTCTGTAAAATTGCACAAGAGGAGGCGTTCTTCTATTGATTTCACGTCATCTTCTGAAGAAGAGGAGGAACGCAAGCCAAGGAATTCAGTATCAACAACGAAAGGAACCGGCGTTTCTCTCTCCTCAAAGGCCTCTGCAGCGGCGAATATTACTCGTACAATCCCTCCGAAGCCTCGCCCGGCTTTATCGAAGCGCGAGCAACTACGTTCACGGTATCAGAACATCTACGGCGAGTATATCATGGTCTTCCAGAAGCTCGTCGCGCATAAGAACAGAGTACAGGCGGTGTTGCGACATGGATCGGAGTCGCCGAGTGGAGAATCGGATATAGATATGAACGATATGATACCGCTGGATGAGGTGCAGGAGTTGACAGCGCGACATCAGAGGTTGCATGATGAGTTGGAGGAAATTAAGAAAAGTTATATGACGTGAATAGCGGAGTAGTTCATTTGCGTTGTTTTGAGTCTGGAAGGATGGAATCTTTCATATAAACACTAGCGTGAAGTCGATCTAGCATGAATTTCTTTTTCTTTTGTTCATTCTGCATCTGAACTTTGGATCATATTCTCTCTTCTGTGACAACTATATTGTACGATCGTATGTTCTAGTGGAGCTGTTTTCTGGAGAATACCCATGGATAGAATCATTTGACATACGGGCCTTTTAGGTATGAGAGTAAAGCTATTCTGAAGATTGACTTCTGGGCTTCGCTGAGGCATGGAGGGCTAATTTTAGGATATACCGCGGAAAACGTGAGTACTTAAGTTTTGCCACGGGTCTTCAAATTCCGAGAGCATCGGTCTTGAGGGAACTCGATCTCACCGGACTGGACTACGTTGGACTGGGAAGAGGTATGTAAATTTTAAGCTCAAGCTTCAAGTCTTGAAGTATTCATTATCTCGAAGCAGGATTGAAGGGAGCCCAGTAGCCCCGGACGGCCGCTTGCGGAACACAGTAGGTCCGGTCCACGTTTCTGAGGATGTTCAATCATCTGCAGGCGCTTGTCAGGAAAGAAGACATACTATATATATGCCAAATGGAAGACGGTAGTAGTAGTATTCTGCGAGCAGGGAAGCACTTAGATAGGTGTAGTCGTGTGATACGTATACAAGCAGATAATAGATAAGTTGACGGAAGGTCGCACATAGAACGAGGCGTGGTATTTCCGACGAAGCCTTAAGACATAGGGATAAGCCCCTAAGAGAGATAAGATGGTATAGAAGCGACCAGTCTATGTCTACCGGTACCGTAAGTAGGCGGAAATGAAGCTTCTTGTTTGATAAGTGTACAGGTTGAGTAAGAAATGGTGACTGCCGGAGTATGCAGCTGATCGCCTATGATTGCGTGTGAGCCCGTGTAATGACAACAGAATTTCTGGGCGTGATCCACATATTGTATTGAGGATATTCTCTGTGTATCTAAACTGAATGAGCAGACATTCAACGCTGGCTGTGAGTGTCGAGATGACCCTGGGCGGCGGGCGCACCGAAAAGGATAATTTGTGTTTTGATTTGATTTGATTTGATGTTGTTATTATATTTTTGCGTCAATTTTCGCTGATGCTCGGTAGCGAGATACAGATTAAGGAACTGATTCCCACGCCCCAGACTGGGGATGATTTCGCCCGGATGACCGATTCTGATCCATCTTCCTTTGCCTTACTCTTCCTCCCTGACATCCTAGCCCTCCTTCCAATTGGCGGCGTCGTCTCTAACCGACGACGGCGCCCAATGCTTACGACTGACCATCTCTTCAACAGCGACAACATTGTCGCCCAACTATTCTGCTGATCAGCCCGCTCAGACCCCGCCGTCGCTGCCGCCGCCTCGCAAAGTCAAACGAGACGTCCAGACTACTTCTCGTCGTATTCTCCTCATGGGTTTCACTTTTGGTAGTCTCGCTGTCATGTCTGGTTTCCGACCGCTCGAGCATCTCTCCGTCTTAAGGGTTTCTACGCTTTTCGAACTCAAGTCTATGCTCCTTTCCGTCCTGGTCCTTTTCGTACTCCTTGTTCTCGGTACGTAATTTAGCTCTTTCATCAATAGGTTGTGAAAGGCTATTGTTGCTCATTTGTTGTTTGAATATATGCTCACAGCGTACTTGACCAACCCGTCGGAGGCGTCTTTCCGCGCTTTTCTTACCGAGCAGGCTTTCCGCCACCATCTTAGTAGACTCGACGACGTTGACGCACAGGATGATTCCGAGTCGGCGAGTGTAATCGTGAAGCCCGGTGCTCGCTTTCGGCGGGGTCTGAGCAGCAGCAGTTCAGCAAATCGATCTATCACCTCTTACGCGGCCCCGCCGTTTGCCTTTGCCAGTCGCGCTTCTGTCTCACTACGCACCCCCAAACATATTTTTCGATCATTCGGCATTCTGTCGGTTGCCGCTGTCGTCCCAACGTCTCCCTCAAATCGATCTTCGTCGATTCGAAGGCAGACTGGCGATGAGATTGCCACGCGAGCAGATAAAGAGAGTGGAACGGGTTCATCGTCCTCGATTTTTGACTCATGGTTTATCGGTGCATTCGGCATGTGGTTTTGGACATTTAACCTAGATGGGCTGTGGAGGGATGCAGGACTCGTTGCGAAAGATGATGTTGATGGAACAGTCACGGGTGTATTGGCCATAAAAGCCCTTGATCGATCGGATGAGTGTAATCGTGCGTGTTGCCTGAAGAGCTTCTATTATATTCTCTCTTCTGTTCACTAATCTCAAACGGGGCTTTACCGCAGGAACCTCATATGCTATCTATGGTAACGATAACTCAAACCACACACAACGTACGAGGCCTAAGTTACGATCTCGGGAGCGGTCTACGCATCAGAATGGCAATACACTCAATCATCGCAGTCAGACGCCTCCGCCATTACCCAAGTCCGCTTCATTGCCTTTACATACTAAAAGAGGATCTCACGTTTCATCACCGGAAAAGGCTTCGACTGGACGCAGTAATCAGTCAAACAACTCGTTTGCGCTTTCATCGGCACCATCGATTGGGATTCAACCTCCGATTTCCATCACGCCGGAGTTTCGATCAATCAACACGAGTGCCCCTCCTGTTCTCACAAGATCCACATCGTCATCTTCTTTATCATCGCGATCACCTTCTGCCTTGTTTGCGTCCTCACCGTTGATAGCAGAACTTCTCCGGCAGCTTTCTTCATCGCAGAATGCCATCTCTGATCTAGGTACTCAGATATCTGATTTTAACTCGACATCGGCTTCCACACGTGCGGGGCTGGATGATGAGCTAGAGAGGCAGCGAGAGCGTAAACGAGCCGACGACGCAGCGAAAGTCGAGTTGAAAGCTCAGACGAAAACGCTTGAAGATCAGAAACGTACGAACGAAGCTACACGACGCGATGCAGAGAAGCGACTGAGGACGGTGCAGTCTGAGAAGGACAATACAGACGCCCGTATCGAGCGCTATGAGCATGAAATCGACAGGCTGCAGTCTCAGATGGATGCCCAAGGTGCTTCCATCGTCGAATCTACAGTGCAGACGAGTGTACTAGTAGCGGAATTGGAGCAGCAGATTGAAGATAAGCGATCTGAAGTCCGTGTTACTGAGGACGAAGTTGCACAGCTTAGCTTACGCTTGCGAGAGATGGAGGAGAATGTTGCGAATGAGGAACAGCGATTAAAGGAAGCGACTGCAGAGATGGAGGAAAGAAGGGCGAAGTCCTTGCCGAGTCGTTCTCAAGACAACAGCAACGCGGTGCAAAGAGCTCTTATTAGCGAGCATGTGTTCACGCAGCCGCAAGCAAGTCTAGCTAACACTATCCCGTCGGAAGGAACCGCTCTGCCATTGTCTCCCATCAGAACTGCTGTACCTGACTCTCCGTTGAATGCGACTTCCGCTGATGCTCATGCTCATCGTGTTGGACCCATTACAATGCCGCTGGATGCAAACCTAGCGAACGGGTTTCCAATGCTTAGTTCGGCATTCCATCCCCATAACCAGACAAATTCTGTGTCGCATACATTTTCTCCTTTCAGCAGCGACCTTGCATCACCAGGGCCTCTGTCTCCGACTGGAGAGTCTTTGATTCCCAGTAGCTTGTATGAATCACTGGGGATGCCTATCTCAAGCAAGCCGCAGGACTCTCCCGTGACTGCATCGGAATTGTCCGTCTCCCGTTCGTTCCAGTCGGAAGACGACATGATACTGGACCGTAACTGGCTTAATCGTCGTAATAGCGCAGCCGGTGATGTTGGTCAGCCGATGACTTTCGCCCCCTCGAATGGAGCCGTGCATAATTCGCCCGTGTCTCCTGCATCTTCGCATGGTCATGTATACGATATGGACCATCCAGCTCGTGGACGCACGACATCGGTGGGTTTGGACGCTCAGCGCGCTTCGTTCCCAAGTAGATTGCCCACGTCGGATTTCACACTTCAACAGGCGTTGTCCAATACTATCCCAGTCACACACGTTGATCAGGTAGAGCCTGCATCGGTTGCTACTACGCGTCGATCCGGTTGGTTCACTTCGCACAAGGATAAGAACGCGAAGACGCAGGAGAAGAAAGGTTTGAATCCCGATGCGAAGGAGTTCAGTCTCTCCAAGGAGAAGGAACGCTCATTCTCCGCTTTCCTGTCCCGTTCGCGTGGCTCCGGCCATGGCTCAGGTTCAGGTTCAGGTTCAGGATCGTCTTCGACGCCTTCAAGTGCATCCATCCCGACTCCAGAGCCTCCGCCGCTCGGCAACTCTCCCGCTTTAACTTCTGCTGTTACGGTTAAGAACCCGTCTCCGCAGATGCATCACATGGCTGTGCCTGCTCGCACGGCAGGTTCATTCTTCGGGCTCGGGTCCTCCCTGTTCGGTTCGCGAGCCTTCGCTCCGACACCGTTCGAGCGCGAACAGCTCAGCCGCGCGCTTGGCGGCACGGCAAATTCGAGCCTCGAGAAGCTGGAACGGTGGCCTAGCCTGCCTACGTCCCCGCAGGCGAGGCACCACGCGCTCGCGCTCGCTCAGAACCAATCTGTGGTTAGTCTGCCGCAGTTGGGTGCGTGGGATGCTGCTGGTACTGGTACAACCGCAACGGCGTTCGGTCCTCTCGGTGCACACAGCTCGGTGAGGACATCCGGCTCGGGGTTCTGCCCGTTTGATGACGAGTCAACAGCAACAGGGGCGACGAAGGTAACCGACTCGTACTCCTCCAGCCCGTCGCAGTCCAGCCCGTCTTCCAGCTCGAGCCTAGATCGCAGCGGAAAGGAACGAAGATGAATGATTTGTAGCTCAAATGTCAAGTTGTAGCAGAAATTCTCGTACTTAATTATTGCTGATGCTGATGCCGAGAGAGGTGAGGCAGCGTAAAGGCGAAAGGTTACAGGCTGGCCTATCATCTATCCGTCCATCGAGTTCTTGTGTGCTATCGTAGCTAACTCAAGTCGTTTGTTCGACCTGTCCGTCCGTCCATTCATCCATAAATCTTATTTCAATGTCTCGCATTGTCTTCGGCCACGAAAGCTCGCTGCTACTGTTTTTCTTACTGTATCGAAATGAAAGGGAAAAAAAAAGCCAAGTATTGACGTCGTACATATATATACATACACTCGCTGATCTGTCTTCAAATAGAAAGAAAGTTGAAATATATCTATATATGTCTGTGTTGGCCATAGCATATACATGGTGTTCAGCCCGGAACAAGACAACACTCATTCGTTCACTTATTCGGTTTTCACAAAAGTCTATCCCTCACACAAAAGCATATGTGAACTCTATCTTTTCCCCGAACAGAAGAAAGAAAAACTTATTCATCAAATTCATGCATGCATCATTTCAGTACCGTACCCGCGACGAAGCTTTCCAGAACTCAAGAGAGGAATTTGAGGCACTCTGAGACTAAGCCAATTGAAAAAAAAAGGAAAGAAAGGGAAAGGAAAGAGGATTGAAATTAGGAACAGAGTAGAAATTAAAACACCTCGTCCAACTGATCAGCGAATAACCACAATACATACATACGAATGAAATTTATTGATGATGAAGAGCACAAGGGCAGGGAAAAGCAAATACGCGTGGAAGGGAAGAAACCAGATTGTCCTAAAGAAATGTATAAATGACTACTATGAGAGAGAATAAGACACTAGGGAGACACTAGGGAGACACTAGGGAAAGGGAGAATAATAAAGGTGTCTTAAAAAGAAAGTGGAAAGAGGAAGAAGCAAAGGAGAAACAGAAGAGGATTCGCGGAGAGGGGTGCTCATTCATCATATTCGTGAAGTGTCCGTTATTTTCGTCGACGCGTCGGGCATTATAGATTTGGCTTGGAGAGGGAGGGACGAGAAATGCACCAGTTATTGCGAAGGGATGAAGGAGGCAAAGTTATCAATTTGACTCCAGGACTAGAGGAGAGAGAATAGGTCAGCAATAACAGACCTGAACCAGTGGAGGTAAGAAAAAGCTGCAGAAAAAGATATGATTTCTAAGTACGCAACGCAAAAAAGGATTGTATGGGAGGCGTGTATTCAGAAAAGGTTTTTGCGCCAGAGATTGGTGAACAACGAACAAAGAATGGGCAGGAAATAAAAGCAGGATGAGCACACACTGAGGAAAGGAAAGAGTTGTAGGAAAGCGAGGTACCTAAAACAGAATCTGCACACAATAGGACCTAGAGTGAAAATGATTGCGAGAAGTAGGAGACAGCGAAATTGCGTGGCGGGTATATGACTTAGAGGAATGAGAAAACCTATGAGAACCTGACTTGATCGTGGACGAGATATATGGACGGAGGGATGGTTCGGACGGTATGATATATGTACCTTGTATATACCAGAAAAAGCAGCATCGGAAAAGACGAGGAGAGTTTCCAGAAAGGTAGAAAGCGCTTATTCACGGTCTAAGAATCATAATCCTCCGTCTAAAATGCCCCGAACGTCGTCGACAGTAGCGAGGTCCGAGAGGAATGGACAGAGGTCCGTTAATTCAGTATCATGAGGGTCGTTAAACCACGAAGATACAGGGACTGCATTGTTCGGATGGAAAATGTAAGATGCTGGAGAGTTGTCCAGGATAATTGTGTCTTCTATGGGTCGACCTAATTGTGATAAATCCTAAGATAGGGGTGTCAGTTGCTGCAGATCAGGTCTGCTATGGTGACCGATTTACCTTCACGTAGTTACCTTTGTGATTATAACAGCTCTCGCGGAACAATCGGTGAGCAACGACGTTGTGGATGTCGAGCTTATCGAGCACAGGGTCCGCGTACTGACAAAAAAAATCAGTCAATATTCTATAAATAGACATGAGGACCCCACGACCCACCTTGCTCAGACTCGCGGTAAACACGACTACTTCATAAATCTCACCCATCCTCTTCAGAAATGTGTCGACGCCAGGCCGTTTGATAACATAAACGTTGTGCCAGTGGTACTCAATCTCAACTGGCACCACGTAGTCTGCATGTTGTATTGACTAATAGAAGCAAAAAGAATAAACTTTGACTAATACGGAAATAATCGAGCAAGGACTGCTCACCTTGAAGCTGCTGTGCACAAGTGTCTCGTCTAAATCGAGTACCAAACACTTACGGCCTGCGTGTTGAGGAGCAAGAGGCGGAAGCAAAGGACGTGGTACGCCGTCCGGTCCTATGGGAATCCCCGCGCCTCCGTTGAGAATTAAGCGCTCTTCCTCGTCCTCTTCTTCCATTTTACGTTCTTCCTCTTCGCCTAGCATACTAGATTCCTCCGATTCTTCGCCTCCTTCTACCCCAGTCGAACCAGGAGGTACGACTGCCCCGGAAGTTACACCCGCAGTTTCGTCTTCCGGAAGCACGTGTGTTGTTGGTGACGGTGGCACGACAAGGTTGGCGTCTTCGGATTCCGAGGGTACGATGTCGGGAGCAGGCTTGATAGGAGGGACTTCACCATTAGTCGAAGTTGGTTTTGGAACCGATTCCACGCTTGGAGCGGCCGGTACTGGTGCCTCAGGCTCCTTGGGTGGCTCGACTTCCTTCGTCTTCTCGGAGACGGGAAGTTCCTTGAGTCCAGCGCGAGAAGAGCTGGGATCGGAAACGCCTGTTTTCGCGCCCTCGTCGACATCGACAGGATGAGTAGATTCCGTGGGCCACGTACACTTAAAGACGACAGACGCCAACTTCGACCAAATAGATTTTTTCTTCGGCCTCTTGCCACCTGACCTCTCTCTATCCTTCCTAGTTTTAGCGCGCGTACCGGGTTTTTTTTCTTCAGAAATGACGGAGTGTGTCGTCTCGGATGTCTTCTCCTTGCGGTGCTTGGACGCTGTCGTGCTCACCAACGTCGTCGACAGAGATGACTTCTCCTTGTGCGTGTCGCTCGTCATAGTCGCCTGTTCTGCAGAGTGTGAATGCCCGCTGTCGCCTTCGCGCATCGGGGGCTGGCCAGATGCACGTTGACGGAAGGAGATGTTGATGGATCCTGCCATGCACCGGGACCTGCATCAGAAGTATTTGCTCAGCCGCATCGCCGAGGCAGCTATGACGCATGCACTCACCAGCCTCACTCGTCGATGGAGTTGCCGCCGCTGCACCAGAGTCTCCCTGATCGGTGGATGTGACGCCTGCGTCGACTGCTGCACGTTGTTCAAGGCCGTTTGCACCCTCTTTACCCTTCTTCGAGAGCCTCCTTGCGGTACCTTTGAAGAGGAGAGGCCTCTTGGACGACGCGTCCTTTGGCGTCGCTGCTACTTGCGCCGACATGATTTACGTCGCCGTCGTTTACTTTGGCGGAGACGAAAGAGCGAAAAGCTGTCGTTGGATGTGGAAGGGAGGACTGGAGGGAGAGGCAGACGAACGAACGAAGGCGACAAACACGCTTGTACACTTCAGGCCAGGGTGAAAACAACCTGCCTATTCCGGCATCTACATGGATTACTAAACATGGGTATTTGATCACCATATAAATTCATAATTTCTATCTACTTCTTCAGAGATCATAACAGCGAACTCGTCTCTAGCAGCAAAACAATGCCTGAAGAAACAAACAGAGATCATAACAGCGAATTCGTCTCTAGCAGCAAAACAATGCCTGAAGAAAAAAAACAGAAAGCAATTACCACCCTGACAAAGCTCGAAGAAAAACAAAAACTCACTGTGTACAATCTCTGGCACGCTTTGCTTCGTGATATCAACAGTGATGTCCGCGCGCTCGGGAGTCTCATATACATCATCAATCCCCGTGAATCCTTTAATTTCGCCTCGTCGTGCAGCTGCATACCGTCCCTTGCGGTCGGTGGCCTCCGCATGTTCCAGCGGAGTAGCAACGTGGATCGTAAAGGTGTTGCCTCCTGACCCAGCCGAATGAAGGATGTGTTCCCGCGCAGCTTGCCTGGAATGCTCGTACGGAGCAATAGGCGCTGCTATCACTGCAGCGCCCGCTCGCGCCAATTCGCCCGCTACGAATGCGATGCGCAGGACATTCTTGTGTCGATCCTCAGACGAGAATCCCAGTTCTATTCGTTTTTTAAAAATGCCGAGACAGGATAGGGTTGTGCACGGACATTGCAACACGTGGTTAGCGCGCGTTGTTCACACGATAATACATGTTAGATGAAGAACACGCACCTGCCGAAAGCTCCGAACGGACCGTTTCGCCCAATAAAAGCGACACGCTGCGTCCGCCTTGCTGGTTGAGCGTTACCTGTAACGCCTTCGCAATTCTGTCGGCCCCGGAATTGTACAAACCAGTCAAGAAAAGCACGAATCCCTGCTTGTTCCTGGGAGGATAACTCTCACGGAGTGCCTTGACAACCGTACTGAATGCAAATGGAGGAAGTCACATCAAGTCAGTTTCCTCTGTCGGATCCGTCCTCTTTTGATGTTTGATGTGAATCTTGCGGAACTTACTCATAGCTGAACCACTCAGGAATAGCAGCGCCAGTACGAAGACGTCTGCGGAGTTCGGTCCCTGAAATGTCCAACGTCTGAACGCCTTTCGGGACCTCGTCAATCGGCTGATACTCGTCCGTGGATGGCAGGTATGTCATCTGCTGGAATGGCACCATCTCAATATTCAGTTCGTCATGGTATTTCTTCACTAGCTCCTGCGCATCATACGGCCCGTAGAAATCTTTTCCCTGACTGTTCTTCCCGGGTCCAGCGTGATCCCGTCCAATAATGAAATGCGTAGCACCATAATTTTTCCGAATGATAGCGTGCCAAACCGCTTCGCGAGGCCCAGCCATGCGCATCGCAAGTGGGAGCAACGCCAGATGCGCCATTCCATTCGGATATTTGGGCATAATCGCCTCGTAGACGCGCACTCGTGTGTAGTGGTCCACGTCTCCTGGTTTCGTCAATCCCACAACTGGATGGATCAGGACGTTCGCTTGCCGCTGGCGAGCGGCTCGAACAGTTAGCTCTCGGTGCGCTCTGTGCATTGGATTCCGGGTTTGAAATGCAACTACTTTGCGCCAGGCTAGTTTTTTGAAGTGAGAACGCAACTCGGCCGGAGTATCTAGACGTGTAACTTCAATAGCTGGAATGGCCTAAATGAAAACAGAATCTTACAGCGAAGAGCAACATAATCAAAGTACATGGGAGCCTGGATAGCTTGAAATTTGCCACCAATGTAGAATTCCTTGACGCGATTCCGGAGATAAGCAACTGAAGGATGTGTAGGATCGTCAGCTCCGAGAACGTGAATAGCCTCCTTTACAAGGTCAGGTTGATAAATATCCTCGACTAATTGCCAGCGGCATCATCAGTTTAATCCATACATCAGAGGATACTTTAACCTAACGTACCAGTCAGGATGGCTAAAGCCTCGTCATCGCGCGGGTCTCGTAAAGCAAGTCGAGCGCCGGGTGCAATCGCCGATCGCTCTATATCCTCTCGGGATACGTCCAGAGTGACTGGGATTGGGAACAGTGTTCCGTCTGCTAGACGAAGTGTTTCCACCACACTGCCAGCCAATTTGTCCTTTAGAATATTGCCAAATTCCGACTGAGAAATAGAACATACGAGTTATAATCTTTTTCGTTCATAAATCCTTCCAGCGGACTGAAACCTCCGTTGATAGTAAGCTCGAGGTCACATAGTTGTCTCTGTAATGCATCATCCCCTCATTAGCCTCCACGGAATCATTAATAGAAAGTCTTACCTCTGTGAGGATGATTTCTTTCAGTTTATGCGCTTCAGCAGCTAGCCTCTCGCGAATAGGCTCATCTCGAGCAAGAAGGTCCTGTCATGACATAAATTCCATTCCATAAACTTCAGCATCCGAATACCGACATGACGTGGTAGGGAAGACAAACCTTGAGCACACCGCCATGCGGGACGTTAGCCATCTTTTCTTCAATAAAGCACAAAAAAAAATCTAACAAAATTTAATCTTGTAGGGATTGCAGGGGAGAACAGACAGCAGACAGAACGACCCAGACAATCAATCAAGATCAAAGTGTTTAAATATCATCCCTAGAGTCATGGATTGGGAAAAAAACTGTGGAGAATGAGTCTTGAGCACGCCATCGTTAGCATTCCTGGTGTTTGTGAGGGAACGGCGAACACTGCATGGTGTGAAATTATCCAAGAGCGCTGGCATCCTTGGCCGAGCTTTCTTGTCTGCCGCACAAGAGGGAAAGAAACATCAGGTCGTCTTATCTACGTTGGCCCGCGCACGTTGTGTTGTGTATGTATACGGATTTGGATTTACTAGTGAAATACGAAATGAGAATCCGAATTCCGAATAGAATGCAGATCCTCGCGTCGATCCATCAAGGTTCACACGACACAGCCATATAAAACATTTTATTATATATTATCGAAGCCGGAGGGATTGAAGTAGGTGGGCTCTATGAATGTATCCAAACGAGCGAGAGCAGGGCCAGAAACGAGCGAAAGACAGGTAGATGCTTTGCACTAAACTTGAATAAGTAACGTATATACGCATAAACGAAAGCAGCGAATCAAAAGAGTATAAATACAGTAAAGTACATCCCAAAAAAAGAGTGAAGCGCCAAAATGAGGAAGACAATGTCCACGAAATGAGTGACTATAATGACGGTATCGTCACCTTCGAGTCGTTGCTGATGAATAGAAAGTCGGTGCTTGGCGCTTCGGTGAGTTCTAGTACTGCTGGGCTTAGACTTGATACAATCTCGATTTGTCCTTGCTGAAGAGCTCGCTCATCGTCCGGACGTAGACCCCAGCCGACCCATCCGTAAGCACGGCTTGTGGATACGTAGCTGTCCTGGAAGGAACGATTCCTGCCTTGACCCGCAGGATCATCCAGGTCTACAGTACGCTCTACAATTGCATCGGCTAGCGTTGTATGCACGTCATACGTTCCTGTTTATAAGTTAGCTTGACCATACCCTTTTCGCTATAGCAAACCGGACATGCCTTGGAATACACTATCTACAAACACATGGGCCGGCTCAACACTGTTTATGGCACGGACATAAAGTGTCGATGCCACTACGGAGGGGTCGTGGTAATAAGCGGCGTTGATAGCTCCATTAAAAGCCATCACACTAGTCATGTATATCGGCGTACAATAGCCAGTGCCGTTCGTCCCACTCTGCAAGTTGACGTTCAAGGAAATGTTGCTGCGGACGGCGGACGGCTTGAGTACAGCTTATCATAAGAATAACGGACGCGGGACTTACCTGTTCCCAGTCTCGACACTGAGTTGTGTGGGATCCAGGTCATATCCATAATTATAGAGTGAGACGTTCGCCGTTATTGGTCTATATAGCTATCAGATAAACAAGATGGATGAGAGAACGGAGGACATACCGAAGGATCGTCTCCAGAATGAGTTTTTCAGAGGCATTGAACGAACCAGATATGCTCGAAGCAGAACCCCTGACAAGTATACTTCTGGCTTGTACCGACTGGGAAAGCAAGTATTAGATCTTCACGGTAACACCGCGGAAGGAAACTGCTTGCCTCAAAATAGATGTTCCCTATAGAACCTTCGACATCAACGGTGTTAATGTCCGTAAAGGAATCAAGCGAGTCGAATGATTGGTTGAACAATGGGAGGTACGTAGCAAAATTGCATAATGGAGTGTCCGTTTCGTCCGAAGGAAGCTCAAGGAGGACATCAAAATAATAACCTTTCTCTGCAATGCTTGGAACCTAGTAGGGCACAGGGGCCATAAGCTATCTTCTTCAAGGAAGAACATTCCATTATGTACCCACCGAAATATTAAGGCCCCACGCGATACCTGAACTCATGAGACATACGTTCGAGTCTCTAAGGAAAGCATTATCGATATTCTTCGCCGTAACGGTCACGGTTGCATTCGTTCCATTTACCACGCTGACATGGAGGCTACCAGTGACTGGTAACTGAAGGGCCGTGTCATCGTCCAAATCCGAGAAATTGGACCGAACATAGATCGTGTCGCTTAGGGGCATACTGTATTGCAGCCTGAAAGGTAAAAAAAAATTATGAACTGCATATGAAATGTTCGATTGTATCTGAACATACTTATGCTCTGTCGGTCCTGAGTCCGACGCGACATTAACTGTCCAATCGTTACAGGAAATAGGTATCGCGGAGTTAACAGATATAGTTGATACATCGGGCGGTAACCAATCTGGAGGTGGTGGCGGAGGTGGTAAATTGGAGCTTAACCATTTTTCTGACGTGGAGATGCCTGATCTTTGGGCATCTCTTCGTAACTAAGATGAACAATCAATCAGAACAATACCGAACCGTCACAAATGCGAACTAGCACGTACCACAACGAACAAAGGAACGCCAATCGACACACTCAACACAAGATATACTACCAGAGCATACACCAAGTATCTTCGTAATCGCCTTTGTTTCCGCTTCGCAGCTTTAAGGATACCCTCTGCCTGCTGCTTTTCTGCTTCCTCCGCCTTCTCCGCCTCGGCCTGAGAGGTGGCATAGTCTGGTAGACGAGGGGAGGAAGGTCGTGGAGGAGACGGCAGGGCCGATGGATCCGAGTGACGTCGTGACGGACCAGGCGCATCGTCGGTTGCAGGACTTAAGGCGGCTACGAGTTTGCGACGCTCGGCATCAATGACTTCTAGGAGGATCATATGTGAAGCCTCGCTAGCACGTTGCACAGAGCGCGAGTGCTACAGCAGGCTGGCTTGTATAGGACGGAGAGATGAAGGAGGGAATGGTGAAAGTGCGGGATGAGCTGGGAAAGGACGTGGTGAGAATAAAATCGAGTTCCAGCTCCAGCAAGGGGGGCGGGTCGCAACGGCGCACGTGACGTCGGACCGGCTAAAATGAGAAGTATATATAGAATTTGAATTTAAATTATATCTGTCCCCGAGTATCTTCCCCCGCTCTCTCGCACAGAGTGAACTGCTGGGACCTGGAGTAAGCATCATGAGTACAGCAGCTGCTTCGTATGCCAGCGAGGCACTCGTCGGACCGCCATCTCAACTTGTCTCTGTCCATGAATTCATCCACGCATGTTCTCGTTCCACCGGTTATGACCGTGCGACTTCAACGTCTGATCATCCCGAGGAACGCGCGATAGCAGAAGAGTGTAGGTGAGCCCAAGATTCAAATGCTAATACAAATTCTCTGACTAGTCTTGGCCTGGTTACACAGTGTGGCCGATCTTCAGGCATCTTTAAACGAGACCCTATCGAATCCATTCAAATACGCGTTTCTCGTTCGCAACCATGAGAATATCATAGACCAGATTCGCTCAGCTTCAAAACCCCACAGCAGTCAGACGTCAAAACCTGTCCGGTCACGAAAGAGAAAGCGGACCGAACGCTCCACAACAGGAGAAGACGACCGGCTGCACCCTGACGTTCTGCAACTTCAGAACAGCCTAGAGAGCATCGCATTGTCATGCTGGTCGTACGTTTCACTCCAACCCCTCGTCGCATTTTGATACACCCAGATCACTTAGTCTCCATAGCTATCCAACAGATGCCGCTTTGTTTACCCGCCCACAGAAGAACTCCGACCTGAACACATTAACAAAACCGGTAAGTGAGCTGCATCCGTCGTCGCAGTTGTTTTCAAAAACCGCAAGCAATATCAATGTGTCGCGCAAACCAACCGCTAAACGTCCGCGTTACTTCTCCTGATAGAAACGTTCACGATCGTCAGAGCAGCAGCAGCAGCAGAATGAGCAACACAATGCTTCTTCCTCACCACCGCCAATCACAGCCAAAGACGAAGCGATCCTAATCATATCTATTTATAACCGTCTCTCATGGGGCAACCACCTATCTCGCTCTTCACAGCACGCTGTGCTTGCTTCACAGACTATAGGCGACCTTTACGACGTCATCCCCTGCCCATCCAACGAGATTCCCCATGAACTCCGGACGGAGGAAGGAGACGGAGATATTGTAGGCTACAACTCGGACGAACTCCCCCCTCACCGCGGGGCTGTTGTGTGTATCGAAGGCGTTGCATTCGGCGACGGGCAAGTGGAAGATGATTACTCGGTGTCAGTATCGAGGTTTCTGTTCTTTGGGGATTGTCTCCAACGAATACACATTCTAACACCTTTTCTCTCCTTCAAACCTTCTATCTTGTTATCTAAATTCAATTTTAGCAAACTTGTCCAGCAGATGGAGTTATTACCGGAGAAGAAACGAAAATGTATCACCAAAGGTGCATGTATGCACGATCAACGCTTCGTCGACCTCACGATACGCGTGAACGAGCCATACTGGCTCCTCCATCAAGGAACATGCGAACATTTCCTTATAATCGATACCATTCGGTACGTTCACTGGCCTGGGAATATCCTCACAGCACATTTTTATTAATCCATTCGTTACAGGATGCTCCATCCAAATGACCCCAAAGAAGGTTACCCACTAACATTACACATCGCCCCTCCAATAATCGACTTATGCATGGCCTGTTCACGCGTTCCTGCCGCTCTGTCTATCGTAGACGACATCCGTCTGGGCCAGAGCCCTTTCAAGATTTGTCAACCGTGCTGGGATCTTTTCGGAGAACCGAATGACAATACTCATACTAGAGTTCTAGTCGTCCCGCTACCGAAGTACGAGCACGGCTGGTAAATGTACGTATACCGAAGTTTGTTTGCAATGGAACATCTCATACCAGTCCGGATTTTAAGTTAAGAGAGGTATGAGAAATTGTATTAATTCTACTTCCCGGTGGTCCCGACAGACGACCGCTCGAGTTTAGTCAGAAAATGTTGACATGACATCAATGTACAAACAAATGGACAGAAAAATATAATGAAAAGCAAGGGAAGAAGAAAATCAGGTAGAGACTGCATATGAGACAAGGACTAGGCCAGCAGTAGCAGGGAAAAATAGAGAAATACGCATTAATAAAACTGTAAACGAAAACGCCGGAGTCAATCAAACCTCAGTGCACGGAATAATAAAATATGGAGGAGCAACAGATCCAGGAGACGAGACGACAGCGCCCTGAAAGGCTTGTATGTGTAATGGATCACAAGAGTATCGCAAGGAGTAATTTAACGAATCCGAGACCAGAACAAGACAAAAACGATCAAGTACCATCAGTCAGAATCAGAATACTCTAGACACGTCATCACCGATGAGGCTTGCTACCATTCATACGATGCGACGAAGGCGCCGACGAGGAGCTCGGTACGGTTCCGTTCGTTTTGGCGCTCGTATTCGGCCGAGGCTTAACAGAGCTTGAAGACTGCCGAGGTGCGCCTTCTTTCATCACCATCTTAGCGTGAATCTCTTCGAGCTTGGAGGCCTTGACCTGCTTCGGCCAGAAGAGCGTGACAAAACTAGATGACCATGTATATCAATATTATTCTCAAGAGCGTGAAAGAAAAGCTACTCACGTCCAGAGATGACGTCTCCATCTATCTACGTCCTCGCCTTCAGCTCTCTTGCTTTCAAGGACGTAATCTATACGACGACCGATAGCAGCCAAGGAGTCCTTGAGAATAGCAACCTTGCTATCTCGAGGCATATCGCCACCAGAAAGCTTGAGTTGTTTCTAGACACAATGCTATAAGCGATTTGCTTAGGTAGGCATTATGCGAAAACTGACTAGTTGTTTCTTCACAGGTCTCAGTTCCTCCTTAGTTGCTGCTTCATCCATAGACGGACTGGTCACGGAAGTCAGACTCTCAGATTTCCAGCACAAAAAAAGTAGCAATGACTCACCATTCATCAGACGACTCCGAGTCAGTGAATGTAGGAGTCGGTCTCCTCTTCCGTCTCTTAATCGAGCCCTCTTCAACAGCAGACACACCCTCGCTCTCCGCACGACGCTTCATTCCATTCGAGCCGTGAACAGGAGGCGGCGACATCGACATCGACATCGACACAGAAGCCTTAACCGGCTTTGCACGCATCGTCTCGTATGAGACAAGCTTCTCATTGTACTCGCGTAGCAGATTCAGTAAGAAATCACCACGACGAACCAAATGAATCGCATTCGGAATGGGTTTAGTCGAGGCATCTTCGCCCTTCTTGCCCTCGTCGAGGAAGAACTTCCCTTCTAGACCAAGCTTCGGATCTTTCTGGATCGTCTCCCAGTTCCCAAAGCCATACAAGAACGCGCCGACCAACAGCATGGCATCGTCCTTGGGTCCCCATCGACCAGACCAGTTCAACGTCGGACGGATGTTCTCAATTGGCAGCTCCCACGCATAAGGATCAGGAATAGCACTCAAGTAATCATGAAGAATTCGAAGATCCCGATTACGCGATAGAACCGTCTCCGCATTAATGTTTCCGACGCCACGGAAAGTGACGAGGACGGCCTTGCTCTTCTGAGCATTGGTCAGCGTCTCCCCGGCAGCCATACGTGCACGCTTTTCAGCATTGTTACGCTCGACCTCTTGTTCGCAAAGATCAATGATTGCATCAGCGGTATCCAAGATCAGGCCCTTGTCCTTGTCCTGAAGTTTAGCTTCTCGCACCTAATAACAAGACGTAAGCAACAGATTAAGGACAAAGAGGACAATAAGCCCACAATAGTATCGTATCGCTGACGAATGTCGCCCCACCGTTGCATACTTCGGACAAGGACGCGAATGTCTCTCTCCTTCAATTCCATTGCCTTTTGACTAGCCGACTTCCGTACAGGGGCGGTGGCTTTTGGCTTCTTTGACGGTGCGGGCGGAGGCTGGTCAACGTCCATGCCCTCATATGACACGGGAGCAACAGCACGTTTACGTTCCCTTGTCTGTTCGGCCATCTCCGCCAAACGACGTTCTTCATCTTCCTTCTCGAAGCGCATGCGCTCCTCAAGGGGGATAATATCTTCCCAGCTCATATCGTTCTTCACGTCGCTGACGGCAGCGAACGACGCAAGGAAGCCTTCGCCTCCAAGCGAAGTGCCACCATCGCCACCGGACATCGTTTCATGATCTTCGGCACGATTGAGGATATCATCCAGATCCATCTCATCCAGCTTTTTATTTTGCTGAGTATCATCTTTGTCGAACCTGATAATTCTTGATTAGCACAACGCCAAGAATACGATAATCAAAACAACGTACATCTTCTGAGCGCCGTACTTCAGGACTGCCGTCAACTCGTCTTTGCTGAGATTATCTGGTTTAGAAGAAGTATCCTTAATCTGAGAACCAGACTTTGAACTCAAGTGGGCCTGAGACGTGTCCATCTGATTAATAACTGCGATCAAGATTAGACATCGCCATGTCCGATACTTAAACTTGTTTCAAACTTACTGGCATATTCAAGGACCATCTTTCGTTTTGCACGTTCCAGTATATCCTCTTCCATGGTATCCTTGCTCACAAATCGATACACATTTACATGGGATTTCTGACCGATACGGTGAGCCCGAGCCATGGCCTGTAAGTCATTCTGAGGATTCCAATCGCTCTGCATCATCCATGTAAACATCAGTTTATGCAACTCCGAAAGTAACGAGTAGCCACGTACATCAAAGATAATGACTGTGTCGGCCGTCTCCAGGTTGATACCCAGCCCACCAGCTCGAGTCGACAGTAGGAAAGCAAAATCCGACGATCCAGGCGAATTAAAATGCGCTATAGATTTTTTTCGTACCTCTGAAATAACCGTTCCATCAAGACGCTGGTGAGTATAGCCCCGAAGACCCATGTAGTCGCTAAGGATGTCTAACATGCGGACCATCTGGCTGAAAATCAGCACACGGTGGCCGTCCTGCTTCAGTCTCGCAAGCAACTTGTCCAGCAGCACCATTTTACCACTGCTCATGATCAAGCCTTTAAGCGTTTCTTCGCGATTGTCAGAAGCTGGCTCAGCACCATCGAATAAATAAGGATGATTAGCAGCCTTCTTGAGTTCCATCGCTACATGCGCCTATATCAGTATTAACGATCACGTGACGGACATTGATCATACATACCGATATTCAGTAAACTGATGTTTCCATTGCCATTGGCGCTCTTCATAAGGCCTTGATAGTTCTGAGAAAAAGCGCATCAGAAGTGTTCAGAAGAAAAAGAGAATGAAGCATACCTTAGTGAGGATGTTCTTATAAAAGTGTGTCTGCAAAGTGGACATCTCTACACGCAAGATACATTCACTCTTGGTCGGCAAGCTCTTGACGACATCCCGCTTCAGTCGGCGCAACATCAACGACTCAAGTTGCTTGTGAAGCTCTTTGATCTTCGCCTCATGATCAACGTCCGTCAAGTCGAACTCATTTGTAAGTGCAACTGTAAGGAGACCTTGTAAGCGAATAGACGACCTCGAACAGCTTATATGCGCTTACATTTCTCCGGCATGAGGAAGTGCATCAGCGCCAAAAGCTCCTTGACGTTGTTCTGCAGAGGCGTTCCCGTGATGAGCAACTTCGACGCAGCGTGGAAGGTCCTGAGAGCCTCATAAAGTTGACTCTCCGAGTTCTTCAAGCGATGCGCTTCGTCAACAGCCAGGACCTGCCACTTGATCTCGCCAAGCATAGCAGCATCGCGGAGGATCAACTCGTATGTCGTCAGCAGTACGTTCATCTTGACCTTCTTGCTCTTGCCTGGCTCCGCGGAGATCTCGTAGTTCCTGATTACCTCGCGAGAGCGACTCGAGCCAATGTAGCAGATGACATTGATATCGGGAGCCCACGCTGCAAACTGCATTTGCCAGGCGGTGATCGTCGAGAGAGGTACGATGACGAGGAAAGGACCGTATTGATTGTACTGGTGGAAAAGATAGGAAAGGAAGGCGACAGTCTGAACAGTCTATGCGGAACCACGGAAACATCAGATTTCTTTTTCGCTGCATTAACCAAGGGCGTCGCTCACCTTGCCAAGTCCCATCTCATCAGCGAGGATACCATTCTCACCCTTACTCCAAAGGTAAGCAAGCCAGTTCAATCCCGTTAGCTGGAAGTCCTTCAGCTCGCCGCCTGTCTCAGAGATATATTCCGGGTCCTTCTTGATCTTCACGAATTCCGGACGCTTGTCTCTAGGGTAGTGCGTGCTCCTGTACGGGAATCTGCCTTCCTTTTCTCGCTTCTGGAAGACATCAATCTGCTCCTTCGCGATACTCTTGATTTCCTCGTAGCTCTCCCACGTGCAATGCTCGTAGGGCAGACCCATCCATTTACAGAAGTATTCGACGTCACCGGGAACGTCACGCGTCGCCACGACGCGCTCGACAGTTTTGAAAGTCTCAAGATCCTGCCTTTCGCGTTCCTTGTCGAGCAGGAGAGCTTCCCTGTCTTCTGGACTAAGCGTTGGATCATCGAGACGCGCCTGATAAGCTTTGAAGGCTTTGATGTAATTGTCCACGCGCTTCAAGCCACGATACCGCTTAAGGAATTCATAGTTTTCGTCAGTGTTGTGAAGATGCGAAAAGCCTTTCCACTTGATGTGGTAACGCTGTACGAGATGTCAGAAGCTTAGTATGCTCGAAGCAGTGTATGAACAGACGTACAATGTTGTCATGCCAGAGATCCTCAGGGTCATTTTTGCGATCCTCGTCCCGCATATGATAGAAAACGCCTTCAATCTCATGCTCTTCCTCATATTGCACACCAGGATCAGCCACATAGTAGCCGCTATCCGCGTCATCTTCAAACTCTTCAAAGTTCTTGACGTCGTCGAAATAATTTGGAACTTTGATACCGCGGCTCGAGACGCGAATACTGTCGTCTGGGATACGCGGCTTCTTCTTTTTCTTTGAGCGCGCACCGTATTCAGAATCAGAATCAGAATCTGCTTGACGAGAGGGTACGGGAGCAGGGGTTCTCGAGACTGTGAATTCAAATCCACAAGTTGAGTGAAGAGGGCGAAAGAACGATGACAAGACAATACCTCTTGGTTTTGACGACTTCTTCCTTTTCGCTGGCTTTTTCTTGCCATATTCTTCATCGGCGAAGGAGCCATCGTCTGACTCGTCATCGAAGCCCTAAGTATTCGAGGATGAGTTTCAACGAGGATTTTCAAACATGAGTGAATTTGACATACACTTCCAACCTGTAGAGACACACAGAAATGATGCCAAATTTAGGACTCTATATCCTACTATCACTTAGCGAAAGACTGAAGACGCACCTTGCTAGATATCCTTGAGCTACCAGGTGCAGTGTAGACGTCGATGGGAGCCTCGACGTCACCCTCGAAGGTATAGTCAGGATCACCGTCAGCGTCTTCGCCCTCGGCGTCCGCATCCATGTCTGGGTCAGATTCGGCATTGTTGAGGTCGGCCAGACTGCGCTGTGGCTCATAAGCGCGGGAGGTAGCTGGGGCGAGGGCAGGAGTTGGGTGATCAGAGGCGGCGCTAGTTGTCTCGGCGGAGTCCGAGTCGAAAGGCATGTTGTCAGAGTTATCTTTGAGGGAGAGGGCGAAGTTTTGGAGGGCGGGAGCAGGCATGGGATGGGGGGAGAGGGAAGTGGAGAGAGGGAGAGAAGCGGAGGACAACGGCGAGAGGGCACTGTTGATGGGGGGAAATCACTCAGGGCGAGCCGCGTTTACAATGGCGTGGCGCATCGGGCGAATGTCCCGGCGTCACCGCCTGTTGCTCACGGCGACGAAGTTGAAGCTTCTAACCAACGAAATTTTTTCTGCTTTGCAGACAATAATGTAATTAATTTCACTGTATATTCTACAGACAAATACTAGTAACGAGTATAATACAGACGCTGCGGGCGAGAAGAGAGGAACGTTGATGTACGCGCGGGAGAAATAGGGGAGTAGTAGAGCGCGAACGCTGATGATGACGCCGATTACTAGTGGATTTCGACGGAGACCCCAAAATTTTCACTTGTCCGTCCGTCGAAAGCACTGCCAGTGCCAGTGCCAGTGCCAGTGCCAGTCACAGACCATGCACCTCTCGCAAGCTATTGCCACTGCCATTGCCGCACGTTTGTCCGTCCTTGTCACTGTCTACATTCAAAGTCACTCGCGGTCGGTTCCCCTTTACGGACCCTTGCGGTCAGACAGGTCTCTATCTTCCGGCACGTAGCCGGCGTACCCCACCATTGTCCCACGCGATGCACGCGACCCCGAATACAGCTCGCACGTCACGATCATCTCGTCAACAACAATCTCCATCCGATGCGGCGGACGTGCCTCCCGTCCCGGCCCAGTCTGTCCAGCGTGACCCCCTCTTTCGCCGTGTATTGCCGCGGTACTTGCGTTCGTTCTCTCGAGTATTTTGTACGTACGTGTACCCACTCCCTCAATGCCGTGCGCCGAGCCCCATCGGCGGCGAACAAGGTCCACTCCGTACATTCACCCATGGGGCACACTTCCAAAGATGGCGACTTCTCATCTCACTCTTCTCAGAGTAGCCACAAACATCCCCTTGGTCACCGCGTTTATTCCGCTTTTGTTCCCATCCTTCCCGATTTCCTCGTTGCCGCAACGCACACGCACGTTTCGCATTCTCTCGGCATCAGCGAAGATCATCCCGCTCATCGTGGTTCAGGCGATATGGGATTCCGGCTCCGATCCGGTAATCTCCGGATTACGTAATGAACAGTGTCGCACGTGACTGACTATTGCCCTCTATTCCGACTCTGACTCATCCGTCGATCTTACTGGTGTGTCGAGCACCATGAACTCGACGGTCAATCTGAGCCCGACCGACGATTCCAAGGCTCATGTTGTCTCCTTCTATCGGGATAAAGGGCACTATGCATGTGCGCAATGCTCGGCCGTCATCGTCAGCATCTACTTTCTCTGGTCCTTACGAACTTGTCTGACCTATCTCCTGTAGTGTCTGCAAGATGAACTTATAAGCAAGTCGTTCTCTGGGAGGGAAGGACGTGGCTTGTAAGTGTCTTGTTGTTTGTTTGTCTTCCATGAAAAGAACAGTGGGTGATTTTTAACCAGCTTGATGCATTCTGCTGTGAATGTGAAGCATGGGAAGAAAGAGGATCGTCCTCTTTTGTGAGCGCCATCCTGACACACTATATTCACACCTTGCTTATCAGAACACTTAGGACCGGGATGCATACCGTCGCAGACGTCTTCTGCGTCGGGTGCAACGACCGGCTAGGATGGTACTACGTCAAAGCTTCTGACAGCAGTCAGAAATACAAAGAAGGTGCGACGAACCGAATTTGCATCTGCCGTCTGATCCACTAATTTTCATACTATTTTCCCAGGGAAATATCTCTTAGAACGAGCAAAGATAGTCAAAGACAATGTGTGGAGGTTGGATGATGACGATTTCTGATTCCGACTGCTCGTTGATATTCTTTTCCGACGATGCGATTGCGCGTTTCCACCTTGTCTAACTCGCGATTGTATTTCTTGCGTCGTTCACTTCATTCCGGTATACATATGCACGTGTGCTCACATTGCTTGTAGATAATATGACATGTATCAATAAGACTAGAATGGAATAATATGCTTTGGGCTTCGAGGATGCATTGCAGCATTCGCAAAAGTACCCCCCAGCTGACGCCAGAGAGTGTTCTCCGTTTGTGGTGTCGTTCCGTCGTCTCAGACTACTAAAGTTAGCCTGGCAATGTAGCACGGCAAAGTTTGCCTAACGTTACACAACAAAAAAGCCGCACTCGACTGTCCGACCTACCTGAGTGTAACCTGTGGCGAAATTGAATCTCGCCACGCACTTTTTTCGCTTCGTCTATCCCAGACAAAACTCGTTAGTTCGTATCGCATCCTCGTCTGCGGGCGGATTAATGTTATGAAGACGTCTATAAATATAACACCAATCAATGTGAGTACTTACTTTCTTGACATTGCGCAATGTGGCTCGGACCTGCCGAATATGGGTGCTGCATATTAACACCATTCCGAACACTACTGCTTACAAGTACGTGCGTTCTCGTTCAAATGAGTCGTGCAAATTGCAGGCACGTTCGTCCCGTTCATTTCAATGCGGTATCGTATTTTGCTCACGTCAAGTACGCCATGGGCATTTAGTCGCAAAATGCATAGTTCTAGGATTATTGGGGCTAAAGTAAGCCGGAAGAAGTTTGCAGGGAAGTAGTTGATGCGAGCTACTCGACCGGGGATAGATAAGGAGAGAAACCTTATAAATTGAGCCACATGCACAAGGCCTATTTAATCAGTCGTTTCGGAGAACGAGAAAAGAACTCGAAGATCCTGGATATGTCTCTGCACGACAGAAAATCGCCTTATTTCGAGGTATTGAGCGATGGTACGTCCAAGTCCTGAGGCTTTGTCTTTGTTATTCGATTCTATTTCTATATTGTAGTTCTGGACCAGTACTTCTGGTTCATCAGGCCAGTTATGCATGAAAATACAACCGACATACCGGAACATCGACATGAGGTTCTTCGTGGGTCTCTTCCAATCACCTCTTCGATTGCCGTCCAGTCATTCACTAAACGGCTTCTCCCCCCCCCCCCCCCCCCACGCTCCTCGCTCTTTTATAGTCTTGTATTATTCAAGAGTATGCTCGTCTCAGATGAAAAAACTTTACAGTCATCACGGTGCCGATGAGGACGAAGTAGCAGAACGTGCCTTGTGGGAGGTGATCGATTGTTATGTACACGAGCGCAAGGAAGCAACGAACTACTATGCAGAGCTTCGACAGCGTGAGTGTTTGAATAAAATTTCACCTTGTACGATGGCGCGGACTTATCCCGTCATTCTATGAGTTTTGCATGAAAATTATATCGATAGTGTGGATATCGTGAGAGAAGATACAGGGTATACAACGGGAGGCAGGTATAAATTATCAGGTACGAGCATCACCAGCACTACATTCATATCTTGATGGAATACCCAACTGAATGATAATCAGTCGAATTCAAGAAAGACAGTGAGGAATACAGTAAGTACGGACCCTGGGTATTTGCCGAAGGTTACGGGCGAGACTACCAACAAGCCGCATACCTCGCGCTCTCAATAATGTATTTCAAAAAGAGCAACAGCCTGCTATGGGTAAACGAAGCTTACGACCTGCCTAAAGAGCTCGCCCACATGCCGTGGACGGGAAACGATCGAGATCGCGGGATAAACTACTTCAGCGAGTCCGACAAGAGAGCCCTGCGCAAGGATATGGAGAAGAAGAATATATCGATCCCAAACATCCTGCGTAGTGGCGAGAAAGTGGAGCCAGTCATAAAGAAGAGCGAGTCGATGAAGTCGATGAGGGGCTTTTGGAAGAAGTTCAGCTCTCCAAAGGAGGAAAGGAAGAGCTTTATAAGCAGCACTGATTCCTCTGGGAGTTCCATCAACGTCTCTTCCACGCGTGGCAACTCCGGCCTCAGCCTTTTCAGGTCTCATCGAGGTTCTAGGGACGCCACCCACTCGCAAAACGCTTCTAGGGCACCAAGTCCCAATGGTAGGCGTGGTAGTGCCACCGGTGAATCCAAGAAAGTCACCCCACAATCCAGCATGAACAAGTTCAAGACATCCCATCCAAACAGCAGCAGATCGAGCACCCGGACAGCGAGAGAAGACAAGGACGACGGCTTGGTGATGAAAGAGCCGCCGAAATCGAAAGGTCAGGGAAGCAGGCCGACGAGTCAGCAAATTAAGCGGCTCTCTCATGCCACACATACAAGACCTGGAAGTCCGATTATAGAGGAGTGATAATCCCGGAGAGCAACTGTGTGACTCGAAATGGTCGACTTATATTGCGTTTCTGGGCAGTCTAGCTGGAAGATAACTATTGTATTGCAGCAGTACTTAATCGGAAAATATCTCATTTGTCAGTGAACGTGGTGATTTAAGAATGCTTACCAGTGCCACGTAATAATTTAGGAAACGGCAAGCTGAACTGATGAGGTAGTCGTTCTCATAGTGCTCGATCATCAGTGAGCGAAGTTTACAAAGAAGTGGATCCTTCGATCGCTGGTTTGTCAAACCCGCCAAGAAAGACATAGTCTCCTGCATGGTCAGTGGTGACCAAGGTAAATGTGAATCGGACGACGAGGAAGATATGCAAAAAATATATCGTGTAACGCAATAGGTTAATATATTGCCAAATATCGAATATTCCGATGATACGTGCTGGCGCTGCGTGTTTTTGATAATCATAGTTCGACGTGAGCAGCAAACTGAGCCAACGGTGAAGGGCTTGCCACACCCGCAGCGGCAGCGATTTCACTAGCATTCCCGACCATTAACAGGCCAACTACACAATAATTGATCAGTTTATGTATGAATAACAAAGAAAAGCAGGGGGGTACCAATAAGCCCGAAAAGACCAAGTATACTGCCGAATACCTCTACGATGAGGATCTTCACGAAAAGATTGGGATCCGCTGCGTCGCCTAATGCTGCTGTTGAACCACTAACCCCGACCGAAACGCCGCACAGCAAGTTGCACGCGCCGACGGTTAACCCACCCCAGAAGATCGCGAAACCTGTAGTACCACATAGGTATACATTTAGCTCTACCTAATTGTGGCATACGAAAACAAGCGAACAGACCTGTGTAATAGTTCTCTCGCGTGTAAAGGTCTGCTTCATTGACAGCTTGAAGTTTCGCAGAATAGACGATAGCCATGATCTGCATGCCACGGTACGGTGAGTAAGGATTCTTCAGAGTGAATTATCCGGTACATACGACGCCATAAATTGCAACTACTTCGCAGAAAATGATACTAGATACAGATTCAATGTTAGCTTCAATCCATTCATTCGGCACATGCACAACCAGGCAAGTGTACACGCACCTAATGAGATTCTTCGTGCGTATTCGCGGTGCGCGTACGCCGCCTCCGATAATTGAAGTTCCAGTGATGAAGATGCCCCTGCATCCCAGTACCAAAAAGAATCTTCACGTCAGCGCGACAAGCGAGATGCAATCGTACTAACCAGCCTGCTCCTAGAACACTAAGACCGATACACAACCCATACCCGTAGAGGCCCACAGATACGGACTTGTCTCCTCCAAGAATCGCCCAACATTGAATGCCTCTCCTGAACCTGTTCATTGCGGACACGTTATGAGGGCCTGCTGCTGCCAACCATGTTGAATTACGAACCAGTAAAAAGCAGGTAAAGTGCAATGATTATGACAAGGAATGTCGGTAGTCCAAGGACATAGTAAGTCTTATAGCCCATCACAGACTGCTTTGGCGGCGAGATGGGTCGGCAAGATGGAAAACAGATGTGACAAGCGAAAAATGAGTTGTGGCGAACGCGAACGTTGCTGGACGATGATCCCTTTCAAGGCGCAAATCGCGTATATATTGATCGACGCGGCTACCAAACCTCATCTTTCTTTTCTTTCTCTACTGACTCTAATGTTCTCATGTACCATCTTCTCAAAGGCTTGCATGAATACTTGACACAGTCAGTCTCTGCAAGTTACCTTTTTGAAAGAGTTAAGTAATGATTCACTACCTTTCCTACAGAAAGGAGGAGTTCTCCATTATCATTCTTGGTCTCGATGGCGCAGGCAAAACCGTGAGCATGGGCGAACTTATCTCTCAATCGATTAGCTACTCAAGCAGACTGTCTTGTTCAGACCTTCCTGGAGAAAGTGAAGAGCATCTATACAGGTGTGCCGGGTCTATCTCCAGACCAAATTGGTCCGACTGTAGGGCAGAACAGTAAGTACCAAGCACGTCTGCAAAATGCTGTAGAATAAAGAAGGATCCGATAATCTAGTGGGCAAGATCACACTTCCATCGACGATACTGCAATTCTTTGACCTGGGTGGTCAAACTGGAATCAGGAATATCTGGCCTAAATACTATGATGATTGCCATGCTGTTGTGTTTATAATAGACGCTGCAGACCGAGAACGTCTAAACGAAGGCTGGGAAGTATTCGGTGAGCCTTTCTCCACAAAGGGCAAAGCAATTTCCTGATTTCGTCTAGATTCCGTTTTATCGTCACCTCAAATCCTTCACGTTCCACTGCTACTACTCGCAAATAAACAAGATGCACCAGAAAGTTTGTCAGTGGAAGAGATACGAGAAAGCTACGAGGGCTGGTATCAAGGCAAGAAGGATAGTGCGCGCCGTACATATGGCGAAGAAGCCGACAGACGGCACGAACGGTTTGCGAGCCTTGATGTCATGGGTGTTTCCGCTCTTGAGGGGTGAGTTTCTTATTACTGACAAACGTCGGGTACCCGATGCTGACTGCTTTTATATATAAGGACTGGAGTGAATGCCGCAATTGATTGGCTATTTATTCGAGTACAAAATAGCCGCCGAAAGTACGCAAGGTCCTTCTCTCGCTTTGGATTAAGTGCTAAGTATCATTCAGAGAGGACTCTGCATGAGGCTGAAGCCGTGTACTGCGTAGACTAATTCAAAAAGAGACTGTGTGGTCTCAAGAAAACTGAGTTAGGATATAAATCAAGATACCCTCAATCGCGTCAAGAAAAGGAGAGAAAAAATACATTCAGGAAACGGAAAGTCAAACGATAATTAGACAAGACCTCTCGAAACGGCAATCTGGTATGCTTTGTATCCGACTGCGGCTCCAATGAGGAGTTTGGTAAGAGGTGACCTCGCAAAGAGCTTGACGAGAGCAACAAAGGTGATAATGCTTTGGCCGAAGCTAGTGGATACCTATGTTAATAGAACGCTTAGCAACTATGAGAATACAAGCGAACCTTTTCAAGCGCTTTACACGATCGTTGATCATTTTATAAACACCTTCGTTAAGGGATGTGTGCGGAATGCGGTATACTTCACGTTCATCAGGAAGTGTGTATGCAGCCCCGTTGGACTCCGTATCGGCGTCAGTCGCCGCCCGTACGAATGCAGCAGCGACTCTCGTAGTGGGCACGAAAGGAATACCGGCCAGGAGCACCTTCATCGCAGTCGGAACAATCGCGGTGTCTAGGTACCTCGGGTTCAATGCGGGTTTTCTGTATTTCATGATTTAATACGAACCGGCAAACCATGGGCAAACTGTTGCAACACGCAGTCCCTTTACGCCAAATTCGTCCTTTATGGAACGCATGAGACCAATGATGGCATGTTTTGATGATGAATAAAGGGGTGCGCCAGGAATCCCAGCAATTGAACCTAAATTTATAAGAACGCTATGTAGCCCGGTCCAGATAATGTAACGTTGTTAAACTCACCCATAGAGCCTATCAAAACGAGGGTCTTTAAGGAACCCTCGTTTTCATTCTTAGCGAGGTAATAGGCAGCAAGTTGTGTAGCTGCATCCCTTCAGAATCGTACAACTTCGGGGAAATCGAAGGAGTAGAGAACATACTGTATAGTACGCTTATGAGATTGATCTCAACTGTTTTGAGATTTGGTTTTGTCGGAAGACCTTGTTCATTTAACCGAACAGTTGTGAGACTTGCAATTTCAGTGACTCCAGCATTTGGGATCTGAAAAAGAGAAATAAAATGGAAGGATGACGCTGTAAATACGGCCAAGCTTACCACGACGTCAATGCGACCGTATTTCGAGAGAGCGAACTGGAAGAGGGCAGCTTGTTGGTCGTACTCAAGGACATTGCAATGTTTCGCGACAGCGTCTCTGAACGGTTTTCATCCCGATTTCTGTAAGAGGAAAGATGCAGAGAACGTACCCTCCGACTTTTTTGACCTCCGAAACTGTTTCTTCGGCTGATTCCACGTCAATATCACCAATCACAATGTTGGCGCTAGTAGAACAGAAGGGATCAGAATGCGCTGTGTTTCACACTCAGAAAGTTACGTACCCATAGCGTCCAAAAGCGACAGCCGCCTCTCTTCCAAGTCCCTTCGCTGCACCTTGAAAAAGACGCGTTTACATCGTCTCGACGCTTGTATATGAATATGACAGCGAAAATTTCTCACCTGTGATGAGAACAGTTTGTCCTCTTACTCTGCCAGCATACTCGAACAGCTGGGTGTCAGGAATATTAGCGGCCATCTTCTTGAAGAATGTGAGTCAAGGATAAGGATAAGCTCGAATCGTATCCGGTTAGATTTCAACGCGTCTTTAGTACTTACTTGAAAGCAGCGAAATCACGCGCCAAGTTGCTAAAAGAGGTTGAGAAGCGAGCGATGCCAGAAGCACGAGATTGACCAGAATAGAATTACGTTTCTGGGTCGCTTATAAAGAGAATTGGAAAGCTTGCCTCTGATTGATTGGCTAGATTCCAGTTCCGGATCAAAAATTTCAGGTTCGGAAATAGGGTTTTGCCCCGTGTGGACGTTCAGTTTGATCTATGACTTGATGCGCAGCAGTTGACCGGCCAAGCAAGGGCATCCTCGGCCAAGGAGCGTTCGTTCTGGAGGAGCATTGCGGGAAACTAAGGTACAAATCGAGCAAACGGACTTTCACTACTTACTGGGCTATCTATCACACGTTTTGAGCCGGATGTACTTAGTAGATTCAGGAAGAATGCAATCTCAGCGCGCGGACTTGAGTCCGTATCTGCCCTTTTTTTTTTTTTGACCTGTGGATTCTTATTTCCAGCCCAGCAGACAGATAGAGGCCGAAGCCGCTGCTGCGAGATGATGTTCGTGTCACGTGAGACCTACCAACGCTTCCTGGTGGGAGCATTGCATGAGACGCGTTCCAGCGCGTCAGAGGCGGGTGATGTGAATTCATGGAATCGGAGAGAGCGTCCCCGGACGACTCTAGACAGCATGGTGTGCTGGATGCCGATGATTTAGAGCAAATCAGGCTCGTACCTTATTTTTGCTAACATTCTGCTGGTTCTTGACGATTCGCACCACGTAGCCGCTATGAAGACTTTACGACGATAGGCAAGGCCTCGCACATAATTTATAATGTACCTAGTCTTACACTTTTCTTAAAGATTGGATTGAAGACTCCATCCTTGAACGAAATCGAAGACTACGAATGGCTCGTCGTGTAGACTCCACTCATCGAGGTCCAAATGGCGAAATTACGGCGTCCTGGGTATGGGCACAAGTGTTGAGGGCGTTGACGGCCTCTCAGTCGTGGCTCGTCGTGAGCTTAGCTGGTATGTAGCGATCCTATTTTCATCCACGTACTGGAGCTGATTTCAGCTCATCAAGGTGTTTGCATCGGTGTTGATGCTGCACTTATCTCGATTATTACCGAATGGTTGTCGGACCTGAAAATGGGTTATTGTTCGGATGGCTGGTGGCTAAACCAGCAATTCTGCTGCTGGGAGATAGAAGGAGGCGAAGAAACGTGTGACTCGTGGCATCCTTGGAGCACGGTCGGCCTCGCTCGGTGGTCAATCTACATTGCATTTGCTGTAAGGGTTATTTTGCAATGTTAATATTACTTTTGTGTTAACTTTCCGCAGGGAATCTTCTCCTTTATGGCAGCTCACCTCGTGAAAACATTCTCGAAATATGCCGCAGGTTCAGGCATATCAGAAATCAAGTGTATCCTCGCAGGTTTCATAATGAAAGGCTATCTCGGGGCGATGACCCTGGCTCTCAAGAGTCTAACATTGGTGCGCGATCCCAATGCCTTGGTTTTCCTGGAGACTGACGTAGATTAGCCTCTGGTAATTGCGTCGGGACTGTCAGTGGGAAAAGAAGGTCCCTCCGTACACGTCGCTTGTTGTATAGGTTACGTTGTAGCGCGATTGTTTAAAGGATTTGCACAAAGTCAAGGTATGCTTTTCTCCATACATCGGAGGCAGTAAGCCTCATGGATTCCATCTCAGGAAAAATGAGGGAGATGATAACTGCAGCTAGCGCTGCCGGGGTCGCAGTAGCTTTCGGTTCGCCCATAGGCGGTGTGATGTTTTCCATTGAGGTACGTAGAGTGCAATAAAGGAATTACCAAGTCTCATTATTTACATTTGTCCAACAGGAAATGAGTCATACGTTCAGCATCAAAACGATGTGGCGAAGTTTTTTCTGTGCGCTTGTTGCGACAGTAACGTTGTCTGTAAGTCTTTAACTTTATTCGTCTGGCATGGTTGAGATTCATATGGAATTAGGCAATGAATCCTTTCCGAACTGGAAAGCTTGTACTTTTCCAGGTAACTTATGATAGGGACTGGCATTTCTTTGAGATTATATTCTTCATTATCATCGGGGTATTCGGGGTATGTTTAAAATATGCACAACGAATTGCTTCACCAGATGTCTAAATGACTCTTGCAATAGGGGCTGTACGGAGCTCTGGTAATCAAGTTCCACCTGCAAGTTTCAGCCTTTCGCAAGAAGCATCTTGCGAATCATGGAATAGCAGAAGTAACAACACTCGCAATACTCACGGCGATGGTTGGCTATTTCAATCGGTTCTTGCGTATCGATATGACGGAAAGTCTCGCATTGCTCTTTCATGAGTGCGATTCCACTATTAATGTCGACAATCTCTGCCAGTAAGTTGTTCGGATGTCTCTGAGGCTTTACGTACTAAGCTGACTTTATGCATCAGAACTTCGGCCCAGTGGAGAATCGTGAATTCCTTGTTCTGGGCAACTTTCATCCGTATTGGGTTTGTGATACTTTCATATGGTTGTAAAGTACCGGCCGGTATATTCATCCCATCTATGGCCGTCGGCGCGACCTTCGGACGGATGATCGGTACTATGGTTAAGGCTTTGAATCAGTATGTATCGTCGACTTTACGTAGAACATGCCAGTCTTATGATAACTCTTAGCGCGTATCCTCAATCAGGAATGTTTTCGGTTTGCCAACCGGATGTTCCTTGCATCACTCCAGGAACCTATGCCTTTCTTGGAGCGGCCGCAGCTCTTAGGTATCATGGTCTTATCATTCTAAGGGGACTACAGTTTGACGAGAATTTTAGTGGAATCATGCGTATCACGGTAACCGTCGTTGTTATTATGTTCGAGCTCACTGGTGCTCTTACATACATTCTTCCAACTATGGTGAACCAGCTCGTTGATTTGAAGTTGTTACAAACCAGCTCAAAACAATCATAGATCGTTTTGCTCGCGACGAAGGCTGTCGGCGACTTTCTGGGAATCAATGGAATTGCAGACGAGATGATACGATTCAATGGTTATCCGTTCTTGGAAAAGGACGACCACGCTTTCAACACAGCGAGTGAGACTATCGTTGCATTTGTTCAGGCTACATACTGAAATCATTTATTAGTTTCTAGCGTCATGCGCAGGAAACTGCATACTTTACCCGCCACAGGTCTACGGGTAGTAGACGTAGGTAAGTATCGTTCGCTCTGAATACCGGTCCTTTGCTGAGACTGGCTCTTAGAGTATCGACTCCAGCAAACGGACGTGAAAGGATTCCCTATCGTTTCTGCTGATGATCACTTTCTTCTGCTTGGTTATATTGGTCGGAAGGAGTTACGCTACGTCATTGGTTCGTCGTGCTCTTGTTTGTTCTCATTCTCGACTGACATTGCTGTATTACCAGACAAAGCAAAACGTTCCTTCGGGATTACAGCCGACACCCCATGTTCATTCTACTCTATGCCCACTGATCATGATCGAGATGAGCTCGCAGCACTTGCGATAGGTCCGGCTGTTGCATCTGATGACGAAACTTTCTCTCGCGTGATCCATCAGCATGCGTCTGCGGAGAAATTGGAGTTATGGCCATGGGTAAATAGGGTACGCTGATATTGTTCGAGGCATCTCTTGGGGTTGTCACTGATCAGGTTCGTTTTCAGACGCCGCTCACAGTGTCTCCTCAGTTGCCACTAGAGATTGTCATGCAGTTGTTCAAACGCATGGGGTATGTGCTGCTGTACTCTAGATTGTCTGGATTCACGGCTCATCTTCTTGAATAGACCACGGGTCGTCCTTGTGGAACAACACGGGAAACTTGTCGGGCTGGTGACCGTAAAAGACGTCTTACGCTTCATTGCGACCGAACATCCGGACTCGTCCTGGAATTCTCGAATTGGCTTGGATGACTTGCTCGAAGAATCATGGACTCATTCGTCTTCTGCATTCGGCGCTATCGTGACTTGGTTTAATCGGACGTTCAGACGTAGATGACTTCGGCTTACTCTTTTCACTAGACTTTTCTATAAATTATATCCGATTAGCACATTACTAGTACATACATTGTCCATATGCATTGTCCAAGTAATCCAATCCTCCTTGCGATCATAATCCAAGACTCGAAAACATTGAGATGCCGTATGTGCAACGGAAGACTCAGAGTTCCCGCCGCTGAGGTCGAACTTCAGTTCCGACGTTGAACTCGGCGTACGGGCACACTCGTCGAGAGTTAAGAAAGGGATTCCCCATGTCTTCTCTCCAACCTGGCCTCTGACTGAGAAGGACTTTCTTTGTCCCAACTGTGCATCTGAATTGCGGCGGATCTGAAATTTCATATTTGCGACATTCTTCACCAAGATCTTCTATCGTGAAGCCCTGTAAATGGGAAGTCCATCTGTCAGATCGCCCCGACCACTTGGATACCAGGGCTCAAACACTCACATCACCGCTATCATAAGATTGTGTGGTACACGGTACCTCAGGCGTATCTGTACCACTTCTCTTAATCTGAAGTATTTATCGTCAATACGGTCGAAATATAATCACTATCGCCTGCCCACCTCTACATATGCTTTAGGTCCTACGCTTGAAAAAGCCCTCCTATCGTAAATGCTCCAACTAGCTTCAGTGAGCAAGCTGTGTTGATTGGCAGCGCGCTGTAGAAACTCTCGAAAGACGGGCCCTTTACGATTGATTTGACCAGCTATTTCGTCGTAGACTTTAGGATAATGTTGATCGGCATCGGGCCACCCCAACTTGAGAAACGTGAAGTGTGCTCTGCGCAGTTTTGGGAACGGTGACATCATTCCGAGTAAACTGTTGATGAGATCAGGAGGGAAGGGAAGGGATACGTGGAATAACTCCAGATTAGGGGCGAATGACGCCAACGTGATGGCTGATTCGGGCGAGAACCCGTTGTCGTCGCGCCAAATCAACACTAGACTAGACAGTCCGGGTTGGGAGTGATTGGCAAAATAGCTGAGAAGGCCTGAAGGGAAGGGACCGATAGAGCCCTTTGACGATCCGTTGATATACAACAAATTCAAGCCATCGCCACAACGATAGAGAAACTTCACCACAGCATCCCAGAACTCTGAACAGCCTGCAGAGGCTCCGAGCTTAAGAACACGCATCTGCTGGGCTATCCAATTGTCCTTCGATGTCAAGTCCGAGAATACATGACCCCACACTGCTGCGGATACCATTGATTGCGATTCCAAATGGAGTTCTTCAAGCATTAACGCCTCTCCGAGTAGTCTTTGAAGACCACTAGAGGAATGATGGAGAGGCCCCTGAGACGCAAATAGTTTTAAATTCTTGATAGCTGGTCCTGAATAATCAGCGAACAAAGGCGTCTGCGTCGGCTCTATGATCCAGCGTAGTTGAATTTCTTCCAGAGTTTCTGCATTCTGACCGACGATGGTACATAATTCGGGACCGTCGACGTTAACATAACCAAGGTCGAGGACACGGAGTGCGGATGTCGATCTCAATAGGGGCGACTCCAGAGTTGCATCGTAGACTTTCAGGAACACTAGGGAGGGCAAAACTCCCGTGGGGAGAGCCTTGAACAACGAGTCTAGAATCTCAGGGCTCTGCTGGAAAAGACCTAGGATCACCTAAATATCGTCAAGTTACATAAATAGAGTACTGTAAAGCACGGGAACATGAGTTCACTCACAGTAAATTTCTCCACTTTGCACAAATGAGGCAAAATGTCATATACGATAGCGTTGGACAAGGTTCGAAGCGCTTCCCCGTTCCAGTCAGCCTGACCTTTCGGACTACTATATCTCTCATGGTTTGCCATCCCCAGAAGTAACGTATACGGTCGAAAACGTGATCGTATTGGGTGAAGATCGTCGAAAGATGTAGTGGACTTCACCCTGCAAGGCACTTTCATGTCGATGAAAAGATGAGTCACCAAAGCTGCAAGCTCAGGGTGATCTGTGAATGTCCGAGCCAGGAAATCATAATACGATTCTGAACATTTGCAGAACGAGAGCTCGAGAGTTGAATAAAGCAGACGATTAGCCACCAAATAAGTTTCTTTCGAGGCGAGAGCAAGTGCCGCTAGATCGCGTCTGCCAACACGCGCAGTGACATTTTCCTGAAAAATGAGAACTTAGAGGCGCATTTATCATGCGAACTACTTGTGCTGTATTTACCCAGATCTCTGGAGGGACTTTGTAGAACGCAGGCTGCATGCCAGTTGAGCGACACCGTCTTCCAGTATGGACGATGTAATCAGAGCAAGAAATGTAGGGGTCCAAAGATTAATTATGACGGCGTACAGATTACTGTCTGTGAACGAACTGGTCAAACTCACTACTATATTCCCACGATTAGCCTCGTCTTAGTTTACATATTTACTCTAACTCATAGACGGATTGTGTTGGAAAATGAACAAGTACACTACCGACAGCGCCGTGATCACTTCTAGACACCAGACAGGCTCTTGAAGTAGACTGGTCATCGCATACCGCACATCTATCCATGCCGACCTGTTAAAATCCAACTCGAGTCTATGACAACGAGCTAATATTACCTGAATTTCTGAAGAAGGCTTGTAGAATATGGTCTAATAACGTATCACGCTTTTGAAGAAGACAAGTCAAGTAATGTTTATTGAGATTTGTGAAGATGACGTGTCGGTACTGAAGGGGATTACATAAGCATGAAGTAAGTAAATTCCCAACCCAACACATAAGACTCGATCTGACCTACCTCTGTTCTGTCATGTCGAATGCAATACCACTTGCTGTTGCCTGTCGATTCTTGCTCTCATTCTCCTCTTCGCATGAGTTCCTCAAGCACGACCACCTTCTCACCTCACCTCTGACATCTTATCCTCGGTGTGCGATGCTCAGTGTCCTCCATTTGTCGTCGATCTAATGAAATCTCAAGTGCAAGAAGGCGTGTTCCTGTATGAGCACGGCGTTGACCCATATTCCGGAGGACAGTTTTATCACGTAAGTCGTCTCAATGCATAGCATGTTAATGGCGCGCTCATCGAGCCTTCGCACAGTCACCACTCTTGCTTTCGCTTTTCACCACGGTTCTGCCGTCAACCACGTCTGCTGCTCGTATATTTTGGGCGGCGTGTGACGCGTTATGCGCGTACCTTCTTGTGAAGATTTGGAGAGCAAGGTCAAATAGTTGGCGAGGAGCGAGAGAAATAATGATCGTTGGCGCGTAAGTTATTTTGGTTATCATAATATCCCATTCGCTTACGCATATTTTAGGTTCTTGCTAAATCCATATTTACTTCTATCATCTTTATCATTGTCCACTTCCATACTGGAGAATACTCTTTTTCTGGTCTCCGTATTTTTCGCCTGCAAGAGTGAGTGTCCGTAAAATTGTCAACGAATATCTATCGCTAAAGCATGCGTAGAGAGAAAGGCTCCGTGCTTATTTACCCTTGCCTTCCTGACGCACTTGTCACTGAGCAGCTTACTTCTCGCTCCCCCTCTCATACTACTTCTTCTCGTCTCTCCCTCTCCTTCCCTAGCGTCACCCCATCACATCATCATCGACAGGTGCCGAGCGATAAAATATGCCGCAGAGTATATTTTTTATGTGACGGTTCTTGCTCTTGCGTCGTGCATAGGCTCGGATGGAACTAACTGGATATTAAGAACGTGGGGAACTGGGTAGGGCGGTGTTAATCTATCTAATCTTTACTCTATGATGTATGCTAAAGCAACAGCCCATTAGAGTCTTATTACCTGATTTAACTCCAAACCCTGGCTTATGGTGGTATTTCTTTACGGAAATCTTCGATCATTTCCGACCTTTTTTCTTGATGGTGTTTTCGGTAAGTCTCGCAGAAGTGTTAGCAAGAGCGAGGCGTTTGACTATGATACCTTCTTCTAATAGGTCCATCTGCTCATCTACGTCGCTCCCATTTGCATCAAATTCCAGTTGCGTTTTTTATGCTTTATTTTTCGGAGGACCAGGACCAGACTGACTCCAAGCCTACAGACATGATCCTCTCTACGCAATATTCATCCTTCAAGGAATCTTAGCAATTTTCAAGCCCTATCCGACTATGGCTGATATTGGTCTGTTCCTAAGTTGCACAGCATTATTTCCGGAATTATATCCACGTAAGCTCTAGCTTGTCTTGAGCTTGATTATCTCACTATTGTATCGCAATAGACTTCCGTCACCCAATAGTAACAGCTCTACTGCACCTCCATGCTTCGCTTCTTCTCCCGCTGTTCCACTCGCTTTGGTTAACCCAGGGGACTGGGAATGCCAACTTTTTCTACGCCAGTACATTGGTCTTCGGGATGGCGAATGGTGCCGCTGTGGTTGATTGCATTTTCGCAGGCCTACGAATTGCTTTTCCTATACAGAAGGGTTTTGAGATCGCTCAGGAATGATTGTTGTAACCGGAATGGCGAGTTTCTGCGTTGTACCGCATCCCGTAGAAATAGAGTCGAAACAGATTTGTTCTCTGTCTGATCTATTTATCCTGACTATCCACGAACTCCATATAAACGAGTCGAAGAACATCGAACGAGACAGCCTGACCACTGGCTTTGGTACGAAGTCCTGATCTTGAAAAGTTACAGCCCGCTGTATTTGGTCACAGGACGGATACGAGCATGAATTTTACAGCTACTTAACACATAACAGAATACACACGAAGTTTTTTTCCGCAAAGTAACAGATGATCATATGTCTAACTAAATCATGGACTTGTCAGAAGGAAGTGGTAGAATCCACCTCGATAGTCGGTACGATGGATGCGATAAACTTCAGGAATACAACCAAATAATAATCCACTCGCATGCCTTCAACGTCTTCCTCTTCACCAGCATTCGCAGGGACTTTCTCGTCCTTGTTGCCGCTCGCCCGTCTGAAAAGCCACTTCTTCTTGCCCTCCTTGTCTTTTGCTGCCGACCCGGATGCTCCACTTAGCTTCCGTTGTTCCTCAATGACGCCTGCATTCATCCGCTCGATGATCTTCTTCATTACGCTGGCGTGTTTGCACGGGTGGACGAGGGCGGCCTGTAAGCTAGTGGAATGTGCGAAAGGCTCTATTGTGACCGTTTTAAAAGCGTGGTCGGCAGGCACGTCTTGAAAGATCTGAGCCGGCTTGAGTGGTGTTCCATTCTTTGATAACAAGTCAGAAACATTGAATAGGATATTGAGATCAACCATACTTCATCATAACCAAGCAGCCAGATGGCTGGTGTCTGGTAAAATTTGTCGTATGTAATCATAACGTCGTACGTTCGAACCTGAAGGAGATTTCCTCTTGCAGGTTCAATGGCACTAGAGGGAGTTAGATACTTGGACGATACTTGGATTCGACTGGAATGGGAATAGCTCACTTGGAATCAGCCGCCTTACTGACAAGAGGTTTAACAGGAGCGGCCGTTGCTTCATCTTTCTCTTCTTCCAAATCCTCCTCCATGTCAGGTATCTCGTCCATGTCTGGAATTTCAGCCGGATTCGGTGCCTTAGAATCCGACAAAGACAAATTGGCCATAGCATTCGGGGCACCGTCTTCTGTGTCTGGTATGTCTTCTATTTCACCCGGCTCGCCGGACATATGCGAATGCTTTCGACCCGCGTGCGTTTCCACCCATTCATCACCGTCACCAGCCCCATCGGACGCAGACACCATACGTTCGGCATCTTCATCGGCGTCAGTGTATTGCAGAGACGCGGCTCGACGTAAGCAAGGGACTATCAACGAACATGTGGTATGCAATAAACTGAACCAGTATAGTAAGCGAGCGCACCTCCTCGAGTAACCAGATATTGCTTGTCAGCAGGTAAGTAGTCCTTTGCCTTAGAAGTATCTCCCTTCTCCCTGTGGTGTGCGCGGAGATCAACACGTAGTCGTTTCCAAATGTTCGACGCGTCAGATAGCTCACCACTTCCAGACCGGGAACTTATAAGTCAAAAAATCGCCCGCAGCCACGAATTCCTCTGAAAAGCAAACGTTAAGTAATCCGTTGCGAGGTTAAGCACGCTCGTAGTACCAGGCGTGATCCTCCCATGCTCCTTGAATTTGCTTTCTTTGAGAACCTAGAGGCCACAAGCTCAGGAATAAGCGGTGATAACTGGTGCATCTATGCAGCTCACTGGGCTCAGGTATTCACGAACCGCCCAATAGTTCCTCTGAGATGGGCAAAGATCAGTAGAGTAACATGCCTCGACGCGCCAAATACGTACCTGTAAAGTGTGCATGGTGGTTGTTCGTCGCAACGCAACCGCATCGATTCTCGAGTGCTGCTAAATGAGATTACATACGAAACTGCCAGTTTTGGATACAAGCGATCGTTGCCTAATCTGGCCTTTCTTTCATGCCTCTGGCATTGTGCTAATTGAATTGACTTCACAACTTAACTTTTTCTGGGAGGAGATATTGCGCTGGATCTCACGGTGCTACCGACTCGTGTATATCAACTTGACATTGACCAAGAAGATGATAAACCTGGCTGGTCTACCATCCATCGATGCAGAAAGGTCATCATCAAAACCTACAAGAAGTCAAGAGAAATTTAAATAGTGTTATGAGATTTACTTGGAATGACATGACAAGAGGCTACAACGAGAATTAATAGAAAAACGTAGACAAGGCCGCAGGATGTCTGTTGGACTGGAATATCAAAGGTACATCAGACACCTTCACGATAGCTGCTTTCCTTAGAGATGCAGCCGAGTACAAATGCTCCATTCTATGCACATCCCTGGTTACTTACGCTATAATTTCTGTGTTTATTTGGCGTCCGTAGAATGGCGTGGAGGTACAGCAAGGGGGTATTTGAGCCTTCCAGAATTCATTTTTCGTCGCGTGCGCTCTGCAAACAAGGTCAAATATCCGCAGTTTTCCACTGCTTTCAGAGGCCTACACATACAACTGTCATTGTTGGCGCAGAAAGCTCCCACAAGAATGTCTGGATCGAGTTGCTGAGTATCGATCCCGAAAGCATCAAGAATTGCCGATGTCCTGACATAGGAGCGCGAGTCGTGAGCAGAAATCTTGACCCGTAGAGATGGACTTAGAAGACAATAAAATAAACAGGGTTGTGCGGGGACTCTTGCTCCCGTCTCTACGTAGAAATATTCTAGGTCTTTTTGCGCAATCCTCGATCAACTTAACAGCACACCTCATATAATCATGTTCGAGGAGATAGGACTAAAGTGTACACCAATCGTTATGTAGCAAATAGAAGCTAGCCTGCAAAGAGGATAGATATAGTAGCAGTTGTCGAGTTGTCTCGGGAGAGTAGAAGTAATGAAATCCAAAGGCCATACAGATAGTATGCTAGCAGTCAGATATGTATTCATGCCTTCCCAAAGGCCGCAAGTAAAGTTTCGGGAACATCGGCGGCGTCTGGTCGGAGTAGTCGTTGCTTGAATGAGGCGTCGCGGTAAAATCCTTTGAACATATAGTGCTTTCCAAGCCAGTCTACTTTCTTGATTCGTGGTCCAGAATCAGAGCGACGCTTCCAGGCACGTAAGATACTAGAGCGTTTGCGATCATCCGCAAGAGACCAGATAGAATCCTCCAGATCTGAGTTCAGTAGGTCATAAAGCGCGTGAAGCACCTCGCTGGAGGTAATGCCATGCTGCTTGGGACCAATCTCGATACTCCAAGGGAGATCAGGACTGATGATGCGGATGTGATCGGAAGCATTGGCTATAAGAGGGAAAGAGAGCACATGTGGACTGATAACTTGTGTTGCTGACCCAGTCACTTGAAGTTCTTTCGGTTTTGTACGGACGTCCCAAATGAGAGAAGCGGAAGCAGCGTCAAGAAGGCTATGAATATAAGGAGGTGTGTCGGCTGGGCCGTACGCTTGCTGCGGAGCGTATACCGCGGAGTTGAATCCAGAATAGTGAGCTGAGACGCAATCACGGAATGTAAGACCACTAATTTGAGAAAATGTATCTGTACGAGAAAAGATAACATACACGATGTCCGCGAAGAACCAGAGCTGGTCCCATTTGAGATCAGCGAAGGAGCATCTTGCGTATCGGAAGCAGTTGCGGTGGTACTGCGTAGCGAAGAAGCATAGTAATGCGGCCTTGGGAAGTCAGAGCACGATAGATGTCGCCCATGGCCATAGGCATGTTGTGCGCACAGCGGTGGGCCAGGTGGCAGACCGTGGAAGTGAGGCTGTGGTGCAGACGGATGTCGGTAAGCATTATGCCTTGATCCACCGAACGCATACGAGAGACTACGAGTCAGCATGGACGGACGCGCTTTACTTTCCTTGTTTCTCATAATTTCAGCGCTGGAGATCTGATGACGTTTGGTTGGTGGTGGCTGGGTGCAAGAAGTTCAGGTTCAGATTGATCACCAAAACATGGCGTCAAACACTTACAAACAAGGGATAAGCACGACACATAACGCTAGTACTGTTACTGTGCTAGAAAGATTTTCAATACCGAGAAGCAAGAAAACAAAAGTATTTGACGAGACAACATAACAGCCAAAAGCATTGATGGGTACGAAATCAGCATGAACGATACTCGAATACATTATGAATCCGAGAACATCAGGGATTCTCATCTGGTTGGGCATCGTTTCTCGCCTTCCTTTTCCTCTCCTTTTTTCTCTCCTTCTTCGCTTTCTTCGCCGACACAGCGTCATCATCACCCGTCTCATCAGGCTGCTTACATTTCCTATCTGGCGCGACTCCGTCGTCTTTCTTGACGTTTGATGAAGTGCCGTCTTTATGTTCTCTCTTCGACTTTTTTTTCTTCACAGCAGCTTGAGTCCCTGCTTCATCCGTGGGGGCCGGAACAGGTCCTTCGGAGACCTTCTCGGACGGGTTGGACTTCGTATCTTTCTTCTTGAATTTCTTCTTAGACTGGATACCTTTCTTAACAATGTGTATAGAATGAGCGGGAAAACGTCATACCGGAGGATTGTCACTTTTCTGACGATCATCTGAAGCAGAAGGCTGAGGATCCGTCGCAGACGGAGCGATAGGATGCTCCTTCCCCACGTCGCTCACTGGCTTCTCTTTGTCCTTCTTGTCCTTCCATCTCTTTTTGTCCTTTTTAACTTTCTTTTCCTTCTCGAGTGTCTTTGTCTCCGGGACCTGTGGTGTCATGTCCGGCGATGAAGAAACGGCCGTCTTGGACGCATCATCTTGGGCCTATTCGTCGTATTGAGTTAAGAATAATTTACACCCACGATGATTCCTTGAGCTAACCGTTTCCGTCTGTTCGTTGGTGTCCGCGGCGTCTAACTTCCGTTTCTTTCGTTTCTTTTTGGAGTCGCCCGTCGATGCATCATCTGTTGGAGCAAGGTGTGATCCATCTGCCCTGCGCTTCTTCTTCTTGCTAGCCTCTTTCGCTTGCATGTCTGCCGCTGGTCCTGGCATCATGGTAGCAGGATTGCCTAGAACGCATGTATGAGTAAGAAGTCATGCATCTTACACTATCAATCAAGAAATTGTGCCTTGGGAACAAGGGCGGCGGTGCATGGCAAAACAGAACAATTTCGCGGGACATGAACACTGCATAGGCCAGAGCGTGCAAAGCAAATTCAAATCATGATGACGAAATGAAAGTCATTTATTCAAGAAATTGGAAGGAGCAGAGCTGTGATCTAGCCGAATAGCTCACCATTATTAACAACTGTATCAGACGTATCCCGACGAATGCTTTCCACTCCGTTTCCCGACGTAGACTTGGATTGTACGGTGATAGATTTGTTCGGTCCCTTTGTCCCAGACGATTCGGACTTGTCAGCACCTAGAGAGGCTGGTCCATTTTGCTGCTGCCAAATAACTCAAGCTTCAGATATCGAATATATGTCCGGATTAGAGACGCACAGTCTTTTTGCCCTTGTACAAAGCCTTCTGGTATTTCTCCGCCTCGGAAATGCAGGATATGTGACCCTTCCACTCCGAACGGATCCAGAAGGTTTTGCTGCAGTCTACACAAGTGAAAGATGCGTGACATTTGTAGGAGTGAGTGTCAAGCTTGGGCTTTTTGACGACGTCCTGGCAGGCTATCAGCGAGCAGAAAGGACAACAATGGGTCAGGCGAACTTTGCATATTACAAATTCATGAATATACACAAACCATCGCACCTATCAGCGAATTAGAAACATATTAGAAAGAAAATGCAGTTTACTTACTGAAAGGACACCATTCCGTCGGACTACCCGCTGAAGGAAGGAGGAACTTACCGCCGCGCCGTAACGTAACTCAATTTCTGCATTATGTAAGCTCGCGTTGATTCTGATCGGCTCGGAGAACACCGAATTCCAAACTCTGACTATTTTGTTCACCGCCTGCTATCAGGCGCCTCTTTCAGTTTGCTCTTATCGATTGCGCTCAAGATCGCTTTTAGATGTCGACTTCGCGAAGGTTTTGGCCTTTCTTGCCTGAGTAGCGGTGTCCGCGTTGCTGTGCTGTCTTCTCAGCGAGATGCTCACCGCCATTGTCGTAAGGGTTACTTCTTTCAAGCGCTTCACGGCCTCATCCATTTTACCCAGAGTACGATACTTGAACCCCCGAAACACGAAGGTGTATCTAGGCTCTGTTTAGCGTCCATCATGGCAGGATCCTGGGAAAATCTCCTGGTCACCAATGACCGGCAATGCTGTAACGGGCCTCAAATTTCCGTATTATCTATACAGTCAAATGGTATTCCCTGCCAGTGCTACTAGAAATATTATCAAGAACCGTGCATTTCGTGGCGGTAAAATGAAGAAGCTAATTGAAGCAAGGCTAATCTTCGAAGAATGCGCGAAAGGAGGCAGTTACTCAGAACATATTGCATCAGATCTTTGGTGAGTAGTTCGCCTTTTCCGTCTGCTGGAGTAGAGTGTGAGGCAATTGAGAATTTCGAAGTGACGTTATTCTGCGACTATTGGAAAACGGTCACCGAAAAGTCTCTTTGGCCATACCCAGGGCATTATACCGTTTTCTACGGCCAAAGCACCTTAGCGATTGTCCGCTAAGAACAAATCGGTTCCTATTGTTTCCTTTGTGATTTTAGTTTCAAATATGCCAGATGGGCATGGTGACTTACCTTGAATGATTTGATTTGGCATCGCGGGTAGGCAAGTTAAGACGGTCGTGATCGCGATGCTGAGCGTACAATGTAAAGGTATGCTTGCGGGACCGGGCGTCTTTGCTGTGTGGCGGGTGCCCTAACGACGGAGCCGTTGCAAGCCAGGGCGCCATAATGCAAGCCTTGTGCGCCCAATGAACCCTCACTGTGGTATGGAGACGTCAATGCGGCTGTCCATATTTCATGTTTGGATGAGCTGGTGTCATTCTTGCGAGGCATTGTCAGACACTTACGCGCATCATGTATTTCCTGCTGCATTATGCATGATCGACCGGGGCAATGCCTGTACGGGCAATCATGATGCGGCGGAAGTGAGCGTGTCTTTAGCAAAGGGGCTCGGCATAGGTTGTTCGTGTCTTTTTCATGATCGTGATCATGATGGGATAGCGCGAATGAAGAATATGCATCGCATTTCACGTTTGGGAGTGGGATGGGTCGTATAAGCGGCGCCATACATCTTGCAACTTCTACTGGATAAGCATGCGGAGTCTGGCAAGTATTGAAAGGATATGTTGGAGGAGCGATGGTGGGGATGTACGTCGTCATGGAGAGCCCTGAACGGAATGAACGTCGATATTCTCTATGGGAGGGAATAGAGGCTTTGCGAGCCACAACGACCCTCTTTCTTTTTAAGAGAAGTTCCTATGCTCTTGCCGTTACAGGCCTCGTCATGAGCCTTGTTTATCGAAATCTTTTGACTACACCGCCATTCCGACAGTTATGATCTCGGCATATTAAGATTTTGCCGATCCAGTGAGCCTCGAAATAAAAATATATTATCTCATTTTGACGCTGCTTTCCTTTAAAGAACAGATTGGCATTGCTATTGAGTCTCTAAGTTCTGATTTCGGCGAACTTCACTACCCAAGTATCGACGCAAGATTCTCTGCCAGGGAGCAATACATCACGAGTGAAATTGTCATCCTTCAGTAGGCCGCGGAACACAACGTTTCGTCCCAACCAGTCTACTCGACGCAAATACTTCCCTTGCTCGTGAGTGCGCATCGCCACGGTTTCCGTCATGAGTCTTCTTCTCTGGCTTTGATCTGGACGATTAGCTGACACAAAGAGCGACCATTCCGCATCTGTGATAGGCTGAGAAAGTCCAGAAGTCAGTGCCGTCCATACGTCGCCACAGGTCACGTAATGCGGAGTTCCCCTGGTCGCGAGTGGTCGAAAGTCGAGTTCAAAGACCCAGGGGTGGTCCCGGGAGATAAGACGCATGTGCATCGTCGGCCGCCGTAGAGCGCTTGTGCTCCAGAATCGCGCATATGCTCCGGAATTGACCCCCTTCTCGGGAGGAAGTCGTACGTCAAAATTTACACGGGTCGTATCAGCGGCGAGCACCGGATTCAGATCAGGGTAACGAGAAGATGTTGGAGTGGTCACTTTGATTAATTACTCGCGATTCAGCGTCGCCCCGGCGTCAACGAAATGGAAGGACTTACTATAATCAGTCTCCCAGAGTACTCGCCTCGGCTTCTGGGGAGTTGGAGGCGGTGTGATCGGATGGTCCTGAGCTAGCTGAGTATAACCCGGGAGGGACCATCGATTCTGTTTCTTGCGAAGTTTGCGATGTTCATGTTCTGGCTGTGGCGTGAAGGGACGAGTGTAAATGGCATTGGCTTGAGGGGTTGGGTAGAACGGAGTCTGAAAGTAGTGTGGCGTCGCATAGTAGGGGGCGTAGGCCATCTTGGAAATTTTTCTTCCGGCTTGAAGTCCTTATGCTTGAGCGTAGATTAAGGATGTCATCAATGATCGTTGCGAGTGCTATGCACACACACTTCTTCTGCCCTATGTGTTCGACTTCTTGAATAATCGATCGCAGAGGAAGAATGAGGAAAGTTCAAAGGCAGAACTTGGGTTAGGCGCCAACTTAGATGGTCCTGAGCAAAACGAAGGCGCTCTGTTATACGCATCCCAGACTTCTTCTTTGATTTGACAATACAGGTACCTACTTTGCGCGTCTGCAGCTCGAGGCTGTCGTCTGAGGCTATTCCTTATTGAGGTTCCCGGATGCTAGAATTGCAACCTGGCCTTCCTCTATGACGGTCCATACCAGATGCAGTACTAGCATGAGAAAGTCGGATGAGTCGTAGCTACAGCTGGCGGAGCGGCGATTAGACATGTATTATTTACTGATATCAACTGAAACTCGATCGAGCATACAACAAAGTAAAGGTATAGCACACTAAGTAAGCAATTCGAGTGGCACCAATCTAAAAGGATCATCACGATGTGCAAGCTATTGGATATGAGGTATCTGAAAATATGAGTGATAACTAATGAAAGACTATGATGCAATATACAAACCGCAGGAAATTCCGGATCTCAGTCGGCTTCGACGAAACGAGCAATCCATGTCTCAGGACATTGTTCCCTCCCGGGAAGCAAACGCTGGGCGGCCATACTGTAACCTTCGTCCCTTTCCAGACCAGCAAACATCGTCCTCCGCATCAGCCAATCCAAGCGGAGAAGGGGCATTGAGTCGCCAGTGCTGTTCCGCTGCCTGGCGAGGCCGACTAGGTGCTCATGACGACGACGAGCCGTCGCCTCACGTGCGGCCATATCGCTCAAGTATGCCCAGTCCGTATCATGGATTGGCTCCTTAAGCTCCGTATGGATTTGACTCCAAACATCGTTGCAAGTGATGCCCCGCTGTTCGCCCTGGAGCGCCTCATCAAGCTTGATGTCGATCACCCAAGGAAAGTCTGGCGAGACAATCCTCACGTGCTCAAGGCGACGACGATTGGTGACCCAGAGGGTACCATAACTATCTAGAATTCGGCTGCTCAGGCTTAACTGAGGGTCCGTCCACATATCGAGAAAGAACCCATTGACTTGCACTGAGTCTCGAGCAAGCAGGAAGTGAAGGTTCGGATAGAGGATAGAGCGCGTTGCCGTGACTGGATATGGTAATCAACACTCGAAAGTAAATCCGATGAGCACAGCACGCACATTGTGGTGGATATTCCAAAGATTCAGTCTGTACGACATTTGGTACGACGACTGGTGTGGCTGAGCCTCTTGACCTAGTCGGGCTGATCTGGCTTACGCGGTCATACGCCATTTCAATATCGTGAGGTCGCCTGTCTCCACTTGACTGGGAGTCTGCTGGAGAAGGAAGTTGCGGAAAGGGGTCGCGGGAGGATGAGCTACTGCGAGATCCGGCTCTGAAACGACGGTAAGGATCACGGTAGTTGGATACTGGAGAAGGCATGTCCGTGCCTAAAAGAGCATACGGTGGGACGATAGGCGAGGAGCTGAGAGGGCTGGAGGACAAACGATAATGCAAGTAGGATCAGTAGCCAGTGTAGGCTAAATACATAGCTATTCCGATGCACTTACGTGATACTAGGAGACGGCGGGTCGGAAGGTATCAGAGTAGGAGACGTCAAAGTAGGAGACGTCACAAGGTTCTCCTCCAATGACGGCCGAATCTGCATACTGACGCCTAGTCCCGCGATATCCAGGCCTCGTGCTACGATGATGAGAGAACTTAGGGTAGAGAAAGAATCAGAGGATAGCCGCGCAGTTTAAGCTAAGCGGTGATAGATTCGCCGAGAAGCAGAATTGCAACGATGCTCCAATGAGAGGCAAACGGTACTGTGTATTCCGGAAGCACGAAATCTCCAGAGAGAGAGTCGATATGAGGAACTCAGACGTCAAGCGGACGACTCTGCAAGCGTAATAGGCTTATATCATCACAGTATATGGATAGAGGCCAGAGCACTGCGTAATCCCGGTGTAAACACACAAACCCTGTGGCCTGTACACGAGGACAACAACTCACTGCCTTTGTATAGCAAGCACGACTATTTTGTCAAGTGTTGCCTTTTATGGAAGGAGGACCACAAAACTATCTTGATGACTCTTTGACTGGCCTGTATTGCCGAGCGAGTGTGATGAACTATGACAAAGTACTGAAGAGTAAAGAAGGCGTGCCGAGAAGAAGCGGAGAAGCCATGGGCCACAAAATAATTCACGTAAGGGTCGATATTGCCGAAGAAACTGTTTCGAAGAAGATTCACCAACCCGACCATACTCAGGCTACTTATTCTCGTGAAGAAAATTTCAACGCGTGGTAAAAGGACAGGCACCCGTGTGGTTGAAGGAGATACTGTGAAGCGAGACCGATCGTAATGAACCAGTGCAACAGGCACGGTCAAAGCAACAGGGACGTAGATACATGGGGATACACGGAGAAAGAGAAGAGCCTCATTGTACGACGAGATACGACCTTTGCGCAAGCCAAAAAAGTCGGTTTTGCAAGTAAGCATCCCGTGCTCGCGCCTCCGAGAACTGACGATGTCGAACTTGACTTGAAGTGAAGGTGCTTGATCCAGACACTTAGTCAGCATCAAAGTCAACGTCATAGCAGTGAACCTTGTTATTCTGCCATCTCACTTGGCGCTATATTATTCTATTCTGCATTTTATTCTGCAATTTGTTTCCAACTTTGCCGCTAACCTTGTCTCCTCCAGCCGATTTGCCAAATTGTGCTGGCCATGTCTGCAGTGCGTCAGTTTAAGGTTCGACGATGTTAGTCTGTGCAAGGCTGTTTTCTCAACGTCCGTAGAGCATCCAGAGACGGGAAGAAGAAACACCTCGTATGGACAACTGAACTGTTTATTTCGCGAGCTGCTTCGAAGGATGCGATCCCGTGTCGCAAATGTACTGAGATAGAAGTAGAGTGGCATCTCGATTGTTCTCTATCTCGGACGCTTGTCGAAAGAGCCGGTAAGTCTGGGGGACTGATCGTTTTAAGCCGCATTTCGTGTAAAAGGGATGAGAGAAACCGCCTAAGGTATCGCGCAAATCAATGATGCATACCATTTCCCTTCTCGCAAATTTGGAAGCTAAGTATAGGAATCCATCACCGTCGGTAGTCGGTGGTCGGCGGGACTCCACTACCGACGAACCCAGGATCTTTCCCATCGTTGAGATGATCAAGTATCGTGCCCCTCGAAGGCTTTCGTTGACATGATAAGCGCCAGTACCGCCTAAATTAGGCGCGGAGCGCTCATGATCCATGCGTCTTCCTGCATGCGCAGTACTTTCATTATGCCATCCGCGACCCTTTCATCAAGAGTCCATGATGTCTTCTGAGACAAGGAAAACCAGCACGAGTCTCACGCATATCTCATCTGTCTACCGTGCGGGGCGTTATTTGCGTCTCCGCAGCCCCGAGACAAAGATTTGCGATGTACTCGAGATGTGCGGATCGCTCATGCACGTACTGCATACAAACCTTCCTATGCGCAGCCACGAGTTAATAATTGAAATCTCGTGTTTGTTTCATCCGCTTCCCAAAGCGTACAAACAGATTCGTCCTTCCGGAGACATGGCCATAGTGCGGGCCTTCGGTGGTTTTCGCTATTGGGCACTGGAAATACACCCAAGCCTTGTCAAAATCATTCCAATTCGGCATCGTTTGCGTTGGAAAGATCCGGAATATTCCTTTCCTTTGCGAAGTGATCCTTAACAGTTGGTTTCATGAGCATGAGCCCCGGCACCTGACTATGGGAGGGATGTGCTATTGGAGTGCAGATCCTCTCGAATGTTGTGAGGCACTCAGCGGTGGAGCTTTGATCATGTAGGTAACGTGTCGGATCATAATCTCTTCTGAATCTGAGGCTGCATCACTAGGTTACTTAAGTGGTAGTCGTCCGCTTCAGTTCGATACGCAAGGCACACAAGTTCTAACCGCAACCACGATTTGATTCACTGCGATTGTCGTCGCTCTGTCAATCAAAATTGGATTGTGCGAACACGGACATAATCTGCAGCTGTCTGGCCGAATCAGATAGTGCTTACACATAATCCGATGCTCGTTTCAATTTATTGGTCCTTCGGATCAGAAGTGATGGACTCTATGTGATTCTGCTCGGGATCTTTCCGATTCGTAGATAATCGCCGAATAGACTACACTACGTGGTAAGTACACATATCACATAACACAACGTGTCACTATCTAATTCCTTACGCAAAGCTTCGGTTCGATTCTACCTGAATGCAATCTAGCCGTGCATTTAGTTCGAGACACGGGAAGCTAGCGCAAGTCTCTCGCATACCTCATCTGTCTACCGTACAGGGCACCAAATGTGGTCTCATTGTGTATCCGCAGCGCCGAGAAAAGTTCTGCAATATACTCGATATGCGGACCGGGCGGACCGGCTCATGCAAGTACTGCGTACAAATCTTCCTACGCGCAGCCGCAGGGTTATAATAGAAATCTCGTGCTCGTTTCATCCTCATCCCGAGCTCGCGGAGAAGCAGACTCCTCTTCCTGGCGATGGGGCCACGGTGCGGGGCTCTCGTGATTTTCACTATTGGCCATTGGAAATACACACCAGACCTGGTCGGAATCATCTCAATTCGGCATTGGAGAGATCCGGGATACTCCTTTCCTCTGGGAAGTGATCCTTAACTTAGCTGACAGTTGTTTCATGAGCATGAGCCTCGGCGTCTGACTATGGGAGGGATGTGCCATTGGAGTGCAGATCCTCTCAAATGCCGTGAGGTACTCGGCGGCGGAGCTTTGATCATGTAGGTAACGTGTCGGATCATACTCTCTTCTGAATCTGAAGCTGCATCATTAGATTACTTAGTAGTGGTGCTTCGCTTCAGTTCGATACGCAAGGCACGACAAGTCCAACCGCGACCATGATTGTGTAACTTGATCCATTGCGATTGACTGTAGCTCTATCAATCAAAATCCTTCATTATACTGAACCTAGACTTAATACCTGACAGGAGCGAAATAGATAGAATCTACAGCTATTTCGCTGAAGCAGATAGTCCTTATACACAATCTGATGCTCGGTTCGATCTGTCGGGCCTTCGGATCAGAAATGATTGATTCTGTGTGATTCTGCTCGGGATCTTTCCGATTCGTAGATAATCGCCGAATAGACTACACTACGTGGTAAGTACACATATCACATAACACAGCGTGTCACTATCTAATTCCTTACACAAAGCTTCGTTTCGACCCTACCCAAATACGACCTGATGTCCGTTGGAGTGCTCTGTAAACACGTTTATTCGATACAACCGGATACCTGACAATCGAATACTCAGCAAGGGTACAATAGGATGTCCGCATGACCTCCTCACTTGTAGCTCTCCGCCCTTCGCACGCCGACGATTGGTTGCAAGACTAATTACTGCGGTGCACCACGGAAAATAACGGGTTGAGTGGCCGCCTTCTTCTGGCTAATACGATAGGGGTTCCAGCGACGACATGCGCTCCGTTGTAGTCGGGCCTGAAATAAAAAAGCTTTTAGTTCTTCTAGAGGCTTTTCTTGTGAATCGGCTAGATAACATGATTTGTCACAGGATTTCCTTCCAAGAGTGGTGCCGACAGAAGTTGCGTATTAATAAAGAAGAGCACCAAAAAATAATTCAAGGTCAGTGTACTCATTATACACAGGCAAGCTCCGAGAGCTGAGTGAAAACGAGGTATTTCCACTAGCAAACGTGCATCAAGGACGTTAGATCAAGTCGAAAAGGCAGTGAGGCACAGACAGGACGGCACCTTGAAGTCCCAGATATTAGACGCCCAGCGCATCTTCGATTCGAACGAGCACATGTTCTCAAGTGCTGCAGGTTTTGAACGTAGCAATCCATTATTGCCAGTCTGAAGCGCAGAGCATCAGCCCAAGACCGAAAGCATCATCAGTCTTTCCAAAGCGTGCCCCATACGATCAAGATTTTCGGCGAAGAACAATTGCTGGGTGGCTATGAAATTGCAACGTGTTTCCCAGATGTAAAGAGCGGCCAGCGGCACGCGAGGCTTCCAGCGATCGATTTCTGAATGACGGTCACGGTCCAGGCAAATTTAATCCCATTGATCGATATAAGCAGTCAAACAAAGAGGCAGAGAAATCCTGTGTAGATGGAATCGATTTGCCATATATGACTGTTCTTTTTCAAATCTTTCCCAGAAAGGCGAATGGTCCACGGTATGTGAGCTGCCGATGGGTCAGTGAGCCCTCAGACTGGCGTTGAGCGAAGGTCCTCAAAAACTGGCTCGTCGCATAGATCAGCTTTCGAGCTCGAAGGTTGCGGGATACATGGAATCCAGGAAGAACAAATAACAAAAGATATGAACAAGAGATTTGACTCGTAGTTCAAAAGAATAGTATCATATGTACATATACACGTGTAGGAATCACGCGTGACTAGCCGTCACTTCAACTCTCCTGACCGATTGAATTATACTTAAAGCAGACGCGCAAGTCGACTCTGACTCCCCACTGCTCTCATCCTCCCTTTACCATCTACCTCCTCTGGAGTCGTTCTTAGTCTGTCCACCGCCGCCTTTTGTACTGCTAGCATCGATGGCACCTCCTCATCGCCTCGCAGCGACTCCCATCTCCTCTGGTGCGCGACGCGCACAGCCTTCCACTGCTCGTCCACCGCATTCGCAACAATTCGTGGAAAGACACCCGGAGCTCTGCTATGCTCCGCGCCTACTGCCCGTTCCGCTTCCGGAGGAGATGCAGCCTGGTTGGCGTCCTTCGCCACATACCTCGTATCCGTCTGCATATGCACCGAATGCACCGACGCGCGCGGGAGACGGTGTAAATGGTGCACTGCACTCAACGGCAGGGACCCATTCGCATGCGAGGGGAGGTACGTTCTAGTAGCCAATACATGCTTATCATGAACTCATCATCATACGTGCTTGGCAATACAATTGCATAGGACCGAGTACCGATTACCCCCATGATTACTATCTAATGGCGCATCCTACGTTCAGCATAGCCGCACCTCCGCCTTATTCCACTACAGTACCGTTGACTCAACCGGTCTACGTCGCTCCGGCTTCCCAATCTGCGCCTGTTCCCATCCCTAAACCACGTGAGCCGCCGTCACCGCCAACCCCGGACGCGACACCACCGCGCCCCGCAGTCACTTCTCGGCGCAAGCCCGTTTCCGCAGGATACGCGCAGCACGGGGGGTCTCCCACAACTTGAAAGATCGTGCGGGCTGCTGTGCAGTCAGTACGTCTCACTTGGACTAATTACGGCCAACTTCGCTCCTCTTTCAGGGATGTCCTCTGTATGTCGCTGCTCAACACTCACCGGCGTCATGCTACCACTAGGTCATCGCTTCGTCTTCCCACCTGTCCGGGATGCTCGCGCATATCTGACCTTTATATCCTCGGAGTCAACCCTTTCCGCGCAGGAACACTTGACCAACTGGACGATATACTATTGGTTTTCCAATCTATCCACAGTCTCCCCCTGTTCTCGTCTTGAATGCGTCTAGCCTGTCGCCCCGCCGTGCGTGCCGACGCAGAGGCTGCTTGTACACTACAGGTCATCCTGTGACTCATATCTATCTTCCTTTCCCCTCCACTTAGCTAGTGAGTAGGAATAGGTGCTTCCGTGTATCCTGACTCAGTTCGGTACCGGGCTGTGCTAATGCTGTGTGCCGTGTAAGCACATGCGCGCATTTTGCTTCTTTTCCTTCTTCTATTCTGCCATCTTTCTTTTTTGATTCAATGCGTACCGCCTTGCATTTATTGGTACGAACGTGTCGCGAATCGAATGCAATGAACGTCGAATTATCTTCGTAACTGTGATCAAACGCTTGTACGTAAGGACCTGTAGTGCAGACGCCCGCAGCCTCGATCAACACCCCACTTGTCGATGTGCTTCCATCAAATTGCCTTCGAAGCGTACCTTTTAGGCTCTCATATTCGGTATATGGGTTTCATGGGCATCAGAGAAGCCGCGAGGCAAAGGCAAGCGTGTACGTGTCCCGCCAGATCAGTGCAAACCTGCCTAATTAGTGCAGACCTTCTAAATTAAGCCGTTTTATCCATATTAGGCAAACTCCGAGTCTCGTGATTATATCCTCTCCATAAGGAATCGAATTCCGACACTCATTCCATCATTGATAATGCTGCGATAGCCTACCTTTGCGTGACAAATCCGACGAGACAGATTGGCTGCGATTAATGTAGATCTATGTATGACGATGATGACGATGGCAATGGACCTGATAATCCTCGCTTCGTAAATAGCGTGCATTCCGGCGTGAGCATGCTCAGCCATCATCGATCATACACATTGATGTAGCCACTCCAGAGCATAATCTGCAGAACAAACCTAAAAAAAGCTTTGTGAACTATGCATAAAAAAATGCGCACCTCGTGTGGAAGCCTCGTTGTATTCTATTTTTACTTCTCTGATGCGTGCGACGAAACTTTGTCGGAATTATAGAAAGCGGAAATGATTTTCCGTGACTGCCCACTCGAGCCCACTCGGCGCTCTCGGATACGAAGCGAAGACACTCGCGCTGACACCTCAGTTCACTAGAAACAGGAGTCGTAGAAGGACTACCAGGGAGCCTTAACGCTTAAACTTGCGTTGTTTAACTTACCTTAGCGCGAATCGGAATCTTACAACCAGACTGCCGAAGTGCTCCTGTAGGAGCATGCACCGGGTTTCGTGATGGGCTCTTGGGAAAGTCAGTTCCTTCTCACTTCGTCATGTTCTGAGGTAAATCGTCTGACTACACCGAGGACTCCGCGACAGTTCCAACGCTCATTGATCTTTGCTTTAGCGTAGCCTTTCCTTGTTTTCCGATCAATATGTCCTTCCCTTCCCCAGCCCGGGACAGCATATTGGAAGCGGAACTAGCTACGGCAGAGAATGATCCTACAAAGGTGCTCCCTTCCTCTGAAGCGAGCGCCACTATAGCAAGTCTAGACCTAAAAAGTCGATCATGAGATGCCGAACGGACCGCTCCACAATCACCTAATAGAATCAAGTCGGAACGAAGTCACCGACCAAGCCAAATATTAGAACTGATGGTGTACTCGCGTTGTACGAGGTAAAGAGTGGTTGTTGAAACACGAGCGCCCCAAGGTTCGCGCTGGGTAACCCAACATGAATGTGATCAACAAAGAAGCAAAATCCATGAAAGCCTAGAAACAATTTCCAACTCAGTCGACGGATGCAGATCATGCATTCTTCAAATACTGAATACTCTCACCGAATGAGAAGCACGCGTGGACAGGATGGCGACGCGGGATGCGTGGCGGTCACGAGATGCGCTGCGAATCACCACCAAGCGGGCTTCACTGAATTGATCCTAATATAAAAGAACGCGATGCTTAAAGCTTAATGAAGATCGCCTTGCATCGCTTCCGCAGCGTCACCTTCGTCTTTCTTTGACGGTGGTTGGGAGCTCAGAACGGCGGCCACTTGGTAAAGGCGACGATATTAGAGGACGGGTAAATACGGATGACGCGATTGGCCAGATAAACGTGTTGCGGGGTAAGTCACGTGTGATAACGGGACACTTACTCAGAAACAGGTGAAATGAAATTATAAAAGCCAGCACGGCATTTTCGTTGTTTTTCACGCCCTATCAATCTCCCTACCCGAAGTTTTCCTTCAACCATGTCTGTGCTCGCTGCCATCCGTGCGCCTGCTCGTCGTAATGCCTTCGCCACAGCGCCTCGAGCAGCTATGCGCTCTTCGATGCGCATGCGCCCGACAATACGCAAGTACTCGACGGAGTCTCCCCCGAACCCACCACCCAAGTCGGGCAGTAACGCGTGGCTCTATGGATCAATCTCGGGCGCTGCCTTGATTTCCGTCGGGTATTACCTGTACTCGACTTCGGACGCTGGCAAGGAAGCAGCCAGTGCAGCAAAGTCTGCTGGTCAGGCTGTAAAGGTCAAGACCAATCTCGTCCCGACGAAGGAGGACTACCAAAAGGTCAGTGAATCCGAAGCTTTTCGTGACTTCTTCCTGACATAGAAACAGGTCTACAACGAGATTGCCAGCATCTTGGAAGACAATGACTACGATGGTATGTTCTCGAGCTTCCTATTACACCCGAGTCATCCTTATCCGTTTGCTCTCACGAAGACGGATCCTACGGCCCCGTTCTCGTCCGTTTGGCATGGCATTCGTCTGGTACTTACGACAAGGATACGAAGACGGGCGGAAGGTAGGTCACATGCCTTTGATTAGGAATACACTCTATAGACTAATCACGGGCTAAAGCAATTATGCGACGATGCGATTCGAACCTGAAGCACTCCATGGTGCCAACGCTGGCTTGCAAGTCGCACGGGGAGTCCTGGAAAAAGTTAAGGAGAAGTTTCCGTGGATAAGCTACGGCGATCTGTGGACTCTTGCCGGCGTGTGCGCAATTCAGGTAAGCAGGCAAGACACTGATGATGGAATGCCACATGCCTGATGTACCGTGCTATATTTGGTTTTATAGGAAATGGGTGGCCCGAAGATTCCATGGAGACCAGGGCGAATTGACGGCTTCGCGAAAGATGCGACGCCAGATGGTCGTCTGCCTGATGCTTCTCAGGGCTCCGACCATTTGCGTAACATTTTCTACCGCATGGGGTACGTTCTCGACATATGAGTTTCGGATTTATGGCTGACACAGTTGTACTCCAGCTTCAACGATCAGGAAATTGTAGCATTGGCGGGTGCTCACGCTCTGGGACGCTGCCACCCTGACCGCTCAGGCTTTGAGGGCCCTTGGACATTCTCACCGATCACGTTCACCAATGACTTCTTCAACCTCCTCCTTAATGAGAAGTACGGTTTATCCACCTTGTTTATTTTCTCTTGCTAATTGCGAGTGTCAGATGGGTCTGGAGGAAGTGGAGCGGACCGAAGCAACTTCAGGACAAGAAGACAGGGACTTTGATGATGTTGCCTACAGACTATGTTCTCGCCCAGGATAAGAGCTTCAAGAAATATGTGAAGCAATATGCTGAAGACCAGGACCTGTTCTTCAACGAGTGCGTATATGTATCGGAGCTTGCATTCTTCTTTAATCACGATCCTCTTTCAGCTTCTCGAAGACCTTCTCCAAGCTACTCGAACTTGGCGTGCCCGAAAATCAATGGGTAACCCCGGAGCCGTGGGTCTTGAAAAACGCAGATGAATAAATGCGCTGCTTCTTGTCATCTCTTAGTGTTCTCTTCTTGTCTTGCGATATAGTCTTGCGGTTTAGTTCATTAGATGTGGTTCCGTCCTAGAGGAAGTTTATGCTTGAAGTGACTCACCCACCCTTCGCTTTATTTGCTAATTCACTGTCTTTGTCCAACCGCCCGTCATTTGTGTTGATTTATTAGTTTGTCGTTATCCAACATGAATTTAACTTTTTTTTTTTGGGAAACACTGAAGCGAAGCATGCATTCGTGTAACTTGAACATGAGACAAGATTGACAGAACACGAAAAGTCAATAATGTAGAGTAAGGTCATTCATAAGTATCATAATGTCAGGCTTGGAATGACCACATGCGGAATCCATAAGTATCAAGAAAAGGCGATATCTTCCAGTTCAATATCGCGCAACGCATCAATCGTCAAGGCAAGATCAGGATGGAGCTCAGCTCCTTCCGATGATGACGAACTAGTCCTGCTACACATCCTACTGCCCAGCGACGATTCGTATTTTCCGTGGTTGCATTGGAGAATGCCTCTAATGCGGAAGGGAAGGTCATCTTCGGCCACGAGTGCGTCCTGCGCCTCGTGCGAGAGCTCTCTGGTAGGCTGGATGACAACGGAGAAAATGGAGGCTACGGAGGTGCGACGTTCTAAGGATGGAGGAGAATTACGTGCGCGAGGGAAAGTGTCTGCGTAATGGGACCCTAGCTTTCTGTGTCGAAGCTCTCCAATGGGCTGTCTGACAGATCTGTACGTGGAAGAAGTTTGGGTAGAGCTGGTTGAAGACGTTCTGTAAGTCCGGTCAGACAATGTAGATTCTTCCGAAGCCCATTCATCCTTGTCCTCTCCTGCTTTCATTCTTGGGAACGTCACATATGCGCCGGGTCCGCGGACGTCCATCGCTTGGCGTCGCGGAACAGCGTCATGGATAAGCGACCTCCGCGCCCTCTTCACCTCGTCCTCGTTCACAGCATTCATCATGTTGTTTATCATGTTCCACGTTTGCTCTGCGCTATCGTACGACGAACCGGAGGAGCTATCGCAATTCATGGACATGCGAGGAGCAGTTGCGTGTGGCATGATAGGCGAGCCTTGTCCACGCAGGACTTTCTCCCTGTTACTCTGGAAGATGTCCTTTGGAGGTTTGGGAGGCACAGCGAACGATGCTCTGCAAGGAGATGGAGTCGGGGGTGGGAGGGAAGGAAGAGCTTTGGAAATGCGGCGACCTCTCACGTACTTGGGTTGTCGATTGACTAGGAGCCCAGGAAGTTGGATCTTCACAGCGGATCTATTGGCGGGACCGGATACTGCCTTCGGTTCTGGCGCCATGATGCGCTCCCGAACCGCTGGCTGAATGCTCGGTCGAGTAGTCCTCGGCGAGACATTCTTCGATGTTAGAGCCGTTGCTTCGAGTGAATCAATGTTTCTTTGAATTCCGGCGCGGGAACCTTGCTCCCGCGCACGGTCGGCGCCAACTAATTCGGCTTCTTCGTCAAGACAAAGAATAGCGTCTGCTCCACTGTTAGGTCGGAACTTCTGCTGCTTTGATGTTGCAAGGATGTCTGTCCGATTCCGAGGGCGCACACTCGTGCGAAGTACTTCAGAGATTGCTGGCCCAACCTTCTTGAGAGAATTCTGCGGGCTGAGTTTGGCAGTCAGACGAGGAATGCTGCCTTGCGGCTGCCCATTTCGACGACCCTGCGCCTGAAGGGCAAAGATTGCAGTCAGTTGGCCGGTCAATAAGCGATAGGTGTTCGTGAGTACCATTCTGCTGACAATTTATTTCGTCGGTGTTCCAGACAACCGAGCGTAGCGAAAGATAAAGTGAGAGATCCCTGGCAAGTTGTGGCCTAGTGAAGGGTGGCTGAGCCTGATCGCTTTGAAGGCGGCCGAGTCGTCTTATATGAGCTCCATCCACGCGGACGCTTCACGGACGGCTGCAGGTAACAAGCAAGGTGATGTGCAACCGAGACCTCATTTGATGTTGCATCTAACCTTAAGTTGGCATTGTTCCAAACGAGTCCAAGGTGACTGTTCCAGAAGGTTACAAAATTCGCGTTCTGACTAGACCGGCTTTCTGTATTAAAGACATGTTCAGCAGACCTGCAGCAGCAAGCATCCACTTCTTCCCAGCAGCATTCTGCAACACGCAGCACAAAGCTCACACAGATACCTGGTCACTATGTATACAGAAGGCAAGAAGCAACGTGTAGATGCATGCACGATGGATTCGCGTGCGCATTCTTTCATCTTCATCAAATCCCACGCCACAGACGCGTCTTTGAAGAGCGCGTATCAGTCATCATTTCCGCTCGGTCCTTACCATCATGTCCGAATATACGCTGCATTTCTCATCGAAAAGAGGCAGCGATGACAGCCAGTACAAACTGATGGAGCTACCAAAAGAACTTGTCCATCTGATCGAAAAAGAGACACAGGACCAGTTGAGTGTGCCTCAAGTCCCATCTGTTTGCCAAGCTAACGCGTCCAAGATTCACAATTCGCGGAAGAGACGATGACGATGCTGTTTTGTGCTCTGCAGACAAACTTACAACATCAGGGCTGTGATGGTGTCCAACTCGTTTTGTGTGCTGACTCCTCCGAACGGCGACGAGCCGGGAGATGCTGTCATACGAGCGACTATAGACCATATTCTCGAGTTGTCGCCTTCTATTGCCAAACTACATAGGCTGCGCGGAATGCTGCGAGGGTGTGAATATGATGAGGACTCCGACGGCCGAGTGCGTATCATTGTTCACCTGGCTTCATTTTGATCATCTCATGGTTCTCAGGGGGACCGTGAACGGCGAATGTTAAAAGTCGTCAAATCGGAACTCCAGGCAAGCGATGCAGAGCTTGAGGCCGGTCTAAGGGACATGCGAGTTCTCGTTCTGAACGGTGAACTTCGCCCAATGACCCCAGGATATCTAAACCACGTTCTTGAGCTTATACTCAACACGCTCGTCTCGCTCTCTCGGTCGACGGACGGTGCTCCGATTTTGGACATCATTGAGACTATTCAATCCGACCATGAGATATCCCCAGATGTCTCCAGGCAGATCATGTCATGGTTTGGGAGAATAGACTCATCTTTAAGTGCGGAAACATGGATTATGGATGTAGATGCTGTTGTTAGGCAGATAGGTATTGGTATTCTAAGCGCATACCGCGTAAGTCGTGTTTCCATCTTCTCTGCGGTATATTACTCATGCTCCACCAGAGCTCATCCATCGAACAAAGTGAGTTCATGAAGAGATGGAGAACCACTGTGGGAGACTCCTTCGAGAACCGGGTTAGCCTGTCCTTATTACTGGTATGAGCCACAGTTTCCATCTAGTGGGCCCAATAGTCATGACATGATACCAGGGTAATTACCTACTGACGGACCAGTTTGCAACAACGAGCCCAGCGCTTTCCTATTTTCCTTCGTCCGAGCTTCCTATAAGCCCAGCGGACCACTTCGCCGAACTCTTCCTTGTTCAGCCAAAATGGAAAGCTGCAGATATAGTTCCATTTTTGGATGACATTGTAGTGGATAGTAAAGATAGGGATAAACTTCTCATGAAGTTCGCGAGGAGTATCACAGACAAAGATGGAGTAACCTATTATACGAGTCGAGGAGGAACAATCGCATAGCAATTTACAGTACAACGTGAAAAAAAAAGGTACTTCGTACGAATGATGATAAAGATAAGTCTAGCGAAACCATCCCGTCCAGTGTAAAGCTGTAACAACCCTTCACTTGCCGTTCCTTGCTCGTGTTCCAGGCTTGATGCCGAGATTCTTTATGGGCGTCGCCGGCTGCTTTGCCTTGTATTCGTCATCTCCTGTATCGCCTTTCCCTCGCCTCCTCTTATTTCCAGTGGTTCCATTCGTAGTCAGAGACCAAGCATACTCAACATCGTGTCGTTTTGCAGCCGTTTCGATGAAGTCCCACGAACTCCCGGCCACGCGATTGTTTGACCTGACATTATCTTTATGTAGACCTCGTACATATTGTCGAAGTTCTAGAAGTTCCTCTGCTATCACTTCGTCTTCGCAGCGAAGTAACACGGCAATAAGAACGCCTGCATACAAGAGGTAAGTCCCTAATGCTGTGAAAGGATATGCTCGCGTACCCATAAAGATGAATTCGACTGGTGCGACCATCTGCTTAATCACAGTAAAACCCTGCTTCAGATGATCGGTCGAAGCGATGATCCAATACTTTTTGAGAACTTGCTCAATTTCCTGCTTCAGTGACTCCTTAGGTTCATTCGGCTTCTGTAGCCATCCAGCGAGAGTCACGGACGTCGGCATACTTCTTTTCGGCAGATTTTCGACGCAATATACAAGCTGGGCGATGCATTGGAAGTGCTTTCCTCGGCTCGCGTCCCATTTCAAGACGATATTCAGGCCATCGTCTACTCCTCGGACATGTCTTATATCGAGTTCCGATATCCAGTCCGCATATGGCGAGGAAATAGCCGCAAGTTTTTCTGTAGGAATGTACAGGTAACAGTATGGAAGCGTGATGACGGTCTGACTTACCTGCAGCAGTCAAAGCCATACCGAGTTGTACTCTTTGGAAGATATCTCGCTCCACCGCCGGTCCAATGTCTGAAAACTCGACTTCGCGGAGCATAAGAAACAGGTGACGTGCGAAAGTCGCAAGGACTTACCGCAGGTGATGTGCTTGGAGGCAAAGATCTGCTTATACTTCGGTGGTATAGGCAGCTTCTTCCCGGACTGGGAACTCGGCACCGTGTAGTAGAACAGCTTCTTGGTAACAGGATCCTTGTCTTCAATGGTTCAAAAACGTTAGTCGCGGTCAAGCATGCGATACGAGAAGGAAGACGCACATGGTATCTACGGAGAAGTCAGTTATGAAAAGGAAGTAGAGAGGTTAATCCCGCACCTGTCCGTCGAAGAAAGCCTGAATCGACGATAATCTTTGCTTCCCATCCATGCACACCCTCACAGGTAAATCAGGATCGTCTAACTCCGTTCTCACGTAGAAAAGAACGGGAGGTATATAGAAGTTCCGGAAGATCGACTCTATCAGCGTCATCTGCTTCTCTCTGCTCCATACGACAGCTGTGCGTAATCCACATCAAGCAAACCACTAAACGAAAAGCAAGACAAATAATGGCGCACCGCGTTGATATGGAGGACTGAGGTCAATATGGCCTTCATGAATAAGCTGGTGTAGCTCTTGAGTTGTGTATACAGACGCAGAAGGTGGAGGTAGGGGGTCTCTGTAGTGTCCGTGAGTTCTTTCAAACGTGCACGGATTAACGCGCACCTACCTGATCTTGAATACGTTCGGGTCGTTGTCGTCGTATTCCTCATCGCTCCCATAATCCGACTCTAATTCGTCTATTTCGAATTCCTTGTCTGACATCGGGGAGAGTTCAAAAGTATGGAAGTTGAGAATAATATTTGTTCAATCGAAATCATGAGATAGTCAGGTGACCATGCCACATTTAGAAAACTGGTCAACATTAAGATGTTCGAGTTGCTCTCTCTGTTAGCGGCTACATATCACTATTAAAAGTATCACTATTAAAAGTATCACTATTAAAAGGCAGGTTTATCTGCTAAATGGTCAAGTAAAATAAAAGCAAAAGAAATAAACTCCCTGGCTGGGAGTCGAACCCAGCTTTCGCGCGCGAATCACATGACCGTGGTAAACGTGGTACATTTTGACAGGCGCGTGTACTAGCCGATATACTACCAGGGACTTACATTATTTATGTGAGTACAATACTTGTATATCTAAAGTAATCAGTACTGCAATCGAAGACCAGATGATATACGTCCTGTTCGTGTCATTGTTCACAAAAGATTGCAAGTCTTCCGCTCAGCGCTGAACCACTTCCATTAAGGATCTATTGCAAAGATCAATGGAAAACAGGTGATGGTGGTGGTAAGAAGAAGACAGGCATCAGGATTTGAGGTTAGTCCGACAAAAAATGACGTCTCGCCGCATAGATTCAACTTTATATTGCAAGGACCGTCACAGATGATTATTTTATCCCGTCGTTACACATCTTCGTTAGTCTTAGTTCACCACTTTTAGAATGACAACCTCAGAGCGTCCCAGTTTATGTATCATCAGAATGCCAATGACCCTGAATGTTATGATCAAGATATGTAAGTCCTCTTGTCACTTCCTCGTCAGGATGAGTCGCCCAAACCCAGTCCCATTGACTCTGAATAACTGGTCCTAATGCGCCATAATGGTCACCGAGTCCCGGATAATTGAACTCGTACATCAAACCCGAGTCTCTTGAACCTTGAAGAACAGCGTTGGCCATGGGCCGCCGAACATGCTCGTAGGCTCGAAGTACGTGAGCAAGGGTCCCTCGCGTAGCGAGTGGGCTCCCTAGGAGCTTCGCGAGAACGTACGCGTCCTGGTTGCATGTGTTCATCATCAGAGATCTTGTTAGATTGAGAAAAGACATACCTCGATGGCTTGACCGGCTCCGGCGCCTTGGTGAGGAGCCATGCCATGTGCCTAACTCCACTCAAGTCAAATATCAACTGCACACTGATGACATTTGCTTACCGCATCTCCCACTAGTGCAACGTTACGAGACACGTAAGTGGGAAGAGGCTTCAGCTGATAGATAGCCCATTTTGTAGGTTTTTCGATGCACTGAATGTCGTATACGAGATTTCGTACGTATGAGTTCCATGAATACTTTATAGCATACCTGCAGAAGCGTCTGTACCTCAGGCTCCCAATCACAGAAGCACCCTTGAACTTCTTCCTTTGAACACGGCGTGACCCATGGGCCGTCGAAGATCGTGTTCTCCTTTTGAGGATCAGAAGTGAGTGCAACGACGTTGACAATGCTGCCTCGCGATATCGAATAGCTGACAATATGCTAGATGGCACTGAGCAAAACATATAAACGGTGACAATGAAACCAACCTTGCTTTTCCCGCAATGCTGGAGCCAGTGACAACTAAATCAAAAATTGTTCAGAAGACATATCAAGATATCCCGTACCATCATGGGTCTTTGCAAAGAAGAATGTGGAGTGCCATCCTTATTTCTCGGCAAACGACCGGTAGGTATCAAGGCGCGATACGCCATGGTACCAGTAAATGTAGGTTCGATGAGATCAAGCTCTTGTTTGCCATCGTTCGACAGCATTTCGAAGAGATGTTTCCTCACAATAGATTTGATTCCGTCGCAACCGATTAACAAGTCGCAGGTTGCTTTGGAACCATCGTGGAAATCAAGATGAATCTCGTCTCCTTGAACCGAATAGGTAGATAGGCGTTTACTGAACGACGCCGCACCTTCGGGCACATTATTCACGAAGACATCGAGAAAGTCGGCTCGATGAAATCGAATACAACCGTCTAGAGATTTATAGTTTAGAAAGAGAAAGCCCAGCGACATTATACATACGAGGCACTTCAACCAGATGAAAACGGAAACCCTCCGACGGTTGATCCGATTTTCTATAGTCAAATCCCACAGCTAATCGAGAAATGTGTTATAAAAGGTAGATCCCAGAGTGCTGCGGCTCCAGCTTACCAAGTGAGCTGTCCGGAGGAGCGTGCGCGATCTTGGAGAATTCTTCAGATAGACCCATGAGTTCAAGAATCGTCCACGTCCTTGTCCAGATCATAACTCCAGCGCCTATCTCCTTGAAACGTTCCGCAGCCTCGTAGACATGGAAATCTACATTAGCGTACTTCGACAGCGCAACAGCCAGGCAGAGTCCACTGATGCCTCCACCACTACAGATGACGTCGTCATTCTCCATTAGTCGATTCAACTGCATCTCGCACGTACCAGATTGCCACGCGTAGATTTGGTTCCATCCACAGACTCCCAGATCCAAGTCGATTTCAAGCCTGAGTCCGCGCGTAGGCGGTGTAACAGCAATGGCCACTTAGTGTACTATCAAGAGCTCATGAGGGGCAATAAGCTTTTGATAGGAAGACGAGTTGTGGGAGCAGTCCCAAAGATAAGCAGTAACTCGTGAGACTGGTCAACTCGAACGGGTAGCCATGGACGGCAGCATCATGATCAGCTGTGAGCCTATATTTGTGTCTGTGTGATCGGACAAGAGTGTCGAATCCAAAGTCTTAGGACGCCGATCACTCATTGCCTCTTTCAGACACCTTGTTAGATCATCCTCATATTATGCCGATCCGATCTTTCGACCGACCGACACATGTACACTGTCTAAACAGAAAACAGATAAGGGCGGTTACTGTCGTTGAGGACTCAATTTGAAATTCTCCGAGTCATCCTGAACTTGCCAATCATGAAGACAGGATTTGACAATCAGCTGGCCTTACTTGACCCATGACCTTTCTTTCGGCCGTAGCGATTTGGATTTGATTCTTCCTTATCCCGTCGGCCCGATTCTTTCATCAATACGGATAAAAACGACCACAGTCTCAGTATTTAGGTCGAAATATCTGAGCGGTTCTGTCTTTGACTAAGACTTCCACGGTCTCAGCATGTCTTCAGGCGTACATGTGTAAGCCTCTATCACCCCCGAGCCTCCGACCTGTCCTTACAACTTACCCAGTCATAACATCGTCAAGCCAGGGAACAATGGAATTCGGCTAAACCGAATATCGAGTCGTCTGTGAGATCTACTTGTTATTCACACTCGTAGCGTGCTGAATCGAGTGGTTGAATGTTTAGGACTCAAAATAAAGTACGACGATGACGCGTCGATCTACTAGTTTTAAGTTATTCTGAACAGCATATAGACTTTCGGAGGCGCTCAAGCTATGCGTGAGTACCATAGCTCATAAGTGGGCTAATTCTCAAATCCGTGTAGTTTATGCTGCCGGGCTATCCGAAGAAGATATGAATAAAGCTCAGGTCATCAGATTCGAATTGAGACGAACATCGTACAGATGTGCGCTAACCGACTCTTGTTAGATTGGAATATGTCCAGTTTGGTGGGAAGGTAAGCAAGTTATGGGTTCGTAAATTTTGAAGGCTTATTCGATTTCTTCAGGAAATCCATGCAATACCCATTTGGTATGCTCAGCCTATACTTTCTTGTCATACCTGACATGTAATGCATTATAGCTCGATCTTGCCAGAGAAGTTAAGAAGGGCTGCGCAGATGAAGGATTTGTAGGTTTGACATTCAATACCATCGGAGTCAGGTGAGGATTGGGAATGATCTAATATTTCCTGTGGCTTACTCGGGCACAGCGATGGCATAACGCAAGGGAACGAAGGTATGCTAGATAATATCCGTTTTCATGCGGAAGTTAATTATTTCATGCTAGGAATGTGCTATTCGTAAGCACGCGAGAGTTTACTTTCTGAAAGGTGCCTGAAGCGACCATTTCGCAGTCTTCCTAGTAGGGACCTCATTGCAGATTCAATAGAATCCGTACGTCGCACAGAAGAGAAGAGCAGGAAATATATTCTTCAATCTTCAAACTGAACGAAGGATGTACTTTAGGTCGTCATGGTGAGGGAAAGCAAAATGTCGCACTCCAAAATCAGCCTATACCAATCACCGTATGCTTTTTAGGCGCAGCACTACGATGGGAATATTTCGATACCAGGATGCGACAAGAACATGCCTGGGTGCTTCATGGCTGCTGTACGCCACAACCGTCCCACTATCATAGTGTACGGAGGGACAATCCAAGCAGGCGTTAGGCATAAGGATTGCCCCGCGCTTGGTTTCAAACAGGGCGAGCCAGTGAATATATCTGATGCTTTCGAATCGTTCGGTCAGTTCTATAATGTATGATCGTGTTTTTCGAAATCACTCATAATTATCCTTGATACAGGCGCATATACGGTTGGTAAGATCTCCGATGAAGAGAGATTTGATGTCGTCCGTCATGCATGCCCCGGTGCTGGTGCATGTGGCGGAATGTATACGTACGTGCCGAACTTTTTCTCTGAGAGCAGACGTAGACTCGGTGTGTTAGCGCCAATACGATGAGTACGGCCTTAGAGGTGCTCGGCTTGTCTCTTCCATACTCTTCCGGAATACCTGCCATCTATCCAGGTATGCAGAAGTTCTAGATGACATGGCGGTGTCCTTCCGTTTTGATATTTCATGTACAGAGAAGGCACAAGAATGTCGGAAGGCAGCGAAATACATGAAGATTCTTTTGGAGAAGGACCTGAAACCAAGGTTCTTCGCCGACTAGATTGGAGAAACAATAAAAGTCAAACTAACCGTTTTTATAATTGTATCCAGAGATATTCTGACGCGAAACTCATTCTTGAACGCTATCGCAGTGATCAATGCTATAGGAGGATCCACGAATTCCGTAAGCCCAAGCCGTCAACCACGCAGGCATTATGTTTATAATATCAGGTCCTCCACTTCCTAGCGATGGCCCGCGCAGCAGACATTCCTCTGACCATCGACGATTTCCAGGAAATAGCAGACCGAACGCCATACTTGGCTGACTTGAAGTAAGAGAGATCCTCGCAATCTATCTGCATACCGTTCTTGATCACCTACTTGACAGGCCATCTGGAAAGTACCACATGGAAGATTTGCACAAAGCAGGCGGTATCCCAGCAGTGATGAAGTACCTCCTAACGCACACGGACCTGCTTGACGGAAGCCAGTTGACCGTCACGGGCAAGACCATAGCAGAGAACCTCGCGGATATTCCGGACTTACAGTTCGATACCCAGGATGTCGTGAGGCCATTAGAGAATCCGATAAAGCGAACAGGACATCTTACGATCTTGAGGGGTACTTTATGCCCAGGGACTGCAGTGGCGAAGTTGACTGGAAAAGAGGGCCTTTATTTCGAGGTAACGTCGTTCTTTTAGGCTACGATACGAGGCTTGCTGACCTTATTTTTTTTTTCCTCTGTGGATCTTGTAGGGTATTGCAAAATGCTTTGATAAGTTAGCTCTGATCAGGTCCACCTTTTAGCCGACTGAATGCTTAATTATGGCACTATCAACAGTATAGATGACTTTTACCCTTCGCTTGCCGCGGGGGGAATCAAGCCTGGAACCGTTGTCATTTTCAGATACCAAGGGCCGAAGGGTGCACCAGGAATGCCAGAGGTAATGTTTATCGCATTTGACCCTTGGATATCGATGCTGATGTTCTTGATTGTAGATGCTAGGCAAGTCGTCGTTGAAGTTGCTTCGATTATACGCGCTGAACGTGAATGCGAGTAGGTCCGACTGGAGCCATCATAGGTGCCGGACTTGGTAAAACGACTTGTCTGATCACAGATGGAAGGTTCAGCGGAGCTTCCCATGGATTTATCATAGGCAAGTTCTTCAATCATTAATGACCATTCCGCAAGTGAATTCAACCTTACTATAACACAGGTCACGTCGTGCCAGAAGCCCAAGTCGGCGGACCCATCGCACTAGTGCGCGACGGTGACAAAATTGTCGTCGACGCCAAGACGCGCACGATCGACTGGTTGGTAGACGAGGAGACAAAGGCACAGCGCAAGAAAGAGTGGGAAGTCGTTGAGCATCCGTTGAAGGTCAAGCGCGGTGTGTTGCTGCGCTATGCTCGGGATGTCCAGGGGAGTCGTTGCCTTGGTTCCCTCATTGTTTGCCTTGCCTGACGAAAGGTGATTGCTTTACTTCAGCCTGCCAGTGTTGGCGCATATTGTGATTGAAGAACCCGGATGGAAAGACAGTCGACGATAATGTGAAAATGCCCTGGCATCCTCAAATCCATTCGTAGCGTACCTGTGAAAGCCGTGTATGCAGTACACCATCAAGTCCTTGTAGCCACCAATGTAAACCAAGATACAATAGTGCGAATGAAATGAGTAAAAAATCATCATGAAATCGTCTGAGTAAGAAAAATGCATTAGATCCTTCTTCTATAGTAATCAGTGAATAAAAAGGACAGACGCACCAAAAACATATCATCGAAGGCGTGAAGGCGGGTACTTATGTGGTTTTAGTATAGCGCTGTGCTGCACAAGTGAAACATCGTCATCGTTTGTGGAAAAGTCTGCGTCCTGGACATCGCTCCTTCCTGGCACAGGTGCAGCCGAATCCTCTTTGGGGGGAAGAGGTGGCGGGAGCGTAGGTTGGATACTCTGCACATTCTGCTGTGAGTCGGACGCGGAAATAATTGTTGACAATTTGTAGAAAGGCTGGGGCCGGAGTTCCAGAGTTTCCTCCTCTTCCTCAGCGACCTTTGGGATGTTGCTCTGGTATGACTGACTGCGCCAGCTCCCGCTGAATGAGTGCCTTCTGTGATCAGGAGCAGTTCGAGTTCTCCTAGGAGACGGTGGGCGTTCGCTCGCTCTTTCCTTCCCCTTCCCATTCGCACCACCACCGCTCGAACCCGAGTCCGAGCCGTTGGTCAACATTGGTCCCGAACTAAACTCCACGTTCCCGCTCGAGCTGGCTCGTCGTCTCGGCCTCCTCTTGCCCTTGCCCTTCCACCATCTGCTGTGTTTCTCCAACACAACCCTCTCCCCAGGGTAGTGACTACCCTCTAAGACAGCGGGATCTGGAGGGACAATGTACTCTTCCTCCGCCGTTCCTCCTGCTCTTTCGCACTTTTGATACTCGCTGCACCAGCTCCGAGTTTCTTGTACCGCTTTCTGCGCCTGTAGTGCTTGACGGTGAGATGCACGAGAGCGACGAGCCAGGCGACGGCGATGCAAGTGCCTGAGATGGTCCCTGCTATGATGGGTGTAAGCGCCCTTTGTCTGAGACAAAACAGCAGTCAGCGTGAAGGTAGACTTAAGTGGGAGTCGAACAATGCGCACCCATTTGGAAGAGCAGAGGCCCTTACAGAGGCGTCCGCGCGTGGTTCGAGTGTGCGCGAAGCGTCAAAGGAGACGCCGACAGACGAGCTTCTGTCTGTCAGCAGGGTGTCTGTGTCTGTGTATGCGATCAGTTCTCACACTCCTAGCCGAGGATCACCAGCAGACGGCAGAACTGATACACACCTGATCGCCAAACGGCGGGCATAGGATAGGGAAGGCGTCAACGCCCTCGAATGTTAGTATATAAGGGTAGAAGAAGAGGTGTATACAAAGCCAAGAAATAAAAATGTGAAATATGCAAAGGGGATCAATGGAGTGGGCCCGATGACGTTGGTTGGCTGAGCCCACAGTACATTCATAACAAGCCGCTATCCGAGCAATCGCACTTCACTTCATCGCCATCGCTCGCTTTGCAACATGGATTACATCAATGCAAACTCGTCAAATAATGGTAAATACACGTGCAAAACGGGAATAACAAAGTAACTACGACGTCAGGACTACATTGAACATTGAATTACTCGGACATCTCCTCGTCGCTGTCCATGTCCTCGTCACTATCTTCTCCTTCCGCAACGTCAAGAGGGTCGAGGTTAATATCATGGTCCGCACCCATGTACGAATCACAGATGACGTAAAGCTTAAGCTGGTGCTTGCCCTTCGGAAGCGTAAACTCAAGCTTCACATTGAGACTCTTCTTAATCGTGACCCGCTTGATAGAGAGTAATTGCCTCGTGCTCGGCTCACCCACGACTAGCCACCAATTCGCCATCTTGCGGAATGGATAGAACGGCGCAACCACGCGCTGGTCATCCTCATCATCTTCGTCGGCATCTCTTGAGAGTGCCACCTGGAGCACGATCGGAGCACCGGCCGTATAATCGCCCTTGGCGAGCTCGGAGTCGACTTCTAACGTCGGGTACGAGTTGACGAATGCAGCTACGTCACGCCTGCGAAGTAAAATTAGCATTAAGCAGTCCTAAGTTCAAGAAAATACTTACATCTTGCGATTATCCATCTGTAAGAGTTGGTTTCGTTTATCATCCTCCAGATCCATAATGTCGTATACCGATTCGACACCTGCCTCCTGGCATCGCTTGATGACCTGAGAACCTCGGTGAGCAAGACACATACGACAAGCTTCACAGCGGATACCTACATCTGGTTCGAAGTGCGGAATTTGTTTCAGCGGAGAATCGGTCTCCCACATAGCCTGCACAACCATCTGCGACAAGTCCATCGCACCAAGTGCACTCAACCACGCATTCGATGACATTACATCTACACAAGCCGACAGCAGGTTCAGCACCTTCTCAAGCACAAGCACTTGGTCAGACGCAAGGTCAGGAGGAAGATGCAGACGCGAGAAGTGCGCCTGTAGGAGGAGGAAGGCCTTGAAATGTGGCGCTTCAAAGTCCGGTCTGTCAAGTTTGACGGGCACGCGATCGTAGATACGTCGGAGGAGCACGTCTTCGTGTCGACGGATCGGAATGGATTCGAACTCTGCGGATGAGGAAACGACTTCGAGGAGACCTTTGAGTTTTGTTCTCTCTTTGAGAGAAAGGGTGTAGACCTCGACGGTGACATCTACAGAGATGTTCAGAAAAATGTCATGGCAATCTTCACGAAACACTCACAAGAAATGTTGTAATACGCCGCAATCATACCGAGGTTCAATGCCGATACATCCATTTCATCCTCTATAAATTGAATCAGCAACACCGTCAGGCACTCCAGGTGATCACACGCACCAATTGCAATGCATTTCGAGTTGACCAAGTCAGTCAATGTACTTTCGACAAGTTCAGAAAGGTGGTCCGATAAATGCTGATGGCTGACAGCGCTCAAGTTGTAATAGTTCGGATTTTGCGTCATGCGCCTGTAGAAGAACGTCCAAGTGAGAATATCCTACAGAAAACACCCATCAGTCGGTAAGAAATACGAAAAAAAGAGTCAAAACACACCATTGCATCCTGCTTGTTCTCAATTGTCTTGACAGCAATCTCCGCGAGGAAGTAGTCATGTAACATGTGCGTCGGCAGGTGAGATTCAATAGGCAAACCCTCACTTAAGAACTTCTTATAAAAGTCCTTTCTCGTTTGCTGGCACATCAAGACACATCGACTACGGTCGTCCTCAAATGGTCTGCACGCCTTGCCCATCATCTGCAATACATCCGTCACTGGATAATCGACATAACGATGCTCCTTGCCCTCGAAATACTGTACACCCATAATGATCACCATGTAGCTGGAAAGCGGGATGCTCCACGCGATGTCTCTAGATGCGACGACGACCTGGATTGCACCTGCTTGGAACAAACGCTCTACAATGCGTTTGTCCTGCTTATTCAGTGCCTCGTGGTAGATACCGACACCATGCCTCAGGTTCTGAGCCAGTGACTGATCCGTGACATGGTCAAGGTGAGGCTGTAGGTCCGCCTCCTCGATATTCAGGAATCGATCCTCGCTACGGTCAGCCAAGGCATGGAGGAGAATGTCGCTCGCGGTCATTGCACATTGCTTGCGAGAGGGAACGAAGACAATAACAGGCTTGACGGGTGAATACTCGGAGATTGCAAGGTAAGCTGGTTTAGACATCGCAATCATCAACGAGGGGAAATGGGGAATGGAGAAGCTCTGGAGGTGGATATCCATGTCTAGTGGACGAGCGCTAGGAGGGAAGTTGAAGATGGCATGACTCGGCACACCCATCCATTCACCTAAATCTCGAGCGTTTGCAAGGGAGACACTGCAAGCCACGATCCTAGTTTTTTTTTCCGTCTGTGCAGAAACATACCTCGTTCGCGAGATAATGACTTCATACACAGGGCCAATCTCGCCACCGACAAGCTGAACTTCGTCAGCAATGAGCAGACCGATGTTTTGCACATTCTTGCGCTGCTTCCATCGTCGAGAGAGTACATCCCATTGGACAGGTGTGCAGACGACAACATCACCTTTTTCGAGCAGACGTAAATCTGCTGCCGTCTCGCCCGTTAAGCTGACAATCTCTTTTCCTCCCTGGAGGTTACCGAATTTCGCCCGCCACTCTGCGACCCGCTGGTCAACCAAGTCCTGGAAGGGCTCAATGCAAACAGCGCGAGGCGGATCACCCTTCGACCATAATCGCAAGAGTGCAAACTCAGCGCAGATCGTCTTGCCGCTACCAGAAGGTGCACCGATGAAGACATTATCATCGGTGGTGTACAAGGCCTGGAAGACCTGGGTCTGGATTTTGTTGAAAGTCTTAATTGTCGACGAATAAATGCTCTCGAACTCCTTATTATGCAGAGCCGAAAGAGGTAGAGGCTGCAAGTCAAGGAGAGGAGTTGGAGGAGGGAATTTCGCGGGTAGGATCAGGTGCTTGAAGGAAATAGGTAGACGCGTTTCTGCATGTAGCCATCGCTCCGAAATTACTGATATGTAGTAATTGGGCGGCACCGGCTCGAACATTGGTACTGTGATGGTGATGTTGTGTTCATCTTCCGCGTAACGCTGTCTCAAGACGAATGTATCATTGAAAAGGATGATTTCTCCGTCAACGTCTTCGACCATGATTACGAACTGCTCGGCCGCTCCATGAATCTTCTCATCCCAACGGAAGTCTGGCGTGATTGATAGGTCGATCCGTAAGAGTGACCTCGTAATCGGCTGAACTTGTGCCTGCAAATGCACTTTAGGAAAGCTATGCACGAGACGATGCACGAGCTTTCCGGCGTTCGGAATACCGATCAGTTCACCTATTTCAGGCGGGGTAAGGTCGAAGTAGCGGTACCAAGGGAATTGCTTCCCTTCAGCTTTGCGAATGACCTCTGCAGGGACACCTTTGAATTGGCGTAATGGCGTCATGGAGCCCCACATACGCTTCTCCACCATTTTGCATAGATCCAGAGCGGCACGAGTCGGCATGGCCCATCCACGTCTGAGACAAATCTCGTATACGGCACGGAGGATACGGCCGGCGGATTGCTGCACGAAAACCATGTCTGCAACGAGCGCAAATCCTTCCAGCTTGAGCTGAGAAACGTATGCTTGTAACAATACGTTGATCTTCGCAGCTGGTTCATCAACGCTTTCCTTCACCGGAATCGGTACTCTCTCGAGAAGTTTGCTCAGCTCCAACTTCTCGTCTTGTCGGACTGGAATGAGCTTAAACTCGTTCGATAACGCGAATACTCTGAAAAGCTCAAGGGTGGACATGGTAGGACGGAGATGCTGGTTGTATGTTGCCATTGAGTTATATGTGACGTAGTAATGAGAGGCAATTCTTCCGAGTTCTGTTGACGTGAATTTGCCAGATTGACGCTCGTACTTGATGAGATTACACTTCTCGAGCAAGGCCGCCGCGGAGTGTGCAATGTCTGCACGCTTTTGAATCAGCATAGGGTCATCATCGAGATAATCCGGCCCGACGCTATATAAGCTTGGCGACTTGAGCATACGAACATATCTGATCAAATTCTGTCAACGAGAAGCGCGATCGGTTTAAGGCGAGAAGACTTACAGATACGTATATCCCAGCCATTGGACAGCTTCATCACGATTGCGAATGGTACCCAGGACAATCTCAGCATTGAGGTTATCGGCCAATTTCGATACCAACTGTGACTCGATAGGCAGTTGCTGATTCAGCAGGCTGAGATAGTATTGAAGTTCCGAATGATTCGTGATGATAATGCCTTCACCAAAAGTGTCATATTGCGGTCGACCTGCACGACCAAGCATCTGCAACACGTCTTGCGAAGACAGCTCAACCCATCGACCTTTCTCCGGATTATAAATTTGCGTTCCCTTGATAATAACCGTGTGGGCGGGTAAGTTGACACCCCACGCAAGAGTAGCCGTGCAAACCAGAACTTGAACCGAGCCATCGTCGAAAAGATCCTCGACAAGTGCGCGATCCTCGCGAGACATGCCAGCGTGATGGATTGCAAAGCCGAACGGCAGCAAGTCGCGCAGATTCGAATCCTTGACATTTTGCGATTCCTGCTCAAGAATCTCTCTTGTTGCAGCCTCGGCTCGAACAAACTGGGTGATTGTCTCCTTTTCAATTGCCATATCCCGAATGAATTTCGCAGTCTTGGCAGTTTCCTTCCGCGAGTGCACGAAAACAAGGGTTTGGTTCCTGCCAGCCTGTTCGAGAAGTTTCTCATAGAGTACATCGTTCATAACCTGGTATCGCTTGATGGCCTTCTTTTCAGTGACACCGATGAATTGCTGTTGCAGACCGCAAGGTCGATAAGAAGCATCAAAGTAGAACAATCCCTTCTTCTCGTCGACGCGCAGGAAGGTTGCAACGTCCTGATAATTCGGTAGGGTCGCCGAGAGACCGACAAGGCGTACGTAGTCGTTTGTCTGTTCCATTCGACGGATCGCCCTCGCAATGATGCTCTCTAGGACTGGACCACGTTCATCATGCAGCAAATGAATCTCGTCAATGATCATTAGTCGCACAAGATTTGTATAGCTCAAATCGGTGCTCTTGCGGGTGATGACATCCCACTTTTCTGGCGTCGTGACAATGATCTGGGTCTCAGCAATTTGTTGCTTCGTAAGTTGGTGGTCACCAGTCAATTCGCTGACCTTCACGCCGTATGGTTCGAGGCGCTTGCCGAAGTTGCCAACCATTTCCTGGACCAGAGCTTTCATTGGAGCAACGTAAACGATTTTGAAAGAGTCGAGGTCAAATTCACCCGTTTGCTCATCACGAACTTTTGCGAGTTCATTGAGGAAAGTAAGCATTGCAACGTTAGTCTAGAAATGAGTCGTGTCAGAAAAGATCGACAATTCAGTCACGAGTTCGAATACCTTTCCGGCGCCCGTAGGTGCGCAAAGAAGTATAGGATCATCTTGACCAAAAGCGACAGAATAAAGCTTGCTTTGCACTCGGTTAAGATGCTTAATACCAGAGAAAGCCGCCTGAGTCCAGTGCGGCAGGTCACTAATTGGTACGAGCTCAGACGCGTCTGCATCCCTTTTCTTCGGAGCCGGAACGTGAATTTCCTCGTAGCCTTTCTTCGAACGTTTGAAGGAACCCTCGGGAAGTTTGCACTTCTTATTCGACATCAAATGACCACCCTGGCTGAATGCCATACCCTCCAGATCGAGCATTTGTCTGGGCTGTGCTGTCGAGCCAGGCGCAAGAGTACCTGTTTTTGGCACATTTTGCTGGGCTTTGGGCTTTTCATCGACATCCATCGCATCGCTAGTCGCCGTCGCCTTCGCCTTCGCCTTCCTATCCCCAGCCAGTTCCCGCAGGATCCAGCCAACACCCTTTTCACGCATCGCCACCTCAACATTGACCCGTTCATCCGCATCGCTACGTGCAAGCTTGGTACACCACACAATGACATCGCGATTCTTCAAAAACTTTGTGATGAGACCAAAACTTTGGTAATCAAAAAGCTCTATGAGTTGATTTTCGCAGTCGCGAAGAGAAGACTCAGAGCCAAGAACGGACAACACGGCGGTCGCTTTCTCGGTTGCTGTCACTGGATCTGGGTACACTTCACTGATCTGTCGTTGTACCCAGAAACCGTCAATTTCGTGAGGTGCAACAATATCCTGGTCCTGCTTTTGCTTTTTCGTCCGTTCGCCGGTCGTGTCTGTGCCGAAAACGAGCTCTTCTTCCTCGTCTTCATCAAGTCCCTCAGGTGCTCCAATCTGGTCCCTTTCCTCATCTTCTTCGTCTGACTCATCTCGGATCTCAAAGCCTTCGTCCTCCTCCTCTTCTTGCTCTTCCTCGTCAAATACGACAGCAACACCTAGTTCGTCATCAATCTCGGCATCCTTCCGCTCCATGTCAGGATCCGCTTGTTCATCATCCTCCACACCGTAATCAGTAATCTTCTTCGACAGATTAACGAGCTGTGAAAACGTCTCATTCGGCAACGACCCTAATATTTCTTCAATTTCCTTCTTCTTGTCGAAGTCTTTCATTGATTCGTTCTTGAGAGTTTCAAGGACAGTATCCGCTGCACTACGAACGATATCGTTCGCTTGGTCACCGAGTGCCTGATGCACCGTGGCCAAAATGAGCTCGTAAACTTCCCTCGTCTCAGCTGTCCTAGGCCGATATGTGAGACCCTCTACGTCCTGCGTAGCTTCTATGATATCTGTGTATCCGAAGCCCGTAGCATCAGTCGTTTTTCGCTTCACAGGGCGTTCTGTGGCTTCTTGGCGATCCGTGGCCTTCTTTTTCTTCTTGTCCAAGTCCTTTGGCGTAGAACGTTGCAGTCGTGAACCCATTTCCTTCGGGTTTATTCGACCCACAAGCGACTCGGGAGTGCCATCTGGCTCATTGTCTCGTCGAGGAAGCCCTGACTTGTCGGCTGTAAGAACCAGAGACGAAATTGCACCATAATTGTATCCCGAAAGATCTGGTTTCCCCGGAGGCATAGTTTGAACAGTCGAGCTAGTAAAGGAGGATGAAGAAAGAAGGTAAGTTGCTGAATCTCAGAAAATGACAAACTCACTTCACTTTAGACCCGCGCGTGATGGAGTCACAGTACGCCTCCGAGGCCGAGGAGTGTCACGCGTGACGATGCCGGCGTGACCAATCGAACATTCTCTTCTTCAGAGTACTACTACTACTACTACTTTAATCACTTCTTCGCTGATCATTTGGCGGGGGAGTATCATTACTGCACATCTTTTCAAGCTATCCGTTATTTCAATGCATTCATTGCGTGTCAATCTTGATGGGCTCCAGGCTCGGAAATGCGCTGGAAACCTCTTTTCACTTTGTCAAGCTTCTCGTGCAGACCCGTCGGTCAGTCCGATTGAAGACTTCCTGTCCTGTAGATCATTCTAAGTTCTTCCTGACGAATCTCCGTGATCGCAGTCGCCGGTCAGATATGTGCATTCCAACAGAGAAGCGACCATCGTTGCTTCGTTCTTTGGGTTATACTTCCTGTTGGGTCTTTTCAAGCAATAATGCCTTCCCCCCCTCCAGCAACCGTAGACATGTCTTCGCACAATCAAAGAATTGAAGCATACTAAAGCCAGAGTCACTAATGTCTCAAGACGAGATGAATTTATTGGAAGGTAAATGCTGAGGATTTTTGGCTGACGAGATCTATGGCGATTCCTTCTCCAGGTCAGTCTCCGCTCGGCCAAAGTCGCCCCTGGGTCCCTCCCCCACAGTAACCCCGCGCCTGGCATTTATTTGACTGTACCTTTACATGCTACTGATCGCGCGATAATCAACCTTCATACTTGGTTTGGTACATGACCACGACGGTTTATGGTTATTAGTAGCTCGTTGACCCTGTAGACAGGTCCCGGGTTCAACGACGTTTGCTCTCATGTCGGACCCATCGGAAGAAGCTCTCTGCTTGGCACTGTGGCGCTGCGTTTGGTGGACAAGTTGAAAGCTGGATTATGGCCGGGGTCGGAAAGAAAAAACACAGATCCAAGCTGGAAGGCGTCAGGTACAGACGGTCACAGACCGGCGACCCCTTCCATTGACCAGTTTGTTTTCTCTGTTCTGTTTCAAGCCCTTATGAGATCGGCCAGGTCTGGACTGAGGAAAAACGAAATTAGCGAGTATTTTTCTTTCTATTTTCATTTCTTACTTAAGGTTCCATAGCAACCCGGACTCCTAATATGAGCGAGCCATGAACTTCCTTTCATGCTAGAATCAACTGCTCAGTACAGCAGTGAAAGCCTTCCCGCGCTGGCTGCGAACCTTCTCGTTCTATTTACGTGCCAATTCGAACTGATCGGACTTATCAGAATTCAGAAAAGGGGGGAAGAAAGGCAAGTCAACGAAGGGAAAGAGCACCGTGTCCAACGTTTCGCAGCCTCACAGTAACATATCCGATGATCAAATGTATTCAGTCCAGCATTCTGTTGCTATTTTAGGGGGGGAATAATGTTTTCCTCATTGGTACACCACTATTTGATTCTAAAATTTCCTTTTCTCACTCTACCCGATCTTATCTTACTATAGGTTCCGAAACAAACGCAGCGCTCTACGACCTACGAAGCCTTGGCGACGAGACGGAATAAGGTACATCGGTGGAGTATCGAACAATTTGACCACATGGAACATCTCCGTTTGTTGGATTCAGTTTGGAAAAAGTAGCCGGACAATATCAGATGATCCGGAGGGGGACCCCACGGGGCGCTTGGCTGACCATCTTTTTTATGTTTATTTTTCCTTTCGCAGTTTTTTCCTCATTTGATCACTTGGCGCCGTTCTCCAACCGCGTTAAGGTTTACCCTGGCTTAGTATGTCAGGAGATTGGTATCTTCCAAATCGGGCGTATGTTGGATGTGGTCCTCAAAACATTTCGCGCCTGAATTCACGATGATTTCCGGTCGGAAGGAATCTTCAGTCCGTAAGACAAAGGTCGATTTACGAGGATAGATTTTGCAGTAGTGGAAAACGCAGTCAAGCTAGGACACTTCGCTCGCCAAGACACAATGGCTATTGAGCCTGAATGCCGAATGGAATCGAATAGGTAGCCAAGAAATACTCCCTGATGGTCATCGAACTCGATGATATAAAATGAAGGCGAGCTTCACTTCTCAACGCCCAGTCTCCCACCCAAAAAGCGAGTGCGGCTTGGCTCTCGCTTTATCTCTCCCAATCCTCACCTGCACCGTCCACGTCGCCTGTTCGTTCAGCAGCCATGTCTGACGATGGCAAGGTCGTAGAGGAATACTCCTCCGTGGAAGAGGCCAAGACCAAGGTCCCGAATCTCAATACGAACATTGGGGCAAAGTGTGCTCCACTGCATGATACATTGCAAGCGGAGTCGTTGATTACGATTTATTCTAGGATTAAGAATCCGCTTCTCGGTATTCCAGAAGATCAGCTTATGGCCGATGTTGAACAATTCGCACGCGAGAAGCAGATGGAAGATATCCTTTCTCTACTCAAGCATGGTGCGATCGCTGCACAGAACCCGATGGACTTCGAGACCCAGAAAGGTCTTACTGATGAAGAGCGAGACGCACTGCGGTTCGAGATTACACATAAATGGAAGCATCCTCGTGCACTGTACTTCACGGTCGCCCTTTGTTCAATTGGTGCAGCTGTCCAGTAAGCATCTCATGCCAATCGTCTTTGGTGAGATAAGTAAATGTACACGCTGATCACTGTATTCATTTATCACAGAGGTTGGGACCAAACCGGCTCTAACGGTGCAAATTTGTCATTCCCACAAGAGTTTGGAATCGGATCGAGCTCTACTAAGGACACTTTCATTGTCGGTCTGGTAAACGCGGCTCCGTATATAGCGTCGGCCTTTATGTATGTATAATTTTTGTTTTCTTGCCTTAAGATTCTCTTTTTTTTACTCACTATCTTATCTGTTTTTCAGTGGCTGCTGGCTTTCAGATCCTCTTAATAATTGGTTCGGCCGTCGAGGATGCATCTTCTTCTCCGCGGTCTTTTGTGTGATTTCTCCTATCGGTGGCGCCTTCAGCCGGAACTGGGAGCAGCTTTTCATTACACGTATTCTTCTCGGTATTGGTATGGGTGCAAAGGCTTCCACTGCCCCGATCTTCGCTGCGGAAAATTCCCCTGCTTTGATCCGAGGAACTTTGGTAATGAGTACGGCTCCTTTATCAATTGCGTGTCGCCAATACTGACGTCTCGCTTACAGCATGGCAGTTATGGACAGCATTCGGTCTTTTCCTGTATGCATTTTCTCTTTTGGCGACCTTGTGATTATTGTATTGAATCAAGTTAAAGAGGATTCTCCGCCAACTTGGCCGTTATGGACACGGGCAAAAATGCGTGGCGTATGGAGATTGGCTCTGCCTTCATTCCTGCGGTCCCTCTTCTTGTCGGTTGCTACTTTTGTCCAGAGGTACGCCTAGCAACTTCATTTCGGTGAGTCATGCTAACTGAGCGATCCTCGTTGTATAGTCGCCGCGTTGGTACATGAAAAAGAATCGCTATCGTAACGCCTATAACTCCCTCTTGCGGCTTCGTAACCATCCCTTACAGGCAGCGCGTGATCTATACTACATCCATGCTCAACTGGAATTAGAAAATCAGTTCACTGGAAAGGGCAGTTACTTCAGACGATTCATCGAGCTCTTCAAGGTCCCACGAATTAGGCGTGCGACGCTTGCGGCCTCCACTGTCATGCTCGGGCAGCAGATGTGTGGGATTAACATCATGGCGTTCTATTCGTCAACGGTATTCGAAGAGGGAGGATCATCTCACAAGGAAGCGCTTCTTGCATCATGGGGTTTCGGTCTCGTCAACTTCGTCTTTGCCTTCCCGGCTTTGCGTACGATCGATACTTTTGGTCGTCGTTCATTGCTGCTATTCACGTTCCCGCAGATGGCCTGGACATTGCTGGCAGCCGGGTTCTGTTTCCTGATTCCAGAAAACCTAACAGCACATCAGGCGCTCGTTGCGTTATTCGTCTTCCTGTTCGCGGCTTTCTATTCTCCAGGAGAAGGTCCGGTGCCATTCACATACTCAGCGGAGGTGTTCCCGTTGTCTCACCGTGAGGTTGGTATGGCCTGGGCTGTTGCGACGTGTCTGTTCTGGGCAGCGGTGCTTTCTATCACTTTCCCACGCATGCTAACCGCCATGACGCCAACTGGTGCATTCGGGTTCTATGCGGGCCTCAACGTCGTTGCACTCGTTATGATCTTCTTCTGGGTGCCCGAAACAAAGCAGCGCACACTCGAAGAACTCGACTACATCTTCGCCGTCCCGACAAAGAAATTTGTCTCGTACCAGGTCAGGAAATGGATTCCATACTTCATCAAACGGTACATTTTCTGGGACAAGACCGCTGTCCTCGAGTCGCTGTATCACTTTGAAGGTTTGGCTAAGGATGAAAGGGACCTGTTGGCGCAAGAGGCGAAGGTTCAGGAGAAGAAATGAATAAATCAGTGCACCCTTCGGTCTGTGCCACTCAGCACATACTGTGGATGGAAAATGTCGTATAGTCTACGATGTAAAACTTCATCGACCGATATTACTGTCTATGTAACATGCGCTTCATGTAATTCACGTCATTCGCTGGCTACGAAATATCATTATGTGTCTTCTTTGCCTTCCAATTCCGCCTGATCGGCACGCGTCAGTATCAGCCAAGACTTCCAAGAGGTCAGAACTTGTTGGCTTTGGGATCGGATCGACCGATCATTTGTGTGTCCGCATAAGGCGCGCTTAATTTCTAATTTCGGAGTAACTCGCCAGTGGCTCACATACCCAGAATATCCACAAAGTACGACGACGCAATACGAACAGCAGAGAAGGAAATGCAGCTTCTCTATCTGCTTCAAAGCGGACACTCGAGTCTAAGAATTCACAGGTGGTCGGCCTATTTAAAAGATCGATTTCAAATTTAAAGCCACCCTGGTTGTTGTCCATCACGAAAGCAATCAGAACCGAGGCGCTGTTGATGCTATTGGGGTGGGACTCCTCTCTTCTACCACTTCCAAAATCAAGTTATGCATTCCTATCCAGTGCTTCGGTCTCCTGTATTTCGAAACAAGTTCGCATGAGAATGAAATGAAGAAACGGTCGTCCGCTGTGCCCGACTTGGATTAAGTTTGTCTTGAGTCGTGGTCGTGAGTAACAGCCCTGAGGCCCCCGTGAGAACGCAGGACTTGTCAATGAACGCGAACTTGAAACCGCCATCGCGTCACTCCGTTTCCTCGCTGAGAAATCATATGGCGCTTTGACCAAGTAACAATATTAATATTTCCGTCGGATAGTATGAAGCGGTTACGAGACGAGTGAGATGAAGTGACATGCCTGTCGTCCTTCCCAGCTACAAATGTCGCGTCACGAGAGCAGGCTACTGCCTAAAAGGGGAGTTTGTCGAAGCCTCCGGGGTCCTTCTTCAGACCCTTCATTTCGCACCTTCACGACATTATCATATCCCGGCCTATCGACTAGCGGATCTCCGGCTCACGGAGGATATTATTTTATTTATCCAGGAAAGAGAGACAGGAACGGAAATGTGGGTCTGATGCAAAATATATCTCACCTCGTGACAAAGGAGGGTTTGGGAAAGAAGCCACACCTTTTGATGAACCTGAATCCCGACAAAAACAGAATGAATGCTCAGTTACCACTCCCCCGAATTTTTTTCCTATCCCAAATGATATAAATCGGCAAGCATCTCGCCTCCCAGGACCGCTCCGCCCCCATCCCCGCCTCCGAGTTGGCCTCCCTTTCCTTCTCCATTCCCTACAGTCCTAAAGACTTCGTTCCATTTTTGTATACAATTGCTAATCATGTCTGACGACGTCAAAGGGGTTGTTGAGGAATATGCCTCATCGGAGGAAGGCAAGGACAAAGTTCCTAACCTCAACGCGAATGTCAGCGCGAGGTGCGTTCTCACGTATCGCCGGTCGGAGACGTGCTACCATTAAGCCCTTCATTCTAGGATCAAGAACCCTCTCCTCGGCATACCAGAAGAACAGCTTATGGCTGATGTAGAGCAGTTTGCTCGTGAGAAGGATATGGAAGATATTCTTCCGCTCCTCAAGCACGGTGCGATCGCAGCGCAAAACCCGCTGGACTTCGAGACCCAGAAAGGTCTGACGGGCGAGGAGCGCGACGTTCTTCGGTACGAAATAACGCACAAATGGAAGCAGCCTCGTTCTCTATACTTCACGATCATCCTTTGCTCGATTGGTGCCGCTGTTCAGTAAGTCTTTTTTGATCGCCGGAGCTCTTTCTCGGTGTGCTTATTGAATTCCACAAAGGGGGTGGGACCAGACCGGTTCCAATGGAGCAAACTTGTCGTTCCCGGAAGAATTTGGCATCGGGACCAACTCAACGAAGGATACCTTTCTTGTGGGCCTTGTCAATGCAGCACCTTACATTGCGTCATCCTTTCTGTGCGTTTTTCTTTTTGTTTCCCTGAAAGCAAGGGCTTGAGTAATTACCGATAATATTCCTACTTCCATAGAGGATGCTGGATTTCTGACCCTCTCAATAACTGGCTTGGCCGTCGAGGATGCATTTTCTTCTCAGCTGTTTTCTGTGTCCTTGCTCCCATTGGGGGTGCCTTCACCCAGACCTGGGAGGAATTATTCGTCACGCGTCTTCTGCTTGGTATCGGTATGGGATCGAAGGCATCCACGGTTCCTATATTTTCTGCAGAAAATTCCCCGGCCATGATTCGCGGAAGTTTGGTAATGTGTTCGTGCTGGTTCTTCATGATGTGAGACTAGGCAGCACTTTGCTAACGTGAATTTCATCTAGGTTGGCAAATGTGGACCGCATTCGGAATTTTTCTGTAAGTTCCAATATCTCAATCGATAGTGATATAATATTGAGTACGACGAAGGGGTTTCTGTGCTAATTTGGCCGTCATGAATACCGGCCGTATTTCATGGCGGCTGCAGATTGGGTCTGCGTTTATTCCCGCGGTGCCGCTTCTTATCGGCATATACATGTGCCCGGAGGTACGTTCTTTCTGCTATATCGATATGTATGCAATCGTCAGAAGTGATTAATTACCCTCTGCATGAAAATATAGTCTCCCCGTTGGTATATGAAAAAGAATCGCTATCGTAATGCTTATAACTCGCTCTTGAGGCTTCGCAACCATCCACTTCAGGCAGCGCGTGATCTCTACTACATTCATGCCCAATTGCAAGTTGAAGCAGAGTTCATTGGAAAGTCGACCTACATTTCGCGATTCTTCGAGCTATTCACGATCCCGCGTGTTCGCCGCGCAACGCTTGCGTCGTTCACGGTGATGATAGCTCAGCAAATGTGCGGTATAAACATCATCGCTTTCTATTCTTCTACGGTATTCAAAGAGGGAGGTGCATCCGAAAAGGGAGCACTGCTCGCTTCCTGGGGATTCGGTCTCGTCAACTTCTTGTTTGCTTTCCCGCACTACGTACGATCGATACATTCGGTCGCCGTTCGTTACTCCTGTTCACATTCCCGCAGATGGCGTGGACTCTACTGGCCGCAGGCTTCTGCTTCCTTATTCCCCGAGAATCTAAAGCTCATCTGGGACTCGTCGCCCTTTTCGTCTTCCTGTTCGGGGCTTTCTACTCCCCAGGAGAAGGTCCGGTTCCATTCACATATTCTGCGGAGGTGTTTCCGTTATCTCATCGCGAGGTCGGAATGGCCTGGGCCGTTGCGACGTGCCTGTTCTGGGCAGCGGTGCTTTCTATCACGTTCCCGCGTATGCTGACCGTGATGACGCCTACCGGCGCGTTTGGATTCTACGCAGGCCTTAACATCGTTGCACTCGTTATGATCTTCTTCTGGGTGCCCGAAACGAAGCAGCGCACACTCGAAGAACTCGACTACATCTTCGCCGTCCCGACGTCCAAACATGCCTCGTACCAGCTTACGACTTGGCTACCATACTTCATCAAACGGTACATCTTCCTTGACAAGACTGCTCATCTCGAGCCGCTATACCACTTCGAGGGTGTCGCCGCGGATGAGAGTCAGCTCGACCTGCGCGAGACCCACTTCCAAGAAAAGTCATAAATGCCGTTGTAAAGCATCGATAGTACTGACTTATTGACCGGCCGGCTCGTGGAACGGACCGGTATGACTTCACGAAGATATGAGATGCCACCTTCTTCGGGGTGCTCGCAACCAATTTGTTTTACTGATACTACTACCACTAGTTCTAGTGTCTATGTAGCGCTTTTTATTTCTTGTATCGCTGGTTACGAATAACATTATTTGTTCCTGACCCTTGACATATCGTTCCTTGGCGAGCCACATAGCGAGTCTAACCTTCTGGCCAAGAGGGTGGATCATTCTTGACGAGAGATTTGATCGACACAAGAAAACCTGAGTGCTGTGATTTCCTATTTCGGCCGAATATATTTGCCACAACGCTCAGGTCTTCATCGGCTGAGAACCAGCGCTCAATTTTTGTGCGCTCACGTCACAAAGCGACGAGCATCCCGAAGAGAGAAGTATTCTGCAATATCGCTCGGGTGGTTAGACTCAAACTTCCACAAAATCAAATCCCTCGCTAGCGGCATCTTCAGATGTCTCCTATCGATATACCAATCAAAATTGAGCGCAAGCCACAAGAATACGATTGAATACATATATTTATACAAATTACGTCCCTACGTTTTCCAATCAACGTAGTAGAACTTCAGATAAAAATAGATCGATCCGCTAGAAATACAGTCACATTGCAAGAAAAACAGTATCAAGAAATTGCGCTACAAGATTTTTTTCCGCGGTCGAATGGGAGAAAAAAGCGGGGAAAGTAAATCGACGCATGAGGTTGTGAACAGATAAAACATTGGCTCGCAAAGGTAGTACGCCGAAAGACGTAAGGTTCCTTGCACCTCGTAGGTCAACGTTCAGGCAGCCGCAGCGGTTGATGCAAACGTCTTCTCGCCCTCGTATCGATAAAGCGGTGGCACATCCTCCACCTTCATCCTGAAGATATACCTCTTGATGTTCCTCGGAAGTGCCTTAAGCTGGTATGTTGCATGCGTCCTTGTGGGTACTGAGAACACCTGGTCTAACTCCTCCAATGATAATGCCTTCGTCTCGGGGACGAACAGGAGGATCAGAACGAAACCAATTACGTTCCATGCCGCATACCATCCGAAGGCGCCTTGTTGACTGAACGCGCCCACGAGACGTGGAAAAGTGATGGAGACGACGAAGTTGAAGAACCAGGTCGTAGCAGTTGCAAAGGACATTCCAATGTCACGAACGTATAATGGAAAAGCTTCAGCAGAGTACTGTAATCAACGTATAAATTTAGACAAAAAAAATGAGGTCTAACGGATAGAACATACTGTAAATGGCACTGGACCCTCGCCAGGAGAGTAGACCATGCCGAACAAGTAGATTCCTAGAGCTACTACGCCAATGCGCGCATTACCATTGCCAGGGATCCAGAACGCGAAGCCCGTCAACAGCAAGAACAAAGACATGAGCGGGAATGTTGTCAAAAGCAAGTTTCGACGTCCAAACGTGTCAATCGTCTTCACAGCAGGAAGCGCAAACAAGAAGTTAATGGCACCAAAACCGAAACTCGCGAGGAACGCAGACGTGACACTGAAACCCGCCTGCGTGAAGACGTTAGTCGAATAATACGTAATTGCATTGAGCCCGCAGAATTGCTGCATGAACATAACGATGAAACTGGCGAGCGCTGCTCGACGATTACGCGGGATGGAAAACAGCTCAATGAAACGGTGTCCACGGTCAATTGATTCCTCTAACTCGAGCTGAATGTAGATGTAGTACAGATCACGAGCAGCAAGTAAAGGATCCTTTCGGAGGCGAGCAAGGCTACGATACGCATCCTCGATTCGACCGCGTCCTAATAACCACCGTGGGGATTCAGGACAGAAGAAGACTTGGGCCATGACGAAGAGAGCGGGAACACCGGCACTCGCAAGCATGAGCCTCCAGTTCAAGCCAGTAATATGCGCTGGGTCGCGGACCTTGAGGAAAATGAGATCTGAGACGAAACCAAGCATGATCCCGAACGCGGTCCACATCTGCCACATCATGACAAGTGCGCCACGGATGGGAGTCGGAGCACATTCCGCTGCGTACACGGGTACGGTGGTCGACTTAGGACCTATACCAAGGCCAAGGACGAAACGCGCAACGAAGAGGTGCTGCCAGGAATTGGTTACACCTTGCCAAATACAAGTCAAGAAAGAGAAAGTCGCCGTGATGAATATCGTTCCCCGGCGACCAAATAGTCTGTTCAGAGGGTCTGTAATCCAACATCCAAGGACTGCACAGCATAACTAAACACAAATTTCAGTTCGACACTCGTCAAGAAGATCGAAGAGACTCACATAAGGTGCGGAATTGACTAGACCGAGAAGCCACTGGTTTCGACCCGCATCACCGGTCTGAGTTTCAGGATCGATATGGAATTGGGGTCCAAAGTATAATTGGGCACCATTTGTGACAGTCTCGTCCATACCTTGCACGGCAGCACAGACCGAACACACAATAACGAGCCTATGAAGATGATACCATTCCCTATTTCGTCTGAAAAAGATAAAGACAGGAGGACTCACCAGTACAAGGTCTTCGTCTGATCCCACCGGCTCGTTTGCTCCTTCTTCAGGATGGCCTTGTCATCCCCGGTGAGTACATCAAGACCCTCGAAGCCGAGGGGGTCCTGGGCTATGAGTGCACCCTTGGCAAACTCAGTCTCGAGGTCAGCGAGTCCGTGGGTGCGAGCGAACAGGGCACCATCGCGCATAAGTTGATCCTGCGGTATACCGGCGAGCGGATTAGCGAGTTTTGCGCTGACATTCTCGCCAGCGGAATCGACATCTTTGAAATGTTGCTTGTACGCGGGCTCGTCTTTACCCGGAACTGAGTCGGTAAAGGACTCTGTCGGTTTCTCGAGATCCTTCTCGTTGGAAGTCATGACGCTCTTCGCCCAGCCAGTGAGCTAGTAAATCACAAGTCGCGAAGGTGTGTATATCACAACGGTGTCAAGCAGATCAATACAACAGGCCGAGCAGAATGTCAGCTATGTGAGAAAGGATGCGGAGAAGGAGAGGACTGGGGATAGACCAGACGTGAATAGATCTTACCTTGAGCTTATATACTTAGACTGAAATTCATATGTCGGCCTGCGCCGTGAGCGCCGTGGAGCATACCTTGTTGCAGACATATCGCTCATCGTTTCGGCTTGCGCTTCGGTGGAGTCCTCCATACTTTTGTCTCCGCCTAATCTGCCTCCGTCGCTCAGCCCTGGTCAATGCTGGTAATACGTGCGCTGGCCACGGATTGAGGCCCCCCCCAACGATAGTCGCCCGCCATCAGATGTGTATAATCCATGGCGTAGTCCTCAGTAGCCATAATCGCGTAAACCAAAGTCTGGACTGGATGATGTTACTTCGTAATATCATATGCTCCCTACTTAATCTCGTGGCGTGACGTACATGGGCTACATACTTACATAACGTGCCGCTATTACAGTGTCCCTCCGGATCGAAATGTATGAAACTGTCTAAAGAGCGGATATTTGTTCAGGTAGGTGTGCGAGGAGTCCTGAGTATGTGTAGGGTTCATGGGGAATCTCAAATATGCCGGTGGAAAGTAGTTGTCAACAGCGTGCTTTGAATGTGAGGTCGAGTGGAAACAAACGTTTGCAACGGAAACTAGAAAGTAAAATGAACTATATAAGTCACCTAAATAAAGTAATTTCTATATTTGTAAGCAACTTTCCACTTTGTAAGCACTCTGTTGCTATTATACATGGAGTCGAAGCCATCCTACCCATGTACAATCAGTCCTAGTGCAATGATCAAGCTGCTTCTTTGAAAAAAATTTGATAGATTAGATTGCATGTTATCATCACAGTCTCTCTTCAGACTGGAGTCCTCATGCCCAAATCTATGTCAGGTGCCTTCATTTCAACTTGACTGACTGCTTTCTTGCCTTTACTTTCTTTTTCCCCTTCATGTCATCTGGATTTATTCTTTGTCTAGACATTTCCCTTGTACACAAATCGGGTACAGGTTTTGAACAGTCTGCCTGGTGCAAGGTTTTATACTCACCCGCCGAAGCATACATTGGCATGGGCTATCCCACATTGAAGTGGAGGATAGGTTACTGTAGGGTTTTAGATTGACGTGGGATTTTCCTATGAGTAATGGTGGTGGTAGGAGGGAGAGTGAGTCTCAGGTTTTTTTGCAGCCTGAAAAACAAAATAGTCATTCTTTCATAGACTAATAAAGTTCATGTTAAGGAGAGGTCGAAATAGGTCCAGCTCACCATCTTCCAATATGTAAATCTAGAGACTAAAAGCAAGCCTTTCATTGGCTTTCATTGCTAATTGAACAACATCTGGATTTGTAACCGGTGGTTGATTTGATGAATTTGACAGGCTTGTATGCACATTGTGAATACCATGTATCATATTTGTTCTAATCTCTTGTCGTACCAATTACTAAAGAAAATGAAAGCTGTTGGGATACCCAGTTGAACTTTTTATTGATAATGACAAATATCAAAAAACGGTATAATTTATCTACCATAGATCCACCGGGAGAATTCGCGATTGAACTCATATCTTTATACAAATGACGTCGTTATGTTCCAAGCAATATAGAACTTTAGATAAAATAAGATCGACTCGCTAGAAATACAAAGTTATTTTGCAAGAAAGACAACATGAAGAACTTGCATTACAGGATATTTTTACTGCGGTCAAATAGGCAAAAGAAAAAATAGAGTAGGAAATGTCAATGTACGTATGAGTTCGTGAACAAGGAAAACACCGGCAGACCACTGCAATGCGCGGGAAGACGGGACACTCCGCACAGCTCGGTAGGATTTACGTTCAGGCAACTGCAGCGGTCGGTGCGAATGTCTTCTCGCCCTCGTATTGATAAAGCGGCGGCACATCCGCCACCTTCATCCTGAAGATGTACTTCTTGATGTTCCTCGGAAGCGCCCTGAGCTGGTATGTTGCATGCGTTCTTGTGGGTACCGAAAATACTTGGTCCAACTCCTCGAGTGATAATGCCTTCGTCTCGGGAACGAACATGAGGACCAAAACGAAGCCAATCGCGTTCCATGCCGCATACCATCCGAAGGCGCCTTGTGGGGTAAACGCACCCACGAGACGCGGGAAAGTGATGGAGACGATGAAGTTGAAGAACCAGGTTGTCGCGGTTGCGAAGGACATACCAATGTCACGAACGTATAATGGGAAGGCTTCAGCGGAGTACTGCAATCAATGTTTTAGTTCATATCAATAATAGACACGCCAAGTGAAATGGACCGCACTGTAAATGGCACTGGACCCTCGCCAGGAGAGTAGACCATGGTGAACAAGTAGATTCCCAGAGCTACAATACCAATGCGTGCATTACCATTGTCAGGGATCCAGAACGCGAAGCCCGTCAACAGCAAGAACAAAGACATGAGCGGGAATGTTGTCAAAAGCAAGTTTCGACGTCCAAACGTGTCAATCGTCTTCACAGCAGGAAGCGCAAACAAGAAGTTAATGGTACCAAAACCGAAACTCGCGAGGAACGCAGACGTGACACTGAAACCCGCCTGCGTGAAGACGTTAGTCGAGTAATATGCAATGGCGTTGACTCCACAGAATTGCTGCATGAACATAACGATGAAACTCGCAAGTGCTGCTCGACGATTACGCGGGATGGAAAACAGCTCAATGAAACGGTGTCCACGGTCAATTGATTCCTCTAACTCGAGCTGAATGTAGATGTAGTACAGATCACGAGCAGCAAGTAAAGGATCCTTTCGGAGGCGAGCAAGGCTACGATACGCATCCTCGACTCGACCGCGTCCTAATAACCACCGTGGAGATTCAGGACAGAAGAAGACTTGGGCCATGACGAAGAGAGCGGGAACACCGGCACTCGCAAGCATGAGCCTCCAGTTCAAGCCAGTAATATGCGCTGGGTCGCGGACCTTGAGGAAAATGAGATCTGAGACGAAACCAAGCATGATCCCGAACGCGGTCCACATCTGCCACATCATGACAAGTGCGCCACGGATGGGAGTCGGAGCACATTCCGCTGCGTACACGGGTACGGTGGTCGACTTAGGACCTATACCAAGGCCAAGGACGAAACGCGCAACGAAGAGGTGTTGCCAGGAATTGGTTACACCTTGCCAAATACAAGTCAAGAAAGAGAAAGTCGCCGTGATGAATATCGTTCCCCGGCGACCAAATAGTCTGTTCAGAGGGTCTGTAATCCAACATCCAAGGACTGCACAGCATAACTAAACACAAATTTCAGTTCGACACTCGTCAAGAAGATCGAAGAGACTCACATAAGGCGCGGAATTGACTAGACCGAGAAGCCACTGGTTTCGACCCGCATCACCAGTCTGAGTTTCGGTATCGATATGGAATTGGGGTGCAAAGTATAATTGGGCGCCATTTATGACAGTCTCGTCCATGCCTTGCACGGTAGCACAGACCGAACACATTATGACAAGCCTACATGATAAACTTCACTACTTCATCTGGCGGGATATAAAGACACGACTCACCAGTACAGGGTCTTTGTCTGATCCCACCGGCTCGTTTGTTCCTTCCTCAAGATGGCTTTGTCATCCTCCGTGAGTACATCAAGACCCTCGAAGCCGAGGGGGTCCTGGGCTATGAGTGCACCCTTGGCAAACTCAGTCTCGAGGTCAGCGAGTCCATGGGTGCGAGCGAACAGGGCACCATCGCGCATAAGCTGATCCTGCGGTATACCGGCAAGCGGATTAGCGAGTTTTGCGTTGACATTCTCCGCGGCGGGATCGATGACTTTAAGACGCTTGTGCACAGGCTCGGGCTCGTCCTTGCTCGGGACTGAGTCGGTAAAGGACTCTGTCGGTTTCTCGAAATCCTTCTCGTTGGAAGTCATGACGCTCTTCGCCCAGCCAGTGAGCTAGTAAATCACACGTCGCGAAGGTGTATATCACAACAGTGTCAAGTAGATCAATACAGCAGGCCGAGCAGAAGGTCAGCGACGTGAGAAAGGATGTGGAGAAGGAGAGGGCTGGGGATGAATCAGACGCGAATTGACCGCACTTTATATACTGAAACTATAAGCGATAGGGCCGGTCTGCAACAAGATGTGCTCCACGGTGCTCACGATGCAGACCGACATATAAATTTCAGTCCCGACTTGTGCTTGGTGGAGTCCTCCCCCATACCTTTGTCTCCGCCTAATCTGCCTCCATCGCTCAACTCTGGTCAATACTGGTACCAGGTGTACTGGCCACAGATTGAGGCCCCCTACGATAGGTGCTCGCCACAGATGTGTATAGTCCATGGCATAGTCCTAAGCAGTACCATAATCGCGTAAACCAAAGACCGGACCGGATGATCTGGTCTGGTAACCTTATATGTTCCCGATTTGATCTCGTGCCATGACGTACGTGGGCTTCCATACTTGGCATGCCGATATCAATAGAATAGAATAGACGCATGACTCATCACCGTGCCGACCCTCACTGCGGGGCCAAATTCTCGCGTTAGCCCACTGCTGGCCCCGTCTTCAACGGCGAACGGCGAACAATCCGCTGCCGCTCGCAAATGCACATGCAACCCATGTTCACGCCGCGGAGTGAGCTGAGGTAATTTCTTTTCTTATCCTCCAATCTGTCGGGGATTCAGCGACGCCTACTTCACGGAACTTGGACTTGGAATGCATACGGCCGCCGATACGCTAGCGTGAGTTTCTTGTTCCTGCTCCGTTTCCGGATTCTTCGTTCGTGCTCGTCCCCATCCCCACCCCCACCCCCACAATAAACGAAGACATTACGACTCTCATAGGCTTCCAACCCGGACCTTGTTCTGGTTTTGTTGTACTCAAGGCTTGCGTTCTTATCGCTGCGGCATGCCATATGCATCTTCATCTCCGCGTAATCTTCCCATCCCACTCTATGTCCGGAGTGATCGATATCGAAGATATCGAACGGAATCGTATGGATGCCGCAAATGCCAAGCAGAAAGGCATCAAAGAAAATAAATGGATTGGGACTGTTTTGGAGCGAAGTGCGTTATGTGGAGAGCACCCTGATACGCGAGACTAACCACCGGAACAGATGATCAATCGGTCGATTTTGGGGTGCATATGTTTAATTTCATTTTGCGTATGTCGTAATGTACGCCGTCCAAGTTTCGCATCAGCATGATGGTCTCGTCTACTGCGAAAGGGAAAAAAATCTGCTTCTCTAAATTTGCATGCGTTAGAATCAACCTTCTCGCTCTGGACACGTCTCCCAGATTGGTTCGATTTCGCCTCTTCGCGTTCCTGTTCTATTCTAAGATCATCCTGTCTCGCCGACATGAGATTCACATGATAAGATTTTGGATGGGACGGACGGATCATCGCTCGCACCTTTTCGCCGAGTCTTCATTTACTTGCAAGTCTTCTTTTTGCACGTTCTGACTCAGCCAGCACGTCATCCATGATGCGACAGGCGTCCGCGTCCGTAGCTTTCTTCCAAAGAACACATTCCGAACACGGAACAAAAAGACGCACCATTTCCTCCGTTTGTATCCAGAACTTGACAGAATTGATTACAACTTCTTGCAGATGACGTCGCTGAACTGAATTCTGATGCGCATCAGTAGCTGATAAAGCTTGTTAAGGAGCAGAAGCAAGTTCTGAACGAATGAGGGAATGTACATGCCTCGTAATTGAAGAGCGCGGACTTCGGTCTTCTGGATCTCGACTTTGAGCTTCGCTTCCAATACGAATCATCCGTGTCGTTGCATGCCCGTCATATTTGTGCATATATCACTAAATTCAATCGCTCTTGCCATTTCCTATCGGTTCCCTCCGTTCTGGCTTAGGAGATAAAACCCGATAAGCAACTGACGTTACGAGCATGAGGCCAGTACTAGTACGCCACTTTACTCCAGGAAGCTTTACATGATGTCTCATGACTTGATAGGTCCGACGAGTCGCAGCTCTGTGCCTAGACGAAAAACGATTTTTCCCGCATGTATGTCACCTGCTGGGTGAAATCCTCATCGATGAGAACTATAGAAGGTGGCTATATGAGTCAAGAGTACGAGCTATACGCAGTCAGAATCAAACGTCGATGTGAATGAGAAAGCGGTACGACTGAAATGGAACGACGATGACGATACGCAGCTCTGTGGACATTCTCGTTTGATTTCAGGCACTCTTTCTCATTGCCTTGTGAATAAAGTTGATGAGAATGAGAAAGGTACGATTAGACGATAGAGGCTCATTCATCTGAACCCAGATCTTAGTGAATAAAAAATAGGTGACAAGGAAGTGCAATGCTCACAATGCATCGACTGATAGTCACTCACAATATTTCATCAAACTATTTTGGAGCATAGGACGACGTGTTGAAAGCCACCGACAGGTCGGATAAGGACAGCGCAGATGTAATTGCTGTACTTCCATCTTGAACAGTTTCAGTTTTGTAAATATTACAAGAAATCTGGAGATATTGAGTCTACAGCATGTTGAATTGGAAAGCGAGAACTTGAAAGAACTTGACTGAACCTATGGAATAGTTTGTTTGTGACGCAGACGTGACAGACGTATAAACTCGATTTCAAACGGAGTTCGAAACCGTTCCAAGGACCCAATCATCAATGAGACAGTAACAAACAACGGCTTTCCTCATTCCAGGATGCCTATATATATATGCTAGGGACCAATAATTACAGTAACATACATAGGCTGGATGACAATTAATATATTTTTGTTTCAGGATGCACCATTCAAGTTTTTTGGTTCCGATTTGAAGCCTGCCCGTCCAAGTTGAATTGCGGACGAAAATGTCAATGGAAATCATTCTCCGTCTCCGGTCTTCCTCAAGGATTTGGCAGCTGCTGTGTGCTCTTTCTCTGTTCTCTCATGAATGACATGTTATCCACATGTGTTGTCTTCTGTTTTCCAATAGTCTTGACGTTTGGTACATCTCCTGCATGAGCCTTGTGGGTCACCGACCTCAAGCTTGGTGGTCATGCTAACGGAGCTAGCATACAGAATATTGTGTTCCGGCTTGGAGTACAGACTACCCATATGGTGGCTCAAATCAGTCCTTTCTTTGTCTTGTCCTGAATAAAATCGAATCATTTTTCTTTCATCCACAGAGAACATAGTATCAGACAACAAAGCAAGCACTGGCATTGCAAAGGCATGCCAGTCGTAAGTGAACTCGTCATTGGTGCTCAATACGGCACAATGGCCATTTGCTCAATTAAACTGCTCGTATTCCTTTTGAGATTGAATCATGACCGCGATTTCCCAGATCGACAACTTGACGCACGTGTGCTGATCCCGCTGATTCCGCCGATCAATCTGCATGTCCACCCGCCGACGTGTACGTGTACGATTCTCCATCTTATATCGTATTCGCCGTCCTCTTTCCCACTTCGCGTCTATGCGGCCAGCACGGAAGGCACGGCTTGCAGCTTTCATAAATGCTTTGACCAGAAAGGCAAAGACTCTATCAACCGTGAATGTTTTACGAGTTGTATGGTTATTCGTCATTGCCTGGTATGAACTCGGGGTATTCTATCGGAGCGTGGCGAAGTGTAGATGGCCTGATCAGGAGTTTATACACTCAGACGAGGCAGGGAATACGGTAAGTTTCCCGGAAGAGACCTCCTCGTTTTCAGAAAGCTAACCTAGCCTGTTTATGCGTCGCTCGTCCAACCAATACGCATGGTTTCTTAACGAGTAGGAATCAATACGGCAGCCAGCCCACGTTTTGCTTATCGCCGATCCACAAATCGTCGACTTGGAATCATACCCGGAACGTGGATGGCTTCTCGGATTGATATCCCAGGTCATCATCGACCTTAATATGCGCAAGAGCTGGAGTGCTATTCGACGACTACTCCTAGGGAAGAATAGTGGCAATGATGAAGCTGTTGTGTTCTTAGGCGATATGATGGATAATGGAAGGAACGCGTATAGTGATGAGGAGTGAGTTGGCTGCTTCGAAGAATCCGAGTCTGTGCGCCTCCTCCTCTTATTACTGTATTATTTTTTCCTGGAGCAAGCTTTCTGGGCTTGTTCTCTATAGGAAATCTCAATAAGACATCTCACTTACTCTTATAAACTTCTCCAGGTACCAAGTATACTACAACCGTTTCAAATCCATTTTTTCAACGGATTCGTCAACAAAAATCTATTACATACCGGGAAATCATGACATAGGGTAAGGCCCGCCCATATTACTTCAATATTTGTCTGACTGACTTCCCATTCGTTCTTCCAGCCTAGGATCCTCTCGGACGTTCTCCCACCATGCAAAGTCACGTTACGTTAAACATTTTGGACCATTGAACTATCAGGTATCGCTGGCGAACCACACTCTAGTAATGCTCGATGCTCCCGGTCTGGTGGAGGAGGACTATCGACGTTCCTCAGCCGGTCAGAAGTTCGAAACCTGGGAGCCGCTGCATTCGGGCGCGATTGAGTTTGGAAACAAATTCGCGAGCGGTAAGCTTTGCTTCCTGTACTCTTGCGAGGTGATCGGCGAGACCCACAGGTATTCATTCGTCAGTGGGAACAGAGGACCCCGTGGTCCTATTCAGTCACATTCCGCTTTTCAGGCCCGATACAGCCCCCTGTGGACCTTTACGAGAGCGGGGTACCATACGGAGAGGGGTCGGTTTCGGGTATCAAAATACTCTAGGGAGGCAGACGTCTGAATACATTCTCAAGAACATTCAACCAAACGTAATCTTCAGGTAAGGTCTCGTTCATCAAACCATTTAAATAGCAAAAAACTTAATGTCTGTTCGTGCTTAGTGGTGACGACCACGATTACTGTGAATACATGCATAGTATCTCACTACTTTCCGAAGGTCCCGATCCAAATATTGATCGTGTCCGGGAGGTCACCGTCAAATCCTTTTCCATGGCCATGGGCATCCACAACCCGGGCTTCCAGCTCCTGTCGCTTGCAGAGCCTTCCTCCGTTGTGTCTGGAACTCCATCATATACCGATTCGCCGTGCTTCCTACCCGACCAAATAGCTATCTACGTTAATGTTTACCTCCCTCTGTTCCTATTCAGCCTCTGCGTAGTTACGATCAGCACGTTGAGGAGGTTATCCGAAAGAAAGAATCATGGACGGACGTACAATCTCGATATCGATCCAAACGACGAGTCCTTGATCCAATCAAGCCCCGAGGCAGACTATACTGGCGTATTAGGATCAGCCCGTGTGCCAAACTCCGCGAGTCTTGGAAATGGAGGACTCGCCCCTACTTACCGTGCATCCAGCGCAACTTTCACTGCTACACCAAAGACACCCAAATTCTCTACAACCTCAAATGGGAGAATGGCTACGCCGAGTCCACTGGTCGCACCACCGGCTGGTTTCGTTATGACACCGGGCGATGCTGAACAAGGCTATTCGCCCCATGTCGATGATGACGATGACGAATCACATCAGACAAATCAACTGCATGACGGTGCATTTTTTGCACCTCTCTCTTTCTATAGATCGCATTGGCCAAGGAGGCGTCCTGCAAGGTCATGGACTTTTGTCCTCCAGAATAGACGAAGACGTGTAACAATCGGTGTTCCTATCTTCCTAGAGCGAGCTATTCTCAGAGTATCGAGACTTTGCAGGCGGCGAGATGCTAACGGAAGGATACCGAAATCTCGAGGAACGGACAAGAACGGTCGCCATGCAATGAGACGCATGAGCACTGTGATGGTCTTCACGAACAAAATATTGAGGACAGCCTGGCCGGTCGTGCTCTCGTTTATTATAATAAATGTCTACATGTTAAGATAGATGGAGAGATTTGATAGCGTCAATGCTCTACAGACGCAGATAATTAGATGGCGACACAAACTTGTTAAAGGCCGACTGGCGAAATGGTATCGCGTCTGACTACGATAATGCCGAAATCAGGAGATTGCAGGTTCGAGACCTGCGTCGGTCATGTAATTTTATTTTTTATGTAATACTATATATATCTCCTCGAAAACTGTGGTCCAAGCAGAAAATATATCAGACCAGAAGAGGAAAATGTTGCACCCTATTGGAGCCTATAAAGGTTGCGATTTGACCTTAGGTCCGAGGCAATCATACCATCTTATACATTCAAAGCTCTTTTGACGAGGGTCAAGGTCTCGTCGAGGCGCACATCTTCTAACGTGGTCCTTGAATAGAGATATGAAAGGTCCATGATAACACATAACTGGACTATTTAAGTATACAAAAAGCTAATGGTGATGCGTTCTTGATCATAGAGAAAAATTCTTGTGCATACTACATATCATTCCCAATCACTATCGCCATCCTCTTCTTCCTTCTTCCCTGGTTCCGCCCTGGCATTCGATTTCGTGTCCTTAGCAACCTTCTGCCCGCGCGCACCAGCCTTCGCCTCCGAAGAACTGGAAGGAGAGACGACATCGTATCCATCACTGCTTTCTCTCGGACTCGTATTTGAAGGTGAGGTAACAAGAGATTCGGGATATGAGAGTGGCGTAACTCCATTACCGCCCGGCTGTAGAGTATCGCGAGAACCGTGTTCAGCTTCCAACGAGCCCCTTGCGGGCGCGGTCGGAGTGGAATCCTTGCGGGGTCCGACGGGTTCAAAGGGCGTAATGCTCTCATCATCATCGTCTTCCCAACTGAAGTCTTCTTCGTTCCCTTCGTCGCCCGAACCTGAAGAAAGAAATTTGTGAAAATTTAAGAAATAAGTAATGTAGATGGTGACTTACCTGCCAAAAGAGTTTTGCGCTTCTCTTCGTCCTTCCCAATCTGATATACTCTGAAGAAGTACCTTGTCCAAAATGTTGCTGAGTCCAATGCCGACGGCACTGGAGGCAGAAAGGCGTGAGCCAAGAGAAGAAGCTTGAAAGAGTAATCTTACCGAGCGCATCACGCGTTTTGCTCAAGACTTCGCCATCCTCTACTTTCAATGCTTCTTTTATACGTCCAGTCCACTCAGATGATTCGATTCCACCATCCTTTGACGATACCTCGGCACCTAACCAAGCTTCGTAAAGTTCCCGTGCACCTTCTTCTTCCAGCGGATCTTTCTTGAGCGCCTCAGGATCTCGCTTTAGTTTGGAAAGCATAGCAGCTGCGCGGGAGCCGGCAATTCGTTGCTGCGTCTGAGCTGAGGTCTCACGCCCCTTCCCTTTGGCGCGTGAAGACGCAGTAGATCGAAGTGAGGGTGGCATCACCACTACACCCGCACCCATGCCATCAAACACCACATCGGGCTCGCTGCCATCTTCATCGGGCGGAATTATACGCACGGCGTCCTTGAGGTATGCACCCGCCTCACGTAACAGTGTTTCACTGCGGTGCACGTACTCTTCAGCCTGTGCACGAGTGACGCCTTGCATACGAGTGAACTCAGAACCAAGAGTCTCGCGCAAATGTTGTACGTCTGCATATGCATGAGATGCAGGATCCTTCAGTGCCGCCGGTATCGTGCGCTCGAGGGTGGCGGAGATGTTGGGTGGAAAGGAGGATTGGACGCGAGACAGAAGGGTCTGGAATTGGAACGAGCCAGAAGATGTAGAGGGAGAGGACGGCTGAGGAGTGGCCTCATCACCTTCTACAGGTAGATTAGAGCCTGTGGCTTTCTCGGGTGAAGAGGTATCCGGATCTTGTGAAGATGCTGATGTTGTCGTACTTTCCGTGTTTGTAGTCTGCGCACTTGTTGCGTCTGTTGTAAGCTTCTCGATTTCCTTCTGCGCCTGAGCAACGACGGAAGAGAAGTCCTTTCGAGCTGTCTCAAAAGCCACTTGGCTCTATTGTTCGGATAAATATGAGTATGGACACATGATTATATGCAGCGACCGAGGCACCTGTTTCCTAAACCCGCCCCAGAGTTTGCCAAGCTGGCCGACAACCTGCGACACCTCGTCATTCAGCGATGGCTCGATAGTATTGCTTGATTCCCCTGCTGTCTGCAGAGGCGTTGCGGTTGCTGTCCTGGACAATTCATAGTCAAAGAAGTTCATGGTAACTCGTAAAGTTGCGGATAGCTTCAAGTGTTTGTCTATATCCAGAAGTATGACGCTAATCATTTGCCTAATATAGCAATAGTCGACAGAATAAGTCCAGCCCATAGAATTACACGACAAAGATTGATCTAAATACTAATCAGACAACTTAGGGCAAGGGCTTCTTTATGCAGCGGCTGCTATGGGTTGAGCACTCTGCATTGTTTCCATTCCGCTCCCGGATGGAATCTCTACCTTCGCATCTTCAGATCCAGGCTCTTCCGCTTCGCGACGCAGTTTGTCCGATCGGCATTCAGCAACAAAGTCCGTGAACATCTAAGGAGAAGCATGAGCATAAGCTGAGCGAAGAAGGCGTTCAACGAGTGTTTACCTCAATGGTGTCAAGGGGTCCACCAGCAGATTCAGGATGGAACTGAACACCCCAAACCTTCTTTCCCGACTCGGACGTGGACTTTATGCCCTCGACGGACGAATCATTGCAGTTGATGAAGAATGGCTCCCAGCCAGACGGGAAAGGGTCAGAAAGTGTGAGGGCATATTGATGGTTTTGACTGTTCAGCATCATATTCAGTATGTAATTCTCTAGTAAGTACAGGCTGGACCCACCTCGTCACGTAGACACGGCCAGCCTTGATGGATCCAGATGACGCGAGAGCCAGGACAGGTTGATTATGCCCGCGATTTCCAAATGTCATTCGATATGCGTCAAGGCCGGCAGAGATACCAATAATTTGATGACCCATGCAAATACCGAATATCGGACGATCCCACTCAGCTAATGTACGGCGAAGGTTCAAAATAGCCTCCGTACACAATTTCGGATCGCCAGGTCCATTGGTAAGGAACAGGCCGTCGTACTTATCGCGAATGATGTTGAAATCGAAGTTCCAAGGCAAAACGGTTAGAGCTGCATTCCGACGGACAAGTGAACGCAAGATGTTTGCTTTTGCACCGAAGTCCAACACAGCTATTTTCACGTCCCCATCGGGATTAAGTACATATGGCTTCTTCGTGGATACCTGATCAACGAGGTTCTCCTTGGAAGGATCCCAGTACTCATGTGGAGCAGGAGGCGGAGCCGAGGCGTCCTTGCCGATAGCCAATCGACCAAGTGTCGTTCCCTGATTCCGCAGGATAGTTGTAATTGCCCGAGTGTCCACACCAGAGATGCCAGGAATGTCGTGACGATCACACCATGAAGAAAGCGATTCTACCGCAGATGAATGGGAATATTTCTCGGCGAGGTCCGCAACGACTACGCCCGCGCATTGAATCCTCTTGGATTCGAGAAGTACGCCGACATCACGGTGATCCGTAGGTGCATTATTCAGTGGTACACCATAATTTCCTATTAGAGGTGTCGTAAAGACAAGGATCTGTCCACGGTATGATGGATCAGTCATAGATTCGGTATCTTCAAACGACAGTCAGAATGAACTGAATGATCAGCAAAGTGACTCTTACATACATGAGGTGATAGATGTGGAGAAAACGGTCTCTCCCCAGATGCTGCGAGGCGCCCCAAAGGCCTTTCCGGCGAAGGATTCGCCAGATTTCAGGTGAAGGATAGCAGGAAGCTGCATCACAGGGGCATGTGCTACATATCCACGAAACAAGGCTGGTATACGACAGATTGGGCGTGCAAACATGATCGCTATAGGGCCCTTAATGACTGAGGAGAGAGAAAACGAGGTCACTTAGATAACTGAGACGGAGTCAGCAAACACGTCGCTGGATGAAACGAGAAGCATAAAGACACGTAACTCGTCCCTAGTGTTCTGCGTAAAAATCATTAACTTGAGCTATCCCAGCTCTTTCGTGGTGGGTGCTGCTTGATGTCAGTGAAGAGAAGACGAGTCGAGAAAAAATTTGAACATATCTGCTTAGTAAGCATGGTAATTCAGTCTCACGTGACCGAGGTTGGTGTATTACTTAAGTACCAAACTTTGCTGTTTGTCTGCATGTCACCGCATGGGAGTGCAGGGATTAACACCATTCCTTCAACGATACTGGTGATCTAATATGTTTTTTATAAGTTTGTTGCTTACTTATGAGCCATTAGTCCTCGCGTCCTCAAGGTACTTCCGCATCGTCTTCAGGGTTTTGATGGTAAAACAATTGTCTTGTACGTCCTTCGTCTGAACATAGATCGGATTCTTTCTAACACCAACGCATCTATTTAGAGACGGTACTCTTATAACGCACCGCTTCCACTACGCTCCCTCTCCATACGAACATCGACACGTTTTGGGATGGTACAGAACTATTACCGAGCTACGAGACAATAATGTCAATGCCATTTGCGTATTCGACGGCGTCGGACGCTCGGATGCGAAGCTTCTCGAGGTATTTGCATATACTCTCCATGTATTCGTATTTATATCCGCTTTTAGAATGAAAGACGCCAGAGTTCTCGACGTCTAGACCATGCTCGATGGACCATGGAAGTCGAGCGATACGAGAGATTACGGGCATTACGGAGTTTAATTGACGGGGCTAGATGGCTACCAATGGACCAGCGTATGATATCTATCGCCAGGCTTGAAGATATGCTTAGAGAAAGGCGCGAGAAATCCAGGGAGACTAGTCCAATTCATCCAGACTTTAAGCTAGGTCAAAACATTGATGACATACCCGTCGCTTTGGAATCGTTCATAGATGAGTACGATATCAATATGCGACCAGAATATGAAGACGATGTCTTCGTTCCGCCCGATCTGAGCGAGATTGAGAGCTTGTCTTTGGCTGATGAATCTGTCATCGAGGATCAGGACTTCTTATATCCAGACGAACGAACGCCTCTATCGAACCAGTCCTATCTCTCTGAACAGCTTGGTATACCGTACAAATCGCATGAAGCCTCATCCAAGGCTAGTCAGACTATTACGCTGCCCATCGACCCGTCGATCGTTTCCCCTGAAGAGGTCTCCGAGTCCAGAAAGCAGTTGTCGCTCTCTTACGATGAAAATCTCCTTTGGAACAAGATTCCATCTTTAATCGCCCATCCGCGTTTCTTGCGAACACCTCCATTGCTAGTCAACCTTCTACAACGTTGCAAGATTCTCTGTGAGAGTTACAAGAAACGAGCAAGTCCGCCTACGGAAGAAACATATAAGGAATCCAGGATGATACTCGAAGCGCTAGGGGTCCCATGCATTGAGTCGCGTGGTCAGTACGAGGCCGAGGGACTTGCAGCCGCACTGGTCAGGCGTGGACTGGCACATTTCGTCGCTAGCGAAGATACAGTACGTTCAAAGACACTAAAGACAAATTCTGAGACTGATCCAAATCTTGGAAGGACGTACTCGTATATGGTGCACCTCTCTTGCGAAATGTCTCTTCTCGGAGTGGTGCAATCATTTCCATCTCTAGCGAGGAAGTGCGCCGTGCTCTTTGCCTCTCGCGAGCAGCTTTTATGGACTTCGCGTTGCTCATCGGTACCGATTTTATTCCTCGGGTACGTAATGTTGGTCCTGTACGCGCTTTGGGTTTCATCTACGAGCATTCACGCATCGAGCGTGTCGTCAAACACGAGTCCCGATATGTTCCCGAAGACGTGCCAAGCTACCTCGAGAAAGTTCGACAAGCTCGTAATATCTTCACGAAGTTACCGCCTGTACCTCCTAAGCACAAGCTGCAGCCCGGCAAGGTCGACAAAGAGAGGGTCACTGAGTTGCTAGACCAGTTCGGGCTGGCGCGAGTAGCAGATGATAACGTCTGGGACCCTGAAGTGTCGTTTGGTGGCAACTACTTCGACGATCATCCTGCCGGAGAAGGAACAGCAAATACAGTGTCCACAATACGTTTCAGCAAATGATCCGAGTCGATTTAATTTATATCAAAGAATATTGCTTTCGTACTTTGCACTCAGCTGTCCTACAACCATCCATTTCAAGTGTTCTGCATCGCATAGACATTTATTCGCGGGAAACAATGCAGAGTGTAACTATACTAGAAAGCATTAGCAGACGCGTGAATAGCAGTGTTGCAAGTAGGGTGAATGAACTTTATACGGGACATTGCGTACTAAACGAAATTACGATTAAGTTGTAATTTGAGCAGGGAATTTCGGATTATATCCACAACTCTCTTTTCCGATGTGAAGGAGCATTACCTGCTCGCTTGTCCTTCGGGATGTTTGATTGGTTATTACTATCCGAGTCTGATGAGGTCGATGAAAAATCGTCGTCGTCGCTATCATTATCGTCAAGAACCTCAGCAGGTGTTTGTGAACTAAATCTTGTGGCCGGCGATAACGCAAAAGAAGTCCTAGGCGTGGATGCTGGAGAAAAGAGCTCTCGTCGACTAGCAATATTGTGCAGACTTCGAAGACCGACGATCGATGGACGCGAGGCATGATTCTGCACTTGCTGCAGCAAAGGAGCTTTGTCACTACCGTCCGACCCTGAATCTTCTTCAGTCTCTGATGCCACGAGAGAACGGGGACGTGCTGTAGGTCTTGCATCCTTTACAGGGATATACGGTGAAGAATTTCGAGAAGGTCGCTTCTGACCTGCTTCAGAGTGTTTGACATCTGTTGTCGAGCCACTTTCGGTAGAAGCAGACTTTACGTGCATAGGCGACGGTTGTGAGCCGGTTTTCTGCTGATTCCCCATGTCCTGACTCGACCGGCTCCAGTCAACATGCAATGTCTGAATCGCAGCTGGCATAGGTGCTGTCGCTGTTTGTGGTGGCTGAGATAGTGCTTTCTGCAAAGAGGAGCGTGCAGCAGTCTCGGCCCCGGTTCCAGGCTTCTCTACAGCGGCGGTTGCGCCCGCAGGTCTCTTTGGAAGCGGAGCTTTCCTGCTATCACCAGCAAGGAGAGTGCTCTTTTCCTGAGTAGATGCTTGCGTTGCAGCTGTATGTGGCGTATCGGATTCTTCGGTGACGATCGGTTGAGATAGTTGAAAGGTCCTTGGGTGGCGCCGCTCTTTAACAGGTGTCGATTCGGTGAAGCTGAGATTACTGTAGATGGAGACATTCGCGTCGGCGTTTCTTCCATAGCGGTCCTTCATACGTTTGACCACTCCTGAAGCTCCCCTTCCTGAAGAGGAAACAGTAGAATTCTGACTGAATGCAATGCTCTGCAAAGACGGCGGATGAGGAATAGTGCCATTAACCTTAGATTCTCCCTGAGACACAGCCTTTGTTGCCTTTGATGGGGGTACAGAGGCCAGTGAGGGATTTCGTTCCTCAGATTCCTTCGATGTTTCAGACACAGAGGTACCTCTACCAAGGGAATCGTCTTCGCGTTCATCTGCTGTTTCATTCATCAGGCGGGCCGAAGCCAGTTGGTCATGTGTGATACCAAATTTCCCGGTCACCGACGGTTTTGCCGAGTGTATCTGTTGATTGGGTTTGCCTATACTCGTCAAGAACAGTGTGTCATCCGCTCGATCAACGGCAACATTCGCAACATGTTCGGTTAAGATGCTTTCTCCTCGAGTGTTCACGTCACCGAAGGAAGGCGACGGCGGCGATGGCTGGGATTGTGCTTTGTCTGGAAGAGTGTTCGTGCCTGGTTCGGTCGCCAAGACGTCAGACCGGGACGGAATTGAATTGTCCTCTCGTGATCCGGTAGGCCGCTGTGATGTGGCCATCGTCTTCGTTGGCGAGCGCGAGTCTCCAGAAAATGATCCAACTTCGGACATAGAATTTGAGGCTTGGGCGGAGCCCACGGGGTTTGACTCAATGTCTTCGTCTTCGTCTTCGTTTTCTTCCTCAGTTGATGCAGACGATGGGGCATATCTGACTAGCAAATTATTTCGAGGGGCATTCTTATGATTTCTCCCTTCGATCGATTCTCCTTCCTCCACGTCCGACATGAGCTCCTGCTCGTCTTCGTTGCCATCGTTCTCCAACATAGTGACCTTTCGCCACGAAACGTTGGACTTTGGTTTAAGAAGAGAGTCGATATCCATTGAGTCGTCGATGGTAAGACCGGCGATCGCAAATGAAGATATAGGGTCACGGAGTGATGACATAGTATCGCCAGCCGCTCCTTCTTTTGGGTTTGACGGTGCATCACCGTCAGAATTGGAATCGGAATCACTACCGGAGTCTGAGCTGCTGTCATCATCTCGTTTCCGTGTGGCATCATGCGCTACGGACAAAGTGGACAAGAGAGAATCCAGAGCCACAGGCTGTCTTGTGTCCTTTGTCGGTGGAGCGGCTTCCTTCATAGCTGCTTTTAGTAGCTCAACACTATCAGAAGCAGCCTTTGCACCTGACTTTGGTTGATTCGTCGGTATTTTCGACTGTATTGCGATGGCGCTTCCTGAGGCATTTCGCAACTCTGTTACACTAGAAGTTTGTACAAGAGCTCTCGTTACGGGGACTGTTTGCACGATAGTCCTTTCAGGAGGCGAGGCAGTTCGATCAGAACGTCCTTTCTGCAATGCGCCATGAGCGAATCCGGTTTGTTCTATTGGACGCTGATGGCTCTTTGTCCTCGATCTACTATCGTTGGGCGAGTCGAGTTCTGCGATCGCTTTCGAAGAAACATTCTCAGATGCTTCACCAGATGGTGTAGTGGCCGACACTCCAGTAACCTTCCTCTTTTTCCTCTTTTTCCTTCTATTTGAAATGGGGAACTCGTCTGCGCCCACCGAGTCCGCAAGTGGACGTTCGGAATCTATCTGATCGCTTGCAGCTGAAGATACGGTAGTTGTCACTGGCTCGTTCGACGGAATTTGTCTGGAGGATGCGCTTACGCGTTTTGCTAGAACTTCGGCAATCACGTTGTCGAGAGCTCTTTCGTAATGCGATTCTTCCTCTGGGGTTGGCTTGCTCTTCTTTTTGGCTTTTGAAGGTTTGGATTTAGCGTCGACGGAAGCAGCTGTGGACAAACTTTCAAAGCCGATTTCTGCAGATGAAGAAGGCCGCGTACTGTTTGAACAAACAGGTGAGTTGGCAGATGTTTCCCCCTCACGTGGCACTGTTTTAACATCACCAGCTCCACTAGCAGTCTTGCGCTTCTTAGTCTTTCCTGCTGGAATAGAGATCCGTTATGAGTAAGCTGATAGACAAGACGGTCTATGTACAACATACCAGTCTCCAAATCAGCCGATCCTCCACCCTTAGCTTTATCGTCAATGTCACGTTTGCGTTTCTTGATCTTCGGTTCTACCCGAGCAGGCGAAGGTGACTTATCGTTTGTGTTGTCGGGCTGTCGTTCCTCCGATTGCTCATCGTGCACGGTCTCCTCGCCAGGGAGAGAAGCCGATGGTAAACCCGCATTAGACTGCTTCTGGTTGCCTTTGTCCACAGTCTCGGCAACTGTGGAAGTCTTTGTTTTTTTGGCCCTAGGTTTCTTCACCTCCTTCGGAGGCTGCGGCGCTGCCACTTCAACCTCAGGTCGGGGAAGCGTTGGCGACGGAGCTGGCGATGCAATGGGCGGCTCGACATCGTTGATATGAGCGAGTGTGGCTTCAACAGCATTCGTTTGGACACCACCCTCTTTCCCTGATTTCTTTCCATCTCCTTTATCTTTTCCTGATTCACCAGGTTTTGATGCCTCAGCGGACTCTTGCGGTGCAGACGATGAGCCGGATGCGCCCACTTCGTTCAGTACCGTGGCAAGTTCTGCGGTGTGCTTTGTGCTCTTCTCCGTGTCTAGGCTACTCGATGCTGTTCATGAATAAAAGTTCAATACTTTGTCAATACGTCCGGCGGATACGTCAGGAAAGCCTCATACCGAGTTTGGATTGAGGATGAGACTTCTTGCCAGACACCGAGGTTACACCGTGTTTTGAGGTGTCTGCAGATGAGGAATTCACTGGACGCACTGACGGGGCTAAAAATGTACCACACGAATCATAAGACGGGTGAAGACAGAAGTCATGAATGATACTAACGAGTTCGCTTTTCAATATGCTTAGATCCTGATCGTGACATCTCATCAGTAGCTTTCAGAACAGTGCCTCGAGGCCCAGAGTCTTCATTGGTCTGGATTTCGGAATTAAACTGGGCCTGGTTATTCGACGCTAAGTCAGAAGCTTTGCTATGGTAAGTAAACGCCAGCATCTGGACTATGGGGACCTTACCCGTCGAAAAATTTTGGTCGTTTTGACGTGCATCTGATCTCTTGATAAGACACATGAGTAATAGTGAATATACCTCAAGGCTTGCTTTAAGTACTTACCTCAGCTCGCACAGGTGGCCCAGAAGTTGCAACTGGACTTGAAACAATGACCTTCACTTCAGCGACCCCGTTTGAAACAGCGTATGACTTAAAGGCATCGAAATCGTCCTCTGCGATCCATTCAGTCGCGCGGTAATAGAATGACTACAAGCAAATTACACACCGTCCTCCAAATCTATGGTCTTCCCGTCTCGAATTTGACACAATTCAACTGTAGTCTTCGAGACCAAACCGAGTTTCTTGCCAACCGTGAACTTTAAAGCACGAAGGGAGCCTCTGAGAATCGCGGCGGTCAGAAGGTCGTGTATGTACATCGATCCTGGTCCTACTAGCTTACCCTTCAGTAATCTCTCAAAGGTTCGGGCAGATGTGAGTGAACATGACACGCGGAGGTCCAGCTTCGCGTTTCCGCTTCTTTGTTTCCATCGCCGCCATCGCGGAATTGGGCTCGGATGGCTAGGCTGAGCTCAACAGAGACGCGACAAGAAGTAGAGATGGGCTGAATTATATTTGATCTCCGCTAACGCGTGACACAAAGATCGTCCCGTGGACAACAACGTTATTCGTCGTCGTTAATTAATATCACTCAGCACACCGTTCGTCATGGCTGGCGCACCCGGTGGGTGGATTCAGTGGTTTTGTGCACTTGTTTTTCATAATGGCTGACACCAACGTAGGTGCTGGATTTCACCCACATTTACCTGGGATCGGATACCGACTTCTGTCGAAAGGCTTGGGTGCGACGATGTGGTTCTTCATATTCTATCGTGCTCGGTAAGAGTATCGCCCGTGCGCTATTCCGTGTGCTGGAAACTGAAATTTCTTCTCATTTTACCAGACAAGATGGTGCAAAGTTGCTGGTATGCTCATCTCAGTCTCAATACGTTCTCAGCTAGTATCCCGTCTGACCGATTCTACAGGGCTTAAGTCATCCTTGGGAACACCATAGCCACCACGGCGCGCATGGAGAGGGGCACCACTAAAAGTAGACCTGCAAACTTGTCTCAAATAAATGCACTTTATCCTGGACATATATGTTGGAGTTGTGATTCTCAGTCATGAGCTGAAAGAACATCGTACAAGGAGTGCAGGCTTCGATCGCACGCGACAAGTCGACTCGATCATTGATTAATCGACATCTTGAAAATCGCGGCATCTTTCCATTGTCGCTAGGCTGGTCGCCGTAACTGCAGAGGAAGCCGGTTCGGTTCTGGCTGCAGAACGAACCTCGACTGCGAAGGAAACTCCAGCCGAGTAGGCGTCTTCTGGCAGCTTCTTGCAAAGAGCGTTGATAATGCTACGACTACATCGCACCATAGGTTTTGCGATAGCGCTTCCACTTCGTGAAGAGACGCATCCAATAAAAACAAGACTAAAAGACATCGCATCTAGAGGGAAAGCAGAAACGTATCTACTGCGGCGTAACTGAATTGAACAGAAAATCGAACCCTGACAGATTAAATGGGCTAGTACCACTAGTGTCTGTGTAAAGCTGGTCTGGCAATCCTACAGTGGGGTCTTGAAAGTGAGAAGTATCGATCGGAAACATTGACGACAATATTGGATTCTGGGACTCTGGCAGGATCCAACCGGAATCGTCCGAAGTGGTAGACGGCAGCTCGTTCACGCTGCACTGGTCGGATTTGTCGTCATCTACGGAGGTAGAGCGTGATTTCCTGTCCTGGAGAATGCGAAGCGTAACAATCGCTTGCTGCGTCAACTCGCTATTGTCCATATCCAAGAGAGACTGTAGTGACTCAATCGCCTCATCGCGCTCTTTCCGCCACTCAGCTACATCCGCGTGGCCCGGGTCACGGCACATTGCAATAGAGAGCGTCACAGCGGCTTCGAAAATGAAGTACGATGCCATGAAGCAGATTTGACGCTGTGGCTCCATTTTTGTTATCAGCGACCTCTGCGTGTGAAGTAAATCAATGGCGTAGTGAGAGAGGTTCCCGAAGTCCCACTGGTGATGTTTGTACACCATCTCGTCGGAAGATCCGGTTAAAAGCTTGATACATAGTAGCGAACGATGGAAGAGCATGCGACAGAAGTAGTAATGGCCTGCAACCAGGTAACGGTGCAACCTCAGCCTAGGGTAAGCGTGATCAAGACTCGTATCTGGATCATGCAATGCAAAGTATGATGGCAATGATGCCTCCCAAAGGGATATTTTTCCATCGAAACTCTTCCCACCGTCAGTTCTGTTCGGATGTATACAAAAGTACTGAAACAATGAAATGAGGAGTTTGTTTTGGTTCCTACGATGTTCAAACCTGCCTTATCCTTCTCGTCAGACACACATTCCATCAAGCGAATTACACAGATTTGGAAAAAACACCCAATGTCCGAACTTCCATCAGTTGCGAGCGATGGAGGGCACGTTTTTCGCAAGGGCACAAAACAGTCGCGGGAGTGAACCATAGCGGGTCTCCCAAGGGCGAATGACAAAAACCTAAATCGATTGTATGAACAACGGATAAAAGAGGGTATAGGAAGAAAGAAAGACCTGTCCCTAGTGGCGCAACTGTGCCAGGCTATTAATCTCAGTGTCTGTTCGTCTTCTGTCATATCTTTCCATTTGTTCCACGCCGGATTGAGATACAGTCCTGCATTTTGGGCGTTTCGGACTGCTGAGCCAATCAACTTCCAAGCCTAGAGGATACTCGGTCCTAACTCGTATATCTCAAAAGTATAGGGCGTACCTCTGTCATTTGCCCTCTATCACACAAGTAGTCGGCCATGAGTGCCGCTGCAATGCAGCCGTGAGCAGTTCCTTGAGAATATGTTCCAGAATGTCGCGGAGCGAAGAATGATGCTGATTGTACGTCTTCGGCCAGGCGCTTTGAGGTCAGAGCCTGCAGGAAGTATTTACGACTCTCTTCCTCCGACGAGCAGCCTGATGAAAGCGCGAGCGTAGCAAACAGGAGGGTTACCCAGTTGAAACTGATTCTTTCCACAGATGTTCTGTCTGTTTGAATCGTGTCCCACATAGCATGGTACGCTAGCATTATGATCGTCTTAGGGATTCCGTAGCGCCAATTATCATGCTCGAAGAAAGCTTCAATCAGCTCATCGCAACGAGATTGGAGAGGAAAATTGGAAATCAGACTGTAGAGTGTACTGCTGAACGTATTTGAAATTGCAGAAGAATACTGGTTTCTCGATGAGAAAGGCAGTCCGGATGACTTGTCAACTGGAAGCTTGCTTTCGGAGTGGTCGTTAAGCTAGGAAGTAAGTGAGAAATCTGAGTATATAAATTGAAATGAATTTGCTTGAAGACTTACCCTATGAAGTGCACAGACAAGAGAGCCGGTTCCGAGATATTCTCCCTAATCGTATATAAAAATTTATTTAAAACGCGAAAAAAAAGGGAATGACGTGCATGTCTGGCAACTGACAGCTGGGCCAACGCAATGGCAGCCTCCTTCACTTCTGACTCTAGCATCCGCAAGGACACAGCAGGATCAACGGCGAGATCATCAACTGATGTCTCAGTAGAAGATTGAGACGCTGCCCGTCTTTCGAGGGAAGATTTGTTCTCCGTTTTACGGGAACCTGTAGGCCGGGAGGGCTGCGGGCGAGCAAAAGGCTCGAGCTCCCAACGACACAGGTGTTCAACCCCACGCCTCCTACAGAGCCCGCACGGCTGCGTCCTGTCACATTTCTGTTCGAGTCAGGTTTTTGTGAAAAAGAAATTACTCGATTGTGAAGTCTTCGTACCTGCCGCCGTCTCGTACATTCGACGCAGCTAACCCTTAACCTCCTTCTGGTCTTCTTTTGTTTTGCGATGTCCCCGGGCATGAATAGAAGCACTAGACGGTAGGATGGGCGGAGAGAGGTTTGGTCCACTGGCCACTTGAATCGGAGATAGCGGTTACTAGTAAAAACCAATCACGTGACTCGGAACATCTCTGGACCTGGATTCAACTCCAGCGGACCTCTCTTGAGCCGAACGGACTTGCGATAGTGACTCTCTTGGTGACTGTGGCACTTGAAGACGGAAGCTACCGTACATTGCGATACTTTGAGCGCGACTGAGATTCTTTTGCTAAAAAGAACTTCGGTGGCGAGCGCAGACGGTACCGAGACCTTGAAGTTAATTTCACTGGTTTATAGTGGTGACTGGCAATTCCCATGAGTGACGCGTGCCAGGTTTTCTCCCGGGCGGAGTTTGAAATATACCTGTTTTAAGTAATTTACGTCGATCTTGTTGTCGCACTTCGCACATGCATGTCTTAAAGCCTTATCACCGGACACCACGCCTTCCCGACAGTGCAAAACTTTATTCTGTCATTTACGGCAACCTTATCTTAGATCGAGCACAACTTTAATCTTCTTAGCTTTGCCTCCAGAATTTCTAAGTCGGCAACTCCTCTCAGCTTCAATTGCAGACATCGAGCTTTACTACTATTGAACTATATCTTCAATACATTCGATAGAGGGGAATACGACAATTAGTCTCCTGCTTCCTTTGCTCACCATCTGCGCGTGTTATCTTCAGTCTCAAGAAATCAATGCTTGGAGCTCGTGTCGAGAATCTTGGTGGCTGGTCAACCCCTTTCTACTCGTCACAGTATGCTGCGCATATATGCGCAGCAAAGTTCTCCAGAAATCCTTCGAATTCGGTGACGTGAAATAATGAAAACAACTACTGATGAACCGGACAAACCCAAGTCCAAAAAGTTGAAGAAGTACAAGCACGGATTGGGAAGATGTAAGCAAGCGGCTGCGCGAGATGATGGATCATGATGAGGGATTCGGCCTCATAATTGTCAGGAGGTTCAGCAAGGCCCTCTTGATATCCTCCTTCTTCGGCATATCCTTTGCCTTTGGTATCGGTACGTCGCTTCGCATTTTGCGTAATTTGGCTAACTGATCTTTCATTTGTGCGACGGTCATTTCCTCAATGGCGTCGCGGTCCAGCTGCAGTTCGACAGCGTCAATTCGTGCGTCGGTTTCTTCTCTTCTTTTTTTTCTTATTTCGCACTTCTGACGTTTTGCAGTGTAGTCTGCCTCCCTCTCGTCCTCAATTTCACGACGCCGCTTTCTGTCCGTTCCCTCAGCGTCTTCGATTTGTGCCTGCCTCCTGAGAAACTTCTGGTCCCATTCGCTGGTAAGTTTCTGTTCGATGAATTCTTCTGTTCTATTTCTTCGGTATCTGAATAATGCGTTAAAAAGCTCCACAGACCCATTCGGCCTTCCTCGATGGAATACTCTGAAGGAGCCAAGTGCTCCTTCATTTGCGTCGTTTGTTGCTGGCATCCAAGCCAGTTCTTTCTCTTCTTCGGTGAGTGCTGCAATGATTCCATCTTCATTAAATTCTGATGAAAATCGTTCCCAAGTTGATAGGGCGCCCTTCAAAAAGGCTACGAAAAGCTGTTCCAGCTTTGGTAGCCTTCCTTTGGTAATAAGTTCTTGTATTGCTTCGATGGTATCGTGGCGATTCCAGGATTTATTTCCGTCGAGGATTGCCTCCTGAGGCCTGGAATGGGCAGACAAGATTGTCTGCGGCGCTTCGATCAGCCTTTTTATGTGCGACTGGACCTTTATCATGTAAGACTCGAGTTAGTACCTGTGAATAGATCCTAGCTGAGTATAGTCTCACATCCCGCAGTCTAGATCCAAGCTCGAGAGCATTCACTTCCTCAAGAGAGTCCCCCCGGATCGAAGATATGTAGGGAATCGAAACGGCCTCTCGGTACAGTGCAAGGCATGCAAGTTCGGTGAGTGTCGGTGGGTCGTTCAATGCGTTGCTAATATTTTCTTCAAGGTTATTGAGCGAAGGTTTAACCTTCGAATAGCGAACTCGGTCCATAAATTGGACATACGCATCCAAATGCGCGAGAATTTCTGCGGCCGCATCGAGATACGACGAATACCGTGTATTCGACGTGTCGGGAAATGTGAACGTCAGGCCGATATGCTTCGAGGCCCAATCCCGAAAGATGTGATGCCAACCTGCAAGGCTCGAGTAAGTACCTATACAATAGATCCTAGCTGAGTATAGTCTCACCTTTCTTATCGTCTTTATCATTGACCAGCAATCCTATCAGATATGATAACTTGACACCACCCGCTTTCGAAACTTCACGAGCACGCTTCTCGGCAGCTGTCTCGTCTCGTTCGTCCCCCGGGTCTTCTCCATCGCACTCTGCGAGTTCCAAAACCGCTGAATTGTCTCGATTGGCAAGCAGGATAGGTGAGATATCGAATTTTTTCCATTCTTCCTGCATCGCTGAATCTCCACCTTTCACAGCATTTAAATCTTTGTGCATTCCGCACCCTGCCCAGACGAATATATTGATTCGTCTTCGCTCCTCTTCAGAAAGTGACAAAAGAGCCTCCCCAGCTAATTCATCGGCCAGATCCCCTGTCAAAGCTAAGTTTTTTTCAGCCTGTTCTTCTGGTGTTAATGCCCGCCATGCTGATTCGCTTCCAAGTTCTTCAATCATTTTTTCTCTTCCTCTACAAATGAAAGCTTCGCGTCGATCTTCAGGTAAGGAAAAAAATGCTTCGCTCCAAGTCCACGCAATGATACAGTCTCTTTCCAGGCGGCAAGAAGACGATGCTTAGCCTTCTGGTCCTCTGCGTGGTCACCATGCGATCCGTGGTACTTCAAAGCGGCCGTCTCGATGCTCAGCGGAGCATTCGATGTATCCAACGTCGAAACATCTGAGACTCGAGTTAGCACCTATACAATAGATCCTAGCTGAGTATAGTCTGACCATTTCTTTGTCCCAATGGACTCTTTTTGTACAGATCAATGAAATTTTGTATGAACTGGACGTCTCCATTCATCTGCGTTTCGGCTCTATGATTTGCCTCCATTCGTAGGTTCCCAAAGCGAACATGTCGAACGGTTTCAGACGACGAAGATGCCTCCGAGGAGGCATTTTTTGGGATCGAGAAGTTCAGATGAAAAGAATCGAAGTTCTGACTTTTGTTTGTAGTTCCATCGCCGCCAGTGGTAAATCCTGGACAAAAATTAAACTCGATTGATCAGGAAGCTCTTCAACATTACGAACGTACCAACGGTTCGTCTCATTTCTTCACCAAGTTGGATCCTGGACGCGACCTCTCCTTCCTTGACAAATCTTCTGATTGTTCGTATGCTCGGCACTCGAATTTTCATTCCAGAGGTGAGTCCAATAAAATTACAGAGGAACTTCATGAACTCAGAAAAAACCATTCCGCATTTTGTCAGAGGACATCCAAGACTACACATTCGGCGAATGAGCGAGCGAAGACGAGTCGAGTACAGTCCTTTATAGGTATGTCGAACCATTATCATTGCTTTCTTCTTGAACAAATCGAGCTTGCTGACATGTTTTCGAGATCGGCAAAGTTGCATTCGGAGAGCATTGTATTTGCTTCGGGTTGTCTGAATTCGATTGCGTAAGTTCTCGATTTTTCTGTCGTAATTTCTTCCGATCTGACGAATCTTCTTCTCCAGCATTCTGATCCTTCTCTCGAGTTCTCTCTGGCATGAATTCGTGACCAAAGTACTGACATTCGTTGAGGACAGTGACGGTGGTGCGATTTTTGGTGCATTGCTCAAGGTTTCGATGTGCAAATGTAATGCAGCAGCCGTCATTTCGTGTTTGGTGAGTTTTGTCTCCTTTGCCAGTAACTGACCTCTTAATTGTTTGTTTTTATTGCCCAGCAAAGTTTTGGTCTCGGAAAGACGCTTGCGAGCAACTCGCAGGTACCTGACCTGGTTTTGAGAGGCAGATGTATTTGCCCACGCCTTGGACAGCTGGTCCTCGCTTTTGGTAAGTGCCACCTGTATTTGCACAAGGTGATGTCTCATCGATTCATTGGCAGTCTCGAGCTTCTGAAACTCCTTGTTTAAACGGTCGAAGTCGACAGCTTGCTGAATAGCAAGCTTTTGTGTTTCGTTAAGCCGCCCTTCTGCCCTTTGCAAGTCCACCGTAAGTTGTTCGATCTTCAAACTCGTCGACCTTGTGTTTTTGACAGGAATATTCTCTTTTCTCGATGAACTGACAGTTGCGAGATCGTCTCGAGCTTTCTGGAGCACCAAAACTTGGGCTCCAGAGCGTGATTGCTTCGTTTTTGGCATTTCTCTTCTCAAATCGCACTGTAAGTACTCTGTATGCATCAAACTATCCTTTACATATGCTTACTGATTGAATTTTGCCTTTTCTTGCTTCTTTGATCGAGAAGCAGAGGTGTCGCCGGAGTTCAACATATTTCTATCACATCACGTGTTCGTTAATTTTCTGAATCTGCACTGTCCCAACCCCCTACTTTCGAAATCTATCTCCTCCCTCAATTCATCAATATTTGCGATTTTTAGTGACGGGATGTAAGTTTTACATGACTTTAAAGATTTTGTTCAAAAAAAATTCTTAAGGATATCCTCCATTGCTGAGAAACTGCATAAAAGTGCCGTGTTTTGCATTCAAATGGGATGTTTTTTGCACAAAAATTTTATATCCATGTTCTACAAGCCTAAATACATTTTTGTAACATTTTTTGGATATTTATATAGCATTGTGCACAACGTGAGATTGAGGCGAAGGCCATCTTCAAAAGTGCAACAACATTCATGCATGCGTCGATCACTGGCACGACGCGGCAGGAATCGTGGGAACGCACGGTTTGGAGTTGGGAATTGCCAGTCACCATTTATAGTATACGCGAGCACGGATCACGCGTAATAAGCATCTTTGGCAATAAATGTTCAATAACTACCGAAGCTTATTGATCGAATCTCCGAAACGAAAGCCACTGGAATAAATGTTGTCGATGCACGCAGTATTTACTGGTGAAGGGAGGTGGTGCCTAAGGCGCGTCGATTTGGCTGATAACCCAAGTAAACTCCATTTGGAAGCCGGTGGAGAGGTGCAATGGAAGCAAATGACGCGTTCGGGGCGCGAGTACTTAAAACTAAAGAACCCGACGCGATTCCGTGCCCTCGACAACTTCTCTCTCTTCGTTTCCCGACTATCTGTCTGTTCATCTGGGTGGCACCGGGGTCGTACAACTGCCTTGACCCGTCCTTTCGTCGGCGCTACTCACGATGAGCACAGCGAAGAATATCCAAGCGAAGGTCTTCGGTGGTCAAGATTCCTCTCCAAACAGTACTCGTTCGCCTACTCCAGGCGTAACTCCTTCCGAGTCGCCGAACTTGTCGATTCATATTCCCAAAAGCACGCCTCCTCCATCAAGCAAGGACAAAGACCTTTCCTCTAAGGGAAAGATCCAACCCAGATCATCTCTCTCATTCACCGAAAAGAGTAGGCAGGCAACAACGTTCCAGGAAAGGTTGCTCAAGAAGCTGGGGACACGTTACGATGGTGTGGAACGATATCGCCTCGAGGAAGATGAAAGGAAGGAGAGGCACTGGAAAAGATGGGGTCCATACTTAAGCGAACGTCAATGGGTGAGTATTGCTCTATGCATCACTGTATGCGCCGTAATTTACGACATCTTTGACTTCAGGCGACCGTTCGCGAAGATTACTCGTGGAACGGCGATGCATGGTCTCATTTTCCGCACTCGCAAGCGCGCTCTCGCGCATATAGGTGGGGCGAAGACGGCCTTGCCGGTATTTCTGATAACCACCTTCGTCTGTGCTTTGCACTCGCCTTCTGGAACGAAAAAGACACAATGTTGAAAGAGAGGTTGTTTGGTGTTACTAGTCATCAAGGAAACCATGGAGAGGACGTCAAAGAACTCTATTATTACCTCGATTCCACTCCCACCCATTCTTACATGAAGTACCTTTACAAGTATCCTCAGCGTGCTTATCCGTACGAGGATCTCGTCCGCGAGAATCAGAGTAGATCGCGAGATGTTTCCGAGTTCGAAATTACGGATACTGGGATTTTTGATGATGATCGATACTGGGATATTTTTGTGGAGGTGAGAAAGATATCATTCTGCTGCTGTGTTTGAATTTTAGTTCTGAAAAAATTTCTGCTTAGTATGCTAAAGAGGAGGACAATCCAGACTCTATCTATATCAGAGTGACAGCGTATAATCGGGGACCGGACCCTGCTACCTTGCATATTCTACCACACCTTTGGTTCCCGAATACTTGGTCTTGGCCTCTCCCTCGCCCGGAAAAAGCGAGTCTCGTCGGTCGTAACGAAAATGCTATAACAGCGACGCATCCAACTCTCGGCAAGACCCATCTCTACTGTCTCCCTTCCCCTCAGCCCATTGGTCCAAAAGATGAGGAGGAAGTTGAAGAATCGGAAGAGGATGATTCAGTATATCCAACACTTCTTTTTACGGAAAATGAGACAAACTATCAACGCTTGTATGGAGGCCAGAACGAGAGCAAGTATTCGAAAGACGCGTTCCATGACTACCTCATTCCTTCTCATCGTCCGAAGGAGGAGGATTATGGATTTGGTAAAATACATTCTCATTATTACTCAGGGGACGGGGATACAGATTATGAAGAAGGTCCTAGAACTCCGTTTCCTGCGGAAAATGAATTCGTCAATCCACAGAAGACAGGGACAAAGGCGGCGGCGCACTATGCTTTCAAAGATGTTCCAGGCAACGGCGGATGCGCTGTCATTCGTTTGAAGCTGACTCCGAACAAACCACACAAGGATGAATCTCTTCAGGACGAGGGTCTCTTTGACGATGTCATAGAGGAACGGCGCAAGGAAGCCGATGAGTTCTACAACAACTTGGCTGGACATGGGATCAGCGACGACTTCAAGCAGATCATGAGACAAGCACTTGCCGGGATGCTATGGACCAAGCAGTTCTATCAGTTCATACAGAAGCCATGGCTAGAAGGCGATCCTGCTCAACCTCCGCCACCTCCAAATCGGAAATGGATCCGAAACCGAGTAAGTTTCTCTTTCTGTCTTTTGTGAACTTTCTGACATCTCAAATCTTTCTAGGAATGGAAGCACCTTCATATCGCAGACATACTGTCGATGCCGGATAAATGGGAGTATCCCTTCTTCGCAGCTTGGGATACAGCTTTCCATTGTATCCCACTAGCCATGGTTGATCCAGCTTTCGCAAAGAACCAGTTGCAATTGCTGGTGCGCGAATGGTACATGAAACCGGACGGCCAGATCCCCGCATATGAATGGAACTTTGGCGACGTCAACCCTCCCGTGCATGCTTGGTCCGTGTTCGTCATTTAAGAAATAGTACATAAGTTCACATTCATTCAAACAGGGCTACTTTCCGTGTGTTCAAGATTGAACGTAAGCTGTTTGGCAAAGAAGATGTACCTTTCTTGGAGAGCGTATTCCAAAAATTACTGCTGAACTTCACCTGGTTCGTCCTTTATCATACCGAGAAATACTTGCAGCTTATCCCTTTCCCGTTAGGTGGGTGAATCGGAAGGACGCTAGCGGCCAGAATATCTTTGAAGGAGGATTCCTTGGACTAGATAATATTGGTGTCTTTAATCGCTCTGAGCCATTGCCCACGGGAGGAACACTTCGTCAGGCAGATGGTACAGCATGGATGGCATTTTATTGCTTGAACATGTAAGTTCATCCGTCTCGTTACGTGGCAGAAAAAATAATTGGGACTTGCCTTCCCCAGGCTCAATATGGCTCTGGAACTTGCTAAGCATAACCCAGTATATGAAGACATAGCATCCAAATTCTTTGAGCATTTCATCTTTATTGCAGATGCGATGACTTACAAAGGTTCGACTGACGAGGATCTATCACTTTGGGATGAGAATGATGGATTCTATTATGATGCAATCTCATTTGGACCGGGAAACTCCATGCAGCTTCCAGTCAGGAGCCTTGTCGGTCTGATACCGCTTTATGCAACCCTCACGTTAGAACCATCGGTCATCAACCGACTTCCTGGTTTCAAAAAAAGGATGGAATGGTTCATAGAAAACAGACCGGAAGTGTCACAGAGGAACATGGCAAACATAGAACGTGGGTTCATACTTGTCCTAATATCAAACGTCCTATGCTCACTACATTTCAGTGCCTGGAAGGGGCGACCGGAGACTATTGGCTCTTGCAAGCAAGGAGCGACTCATCAGGATTTTGGAAAAAATGCTGGACGAGGACGAGTTCTTCAGTGATCACGGCATTCGCTCGTGCGTAATTTTTGTTGTTTCCGTAACAAAATCGAGCCTCATACTTGAAATCAGCTTGTCGAAGAAACACAAGGACGAACCTTGGGGCATGGATGTCCATGGGCAGCGCTATGAAGTAAACTACTGGCCTGGTGACTCTCACTCAGGAATGTTTGGAGGAAACTCGAACTGGCGTGGTCCTATCTGGGTAAGTACTATTTGTGCTCTTTGAGCAGACATGCATTTTCTGATAGCAGTCAATCCAGCTTGCGACCAACTTCCTTCTCATCGAGTCCCTTCAAAGATTCCATCAGTACTACGGGGATGACTTGCAGGTCGAATGTCCTACTGGCAGCGGAGACTACACGAACCTTGCCGGCGTCGCCGAAGAGATCCAACATCGCATAATCCATATTTTTGGAAGAGATATTGAGGGCAAACGTGCAACGAATGGCGGAAACACCAAGTTCGACCTTGAACCGCATTTCCGAGATTACTTGCAATTTTACGAAGTACGCTGATTTGCTTGTCTTTACCTCGTCGGTTTTCTCATGCTCTGAAGTTCTTCCACGCCGACGACGGTCGCGGACTAGGTGCATCGCATCAGACGGGATGGACCGGTCTTGTTGCTTTCCACATCATGCAAAGCGGTATTACTTGCCGCCTTCCGCGGACGCCGAGGAGTATGTATCGGTTTATATCTATATCTTCTCTTTCTCTATCTGACAGATCATGATCCTTCAGCACCTCGCAGTGTTGCCAGACATTATTTTGATGTGAGTCGATCTATAACAGCATTTTTCTTAGTAAACTCCTTACTATCGCATCGTACAGGAACACATTGATACTCGTTCCGAATATGGCGACGAATCCGCCTTTCCCCAGACGCCATACACGCCATTGGGAGACACCTCGCCGGACGCGCTTTGAGTCAGAGATAGAACAATGCTGTATAAACTCTAGACTGGCTCTTCGACATTCATGTAGACTTCGTATGACTTACATTTAGGTCCGTACTCATGTACACACCTGCCTTACATGTACTCCAATTATGTAGAATTTAGATCAGATAGAAGACCGTTACATGCTACATACAGTTACATTGCCTAGATCTCGAAAGACTTGAACCTCTTTGAATCAATTGTAAGATACACAGGGAGTTATTCCCGTTTTGTCCGTCTCCGTAATCAAAATGCAGAAGGTGTGTGTTAAGAAGTTGTAGTTTCAAAGTTCATCTACGCGGTTCACAATCTGAAAAGGTCGAGAAGGCATAGGTGATGGTGGTCGGGATGGAGGAAGCGGTGGAGGTGCCTGAACGATCAGATTAGAACGTATCATTGCGCCAGGGAAACAGTGATGAATGCCTACCTCAGTGACCGGGGACAAAGTCGTTGTTGGGCGTTCCGATATCTCGCTAGTCAAGACAGTCGTCGGTGCATACGCAGAGCCAGTGGTACTGGAGCCGGGATGGGCAAATAACCAATTATAACCTGCGCGTATTGAGTTCCGGACTGACCGCCGACGCCCTTTCAGCATGCTGGTGCTCCTGTGAGGTTGCGTAGAATGGGAGGGAGGCGGAGGCGCGCGTGTGATGTTCATGACTCGGTCAGTCCCAGAAGGCGCGCCAGGACGTTCCGGAAGAGGTCGTCGGTGCTTCTTTGCTGGCTTGTCCTTACGTCTGCGATCGGTATGAGTTTTACCGCTTGGTTTGGTAGCAACGTCGCGTGGCAACCTTCTATTTGAAGCGTTTCCGTTGGATAATTTATACGGGGGTTTGCTACCAGATATAGGCATCGGAGACGGTTCGTTAGGCGCTGTTCTGAGGTTGTAGTGAACCGCTTTCCTTCTGTTGTTATCCGGTTTCTCGACGAAGGGTGTTGAAGCTGGGTTCTTGTGCGAACGAGTCTGCGAATCTGTGCTCGGTGCTGTCCTGTGGCTATTTGCTGAAACATCAGAAGGTGGTCCTCGGCCCATCATAGCTCCCAGTAAAAGATCTGATAACGAAGTCTGACGCATGGTAACCTGAGGTGGAAGCGAAGGCTGATCAATGTCGAACGCTTCAAATGCGGACGGATCCGTTTTTCTTGAAACTATCGCGACACGTCTCCTCCGCCTGACCCACAAAAAAAGCGCCACCAACAGTGTCACCAGGAAAGCCAGGGCACCACACAAGCCGCCTACCAGAGCCTTGTTTAAGCTATACGGAGTGTCAGACGGCACCCAAACATGTAAAAGATTTGAGTTCACCTATGACCAGAATTCCCGCTACTACTGGACGACATTTCGATAGCAGCGCTAAATCCCAAGGTCTCAGCAAAAGCAGACAACATCATCGTTCGATATCTAGCAGAACCTACCTAGTTTGCACAATATGTGTTCGGGCGTGATCAATTACGAGCGTCCCGTTACTAAGTTCGCTGTTTGTGAGTTTGAGAGTATGTTGTCCTGAGCCCTGATTCGCGAAATCTTTGTGAGTGGACGCGTTATATATGCTTGAGATGCCGTCGTCTATTTGAACACTAAATAGGCCACAGGCTTGCCCGGTAGATCCGTACAATTCCAGGGCATCACCTGTTGGCATTGGTTACATGATACGAGATCAATCACCGGTGATGTAAGAAAATGGTGAAGAGTTTCAATCACCCTGATGCAGAACGGAACATATTTTCAGTACAGTGCTCATCAAAAGTGATGTGGCTGTACATACTTCGAAAACGATCTCTAACGAGTCACCCGGCACCGTCGTGTATCTAGTCTGTCTTGTAAGTTCTCGGTCCAATGATCGTTCGGGCACCAATAACACTCACATCCCCCTTTTTGTGCCCAAATCGTCGTTCTCAGCTGCGCTCCGCCCACCCGAGCCTGAAGCCTCGAAGTTACTTGAATCAGTTGTGACCGAAGTCAGTGTGGCGTTCTCCGAACCAATATCAGATTCCCAGGTGATCTAGATGGAGAAGCGAGATAGCTCAGAACAATGGCCCTGCAGATCAGTGAAATTCGCCAGTACGAACATAGTCAATGTCTACGTAATGCGCTTCCGGAGCAGAGCCTTGGGCTCCCTCGTTTGTGGATGATATCGTGCTTGGTCAGATCAAAGTCGAAGGCACTAAACAAGAGTGCATGATACTCATTGCCTGGCATGCGCGTACCGGTTTCGATATGCTACGTCCACGAACAAGACAATAGAAGGTCCACCCACCCCAGATATCCAGATCTCTTATACCATCACTCCTCCGTCCGGAAATGAGGTCAGATTTATCCCCATCAACCGTGACCGAATAGTATCCATGATTAGGCCTCTTCCCACCCCATATCCAAATTCCGGTTCCATAAAAAGAGATTTTCACCGTGGCGCCGACCGTGGTCAAAGTGAAAGTACCATTGGCATAGCTATTCATCAAAGGAATTTCGGATGAAAATGGTACATCGAGATGAAGCTATGCGTGCACTCACGCATCGAAAAAAAGGGTCATTAGACTTCATTCCATACGTCCATACTTCCACGGGAGAATAGGTTATGAGCGGACTGTTGTCATCTATGGTCGTGTTGAATTTCATTTATGCGAAGGTCCGCTCTAGCCTTGTCCTGCAATGTGCAGTTATAAACAATTGCGTTGGCACTGTGCCCGGCAGCGTTCTGTGCGTGTGCCTCGATCAATGCGAAGAGATCGAAAGAGCATTTCCAATTTTTTTAGGCTGTACATAGTGTTATATCCAGAGTTGTCGAACATATGCGACAAGGTGCCTCCACCCATTACTGCACGGCCAGCCGGCCGAGAAATGGATTTTGTTCCTCTTGGAGAAGATGTGGCGGGCTAGAGAAACAGAAGTTACTTTCCCTTTACGACCGGAGAACATCACGAACTATTCGGGGTTAAGCTCAGTAACGAAGCATGGCCACAGTGATGTAGATCGGATGGGAACTAGAATGCCGTTATTGTGACGAACACATTTGGCCCAAACGAATACCCGAGTGATGATCAGTAGGGTCGCGATAAATAATATTGAGTAGTAAAGAATAACACAATGCAGCACAACAGACAAGACGGGAAAAGAGTAAGAGAGGAAGTCAGCACAAACATCAAAAGAGAGACGTGCAAGAATATGTAAGAAAGCAGAAAACAAAGTGAAAAGAGCCGAGGAGCGAGGTTGGCTAAAATAAGCCTAATTTTGTTCACGGTCATACATCGTTGTTACCACCTCCGCGACCGCCACGAGGGGCTGTGTAAGCATAGACAGAATCAGTCAGAGAGATTGATCAGTTCAGAACAGGTTTTTGATCTGCAAGTTTCAGGAATTGTCCTGCAACGTACCTCCGCCACGATCACGATCATAACCACCTCGTCCGCGTCCACGACCACGCGGGCCTCGTTCGCCTCCTTCAAGGGGAGTCCTCCAGTTGTTGCTATCGCTTCCTTGATATGGACGACCGCGACCACCTGTGACATCAGACATAAGAAAAAGCGACTCCAGAGACGATCACTATAAAGAAAAGAGAAGACTGACCCCGACCACGGAATGTTCCTCTGTCGCCACCCCGGAATCCACCACGATCACCTCCTCGGAAACCCCTACCTCGACCTCGACCGCGGCCACCTGTCGCTCGCGTGAAACCGTCATCTTCGCTTGCAGCTGCCTGTGCTTGGCCGTTCGGAGCAGCGGCAGCCGCCTCGCTAGACTGTGCCGGTTCCTTTGTAGATCCGGCCTGCTGCTCGGTAGACGCAGGTACATCTGCTGGAGTTCCAGAACCAGACGTGCCGAACGTCCTGTGCAAGCCATCAATTGAGGGTAGTTCACCCTCGTCGTCTGCCCAATTGAGACCACCATTATCTGCACTTTCGGGCACTTCGGGCTACAAAGAGTTGTAGTCAAAATCGATATTCAACAATAAAATGTTTTGGGCACACACCTCGGCCGGTTGATCGCTAATATAAGTCTCCTGAACTACGGTCACGTTCACTTCAACTTTTTCTGGAGGAGCATCTTCCCTCTCCACCCACTCTGCTCCGTTTTCAAATTCAACAGGATCATTTTCCAGTTCACTCTCCTGCACAAACCGGAAGCTCAGCCCTCCAGAGGTATTGGGGATACCAGATACAGCTGGCGAAATGCTGTCAGCAACAGCTTGTTCTATTGCATCCGCTTCGGCCTCCGCCACGACCTCTGCAACAGCTGCTGCAACCTCCTCGGTAACTTCCTCAACTGTCGAATGCGAGTGTGCATCCAGGATCTCAAGGAGGCGCCCATCTGATTATGTTCAATGTATGTCATGAAGAATAATCAGAAAACCACTATGATATACGCACAAGCGACTCCTTCAATTTCGCCCTCCCCGTGGAGAAGACCATGGAGTACGGCATGCTTCGACTCCATCTCCTGTGAGAGGAGAGCATTCGCTGACGCGTAAATCGCGTTAATCTCAGCTTCGACAAGATTCAGAGCTTGTACAGTCGGGTCAGCGTTGGAAAGAAGAGAGTGGAACCTGATGAAGTCCACGATCTGAGCGGTGCGCTCCACATGCACTCTCTGGACAGGATAAATTTGAATTGATTGGCTCAGCACAGAGTTTAAATAATAACAAGAGAAGCGGAGCAGACCTGCGCTTCCGCCACAGTTTCGGCGATTTTTCGTCTCTCAGCTTCCTCAGCTGCAGCTCGCGCAAGCGCTGCATCCCTTGCGTTTTCCGCTTCGAGCGTCTAAGTAAATTTCCGTTAAAAATAATAAAATAAATCAACGCTGTACACTGACCTCAACCGCCTTCTTGACCTCCTCGAGTTCCTTCCGAACAGCTTCTAATGAAGGTAAAGTAGCTAGCGTCTTCTTCTGATCATCATTAAGCTCAGATTGCGGTTTGTCCGAGTATGCGTGTATACGCGTCTAAGTTTTTCGGATACGTGTAAACACAGGAACGCACTACGTAGCATCATAAGAGAAATCGCAGCACTCACGATTTTCTTCCCAATGCCTTCATCCTCTTATTCAAAAGGTCAACAACAGGACTCGGTTTCACCGACCCAGGAGCAGCATCACCACCCGCCTCGGACTTGGGCGCTTCAGGGGGTTTCGCGACTAGCTCCTCTGCAACAGCACCGCTCTTCACGTCTTTCTCTTCGGGCGCCTTCTCCGTCAATGCTGCCGCATGTGCATCAGGGAGCTTAACCGAGTTCGTTGCGGGCGTCTCAGGCTCGCTTTCCGCCCCGCTGTCCTTCTTGGCTACACCCCGGCGTTTCTTCTTCTGTGTTTTGCTCAAGGGCGCTGGAGGTGGTGCGCCGGGGACGAATCGTTTGTTAGTAGCAGTTTCGCTCGACATTTTTTAATGTCTATTCTACCAAGTCGGATAATTTCTTGCCTGATTTTTTTGTGAGGTCGATGGCGGGATGATGCTTGGAACGCGTTCGGGTTCGTTTAGGGTAGAACAGAAAAAAAATTGGGCGAGTCGGGTGACGCGTAATGTTCTTAATATGGTACTTGATTCTCATCTCATCAGCCCCGTAACCTTATTTCCACAACGCATACAATCACACAAGAGCAATCCATTAATTCCATTGAAGATTTATCTACCAGGTACTCGGGAACAATCCGAGACGCCCTCCATCCGTTACATGAACGCCTCCGTTCACATACGCTCCGGCTTTGCTCGCCAGAAAGAGCACGAGTCCACCCATGTCCTGACGTTCTCCCCAGCGCTCCAAAGGAACTTCGGTCGGTGGAACAGGTTTGCCAGTGTCAACAACACCCACAGTCATTTCTAAATAAGACATTCTTTCAAGTTCAGCATCGGGACTTGTTTTATAGGAGCGGGGTTGAGATAACATACCGGATGGGAAGATTCCCGGACAGATCACATTGCTACGAATCTTCCACGGCTTGAGCGTGTTGGCGAGGACCTTCCCCATGTGAAGTGCAGCAGCCTTGCTCGTTGAGTACGAAATACTGAAAACCTTCTCGTCTCGCCTCAGCCCACCGATACTGGCGATCGTGATGATTTGACTTGCAGGCTCGCCTACTGGGAGGGAGCGCTTGTTACCTTCGTCGAGAAGCTCCAAGAATGCGACGGAGGTGTAGTACACAGCTGCAACGTTCACGTCGTATGTCTTGACGAACTCTTCCTGTGTGCCTGCGTTCCATAGCTTCTCTTGCATCGCTTTAATATCGTCGCCCGGCGCCGGGGGTTTTGCGTTGTTATGCATCACTCCGGAGTTATTAACGAGGACATTGACAAAGCCTTGCTGTTGCCTGATAGTCTCGACGACCTGTTCACAATGCAGGTTTGGCGAAGTGCGCATAGGATATGGCACGCATTTGACTCACTGAAAGCAAGTTCTCTCTATTAGACACATCACATCGAAGCGGAATTATTTTGCCATTTTTCTGCATTTGATATCTTGAGCTTATGTGAGGCTCGGAATAATGTACACAGTGACACTTACAGCGTTTTCCTTTGCTGCCTTCTCAAGCACCTCTAGACGTCGGCCTAGGATATACACGATAGCTCCGTTGCTCTCCAGGACGGTGGCCATCATAAGGCCGATGCCTTCGCAAAGTGTTCGTCAGCATAATCTGCATTTCCAGAGATATGCGTAGCACAGCTCGCCGAGTCGGAATTACACACCTGTGCCACCGCCTGTGATTACGATGACTTTGCCCTCGACGTTGAAAAGCGAGCTGACTTGGTACGACATGGCGAGGGTAGTATGATGCGATGGAAAGGACTGGAGTGGCATCTATGTATATGTACCGGATAGATAGTGGTTCACTGTCCGACATGTCCGTGATAGGATATTTACTAATTCACATCTGGGAAAAGTAGTCTAAGTAAGCACGACCCGACGAGAATGACGAGCATCAGACCAGAATATTAGGAAGCAGGCCAGGCCAGGCCTTGGGTGTATGCGCCTTGATTGGACTTACGTAATGCGGAACCTCCTACTTACTTACCTGTCTCAACGTCGCTCTCCTCATCCGTGACACTGCCCTCATCACGGCCTTGGAATGCACTGATAGGATATCAGGCGAATACTGAAAGTGGTGTAATTTCTCTGTGACGTACTCGTCCGATATCAGCTGAGCTGCTCCCAACAAGCCGACGGACGGCAAGGCTTGGGTGCACTCAAATACCCATTTACACGCCTTCACCTGCTCTTTCATCTCGAGTTTTGATCTAAAAGTCATTATGGAACCTGACATACGGCGTAGTCTCCAATCTAATTCTCCAGCGCCTTCGGTTTCGTCGTTGCGACGGCGCCCATCAGCCAGCACTATTCGATCGACTGCTCGTCCAGCGTCTAGAGCCGAGAGCCGTCAGTCTGACGAAACAGCTCCTATATCAGACTCGGCCTTTCAGACACCAGATCCTGGCGTCAGTGCTTTATCTCTTCCTCCACTAGCGTCGCCCACGTCAGCAGACGTTCGGGAACATGATGACCTGCGACAGCCGGAACAGACTCAGCCCCGCCAGCGCCAGCAGCTTCGCGATTCAGGAATCGATTCATCTACTTCCTTAAATCGAATCAGCAATCGCAATTCGCAGTCCATGCCCAACCTCCCTCCTCTCATGCCCCAAGGCGAAGATCGTCCGGATCTTTGGCAGAACGAGCTTCGACCACCGACATTTAGGCCGCGAACGAGGTCAAGAGATGCTATTGCCCAAGGCGTAGCTACGAATCACCTCGCTGGCATGGGCTTTTTTGATGACACTCGAGACCCGCCTCCGCCTCGACAGCATGGTATTAGGAGAGTGCTCGCATTTCTGGGATTTGGGACGAGTGATAGGCATAGAAGAGAGCTGGTGGGGCTAGTTTGGAACTTGGGGTTTGGCTTTGTACAAGTGCGTCTCTCTTCAACGTTACTAATATGTCAGGAGCTTAACTATATATTACGAAGATCGTTGTAACATTGGGCATAATCATCTACTCTAGCGTACATCACAGTCCACAACAACCTTCCGTATCCGAATGGACAGCTTGCGACAAGCCATTAGGACTCTGGTCGTGCTTCTGGATCGTCAAGGTTCTCTTCGACTCTGGTATGACTTACTGGAGCTGGCGACGAGATTGGAAAGGATCCCGTCGCAGACAGAATCGCCCAGAAGGAGACGCCGAACAGGGTGCTACTCCTGCTCCCGCTGATGTGCCTTCGGGCGTGATTCCTGATGGTCGTGCTCCGGTCGATACGAATTTGGATCCGCCGGCCATCGGCACCGTCGAACGGCAACGCCTTCGAATCGACGCTGGCTCACCACTATACTCTAGGTAATCGCAACATGAGATATCGTTTGTCCATCTTTGAACTTACCATTTCTTTCTATTATATAGGCTCTCGCTGCTCTTGTCATTGATTATCATATCATGGTTCCTCACCTCAAATATCCTCGTCTTCACTTCTCTTCATACCTGCCGGCTTGCAGCGCCGCATCTATGGTGGTTGGTCTTCAGTTTTCTCTGCCTCCAGTATCTAGTCATCCTGGAGGTGCTTGCAACGGCCATAATCGTGTTTATAATCGGCCCTCTCATCTTCGTGAGTCCTGTTTCTGGAACGAAGTCATTTGCTTCTATATCGAACATTCATTCTACAGTTATTCTGGAGTATCATACTCATTTGTCTGGGCCGACACCCAATACAGAATCCGCATTACATCAGTCCCGAGGTCGACAAAGTATCAAAAAGCGTGGTCGACCAAATCCCTCTCGTTCTTTACATCCCCACTCCCCCAGGCGAAGACGAGAAGAAGGAAGGTGTTACCGGCTCGGGAATGACAACACCCAAACCTGAGCCTGTAAGTAGACGCAAACAAGGTGCAGAGCACACTTACCCTCCGAAACAACCCCCTGTCAAACGACGATTCGCCTTCCTCGGTCGCAAATCTTCCAAATCCGCGTCGGGTTCCGAGAGTGCTGGGAAGGCAGGCGCTACCGGGGGCATCGATAATGAGAAGACCGCTGAGGTTTGGGAAGATTGCTGGGAGAGCGGAGAGTTCCCTTTTGTGCGACTCAACCCCAATCGGGCGTCCTGTGCGATTTGCTTGCTGGATTTTGAAGAGCCGAAGAGACGTGTTGCGAGAGATGTGATCCGATCATGGGCGCAGAAAAATAAGGAACGTCTGTCTTCGGAAGAGCAGGGGAAGCAGGATGGTGGGTCCGAGTCTGCAGATGGGAGGAAGAGCGAAGATAAGAAGCGGGAAGATGAGACGCGAAATGCGGATGCGGATGCGGATGCACACGCGAATGCAGCTGGAGCTTCATCATCTTCGAATCAGTCACCTCTACCTTCGACACCAAGCCAACCCGAAGCTCGACGAGAAAACTCGAATAGACCAAGCTCAGATGAGGATGAAGACGACCTTTCGATACGACTCGAAGATGCAGGCGAGGGCGCTCAGCCTCTTCGATTATTACCTTGTGGGCACGCTTTCCACGTAAGTGCCCAGATCTCGTTGCCTCTTCTTTGTTTCTTGTTTTGAATCAACATAGCTCACGATGCAACGTTTTTCTCTCTTAGAAAACATGCATCGACCCGTGGCTGACAGGCGTTTCGGGTCGATGTCCGACTTGTCAGCGACCTATCCTCCCTCCTGACCCGCCGAAGAAGAAACGAAGTGACCGGAATCCAGCCCGACCGCCACCTACGCCGTAATATATTTACCTTCACATTTCTTAGCCAACAGATAATTCTCCTTTGTAATAATCCTCTCCTGCGTTATCCTATCCTCTCATGTATCCATTCCATCCCATGCACTCCCCCTTACTCATAGCCGTCGTCGTCGCCGTATTCGTACCACTATTCATACAACCCTCATTCACTGTCCTTCTTATCAAGTATCCGTCAGTGATTGCATTATCAGTGTCTGCTGTTTTTCTTCTCAGTCTTCGCCCATCATCTTTCGACGTCTCATTTTGCTTCTCGTCATTTTTTGCGCATGCTTCCTTGCTATGCAACTGGACCTCGTAGCAGTTCGACTCACCCGCTTCGTTTTAGCTCTTCCCTTTTTTGTAATTCCTTTTCTTTTTTCTGGGTTTCTGTGTAGTTTGTATCAAATTTGCTCCGCGTTCCGAGTGTTATGAGCACGAAGAGTATATTCGAAAGCATCGAGAGTGAAGACAAGGAAGTACGGATTGTAGCCTTTCCACAGTCGATCCGACTGCCTTGTGATAGTGCTTGTGTCGTCTTTATGCACACTCGATGCGTCTTGTTAATATTGGTTCCACATACGCTACTACCGCGTGCTTCGAGAAAGTCGACTTCAGACATACTTTTGTCATCAATTCTGATCTATACAGAAGCGAACAAGGGCGAAAGCAGTCAATGAACGAAGGATTACCGATAAAGAAAGGAAAAGAAAGATGAAAAAAAGAGATGAGATGAGATGAGATGAGATAAAAAAAATAGTTGAAGTAATAGACAAGTGATAATTGACACTTTGAATCGATGGCGTATGTACTGTATGCAACGTATTGTATGGGTATCTTTGCCATTAGCAAAGCAGCGAAAATTAGATAGCGAGTCGATAGCGACGATAGCGGGAATCCAGCTAGATAGCATGACCTTTTTAGAGGTTAATATACAGAGTAAGAGAGAAAGGACAGGCATAGTGTGGTTTTATAAATTGTTTGTGAAGTGTCAATGCGAGTTGAGAGACTGAAAGCATAGCGAGAGCGACCGTGTGCTGTTGAACGTTGCTAATGATACATGTAGCTGAATATCTGACATTGTTGATGAGGGCGGAGGGGACCTTATGTTGTGATGCAGGTCCTTCCTATTGTCCTTGGCTTGATTGAATGAGGTCCTTCCAAAATGCGAATTGCGCTCGAGAGGGAGAGTGATAGTCCGAGTCTGTCCAATAGTATTGCGTACTTCGTGCATGCATGGATCCATCCGAGCTTGAGTGGCGGGCGGAAAACGTAATCTTAGATGTGATTTTGAGAGCATGATTCCGATAGGTTCCTTTAATGCCGTCCCGTCACATCCTGCCAAATCGGAGTAAGAGCCTGCGAAACGGTGATCGCAGCAGCCTCAAGGCACTCTCTTTCTTCCTCGTCCTCAATGCAGTGCAAAACGCGGCGGGAGCGCCACCGGTCTGGATGAAATCGCTTGTGGCTCTTTTCTACGAGCTTTTGATAATCGGAAGTTGACAGGAACGGCCGTATGCGCAGGAAGAATGCCTCGACGGATGTCCAATCGATATCCTCCACGGCATATGTTCCGGGACGCATTAGGACTGGCCAAGGCACAGTCTCGAAGACGATGACATCACCGTCAGAGAACCGCAGTGCCTCGAATGCCTCGGAGAGCTTGAGGTAACGATCAAGAGCCACCGAAGAGTCCCAATGTCTTGTCATAAGGACGCGTACTTCACGGTCAGCAGCATCCTTAACTCGTCTGCGCTTCTCACGAAGCTCAGCGAATTTCGTTTCTTTGGCACCCTGCTCTTCCTCGGCCTTCCGACGGGAGGCATCTTCTTCCACCCTTATGCGTTCTGCGTCGGCCGTCTGTTTAGCAGCACGAGCCTTGCGCGCAGCCTCGGCACGGGCTTTCTCCTCCGCCTCCTCAGCAGCACGTTTTCGAGCCTGCTCCTCCCAAAGCGGCCTGTCCCTCTCCAGTTCTGCGATCTTCCTCCTTGACTCCTCGATCGCAACCCGTCGAGCATTCCCTTCCCTGTCCACGAGCGTCTCCTGGCTTGATTGTTCCGACCGGGACTGGTAGAACGTGGACTGAGACGAAGACGGGAACGTCTCCGTGCCAGCGCTCGAAGGAGCCTCGTCGTTTTCTGGAGGGTGGTGCTGAGAGTGTGCCGACTCAGCATTAGTATGACCTCCACAGGACTCTGATGGTGCCTGATACGGGAAGAACTGCGGTTGCATCGATGTTGACGGCGCATCCGCGTCTGTACCAGCACGCCTTTGTCAGTGGTACATTGCATTCCAATTGTGAAGAGACACACCTGGCAGCGGGAAGGATTTTGCCGCATCCTCGTAGATAGCTTGCATCACTCTATCAAACATCTCCTTGGACCGAGCTTCTTTACGTCTATCCTTCTCGGCCTGCCGGATCTGTATGCGTTTCATCCTTTTCGCCTCCGCAGTGCGCCTGCAGACGCTAGGCGAGACGGTGCGCGTTCGCTTGGAATAGCCGGACCATTCATAAACTTTAAAGCGAGGATTTTCATCGTCCGTAGAGCGCTCGAAGGGACCATTACCGTCGTCGCTGAAGCATTCGACTAGATATGTATAAGCTCATCAGACGACTAGTGTAGATAGTCAATACGACATACCTTTCCTCTTTGCGAAGGGTGAGCTTCCAGGTTGAGGTTGCCTTGGAGAAGTTTGGACTTCCTCAGGAGGAGGGCATTCAGACCAGGACATCATGTCCTCTTCTTCGTTATAGAACTGCCCAGACCTTTCCAACCTCGCTTTGGTGGCTTCCCGGCGCTTTCTGCGGGCTTCATCCTTGTTCGCTCTGACTTTCCGCAGACGTTCGCTTATTTTGTAATGACGAGAGCTAACATCCTCGTCAACGACCATCTCGCTGACCTCGTCCTCCTCAGCATCATCTTCTCGGATAGTGTCACTTTCCGAAGATGAAGAACATTCATCGATGAATGGTCGAGCCTTTTTACGCTGACCCACTGAATTGCTGCCAGAGCACCGGCGGCTGAGAACGCTCCCAGAAATGCGCCTTTTGGGATTCGGGGTCGGCGTGGACGGAGGTTGCGTATTAGACAATGGTGGGTTGGACGTCATGGATGATCCAAGAGCAGGAGACTGTGGCGGGCGCTTTACTATCTTCGTGAGGAATGGGGGACGACGAACAAGGCATTCGTATTCCTTGTCGAGCTTGAGCAGGTCCCATTCGTCCTGCATCAAAGTCGCGTATTGGCTAAAGGGATATCAGCTTACGAACGGTCGCGTAGAAGAGTCAGATATACCCGCAAAATTCTACCACTCGCGGCCATTCACCCTCCCCGTCGACACCTTGCTCCCAGCGCGCATTTGGCACGAATCTCCACGTAGACGTCTCGTTCTCCTTGTACTCGAGAACGATCCGCTTTTGACGGTAAAGTTCTTGATTCAAGGAGAGCTTTTGAAAGCCAAACGCGTTATTTTCAGCGCGGACTCCGGTCGCGGTGCCCGCATCGTATGCCGCAAAACAGATAGAAGCAGCAGGATGTCTTAAAGCTCTGGCATACGACGCGATAATGAGGTCAGCCGGCAGGCCCGGGGGGGCCGTGCTTTGATCGACTGGCTCTCCCGACATAGGAAGGAGGATTAGAGGTTACCTAGAGTCTGCTTAGACCACCTAAATATTTAAACTAATTTAGAGCATAAAGAAGAAAGAACATAGGGTGAATGAAGGTGGAAAGGATGCGAATGGTCGTTCGTGGCTAAAACGCGTCCTGAGGGTGGTCTGAAATCACGGTGTGATCGACTTCCTTCTATATCTGGTACTTCCCACGCTCCTTTGTCCGCCGATAACAAGCCACCACCGTCGTGAACTCATACTTAGATATGCAATATGTATCATATACCAGTCCGTCGATCATTTATCTACTCTGAAATACATACTGTACTAGACACAAGGAGAACACTTTTTACAAGTTCATACTCGAAACAGTTCCTTCCAATGCATTCTGTGAGTCATTCTTTTCATCAGAAGCTATTGCATCGTTCATATATTTGTCGACTCACGCGGGATTCGGATAACTAGTCAGGTCATCCACCCCTTCATCGTCTACCGTCGGTGAAGGAATCAAGGTCTCTTCTTCGTCAGACTCAGACGGATTGTTAAGCGTCAGCGACCTTTTCAAGGCTTGAGGTCCGTTAGCTGCACTCCGGTTTGATCTTCTCTTCGTGCTCCTACGCGTCTCACCGTCTCCGGCGTCTCCTTGTGCTTTAAGTCTAAAAAAGGAGGCATTGAATTTACGGTTTCTGGACCGGGACCTGATGCTTACCCTGGGAGAACCAAGTTTTCAACTTTCCTGTGCGAGGATCGTGCTCCTCTTGTATCAAGGCTGGGAGAATGGGTTCCGTTCCTCCAACGGGAGTACCGATCAACGATAGGAATTGCAAAAGATGGTGGAAGCGCCAGTGAGTCGCTTCTCTTCGGAGTGACTGGCGTAAGTGCCCCTGGCAATGTTTCGGACATGCTACAAGAGAGTTTTGACGAGAGTAGAATCAGATTTCTGAAATGCTTGCGGGGCGGAGAGTGTACGACACACTCGACAGAGCCGAGCTGAATTTATCTCAAATGACTGCTGCACCACCTCCTGAACCCTGGGCCGTTGGCCTTGTCACAAAGCTCGTATTGATGCATCATGGATTGACTGGCTCAGTGCTTAGGTCCAACGAAACACGGCCTTAACAGGCCTTGCCGTACACTTGGTGCATAGCCAGACTATACGACTTACTCTTCTTGAAGTTCTTGTCTGATGTAAGTACATATTTTGTGTTGTTAGTCAACTCTAGCGACAGGCCCAATCTCCATTTCAAGTTTTCATGGATTTTTGAAAGTGTCATTGTTCAGAATTAGAGCGAGGTTGGTCTATGGGACAAGACAAGTAACCAGCCCTACAAAGAAAGGGACCGTAAGGTCGTGTACCTTTTGGACAACGAAACTCCCATCCGTTTGCAATCAGCACTACATAGTATATGCTAGCTGAGGAAATTTCATCAACTTTGTTGTTACTGAGATGATATAGGAGTATACCCGACTCAACTGCAAAGTATAGAAACCAATCCGCTAAAAAGGCAAGGTAATAGTGGCGAGAAAACAAATAGTCTGGATTTTATGGCCGAGCTAAAAATTAAATCTTTTTTTTCGGGCCATAGCCTCATTGACTCACCCTGGAATCGAACCAGGAACCTTCTGTGAACTACTTATATAAGCAAGTGTTAAACAGAAATCATAACCGCTAGACCAGTGAGTCATATAAATGATTGTTTAAATTATGAATTGGATATGCCTAAATTCCTCGAGGGATTGCACCGCCGCACTGCCGGACCGCCGGAAATAACTCATGTGCGTACCTCTGTTGAGGCAAACTGAACGACAACTGTCCCGATGAGAACACTCGTTTATTTTCCTCGGAATAACTTCATCGGGCTGCATTTGGGAACGGACATGTGACTTGGAATGCGCATCGATCATGAGCTGAGAAGCGAGACCTTTCGTCGCGTCCACAACCAACATGTCCGCTCATATCAGCGTTCTTCCAAAAGGTATGATAGCTGTAAACCTTGCAGCCAGCGTAGAACTCATCGTTCGACGTGTAAGATTTGCTCGACGCGCTATCCGCAGAACTCAGCCAAGGGAGCAACGCGACTACTCGGTCACATCTCTGGTTTCTGAGACTTCCTCATCCTCGCACTGGTATGAACACTTTCAGATAGTAAAGTAACACGACACTATAATTACTCTTCGTAGGGCTTCTGTCTTTGTTTCTGCCAACCTTGTCTCCAAATGGCTCCTCCGTTCTTGAGCTTCAGAGTGTGGCTCCGAATTCGAGTAGAAGCTGGTTCAATGGCGGAGAGATTCTGTCAGGTGCGTTATCATTCACCTAATCCGAACTCTCATTGCTGAAGAAGCTTGCAGATGGCAGTATGCTTCTGATGACACCTATTGACCCTGTTTTCCTCTTGGTGCCGATTCTGAAAGCTGCATCTCCAGTACGTTTCTTCATCAGTCTTGTGATGACGAAGCTGAACAAATTCTAGCATGATGGATCCCTAGGAAATTTCCGAACCCTTGATGACATATTGGAAGGTGCTTCGGCGAACTTGGCGAAGGATGAGAGTGTAGGAGAGCTGAATCCCGGAGATATATTGGAGCTTGGAAGACTACCATGTATGCAGGAGGGTATGCGAAAAATATGCGATACTAAAGGCAAGTTTGTTGAGTCCTGTGCTTTTCTGGATACTGATACTCAACTGGCCGGCGCAGATATTGCCTCCGATCTCGTCGTGTTTCGGTATTCCCATTCTAAGTTACTGGAGTATCTCATAAAGAAAGCGAACCGCCTTGGGAAAGGACCTACTGTCCCAGAATCGCGAACGCTCGAACGTGAGTTGGCTAAAGATGGTCTCATGGACGATGGAAAGGAGGAACTCCTTATATGTATGTATATTACCTTCTATCTGGCTTCAGTACTGATTCTCCTGCCAGCTGGTCGCTTGAGGCTTGCATGCGACCTAATATCGCAATATGTCTCTCCGGAAGTTCATGGAGAACTACTAAGTAAATTTGAGTGCGTACCTGTTCCACCTGACAGCTGGCTAATCTCACGGGCCTGACAGCTTCTCCGCACTCACAAAACACACTGCTTCGCTGGAGCAAATGGATCTTGCGAGTAATACCACAACCACTAACGGAAACGCGCAGAAGGCACAAGTAAGCGAGGACAAGAATGGGAGGAAGCGTAAGGCTGAATCGGCTGGGGTGGCTAAGCTTAAGAAGGCCAACACCAAAGGCATGGCGAAGCTATCTTCCTTCTTCCAGAAAAAGTCATGATGGTTCAGTGTTTATCCTGTATGTATTGTGCATTGTGCGCGAATGATTCTTTGGTTTGTACTTAATTCTGTCGGATATCGTAGGCGTGAGAATTGTGTGGCATGATCGACAAATTTATCAGTGCCACTTTCTCAACTTGATCTCGTACTTCCACCATCGCGACGTTGCTCGTTTCCGGAGTAATGGTTGAGACGTCCGTCGGGGTGGTTTATAGGCAAGATGGATGCCTGTCGTACCAAACAATACTCTGATGCATGTGTGCAAACGTCGCCAATTCCTTCTGCCACCTGCGATTCGAAAACCGTGATCACAACCTCAATTCCTAGTCGTCTGAAACGCGTCACCTATGTGGATCAAGCAGCTTCTGAATCTTGCTATGATGACTCTCGCTCTCGTCATGTTTATCCGAGCACCCCTATCAGCCGTTTGAAAACTCAGCTGCCACTCAATCTTCCGAAGCAAGTGCTCGGTCCATCTATTGCTCTTGAAGAACAACGTAGAGTAGTTTCTCTTCCAGAGCAACTCAACCCCGAACTATTGTCCCAGAAGCTAGCGAAATCTCTGGTCGCATGTCCTCGAAACGTTTCAATGCCTGCCGTCATCCAACACTTCCCTCAAACAGAATTGGCTTACGAGGAATTACCCTCAGTGCATGTGTCTCCTTCCGTCTCGTACGAAGATCACTCTGGTCCTCAAAGTTATGCTCAAGCAAGCGATTTCCCGCATACTCCTTCATTTGATTCGTCCTCTACTTCCTTAGAGATCATAGATGACAGTCTTCATTTCTCGGTCCCGGAAACCTTCCTTCGAGCGCATTATAACCGAGAAAAAGACCTGCATAAAGGTACGTATTCCATCTTACGCGCCAAGGCACCTGGTGTCAATCGCTAAATGTCTTACAGACTGGCTCACTTGGAACAGCTCCCCGCCTCGTCCGATCCCTGCATTACATGGCCCTTCTTCTCTTCCCTACGCTCGGTGCCCTTCGTGAGTAACTGACTCCTTGCATCAGCTGCCACTGACGACCGCATAGAGGAGCTGAAGGGACCATCATTGAACAACCATCGAATGTCCCTGGCTTGATCTGGGGCTTGAAAGATTCGGCGCTGAAGGCTGTGTCGGAAAGGAGTACGGTCGAACATACGTCCAAAGGCACACCTTCAGTCTCAGTTGCAATCCAAGACCGTTTAAAAACGCATGGGCGCAACTCTTGTAGCAGCAACACTCACTGCACGCAGGAACAATCTATTACGAATACAAGACAGGATCTGGAGCTGTCGAGAACAGAGAACTACGTGCCTCATCTTGAACGACCAGCATATCCACGCCCTACTCGGTGCGAAGGCTCACCTCCAGAACGGCGTGAACCAGTGAAGAATGTGCCTTCGAATAAGGAGTTCGAGACTTGCAGCCCACATTCTCCTGATAAGTGCGGCGATAGCCCTCAGACGAATGATCGAGCCATCGTAGATTCCGTAAAGATGGGAAACCAATGTGAACAACTTTCCGATACTTTCACGCAACGGCGAATCAGCGAAATGCCTTGCTCTTTACCTCGTATAATTCTTCATGAGGATGAGCAAAACGGGAATCCTGTCTATCTGGACGAATCACCCCGAAGTCTTATCTTTGCGCGTGAAACACGTTTGCGATCCAACATAACGAGTGGACCTTCCAAACTGCGACTCCAAACAAAGACGATGGCTCAGACACCTGGATTCGACGAGAGACACGCCGATATGTGTTCTCTTTTCCGACGGTGCATTTGCTTGCAAGGTATGCCGCTTACTCCTCCGGACTCTACGGCACCTCTCTGGTCATCTGGGTTTTCACCGTTGGTGGTAGATGAGCCTTTGGCCCACCTTCACGAAGGCATTGCCCGACCACCTGTCTCACAACCACGTGGCTTGAATTTACGTACATCAGAGGGACCAGCTGGAAGTGATGAAAGCCTATCTGACCAACTCAAACGACTCATTCTCCGGGAGCAGATTGGCTCAGATCATGGGCGTGACCCAACTCGGGAACGAGCTCCAGGCCAGCAGCTCCGTTTTACTTCGTCTAGAATGTTTAATATGCCTTCATCAAAACCGGAAATGCCAATAAATCTGCACGATTTGGTCACTCAGCATGCACGTGGACATTTCGCAGCGGAAACACGGGTTACCAAATACGCAAGCGATCCTCAACTGACGCTCACGAAACCCGTTTCCACAGCAACACACCAGAAGTCGTACCCTGCCGGAGATGGCGATGGTGTTGACCTGCTACCATCCTACCAGGAGAATCGAATGGGACGCGGAGACGTTCTCTCCGGAACGCGCCACCCGAAATCCATTCCGCTAACTCGTTTACTCGAAAGAAAACTCGCACCAGTGCCCGAGGAGACAAGTTTCGTCAGTTCAGGATCGGAGGAATCAGCGCCGGAAACCCGTGCTTCGCTTCCTCCTATCTTAACCTCAGGTCAAACCGAGAAAGACTATGACTTTTCAGAACTCCGCTCGCCACTTAAGGAAAATACGGTAGAAGAAATGCTCACATCCCAACGTGAAGAGCTTAATCAATCAAAAGAGCGTAGGGTCCTACAACCCGTGAGGCAAAGGAAGCGCCATATCAAAGAATCTACGGATGCTAAATCGACTCGTTCGAGGACAACGGAACGCAGAAATGAGCGAAACGACGAAAATGTTCATGTTATTGTGCCTCCCTCAGCTCCGAGGAAGAGGTCGAAGGCCAACAAATCCAGCACGTCTTCCAAACGGAGCTTTGGCTCTCAGAGACCTCGTTGCGACAAATGAAATCTGGAATCTGGAAAATTATGCTTTCAATAATACGATACCGAACCTTGTTCTATTCGTTGCGTCATCGTGCTGTCGACACCTTCCGTTTTCACATGATACGCGTACGAAGGCGACTCATCATTTGTTTTCTCGTCGAGTCTATTCGAAACTTCTCATGCTTTACTTCTTGCTCTCTTCTTTGATGGTTTAAAACATGTGTTCTTCCTGGACGGAAAGTGTGCTGTGTTCGTTCTTCACTTGAGCTCGATGGTTCGAGTTCTTAATTGCGGTATTCTACATGCGTACTTCGTATTCGCTGTATCAATTCGTTGAGTCGATAGAAGAGCATAATCAATTGCGAATATAGATATTTGTCGCTCTTCTGAATCACGCCTTGACGAACAAGTCGGTGAACTTGTCGACAGGAAGCTTGTAGAATTTCTCCGCATCGGATACGATTTCCAAAATTCTAGCCGACAAGAAATAACGTTAGACTAAGCAGCGCAAAGCAAGATAAGATACAGGAACGTAGATACGTACTGTTTCTTGCGCGTATCATCGAAGTGATGGCTGATATGACGCTCGAACTTGCGCATGAGGAGCGGGGTACCCTCCGCACGGCGGCGTTTATGGCCAACTGGGTACTCGACGACGACTTCGTCTAGGACGGTCCCGTCGCTGAGAGTGACTGTGAGTGCGTTCCCGATGGAACGCTTGTCTGGGTCGTGGTAGTCTTGACTGAATTGGGTGTCCTGAACGCAAGTGATCTTCGCGCGGAGCTCGTCGATGCGCGGATCTGCGGCTGCTTCGTCCGAGCTGCGATGAAAAGACTTTGGTAATGAAGTAGGAAGAAGGAAGAGGGGGGCACGTACTAGGACTCGGAGGTCAGCTCGCCGAAGATAAGTGGGTAGGCGATCATGTAGTTGATGTCATGACTATCAAAAAGGAAAATAAATCAGCACCAGGCACGAAGTATGTTACTGATAAAAGGAGAAACTCTACACGCACTCTCTGTCCGCGAAGTTATGCAGCTTGCCCTTCTTATTGATGATGCGCATAGCAGCCTCCTGCGTGCGGACTTGGATGCTCCCGATATCATTGGAGGACAGTCCACGCGCCTTGAGTTGCTCGTGCAGGATGAGGGAGGCTTCTACGGCGGTCTGAGCGTGGAACTCGGCAGGGTAAGAAATCTTGAACAGGACGTTCTCCATAATATAGTTCCCATAAGGACGCGCGAAGTTGAATGGATGGCCCTTGAAGAGGACGTCATAGAATCCCCAACCTTTTGCAGTGAGTACACTTGGGAGGCCCATCTCGCCGCGCTGGACGAGATACGCGAGATGCACGGCACGCATGCACGCGTCGCCTGCTGCCCACGACTTGCGCGAGCCGGTGTTGGGCGCATGGCGGTACGTGCGGAGCGACTGTCCGTCGACCCATGCTTGGCTCACGACGTCGATCGTCTGCTGATGCGAAAGTCCCAAGAGACGCGAGACGACCGCAGCTGACGCGACTTTGACAAGGACGACGTGGTCAAGTCCAACGCGGTTGAAAGAGTTGAGGAGCGCGATGCAGCCTTGGATCTCATGTGCTTGGATCATGCCCTGTACCAGATCGAGCACCGTTAGATGCGCCTTGCCCGAACGGGTGAGATGGTCCGCGACGGCTAGGATCGCGCCAAGGTTGTCGGATGGATGGCCCCCTTAATGACCGCATCTTAGTTTTTCGCACATAGGTAAATGGATACTGGAATGAGCATACATTCAGCTGCCAAGAAGCAGTCGTTGAAGTCGAGCCATCGAATCATGGTCCCAATGTTAAAAGCACCCCGAACGGGATCGAGTTGGTAGTTCGTTCCGGGGACCTTTGTACCTGTGCATGTCACCGTCAGTAAACGACGTATTCCAAGCGCAGACAGGATTCCATTTCTCACCATTCGGAACGACTGTACCCTCAACGATGGGACCCAGCAACCTCCTGCAATGCTCAAATCTCAAACCTTCAAGGCCACATCCAATCGTGTCAATCAAGCAGAGACGGGCGGTTTCGATGGCAAGCGGAGAGTAGTCCGTGTGGTTGTGGATATAGTCGGCGATGTCGACGAGAACTTTGTCAGGCTCGGGGCGCTCTGCGCTCTCAGCTGCCATCCCGCGGGTTCCGGTTATCCTTGCCGGGTTTTGGAGCGACGAAAGAGGAGACAGGGAAAGAGGTGATGAAGCTGCAGGGGAAAGGGGACGTGCGCGAGAAGACGAGTGTAAGGATGCAGAACATGCAGCAGGTGATACTCTAGACACGCGTCCGAAAGACCGAGCGGAGGAGAGGAGAGACGCCTTGGGGACATGCGAGAGCGATAACATCTTTTCAATGCGGACCCAAGATGAACAGGTTGAGATGGTGGTGGTACGAGTCCAAGATGCTACTGAACTATGCAAGGTATGCTGTAATTGCCCAATAATATCGTATTTTCTATAAAAACTGGTACTACACAATTAATCCAATAATTATAATCCGGCATCTGCCCGTTCCGGTTCCGGTCTCGGTGACTGCCCCTCCGCTCAAGTCCGCTCGGCCAAGACGACCAGAAAGAATGTCGTAGGCCACATCAAATTCTCCTCAGCTTGGCTCGACAGTGGGGAAACCCGGAAGACCGTGCATCACGACGATATCACGTATTTGCTATTTACAATAGTTCCGCTCCAATCAAACTAAAAGGACTCCTCCAATTAAAATGAAATAAGCTACTACGACGCCTCAAGTTACAAGCCCAGCAAAGGAGCAATACAATACCAATCGAGCAGATGAGCATCCACAGTAGTTCCGTTGACTGTATAAACCACCCCGGTCGATGTCGTCTTTGGGATATATTATTATCAATGCTCTTCATCTTCATAGGTGCATGTAATTCGAGCACAAAATATCAAAACTTGTTAACGGTTGGTCTCAAACTAAACGCACAGGTAAGCCCCTCCCATCCGGATACTTAAGGATCTTGTCCACGGGCAACGGACTAGAAAACCGTGGTAGAGAGCACGTAAAGCACAAGTTGCACCATATCGATGGTTGTCTCCACCTCAGTTCTTCCAGCTGAGGCACTGCCTCTGCTATCAAGTGCACTGAATCAGGAACAGGATACAAATCATTATATATCTCCAGTTTCGTGATTGTATTCGTTTTGGTAATGGTGGTGGGAATAGGATTATCGTGGGATGCTCGTATCAGTGGCGTGTGTCCCGGAAAAGCAAGAGGAAGTGCAACAGGAACCGTTCCTTCATCCATCTTCCGGCCCAGACCTCCCAGGTCTCTGCGCCGCGCCCTCCAAAGGCTGCACCTATTTCAGCCTATCCTTCACATAAAGCTCCAAAGCCGGCGGATATTCAATATTCTCTTTCCCTTGCCCCTGCCTGTCCACTCCTTTGACTTTATAATTCAACGCGCCGTAGATTTCCGCCGCCATACTTTCCCCGGCCTGCTCAGATGAAGCTGAGATACATCCGGTGTCGAGACGATACGAAACGAACAAATGCGATCCGCAGGTCGTGCAGAAATGCTTGTATCCGATGTTCCCTGAGGTCTGTAAGGGAATACACATTGTAGAAGACACGTCAGCGATATAACATTCATGTTATAAATGACGAAAGAGATAGAAAGGTATCGTCTATTTTTTTGTTTGGGACTTCAACGTACCGCACCTGGAACACCAAGTTCAGCTGGAACGTGCTTGCGACATTTTAAGCAATGATATATTTGCTACCTTGTAATGGAGGAATACCTACGTGTTTGGCTCTCCTTTTATCTCGAATGTATCCCCTCACAAAGGCAAGATCCAAATCATGTCGTCGTCTGCGGCATTCTATGAGCGAGGTATGTCTGATAATTTCGTTGCCTTCTGACACGCGCTTTTATAAGTTGCTTGATGCAACAATGAACAGCGTATTATCAAGCAGCCTTAGTATGCTGATATCCTATCGGGCCTTCTCACATCAAACGATCTTTCGTGGAAAAAGCATATAATGCACATAGATTTTCAACCAAAGCAACCACTATTACACACCGTCATCAGAGGAAGAAAGAACAAAGGGACGAGGGAACTCTATGGGATACGGGCGAAACAAATCAAATTCTTCCACTGGTGGGGTCTACATTATCAAAAGCCTCGACGTTGAATACCGGTAACACCAATACCATCCCAGTGGGATCTGCGCGAGCGACTTCTCAGCCTTGAATAACGGGAATCGTCGGGGAGTCTTGGCGCTTGATGGGAAAGACGAGAGCAGCCCCATTGGCCGTCGTAACCGCAGAGCCGGTAGCCGTAGATGTCTTTGAGACCGTCGTGATCGTGGTAGTTGTAATCGTCTCTGTGATAGTCGAGGTCACTGTAGACGTCGCGGTCGTTCCATCTCCCGAGGAAGTCGAGTTGCTCGAGCCCTATCGAGTATAATCAGTATACCTGCCTTTATATTGCATGATACGAATAAATTCTACGCACCACACCGGGAAGGATGCCTAAGGGACCTGCGCGTGGAACCTGCGGCTATATGAGAAGTGTTCGACAAACGTCAGTGTATACTCTTCAGCTGACATTAAAGAATATATTACGGCGTGACTTGCAGCAGCCGCAGTGGCAACATTGACGGCACTGGGTTTGCTAGGCTGCTAACGGATATACATATACATGAGTATATGCAAGCGACATGAAATACAAGACAGCGAAGCTTACCGGGGGAGCTGCGAGTGCAGGAAGGCCGGTCTGGAGGAGTGCAAAGACGCAGGCAGTAAAGACGTAGTACGAGCGCATATTGATATGTTTCGTTTCGTTGAGGGAGGGCTGGGTGCGGGTGGCTCGAGTATAGGACTGTATCTTGTGATTTGTTTAAAGGAATGTATAGGAGAGGGGAGTGGCTAGAAGACAAGGAGGGAATGTGGAAGTAGACGCGAGAGGAAGCGACTGGAGAGAGAGCTCTTGTCGTAGGCTGGACATGTTTTATAATGTTTTCAGAAACTGTCAGCCTTGTCTTGAATGTTAGTCAGTTCGCAGATCGACACCCAGCCAAACCCGCTTCGGCTGGCAATCTTGCTGGGCTTTGGAAAGAAGCGGAGAAAGGGTCTAAGAAACCGAGCCATCTGATCGAGGAGGGAAGAACACGATAGATCGTGGTATATGCAGCAAGGAATGCCCCAGCGGTATTGACGTTGCGTTCCATCCGAGAACTCAGAGAGTAAGAAATAGAATTATGCTTATAGGCATACGATCACCGGGCTGTTCGATTACACTGAGCTTGATTATACGTGGAGAACAGAAGATAGGCAGGAAGTCCGTCACGGTGCAGACATAGAAGACAAGTAGTGGTTAAGGAAGTGCACAACAAGCAGAAAGCCGGATCCGCAGGAAATTATGTCCGCCTAACCGTTTTCGTTATCGAACCGAACCTTTCCCGCGTTTTATTACTTATAATACATAAGCGCAGATGACGTAAGAACATAAGTTCATTACACTATTACACTACACCGAACATCATGAAAAGGCACTGTTCATTAGAATCTATAAAATTTCGTCTCCCGTCTTCTTTTCGCGCAACTTTACCTCCTGCGCAATACGCGCGGTGCGCACGATCGTTCCCGTCGACCAGGGCTCAGTCCGAGGACGGCACACAATTCTGCAGCGTACCAGATGGATGAGACGGAAGATGACGCTTCAGCACCTTCCCATATAATGGGACGATCGAAGGCTGCTAATGTCCTTATTCTTTTGCAGGGATCAAGCTATGATGTGGTCAGATGTTCCAAATGGTCAAATAGGAATTGGATTAGAGCGTCTGATTTTCGTTGAGGTCTTTTACCTGCTGCATCAGGCTCAAAACATTCTCCGGGCCCCAAGTTTCCCTTTTCAGAAAAAATTGCAAGAGGAAGCGCTTAAACTCCTGGACAACAAGGAAAGGAAAGGGTCGGGGTTCAAAAACTTGTTAGCGTTGGGGTCAAAATTACCTCGTCGTTTTTTTTGGCCGGAAGGGATTGCGAGTCCACCTCGTATGATCTAGCTCCTATCATACCCCTAGAGGAGTCGAAAAAGCCTGTCGGGAACCCTTCTTATCGCGGAACTCTCGAAGAATTGTTCACTTCGCATGCTAAGGACATTGAATATGCGTGCGCCTACTTCGTGAAAACGCTGCCTACTGCAGACGTGATCGGCTTGGAGAAGTCAGGCCGCAGGCAGACCGGAAGAGCGGCGCCTTCTCGGCAGCTCATGGAAGATCTCAGGCGAAATGACGCAGAGGCGATTTCTGCGATTTCGTCTGCGCGTCTGCCACAGATTGGGGAGGAGCGCGTAAGAAAGGGACTTGGACGTCTCACAGAAACCATCATCGCGAAAGGTGAAGGCTCTTATGTTACACTTCATGATGGGAGGAGGATGCTCGACTTTACTTGTGGTATTGGCGTGACTAGCCTGGGTGGACGATTCAGTTTATTCGAAAGCCAGTTCGGAATTCTGATCGCGATTATTTCTTGGGACACTGTCATCCGAAGGTTAGCAAGGCAGCGGCGGAGCAATGCATGAACTTAGTCCATGGACAAGTGAATTGGCTATATGCATTCGTAAATTCTCTAGTGACTAAAATTTTGTTCTGGGATAGCATTGCCTATCACGCTCCTTACCTGAAACTCATCGAGACATTGCTACCTGTAATGCCTGACCCTTCCCTCGATTCCTTCTTCTTCTAGAACTCAGGCTCCGAAGCAGTCGCGACATCTATCAAAATAGCTACGTTGTTCACCGGCAGGCAGAACGTAATCGTAATGCAGGGTCGGTGCAGACATAGACGCATATAGCGAGAACTTACAGAGACTCCTAGGTGTATATCATGGAAGGACATTTGGGGCCATGGCGCTGACGAGAAGCAAGACAATTTAGATGGTTCTGAGCGTCTAATGGTAAGATTGTAGTCATGTTAAATTTTTTATAATCCTTCATGTCGTTCGTCGTTCTACAGCCGGGCGTGTTTCCTACGCCATTCCCTTACTGGTATTAGCTTAATCTTCCTCCAACAACGAGCGAGGAGCTGGTCAGCCGATGTCTCTATCAACTTGAGCATCTCCTGGCTCAACAAATTTCTCCAAGCCGCACGGCAGCGATTATCCTCGAGCCTGTCATTGGCGAAGGTGGATATGTCCCAGCGCCTGCTTCCTATCTCAAGGCCCTGCGTGAGATTGCCGACAAACATGGGATTATGTTGATCTTCGACGAAGTACAAGCCGGGTTTGGAAGGACAGGGAAGTATTTCGCACCCGAATATAGTGGCGTTCGACCCGATATGTTGGTGATTGCCAAGGTGGGCTGATCCCGCAGTGGTGAGAGGATAGCAACTAATAATCATGTAGGGAATCGCGAATGGGTTCCCGCTTAGCGGCGTAGTCACCCGCAAGGAATTGACAGACAGGTTGTATTTTAGAGTACAAAGAAGGTGATGAAATCTGATATGCTTTTATAGGGCGGAACGTACGCTGGCAATGCGGTTGCATGCGCTGCGGACGTGGCGTGTGCCGATGTGATGAAAGAAGAGAACGTGTTGGAGAATGCACAGATTAGGTATGCAGCTACACGCACAAGCCGTCAAGGACGCTCGGATAGATGAAATGTTTCACAGATGGAACGAACTGCTTGCTTCTCTGGACGAGCTGCGCGAGAGTCCGACTGTCGGAAAATATACATACAGTATATCTGATGCGCGTGTGCTCGTGCTGATGATTGGCTTTGAATTTGCTTCGGCTTCTACACCGCCGGGAGATGTCGCGTATCGTGCGGACGCGCCGAAGGATATGGCGAGTCGTGTATCGAAGAAGTGCATCGAGAAGGGGATGCACCTGCTGATGCCTTCGATCTATCAAGTGATTCGGTTTATCCTTCCGCTGAACATAAGTAGCAGGTGAGGATCTAGCGAAAAAAGGATGTGAGATCTTTGCTGGTGCGGTCGAAGAGGTTGTACGCGAGCGGTGAGAATGAATTAGTGAGAATTCCTGGGTAATAACAAACCAAACGAGAGATTGGATAGAATAAAGATAAACTTATATAAGTCTTTGACCACGACGTCGTCGGCTCATGCCGCGAGTCTGTCTGCCGTGCCGACTTACCTTACCTGAAGTGTCTGCCGCATGAGATTTCCCGTTCCGGCCCACGCACCTGGGAAGCCCTTCCACTTCATCTCTAGCTAGCGTCCACGCTCGACTTCCTCCCCTCTCCACGCCCATTCACCGCTCGCCTGCGCACCACCACCAGGCCAGTCGGCGACTCCATCGCCGCCGTCACTTCCGTTTATAATTCAACACGGCTGTGATCCCGATACGGCGCTCTGATTGCCTTGCCCATCATCGTTACGAGAACAAATGATAGCACAATCTCTGCCAGTCTCACTCAATCTCGTGCTTGCCTTCGGATGGCTCGTTCTCCGTACCCTGGCGTACATTCCGGCATTACCGACGAACGACAGTGCGGAGGTTCAAGCAGGTGTAAATGAGAGTGACACGTCCATGCTCAAGCTTCAATGGTATTGTCTAGTCTTCAGCGTGTGCAATGTTATTCCATCTGACCTTTTGTCCAAAGGTTCCCGAACGCGTCAGTCTTCTATCATCGCTAGCTAATGACTAATGGATTCCGGAATGCTGAAAGTATTCGGTTCATTGCAGCTCCTTTGCTCAAACTGTATCATATCAACTCGTCGGATCGGAAAGTTCGGGTATTAACAAGGTCTGTCGAGATATCATCGATTAATACCCTCAGATCCTGATAGTTATATCCCTCAAAGGGTGCTCTCGTCCATTTCTCTGAGCAAGATACTACAAATGAAACCAGTATGTGCACTATCCGCGCCGGTGTCGTGATTGTGCCCCTTGACGAGAGTCTATCCATGTAGCTACGACACCATGGATCGCCTTCGTTTCATGCGATTCAAACGGGACTGATTTCTCTATGGAAGATGATGTCTTCACATTGGCGCGCGATAGAGGAGCTGTCGCAGCTGTGCGTTGTTCTCCGATCTTTCCTGAATGTCACGGCTAATGTGCTTCCAGTTATTATATTCCCAATGGTCTGAGGCATGCATTATCAATGCCGAATATCAAGACCCGGCGACGTTCGATCAGGTGTTTGACATATTCTCTACGAAGTCTCTCGTAACCGCTCGGTATGCTACTCCGATATTTTTTTTCCTGCGCGGAAGTACTAATACCCGGCTTTCTTCTTACAGTACCGTTGAAAATGCATTCACGAATGTAAACCAAACATTGTATGGTAATTACAATGCAGAGACGCTTAATGCCACGTTCGATAATGTCACCAACGGCATATCGTCTGGTCAAGCTTCGTCTGGTTATCTCCTTGCGACGTTGACGGCTGCGAACGCGAGTGTGTCGGACGATAATGATAGTTCCGACTCAGGGTCGACGACTGCGAGTCCCGGTAATAGTGGTGGAACGGACCTTGCAATGTGAGTGTCGGATTATGAGACAAGGACAATCGATTGAGTTGGTGTTCGTTAGGATTGTCCTATATGTGATTACTGGCGCAGTCTCGCTGTTATTCTGTACTGTCATCTTATCAGGAGTGAGTCCTTTCTTCAGCTTTTATTCGCACTGAGTTTCAAATTCTGCGATCCAGGCCATACGCGCCATTCGGCACCCTGAACGGTATGGACCGAGACCAGCAGATCCGACTGTAGGCGGCGAATTTGGACAAGGCCAAAGCCGCGCTCGCGGTCTGACGCGTGCAATTCTCGATACTTTCCCTGTTATCAAGTTCAGTCGCTTGCCCGTCACACAAAGAAACTTTGGAGAGCCGAATATTGTTCCGAAGCCACCTGACTCGGAATCAGGCTCGGGGAGTATCCAGATGGCTGAGCTACCGGCATCGAGGGACGTGCCAGCAGCTGGAGACCGAAGCGAATCTGGGAATCACGAGGAGCAAAGAACTTGGACTTCCCCAGTATTGACGACAAATTCGTTGCGGAATAATGCCGAAGCAGATGGCACAAGTTCTCCTGGTGCCGGACCATCTACACCTCCAGATAGAGGGAATCGTGCAGCTACTCCTGACGCACAAGAAACGACCTCATCCATTTCACATGCGCCAGTGAATGCTGAAACGAGCGCGGATAGCAACCTTATGCCAGCAGCCATTGGACGCGAAACATGTCCGATTTGCATTATCGACTTTGAAGAGGGTGATGATATCCGAGTCCTGCCATGCGAGGGGCGACACGTCTTCCACCAAACTTGTGTTGATCAGTGGTTGCTTGAGCTTTCGAGCAGTTGTCCTATCTGCCGTCATGGTAAGCTCACAGTTCAACGCATGGATTGAATACAGACTGACGAGAGACTTTTCCTTCCGTAGACTTTCATGCTTTAGAAGAGATGATCGCTAGCGGAGACGCGATGCAGGAAGATCGCGAAGACACGCATGGGCGACACAGCTCCCACATGGGCTCTCGTTTCTCGCGATATCTGCGCTTTGCACGCGGCCGGCGAGTACATCATAACCACCGACTTTGGGGCAACCGCGATGATATAACAGAAGACCCTACGGATCCACCTATGCCAATGGCTCGTGATACAACCCTGTCCGCTTCTTCTAACGCGTAATCTTATCATGATCATTCATGAGGAACTTTGTATAGCTTGTGTACTGCTATTTGTATTTCACTCGTCAGTTCAACTTTACCCCCACCATGCGTTATGAACTTCCTGTGCTTTGTAATTGTTAATACTGTCGAGGAAAGGGTCAAACGCCGTAACCATTTGAACCTGATGAAATCACTGCGTGTTTCCTTGCAATCGTAAGATTTCAAAACACACATTCGCATCTTCAGAACGTTATATATGATTGCGATATCGGTTCATAGTACACCGAACATATTTATTAAAAAGATTTAATCTCTGTCCGTACGTCTTGGTCAATCACTTGCCCAAACCAAGAGCGTCCTTGGTCTTGTCAGTGTACGAGCGCTGGGAAACATATATCAGAATATCGTTTAATGCTGAGAATGCGTTACGGTGTTACTCACTTCGTCCGTTCCCGAGGAAGAAACCTTGTCGGTCGCCTGTTGAGTGTACGATTTCTCGCTCTGTCGGGTAGTTTGAAATCAGAAATGGACCAAAGGGAATACACGAGCCATCATGCCACTTACCTCGGGCTGGGCGGAGCCTGCAGCCGAGTCAGTCTTTCCCTTGACCTTGTCACCCAAGTGCTCGGTGGTAGACTTCTCAGAATCAGGCTAGCGAAATCAAGCGACGTCAGATTTGGAGACTGAGAATAGTTATGAAGAGGTGACAAATGTACCTTCAGCTTAGCCTCTGCGCGGTCGGTAACTCCCCAGCGTGCGTTGTCAGACATAATTATGATAAGATAATTAATGCGAGGTTAGATAGATTGAGTATGGGAGTTGTTGTACAGAAGGTAGATTTGTTGATTCTGTCGTGTCTCTTTTAATCATCCTTATATACTTGAAATCCGGAGTAAAAGGGGCCTGTAATGACGGTAGCGATGACGAGCGTATGCTGGAGCGCGCGCCATGAGCTACGATCCTCAGCTACGCAGCAATGATGCTCCGAGCGACGAGCACCACTTAGAGACAGGTGGGGCTGGACCACATGAGACTCTCGGAGGACTGGGATTGGAGGACTGGTAAAGACCTTGACGGAGTATAGCTAGGCCGGTGGGATGTCATCGACGACGGAATAGGGGATATTGATCATGTCGAAGAGTGAGTGACCTTGCCGGAGTACAGCTTATTAGCTAGACCAGATAGGACGTCATCTCACTACAGAACAACGATCAATATTTAGAATGCAAGTCGGCGAGTTCTAACTTTTTTGAATCGGAGTCTAAATTTGTCCACGTAGTCGATCTGCCAAGGCCGAAAGAGAACATGTACAGTATATAGGGTACATAGACGCGCAGCATGAAGAAACGGTCGGTCCGTCTGAACACTTATGCTCACGCATTCCATGAGATAGCGGGCATGTGTCTTAATATGACGTATATTACTTCATTATTAATGATAAAGATATGGTTGGTATTAGACGGAACTTGATTACGATGTAATTATTTTACTGTAGTAGGACGTCCTTGAGAAACATGGGGCAACAGAACTTCCGCATAGTAAACCGTCCTTCAGGTCCATACAGAAATAGCACCGGAAGCCCCTAAAAAGAAATGGGATTCTCATTTCCGCATCAATGTTTCTTTGAAGAATGATGGAAGACTGATGCTAGTGGAAGAAGTCTCCGACTGCGAAGCCGGATCTGTACCCTGCAGATTTAAGTACCGTTTAGAGATCAACTCTTTAGTAATATCGTAGCCATACGGGATGAACTTCGGGTAGAGTTGTGTTGTTCCCCTTCGGAACGGGCGCGGAATCAATATTCCTCGGACCAGAGGTCTGAAAAGCGTTGAATTAGATACTCTTTGTAGATTTCCAAGGAAAAGTTATGATACCTTGACAGGCATAGAGGCAGTATCAGGCATGAAGTACAATGGTTTCGAGGCGAGGTGTGTTGAGGTGTAGGCAAGGAACTTACAGTAAAGTTCTGAATTACTAAGAACTTACCATTTGTCTCGCTAAAGCACGTATCGTTTTTTACCGGCTTTTGTCATTAGCGTTTGTTATAATACCAATGATCTGCAGTTATCGATGGGTGTGACACACTCGGCATTTTTGGACTTGGAATGGGCCAATCCACTTTGTATAATAAGTGAAGTCGATCGAAATGAGTTTCCGCTAAGGTTGTTTGTCTCTGTGTACACCCATGCTAGGCACGCTTATGTAACGATGAACTTGCCCTGCATTTTATTTATTCGGTCGGACCTTTGTCGTTCCAGCACCATGTCGACATTCGTCAAATCCAAGCTGAAATCTGCGAGAGAGCTAATAGGAAAGAAAGATTTCGCGAAGGCGCGTGATGCAGCAGAAGAGGTCCTTTCATATGAGCCAGACAATTACAACGCGTAAGCATCTCTCATCCACCTATGGCACTCTCGCGAGCTTCATAGGACATCTTAGTGAGCTATGTTACTGATTGAGTTGCATGTTTCTTTAGAAATGTGTTCCTGGGTCTTGCCCTTCTTGAGCTGCAACAATTCGATCAGAGCGAGCAAGTAATTTTTGGCAGTACTTACATCGCGTATATGTGGGCGCTTACAATGCTTCAAGGCGTATTTGCGAGCGACAAAGGCGCAGCCTGATCAAGTCTTGGCTCGGCAGGTTCGTCCCATATCGACTTTACAACCATTATGTGATCCGAGCTGAGTTACTCCATAGGGTCTTGCCAAGTTCTACGAACAGACCGAACGCTGGGATAAATATGCAGAAACCCTAATGACTCTGATGGATATGTTCGCAAAAAGGTGTGTCCGATTAGCAATTCTTCGGTCAGAAATTCACTTGAAGTCAGCGGAGACGCAACGAAATGCGCGGAGCAATTGCAGAAATTCGTCGAGTTCCGGCGTACAAGAGGTTCTAGTAAAGAAGTAAGTCGTTCGATGACTATTCACCGGATCTCTATTAACGCATGCCTCGTACAGCTGGCAGATGTGCTGTGTCTCTTCTTACCGAATTCTCCCTACTATTCCATCCTATCTACACTTCCTCCTCCCGATCCTACCGCGCCCTCCGCAACAACGACGTTTGCTGCGCAAACAGCCATACACAATAGCCTTCCTATACTTCAAGAGATACTTTCATTGACGGAGACGGAGGAGGAGACCATGCTCGTGCGCGAAATGGAGAAGCGAAGAATGCGACTTGACTCAGCGCACGCAAGTCCAGAAGAACTGAGGAAGCAGATCGGCCTTGGAATATGGAGTATGTCAAAAGTATGCAGAATCTCCATCTACAAATCCTATTCTCTCTCACTGTATCTGATCGTTATATCAGCTTCCGGACCTCTACAGTGAGATTATCAACCATCCCAATACATCCGATGAACTGCGACGAGAGACCGAAGCAAAACTCTTGAGATACAAGCATAGACATCGCTGTGCTCTGCCATTGAGCGGAGTTGAAAGGAAGATCAAAACGAAGTTGGGCATTGAAGTTCAGGAAATGATAGATGGTGCGGTGCTCTTGAATATACCTGACGGGTTTGCATGGTCGCTGTATATCGAAGGAAAGGATGTTGATAGTATCAGTGCGTTCGCAGTTTTCGATTTTCATGTTTCGGCCACTTACATGACGGTGGAAATTCCAGAAAGCTACGGAATAGATCTCCTTCGTCGATACACAACCTGTTTCCGAACTCTCTTTTAGCCCAGTCGGTCCGTGGTTACTTCCTCTTTAAAAGCATACCTTTGCATGAAAAGACGGGCGAGGAGGATGAAGGAGATGCGGTTGAAGAAAGCGAGGGTCAAGTTGACGATCTCGACCCTTATGATCTCGTTCTAGTGGGTCTTCGATACATCACTTATTCGCGGTGTATACTAATAACTGGTCAGGAAGCGGCCACTGGCCTTCCTGATTCAGTCCTAGCTCATCGGGTACTCTGTGATATCTATATCGCCGAGGAAGATTACCAGAATTGCATAGCCGCATCGGAAAAGGGTCTTCAGCTTGTTCGAAGACACGAAATCGACACAGGAATCGGTCTCGTTCAGTAGGTTTATCTTGCTTATGGTGTTTCCTTGGGAAGCTGAGTCTACGCATTAGAGTGAGGAAGGCTTTTAACGTATCTCTTGCCACGGGTCTTGTACATCTCTTCCCTCCAAAGCATCATATTCGTGCTATACGTGTCTTAGATGAAGTGCTTTCACTGGATCCGAATAATGTGCCTTGTTTGATGGGACGCGGCTATGTCCTTGAGGCAGCTCGCAAATGGAACGAAGCCGCGGATCTGTTCCTGAAAGTTGCTAGCCAGTTGCGCGACGATGTCGATGTGGGACTTGTAGCAAGAGAACAGCATGCGTGGTGCCTGATCGAGAAGGAGCAACCTGAATTGGAAACTGCAATCGCAGAACTGCAATCTGTCCTTGATCAGATCGAGGCTCTAGACGGATATGAAGAACGGAAGGCACGTCTTTGGTGGCGCCTTGGTCAATGCCACTGGAGGCTTGAAGGTACGTGTTGCCCCCCTTCAGTCATCAATGCAATAGAATCACAACTTCACACAGCCGAGAAGAAAGAGACTGCGTACCGTCACTTTATCACCTCACTCAAACGATCTCCCTCCTTTGCACCCGCATTCACTTCTCTAGGGATATACTATCTAGAGAACGCATCGCCTTTAGATCCCGCTCGGGCCGCGAAATGTTTCCAGAAAGCTTTTGAACTAGACGCGCGTGAAGTAGAAGCTGCGCAGAGGCTTGCGCACAGCTTCGCAGAGGAACGTGAATGGGACCTTGTGGAAGTCGTGGCACGAAGGACTATTGAAGGCGAGGGTGGGCTTGGTGGTGGACTGGGCAGTGATGAAGCAACTATGATCACGAAGTATAAGCCTACCAATGCTTGGGCGTGGAAGGCACTTGGCGTTGTGGAATTGGTAAAGTGGCTCTATGGATTCACCGACTACCATCATTTCATGATTCTTTGCAGAATCGAAGAAACTATCCTTTAGCTATACGAGCATTCCAGATCGCGTTAAGGTCGCACGAAAATGACACAGTATCATGGCTACGATTAGGCGAAGCATACATGAAGGCAGGCAGGTATGCTGCAGCGCTCAAAGCTCTTCATAGGGTCCATGAACTTGAACCTGAAGAATGGCTATGTACTTACCTCCTGGGTGAAGTCCAAAGGCAAACAGGACAACTTCCAATTGCCATTGCAGCATTCACTGAAGTATTGGAGAAGGTACCACATGAGACGACCGTTCTACTCTCCCTGGCCGAGACACATCTTGCTCAGGGTCGCTTGGAACTATCGAGGGGATATCTAAGCCGATCATCTACCTCATTTCTGTCCGCAATCACAGTTTCCTTAGATCTGGCGGATTCGAGCCCTGGCTTCAGACGCCTAGCTCTCAAAACGATTGCCGACTCACTTATGACTCTGTCCGATTTCTCAGAGTTTTCGGATCCGGATATGGCTGCAAAGACACTGTCCAGAATGGCATCACTCTATGTGGAAAGGGACGATGAGAGGATCTCTGGAATCATTGAACATCCTCTTCTAGCTGACCCTTCTACGGCAAATGCATTTGCCGCTCTCCAATTCGCAGTTGTTACTTATAGCCTTCGCTTGTCGTTATTCGCAAGAGACGAAGAAGGTATCGGAAGTGCATGGTATGACCTAGGCATCAGCATCTCCCGACTGGCTTCTTTCACTCAGTCGCAGGCCATGAAAGAGAAGGCAGAAAAGGTGGCCATTGAGTTCGTTCGAACGGCTTTATCAGCAGATCCGGGAAATTTCCTATTCTGGAACGCTTTTGGGAATTTGAACTTCGTAGCAAGGCCTATGATCGCTCAGCACTCGTATATTCGGGCGTTAGAGTCCAATCCGAAAGTAAATGGATTTCCTTCTTTTCATTTTCTTGCTGATTTACCTTTGATCCAAGGATGCATCCGTATGGACAAACCTAGGATTACTTTACCTTCATAACGGAGACCTTGAACTCGCGAACGAGACATTCTCGAAAGCGCAGACATTGGATCCGGATTTTACTCTTGCGTGGGTTGGGCAGGGCCTTGTGGCTTCAGCTAATAATCGTGAAGAGGATGCCAATGCATTGTTTGAACACGCTGTCGGTCTTACGGCGGATTTGGTGAGCACGTCTTCGTCTGCCATCTTCTGCACAGAAGGCTTATCTATCAACTCTAGCCAGCTGCGGATTTAGAGTACGCTTATCGCACTTTCAGCAAGCTCCCCATGCTGGCGAATCGGTCGCATACCTCTTTCCAAGATGCCTTGTTTCCACCGTTCTTCTCACTTGATCGATATTGTAGACGCAAAACGGATGATCCATCAGCGCTTCACCTATTCGGTCTTGTATGTGAAAGGTTGCATTTGCATGATCTTGCCGTGGAAGTCACCTCGCGAGCTATCAGACAGCTCGAATCTGCCTATGAGGAGACTGAAGATCCTGCCATTGAGCGTCGCTATGCGATTGCCAATACCAATCTCGGCAGGATGCTTCTGGCAAAGGGCGATTTCGAAGCATCGATCGAGGCGTTCGAGACAGCATTCGGACTTCTTCCGGCAGAAGATCCCGATACGAGCATATCGTTACGATCCTTATGCCAATTCGGACACGGCATCGCATCCTTCCATTCCGGAAACCTCGAGAAAGCTCTAGCAATGTTCGAGTCAGCTCAGGAAATAGCTTCTGCGAATCAACTTGTACGTGGGCAGGTTACTGTTCTTCTTGCAAAAACGATGTGGAAAATCGGTACCGATGAGTTCAGAGAGGTGGCAAAGGAGCAGCTCCTCGATTGGTGTGTGTGCTGAAGTCGGACATTGTTAAATCCACTCACAATCTATGTAGTATTCAGAACGATCCTGAAAATCTGGCCGCAGTGGTTGCGCTTGCAGCTATGGGCTTACTCACGAGCGACGAAGCTCTGATAGATGCAGCACTGTCCGAGATCTTGGTATTACCTCTTGACGAGCGACATATGCGAGATCCTGAGAGGAACATCGAAGACCTTATTACAAATCATTATATAGCAGAAGTAAGTTGACGTTTACAATTTGGTTGTCAAGTAGCTTATATGGCGCCAGGGCAACATAACAAAAGCACTTTCCGTCGTCCAAGGGGCTGTGCATACTGAGCCCTCCTATATCGCCTCGAGGAAAGAGTTGGCATCGCTTTCTGTATGTCAAGGGCAGCCGGAAATCGCGCAGGCTTTGTTATCGAGGCTTCTGGATTCTCCGGATGTATATCGTATCGATGGCGCCCATGAGTCCCTACGACTGCTAGCAATTGCGAGTGTAACCTCGGTCAACAAGTACATGACAGCTTCAGATGCAAGGAGAGTTGCTCAGAAGGCAGTAATGCTCGCACCTTGGGACGAGAAGAATTGGTTGGCTTTTGCATACGTACGGAGTGCGTCAAACGGTCTATAAGTGACCAGTTGTTCTAGACATTTACGAGAGTAGTCGACTGAAGTTCATCGTATGATCACGAAAGCTCACATAAGTAATCGTTCGGTTCGCCTGATAGGACAGTTTATCCATGATCCGTATGATCCTGACCAGTCTTTGATGCTTTACCGCCGTCAGTGACGGACCGGATTATACGTTCTGCCTGTTTGATAATGCGAAACACTGCAAAGTACAAGACCCAGGGACATGTCTAATTTGATTTGTCCGAGACCCGATATCAGACACCTCTTCTATGTTCATCCCGCAAAAAGCAGAAAAGGTGGCTATGGACATGCTATAGTTTCAACAGCTACCCATCATGTTTTTTCCTTCTTGTGAAGTGCCTCATAAGATTGTTAGCTTTGTGTTTCATGGTCTCATCAAGCTTCGATCCGACTAGTTAGCCTTGTTTCTCGCTGACATCGTAGGTTTCGGTATCCCCAGTCATGGGATGAGCCTGCTCGGGACGAGAACGGGAAGCTCTCCCCTCATAAGATGATTTTCGATGTTGCTACCTACATTATTGAACGAATGGTTATCCCGAAATAGATGTATCATCTGTGGATAGAAAACTGAATCAGATGAACGAGGCGTATAAAAGATTCAAGGAATTCATGCACAACCGCATTACCGAAGGCGAGATTGAACTGCAAAAGATGCAGGCCACGAAGGCGGGGAGACCAGACTGATGGAGAGTTTGAATAAAATCTGCAAGAGGCTTGTGAATGCCCACTTGTTTGAAAGGAAGAATAGCCTTTCAGATAGAGAGATCATCGGAAATTGCTTCGCGTTTGTGAGCATTTCGCTTCTCTGGCATTCGAGAGACTATAGATTACTGATGCATTCATGGATTCTATACGTACAAGACTTTGCGGGCCATGGTAAGGCACTTGTACATTCATATGAGTTCACCAAGTCTCATTCTAAGAAGAAACATCGGCCAACACTCTCGCAGCCGCGCTCTCTATACCAGGAGGAACAAAAGTGGGCATACCAATCTATCCTTGATGTTATCGGGGATCGTAAGCCGGTACGTCTATCTCAATGTGATATGCAGTCGGTCGACTCCTGAATTTCTGACGACCTTTGATGACTTCGACAACCTGGAAGGAGTACTCGCGTGCTTCCTTGAGGGACTACGACTGTTCCGTAAATCTTCCACTCTAGAATCCTTCTCGCTTTGCCTGAATCATTCGTCAGCTACTGGGTTCCTGCTGGTCAAGGTCGCCCTCTAGGCATACCACATTGAATCTGTCACGAAGAAACCGTCCCGAAGTGAAGGAAGTCGTACCAGCCAAGGAAGGCACCAAGCTGGTGCTTGACATTGTTGGAATGTGTAAGTTCTTGCCTATGTCCAGTTTCTGATCACAGTGCTTCAGTCCTGTTGAAGGATTTATTGGTCTTGCTTATGATTCGAGGACGTGTATAAGCCATAAGTTCGCGAAAGTCGCATCAGTGGCGTTTTTTTACTCTGCTCCTCCATGATTGGTGCGTTCTACCTGTGATGAGGGAAGGCGAAAGTAAAGAGGCCTGCAGGGCGTGTCCCTAATTTGGTCAAGCTCTGCTGATTAGGGAGGTTCCTGCAAAACTGGTTAGACACAAATGAACGCTAATTCTTTGCATCTGAAGTTTCCTATCCTTTTCCTGATTGTATTGCTGTACATTTATATACATTTATAACAACAAAGCCCGGTTGCTGGTAATGAAGTATTGTCATCGCATGAACTAAGAAGATTATCAGTCGTTAAAAAGACAACGGACACCAAGAAGCAAGGGAGTTATTATTAGCTGCGTGACTTAATTTCTATAATTTTCTACCCGAATAATCAATAACTGAGGCCACATAGTAGAGCGAGCGTTAAGGGGAACAACATGTCTAAGGAGCTGCTCCTTGGAGCATTCGGATGAGCAGGCGAGCACGGACGTCCTCAGGTGTCTTTGGTAAGGCAGTGTCATTCTCCTTTACGTTCCCCAACCACCATCTCAAAAGATCGCGTTGCTGAGGAGATGTGTAAGCATCCAATAGGCTAATGCTGGAAAAGTCAGAAGATTCACTGAAAAGAAATGTAAAAAAGAGGTACTAACAAGCCTCGATCTGTAAGCGCAGCAGCGATCTCCGCTTTATTCAGCCTTGCACCCTTGCCTTCGGACAAGAGAAGCTTATCTTCCACAGCAATTTTACGGAGATAGGTCTTGAGGCGATATCGCTGCATGCCTAAAACACCCCAAGAAGATATGCCGAAGGTGCTGTACTCAGACAAATACTCGTTAATGACTGATTTAGAATAGTAATAGCTGATACTCACTTGCACAACAATTTAATATCGCCACCATCCAGACTCTGGAGCTGTACTTTCTCGACAGAAACGTTCTTAAACGCATCCATCGCTTTCGCTAAAGCAAAGGCTCCGCGCTGCTTCTCATGCCGTCTTGCTTCAATCCTCTCACGCTGCGACGGAAGTACGCAAGTCGAAGGAAGCATCCCCGGAACGTATAAAACGATCAATGGGATAAGTTCCTCAATGAGAAGGACAATCACCAAGAAGGGTACTAATCTTTGAAAGTTAAAGAAGGACGCGATGAGGATTCACCAGAAGTTTTCTTGAAATTTGAAACTTACTTGATCCTATCCGACCTGTTGGTCAAGATGAACCTGTGCTCCCGCCACGTCAGTGGGGGTCCTCCACTCTTGACCCTCTGCTGGATCGATTGGACCTCTTTCCAATGCACACCAACGTACTTTAACCCGGCCACGTAGAATTTCTACGAGACAATGCAGATTAAAATCAGCTGTTAAACGAGTTCCCAAAAAAAAAAAAACGTACAAATAGCTCCTTTGCCTGATGAAACAACCTTCCAACCGTACCCACATCTTCAGGAGGAGGCTTCAAAATCCCATGCCGAGCCGCTTCGTCCATATCCTTCTTTGCGATATCAACGACGCCCTTGCCTTCCAACTCTTTCAGCATCTCCTGTTCCGGCGCAGAAGTGGTCACTGGCGGAGGCTTCGTCGGATGAGGCTTGATATTAGAAGCTGCCGTTTTTGAACGGACAGCTTGCGGTTGCGTTACCACTGCATTATCGGGCTTCGCATTTCCAGCACTGGAAGAAGTCTTCGCAGGACCCGGTCGAAGTTCTATCTTTGCTTTCTTACCTGAGACGGCAGGAGGAGGCGGAGTGTTCGAACCCTCCTTAGGTGATGTGGAAGGCTGAGGTGAGTTCGTAGATAACGGCCGTACAAATTTGAACGAGTCAAGGGCGGTAGCATTGGCTACACCATAGCCTGTGTCGCTGGTACGACTGTAACACCGTAGACTTCTTGAAGGACCAGCTCTGTCTATCCGGAGTGTCCCAATCTCGATATAGCGTCGTTGGCTACAAGTCAACTGACAAGCAGCTGCCGGCCTGAAGCATACCCTCACTTAACAAAATTCCTTTTCACAACAACATTAAATTCATTGCAACATACCTTTCTAGAACTCGACAGCTAGCAGTCACTAGAAAGCGCGCTTGGCTCATAAAATCGAGTCTCGCAGCAGCTTTTCGTGCCAGAGGCAGACAACGTCCACAGGAAATAATACTATGGTAAGGAAGGGCCATCATGCCACCGAGACGCGTCACATCTGTTACCGAAGCTTACGTAACGGTATGGCCGATCAAAATGTCTGAACAAAATAAACTATGAAAATTACAGATACCCAAAGGATTTACAACAAGCGGGTCCAGATAGCAGATGAAGAAAATACAAGTTAAATATTGGAGAAAACCGAGCCTTTCCGCGCTTTCACGAATCGTCGAACTTCATCAATATTGACCCTTCAGCTCCATCCGTTTCTTTGATAGCGTGTTCCCAGAACGCCAAGTTAAGGTCGGGGGATGGAGTTATTAAGATCGCTCGAACGACAAGTGTAGGGTTGACTATCGGAGCATCCACGAAGGCCGGGATTGTTGGGATAGGCAGACCGTCCTACAAAACACAATGCCGCTCTAGTAGAAACCATGAAAGATTAATGAGCCGGCTCACCCTGACGCGTTCTAGATATCCAATGATAGAGACGACGGATTTAGACTCCCATAGGCCCGGAGAAGCGATTAATGTCTCCAGCACTAGCGATGTATCGACGAGACACGCGTACATCTTGCTATCGTGAACCAAAAGGACTTGTTCCTCGAAATTATAAGACAGTGACCTGAACACAAAAATCAATAAGCAAACAAAATGATACAGATCAGAGGCGAGCGTACATCCCGGCAATGCGGATTTTTTCGTTCAGGAGAGTTTCATTGAGAGCCGAAATCGCGATAGGCTTCGCTGAGGCGGGATTGTTCGGATTTGTCATGCCTGCGGTTCATCAACCACATGATGAAAGAGAGGACGTTAAACTTCCGGAGCTTTATTACCAAGCATTCCGATCATGGAGTGGACCACATAAGATGGTTGAGGTCTGAAGCAAAGCGATGGCAGTAAACAACCGTCAACAAGCAAATTCGGAAAAGGCCGAGCTGCCTCGAGACTTCCCAAAATGGACAGGCTCAGACGGTTCCCTTCAAACCCTTCGATTGACTCTCGTTCGCCTGCAAACGGGGGACGTCGTATCCCTCATACGACTTGCAGCCCCAGACAGAAACACGAATATTATCTCAGGTGGCTGTTTGCAAACAAAAGCCTAATTAGCGATCATACGAGACCCTATCTTGACATCAGATGATAACAGGACCCCTGATAATCCCTACAAATGTATGGTGCCGATCCGGACATGAAGACCCCCGATTTGGGCCTATAGGTCTGAGGCGATCCGGACAAAACGGACCCAAAAACGGCGCATGTTCGAGGTAATTGTCCGGATAAGACGAACGTCCGGGACGGGATGTGTGAGGCCGTCCGGATAGAGACAGCGTGGTCATGTGGAATGGACATCATGGGACTCTGAGAACATTTTCCTTAGAACGGCTCTCTTTGTCAACCATCTCAACTCAGATCTTGTTGGTGAAATCAGAATAGGAAACACGAGTTTATTCGATATTGTATTGCTTATCATAGAAACTCCTGTATAACCTGGAACAAAGGCCTAGGGGCTTCATTTTATCCAGGCGACGAGATATGGGCAGAGCATGGATGCATCCGAACGTCGCTTGTGCCTCGTCAGTATCAAGAATCAGAAAACGACAGTGGTGAATCGGTCTGCGCTCGTCTTCATGTCCTTTCATTATAATCCCGTCGGATTTCCGCAAATAAATAACGCTGTCTTTCAGAATAAACATATGTTTCTATACACCACCTGACTCTACATGCGCTTTGTCTTGGGTTTGGCCACCATGTTTGACAGTGCAAAGCCAAGCCCATGGAAGCTTTGCGTCACCTATCACGATGGTGGTGGGGTATCTTCTCAAAATATGTGTTTGGTCTCAGCCCTGAATGTAGGAGATGGTAATAGCAACACGGTACCACTGTTTGAATGCTTCTTCGCAAAACATGAGTTCCATTTCGTGTACTCCTATCGTTCCTCTTGGATAGGAACAATAATCAAATAGATGAGTATCGAAGCGCTGTTTTATCAACTGAAATGTGGGTAGGCCTTTATGGATCGTGAAAAATGAAAATTTCCACAGACTGAAGTCCATCTTCGGCAGTGAGGGCAGTGAGGGCAGTGAGGGAATCCGACCCAGGCATGCCTTACCTGATTGCCTCTTTTGCCGAATTTTGGTGTCTTATGGAAAATTGAAATCGTATGGCACTGAAGAGTTGTATCGCCCTTGCCTTACCATTATCCATAATGAGCGACTATAGCAACATTGCATACCGAGATGATGGAATCATACCATTGCTGGATGATGGATGTGGTTTCGAAATTCGCGTCGTTTTTCCTGCGTTCCTCTCGAACAAAAGTGATAATCAATTTGATGGGTACCTGTGAGGCTCTTACTGAAAGTTGTCGTAGACTTTTTACGGTGGGTCGTGAAGTATTAAATATATGGCAATAAAGAACAGCACTCTTGGCTACTGGTATTTATTAAGCTGGTGACACAGAACTATACTCTCGTGCAGTATCACTTTAGCGACATTTACATGTAAACCTGGCACACCATGTTAGTGAATCTACTGAGGCACATGAAAAAAAATCTATACATGCAAACACTGAGAAATGAAATGTCAGATGCGCGTCTCTTCTATGTGAACAGAAACACTTACTGAGCAAATAGGCACTCCCAACCCAACTATATCCGGATTCACCTCCGATATCCCATAATATTTTTGGTAATGCAACTGCCGCGATCGTTTGATCCAAGGCGGCAAGAAAGGCTGAAGAACATGAAATGAAAGCGCTTCTGAAGTACATGAAAACAACAAACCTGTCAACATAAGGCTGTAATGAGATTGAGCGCTTGGCAGCTTGCTGAACGTCGCTCGGATTAGTAGACATACCCATGAATAACCAGTTTCATATTGCTATTGGTAAAATCTTTAGTAACGAGCAAATAGTATGGACAGCGCTCAAGGCTTACTTGTGCGGTATCTCATACACCTCAGCCATTTGCCAACGCGCGCCAGGTTCGTTCTTTCTCCTCTGCTCGATAACCACAGGTTCAGCGTTCTCAGGTCTCGGCTCTTCAGCGAGCGTAGTCCGCCCCGGGTCGTGTACTGAGGGAGCATCAAGGCTTGAACCATTCCGGTTTCCGTTGTTTGGATTGTCTGTAACCATAGTGGGCGAAATCCAAACTGAGCTCCATTAGTCTGTGGCACGAGGCCTCTATAAAAGGTTATGAACGCACGTCTGAGCTGAGAATCCTCTAAGCATGCCGACATCTCGCAAGCCGTACGTGAGCCCTGGAGGTATATACCGAAGTTATTTTTCGGTTCAAAATTTTCGATATGCCGAGGGTCTACATAAGTGATCCCGAACGAACCCACTCGATTGCGTCGGATTTCCGCGAAAGACCAGGCTTTGCGGTACAGCTCTCGGAATATCTCTGCTTGCTTCTCCCATTCCTCCTTGTATTCCTCAACCACTGCCTGATCGATCGTTCCACGGTTTACACCCTTCAGACCATGTTGCTGGTATAACAGTTCCTTTTGATAATTCCGATTCTTCTGGTGTATTGAGACCCTCGCTGGTCTTTGCTCCAGAATTCTTTGCGAAAGCCTCGTGCCCATTTACAAGATCGTAGTCCTAGCTGAGCGGTAGAGGATCATCATCATAGTCGAACATAGGCTGATCACCGTCGTCCACAAGTCTCCTGGCATCCGACTCATCCAGTAGGTGCTGCTCTCGGGACATATCCCGTGGTGGTGTGGTCTCTCCGAGAGGAAGACTTTGTTCCCTTCTAAGGCCGGAGCTCGCAAGCCCGTCTCAATTGCATCGAACTCTTGACAAAAGTCGCTGGCACGAATACCTGGAAAACCACGACGCTTCTTCCGATTCGTCAGTCCGTTCATCATCAGCCCCGTTTGAACGGTCCGGGTTGCGTTTAGAGAGTGTACGCCTAGTGGGTCGCCTATCTATGAGTTCACTGTGCGCCGGATTACGGTTTCTAGAAGGTAATTGACCACTCTGTGCCTTTGCTGACTTCCATTTTGTCTTCAACTTCGAAGGTTCCTCAATGACCACCTCAACGAATTTCAGCGGGACATTCTGCAATTTTATTTCTCTCCGGTCTCTTCTTCTCCTTCTTCCCCTTCCTCGTGCTCGTGCACAGTAACTCTCGTTGACCGTGGCTTTGATTTCTCGGTAGTTCGTAATCGTTGATCTGTGTTCGTGACCATCACAGTCAAAGAACGATCGTTCTCAAATTCCTCTTCCTCCTCTGATTCAACATGAATTCTCGATTTGCCGCGTCCCATAGCTAATCTGCTCGCCCTCGGATGCCAATTCAACTCCCTAACAGAATTCGGACGTCTAACCTTAATGATTTCCGTAGAGACCTTCGTCGAGAGCAGTGCTCAATTCCTAGTTTTCACTTCTTATTCGGAGTACTATCTTCAGCAGATGAACCACCCTCGTCATCGGATATGAAGCGTTGCTTGCGTTTCTTCTTTGTAGTCGACGAGCCGACGGTTAAAATGGACGCAGAATCGTCACGTCCCACCGTACTGACGGAAGCTGCCCGCCTGGTTCTCTTCGGCGTTATCGTGGAAGTTGTTGTCGTAGATATTTTGGATTCGGTCCTGCTTTTTGACACAGTTGTTGTTGAAACTGATCGTAGTTTGGATATTGATTTAAGGACAAAAAAAAAACAGCCAAATATGGCGTAAAAGCTACATTTCGGCGCTCTCCGCTAATTCACGCCCTCTTCGTTTCCCTCTCCGCCTTTTCCTTCTTCCAGGCCGCAAACAAATCGTCTGTAACGCCCTCGCGCGGTACCCAGCTATCAGGCCATGGATTCCTATTCTCGTCGGCTCCGGCCTAAGTACTTCCCGTTGCGCCCTGCACGGATGGCAATTACATCCCACAGTTGCTCTGCATCGTTCTCTCTCGGCTCGAAACCTTGTGTTTCGAATTCGGAGTCATTAGAATTATACCCAAAATTCGCACTTTGCTTTCCCTTCTTTACCATAGAGTACAATCAAGCTTGTATGGATAGATGCAGCATGAGAAAGATGGAGGATAGGCAGTCGCGGTTTGTCCACGTGCTCACGACACTAACATAGTTTAAGCTCCGATCAAAATTGAAAACCGAAAAGGCCCACCACCAACTTGAAATTGTCCCCTGTTCTCGTTCTCATTACTCATGTTCCTCCGTTCAGAACGGGCACATATTCAGAGAGCAACATTCAATGCATCTGCTACCTTGAACGCACCATTTCCTACCATTTCGTTGATCAAAGAGAGATTATCTCCTGGGCAATGGGTGATCCTCATAGTCAAAGGTTAAACGTACTGAGCCTCTATCGTCAAAGAATGGATCATAAACTTCGGCCTCTGTTTGGTCCCTTGGAACACCTCATGGCGAGTCTGTAATCAGGGAAGTTCATTCCAAGCAACAATTAACCACTGGGCCACATCGTGTGGCCAAAGCACCGGTGGTTTAGACGTGCTTACGAAGCTGTGGCCGGAAGCATATATAGAAGGTTACGGTGCAACGAACACAGGCCGTATCAGAGCTATATCCATACTTACCTGTCCGTACAAACGATTGGTGCTCTTCGCCAACGATTACTGTTGATAACTATCTTTGCTCTCGTGAGTGTGTAACATGCTTTGTGATAAAAGTGGACGTTGCTTCGTTTATTTGTTTCAAAAAAGTACACGATCTTGGGCAACAGCATGCCAGCTCTTGTCGATAGCATGCGTGTATGCCCAAGCTGCGAAAGGGAGAGAGTATTCGCCATCTACAGAAGGGTACTTCGTCTCCCAGACCTATACCGCGACTCGAGGAAGTCGTTGCAAAGCTCAGCTCCGATCCAAGAATCTTTCAGGAACTCGTTCTGATCTCTAATCAGCCTCTGCTGTTCTTCGCAGAGCTTTGCTGTGGGATGCCGAGATAACCGACGTCTCCGATGAAATCGAAATCAGCAACTCTCGCTGAGAAGGAGTGAACGAGTTGTCGTAGCTTCCAGAAAGCGCGTTGCGTCTCAAGCGATCCCTGAAAAATCTCCCGAGAGAGGATTTCGAGTCGGTGTTGGGCAGTATGGCTCGACCCACAAGAGAAAGAGGTCCGAACCAGACGGCGACGTCGGACAAAATGGTGGATACGAGGAAGCATTACAGACGGAGGATAGTAACGCATGTCCCCCATCGAAAAAGCTCGGAGGTCATCTTCAACGCGAATCACTAAGAACCGACCTCGGAAGCGCAAAAATTTATTTATTTGGGAGAGGAGATGAAAATCTTGTATATACATTACACAGGCAGAATTTTACGTTTCTGAGCCGCTTATACAGTACAGTATAAGAAACAGAATTGGAAAGCTCGCCTCTGATTGGCTGGATTTCAGTTCCGATCAAATTTCAGGTTCGGAAATAGGGTTTTGCCCCCTGTGTACATACCCCTTATACACAGCCAGCAAAAGTAAATAATTCCAAAGCGATTCATAATATCCAACCAGTAAACTAAATTTGCAATGCTACAAATGCATCATCATGAAAGTGCAGATCGTGGAGATGAGCGCAGTATGTTTGATAGAGGTCAAACAATATCGTATTCTAAGGTGTGTAAGATGATTAATACTCATCCATGAATTCCATCGTTGGTTTGGATGATGTATAGATTCGTCAGAAATACCATTAAGCTGTAAGTTTGGGAGTTTCTTGGTTTTCTTTGTTTATGCTCGGACGTGCTGGGGTAGCAGCAGCGTCCGGCTCCTTTCCTTGCTTCGCTTCACGTTCGACGGTCCGTTTGAGCGAATATTCGCGCAGTAGAAGCACTAGAGAGAACAAAAGCATTAGGAAACAGACGACCAGGAATAAAATGGGAGGAAACGTACCGAAAAGGAGGCCGACGAACGATATAGGTGTCATGACGATATAGATAGTGGCAAGACTTCGAGTGAACGCGTGGGTGACTTGCTGTCGCAACGAATCGGGTTGTATCCGTTGAATACTAGTGTAATCGGTGATCCCCGAGCTCATGGAAGAGTTGAATCCAGAGACAGTCGCAAGGCGATCGGTTAGCTCGGACTGGAATATCGTATCGCCCACCGAGATGCCTACAGTACCACCAAGTGTTCTGAGAAGCTATGAGTAAAGTGGGCACATTTAATAATAATCTAGACATACCGAATGAGGACAAACGCTGCGGTACTCGTCGCCATGTCTTTCAGTGGCATTGCGGCCTGTATTGCAATTAAAGGCGGTTGGAATAGACAGCCAATCCCGAGGCCAGCAACAAGCAGCCAAATCTCCTGTTTTGCAATACTGGTGTCTTCTTCGAGCATGATCAGAAGACCCAGTCCAAGGGTCATGACGAACCATCCAACCCATATAACAGGCCGGTATCGACCCGTTTTCGCAACTATCAAGCCGCTCACTATTGCCATGGACGACGATCCCAGAGAGAGTGGCAGTTGACGAACACCAGCCATTGTAGCACCTGAGCCGAGCACTTGGAAGTAGAGCGGAATATAGTAACTCGCAGCGAAGAAAGCCATGGCGTGAAGGAAGACGGAGATGAGGACTGCCGATGTGGTACGTGTCTGGAACATACGAGGCGGAAGGATTGGCTCTTTCGAAGTGTAGACTTCATTTACACTACCTGCGATGAGAAGCACACCGCCAACCACAAGCGTTGATATCGTTTCAGGAGCCTGCCATCGTTTTGCAGCAGTCTGAGCACTTTGGAATCCGATCAGTACCAGTACAACCCCACCGACCAGTAAGAAAAGGCCCAGGAAATCGAATGTCGAGGCAACTTCTCGCACGGTCCGCTTCTTGTGCGGTTTGAGGTGAAGGAACATGAATAGAATGATCGCTGCAGCGCCCGCTGTTGGCAGATTAATCCAGAAGCACCAACGCCAACTGACGTGATCCGCGAACACGCCTCCGACGAGCGGGCCGACAACGCTCGCAATTCCCCAGGTCGCGCCAATCAAACCGCCATACTTCCCGCGCTCCTCGAGCGTGGCTGTACGGGAAATTTGACATAAGTAATGTGTGACGAAACGAGAAGTGAATGACTTACTGATATCAGAAATTATGATCATGACCATTTGCATAATCCCTCCGCCTCCAATACCTTGCACCCCACGGCCTAAGAATTAAAAAGAAAGTCGTCAAGCTCGTGCAATTTTCAAGTATTCAAATAGTTCCATTTACAGAGGGCAAGCCAGATGAAGTTCTGCGCGGCACCGCACATCGCAGATCCAAACAGGAACATGCCAATAGAGAAGAACAAGACCGGTTTTCGACCGATGATATCAGAGAGCTTCCCGTACAACGGACTTAGACCTAGCACACCACGTTAGTGAATCTACTGAGGTACATGAAAAAAAACTTTACATGCAGACACTGTGAGAAATGAAATGTCAGATGCGCGTCTCTTCTATGTGAACAGAAGCACTTACTGAGCAAGTAAGCACTCCCAACCCAACTATATCCGGATTCACCTCCGATATCCCTAACTATTGTTGGTAATGCGACTGCGGCAATTGTTTGATCCAGTGCAGCGAGGAAAACTGAAGACAGATAATGAGATGAAACACTCTTCTGAAGAACATGAAGGGAACAAACCTGTTAACATGAGGCTTCAATGAGTTTGAGCAGTTGTCAGCTTGCGAATGGTGCTCAAGTTAGTCGACATACCCAGGAAAAACCAGTTTCATATTGCTGTGGGGAAAAACTTTAGTGATGAGCAAGCACTATGGACAATAACGGTCAAAACTTACTTGTGAGGTATCTCATGCACCTCAGCTGTTTTCCAACCCGCACCAGGTTCGTGCTTTCTCCTCTGCTCAAGGTCGACAGGTTCAGCCTTTTCAGGCCTCGGCTCTTCAGCGAGCGTCGCCTGCTCCGGGTCCTGCGCAGCCGGAACATTATGACCGAAGCTTGAACCGCTCTGCTCCTTTTCGCTATTCGGATTGTCTCCAGTCATGGTGGACGAAATATAACGGGGGTGAAGTTCGACGGAGTTCCATTGGCGTGAGGGTCCTGTATATATGTGAATGTAAATGGTATAAACGACGGCGCGGGCATATCGCAAGATGCACGTGATCCCGGAGCGACCGAATTTAAATTTGGGATCAATATGACGAGTTGCTTACGAACGAACCCACGATTGCGTCGGATTCGTCAGTGGCGATCTGGAGGTCACCAAATCAACGATCTGTAAAAGTACTTTGTATCCTCCTGCTATCACAGGGGGCAGAATTACGATTGTAGTACATACGATCTAAACGGAACTTGACACTAGACCCTCGTGACTATGACTTGCTCTAGGCGCCCAGGTGACTCATCCATAGTTTCCTGCCGTCGCTTCGGCTCGCGCTCAATGATGCGCTTTAAAGTATATTCGCGCGTTAGTAATGCTGCAAAGAGGATTAGAAAGCGTCTAGATAACCTATGATAACGCACTAAATAATAATCCAACGAAAGAAATCGGTGTGAAAACAATATATATCATCGCCAAACTGCGTGTAAACGCATGACTGATTTGCTGTCGCAGTGCATCTGGTTCTATTCGGTGGATGCTGGTATAGTCCAACGAATCCGAATTGAGCAGAGAGGAGTACTCGGGTATCTTGTCCAACCGATTGGAGAGCTCTGATTGAAATATTGTACTGCCTACTGCAAGCCCCATTGCACCACCCAGATTACTGCAGGACACGACATAAGTCATGCATAGAAGAAAGCCATAGCAGCAGGAAGCTAACCGGATTAAGCTGAACGCTGATGTGCTTGTAGCCATGTCCTTGACAGGCATAGCAGACTGCAGTCCAATAAGCGGTGGCTGGAAGAAGCATCCGATTCCCAGCCCAGCGACAAGGAGCCAAATTTCCTGCCTTGCAATGCTTATATCCTCATCCAGCATGATTAATAGACCATATCCCAGTGTCATAACCAAAAATCCAAACACCATTATAGGACGATAGCGCCCCATTGCTGAGACAATGAAGCCGCTGAGGATTGACATCAAAGAGGATCCTACTAAAATAGGTAAAGTTTGTACACCGGCCATGGTTGCGTTCGACCCGAGTATTTGGAAGTAAAGTGGCACGTAGTAAGTTACCGCAATGAATGTAAATGAGTGGATGAATGACGAAATGAGGATAGCGGTAGTCGCGCGCGTGTGGAACAGACGCGGAGGAATGACCGGTTCCTTGGACGTATAAACTTCGAAAACACCACCAGCGATGAAAAGAATGCCACCAAGGACTAGCGTAGAAATTGTCTGAGGAGCGCGCCATCGCTTTTCGGCCGTATCAGCAAATTGAAAACCGATAAGTATAAGGATCGTGGACGCTGTGATGAAGAAAAGACCAAAGAAATCAAATGAAGCGATGGCTTCTCGCAAAGTAACCTGCCTGACTGGATTGAGGTGAAGAAAGAAGAATAAGACGATCGCAGCGGCACCGCCAGTCGGCAGGTTAATCCAAAAGCACCAACGCCAGCTGACGTGATCTGCAAAAACACCGCCAATTAAAGGTCCGACTACACTTGCAAGACCCCATGTCCCTTGGATGAGACCACCGTATGTGCCCCTTTCTTCGAGAGTAGCTACAAAATATTACATTATTTAATAACAACAACAGAACTAAGAAACGCACTGATATCAGATGATACAATCATAGACATTTGTACAATGCCCCCTCCTCCGATACCTTGAACAGCTCGGCCTGGATAATAATAAAAAGCATTAGAAACGAATCGAAAACCGAAGCTCAGTATCCTCACAGACCACTAGCCAGACAACGTTCTGCGCAGCCCCGCACAAGGCGGAGCCTAGTAGAAAGATGGTGATGGAGAAAAACAAAATCGGTTTCCGACCAATGATATCGGAAAGTGTGCCAAACAGCGGGCATATACCTAGCAGTGGTGAGTTGATTGACCACGGATACATGGATAAAGATCATTTCTTACATGCAGACGCTACGAATGCACAGACATCAGCAAACTATCCGCTTTATCCTTTATCGGGACATACTGAGTAGATACGCAGAACCGACCCAGCTATAGGCAGATTCACCTCCAATGTCACGGACAATGGCGGGCAATGCGACAGACGCAATAGTTTGGTCTAATGCGGCCAAGAAAACTACGAATAATTTAGTCGCGCAAGAAACCAAGCGAAACAGATACAAACCTGTCAACATGAGGCTGAACAACAATAAATGTTAATGTACCATGACGAAAAAGACTTGTATGCATACCCAGAGAAAACGAGGAGCATGTTACTAAAAATTAAATGGTATCAGCAAAAAGCATTGACCCTGACGGAAGATCTGCCTACTTGTGGCGAATCTCATACACCTCGGTCTGACTCCAGTGCATGCCAGGCTCACTTCTTGGACTTCGTTCGACATCCGGAGACTCTATTTTCTCAGTCCGAGGCGAGTCCGTTAGAGTTTGTTGCTCAGTCTCAGAAAGAGCCCGTATCCGGGTCATCAGCGCCGGAACACTTTGCCGATGCACATCCCGTTCCACTGTACTGTGCACATCACCAGCGGGCATAACGATGGCAGTAGCGTTGGCGCTGTACGAAGACAAGCATTAACATAACCGACGATGTTAGACCCGGCGTGACTGTATTCGGCACATGATCAGAGAGAGAGAGGACGGTTTCGGTTCGGAAGGCGGATCCACCAACCGACCACCTTCTCTCACGCTTACACGTGCTTCGAACTTCGATATCATTACACAAATACACAAATATACAATCTTTGTTCTCGTTTTCATTATTCTTGCTTACATCTAAGATGGGTCTTCTACGGACACACGAGTTGCGAGCTGCGGACTTCTTTGTCAAAGTCATGATGTGAATAGTCGTATTGAACCACACTACAATAATACTGTTACTAGTATTGGCGTGTCGAGAAATGATTTCACTTTGACCCTTTGGAGCATAACGGCTGCGGCGGATACTAGGAAAGCTGAGCTCTCATAAAACTGGACTCTGAGAGAGGAATGAACTATTGTAGGTACTCGTACTCAATTTCATTTTAAAAAGCTATTCTTTCTTGGTGTTATAGGTGCAAAATACAGGCAAATGTGGCTCCAATGCATTCAAAATTGAATGGAAGGTATGATGGCCGCGGATGAGATCTTATCTGTAACTTGAGTGCCTACGAGATAACTTGATTAGTATGAAGAGTGCTTCTCTTTCATAGAGTAGATGACGCATAAACATAGACGAGAAGCATATAAACATCGCTCTCACCACCAACTTGACCTCTTTCTCTTGCCCTTTCTCTGCCTTCATGTCCGCTTCACAACCAGAAATAGCTCTCCCTACACTTACCAGGCTCAGTGCTTGGCTTCCTAAAGAGATCAATACCTCTTCAGTCGCCTCTGAATGGTTTGATCAGTTCGCACAACATCTGGAGAAGGGTAATGTAGCTGGAGTTGCGGCCCTCCTTACTAGCTCTGGCTTGAGACTTCCGCACGTTCTACTGATCGGAGAGGATCGCTCGCTTCCTTACCGATATCTTGAGCGCGCCTTCATCATCTCCAAATTCTCAGTGTCTGTATCAGGTCTAACCCGGCAAAAGACAAGGTATCTCTGCAGACGCCATATCCGGGTCTCGCCTGGATCCATGCAACATTCTAAACTTACGTAGGCATCGGTTCTAGCGCTTAGTTCCGACCTCTTCCGGGTCATGGAAAGCGCATGTAGTCTATACAAACCTCGAAGAACCGAAGGGCTTCCCGGAGCTTCGCGTTCGACTTCACCTAATCACGGGGATGACTGGCTAGCAGAGCGCCAGCGTGAAGTTTCATTTGAAGGTTCCGAATCAATCGTCGTCATCCACCTGGTGGCCACTGTGGGTTGGAAGTTACAGCTAGACTAAAGTATCTGGGAGTACCCACTTTGGTTGTCGAGCGGCACCCACGGGTAGGAGATTCCTGGCGTATTCGTTGTGAGGCTCTGTCACTTCACGACTGTTAGCGGTAGTTTTATGGTGAAGCTCGGCTGTATTATCGACTTCTGCAACCGCTAGACAATATACAAATCCCATATCTTCCGTATGACGCCTCATTTCCTTTCAGGTAACTTGCTTATCATTCTTCATGTAGTTTTCCGTTCACTTGGCCTCTTTGGACACCACCACCGAAGGCTCATATAAGCATAGCATATTTTTAATCTCAATTCTCAACTCATTTATACTAGATTGCCGACTGGCTCGAGTTCTATGCTCAAGCGTTGGACTTTAACGTCCGGATGGGCGCGAATGTCGAAAAGATTGAAGAAGGGGCAGTCCCAGGACAAGATCCATGGAATGTCCATGTCTTCCGCGCCAACGGAGAAAGAAGAATACTAAAGCCAAGACATGTCGTTTTAGCCACTAGCTTATACGGAAGCCCACCTAGAAAACCGAATTTTCCCGGGGTGGTACGTGCATCGACAAACTATTACCTTTGACGACTTGTTGAGTGAGCATCTTTCGTACTCATAGGAGAGATTTAAAGGAAGACTTATCCATACAACGGAATACAAGACTGCAAGAGAGCACGAAGGCAAGAAGATAGTCGTTATCGGAGCATGCACGTCAGGTCTGTTGCCATAGTCGTCTCTGAGACCAATTCTCACATGCTAGCAGGACATGATGTTTGTCAAGAGCATGTCAAGCGAGGGATTAGTATGCCTACTACCTGCTGAACGGGAACAAGAGCCTGCCAAGATATCACAGATGTCACGATGGCCCAAAGAGAGTCTACTTATATTATGAATACGAAAAACGGCGCTGGCACTCTCCATAAAGGTACGTGTAATGAAGAACACCTCTACATATCAGTCAAAGAAAGACCATAGGTCTCTACGATGCGAACTGGCCTCCTCCAGACGTCTCCGATAGAATAGGCGTATCGTTCCCGAGCTTCCTAATAAAGTTCCTTCATCAGCGCCAGGCTCCTTTAATTGCCGAACTTGATAAATATGTGCAAATGACTCCGCGATTCCTACAACGGGAACAATTTTATTGATTGGGCCCTAGGGAATTGCTCGATGGGCTCAGGAAGCGTGAATTGAAGCTTAACATGGGAGGAGACAACTCTGGTGTCATGATGCATTATCTTAAACGTGGAGGAGGGTACCATTTAGGTCAGTCAACTCTACTCCCATGTAATGTCCAACCTCTCTCAATGTGTTGCAGATACTGGAGCAAGCCAACTTATTGTTGACGATAAAATCAGACCAAAAAACCAGCAGATGTTGTGATTCTCACTACAAAGTATGTATTTGCTCTTCTTCATTTTATCGCCGACTGTCTCAGTCCGGTATGGGGTCTCAACGACGAAGGCGAGATTAATTCCGTGATTCGTCATTCTGGCGTCCCACGGCTCTACTTCGTTATGGGTAAATATGGCTTTTCGCGAGTCTTACATGTAAATCGGACACTTGATAGTGACTGTTTCTTATTACAGGAAACCGCGCAATGCCGATTTTATTCAAAGCTCCTTGCGCTTCGTGAGTTCCCCTTCACAGCTTCCTCTCCAGAAACTACTGATATGTAAGCTCTAAGAGATCAAAACCCACGAGGAGGGCGTATTCGGGCAACGCCATTCAGAATGATAGAATGCATCACCTGAAACTGCGCATGACTATTAATAACTTGTTTCTATATTTGCCACATTCGCTGCTGTCGTAATTGCTAAAGCCAAATGTGGACAAATAAATGAACGTGGAGACGTGTTCTATACACGTGAAGCACCTCGGATTTCTTAAATCATGAGGAAGGACTGACACTATCATATTGTTCAATGTCAGCAACGTAACTACATAAGAACTCGACTTCAGTTTCCATTTCACATCCAAGTTTCTATTCGTAATACAATGCATCAGACAGAACTAATCAACAAAACGAAATCTGCACAGCAATCCGAAATTATAAATTACATATAATGTACCAATACCAACGAAACAATGATATATTTGAAGAACCCAATGTACACCGAAAGAACAAATATGAAAACCTATCAATGCTCAGAATGACGATCTCACGGCTGTATGGTTTGGAAGATACGAGGCTGAAAGCAGAACTAAAAGTGACCTTAGTGGCAGTGATGTACGGAAAGGGAGAGGAAAGCAAGAGGGAGATCTATGAGGACGATAACACGAACACGATTGTATATGTCGAAAGCGTTATTCAAGTACGTATGCGATTGCGATAATGAGTTTTACTTGCGAATCGAAGAACGGCATTGAGATTTTTGTGCGATGTTATGCAAATATGCATTGGCTAGAAAGACGATCTGAACGAAGCCGTTACGGAGGAGATGAGACAGTCGCGGCAACGAGTTGTATATAGACTAGTTGACGTCTTCGATATGCCCTCGACGCGCTTCTGCATCGATGTGCGCGATAAATTCAACGAGGAAGCGTACTTGTTCGTACGTCTCGATGGCTTTAAGGCTTCGCCTTCGACGAATGACGATCAACGCCCGCTCTACGAGCTGGAGTGTACCCCGGCATACGCGCGGGACATCTGCCGGAAGGGATGTCAAGGAGTTCGATATCTGATTATTCCGATTTGCCATCGGTGATAGGTTCGGCGCAGCCTGGGTTTGCAGAAATTGCTGAGACGGGCCGTTCAGAGTTTCGGTGTTACTCCAAGTCATACAAGGATTTTGACACTGCGAATGCTTGCTACATGACTTGGCGCAGATTTCTGGGTCCTTCCAACCAAGTAATCCAAGTTTGATCATCCAGCAACACGCTACGAGACCAGCTCGACCCATACCGCCTCTACAGTGCGCTAGTACATGGAGACCACGGAGCGTATAGGACTCAATGATGTGCTTCAGCTGCGCGTCAAGTGACGCAGGGGAAAGCGGTGTAAGCCCCTCGGGCATTGGTATCCTATAATTACAGAGCATCATTGAACACAGAACCATAGTAGAAAATGAATGTACGAACCGGAGAACGTCCAGACCAAGTTCGTTCGCTATTCCGACATATTCATTCCAAGAAGCTCCAAGATAATCAAGCTCCTCGTCATCCAGACAACTGATTCACGAGCCAAGATTAGACTGAATATGACTTTCCTGATGTTTGTTTAAAACACACCATATAACACACGCGGTTCCGATCTCTTTCATCCTGCTGAGGTCCGATCGCAAGTCCCTACAAATAGCACCTCGGCCCTTTACAGGACCCGTGAGACGTACTTCACACACGTGTCGAGTGTCAGTCATCAATGACTAAAAGTCAGAAAGCGAGTCATACGCACCTTTCTTCCCAGGGCATGAGCTGAGATACAGATTTCCCAGATGTTGTACACCAACAGGATTTTGCATCTGTGTCTCGTCAATCAAAGCTGAAGCCACTTGGGGAAGAGTATTAGGAAGACCTGATGGAAGGGACGGAGGAAGCATGAGTCCGATCGCGCCATTGCCATTCGTAAGCTCATCTTGTTGGTTTGCTTGCTTCGATGGACGAGACTCCGAAATCACAGAAGGAGAAGGTACAACGGATGGCAGAACTTCTAAGCGCTTCGTTGGAACTTCGGGACTTGATCTGTTCCGGACGAGGCACTGCCAAGGATCCTTCAGGTTCGACACTCTGCGCTGAGAATTCTTGAAGGTTCGAAACACAGGGGGTGCTGAAGTTGCACGGCCATGTCGTTGTCGTCTTCGAACCACGCCTCTAGGTGGACTGGGTGGTAAAGGCGCCGGATGAGGAAGTGCGGGAAGGTGCGGAAATTCACTTGGCGGATGTATCCCATGAACGTCTTGGGAGGGAACGTAGAGTGGTCGAGGTGGCAATGAAATTTCTCCCTTAAGTGCATTCTGAAGCTCATTGCTTCCTTGTTCAGACCATGTTAACGATACGGGCTGACGCGCCATTGGTGGGTAGGATGGGTGTCCTGGTCGGTAAAACGGACTGCAAGTCAGGTATCCCCGCGAGAAAGGAGCAGTTAGGCGGTCCAAGTGATAGTTGTCTGGGATGTGAAACAAAATCGGTGAGGCAGAGGACGAAGACACGAGTCGCGACGCGATAGCAAGAAGAGCGTCAGACGGTATAACCATGGAAATGCTAGTCAGACAAAACGTCAGTTATGCGATTACAATCCAACAAATAGGAGAGAGCGTACTTTATGGGATGCGATTGGGAGGTCTTGGTAATGTGCGTCGTTATCATCTGGGATGAGATCGCAGCGGATATCTCCTGCGAGATATCTGAGATTGGACCGGTCACCATCGCAGGTAATCCCTGCTCCTCTGAATTGTGCTGAGCCACCAGGCACGGGAATTTCTCTAGTGTATCGCAACCGCTTCGTTCGCTGATCCACCAAGACTGCCGCTCTGAGTTCTGGGCCTGTCGCGCGCGCAATTCTCGCACCTGCGCTGGTGCTTGCAGAGAAAATGGCACATATGCGGCAACAGAACCTATAAGGAGTCGCACCTAAGACCAAATCGATCAAACAATTTTTATTACTCACCTCTCTGACGTTCATTTTTGAGTCTGTTGTATTCGCTCAAATGATGCCCCGAAGCTAAATGCGCAAGCTAAAGGAGAGCGCTTAGAGATTTCGAATAACAAGGCATATGCGAGAAATCACATACCTGAGCGGCAAACAGTCTTTCGTGCACGGGCACTTCCACTTCCGGTCGCGGGGGTGGAGGAGCTTCCTGTAGAACCAGCGCTGGCAGCTGAATCGGTACAGGTACATGCACCGGTATTGGTATCGGATTCGGCGTAGGCAAAGGTAATGGCGCGTGAATCGAGAAGGGAGCAGCGAGGGGCGGGACGGGTGTCACTGGAACGGGGATCTGGTATGCATCCAGGTGTGTTGGGACCGTCCGCGTCGGCGACTGCAACACGACGGATGGGGACTGTGCAGCAACCAACATTGACCCGCGCTGTCTTTTTTGACAAGTTTTCTCCTGATGGCGTTGAGCGTCGTGGTGAGTGGCTTAGAGCGAGACAGAGGAGCAGAGTTGGTTGGAATGGAATGGAATGCCTGGTGTTGGGCTTAAACTTTAAGCAGACACATGCTACAAGTGCAACGCGACCATATCGGCATTCTCCGGGAGAATCTGATTGGAACAGTCGCGTTGTGAAAGTATCATCTCCATCAATAGTAGAAGGATCAACAAACAAAGAAATTTTTTTAGCGCCAGTGGTCCTTGCAGACAGATCCATAAAATCTATTAAGCACCCCTTCAGCCAGCTCCAAAATATCTTTATAGAATCAGTCATCAGTACTTTGATTACTTGTATTGTACAGGTATTTGAAATCTCATCCTAGTACTATGTAGTGTGCTGCCACCTTTGATGTGCCAAGAGGGCGTGTGAATAGGGTCGTGTTTCCGTTTCGTGTCGTGTCGCCCATTTTTACTTCCGATGCTATGAAGCACCGTGATTAGGTACATACATGCAGCTATCCAGATCTGCACGTTCACCCAGATCCAAGTAGATTAGATTGACAAGCCGCAATACAATACAATACACTACCACACAAAACTTGAAGCTGTCCTTCTCCCGCGTCTCTTTAAAGACAAAGTCAATATCTTCGTAAAACACTATAGTATCTCGGGCATAGCATTCCATAATCTTTTCTTAAAAGCAAGAAAACACTGATATTATTATAGTAAGTAAAGAAAAACATGCGATCGATTGTCCATCAGCTTTTGAATCAGAAAAAAAACTCAATTCAGGGCTGGAAAGTAACATCTGTCCATACGTGGTTGTATGTACATTGAGTGGAAGTGCAGATGAAATTACTCGAGTCTTGGCTATGATGCAAACGGATCCGGGTTTTCAGAGACAAGGAACAGAAAACAACGAAATATACAACGAGAGAGGCTGGTTTACTTTTTCTGCGGCTGGTCGGTCGTTTTATGATCCGTTTCCTAAACAAAGCTAGCCAAACGCAAGAACTGTCCATCTGTCGTACAAACAGAACGAAAGAGAGAAACAATATGTATGTGTATATACAAATTATATTTCCATTCCTCATAAACGCACACGCGTAATATTACGCGGCGGCACAGAAACAGCTATAGAAAAGAACGAAACCGCGCGCGGCGCGACCCCTCCAGAGATGGAAACATTATAAAGAGGATGAAGACGATAAAACAGGACAGAGATAGAGACAGAGAGAGGGACTAGGGATATCCAGGTATAGTCGTTAAAGGAGGGAATCAATCAATAAATCAAAATTGAGGATCTGTCGAGGTGCCAACAGACATAAGGGGATGCTAAAGTAAATGATGCATGATAATGCATGGCTGACGGGACGCGAAGACACTATGTAGGTGGCAGGGGATGGGAATGCCTAAGGACCAAGTTGAAGTTCCATTGATGACAGACACAAATGCGAAGTGAAGTTGATGTTAGCAATCAAGTCCGAACTGTAAGAATGAAGAAAGAGTGGCGTTGGATGTGCAGACAGACATACAGGCAGTCGTTTCAGATACGATTCCCTGGATCCAGAGGCCCAAGCGGGCCATACGAGCGTGGATCTGGAGGACCACCCCGCCCACCACTCCGTTGTCGAGCGTGCGTCTGTGTTCTCCCGACAGCACTGCTCATCGCATTTGGCCCTGTTGGAGTTATAGGCGACATCACCGCCGGAACATCCACGGGACCTCCCTCTATCCGTGATACGGGCGAATATTGCGCGTTACCGTTCCCTAACCTCGTAGGCCCATCTGATAATTGATATCGCGGCAGACTCCCCGTTGAGCTTGATGAACTCGGTATGAGATGCTGTCGCGATAGGTTCCGATCGCTGTCAAAGCCACTCTCTAGCATCGCTTCAAGGTCAGATGCATCGACTGTGTCTGCAGATTGCAAGACATCGTTTCGGGGCAGGAGAACGCCCGTAGGCAGTGGAGGGTACGCTGGGCTATTTTCATTGTAGCCACCAATGTTTGGTCCCCACACATCTTCCTCTGAAGACGTGACAGATATCGTATCGGAACCGTCGTATTGGCTCGAGACTTCCGAGCGCACACCGAGATTGGCATATGAATTGTATCCGTTCGGGAATGCGCGTTCCAGCTCTCGACGTCGTCGCTCTTCGCGTTTGATCTTACGCAGCCGTGAACGCTCCCAATCTTCCCATCGTCTCAGCGGAACAGATGTCCCGTCAAACACGCCATCTCCTTCGCCATGCGCTGCTCCTTTGCGTTCACCTTCAACCTTTCTAAACATGGGATCAGCAAAAGAACACAAAAACAAACACGAGATGTAACATACCGTGTTTCACCCCAGGAGAAATCATCGAAGTGCCAGAATGAATAGACAGGAAGGACGAAATTCCATATCGGCAATGCAATCAAGTAGATCAACATCCAGAACAAGTATACGATCTTGCGCGTTGTGATCAAGATGAGTACACCCGGAAGACCGATGACGGCGATAAGCAAAACAAGTGGGATAGCTTCTTCAAAAGATTTCGGAGGGTTCATGGCCGTATTAATAATCAGAGAATACGTGAGCACAATCGCGATCGGTAATACAACAGTACCCAATAGATCCATAAACACAACGAATTGCATGCTGAAGCAAAACGTTCCACACAAATTCGGTACGAGTACGAGCTCCATCAAGTTATGAATAGTCGAGTTAATCCATCGTCGACGCTGAGAAAGCAGCACCTTGAACGTATCGGGCACCACCGTGCGGCATCTCGCCTGAGGCAAGAAGATCATCTTCCGATTTGGGAACGTTCGTAAGAGCAACGTCGTCAAGAACCGATCTTCACCGAGTAGAAGAAGGTTCTTCTGGTGCAGAGTCGTAACTTCGCTCTGGCTATATTCACGTACGATTTCCGGTTTCGTAATGAGGGGCACCCAATCGTCCCCACTAGTCTTTCGAGCTTTCAGACGGAACATGGAGAAACACCCCGGCAAACAGGTCACACCACCGAAAACGGACTCGAAGGCCTTGGACATATGGTGCGAGATGAAATACTCATAGACCTGAATTGCAGTTACCCAAGATTGCCGTTTGTTCGCAATACGTGTCTCTCCACAAACACCCATAATCAGCGGATCGTGGTGCATACAATTGACCAGTGCTTTCAGCGACTCGGGATAGGCCTTCGTATCGGCATCAACCTAAACGGGATATTAGGACCGTGAAGTACAGCAAGAAAAAATGGGCGAAACACACCATCAAGCAAACCTCAAAATAGTCTGGCGTAACACCCATTAGGATGTGTACTTTCCGGAAGAGATCGAAATCGAGCGGCGACATCCGATCGTTATACGTAACGCGCGAGAAGAAGTTCATCAAGATGAGTTGCGAATCACGCTTGCCACGATTTCCAGGCTTCTTGTCCGTCTGTGCTTCTTGCTCGGTACCACATTTCACTACGACAATCGTTGGTGTACGACGTCCCGCGACGGCTAATCCCATACATAAGTAAAAGAAGTCTTAGGACAGCCGACTACGACTTACTGTAATGACCAGCATAGACCATGGCCCTGTTTTCTCTTTTCTTCCCAGACCCAACAGCGATGTAACTCATCGGCATGGGATCACCGAAACGCGGATCCGCGTCCAACAAACTCACACAAATGTCCGGTGTACTGCGCTTCTCGCCCGCACCTGTGATCATCCCGTCGGCGACAACAAAAAGAAGCTTACGCTTATCGGCGTAATTTGTGCGCGAGATCGAGTCTAACGTTGTCCGAAGCGAGCTCTCGCCTTCCGAATAACACGTGACAAGGCAGACGGTGAAGAGCTCTGCGCCGATTTGAGCAAGGGTTATCGTCGGAGCGGAGCCTTCAGTGCCACCAACGAGCGTCGTCGATGAATTGGAAGGCTTCAGAGATTTGGGCGGTCCTCTAATGCTTTTCTGCAGCTTGCCATTCGACCATGGTGCTACCCCTGTTCGGTTATCCACTGCGACATTCGCACCTCCAGGAAGCACTGCAGGACTGACAGCCGTTCGACGTAGCAAGGCCGAATCCGGGTTGCCCGCAAGTCTGCCGGAGATGATCCAACTGAAGACGCAAGCCATCGCAAAGCGAACCAAAACAAGTGCAAGGACGATAATCAAGCCAGCGTAGAGGACAAGCTGAGATACGAAACAGCCTGGCGTGATCTTGTCGATATTTCCTGCATAATAGCGTTGCTTCAGACAGCCGACGGACGACTTCAGGTCCGAGCGACCATAAAATAAACGCGTCCCATCTTTTCCACCACCAACCGATTCGGCACTGGCAATTGTGCGCAGAGCGGTATCGACATTGTCTCCATTGATCGCGTCGGGATGCAAGGAGAAATATGGGTCCATATTAAGGACTGCGCCATCAATGACGATGTAGTTATTCAGACCTGCCACTTGATCCCAATCATAGCCAACAAGAAGGGTCTGATTTGTGAGCGCTAAAGACGAAAATGTCGAAGTAGAGTTGAGATTCCCTAACGTGCAATTCGTCTGCGAATTGCACGGAGAATCCAGCGCAACACGAAAATTGAGTCCGTTGCAAGCTTGGAAATTTTCCGCATCGCGTTGGAACAAATAAGTGATATCTTGACCTGGCGATGACTCGGCCAGATCAAGGACAGAAGATGGAGTATTTCCCGAGGCAAGAAACGTCCAACCTTGAATGCCCACAGAGTTTTCCAGACTCCCAAGACGTTGGAACTTGCTGGAGTCGCTGTCGCTGTTGGACGGACAAAGGACCTGCTGCATTCCCACCGTCATGAATCCGACAATGCCACCCAGACCCAGCGCGATGAAGCAGAGCGCGACTTTTTCCCTCCATGCCTGCCGTACTGGTTTAGTTTTCAGCCCACCGATCGAGCTGAGAAGGACACCGGGAGCCCAAAAAGTGATGATGCGAGAGAAGAGAGTCCAGGTGTCCCAGCCTGAATCTGAGCTAGAAGGTACGGCGGTTGTAGTGCCGCCAAGCGGTGCAGACGGCTTGATGAGTGGGACAGGCGCGATGCCGCGCTCTGGACGAGTGAGAGTCTTGGCACGGCGAATAGTACCCGCTGGCGCAGGCGGTCTCGTAGTCGGGATGGGAACGTCGGAAGGGTCGTAAGGTGCAAAACGAGCGTGAGGAGACATGATTGTAGGAGAGAAGGAGCGTAAAGGAGAGTGTTCGTATTCGACGCGCTTGGGCTGCCGAGCGAGTAACGAACGGACGTTTTGAACTGAGAGGGTGACGTCGGCGTTGAGGAGGAGGACGGGAAAGAGGAGATGAGGGTGGTAATGAAGATGGGAGGAAATGAAATGAAATGGCAAATTGAATGTTCCTTCCTGATTGGATCACTGTAACGAACGTAACATCCATCCTTTTCTTCGCTTGGCTCCCGCCTTCTTTGTCGATCAACCTCAGTAAGTATTCCAGACCTCCTTTTGCCTCCCCAAGAGAAATGGCGAAACTTGTCTTTTTGACCTTTTTTGGTGTCTTTGCCAAGACAGCGACGGTATCAAAAATACTGATCGATACCATTCTTGCTTACTCTTCCGGTTGGGAAGCCTAGAACGGCATTGTATGATTTCTCTCTGAGCACTAATTGATTTTCTTGACTGTCCAGTATAGCTCAATCTTTCATAAATGAGAGTGTGACATTGGGCGTCAAATCATCTCTCAAATGCATACACCCCAATATAAATAAAAAGTTATGAACCGCCCCGTCCTCTCAAAAGTTAAATTATCTCAATTATTCTTCAGCTTGATTTCACGGTACCGCGATTTATAAGGTTTTCGGAATGTAAATTCCAGGCAGCTGAAAAGAATGGGTGCGAAAATAATCAAAAGAAGGGTTCCTACGAGCCACAGACGTGGAGTGGACAAAAATCACTGAATTTCCATCCAGCAGGGAAAAACTCCGTGGGAACTTCGGGCTGAAAATGTGAAAAGACTTCAATTCTCACACCCACCTAGTCTAGTCCCCAATCGGATCTTATGTCTTATCCAATCCGATATGATGATTTGCTACGCTCCAGGAATAGAGCTGCCTGGATTGCATTGCATTCCACGCGTCTACTACGCTGGATGTTTCTTCGCCTCCGGCGGGGGTGTTCCTTCTCTGACTGTTCATCACCGTGACAATGTCAAGAGTTGCTAGTTCTATCGCCGAAAATACCACTATCCACTACGGCCGCTCGGCCGTCAAGCACTCTGGTTGACATCGAAAAGCAATCTGAATCTTACGTAAATGGTCCCTGAACCTATCGTCGTCGAACAGTCGACAAAGGAGAATCCAGGATTGCATTGGAGTGAGGATGAGGTTCAAGAAATTGCATACAAGTAGGTTTCTTGATTCTTCACAAGTGGATACAATAAGTATTACTATTGATACTGAATTTTTATTCAGTAATAAGAAAATAGTAGTTCCGGCGTATGTCCTCTTGCGGACTCCTCGCTAAAACTCTCACCTTACTCTCTTTTCTCGTTGACATAGCCTTATGATCACGAGTAAGTTGCTCTCGCGAGTTTTGATCGGGAATAATTGCTTGACACCGTATACATACAGCTTTTCCAAGCGCATTAGATCAAACTATTGCAGCTGTCTCATTATCCAAGATCGTCGAGGACATCGGAGGCGAATCCGGTTATGGCTAGGTTGGCTCTGCATATTTGCTAAGTACGTTGTTAGTATCTATAATTTGTTCGATGTACTCATAAACTTTCGTAGTCTTCCTGTAAGACCATGGTCCTGGGAGTATTTGTTCTCGATTTCTAAAGTATCACACCAGGCTTCAACCCTTTACATGAAAAGTTCTCCGATATCATAGGCCGTAAACCAATCTTGTTCTTTTCTATCGGGATGTTCCTGTTTGGATCTGCACTGGGCGGTGCAGCGCAAAGTTTCATCTGGTTAGCGCTTTGTGAGTGCCTTCAATTTCTTTGAAAAAAAAAATCAAACAAAGAAATCGAGTAACATGATAAAGCACAAGTCGCGGCATTCGAGGAATAGGAGCTGGAGGGTGTATGCGAATGACTATGATAACAATTTCAGACATCAGTAAGTTCTGTTACTTCCCGCCCTCCGCCTAACTTCTAAGACTGTTCTATAGCCAGTCTCCAAGAAAGATCGAAATGTGTTGGCTTAATGGGTGCAACGATGGGCATCGCGAGCATTATTGGCCCACTTCTAGGAGGTGCCCTCACAGACCATGCCAGCTGGCGATGGTGCTATTGGATCAATCTCCCCCTCGGAGGGCTAGCGCTGGTCCTGCTCTTCTTCTTTCTTCACTTGAACCCAGCCAAAAGGCGTACTATTCGCGAAGCGGCTTCGGCGTTTAATTTTGTCGGGCTATCCCTCCTCACATCGGGTATTATTCTCTTCCTATTCGGTCTTGAAGACGCCAACACCGCCTCAGGCGGATGGCACGGCCCGCAAACGCTCGCACCTCTCATAATTGGAGTCGTCCTCCTCACATCCGAATTAGTAAACGAGATCATCACAAACCGCGAACCAATCATCCCACCGAGGCACTTCAAGACACGCACAACGGCGGGGTACCTCAGCAGCGTGTTCATCCGCTCCTTCGTCTTCTTCAGCATTGTCTACTACACGCCTCTCTACTTTCAAATTCGCGGGTCGACCGCGACGATGGCCGGTGTTCGCCAGTTACCCCTACCACCCCTACCCATCGGCGCGGCGATAACATCCATGGGCACAGGTATGATGTTCCCCAAGACGGGGAGATATCGGCCAGTGCTTTGGGCGGGGGTGCGATCATGACGCTTGGGATCGGACTATTGATCATGCTTGATGAGATGACGAGCGTCGCGAAGCAGGAAGTTTGGCTTTCTTTTTTTTTGTATTTGGCGTGGGTTGTCTTTTGCAGACGCCGCCTATTACAAGGCGGGACGTACCGAAGGAGCTGATACGTCGCCGTGCTCGTAGCCATATCCTTCAACGGCATTACAGCTTGCAAGTATTGAATTGTTATTGCTTCGTACAGGACGCTCGGAGGGACGGTCAGCATCTCGATCGGGAGCACCATCTTCCAATCAGAACTTGCAAAGCGACTCAGAACATCTCTGAGATGTCCTCTTCGCCAAATTCCAACTTACCAGACTTCACATCCGTGTCTCGTATCCAGCTCGACTCGCTCCGCCAACAGGTTACTCACGCGTTAACGCGCAGCATTGCGACAATCTTCATCGCATTCACGCCTGTTTCTTTCGTGCCGTTACTGCTTCGTGCGTATGATTGTCTCGACCGGCCTTATTTCTCACTTATTTCTTTCTTTTTGTCTTGCCAGTGCTGACTGTCCGCCAATATTCGCTGAAGAGGAATTTCGAACGCGCACCGAAACAAGGAAAAGGGTCGTCTGCCTTCCGACGGAAGCAAATCTCAAGGACAACAATCCGTGCAGTGTTTTGAATGTTTCCTGATAGCCATCCCTGCAAGATCTGTATGAATATTCACCGCTTTCTCAAATGCTTGCATTGTATGCTAGAGCAATGATCAACCTGATGTGTATACAATTAGCCACAAGCATCACGACCAGACTTGGAAAAATTTGTTGCACAGCGTCAACGAATACAGAAGAAAAATACAGACTGGGAAAAGCGATATCAGTAGAATGCAAGGAAGAGAAGTATCAAGCGCACCAATTTTATAAAAATCTAGATATCGAACCGCCGAACTTCGACGCCATACGCATCGGACGTGACGATTCTTCGTTCGTCGAATACAACTGATCCAAGAGGTGTGCCCATAGGAACATTTTCACTCCAGTCAATATTAAATTTGTCTTCATCTTCGGATTCCGATGAAAGGCCGTCGACAATAACACTAGAGCTTGGACTCGAGCTGGACCTTGACAGACTTACTGACGGTGCTGAAGGGGGAGACGCAGCTCGTCGTGGATGTTGCACTTCGACGCCCCAGTCCCGTTCGAGATCCCATACCCATAGACTTCCGTCCGCACCTCGACTTACGCATCGACCATCTGCCAGAGCGAGGGATATGACGGGTCCGGTATGTCCGTATAAATGACGAACGAAAGTCAATCGCAGCCCATTAGCAGACGAGGAATAGGTGGGAATGTTCAATCGGTAAAGCTGCAAAGCGCAAGCAGTGCTGCCTAATCTTGTTCTTGAGGACGAGGGGGATGACGAAGGCGAAGGGGGTAAGAGTCGATCGGCGGGAGCAAGTACAACCCATTTCCCGTCTGTCTGCACATCCGCCACCCGAGCAGCTCTACGGCTCCACTGCTCTTTCATTACGCACAACGCAGCTTCATCAAGCCAACCGATCGGTACGTCGAATGCACGTACTGTTTTCGATGTGACGACTGTGAACGGTCTTAAAGAATCTTCCTCCCTATCCTCGCTAGCCGCTAGGTCGGGATTGGCAGGCGAGATCGTAAGGACGGTAACTGCAACACTCCAGTCCGAAGGATAAACTGGAGCCGAATATGCCAGTACAAGCCTGTAGGCCTTCAGACCCGACGTTAGGACCATCGACGTGGGTGGATAAGAGGAGAACGAAGTGAGTGTTTGTGTATGAACGACGCCATCAGTCAAATCATATAATGATAATTTGAACGAATGTGAAAGCGTCACAAGCAGCGGGTGTTGATAAGCTGCTTGTCTAATGGGTGCTGTTCGATCTGTCTTGCCGCGAGGGTGGTAAGTCAACAGAAGACAGGAATGTTGCGGCTGGCTATGATCGACCAAGAAGATGGAGAATTCTCCGGTGTCATGGAAAGCAGCCACCCGAAGCTTGTCACCGCTAGCGGAAAGAGGAGACTGATCGAGCGCGAGCACCGTAATATGCGTCGCACTTTGCTCTTTGAGCTTGCTCTTCAAAATGTAAGGGGCTGCACCGTATTTATGCAAATATACATGTGGCGAGAGACCCGGCAGTGAGGATGTTGTTACCGTCATAGATCCAGCAAGTAAAGCACATCCATGGGCTGTGCCGGATAGATAAGTGCTAGAGCCAGGCACCAGGTCTAAAGGATCCCCCTTGAACCGCTCAAGTTGACAGCGGCCTGTGGGCCGATGAGGTCAATCTGCATTATATCCCAAAGCTCGTCAAACGCACCCCTTCGCCAATTCAGGCTTATGCGAAACAACCACTTCCAGTCTACATTATTTGAATCATCGTATTTTGGATTCGATTTGTGAGTGTGTGGAAGCGGCCTGATTGCACGGCTGTCGTGTCTGTTTACAAAGCCTCGGGAACCTCTGAGGCGTGATCTTCCGTATTCACGGATGAATTGCGTCTTCCACAGCTAAATCATGCAAAGATGAACTTGCACTTCCTTCGGATGAGAAGAGAAAGCGTAAGCGCCATACCTGGTTATCTGATGCAAGACGAGACCAGAGCCGGTTGGTCGACTGAATTGCGCAAAGGTCGGTCCATGAGAGGTACGAGAAGATAACAAGAACGAGCTCGTCGTAGAATGACGAGTCGAAATTAAGCAACGGCGTCGATAAAACAGTCTGATCAGTACTTGTATGCTGTCGTTTCGTTGCTGGAAAAGGTGCTGGCGACAGTCTGTGCTTCGACATTGTGGTGGTTACGGTCCGAAGCACTTTGCCATTACAAAGCTAGAATTCGCCTCGAGCGCAAGTTACGATGAATACAAATAAATGAGGTAATCGACTTCGTTACGTAAAGCTCATCAAATCATCACATAAAAACATAAAGCAATACAAGATACGGATTTAAATGTCAAATCTAACGAGTTGTTCTCTCCCACTGCGATCTATTTTCAATAGTCGTTTGGCAACGCATCCGTACAGTGCACGCGTCTCCATCGCCTTGTCGCCTCCAGCCAATAAGCCTAGACTTGCTTCCGCGGGATCTGGAGGAGCTCCGTTCCCCAGACTCTTGTTTGCTTCAGCAAGGACAACCTTCGTAGCGGCTAGAGGCATGGCATGTCGCGGAATGGCATTGATGAGAGCAAGCAAGAGGTGTGCAGTGAGGATCGCATGTGTGCTTGGCGATGATTTGTCAGTAACAATCGAGAATGTGGAATGGGACATTGTTGGAGAAGTAGGTGGCGGTTTCTGCGAGGCGAGATTTTGGAGCAGGGCTCTGGGAATAGGACATGATTGAGTAAAAAAAACGTCTAGGCTATAATGAGAACGCACATCGTCTCTTTGGCACGAGGTGGTTTGTTCGTCGTCGCAGCAGCCGCTGTGTTGAAGGGATGACCAGGCATAATAACATCTCCGACTGTTGCCCAAATTTTTGCCTACAATGTCGTCAGAAAAGACTCACTAATTAGTCACGAAACAGGGAAGCATACTGCGATCCGTTCTACATCGGTTGTGATCTTAACACGACCTATCCTAGCCGTCCCAGGAGTGGCAGTAACTTCAGGTCTCGGTGTTTTGTGTGCAGGTGTCGTCGGAGCAGGAGTTTCAGGCTCAGGTGGAGCTGACAGTGCTTGTGGAGGTGTGGAGGGAACAGCAGGAGTCAAAGAAGGCGGCTTCGCAAGGATGACAGTATCATCTCCTTCGTCAGTAATCAAGTCGGCACTTGTTTCTGCCGGAGCTGCTGGTCCAGAGTCGGCTGGTCCCACGTACAAAGAAGCGGCCGGAGTTGGTGAAGACGCCGGGGGATGAGTAGGCGACCGCGATGGCAAGGGAACAGAGACCGGATCCATCTTTGAGGCTGGTAATGGTGTAGGGGCAGCGTCAGCAAGAGAAGTCATAGACATATCCCCAAGCATAGCGCCCATATCGACTTTGACATGAGTATCAAGAAGTAAACTATCATCCGGCCCAACCGTCCCTCTCGCCAAAGTAGGAATAAGCAAGCTCTTGCGTCCAGTTCGAGGTTTACGAGTGGTAGCAGGTTCCGCCCAGAACGCGTCCTCCTCTTTGTCTTTGGCTGTGTCTTTGGCTGACGAAACAGATGGCTTGACGTAAGGCTTTTGTTTCTTCTCAAGCACTTCTATCTGTACCTCGATCATGAGCAAGACGTCTATCCCTGCTGCGTCGAAGAACGCACCCTAGCTTTCATCTGTTTAATGCGCACGTGCAGCTCCTGGATGCGCTTCTCCTCATCCCGTAATGTTGTTACGGGTTGCGAAGCTGGTTCTGCGGTCTACTCGATGTAAGATCGACCATGAGATGGATGTGGGGAAACAACTGACTTGATCAGCAGCCTCGCTCAGCTGTTCGATCTCGTTGCGAACCAACTTGAGATATTCAATGATAGCCTCCACTTCCTGACGGGCTTTTGGCATCGGACGAATGGAATGACTACAACGTTGTGAGAAGAATCTATTGGAAGTACCAGACCTACTTTACTTACTATCGGTCAAGGTACTTAAGCGCAGCCTGTGCATATACTTCGGGTTCCTTGTCATTTTCGCGGCGCGGATGCTTCGAGGCGCCAGCAGGTCTACGCAGAGGAGTTGCCCCGGGGAACTCGACACGTGCAATCGATCCCTTCTGTGCAGCCGACGTTCCCGACTCGTCTCCGGATGCTGACGGCGCCGAAGCATTGGGAACAAGGGTGAATAGACCAAGTTCCGAAGTATCTACATCGCGAGCAAGGTCTCCGAGAGGCGTACGCAGCACGGCGCGTACGTATGGGCTCGGCAGAGGCTCAGAAGCATTCCTCGCTGCCGTCTGTATTGATTGCGCCGTGTATGTGAACCGATCGATGTGATCCAGCAACGTCGGCATGTTGTTGTTAGATGTTTGAAGCGGACGCGTCCTCTCGGCATCACCTTCGGGCTGAACGATCACGTGTTCCTAAATGTATTGTGCTCTGCAACTAAATTCACACTTGCATCAGATTACACTACTAGTACTACTAGCGAAATGCCGAAAAAAACATCATTTGCTCAGTTTGACCCTGACGCTTCTCATATAAATGACAATGGACAAATGGATAGATCCTCGCTTGCATACTATCATCCGTGAAACTGTTCTCTTGACCATTAATATTGCCGTCCGGGTACGAAGCTAAGATGGCTCAGACAGAGTCTCGCATTGACGATGAGCCCCGTCCTGACGGTGTGGAACTGAGTGACGTGGAGCAAAGGTCAGAGAATCAGCCAGGTGCACAGTGGAGTACGAAGGAGGTTCAGGAAATCCCATACAAGTATGTGTCTGGGTTTTTACTTTAAACTTGGCATACCTGACATCTATCTGAAGCAACATGAAGATTGTTATGCCAGCGTATGTGTAAAGGCTTTTGATGACATTGGAAATGTTGACTAGGTCCACTTTGCGTAGTTTAATGTTGACAGGTAAAAATCAAAATTAAACCAGAATCCATATCATTGACCAAACAATCTCCAGCTTTCCTGGGAGCACTAGATCAAACCATTGCTGCAGTGTCCTTGCCTAGAATCGTTGAGGATATTGGAGGCGAATCAGGATACAGCTGGGTCGGTTCGGCGTATATGCTCAGTTTGTCTTTCCCCTATCGTCTTTATCGTGAAGTTTCTTATGCTTGCTTTCAGTGTCTGCGTGTATGGCATTGTTTTTCAAGGGTTCACTTTTTTTTTGTTCATGGTCCTGACTAGGTTTCAACCCGCTATATGGGAGACTTGCGGACATAACTGGACGTAAACCCATTTTGTTCGGCTCTATCGCCACGTTCTTATTGGGTTCCGCGTTAGCCGGTTCCGCGCAAAGCTTTATTTGGCTCGCACTGTGTAAGATTATTAGTATTGCCGCTGTTAACTTGTAGTTAGACTGAAGAGTATCAACAGGCCGAGGCGTTCAAGGAATTGGAGCGGGCGGAAGTCTACAGGTGATCATGATAACGCTGTCCGACATCAGTAGGTCTGCTTTACAATCTCCTACTTAAAGACGGGTTTAAGGGCGCCTTGTAGCAACTCTTCAGGAGCGTTCCAAATATGGAGGTATGTTGGGAGCGACGTGGGGAATCGCAAGCATCATTGGTCCTCTTGTAGGCGGTATCCTTACGGACCACGCGAGCTGGCGGTGGTGCTTCTGGATTAACCTCCCGCTTGGCGGGATTTCGATGGTCTCGTTATTTTTCTTTCTGCATCTCAAGCCAGTAAGTAAACGGACAGTACGTGATGTCGTGTCGACATTCGACTTCCTGGGCTTATTCCTGCTCACTGCCGGAGTCATATTGTTCCTGTTTGGCCTTGAGGACGCCAATACGGCTGCAGACGGCTGGCGTGCTCCAGAAACGCTCGCACCGCTTATAATCGGGATTGTTCTCCTCACCGCCGGCGTGGTGAACGGCGTCCTCACGAAGAGGAATCCTATTATACCACCTAGACTTTTTAAGACTCGCACGACCGCCGCCTGTTGTATCGGAACATTTCTTCACACGTTCGTGTTCTTTGGGGCGAGTTACTATACTCCTCTTTACTTCCAGGTTCTTGGTTCGAGTGCAACGATGGCCGGTATCCGTCAGATGCCACTCTCCATTGGTGGCGCGGTGACCTCAATCGTTACCGGTATCGTCTTATCGAAGACGGGCCTTTATCGTCCTATCCTGTGGGCTGGCTCTGCCATCATGACTCTTGGAACCGGTCTTCTTATTATGCTCGACGAAAACACGAGCACAGCAAAACAGGAACTGTGGCTTCTTGTTGTGGGCATTGGCGTCGGGTTCCTTTTCCAAGCTCCTCTCATTGTTGTGCAGGCGGCCATGCCCCTTAAAGACATGCCGACTAGCACAGCGACAGTTGGTCTTCTCCGGTAAGTTCGGGTTAGTTCGGTTATAACCCCAGACCATCTCTTGAATCTTTCACCTCTTGCTTCTCAGGACTTTGGGCGGGACCGTTGGTATTTCGGTTGGAAATACGATTTTCCAGTCAGAACTTTCAAAGCGGCTCGCGAAGATCGGCGGACTCTCTTCTTCTCTGGGCTCAGGTCTTCTGGATTACACAACCATACAGCAAATCCAACCCGATTCGCTACGCCAGCAAGTCAGCCATGCCTTCACGCGTAGCATCGCAACGATCTTTATCGTCTGGACGCCTATGTCCTCTGTTGCACTGCTTCTTTGTAAGTTTAAATCTCATTACTGCCAGATACCTCTTACGAGGCTTCGATTTTTCTTGATAGTCCTAGTTGTAAAGAATTATTCATTGCAGCGAAACTTCGAGCGGGCTCCAAAACAAGAAAAGGACTCGACCTCCCTTCCTGCTTCAGTCCAGGCAGATATACACTAAGGTCCATCATTCTAACTAGATTATACAATTACTGTCCACCTCTCACTTATCGTACGGTAATTCTAATACTTTAAAGTTCTGAATTACTAAACTTACCATTTCTCTCGCTAAAGCACATATCGTCACTTTTACCGTTTGGTTTTTGTCATTAGCGTTTTTGTTATAATACAGATGATCTGCGGTTATCAATGTTTGTAAAACATTCGGCACTTTAAGATCTGGAGTGGGCGTATCCACTTGATTTGTATAAGTGAACTCGGCCCATTAGGAGTTTCCTGTTGAACCGTTGCTCTGTACTTACATCCATTCCAGGTGCGCTTATGTAATCATGAACTGACATTCAAATTCTACTTTCCGAAGGTAGGACTTGTTACAACTTGAGTATGCACCATGTCGACATTCGTCAAATCCAAGCTGAAATCCACGAGAGAGCTAATAGGAAAGAAAGATTTCGCGAAGGCGTGCGATGCAGCAGAAGAGGACATTTCTTATGATTCGGACAATTGCAACGCGTAAGTATTACGCTCTCCTGAATCTCTGGCCATTTGCTTGAGCTTCATAGCACATATTTCTGAATTGTGTTACTGATTGAGTTGCGTATTCCTTATGAAATATGTTGCTGGGTCTTGCCCTTCTTGAACTGCAGCAATTCCATTAAAGCGAGCAAGTAGTTTTTGGTAGTACTTACTTACATCGCGTGCATGTAGGTGCTCACGATGCTTCAAGGCGTATTTGTGAGCGACAAAGGCGCAGCCTGATCAGGTCTTAGCTTGGCAGGTTCGTACCATATCGACTTGACAACCAATATGTGATCTGAGAGTTACTCCACAGGGCCTTGCTAAGTTCTACGCACAGACCGAACGCTGGGATGAATATGCAGAAACCCTAATGATTCTGATAGATATGTTCGCAAAAAGGTGTGCCCGATTAGCAATCGGAAATTCACTTGAAGTCAGCGGAGACGCAACGAAATGCGCAGAGCAATTTCAGAAGCTCGCCGAGTTCCGGCGTACAAGAGGTTCGGGTAAAGAAGTAAATCGTTCAATGACTATTCACTGGATCTCGATTAACGCATGCGTCATCCAGCTGGCAGATGCGCTGTCTCTTCTTACCGAATTCTCCCCACTATTCCATCCTATCTACACGTCGTTACTGTCCACCTTTCAGATATCGTATGGTACTTCTATATCTGAAGGTTCTGAATTTACTAGACTTACCATTTCTCTCGCTAAAGCGCATACAATTTCGTTAGCTGTTTACTCACTTATACCACTAAACAGACAAGAGTTTTGCGTTGGTTATTAGCGTTTGCTATAATATCTGGAATGTCCGTATCCACTTGATTTGTATAAGTGAACTTGGTCCCTTAGCATCGAGATGAGTTTCCGCTGTCTCTTCCTTTTCAAGGGCAACACTTATGATTATCTTTTTGTTATTTCACATCCTCCGTATTTCTATCCAATCTCTTCTTTGTTTTCATCCAAGAATTCCCGCCAATTCTCACCCCTCGCGCACAACTTCTTCGACCGCAGCAGCAAAGATCTCGCATCCTTTAGCCAGATCCTCACCTGATATGTTCAGCGGAGGGATAAACCGCACTACTTGATAGATCGAAGTCGTCAGCAGGTACATCCCCTTCTCGATGCACTTCTTTGATACACGGATCGCCATATCCTTCGGCGCGTCTGCATGATACGTGACATCTCCCGGTGGTGTAGAAGGCGAAGCAAATTCAACGCCAATCATCAGCCCGAGCCCACGCACATCAAGTATGTACTTTCCGACAGTCGGGCTCTCGCGCAGCTTGTCCAGGGAAGCAAGCAGCTCCTTCGACCTGTGAAGCATTTCATCTATCCGAGCGTCCTTGACGGCCTGTGCGTGTAGCTGCATACCTGATTTGTGCATTCTCCAACACGTTCTCTTCTTTCATCACATCGGCACACGCCACGCCCGCAGCGCATGCAACTGCATTGCCAGCGTACGTTCCGCCCTATAAAAGCATATCAGATTTCATATCTTTCTCTGTATTCTAAAATACATACCATGCTACCAGGCTTCAACCTGTCTGTCAATTCCTTGCGGGTGACTACGCCGCTCAGCGGGAATCCATTCGCGATTCCCTACAAGATTATCAATAACCATCCTCTCACCACTGCGGGATCGTCCCACCTTGGCAATTACCAACATATCGGGTCGAACACCACTATACTCGGTTGCGAAATACTTCCCTGTCCTTCCAAACCCGGCTTGGACTTCATCGAAGATCAACATAATCCCATGTTTGTCGGCAATCTCACGCAGGGCCTTGAGATAGGAAGCAGGTGCTGGGACATAACCACCTTCGCCAATGACAGGCTCGATGATAATTGCTGCCGTGCGGCTTGGGGAAGTCTGCTGAGCCAGGAGAAGCTCGAGTTGATAGAGACACCGGCTGACCAGCTCCTCCTCGCTCGTTGTTGGAGGAAGGTTAAGCTGATGCCAGTAAGGGAATGGTGTAGGAAACACGCCCGGCTGCAGAATGTGAAGAAGGGTTATAAATTTAACATGACTGTGATCTTACCATTAGAGGCTCAGAACCATCAAAGTAAATTGTCTTGCTTCTCGTCAGCGCCATGGCCCCAAATGTCCTTCCGTGATAAGCACCTGGAATTCTTCGTAAGTTCTGGCTATATGCGTTCATATCTGTACCGACCTTGCATTACGATTACGTTCTGTCTGCCGGTGAACAACCTAGCCATTTTTATAGATGCCTCGACTGCTTCGGAGCCTGAATTCCAGAAGAAGAAGGAATCGAGGGAAGGGTGAGGCATTACAGGTAGTAATTTCTCGATGAGTTGCAGGTAAGGAGCGTGATAAGCAATGCTAACCTAAAATAAACTTTCAGTCACTAGAGAGTTTACGAATGCATATAGCCAATTCACTTGTCCATGGACTAAGTTCATGCATTGCTCCGCCGCTGCCTTGCTAACCTTCGGATGACAGTGTCCTAAGAAATAATCGCGATCAGAATTCCGAACTGGCTTTCGAATAAACTGAATCACCCACCCAGGCTAGTCACGCCAATACCACAAGTAAAGTCGAGCATCCTCCTCCCATCATGAAGTGTAACATAAGAGCCTTCCCTTTCGCGATGATGGCCTCTGTAAGGCGTCCAAGTCCCTTCGTTACGTGCTTCTCCCCAATCTGCAGCAGACGCTCGGACGAAGATGTCGAAGCCATCGATCTTTTATAAAGTCGTATAGATTGACTCGACCTGTGAGATGAGATGTCGGCATGCTAGAAGAAATGGTTTACGACTCGCACGTACCTTAGGATGCTAGCAGGGAGCCGGCGGGTCACCTTGAATTTACAAGCAAAATAAGCACCGAGAGCGTTAGTGGTTAGAGGAGGCAAAAGAAGATGCGCCGATAGACTAAGCATGGATATAAAAATTTTATGGGCCGGATAAGGGCAGACAAGTTCATCACGGAATGGAGTGACTCAATGCAGACCGAATAATTTACGTCATGCTATATTTGGCACGGTTATCTTATCGCCGCGACCCGAGTTTATCCATGTTTATCCATCATCAGTACAGTACGACTATGTAGTACTGCCACGACCGCCAAACATCTCTACATGTACACGGAACTGCATATAGTCGAGGTTACCGATTGTAGAATACAAAACATCAGCCAGCCTGGGACAGAATGTTGGTCGCTCATAGCCAAATCGGTCAGCCGCCTTGGAATTTCTTTCTTTCGGCGGCGCAACGTCAGATTAACAAGACAACGCCTTCAAGATACCCGAACACTATCGCGATGTCGGTGGCATCCTCAAGATGCACGTCAACGGATTCAAGACCGGCATTAACAAGAGCCAGCTCAAATTGTAATACCGCGTCCGTTTTGCCTACGCCCCTCGATTACCCAGCATTCCGAAGTTCTGATGTGTCGAAGTCATATGCACGAACGGTGAACGATGTCAGAGTCCGAATGCCGTCGCAAGATAGATTGTCACTGCCCTCCGGCCGCGTTGGTTCCTTTACTACGCCAGAACAAGATACCAATGAAGAAATCCGCCCTACCGATTCGTATTTTCCGCCGACGCAACATCGACCAGCAACACCAATTCGTAACAACTCTACGAAGGACCTCATCAGTCGCTATGAGTCCATGTCACCCAGCCCTCTTGGTACTCCTTCCAAAACACCAATTCCATCTCCTCTGGGTTTGCGACAAGATTCGACTTTCTCGGAAACTCCGTCATGTCGCCCACTTTCTGCTCTGAAGCAGAAAGGCCGTTCTCCGCTTCGAGACTCTTTCCGGAATCTTATGTCTCTTTTTGGGAAGAAGGGAAAGGGTAAAGATGATGGCTCCAGTTTGTTAAGCTCACGTTATGAAGATTCTGTCTTGTCTTCTTCACCTGCGAATGCACTCTCTGTCTCGCCGCAAGTTCAGCAAAATACGCCTAGAATCACCGATGATCAACCGCCTTTACGTTCTGGTCAAGTCCTCTATCTCGCTCGGTCCGGAAGCGATGCTACACTTCCTGTCTGGACGAACTGTAAAGCATCGTTACTAGAAGATCGTATACTTCTTGAATGGCTTACAGCGTACGGCAATCCTTCCTCGAGCACAGTGATGCTGAGGAAATCTACGGATGTACACTCACTCGCAAAGTCTCAGGTTGATCCAGTGGAGAAGAGTCTTTTGCCTCTGACCGGACAGGATTCATATATCTTTGAGCTGACTTATCCTGGTGGGATTCCAGAGAAGTTTGCTTTGACGTCCGTCGCAGAAAGGAGTGCATGGGTCAGCTGCATTTGGGACGCTCTGCTCAAGCTAGAGCGAACTGAGGAAACTAAGGATTCAAGTTTTATTGGTAGAGTAGTCGAATCTTCAACTTCTTCCGCTGCCAACCAAACACCGCAAGATCCATTTATCGACGAAACGCCTCTTCCACCTCGCATGTCAGCGCTGGCTTCTTCCGCGAGTATGTTTCGGGAACATTCAGGCGATTCTTATGCAACGTCTTCGACTGTTGTCGCTCAATCCGTTATTGACAATATTAGGATGCGGACTGGACGACATCAACCACCTTCGGATACCGCCAGTCTATCTGGCGATGTTATCGCCGAGGCGCCATCGATTCCCACCAAGAGCACTTCACACGGAATACGCGGAGATCTATTGTCTTCGACAAGCTCAGACCCGTCCGTCCAGAATTTGGGAAATTTATCTATTGTGCAGAGTCGTTTGCTTGAAATAAATTCCATAAATACGAATCACAATATCCCTCGCACTTCTAGGCAGATTTCCAGGAGTAGCTCTATTGCGTCCAACTATTCGTCTCCGTCTCGTGCTCCTAGTCATCTGATTACTCCACAGTCATTGCAGAAGGACACACGCCGTCAGCGTTCTCAGCTAAATAGAGATTCACTGTCGAGAAGAAGTTCAACGGCCTCGAATTACGAGGATGACACCTCGATTTATGACTTCTATGCGCAGGGATCTCATCCTAATCCCATTCTATCCCCCGTGATCGTCGAGCCCGAGGCCAAAGCTGCTAACACTCCTCGCGTCAGCTCTGCCCCTTCCTTTAATGTACTGAATTTACGGCCGCCTAAGAAACCGAATAAAAGGGCGAGCGGTCTATTGGCATCGTGTATACGGGTCCAAAATGCGGAGAGAATTGAGCGAGCACTTCCCGATGTACTGCATCCTGTAAGCCATCAGCCTTCTCAAAGGAATATTGACAATTACGCTGCGATCCCGACCAAAGCAGCCAGCGAGTCCAACAACGCTCATCCATTACTGGCCCTCATGCAGGACCATGCAGAACAACAACAGAGTCAAACGACGGATATTGGGAATCAGATCGTTTCCCTTCAACAAGATATAGCCACTATGTCGACCGAGTTGCGTTCGGTTATCGCAAGGCAGGAACCAGGTACCGCACTTCGCAGTGTACTTGAGGATCTATGCGCGAAGATGGAGCGGACAGCTACTACCAACGGCGCAGGTTTGCAGGAGCTTCATCAAAAGATTGATTTGATTGTAGCCCAGCTTTCGGCCCAGAGTACCGCGACCGGCGCTGAAGGAGACAAAATACAAAAACTTCCTCCGAGTAACAATGGCAATGATGTTGCGAGCGGCGCCGTACTGGATAAAATATCGTTTTCTGTCGATGAGACCCGGGAGATGATCAAGAACGACATGCCTCTCATCAAGGAGAAACTTTCCTCTCTTCAAGAGGCACTCCTTCCTACCGATGTTTCCCATATTGATGCGAAGCTGAGCGAACTTCTGGAAGTGTATCATTCGTTGCAGTCATCCCGGATCGAAGTCGATGCCCCGCCTCCTTCAGTCAAGGAACTTCGTAACATCAGTCCAGACAAGGCCTCAGACGATCCCGAGGTAATTTGATTTTCCACTTCGTGTTTCGCTAGGACTAAACGAAATAGTCTGTAAAGACAGGAGAAAAGCTGGATCAGCCGGATGAGACTGCAAAGACTACGACCGAAGAGGTCGGCAAGCTGTTGGCACCAGACATTGAGTCCAAGGTGAGTTTCTCTTTACTAACGACAAAATCACTGATAGAGACAGGCCATCTATTCAGCTTTCTGAAGTTCTGACTCTTCTGAAAGTCGGAGAAGAGAGCAGGAAGCTCGGGGCGGATCAGCAAACAGAGAACGCTCGCTATCTCCAAGAACTCAATAAGGCAAGCCCTCCATTTCACATTGCAGAATCAACCGTCGCTTTACACTCCGATTTTTGCAGTGGCTTGAATCATTCGTCAGCAACGGAACTACTCAGATCCAGTCTGTGGCGAACAACGTTGAGAGGATCTGTCAAGAACTTGTTCCCCTTCAAGATGTCGGTGGAGAAAAGGCAGAAGGTGAAAGGCCCAAAAGCATCGGAATTCGTTCAGAGGTGGCTGCCTTGGCTTCTGCTATGACAGCTGTAGAAGAGAGGGACACAGCCCTCAAGGCATTAGTGACGGAAACTCTACAAACCGTCAAGGGCAAAGAAGCGGAAAACAAGCCATTCGGTCAGTATTGCATGATTCTTCGGACTCTCTAAGAAAGACTCACATAGTATAGATATGGATACTGTTGTCCAGATGATAGAGCGCCAGAAGCAGGAGCAAGAGTCTACGTTAAGGGGCATAGCAGCAGGTACTTATTACTGCTACTGCCATACATCGTGCTTTAAAATTTTACTCTTCAGAACTATCGAATGATATCAGAGGAGAGCGTCTTCGCTTTGTAGAAGCTATGAAGGAGGCCACAGCAATCAACGTTCAGGGTGAGATTTCCATCAGTTGCACCGGTCAATGGATAATGGACTCACGTTGCACACCAGTCCACGTTGAAGAGTTCAAGAAAGAGTTAGGGAGAGAGGTTATGATGATGACTTGCGAGGTGGGCCGCCTTCAGAGAGAGCGACAGATGCTAGAGCAGCAGATCGCAGATCTTTTCACATTTTTCGCGAAGCAGAGAGCTGAAATGGTAAGCGATTTAAACCGTTCCAGACGCAAGTGACAAATAAGTTTCTAATGTAGGAACAGAATCAAGCAGTACGACAAAGTCTTCAAGTACCGCAGACAGCTCCAACTCGCTCCAACTCGCGAGCTAGACCATTACCGGTACCAAAGAATAAACAAGCTTAATGGACATCAGAATGTATATCTATGAGTAATTAATGAAACGTTCATGCATGGTCGGAACAAGCGTCATTTCAGTGTTCTCTGGACCTTGGTCAATGCAACGTGCGGTTGCCGCAATTCGGAAATTCACAGGAACGACAGAATGCTAATTGGCAATTGGCCGTGAATGAGCACACACCTTAATTTCTTAGAAATACACGAACCTCGTATTGCTTCTGTATCAGAGCTCCCTCCATAGCGAGAACGTCACCCTATACAAGGTGAAGATGTAAGCACTCCAGAGAGTCGTTTGTTGATCGAACATACGTGACGCAATACTACGCTAAGCTGTTTCTCGATACTGGCATTGGTAGCAGTCCTACGATGACGAAAATGCATGTGAGCGACTGATCCCAAGGAGAGTGATGCTACCACAGGTCCGAGACCCTTTTCATCGTCGGTGTGATACTGTCAAATGATGATAAAAGGGGACCGAAAATCCAGTAAAGAGTCGTACGAATCTTACAGACATCTTTTGCCTTGCCATATAAGCTGCCGTCAGAATTTCATTGAAGTCTGCTTCTTTCTTTATGATCAAGGACACTCGATCTCGTATGAGCTGCAAAGCCCCATTGACGCACGGCGGGGCCTGATCGAAAGGATCGGTGATATTGGTACTGACGGCGTACTATTTTCAGGGTAAGTGCAAGTCTGTGAAGTACGGCATATTTCAGGTACCTTGTAGGGAACTCCAGCTTTTGAGACCCAACATTGTAAACCAGTAAACTTGTATCAAAGAAGAAAAATATTACCATTGTGAGAAAAGTAATTTGTTAACATTTGGCCTCGTGCTGCAAAGGGATGAGAATCCGATAGCATTTTGAGTCAAAAATTGCTAAGGCATACCGTGATGCTAAGTAGCATAAGTAAGATGACATGTGCAAAGCCAAGACGCACGTACAAAACGCAGTGGATACCGTCTAAGAAACTTTTTTTCTAGCGCATCGTCCTGATATTGACGGAATAACTCGTTGGCACGTCCGTTAACGAGTACATTTCCGCGGATTAGGTGGATACATCCTCTTTATGTCGAGTTTAGTCAGGTATTACGTCGTTTTGAGTTCCGTATGACGTACCGATCACGAGGAAGCCCGAATATATAATGTATGCCACTGTGACCGCTCTCCGAAGAGATCCACTTCTGCGATGATACTGTTATTCCTGCACATGGAAAGAGCATGTTGACTCAATACGCCATGAACCGAGAGACGAGTCATTAACCTGAGCCTTCATAGACTTTATAGACCTTGTAATCTTTAAGATCTGATTCATGCTCCCAAAACTCACTTAGGCTTCGAATCGGAAAGTGTATCTTACTAGGGAAGGATTTCTTTCTTGACGATCAGGCTTGAATCAAGCCAACAGAAAAATCGACTTGCCTGGCATTGTGAACATTCCCAGCTTTCCCACTTTTCTCTGAATAAATCTTAGCTTGGCTAATTATAAATGAAGTATGTCAGAGAGCGCTCACCGAGGGCAAAGTTGTCCGCAGTCCGAGCACCACCATCCCATCGTTGAGTAGAGGGAGTCAGCAGATATTTGGTCCTTATCGGGCAAAGGAGACGATAGGCTAAGGTCAATCTTTCCAAACCCTTGGTCAGGTCGAAGTTCAAGAAATCGTTCTTCGTATTCAAGCGTGAAGACTTCCTCTGAGTCGATGCAGAAAAATCTGGAGCAATCGGGATTGAGACACATCCACCCTTGTTTATATATCCACGGCGCGCTTCTTTTGCAGAGCGGGCAATTAGAGTTCTGTTAAAAAGATGTCTAGTAATGAAAATGATGCGAAAGATCAGTAACTCACATCCACACCCCGCTCATCAGTCACGCACACCTTCTCCCATGCGGCATTCTGGAGACGCAAGGGCTTCGTTTCAAGTGTACGCCCATCAGCGGATGTCTCGACGTTACGTGGCACCTTATAACGATTACAAGGGATGTCCGAGAAGTTCGAAGCACTATCTGGTCCATGAACAACGCCTTTCAAGACGTCTGTGGAATTTACGAGCCACCATGGCGAGCCTTGCCCTTCGCAATACTGAAAAGCGAACTTGTATTTGGTGCGAGTCTCCACCTTTCCATCAATTTCGACGACATCCTTTTCAGCTGTCAAGTGACATCCATTGATTAAGGCTTTGATATTGAACGGATGACCTGCAAAAACTCACCCCAGGCATTAACAATCCAATACAGACCAAGAACCACGTACATTTTTCCTTCCAGGTCAAAGGGGAAAGGCGCGTACTTGTCGTCTATGAGCAAGACCAATGGATGCCCCACCCTATAGTTATAGAGCAATGCACGGACAGAAGCATCATGGTCTCGTTGATCTCCAGATCCTCCTAGAGATTTTCCGCCTCTGAATGTGGATGAAACCGTCAGTAAGATCAAAACTGCAATTAGGACTGCAGTACCCATGTGATATAATCAGCTTTCCGTCGTGATGGAACTTGTCTCGTCTCAGGAAAGGATCAGACCAGCGAGAGACTGAGAGACTGGCGCACATGGTACTCACTGTGAGGAATACCCGCCCAATAAGTACCCGTGAGCTTTCCCGTCGCTGAAGTATACACCGCCGTGGTAGCAGCGAAACCAGGTTGTAGTCTCGCACAAGGCTTGCCTCGACTAACGCAGAAGATTATAATCAATTCGAACACGCTCAGAGATCTTTGGCGCACCCCAGCCCAAACCAGCGGGCGTGCCCATTCTGGAAGACGGGGCTTTGAAAACAAATTTGTGGGCGAGACTTACTGAATGAACCGTCAGCTACTTGAAGGAAGTATAAAGATCAAACTAACTCTAGAGATTTCACCATCTTTTCGCGCCGGATCGGGTCCTCAACGACAGCTAATTCCGAAGAGACAGACGGAGAATCATGGGAAAGTCTATCGTAGGGAACTTTGGGGTCGATGATATCCTTATTCCCATCTCCATCGCCAAGAGTGTCGTCAAACAAACTCGAGGAGGCACACACGATCTGCTTCCCATGTGTAATTTCTGATTCATTTGGCATCGGAAGCTTACTGCAATACTTTTGTTGAGAAACTATAGTTTCTTCCGGTGCCGTGGGTTCGGATTTGCCCTTGCGGCACACATTCTTCCTCCGCTTTCCGGGTGCCACTGCGTCATCAGCTGAAAATTCCTTCGCTTGGCAAGAAGAAAGTAGTATGGGGTACCGCTTCGCTCTAGGATCCGACAGTTTTCGCCTCTTATTACTTTCAAGCCCTGGAGTCGCGAACAATGCGATTACAGTCTCAGTCACTTCAGGTCCCCGTTTCTTCGTACTGCACGCCTTCCCTCGCCTTTGCGATAAAGTGGAAGGATTTGGGTTTAGAACTGCGTCTGACGAAGTGATCGAAGCTGCTTGGTTGTCTACTACAATCTACGACCAAAAATTTTGTTAAGGCAATTCCTCGCAGGAAAACAAAAGAACGTACCGACTCAGCATCAAATACCCCTCGGTCTATGCCCGTGGTTAACATCAAACCTGTATCTGAAGCAGTCTTATCAAGTATAAGACGACTGATACAAGTAGAAACTCCAGATCTAATTCACCTGGCCAGTCCGTTTGACGAGTCGAGCACCTCCTTCGTCAATAATCAATGCTTCGCCGTTAGTTTTGACAGGACTGCTGATCCTCCTGTTTGTAGGCACTTTCCCCTTGGATTTATTCTGTTTCTTCGTCATTGAACGAGCAGGTGAAGCTATTTTTGCCTCTGCATCTTTTCGACTGAGACCTTCCAAGAACTGTGGAGGAGGCGCCGCTCTCCTGGTGGGCCTGCGGCCTGACATTAAGTCCTCCAAACCGATCACGTCTCCGGGTAGCGCTTTCATGAAGTAGGCACACGCGTCTTCAATCTCTTTAGTCTTCGAATTGAACAATTCTTCGAGAATTTCACGATGAGAAGGGTTCCCAATAGGCTTTTCTGCCTCCTCTAGGAGTGTGATCGGAGGTGGATCATACGAGGTAGATTCGCAATCCCTTCTAGCTAAACGACGACGTACCCTTGACCTCAAAACCAGGAAGTCTTTGAACCCGAGCCTTTTCCTTTCGTTGTTCACGAGTTTAAGCGCTTCTTCTTCTTGAAACTTTTTCTGAATAAGGAGGTTTTGGGACCGGAGAACGTTTTGAGCCTGATGGAGCATGTAAAAGACCTCAACGAAAACCTTCCAGTACGAGGACTGATCGACGAAATCAAACGTTGTAAGCATTTGCGGATTGTGCTCGTCATTTGGCGCGTGGAATGCGATGAGACACCACCGAATAAACGCCTTAACCTAATCCAATTCCTATGTGACCATCCGCATGCTCTGAGGGATGAGTATACTCACGAATTCTTCCTTCACGCCATTCTTGACGAGGTCGGCCCAATGAGCATTTGGAACATCTGACCACATTATAGCTTGATCCCTGCAAAAGAATATATTTCTGAAGGGTCGTGCTTAAGCAGCCTTCGGTCGTCCCAGCACATGGGGAGCTGCCGAAGCACCAGACTCGGATTTTCGGTCTCCTTCATCTCGTACACTCCAGATTCGGATGCCATCCTCGGGCTGGGCTCTGGTCGACGGGATCGACTGCACGCACCGCGCGTATCGTGCAGGAGGCACAGCTGAGTGGAAGGATGACGAGAGCAGATATGGTTTTAATGAACGATGCCTTCTTACGATGTTCGGTGTTCAAGAACTTAAGTTCTTACGGCATCTGCGCTTGTTCAAATATGTAAATAGGCGAAATATCCTTTGTTCCGATGATTCACGACGAAATAATAACACGAAGGTAGTTGCACGCAGTACTAGTGGCTCTGACAGAACATGCGCATGCTTGCCAGATCATGGACATGAGTCTGAGCAATTATAGAAATCTCTCGTCGATAACATCTTACATGCACATTGCACACACATATAACTTATTCTGATCTGCAGCTGCACCAAGTAAAATTTGGAAGGCCTTTGGCGAGAATAAGCAATAATACAGCGATTACTTTGAGAGTGCATGCTGCAGCGACTCATAGAGGTTGATTTCTATTTGAGCTTCCGCCTTGTCTTCTTCCGACGCATTCCCACCAGCAATCCGCTGCGCCTCCGCCAGGTTAGCTCTAACGGCCTTCGTGTCCAACTCGTGAGTCTGGTATCCACGATCCAAAAGACTTGGTCTTACCTCAAGCGAGAAGTGCTCCAAAGGAGCCGCTTCGACGGCATTGATTGTGAGCTTATTGTTCGGATGCACATTCGCGAAGCCTCCGCTCACTGAAGCGGAGTAAAAGCACAGAGCAGTAAGTCTTTGTGCACCTGATTTTAAAGTGACGAAGAACGTACCAAACCATTTCTGACTGTTGTTGCCAGAATCTATTACCTCCACGACGCCAGGACGCAAAGGCTCGATGGACGGTACGTGGTTCGCAAGAATACCCATATCACCAGTTGCCGCCGAAAGGTTAACCTGCACGACATCCGTCGACGCGAAAATAGTCTTGAAGACCAGACGTTAGCCAATCCGACTGAAGCGTGTCATCCTGAACGTGACGAACCTGGTGCGGGAGCACAAGAGAAAGTTTTATCTTGTCAGCCGCCTCAGCATATCCGCGACGCTGCAACGCAGACGTCGCTCTTGGAACGCTGCGTGCAGCAGAGGAAATGAGACGGAGTGCAGACATGGCCGATGGTGAATGGGAAATTGAGCGAAAGTCAAAGTCCAGCGTTTCTCCCCGCTCGCAGAGTTACGTAAGTCATCATAAATTCTATTGGTCCGCTGTTTATCTGTCTACCATGATACTTTACATTGAATGCGTGGTTCCACTGAGTTATGACAGCAATTATTTCCAAAATATGCACCCAAAAAGTGAAAACAGATACGTCCAAACTCGGCTAAAAACCGATGAAGTTCCTCTAGGATCCTTCTCCGAGAGGGCTCCACTCTGACCGACCACACAACCTTCAAACTCAATGAGCAAACTTGAAGCAAGAGTCTAGTACTTATAAATGACCTTCATCGGAGAAGCCTCCACGATATCCTTCGGGTAACAAAGATGGTTCTTTGCGTGTGCCTCGTTCACTGTTCGACCATAAATCAGTCAAAGCGGTCAAAATTCGAGTAAGTTTGAATGCTTACATCTGGTCAACGGCGGTCATGAGGTCAAAATTGATCTCTTGATTGATGACAGAGTCAAATTTATATGCCGGATGGGACCGCACGAAGTTTCGAATCCAGGAGGCAGTCGTCCATAGTGTCCCGTTGGCCCTTCGTTCAATGAGACTCAGGTACGAGTTTAATTTCTTGTTCGTTTCTCCGTCAACTTCAAGGGTATCCAAATATGCCCGTACAAGACCCAAGAGACCAGGATATTCCAGACCCTATCAATGGTTAGCGTAATAACTATATCCCTCGTCGATCGCTCACCTTTCCAAGCATGATCTCTTCAAGAGTCATCAAGTCGTATTGGTCTTCGAGGGGTTCAATAAGATCTGCTGCTCGCGGAGGGGTATCGAAGCAGTTTCTGAGCCTTTTTTCCTTCGGCTTCGGGTTGCCGTTTTCATCTACAGAGGACGAACTGCTCGTCACAGAGGGCGAATGACTTGAAAACACATTTCTGCGGAAGTAGAACTTCTCCTTGCGAGCTGCGTCTCTCTTCTGCGCTATTTGCATATTTTCGTCCACCTTGGTAATTGGCATGTATAAGTTGAGATCGAAACAAAGGATTGCGCGTGATAAAAGGACCATGAAAATAGCGAAAGCGGCGTTCTCGAAATCCGTAAGTTGCACCTCCATACTTCTAAACTCGACCCGCCACCCTATGGAAGAATTAGGAGGGGGAGGTTTGAAACGGACCGTTTGCCAGTTGGTTGATTGAATATTCTTTAAGTTTTGGTTATTTTCGGAAACATCGATGAAACTGCGCGTGAACGTACCTCAAAATGGTCCATGCTCGTCATGTCATCCTGGTCAATCAATTCCGAAAACAACACCAGAGGGTCGCGGATGTACAGATGTGCGACGTGTTTGGAAAGTGAATCGTCCACGCCTCGATAGAACTGTTAGGTCCTTCAATGGCTCCTTCTGAAGAAAGGCTCACCTGACGCTTTCAAGCGTTCGTATATAACGGCATTGAACGGTACAGAACTATCATTATACTCAGGACGGTTTAAAGGGTCCTGTGAGATGTACAGGTCGACGCTGTCGTATCGGGATTTCGGAATAACATATTTATTCTCTTTCAGAGGCTGAGAAAATGTTAGTGCATCGTCCTTCTAGAAACAATCTACCAAACCTTTAGACCCCGTTCTTCTTCTGTCCGATCATCGACGCTACCGGCGATTACGTTCCACCTACAGTCTACATCCGCAATATAACCGCGATACAAAGGGCTAGCAGCCGTCAAAGCAAGCTATATGCATTTAACGGAATGCAATGTAAACACATATGGAGACACACACCATGATTGGACCAAGGGGAACAAATGCATCGTAGAGTCTGCGAGCTTCGGGAACATTACATGCTTGAAAGGTAAGCTGTAGGCAGCAACAGCCCATGCCAAAACCCATTGCGTCCATGTAAATATGGTCAGGGAGAGCAGCACCATTTTTTGCCTCTGATTGTCAGAAGATAAAACGGGTGGAGACTTCAACTATTTTGGGTGGCACTTACCAGCATCTTCTGCATATATACTACGATCCCAAGGAACTGTTGGATCTATGAACGGCTTCGGCGTTTTCGAGTCGAAAAATAGAGGCAGATTTATGGCAACTTTCGAGCCCCTTCGTGATCGGATATTTGCTGTGAGTGTTCTGAGCTATTGTAAGTAAAAATTCAATTTGTATTAGCGGCGGCACTGACGGGAAACGAGCATGAGGATTCGTAATTTCCTGAGGCAGGAATAAACTATGGCTTGATACGGCATCCGCAGGATCAAAATATGGCTCTGTGAAAACACCTGGCGCGCCTAAGCGAGGGAAAGAAGTGAAAGTGATCGGGATTTCATGCGCCTTTAAGTGTTTGCGAGCTAAACTCCGCCTAAGCAGCAACTCAATAATACGAACTTTTGTCGACACAGTAAATTATTCACCGATATCGCATGTTGCTCTCAACTGAGATGAGATCTGACAAAGATCCCGTGTAAGGAGAGCCGGGCGTCGACTCAAGCATATAGCGACCATACTCGGGATGGAATGTCGGAATAGAGAATCTGCTCGGGAAGCGTGAATAAGATATGCTGCATAGACCTGTATTATCACTTACTTCTCACCCGCCTCCTCGGAGAGATCGTTACAGATGCTACTCAATTTGGCTAGGATCTCGGACTGACGAAGAGAGAGTTTTGCATTCTTCTCCACTTCATCAAACGCCACAACCATATACTCGACCTGTGCAGGTATGTACGCTCTGAGCACATAGCTTTCATAAGGAGGAGTTACACACGAACCTCATCTCCCCATAACAGCTCATCACCGTGTCGGTCCTTTACTCTATTCCATGTATGCAAGAATTGCGTGATTCCATGCGTTCTGACGTGCTCTGCGTACTTCTTCGTTTCGGTCCAAGAGAGGGGCGTGCCCAAAGACAGGAGGCCCATGGCTGTGAGGAAAAGTGGACTCAGCCAGATAGCGTCAACAGTGGAGGTCTATTTGTAAGAGTATCAAGTAGTGTTGGTCAGCGGTAATGAGGTGCAGCGGATTTTGAATCCTGGTCCTGAAAGCCACGCGGGATGATCGGCGCAGCACTAGTATGTGACCCGTACATGTACATATTAGTCTTCCGATAAGATCGGGTCCGCCTCCGAAAGAAATATTCATAAGCTAAATAAAGATACTTGCGAGAAGGAGCACATACAGTGCTACGGCGCAACAGATTACTGTACAGAGGTCTATCAGAGCACTATGCAGGGATCTTACATTGAGCACTGATTAACAGCAGAAGAAGATTCATACAATACATAACATGAAGTCGGCCCGGCCGAATGACGTGAGACCATAGAAGCACATACTTACATCATGCTGCAGCGCTCGTCGCCCATTTCAGGAGCAGTTTGAGAGCAAGAAGGACGTGCCTCAACGCGCGAGTCCAAGCTTCCTCTACACCGAACTGAAGTTTGATGGATACGTCACCAATTTTATCCTTCGCGACTCTGGACAAAATAGGAGCATAGAATAATCAGTATTCACCCGTGGTACTTCCCAAGAATGACGTACTGGTGTGGGAATTCGACCGATTGATCTTGGGATTTGACGTAGTCCATGAGTTGTCGGAGACAGTCCAGAAACGCAACCATGGCTAAATCAAATCGTCGATTATGCAACAATCGTCCAATGTGCAGATCGCCCGACCCGTAAAGCTCATACGAAGCTTTGTCTCCAGTCGTCTTCTCGATGCGAGAAAAGGAGCCCATGGGTACTAGACGATAACTTAAAGGAGCTCAGTGCGTGAAATGGGCAAATGAAGAAGTATTTCGCCTACTTTTCGAACGTGAAGTCCAGCTTTCTTGCGATTGTGTATAAGAGCAGGAGGGCTTGACCCCATGCTGCATTGATTTCCGCCCATTCCACCTATTTGACGAGTTCTAACTTAACAGGACACTCCGATCTTTAAGAATCAATCCTCACATGTACTCCGCTCACTCGTCCCAATCGAAGGCCATTAATGGTTCCAAACACACCGTCGTGACCAATGCAAAACGCATCATTATAAACATTTGTTCTTTCTAACTTGTCGAGGACAAGAGAGTCGTAAGCGTAAGCAGCGCGAAGAGAAGCAAGCTGCGATGCCTGATCCGCGGCGGTATTTAAGTGGGTGTTATGCGCCTTCCAGAACCTGATGATCAAGCATCAGCGGATAAATAGAGATACAGCTCATATCATTTACGCACTCAGATTCTTCCTCCTCTAATTCCCTTTCTTCAAGCTCGAGAGCCCTTAGCTCTTCCTCCAGTTGGTCTTTCTCTGCTTGTGCTTCGCGAAGATCCTCGATAGCTAACCGTTCCTCTTCTTTTAGTCTCTCGATTCGCCTCTCGATCTCCTCGACCGACTCTTCTTCCCGTTGTTTCTCTTTCTTGAGTTCCTTCTCAAATGCAAGGTAGCCATCTCTTTCACGCATAGTGTCTTTCAGTTGCTCTCCTAAAGCCTTCAGGAGACTGTCTGTGCATTCCGTACAAAGCGGGTGATCGAGGTCTGTTCGACTGGATAACAGCGAAAAGAGCTTGTTAACCGACTTGATTTTATTCGGAGGTGGCGAGACAGGATGCTGTAGCGGCTTCTGATTTCCTGCAGCAGAATCTGTGACTTCAGCAGCTGGTATCCGCTCGGCGCGGGTCTGGGGTACGCCTGACGAAGGAATTTTCTGGACAACGCTATCCTGAAGGAACACGAAAGACTCGTTGGGAGCACTGGCTAACGATCGCTGGGGCTGCTTGGCATAACCTCTCGGAGGAAAAGAAGGCGTTGTTGGAGATAGACGGCCTGTCTGTGCTCCACTGGCTCGTATCCATGTGTTCTTAACACCTGGGGGCGAGGGTAACTGCTCAAGTTTGTCAATATCCGAAGGAAGTGAACGAGGCGCAGGAGAAGCTAGCGTCGAAGCAAGGAGGTCATAAGACGAGGGCGTTAAATCAGCGAGAGATGCGTCTAGGTGTAAGGGCTGCCGACATTTCTGACAAATGTAGCCTGAAGACATTTGCAGTCGCGGTGTGTGCGAAAACACAGAATGACCGCGTCAAGTCCGTGTCGCCAAATTCGACCTCCATGATCGACATGATCGACGCGAAACACGGGCAATGTTTACGGTTTGTGTTCCTTGTGTGGCAATCTGGGGTTCGCTTGGTAAACCGCATAGAGCGTGTCTTGCCGCGGCGGGCTTCGGCCACTTTCTTCCAATCTTTATGCAAGGTAACGAAGAAGAGACTGAGCCAGTAGCACAATCGCAGGATCCTACTTTTCTGAGGCGACTTGCGGGAGCTTCAGCTCATAAAGTCGGGTAAGACTTGAAGACCCGTCAAACAGTTGAACGTCCTTGTCTAATTGCCACTCAAATTCTTGTCAGCTATGGTCCAGATCAAGCCGAAATCAATCGCCGAATCGCTGAGGCATCCAAAGGCTCCAAATATTACGAAGTAAGGCTCGACTGAGAGGCAATCATTCGTACTTCACTTCTTATACTCGAGGTCCTTGTAGAATGAGAAACGTCGCGATGCAGATTGGACAGCGCGTATAAACAAGATTTTGGAACGACGTGATGAGCTTCTGAGAGAATCAGATATACGTGAGTAGGCAGAAACGTCACTTATCTTGCGCAAATTACAAAGTTCACGTAGGTCTTGTCGAGGCTAAGGTTGACCGACTAGTGAGCCACAGCGTTAGGATGCTTATTACGTACCTGTTCTGAACAGAACCAGTTCGCAGAGAAAGAATCGAAGCGAGACTTGAGCCAGACAATTGTCCACATAGACATGGATGCGTTCTTTGCAAACGTCGAGCTACAACATAATCCTGATCTGAAGGATAAGCCATTTGCGGTCGTGAGATGTTTTTTTCATCCATCATTATTGTCAAATTGCTCAAGGATTCTTGTTATAGGTTGGTCTTGGTGTTGTCACTACAGGATCGTATGAGGCGCGAAAGTATGGTGTCCGTGCGGGCCAAGCTGGTGAGTGCAATTTACTTCTAATAAGTTACCTTGAGGTCTAAATCCCCAAACCAGAATATATCGCCAAGAGGCTCTGCCCTGAACTGATACTTGTTCCGGTTGACTACAAGCGTGTTGGCGTAGTGTCCGAGAAAGTCATGGACGTTTGCGGACAGTACGACCCCAATCTGTACATCGCTGGATGTGACGAAGCCTATCTGAAGTACGAATACCTCTGTCATTCCGTTGTTGTTTGTTTGCTGATCCGCTCTCGATAGCGTTACGAAGTATCTACAGATACATAGCATATCTGCTGAAGAGTGTGTTCGAGAACTGCGTACGAAGATTTTCGAGAAGACGAATTTAACGGCCAGTGCTGGTATTGCACCAAATATGGTACGCAGTATCCTCTACTGAACGGAGAGTTTGATTCTAACTCAATTCATGGCAGATGTTAGCTAAGGTTAGAAAAATTTGTTCGTTGATCCTCTGACGTACTGATCTTCCCGCAAAGATATGTTCCGACAAAGTAAGTCACTTGATGCGTAATTTAATTCTTGGAATTCTGTTCGCCCTGACCGTTGTCTTATTCAGAATAAACCGAACGGGCAGTTCCAGATGCCGTTTACACGTGAAGCGGTTATGGAATTTATGCGAGACCTTCCTGTTCGAAAAGTTCCCGGAATCGGACGTGTTGGCGAGAGGGTACTAGAAGCTATCGGTGTCAGGGTTCGTGAGAAATGTTAAAATTTACCGCTGTTTCTAACGGGATCGGATAAGACTTGCGGGGACATTAGAGATGCTAGGGCAATTATATGGCTTATGCCTCGCAAATTTGCCGTCGACTTTCTTTTCGATACTCATCTAGGGTTATCTACTACGCTCATCAAGCCTTATCAGCGCGAAGAACGTAAAAGTGTCGGAGTTTCAAGGTAAGTGAAAAAAGCGCGTACGTACAAGTCCACATGAGAAAGCTTAAATCTTACCAATTAGGACGTTCCGAGCTGTACATACGGAGGAAGCCATCTTCCGAAAACTCGAATACATAGCGTCCTTACTAGAGCGCGACTTAGAAACGGAAGGATGGGCAGGGAAGATTGTTATACTGACATACAAACTCGATAGTTTCCGAGGTACGAAGCCCGCGGCATGGCTTATCAATACACTATTAAGGCACACATCACCTAGTTCACACACGCAGAGCGACATTCGACCGATGGATATCAAAGAAAGAAGATCTACTGAGGGTACGCGCGAAAATTCTTGAGAGAGGATTTAACTTACGGTTCCCTCTTCTTTCGGCTACTCAAGATTGGCAAGGAACTCATCAAACCTTATCTCCCGGTCCGGGTCAGACTTCTCGGTCTGAGAGTCACTGATCTCATCGATCTTCGAGCTCCTGTTGACCGAGGAATCGAGCGGGTAAGTGATTTTTTATCAACGTCCATATAACTTGCGTTGATCTTTTCATGTCAGTACTTTGGATCCGTGGCAAGTGAAGGATCTCCGAGTAAGAAGAGGAAATTTAGCCCTCAGCCAGATACAGCAAGTAAATTTTCTGGCAGTCCATCCAAGCGTCGTCAAGTTCAAGAGGCAGGTTCACTCATCAAACCTATCAATGTAGATGAAGACGAAAGAGACGATGACGAATTGGTCGGTGAAGCTCAAGAAGACGAAGATGAGCTAGATGACGAAGACGACATTGAAGCACTGGACAAATTCGTGGATAGAAGACAAGAAGCTCAAGATGACAACGACGTCCCAACTTTTCGATATAGATATGCGACATCAAGTGTTGTCAAGATAGGGAACGATAGGCCCAGCATACGGCCCAGAACCAAGAAGCCGAATAGCATCGTTACACAAAACCGCCAGGCTTCATCCATATCTATTTCGAAGCGTAGCAAGAGCGAGCAGCCTTTGGTTACATCGGAAAGGGCCTGCAATAAGGACAATCAGGCCCTCTCAAGGACAACTTCTCCGCTGATGGGCAATCGCTCGTGCTTTGTGCAGCAACCTTCTGATCCAAATGCAAATTCCGATTCAAACGCGGTCGGGAACCACGAGGCACTAATTTGTCCGGTCTGTTCCCGTAGCCTAGAAACGGACAATGTTGGCTTGAATGAACATTTGGACTTCTGTTTGAGCAGAAGTACTATTATGGAAGCGTCTTCTTCTGCCGTATCAACCATAGCAGTCTCTCACTCGAGAAAGGTAACTGATGGGAGACATTCCACTCGGGCGGAACCAAACGGATGAGCTAAGGACAACTGACATTTATTTTCTAATTAGTTATTGTTTTTGAATATCACTGTACTATAAGCTACAAACGCCTATTCGCAACCACTGCCATGCATCATATTGTAACGATTCCTTCGACTCTTTTACGGACATGTATTTTGCATAACTCGGGTGTGGTTGTGCTAGCACTATGTACGTACAAAATATTAATATTAATTACGGTCCGTATTATTTTATTATTTTTCGTACTTCATCGGAGACGCCGGGGTCATATCTGAAAAGGCCGTCGATAGGAAGCAAACACGGCTGAGTTTAAGTTTATGTAACTAGATCTGACAAATCTGAAGATCTGGACCCTAACGAGTTCGATAAGTCGAGTCGAGTCGGATTCGGGGACTTTGAGTCCGAGACTCTTGGCTCCAACCTTCAATCACCCAAAGTATTTCAACTGCGTGCACGTTGCTTTCTGCATCAAGGACTTCCACTTCTCTTTGGAAGTGATTTGACTTCAGATGTCGCTAAGAAAACCAGCGAACGCGGCGAAGTGTCCGAAGGTCGCCAGCATCCGGGGTCAATCTAGCATCGGCGGCTTCTTTTCATTCGGTAGAAAATCTCACACTGACAAGCGAACGGCTGTATAAAGCAATATAAAGCTATCGTACTAGGTCCTCTAGGGTCCTCGGAGCCCGTTCTTTTCTCTTTCTTTTTATGCAACGGTCTCCTCACTGCTTCTCACTATGGATTACCTCCCTCAAGGTGCATACTACGCCTTCGATATTCTTGCGCTGTACACATTCTGGCGTTGCTCTGCCTTCCTTATAAAACAATATCTTACCAGAACACAGACCGTACTATATGATATCCCTAACCTTGGACGGCCCAGACCTGATGAAAAGAGGATCAAGGGGACTGCAGTTGTTTGCGGCGGAAGGTACGCTTGTATGTTACAAGCATCTCATGCTCTCATCCAACGTCAATCGTCAGTTATTCTGGATTATGGAGCGCCCGGCTGCTCGCAGATCACTTCGAGGATGTGCTTATCATAGAACCTGAAGAATGGCTAGTGACACCGGAAGGTTCCTCGCCAGTATACAGCCCAGAGGGAGAACCGATTGAAGGCTGCGGAATATACAACAGAGCTCGAGTCTTCCAGTATAAGACTACACATGGTATGTGAGACGAGACGCTTGTCGACATGATATGCTTATGTCTTGATAGCTTTCCAGCCGTTATCTTATGCTGCGCTTAAGGCTCTATATCCCTCTGTAGACGATGAAATTAAGAAGGCGGACGGTCGGTGCGTCACTACGCGTTTCTCTGCCGAGTATGAAACACCTATGCTGAAGTTTTTTTGAAGTGTTGGTAAATCCGAATTCAATAGCTACCTCTTCAATAACAACCTTCTACGCACGATTAAGAATCGCGATGGACAGTATATTCAGAACTTTTTCATGAGTCGCGAAGGATGCGAGAGAATGCTGCGTCGCCTGTTCCTCCGGGACTGTCCCCGCATTCGCTGGATGGTAGGAACAGTCAAGGCTGTGGAAACCGTGAAGGGTGATGAACGTACATTGTCATCTGTCGTTGTTCGCTTACCCGACAACTCGGAGAAGACGATTCCAGCGACGCTGGTTGTTGGTATGTCTGAAGGTATTAACCAATGGAATTACTGCTGATTCGACTTTTCTTAATTAGATTGTACCGGATCAGCTCAAGCCGGTTTGAAGTGGCTTAAGCGCATCAGTGCAGCATCCGACAAAACGGCTGGCGGTCGTTTGGCACTGAGCGATCCGAAAATGAGGATAACGTACTACACTGACCAACAAACAAGAACTTTCTATTTCCGCGTACCCCAAGAAAGTCGCGATAAGCTACCTATTCCGGGTGGTTATGACAAAGCTATGTGGATGTACTCTTACACCCCAGTGCTCGCAAAATGCACAAAAAGCTTGTTTTTGGATAGATTGGAGGGGCATCGCAGTAAGTAATCGTCGAAATGTGTATATCTGAAGTGCTGACAGGCTACTAGTCAGATTCATGGTTGGAACGTGGGGGCAGCAACCACTTCCTGAGGTTGAAGAACTGAGAGATTATCTGTCTTATCTTACTCCACAAGATCAGATTCCGAAATGGATATTAGATCTTGTTGATATCCTGGTCGAGGCAAATAAGGGTCAGGCGGAATATGTAACGACAAAATACCGTGAGTACTCTCACAAATCGTGCGCAGAATGGATGTTATATCTACTCTTCTTTAGCAACATTATCATGGATCAAGTACGAGAAGGCCGCCTACCTACCAAAAAATTTCGTTGCTGTCGGGGATTCAGTAATGCAAGTGAACCCGACGTTTGGGTACGTTATGCCACCTTTCGAACATTGATTGTGTCTTATCTCGTTGACTAGACAAGGTTTCTCGAAGGTCGTTGCGAGTGTGGTGACATTGGATAGTACTCTTCGGTCGCGAAGCGTGATAAATTCCACGGTAATCCCGGACGGATTCAGCGCTCGTTATTTCAAATCGCAAGCTCAGAGGACTGCTATAGCGTGGTCAGCGCAGATCTTTTTTTTTTTTTTTACTGTGCGGAACTGACACATTACTCCGTCTAACTTTAGGGAAGGAACTAAACCAATAGGTTCGTTTACACATTGCGAAGCTTCCATGATATGATGGTAACTGGGTGTCTATTTTAGATTACCTCTTCCCTACGACTAGGCCCGTAGAAGGCGAGAAGCCGAGCGATGAATACATGAATTTCAAAGTTACGGCAAGCATGATGTGGCTATCGCTAAAGGTGCGTCGTATTTCAGATCCTTGGGAAAGATACCGTTTATCAATAATTGCTTATATGGTGTACAGGACGAGAAGCTCAACAGTGCTCTATATCGCGCATTTAACTTCCTTGGTCCACCTGGCGAGCTGATGAACCCTGTTTCGTTGGCAAAGGTCTTCCTGTTATGGGGCAAACAGAAAGTAGGACTCGCTAAGGATTTCTTGCAAGATTGAAACTATACCTGTCCACCTCGAGATTTTCTTCAAATCGCACAACTTCCCTCGTTCGGGTCCAGGTTAGGACCGAAGTTGTTTCCTTTTTCTCATCGGGTCGGCTTGGAGGCGCCACGTATCTATCACTTATACCATTTAGAACAGAACCCCAATTCATCGCGATAAGACTTAAGTTATTTGACACCTCTCGGTTCCAATCTTCCTTATGGATATTTACATATAAAAGCTGAGTATACAGACGGTCAATCCAGGAGATGCCGTATATGTGAAAGGAATCTCAAATAAGTAATAAACGTGAAGGGCTTCTGGGCTAGATCATTTGCCCCTGTGCTTCTTGAAGCTAGCCTGGACGCCGAGACCGACTTTAATATCCTCCATGCACCGCGCATCGGCTTCTCGCCCCTGCTCAGCAAGCTGTATGACTACGGCCACCGAGTTGGCCGGTACGCAGACGACGCCGTCTTCGTCTGCCACGATGAAGTCTCCCGGATTGATGGTGATAGAGGGGAAGTCACATCCCGCGGGCTCGGCATCAATTTTCAAGGGTACTTGCACCGCGGATGGCCGGGTAAAGGGATATTGACCCTTAAAATCAAGTGTAGTTAGAGTGATTTAATGCAAGCGAAGGTCGCAAGAGAAAACGGGTTGTAACTTACGAGTGTCGAGGTTCCTCGAGCGAATATTGGGAAGCGCGCAGCAACATGCTCGGCAACATCTCTACGTGTACTATGTTCAGTAGACGAAACGAGGCGAGCAGTCATGACAATTACCGACAACGACCAGATATGATTACGCCTAACGCTCCTCGGGCTTGCGCTCCTGCGGTCATCAAGCCTCCCCATACGGCATTCTTCGTCACTATGTAGAATAAGGCAACGATCGCCAAACAGGAGGCAAGTCAGGACGTTGAGCAGAAGCAAGACAAGATCAAATATCAAATATCCAACATACGGGGAGGTGCGGCAATCACGATGACTGATCCACGCTCTGCTGTATCCACATAATGCTCAGTCAGTCGCGGTGCATCCTTCTCGCTCGACAGCACCATCTTCACAGTGTAAGCAGGTCCGCAAACTCGCTGATCAGCGCTGCCTTCGTAGATTGATTGCCGGCGAACATCGGGGATGTGACCGCCGTGCGGCAGTCCTATTTTGATGAGTGCGTCTGAGAGTTCGCATGTGGAGAATTGGCCGAGCGCCGAGGAGGTTGCAGAGGCTGAGGAGGACATCTGGCGGAAGAGCGAGAGCGTGCGTGGTAGTGCACGAAGCATTTATACTGATACGGTGTAGGTGCCGTGGTATCAGTGGATAGAAATAGGCATTCTAGTGGGAGCTTGAGCGGACCGTCGAGCGCATACAACAACCTTGAGCGAGCACAAAAATACGCGGTCTGTGGTGGGCACAGCTCCGGATATCCACTCACGTGCACAACAGACGGACTACCGTTTTGATCCGCTCTCGGATCACAATCCGGGTCAGATTTACTGGGCGATATTTATTTACTTTACCGTAAATTAGAAATTGATGAGTCTACTGCTATATTCTGTGAGATACACGATCCATACTCAGCCAGCTGAACATAGGATGGGATACAGGATGCGTCATGTAAGTTTATAACGTCGATGATAGACCAAGAATACGGGAGTCCATGCCATGAAAGGGTGAATATTTTGTTTTCTATTTTTGCTACGTGCTCCCTTGCATTCTGTGGCCACTGCCAGCAGTAGCACCCATCTCGTACGCCTCAGGGGTTTGAGGTAATGGCATAGCTGGAGGTGGTCCAGGCATCACTCTACTGGGCCCCGACGAGTTAGTCCTAGATGGCATACGGGAAGATCCAGCTGTCGAGCTGTCGGTATATCCACGTCGTGGATTTGTCATATACATCTACCAAAGAAATTATAATACGCTCATATACGAGTGATCTACGATTCACATACGTGCTCAGCTTCGCCAAAAACATCGTCGTCATTCACTGTAAATAAGCTCATCAATACTCAAGCGGATTTGTAGCGCAAGAGAGCTACTCACTAGCAACCGTATTTTTGTCTGCCAGGTCATACTCTGACTTGATGAAAGACTGGCGACCTGCTTCACGTCGCCTTCTCTCCTCTTCTATTCTCTTCACCTCATCCCAGGGGATCTCTGTGTACATTTTCGGAGGTTTCTCTGCATCTGGATCTCCAGCAGGACCGAAGATCTTCAGCTCAGCAAGTGACGTCTTGAGTGCGCAGATCCATTTGTTACGGCGTTTGACTGTCATAAACTTTACTGTGAGCAAAATAAAGCACGGATACGATAAGTGCATACCTCTCAGAGCGCCTTGTTGCCAATTCGACTTGTACTTGATATCCGCGCTAAGTGTCATTTTCTCTTGCTCAGGTATGTCTTTCACGATGACATCAAAGCTCGGCAAGAAATCACGTCCTTCATCTCGCACGAACGCAAGCATCTTCGCACGCAGTTGTTCAATCTGTTCAAAAGTCGTGTCGTACGCAACATCAAACTCGAAGGTCTCGGTCATTTGTGGACTTCTCCGGAGATTGTGAATCAGCTAAAACCATTGACATTTAGTCTCAAGACTGTGCATTGTACACTGAGACCCACCAGTGTCGTTAAGACCGAGTTCGGTGCCTGAACTAGGCAACTATTACCGTCCAAGAAGATGGTACTAAGCAGCCTGATTTCCTTCACTGTATATGTTTCCTTCGGATCCTTCGAGATCTCGACGCGATCACCGACATCGTACGGGTGCTTGATGAAGAGGAAAATGATACTGGAGAGCACTTCTTGGAGAGAGCTGCCAATTAGCCAGCTCAGGCCTAGAATAAAAGCCCCTGCTCCAGTCAGTAGCGAAACTACTTGTCTATCGAGGACGACAACTACAAAGATATGTGACTCGCGAGATAAAGCAAATTGAAATTCGAGGCATACCGATAATCAGTGCCGCAATGACCACGTATAAACTCATGAGAATGTTATCAAGACGTCCGACGGCCGAGTCGAGGTCCCGCATAGAATTCTCAATGGATAACTGTTCGCGGTGGATATCGCTGCGCGTAATCTTTCATTTAGCTCGTATTCTTCAGATAAATGGCACAGGACTTACAGACATGCCAGTTCAACTTCTTCTCGAGTGACATCTCCATTTCCATCTCTGTCAAATAGTGTAAAAGCAGTCTGGCCAGCTTCGTACGAGTGGAAAAACGGAGCAATATCGGTCAGTACAAGGGCGTCTGCGCCCGGCTGGCAGAATGAATAGAATAGACGTCGAGCAAGTAATCTAGTCTTGTTTGCAGATCTCAACGCTGTTTGAACCATCGCTTGAGGCGAATTCGGCTGGAGAACCGAGCTGTCATTGATTCATCAATGATCTCACTTAATGTGACGAATTTGTAAATATATCAAACATTACCTTCCCGCAATCTCGGAAGCCACGTTTCCAAGCGCTGTAGTCGTCGTAGTTGCCGCCGTGCGAACGCCCTTCAACGCTTTCTTGAAAAACTTCTTCGGATCTGCTGGTGGAGGCTTTTGTGTTGCATCACGGTCTTTCAGTGCATCTGAACGACCCGGCAACTCGGACGAGTGTGAATACAGTGTGACAAGGATTCTGATGGCCAATTTCTGGTCCGCGATTCGGTCTATCCAGAGCGGACAGAATTTGAAACGCAGCATGTTCAGGAATCCTAGATATCATAATTTTAAAAATATGGGCTCACCGGCGTAAGACCTCTCGTGAAACTTCGCGGCTATCCACTGAATCGAGAGCTTCTCGAAGAGCAGAAGAGCAGCGCAAAGGTATATTCCAAATAGCAGATTGGCCAGGAATGATATTTGAGTAGGCTTGTCACCGAGGACGCGCCCCACGATCAAAGGAACGTATGTAATCCACACAATCAAGGTCCAAGAGAACAGCGCCACGTATCTTAATACCGTTAGCACATAAACGTTTAACTCTACCCATCGTTCAAAATTTAAATTGTAGATAGATTTTGCCGCACCTGACGAGGACTTCTAGCCAGTCTATGTATTTTCGCGTTCCAACAGCAACGATACCGATCGTGTTCCGAGCAATTCTAGGCAAAATTCGGCTGAAAATAGAGGTAAAATAGGTTTTATGAGTGCGACAAAAGTTTCCTACGCTGCGGCCAATGAACACCACCAGCCTTTGGGATTTAATAAGCACAGCAAATCAAGGTCTTGTTAGGCGGCCTTACCTCCCCAAACCACCGAGAGCCAAACAGACCACCATAGCAATTTGACATGGTATATCTATAGTCAAGGTACAGTACTTATAAGATTATGAAGGAGATTCTGTTATGAAGCATGGGACTTTACCGTTGCATCTGGGAATCTGGTGAGACCAAGAATGCCAGGTATCCATAATAGAGTCAAGACCGGGACGATGAACAGCGTCCAGCGTGTTACAATCGACACGTTGAGTAGATAGTTGTACACTCTTACAAACTACAGGACTAAAGTCAAAAATCACCACAAATCTCATGCGGATATGATGCACACCTTGGTATTCGGCATGTCTCCCTGAGCAAACTGAAGGTGTGACTCCGTTGCATTGCGTGTATCGAATCCTTCGGCTTCCTTTCTTAATCCAGCTAAGAGATCCCAACTCGAATTCTGAGTACGATGTGTCAAACCCGTCGTCGACTGCGAACCTGGCGCTTTAGTAGCACTACTCGTCCGTGAATAGTCCCGCGGGACTGGCATTCCTGGCATCATTGGTATTGGCTCTGTGTTCGCTCGAGGTGCCAGCGGAGCATGCGAGTGCACCGAAAAGGAGTCGCCGCGCGAGTTGTCGTCACGGTCGACCGATACTCTGCTGAAAGGAGGCGGATACGCTGATGATGGTGAGTTCTCATAACTTCCAGTATTTCCTGGATGTGTTAACGCAACAGGCGAGTATCCATCTAATGGATAGCCCCTTGTATTCGTGGATGAGGACACCATTAGACAAATAAAGGAAGTGAGATAGGAGAAGAAGTAAAGGAGATCAGTTCTGGCAACATGAGAATATTAATCCAATCTACTCGGTCTATGCCGATCTCCGGCAAGATGATTTTCTTCACACTAGTACTGCCACTGGCTACCTCACAACGATCAAGATATTGAATGGAAATCACCTCCCAGAAACCAAGTCACAGAGAAAATTGCGCACAACAAATTCAATCCACAGTTTTTTCGGGCTTTTCTGCTTGCATTTTTAGCAACTCACAAGAATAGAATTTACGCTCAAACTAAATCCTACCAAACCCCGACTATTACTTGCTGCTGCTACTACTACTACTAACATATGGATAAAGAGATATCTGTGCTGAAGGTAGCTACTGTATTAGACTACAATATCCAGAAGGAATTGTTGATTATGCGCATGCAGTATAGATATCCTAATCTTGCTTCAATCTCTCCAGCTTCTCATCATTAGACAACTGGACACATTCAGTTCCTATGCTCCAACATGCCAGCCTGTGACCCTCCCTTGACAATCACTGTTAGTTCTGAGTTCAGCAGATTAACATCAAGAATAGGCAATCTGGATGTCTTTTTGGACTCATAGTCTCTTTTGCAATAACAATTTTTTTCTTGAGTGTCTGAGTGTGAAATCTCAAACATCACTTCATATTGTACTTATATTTTGGAATGTGCAAAAAGTTTGGAGATTGCTTTTCCGAAAATTGTGTAAAAAATTCAAGAGGCTGCTGCACCTCATTTTCTGTATGATTACTTAAAAATCTGAGCAATTTCCGACATGCTCTAGTATTCCTCACACATAACATCAGCTTCTGAAATTTTGCATATAGCTTTCAGCGTTGCTTAATTGATTCACAGGAAAAATTTATAGATGATGCACATACCGTGTTTTGATACTGATCTATTACCGTCACAACTGGTACAAACATAGCCATAATGCTGTGCTATCTACATAAAAATTTTCATGATTGATTGAAAGATTGCAAAACTGAGCGTTACGGGGTCACTGAGCATAAGGGGCAGGAACACAGTTTGAGGGTTTCAAGTTTATAAAATTTTCGTCTGATCGTCGTTATGTAAAATACGCGTGACGCTTCGAGACGCGTTAGTCACGTGCATTTTCAAGTTCCAATGAATGGAATCTTGAACACAATACATATCCTCACAGTGGACACCATAAAGCGAATCATCTGCGCCTAATTGAAGCGAGAGACCTTGGTTGTTTGTCCATCTGAATCTCTTGGCTTCTCAATTCCTCTTTCTTGCCAAAGCATTGCTTTTAGAAGGCGGTTCGCGGACCGTCGCCACCGCTGCCAGAATCATTCTACATGCGACGGTGGCAAGCTTTACTTCATCTTTCGGATGCATCCGACACGGTAGAGAGTTCAACGTCATGATTTCCACGCGTATTGCTGTCGAAAGGTCTTCTTCAGGCTCCGGAAGAAAGATTTAGTCGTGTCGAGTGAATGGATGATGGGTCGGGATAAGGACAACTTGCATGAGCCCGTATGCTATTGGCTTTGTTCCGTTCGTTCGACGCGTATGCGTATTCACGTTCATCCTCCTGAGTGGGTCCACTCGTGATCTTTTCTGTCCCATGCTAATTTCTTCGTGTTAACCGCGTGCCACGAGGAGAGGGTAAACTGATTGCCTGCAGCCCTGCCTCCTGAATCATTGCTGGAATGTTTCGAAACACAAAATCCCCGTGAAAAGTTTCTCCGGGTCATGAGCTCGGACGCATCGATAACTTGCAAGGTCAGGCTGGCGGCATTTTGCACCGTGCCACTATCGGAGATCGGTATTGATATGACGTCTATGCGCTCCGTCAAAGAAGCATGAGAAACCGCAAATAACCAATCACCAAGTTTCCCCTTGTCCTCATCCTGAGGCGATGACGCATCTCGAGTCCTGATGGAAGGGCAGGAAGACAAGAAATGCCTCCGACTATGAATGCTTTTTTCGTAAAATGAAGGGACTTCGCATCATGACATCTTCATTTCTGCATGTAAGTTTCGTTCGAAATAAAACAGCCAAGCAGAAAGACAGCGAGTTGCGTTTCCCCGGGCCGAATCAGTACTGATACATTTTCATGCCATCTCAGCTAGTCGGCAGGCGCTACTTGCCGTTTGTTTACCTCAAGATTCCTCATCGGAACCATCCCGCCTTCTGCCATCGTCCGAAGCGACGTGTAAAACATGCGCAACTCTGGGAAGACATGACGGCGAGAAGCCTCCGGTACAAAGTAGAGAGCTGAGTGACGTATTCAGCGTATCATTGACCACCTAGGGACTAAGATGGTGCTGCACTGCTGCTGCGGCTTTGCCGATGAGTGTGCATACGTTTGCGTGTGCGAAGCCAGAAGTACTTTTCCTTTCCTATTCTCCTCGGTGCAGTGCAGCGTTCTTTTTTTCTGACTGACGAGCATTTACTTTCATAGGTCAGTTCCCTCGGATCGTACGCGAGGTGCTAATGCGATGCGATGCATATTCAGATTTCAGGCAGAACACCGCGTGTCTGAACTTTGTTTTGCGTTTGCAAGCACGACACGGTACAGGATCTTTGCATCTGAATTCATTCTCGCTATTTTCCGTACACGAGTTTTGACGCCCTGTCAATTCGGGCGTGCTAGCGAGTCAAAGTGCTGGAAAAGTACTAGACAAATAAGTGTTTTATGAACACGACGCATTATCTATCCAAAGTGCATTGCCTCTAGTCCGTGTTGCACGGCTGCTAGGAGAGAAACGCGAAGGGAGAGTCAGCCAAGCTCTCGATCCTAAAGCTTCTCTTCCTCCTCGTTGCCCGAATCTCGGGGATTCCAGGTGCGAGTCCATCGATTCCTAACTTCTCATCAGCCCGCGAAGCCCTATGAACTGAAGGTAAGTTTATACATCACATTCGCTATGAGTACTTAGTATTCCTATTCAATTTTTATATATCTGTCTTCCCGCAGGTACAACATGACCATTTCATTTAGAAGGAAGATGTGGCCCAGATTCGCGGTGACCAGATTAAGGGCTACATGGATTTCAGATTCTCGAATAGTGAAAGAAAGATATAAGGAGAAATATGTACGAACGCACGCTACGTCCTTTGCTTCCGTAGTTTCAGTTTTCGAAAGGACGATCAATACATTTCAGGTGATGTGAAACTATGCGATTTCAAAAGGCCTTCCTAGCTCAAGGTAACGGCAAAATGCGATTGTAACATGAACATGCGAATGGTTCAATTGCTAACCGAAGCGCTGCGGGTCCAAATTGAGTCGAAGCTCAAGGAAGGTTACTTTTAGTAAGAAAAAGAAGAAGGATCATGAGGAGACGATGGAAATAATATGTTGATGACTTCTTGCGCGAAGACCAAGAAAAGTACGTACAGTGAGTATCAAATTTACGTATTTCCTCAGATTGTTACCCTTGCCAGTCCAGACCCATCGCTGTCAGCCGCTTCCATCTCCGTGGAAGACTTGATTCAGATGGCATTCGAAATGGTATTCTAATCACCATTTTATGTGACGACTTCCCAGGCGAATAAGTGCACACGTTGCTAACATCGTTTGCTTCCAGTCTAACGGAACACCTCTTCTTGAAAGTACGTTGTTTCATTTATTTATTTTTGTAAGTTCAAGCCGGTAATCAATATAGTAGAAGGGGCAGACGACCTGTGTAGGAGCTGAAATCTGGAGAAAGAGATCTCCAGGGTAGGCATGCAACTGGGCTCTTCCCCGGATCGCCCTTTGCCTACCTCTCGCAGTGACTGATAAGCTTATCCAAGCAAATAGAAAAGTAAGTTCCCGTTCAGCTCTTTCCTAACTAATAAGAAATACGTATGTACGCTTTCTTTTTCTCAGAACGACAAAAAATGTGTTTGATATCGAATATTAATAGATTGTACATGAATCTTTTTCTTCAGATCCTGCGATAGCAACTAGCATCAGCGCCGGAGCTGTCCTCTCGCTTAATCGAGGGGAAGAAGGACTGGGTTGGAGTTGTGATGATAATCGGTTTTGGCACTGAGATTGGGAGTGCTAAGTGTGGATTGTGGATGTGGGTTGCGTGATTCACTCTCAGAGACTTCACTCAAGCTGACACGCGGGGGTGCGATCCCTCGGTCGGACGGAAGACCTTCTCTTCGCTCACAAGCACGAGTGCAGTAGAGTAGAAGAAAGCGACTTTCACCGAGGTAGATCGTGAGTCCTGGTTCCTGGCGTCGGCAAAATAACACCAGCACCAGAAGCATTCAGTTTCGTTCTGCGCGGGTATGTGTGGCACATGGGGTGCTACTACATGCACAAACAAACTGAACATCTGAACAAACGCACGGACGGACGGACGGACGGACGGGAAGTACTAAGCCGCGCCGTCCTCAGTCGAGAGCATATGGATGTGGATGTGGGATTATCCTATCGTAGTATCTTCCTTCCCATCACTAGTACTGTACTGCTGTAAAGTATCTGGAGTTTATGACCCAAGATACGTGTCAAGTGTTTACCGTATACTTTCGACTGCCCTCAAAAATCGGCGTATCGTCATTAATTTGGTTATATCAGATAAGAATACGTACGGTCTGGTGTACTACTACTGCTACTGCTACTGCTACTGTGGACATAGTTGCGTCCTGCGTGTAGGTGTTCTAAGCTAAGGACTGGTACTAATCATGATCATGGCCCTGGTCGTGGTAATGGGTATATCGCAAAGTCCCAAAAAAGAGAAACGATCGGAAGGAAGAGGAGGGTCCAACAGCGCTGCGTGAGTCAGCCGTAAGCACCCCTTGGTCTTCGCGCTTGGATCCGCCTTCGAAGCCGAGTTTCTGGTCCTGGTACGCCCAAATTTCCCAAGTCCGAGTCCACGTTATCGTCCACCTGCCGATTAAATCGAAGTGGAATCTCCGACCGGGCGTGCCGACGCCCACCGATCGACTCGACTTCTCCGATGACTTCGGGGTTGAGGGGCGTCACGTCGACAGGTATGGGCGGGAGCCCGTCCGTCCCCGTCTTGCTATCAGCAGAGACAGCAGGTGACGACACCGGCGCCGTCCTCGCTGCGTGTCTCTTCGGCTTGAAAATCAACACCACCACCAGCCCAAAACAAATCAACAGCAAGAGCAAGATACACTTCCTCCGGCCCGTGTTTCTCTGATAGCCCTCCGCGAACTTCAGCTCGCTCACGGCCTCCTGCATCTCGACGCTCGTCTGCTCAATGTTATACTCGACGGAGTCGAGTAGGGTGCCCTGGTCGATGACGAGCGTCTGGAGGTCCTTGAAGAGCTCGGCGAGCGAGCTGATGGATTTGGCGATTTCGAGATCTCGCGCGTGCGCGTGAGGACTGTTGCGTCGATGTCTTCTTGGGCTTGGGCTTGTTCTTGTTCTTGCAGCTGGGGTTGTTGGAGGAAGGAGGACTGGTTTTGATTTTGAGACGCGATGCGCATGTCTTCGTCGACGTCGGACATGCCCTCTGGGCCTTTGAGCGTCAGCGCGCCCGAGGCGACGAGGAGGTCCTGATTCTTGATCGCATGGCCTTGAAGGGCTACAGAAAGGTAGTCAGTAACGTGCAACTGGATCCATGTGCAAAAATGACACGCACTTTCGAGGTAGACACGCTGTTTCTTGCGAAACGAGGCGCTCAGCTCCTGGACTTTAGCGGCGAGTGCGCGCTGTACATTCTGGGCTGCGAGTTTCTCGTGGCGCGATTGTTGCGCTTGTGTTTGAGAACGTGGCGGGAAGGTGTGGCGATGTTGCTGCTGCTGCTGCTGCTGCTGTTGATCGCATAAAGCTGGAATGGACTGGATCAAAGATTGGCAGCGACGGAAATCCTGATAAAGGAAATAAGAATGGAGAGCAATACCGGAACATGGGATGCGTACACGGGTGATGTCTGTGGTAACCGCCTCAATCTCGCGCTCCTCAGCAGATCGGTCCGCGAATCCGGGAAGTACGTGTTTCGCATGCAAGCGTTCAAGCACGGAGACTAACAGTCGACGTCATCATCGTCGAACAGAACAAAAGAGCGTTAGCGAATTAGTATTGTTATTCCCGGCCCTCGGATCTTGAGCTCAGGTTTTTTTTAATTCTGTGCACATACTTTTTTGTTGAGTTGCGGCGAGGATGTCGTGTACTTGGTCGGAAATGTCTACCCTGTAAAATAATAACACTGTCAGTGACGAATGTCGTTGAGAGAGGGAAGAAGGGGAGGCGAACCATCTTGGGGGAAGAGTACTAGTGACGTCGAGAGCGACGTGTCCTGGTTCCGAGTCTGAGTGAGAGATGAGCTGCTGATGCTCGTCGTCGTCGTCGTGAAAGGCGTCACTGTGGGGCAGAAAGGGGTTTGTTCTGGTTGTTGAAGAGCGAGCAGTTGAGTCGCGATAGGAGAGGAAGAGGAGAGTCCTGGAGCGTGTGGTGGGAGCACTAGCAGCAGCCATGGGGATGGAGAGGGAAGGACGGATGATGATTAGATTAGCGAATAATAATAATAATATTATTATTATTATTATCGATGGAGTACACAGCCACATCCACTTCTCTCGTCTCATCATCTACCATCATCACTCTTAATATTTACAGTATAAAGACCTCCCACTTTTTCTCTTAATTCTTATCCCCATCCTTTCAACTTCCTTGCCTCAACATCCCTCAACATGTGCAACCTCATCACGTACGTCGCCCTTCTGCTTCACCTCACGTTAATGCTCATATCCACTCTCCACACAGCGAAGGTACAAAGTTCGGTTGCGGCGTATGTCTGTCCCGCTCCCCACTTCTCGTCTGCCTACTCACCCTCCCCTTGCCCCGTCCCTAACAGCACTACATCATCGTACGTCCATCCTTGACTCGTTTCCCTCCATGCATGTGCTTACCCTACTCTCCCTCCTTTACAGACGCGTAAGGTGTCCAAGATCGACTGTGGCAGCAGACGTTGCGTACACAGCGCCAACCACCGCAGGCCATGCCCAGACTGTTGCTGCGAGAAGGTTCGTGTCCGTTCCTGCCTGCACACCCACCCTCTCCGCTCGTCACTGCCACTGCCACCTTCATCCCAATTTCCACCTCGCTGTGGTTTGTCATACATCCGTACCGTCTTCTGACTAAACCACCCCCGTCTGCACAGTTCATGGGCCCCGATCGTGAAGAACGTGTAACACTCACCCTTGGCGACAAATACTGCGACCACTGCGCGTACTGGTACCAGAACAAGGGTCGTCGCCAGTAGTCAGCCCACGTCGCGTGTCCTCACTCCATCCCGCCGTCCTCGTCCTCTTCCTCTTCCTCTATTCGTGCTCCTGACATGCCCATACCCTAATTGCATCCCTCATGCACTGCTGTGCAGTAAACGCATCTAATCCAAAATTGGGGAATGGGCTCGACATGCGGAGTTCGGGAGCCCGGGACATCGGATGCACGTCGGCGGGTATGGTTATGGTCTCTTTCGGGTCGTCGGTCGTCTCGTCTCCCTCTCTCCTCTTCGCTAATTGACGTTACCGACTGCCGAGAACATTTCTCCATTTACGAACGTGTGGACTTGACAACGCGACATTGCTGTCTATATGGACCTGGTCTTGGCCACCGGCTTTCCGACCGCTGTCGGGTCTCGAACCGGTTTTCCTTTATCGACTATACTCTCCCTCCTCGGACTGCCCTCCGTTCCCTCGAAATGAAATGAACTCAAGAATAATGTGTACTTCTATCGGCTCGACAACAACCACCCGATACCAACACCAAATATTAACGTCGGGCGTTACATTCCCGCGTTTATCCGTTTCATTCTCCATATTTCCCGCTAGCTTTTCCGTTTTGAATGAATTTTAAAATCTAATGTATCCTCAGCAACGCATTTCCCCCTTCCCCCTTCCCGCTCGACGCTTGATGCTCCACAGGCGTCTTTATTTTTTCTTTGATCGAGTCTCGGAAGTCGTGCTCGATCTGATCGATCCCGATACATGCAGATCGATTCGCTCGACGGATGAGACTGATATCCCTTCATATTCTTCAATGTTTCGGCTCCGTCTCCTTTATCTTCAAACTTGGCCCTGTCAATGTTGTACCACCACCATTCAAGTTTCGTCCTTTCAACCTGTTTCATTAGTTTCATTTTTTACTGTATTTCTCTGTTCCTTTCTCTGCTCGATTATGTTTTTTGTTTCTTTCTTCCTTTCTACTGCCGTGCATTGATATAGTGTCGAGTCTGTTCGTAGCATGGCTTGACACGTATCCTTTGCACGCATTCTTCCATTTCCCGTTTCACTTGTATAGTAATATTCATCCATCTTTCCCCACTTGCATACATACGCGATCCGGCATCCCAATAATTATTGCATTATTTGCATTGGTCTCCGCACTTGCATCAAACTCTTCTTCACCGTGCGGGTCCAAACCGTTCTTCATTCACCTTCGGTTTCGCGCTCCACACTTCAAGCCGTTCACATTGTGATGCCGTATCACCCTATACCACCAGACCTGCTGCGTTCACCTTCGCCACTTCCGTATCGGTGTAGCCGAATCCGCGTACTTGATTTTTTATAGTAGTCATTCTCATAATGAAAGAATGAATGAATAATATTGGTTTTGTACTTGGTTTTGGGTACGGCTGGGTGATGAGTAATTGCTCATTATGTACGTATTGGACTTTACGGAGACCGAGTTGTTGTATAACTGAACGCGCTATGGGCATGGACGTGTTCATGCGCGTTGGTGCTTTGCATGTACCGATACAGTAACATTAACATCGGAGAGATTGTCTGTATATGATCTATTCCCACAAAAAACGAAAGAAATAGAAAACAAGTATGCAAGAAAGTAAAATGGTAGAGGTCACCACTGGACCTGGATCCCCGAGACCTCGTTCGCGACTTCACGATAGGACGTGCGGAACAGGGAACGGCGGAGCGACTCGGCGTGTTCGTCCATCGTGTCGTTCCACGATCTCACGGATTTTACTGCTTCCGCTTCATCTTTCCGGGGGAGGCAGAGCTCGGAAAGGACTTGCCGGGCGAGGTCATTGATGTGGTCGGAGTCCTGGGCTTTGAGATGGGGAGAAGGAGGTGGAGTGGGCAGGTCGTGCCAGTACGCCTCCTCGACGCGCCGCGTCCATGCGCGCGTTCCCCAGCGCATATCCGCAGAATCATTCTGAGGCGGCGGCGTTGCTTGTCCGTTTGAAATTGCAATCTCATTTTCGGTTCCGTTCGAGGAGAGGATGGGTTTGAGCTGTCCGCCTCCGTTGACGCACCCGCCCGGACAGGCCATTATCTCGACGTAGTCGTATGGTCTGTTTTCCTCGTCTGCATCGCCGTTAGTCATCACATTTCCGTTAGCATCCGTATTCTCGTCTCTCCCCTTCTTCGCTCGGACTTTCATCTTCGTCTTCGCTCTAAGCGCATTAGCATTTGCGAGCCTCCCCGCAGCCCCTCGCCCAACCTGCACGCCAGCCGCTCTCCCCACCCTCCGCACGATATTCTGTAAATTCCTGAACCCGTAGCATCTCGCGCCCTTGAATATGACTTTACCAGACTCGCGCGATCGAAGGATGTATTCTTCGAAATCCGTCCCACGGACCTGGCGCGTTGTCAGCTCCGCGCTCGGATCGGAAGATTGTTGGAGATGGAGCAGATAATGCAGATACGAACCCGAACTCGTACCCGGGTGGCTGAGCAAAGTCGGTAGTAGGGAGATATCAATCGAACGGTCATCCGACGCGTTGTCGGATACGGATGATACCAGTAGACCGTTCTGGGTCTCGGACGAGGGTAGTGGCTGAGAGATATCGAACTCCCGTTCGCGCATCATGAGCTCCAACTCGCCCGTCGTGATCACACAGTCCACGTCACGCGTCGCGTAAGCCTCGTCGTAGAAGTCCTCGCGCGACGCCTCGAGCTTCTTATCATAACACGGCATCACAGTAACGTGATAGATCTCATCTGGTCTGTATATAACAGAAATAGAAAAAGTTTGGTGAATCAGCACATGCAAGATCGCCAGGGGAGAGAGAAGCAGGAAGAAGGACGAATACACCGAATACACCGAAGCGCAGTCAAGCACAAACGTAAAATTCAGGGTGTGGAGAAGGTAAGAACAGCGGAATAGAGTAAGAAATTCAAATGCGGAATATCGGATGCAAAACAGACAAAGAAGGATTGGCCGAATCACTACTACTTACTTCTTGCCCCACTTCTGAGCGAGCCATTTTTTGACGAGCGTGCCCATGACCTGCTGAGGACTCTTTGTTTGGCTGATAAACGGCAGCATCTCAGGGTGAGTCTTCTCCGCGTAGCACACCCAGCCGGGACACGCGCTAGCCAGCATGGGCAGCTTCTCTGCACTATCATTTCCGCGCGAAGTCCCGTGCTTGCGCTCGTGGAACTCTCGCGCGTGCTCAAGAAGCGCGATATGCCGAGCGAAGGTGGTGTCGTATACGTGTTGGAAGCCAAGCGAGTGCGCGAAGGCAGTCACTCTGTGGAGGACCTGTTTGAGGGTGACTGTGCTTTTAGAGGAGGAGGAGATTGTGGCTGCGAGGGAGGCCAGGGATTGGGGAGAGATAGAGAGAACTGGGGTCTTGTGATCGACACATATTGAAGGAGGGTTGTTTGCAAGTACGGAGAGTACCTCCTCGTGTGACTGCATCGTGATCAAGACAGATTCTGCGGACGTTATACAGCCGCTGGTGGTGCGATTAGAACGGGAAATAGAGTAAAGAAGTGAACATGTGTTTGAGGAACATGAGGACTTACCTGCAGGCCAAGCAGTCGTTGAGACTTATCTGGGCTGTTTCGAGTTTACGCGGAGCAGAACCAGTACCAGAAGCTAAGTCGGATGACAGCTCATAGTATGAACCTGATGAGTCAATGTGAATCTGTGTCTGTTCATACAGTCTCATGATCAGATATCTGGTCAGAGTCTAGACATTAGACATGCACGCACAGAGGCAGCTCCTTCGTCCTTAGCTGGGAGACCATTTGACTGCTCAACTGGTTTGATGCATGCCTGCGATGGTGTGATAAAGTCATTGAGATCTGTAAGGGTGAGTGCACTTGAGAAAGCCATGGACGTCGAGAAGAAGAGGAAGAGTCGGACACGTACGCCGTGACTAACTCCTCACTCAGCATCAAGAAATTCATCGGCATTATGATCGACGTGATCACCACTTCCCAATATGGATACCGAGCATGGACACGAAGTACCTGGCGACGAAGAGAGAGTTCTGCTCGCGATTCAGACCAGCCATCCCGATGCTCCCTCCTTGCTCATCGTCGTAGCACAACAGTCATCACTCAGTCCTCTGTCTGCTACATCCACCACTGCTATGCCCGCTCCAGGGCGCATCAGACTCCTCCACGCCCTTTCTCTTAGTCTTGTGCTCACACGAGTCTCCGCAGACGGTGTTACTCCTCTCTCCTCAGTCGCATCCCAGTTCTCTCTAACTACCTCTACTTCTCTCCCTTTCCCTACTGCTACTCTCAGCACAAATGACTCAGATGACTTCGTCACCTCAGGCTGGTCCCTAAGCAAAGGCCACATCAGCAATGGCCAGGCAGACCTCCAATTCATCGACGACCCCTTCCCAAACAACACTGTCCCAATCTCTACCTCAGACGACTCAACATTATCATCAGAAAATGGCACTGTACTCCGAGTCACGTACCCTGCAGGCTCATTTAGCAATCACACCGGCGGCGCGCAATTCTATACTCTATGGAATTCTTCGACTCCGCTTCAATCCATGCTCGTCTCGTATGAGCTGGCCTTCGACTCGGACTTTGATTGGGTCAAGGGTGGGAAGCTGCCGGGCATCAGAGGCGGGCCAAGCATAGAGGGGTGTTCCGGAGGCAAGGAACCTACTGGCACCGATTGTTTCAGTACTCGTTTGATGTGGAGGACGGATGCTGCAGGCGAAGGTAATGCATTTAGAGCCATTTATTCAATCACCTCTTATGAATAACGAATCCGTCTATCCTAGTTTATGCTTATGTGCCCAAGACCGACGGGATCTGCGATGCTGACGAAGTCAAGTGCAACGATGACTTTGGTGTTAGTATTCACAGAGGCGCATTCGGTTTCCCGACCGGGCAGTGAGTAGCTATTTTGAGCAAAGTCGAAATCTACATTTTTCTGACTTGAGGGTCAGGTGGTGCCGGGTAACTCTTCTCGTTCAAATGAACGACCCTCCAAGCACTTCCAACGGCTACATCGCTTTATAGTACGTTTCATGTTACCTTTTTCTTCCCACCTCATGGTTACAGTAGAAACTAAACAATCGTTAGCTTCAACGACATACTCGCTATCTCACAAACAGGAGTCCAATTCCGTAAAGACGACTCCGTAAACCCAGGTGGTTTATTCTTCTCGTACGTCCCATTTCTCCGACCAAGATTCGTCTGTCTTCTTGGCCTGACCTGTATCATGCAGAACATTCTTCGGCGGGAACGACGACTCTTGGGCAACACCCATCGAGACGCACACGTACTTTAGGAACATAAGGATGTACGGTTCCTCCTCGCCTTCGACGATGAGCGCCGGCGTGCGTACGCGCGCGCAAGAGTGGGGATGGGTAGTCATGCTGGCTGTGCTTATCTTCTTCTGTGGACTCGAACTCGTATGAGTGGTGTGTGTGTGAGAGCCCCTGGACGGTACAGATGACTGGTTATGATCACGTCTTAGCCGACTTTGTATTCTCTCCCTCTCTGTCGTGCCTGCCTGCCCCTGGTCCCTCTTGCTATCCTTATCCATACCCGCTACCGAACTACATAGCATCCTGGACCTGTTTCTCAGCATCACTACTGCTGCTCATCTGCACACGTTGTGGTTTAGATTCGACTTTCTTGGACCCATGGAACTCTTTCACTTTCTTCGGTTGTAGTTTTGATAGACTTCTGTTGTAACTCATCTTTCACAATACAGGTACGCATGCGCGGATATGATCTCTTTTCTTATGCTGTTCATTACTTCCGACTGTACGTCGGACATATAGTCCCCTGAGTAGTGGTCACGCTAGATATCTAAGACGTTCAATTAATAATTCAATATCTACAAACAGAGTCTCTTGCAATTGAATGTAGTATGACGTATGTATGATACAGCGCATAGACAAAGCATGGGATTGCAATTTGATGCAGAGATAGACTTAATAAAATTTATTCATTGAGAGGAACTGGGGAAAAAAAACAGCATCATCACATTAAGCGAAACCGAAGCCCTCTCCTCCTTCATTAATAGCAAGCAGTAGTTGTTGTCGGAGTTTTTCGTAGGACGAGTATTCGGGGAGGTCGATTTGGTTGAAGCCTAGACAGTCACAGTCATTGTCAGCACTGAACCGACAATAGAGTAGAGAAAGAAAGGACGTACAGGTATGAGCCTGAGGAAGACGGTCAGTCTCTCCGTAAGCACGATGGGTAGAGAACTTCTGGACGCCTTGGACGCCTTGGAGTTCGCTGAATCCGCCCAGCGGAACGCGAGTGGTACCAGTGGCGAAGCTGAGCACCTTTGCGCGCTCGTCCCGGTTGAACGATTTCAGAGCTCTCCACCACCAGACGATGACGGGATCAGAGCTCGAGTAACCGTGGTACTCAGTGTTCGCCCTCCATTCATCAACATCGATGTCTGGTGTACCGGAAATGAGGAGTTCGACCTCCTGTTCGTTGAACTGATTCATTGTCATAAGTAAGCAGTTACAGCTTGCGGAGAGTAGGAAACAACTCACGATCGCGATCAGCTCCTTAGGAATAATCTCATAGAAACCAGAGAGCAGGTTCTCGATCTGGCTCTTTATGGAAGAGTAAAGTCGGTACTGAGCTGCCAACTGGACGTACTCCTTCCTGTTCTCCATTGTCACAGGAAGTGTCTGACCATTCTCCTTTAGGGGAATAATCTCGTGTCTACCGAACTAATTAACAAAATAGCACATTAGTAACCGTTTCAAAATTTGAGAAGCGAATCAAACCAACCTCATCAACTTCCGTGATGAATGTCAAGTCTAGCACGGTAGGATCGTTCTCAAGAATCCAGCAGAGTGACTTGTAGTAATCTGGATCCACCCATTCCACGTCGCGGTAGTCGACACGTTTGCCAAGAAGCATCCGATACAGACTTCTTGCAAAGTGAGCATCCATAAGACGGCCATCATAGATAGCTTTCCCTATGACTCTACCGACAAACTTGAAGTAAGACAGGTGGTCAGGATTAATTTCCGATGCTCGGTTCGGCTGATACGTCTGTCTGTCAGCTGCGCATGGCTCGAAGAGGGCATAATTTGGGTTGAACATTTGGCGAGCAAGAATCTGGAACCATTCCCGAGTAACTCCTCCAGCATCGACACCCTCTTCGCCATAGAATCGTACGCTGAGCTTGCCATACTTGATTTGATCGCCAGTCTTGTGCTGGAAAGCGTGGTAACTGTCCTCGAACACGCGAGCGCGTCGGACGTTGACTTGAAGAGGCGAGTAATGCTCTCTGGGATATGGGCGTTTGTGAAGCTGCTGGCTGAAGTAATTGCGCTTGTTGTCGAAGTCAAGAACCCTGGGGTTCTGTACGAGCAACGAGAACGAGCCGGACATGAGTGATGGATTGTTCCGCACCATCATGTTCAGGATCTTGCGGTGCTCGTCAGTAAACGAAACGAATAGCTCGTCCACAGACTGCTCGGACGGAAGCGGAGAACGAGGGGAACTCGGTGGAAGCACAGGTGCGCTCTTCACTCCTACATTCTTGCAGACCACCATCAACGATTCGATCAATGGTAAGAGAATCGTGGCGATATGCTCCACATTATCCCCGCTTTCCACCACAGTAAGGCATTCACTGAGTTTCTTCCAGAGCGAAGTAAATCGGAAGGTCTCGTATATTTCTCGTATCCGATCATCCACCTGCAACTCTGGAGTGCTGTTCGAACTTGCCTCTGCCTTCGAGTACATATAGTCAATCGTCTTCAAAACACGAAGAAACTTCGCTTGATCCGAGGAAGCCGGAGAAAACTTGGCTACTACCGAAGCGGGAAGATCACCCTGACGCTCGCCCTTTTGCAAAGCTCCTATTAAAACGTCCAAATCCGCAGAAAGGCTAAGCATCAGGTCATGTGCTTTGAGCTTCAGTTCTTGAGCAATGACATCCCTTGCATCCGGCAAGAACGACAGATGTTGAATTAGCGCTAAGGTATGTTGGAATGTCCGTCCAGAGCATTCGCCTACAGTAAGAATATTGACGATAGACCTGAGTGCAGGGTGAGGGATTTGAGGGGGGTTGGCCAACAGGATCTTTTCTTCCACAGATTCCACATTTGCTGGACTGCTCCCCGACGCTTCAGGCTCGTGCGCAGCGGATGATTCTGCTTGAAAAATCGATTAGCGAGAATGTAACGGAAGTATTTAAGAATTTTACCAGATGCAGCAGCTTCAGCCGTTGGAGCTGGAGCTGTCTCGCTGGAAGTCGCTTGCGTGGGCGCCGAAGTCGAATCTGCAGGTTCTTCCTTCTTTGACTCGTTCCTCAAGCTTGTCAATGGGCGCGTCACTGCATCCAGTAGGCCGGCAATAGAGTCCATGATGCTTGGTGTCTTCATCAGTGTTTGACGATCAAGGAGACTCAGGAGCAAAACGATGGGATAATAAGTTTGTGGAGCTTGTTTTTCCTTCCCTTTCCCCTTCCTCGTTATGTTCTTCTTCAGCCCAGCAGGCAATTCATGTTCGGTCAGGAAGAACAGAGAAGAGAGTTCGTTAGTGCCAACGATGAAGGTAAGGGCATCTAGGCAACGTTGTGCGATAAGGTCCGGAGGGACTTCACTTGGTACGATAGAAGACATGGAGAGGCTGGTTTCTTTCTGCTTCCCGATGCTCTTCGCAGTAACGTGGGCTGGACTCTTGCTACTACGGACGGACAGTTGCGAAAAGCTTTTGTCAACCGACGCGAGGTCGCCAGTCCCTTCTTGCAAGATACTGAGCAGCACATTGAAGAGTTCCGTGCGCGATTTCGAGTTTTCGCAGAGATTGACAAGGACTTTATGGAGGATCGTCTTTTTAGACAATTGCGGAAAGAAGAGAAGTCTGACAAGAGATGCTATCCCAGGTCGATCAAGCAGCTGTATTGCATCACGAGGAGGTGGTATCTTGCGTGGTGCAGAATTTGTACTAGTACCTGATGGAACAGTCGCCCGAGGGCTACGATGTCGATGTAGTCCCTCACGATAGATTCCGGCTTCGGCAATCATGTGCGAGGGGAGCGTCTCTAGAATACCTTCGTCGGAATCCAGGAGTACCACTTGTCGCAATTGAGGATCAAGACTAGCGATGAAGTCTGCAGCACCCATGTCAGCAGCTTCTGCAGTTGCACCATCCTGCGCCTCGCCGTTTTGCTGGCGCTCCCTTCTGCTCCGTTCCAGCCTCTCTTCTCGTAAAATTTCAGCGCGAATTTCGGGAGGTAAGGCGTTAAGAAACTCAGGACTGATTTGAGATTCAGTTGGCTGCTCGATACGACTTGCGCGTTGCTCCCGGAAATGTTGATTGAGAACTTCCTCACGCATGTCATCGGGAAGGGCCTCGAGGAACGTAGGATCAATGCCAGTGTCCGTTATGTCAACAACATTTCCGTTCACAGTAACCGTAATCCGTTCTGGCGTCACTGTCGAAGACCCTTCTCCCGTTGATGAGACGTTCGCATTCGCTGGGCTCTGACCGGAATCTTCATGGACCTCCGCTGCATTGTCGACCGTGATCGTGGCATCTACCATCTCAGCATCTTCATCTGCCAATACCTGTTCATCACTGGCAGTAGCCACAGGAGGCGCAGACGATGCAGCATCTTGCTCAGCAGCGTCAGAAACGGCGGCTCGTTCAGCGGTTTCTCTCTCAGCCGCCTCTCTCTCGGCCACCACACTTGCTTCGGCTTCCTTTGCAGCGTTCTCTTCTGCTTCCTTTGCTGCCCTCTCGGCTTCTGCCTTCTTTGCCTCTGCCTCTTCCGCCGCTCTTCGTTCTGCCCCTTCTTTTTCTTCCTTCTCCTTCTCTCTTCTCGCTGTTTCACGAGCATCTGGAAGTAAAGCCAGTATGATGTGATTGCACAGTCTCTGAACTCGATCTTGTAGATGCTTTCCATGAGTAATTTTCGCCTCTTCCGACCAGCGTTGGACGGTATGCAATGGACCGAATTCAGCTCCATCTGAGCGACTGTCTCCAGAACGTGGATCTCTCAGTCTGACAGATGTCGAAATTGTAGTTCGTCCGTGTCGATTCATCTGCAAACGATCCGAGAATAAGCCGCCCTGAGGAACCTCGACTCGAATATCGGCCCCTAGAGCACCAGCGAATCCAGAGCGATTCATGAGCTCCTGTACAAGTTGCATTGCTCCTCCACCAATCAAACCCTCGATGGTTTGCAAGACCTCAGCGTAAGGGTTGCTAGGCATTGCACCACTTCGTGTCCTTCGGCCTGACACAGAACGCGACTGCCCTGCTAAAGCGTTACCCGTACTGCTCACGTCCACGAGCAGAGGATGTGTCATAGCCTCGGAGCTGATTCCGCCATATCGAGGACGTCCAATGATTTGCATGTCAGGATCCAGATCTTGAAAAATGGGCCCAATTATGAGATGAGCAGTCTATCAAGAGAAGAAGAAAACCTTACTGCGACCTGGGACGTTGATGCCTCCACCAAAGAAGAGGCGAGTCCCGGTTCGCATACTTCTACTCGCTCGGGAAGGATCGAATGGATTGTCTGATTCTTGAACGAAATCATCCACGGGTCCAAGTTCACCTATTTCACCACCAAGTCTAGAATATACGAATTAAGGCAGTGTACGCAAACCATAGAATAATGCGGTTTACCCTGAAAATATGTCTCCTTCATCCTCGTCTCCAGCCTGAGCATCGCCATCAACCATACCGGTATCATCTAAATCGTCCTCTTCTGCTTCATCAACGAGAAGGCCGGTCTGCCCATCACCGGCGTTGGGAGGCTTCAAAAAGAGTTAGGCTGAAACTCCGATAAAGGCGATGTATGAAGACTGCTTTACCTGCCAGACTATCTCTTCATCCGCGCCCTCGTCTTCATCCTCATCTTCATCTTCATCTTCATCTTCACCCATCTCATGAGCATCCTCTCCCATATCTTCGTCCATATTATCCCAGCCACCGGGCGGATTAGCGACTTCTGCAGCCATCGCTTCTTCAACTGCTTCATTCTCCGGTTCTGTATTTGAAGAGTCTTCGCTTGGTGACTCTTCGTCGTAGTCCACATCAACGTCGTCTTCGTCTTCATCCATCTCGTCCTCATCCTCCTCTTCATATGCCTCTTCCATCTCCTAAGTCTTTCTCATCAGTACCAACTTAACGCGAAAAATAATCTACCTTACACCAGAGTACCTATTAAGAAAACTTAGCGACATTGTCCGCACTTTCGTCAATACGACGCAACTCACATTCCAAGGGACGAATTACGGTAGAGATCCGGCGTCTCTTCCCTATCATCGGCGTCCATGTTGTCTCCATCTTCTCCATCCTCCTCTTCGGATTCGTCAGAGGATACAGAACTTGAGGTCACACTCTTTTTATCGACCTCTTCCTTCCCTTTCTCTGAGCGGCCCATTTTTATGGAGACTTTTGTTCTAAAACAATATGATTAGTGTGGATAATACACGAGCCACAGAAGATACGCACAGAAACTCCAGCGGCTTCAGGACCGACCCAACAAGGTTGCGCATATTGGGATAGTTCAAGTCGACCTCGGCAAGTACATTGGTCAATGTGGCAACGTAGTTCTTTTCAAGCATGAGCTTCGCAAGCTGCATTGGCGTTTCTTCGGTTGACCTCGCCGAACCAGAGCTAAACCGGACGGACAGGAGTCTGTGACAGAGCTCCGCTAATGCGAGAACCCTTCCATATCTAATATCGACCGGCTCACTCGTGATCGCGTCCTTTATGGACCTGCTGATGGACTCTATTACGAGCTTGCGAATGGAAGCTACATCGGGCGATCCAAGCTGCGCCTCTTGTGTCTCTCGCGAAGGAGAGCCCTCTACGCACAGCGCTACAATAACGGACATGGCCCAGTTGCAAAGAATCATCCTCTTTCGAGAATCAAACTTCGCATCCGCATTAAAAGGGCCGAACGATACGAGCTCCGTCAAAAGGAAATTGAGTGCGGCGCATTTCGATCGTGAAAAAACATCCTTTGCAGGAGTTTGAACTCGCTTCTTCGGAAATGTCAGAAACGCAAATTTGCAGTGCTCGTAGGAAAACAAGAGTTCGGATAAGCTCTGCATCAAGAAACACGCATAGAAGTGTGCATCTTGCACTTTCTGGCTGTCGTCCTCCTTACCGTTCGCTGCCGCATTTTCCAACGGGGATGACGTTGAGTCCTTTTTATCTGAAGTGGACGACTGAGGAGATAAAGCCGTTGCAGGTGCGTTTGTGTGCTCCTTAGATATGTCCACCGCTAGGCCATCGGATGCCAATTTGCCCACCCTGAAAAGCTCACCGAGCATGAAATGGATGATAGATTCCAAAACTTCCATAGATGTAGAGGGAGTAGTAGAAACAGGAGTATCAATTTGCATGGTGCTTGTTTCTTCTACCGTGGGCTTCTCTGTCGAAGAGTTCGTTTCGGTACTAGGTGCGCTGGACTTGAGTGTGATCTGGTTGTTTGGAACGTCCGGCCGTACCAAGCAGCACAATTCCTTCGTAACTTCCAGGAATACTTGGGGATCTCGTGCTGCAATTGACGCCGAGCTCCGCACAAACGTGAGCACCTCCGTGACTTTGGGACGTGAAGTGGACAGCAAGTTTTTTACCTCCTGTTTCATGATCGACTCCAAGACGGACCTGTCTTCGACAAGGTGGCGCAGGATGATCGCTATGTGAGACTGGAAACCGGTTACCGACGCGTTGCTGGACTGCCCCTTTAACCTCTGGAGGAGTAACTCTACCCCGCCGCGATGTACGAATTCGACCGCCAAATTGTGAGCACGGGTCAGTTGTATCAGCATTCTTAGAGTAGCGAGTAGTTCGTCTCGCGGAAGAACAGGAATTTTGAGAAGTCGTATGCATAACTCAAAGAGAGTTGACCGGGCCTCCGTATAAGCAGGACCGACAAGTAACGGGGGAATAACAACGGGTTGGTCAGCCAGAACTAAAGATACAGGGCGGGGTGCTTCCGACGTGACTAGTAGGGATTCCATCGCCAGAAGAAGGGCAGGAAGCCATTTCGGCAAGGGTTGATCCTTGTCCAGTCCTATTGGTTGCGAAAGCAATAGCGCGTGCAACATGTCCATCAAGTTCTTCTCTTCTCCCGCAATTTCAAGGACGGTTTTCGGCGCCTCAGCAAGCATGAGTGCAAGAAGTCGACACCTGACCGCGAGTGGATCTTCCTGCACATCATAAGCGTCAGGGGAGAATCGTTCGATGTCATTAATAACGCAGCGTATTGCTTCTGGCTGGTAGTTGTCACCGGGCCCAATGAGGACATGTCGTACATCGAAAATCAGCGTTCCGTGGGCATCTGCAAGCCTGAGTGCAAGCGGACCAATATCGGTAACGAACGATTTCCTAATCTCCTCCAATTCCTGCCTACGTTCCTCCATAGTCTTCTGCGGCTCATACGGTTCAACAGGAGCGCTCTCTTGAGCCTGAGCCTCACTTTCAGTAGGTGCAGGCGCGTCTTCCGTCTCCATAGCAGTTTCCGCCTGACCGTCATCGGACGACGGTTCCTGAAAGTGCCCTGTCTCAACTGGAGCAGGCTGAGTAGGAGCAGCCTGTTCCTCGGACTCGAATGGGTGTGTCAAAAGATATTCTGTCGCAAAACTGACGTTGTTATTTGTTCTTGACAGCGCCCTAATTGCCGCGGCCCTTGGGAAACCCATGTCTGTGAGCTGCCTTATTCGATCTTCGCCTGGCGGTTGAGAAGGTCGCAGTAGACCTTGTCCGGAACTTGGTAACACTTCGGAAGAGCTGAAATCTGCTCTAGGAACTTCATTCTCTCCTGCTATGATCTCCTGAACACACTGAATGACGTATTTGCAAACTGCGGGGGGCGCCGAAACCAACCATGGAGACTGCCAGATGTCACGTATCAAAGGAGAAATCTCGAGTCTCATCTTGACGAGGAAATCGTTAGGTTGGTAGAAGTCGGGGTGCGTCTCCGGCTTGTTTCCTGAGATGTAACTCGAGATCTGTCCACTGTCCATTGCAGGTTTAAAAGAGATCATAAGATACAGCAAATGAAGAGCCATCTTCAATCCACCATAGACGTGCACAAGTTCTTGCTGGTCGCTCTCGGTTCGATCGGTCTCCTTCACTTCGGAAATGCGGGAAATAGCGTCCACATAACGACGGCAAGTCTTCAAGACCGCATCAAGCCCACCAATTTTGCGGAACTGAAGAAGCAGGACCGCATGATAGTTCGTTTGTGCTGATCGTTCTAAATACCATTTGAAATACCATCCGTCAATATACTTTTCAGCAATCCAAGAGAGATATAATCACCGTCGAAAAGCAGGAATGTGATCAGGCCAATCATTACCGTATGATAAGCATAGAGGAAGGTAGGGTCGCCTAAAACCATATTGTTAAGTGAACCAATAATATAAGAGGGAGAGAATTCTCACCAGTGGTGTATTCAGTCAAGTGCTTATGCATGACATCTGCTAACGTCGCTGACAAAGCCGCCGCTTGTTTCTTCAGTTCCTCTCCCGGAGTTCGCCTATGATGTAGGAGCATTTTGGACACGGCTGCAAGAAAGACAATGAGATGCACAATGACGCCAAGCCACAGGTTGACACACACCTTGGAAAAATGGTCCAAGCGCATTAGGAATCTGACTTGCTACATGTTTTAAAGCGATGGCATTGCGATCTCTTGGGGTGTCATTCTTCTTCTGGCTGTCCCTGGAGGATGGGGACGGTGAGGTAGAATGCTGTCCGCTATGTACCATACCAGATGTCGAGCTCGAACTTCCTTCCAGTGACGGCAATGCAGGCTCCTCCGTGGACGTTGGAAGACTCGGAATGCCAGCAACGCCTTTAGACGCGAGCCCCCTTTTGAGCACAATGTTCTCCCAAATACAGGCTCTGTGGAGGGCGCCAAGCCTCGGAATAATATCCTCAGATGTATTCTGTAATAGGCCCACTGCCTGTCTGCCGTGAGTGTATCCCGAGGTCGAGTAGACGTCTGAAAGCAGCGTAATGCGAACATGTAAAGTAACCAGCTTGTGAAAGAATGCATTGGCCTTTGATAACTCTTCTTCGTCTTGTCTGAAGTTAGCGTCAACTGCGAACGGAAAGTCCAATAAATGTACCTTGGATTTCAACAAAGGGCAGTAACCTTGATTCGCTATTCGGTGCCTGCCAAAATTCCTTCGTTTCATCCAACGATGCACTGACTTGCTTTGCTAGATGGTCAAGCGTCTCCGTTGGTGCAACTTCCACCATAGTCCGAACAACCTGGACAATAGAATCGGAATGCACTGCATTCGCGTAGTCATAAGGTAAACATGAAAGGCTTAGTAAACGAGCGAAGCAGGCAAGGCCATCCGTTGTCTGAATAAAGTCCCGACAATGAGATGGATGCTGGAAGAGGCCCTCAAAGAACTATTGAGTTCGAATTGTTAGTGTCCTTGTAACATATAAAGAACATAAGAAAACGCAGTACCCTTCCGAAAGCATCAACATAGTTGATTATAAGGTTATCGTGAGACTTTGACTGGGCATCGTCGGCTTGAGGCGCTGTCTCCCCATTCATCGATGGACCAGCGGCAGGTTCTGAGCTCTGCTGAATATCCTCCATTTCGACGTCTTCGCTGGTGGCCGCGGGTCGTTCAGTATTCAGGCTGAGCGAGTAGTAATGACGGATATCATTTGGCGGAATGTAATTCGCGCCAAGCTCTTCAATCTTCTTCAACGTTGAAATCAAAGAATCGAACACGATGTTCTTCAACCAAGGGTGGTGGCGAATGAGTTCATCAAAAGTGCTACCTATAGAGACAGCATTCTCCTTTTCCAGGAGAACCTTGAGGTGGGCTTCTGAGGTGAAGACGGAGAAAAGGGCAGGGATGATAGAAGGACGTGACGTTAACTGGTCTTGACCCGTTTGATTGAGACACAATGCACCAAGAGCATTGGGAATAGATTGAATAACCTATACAACACTTAAGATTAGGTCGACGATGTCGATATTACTCATCGCCGCTCACCTCAAACGAAGGCTCAATCCCAGCTTCAAGAGTCCTATATATGGTCTCAGGTAATTTGGCTTCCTGAATTGCGGTCAACGATGTCGGCTCATTATGAACAAACGTCGCAACGACATTGATAGCTAATTGAACCATTACAACAAGTCTCACTTGCAGCAGAAACCTTGAGAACTTACCCAACGGCAAAACGGTGGGTCCGAAGACACCGCGATACTCGATAATGCTCTGCACGGACTTTAGAAGTGACGAATCAATTAGTCCACGCATTCCCTCGGTCGTCCCTGAAGACTGCATCATGCGATGGATAGATCTCAGGAGGTGTTTAAGAACACCCGCTCTTGTGAATGGCATTAGTCCTTGAGATAGATGTAAGTGACAAGATCTGAGGCCACTCCAAAAGGTTAAACTTACCATAAGCGTTTGATGCACTTTGAGCAGTATCATCTGTCCCGTACTTCTCAATAGCCAGATCCACCTCAAACTACACAAAGTCAAGCGAAGTCCTAATGAGAAAAGAGTGCTTCTACTTACGCGAATCCGCTCCGTTAGAGTTTCAACTCCTCGACTATTACAGAACACAGTGAATGCATTCATGAATCCATACAACACGTTGTCAACAAGTTGCATGGACTTAGACACGATAGGAAGACGTTGTTCATGAGTGATTGCGATGATTTGGATCAGAACTGGAACCAATCCTGCACCAACAACCATGTTTCCGCCACCTGCATGAGATGCGATGTATGTGATGAAAGACACAAGCGCATCCACGAACATGTTCGGTAAAGTCGACTCAGCGTTTGAGATGTCCGAGACTGTTTTCCGAAGCGATGACATGAGAATGCCATGATTTACACCGGCATTGACTGCGCTCAACACCTCCGTCATCTTTCCTCGGTATCTAGCAAGCGCGTCAAGAGCGGATAAAGCAGCCATCTGAACCATGACTGGGACGTCACGATCTTGTTGAAGGAGATCAGCGATCCGGTTCACCAGATCAGTATCATAAAGAAAAAGTGATGATTGCGCCTGGGTCTCGGTATGGGTGTGCGCGTACACTGCGATCGCCAGAAGGCGAGCAATCACGAGTTTGTGTCTGGCATCCTCACGCCCGGCACCAAGAGCCTGTGCAAATCGTATACGACAAAGTAGCTCGTATCTTTCGTTCTCGGGTACTTGGTGTGACTTCACTGTATCCGCAAATATGTCCATAGCAGATCTGGATGACTGCGCTAGGGGGCCGAGATGGACTGTATGCGGCGCGGATGACTGAGCGGATGGGTGTGGACGAGATGAAGATTGGAAGAGCGTGGTGTCATCCTTCGGCTTCTCGCTTTGTACTTCTCCTTTCCTGTAGAATGTAAAGTTCACCTCACTCGCCTCTTGGGGCAAGTCTAGTATGCGCTTCGATCCTTTCCCACTGACCAAATCTAACATCTCAATGCCGTGTTCCCGTAATGCAGGTACAGTCTTTGCCAGAGACTCTAACCGCGACGTTGAAATATGCAAAGAATGGGCTGATGCGGGCTGAGAAGAGTATTGTTGAGATGGGCGGAGAAGGAGGAGGAGCGTGGCGATTAGAACATCGAGGTCGGCCGTGAACATTAAACTGTTCAATCGCTACGACATCACACTTGTTAAATAACTTGGTGGAAGAGAGTAAAGTGAAACGTACGTCATAAGAGTTGAATATCTTTCTGTTCGTAGAGTTTTCCAACAGCAGACGTTCGAATTTGAGGACCTCACAGAGTGTGTCTTTTGTTTGCGGAGTGAATACTTTGACCTGCATGTCATCGACATTGTATTCGCGGATTACATCCTCAAGGATTGCGTCGAATTTATCCAGGACTTGAATCCATGCATACAGGTCGGAGCGCAGCCATTTCCATGAATCAATCGAGGCCAGCAATTTTGCGAGTTCATTTGTGGGCGTTGCGAGTATGTTTGTTATAAGAGCGTCTACTTGCGGATGCTACGCAACGAATCCATCAGTAAGCATGGAACCCTTCTCAAGAAACAAGACGAAAACAAGAACGTACTGGAGGGAGGAATTTCTTTGACTTTTGGGAGACCTTCATCTTCCCAGCAGTCGACGCGCAAGCGTGCAACCAAGAGGAAAAGAGAGACTCAAGTCAAAGTACTACTAGAACCGGAAAGTTTCGATCGGGAGGTGACTCTCACCCTTGAGCCTTAAGTACTTAGAGGCGTCGTCATCCTAAAAGTCACGCTTTTTAAGAAGGTGATCTTCTCACGGATCCGACGCGCCACAACCGTGTCACCAGGACTCACTCAGACTCAAATCTGACTTGGGCACCACTACCTAGCGATGGCCAAACGAGCAAAAGAAGAAGAGGAGGAGGAGGAAGGACACTCAAACCCAGGGACGGCTGAGGAGGCCTCACCTCCGCCGCCCAAGAAATCCAAGAAATCCTCAGAGGTCATAACCTCGACGCGTCGTGCTTGTTAAAAAATGTGCTCACTCATGTTTCGTGTCTCTCACTTAGAAGAAGCCGGAGAAGAAGCCTGGGAAGACCAAAGGCTCGACGAAAGATTCCTCGCCGTCTGATTCGTCGGGCAAGAAGGGGAATGTCGCAAAGGTGAGCTACATATTCCAAGTCTTTTCGTTCTCCTGGGCCCTGTCTGACATGACTACTTGCAGAATGGTAAATCAATTTCCTCACTTATGAGACCTTCTCTTTAATCCCGTCGAAAGTCTTTACGAACGCAGATGGCGAAAAGTTTGTTGATCTGGGGAAGAAGAGACGTCTTACAGTTCGCAGCTTCAAGGGTCTGTGCCATTCAGATTCAGAACTGCTCCATTCACTTATAGAAGATATCATAGGCTCCGTCCTGGTAGATATCCGAGAGTTCTATGGTAAAGATGATGACCTCCAGCCCGGCAAGAAGGGTATCTCTTTGTCGCCAGAACAGGTACGACCTTGCCATTCTTACAAAAATAACAGTCTTGAACTGTTGGTGACTTTAGTGGGCGAACTCAAGGCCAATGCAGACATTATTGACGGTCTTGTAAAGAAACTGCAAACTTGATATCCCATCTTTCATCTTGGCTTGATCAATCTGCTTGTATTTTATTCTTTCTTCTCTTGACAGTGATGTCAAAATGAATTGTCACAGTTCGTTCGGTTTTGACAAGGAAATAGAAGATACTACGCTACAGGCATGCGATCTAAATACGCACAAGAATGCCCATGTACAGGAATTGTGATAGTGCTATAGCAAACAAGAACCAGATCCGTCTACTGCGCTGGCCAGGCGAAAGAGTCCCGACATGCTGAGAAGTATCTCGCGGATCCGGTAAGACTACGTATTTCAGGGCCCGAAGCTATTGAATGAAATATAAGAACAATGCGCAGTAGCATAATTACGGGACACGCACCAAAAAGAACCCGTTCGCGGAGAAGCAGTATAAGAAAGCTGCCAAATAGACCGTCGTACTAGAGCTCAAGAAAGCGAACAATACGGTCGATACCACACTACAGAGCCATAACATTTCAAATTCAGATGCCCTGCTAAAAGCGGAGTTACTTACCCAACAAACTTATACCCACTGTAGGCGAATAAGTCGGTGACCTGACTCGATCCAGATATATTTAGCAAATAGCATCCCAATTTGATGAACCCAAATTCCACAAGCACGACTACGAGTGCTCGTGAGGCGACTCGACCAAGGATTTCGGGATGGAATCGGTCCTGAACTCCGGAGTACCAAGCGGCAAGGAGAATGTATGTCACGAATGCCATCACTTAAGAGATGCTTATAAGAGAACCAACGTCATTTTCCGATTTCATTATGACTTACCAGGGATATATAAGTCTGGGCTGTTGATATCATCTCTAGGTGGTAGCCACTGTGCTTGGCCCTGCTCTGTCGGTCTATTTGCTCGCGTCCATCGCTTGTGACGCCAAGGAAACAGCACAAGCTGTAGTTTTCGAATAACGTATGAGTTGGAGACGTTGAAATGGTGTTTTAGCAGGGGGACTGGAATATGGGACCCGAACTACACAGAGAGGGATCAGGGTGGACTGAGATGAAGAAACAAGCATAACAAGACTGACGTTTTTCTGCACATACTCCTGTCCCGCAGCGACAGCACTCTGGCCAAGCTGCATGCCGATCTGTGCTGTCGCGGGGTTTACACCCCACTGCGTGAAGTCAAAGCTTTGAGGTAAAGGCTGTTGCTGCTGGGTTGGATGATGGCCTTGTCCTGGACCTGGATTGAATCCTTGGAATTGAGACGACGCGAATCCACTGGCTGGTTGCGGCTGAGTAGGCTGGTGATGGCCATAATAGTTTGCTGGAGGTACGTTCTGATTTGAAGGTGAGCTAGTAAAACGCATGTATCCGTGAGGAGAATTGGGCGTCGATGGAGGCTCCGGGATGAAAGCAGGATGCGTTGGCACCGGATGCTGCAAAGGTGGAGGTGATCTGGATGACGAAGTATAAGGACTAGACATTATCAAGACTGCAGAAACGTTAAGCAAATGGAGGCACCAATCTATGTAACAGTTGTTCTTCACTGGAAGCTTTCAACTTTGCGCGGCGGAAGACGTGTCCTTTCGTTCACGTGCCCCATTCAATATAATCGGCGCGTCGCGAAGCCGTCGCGTAAATACTGACTTGGAACTCCAGAAGAAGAGAAGCCAGCAACAGCCGAATTTTCTCTTTTTCATTCAAACAACATCGACGGCCACGTCTCACCATGTCGTCGTCCGTGCAGGTCACAAACAGTCCAGCTATAAAGAACGCTCCGCTGGAAGGTCTGGCGGAGGGGAACGGTTATTTCAGTAACCGCGTCCTCCTTGCTCTCATCCTCGGCGTCCCCTACTTCCTCAAAAAATGGACCCCCATCGTCAGATACGGGGGCTTCAAGACTTACTGGTTCATCGTCATTCTTCTGGCTCTTCCTATCACAATCGGTTACTGGTCATATGCGAGCACGTACGGGAAGCGCAAGAACGAGAAAGTCAAACTCCCTGGCAAAGACGTCGAGCATTACATCCGCTTCATTGACGTCAATCTCACAAAGTACTACGGAGGCCAAGAGAAAATCCCAATGCAGGCCTTCCATGACGCCTATTTTGACGGCAAAGTCGAGTTTAAAGGCCAGTTAAAAGAGTAATAATTTCCTTTTCGTAAACGTTGACGTGTCTTTTTTAGGCGACGTTCTTGATATCATGGAGATGCGCCATGACTGGGCTAGCTTCCAATTCACCCCAGAGCTGTTCAAATATGTTTTCACCCGTCTCATTCCTGACGTTATCTTCCACACTCAAAGCCAAGACGAAACTCAAGTCCGAGACCATTATGACCGTAAGCGAATTCAATTGCGTAATGCTTTGAATATTATTGGCTAAAACATGCCTTGGTTCCTTCATCAGGCGGTGATGACTTCTATGGCTGGTTCGTATGGTCTCAATAATTATATGCGATATGAGTTGCTGATTAGACTAGGTTCTTGGGCCCGAGGATGGTTTATACCTCCGGTGTCATTCTCGATCCAACAAGAAAAGAGACGCTTGAGGAACTCCAGGACAACAAACTGGCTCTCGTATGCAATAAACTCGACCTCAAGCCCGAAGACCGTCTGCTAGACATCGGCTGCGGATGGGGAACCCTAGTCACCTTCGCTGCGAAAAACTTTGGCTGCGACGTCACCGGAGTAACTCTCAGCAAGCACCAGACGGCTTTCGGCACCGAGCGTATCAAGAACAACGGTGTTAGCCCCGACAAGGCGCGCATACTTTGCTGCGACTATCGTGACATCCCTGACGGACCTGGCCAATTCACGAAAATTGTCGCGCTTGAGATGGCTGAGGTGAGTGTCCTACCTGCCTACCAAATCGAACAGGCCGAGGATATTGACCAACCTTTTTTTTCTGTTCTCGTTCCTTTAGCACGTCGGTATCCGCCGCTACGGCACCTTCCTCAAGCAAGTCTACGACCTCCTCGACGACCAGGGCACCTTCGTCCTCCAAGTCGCCGGGATCCGCCAAGACTGGCAATTCGAGGACCTTATCTGGGGTCTCTTCATGAATAAATACATCTTCCCCGGTGCCGATGCGTCTTGCTCTCTCGCCTGGGTAGTCAACCAGGTCGAAAAAGCCGGCTTCGAAGTCAAGAACATCGACGTCCTGGGCGTGCATTACTCCGCGACGATATACCGCTGGTACCAGAACTGGGTATCCAACAAGGATAAGGTCATCGACGCTTATGGAGAGCGCTGGTACCGTATTTGGGTCTTCTTCCTTGCGTACTCTACCATCATCTCTCGGTACGTCTTCGTCCTGTCTGAACCCTCTAACCGAAAGGCCAAAGAAGGAAGGCTGAATTGAGTTACTACTGTTTCAGCCAAGGCTCCTTCTCCCTCTTCCAACTCACCCTCCGGAAGAACCTAAACGCCGTACACCGTATCGAAGGCATCCCAAGCCACACCTCGCTCTACGGAATGCGCAAAACCGACTGCCTGTACGTCTCTCCTTCCTTCCTCCCTTCCTAATCATCCGTTTTATCCGCAAGGTACAAAACTGACTAACTGACCATCATCTCCATTTTCGATTCAATGAACTTCTTATCCGTCCTTCATCCGCGATATTCCACTCCGGCGCCACCGCAAACCTAACCTACTGCGCACAGACCTGTCGATTAAGGCATAACGAACGAAGGGATCTAGTTCCTGTCCGCGAGGGCTTCAACGCTATACCAAACCTAAATAAATAATTATTTAGATATATCTTTAACGGGTCTGCAACCTTTATGAACAATCTTGATATTAATCTTGAACTTGAGTTTGACTTTGTCCCGTGTTGAGCGTTCTTGTTTCGAGATTCAGCTGAGTCAGCAGCGTATAGAGGCCAGACCACGCCTCGCCCTATCATAGCCCTTTTGATTTTTGATGCTTGTCTTTCTGTCATCTCTAGACCAAACCTCATCAACCCGCCTGTGTCATGAAAATGCAGATCACACTAAGTAGTACGCATCAAAAGGAACTGTATTGCGGAGGTTACAGGACAGGGCCAGGGACGCTAAGTGTGCCTCAAGGGGTTTGAACAATGACAAAGTACAACATGTAACACAGTCTCGAAGAGAAATTAAACAGTGAATGAAATGCACAATGAATGAAGGGTCGCTATATGAAATGAACGGAAGGAGGAAGCACGAAGCAAAACACGCAAGCCACAAAATCACTATCTACATATTAACATCCCAAACGGAACGAGAGAATACTGTAAGACATTAAGAATACGCGCACTATACGGGGAATCCAAAAAAGGGGAATTGAAGGCTCTGAATGAGTGTGTGACTAGGAGACAATGCAAGATGTGGGGATGCGAGTTGTGTGAAGCAGTACATGTGAGAGTTCAATTGTAAATGCACAAGGATGAATCAAAGTAAAGAAAAAATGCGGTGAAAGATTAAAGAGTGCGATGAGAAGAGAGACAAAGTGATAATGAATGCAAAGAGCATTCGGAGAAATAAAAGGAAAGAATAGTAGCTGGATTCGAGTTCCGCCTACGCAGAGACCTTCCGCCCTGTTGCGCTCTTCAGATTACTGCGCGAGAATAGCTGTCGCAGCTTCACGCGAGTACGCTTCGGCCTCGGCTCGTTAGGAGTGAGATTCATGAATGACTTGACATTCTCGGACAAGGCCTCGTCTGCAGAGGCACTGCAAGCTGCCGTGCGCTGCATATTGACGGAAGTCTGCAGCGGATACGCTATCTCTACAGTGTCGGTCGGGGAAGGCAGCTGCACGATTTTCGATCCGTCTGCTCTACGCGCATTGATTTGCAATGCAGGTTTGAGCACTAATGATGCGAGATTCGTGCTGGACTTCGCATCCGAGGCGGAAGTTTTCTGAGTCTGAAGACTTGTAAGGTCGGTCTTCAACGCGTCAAACGAGTTGTTACACCTCATGCCACATCCGCGTTGCATCCGAGGAGAAGCACATTCAAGCCTTGTCACCGATCCCTCAGAGCCATCCGTCCCAAATTCTGACGGAGTGTACGGGGCAACATACTCATAGTTGGCAAACTTGTCAAAATAAGCAAAGTGTTCCGGCGGAATAATCGCCAAGCCAATGCCGGACGCAAAGGCTGAGCGTCCCGTAGACGTCGAAGTGGAGAGGGAAGACGTCGAGCAAGATATTGGACGATCGCTCTCTGAGTCTGAATTTATCATCCTTGGGACCAGAGGCTGGCGACTAGCGCGAAGGTACGACAGACCGTCGTCATCGTCACTTTGTTGAGCGTAGTCCGAGGACGAACGGTAGTATAGCGAAGATGATCGTAGCGGGCCGGCGACAGGCGTCCTGTTTGACGCGTCTTCCAAGGTATCAGAGTCGATTTCCCCTGACTGAGAGGTTCCTTCCTCTCGCGATGGTTTCGATATTTCTGACATGTCCTCAGTGCTCCCATGATTCACCCACTCGGCGGGAAGACTCGGTCGCGACTCCATCTCACCATCGCAGGGAATGCGAGCATACGCTGCAGCCAGCTCCCAGCACGAACTCGGCTTACGGACTACGGGCGTACCGTAATACCCAAACGTTCCGCGATTGCCTGTATCAATTGGCGTCTCAATCTCGTCTCGGATGATGGGTGTCTCGACATCAAAATCCTTTGCTCCTTCACCGAGCTCACCGTCATCCGTAGACGCGTGCAGATCATCCACGGACGCGGTAGACGTCGAGTGAGTTTCTGAAGCCGACATAGGCAGATGACTTTCTGCGTCCGCATCGTCCTCTGAATAGTCAATAGAGAAGACCTCGTCATCATCGGTTGCATAGGACTCAAGAATCTGCGTATGCATGTCGTATGAGCAGGACGCTACGGATGTGTCTCGTGAGCGCGAGCTCCGAGGCCTTACGGCTTTGCGACGCTGCCGTGCACGGTGACCTGTGGCGTGCCGACGGAGAAAGCTTCGGATTGCATCGACTTCGTCGTCCGTTAGCGGGGACAGAGCACCGCTGCGGCAGACAGATGATCGAACTGACGTGTTGTCCGAAAATGCAGAGACCTCTTCCGTGATGTGGTTCGGGGTTTGAGGTGGTGATTGGTGAAGGACTCGAGGGGCTGCTGGCCTTGAATTTCAAAACATGTCAGGGGATGGAAGAAACGTAGCGGGGAGAAAAAAGTACTAACAAATCATTTGCAAAGGAGAACGGTGCTTGTTCCTCAGCCGGTGTTATCAAAGGTGTCATCGACCCGCTGGCGTTGGTCGTGTACCACGGGCTAGGGAAAACATCTGGACTGAGGAGTCGGCGACAGCCTTGTTCACTAACACTGCGTCGGTGCTGTCTGCGGACGGCGTTCGCGGATGCTGTTTGCCCGATCGGAAGGAGGTTTAGGCCACGGCTGTTCAAACGAGATGAAGTGCATGCCTTCAGAATCAACTCTGAAGAGGGAAGTAGAGGAGTATGCAGGGTGTTGGAGCTTTCCTTCCTGGAAACACTAGACGAGACATTCATATTAGGAGAAGAGTTGGGAATCGGTGTAAGGACAGGTGTGCACGGAGCCGAAGCGTCATGCTCCGGTGGGTCCATATAGAGGTGGCGCGGAACCGGTTTGCGCTTTATAGAGGTAAAGCTACGCGGAGAGGCTACATGCGCAAGAGGGCTTGATTTGTGCGTGAAATAGTCTGGAGTCATTTTGGGAGTTTCCAGAGGTGGCGAAGGAATAGAACCAGCAGAACCAGGAGACGCAATGCTGGGTGAGGCGATACTACACAGCATATACAGTGGTTAGAATGCCGGTAAAAAAAAAAGAAAAAAAAGAATGGATTCACTCAATAACAATCGGAGAGGATGATTCGATTGACGGAGTCGCAGCGTCCTGCGCTGCTGGGAGAGCTGGCGAGAAAAGCGAGCGTCTACCAAACTTAGCGCCAGGTGCACTCTTAGTCCTCCTAGTAAAATATGTCACAGTATGCCTTGGTTGAATTCAAGATGTCCACAAACCTCCGAACCGGGCGAGACTCATTGCAGGAATCAGAGTTTGTGCTAGAGACGCCGTCCATTTGTGCTCTGTATAGAACGAACAAGCAACATGAATCAGCCAAAAATAATTGATGTGTGGCTGATGCACAAATCAACTCCACAATACTTACAGTTGCGATTGCGACGTCAGCTGAGGACCTGGGGTCTTCAAGCTAAATGTCGAACCTACAGGCGAAGGCATTGGAGACAGCGGATATGCGAGTTTAGGATGTGGAGAATCAAGACTGTCCAGAGGCTTAGGAAGCGACGGAGAAGAGATGGCAAGGCGGCGTGCAGCAAGCGAGGGTGCAGATGCCTTGGATTTAAGTTTACGCGGACTTTGGTCAAAGGAACGTTTTGTGGTAAAGAGCGAAGGTAGAGCTGGGGAAGGGTTGTTGGCCATTTCGCGCCGAAGATTGCTCGAACTCGCGTTCGCTATGGCTCTGAGGGCGGGAGTTGATGTAGATCTGCGCACGCACTTGTGCCTACCTTCCGCAGGTGGCACGCTAAATAAGAGCCAACTTGTAAGTACCCAGTTACCTAGCGCAAAGTGTAATAACCGTACAGTGGCGTGTTCTCGACATCACCGGCAATTCGGGTAGGCTGGTTGAATAACCCTTTAGTCGCGCTAACAGCTGCATGCCAAAAGCGCGGAGCACGAGTGGCGTCGTGCTTTGCGTGCAGAGGGAGGGGAGGAGGTACTGCCCTGTTCGCAGACGGGAACTGCGCGTCGGGTGCTGCAGCACGAGGCATGACGAGTAGAGACCGACGAGGTGGGGGAGAGAAGAAGATAGAGGAGGAAGAGGAAGGAGAGTGATGGCCAAAGAAGGAGGCGGACTGGACCGGACTGGAATAGGCTTTGACTCTCACTCAAGAGTTATATATGCGCGTTCGTCCAGGAGGGAGGAGAAGGAGAGGATCACCCAAAGCGGGCAATATCATATAGACTATTTCATTAATTTGTCGTGAATGCGCGCCGCATAGAGCCGGAGTCGGATGACCCGGCGGACACGCTCAACAGCGACTTTGTTTGGCATATTAATATGCATTGAGTTGACGATGATGGTGGCACTGACGGTGACGGTTCATTGACAGCTCGCGCGTGCGCGTGTGCCGAGTACAACATCGACGCGACGCGGAGTATCCTTCCCATATTTGGTAATCATATCCTCTCCCGCGAATTTGTATTCTTCGGGTGAATCTGACAGCTGCTTACGAGCCCCCTCGGTGGCAGTGGGCAGGCGCTGGCAGCACTAGTGGCAGGTGTTGTGACACGGACCGTGAGCTCTACGACGCGTCTGTGGATGATGTCTGTTCTGCCTGAGATCGGCCCTTTCTTCTTCTCTTCTTGTATTGTATTCTTGCCTTGCTAAAGCCGCGCGCCTGGGTCTCTCCTCACCCCATTCTCGAATCAATCCCTCTCATTTCTATATGACAGTCCGTCCTATCCCGCATCCGATTATCCCTTTCTCCGGCTTCCCTTTCTGCTATTTCCTCCCTTTGTCATCGGCTACGCGCCTTTTGACGTCCCTCGCGCTCCGGCCGCCTCCCACTGGCATTCTCACCCCACCCGACCTCCCTTCCTAGTCACTCAACCCTCTTGATGGCTTAGCTTACTTCAACATGCGCTCTCCTCGACACCTGCTCGTTTACAACGTACACAAAAGACATAAAGAAGCACTTCTCTCTCGACAAATTGAAAGCATTCTCCTCCTCCCAAGTCAACTCGACATGCTTCTCATAATAAAGGCTCTAATGTCCGAAGAGAAAAAAACCTCACTTTCCTTAGTCAACTCATCGCACGTCCGATAGATAGATGATATGGCTGATATCGGAAAACAGAGAATCTTCTCATTGATCCACGCCCATTCTCGTCGAACAAAAAAGATCAGCACATATGGAGCGTATCTTCCTTCCCTACGCTTTCGGGAATACATACATCTCCCTATAATCATCCCATCACCTCGCCAATATCTCGAAGGAAGCTTCGAATTCCCTGCATCACATATTCATGCCAGCTTCCCGCAGGCGATGCACGATCTCTGAGAATCTCTCTGTCTCCCCGCCGGCGCGCTACTCATTCCGTAAAACTCATCGCGGCCCAGCGCAGATTAAATTCCAGCAATTCAATCGATCTGAGACTCAGATGAGATGGGATGATTCGTTCGTCGGGATCAGCGTCAGCTAATTCACTCCACCTCTGCCTTCTGGAATATGAATACTCACCGTACCTGCGTCATTTAGCATCCGCTTGGATCGTCCATCGCTCGTCCTCCGCCCGAATATATAATATTTATTTCATATGTATCCTCCGAGCGCTCCGTACCCCAGTAATTGAAACGTTCATCCGCAGCGCGAGTGCGCGTCCCGTCTTAGCCCAGCGCACGTCCAACCCCACGCGGATAAACTCTTCTAGGTCGAAGGGATAATCATCCCTATCACCCCTCGCCCTTCAAGCTAACTCGTCCGTCATCCGTGTAACCACAAGATACGAAGAAAGAAAGAACGGAAGATACACATCACACGTCAGAAATACAACTCAATCATATCATACCATCATCCCCATCATCATCACCGCAAGCAGCGACGAGCACCGAGCACGCGGTTCCTCTTGTATTTTCGCAGCGACTGAACTGAGCGTTGTGTTGTCGATTCGATCTAAAATTCGTTCGCGGATTCAGTTCGTTCCCGCGAACCGAGGCGCGGGAGACCCTTCTTCGAGCTCGGACAAGAATACTACATGCATACACGCATGAGCCCGCGGACTCGGGCGGGACGGGACAGCTTAAATCCTGACAGTTCGCAAATCAGAAGAAAGAAGAAGCTCTCCTCTCCGCAAGGCTCGTTTTTCTTTCGGACATACGTAGAGACAAGGTGCAGAGAAGGGAAGGGAAGATGAGAAGGTAAGAAAAGAAGAAGAAGGAAGTGGAGTGAACGCCTCCACACCCCGCCATAGCCTGAATCTCAGCATCTCTTCTCGCTATCTCATACCTAATTCCGTCAAGAACTCGAAAAAAAAGTGTGTGGTAGAGAAGCTCGCGCAAATAAGCTCGTTTCTCCCGGGACACTAGCGACAGTACCATATGTCATCAAAACATCATTTAAAAAAGCAAAAGAACAAAGCAGAACAAAGCAAGATTCTGGACAGCGGATGACAGCAATCCGACAGAACAAAGCGTAGACCAGAGCAGAGCACACAAGACAAGACTAGTAATAGTATAGGATTAGCTATATGATTTGCTTGGAAGAGAAGGGGAAATCCGAGAGTCTCAAATATCATATCGTATCGTATTTCAGATTACATATCAGCGGATAAACTGCCAGTACTGCATATATGCATATCACTCTTTATCTTCTCTTCAGTTCAGGGTTGCCTGCTGAGCGAAGTGAGCTGTCATGTTAGGTATCGAGTAGCTAACATCAACTAAGCTCGTTTGCAAAACGCAATACGATATACTAACGACATTGGATACGAACCTACTGTAACACCTAAACACACCACGTAACCAGCTCTGAGAGGAGAAGAGCACAGCGCAAAACACAGTAAAAGAAAAAACAAATTCACGTGGAGCTCTAGCTATGTATAGCACGTACTGCAGTCTCATATAACATAAAAGAGGAGAGAGAGAGGGAAGGGATACAAATAAGTATATGCAGTACAATATGTATGCGGAGACGAAAGAAGAAGAATCTGCAAGGAGTCATTACAGTAATACGATAATAAAAAATAAGAGCGAAAGAAAAATAAATACTGACGAGAGCAGGACGATCAAATCGGTCAACACTGAACAGCACTGAGCAAAGGCAAAGCAGGAGACAGCGACGAGAGCATTTTTAGGAAAATACGACTTGTGTTGAATACTGAGGACGTCCGATCTCATGAAGACTTCGTCAAAGGAAAGGGGGACGAGAATACGAAAGGAAATGAAAAACGACGAACGACGGAAAGCAATGAAAAAAGTGTTCCAGTCGGGCGGGCGATCACAGCGTCCACTCAACCTAAAAGCGCAGCAATTAGAAAATAATAAGAAAAAAGCGAGGCGCGAAGCAGCCGAACAACACTCCAGACAGGGGCCGGAATCGAGGTTCAATCTACATAATAAACAGCAGGGAATAGACAAAAGGAGGGCGGGCGGGAGGAGTCAAGCGGCTGGCGGACAATAAGCACATATCGTGTCAAATAAAAAAAGTCATCATAAAAGAGAAAAGAATATAAATTCGAAACAGGTACAAAAACGACTGCACGCCATTCAGTGGCGGTCTGAGGAAAGGTCCGGAGGGCGCATCATAACGACGGTGACGGTGACGAAGACGACCAGAGCGCTTCGCGCAAGGGGGCGGTGCAGCAATCCGCGATAAATTGAAACACCGTAGAAATGAGCGGCGAAAGGGCGGCGGCGAGAGCAATCCCCATTTCTCTCCGCCCTCAACCTTTTTTATTTATTCTTCGGGTCCGCGAAATCGATCAAAGGAGAGGAGTGGATATAACCCGGCGAGAGTCTCATTGTCATTATCGCGGACGAATGAAGATGAAGAAAGAAGGCATGAGGTTAATAAAGCCTCGAATAAAACACCGGTCCGAGTGAGTTTCAGTTTCAGTTTCGATTTCGAGGGGAAAGCCGTTTATGTTATAGAGAGTGGAATGAGCCCCGGTGAATAATAAATACCATATCATAATGCGGATGCATCGGCGGACAAGTCGTGCTTGGGGTTCTGCGAATCTGCGAATCATCCGAGAGACTAAAAAAAAGGAAGAGAGCCACATTAAGCGGGTTGTAATCAGGCTTTGAAACGCCAATAAAGCAAATAATAAGCAAGTCATTCGTGCTCGAGGACACCGCTACACGTTCAGCTCAGCATCGCTCGCGCAAGCGCATAGAGTGTTCAAAGGCACGCCATCTTAAAAGCGTTCCTGCCTCGCAAGATTCTGCGGATGCTGATTATGTCTTCGAAACGGCCCGCCAAGCATACCCGATCCCGCTCCTCGTCCTTCTCCGCCGGTATTGCTACCATGCGGGTGGGCGCTATGCAAGAACAAAGCTCCACGGTTCTGGGCCGAGCGTTCCTTACGCCTGAAATGAGTAGGAGCGGGGAACGGCTCAAGAAGGCCTTGGTTCGGACCACTACTGTAGAATATCTTCGGACGCCAGGATTCGCGCTCGTCCATGACGCAGGAGTTCTTGAACTTCTCAATGAGTGCTTCCTTCCCTCTGTGGTCGGGCCGCTAGTTAGGTTCTGTATCTGAAAGGAAAGAACGGGGACGTACTGATAGTTGGCATAGCTCATTTGGAGGACCTTCTCGGAGGAATACATGTTCCTATATAAACCGTTAGCGATGATCGATAAGCGGACAAATACAACCGCAAGTATTCACCATTTGATTCCAAGCTTCGTGCGGGCGAAATGCAAGAGGTCCTGTACGTGGATGAAGTTCACAAACGCTAGCGAAACGTCAGAAAGCGGGGAATAAATGTTGCAACGTCTAGCATACCATAGCCAACATTGCACCCTGCAGACAAACGACTAAGTATCGACATAAGAGAAAGACAAGACATAAACACTCACCATTCTGGAAGTCCATTCTCAAATACAAGAAATCAATCTTGCGAGGACACACACGACCGATGTACTCATTCAAGTCCTTGTCAGATAGCTTATTCGGAATGTTCTTGATCATCACCGTCGTCCTCGTATCGAGGCCCGCAGCAATGCGCTCCAAGTCTATCTGGTTGCGTTCCGAGGGCGGGTCGCGAGTTACGCCGAGAGCACCGCGCGCGGAGGAATGCAACTGTGCATGCATAGGATGCGAAGGCGAGTATAGAAGAGACGCATGCGACGGAGAATGCAGCGAAGAAGGCGAAGATGCGGCAGAGTGAACACTGAGTCCACCAGGGCTGTACCCAGCACTCTGCGGGGAGTACCCGTAGCGCATGCCTGCAGGATTCGTAGCCGCGCCAAGAGGAGATCCAAGATAGCAATGCTCTGTACCGTGGTGCGGAAGCGCTAGCATGCCAGGAATTCCAAGCACAGAAGGAGAGTTGGCATAATAGGACGTGACATTGTACGATACCGGTCCTGGAGATGGGGTATGAGGTCCGCCTGGCGACGAGTCACTAACTGTCGGGATGCGAGAATGAACATGCGAGCTGTGCTCCGGCTCACTCTCCCGATCACGGTCTTCGCGATAATAACTCGACGCACCGTTACTCGTACTATGCTCTGGGGTAGACGGCTCATTGTAAGACATCTGCCCAGGCAAACCAACGTCCATTCCGGCAGTGGAAAACCCTTCGCTCGGCGAAACGACTCTCGGAGACGCGCTCGACTCGCTAATCGCACGCGTCCTCGGACGCGCCAAACTGCCCATACCTCCATTTACAGCTTGTGCAACATTAACGGAAAGGTCACCTGCAACTCGCCTGAGGGCATCGAAGCAGAACGTGTCGCTCGTTCGCCTTGCGTGGTCGGTAATCCATCCATCTCGCGAACTAATACCTGACACGTTTTTCGCCGCTGCACGCCTTCTCAGGTCTTGCTCACTCGTACTCTGGTGCAATCCCGGAAGCACGCTGACTGAGCCCGTCGAGATACGCCGACTACCGCCAGCATGAAAAGTAATAGAGTGCGAGTGCGATAAGGGAGAAACAAGTGGTAATGCGCGTGGACCATGGAAAGGACTCGAGTTGGACGTATCAGCACCGACGCTCGCCTCATTCCTTTCCGTCGGATGTTCCTGATGAGAGGACAAGGAGAAACCGTCAGGATACATGCGTCCAAAGGAATTGTTCGAGGCAAGCGGAGATGTCGGTTGTGACCCTCCTCGTCCGATTTGCCCTGTATTCTCCGAACTCAGCGGGAAGGGAATGCGGCCTGTCAGCTCTGCGGGTGCAGCGTGTCTAGGGACAAGGCAAAGGCGGATACCGAATATGCTACGTCCGTTGAGTGCTTCCATAGCGGATTTAGCGTTGCGGCAGTCGCAAAATTCGGCGATGTATGCCTGGAAAAGTACTGTTAATATCAATGGACTCGAAGGATTTGTAGCTAAAGCAATCTGACCTGACCGTTCGGCAGAGTCGCCTGACTGAACGCACGCAACTCTCCAAAGCTACTGATAATTGACTGAAGCGAGTTTGCGTCTATGTTTCCATCCGCCGTCACAACCACTTCGCCTTCCGTCTCGTTAATAAACTCGTCGTCTCCCATAAGCTTCAGTTTCAAACAAAGGTCAGGGGAAATAAACCCAAGGCAACGAGGCAAAATGACAAACCCTTGTCAAAGCAGCTGATCCCATTCTCTCCGCACGAAGCCTGCGTCCGCCGAAATAGGTCTGTCCAGGAGCGAGTATCTTCCGTTCAACATCCACTGTACAACGGCACTCGAAGAACGCAAGGATAATAATGCCCTCAGTTTCCTGGTAACGAACGCAAGTTCCTCTTATATCCCCAAGCGACTGAAAAGCGTGAAAATGTGTTAAAAGATCAATAAGCGATTTCGAATTCATTACGTACACTGAAAGCATCTCGAAGTTGTTCCTCCGTGGCATCTTTCGGTATGTTCCCGACCTAAATTTACGATGATTGGCAAGTCCAAACTAAACTGCCTCAGAGACCGACATACAAGTAAGAATCTCTCCCCGCCCGAAGCACCATCCCTCATGTTCGCGTCGGCAGATCTGAAGTCAGTAACGACGCGATCGACGTCAGGGAGCGCCCTCTCCGGATCGCTGCGCTCGCTCCTCTCGCTATGAGGCGATAGAGCTACGCCCGGACCAACGCTTCCAATGGTACCAACATCAAGGCGATGAGGAAGTGGTCGCATACGACGCTGCTCAGACGGAGCAGGCCATCTACTTCCTGCTGCGCCGTTCGTGCCTGAGGTAGTACCGACGGCGACAGGAGACGGTGGACCCATATGCGAAGTCGTCAAATTTGAGCCAGATAATAATCCGATAGAGGCAGGAGTCGGAGGAGGCGCGGCTGGGCCCCTCGCAGGGGTAGAGAACGCGCTCAAACTGGGGTTACTCGCTGCTACGTTACTTTCACCGCCGCTGACAAATTCAGAACCCGACATAGAAGCAGAAGACGCTGGAGTAAGGGGTGGGGTAAGAGGGGTATGCGGCTGCGAAGGCCTTTCTGGCGACTGCTGTTGCGCCTTTTGTTGAGAGGAAGTAGAAGCTTGAGTCGGAGTCGGAGAGTTGAAGAGTTCTGCAATAAGAATAATAGGAAATGTTAATGAGGTGAGAAATAGGAAAAGAACAAATAGAGATGCATACGGGGGAAGTCGACCTGATTTGCTGGAGAGTCCCTGTTTGAAGTATAAATGATGCATTGCAGGGAAGATGCTTAAAACATGATGCGCACCGTTGACTAGGCAATGATGGCGATGCATGCATAGTCCTAGAGGGCGAGGACTACAAGAACACGAGATTGATGCATCAGTATCAGTGGCAATATGGACCGTCAGTTCCGGCGGGAGAGGAAGAGTACGTACAGGGAAAGGAACAGCGGAATGTACCTGGACCATGCCCGATAAGCAGATACGAACAAAGCGTCTACGGAGTGAAGTCGAGTGAGGAGAGAAGACAGAAAGGAAAGAAAGGAAGGAGAGCAAGTATAAGAGCAACGATCCCAAGAGAAGAGAGCCGGGGAGCAAGAAGAGGAAGTGGAGAGTGGGGGATGCCTGGAAGCCACAAGAGAGCGGGAAGGAACGATTAATAAACGATTTCCCTTCAGTCAGATGGAGCAGAAGCACCCCGTCGTCCTCGAGCACCGGACGGCGATCACCAGCTATTCCCGACGACGGCTATAAAGCTATCGCTATCACTCGTACTCCCTTCGATTGGGGCAAGAGATTCCGAAGATGGATCCACTACGAAGACAGGCGGAGAAGTGCGAACGTCAAATAAAGAAGTGGCAGATTAAGCAACACACTTGTAACCCAGCTGCCTGCCGTGCGTGTGCCGAGGGGTCAGGCAGCGTCAGTGTCGGGACAAAAGGAACAGTCCGCAGCCAGATAGATATGCTCGGTCAGCGAATGAACGCGTGGAATAGACACGGAACGAGTGAGCGTAAGAGAAGAGAAGACAGAGGAAAGAAGGTCACCGCACACACATACACATGAAGATCGGCAGGGCACCGCAAAATGAAAAGGAACAAGCCTTTTGTTGTTGTCATCAGCGGCGCATTAATCGAGCTCCTCCCCCAAGCGTCTGTCTGGCTGCTATAAATAGACTCATAGAACAGGACAGAGAAAGCCAATAGCCATACTCGATCGCAGATGCAGCCGGACGTCAGTATACCCGTAATCCAATGCACAACCAATCCATCTGTCACACACAATATTAATATGTCATCTCAACATTATTATCTCGTCGCTGCTCCGTTCGTACACTCCCTTTGTCGTCCTTCGAATCGGAAGGCAGAAAGACCAAATCAATTAAGAATAGATCGCGCGTCCGTTTGCATATGCTCTTCCACCCTTCGATTTCTCTCCCGTGAATAAATTGCTTTGAGTAGCCCAGCGCCTGTACCCGTGTTCGAGATCAACAGAAGGTGTTCAACTTAATTCAGAACAAAGTTCGAGAACTTGAACTTCGGTTCGGAACAGGTATTGCGCTAAACCAGATTTGGCAAGTAGTAACGGACGAAGCCGAGACTCATTCAAACGCATCTGGATCGGTTCTATGTTGTCAAGAAGTTACTTACCCTCAATGATACGCCTTGCAACCTTTGACGCGCTACTCACCATCCTACGCCCCCGTCAGCCCATTCACGTCCAATACGCTCAAGTATTCGCGCCCTTCTTCGGTCACCTCTCGCCTGACGCGGTCAAAAGCGCGTTCAAGATCGGTTAGTTACCAGCTACATAGCGTTCAGCTCACTTGAGTTGATGCTGCTATACGTCCTTGATTTCGTTTGTTCGTGACCAAGTGCGACAGCATGAGCATGTCGTCTGTCGACATTGCCGAGACCTCCGCCGGTACTCTCATAGATCTGTTCCGCGCCGTTGCCGTGACCGCGTATTTATCGATCCCAAGCCCTTGTGGCGTCCGTCAGCACTTCTTCTCTTTGCTCCGCTGTTCCCAGAGTCACTTGGTCTTCCGTTCTTCTTTTTCCTCCTTTTTGTTTTCTGATTTCATTATGCAACCAAATTTAAAGACATCGTCTAAATATTGAACGCGCTTCTTTTCTGCAGCGCTCAAGGATTTACAAACTTCTCGGCCGGCTTACGCAGAAGGCCCGGAATCTTGGTGGGCAGCCGTCATTTCTCGCACGGCTCTGGGGGCGGGTGCACGTGAATCCGGTGCGTCCATCACTTTTTTAGGGTCCCTTAGTTCAATGAATCCATCGCCGTGCTCGGTTCACACAAACCACTTAACTCTGATGTACAAAGACGTGGATGAGCATATTGGAACGGTCGTCCCGAAGCTTCTACATCGGTTTAGTTCGCGTGAAGGCTATGCGTTGTACGATGACAGTATCCCGACCCGTGAGCTCCATTTCCTATGAGTATTCTGTGGTCCATCACTCCAAATCCACTCTTCCTTACTAGTGAAAACACTCCACGAGATGGGTGTCAGGACCGCGTTAGTCACCAACTGTGATTCGCGAATCTGTGCGTAGAGCGTCCTGTCCCTCCCAGCTCACAAACCGCCAGTGCTTATTGTTATCTTGCTTGGTGTTCTTGAAGTACAGGCACTAGATGACCTCGAAGCGCTCAAGTTTTTCGACCCGGTGCTTGCCAGCGACCTCGAAGGTGTTGAGAAACCTCGGCGAGAGATCTTCCTGCGTGCTTGCGAGCGTGCCGGCGTGAAACCATCGGAAGCTGTTCACGTCGGAGACGAGCTAGAATGGTAAGTAGTTGGTATTCTTGCTCTTCTATTGTATGATGGATTCGTTTCAGTGATTATCATGGTGCGACCAGGGCGGGGCTAAAGGCCCTTCTACTGTGCAGACCATCAGAAGATCCTATGGTTGATGAAGACCTTGCAATGCGGATGGACGAGAAGATAAAGCGCATAACAAGTTTAGATGAGGTGGTGCATTTTGTGCGAGAACATAACGTATTGTAGATATCTAGACTGCTAAAAAAATTATGAGTTTACACTCAACCAAAGAATAGAGTGAAGAACATACCTAAGAGACTTAAAAAAATCAAAGTGGTTGCCGAGCATACGGAACCGAACCCAGCGACGCGACCCTATCCCTCTCAAACTCGTTCAAAACTACCACTTCCCCGATCCCTTTCCTATCACCAAGCCCAGCAACGTGACCCTGCGTGCTCCACGAAGCCACCCCCAGGCCGACGCCGGGCATTTCCTGCGTACTCGGCGTTAAGAAGTCCGTCGAACTCGCGGAGGGGCGGGGGTACACCGTGTTGGTCTCCCGCGTGGCTGCGTCGGCGACGTCGGCGAGCCTCTCGCCGAGCTTGAGCATCGTCCATCGGACGACGCGGTGGTCTGCCCGCATTCGGTCGTTGAGCTGCTGCAGCACTGTGGGCGAGGCGTCGAAGTTCATGTGCCAGTAGCTAGCGCAAGAGAAAACAAGTTTAGTGTTAGCTTCAGTTGGTGCAACTCAAAGAAGAAAAGAAACTCCTTTGTCCTTTGTCCTGATCCTGATTCCTGAGTCCTCGGACCAAGAAAGGGGTTGAAGAAAGAGAGGGAGAGATGAAAGACGCACTCGCCGATGGTATGGTTATGCTTGTGCCTCCGCATCTTCTGGGGAAGGTTCTTCAGCCCGAGGTACCGAATCTCGCGCACGGCGCTCCCCTGCTCGAGCAGGAAATTTGCACTCGATTGGACCAGGTCTTTGATATGTCTCTGCCATGTCATAGCGGTCAATTTGTTGTATCCGTTCGTTCACATCATGGCGTTCATTCGTGCATTGGAGCAGGGGTGATTCATTAGAAATAGTGAATTCCTTCAGTACACGCACAGTATGGAACAGGAAAAAAACAGACGAAGTGGATGACTCACGTATTCGGGATAATGAGCTGCTATGCAGAACAGCTTGTAGAGAGGCATGCTGACTTCCTTTCGTCGTGAAGTCCTATGTAGACACTAAAGGCCGACAAGTACTCGAGGGCTTCAAAACAAATCGGTTTACGGCAAGAATGAATACCTTTTCGAGCAAGTAAATTACACAGTCACATGCATTATGGCACCCGTGCCGCGATCAAGGGATGGATCTGCATTGCAACGCGGCACACGAGCTCGGACTCGCGGAATTTTTGAAATCAGCGGAGCAACATTTACTACTTACTCCTCTCCTACTGCCATCTCTCAAGCTCTTTCCTGCGCATATTTCTTTGGCTTGACCTTGATAAATCTGACTCAAAAATGTCGATGAAAGCGGTATGTATATTAGAATGGTGAAGAATCGACTTGCTGACGGTTCGGTTTTCGACACGTTGCATTTAGATCGTGAAGTGTACGTCGTCTATGCTCCATCTAAACGAGAATTATAGCCTAATTGTCCCCGCATTGTCATACATATGGCTTTCGCTCGCTCGGCTCTGAATTCGGCGCTTTCGCAGCTGTCATCTCTGGTGACTCGCTCATTCTTCGCGGAACTCCTGGTCCTCAGGGGCAACCGCCCAAGGAGAGGTACGTCTATTCTCGAGAATATCACGCTAGTCGTATCTCTGACGGTCAAATTATGAACTGTTTAATGCTCCACGTTATGATCAAAAGAATCCTGCATCTCGCCGACATCACCGCACCACGTCTCGGGACACAGTCACGCGAAGACGAGGTTCGTTCTCTCTCGCTATAAACTCAAGCTTTCTGAATCCATGCTCACTCAGCTTCCTTTTCCACACCGCAACTTTCGCTGTATTCACAAATGCAATGCGCACATGGATCCTTCCGGCATGATATCTCGGAATTCACGCGCATTACCTCTATTCCCCTCGCTGGAATCACAACATTATTTCCGATTCATAGCCCTGGGCATTCGAGTCACGCGAATTCCTCCGCTCTCTCTGCGTCGGAAAGCAAGTCTCCTTCACATCTATACATTCGCTTCCGCCTGGTACGGATGACGTTCCACGCGACCTTGGTAGCGCAGAACTCGTCGCGTCGCCTCCCGTGGACCTTTCGACCGAGCTGTTACGTGCTGGTTGGGCAAAGACAAAAGAGCTGAAACGCGAGCCGACGGAAGAGGATGAGAAAAGAAAGGCTCTTGAAGATGATGCGCGAGCTAATGGTCGTGGGATATGGAATCCGCAGGGACCGAAGGTACGCACTAGACGTCTGTATGCACGACACATATTTTACTTGTCTAATGATGAGAAAGTGTAGACGAGGCAGGTACATTATAATATGCCGGAGAACTCGCAGGCGTTCCTTCAAGAGTGGAAAGGCAGATCGCTTGATGGTAATGATATCTATATCGTTTGATTAATAAGGAATTTATCAGACACTGAGACTTCTTGATTTCAAGCGATCGTCGAATCTGTGCGGGATGGCTCGACGGTCCGTGCTCGCTTGCTGATGCCTGAAGGTGATCATCAATTTGTCAACGTCGCATTGGCCGGAGTACGCAGTCCTCGAGCATCTGGTAAGCAAGGCGAGACCACAGAGCAGTGGGGTGACGAGGTAAATCTATCTGTGATCGTTTTTGCATCTATGACCGACCCTTGATTAAACTCACATCCTTGCATTAGGCAAGGTTTTTTACGGAATCGCGATTATTACAACGTGCTGTTCGCGTACAACTGCTATCTCTGCCCGCTCCGACCGCTACGCCGTTCCAGTCAATAGCAAACGGAGCGCCGCCTGCAACAGCGAGTATATTCATTGGAAATGGTTAGCGGTTCCCTCCCCCCGCTTCTCAAAGCGAATGTTAACCTGGCCTTTCCCCTTGAAAGTCCTCCACCCCGTCGGGAATATCGCAGAACATCTTGTCGCAAATGGCCTTGCACGAGTCGTTGATTGGCACGCTGGCATGCTGGCCGCAGGGGGTGGCATGGAGCGACTTCGAGCATCTGAAAGATCCGCAAAGGAGAAGCGCCTTTGCTTATACGCTTCTCAGCCTGTTTCTTCAAGCGCTCGAGCGGATGGCGCACCAACCACCAACGGGGCCGTGAGCAATTTTGATGCAGTTGTGGTACGTGTATGGAGCGGCGACCAAATTTCAGTTGTACCGAAGGATGGGGGGAAGGAACACAGGCTACAACTCAGCTCGACGCGTGCTCCAAAGTATATTTCTAGATCCCGGTGTCAAACTGTATAGTATAACGCTAATTTTCTTATCTTATTTTCAGAGCTAATGACCCGAAGCAAGCATTCTATGCCCAGGAAGCTCGCGAGGTGCATCTTATTCGCTATCTGTATGGACCTTGTTCTGACCGATTGCGCCACTCAGTTCCTTCGCAAGAAATTAATTGGCAAGACCGTCAAAGTCCATGTTGACTTCATTCGTCCAAAAGAAGGCGAGTTTGAAGAGCGCGAATGCGTGACGATCCGCTATGGAGGCGCCAACTCGTGAGTTCCGATTCGCTACGTTTTTGACAATCACTTCAATCCTCTCGATAGGAACGTTGCCGAGCAGCTTATTGAGAAAGGCCTAGCGACAGCACTTCGCCATAAACGAGATGATGAAGACCGTTCTTCGGATTATGACAAGTTAATGGCTGCAGAGCAGGCGTGAGTTCTTATCGCCTCATATGCACTGGGGACTCGATTGATTTGTTTGATTCTAGTGCCGCAGCAGAAGGGAAAGGTGTACATTCCGGGAAAGAACAACCGGCGCCCAAACCACCAACTAATGTGTCTGAGGTTCGTACTGCTCTTTTGTGTGAATCGCGTTCTCGTGTTTATGTTTGTTTGTTTGTTTGTTTGTTTGTTTTTTTTCTCTTTTTTTTTTTGTGCAGTCGGCACAACGCGCAAACTCCTTCTTATCCGGATATAAACGCTTAGGACGTATGCCTGCCGTAGTGGATTATGTCGCATCCGGCTCTCGGTTCAAGTAAGCTTCTTTCTGCGGAACAGAGGGTCAGAGCTAAACTCTTTCAGAATGTTAATGCCAAAAGAAAACCAATCCATCACCCTCGTCCTCGGTGGCAAGTGTTATTTGCAACCGAGATAAATCATGACGATTCTGAGATAAACTTTGCGGTAGGTATCCGGGCGCCACGAACCGCACGAAGTCCGAATGAGAAGGGCGAGCCGTTCGGCGCAGAAGCTGCTGAATTCTCGACACGTCGCTACATGCAGCGCGACGTCGAAATTGAAATCGATGCGGTTGACAAGAGCGGAGGTTTCATTGGTGCGCTGTACCTCAACAAGACGGAAAACGCTGCCATTACGCTTGCACGAGAAGGCTTAGCTACTGTTCATAGCTTCTCTGCTGATTTCTTACCTTGGGCAAAGCAACTCTGTGATGCAGAGGTAAATTTTTGAGATGTCGATGAGTTCGCTTCTTTGTGCTGACTGGTTATTATAAGGCCGACGCCAAAGAAAATAAACGTGGTGTAAGTATAACTTATTCATGCGAGAAGCGGGCACGTTTATCATACGTCTTTATTTTAGCTCTGGAAAGACTACGATCCGGAGACGGAGGCTGCTGCTGAGGAAGAAGAGCGGAGTGCTCAAGACATCCAAGCCTTAAAAACAGAGTATCTCGACGTTATCATCAGCGATGTCCGAACGCGCGATGAGCTGTCATTCTCTGTGCAGGTTCTCAACACTGAAGGTTTGTTCGTAAATAGCATGCAAATTGCACCAAGCTTATCAAGGAATGCCTAGGTATCGCGGCGTTAGAGAAACTAATGCAGGACTTCTCCCTACATCACCGCGTGGCAGCTCCTCCCTCGAACTTCATTCCAAAAAGCGGTGACCTTGTTTCTGCCAAATTCTCTGATGGTTCATGGTATCGTGCGAAGGTCCGCCGGTCCTCCCCGTTGAAGAAAGAGGCAGAGGTCACATTCATCGACTATGGGAATCAAGACACCATACCGTTCAAGGACATCCGTCCGTTAGATCCAAAATTCCGCTCGCTGGCCGGTCAAGCCCAGGATGCTCGGTTAAGGTGAGAAACCATCATGTTCTTCTAGTCATCCTTCTAGCTGGACGTGTACGGATAAACTAAGGCATCTTTTTCAGTTTCGTGAAGCTTGTAGACCCGAGCAGCGAATATTACCAGGAGGCGATCGACCGATTCCGCAGCTTATGCGAGGGCCGTAAACTCATTGCCAACATCGACTACCGAGAGAGCAACTTCCTGCATCTCCGTCTGATCGATCCGAGCGATCCTGAGGCAGCTAGTGATCCGACCGCGTGCATCAACGCTGACCTTGTGCGTGAAGGTCTCGCTTCGATCGACCGCAAGGGCTGCAAGTATCTGTCGGTGTATCCGGCAGTTGTCAAGAAGCTACAGGAGGCGGTGACAAGCGCGAAGCGCGACCGCCTTGGTATGTTCGAGTTTGGCGATATCGAGGATGATGAGGATTGAGTGCATTGGGATTGTTTGGCTTGCATTGACTTATTGCGCTTGAGGTGTTTAGTGGACGGTTTGAATAAACTAACAACGACGATGGTCGGAGCTCATGGACCGGTTTCTCTATCAATTCCTTGTGAAGAAACCCTGGGTGCACCAGCTGACAACTTGCATTACGAACAAGAAGCGCCCAGTGTGCATAAGCAATCTGCCTGCTCGTCTACTTGTCTGTATTCAATACGGCGCAATATTTGCCAGTGGTGTTCTACAAGCAACGGCATCGAGGCCAGGGACCACTTCACGTTCATCCATGACTTTCTCTCACTATAAAAATAGCATTGTGAGAGTTCAGCTCTAATCAACATGACGAGCAGCTTATACCGACACCGAAGTCTTCCTCTGCGGCCCACCAAACTTGCATTCCCGGCAACTCCCTACACATTGGTCCCTAATTTGGAAAGAATTCACCCTTCTCGAGAGTTGACATTTCCCCGGTTCTCCTAATACAGCCGCGCTCAAAAGCTTCCAAGTTTCAGGACTTCCCATGCCAAGCGCTCCTTTCATTGTTCACCTCTCATGGAAATGAAGAAAGGATGGGGGCTCGCAGTGTTGAGTGGGAAATTGTGCCTTCAATTGTATTCATACTCAAGACGTTCCGCGACATGGGAGATGTTCAGACAGTCCAGGTGATGTACACCTGTGTTTTTGAATGCGGACCTCCTTGGCTAGGTCACCTATTCATCTTTGAACATCTACGGATATTGAACTGGGAAGGGCCAAGCCAGTACCCGCGAGCCTCCTGTAACTCTAGCCTCTTTACTAGATGGCAGGTTGGAAGGGTAATAATTTATTGATCTTTCCCCCAGCGCGGGTATCGACAACCAGCATTCAGGGTTTGTGAAATGATAAATCAACACGGACTTGGGTCTCAAAAGAGCGGAGACGATCACTAAAAGGTGAAGTTACCATAAACCTAAATTAGTCCAGGCTAACCTGGTTTGGAAAAACTTTTCTTACCGCATTTAGTAGGTACGGAAGTTGCTTATCTTCTCTGCATGCATTCCGCCGCCAAAACGACATCATTGCAGACTGTTTTCGCAGACACGCTATGTGTGCGTGACAAAGGCCTTTCTCTGTATATCAAAGCACTGCTCACGAGGACAACTGTGTCTGAAGATTTCCTATGTTCCTTGTTCAAAACGCGCCCTGCTATTCGTCATTTGTCTATCAGAGGACTGAAGAAGACACCGACTCTCACTCCAAAAAGCGATAATGGCTCTTCACATTACTAGACATCACTTTTATGGATCGAACCACTCCCCGCTATGTACAGTTTCTCATCCCGATTCCATGGAACACCCACGCCCTTTGATGAAATCGTGAACGAACGTTCTGAGTCGGGGCTCTGGACTAGACTCTGCGCTCCCGCTCGGTCACTTGTTGCCCCTATGTTCAGCTTCTTACTCTCGCGCATCGAAAGCGGACTCAGAGGATTGGCCGCTTATTCCTATCCTTGTTCCTTTGCGCAAATGGCAGGCTTTTGACTGGCTGATTCCTGTGGAATGAAGTCACCGTCGCCTCACATAAGTATCAAACGCGACATGATGAACAGTATATAAGGCGCCGATAACTCGAGTAGAATGAACAGGACGCTTTCCTCTAAAACTCTTCTATGGCTTTCAGCAAGATCTTCTCGCTCGTAGCTGCCCTTGCGGCGCTCCAGTCAGCTAGCGGTGAATATTACTCGCCTTCAACTTCACCCTAATTTCTCATGCATGCCTTAGCTGCACTGACCAAACGCGTTACCTGCCCCGACGGCGTGAACGTCGTCTCTGATGCCGCCTGCTGCTCCCTCTTCGCTATCCGCGATGATATCCAACAGAACCTGTTCGATGGAGGCGAGTGTGGAGAGGAGGTTGGTGATTTCTATTTATTCTTTGTCTTTCATCTCATGTATCTGAAATGTAGGTGCACGAGTCGCTGCGTCTGACGTTCCACGATGCCATTGGTTTCTCTCCGAGGACAGCAGCACGCGGTGCTTTCGGGTGCGACGATATTGCCGTTAATTCGAATTTGATTCTAACTTGTATGTAAGCGGTGGAGGTGCCGATGGCTCAATCTCCGCTTTCTCAGATATTGAGACGGCGTTCCATGCAAACAATGGGGTCGACGAGATTGTTGAAGAACAACGTCCCTTCATTGAAAAGCACAATATCACCGCTGGCGACTTCATTCAATTCGCCGGAGCCGTTGGCTTGAGGTATATAACACTTCCCTCTACTAATCTCTCGGTGTAGCTCAATCATCAATTATCTCAACAGTAACTGCGCTGGTGCACCACGTCTTGAATTCTTGTTCGGGCGCCCTCCTGCCGTTGCACCCTCTCCAGACCTTCTCGTTCCCGAACCATTTGGTAAGTTATATACTCTGTTGATAATAATAAAGGTCCCATTTGCTGATTTTGTGAAACAGACACGGTAACCAGCATCTTAGACCGCTTCGGAGATGCAGGATTCACTCCGGAAGAAGTCATTGCTCTACTTGCTTCTCACTCGGTCGCTGCAGCCGATAAGGTTGATGAGTCTATCCCGGGTACTCCATTCGACTCGACTCCGGGAACTTTCGATACACAGGTCTTCGTCGAAGTCCAGTTGCGCGGTACTTCTTTCCCTGGAACTGGTGGAAACCAAGGAGAGGTTGAATCGCCCATCCGGGGAGAGATCCGCCTGCAGTCCGACCACGACCTTGCGCGTGACTCGCGTACAGCGTGTACCTGGCAGTCTTTCGTTAGCAAGTATCATTTATCTACTAGATCATCTACAAATTTTCTGATATTTTGATTCTGAAGACAACCAGGCTAAATTGCAGTCGGAATTCAGGGCCGCTATGGCGAAGCTCGCCGTCGTAGGACAGGACACTTCTCAGATGGTCGACTGCTCCGAGGTCATTCCTGTTCCCCCTCCATTCACCGGTTCCGCTGTTTTCCCTCCCAGCTTGTCCAACGCTGACATCGAGCAAGCGGTGCGTATTCTTAACCAAAAGCCTCACAAAAGATAGTTCCTTACAGCCCTCTCTTCATAATTTCAGTGTGCCACCCAAGTCTTCCCGACGTTGTCCACTCTCCCTGGTCCGGCTACTTCCATTCCGCCTGTGTAAGCGTTGTATCCTATGATGACTTGCTGACAAGCATTGATGGAATCTCAATTCCATATACAGTCCTCCATCCTGAATGTGACATTCATGATCTGTACTAAGAAGGAATGGGTTTACAAGCTCTTTGGGTATTTCGAGTAATTATTCGCTGTGAATAGTTATGTATTTTTCTCAGATTACTATTCTAATGACATTATTTTCGGAAGTAAAAATACTTTCTGATTAGAACTTTGATGACTTTCCTTTTTCTACTTGATCGTCGATCCTGCGTGTTTTCGGAAGCAAAGCCGTCCGAGTCACACTTACTTACCTCAGTCCATGTTATGCTGCTTGCGACCAGAAAATGTTTGCCCTCGCGTACTCTGCGCGAGCTGAAATCCTTTTTACATACCACAAGCGTCATTCGCCATGAGAATCCTTTAGTGAGCTAAGTGGCAAGCGTCAAGTTTCAACTAACATTCTCAAAGGGTCTGCCCCGATCAGGTACACCACCAGAACTGCCTCGAAGGGGGCTGCCGCCGAGGAGGGACATACCAAATGTGAAGAAAGTGATCATTGTGGCGAGCGGGAAGGGTGGTGTAGGGAAGAGTACTGTAGCTGGTACGTGCTTTGTGCTTTCTACTGTTTGCCTTCACACTTAACGCTCGCTTAGTGAATCTGGCCATGGCTCTTGCTTTGCAAAACCGTAACTCGGAGCGTCGTATACGTGTAGGCCTTTTGGATCTTGATATATTTGGACCGTCCCAGCCCAAGCTTATGGGGTTGGAGGATTGCGAGGAACCCGAACTAACAGACTGTCAGTCCAAATTCTTCATGATATCCTTCGGTTCTAGTTAACAATAGACTAGACGGTGCTCTCATCCCGCTCAAGAATCACGGTATCCCATGCATATCTATAGGATTTATGCTTCCGAAAACTTTGTTGCCCGGGGCGTCCGTGCCTTCGCGAAATGATACGCCTGTCGTCTGGCGTGGATTGATGGTGCAGAAAGCAATCCAGCAACTCCTCTTTGATGTTGATTGGCGGGACGGCGCTGGATGGCCTTATCCTGCTGGTCCTGGATTGGACGCGCTTATCATTGATATGCCGCCTGGTACTGGCGACGTACCTCTAACCGTTGGTCAGTTAGTGAAGGTTGATGGTATTTATATTCACTTCTCCGAGTAAATCTCTCGTTTGATCCTGAAGCATAATATTACACAGGAGCCGTCATAGTCTCTACTCCTCAGGACGTATCGCTATCCGACGTTCGGAAGGGTATCGCCATGTTCCGGAAAGTGTCTATACCGGTAAGCACGTCCAATATCTTGTTACCCCATTTCACTAAATTCAATTTACTTGTCAAGATAACTGGGCTCGTACTGAACACATCCTATTTCCTATGCCCTTCATGCGAGACACCACACGAGATATTCGGCAGTCCTGACTCCTTCCGTCGAGTGGCAACCGAACTCGGGACACCCGTTCTCGGAGAGCTACCCCTTGTGCCAGCGGTAAACAAGGGCGGAGACACGGGCGTGCCTTTCGTCCTTTCTTCTTCGACGAAAACCTTGGATAGCGCCGAAAAAGAATGGAACGACACTATGCTCAGTATGGCTTCTAAAGTCACGGATTCTTTGGAAATTCGATGATACACAGCTCGGCTCGTGCTGTATAACATCATGTATTTTAGAATCTAGATCAAATACACGCCGATCGCAAGGCTGGACAGTGCGATTCTTACATATAATATCGATGCTCTGGTAATATATTGAAAAAAATCAAGCCGGAGGAAGGAAGACACCCCAAGTGACGAGCGAAATCATACCCCAGGCGATACTCCAGCCAAGCCACAAGCGCGCTGTGCGTGATATTCTGGGCTTCAATCTATTCCGGATATTGTGGTTCTGTTGTCCAGCATCTTGAGTGCGCGGCTTGTGAAGGAAGAGCCATGCAACAGTCCAATATGTAAATGGCAACGCACTGACGAGTCGAAGCGCAATCTGTGTATGCGCTGAAGTGAGGAGGACGAGGCTGAAAATCAATGCATGGATGGCGTGAGGAGTCAAGGTTGGACTGAAAAATGGATCCTTCTTGGAGTCGGCGGAAGAAGTTGATCTAGCGTGATTCGTATGCCTTTGCACGAGTGCAGATATCTTGGGCAATAAAACATGTCGGATATGGGATAATGAGCCGTAAATTAGCAGGATAAGTACGGGTGATCCAAGTAAGACGTTTGGTGCCTGTTGTAAAGTCCAGTAACGAAATGGACCAACACCCCAATACTCGGACTGAACGAAGGAGTAGATGGACGGCAGTCTCCAGTCGCACCATGGACGATGTTTTTCGGAAATGCCGATGCAAAACTTGACATATCCATTATACTGATGCCATACAAAAGGCATGATTGGAAGAGCTGAAAGCAAAATACAGCTGAAGGTCCTGAGGAGAAATTTCCGAGAAAGGATTTTGAAATCGGCGGCAGACCCGTATAGGACGGGCCTTATCAACATCCCCCACATAATGTACCCAGCTAGCATCATCCCGTTTGACCTGAAGAAGCTGGCCAAAGCAAATAGAATGGAGGCTTGAATGAAGTGCTCTTGCGCAGAGAGTAGCATGCCTATGAAAGATCTGCTGAATTATATTTTCCAAAAGTAAAGGATGTGTACCTTTGTAGGACAAATAGGTGAAAAATGGCTCCGCATAAGGTGCATATCGAAGGGTTGCCGGACTTGAAGAGAGAAGCGACAAGACAGATACTAGCAGTGCTACATGCGCGCTCCGGAGATGATACAACGAAAGGTCGTAAAGCGTATGTACCGCGTCAACAGCAACCACTGCTGACGCTACCGGACCAGCCAGCATAGCCCCCTCAAAGCCTCTTGTCAACACTCCCGCTGTTTGAAGCAGTTTACCACAAGCATGGATGATTATCGGTACCCCGGGGAAGAAGGCATATTCGTGCTCGTAAACATAGCCGCTTTCTGCGATATGAGCGTAATGAAACACGTCCCAGCGCAGAAGGGATTCCAGCGATTCATGATCGAGAACGAGCGATGCAGAGGAGTCGAATGATGGTAATCGAGATGCTAAAAAGTTATCGTGGCAATGGCAAAATGCAAAAGGAGGGTGAGGCTCGTAAGAAGGCGTTTATGCGATGAGTGCACAAACGTCATTGTGAAGCGCAATCGAAAATGTCTTTCTACAAGTAAGCCTTGCATGCTCAAATAATATCACGTGCCCACGTCTTTAAAGTTGTATATTGTAAAAGGCAGGTTTACAAAATTTGGGATATGTGGAAATAGAAAGGGTGAGGTGTTAGCGGGGAAAAAATTGTTCCATGAGTGAGAAGGGAAACCCGTCCGCGTCATGGAGAAAAAAACCCCCAAGGTGGTTCGAAAATTGTCTTGAAAAAACGGTAATATGCCTCGATCTCCTTCGAGGTAAGAAAGTGTCCAATTAATGTTCTATAATGCGAGGTGCTCTAAGTTACATTTAATCCAGCAGCTGCTAAATGTGCGCCACGGAATCCTCTACGATACAATCCATATACCCATGCTTTCGTCACCACACACCACGCTTGGGCGTCTAATGCAAATTCGACAAGTCGTATACGTTGATACTGTTTTTGATAATTCCTTATTGCAATAATGTCAGAAGATAATGGACTACGACGGACTAGTTTATAATGACTCACCACCACTGACCGAAGTAACTACAGAGTTGGCCGAACGAGATGGATCCTCGTTTCCTCACTGAATCGATCAATGTTTGTTTACAGTCCTCGTACACAGCACGGTTACAGAATTGAGCCGTGATCAAGAAGATACGTATCTGTGCCAGCAATACTAAGAAATCCCTGCAACGGACTAAAATACCGCAGACTTACGCTTGAGTGCGTTGTGCAAAGCGATCGATCCAAGCCCCTGTATTCCTGTCAGCATCCGTCTGCAAGCGAGTAACGATTCATTTCTCATCTCTCACCTAACCAGATCATTCAGTTTAAGTAGCATCAATACCCGTCTCGGTACGCGACGAAGGACGTCGAAGACTGAAATGAGAAGCCCTTCCTTCTGGATAACGGCATTCCGAATTGCTTCCATTTCTTCCTCGCTTTGTGGTGTTAAGTCAACCAAGCTTGTAGGTCGTTTCATTCCTGAAGCGATTTCTGGACTGTCCCAAGACCCATCCATGCCAACACGGCCTAAGAGAATTGATATTAAATGCAAACCTACAACTACCACCCCACGGTTAGCTCACCTGTAACAGCAGTCTCAAATACAGGATACTAGAGGGACGAATAATCAGCAGAATTTGAGGAGGGGCCGCTATGAATACTCGTACCAGGTCTTCGCTCACATTTCCAACTAGTTGAGCATACTTTCTCCTTTCAGCGTTTGTCTTCAGTGATGCAGGTGCGATGAATGATAACCAGAGTTTACTGTAGTTTATTCGCAGCTCTCTATCGATGTCGAAGTATAAGCCGTGATCAAGTAGCACGACCTCAAAGTTATACGGAGACTTTGATGTTTTCGGTGACGGTCGGATTAATAAGTTACCTATGGAAGTCGCATAAGCATTAATAGTCTACAAAGACGCCAAAAGACCCACCAAGATGGGGGTCCTGGAACAAATGCGATCTCGTTTCAATCAAAAGCTTTCGATAAAGAAAATATAACTTACAGCATGGAACCATCCGTTTAAATGGACCATCCGACAGAATATTCGTTGAACTTCAAGTGCAACATAGTTTCTGTCGATATTGTGCTCAGCCAGATATTCCAGGTCATCAATCCTTCCACCGTCTATGAACTCCATGACGAGGACTCGCTTTGAAGCGGACAAGACCTTCGGAATGTACAATGAAGTGCGGACACCTTCAAAATCTCGCGCCGCCCGTTCAGCATTTGACGCCTCGTTCACGAAGTCCAATTCCTTCGGAAGATTATCTCGCATTTCTTCACCTAGCCATGTAAACTCGAACTCGGGAAACCAGCGCTTTATCCAGCCTAGTTTTCAAAGCACGTAAATAACCCGCTTCTGTCTTTAAAGTGGTTACAAAAACTTACGAAGCGATACTTGCACTGTCTTCATGTCAATGTCACAGAATTCGGCGAGATGGGGATGCTGTAATTTGACCGCCACGCGCTGCTCAGTCCGTTTATCTCGTGCAACATGTACTTGAGCAAGACTGGCAACTCCCAATGGTGTTGGATCGAAGTCATCGAAGAGTTCTTCTATAGGTGCACCAATATCTGCAAGGAAGAGACCTTCGAGCCCTTCATATGGCGTTGGGTAGCACTGGTCTTGTAGGGGTCGCATGGTACTTGTCCACTCCTTCGGAAGCATGTAACTGTAGATGATGGTTCGTAAATCTCCAGGAAGACGATCAGCTCAACAACGTACAGAGAAGACATGTGTTGCCCAAGCTTGATGAATATTCCTACATCGAGCATTTGAGCTGAGTCCCATATCTAACCTCAAGATAGCATGTACCTCCATTTGCCAGAAGGGCACTCAGAACACGCGTTGCACTTCGAGTGTGACAGTCCGAATAGGCTTGTGCTTGCTTTTCCCGACTATCATACGACTTTGCAAACGTCCACTTGTAGTCAATCGCTCCTGAGCAGTGAAAGATACTTCAGCGATCCGATAAAGAACAACTTTGAAGCGTATAACAGACCTAATACCACACATCTGTTTGTAGAATTAGTTACTTAATAAGATGCGGAGCAGTAGTCAGCAACGAACGTACGAGCTACTCGTGCGCAACGCACAGCGGCAAGGCAGGCGTGACGAAATGGTTTATTCGTCTTATACGTGACATAGAAACCTCCACCAACGGTAAGCAGCGTTCCGGTGTAGAGAAGTAGTTCGGAGCGGGGACGACGTTGCGAAGAGCCTGATGTGGACGAGTTGTACCGAACAAATGAAGCTTGTTGGATCCGGATCGTTCTCGCATCGTTCTTTGGACGACGGACGCGGCAGCCTATTGTACTATTGACGAAGCATGAGCGACAAAGAAACGCATTTGCGGTACCCCGAGAGAAGGGGAGAGGGACGGGCATAGAACATAGACAGTTTAGGGAAGTGGTGTATTGACGAAAACTCTGGCGATTCTTGAAGTTGTCATCAGAATATTTTGGTTCGATCGACGCCAATGATCGGCGCTTGAATAACTGATATTACAATCTATACGGATACGTGCTGACATTTGCTTTTACGTTGTATGGTCGGAGTCTAATTAAGAAATATGTATGTAAAATACATGGAAAAACACAACAACTATACATTCCATCCGTTAGCAGTACGGTTCGGACTTGCCCCTCCCCATCCGCTAGGACTACCTCCTTGGCCCCACCCTGGCGAAGCACCACCCCACCCTGAGCTTGCACCTCCGGACCCCCACCCTCCAGGTGAAGCGCCGCCCCATACAGCAGAGCCAGAACCAGAGCCCGCTGAGGCAGACCATGAGCTTGCGTCTGCATGCCGCGGACTTGCACCTCCCCATCCAGCATTAGCATTCGTACTAGTCGCGAGATTGGTACCTGCCATTCCCCAGGTATTACCAGCTGTAGCGTCGTGTCCGTTCACTTGGGTAGCTCCTCCGGTGTCAAACATAGCATCAGCCGGTTTCAATGCGAGAATCAAATTCGCCAATTTCAACTGTAACTCGGAAATGCCCTGTTTCGTTTCTGCTATAAGCTTTTGAGTGTCATTTTCTGCGAAGATGACTGACCTTTAAGACAACTTCCGATGGTGACAGGCTCCCAACAGTCTCTACCTCAAAGTAGAACTTTTCCGGTTTAGCATTGAAGTCGAAAAGCTCATCTTCCCGTGGCGGATCTTCCTCTTTCGCATTCTCGCTGAGCGGCCATTCGGCCTTCGGGTCCACTTCGTACCAATAAGACGTATGTCGTAACTTGTTGTGTGGATCGTATTCAAAAGCAACTGCTGAACAAGGTGACCATTTTGCGTGCTCTTTCGCAATTCCCTGCAGGGAGTCAATTCAATGGGCAAAAAATGACGAAACAAAGCAGTGACCTTCTTCGCGATGCATCTTGCTTTGATTTCCTGTCCTGCTCGTATTTTGCAGAGTAGCACCGGATTGATGGATGCATCACCTGGAGAGAAAAATCGTATCTGTGTCTTCTCGCAAGGAAGAGGGCAGCGAGACTAACCTTGTCCCACGGGATGTCCGAACTTTTCTGAACGTTTCGAAACTTCGTCACCAGCATCAATACTCTCTGCTATCCTGGCATAGTCCGGAGGAACAACGTCGAGATGCTCGCTTGTAACGTCAAGATTTCCGCTCCCTTCCGTGCACGACACGTTCAACATTAACTTCACCGAGCAAAAGTCACAATATTCATCGCATGTACAATCCTTAGAGCTCATTAGTAAGAGGTTGGAGAGGACGAGATAGGAATTCGACATACTCGATTGTACCGTATTGATTCGTCGCAGTTTGTGCTCACAAGCGGGACCATTCCCAGTCGATGTGCGATGAATTCATCAGGCAATACGGAAGTGTTTGTCTCGATTTCAACAATATCGATTGCTAAACGATATTGAGCCGCGAAACAAGTCAGGATTTTTACGGGGCATACCGATAGTAGGTACATCAGCCATCATAACACGCCGTAAGGAATTGGCAAATCTGGCCAGAGGTGAATTCATAGTCTAGACAACTCCATGAAGTCAAGGGACTCACGAAAGGTCGACATTCTCAAGAACGAAGTTAACTCTGTCTTTCTTGAGCTCCCGAATACGGATGGATGGCTCAGATAATGCCATTTGTTTTGAGACTTCAGATCAAGAGCAAGAATGAATGAAGCAGCAAGTTTTCTGTTTTACGGGTTGAGAAGGTTGAGTGTCGTGTCAAGGACAGACAGACTCAGACTGAAACTCACTCTGCGGGCAAGTGAATTGTTTGCTTACGTACGCGACGCGACTTCGCGAGAGCTATTAAACTTTTGCGCACACAACTTTGCAGCAATCAAGCTTCAGCCTCACTGCGCGCAAGGCCGCACATGCTTCTCATATTATAGCTCCTTTCTCTCCACACACTATGTATTCACCCACCCGGAAACGCTCAGAATCGACTTCCGGCGTCGTAGACCTCGACATGTCCAGCGACGAAACTCCGGCCGTTCCCGCCTCGCTGGACGAGCTCCTCTCACCGACGGTAAAGGACACCAACTTTGAAAAACGCGATTCTATCCCGGACTCCACGACCGGGGTAGAGACCGAGGCCGACGACGAGCGTTTCTCCAATGTACCCTTGAGTGGGGTGACTACACTGAATGGAAGCGAGAACTCTCGCGGATCATTGGCTTCTGTCTTGCTAGAGCGCCGGAGTACAGTGTCCCTGGGAAGGCCAGGGTCCTCAAATTCAATTGTGAAGACCTCAAGACACAAGAAGGCAGCGTCTAGTTATACTCTTGGAAGTGTTGCCCGTGAATCTGTCGGCAACTTGCCATTCTTGCTTCAACGGCTCGACCTGCAGAAGTCCCAGACGGATGCCAACCGTCGGGTTAGCTTCAACGGTCAACAACGTCTTCAAGAAGAATTCTCGAAGCTGCAGAATGAGCACCAAAGTGTAAAATCAGAGGCTGAAATCGCGGATAGTATCGACTGGGGTGCGTGAACGCGAACTTCAATTCTTCGATCCTATTAATTATAATCCATCCTTAGATTTCTGGGGAAATGTCATAGGAGGTAAGAAATTTAACGCTCAAGGTTCGGCCCATCTTATTCGGTCAGACTATCGTCAGTTTGCTACGGATCACCCAGAACAGCTTGCGAAAGCGATTGAAAGAGGCATCCCGAAGTCATTGCGAGGAATGGTGTGGCAGCTCATGTTAGCAATTTCTTATGCTCTGGACGTAGTTTTGCTAACTGTTTCCCAGGTCCGCGTCGAAGGATGCAGATTTGGAGGCGACATATCTACGACTTCTCAAGGAAATCAGTCCCCACGAGAAGGCAATTCTACGTGACCTAGGAAGGTAAGGTTTTATATTTTTAGGACCGACTATTTTAATCCATGACTGTTCAAAGGACATTCCCTCACCACGACTACTTCACCGATGGTCACGGCATTGGACAAGAAAACCTATTTAATGTGCTTAAAGCCTATTCGTTGTACGATCCCGAAGTGGGCTACTGCCAAGGTCTTCCTTTCGTTGTTGCCATTCTGCTACTTAACGTTCGTCCTTTTGTCTATTTTCTTTACGTTAAGCTCACAATGCCATAGATGCCAGACGAAGAAGCGTTTTCTCTTCTCGTTCGATTGATGCATTCATATGGCTTACGCGGACATTTCCTTCCGGAGATGCCGGGTCTACAATTACGAATGTATCAAGTACGTTACTTCTACGCTGGACAATGTCCGTTCTAATATTCATTTTTTTAAGTTTGATCGCTTAGTGGAGGAGCTCCTACCTGTTTTGCACGTACACTTCCTGCGACAAGGAATCAAATCTAGCATGTACTGTTCCCAGTGGTTTTTGACGCTCTTCAGCTATCGGTAAGATTTGGACTTACTACCGGAGTACAATGAGTTCATATTATTCATAGATTTCCTCTGGATATCGTATTTCGGATATACGACAATGTCCTGGCTTCTGGTGTTGAGTCCATTTTTGGGTTCAGCATCGTATTGCTACAAAAAAACGAGGAGACAATACTGAAGCTTAAGTTCGACGAAATCCTTACGTTCCTGAAGAGTAGATTACTGGAAACATACATCGTTCGTTCCCGACGTCCCCTTGAAGTTTGCATGCTAGTTGACGTTGCCCCTTTGTCCAGGATGTTACTTCACCAACAAGACCCGACGAGCCGAACAATTCACGCAATAGTCTGAACGATGAGGGATCTCCATCCTATCTCGTTGATAAGTTCGTCATGGATGCCTTGCAACTGAAAATAACGCCTTTTATGCTGGATTCATACGTGCACGAATACGAAGAACTTGTGCGGACTCGCGAGGCACACTTAGTTGAGATGGATAAGCTGAGGAATGTTAATCGACAATTAAGTGCACAAGTGTAAGTATTCCGATCTATTTGAATCTCCCTTTTCCTCACAGGCCATATTCGCAGGAAAAATTTAGAAGCATCGCTTGCACAGCTGAACATGGAGCATTGTGATCTAGTTGTATGTATGTCTGAGTTACGAGAGTTCATGCATGCTGACGGTCGATATAGAAGGACCTCGTAATGATGAGGTTAAAGAACGAGGAGACGGAAGATGAGCTTGTTCGATACAAACTTCTGTGAGCCTTTTGTTTTATCGTTCATTATCCAGCTGTTCTAATGCAACTGTCGTGTAGTTATGCCGAAGCTATGCACCAGAACGAAGATGCAATGTCCTCGCATCGTCTGTCAACATTCTCGGCTCCAAAATAAGCTGATTCCAATCCATCAGAATCTTCTCAAGGTTGTTATTCTGCTTTTGTTCCCTATTCCCGGAAACACTTGACCCACCATACCTTGCATGGCCTCAGACACCAACATCAAACCATCCATATTACGTACCATAGACCTACAATTTTATTCACGCTTTTTCTTCTCTCTTGCTTTCCTGGAATCTCAATCTTGTACCACGCTCAATGACATGGCTCTGATTATTACACTGAATCCAGATAGCCCCGCGAGTGGACCCATAAAACGAACAACGGCGTAATCACAACGCAAGGACAACAGTAGCCAGTGACTACATAAATATCTACTTTTGTCATCGGTCGACGATGATTTTCAACCCAACATGCAAGCACCAACTAGTATTAACGAAGTCTCCTGGAAGTGGCTTCCATGACAGGTGTCCCGAATCGATAATTTTTACAACTTTTATCACTTTTTAGCCAACGTTCACAATTTGGCACGAGCGGCTTCGCTATCGTCCGGTCGGACGCGGACAACAGCTTTCCCCCATGTTCTGCGTTCTTCAATGGCTCGAAGTCCGTCTCCGACGTGTTCGAGATCGAATACCTCGGGATAAACGATGGGCTTTACCCTCCCAGATTCTATCATCCTGTTAAAGATATTATTCGGTATTGTTGACGTTTGAATACACAGGAAGGACGTACTGCAAGAGCTCTCTCCAAACGGTGTGGTAGCGCTCTGGCTCAAATACTGTAAACGAACATCAGTTAAGAGTTCTGCGAATATGGAAGGACGCTTACCATCATATGCACCCCAGAAAATTCCAGTAACAGCGATGTTCTTTAGGAGGACTAGGTTTAATGGAAGCTAATAAAGACATTAATTGACCTCGTAATGTGTGGTTCTTAGACTGGATTCAATAACGGACCTTCTCAATTTGCCCACCAGCGAATCCGACCACAATAGCCCTTCCTTTCCAAGCAATGCATTTTAGAGAATCTATGGAAATTTCTGTCAGCATGCCTTTCATCCAGGTCATACATGTTGAAACCGTACCTCTTATACGTCCAACAGGGTCGTAAATTATATCCGCTCCGTGACCATTTGTAATGGCTCGGACCTCCTTCTGCCAATCTGGAGTAGTGTAATTTACAGCAAAGTCGGCGCCTCCGTAACGTTTGCAGATTTCCATCTTCTCCGGTGAACCAGCAGCGCCGATAACCTTTGCTCCAAGAGCTTGAAAAAAGGTGGATTTAGTCGATGTATTATTACACGGTGTTGAAGCGCTCACCTTTCGCCAATTGCACAGCCGCGAGTCCGACACCGCCGGCAGCTGCGGTCACCAACACCCAGTCCCCTAAGTGAGCATGAGATCCCATTTATCACGGGGGAAACATGCAAATACATACCAGGCTTCAGTTCACCTCTCCCTACGAGCGCCTCGTAGCTCGTTGGCCACGTAATATGCAAGCCAGCTCCTTGATCATAAGTCATATTCCTCGGTAATGGGAGCATCTGTTTCCAATTGCTGCTACCCGATCTGCGTATGCACCTTGGCTGAATCCAAAGACTCTGTCTCCGGGCTTGAACGGACATCCTTCAGGGATTGGAGAGTTAGCTGCGATCTTTCCGGCATACTCGCCGCCTAAGGTGAAGGGAAACGGCGGCTGAGTTTGATATTTGCTTCATGGTGGAAACGAAAGTTTGAGCGACGGAGGCAATCGAGAGAAGCAAAGAAGATAAGAGTACCCTTGAGCTTGTAAGATCTACGTCCAGTCAGCAACGGAAGATATTGCGAAGAAGAGTGGCGTACACACATCAAAGAAGTTTAACCCGGCGCTGTAGACTTCCACGATCACTCGGTCACTCGACGGCTTAGGCTCTGGGGCATCCTTATCGAGAGGAATTTGAGTGGGATGAGCGTACTTTGTGACGACGAGGGCGCGCATAGAGGAGAAGGATGTGTCGGATAGATTAGATGTGATGAGGGAGATAACGGTGGTGAAGGAGAGAAGACAGAAAATCATCGCATGAGATTCTTTTATATCATTGAACGGCCGTCGAGATGCCGGATGCGGCAGATCATCATCATCATCATAGATCATTATCTTATCTGATATGTCGATCACTCTCATGATCTCAATCATCTGTCCCGTCCGCATGAGTACTATATCCGTCGGAGCCAATAAGAACCATCAGGCAGAAATATTTATCATTCACGTCTGGTCATTCAAAGGCCATGTTCGTGACCATGTACCCACTTTCACACCTCTCCCAGCTACCACAGCGTCGTTTATCGAGCAGAGATGAGGCCCTTTGTTTACACTGCAAACCCTGCTAGAGTCGTCTTTGGCTCTGGAACCATAAAGCAGCTCCCTGATGAGGTCAAACGCCTGGGTTTACAACGTCCTCTCGTACTCAGCACCCCGGAGCAAACTGGCCAGGCAGATTTAGTCGAATCAATTCTCAAATCAGGAGGCATCGAGCCTGCTGGACAATTCAATCGTGCAACCATGCATACGCCTCTTGATGTCACAGAGAAAGCATTGGAGGTCGTCAACATCCACAAGGCAGATGGCGTCATTGCTATCGGCGGAGGCTCTACCATCGGACTTGGGAAGGTCAGCACAGCTTCTTGTTTCGTTTAGGAATCTCTTCACAAGTTGATCATTCGTTAGGCTATCGCTTTGCGAACAGATATGGATCAGATCGTTATTCCGACAACTTACGCCGGCTCGGAAATGACATCCATCATTGGTCAGACAGAAAATGGCATAAAGTCGACTCAAAACACCCCGAAAGTCATTCCAGAAGTATGCTTCATAAAGACAATCACTTCAACCTGTATATTGAAAAAAATCTCGTCAGGTCGTTATATACGACGTCGATTTCACTCTTACGCTTCCCCAAGGCCTGAGCGCAACAAGCGGAGTAAACGCACTTGCGCACGCTGTCGAAGCATTGTACGCGCAAAACTCCAACCCAGTGATTGATCTTATGGCCGAGGAAGGTATCCGTGCGCTCGCCCGCTCTCTCCCTATCATAGTCGAGAAAAAGATGATGGTGAAGCACGGAGTGATGCGCTCTACGGCGCATGGCTTTGTGCAGTCTGCCTCGGGTCGACGAACGTGAGCATTCACCATAAGCTCTGCCACGTGCTCGGAGGAACCTTTAATCTTCCTCATGCCGATACGCACACGATCGTATTACCTCATGCGATTGCTTACAATGCACCGACTGTGCCCGAAGCCATGAAGAAACTCGCTCGCGCACTTGGTCATGACGATCCGATTGAAGGCCTCAATGTGCTCTTAACGAAGCTGAAGGTGAAGAGGGGTCTGAAGGAAGTTGGTATGCCAGAGGACGGTATCGACAGGGCTGCAGACCTTGCTTTGAAGAACAAGTACTGGAATCCAAGGCCAATCGAAAGAGATCCTATTAGGGAAGTTATAAGGCGCGCATGGGATGGGGAACCTGCTCGGTCCGATATTTGATGCACATTGTATATTGTAAATGAATCCATGTATTGGAGAGCGGTATGCGCGCAGAGCAGGGTGTATAGTAACAATTTGGACATGCAGACAATGTTTGTTAATAAGAATCGTTCCGTCATCGTTTCGAATCTTTACACTCGAGTAACCTTGAGAGGGCACTGGCTCCCTTCCATGAATTTCCCAGAAACGTACGGCCGCATGAGAACTCTATTACAAGTGCCAGTCAAGAAACTGTATATAATGTGAATGGGGTAGGGGGGTAGCTTACGTGTTTTTCGCATAGACGCGGTCGTCCTTGGCTGGAAGAAAGGCAAAATTGCATAGGAGGACATAAAGAAAGTCCTTAATTACGGTGAGTGAGAATTTCATGCCGATGCACGACTGTGCAGGTCCAATTAGTATAAAGTACGGTAACAAGAGTGAATGGGTTTACCCTTGGACCTGCAGAGAACGACAAGGTGTGATTGTACAAACCAGGCTGCTCTAATACCGCGTCAGGCAGATTATCCCATCTGTCCGGACTGATTAAGAGGAGACATCAGAAAGGAAGGACAGAACAACTGAATGTAACGAGCTCACTTGAAATTCCAGGCATCCTCTCCCCACACGGTCTTATCCAGATTCATAGATTCAACAGGAATATGTACAAACTGTCCCTTCTTTATCTTGATGCCATGGTGGACGCTCCCATCTCGCATTTTGATAGCGTCGCTAGTCGGTATTTCATCGTCCTTCATGGCGACTCGTATGGAACTATGTAGAGGCGAAATCAAGCGAAGAGTCTCTCGTACGACATTATTCAGATACGGCAGTTCATCGATGTCTTTCCACAGGTGCCGCCAATCGCCATTTTCGTTTATCATTGGCATGCGAGATATCTCCTTCGGAAGAGTATACAGCTCAGCTCGAAGTCGGTCTTGAACTTCTGGGTGCATAGCGAGAAGATATAGGATCCAAGTGAGTGTAAGAGATGTTGTGTCTGACCCAGCAAAGAAATATGTGTTGACATTTGCAAGAACTTCTTCATCTGAAAGTCTTTGAGAAGGGGGTGTTTCCGATGAGAAGTTGGACTTGACTAAAAATGATGATTGGCAAAGGAAAGTATTATCAGATACTAAGACACTCACTAAGAAGACTGAGGACATCCGAATTCCGAAAACCAGTCTTGTTTTGCTTCTCGCTGTCAGCGAGACGTAGCTTCCTTTCCTCTATGAGTTGCCCGCCGATGCTGTTGATGACTTTCTGCGATCTCTGTACCGTGCGTGTCTTCTCATTAGGCTGGAAATGTACGACTTGAGTGAAAATGTCAAGAACATGAGATGAATTACGCACGAGAAGTGACTCGAGCCAGGGAAAATAAATGCAAGCAATGTCCCAGAGAGTTTCGCCTCGCGAAACGACGATTTCAAACATATTTCTGTATGCTAAAAAGAGCTCGTTTTCCTCGTTCTGGATCGCGGAAAAATTATAGTCGAATCCTTGTGAGTCAATTAGTTAGACTTCTCTAATTCTGTCTTGGGAGGACCCACCGGCCAAACCAATAACGTCAAAGGCAGAACGGCTAATCCAGTGGCATACATCGATTTTTGAGGCACCATCTGCACGCACTTCCGTCCCAGTCTGCGGCTCGTCGAGCATGGTGAGCCATTTGTCTCTCAACTCGTACGCCTTGTTCATCGCGATATGCATCAAATCGCTTAAGTTATGCGAGGAAAACGCCGGGGAACTGACTCTCCGCATCCGTTTGTGCATTTCGCCTTCCGAGGCGAGCAGGCCTTCCAAAAGTCATTTCAGACAAATCATTTACAAAACGAATACTGTGACGAAGTACCTTCACCTATAAGTCTGGCAATGATACGGCGTGATTGCCAGGGTTTCTGATATTCGTTGGTGTGATTTAGAACATAGGATATTACAGCGGGGTCTGTTGAAAGAAGACGATCCTCAAACTAGTTCCAGAGGCATAAGATAGCATACTGCGAAGCAGCTGGCTACGGCGACCTACGTTTCCGAGGCCCTTGATTCTCACATTCCTACCGTATATGGCGACAAAATCCTCGTGAGTAGTTTTAGACAAGCTAGCGCTGTTTCGCATTTCAGAATCATAAAGTACAGTCGAGTAGAGGCTTGAATTACGAACTTGAGGACCAAATTAAGGTGACCTCCAAGGCCAATTATACCTTTCCTAGCATCTGGACCGGGAAGATTTCTGAGTGGCGAAAAGAGAGGTTGGATGAAAAGCGTGTAGACAAGCCAAGCAACTACGAGAAGAAGGCACCCAGATAGCGCAGTGAAGAACATGGTAGTAATGGAAAGAGCGGGGATGTTGTGCAATTCGGAAATTGCTTCATATTTGTAGCCGCGGACAATAAGAGCAATAGAGCACTAGCGGCAGGTACTAACAACAATAAACAACGCACCTTTTCCAAACCAAATATATACAAAACTTTAAAACAACGCACGTGACTTCTGTCACATTAAGTTTCAATTCCGGTCTACCCGAGAGTGACGGTCCTGTCTCTTGCCACCCATGGAAAGCATACCTTCCAGCTCATCGGTGGCAAAGTCCCCTGTGCTTCTCAATACGTCTGCATCGGCCTCATTCCATAGTCATCTGAGTGTTCCAAGTGCGAGATCTCAGCGTCGTCTTCGTGCGTTGTCCAAACCAGACTCGGATGAGCTTCCTCAACACGACAAACTCAAGTCTCCTGCCATCCTGAATAGCCTGCCATCAAGTCCGCAAAGTCAAAACTTACTACTTTACTCCTCTGGAAAAGCTCCCCAGCAGAAGTCTTATCCGGCATTAGCTGTTCACTGGCTTCTCGCTATGTACTGTCTTCTCTCGGTAGCTCTCTTTACTGTGCGCCTTTTCGCCATCCCAGAATCCATTTATACGCGGAACTTGAATCGAGACGACAGCTCTATCTCTCCGATTAACAACATGCCTATATCTTACCGTCTTTCAAAGCTCCTGCAGTCTGAGCCTCGACCTGGTTCCTTCTCTCCGTTCATCTCGAGCGCTCGTCCCTCCTATCGAAACACGGATGTTACAGCATGCATATGGATAGAAGCAGAAGAAATTAAGCGCTTGGAATACTGGTCTACGAACTGGGACGGTAAGGCTTTTTTTTTTTTTTTGACTGAGTGCATAAATTGATATCGACGATAATAAGGACCTTTATCCATCGTGGTCGTCACAGGTTCTTCTCCACAACAAGCTCGGTGGATAATTAGGGAACTTGAAAACTTGCCATCTTTGAAGGATAAAGCGAATATCCACATAATCCAAAGAATGTCCAACGAAACGCTTTCGGCAAATTCATATCTGAACACCGCCAGGCTTTTCGCTCAGACTCGCTTTGTTATGATCTTTCCTGGAGCACCAGCGTCACGCATTCCGGACAAACTATACCGAAGACTGTTTATGCACGCAAGCAAGCTCAATGCAACTCGCAAGGCTCCCCCCCTTGTTCTATCCCCGTCAAAATTTCGACCAAACAATCCCGTCCCATTCTCACCTCTCTCTCCACTACTGATTGAACAGTCTTATCCGATTTGGTGCAGTGAACGATTCTTCAGCGCACCTTCACGAGGAGACAGTTGGGAGGAGTGCTTGTGGCAGATCTGGCTTAATTCATACGGGCATCTATCAACACTTCCGGGAGCCGGGTGGAAAGTCCCTTCGACACAACGTAAAAGCGAAGCCAGTGGGACAGCGAATTCTGAGGTAGCAGTTACACATGTCATGTTTGAAACCCCGTGTCTCACAGAAAATCAGGAAATCATACATCGTCGTCTCAGCAATCGCTTTAGGCACGAATCATGCGTGCTAGCCGCCAAAAGATTGAAAGATCGATCATCCGACGGCAAGGTCGACCCAAGAAAGTCGCAGTGGCTGAGGAAAACATGTAGGCAGGTACGTGTAACATAAAATTCCAGTGTCCACTTTGTCAGGCTTACATCCTATAAAGGTAATGACGGGTTGGGCTAAAGAGCTACTTTAAAATGATATGCAAGTACAAGAAGATGTGAATTCCAAGGCTACAAAATTGAATATAGTGCCGTGATAGAGATGAACGAAACTTTGCGATCTTGAATATGCCAAAGAAACATTGTACATTGCAGAATCAGGTTGTACTAAGTATCTTCATCGATATCTATAAAGCGAGCCCCTATTTCATCATCATTCTCAACGACGGTTTCACCTTCGGAATCCTGATAAGCTACCCAAACACTATCACTTTCTGGCCCTTCCACGATCATGTCCATGAGATCTCTAGCCGGTTCTACGATTACAGAATCAGAAGACTCCCAAGAAAGTCTGACACAATGCTAACCCGTCAATTTCTCAATTTCCGTCTGAAGTTCTCCATCCAACCAGTCGGGCGGGTCTGCGTAGCTCAGTCGGCCAATTGTTACGACGAACATGTGAGGCAATCCGTTGAACATCGCATGCTGTACGTAAAACAGCTTCTGGCGGAAATCGAAGTCTAGGGTTTTCAGATCGTCCTGCGGTGCACAGAGTGCTAGTCGGTGTAGAAGACGTAGCGCATGCTTCAAGTTTCGGACGGTACTAGAGCCCATATGGTAAAACAAGTGAATAGCAGGGAAAGCGTTCGTTTTACCTCTTGGCATCTTTGGAAGACGTCATGACAAGTTCGTCATCTTCCCAAAGCGTAGCAGACAGACGTGAGAGATAATGAACCAGGCAGGGAATACATGTACTTGATCTGAGTAAAGCTGTCCTACCATCCGAATTTTGGACAACGAGTAGGGCGAAGAAGTTTACCACGGAGAATAACTCATCCGTTTCCTGAGCAATGAATCAGAAATCGAACTTTCTTGCACACCCAACGACTCACCGTGCTAGAAAATGGACGAGGATCCACCAAGAAACTGGACAGGCGTTCTAGTAAGGGTAATCGATGAGGACATTTCGCATTACTCTTGGTCGCTTCGGAATTAGTGTCCTCATTCTGACACGAGAGTATTGGTTGAAATATCGACGGATCTGATAGACAAGCCATGTTGTATTCGTCCGAAGAAAGCAAAGTATTACAACGCACGACTTGCGAGCACAACCAGTGCATTGATTGCATGAGATATCAGACATCCCGGTTGTTTGTTGTCCAGCAGGGTCAACAACACCCGATCTGACTGTAGAAGCGGTACCAGACTAACTTAACGTTAGTGCCATGGATGTACGATACGGTAATGATTTACCTAGAGTAGGAGTCTTCAGAAACCGTCCAGGCAACCCCTTCCAGGAATGTTAACATCGAGTGAAGAAGTGATACGAATTCGTCACGGATGGCTGTATCTTTCCATTTGTCCAAGCTTCTCAGAATGACTTCGGAGAAGACACGTAGTAACGGAGAATCAGCGCTCTGTCCTTTGAAACCAGCATGGAGAATCGCTTCCGTGAACGAGGGTATATAGACCATAGTCGTACTGAGAAGCTCGAAAAGGGCTCGCAGGTGCGTAAACTTCGGTACGTCTTAATGATATTCCGGAACGCAGTAAGGAAGGAAGACATACGCGATCAGATCCCCACAAAAGAACTGCCATCATAATTAGATTCTCAGCCACTGTCTCCATCAACTTCGGCAAAATGGTAAACATGTACTTCGCCCCGAGCACTTCAAGTATCGCCGAGCATGATCGGTGGTAACTTTCGTCTGCGATATCGGCACACAAAAGAGAGTGGAAAGTCAGAGAATGTGAAACTGGAGATATATGCGAGAACAGCATATAGTGTAACTAGAAGCGTTGTCAAGAGATGACACTGGAAGAACCAGCTAGCAGACATACCTCTTCGCTCCAGTTTATACCTTCAAATATGTCTCCTTCCATAACTATATCCATATCCATATCATCCGAGAATCCAAGATCGGCGGCAGAGCAAAGACCGCGGTCAGTGGTGGGGCTACTTTCCGTTCTGACCGACTTGCAACGGCTCCGAGGACTACCATCGTTTGGACCAATATCAACGTCGAAGTCTTGAATGCAGTCATCCATTTGAATTTTGTCAAAGTCTGCATCCGCCGGAGGCTTGAAGGTCAGCGATGGTAACTTGATGGGAGAAAGGAACCCGTTCCTAGCGCGACTTGGAGCTGGATCTGTAGCTTTGCCCTTGTTGGATTTAGTGGGGGTGCGGACACCTGCATCATTGCGCACCGCGGAGGTGAACTGACGGGAGCGTGTGGGCGAATTCGATGGCGACGACGGTAAGAAAGAGTTCTCAAAGCCAGGAAATTTCATCTCCGAAACAGAAGGCCGCAATTTCACTCCTGTCCGAACACGACTGTCACCACGATTTTCGCCAGCACCTCCTTTCATGGATGGTGTATTCATGATGAGGTTGCCCTTATTCGGGTTGGCAGTTCGGGTTGCGTTCCATTCTCGCATGGCTGGTGGGACAGGAACAGGTGACGTTTGTGAGTCTAAGACTGTTCTTCTCGTCCGCATTGATAACAGTGGTTTCCGCGAGGAAGAATCAACTTCATGTTGCTACTTCAATCAGAAAGGAATGAATGCTAGAACGATACGCGAAGATACACACCTTGAAGATGTAATCGGTACGTAACCGCTCTATTTGTTGTTTCATGTCTTTCTGGATCCGAGCCTGTTCAAGATTAGCGGCCTCTTTCGCTTCTTTGAGTTTGACTAAGTTATCTGCATGTTGCTGGGCCGCCTGGTGCATAACGTCAATTGGCGAGAATAAATGTAGAAGGTACATGGGAAGTGCCTTTTCAACTTTCTTCCGCAGCATTGTCACTTCTCCTTCCTTAGCAAATCGAGCTATCTCCGCGTCTTTAAGAGCAGATTTAACCCTATCATTCTCGAGCTTGAGCTATTTTTTTTTCGATGTCAGTGTAATTTTCAAATTCGTCAGACCTACACAACAGACCATTTCTACGGTAGACTTCAAAGACACAAGCTCCACGTGAAGCTCACGCCGAAGATTAGAAGTTGGACGGACGTTTGAGCTAACCGTAGCTTTATGGGGTTCGTGGCATATTTGCTCCGAGACAGCTGCAGCGGACCCTTGTCCGACGCATCCTTGAAATGTACAGCTCGAACTTCGTCGCAAGGATCGTTCTCTTAGGTTTTGTGAAGAGCGAACATGAGAAGAGACAGCGTCATTGACTTGGCAGGCTAGAGAAGATTAAATGTTGGGCACTTCACCATGATTATCTGTTAGCTCACCAATAGACTCTTTTCTCGTTGCAAATAAACCCTCGGGAACTGCGACATTAAACCCGTCGTCCTGCTGCTCACCTGCCAGAACCCCATATGTTCCGTCTGCGCGCAAGAAGACGTCTAAGATATCGTCAGAAGAGTAGCCATGGGACACTTTCTGTCGCTTTTGGGGAGGAAGAGAGTCTGAAACTCTGGCTGGGATCTGAGATTTGCTTGCAACATATTCAGCTTCTGCTGCGTCCAGTGCCGCTAGGTCATTCTCGTCGAGTTGGAAAGAGTCCTGAAAATAGTCGTCTGAATCATCCATACCAACGATGAGCCAAAAAGCACCGATCCTTATCGAGGGGCTATTGGAAAGAGAGCAAATTTGTCACGTCTGCGGAATATTGACATGATAATTTGAGACAAAGACGTCTCTACAACGAACGATACACGATGTCACGTTATGTGACAGACGTGTCGTCTCATGCTAACCAAAGTCTCGGAAAATATGTATTCATATTATCATTTTTATAGTCAGGCGAACATACACTTTGAGCTGATAACATGCGGTTCTACAGAACTACCAAGCATCTCTTATGAACGGTCCAGGCTGAACAGTAATGCAATACTAGTGTTCGTAGCCAGCCCGACTAATGCTAGATGAGAACGTACGACTACGCCCACTGGCATGCTGTCGCGCTGGCCTCGGAAGGGCAGTCAACCCTTCGGTGTCCAGAAACAAAGCGGAAATATGCGTGAGGGACACGATAAGTCGCCGATGCGTGTCACACGGCTAAGGTAGCACGCCGTAAAGGCGACAAGGCATGTCGAGTGAGGTGGTAACTGTGGTCAACCCAGCGTTATCCGACGTAGCGGATCTTAATCGCTCCGTTGCGGGTCCGAGACTCTAGCGCTAGAGTTTCTTAAGAATTGAACAGTAGCGTCGTACCTGCAAACACACCTTTCAATTCCTCGACTTCTTCTCGATGCTCATAATCTAGAACGAGCCGCTTCAATTGCTGCTGTTCTTCCTTGTCTTGGAGCTGCGCATTGCGGGTCTGAGCAGCTAGAGCAGTATCTACTGGTATAGCAATCTTTCTCATCTAATGTATCTTGAATTGAGATTCGCCCGAGATAAAAAGGCCGAGACATTCATACCTGTTGTTTATTCCCCTTCTTCGTAAGGAGAACAAATTTCATAGTTTCTTGGGATTCAGTCTCGCCAAGTTCCGACGCATCTTCATCTTCATCGCTGATATCCTGCTTCTTCTTGCGAAGCCCAGACGGCACCACTGCAGAATCCCACAGCGCCTGGGCCGTGCGCTTATCCACCTTTCTGGCTTCCGCAGATGAATCGGTAACCAACCTGGCAAGCTCCTTCGCGAACTCGTTCTCATCTTCTTCTGTAGGGCCCAAATTCTCCGACGCGTTTAGTAGCACCAAAGTGTCCGGAGAAGGTGCACGAGCGTTGGTCTGAACGATAATAAGATCAGCTGGAACACGGCGCTCTCGATAATAAGGCAGGAATTACCGTGGTATCTGACACAGTTTCCCCGTCCTCACCATCATCTTCGGATTCTATTCGGTCTTTAGTATCATGTTCCTCGTCGCTTTCTTCGCCACTTTCATCCCCGTCCCCTTCTATGCCTGAGAAAAAGTTCAGCAACGAACAAGCAAATCAGGCGGTAATATACGGACTATTGTTCAGGAGAACTTGAGTAAATAACTCGTCAACAACCCTTGCCGCTTCTTCGAAATTTTTGAATCGGTTAAGTTTCGGTCTCACCGCCTGTAACTAATGAGAAGGGACGAAGTACGACTTCGAAGTGAAATTTCCCACCTCCAACGAATCTTCCAGCATGAACTCGACGTCCATGGGAAGAGGATCTTTCGCTAAATTGTACATCTGGGGAGAAATTACATATCCATGCGGTGTGGCGACTTTCATAAGGACATACCTGAAAGAACGCCAAGAAGTTATCGAGTTTCTTCTTTTGAGAGCCCTTGTCAAAACACATTCCACAAGTGTCCAATAATACACAGACGAGGCGGATTCTGAAAAAATCATCCGGCGCGTCAATTGGACACACCTGACCCGGTAACGGACGCCCTTCAGCTACCAGAAGTCAATCAGTACTTTCAGTGATGCTTCGAGCATCTGCTGCTTACGATGGCCAAAGGTCACCAAGCTCCAAAGCGTATCGAAGATAATGCTGGAAGAGATGAGACGATAGATATATAGTTCTCCTAGGTACTTTATCGTCGCCACCCGTTGTTGATTCGTTTTGTAAGCATTTGTCTCAAGCCCACGTCTGACGTTTTCGAGGACTTGATCAACGATGGCGATAGAAAACTCAGGGTGGTAACGTTGTAAATCGTACGCCAACATGGCGAGCAAGCTGATATTGCTGTATTTGAGCTTCCATGCCTTTGTGAATGCATTGTGCAGAGTGCGAACCACCTCTCGGTCGTCCCAGTTGAGCTTGCGTAGGAGCCTGAGCACTTTATCAATGGTTTTCTTTGAAAGGACGTCATAGATAAGGTGTCGGATAAACAGTTCCATTGGAGAGCGCTCTTTCTCCACAATGGGAGCTCTTTCAGGCGGGTTGCACTATGCAAGAAAGGACTGAGTGCAGCTCGAAAGAATCTGTAAAGAGCTATACCTGGTAGTATGCGTTCTCAAGCATCATACTTTGGCGTTCATTAAGATGCTGTAGACTTTGCTTGCGTCGCATCAGTTCAATCTAGAACAGTATCAGTGATGAAGGCACGACGGATAAGTATGCCCTCAACCATTGTCACAAAACGGTCCTTCGTCTCGTCGCTACGTAAGAGGAATCGGCCGCAGCCCTCAAGAAGCATTGCCAAATTGTCGATATTCACTCCAGAGAAGTCATCTAAGCAGACCTTGAATATGTGCAAGATGACGTGTGTTGGAACAAGCCCGAATTTTGTCAGGTTTGACAAGAAAGATATGTTCTTCGGATTCTTCAGACAACAACGAAAGAATAGAAAATATATAAGCATACCTTCTGACGAGACTCCGCAAGCTCTTTAACAACATTTTTCTTCCGTTGAAGATAGCGAAATTCCTCTTCCAGCTGGAATAAAGCATTATTGTGCATCGGAGAGAATCAGCAAATCGTGAGACTCACGGAAACAATAAGGTCCGCAGTAACATCGGGCATATACTTGTTCAAGGTGGCAACAAGTCTCGAGTAGTGGGGTAACAAATCCAAACGGTTCTTTGGGACTTGTGTCAAGAACTGAAGATAAGAGGTGTGAGCCGGAAACCTTGATGTACGCGCTCTGTAATCAAACCTTAACAAGCCGTTTTCGTGCGGCCTTTGAGTTCAGAAATGCAAACTCTACTGCGGCTGAATCAATCAACGAACGATTCGTACAATCAGGAAGACGAGCGAGCAGAGCTGTCAGAAGCTGTGATGGCCCTTGAGGCGCAAGGGACGGTGAATGAGGCGGAGAAGGGGACTTCGGGGGCGAAATGATTGGCGTCGGATTGCTGCAAGCTGTTATTAGCCACATTCAATATTTAGGGGGAAAATCGGACTTTTCTTCTTCCACGTTCGCGCTGTCATTCGTTTGCGAGACTGCCCTCTCTCCCGTCTCGCTCCCAAGCTCTAACCTCTTCAATTCCTTCTCGAGTTCTTTAGCTTCATCTTCTGCTTGTTTTTTTCTTTCCCATTCCAATTGGTCATCAGCGGCCTTGTCTGGCTCCGACTTCTCATTCAAGTTGCCGGAATCCGCCTCGTCCAGTCCAAGAACACTCTTTGGAACAAAATCGCGCAGATCTTGAATCTCTTCATAGAAGCGGCGCTCTTCTTCATCTTCCCACTTGCCAACTGTCGAAAAAGTTTCCTCTTGTGCTACCTGTTGACCTCCTGAAGCCAACAGAATAGCATCCTTCTTCTGTGTCACTGAAGGCAATGTCGGCATCGGAACGTTAAGAAGCTCAGAAAGCCTATTAAATAAGTAAGCGCGAGTTTGCTCAAATCGCTGGACTTAGATACGTTTGACAGCTTGAGAGTAGCTTCTCGTACGATCTAGTCATTCTTTCGTACGACTGTTGGCGATCTTCAAATATCTCTCCCGATCTAATATAAGCTTCATGGTTCTTGCGATCTTGCTCTTGTAATCGCTACAGATAAAGAAAGCTGATGTCGACTCGTTCCAAATAAGTAAGATAATTTCAAACATACTTTATGTTCGATGACCAGTTTCTTTGAAACACTTTCAAAATAGCCTTCGCACATCCTTTTGAATCGTGATCTGGTGTCTTTTTCGACCAGTTCATCTTCTTCATTGTCTGTTCCCAACCGAGGGAACAGAGCCGCATTTTGGCTTGTCTCAGTTGCAAGAGAACCTGTCAGGATTCTTTCAGGTATTTGAGCTTTTGAAGGTGCCGAAGGAATAATTCCAAGATAAGGACGAGCATATGATTTCAGGAATGTTGATAACAGAGGTAGAGATGATAACGTAGGATCATTTGAAAGCTGTACAACGAGGGCTGAACATCACTCTTCACTTGCGAATGTGATCTGTCGTACTCACCAGATCCTTCATTGTCTTCATCATCCATTCTCCACCACTCTTGCCTGAAGAATCCCTAATGACGCCAACTAAAGCCAGCTCGGCACAAACTCGCAATACAGGCCTCTGCCGAGTTACGCGCGCGGAATCCTCCTTTTCCTTTTGTTCCGGACTCACTGACGCAGACCCTGATACGAGGGTCGAAGTGGCGGTGCTTCCAGAAGGTTGAACTGCGGCGGCCTGCGTACCAGAGGAAACAACCCTCTGAGGTGGCAGAAGAGCCGCGCTGAGAAGAAAATTAATAGCAGGAGTGAATCCACTTGGAAAACGACGGTGCAAAGCGGAGACGATCTTCGGTTCAGCAGCATTAGCTAACGCATGCAGATGCGTCGTTAGAATTGCGTACCTCGACAGCGCTCCATACATCCCGCTCCGTCTTGCAACGGGCAATGCCTTCAAGCGCGGCACTCGCCAGTTCGTCTATGTATTTCTCGAGTGATAAAGTAGTGATGTCCTTCATAATCTGTTCGTTGTTATCGGTTCCCAACGACTGGCGCATACGCTTGATGAGGGCGGTGTGCCGTTTGAGTGATGAGTCTAATGATTTGAATGACTCTATGGTAATTCGAGATGTGTTTGAATTGCGGGAACCAGAACCATGAGTGCCTTGGAAACAACACATGTACAAGCGAAGGGCCTCACCTTCAGGATGCTTTAGATTTAGAACTTTTAGGGTCTTCCGGCGATTCCACTTCGCAGTCTCCTCATCTTCCTTATCCTTCGTCCCTGGCACCTGTGCCGGGTTCGTCACTTCCGTGGCCATTGCGTGCGGCCCAATCTCGATGTCCAAATGAATGTAAGCCCTTAAGGAAAACCCTGGTCGAGTTGAATCCTATCGAATCTGTCGTATGCGATGAACTATGTTTCGTGACAGAGTATTATGCGAGGCTACAAATCCACGGTTGATCACAGAAGCAGTGAACAATCCGGGCCTGCCGGCACTTCGAGAGAACTCTTGCAGATGAGATTCGGCAAGGATTCAAAGCCTATCTCGAAAGTCTGATGGCCCAGCAGTAAGCAATCACTGAATCAGTAATTTCTGAACCGCTGTGTTCGTGGTCGGTAGTTGATGTGCAAGATTCAAGTCGAATAATTCATGAGGGCACGTGACTCTCGGCTTGAAATTTGTTTTAACTTTTATTTAGGGAAGGTGACTCTCAGCATCACATTGAAACTAAATTTCATGCACAAGTACTTATGTACAGAGACAAAAGATAGAGGAAAGATTCGAAGCCTTCCAATAGTAGATTCAAACGCATTACAGGAAATTACACACAAACATGTTATCTTCGCTTCGATTTAATTATATTTTTCTCGCTTTTCCGCCGATTTCCGCTCTGATTCGCTGCGAGGCTTGCCTTCTCCAACTTCCGCGCACGCTGCTTGAGGCTTGCAGCTTTTCGGCCTGATTTAGTTTCGTACGGAACTTTTCTCGAGAGAGTTTTTCCTTTTTCATGACTTGTTTTATTCTTCGTGGGACTCGTCAATGAATTTCGATTAGCAGGGCTTTTCCTTACCCCGCGACGTGTTTCCCCTGTGAACGATTCGCCTTCTGAATCCAAAGGTATAGCACTTGTGGTCTTGGGCCCGGGAGAGCCATGTCGCAAAATCTCCGGATCAAATTCTTCTACGATTGTGACTGTCGCGAGCTGCTGTTCGTCTTCGAATTCTTCGGTCACCTTTCCCTTGCCTTTATCGTACGCAGAAAGTTCGACGGTGTCATCTTCATCAGACTCATCTCCAGCAGCTTTTGGAATCTAGTCAGAAACAGTTGGGAAACCACATCACTGTAGGGAAACGTACTTTGCTTCCATGCACTCTCGACGAGCCGTGCATTCTCTTCAGCCCTCTCTTTCAGGGCCTGGCGCTGCTCCTTCCTTGTCTGCAGGCGTTCCTGCCGCTCGCGTTCTTTAGCTTTGTTCTTTGCAGCCTCTTTTTTCAGCAGTTTCCTTTTCCGAAAGCCTGTCAAGAATTCCCTGGGCGAGACAATTTAATACACACGCTATGGCCGCAGAGTGGAAAGACGCACAGCCGAGCACGATCGTCAAAGACTATAGAATCAATTTGATTCTTTTTCGAGCGCCGCATCGCTAAGGAGCAATGGCCAACGCTTTGCAGAAAGGGGCGTCGAGAGACGAAATATTGAACTGAAGCCGAGGATCAGGCCCTTCGGAGATTTCCCCCTTCGGGGTCACGTGCGTGAATGTAAAGAATTCACTTTCGCGTCACTTAGCTCTTTGCACTTACTATTGCTATGTCCAGCCACCATGGCGTATTTATACCATGCTTTCCGACGAATAGATTTCAGCTTCAGAAAACTAGACATCCCGTTAGCCTCCACCGATAATGGCCATAGGACATCCAATCCCTCACCATGATCACTCTCACCAACGCCGAGGTACTATGTTTCCTGGACGAGAGCTTCCGCCGCCTATTCCCTCTGTCGCGGACCCTAGTGACTGGTCTAACCTGGCTCAATTCTCACTGCCTGATAGACAGCCTATGCACTATCCTCATGTTCATGTACATACCCCTTCTGCTGTTCCGCCGCCTCCGAGCAATGACGTCGCTCACAAGGTTTGGATGCTGAACTGCAAACACTGTGGAAATTTCATTACAAATCGTGGCATGAAGGTGGCTGATAATACTATATCTTTCCATTGAAGTCGGCTTAATCTATTTCGCTTCAGTGCGTTTTGCTTCTACGTCCAGACGTACATTTATTTTCGAGCGACGCAATGCCCGTGAATTGTTCCGTCTACCAGATCAACTCGGAATCACCAAGGATGAGAACTTGCGAGTGCCTTTCCCAGACACTCTGTTGCCATGGATGTGGAGCGGCTATAGGTTACATGATTGTCGCTCCGTGCGCACGCTGCGCTCCAGGGATGAGTTTCACCCCGGCCAATCCTTATTCACCTTCCCCTCCGCGGAATACAAATGGCCATCGCTTTGTGTTCCATGCGTCGGAAGTTGACTATGAGGAGCGCTTGTATGTAGCTGGTGATCCAGATGTCAGTCGGGATGCCCGATCTCAGGAGGTCTTTGCGGCCTTTTCTCACCAGATGCAATCGATGCCAGGCTTGCATTTACAGAAGATACCTAGACTGACTCCTGGAGAGATTCTTTACTGGCACCACTTCACTCGCTCCGGAGACATGATGGGCGGTGTACGCGATGATGCCCGTGCAAGGGCTTCCCGTGGTTATCGGTTTGATCCCGTAAATGGAGGACGTAGTAGTAGGATTATGGCTTGCCGTTAGCTGCCGACCACAAGTCTATAGCAGTCTTACAGATTTATTTATCTATCCGATCTCGTGTTTGAACTTGGTCAATTTTTACTCCTATAATTTGCCACCTTTCGCACAATTTCCCGTTACTCCTTGACTTCGCTGAGCGATTGGATCTTGTCTTGTTTATAATCATCCAAGGAACTTAATTTCGTTTCATCCAATGGATTTTGTATATGTTCTCTGTATAAGTTCTTCCATTTGTAACAGCAAATGAAACGCACGTGATTTGCAATTACTAGTAGAGTGGACGTGGATAGTGAACGACACTCTTTACAATCCTCCGTCGTGTTCAATGCGGAGAACACATCTCCTTTCCCGTTACAGCCTATAATCAAAGGTGCTAAAGACAAGTCTTGCCTGAATTCGCTCAAGTTTCTCTTTAAACAATGAATTCGCTTTATACGTTGGGCGTTCGTCAGACGTCATCTATTCAGGCTGACTTGGAAAGAATGCGAGGGGGTGAGAGCAGTGCATCCTTGCATGGTCTGTGTATTGTGTATTCCTTTTCATTCTTACTCGAATGATAACATGTACTATTATCATCTCCGCATTCGTATGCCAGGGCAGATTGCTGCTTCACTTGCTGCACTTCATCGAACCATCGAGGATTATGAATCAATGGCGCGAAGAGAGATGCTGAAAGCAAAACAAGAAAAAGCTCATATGTAAGGTTGAACTCCTTTATGCTATCTTCCTATGCTGAATAAACAATACCTGCAGGCGCCTACAGAAATTCAGATCGGATTACTCCGAGCTAATGGCACAGTTCGACGGACTTAAGAAAGAGGCATGTCGCTCATATTCATACCTTGAAAGAAGCAGAACTCACGCAAGCCGAACTCCAGCGTGAAACTGCTCAGAAGGCTGAGTTATTTTCTAGTGCCACCCCTCCATCTGCAGGCACAGCACGCCAACGCTTTGCCAACGGTCCTGTCCGTAGCTCCGCACCCTCTGAACTTATTGGCGAATCGCCATATCGCAGTCTAACACCCGAAGGCTCCGTTTTACCCGGATCCTCTCTTGACCGTGAAGCATTTGCATTGCGCGAACATTCGTTCACTCAAAATGCTGGTGCACAACTGGACGACTTTATCGCACAGGGTAGGGAAGTGCTGGATAACCTCGTTGACCAACGGAATATACTGAAAGGCACACAACGGCGCCTCATGAGTGCTGCAAACACCCTGGGTCTGAGCAGAGATGTCATTGGATGGATCGAGAGGCGAAGGTATGCACAACCGTGTCAATCTGTCCTTCTTAACTGATCGTCATCTAGTACGCAGGATATGTATATCTTCTTTGGTGGTTCTATATTCACATTCTTTTGTTTCTTTCTCGTTTGGAAGTATCTGGGTTAGCTTTTTGCTTAATTCATATACGTATATACCTATATATAATTTGTGTCCACCTTTTCTGAGAGTGAGTCGCGACGCGTTGTGTCCAAATATGGCAGGCCTCGGCTTTGCTCCCTCCACGGCGGCACGGCAACATTCTGAAACTTTAGAACTTGGTGAGCTAAGTCACGCAGTTCCGTCGACAAGTTCGCCCATGCAAGGGGAACGCTATGACTACACCGAAGGCGCATCTGCTATCGACATTGACGATGTTATAACTGAGTCTAGAAGGGTCCGCCGCGTCCGACGTGACTCGCAGATTGGACGTTTCCGTGACGGAGATAATGGAGTGAATGTTCACGCAAGCAGCGGCGCTGTCTTTGACGGTCCAGGAAGCGCTGCAATCCCCAGCAGCGTCAGTCGTATGAGTCACCATGAGATGAGTCGCGAGAGGGCACGTTCTTTGCGACGCATGAGCAGCGATTTCTCTTCGCAAGGTGGACACTCAAGGCATAGACGAAGAAGTGAGGATGAACCGAGACCCATTCGTCCCGAAGCTCAGGACAGTATTTCGATAGATAGCGGAGAATTCACAAGCGAGGATCTGGAAGAGGACGATGACACCCCGCAAGTGCGGCGAAGACGACGACGTTCGAATTCTTCGGAAATACTGCAAACATCAATGTTTGACAGTCTGGCGCAGCTATTTAGGGGAGCACCAAATGTGCCACAGGACCACAGGCCGTCTAGCCACCGGCTTTCGTTCTCAGCTCGTTCGGCAACTTCAAGTCGTCGGCCACGAAGGCGCCGCCGAGGGTCACAAGCATCCTCTGTTGCATCTGAACACGCAGTTGTATCAGACGACGAAGAGCGCTGGGGTTATACGTCCGCTGAGGAAGATAGTTCGTCAGAGGATGAGTTATTAAAACATAGCAGAGGTAAAGTTGACCTAGCGGACGCTAGCGATGTCGACTATGGCTCCTTGCCTCCATCTCCCTCAGGCTCTTTACCAAACATGGCGCTCGATCCTGTATTTGGCGATACGAGGATAGACATGGGTCTAGAACTTGAGCCATTAGCTCCTCCTCCCCCTGGGCCACCGAGCCGCCAATATATTTTCATGCAAGACGAAGATATAACGGTCCGCTTTGTTGGTTTTGAAACAATTGGGTGGAGGAAAATGCTTTGGAGAATCTGTTGCATTCTTTCATTAGGTTTACTGGGACTACTTGGGCATTGGTTTCCACGCATCTGGCTGCGGCTAGTTGCGCGCGAAAGATCTTTCAAAGACGCTGAGAATGGCTTCGTTGTTGTCGAGGTATTTCAGATAGTTCCTGAAGGAATTTATCATAAGCTCACGCCCAGTTCTAAGACACCGTTTAGGGATATCTCCTTGTATCCGATCAAGACCATAGAGTACCCTTATCCTTCGTCAACTGTATTTACAACCAAGAATGGGGCCAATCACATTGCAGATTCAGATGGGAAAAATTCCGAAATGCTTTCTGCGTTGAAAGTCCTTGACTATCGATATTTGAGGTTTGCTCTGGATGCGAAGAGTGGTCTTTTCTCCCCTATAAGGCGAGTCTTTTATCTCCTTCACGATCAATAGTTTCTGTAACCTCTAGACTACAGTGATTGGCGGGATCCATCTTGGACAGGTGTCCCTGCGGTGCAGCGAGGCCTTGAAGATTGGCAACACGACCAGCGCCTTAAATTATTTGGACCTAATATGATTGATGTCGAAGAAAAGTCTACTTTGTCCCTACTAGTCGAAGAGGTACGAGCCCTCAACACTTCAATCCGACCAGGGTTCTGACCAAATCAGATCATTCATCCTTTCTACGTTTTCCAAATTGCTAGCATCATACTGTGGTCATTGGACGACTATTACTACTATGCGTTTTGCATAGCGCTAATCTCTGTGTCTAGTATCGCAAGCACATTGATAGATACTAAGAATGTGGGTAGTGCGTGCTTGGCTTGCAATTTTTCTTTCTCATTACTCTTCAAAGAACTTGACACGGATGCGGCAAATGTCTCGCTTTTCATGCCCCGTCACTGTCTATAGCGGTGGAAGATGTAAGTTGCAGCACAGCTTGCAGATGAGAAGCATTTTCTGACCATTGTACAGGGAAAACAAGGGACTCGTCGGAGCTCATTCCTGGCGACGTGGTTTCGCTTACGAACCCAACTCTTTCTCTGTTTCCAGCAGATATGTTCCTTTTGTCCGGAGATGCGATTGTGAACGAAAGCATGCTAACTGGCGAAAGCGTCCCTGTCTCGAAGACTCCCGTCAAAGACGTGGAGTTGACTAAATGGAAGGAGAGTATCGATGCGGCCGAGATCACGAAGAGCTTCTTATATGCGGGAACACGTGCAGTACGTTTGAGAGGAGCTATGACCGCCAGTGGCGAATCAGATGGCCCATGTATCGCACTTGTCGCACGAACAGGTAAGATACGTGACTAGATATTCAGGAATGCTAATGAAACTTTCTTGTGAAGGTTTTCAGACCACAAAGGGGTCCCTTGTCCGCTCCATGCTTTTCCCAAAGCCGCTTGGTTTCTCATTCTATCGAGATTCTATGCGGTTCATCGGGGTTCTCTCAGGTATTGCTGGACTCGGATTTATTGCGTCTGCTTTTCAATTCGTACGGCTTGGGGTGAGTAGATGCTATTTTCTTCCTTGCAGCTGGTGCTTGAAAGATGTAATAGATTCATTGGCATACCATCTTGCTGCGGGCTTTAGACTTGATAACAGTCGTCGTACCTCCGGCTCTGCCTGCTACATTATCGATTGGCACGAGTTTCGCTCTCAGTCGCCTCCGGAAGTCAGGCATATTTTGTATTTCCCCGAATCGTGTTAACGTGAGCGGCAAAATCAACGTTTGCTGCTTCGACAAAACGGGAACGCTCACGGAAGATGGGCTGGACATTCTGGGTGTTCGAGGGCTGGGACGGAATGCTCATCAATTCGGCGAGTTAACCGAGGATATACACGACCTGCCATCCGATGCTGGTTCGGGCAAAGCTTTATTCCTTCATGCCCTCACGACATGCCATATGTTACAAGTTGTAAATGGCGAAATAATTGGCGACCCTTTAGATGTTAAAATGTTCAATTTTACCCAATGGACATTAGAGGAGGGTCAGATGGCTGGCACAGGCGTTATCAAGGATAAAGCGAGTGGATCACGTTCTTCGACGGCGCTCGTCCAGAATATCGTGCGGCCACCCGGGAGTGGCGCCTTTCGAGTGGAAGACGCGCTCAAAGGAGGTGCGAGGGTGAGTGAACTGAATGTTGTGGCCTTATCAACCGAGCTGTGCTAACCGGCGACAAATTTCAGCATGCACACTTCTTGGAACTTGGAGTAATCCGAACTTTTGAATTTGTGTCGTCTCTACGTCGGATGAGCGTTATTGTCAAGAGATTGAAAAGCTCAAGTATGGAGATCTATGTTAAGGGAGCCCCAGAGGTCATGCAAGATATCTGTGACAGAGATTCATGTCAGTATTTCTTCGGTTCTTTTCTCTTCGAAATCGGAATCGGTTGACTCTCCTCCTAGTTCCTGATGACTATGACGACTTACTTTCTTACTATACGAAGCGCGGATATCGCGTCATTGCCATCGCAGGAAAGAGTATCGAGGGTTTATCTTGGCTTAGGGCTCAACGTCTCAAACGTGAACAGGCAGAATCTGGGCTTCGATTCTTGGGGCTCGTCATATTCGAAAACAAAATTAAACCAGGTACTACTCCAGCAATACAAGCACTGCGTGCAGCACATATGGCTTGCAGAATGATCACGGGCGATAATCCACTTACGGCTGTGAGCGTCGCCCGGGAATGTGGGCTCATTAATCAAGCGGCACACGTCTTCAGCCCGATATTTCGGGAAGGCAATGCATCGACTCCTCTAGCGAAGCTTGCTTGGCTGTGCATGGACGATCCATCGTGGACGCTGGATGACTATAGCTTGAAACCTCTTGACCCTCCGCCGCACCATACCATAGAATCCGCTGCTGAAGAGATCTTATATAACGACTACACTATTGCGCTTACTGGAGATGTCTTTCGCTGGATGATAAATCATGCACCTCTAGAGACTGTTCAGCGAGTAGGTTATTCATTGTTATTAATGATCTATTATTGACGTTATCGATCTATATAGATGCTTGTCAAAACTCAGGTCTTCGCAAGGATGTCCCCGGACGAAAAGAATGAAGTAGTCGAGCGCCTTCACGGGCTCGGATATACTGTCCTGATGTGCGGTGATGGTGCGAATGATTGTGCCGCGCTCAAGGCCGCTGACGTGGGGATATCACTGTCCGAAGCCGAAGCTTCTGTAGCTGCCCCTTTCACAAGCCGAACTCCGACATAAGCTGTGTGCTTGATGTAATTAAAGAAGGACGAGCAGCTTTGGTAACAAGCTTCAGCTGCTTTAAATATATGTGAGTTTCTCAGTTATTTCATTTAAACAGATAGCTGAAGGAGATTGCCGGCATCAACAGGGCGCTGTATTCGCTAATCCAGTTCACGACAATCACACTGTTGTACTCTTTCGCATCATCGCTGGGTGATTTTCAGGTAAGAACTGACAATCGATCCGAGTCGGGCCAGAGCGGGTCGCCTCACGTCAATCAATTTCCAGTTTCTTTACATAGACTTGTTTATCATTATCCCAATTGCTGTGACCAGTCAGTCTCTTCGATGATCTTACCGAAACAGATAGATTCCTAACACGCTTCTCGTTTTCTAGTGGGACGCTCGCTTCCGTACCCACAGATTCACCCGAAGCGACCAACGGCGAGCCTGGTCTCGAAGAAGGTACTCGCCAGCATCATCGGCCAGATATTTATAACGAGTGCCGTGCAGTTCTGGGCCTTCTTCTGGGTCAGGTCGCAGAGCTGGTAAGGCCCCGGCTTGACATTCCGTGTAAGACAAGTCAGACATTGACGTATTCGTGTTCTTCTGAAACTGCAGGTATCGACCACCGCTCGAGAAGATGCCGGACCCGGCAGGCGACAAGCTTCAGGCACTAAATTATGAGAATACAGTCCTGTTCCTCGTGTCGTGCTTCCAGTATATCCTCGTTGCGGCGGTGTTCAGCATAGGGCCACCGTACCGGAAACCCATGTATACCAACGGTGAGATTGTTGAATATTTATATTTTTTTCTTCAGCTCATGAAGGGATCGCCATAGGCTGGTTTATGATAGCCATGACAGCAATCGCATTGATCAATGTCTGGCTGGTTCTCTACCCTCCACGGGCGCTTCTAATGCTCCTCGAGCTCATGGTCCTGCCGTTATCAGCGCGTTTCGTTCTGATAGCGGCAGTCGTCGTAAATGTCATTCTATCCGTGACGTTTGAGAAGCTGGGTACAGCCGCCGTGTCGGGGTTGATTGGATTCGCGATGGAACACGTCCGCAGCAGAAGGCGGATCCGGGACGGCAAGACGTACAAGGCCGTGGAGCATGGGATGCGATGAGAACTACAGTACCTACCGACAGAATAAGTGGAGAAGTGCTCAGAAGATAGACGTTACGACCGAGCTCGGGCCATTGATTATTTCGATTGTATTTTTATGCATGGGTAGAGAATCTAGAAGGAAAGGAGAAATTGAATATAGGCGTCGGCACCGCTTAGAGACTGAACAGCAACATCAATGATGTCTAGATTTCGCATCTATATGAGAGCCACAATCAGCACGCATGACAGTCATGACCCCCATCGTGAGAGGATACAACATCACTTTTATTTTTTGTCGTTTGTAGCCCAATGTAATGTTTCTGCACTACGTAGGTAAAATGAAGAACGTTCATGTTAGAATGCACTGAATCGATGGAGAGGATTCTTTTTGTGAGATTGTTCCCATGAAATGAACGAACTGATGAGAAAGTGGTTGCTACCGAGTGATTATTGTTGCCTTGCCACGGACTGAAATTTCCCCAAAGAGGGAGGATAACGGGAGCCGCGCCCATTGAGTGAGTGTATCAGTTGCAGTTGCCACGGTCATTTGCCAACTGCTGCTGCTGCCACTTGTCCTCCTCCTCCTGCTTTGGTCTGCTCTGCCTCCAGCCCATTACTTCCTTCCTTTCTGCCCCGGTGGCTCTCTTCTTCGTTCCACGTCTTTCCTTCCTTTCCTTTATATCCAAGTCTCTCACATCTAACGAGTACTCTCCTCCTCTAGACGTGCTCGCAAGGAGCAGGTCTCCATTCACTTTCTTTTCAGTCTCTTTCGTTCTGCTCTGTGCTCTTCGACGTTCCAATAAAGATTTCACAGATGCGGCCTGCGGTCTTCTTACTCTCATGTGTTTTGCTTTCGGCGCCGGTATTCGCTCTTCCTCATGGCCTTGACTTGTTGGGACGCGATATAGTGGAGATCTCAAAGAGGCTTGATGGTCCTCAGACCGTGCAGACAACATCGACAACGGATACGTACGTAGCAACAGCTTTGCGAACTTTTTGGCTCTCATTCATTATCTTGCAGCGCCGATGGAGTCACGACAGAGGTCTGCACCATCACCCTGACGCCAACCACGGATGAGAATGGGGATGCCGCAGTCATTCAAGTAAAGCAATGCGTCGTGACCACGTCGAATAACTCTGCAGATTCTGCCAGTGCATCCGCTACTGCAACGGATACAGCTTCAGTCGAATCGTCGACGGACTCTGTCGTATCAGCTACTGATACTGCAACAGACGTCTCAGTATCAGCTACGGACTCGGCGTCAGCTACAGATACGGCGTCAGCTACAGACGCGGTGTCAACTTCAGCGGCAGAGGAATCTACAACAAGCGTGGACTCTGTGTCGTCAAGCGATACTGCTGCAGCCGCAACGGCTTCCGCAACAGGGGATGGAGCCGTATCCGTAAACGTAGGTTTTGTCTATTTCGATTTTTCCTCAGAACGTTTCTCAAGTCTGAATTTCTGTACTAGCCTGTCTCCTCCGTTAGTGTGTCTTCAGATGCTACGTCGGCCGCAGATGCTTCTGCTACTGAAGCAAGCGGTACGAGTGCTGCTGACACGGCCTCGTCCTCCGATGATGCTATTATCAATGTGTCCACCGCATTGGTATCCGTCTCCGCCAGTGCTACGGATTCTGCAGCTACAAGCTCCGACACCGCTGCTGCTGCTTCGGAATCGGCAGCTGCAACTGACACTGCGGCGTCGTCGACAGAGTCGGCCACCGCTGGCGCTGACACGGTTTCCACAGCAGCAGCTACGAGCACTGCTACGGCCGATGATGATACGACTCAGTCTGGAACCGCAGCCGCTGAGAACGCTTCTTCATCCGCAAGTGCTTCAGCTACTCCCTTCGCGATTCCAGGAAAGTCTCTTTCTGTTCTCCCGATTGGGTTAGGAGTCTTCGCTGGTATCTCTGTTATTGCCCTTATCGTCGTAGCGCTGGTAACCTACGAACGGACGAAGTACAGAAAGGTATGTCTAGTCGTTTTTTAAGAGAAACCTTATCATTAAAATTGGTGTACAGGCGTTCAGGCAACGGAAACTAGCTGAATCTGGAGCTGCGATGGGCTATGGAGGCATGGCGTACGTTCACATTCATGCTTCACAAATATTACTCTTTTATACTAACCGTTTTTCCCAAACTGCCAGTCAACGAGCATAAAATTCACATTTCACTGATGCTGATCCGACACTACGGACCCTATTCTGATTCTACATTCCTACTGAATTATTCCATCTACTTCACTACGTACTCACGACTGGGCGCGCGAGAGAGAGACCACAAGTACTTACTTAGCGTTATTGGGCAATAGCGCAATGGAAGGGCGACATATTGCTCGTTGTGTTGTGTTGATGGCTATGGCAACTGGTTGCTGCTTGCCTGTTTTCGAAAAATATGCACATCCGCAGTAATATACATATCCATGATTACCTCCCTGTTGCCCTTCCTTCTTTCTTTTCCCTCCCTCTTCTCCCTTCTCCCAGGCGTATCCCGCCATTTGGTTCTGATGGCCAGGCTCGCTCTAGAGTATATAATGGGTTCTCTTCTGGGTGTTTTCAGACTCCTCTCGTTCTCTCTACTTATGTTTTCTCTTTTCTTTTTTGATTTACTTATTTTCGTTCTATTTTCGTTTCGCCGATGTTGGATATTTTTTGATGTTTGACGCTCTACATACATAATTCCAATTTGAAGACCACCTTGTGGAATAGGCTGGACTGAAGAGAGGTTTTCCTTTTGTACTTCTAGTATTTTATTTACTTTTCCTCGCTATTCAGATTCACTTGAACTGTACGGACGAAGGAACGTAATCCGAATCCAGACCGCTAGTAAGAAAGCAAGTTATCCCTCGCACGTCCCGTCTGAGAATATCCAAGTTTGACTGTCCGTGTATAGTCTGTATAAGACAGGACATCTTGAGTCTAAAGAGAACCAGCAAGCTTAAGGGACGCAACGGAGAAATGAAGGGTATCCAGCGGAACCTCGTAAGCGACGCATGCTTGGCCTGCCTACATGCAATCTCTTCGTCTCCCTCCCGCTGCGTGTTCATCATCCTCACCCGCCTTCGCGCGCTTTCGAAAGTCCCCTAGAATACGGAACGAAATAACATTAATTGCAGTCCGCACATAGGTAGTAGATTTTGGGGGGGTATTCCTACAACGATTATAGAGAAATGACACAGACAAAACATGCCGAGTATAATGTTTGAAATGTCCAAGCCGAGAGAATAAGATTGCGTAGTGGCGGTGATTGAGGAACAGAGGAAGAAAGGAGGAGGAACGCCATGTAGACGAGAGCTATGAAGGAGAGAAGCTCGGAAAGTCGGAAGCGTGACGTTTCGTGTGTGAAGGGTAATGCGAAGGTTTATATTTGTGTCCGAGCGAGAGGGAATACGAGACTGGGAGGACTAGTAATGGAAGAGTACATGGAGTTCCGACTCCTATTCACCAGCCTACTCAAATGGATTCGTTCGACCAGCCTGTCCAGATAGCGCACAATCAACAAATCAGAACAGGTGATAGAAAGTAAAGCGAACTGACATTATCCCTCTCCTTTTCTTCTCGGCATCCGCATAGCCAATCCGTCCACCACCGATGCTCTACCTGCTCATGATCCTCATTCTCCACGGAATCTCCATTACCAGGAGATCTTGCTATCGAAGGAGCCGAAACGCGTCTCGGCGGCGAAGACACGACAAGCGGAGAGCCTCCTGGCGTGTGAGTTCGCGGCGGGGGCGTTTTGGGTGGAGGTATGTCAATGGGAAGCGGAGGTGGAGCAGTGGGATGTGGACGTGAGAAAGATAGCGCCGCCTGTAGTGTCGGCGGCCGTTCCGCCACACTGTCATCGAACGGTGAGGTAGTATCCGAAAGCGGATGCTGCTCGCCTGCGAAGGTGGGTGATGGAGGTGATGAAGGGCGCATTACAGCACTCGAGCTCATCTCTTCTGCATCTCCGTCCAGTTCATCCTGAACTTGTCGGTAGCCGCGCAATGGCGTCGCCGAGTCTGGAGGCTCGAACGGGTTCTCTAGGATAGTGGGAACAGGTAACATCCCCGTCGTATGAGGGGCCGGTGACGAATGCTTCGATCCCGCAGGCGAGACGAGCGAGTTCGAGTTAGTGTGCAAATCACTCAGCGGGAGCGCGTCTTCGGAGCTCTGCCCAAGTTGTGAGTGGACGTGATGGATCGGCGGGCGAGAGCGACTCGTGCCTCCGCTGCCACTCCGCCTAGATGTGAATAGGAGGCTTGCGCGTCGCGAGACGTCGGATACGATGCTAGCGGGTGAGACGGAGGCCGCGTTTCCACGCGCAGCTTTCCGCCGTTGTCGTTCTTCCTCTTCCAGCCGCCTCAGATTCTGTGTGTACAACCGTAGCTCAGTGACAGCTTTCCCTGGATACAGCTTATTCTGACGACGTACCTGTTCTATCCTCCTCGACTCCTCTTCCTCATCCTTCTGCGGAGGGTACCCCGGGCCGACAGTACTAGTAGGTGTCAACTCTGCTTCATTCTCATCCTCATCCAACGAAATCTCTCGAGCTCTCTCCTTCCCTTTAACACTCCCGTTACTCAGTCTGTAACTGTTCAAACTCTCCTCATCATCGTTGATCTCATGCCAAGCAGAACCACCAGTGAGGTCTTCTTCGGTCGGAGAGGGTGGCAGAGACGGGAGAGGTTGAATGACTGAGTTCGAGCCGGATGGCTCGAGTAACGACATTCCACCGTTGCGCTTGGTTATGCGCAGAGGAATGTGATGAGAGTCGAGGTCGACGAGACACTTTAATAATAAGAGGAAGTGGAGGATGGATGACGGCTCACGGCTGGCCTGTAATTGAAGACTCACTGCATCAATCTTACGTCAGCACAATTCTCACCTCTCTCGCCAAGGAAATGTTTGTATACTCAAAAATTAGATAAAAAGAAGACAAAACATTGCTAGTAAATAGTAGGGTATGCTATATACTGTTAGGAAATGCGAGGAAAGATATCGTCCAATGTCGTCCACATTGTCCAGTCAACACTTGGTCAAACGTTCAAAGTGCCTGAGGAACGCGGTGTCGCATCCCCTCACTCTCATAAGTCCCATCATACTCATCTCCTTCCATGCTCTTCGTGTACTGTTGGTGTCGAAGTCCGCTACCCTTCGTTCCAGAGTTCTGCAGAATAGGCATGTTCGATTCGTCCGATCCACCGTCTCGGCTATAAAGCGTGCTTCGTGCGCTGTTGCTCCCGCTCCCGCTAGCACCGTTCGGTAATGAAAGAAGCGACGCGCGAGCTGTATCGCGCATCTGCATGATGTTTTGACGGAATGCATTCTATGTTAAGCGGGAAGAAGTTGGAAAAAGTCAGCGACTTCAATTCGTGTTCCGGAAGATGGAAAGTAGGAATGCAGACGAACCTGCTCCCTCCAGTATTGAAGACGCTTTTCACGCTCGTTGTCACGTTGCTTGGCATGCAGGAAGAACAAAGCGATCAAGGTGCCGAAAATGCCTCCGAATATGCCTATTCCAACGATTATGTACACCCAAATTCCGACGTGTGCTGCGGCATCAATTTCCTCGCCGCACTTTAGCGAAGATAGACAGTTCATCGATAGACACCTGCAGAAGTCGTCGGTCATAAGACATGAGTAGGCGGAAAAAAATATCATACTCTTTGTCGGCTTCGCACGAGTCGCCCACATTCTTTTTTTGCATACAAACGAGCGTCTGAGCGTCGCAGTACAAATCCAGTGCACAGTTATCTCTGGAGGTGAAACATGAATACATGAAGACGAAATGCTCAACTAACTGACCTTGAGACTATATCAATCTCCTCTTGATTATTTGTACCATAAATGATATACGGCGTATTCTCAACAACACAGTTGAGTCCGACGGTGACGTTCGCCCACATGCACTGGAAGTTAAGGCAGACGGAACCGTTCACATTCAACCCGAACTTATCATCCGCAAGGTCTCTCCAATTCGGCGGGGCCTCGCACTCGTCGTCACGGTTCAGCTGGCACGGGCTGTCAACGCGGAGGAGTGATTGGCAAGCGTCTCCCTCATCAGGACAAAACTGGCCTTGGTCACACAGCGGCGGAAGGTCTGCACCCTGAGCGTATCCAAAAGGAAAGATGTCTTTTCTGCAGCCTTTGAGAGCACATGTGCTGTTGTCCGCGCAGTAGGTCTCTGCGTCACAGTCGCTGGCGAATTGATAAGTACCTGTCTGGAGTCTGTTATTGACTCGCTCGCAGCTTTCGCCAAAGTTGTTGTCTGCTTGTACGAATGCAGCACGGAGAAGAGAGGGAATGAGGATAAGGAGTGTGGAGGGTAGCATAGTTGTGAGTGTGAGCAAGGGCCTCTTGGATGAGTGAGAATGGTCGCCCAGGCTTGTCGCGTCGGTCGCTAATCGAAACCGGAAACAGATTGAATCATTGATTGGAAAGGGAAGCTGCACGTGACATACGTCACACAGCCGAGCCGAAGCAGATCGTCACCTTCATCTTGAAAAGAAAAAAAAAAGCTCTCAGACTCGGACAGTCGGACGCACTTGCCAGTACCTCGTCCTCGTCGTCCACGCCTCCTGATACTCTATTATACATTTATCTGCTGCCAGGACAGGACCATGCCACGAATACCAATGCTACCAGGCCTCAGGCTGCTCGTCCCAAGAGCGTCCTTCATCTCTCGTCCAATCCTCCCAATCACTTCTCGAATAGTAATCCAGCGTCCAACATTGCCAGCAGCACACTCTTCCTGGCGAATGTTCTCATATTCTCCCCTTCGTTCGCGCTCTCCCTCTCCACCTCGCTCTCCTTCACCCTCTTCCCGTATCGACAACAGGGAGGGCCCGTCTCGTTCTGGTTCCCGATCGAGTCTAGGTCCCGACGCGACGCTCTCGGACCGTCTCAAACACCTCATCAAGACGTATGGATGGTACGCATTAGGCGTATACATCATCATCTCCACACTCGACTTTAGTGTCGCTTTTGCCGCCATCAACGTCATCGGCGCCGAACAAGTCCAGCACGTCGCAGACGCCGTCAAGCAGCGCGTCGCCTCCGTCTTACATTCAGCACCTACCGAACCGGGCAAACAGGAATACGACACATCACCTGCCTCGCAAACAGGCCGCGAGAGTCTCTACGCCATGATCGTCCTTGCGTATACGGTGCACAAGACGCTATTCTTGCCGATCCGGGTCGGCTTGACTGCTGCGCTTACACCGAAGTTGGTCGGATGGCTTACGAGGAGAGGATGGGCCGGTGGAGAGGGCACGAAGAGAGCCGCGAGGGAGATGCGTAGTCGAATGCGAAGGGATCGGGACTGAGATTAAACTTGAGCTCGAAGTCTCTCTTTCTCTTCTCTATTGAATACACATTAGAGCCATCCGCTGTTCGACCTTCATCAAACCATCGTACCACAAACAACTAGCACTACATATATATTAACTGTGAGTCTTGAATCTTTTACTATACATATCTTTGAATGTTGAAGATAATGGCGCAGAATAGTTACAGAGCAAGAAAACGTAGCCTTCCCTTCCTTCGTACTACAAATACAGGTTCACTTTATTACACCTCCTGTCCTGTCCTGGCTGGGACTATGCAATTGGGATACCTGAGAAGTACTATGCCGAAGCAGTAGGCGCTTCATCAGCTATATCGAGATCAAATCGAGCCCCAACAATGAGTACGAGTCAGACACGACATGACAAGTGCATCAAGAACAAGAAACGCCGGACGCACGCAACAAAATACCCTCCTTGACGAGTTCTTCGGGCTTCGGCCTATTCGTAATCGCATGCTCCAGCTTGTCCTGCAGCTGGGACTTCTCGAGCTGTTCACGAGCGGCTTGGAGAGCTGGGGCAACGCGGTCATCTATATCAAGTCAATCATCAGATGAGAGTGTAAAGAGATAGATTTGACGATAGATTGACCTTTGAGGATGTTCCGCTCGATGAGCTCGTGCTTGTCCGGACGATGTGCGAGCTGCTTCTCTAAACTGTGCATCGTCTCGTCGTCGAAGGATGAGTGTCTCCTCTGACGTGCGGGCCGCGGAGCTGATGGGGTTGAGCTGGTGTTCATGTTAATGTCGTCCGCTACGATGCGAGATAGTCAGCTTGTATATCCAACCAAGACAGTCTTATACTTACTCATACTGTTATTAGATGTGGAGGTTAATGGTGATGCTCTCGATGGATGGATGATGGTGCACTGGTGCGTTAACGCTGTTGCTTAAATATATGCGAACTCGTGACTAGCCTCCTAACACGGGATGAGTCGGAACTTAGAGTTTCATGATTGTCGGCGCACCGCGTGCGGTCAGCGCACATCTCGCACACAGCGCGTAAACAACAAGAAATTAAAAGTATTATGGATACATCGTGTCGGATAGTAAACACTATGCATACAGAATCTAGATCATGCTCAACTACAACTGCCAGCACCGATTATCGAATCGGTCATAATAAACAAACAGCGTGTTTCAATTCGCAGCGATGACCACCACGTTCACCTCCTCCGTATCCGCATCGGATCCAGATCCGGACTCGAACTCTTCTACTGGCACGAAGCGTACGCGTGTCTGAGCCTCATTCCGAAACTGACTGCGAGCCTGAATCTGGCTCTGCTCGCGTTTGACCGCACGAACACAACGCCTCAGATCGTGAATCTCGGTGCCCACGCGTTGTACCTCCAGCCGCATCTCGCGTTCCTGCTGTTCCAGAAAGCACATGACTGAGGCTCGGATTTGTTGTGTCGTTGGAGGTGGAGGTCTTACTGGTCTTGTCGGTCTTGCCGGTCTTGCGGGTGGTGGTGGCATCATCCTCCTGCGTGGCATCAGCCTGCCAGCGATAAAGCCCGGGTGGAAGGAGGCTCGCCGAGAAGGTGCAAATACAGGCGCGGATGGCACGGAAAGATATTGAGGAGAGCAGTCATACTCATAGTCCAAGTTGCAAGCGGAGTCGTCCACCGAGATGATAGGAATAGGAGAGCTCATTTGACTCGATTTAGGAGACTTAGAAGAGCGTCTAGATTTCTGTGGAAGTTGTTCTCGAGGAGTAGGAAGAGGTTTGTTCATGTTCAGGTGTAGATTCCTTTGTTCGCCGGCAGGCCGGCGAAGTCTGTTTATTGCTTGCTGCATGGTCGAAGCGAGAGATTGGGAATGGATAATTTAATGCACACTAGCAGACGTGGATTTGGAAAGATGAAGAGAAAATAAAGATCGAGAGAGTGGCACAACGTTCAAGGTTGGTGCCCGCCCAGTTCCCAGAAGAGAAGATCCGTCGATCGCTTCAAGATCAGCCTGAGGGTCTAGTCAAATCATTAATGCACAATAACGATTTCGAAGATCTGGAGAAACGGTGAAGCAAAGGGTAAGGGCGCACCAATGATATTGTGCTTCTGCGTAACGTGCTTACCGATGTTGATTCACTCAAATCAGCCTTGCAGGTTCGGTCGACCCGGAAGCCGTACAGAACCACTCAACCGAACGTTCGCGTAAGATGTCACGAACATGAAAGGCTTTCAATGTCTCGCTTTGATTGTAGTGGCCAAGAATTATCGCAGAGCCATCGTCATCAAAGGAGGCATAGCTTTGACGAATTACAGAACAAAGGGATACAATGCAGCTGGAAGGAAAGGGAAAGGCTCGAAGGAAAAATATTGAGTCGGGACAATAGCCGGCGATTGCCGAGGCGCGTCAAATCCACTACAGCTCTGTCGCGTCTAAATTTCCATGGCGCTCTCTCCCCGACTATGTAGAGCCCTCGTAAAGGGGGGCCACCACCATCCTTTATATTCTGCCTACAAAAGCTCCTTTCCTCCTAGACTAAGGTACTGCGTAAACGATCCCGATGGATGATACAGCTCCGGTGTCATCCCGCACAAGGGGAAGGACGGACAAGATTGGAGAAGGAAGAGCTATTGGCTCGTAAGTCGAATACATCTGCAATGATTTATCTTTAACTGAACGATCCCTTCCAATAGGAGATCTAGCAGCACGGATTCCGATGCGTCTGCAGTACGTTTCGAGCTGTTTCGGCAGGACTATGGTCTGAACGATTATGCCCAGCATAACCTATCTTCCAGTCATAGTCAACTAGATTATTCCGAAGACGAGTATGCGACGTCTGTATCTCAGCTATCTGCAGCGGAGGATGCACCTGTCATTCGTCCGCCAATTGGCTTTCAATTCGGACAGAATCAAACGCAGGGTCTCTTTGGCTTTGGCACTTTTTCCCAGCTCGGTCCGAACCACGCGAATGGTTTTTATGCCCCATCGGAACAACCATCTGGTTCGCTTCCTTCGTCGGGTCTATCACTTCCTTCCAAAGTCTATGAGAATGATGCGGCTGCTGCCTTTGGGCCACTGACTGAACAATCTACTATAGCGGCTCAGGAGTCCGTTACGGGATGGAATGGCTTCAACATTCCCGGGCAACCATCTTACGACATGTTTGGTCTAGGTACAGGGTCACAGAATGGAAACGACACGAACATGTTTGCCCATAACGCAATGCAACAAGCCACAAGCACGTTTCCGCTCAACGAGGTCCCTTCGTTCCAAGGGAATCTCCTAGAAGCACATCACCAAGCGTCCTTGGAACATATCCAGAGTGCTGCTGGCGAGGCTGTTCCGCAGCACACAAGTCAGAACGCAAATGACGCCTTGACATCGGCGTCACATCCTGTTTCTACAACAGACGATGGCTCCTCCCCAGACTATAGGGCAATAGTTGAGAGCTTCTTTGCCTCAGCGTCAAATGCTTATTCCGAGGCTGAAAACTTGCCTGACTCGAGCGCTCCTCCTCCACAACCTGAACCGGAGTCCACTGGCGATAGAACAGAAATTGTGCCTGAAGCCACTCCGACTCTACGCCGGACAGTCAGCAATGAAAGCTATGAGCCTTCTTCTGGTCCGACTTCTGATGACGACGCTAGTTCTGATAGCTCCTTCTCGTCTCAAAAGAAGCGAGATAAACGGACGGAACAAGCAAATGGTGGGGCCAAGAACGATGAGCAACGTAAACGAGGGATCTTTAGAGTACGGACATCACCTGCGTCTCCTTCCTCACAATCCGAACGCCCCGTTTCTACTCTCCCAAAACAACCTCTTTTCTCTGCTTCCGGACCAGTTTCTAGCACCGAGACGCCTTCGCCTTATTTCGAGTATAAGCTGCGTAAGGAAAGCAGTAGGCAGGCGACGTCCGCTAATGGAGTTCAGCGAGATTCTGGACCATCGAAGACTACGACCCCAGTGAATAGTGGTAGCACTACTACAGGAACACAGTCGCGCGAAAGTAGCTGCGAACCATCAAGCGTAAATCTATCTATTTCGGAAGCGTCTACGAGTCGCGATGAACCCCGACCAACCGCGACGCAGAATAATGCAGGTTACCCGCGTCTTCCTTCACAGATCTTGCCGAGTGCAATATCATACGCATCTAGTTCCGCTCCCAGTCCCTCGTCACAGTCGGTTGGTGGAACGCCTTTTCAAGGTCCTTCGCTGAAGATGCATTATGAGTCCGAAGCTATTCTGGCGGAGCGCGAGACTCCTCCTGAGAATCATCTCGTATCAGTTATGATCGCAGACAAGAGGTTCCCGAACACTGAACCAATTCTCGTGGAATTGATCTTGCCACTCAGTCCGAGTGGGAAGAGTGACTACTGGCTCGACACGATGTTTTTCTGTCATTCGTTACAAAGTGGACCATCAAGAATTGATGGTGAGCGTTCTATTTCGCTTCATATATAATTCATAAGTTGAGAGATTACCTCAAAGGCCCAGCAAAGGCATTTGTCTTTCGAGGACGCTTCCGGCAGTATTTTCTTCGAGTATCAGAACAAAATATAGACAACTATGCGTCTGGAAATATCGTAGTTCCTTATAACCGGTTTCTCAACGTAACGGTAGAGTCGGTACGTTTCCTTATGAATATAGTGTTTTTAAGAAACCGGAATTTAACGAACGTGATATGTAGACTGTCCCTCAAGTGCCTCCAGTGGGTCAGACCACATCAAGACCGGCACCGGTACCAGTACAACCGTTGGTACCGAGTTCCTACGCCAACCTCACCCACGTCGCTTCACCGAATCCGTCAGAAGCTAGCCTTCCAAGTGCTCCTGTAACTCGTTCTGTGCAACCTGCAAAACGATCGCGAGAGCATTCGCCTCCTAGTAGCGCACCGGCATCTGCTGCTTCCACTTCTGCAACACCTTCGAGCGGCCAGCAGTCATCGACGTCAAATCAAGAACCGCCTCGGAAATATTACTATCGTAAACGTGCATTGTAGTATTTGCTTTGTTCATTGCTCTTTTTTGCTATCATACTTGTTTTTGGCTCATTGCTTTCGTGATGCTTCAATGCAGTGCATTTGCCTTCCCATTATTTCTCATCATATTGCTTTGATATTCCATGTTCCATGCTACTGCCAACGCTCTGAATGTCGCTGTCATACTGCTCAATGCTTTCTCTGTAGTCCATCCTTGCTTCTATATACTGTAAATGCAATGCCACCGATATCACGTACTTATGCTATAACGGGAGCAAATAGCTTTGTATCAGTTTTAGCATCGCCTTTGACATGCACACTTATGCCCACGCCAGCCGGCACGCATCCCTCCCCGAGCGCAGCTTCAAGGGCCACCTTTGCTGCAAATCCGGAACAATGCATCGGGAGCACGTACGTCGGTGAGGGGCGAAGCCGATTTGAGAGAAAGTCGATTGTTGGCGGGATGCGACTCGCTAGTTCAGGACCACCGAGGTGCAGGCCACCGATGACCTGTAAACCAATAAATACCAGGCATTCAAGAAATTCGAATGATGAATACCATATGAATTGGCCTTTGGAATGTCTTGATCGCGTCCGTTACGACATTCACTATTCCAGCGTGTGAGCACCTGGAGAGAAAGTTTTACCCTGATAAGTTCTTCCTTTGCTACAGTCGTGGAAAAGTGCCTCGTACGCGCTGAATATAACCAAGCCCTTTCCAAGCACGTCGATAGCGGCGTATCGTTCGTCCATTATGTGCTGGATCCAGACCAAACATCAGCATCTCATTCATATTTCATGACTAATTAGAGCCGCGCACAGGTTCAGAAGTCCATGCACCTGACCCGGATTCAGATGAAGTTGATTCATTTGGCCTCCAACGCATACCTCCTAAGAGACCCTGCTCAAACCCAGTGACCCGGGGAATCTCTCCGCTGACGTATACTGTACTGCCTGCAACGACGTGTGGCTCAGCATGAAGTTCAACTGTCGCACCCAATTCCTTGATTTCGTCAAATGTAGGTTCTTCCGGGAGTCGACCGATGACTTTATCTCCCGGTGGGGGTGCAATTCCACGGGCAATAGGTCTATTTGGATGCAAGTCCACTGAGATCGTTCTGACATCAGGGCTCTTGTTCTTCCGGTAGCGTAAGAATGAGAGCAGTCCTCCGCTATGGTCACCGTGCCAATGGGAGAGAATTATTCGTTCGATGATGTCCACTTTCACTTGCATAGATTCAACGTTCCGAATAATTGATTTGGAGTCTGGTCCAGTATCGAAGAGTATAGTATGTGGTTCTGAGCCCTCGACTTGAGTTTCCTAAAAGCGTAAACATTATTATTCGCGTCCTTTGAACGGTTCACGAAATTCGATACAATGAGAGCTGAGAATCCATGAGCACCTAAGATAGTTCCATGAATATTGAGGTATGAATGAGTAATCGAATTAGGGCTCACCACAACAATAGTTTTCAAGGTCGACAAAAGGGACTCCGGTTATGTCGTCAATTGGAGGAGAATGCTTCGTAAGATGTTGAGAAAGTTCCGACGAGAAGCCTGGAGGAAGCTTTGTAAACCTGTAGCACATATATATGAACGATCTCAATCGCCGGAGTGTATCTACAGTACGTGTTTACCATTCAATCGAGTTATCGACAAGAAAAGTTATTCTTAGATTGTCGACTCGCAAGAGAGAACTACTAGCGCTGCTCATCCTCGAGTCGAGTAGAAGGTTAGCTGGACTTGCGACAAGGCTGACAACCTTACTAACAAGACAAGTAGAGCAAGCAAGGATATTCTCTAAATGTCATGTCAAATCCAATCGTCAGAGCGTTAGCAAGGTGAGCTTCTCTGCCCCGACTCGCACAGCACCTTAAGGATAGTCTGGCATTCGCGACCGCCGATCGACTTTCTTTCGGTAACTGCCTTTTTCTGTACAGGTGCAATAAGACAAGTAGTCACGTGATGATTACGATAAAGTGTATATTTATGATGTATGTTTTACATAGGGTCTAGGTAGGCATCTGTAAAAGGAAATGTTAGAAGCGGGGGAAAAAAGGTTCCATGATGTTGAAAAGAAAAAAAAGATCCCTCCAGTGTCATGAAGGAAAAACCTCTAAGGCGGTTTGAAAAGTTGCTCGAAGGAAAGGCAGTGCGCCTCCGATGATTACGAGCATGTTGTCCTCGCTCCAGTCATCGGAGCACTAGTATTAGTTTATTAAGGTGAGCTTCTCCGTTGGCCGCTGCTGATATATTTCCGATTGACGGGATGTAGGGATAATCTTTCTGTATGTCAGCGGCAAAATCCTTTTCCGTGGGATGGGTCCAAATGTCTCACGGCCTCTTCTCACTTGTGCGAGTTCATTAGGGTAGGAGGGGAAACTCGGAGTTATCAACTTTCGTTGATTTCCCACGGGGTTTTCAACGTTGACAACTGCGAAGGCTGGAAATGGGGCATGCGGAAACGTTGATAACTCGTAAGTGGCTGCCATAAGCAAGAAATAGATAGTTTATGTCATTGTGCATATAAAAATGATTTTTGGGCATCAAACTCAGCCAATGGACAATGTCAGTTCAAATCTTTTCATCTGAGGAACTCGAAGAAAACTTTCTCGTCTTCATAATGTGCTTTCTAGTCTGCCTGGGACTCTTCCTTATTCAAATCAACATTACTATTTCAATAACTTTGCATCGGACTACAATATGGAGTCTGTAATTCTGTCATTTTCTGCTCAATATTTATGATAAATACTCCAAACTCATAATAATGAATCCCCAACTCATTATTATGCTTCATAATTCTGGCTATATTGCAAGCCGCTGTCCCACAAATAACTGTTTGATACTTCATGAGTTCCGGTTGCTTATAAATTACACAAAACTGCTACATTTGGACACATTATGTACTACAATCCCACGGGGTTTCCAACGTTTCCGCACTGTTGGAAACGTTTCCACACGACCTCCCTGTTCAGTTTACTTGTGGAAACTAGTTTCCACAAGCGTCAGGGAGTTTCCCCTCCTACCCTAGAGTTCATGTCCTCTAATATCAACAGGCACATAAAGCCAGTCGTCAAACGGACAACTTTCTCAGAAACTTGTGTTCATTCTGGACCGACTTTACCTGAAGAAGAAATCTATACCTCTGTAAGACACATTTGGACGTGACCACCAATGAAGCGGAGTCGATTAGCAGTGATCCCGGGACTAAATCGTCGGCTTGTATCTTGGCTGCTGCTGACCGTCTAGAGCGTCCGTCTGTCGAAGCAGAGTCACTTGACTATTTTCAGTTGGGAATTTCAGGCGTATTTAAGGACTCAACTTTGTACACAGAGCACCAAACCTCTCCTTCACTTGTTCACCGTTCGCACATTCAAATACTCCCCACATGGCTTCCATCGAGAAAATGAGGGACCCACTGCTGGTCGGCAAGGCGATACGTGCTCAACTCGAGAATGAAATTCCTAAAGACCTTCCACTTGAGAAAGACTTTCGAGTACGTAATCAACTTGGATGCTAAGTGAATGGTGTCTGACTGCTTTTCATAGGAGGGGACGGATTATACCATCACCGATCATGTCAACGAGCTGCACTCTCAGCTGTGTCCCGACAAACGTACACTGGAGCTCATCAACTCAATTGTCAACCATGTACACGCCTTTGCGCGCGAGATGCGTCCCACGCACGCAGAATGGGCGAAAGCGATCGAGTACCTTACCCGTGCTGGGAAGGAGAGTACGGATTACAAGAATGAGTTCGTTTTGTTGAGCGACTGCTTGGGACTTAGCGCTTTGATCGACGAAATCAATCATCCTAAGCCTCCTGTATGTAACAGAGTGTTGCACTTGGAAATGCGTCCAGAAATGCTGACTCCACTTAAGGGATGTACTGATAGTTGTGAAGAGGGTCCGTTCTACACAACAGATGCCCCCGAACTCCCATCTGGCTCATCCGTCGCTGTTCCGGGTACCATAGGTGAACCCATGTTCTTTTCCGCGACAGTAAAGAACACAAAGGGAGAGGGAATCAAGGGTGTTAAGGCAGAAGTTGTAAGGCACCCTGCTGTGTTCCGTATATCATGTCATCTGAAAGCTTGCTTCTGGACATAGTGGCAAGCAGACGGAGACGGATTATACGATGTCCAATATCCCAATCGACCGCAGATAAACGATCGCGCACGTATCATCGCCGAGCCTTCTGGGTACTTCAGTTATCGCGGTATCCTCCCCGTGGCATATCCTATAGTAAGGCGCGTGAAATTCAGAACGAGAAGATGTCTGACGGACGACATTTTATCTGCAGCCGAATGATGGACCGATCGGAGACTTCCTGCGCGCTCTCGGCCGTCACCCTCACCGGTCATCTCATATTCACTTCTTGCTAACTGCTCCTGGATACGATGAGTGCGTTGTCACTGCCTGATCATTTAATGATGACCGAATACGAATATGCTCCCTTTTTCCAGTTTAACGACCGCTTTATACCCTTCACACTCACCCTTCTTGGGAACAGATCCAGTATTTGCTACCAAGAAATCACTTGTCTCGCAGGTCACGGAAGAAAAGGATCCGCAGAAATGGAAAGAAATGGGTTTCGACACAGAGGACGTGACGCGCAGGGGTGGAAGAGTTTGGGTTTGGACATACAACTTTATACTCGCTTCTGTGGAAGAAGTCGAGGAATTGAAGGAGGATATAAAGCTCAAGACGTCGAAGATTTGAGTCAAGAACAAGACTGTACAAGTAACCTACTCTGTCTGGAAAGCGCGTTATTTATATTTGTTTACGCGATTGATTTCACGTGGCGTGGTGAGACGCGTGTCTATTGAGTGGATTTAACCCTCTGCTTTAAATTAACAAGACCACCAATGAACGACGTGGCTGTATGCATTTTAGCCGACTCCTCTCTCAACCTAGCTAGTCAATGGCCGATCATAATCGCAAATTATATTTCTGCTCTTCTTGGTCGTCTGCATGAGGGAAGACTGAGCGATTCTGTCAGTCCTCCAGTCGCTATGGCCTTCGTTACAGAACATTAACGGTTCTTCAGTTTCACCTCGCAGTTGTCACATATGCGACAGCAGACTATCGACCAACGCCAATTCTCGCAAAACGCTATTTCAATAGTCCTATCTTTGTGACTAAAGAATTGAAAGAGGACCCTCTTCGACTTGGAATAGGAAGGACAGGATCGGGATCAAGGATGGGGATGGCAGCTTTGGAAGGATACGCAGCGGCTTTAGAGGTGCGCAGCGACTCTTTTCTCATGCTTCTTGCTCAAAGCTGACCGCAAGTTCAGCTTTTTGATCATTTCCTAAGTTCGCCTCGCTCAACAAAGGAAGACAAGTCATCTACGGACGCTCAGGCGGGACCATTATGCCATATTATCCACATTTCTGCATGCCATCCAGACGAATCTCAATATCCGTCGTGGAATCAGACAACCAACTTGGATACCTTAACCTGGAAAACCTTGCCCGATGAGCTCCGTAAGGTGAGCGTTATTCTATTCCTGGGTAGATCGCGCACAGAAGGACGAGATTCACCAGAGAAATGTTAATCTGAGCTTGATTATGCTTATGCCAAACAAAAATCTTTCTGAGTTACATTCTTCGGTGAGCCACATTCATCATGTGTAGTCATTGGTTTGGCTAATGACAAACTGATAGATGAGCTCTGAAACACACAAGCCTTGGTTCAAGGTACCCGAAAGTCACAATGTCCTCCTTTCTTCAGCAGCGAGCTGGGCGCCGTTGACAGGTGTGTCATCCCTTCCTTTCATCTGTTACAACTGCATCTTCACTGATCCGTGCTCAAGTTAAACGAGCAAATGAGACCACGGAGCAAGACAAATCCGTGGAGGGCAAACGGGCTAGAGTTTCCTCACCAAAACCAGTTCCATCTGCACCTCCTTCGCAAACGCCACGCCTACCAACGCCAACCAAAACCTCAGAGAAGGAGCCACCACCACCTTCGGGTCAAGCCAACCCTGTGCCTTCGCTTTCTCAATTCAGCCTTGCTCAGCTACAGCAGGCCGTGGCGAAAATGCGCGAGCTAGAACCACAAATCAAGCAAGCGCAAGCGCAAGCTGAGATGCTCCGCCAGCAAGGCCGAGTACAAGACATGGAGAATTTGAGACGTTCGATAGGGCCGAAAATGGCTATGTTTGCCAGGTTAAGGCAGTTAATATTCACCGCTCAAACGAAGGCCGCTACAGCAGCAGCAGGGTCTGCCAATCCACAGTCTGGAAAGCCAGCAGAAGCAAAACCAGGGAATGCTGCTGGACCGTCTGGGCAGAATCAGGGAGCACCCAATGCTTCATCGAATACGGCGCTTTCACAATCACCTCAAGTTCCAGCTGCACAGGCAGTTCCATGCAGACGCAACGACAAGGACAGCAGATCAACCCAGGCGCTCCTCCTGCTCCAGAAGCGCGGCCACCTCCGAATATCCTGCCTCAGTTCTCTCCTAATATTGCTGCACAGATGCAGAAGCTCCAAGCCAAGGAAGGAATCTCAGGGCTGTCCGCAATGCCTCATCATCAGCCACATCCATCGTTACCTCAACAACCGCAACCAAGCAGCTTGCCAAATCAGCCAGCACAAGCTTCATCTAACCAGCCACAAAAGCAGGCTCCAGGATCGAGTGAGTCTCAGAGCTGGGTCGGAACGATAGCATGGATAAATCCGCAGGTGATGACTACGATGGAAGCTCAGGTTCGGATAATAACAAAAGGAAATATGTGAGTAAAACTCCATGTAACGAGAATAATGCTTACGCATGGTATAGCCAACCCCATCTTTGGCCCTCGAGGCTTGAAATCGAAGTACTGAGGGATCAGAAAGTTTCCCTTCCGGTCCTTCGGGATTGGATCGCTAGATACCGACCTATTCTATGCCAAGTCATGGCCATTCCCCAAAACCAAGAGAATGTTCTTCGTTTTAATAGTCTTTCATCAGTAATTCATGATAGGAATACTGTAAGAATTCTGACTGTATATTGACAGACATATCTCTCTCTGATGAACTTTTCTTAGTATGCTATAGGCAGACGATCTCCTGGGACTGAAAACGTCAAACCTATGTTACTCTTGTTTTCTATGGGAAACGACGGCGGTCACTTAGCTGCAGCCGTTTTTCCGGAGACAGGAGTTCCGGAGCTTCCACTCGCGAACCCGAATCCAAACCCTCAGTCCGTCATGAACATGCGACCTCCCACCGCCAACCCACAAACAAATCAACTGAACCCTCAAGTGATGGCCATGCTGCAGAACATGAATCCCGACCAAAGGATGCAGTTCTTCGCGCGCATACGACAGCAGCAGCAGCAAATGCAGGCTCAGGCTCAAGCTCAAGCTCAAGCTCAGCAAACTGCGATAGCGACGGGTATGAGCAATCCAGGTGGTGGAAGTCCTCCCAACCCAAATGCCAATCCAGTCCCGAACCCACTGCCGAATTTATCAGGAGGAGGATGGCCCGCTGGTGGAGGTATGCCTGGCGTTGGTATGGGTCAAAGTATGCCGAACATACCGCCTGGTATGCCGCCCGGAATGAATGTTAATCTCGCTCAGGCTTTGGCCGCTATGCAGCAGCAACAACGACAAGCCAACATGCAAGGCCGTCCAGGCTCTGGTGGTCCTCCACCCTTTTGAGGATCTCTCGACTGATTTTCACGACCCTTCATGTCATTATTTTTCGTGCAGCATCATGCTCCTCACATTGTGATTGAGGACACCATGCTCTCTGATGTTTTGTATATTGTCACTCGTACTTCTGCATTGCAAAACAGGTACAAATACACTTGTAACACAGCAGTCCTTTCAAAGCTATTCTCTACAGCTCGCTCCAGCTCTGTAATTCGGTTGTGTATCATTCTCATGATCCATATACTTCTTTTGCATTACCGCTGAAGACAGCATCTATGTCCTCCTGCTCGACTCCGATTTCTGCGAAAGATTCTCGGGCGATTTCGTACCAATTACCGACTTTGGATCTGACGTTTGCTGCTGCCGACGGCGAAGAGCCGAATATAATACGTTGAAAACCGAATGCTTCAACGGCAGGTCCGACTAAAAGCGGGAAATTTAATTCGCATCCTGTAAATAAATGAGCACTGACGAAACGCACTGAACATCTTGACGCGACGCTTCCACTCTTTCGCGTCCTTACTGAGGTCATTCAGAGACGCTTCTGGGGTTTCTTTCCCCCAAGCCGGGGGTAGGAACTTCAAAGACACGTTTGAGTTGAGTGAGAGGGAAGCAATGTAGCTTTGATAAGAATCGTAAGTCGGATGCGTAAGTAGCTTGACGATCGGGAGCTCTAAAGAATGAGGGGGCGGAAGTATATTTGCTGGATGACATAAACTTAGTTAGTGCCAAGAAAGCCTCTGCATACTTAAAAATCAGACATGAAGTAGTAATGATGCTTACAGAGTATGAGCTTTCCTTTCCTCTCTTCCTGAGTTCCTAACGTCTTCTCGATCAGACTCTCCAGTGCCTCCCATCCAGCGCCTGGCTCGCCGAGATTGCAGTTCAGATCAACGACACAACCTTGATTGAGTGCCTTTCTGATACTCTCCACCAACTGTGGAGTGCTTTTCTCAAGTGTTGCTTCGTATGTAATATGCAAGGATGATGGTGCAGGTTCCGGAGTAATGCCCTCTGCTGGCAAGGGCACAGAGACAGCAAGGATAGAGGCGTCATTTGGTAGCCTTCCCAATGTATTCCGCGTCAGACTACTGGGAAGATACTACTGCCGACAGTATGGCGGACGCACCCTTTGACCGCCTCTACGCTGTCCGTTGATATAACGACGCCATCTGCCTTGCCGCTATATGCACTCTCGGATTCTGCTTTCCAGGAATCATAATCTACGACGTGCGCATCTGTGATTTTTGCTGGGTGTACGGCACTAGGGCTTGGAGGGAGGGGAAAACGATCAGAAGTGCCTGTACTAGGAGGCGTAAAGACGGAGAGCGGTAGCTTTGGGCGTTCTTTTAGGCCTTTGCGTCTGTCTCCAACGCCAGGGGAGGGCAGGGGTTGCTTAACGTCAGTCATTCTGGGAGTAGATTGTTTGGTGTGTGACGGTGGATTGAGAATGAACAAAAGCTCTGAGGCGGAAGCTTTTATTTACTACGATAGCTTCAAGTTGCTATGGTGGTTGGTCTGTGATCGGCGTGAGATTTACACGACGCGTCGAAACACCAGACTATCATCATCCCCATTCTCTCCAATCAACCACTACCATCCACCGTTTAGACTGCAGCATGTCTCTTTCTTGCCCTATCTTACCCATACCTGCCATGTCCCCTTCCTTCGGATGGATACGACCACGAAACGTCGCCAAGCTTCGATTCGGAATCCAGCTCGTCATTGAATCGTAATAAAGTACAACGTTAACATTACTCGCTCACTCGGCCTCTCAAAGTGAAACAAGATGGCATCAACGAATGCGACTATCCACGCACGTACAGGTCATCATAGTCGTCAATGGGCGATGTTGATGAGTGGGATGAACTGGGCTCTACTGGAATTACATTGCTTTCCTGCCGTGACAACGATTCCGCCCATGACTGGACTCGTTTCAGCTGCAAACTGGTCATCATTCCGCGCCTGTGTTGCAAGGTTTATTCAACGTACACTTTCATCTTCAACATCGTCGTATTGATGTTTATGAGCAGCTATATGTGGGTCGATTGCCTGTCGAGACCGTGCTCTTTCTGCTCTCCGCACTGCGATCTTCCCTGCCAAATATCCCTCCTGTCGGCCGCGCTCAAATCCGTCGTCGAAACCCTCTTGATGCCCTTCGTGGAAACCGTCCGCACGTCCGGTGCCATATCCTCGTTTCAACCCCAGTTGTCTACCTTCTTCTAAGCCTTCGTCTCTTGCTTGCGCATCTCGGACGAATTGCTTGTATTGCCTCAGCGCATCCTTTGCATCGGATGCCTTTTCTTCCGCCTCGTCTCTTTCTTTCTCCAATGTTCGCATGTCGAATTGCATACTTGCGAATTGGCGTTCCAGTGTCTCGACCTGAAGACGGTATCTCTTAATTTCCTCGGCTTGCCGGGTGACCTCAAGGTCAGCCTGGTGCTTTGCATGCTCCACTTGGAGTAGTCGAGCTCGAGTCTCGCGCTCGCGTGTTTGCGCCGTTTGTGCTCGCTGTTCGGCATCCGCAGCGTTTCGCATCGATCCCTTGAGCTGTTCGGCCAAGACGACAAGCTGGGATCTCAGGGTGTGGACTTCGCGTTCCTCCTCTGCTAGGACGACCGAAAGAATCCGGCTGGCGGTGTCCGAATCGTGGTCACGCCTCTTTCCGTCACTCCGCCTTTGGCTTGAAGATTGGTTCTTTCCCCGTCTCGTTTTTGTAATTGATCTCAATAACACCGGGTCAGAGACCAGCTCCGCTAACGGAGAGCGCGAAGAGGTAACGTGACGCAACGCTTCACTATGATTGCCGAGTGCATAAGCAAAGTTTTGACGTGAAAATCGGTTCAGTGCTGTACTTACTCAAACTCGCTCTCAGTGGTGGTTGAGCTGCTTAGGCTACTCATCACGATTTGAAATACGGGCTTTGCGGGTACACTGGACGAGGATGTGGTCAATGATAGAGTTGTTATTACCGCCAAACTCACGCTCTGGCTTCTCAACTTGCCTACCCTCGGTCTACGTAACGTGATGATACACGCGTTTTGCAGGACTTCCGACTGATTCCAGCCGGGCCCTTACCCTAACTTAAGCGTACATGTGGCAGTGCTGAAGCGGTAATTCAAGCGCTTCTCTCATTTTTGACGAACCGCGTGTCTTTCTCACGTCGGACGCGTCTTCCTCCTCAAACATGGATCGCGATCCAGGTGCTTATTCTCTGCAAGTACATTCATCCAAGCGCATATGCCTTCCAAGTTTGCTCGCAAAGGAGCGTCTTGTGTCGTCAAACTAGCCTGAAATGCGCCACAACTCCATCTTTGCTAGTCGAATATGTGTAGATACATAAGGGCACCATAGTTGGTAGCCGACCCTCAGTAATTTCCGCTTCCTTTCGGCTGTAGCGAAGGCTTGTCTAGCACCGATGTCTACTCCTAACAATTCCAACGACCAACAAACACCCAACCAATCAGAGTCTGGGCGACCTGATGTCGTCGAGATCACTCCGGAGCAGATTCAAAATGAGGTGCCAGTGCCACCTTCTACTCATACTCCGGTTCCTCCTGTACCACCAGCACCAGCTCGGCCAGGTGCACCTGTGACGTCTCAAGTTACGACGCAGATTGTACCAACTGCTGATGCGGCAGCTACAGCCTTAGCAGGGGCAGTGGGGACTGCTCCTGCTGGAACTCCAGCTCCGACTCAGCCTGTACAGACCGAACCTATAGGTATGCAAGCTCCAGCCGCCCCAGAAACGCCTGCAGCCCCGACTCAGCCTGCGCCGACTGTACCTACAGCTCCGACCGTCCCGGCGGCGCCCGCTGCTCCAACTCAGCCTGCATCTGTCTCAACTACGCTCACGATCTACGTAAAGACTCTGACAGGCAAGACGGTCACAATTCAGGTTGAACACTCCGACGATAAGCCTGCTACAGTCGCAGATGTCAAGGAAAAGGTGCAGGAGAAGGAAGGGTACGTGGCGAATATTTCTTTGGCCGCCGCCACATTGAATTTGCTAATATAATATTTTGACACTCGATAGTATCCCCACAGTGCAGCAGACTTTGATCTTTGGTGGTAAGCAACTGGCAAATGATAACACTCTCAAGTCATACGATATCACGGATAAGAAGACACTTCATCTGGGTAAGAAACTTTGCTTTTTATGCCGATTTAACTTTCTGACTGTTACCTGCCCATAGTCTTGAACTTGCGTGGTGGCTCCAACTGATCTGTCATGGACTTTTTCCTCTGGGAGTATAAAGTATGAAGAGCCGTTCTTGTTCTACCCGAAAGTTGAACGATTTGCTGTAACGACCTTTCGGCTTTATAATTCAGTTTGTCAACTACTCCAAGTTCAGTCAAGGCAAACATCTTTGACAAATAGCCTTCGATATATCCCTGGCAAAATTAGATACTCCGATCGCATAGAAATTGAGCGAATGAGATAAGATATATGCTCCTTTATCAGGATATGATGAAACACGCTTTTGCGTGTTCAGAACGATCTTTGTGAATTCCACATCACAGCAAAGTACCATATCGACCTCTGATCTCTGCGCAGCAAACGAAACACAAAGCAACGTGTCCCCCAAGGCTTCGTCATAGAACCAGGAAATGCTTCTCTACTCAATGCCGAGTGCAGCGCGGTTCAGGTGAGGCAGCTAGAACGACGTACTTACTTTGTTCACTTCTTCTAAGCACAGGGGCGAATCCTCATTCTCATCCCCAAGAAGACAAGCTCCGAAACCGGGTCAACGGCCCACGATCCAAATTCCATTCCCGGAAGTAATGCAAAGCTTGTATGAAGTATCCTGGTAGTAAGCATGTTCCAAGTGTACTCTTCCACTATACCAGCACTTTTCCTGCATGCAGTGAGCCTCATTGGGTAGGTGAATGTAGAAACTGTAAAGCCTCCGTTCCACCCTCTCCGTCAAACTTTCTCGAGACACAAGTTCCTCCGCTACAGCCTTTTCGTCCTCCCGATTCTCCGTCGCCACAACGTTCAACCTCCAAGCTTTTCTTCAAGTTCTTAAAAGCACTAATTTGTCATTATCATGGTACCGCCAATGGCGCCCGCTGCGTGTTACGACGCTAAACGCCCCTTTCACCGTTCAGCGAGTTTTAACATTCCACGTTCGAAGACGCCAGGTTCGAGCTTTGAGAAAAAGGGTTTCCCATACGCTACTAGTTCAGGTCTTGGTGCTACTCAACTACCCAAGCGCGCGCGAACGCCGCTGCCTCACGAGGAAGACTCGAGGCATCGTCGACGGACAGGTGGTACCAACGAGGACCAGACCCCTCCCCATTGGCATGCGCATGAGCATGGACACGCATGCGCGGGGACGCGCACCAAATCGTATACACACCCAATAACCAGGGAGGGCGAATCGAAACACGAACACGCAGATCCGTTGTTCCGTACGCGACGAGAGGGTATCAGCGCTCTTGCGACGAATTAGCAGAGCATGACGTCGATTTCCAAGTCCGTATATGGATGATCCAGGAGGAGACGCGCCGGATAGCCGCAGCGCGCGAAGCCGAACGCACTCGGCTCATCCAGAATGAAGTCCGACGGATTCAGGCGAGGTTGCTTATGCAACGAGAAGCTGAGCGGCTACGGATGCTGGAAGAGATGTGTCTGGGACGTGCGGATGAGGAGCGCGGAAGGGCGAGAAGGGCAAAGGCGATAGCGAATAGGACGACGGCAAATGCGTGGATGGTTTACGAGGAGAATTGGGCTGCTATTTCGTCTTCTTCTGATCCGTTGTCATTTTCGAGCATTCCTTGGCCGACGCTAAGCCGACCTTCGGATCCTTCGTCCATCACGCTTCAAGCCATTTCCGCGTTCCTGCTGTCGGATACACATTCAAATACGCTGACTCCGAGGGAAAGAATCAAGGAAGCGCTCCGAAGATGGCACCCTGATCGATTCGTGCGCTTCTTGCGCAGAGTACCTCCCGAGGGGCAAAGCATGGTTGAAGAGGCTGTTGGCATTGTCGCCAGATGTCTGAACGAGTTGTTGAGCAGATACCCAGTTTAAAATTGTATTCCGAACTGGTAAGTCGAAAGTATTCACGCGGTCATCTTGAATTTGACGATGCTAACTCTAGCGTTGAAGTCTAGGCGAGTATCCATGAACTAGCTGATGATCCGATGCGGGCCGTCGGATTGCTTCGAAACAAAGTTGTACAGTACACATCGCTTTGTGAATCCGACCTTCCTGTAGTTAGTGTGCTACAATAGAGGTCAAGACTAGCAGAGTTGATTAGCCTTTTATTGGCTTTTATTTGAACATACTGTGAATTAACGTAGACAATATGTCATTCTATTACTGCTTCGGACGTTTGAGCTTGAGCAAATCTTCATCGCTGCCAGTACTTGCTGCAGGTGAGCTCCAACGAATGGGAACAGGTTCGCCCGCGTGGAGGGAATCAGCTACGTCCTGAAACCTTCGCCGTCGAATAACTAAGGTCTGTGCAGCGATTGTCACAAATGACTAGCACATATAGAATATACGCGTCAGACACATATGTCCACGAGACAAGACGGCGAAGCACGCACGAAACCAAGAATACCCCACAAGAACCGATCTTTCCACCTATCATCCACGAACCGCGGTTCGTCGTACCGTCTTTGATGCATACTCGGAGCACGCGTCCACGGACTCACAACTCCCTCGGCGACGTCTGCATCCAGACCAAGCTCCCCTCCGGAGCGTTTCTGCAGGCGTGTGTAAGCGCGAGTGATGGCGCTGAACTGCGCATGCCGGCGCGAGGCGTCTGGCTCGCGTGTGCGGGACTCTGCGGAGTCGGGGTGGTACAGACGGACGAGCTCGTAATCTACCCAAAAAATAAATAAATAACGTCACTCTCTGGTTATATAACAGGCTTACAGCGCTGTTTGACGTCCGAAGGAGAAGCATCTGGCATGAGATGGAATATCTGGTACGGTGTCGGGTCAGTTACGCCCGGAAATGGGTATGGATTTCTGAGACGGGTTGAGTAGGTGCGTCGCTTGAAAGACCTCCTGTTAGACCGGGTCTGTAGGATAAGCCATGGTGAGGAGGCGAGTCTGGGGGAGTGGCGGAGTGCAGCCTCCATGACCGCCATGGTCGAGGTTGAATCGGAAGCAGCGACGCAGCAGCTCAGATCCAATCCGCGCCGGATCGTCACCTGAATTCTATCCTATCATCACACGCAACATCTCAAATCTGAATTGCTACAATATTCATGTCCTCTATCAAAATGTCCCTTTACAATACATTTACATTATAATACAGCCCTTATCCTCATCACCCAGACGTCTAGTAATCTCATCAGGGTCAATCGCCCTCCCTCTCGTCGGGGCTCCGCTGTCCAGATGAACAAGTAAGACTCCAGAATTATCTGGGTCAATCTCAGCAACCACATTGTGTCTGTTTTGCGTAGGTCAGGACCATATGTGGAATAATATTCGAAATGTCTTGTGCTTACTTCCTCATGAGCTCCTCGATGCGGGGCTTCAACACGGCATGGTGGTTCTGCGAATGATTACCCTTTCCTGAAAACAATAAAAAAAGTGATCAATTAGTACACGCACGAACATTATGGGTTTATTGGCAAATTTGGTATCGGACACTTACCGACGATGAGACGCAGATCGGTGATACCTTTCTGTCGACAGTCAAGGATGAACCGGTCAGTCCGCTCGACAGCCTCGTCAGCCCGAAGACCATGAAGGTCGATCTCCCCAGGCTCCCTTCCTGCGTTATTCTCTATAGCATAGCATAAGTAGTAGATGCCATCAGCTCAATATTTCCGTGACACCACCAAACCCCATGACGACAAGGAAAGAAAATATTAGGTTCAGGACTCACTCTCGAAAATCCATTCCGCCGCCTCGCGATTCAGCCTCTCCTGCCTCGCCTTCATCTTCTTCCCTTCATCGGACAGCTCCTTCGCCCTCGCGCCGTCCCCGCTCTGGTACGCCTCGCGGCTCGCGCTGAAGACGCGGTCCATCTCCTCATCTAGGTCTTCCACATCTTTGCGCAGGGAAAGGTAATGCGGGTCTTGTGCGTTCGCGAGGTAGTTATTGTGGTGCTGTCGAGTTTAGAAAGTAAGTATGACGAATAAGAGGAGAGGAATAACGCCGCGGCGCACGAATGGTTTGCCATGCTGCTGTTGCTGCTGCTGGTGATGCGGAGGATATGAAACAGGTTGTCCATTCTGCTGTCCGACATATGGCTCTTGCTGGTGTTGTTGTTGTTGCTGGTGATGATATGGAGGCCGCCCTTCATCTTGAGGTTTCGAGGAACCACATATGGCCTTGACGAGAAAACGGAATAGCGACTCGAAGAAAGACATCTCAGCTCAGTAGTAGCATACAAAGAACGAATAACACAATAGAGAGAATCTGAGAGACGTCAAGCTCTCGACGAGACAACTTTTCTAACGTTGGATGAGGATGAAAGCAGAGACCGTCGACCGATTGAGTCGTGTTGCACTGTTGGAGCAAAGAGCGTGTCCAACGACGTAAAGGGACATGCATCGGGAAGCGAGAAACAGACTCAGATTTAGATGAGATTAGACTTGTTCACGGCGATCACAAACTGGAAGTATCACGCTTTATCTCCGGAAAAAGCATATCGATCTCATTATGAACATACAGAGAAAAAAGACTGTACATAAACCAAGAAGAAAGAAAAGGAAAGGAAGTAAAAAAGAAATCCCTTCACGTCTAATCCAAACTATTCCACCCAGCACTTCAAAATACCCCATGAGTCGATTAACCAGACTCCATCTCAACCTAGATCTAAATTTCAATCCCAACAAGGACGTAGGCATCGTCTACCGGATACGGAGGATGGGTGACGACGCTTGCTCCAACATACATAAACGAGTGCAGCAGACCAGCGAGGGCAGGGCTAGAGCGTTCCAGCGCAATAACGAGGGCGGAACATTCGAGGTGTTCATCGGCGAGGTCAAGCAAAGCCACAATACTATAGCGATATCATATTTAGTTCGAGGGAAGATGGAGTGAAAAACAGAATGCCACCGTACCTTTCTCTCAGCTTGACGTTCTCTGCGCCCTTTCCGTCGATGTACAATGTACGTGGACGGCCCGGGGCATCTAGAACGATTCCTTCGAATACGAACCCAGCGCCCTCGGGGGATGTCTCGACAGCGAGCTCAGAAGAGGAAATCCGAACACTCTTCCCGTACTTCTGCGCAACGCGCGCTGAACCAGGGAACAGCCTTACAAGGAAGTCGTACGCTGCATCATCCTGAGAATCAAAGGGCGCGGCTGAACCGGAGCTAGGAGAAGAGTCCGGTGTCAGCGGAGGCGTGGCTGGTTTGTGGGGGAAAGCATTGTGCCCTTTATTGTTAATGCCGGTCTGAATTTGTTTGATGTTGGGTATGGGAATGTCACGAGGTGTGGAGTACGATGGGACGCTCGTATTCGAGCGGTCCTTGTGCGCTGGAAGAACGCCCATGCCCTCTTCGAAGCCATTGTTCTTATCAAGCGACGGATTCGAGTGGGGCGGAGTGTGCGGGTAAACGACATTTGGATACTTGTTATTAATATTAGTTCCGCTTCCTTTTATCGGCGAATGAACGGACGACGGGGAAGCAGACGAAATGCTGGAATCGGAATCGGAGGAAGAAGGGGAAGACGAACGTGACACTGGCCAGCCTCTCACACTGTCCAGTGACCCACCGTTGCTGATACCTCTGGACGAGATATCAGGCGGGATTTTTTCTTTCGGGGCGTCAAAAACGCCACGTGCTGCCTCCAGAGAACGTAGTACTGGAGAGAGTTGCAGTTAGGAAGCAGATGTATTCTGAGCTGCGGAGGTACTCACCTGTAGTAGTAAATGTCGTCGGAGCCCTGCACTTGACATACGGCAAGGACGTCAGAGTTCACAGCGTCAACAGAGAAAGCCCCATCCCCAACGGCTTGACGACCGTTGCTGAAAAACAGAAAGCAATTTGAGTGAATACGAGAAGCGACGGAAGAAGTATACGGCACAACGGGACAAGACAAAACAGACGTACGCGGGGCAAAGACTAAACTGTTGTTGATTTGAAAAATTGGAAACTAAATTCGACATTGTGTCCTTCCAACTTGGTGACGGATTGCGACGAAAAGAGATGGTTGCGAAAAGCGCAAGAGACGGTTGAGCTGAACTGAGGGGTCAGGTGAGATGGTGGTGGTCAATGAATGAGATTCATTCTACTGTATGCGTCGGTTACAGGGTGATGACTAAGCAGGAAAACTCATCCTGTGCTCATCGTTCGTTCCTTAGCTTGCTCTTCATTCATTCTGACCTCGGACTGGACGCCGTAAGGGAAACTTATTGATTGAAGTAATCCGAGTTACGAACTCGGAGGTGTCCTGTCATTATAATAAATATTTTGGCCTTTGAGAAATTTTATCCAATTAGTACACGTAGCTTCTCAAGTAGTTCCAGGACGGCTATGTACTCACAAGTATATTATTCGCACTAGTTCCTCAAATAAAAATAATTCATATATACTGTTATCCGTTTCGTTTCTGGATTTATTTTGTATTTATTCTATGCTTGGCGGATCGAAGTCATGACCGCGCAACCAAATAAGGAAATAAGCCGATATCAGTGATTTGGACCGCAGAGTCGACTACTTGTTGAAGACGCTCCTCTCGACGTGTACGTATCTGTATCACATTCTGTGAGTATCTGGTCCGTATCCATCTACATTCATGAATGCTGCTGCTGCCAAGTACGGAGATGGCTGGTTGAGTCGATTGCGATGGATGGACAGCATACGGAGTGGATGACACTCAGACGTATGCATGGATGCTGAATGCTTCGTTCTATAGAAAACTAAAAAATCATGGCTGATTCTGGACGCGGACGCGGTGGATTTGGACGAGGGCGTGGTGGTGACAGGCGTGGTCGCGGTCGCGGTCGTCGAGGCGGTCGCAGGGACGAGGAGAAGGAATGGTGAGTAGATCTGTGCATCGAGGCTATTCGGCGGGAACTGACTCTCAATTTTGAAGGGCCCCAGTCACTAAGCTCGGCCGTCTCGTAAAAGACGGCAAGATCAAGTCAATGGAGGAAATCTACCTCTTCTCGCTGCCCGTCAAAGAATACCAAATCGTCGACTTCTTCCTCCCCAAGCTCAAGGATGAAGTGATGAAAATCATGCCTGTGCAAAAGCAGACGCGTGCCGGTCAGCGCACGCGTTTCAAGGCGTTCGTCGCTATCGGTGACTTCGACGGACACGTCGGTCTGGGTGTCAAGTGCGCGAAGGAAGTCGCAACTGCTATCCGTGGTGCTATCATCCTCGCGAAGCTGTCTGTTATTCCTGTCCGTCGTGGGTACTGGGGTGCTGCACTCGGTGCGCCGCATACGGTACCAAGCAAGGTCAGCGGGAAGGTCGGAAGTGTCATGTGTCGGCTTATTCCTGCTCCCCGGGGAACGGGTATCGTCGCTGCTCCAGCCTCAAAACGACTTCTCCAGCTTGCTGGAGTAGAAGACTGCTATACACAATCGAAAGGTTCTACTGCAACGATGGGTAACTTCTTGAAGGCGACCTTCGCGGCTGTAAGCATTCCATTCAATATTACCCTCTGTTTTCTCAATGATTTCACAGATCACCAAGACGTACGCATTCCTTACGCCTGATCTCTGGCGCGAGATTCCACCGAGCAAGTTCCCGTACGATGAGCACTCCGCGCATTTGCAGATGGCAGCGAAGAAGGCGGGCCTGTACTGATTGCATAGTGTATGTAGAATTGTCACCCTCCTACTTCTCTTCATCTGTCAGCTGCTATGAAATTGATGATCAATGCTCGATTCTTATTGGCAATTGTGCGTGCATTTTTAATGCTTGTGAGGTTGTGTCGTTTGCCGAATGTTCCGAGCGTCATGTTGGATACTTATAAGACTAGACTGGAACCAAGTTTTGATTTCCCGCTTTACTTGCCCGCCTTCACCGTCCCGTGTCTCGCATCGGGCTCTTATTCTTCCGGCCAAGCAACAATTTTGTATAAATCTAAATAATTTAATCGGCGAGGCAACCAGGATGCTTCATATCACTCAGGTCTGTTTGAAATCCTTTCTATTTCCCAGATGATAAACATTCACCCAGGTCACCCCGGAGAGCATAACATATCTCGTACTCGGAGGTTTCGTCGTCTTCGTAAGTCCAGTCACTTTTCTTGCGTCTCGGGAGTATATTCATTCTACACCTAGTTTAGTTTGATTTCTCTACCTTTAAAGGAACGAGTACGCATTTTGGATTGAACTTCAATTTGTTCTTCGTTTCCGCTGATGTTTTTCTGGAGTAGCTGTTCTTCGGTGAAGTGGTGCTTGGAACCGCATTCGGCGTTATCATCGGACCTCACTGCGCAGGCATCTTCAATCCTCGCTCATGGGGCTCGACGCCAGAGACGGTGAACAGGATTACGCTTGAGTTTATGCGAGTCGTTCTTGCCACTGGGCTTTTCGCGATTGGTGCCGAACTTCCGAAAGCATACCTTGCAAGGCATGCTCGTAGCCTCATTGCCATGGTGCATACTCCCCATGTTCACCAATGAAATGATAAATATTAAAAATCATACGTGCAACGTTTTTTAATAGATTGTACCTACAATGGCATTTGGATGGTTTGTCGTTGCTGGTATGCAATCCTCTTTTGTAGACTAGACTTACAGTCTGATTCTCACTTACTCCAACTCATAGGCGTCATCAAAGGGTTATTTCCTGCTTTGGATTTTGTCTCTTCGCTCGTTATTGCTGCATGCCTAACACCGACGGATCCTGTGCTTTCTGCGACGATAATTGGCGGAAAGTTTGCAACCAGACATGTCCCGGCACATCTTAGGCATCTCCTGAGGTGAGAATACCAAGTCCTCGGGTACATGTACTCATTCCGAGTAACTGATATTGCAGTGCCGAGTCTGCTGCAAATGACGGTCTGGCATATCCATTTTTGTCGATCTCGATATACCTCGCTACCGAAAGCAATACAAGTGTCGCTTTTGGAAAGTTCTTCCTAATCGGTTGCCTGTGTGCGTATGGTGTGGGTTTACGACGACGACAGCTCACTGATTTTCTGCCCACTTGTTTTCCTTTCCAGATCAAGTGATTCTAGGCACAGTCCTTGGCGCTGTTCTCGGTATGTCTTATAATTTACTTGTCCAGTCGGATATACTCACACTGTCTCTTCAGGGATTGTCTTTTCGCGTCTCATGATATATGCCCAACGTAATGATCTCATCGATAGAGAATCAATCGTTGTTCAGTATCTTGCCCTCGCAATATTCACTATCGGAATAGTGAATTCTTTAGGATCCGACGACCTGTTAGCTGCTTTTGCCGCTGGTAGGTATATGTGTTCTATATATATCTCTATTATTTCGAATCGGACTTTAATTTCCGTGGCTTCTAGGAACTGCAATTTCTTGGGACGGACACTTCAGAACACGTACGGAGAATGAGGTCTTCTCGACGGTCATCGACCTTGTCCTGAATTGCGCTTCTTTCATTTACATCGGCGCTTGGATCCCTTTCGGGTCTTTTAACGATATGATGCTCGGAATGCAGCCCTGGCGCCTCGTCGTCCTTTTCATCGCCACCCTCGCTCTTCGACGAATCCCAAGCATTTTATTGCTTTACAAATTCGTGCCTGATATACATAATTGGCGGGAGGCCTTATTCTGTGGTCATTTTGGTAAGTTGCTGTCACTGTTCTATTTGTGTGCACGACATTGACATGCGTATTGGCTGTAGGGCCTATGGGCGTTGGAGCAATCTTTATCTCCACTCTGGCTATATCAGAACTTCCGATACCTAGGAATCCGCCGGGCAATCAGAATGAGCTACTTGCTGCTTCGCTTCATCCAATTGTCTCCTTCATTGTCTTGGGATCCGTCATCATTCGTGCGTGTCCTTCCCGCGTTCTTGCGACATGAACTAATATATTACTGGGTTCGTTTGGAATAGACGGTCTGTCTATCTCAATGTTCTGGTTTGGAAAGAAGACAGTACAACGCACCGTCTCGCTCACTACAACATTGTCCCGCACCTGGACTTCGCGCGGACAAGCAGGTCCGGAATGGCTAATGTCTGTCAATCGAGCTTCAAGGACCGAGAACTCTAGTCGAGACGATTGTGTAAGGACCCCGCGAACAGTCGCAGATGTCGAACGCTTTGGGACGTCCACCGCTGAACTAGAAAAGCCAGTGTCGGGGGAAGAAATACGAACGCCAGAAGCAGCGTTAGTAAGAGCTCAACAGCCATTATCCCGCGCAACCAGTGTGAATATCGTCATAGAGAGGGAAGATATTGTTATACGAGACCGTGCCAGAGAAGTTACGGGGATAAGCATGGTGTACGAGTACCTGCCGGTGTCGAGTTTGCGGCCTTGCACGATGCGAAGGAAGCCGACGAGAGACGGGTGGCTTGACCTGAGCTCTACGAAGGCGAGTCAGCGGTAGAAGATGCACTACAGACTGTGGTACCTAAATCTGCACGATGATAACATCAATTCAGAAAAAAAAATTTGGAGGATCCTGCTCGAATAGAACGTATTTACCTCATACAATGATATCAACATTGGCCTGCATCCCCTGTTTCACTTTTTCTAGCGCACAAAATTGTGCGCCCGCCTTCTCTTGTCCTCGTCTTGTCAGGTATTCGTCGGTCTAGCCAAGAATCATCCAGTTATAAAAGGCATCCCAAGAAGCTCAAAATGCTGCATGTTACAGAAGTCCGTTTGGGCATCTGGTCTGCTATGTCGGTGCAGGTGACGAACCTCTATACAGGTCACTCCAGAGAATATTGCTTCTCGTCCTCGGCAGTTTCGTCGTATTCGTATGTTGTTTTTCTTTGATTTACAGTATTTTCTAAAACTAGACCCACCCTTCATTTGGTTTCGATAATATCGTATCCCTTGAAAGAGCGAGTACGCTTTCTTGCTTTCTTGAACTGGATTGCAGCTGATTGTTATCACAAGCTATGCATCGGTGAAGTGGTACTTAGGGTTCCGCAGCGTATCGTATATAGCGTATACGATACGGCGTATACGCTATACGCCCGTATGCGTATCAGCTCGAACGGTCAAAATATACGCACGTATTTATACGCTCGTATGCGTACATGGTTTCGGAATTTTTTGCGTACGCCGTATACGCGCGTATATTTTTAAGGTAATCACCGCGTGCTGAGTCTGTCTGGGCGGGGGGTCCTAGGTGAGAATAGATGATCTGGGTGAAGCTGGGAGACCCTACCGCAGATGATCTGGACGGGGTATCCGTAGGTAAAAAAAACCTCTCTATTCTGAGCTGGGTGAGGGTCTGCCCAGATAATCTAAGGTGGGGGTCAACCAGGTCAGCCCAGAGGGTCTGGGCTGACTTACCGTAGATCAGACCAGGCCGTCTGGGTTGATCTGGAAGAGGGTCGTCCAGATGATCTGCGACACGCGTCGCAGATCGTCTGGACGACGATCCATTTGTGTAGATCTTGTAGTGTAGATCGCAATATACATATTTGGACCCAAATTTGTCAGCACAAAATAAGAGCAAACAATATGCGACCCTCTCCTCATGTTCAGAAAGCAATCTAGATCAATAAAAATGCGGCAAAAAAATATACAAACAGTCTCTAGTGCTTTATTAGACCTCAAGAATAGTTCCCCCAGCTCAGATAACCCTTTGCCATGCAGAAACGGAGCGAGCCATTGCCCATAGACCCAGTACTCCTCTCCACAGAACCCCCCCCTCCTTCCAGTAATACCACTGCGTCCATCCGTTCTCTTGGGCCAATGAGTATTCCTTCCAATCGTAGACCATCATCCCAGAGTGGTTCAGACTTGGGATCCTTCGTCTCAGATGAACCGGACCTGTTGCGAATGAAAATCCAGTTTCTTGAGTCAGCAATTGAGGAGCAAAAGAGAGAAGTCGACTACTTACATTCGGCACTTGAACAACAAGGATCCCTCTTAAAGAAGCTGGCGAGCCAGCAGGGCCTCGACGTTTCTCGCGATCTTGAGGCAATACGCGAACAGGCCAGGAAGAAAAGCCGAATGTCAGACGAACGGATTTTGACGAACACAAAGCACAAGGAACTTACCAAAGCACAGAAGGGCGTCAGAGCAGAGTTGCTAGTGAGCCCTCTCCATCTTCTTTGGAAATGCATTTCGCTGAAGACAGAAAAGAAATTGATTAATATTCAGCTCAAGCAACTCTCTGGGACAGATCAAAAATCAATCTCACCGCCAAACTTAACTCCAGGAGAGCATAAGAAGGTCGATGGAGACATGTTGCTGATCCCAGACTTCTCGAAAGATGTTACCTTTGGGGTAAATGACCGCCTGATAAGTCAGGCGGCCATTACAGTCTATTTGGAACACTCAGTAAGTTTTCAAACGTATTTCTAGTGTACAAAAGTTGAGACGAACCTTCAGGATGCAATACGACGCGATCTTCGATACCAAGGTGTTGCCTTCACAGAGAAGGATGTCCACGAGATATCTAAAGCGGCATTTCGAAGCTGGCGTGAACAACACAAGAAGATGACCACAACAGAGCTGAACGACAAGATAAAAGCTGAAAAGAAAAGAGCAGCCCGAATTCAGCGAAGAAGGCAGGTAAGAAGCTTATACACTTACTTTACAAATGCCTGGTGGATGGAAATGACATGGATTTTTTTTTTTGCCCAGAAAAAGCAGGATAGACTGGGCGCGAAGAACGAATATGAAGCGAAATTTGGTGCCAATATTGAGGACGTGATCGATACTGATTGGATGTCAGATTATGTTAGTGATCCTGATGACGTACCTGACCGTTCCTTCCACCGAGGGCGGATGGTTTCCGAAGCAGGAATCAAGGGTACAGGAGATGACGAACCGATCTGGGAGATTATCAGGCCTGGATTCCGATCAAAGGAGGTGAGTATTTGGTCCACAGGAAAAAAAAATGATGCACTCACCGATTTATTGTAATAGATCAATTCAATATATTCCTTTCTCGACCAGACGAATGAGGAACGTGAAGCAGCTACTGGAAAAAAGAAGGCTAGTACAAAACGTGTTGACCTCGGACGTACCCATGATCGCATTCCAACGAAGGCACCATACCCCTTTATGGTTGATGAGGTGTGGCGAAAAAAGCATATCGATGGGCAAGTCATCGATTTCCGGATGAGACGGGAGGATCCAGAGGGGTTTGGAGCGAAAAAGAGTAAGCCAGGGCCCTGGGAAGCGGAATGTGCAAATGAAACGGCATAATTATGTACAAATTCTGTATGATAGGTCTCGATATCAATAAGACCCTATCATCTATATGACAACGTTTTCCTTTCCATACGGGTAAATAGGTCTCCAGTATGTAAAAAACATAGCGAAACTTACCCGGGAAAGACCAATTGTGACCCAAAGCCACTTTGATTCGGCTTCATCGTCGTCGTCCGATTCCCTCGGGGATCTTGTCAGTACAGTGGCACGAGCCGCTTGGGACTTCATTTGAGAAGCATAGATGAGGGGAGGTGGGCCAGCTTCCCCATACTGGATAGAATCGTTGTATTTCCAGAAAAGCACTTCGAGTTCAGGACTCGAAGTTTTCAATAAGTGAACTGTTCTTCGGCAAGGAGAAAAAAGACTTACTAGGGATCCCATTCATCTGTGCTAACGTCGTCTGAGGGACAAAACCATCGAACATACAGCAGAATGACAGATTTATCGACGTGGAACTGTTCATGTTGAATTATAGATATGACTTGTCCTGCATAAATTCGGTCACCAAACTCCATCTGAATGATGGAGTTTGGTGCCTTGTCAGCCACTTTTGATGGAGTGATTCGCCTACCATCTTTGATAATAAAAGAATGAAACTTCGCTTGGCTGATCAGATAGTTTCCATCCCATTCGTACGCATGATTCGCTGGATGAACAACATCAGCGTTTGGAAATACTTCATTGTAGAATTTGAGGAGCGCGATCTGCAGATCGCGCTCCATTCTTCCCATAGTATAAGGCCCAAGAATGGGCTGATCAAATCCACTTGTCACTGAATAATACGAGAAAAAATTTGTTTGTAATCTAGACAAAACAGAACAAAAATTGAAGTGGCTTACCATCTCTAGCACGATCCTCCGCATCCTGTACAATGGCATTTATGGACGCAACAGTCCCACGGTAATCTTTATCCTCATTTGTCATGAGGTTTGCCAAGTCCGTAAGGCCGCCGTCTGATGATGATGGATTTGACGTCAAGTCTTGTAACTGCAAAAGAATGTTATTAGTGGCAAACAATACCAAATTGAACTGACATACCATGCGGCGCAATTGCGCATTTCGACAGAATGCTCGTAGAAAACTTGTCTCGATCTCCCCTCCGCTATGATTGTTCGATGAATAGCTTTTCAGTACCTTGTTGAGACGTTCGCTGGTGAACGTCCAGAAGCCGTATACAGGTCCGAAATCTCGTATTTGATCGATAATATGTGTCACCCAATGATGATTGGGTGTCACATCGGAAGAGTGTATCTAGGAAGACGAGGAACATATGTCAACGCAAAAATTGCATGCTTAGACATCAATTTACCATGAGGTACCCTTCTAGGTATTCCTTAAGAAGCTTTTCAGCTCTGGCAAGGTCTTCTGATCGGATAGTGCGTCCCAGAAGAATCTTAAGTGCCGCAGAAAGCTTCAAGAAGTTCTTTGCGTCATCTGCATGCATACGAACATGTGGCATTGGACTCGATGGTCCAGTAGATCTACCGCTGCTCTTTCTCCACCGTTCCATAGCGCTGAACCATTCTTGTTGAGCAACTGGTTGCCATTCTCGCCATATAAGTGGTATCTAAAAATGCAATCAATCAGTACTAGTCTGCTTAGAATTGCAAGCCATCGTCCACCAGCGCTTCCGTTTGACACGTATCCTTCCGTGTATACTTTGCGCTAAGCATCACAATGTTCTGCATGGTATTATGCCGATTTATAAGCAATTATAACTGCTTATGACCGATTATGAAAGCTCAAACGGCAACATAAATCGCAAACGCGGTTATAAACCCGTGCAGAATTTTGCGATCAATTCGCAAACATTAGGGATGCAGATGCTAGTGCTACGCGACTCATTGAAAAGAAGACTTACTATGAGAGGGCAGAAAACCAACACAAGCGCTTTGTACTCATCTGCTGATAGAGACCCTCCGGCGGGATAACCGACTTGATTTGGGAGACGTCCTACCCATGATGGAAGTTCAAACTGGACAAAGAAACTTCATTTAGATTGTAAGCAAGTCAAAATATGACGTACTGTTGTCAAATACTGGTGTATCTGATCTAGCTCCCGATTCTTCACCGCAGTTCGTTCGCGAAGTACATTTTTCTTTACCCACGACTCGTGCCATTGACGTTTGCATAGACCTAATGAAGCTATTAGTAAGAGGACTTTGCGCAGGCATGTTGCGACCGAATTCGCTCGGTCTCAAGAATTGTCGCAGTTCATTGCGCACGACAGAATGGGTCATCTGATCGCGAAGTTCCCACTTCTGGAAAGATCCCAATTTACTGCGCGGTGTCATTGTTACTGAACTCGCTCGGTCTCAGGAATTGGCGCAGTTCCCGTAAGGAACTGCGCACGACAGATATGAGAAAGGATGTGCTCGAATACGCACGATATTCCGTACTTTGTCACACCTAAAAGGTAGATACATGTGTACTTACCTAAGAGCACGTTGTGCATCGGATCCAAGACCGACATCTTCACTGCGTCGAAGTAAGGTAGACGGGACATGGCGTAGTAACGGGCACCGTTCTTTTTGAAGAGTCCTTCTCGCCTGTGAGGCTCGTTTCCTGGCTCTGCGTCTCTGTACGCTCGGGACTGCAAACGATGTTCTTCATTTGTTCGTGAAGGGTATTCTGCAAAAGAGAAAGAGAAGAAAATAAAAATGTGAGCAAAATGTAGATACGGACAGTCCGTATATGGATTATACGCATATGGTCGGAGCCCTAGCAAAACAGTATTTAAACACGTACCTTTTGAAAAGGCGTCTTTCGACGCGAGATCGGATTTCGGAATTTTGCACCGAGTACAAAGTCGTGTAAGATGATTGTGGTCTGCGAAGCCGCATACGCGGCAGAGTGCTGGGTGATCGCAGACGTCTGCAAGCAAGTACACTTGGCATTTGCGACCTGTAAATCTTTCAATAAGAAGAAAACGAATACAAACGTTCTTTCTAAACGCAAGCAGGTCAGAAAGCACCAAAAATGATGTCATTTGGATTGAAATTGGACATACCGGACCTTGAGGATATTTCCATGTCTTTACGATTATACCTTCCTCATAAAGTTGCAATTTGTCATCCACAACGACCTCCAGGAGGTGTTGGAGCTCGTCGCATGTCAATTCCTTCGGACCCGGCGTAATGGCGGTCACCAAGAGATTTTCTGGGTTATATCTTTCAATGAATAATAGTCAGCACGATCACTCGAAGTTATACATTAAAATTGCGTACTACTTACCTGAGATGTACCGGAAGGTTCGCAACACAGTACGACAAGACGCCAGAACTGTATGAAGGTGCATTGCTTGATCGTGCACCACTGAATCTGTGTAAACGAGTCAGAGAGGCTGTCAGAATCGAGAGCAATCATATACAAAGTGAAATACTTACCCATCAAAATGCAGTATTAGTCCTATCCTCAGTACACTTTTATCACCTGGGGAAAAGAATAACGACCCGTCGTTCGCTCTGGCCTCTCTCCATACCCGGCCATCCCGTATATCCCTCAGTCGACCTACCACCGGGCTAGTGTCCAGAGACTTCTCAAGTTCGTCCTCAAACCGGCAGATAAAGCCCGGAAGTTGGGAGCTAAGAGGGTAAAAAGGACACTTCAGTCGGGCCATACTTACCTGTTCTTCTGACTTCGAGTCAGAACCATCGAAGTTCGATGTTAAAGCAGATTTAGTCTTGAAAAGAAATATTTTGCACTTATTGCACTTGAGATCGACCGGGGAGTCTTGAGGATAGACACGACGGCAGCGGTGACACATGGGCAAGATAAAAAAAGGATCCTTTAATCCAATAGAGTTGAAGGCAGTTCGCAGCGTTCCGATGGTCTTCTGAGTGTCTGAAATATGACCGAGATGCGAAAACACTATTTTGAAAGTGTTTAGTATGAGATTGCATGCGCGGTGAGGAACGTGATAGCGCAAGTTGAGATATGGAGCGAGCAATAAGACCGGGTGCCAGAAGTTCTGGTCCGCAGAGGACTCGAAGACGAGACGCGCCGGGGGGGGGAGACCAGACACATCGACGCGAATCATGCTGTGCCCCCCATCTTCAACTCCCTCGGCGGTCACTTCCGATTGCTCGTGAAATGGATGTTCTTCTTGTGCTGACGCACAGAATATGTAATTTAGTATAGTTCATATACCGGGGAAATGAACAACGCACTTTGGTCAGTCGTCTGCGGGCGATTCCCTATGGCCGATTCTACACCTTGAGAAGTCCTTTCAGTATGGTCCGTACGCAGAGCGATGCCGGCAGGGGAGTCCGTGAGGTCCTCATATATGTCCAGGTCCATTGCTGCGTCGCCATCGTTGAGTGAGAGGTACTCATATTTGATCCCATCTGGACCAAGAAATGTCCGTTCGTCATGTAAATCTTCCGCTGTATTCTTGTTTTTTGCCTCATCGATGCCCTGTCCTTGACTATAAGAACTTCATGTTAGCAGTAGATGAGGCATGTAAGTAGAAAAAGAAACTACGCACCTAACTTCACGAACTTCACCTGATATATCCGTTTCCGCAGCATCAGCTCGAGCGCCCGAGACAACAACATTAATCTTCTTCGACGTCGTCGAAGGGCGTATACGGTACCTGTTGTGGGACCTCCAAGTCGAATACGAGACTTCACGGCCCTCTGTACTTCCAGAAATTCTGATGCAGGCGGGGCAATCGCACCATCGGTCCTTTCTATTGATCTGAAGAAGTTTGTAAGATAAAGTTTTTGTATATATGCAAAAATGACTTACTTTTCTGGATGACATTTTGGGCGGAATGCGCGTGCAGGTGGTATACTGTAAGAGAGAAGTTCAACATCCCGTTTCGTTTGACGCGTTAAGTCCTTGTCTGGGCGGACGTGACTGCAGATGAGATTAGACGGTCTGGATGGATCTGCGGAGATCTATTCAGACCGTCTAATCTTATCTGGACCGACCTCGGCTTAGATCATCTGGATCGACGTTCTCACAGGTAAGCTCAGATTATCTAAATTGACCTGGGCTGAGGTCAGCCCAGGTCATCTGGGCGACCCTTTCCCAGGTACGCTCAGATCATCTATTCTCAACTACACTAAGGCTCAGTACAGGTCATCTACGCTAAGCATCCCCTAGGTCAGCCCAGATCTCCTAATTTGACCTACGCCGGTGCCCCCAGATAGGCTCAACACGCGGTGAATTTCTTAAGTCAAGGAACGCCATGTAAGTATTTTGAGGCTCGAACAAGAGGTATAATGGTCAAAATACCATATTAGTCAGTATGGTCCCGTATACGCCGTATACGCCGTATATTATACGCGCGTATATAGTGGTACTTGGAACCACATTCGGAATCGTCATAGGCCCGCACTGTGCTGGCATATCTGATACTCGAGCATGGGATTCAACGTCACTGGCGGACACAGAAAACAGAATAACACTGGAGGTTATGAGAGTTATCATCGCCACCGGGCTTTTCGCGATCGGAGTAGAGCTTCCCAAGGCATATCTTGCTGAACATGTCCGAAGTTTGCTTGTCATGGTAGGAGGTTATAGTTCCTACGTTTGGTCATTACTTTACTAACTGTGTATATGATAGACAGTAGGTCATACCGACCATGGCATTCGGATGGTTCATTGTTGCCGGTAGGCATTTCCAACTGAAATCCATCCTCAAGTTTTTCTTATGCCTTACTTGATTTGCAGGAATCATCAAAGCATTATTCCCCGCTTTGAATTTCGTGTCTTTGCTCGCCATTGCTGCTTGTCTTACGCCTACGGATCCCGTCCTCGCTGCCTCAATAATCGGAGGTATATTTGCAATCAGGCACGTACCGGTCCATATTCGGGCACTCCTCAGGTAGGTTTATTCTCGCCTTCCGGTGTTGAAGAATCCTCGGTTCACGAATGAATAAAAAAAAAAGTTAGTGCGGAGTCTGCTGCGAACGATGAACTTGCGTATCCTTTCTTGCGTGTCTCAATTTATCTAGCGACTGAGAGTAGCAAGGCGACTGCATTCGGGAAATTCTTCCTTATCGGATGTCTTTGCATGCACTCTACGTTCAGGCCATCCAGAAACTTGATTCTGATTTATGCTCTTCATTTCCAGATCAAGTAATTTTGGGCACGGTTCTTGGTGCTATTCAAGGTTTTTTCTCTTGTAGGGCTCGTCTTTTCGCGCCTCATGAGATACTCTCATTGCAAGGGACTCATTGATAGAGAATCCTTTGTTGCCCAATATCTCACTCTGGCAATATTCACTATCGGGATCGCGAACACATTAGGTCCTGATGATTTGCTTTCTGCATTTGCTGCTGATGGGCTTGTATCTACTTCCATAATACTTTATGTCGCCTTGATTCACTAGATGTCCAGGAAGCGCCGTTTCACGGGACGGACATTTCAATGCTTGCACAGAAGACAAGGTCTTCTCATCAGTCATCGACCTTGTACTGAACTGCGCCTGCTTCATCTACATTGGTGCCTGGCTTCCCTTTGAGACCTACAATGCTTCAGCCCTTGGCATTCAACCCTTGCGCCTCATTGTTCTGTTCGTTGCCATCCTCGCTCTTCGTCGCATTCCAAACATCTTGTTGCTTTACAAATTTGTTCCGGACATACAAGACTGGCGAGAAGCTCTGTTTTGTGGCCATTTTGGTAAGTCGATATCTGTTCTCAAAAATTGGTTTGTAAAATGACTCATCCCTTTAGGACCCATGGGAGTAGGAGTGATCTTCGTTTCTGCATTGGCCGTAACAAAGTTGCCAAGGCCTAGCGATCCACCTGACACTCAGAATGAATTGCTCTGTGCTTCGCTTCACCCGATCGTCTCCTTCATTGTCTTGGATTCTATTACCATCCGTAAGGTGATCCTGGCCTATATCCCACCATTCTTACTGACGCGACTTATTTGAACAGATGGTCTATCCATTCCAGCGTTTTAGTTCGGCAGGAAGTCTGTGCAATGCACCGTTTCTCTTACGGTGACACTATCACGTACCTGGACTTCGCGTGGAGGGACTGACCCGGAATGGCTGTTTTCTATAAACCGAGCATCAAGAGCCGACGTCCCTGATCCTGATGGAAGTACAACTCCTTCGCAAACCTTAGGAGACATGGAACGCACTGGAACCCCGAAGGGTGGCCTGGACAGGGGACCTTTTTGCGATCAAGCAAAAGTGCCGGTTTCTTCTGCCCGAAGTAGTGTTCACCAGCAGCTATCACGCACGGCCAGTGCGAATCAACTTCCAGACGGATGGTGTGATTGCGGAAGACCAGTTTGAACAAAGCCCGAAACCAAAACAAGCCGATTTGGAAGAGGAATCAGGAAGCGAGGGGGCTGGTTTCGGATATGCAGCCTTGCATGATGCGCATGATGCGAACGAGAATGAAGAAAGGGAGGGTCAGCACGAATTAGGTGATGAAGGCATAATGGTGAGGGTAGCTGAGGTGGAAGTACCTCGAACAGTGCGCTTTCTCGACCACCAGGGCCCGGAACAGGTGACCGACCCGTCAGCCTCCTAAGGAGGATTCTGGAGTCAGGAGAGGTCAGTTCGTGCAATAACACTTGCTGGTATCCTCTTGCTACAAGACGGCTCGTTCAATAATAATCAAAAATGTAGATAGAATAGATAGAGACTCGTCTTCTTTCTTAGAAGTTTCGCGTTTTAAAGCTTGTTATACTGTGTAGAGTCATATGTAATTCTTCCTCCCTTCGTGCCGTATAAATATTAGCTCAGAACAAGTTCTGAAAATCTGAAAAGGTGGCCGGGAAAAGCCGAATGAGATCAAAATGGACAATGGACACTTCAAGTTGAGGCTCGATTCTCGTTGACTTCATCTCTTTGCATCTCGTCCGGCGCTTATTATCTAAGTTGAATATCGATTCGAACAAATCAACCAGCGAAGCATTAAGGATGCTGCAAGTCACCCAAGTCCGTTTGGTATTTTTCTCATCTTTTGGATGACAAACATTCACCCAGTTCACCCCAGAGAGCATATCATATCTCGTACTCGGAGGTTTCGTTGTCTTCGTAAGTCTGAATGTCTTTATGTTTTCATGCCTCTCCGAAGTATACTCATTCTGCATTCTAGTTTAGCTTGGTTTCTCTGGCTTTAAAGGAGCGAGTACGCATTTTTGGACCGAACTTCGATTTATGCTACATTTTCCGCTAATGTGCTTCTCTGGAAGGTATACTTTGGTGAGGTGGTGCTTGGAACCGCATTCGGTATTATAGTCGGTCCTCACTGTGCAGGCATCCTCGATCCTCGCTCATGGAGCTCGTCATGGACGACGGGAAACAGGATTACGCTCGAGATTATGCGAGTTGTACTTGCCATTGGACTTTTTTCGGTCGGCGTCGAGCTCCCGAAAGGATACCTTGCCAAACACGCCCGCAGCCTGATTGTCATGGTGAGTGCTCCCCATATTCATGAGTAAGTCGGTAAATAAAAGGGTCGTGTAATGTGCTTTAATAGGTTGTACCTACGATGGCATTCGGATGGTTTGTGGTTGCTGGTATGCGTTTCTCCTTTGAAGATTCGTTCTTTACTCTGATTCTCATCTGCTTTAATCCAAAGGAGTTATAAAAGGATTATTTCCTGCTTTGAACTTCGTCTCTTCACTTGTTATTGCTGCCTGCTTAACACCGACGGATCCCGTGCTTGCCGTAGCGATAATTGGTGGAAGGTTTGCACGCAAGCATATTCCCGTCCATCTTAGCCATCTCCTGAGGTGAGAATACTGACTCTTCTGGGAACTGTCCTGATCACTAGTGATTGGATATCGTAGTGCTGAATCTGCCTCTAATGATGGTCTAGCATATCCGTTTTTGTCGATCTCGATATACCTCGCTACAGAAAGCAGTACGCGTGTCGCTTTTGGGAAGTTCTTCCTCGTCGGCTGTCTCTGTGCGTATGCCGTGGGTCTAGAATGATAATGCTTTCTATTTACCTGTCTTTTACTCCAGATCAAGTAATTTTGGGCACAGTTCTCGGCGTTGTCCTCGGTATGTCTTGGAATAAAGGCGTTTAGCCAGCGAGGCTCACACTGTTCCTTCAGGGATAATTTTTTCCCGCCTTATAAGATATGCCTACGTAAAGGGCTCGCGGATAAAGAATCACTCGTCGTTCAGTGTCTTGCTCTCTCAATGCTCACTATCGGAATAGCTAACTCGATAGGATCGGACGACTTGTTGGCTGCTTTTGCCGCTGGTACGTGTATATACCCCATAGGTACCTTTGTTGCATCGGATCGGACTGTAATTGTTAAGGTGTCTAGGAAGTGCAATTGCTTGGGACGGAGATTTCAATGCACAGACGGGGGATCAGGTCTTTTCATCGGTCATTGATCTCGTCCTAAACTGCATTTGTTTCGTTTACATCGGAGCTTGGATTCCTTTTGAGTCATTTAGTGACACGGTGCTCAGAATACGGCCCTGGCGTCTTATCGTCCTTCTCACCGCCATCCTTACTCTCCGTCGTATTCCAAGCATTTTACTGCTTTACAAATTTGTGCCTGATATTCGTAATTGGCGCGAGGCTCTGTTCTGCGGTCATTTTGGTGAGTCGCTGTTAGGTTCTGCTCAAGAGCATGAGACTAACGCCTCCTGTTGGTATCAGGGCCTATGGGTGTAGGAGCGGTCTTTATCTCTGCTCTGGCTATATCGGAGCTTCCGGTACCTAGCAATCCTCCGGCGACTCAGAATGAACTACTTGCCACTGCACTTCATCCAATTATCTCCTTCGTTGTCTTGGGATCCATCATCATTCGTATGTTTCTTGCCAACTTGCAACGTGAACTAATGTAGTACTGATCTGATTTGGTATAGACGGTTTGTCTATCTCAGTGTTCTACCTTGGAAAGAATACCATACCGCGCACCCTTTGTCTCGCTACACGTACCTGGGCTTCGCACGAGGAACGGATCCGGGACGACTATTCTCTGGCGATGGAGCTCCTGTCCGCGATGATTGTGCAAGTCCTTCACAGACCGCTACTGATATCGAGCGATTCGGGACTCCCAGAACTGGACTAGAACTAAGGACGCCAGACACAGGGCATAGTATAGGTCTACAGACGTTATCTCGCGCTACCGGCGCGAATATGCTCGTGAAGAAGGAAGACGCTCTTGTGGGAATCCATGCTGAAGAAATCCCGGAAGATAAGCGCAGGGACTCGAAGTTGGATTCGGTACGAGTGCCTACCGGTGCCGCAATGCCAATCGGGCGCGATGTAAAGTAAAACTAGGATCAGAGGTATGTCTTGCATGAGTGAAGTCACAGGTCAAACCAGGAGTTTGCGAAATAAGCGGATTCCGGTCCACGCCGGCTCCGACAAGTGGACTCGTGTCCGGACGAGCCTCTGAAGGAGCATATAACAGTTCGTTAATAACGTTGGGCTGACGTCTCCTGTTCGGAGCAATAGCGAATTTTTGTTTCTTTTTCCTTTTCTTTCTCTTGTTTTGTCAATGCTATATAGGAATGTAGAGTTTCTTCGCGATCGCGTAGGTGCTCGACGGAGAATAAAATGAACTGTGGACGAAACCTATTACATTTGTCAAATATATTGAGAAGACCCTGGCTTTGCGAACGGTGATCTCGGTAAATACCGAACAGGATCAAAACATTTCATTTCTAATCAGTCCTGAAACCTCATCCTCTAGGCTCTCACCTCTGTATAGCCTGACCATACACAAGATGGCTGCTGTGATGCAACCTACTACCGAACTCAGCGGGCAGCCGCTCTTCACTTGTCTGTCCTGCTCGATCGCATTTCCTTCTGCTGAGGATCAGAGTCAGTGTCTATGCATGCTCACTTAGCTCTGCGTCACTGACATTACTGCGTACAGGGTTACATTATCGATCTGACCATCACAGATACAACATGAAGCGACGTGTGGCGAACTTACCACCCGTTTCTGCTACGGTGTTCAATCAGAAGGTGTTGGAACGAAGACAGGAGACAGCGATTATGTCGTCGCCCAAGGGTTTTGTCTGTGAATTCTGCAAGTACGCTTTCTGGCTTTAATTTATCCATACCGTGTTTTGTACTCATGCTCGGTCTTTCAGTAAAACTTACACGACCGAGAACGCCTACCGATCGCACATCAACTCGAAGAAGCACAAGGAGAACGAGTTGAAGGCTACTATGAGGGGCCGCGAGTCTCCAGCACCTAGCACTCATGAGGACGCAGCAGTATCCGTAAAGAAAGCAGAACAGAAGAAGGCCGAGCCCAAACAAGCAGAACAAATTAAATCAGCTTTGACCATCCCACCCGATGCCACAGAAGAACAAATTATGCAAACTATCGACGAGAAAATTGCTGCCGCGCGCACACGGCTCTCACCTCGGGACTGTCTCTTCTGTTCCGACAAGTTCTCTTCTCTGGAGGAGAACCTCACACATATGTCCACCGTTCATTCATTCTTCGTCCCTGACGCCGACTACTCAGTTGACTTGCCTGGACTCATCACGTATCTGGGGGAGAAGATCGCTGTCGGCAACGTTTGCATTTATTGTAACCTGAAGAGTCGGGACTTTCGATCGCTGGAAGCCGTGCGGAAACATATGGTTGACAAGAGTCATTGCAAAATGGCGTACGACACCGTTAAGGAGAGGCTCGAGTATGCGGATTTCTACGATTTCTCGTCCAGTTATCCGGATTATGACGAGCGGAAGGACAAGAGAAAAGAAAAGATATCCTCAGTCAAAAGAAAGGAGGGAGATGAAGAATGGGAGGATATGGATGATGATGATGATGATGACGAGGAAGTGGACGAAGTCGTAGAAGAGGAAGCCTCATCCGATGAGGACGACGAAGAAAATTTACCCGGAGAGCAGCTAACTTACGGCGATACTACGTACGAGCTGGTCCTTCCTTCCGGCGCACGAATAGGCCACCGTTCCATGCGCAGATACTACGCCCAATCCTTCCCTCGCAACTCCCTCTCAACCCTCAAAGGCAAGGATGACGATCCCAACACCGGCGCAGCTTTAGTCCGTCGTTTACTGGCGGACAAGAACTCCGCACTCGTGCCGCGAAAGGGCGGATTTGGTGCATACGGGAGTGGCACGGACGTCGTGAAGGCGCGCAATCGTGGCGAAGCGCGCGAAGCCGGGAGGCATGTCCGCGAATTCCGCGATCAACGACGGAGAGAGGACTTCAAAACGAGAGTCGCGTTTAGACACAATTATCAAAAGCACTATCGCGATCCGTTATTACAGGCTAGTCCTTTCACATTCGTGTTTACAGATTAAATACTAATCCCGATTCATCCAGTGATCAAAACTCTCTCGGCGCTTCGTTCATACTGCATTGTTTTTCTGATTTGTCTCCATACATCGGCAAGGGCATGTAACAATTTAAGAACATGTAGCTTTTGCCTTGCACAGCTGGGGTATTGTATTAGAAGCATCTAACCAACCGGAATAGAAGTAGAAACAAAAACGAACAAATAAAGTCAAAAAAAAAAAAGTTCCTTAATAATAGGTATGGTGCGAACTGTATCATAACTGCGAAAAGAAATATTGCGGATGACAAGGAGAAAACGAGACAAAGAGCAGTCCGAAGTCGAATAAAGAAAGCAGAAGAGGAAGGAGCGAAACGAACGGAGAAGTCCATATTGACCATATGGAAAGTTGGATGGGAGTTGAGCGACAATAAAGAAACACGAAATTAATGCGATAAGTGACGGAGGAAGAGACGAGAGCAAAGGAAAACAAAGCAAGGCAGCGAAATCGTAGATGAGGGCGTGACGATCATGAAGAGCATCATAAGGGGTAAGAACTCGAATAAATAGACGATCACATAATGTACGCCGCAGGCACGACGCCTTCTCGGCCACTCGTCGGGTCACGAGCGTACCACCAGCTAGACGAAAAATTGTCAATTCAAGATCCGGCTTTATCTCATGGAAATAGATACTCACTTCGGATCTCTGTCGTCTAATATTTCGAGGTCCATTCCCTCAGCTAGAGGTAGTTCGCCCTCCCCCGCTCCGTCGAATGAATATCGAGCGTGAGCAGGACGTCCTTGCTCTTCACCCGCCGTGCCAAGCCCCATCGCATCCGACGGTGTCTCCGCACGCTGGAAGTGGTCACCATCATGTTCTTGTGCGAATGGATCAGCCGACGTCAATTCGTCTTCGTGCTTCAGCGGGTTGTCGAACCCTGCAGGAGCACCGAGAATCGTCGTCCGCGTTGCCTCGTTGATATGCTCAAGCAGTGATGATGGTCGTTGGTGCATTGATTCATCGTCCTCCTCGTACGCTGCGTAATCAAGCTTGTCGTTACCGCGCCTCGCGAAAAGTGTCCAAAGAATTCCGAGGAGGACAAGTAAAAAGACAACACCAGCGGAGATAGCGATGGAGATCAGGATAACCACGCCGACAGCCAAGAAATCTGTGGAAAAAAATCATTAGTTTTCGATTCTACTGTGCAAGTCCAATTATACGTACTGCGTCGCCCAAAGCTGAAATTCTGAATGGAAGAGAATAGCGATGCGACCATTCCGGAACTACCTTCTGATGTCGAAGTCGTGATATACGGGAAGAAGGACTGGCCATCATAAAGAGCCACCGAAGCATTGCCAAACGAAGAGGAAACGAGAGATCCAGATAGAAGTAGCATTCGATCTTGTTCTATAATGGAATTGGAGGAGTGCTGATCTTGCAACGGAACGAAGGTCAACTGAGAGATGTTGGTCGATGAATCGAATCCGGAATCTATAGGAATTATTCAATAGGGGTTTTGCGCGTCGCGAAGAAGTAGAAGTACAAACCTATAGTAGTCCATGTTACGCCATTCCAGAAAGATAAGAACGGCGATGATCCACTTGAAGACCTGAACGATGCTGTTAAGCCGAATATAATGGAAAATAGCACGAAAATACGTACTTCCCGGCTGCAAATATGCTACTTGAATTCCCATCGTCTACTGTGACCGCGGTGACTGGTCCGGGAAGGTCACTTCCACTTCCAACAGCAGACCATGTTGAGTTATCAAACGCAAACATCGCTACATTCGCCGGCGTCCCGTCCGAAAGTGCAATGGATCCGGAAGCAAACAAGAGTTCTTGGCTATCCTGCAGAAACAGATTAGTATATCAATCCTTCGAGAGACCGAGAATTACTTACACCCCCGTAAGCTACGCTTGCTACCTCTCCGTTGATTCCAGATCCAAGAGTCGACCATTGCTTCGTATTAATATCCAGGAAGCAGATAGCGTTGCAATTCACACCGCCAGCAGAAGAGAAAGTCCCTGCCACCACAACTGTATCCGATTTCGCCGATGTCGCCGTCAACGAACGCACAATGACACTCGTGCCTGACGCGGCTTGTAACGAGTCCAAGCCAGACATATCGAGTTGCTGGCTGTTCAAGTTATAGATACCCAGCCCATTGCTTCCGCTCACCTCGATCTCCCCACCAATGTACAGGACATCATTCGCGATAATGAGTGAGCGAACGGTGCCATTTATGGGATTGCCTGACAACGTCTCTACATTGCCTGTCGACAAGTCGTAGATAATCACACCAGTCGACTCGGAAGAGCTATTCGACGTGAACGAGAAGTTGCCACCAAGGATGACTCTCTCATTCGAATCCGAGGTATTTGTCCAGAAAACTCCTGCAAGCACAGCTGGAGCAAGCGCCTCTGGATCCGCTGGCAGAGGGTCGACAGATACTGACTGCCGCCTGAACAACCCGGGAAGGTTGATTGTAGGCAGCCAACTTGAGAAAAAGGGAGAACGCCGCTTCTTCCGGGATGCTGATGAAATGGAGGTTCCGCTGTCATCTTCCAGTTGGACGTTCAAAGTGGTGACTGTAGGCGTCCCATCATCACTGTCTCCATTTTGCAACATTGCGAACCCAGTAGCTCCGAACTTGAGCGAAGATGCGACGTTCCCTGCCAATACCTGGGTAGAATCTGTGGCGTTGCCAATGAAGCTCATACTTCCAACTAGAAAACCTCCAGGATTGGCCCATGTACTGTTACTGACGTCCCAAATTGCAAAGCCACCAGCCGTTGCACCAGTTGAGCCACCAGCAGTCGTAAGTATCCTCGTAAAACTCCCTACCGCTTCGATTTGACCATTCGCAAAGTTGACACTGGTGACCTCGCCATTTACGCCAGACCGGAGAGGAGACCATGAATCGGCATTCACATTATACGCAACAATACCATGTGCCCTTCCACTCGTGCTCGACGAATTCGTGTCAGTAAATGCGCCACCAACGTACAGAGTGTCGCCATCCAGCACCATGGACGTTACCGGTCCATTGAGACCGCCGGTAGACAACGCTGATAGAGAACCACTCTTGAATGCAACAATGTTTGAACCACTGGAGAGAGAGAAATTACCACCGAGGAAAACCGCGCCTGAAGAATGATGGGCAACTGCTGCAATGACGTCGGAAGTCGTTGATACAGAACTGCTACCAATCGCGTTAAACAACTGGAATCCGACATTGTCCAGGCTCGTTTCCGAGGAGTTCGACAATGTGCTTGCGGCATTAACCGTCTCTGTTTCGTCTAGAGGCCACTCAAAGAATCCAAATCCGCGGCGGACGCTAGTTGAGTTGCCCGTAACGACTGTTCCGTTACTGCTTGAATTATTGATAACAGACGTCAAAATGAACTCGATTCTGTCCGCGACAAGCTCGTATTGCCCGTTCTGCCCGGTACCCTCAGGATTATCAGCAAGTTGCATAGTGACTGTGGCAACGAAGTCTGGCGATGACGGAGTCACGGGTCCGCTGTAGATGAGCGAACTCGCATCATCGTTGACACGTTGTGAGATGGTGGCCACTGTAGGATCAAGACCGCCTCCAGGGAAAAACGTGACTTTCACGCTCGTACGCGAGTCGCAGTCCTGGAAGTTGATGCATCCTGGGACAAGAAGGTTGACGTCATAGTTGCCTGAGGCAGATACGTAGGGCATCCAAGTGATACTTGGTCCTTCCGAAGATGGTGTGCCGACGTCAACGGTAGCAGTCAAGATATCCTGCACAGTGCCGGCAATATCGGTAGTTACTTCCCGCTCCGTCCATTCTCCGACCAACGCAACACCAGATGCGTTGGGTGCAAAGCAAGACGCGTTGTTCCGACTAGCTACTGCGGATGCAAATGCTCCAGACGACAAGAGCTGCAGGAGATGCAGACCTGCACTGCTTCCTGTGAACCCTGTCAGCTTAAGCTGGAAACCAGTCAACTGCACATCGTCGGCAAAGAGGAAATCTTGGTATAAGTTTGACGAGTTTGTTTGCAAAGGACACGGGTCGCTGCAAGTCTGATTGAGACCGGTGGATGGGTCGACAAACGTGAGAGTTTGAACGGTGTTGTCAGGTATTGATGTCAAACTGTAACAAGATTTAGTATGTACATGCCAATCACAAGACGTGTCAAACAAAAGCCTAACCTGAACTCAGTCGTGCCATGATTACTCAGGAACGTGTTTCCCAATCGGATTCCCTTAGCGTCGAGCTGTCGGAATACGCGTACGGTAATTACTGCTGTCGATCCATCAGCTGCGAACCATGTTGATCCTGGTCCGTCGTCTCCAGAAGGACAGAGAATATTACTGATATTTGAAAATTGCGGGTCGTCCGTTGAAGGGGAGGCAGTTATGTCCGTGCCCTCGAGCGGTATGGGTACCAAGGAGGAAGAGAACGGCGTGGCACCGGCTGAAAATGGGACATTCGGATTGTTGGTGTCATTGATGGTGGTATTGCTCCCAAACGTCGTTACGAACGAGCCTGCGAAAAACAAGCTTGTGGCAGACGAGTTGGTCGTGATCGAGAGCACCTCTGCTGCAGCACCTGAGAGTCCGCCGAACGGTGGCGGCGACCATGAGTTCGAGCTCGTGTCCCAAACCGCCACCGCACTTCCAGGCGACGAAAAAGAGCCTCCAACCCAGATCTTCTTGTTCGTACTGTCGCAGAATATTGCCTTGACTTCGCCATTTGGACTTCCACTCCCAAGCGCACTGAACAAACCTTGAGATGGAATATACGAAGCGACGTTACTTGCTGAGGTCCCGTTTAAAGACGTAAAAGAACCAGCAATAAAGAGAGTGTCACCGAGTGCACACGCCGAGTTGATCTTCCCGCCAGCCTCGGTTGAACCCAGGAGCGAGAGAGCGCCATCAGAAGCTCTAGATAAAATGGATGAAGTGGTCGGGTCAAAGGAGAGGGAGTTGTTATTGAAACAAGTCTAGACCAGCAAACGAGCCTGCGATGCCGACATTGCCCATGCGGTCAAAGTCGACCTTGGGAAGAGCGGCTGACGCGAGAAGCGGAGAGCCAAGGAAGATAGAAAAATAGACAGAGAAAGAGAGGAAAAAGGAAGACAGAGTGAAACATTGTGCCGATAAAAATGTCATTGTGGAAGGAGGATAAAAGACATATGAGGGAAAGGCTGGAGTATGGAAGAGGAAGCGTGGCGCGCCTTGACGAGGCTTTGAAGATCCAAGACAAGGTAAGGAGCGCGGACGAAGCGAGGACGACGAGGCGTGTGCGTCACGTCGCGTGGGTATGAGTGCTCAACAACGGGCACAACAGCCTGCAGGTGAGGGACGGGAGATCAATCAATCAAGATATTAGATATTAGAGTCCGGCTCGTGCCGTGGAACCTTCCGCATTCAATCCATCATCCTATCAGTTCAGTTCCTTGTGGAAATAGCTTCTCACACTCTGTGCCTTCTGTTGGTACGATTGAAGGTAGGTGCTAACACATGAGTTCTTAGTGCTCAAACATATCGAAAGGAACGCGCATTTAGAATCACATATTCGACTTGGCGTAGCTAATAATTTGTTCTTTGGCTTTGGAAGTTCCCACCTTCAACAGATTGTCAGCCCTGGTTTGCTCCGAACATACATTTCCGTAGAGCCGTACGTGCTACCGAAAAGCCTTGATCGCGTCCCAGACCGGTAGCACTTAATTCCATTGTCGATTGGATGTATTTCGCACTCTATCATATAGTCCATCTTTAAGGCTTAACTACCAAGTCGCTCAAATCAGGTACTCCACCGACAGGGATGCGATGTGGCGACGCCTGCTCGAATCTTCTGGTGTATATGCCAACCAAGCGCATCAATACATACGGACCAAAGAAGAAGAAGGGGAAAACTGACATAACTCTATTACGCGTCGGCCATGGAGGTAACTTCGCACTCTGTTGTGTCAGCGTGTTCTGAGCCCTCTCCTCCGTTTGTACAAGGTGCTGCTCATTCGTCTTCACCCAATTCTCAATCGACGGTGCATAGTGCGCGAGCACACGCGTCAGCCAAGGCGTCTCGTGCTCGCCATTCGGAAGAGTCTTCCCAGCCTTGTACTCCTCCGGTGCGAACTTGGCGTAAGCAATCAACCCAACAATCACCAGGACTGTTCGTCTCCAGAATGGAGTGAAGAAGGCTGTTCACAGATTTATTAAGAATGCGACGATGATGAGTTCACCGCGCCGGTAACCAAGCCATTAAACTGCGTTACGCACTTTCTTTAGGGTACACGTTCGGGTCGTACTCTTCATGGTGGTGGTCATCATGAGCAGCACTCGATGCGCAGCGGCTCTGTCGAACGACGGTGGTAGGTAATGAGCGGGCTGGGCGGGAGATCACCCGCAAGACTGACAATGACATTGCTGGTAGAAGAGGTCAGAAGTCACTTGATGGACAAACAGACCCAAATTGATTGGTGCGTCGATCAGCGATACGGAGTAACCCGAGCTCCGGTATTGCCAAAAGGAGGCACGAAACAGATACTCAAGCTTCCTCCTGTCAATGTTCAGTCTTCCATATGTACTCGGTATGTATACCAATCCGTTGAGTTTACTCTCAGATATCCTCCCTCATCTCGGGCCAACAAGTTATATTGACCCCTTTTTTAGCTGTATTGGAGTTCCACAGACGTTCGTGCCCTCTGGGATCTTCATAATCGCAAATTGAGCCTGCAAGTGGGAACCATGCGACGATCTGAACTGTTTTAACACTGGTGTTCAAGACTCTAGAGGATAAAACTTATCTGCGGGGACTTAAGTAATGCCGCCTTGGAGTCCATCAGGCTTTTCCCGAGCATCTAGTCTTCCTCATTGAGACAGCCAACTCAGCTTGTCTCGTCTTCTGAGTGTGGACCAATCAGCATGGGGTCTTATTTCAGGCTTCTCTGCGCCCAAACTTGATGGTCAGGATGAAGGTTTTCTGTGCTGGTATAATTATCCTGGACTGGACATCCTTATCTCTCGACTACTATCATGCCTCCCGTCGACAAGTCTCCCTCTCGGTCGTCCTTGGAGGGTTCTCCCATCCTTGATGATAAGGAAAAGTATGGCGGCATTGAGCTTCATGTTGAAGACGTCAAGGAGGAAGCTCCGGATGCGTTTTACATATCAAAGTATAGAGCTCTTGGACCTTTACTCAAGAGGTTGTTCTCGCTGGGCGTTGAGGCGAGAGGCGTCGAACGCATTCCAGAAGACCAGAGGGACTCTAAGAACTCTTGGGACAGGTGAACCATTTTTGTGACTTGGAAAAGAGCTGAACGTTCTGATCACACTCCAAAGTCTTTTCCTGTGGCTGTAAGCAGTGTCTTACTCATTCTTGAAGGAGTTGACCCTCGGTCCACTTATCTAGGTCTGCCAATACAGTGTTGACAACCATCCCTGTCGGTACTCTTGCCCAGGCCTCTTACAACTTGACTTTTCCGTAGGTCTTACAGAATCATTTTACTGACCTAATCTTATTGGATGAAGGCATGCTGTTGCGGTTATACTTTGCTTTGGAGCCCTTGGGGCCGCAGCAACCGCATTTGTCGCCACTCTTGGTCCGAAGACCGGTATGAGGACGATGATCATTACTCGCTACAGTTCCGGATACGTCGGGTGTATTATCAACTCTTTGCTTAATATGTGCGTTATAAAGGATCATAGCCACTCTCTTTTGAGCATTGTATCTAAATGTACCTTTCTTGCAGACTCATGACGTTAGTTTTTTCCGAGATTATAAGCTCCTTTAATATACAAGCTTTTCCTTCCAGGCTAGGATTTTCAACGACATGCGTCATCTTAGGTGGCCAAACACTTGCTTCGATCAATCCAGGATCACTGCCGCTCACGGTAGGAGTAATAATTGTGTCCGTCATCAGCCTTATTCCATGCTTTGTCGGATACGATTACGTGCACACGTATGAACGATATGCGTGGATAATCATCGCCATAATCATGGTCATGTTATTTGGCCTTGGAGGAGAAGCTGGCTTTGACATCAGCGCACAGAAGACACATGAAGACAAAGGCACTAACTTTGTCGCCGATATCCTCTCTTTTGGCGGGATAATATTTGGGTCCTTCGGAGTATGAGCTTCATCTATCAAGTTTGATTCCAAAGTAACTTCCGAATTCAGTGGGGCCCAGTCGCCGCAGATTACAACTGTAGGCTGCCTCCTACGACATCCTCGACCAAGGTGTTCTTTCTCACTTTCTTCGGACTCTTCATCCCGATCACCTTCATTGAGATTCTCGGTGCGGCCTTGATGACCATCACCGATCCTGCATATACCGGCGCTTTTAGCAGTGGAGGAACTGGTGGTCTACTAAGCCAGGTACTCGCGCCATGGAAGGAAGGCGGGAAGTTCATCCTGACACTTCTTGCTCTTTCTGTGATGTAAGAATCTTCCTTTTCATTTCATTATTTTCTCAATACTCCCTTCCATGACCATAAAGTGCAAATAACATCCCAAATATTTACTCGGGTGCACTCTGCATACAAGCTCTGGGCCGTCCATTCGCTCGTGTTCCTCGCTTCTTCTGGACGTTTCTCATCTTCGCTATTATCACAATCGCAGGAGTCGCCGGTCGCGAGCATTTCTCCGAGATACTGTGTGTATCAGTCCCTGGTGTCCTCGATAATACCGTTCTGATGTCAGGTTTCCGCTATAGCTCAAATTTCCTGTCACTCTTGTCATACTGGCTTGGGTTCTTCGTTCCAATCATAGCGGCGGAACATTACGTATTCCGAAGGAAAGACGGGCCTTTGGGCGGCTATGATTTGGAAGCATATGACGATTGGACTAGGCAAGCAAAGAATAACCCGACTTAATTACGATTTGTATTCACGCGATGATGCCAGACTCCCTCTTGGTATTGCGGGGATTGCAGCCACTTGCTTCGGTATTGCTGGCGCTGCACTTGGAGTTAGTGTTTCCATTTACTTGTACGATGTATTATTGTAAAAAACTGAAATGTTCCCCTTCAGATGGCACAAACATGGTATGTGAGTCCAATTGCAGCCAAGTTCGGCCCATCTGGAGGTGACCTGGGATTCGAGGTTCGTTTGAAACTTTCACAACTTGTTGCTTTTTAGATTGACGATATGGGTATCAGCTCGCAGCTGCGTTTGCGGCTTTGTCATACCTACCGCTACGTTGGCTGGAGATACGCTTGATAGGCAGGTAATAACTAGTGGAAATTTCCTCTGAGTTTCGTGCACGTACATGATTTAAAACTTTGTTTCTTTCTGGTATCTGTAACAATACGCTTTCCAAGTCCACCTTCCCTTGTCTTTCGCGTCCCCCCATCTTACGTATGCCGAACAGAAGCTCGCTCCGACCAGTAGTATTCCAGTATACAAGACTAGCTCATTGTACCTCTTCTCAAGTATATCTAGAGCAGACATGGAAGAACCAATGTTTGAGCCGGATGATACCACTGTTCCGCAACTGTGGTTTCCCAAAATAGCTCCGGCTATCGGAGGCCCAGAGACTGCACCTACGCCGCGAAATTCGAATAAAATACATTGAGCCGTTTACGACATCATAATTCTGCACGCCATATACTACTGTTAACGTGGTCAGAAGTAAGGCGTTATAACCACCTAGAATATTAAAGGTCGTGAAGAAACTGGTGGCCAATGAATCTCGACATGGAAGGTACCTGCAAGAACTCCATATAGAACGACAAAAGCAATGAATCGCGCCTGGGGGGTATCGTACCAAAGAGCAAATACAGAGACTGACGAAAGCAAAATCTGATACAATACAATTCGAAGACAATTGAATTATATTCCACGGACGGTCAGAGGAAGCACTTACGCTAACAATCAGCGTATTTTGTCGTCCGACACGATCCGCAAGATAGCCCAAGACGATTCGCGCGACGCTGTTAACTGCATTATTTAACACTAGTTACAGAGATCCGTGGAGGATGAATATTGCAGGACAGAAGTCGAGAATGAAGGCAGATAGAACAAAGAAACGAAGCTCCCTGCAGACTGTAGGAAGCATCCAATAGCCTGAAAATGAGCGAGATGTTATCGAGCTACACAAAAAATCAGGGAGTATATGGAAAACAACTTGCAGGATGAATGTGTCTTTCTTGATAAGAGACACACTCAATCGGGACGCGCCTCCTCGTCTTCTTGCCTCGAAACCCGGTGGATGACGCGGGACTAATGCGACAGGAGTCATCAGTACGAGCGACCAAATGCCAAGGATGCGGAGAGCCCAACGCACGCCGACACGATGAATGAGCGCGTGGACTGTCGGGGCGAGCACCAGACCGCCTATGCCACTACCGGAGAGAATGATATCCACTGCAAGTCCCCGGTTTCGATCGAAGAAACGCGGCGTTAATGTCATGATCGGGAAGTAGAGAAATGTCGTATCAAGTCCAAATAGTAGAGCTTGTGTAAAATAAAGGTGCCGAAGCTGCAAAAATCAGTTGTCCAGAAACGTAACAATGCTATCTTATTCTTGATATACGTACCTTCGTACTGTACTGAAACTGGCAAGGACAAAACTGACGGACATTATAAATGACCCGGAGAGTGTGATGAGTTTGAGATTCTTCATCCTGACGATCAGAGGATTGACAAGGATTCCTCCTCCCCATGTGAGTCCGTATTCGAGAGTACCGACAAGCGAAATCAACGCATCTTGCCCAAGTGCATCTGTGATATTGGTTTCAGAAGAAGTAAAGTACTCATAGCAAATCAATAAATTATACCTTACTGGTCCTTACACTTCGAATATCATTCAAGTCACGATTACTGACCTGGAATACGCCGTAGATAGAATTGAGCCGCATGACCTGAAAGATCATTAGAAACGCACAAATGAGGAATATCGTTTGGTAGCGGCGTGTCAGTCTGGAATTCTCGAATGCAGTTTCGGAAGGCTGCACGACTCGAACTTGACTCGGTAGTGAAGCATCAGAATGACTTCTTTCTCCAGCAACTTCGACACGGTGGCTTTGAATTTCGCCACCACAGGAAGAGATGTCGTAGTTCAATATCCTCATTGTCTGGAAGTGGATTGCTTTTTGCGTTGACATCATACGCCCGAGACATTGATCAATAAGATGCTTCACGAAGGGGCTTGACGCCAGTGAATCTCAAGTGCACTTAGTGGCCCAAGGATCCAGATTGTTACCTTTGCTGCATATAGGATGTCGCAAGCTCCAGCTAATATTCTGTCATCAGATGTCCGGAATGCTACGCAAAGACCTGGATTTGAGTTGTGTTTGGTTGAGACTGATGCGGTGACAAATCTAACTCCGTCATTCTAGATTGCACTTGTTACGTTGCATCGCGTCGTAAGGAAAGATCAGTAAGAAGGTTTGAGTTGAGGTCGAGATGGTTTCTCGTCGATTTGCTTACATCGGTTATTACTAGTTGAATTCCTCAGTTTCAGCCAATTGGCAGTAGCGTTTGAATTGCGACCTTGTCTCGCTCAACACTACGTTGGATGAGATGAGAGAATTCCTCCTCTCGTCGTCTTTGAGCTTCGTTTGGATATGGCTGTACATAATACACGGTTATATTACACTTAATCGTACCGCTACGCCTTCCAAGTCCACCTACCTTTCTCTTTCGCGTCTCCCCACCTTACGTATGCCACGCAGAAGCTCGCTCCGACTAATAGAATGCCGGTATACACAACTAATTCGTTGTACTTCTTCTCGAGTATACCCAAGACAGACACGGTAGCTCCGATATGTGAGCCGGATGATACCACCGTCCCACGACTGTGGCTTCCCAAAATAGCACCAGCAATCGGAGGCCCAGCGACTGCGCCCAGCCCGCGAAGAAAATAGATTGAACCGTTTACTGCATCATAGTTCTGCACTCCATAAACTTCCGTAATAGTGGTAGGAAGAAGGGCATTATAGCCTCCTAGAAGATTTATAATTGTCAGAGTCTTCATTAGGCAATGGACGTTCAAAACGGAAAATACCTGCAAGCACACCATAGAGGACAACGAACGCAATAAATCGCGCCTGCGAGGCATCGTACCAGAGAGCGAATACAGATACTGAAGAAAGCAATACCTTATGGAACATGAGCGTTATTGTACCATAGCCCGAGAAAATGCGAGGGGAGTACTCACGCTAACGATCAGCGTGTTCTGTCGTCCGACGCGATCCGCAAGATAACCCATGACAATGCGCGCGACGCTGTTAACTGCATTATTTAACGCTAGCAACAGAGATCCCGTAGAAGACGAATATTGAAGTACAGAAGTCGAGAATGAGGGCAGATAGAATAAAGGAACGAAGTTCCCTGCAGCCTGTAGGAAGCATCCAATAGCCTGAAAATGAGAGTAGTTAGCAAACTGGACAAAAGATCAAGTAATGTACGGAAAATCAACCTGCCCAATAAACGTGCCCTTCTTAAGGAGTGACGCATTCAATCGTGACGCTCCACCTCGACGCCTTGCTTCAAAACCCGGTGGATGACGCGGGACTAATGCAACTGGTGTCACCAGTACGACTGACCAAATGCCCAAGATGCGGAGAGCCCAACGCACGCCGACACGATGAATAAGCGCGTGGACTGTCGGGGAGAGCACCAGACCGCCTATGCCACTACCAGAGAGAATGATGCCCATTGCGAGGCCTCGATTTCGGTCGAAGAACCGCGGTGCTGATGACATTATTGGGAAGTAGAGAAGCGTTGCACCGAGTCCGAATAATAGGGCTTGTGTCAGAAAAAGGTGCCAGAGCTGGGGAAAAAAGTTACTCAAAAGGCAACAACGCCAACATGCAGTGTATGTACCTTTGTGCTGAAACTGGCAAGGACAAAACTGACGGACATAATAAATGTCCCAGAAAGCGTGATGAGTTTGAGGTTCTTTACTCTGACAATAAGAGGATTGACGAAAATTCCTCCTCCCCATGTTAGACCGTATCCAAGAGTACCGACAAGCGAAACCAGTGCATCTTGCCCATGCGCATCAACGATATTGGTCTCAGAAGAAGTATAGTATTCCTATAGAAATAAATGCATTGGATTCAAGCATTGCGTATTGACCAAGTCACGATTACTGACCTGGAATACGCCGTAAATAGAATTGATCCCAATTACCTGAAAGGTCATCACAAACCCGCTGATGAGCAGCATCGTTTGATAACGTCGTGTCGGCGCGGAGTCCTCGAGTGCATTTTCACGAGGCTGTAAGTCTCGGATTTGGGTCGGTAATGCAGTATCGCTACCTCCAGCAACAACTTCGATCCGTTGTATCTCATCATGGCGACTTGCAGTATTGTCTTCGTGGGCGCGGACGGAGACATGCCCTAGTTCAATATTCTCATTGTCCGATTTGCATTTTGTGTCGGCTTCATACGTTCGAGACATTGATCAATGAGATGATCCTTCCCGGAGGGACTTGCTGCCAGTGAATCTCAAGTGAGCTTAATAGCCTAAGAATCCGTGCCCAGCTTGCTGCGCCATGCATGTCGCACAGTGCAGTCCAGTGAACAATTGTTATCATCTTCTGATGGCCGCCGGCCGGGATGTTACGGGAAGAACTGGATCTGAGTGTTGATAGGCGATTGGTTGACGGATATGCTGACAAATCTCATTTCTGAATCAGATCGACGTTGCCTGGCCACAAAAGATAGATGAGCCTCAGCGCCCGCCTCCCTCCGCTGCCCTAGCCGATGAGTTGAGGTCTCGTGAGGACTCGTTGGCGTCCATCATTGGGCTCAGTATCGTTGGATTGCTCACATCGGCTACTAATTAACTCTTCAGGACAAGCAGCTGATCTTCTCAATCACAGCATCACATCCTTTGAGCATTCTCTCTCATCTCTCGTAAGAACGCATCTTTAAGAACCATTCCACTGTTACTCCGAGCTGTCGCTACGGTACGGTACAGCAACTCCGGTATAAAGAGACAGCGCAGCAATTGGTCACATACTAGACAATCCTCAAAACTTGCTTCAATGCAACTCAGGTACACTTCTATCCGGTTAACCTACCGCTGCCGTAAAGTATCATGTCTGATTCGAGTTGGCTTGTAATCAATCATCATGAACCCCACGACGAAGGTGAGGCGTGATCCTCACAACAATTCCAGATTCTAGCTTGATTCCGGTGAGACGGTCTGACTTTGTGGAATGCTAGTGCGAATCGTCCTGATGTGATACGGCAAAATGATCCTACGTGTACCATCATGGAAACATCGCGCTCCTTTGTGGTATCCGGCTTTAAAAACTGCATTGAGATGGGACGAGCAAGGCCCATCACCTCCTTTCCTTCTCATTCAACTACGTACTTCCCATCGCTTATGCGGATCGTTAACCTCGAGGCTTGACTGATATTACGCATTGGTGCAAGATGATGGACTCACATATGTACATATCATTCGCTGAATCCGATAGAATAGTCAGAGCAAGGGTTGTCGATCAATACACAAGGAACGTAATTACTGACACTCTTTCCCTAGTGCACGGTACGTCGCTCTACCTGTTTACCTGGCACAAAGGAAATATCTCATTGCTCATTAGGCTATCGCAAGTGTGACGTTCTTGGTCAGTCCTGATGCTTTGTATTTCCGAGACATCTGACAGAATTCCCCGCAGGTTCATGACCATCTTGTTACTTTACCTGATGAGGTGCAGTTGGGTATTCTCCAAGACGGATGTTTTCTCATTAGCATGCAGGTTCGATACATTTGAGGGACACCATTCTCATTCCCTAAGCTCGCTGTTTTGTCGAATCGATATTTTCTGTTCATCACAACAGGATTCATATTTTACAGTACGTAGCATTCTCCAAAGAGACTCTTTGTTGTACTCTAACTCCTTTAAATTGAACAGTCGACCTATTTGCTACCTCAGTGAGAAACATCCCGGCTCATGATACACCGTGCTCTGACCTGAATGCCGATCCAGTTCTGCAAGAGATTATTGCTTATAGAGGGCAGTAAGTCATCTTGAGTATAATCCGGCCTTGAGTCTTCAATGGTAATTTCTGGGAAGTCTTATTCTGCACATTATTTGTCATGGCGGAGGGTTAGACCATTTATTGTACAACTAGCAGCTTGCTAAGCTTATTGCACAAGCAGGTATTTTGCTAATGCGTATCTACGCTATGTGGGGGCGGAACCGCGTTATCCTCTTCCTACTTCTTTCAATGTTTATAGTAGGTCCAAACTCCCTTCAATGCTGACGGTTGATGTTCATTATTTGATGCTTCTGAATTATCACAGCCTAGTCTTACCATTGCATACTACGAAACCATCCAGTTTGTCTCCTTCGCCTCGTCCGCGGTCATATCTACCGAACCACGCAGCTGCATCTTTACGTTCGGCAATAGAGTACCCTATGCATCTCTGTTAACATTGCTATTATTTGAAACCTGTGCGTAGGAATTACAATGCTCAGAGTAGGCAAGCGTTGCCTCAACTGCAGCCATGCTAGGGCTTCTTGTTTCAAGATGTGCGTCTACCAGGGATCACGATTGTTATCCACGACGCTGACATCCGCAAAGATTTTCGGATTAGGAAAGTAAAGTCGGCACTAGTTGAAACACTGTATAAAGATGGTGAGTGAAAGTTGTTATTCCCACCATCAGATAAAACTTACAGTCACACGTATGAATAGGCGCCTTCTTCTATGTCAGCGTGCTCAGTGAGTGCCTCCCGATTTGCCTTGATGATGAAGAGTTGAATGTATGCTCAACCAAAATCAGTGTTGACTGCTACCAATCTCGTTTTGCTCAAGACGGCTTCCGTGAGTATCCAACAGCATTTGTGTCGCCATCTGTTTGGCTGATGTTTCTTCAGCCGTCCCTGTGCTATTTCGTTTTAATGTGAGTGCAAAACACCTTCCCCTGCTGCTGTATCAAACTCACTCGCTACGAACTTGAAACACTAGTGCACAAGGAGCGATGCGCAGCATTCTTTCTAGCCGCTTGGTCTTAAAAATCAGAGGTGTAGCTACCGACGACATGTCACAACCTATACGCTCATATGACGAGCGATCCATGAGTCTAAGTGCTTCGTCTCTGACTGATCCCATGAGCACTGTTTACTTCTCAAGTATCGCATCTGATATCGTTCTATCACCTTGAATATAATACGCCTACCACATTACTGCCGTTTTCAGAATTGTTTAGAAAAGCAGATCATGTGAAAAATTGCTGCATCGCCTCAGAAAACCCCCCAAAACCCAACAAACCTTGATTTTTCTCCGCAACGAAGCCATACCACGTCTTCCTGTAATGTCGAAAATTATGCCATACTGTATGTGCATAGATGCATGTAAAATACCGACGCAGCGATTTTTCACGTGATCTGCTTTTCTAAACAATTCTGAAAACGGCAGTAATACGTACGATTCATCTCACGGTCAGGAAACTGTGCTTCACTGTTCCGCGATGGGTTCGCTGTTTCTTAAATACTATAGTAGAAACTATTATAATACGTGCATATAAAATTTTTCGATACGCCATGATACTTTTTCTGCGTAATATCACATACAGACACTTGCGAAATGTACGTAAATCCGACTTGCTTACTAGTAACTAACAACGCGTCTATGACTAAGCGAACAAATGCATCCAACCGGCCGACGTTCGTAGCTGACATGCATGGACCTCCCACACGATGTGATTTTGTCTATTGAACGGATTCTGAACGTAGAAAATGCGCCTTATGCAGACTCGCTGGACACGTTATCTTCGCTATTCAATCCTACGCGGACCCTGAACGAGCTCTTCCCAGATGGTCAGCAACATGAACATTGAGTTATGTACTACATGAGCTAAATGAATGGTGCAGAAGCATCGTTGGCCCAGCTTGAAGCAGCGCAGACGCGTCTAGCGCAGGATGTAGAAGCCAAGTGGGCAGAGATAGACTCGCTTCGCGCTGAACTCCAGAGGGATCAAGACCCGCAGAAGATGCAACTCATTCAGGAGATGATTTCTGTATGTATGGCTAATTTGTATTGCATATTGTGCACATTGGCTTAGATCTTGAACTATGCATCTTTTTCAGGACCTTATGGGGCAAATATCGCGAATACGCGAACAAGCAACGGAGTCGGAGGCAGTGGTACGCGACATAACGAAGGATATCCAGCTTTTGATCTGGCAAAGAAAAATCTGATTACAAGTATGACAACGCTAAAGAGGCTGCAAATGCTCGGTATGCTTCCACTATTAATAATATTTTATCCCTTCACTTATTTCGGTTGCTGCGTACAGCAAACGCGTTAAGTCAGCTGGAAGAACTTGTGAAGGAGAGGAAATATGCGGAGACGTCTCAGACACTTGCTGTAGGTGAATGAGGCCTTGGAATCGCGCAACTTCTAACATAATTTCTTCATCTAGGCTGTAAAGGAGCTTTCTTCTCCATTCAAATCTTACCTTCCCGTTCCTCAGATTGCTGTCCAATGGGCGAGGATACAGACCTTGCAGGGCGAACTGAGAACTAGACTCGATCACGAGTTTGATGCATTGTGAGCGACTGGTTATCGTTTTCCTGAGACCCATCTGACTTCCAACAGCTTTCTTCAGGATCCAACTAATCCTATAAAACCGTCCTTGATATCCAATGCTTGCCTAGTTGTGGATGTTATCGGCGATGATTTCCGTGCTCACCTCATAGACCGTTACTGTGCTATAGAGCTTAAAGAATATCGACGTGTCTTCCGAATATCGGACGAGGCGGGGCAGCTGGATAACCTACCGAGACGCTTCGCTTTTTTCAAACGGACGCTGTCTACGTACGACAATGAACACGCGCGAGTCTTTCCTCCCGAATGGCGAGTCGGACAACATATGTGTGCTAAATTTATTGACTTCACCCGGTACGTCCAAGTTACAACGATCACCATGCGAGCTAAGGGGAGTAACCCAGAGAAGACCTGTCGCGACTCCTTGAGAAAGGTGGTAACGCTCTGACAGTTTCGACGTTGATGCAATCGTTGCAACAAGCTCTTGACTTCGAAGCATTCATCAGCAAGAAATACGCAACGAATGTAAGTCGGTACCTATCACGGTCGACTGTCCTGTTGCATGACTAGGTAATCCAGATCCGTGACATTTTGAAACTATCGACGACGGGCACTTCGCGACCCATTCAATCTCTCGCATCTGCGTTTGAACCTTATATGGGAATCTTCGTTGATGCCCAGGATAAGTAAGCGTAGATTGTCTGTAACTGAGCAGCTCAGCTTTCTCAATTTAACCGGTAGAGCTCTTTCTGATATGCTAGCTCCACATCGAGGTAGGAAATCTCGCGCATCATTGGAAGCGACACCATCTTCAAGCAATGAAGAATCATCGACTCCTGCTGTTGTCTTGCCTGCATCCACGGAATTATTCTACTTCTATCGTCAAATACTCGAGCAATGCTCGAAGCTGTTCGTGGGCAAGCCCTTATTGGACCTTGCCAACTTACAGAAGAAATGGCTGAAGATATTCGCTGGTACGTTACATCGTCCTCGGACATTGTCTATTAGTTGATCAGTATTAGAGGATGTCCTTGCAAGTATGAAAAGGTTTGAACCATGTCTTCATCTATATTGTTTGATGCGCTAACTTTCCAGTAATATAGCAGGCCTGTGAATCAGAGCCGTCGTTCTTCTGATTCTCGTTACGATGTATCTGAGATAAAGAATGCGTGTCTGTTGATTAATACCGCGGAGTATTGCCAAGTGACGGCTTCCGAGGTTTGTCGCGTTTCTTTTCCCGTGATGCGTATATCATGATTCGTTTCTAGCTAGAGGAGAAAGTTAAGGATAAGATCGCTCCTGAATACAAAGACAATGTATCATTCCAGACGGAGCGAGATCTTTTCATTGGGTAAGTGCCAAGATACATGTGCTCTCGTTAAACGTCAGGATTTTACTGTCCTGCAGGGTCATTTCTTCAGCTATTCTCGTACTGCTCAGAGAACTGGAATCAGCCGTCGAAACATCATTCGATATTATGACGAAGACATCTTGGGTATCTATTGCGAACGTCAGTGGACCATCTGAATATGTTGGAGACCTCGTTCGATCGATCGAGCGAATTGCAACCACTGTCAATCCATTAATTGAGCAGAAGAAATATCTCCGCAACTTTTACGATAAAGTGGCCGCGTAAGTACCGACTACAAAAGCCCCTCAAACTGACGAATTCACCCAATGCAAATAGATTGATTCTGGCGCGATTCACGAATGCGCTCGTGAGAAGTCGGCCACTAAAAGATGTTGGTGCTGAACAGGTGACACAGTAATGTTGTTTTCTAATACTCGTCTGCTAACCTTTCTTGATCAGCTGCTTTTGGACTTGCAAGAGATCCGGTCTTGTCTATTGAAACTCCCAGGAGAGACGTCTTCAACATCGATGTAATCATCAAGTTTCTGTGTTTCCTTCTCGTTTCTGATATGGGAATTCTTAGCTTTTCTCGAAGTGTTTCAAAAAGTACCACGAGACTAGAGACTCTGTTGAAGGCCATCATACCTCCAGAGGTAATGAAATTGCATTTCATGTTTACACGATGCGCTGACTATCTCCCTTCAAGGATCCAGTAGAAGGTTTCATAATGAATTACATACTCTTAGTTGGGGATGCATCGTTCTCAAATTTCCAAAAGGTGCGTCAATACCAGACCAAACTTCTTTCGCCCATCCTAATGCACCTCAGGTGCTGGACTTGAAAGGCACGCCGCGCGCTGCGCAGAATGATCTTCTGGACTCCTTTGTGACCATCACGAGCACTAAACCCGAGCTGGAAGGGACTTCTTTCCTATCTTCACTCGACATGGACCCTTCGTCCTCACAGCAGCTTATTAACCTGACTAGTCCCTCTGGGAGTCGCGCGAACTTGCCAGCGTTGCTCGCAGGAGCGGCGGGCGGTACGAATACTGCGGAAGGGATCTTGAGCGCACTGGGCTCGCCTCCACTAAGCGGACCGCCTACAGGCTCAGATTCTTCATCGAAAGGTGGTGAACAGCGACGTGAAGTGTTCTCAGACTTGCGCCGCTTCGTGACATTCGGTCTACGAAAGGACACTGCACCGACGTAAAAGATGACATGCTGTCCGAACTTCGTTGTGTATATCATATTATGTCCGCCCATTAGCGATATTAATAAGTATGGCATGGAATACAGCATTGTTCGACATAAGGGAGAGATAGCGATAGAGGTACAGTGTGCGGTATCAAATGCAGCAATCACGCTAAAGAAAGCACAGTAGAATAGACCAGAGTTCACCATGTGGGTATAACTATAACTACGGGACAAAATTCAGATCCGAAGAGCGCTCAAACGCATCCATGTGCATCAGCATATTCGGAATCATGAAAACAAAAATAGCACAAATCAGGATCCACTCGCACTGCGACCGAAATGAATGAAAGGCAGGGGCAAAGTTCGTAAACGACTGCTAGGAGGTTGCGTAACAGGTTGTTCAGAGATAGAAGGGGATTCCGATTGGGTAGGCCGCGATATACTAGCCTGGGAATCTGCTTGAGCACGAACCTGAGCGAGCCGGCGCCCGAAGGAGGTCTGCGCGACATACGGACGCCGTGCTCCCATAGATCCTAAGTTGGGTGCACTCATCTGACGCATATGGCTCGCTCTGACAAATTCCGGCGATTGATTGTTGGATGTGAATGTATAAGAATGTGGGGTGCCCGGTAGAGGTGGATGCCGCGGCAAATGGAACCGCATTCCACGGTCGACAACAGGCGACTCGCTGTCTTCATCATTTCTGAAGTTAATGTCCGAGACCGACATCGGAAGGGAGTCTGTCGGGGAATCCGGCGAAGCTACTTGCAAATCCGCGGAGACCAGAGAAAACGGATGTCGTGTAGATGCAATGGTATCGACCGCAGTCCTGGGCACAAGTTCATGAGATTCGCGAGCTGGACGAGCTGGTGGGTCGACGGATAACGATAAGGTCCACATCCCGGTAGATGCAGTTTGGCTCTGTCCGCTTGATTCCTGCTGAGAGCGGGCCTGGTGTTCATTAGCACTCTGGGAACTCGATTTAATTGAAGTAGATGGTCGGCGCGAACGAGATCGCGTCGATTCCCGAAGCGATGCAGCGCCCGACGATGCGAAATCTAAGAAGGAAACCAGCATATCCTTAGCTTGCGCCCCTAGAGATCCGGAATTTCGGGATCGTGGCTGTGAAAAATAACGAAGACATGTGTCAACAACATCTGTAGATCTTTTTGGCGATAACAAACAGGGTTACAACTGACCAGATCAGAGGGCTCTGGAGGCCGTAGTTCTCCGCGCTTTTCAAAATCCACCTCGAAAGGTGACGTACGACGGATATCAAGTAGTGCATTATCTGGCATGACACTGCTGCTGCGCTGGTCCTGGCCATCCCTGAGATGTGCAGGTGCGAGGACTTGTGGTGGCGGATAAACACGAACCGGTCTTGGAGAAACGATCGTCGCGTTCTGGGGAGAAGGCGCACTTCGTCGTGAACCATGCGAGCTTGTTGGCGACGACGATGTAAACCAACCCGACCACCGGGCCAAAGCAAAGCTTCGATGCCTAGTCGGCTTTCGGGTAGGAGAGACTTGTTCCCGGGGAACATTGTTAAAGTAGGAGATACTGTTAACACTACCATTCTTCTCTCGTACATGTCCGATACCGGAATCCGTTTCCACGTCCTCGTCTACGCGTGTGGTTTCTATCATCTCTGGGGAGGTAGTGCCAACCAGACGGGTTTGTGGCGAATTTGGTCCGCGCCCAGGCCATCGGGGACTAATCGGTACGACTTCGACAGACCCAACGCGTCGATGGAGTGGCTGAGGTTTGACCGAAGGATCGTATGCCACCTGCCGACTAGTTATACAATGCCGTCGTCTCCTCCAACAGAAAAGCAGAAGGGCGAGGATACCAATCAGAAAGAGGAGAGCAAGAGACGATGCAACGGCTATCCCTGCGACGGCTCCTCTTGACAGTCCAGTAACTGTATTTACTTGAGATGAGGGTGAAGCAGAGGGAACACTAATAGTCATGAAGAGTCAGCACTGTGAATCGGCTGGACATTGGAGACGCTGAAACAGGAGTAGCGACTGAAGAAAAGGGGAGGGGAGAAGGCGGCGAGAGAAATATAGCGGGACAGCTGATCGATGCAAAGTACAACGGCCCAGTGTTTAAGCCCACGCCTTCAAAGAAGTCGAAGACGGGAAGGCTCTTCCGTATTTAAATGCGATTTAATCCCTCATAGATTTTCCCAAGATAAGGGCCAAAACGTTTGAGCGAAGCACTCAAGCCGCTCGTCCCGGGCCATGCATACCAAATGTAGTAGATGTCATCAAGGGCCACCAAATGATTTGAAACTCCTCGCAATTCGCTCCAGCGTGAGACGCCAAATGGAGCAGAACGTAGAGCGAGAACAGTCGCATGCCAGGTATCGGCAAAGTTAAATGAATGACGTACGTTTGACCTCCACTCATAACAGTGATGTTCATGCTATTCAATGCGAGTGTTTTGTTCTCCGCGTTTGTGATGGTTAGTGTATGCATTGCATCCGCATTCAATCCTGAAGCAGTAAAGAGCGTTGTATACGTAAGAAAGGACGAGAAACCGGATAATTGTTGTTGTCGGATCGCGGTGGACGTATTAGCATCGGACGTCAAGCTGATATTGAATAAACCTGCTGATGCATTCGTCAAACCTCCCAGCTCAATCGAGGAACCTGCAACGGCAAGGGAAAGGTTAGATGCTATCGGGAACGGTGGCACAGTTACAGATACGATCGAGGAACCTGATAGACACCTTTGAACGAATACTGGGCCTGGTCACCAGCGGCCTGTGTTATATGACAACTGTGGTCACCATCGGGAATTAAGGCGGAGTTGTTCACGAAGGACCATGAGCCACGAAATTGCATCTGTGTGTCGCTGATAGTCGTCGTTGTGATTGCGGCACTGAGGAGCAAGCAAATGCCGAGGTAGATCAGCACCTGCGCATACTCCGGAGGCAACGGATTTTGTGGAGATAGAGACCTACTCTGACGGGCCAGTCGACACGGTGACAACGGCCCGATCGAACAAGATCATTCCCAAAGAATCAGAGGTGCTATCCGCATTTGTGGTGTGTGCGGTGAAGGAAATAATATGATCCTGCTGAGACAGACCAGAGAATGAGGCCAAAAGGGTAGTCGAAGGATCCGAGGTGGAGTTGGAAGATGTTGAAGTAGCGAATGACGAGGACGGCGTACTCTCATCATCAAGGACGATGGAGAACGCAGATTGGATGGCCAAACCATACAGTTCTATGGCTGTTCCTATAAGAGGCGTTGGTAAAGTGAGCTGGTGTCTCTGTGCGGACAGGATTGGGATAAAATAGGATAAAATGGCGATCATGATGATATGGTCTCGTGCGATGCTTGGGGTACATCAGCTTCGGAGCCTTCCCTCGCTACATAAGCAAACTATACTCCAAATATGATGTCCCGCTCTCGGAAATGTATCCCATCGACATTGGAGATAGCGAAGGCAAAGACGACGTGCAAAGGCCAGCCTGTAGTGTACTTACCAGTAAATGCTATCGAGAAATTAGCTCCGTCCATTTGAGTGAGATGCAGGCTCGCATTGCGAAAGCCGATTTCACCGGGAAACGTGTTAAATCCGACGCCATTGAAGTACTGATTCCAGCCCGAACTGAGGTTCGGAGTGGTGGTGTTGAGCGTCGCAGGGAGGTAAGCAATCTGAGGCGATGTATCATCGATAGTGAGGTTGTAAGATACGACTTGTGCCATGTACAAGATGGGAGCAAGCAGGAAGACGAGCGCTCAAGATTGGAGATGGACATGTAGGAGGAGAAGAAAAGGGATCCGGCCCAGATGAACACGAGCGAACCGGGAGAGCGAAAGAGAGCCCGGGCACTGGCAGGAGGAAAGAATTGAGTTGGATGACTGCCAACAGGCGCGGAAGAGGGTGAGATCAAACTGCTTCAAGCAGCAATCATCACAAACACGCGTCTGTATTCATATCGCATAAGATTAAGAGAAGATGAGAGGGCGTAAAAGATGGGCGTGCACGCAATGCGGCGAGAGGACCCGGTCCTAAGGAGCCTCCCACTCGATGCACGGTGCACGCTCGCCTCCAAGGTCACCGAAATTTGCATGAATGCCATTGGCTTCAAAGGACATTCCGCATTCTATTCGAACATCCTAGAAATTGTTGGTTGTGAGGACGGTCATCGGCGGTCGAACCGATTGCTAGGTGATCGACGTAGTACTTGGCTCCCCGGCATGCACGGTGACCTGACTTACTCGGGCAGATGACTTCCTACTACCACTCAGTCCTCACCAGAGTTCTTACCCAACATCCCTCCCTCGTCGCTGATGAGTCTCTCTTTCAAGCTCTCTTGCTCGCTCTCGTTGCAAAGCGACAAAGTGTCATTGTTCGCACGCCAGAAAAGGCCAAAGTGCTAACGCAAATTGTCAATGTAAGCCCACGCTCCTTCCTACTCCGGACTCAGTTAGCCCCCTAGATACACTATGTGCGAACACTACATGTTAAAGGATAGATTACTATGTACACTTCCAACTGTCGGGCAGTCTACTAAATATACACTCCATCATCTTATAGATTTTACATCTGCTACTCGGTCTTTCGGTCGTCAAACTTCGATTAAGACAGAGCGACAGACTTTCCTCGGACGATTTTCTACGTCTTCTTTTTCTGGAGAAACCGGCTCATGCGCAGGCTATGTCACGTACGAGCTCACGGAGAACACTGAATGCAGGCGGGAACCACGCATCTGCTTTTCGACGCTCTAGTTCATACCCAATTCCTTCAGCAACGGATGACACCGAGTTTGGCCTGACTGAATTGCACAATATTCTCGACAAACCTAGTTCAGAGTATGGCGTGCGTTCTTCGTTACAAAGTGCGACGCTCCACGAACGCCAGAATCTACACAGAGTGCAGACTGATCCCACACCCGTGTCGCAGGATGACAAGGCCGGAGGAATCACCTCCAGATTGTTTCCCAACGTCCTCGTGGTTTCTGGGCTTGAATACACCTCTGAAGAAGTGCAGAGTGTCTTGTGGAAAGCGATGTCGGAAGGACGGATCTCAATTGGTCGTGCACATCAAAGTTCACGGGGAAACCAAAAGAATTCGTTCTCCGAGGGAGTATGGCAATTGCCCTCAGATTTCTTCGTCGTGTATGTATGTCCTTTAGGTAATGGGCACGACCGCCCTCCAGTACACAGAAGTCTTGTAAGTGCATTGCGGAAGAGTGAACTAGTATCGGAATTAACAAATCGATCAGGTGGATCGATTTGCAATGAGCATAGATGCTTATCCGCCCACCGAGACCTCCATCGATAGCCATGCGCCTCCAGTAACGCCCACAGAAATCGAGGGAGCCTCGCTAAGATCCATACTTTCGCCTCTGGTATGTGTTAATTCCATCATTGACCATATATCATCAGGAACCAACTCTATGTTATAGGAGCTCGCCGATCTCCGCGTCTTGGCTGGGCCGACACATACAATTGTCGGCAACAGAGCCGATCTGTATCTTTCCGACCTCCTCAGTACTGTACGCAATCATCCACACCTCGATGGCATGCTCATCACTGCTCGATGTCGTTCTGAAACTTTGAAATTGCTCCGAGCGTGGCGTGCCTTGTTCGGAGCTCCGCCGGAGCATAATGCTCATGCACTCCCGACCCTCGATGTGACAGATGAAGACGTGCGGAGGGTTTTCATTATAGCCGTATCACATCGGATCAGTGTGCTGAAGGGCCCCAGAGAGGAGACACTGGCCGATCTGGTCTTCTCTGTGCTGGCAGATCACGGTGAAGAGGAATGGGAAACCGGCAGAAGGACCATCAAAGATATATTGAAAGAAACTGTCGATATAGTGTAGCTTTCCATACATTGGCCGGACATTGCTCCTTCCATAAGTTAATCCTAGAGCATAGTCATGCTTTTTCCACGTGTACTAATGCCATCTCTTTCAAATTAATGTGGCTCTCTGTCTTCACGGGTTCGATCGACGCGATCATTGCCGACCAAAATGAAATGTTCAGCTCGCTCGAAGAACGGCAAGGGTCGTGGTTTGACGCGTTTTTTCTTCCGGTTTTGCTTCCTTAGCTCAGGTTCTTTGCCCTTTCCGTCGTGAGCCATCGGGCCGGCTGAAACCTCCTCTTTCACAGAATCCAGTAGTTGATCAACGGGATCGACCTGCATATCCTGGGTGGTCTCTGTGGAATCCTGTACGGGTCGGGCTATCTGCTCTGTTGTAGGTGGAGCTGGAATGCGGCGCGAGAATGAACAATTCATGCACGTGTAGCTGACTGCGTGTCCATGGGATGGCAGAGCTAAGAAAGAAAAAACCGTATGCAATATCAAAAGAGGACTTAAGCCTCATTCGCAAGGAAATCCATGCATGATACGAACGTTTCACTCGAACTTTCGCAGTCACACCGGGCATTAAGAGCATGTTGCAGCCTTTGCACATCGTTCGCTTAATCGATGGATCCCTAAATAGACATAGAAAAAGAGCAGAATGAAATTTATGCCAGAGTCAATCTTCTGGAAGAGCTTGAAAAATAGTCGGAAGTAGAGCTCACATCTTCACGTTTGTCTTCTGACCGATTATTTTCATAGACTTCACGTAGCTCCGAGCAACATCATGCGCTGTCGCCTTCCGTTGACCTGCCCACTTCCGCGTGCCGTTGGCCATCTCTTTGGTCTTTGCTGAGCTTGGACACTCTTTCCTATTCTCAACATCCTCCGTCTTTGAATGAATGGCAACATTCGAGGGTCCCGAGACACCATGTACAAAGCCGAGACCATTTAGATATGAACTCGCTTGGTAAAGGAAATTGAGACGTTGCATGATATCCCTATTTGGGATACTGTTCGGATTTGGAGTATCGTCCTTGTTCTTCTTAGCCATTGTATAGATAGGTAAATGATGGTAGTCCGTAGAAAGTAGCGGGCAAGGACCCAAGGGTCAAGCACGGACGATCCTTGAGAGAGAAATCGGCGCCGCATGATCGACAAACAGATCGCCGCTCTGTTACAGCAGAATACATGAGGAAAATACAAATGCTCTCTATTTAACCTGCATGAAAATTAGTCTGCACGGATAGCGCATGATGTAGAGATAACGATGGACAAAGCATGATAACAGCAGGATCAAGGAATGTCCTTCGGAAAATACGTATCATAAACAGTCAAGACTTTTCGGATGATCTTTCGAACAGGAAACAGATCGAGCCTCCCGGTACGTCATCTGGCAAGGAGTGTGCTGCGACGTCAACTTGATCAGGTGTTAAAGCAGAACCATATGGAATGTAAGCGACATTTTGCAGAGCTTCGTCAATTATCTTTCCTTTCGCGAGATGATCCAGACAGTTAATATGCTTCCATTCGCCGAGAGACGCGAGTTCAGCTTTCTTCTTTCTTATAAACTAAAATAAAATATTAGCTAACTGGACTTGAGTAATAGGTCCCGAACGCACCGCTTTGTCCTTTTTCTCGAATTCTTCGGGATCATGGAGGGACGCCTTGCGAAAACCCAGCTCTTGGGGCCGTGCTTTGGCGTCAAATTCTTCACTACCCACTTCGGATAGAGCCTCGTCCAGTATCAAACCATTCTCATCGATACCTGAGTCTCTGACGTTGACGCAAGGACATCCAATAAGCTCATGAGTATGACAGCTAGTCCGGTGGTGAAAAGTAAAGAGATCGCGCAGCTACGGAGGTAAATGCCTTAATGGGTGGGTGAATTGGACTTTGAACGTGGACACACTCACTTCTTCGTGAGTGAAGGAGTCGGATTTCGAACTCTCTCCACCCGAGGCGCCCTGACATAATGTCATTAGCACAAACGAGAGCGCGTATTTTCAAGGGACTCACTTTCCCCATTAGAGCTGGGCATAGAGATTATAAGCTTTGGTATACACATATGCAGTGACGATACTTACAATCACTCAAACCCAGCTTCGTGACCTGGCGCTGATATATTTTCTCTTCGCCATGTGAGTTTCATGATTTTCACAGAAATAACTGATGATGAATACGAACCATCTATGGTTCCGGCTGTTAAGAAACGATATATAAAGACTGGTCGCTTTTGCCCATCTCTGAGAAGCAAATGAGTAACTCTGCAACCCAGTGAAGTATTACGCTCACCGATGAATGCGCGCCATTGATTGGAGGTCATGACTACGAGAGACGTCAGAATTTTGGATGCTCCGAAATGGGGAATAATTCACCTCGGATTCCAATCACTGTCTATGAGACACAGTCGCGATGCTCCGATCAGATTCAGCCCTACACCTCCCGCCTTCGCACTAAGGAGGAATATAACTGCGTCTCACTTGGTCAGCACGCCAGTGTAGAATTTACACGAAATACTTACATGCTCCAGATTGAGGAGCCTTGTTGAATCTGTCGACGTATTCTTGGCGTTTTGCGGCTGGCGTTTGCCTGCGAGAAATTGGGTCAGCTGTCTAGACATAAGCTATTTGGCTGCCTTACCCATCAAGCCGCAGAAAGGTATATTTTCTTTCCTTGCAGATTTCTTCTACGACGTTCAATGTTGATGTGTAGTGAGAAACTAGAATGCATTTCTCTTCCGTTTCCTGAAATCCATCAGCCTGGCTGAAAGAGCCGAAGAGATTTCCAGACATACGCGACGCAAATACGCGAGGAGCTTGGACAAGGCTTGCAATTTTCCTGAAAGAGCAATAAACATCAAGCCATTCGAAACCTTGTAAGAGACTGGCTCACCACTTAATTCAACATCCTGCGGCCGGGCGGTGCCAGGTATCAGCTTCATCGCTTCATCGAGTGAGCCCTGAGTATCCTCATCAGTGCTGTTTGCGCGTTTTTCAAGCGTCGCCCTCAGCAAGATCGGGGTGGTGCTGAGCTTTGTAAGGAGCTGGATCATAGCTAGAGAACGAGCCATGGAGCCACGGAGGAGAGAACTCAGAGTATCAGGTTGTAAAATCTTAGTAAACATCGTGCGTTGCAAGGGTGATGGAGTGACAAAAACAACGTATTCGTCTGCGTGGGAGTTAATGTATAGAATAGACTCAACGTCGAGAGAATAGATACTCACGTTTCGGCGGCAGATAGCTTGACAATATGCCAGCATCCCTGCGAAGCACAAAACTTTTCGCGATAGCTTGAAGCTGGAATAATGACCATAAGTGATGGCGGGAGAAGAGTATTAAGCTACCAACATGTGCCTGTCGAGCTTTCCCAATCTCTAATTCTTTGGTTGAGCAACCCGGTGCACGGCTCTTCAAGATCGGATTCTCAAACACTTTCCGAAAGGTTGGATAATCGTCCAACAGTCCCGGGTTGCAGAAGTCCACCATAGCATGGAATTCCGAAAGATCGTTTTGAATGGGCGTCCCAGAAAGTATAATTCGGCGAGGTGTCTTTAAGACTTCAAACATCTTGGATGTCTTATTGTTGGCTGATTTCAGCCGATGACCTTCGTCGCAAATTATGAGTCCGATAGGCGGTCTGATTGGGCGGTAAATATCACGGATGACAAGGTCATAGGAAATAACCATACATGCAGTAACTCAGTTCGGAGCTTTAAAGCAATTGTCAGAGTTTCGGACAAGGAGGAAGATAAGGGCGCACATCACGGATCGAAGTCTTTCGTATCCGATGATCAAGACATGATGAATTCTCCTAAATTAAAAACTAAGTGAGCGTCAGAGTTGAGCCAGTAACGGCACTCACGAATTTATGAATTGCTTCACCGCTTCTTTGCTTTTATCGCCAGTGAAAACTCCAATCCTATCTTTGCCGAGCCTAGAGATAATGTCAGAGCCATTCAAAATTAGTAGACACACCAAGCGGACCATTTATGAAATTCTTTCTTCCAATTCTAGAGATAAAGAAGTGAGTATGCTTCGACCTCAGTAAGTCTATAAGGATACGCACGACGATCAGCGAGACCGGGCAGACAATTAAGGTTTTGCCTACGGCTGGAATACCACCGGCGTAACAATTTTGCTCTGTTCGGCTACGTTAAAGGTAACGAATAACCCGTACGCCTTCTTTACTTACTAAGAAGAGTCCAAACCAATGTTATAGTCTGCAAAGTCTTGCCCATACCCCTGCGAGTGAATAAGCTTAAGGTTACATAGAAGTACTAATATGAGCAACTCACATCTCGTCCGCTAGGATACATCCCTGCCCTTCATGCTTGCGTAGTCCCATAAAACACTCGTACATGAATTTGACGCCTGATGAATTCTAAGTTGCACGTGAGTAATGCAAACAAGCTACGCAGCTCACCTTGTTTTTGATGAGGTCGAAGATGTCTCGAAAGAATGGGATCTATGACAACAGGAACTACAAGTCTACCTCTATTTACGAGTCAGTTGAAGACGCCAACCAATAGAAAGCAGCATGTACTTTGAATTAAATTTCTTCTGGTGCTCTCTTGTCGGTTCTTTCATGACAACGGCGCCCTCAGCTGTCGGGTCATGTCTGGCAAAAAATCACATTTATGAATGTAATGTACCTGTAGCTTAAATGGTACTCACAGTGGCCTCATCGGTTTGGATGTAGGAGCAGATGTGCCGTAAAAATTGGCTGGTGCGACGAATTTCTTCTGGTTCGTGCCTGGATTTGAAGGCAATAGAGAATCAACTTGATACTTGATATTTTCCTTCTCCGCGTAGGTCAAAGGTGAGATCTTATGCTCCGTAATATCCGAATAAACTTCGTCTGTACACGGGGCTTCTAGATCATCACCTTCATCATAGTCCGGCCTGTCGGGAGGCATTGTCCCAATTATTTTTGGCATATCGCTTGGCCCAACCCGATTTTCCAGCTCGACCGTTTTGGAGGAAATATACAAGACTGTACCTTCTCGCAAAGGTCCACCCTTCCATTTCGTTGATCCCATCCTGGTTTCTCATTAGCTGACTATATATAAGAAGTGGGGCAACGTACAATTTGCCATCATCGGATACCATTGTCAATTTATCTCCAGACAAGACGATATATGAATCACCATCCCAAGTCTTGTGTTTCCTTCCCTGTGGCCTGCGCCTTGAGCAACGTATTTCAGTTCGGTGGTCTACGCAAAAATACACACTACATACCAGTGTGCTGACCAGTGCAACCATGGAGCAGAGCAGATGGAAGTCTTGTCTGCTGTACTCTGTATGAGTTCTACTGGCTCAAGAGCTATCTCTTCCTTTCGGGACACTGGGTATTGTGGCTGCGGAAGACGACCGTTCACACAGACCGGCTTCAAAGGCGTAAATTTCTTTTTCAAACTTGACGCGCTTTCGTGTATTGGTAGTGCAGAAGTCTCTTCGTTGGACAAGCTTACGGTTCCCTTTCCAAATATCCTGCCTGACGTGAATTCTGCCTTCGTTATTGAACAGTCGACCTCCATCTCTTTGCTCCCCAGCTGAAGAAATGTACCGACACAAGCACCGTCTGGACAAGGTTTACCAGCTGCGATTCTTTACGTGGATCAGGGAGAAAATAAGATGGTAGAGGTCGACGACGTACACCGAACCGTCCATATCATATAAGACACCCTTTCCTCCAAACAACACCAGAACACCGTCGCCTTCCCAAGTCTTGTGCTTTTTAGATTGAGGATGCCTCCTAAGTATGCTATCAGTCAACCTCACAGTTTAAGAAACTACGAAAATAGGTTCACCATTGTACAATCCAATACTGCTCTCCCGCCTTCGTTGCGTCGTTCGCAATACTGGTACCATCCACGTCGGTAATCACAAGTCCCGTAATTTGTCGCTTTCGACTTTCAGTATCAGCTGAGCCTAGTGTGTAAGGTCGCTTTCGTCCCGTCTGAGCAAGATTTTGGAAAGCAGGCATGCGAGCGTCAAGAATAAAGACAAGCTTTACCTCAAGGGGAACGCGTCCAACTTGAAGTTCAAATTACAATATACAGTTCTCCGCACGTGACCGCGAGCCACTAAGGTCCTTATTACATAACATGGCCGACTATCTGGTATTTACATTTTTTTTACTCTGATGACTTGAAAGTTCAGTGTCTTACTAGAATAAGTGCGGACCAGTGGGTCTAGGGTTCTATATTCCGATAAGCAAAGATCCGGTATAGAAAGTATCCCTCCGATTAAAAGAAACGTCTTCTTCCATTTAGCTTCTGCAGGCTCTTAGAGGGTCCCAAATGCCACTTCTCCATCGATGACAGTGGCTATTACTTTCGTCTCTAAAATCTTGTCCACAGCAACGGTCATTATGTCTTGGGAGAGGACGACGTAGTCCGCAACTTTTCCAGGCTCTAATGTTCCCAGATCCCCTTCAGAAAATGACGCGTATGCAGGATCGATCGTGAAACCTAAATGCCTCTTTAAGCACATTGAAGACACGCCTTTGCGATATCCCTACCTCTGAGCGCTTCAACGCGCGTTAAACGCTGTTCAGGGAACCTTATTGAAAACACAATCAGATGCTTTGATTACAGCGAAAGCATTTCACATACCATCCGTTCGGACCGTGTGGTGAACGCCCATCAGGAGAAAGACGGGTTATGGCAGCATGGAATCCTGCAAGGGGATTCATATCTTCAACAGGGAAATCCGAGCCCAATGCAACGCGTGCACCCGAGTCGATGATTGTTCGGAAGGCGTAGAGGTTCTTTACACGTTCAGGTCCCTTTCACACGTCATGATAAGCATCGGAAGACTAGGTTTTGAGCGCTTAAACACAATTGGACGTACCAGACGCTCCTGTGCATACCACATGTCGCTCACTCTGAAGAAAAATGTCGTCAGTTATAACGATACCGATATAAGATTTGCTTACGCATGCGTAGGCTGGACGCTTGCAATTACTGTTCCAACAGTACGGGAAGGATGGTAGTCAGATAAAGACATATTCACCAGTGATAAAGGGCAACTGACCTCCAAGCTTCGCAAGACGTGCTGCATCTTTCGGCCTCATGATTTGAGCGTGTTCAATGCGCGGACGTAAAGAGGTCCCGACTGTATCGTCCGGACCGTTGGGAACTGCTGATTCAATGGCATCAAGAACGATCGAATTGGCTCGGTCGCCAATGGCATGGGTATTCTAGCAACATCTCAATTGACGCGCGACGTCAAAGTCTTAGCCGTGCTTACCACTTGCCATCCATCTTTCATGAATCTGGGAATAAATTCGTACAAAACACTGGGATCAGTCCTCATGAAACCACTACTTTCTGGATTGTCTGTATATGGCTCAAATAACTGTTCGCGAGAGTCGTAAGGTCGGTCTAGCAGGGATACGGAAGACTTGTACTGACCGCCGCACCACCCGACCTTAAAGCTCCTAAACAGTGACTTTCGATCATTCAAATCCGTCAAAGCGATAATTAACAACGCTTACCGTCAGCATAAATTTTGACACTCCTAGAGGTCAGTCTGTTATGATCGATGATTTTGGTGGCTTGGTTTCCCCAGTACTCGACATTTTCGTTGAAGTACCTCATCCCATAGATCCTAATCTAGAGAAGCCTTAGAACTAGCACTTGTCGCAAAATTTGGAAGGCGCACTGGAAGATTCCCGAGTTCTGCCTGACTACAGATACCAGATAACAATCGGAGTTACACAATGTCCTGCGGACTTCATACCTTCTGAAAAATTGAAGAGATGTGGGATCAAAGCCGGCGTCATGGAGAGATGTTAGACCCTTAGAGAGAGCATCTTCAACAGTCAGTTTGAAGCGGAGCAACCGATCTACATCTGTCAGAGGCGGCTTCTTAATCAAGTCTTGAGCCTTGTCAAGGAAGACACCTGGCAGCCAATAAGGTCCAATCCTAGTTTCTAAATAGAGCACTTACCTGTAGCATTCCCGTCTTTATCCCTGATGATAATTCCACCATCCACACTATCTGGTAAGGGAAGCATCTGTTCAAGAAGGGCCTTTGACACCCATTGTGCGTGACCATCTTTACTCTGGAGAACAATCGGACGCCCTCGGACAATGGCATCTCCTTCAAGTTCCCTCTGAGCCAAGGTCTCAGTGCGATACAATGGCTCTCTGATCTTCTACGGAGACTTACGTATGATGGAAATTCTTCCACCGGCCATACTGTATGGTCCCAGCCCCAACCTTCGATATATCTCGACGTATCATTCAGAATGTCCGGATGAGCAATGATATAGTCTCTGACTCGATCCACGGCCGCTACGCACAACAGAGGAATTAGGACTTCGAGGATTCAGACACTAACTTGGACACTCACCTCTGCTATCTTTGGATCCCTCTAAAGGCAGCAATCTGCTCGCGCCGTATTCAAGGATATGCCCATGAGAATCTGAAGTTCATTAGGACCAGACATAGCGTGTAGTTATAATACATAGCATACCGCTCATGCCTGGAACGACAATAGCATTTGGGGGAACATAGCGCATGGCAAGAGGTACCTTAAGAACTGATTGCATTTCCTGATCATGGGCCACACTTGAGTTTGAATCCCAAAATCTCTTCACTTCATCTAGGTAGAGAGTTTCGGCTTGGAAATGAGGATAAAATTTTCGTCGTGCACTTACCGAGGGAACCAGTGTGCAAAATTCTGGAGCCGCGAACAAGAAGACACTGGCTAACAGTGTTCCCGCTATCGGCGGTATATATGGCCGGGCGAGTTGCTGAACACAAGGCATAGGTGCTTGGAAGTGACCCGCTGCCATACAGACCCGTACGATATAGCAGTGAGAAACCAGCAAGAAGAATCGAGCCCGCCGCAAGTTTACCAAGGGTAAAAAACCTCGAAGTCTTGTGCTTCGCCTCGCGGGACGAACTGCGAGCTGCTTGCGACTGCTCAGACGTAGCTTTGGCCTGTACAGGCCTGTCAGATTTGCGTCGTTCCAACATGAAAGACTGAGAAAGGCGTACAAAACCATTAAACACAGCCTCGCCTTTTATGTCCGTGACCCTGCCCTCCGGATTGATAAGATAAGAGGCACCGGAATGAAATTATACAAGCCTGCTGAAAAATATGAGTCACAATGGAATTCTTTTTGGCATATTCGATTGTACACAAATTGCCGACAAGTGAAATGGAATAATGAAAAGGCCTTAGGCGCTCAGAACTTCGGACCGACCCGCTTGGCGCTCAAGTTAGGCGCTGGTGTGGATCAGCTCGTGGTTAGGTCCAGCAGTTTATCCAGAACGGATGCGAGAGGTCAAAGTATTACTGCTGACAAACCTTATCGGTCTAATAGTGCTGCTGTACTTATCTGCGCCACAGAACAGAACAACAGGTCATCTTCTTGCCGCCATTGGACTTTCGGATCGGATAGAGACGGTAACAAGCATCACCTGGAATTTCGCCGTGTGCATTACTGTAAATCCAAAGTATGTTATTTCTCTGAACTGGAGTTGAAGAAAGAACTCCATGATTTTCGCAGACTCCGATGTGTACAATAGTCTTTGTTTCCAGGCACTCGGTTTCATTGACATAGCTGAGGATGCGAAGGTGGTCCCTCAGGGTCTGACTTGACTAGTCGATGATCTTCGTGTTCTGTGAGATTGTCAACGGCCGGGCCAATGCTTCAGGTGAGCTCAAGATTTTACTTTCTAAGAAGATGGTTCTGAAGAAGGAAGACTTTATTCACTGGTACAGTTTAAATATCTGATTCGTCGAAACTTCCAACGGTGTGGAATCTGGATCGGACACTTTTCAATGTTATCAGTTCGGCAACTTATCTGAACCGGTTGTGTAAGTGCTTCTCACCGACCGACTGCTCTGGGAATGTTTATCCTATCATTCAGAAACACCGCTCAAGTCAAGGAACATGATAACAAGTTAGCAATGTGACTCCTGAGCCGTCTTTGGCCGTGCGAACTGATAAAGACTCCATCAAATCTTCGCGAAGTCTCGCATATCCCCACTTGTTTCTTAACTGTATCAACACTCCAAGGCTGGCGCATTACACTTACAGCATGCCGAAAAACACGAAATCAGATGTTACAGTCACTACTGAGCTAGTTGGCCGCCATACGAGCGAGCTTGACACTTTGCATGCGAAAGATAATGAACTGCTCGCTGAACTAGGCTACAAATCTGAGTTCAAGAGAGAATTCTCGGTGCGCTCTACTTAGCAGTCATGGAGAAATTTCATAAGCTCATTCGGATGACCTACCGCAGCTTATTGAAACGATTGCTTTTGCCTTTTCTATAATGGGAGTGATAGCTTCCGTCTCATCAACGCTGTCTTTTCCGCTCGTATCTGGCGGGCATGTAGGGATGGTATTTGGATGGCTCATTCCCAGTCTTTTCGTCATGCCAATTGCAGCGTAAGACTACAAATCGCTCGTACAGATTGCTAACTGAGTCCTTACGATACCGACTAGATCGATGGCTGAGCTCACATCGTCAATGCCGTAAGTGTTTCTTAAGAGGATTGCTGCTTTTGCTTCTTATATCATTGCGTAGCACGAGTGCTGGGCTATATTATTTCTCCGCCAAACTTGCTCCTCCGAGATGGTCTGCTTTGGCAAGCTGGATTACCGGATGGGCAAATGTTACAGGCCAAGTAACTCTGGTCTGTTCTATTGACTTCACGTGGTACGTCCATGTACTCTATGCCTTCGGTTCATCGTGGTGTTTCGCAGGATGAGGCTCTCACCCCTTGCAAGTGCTCAGATGATAACCACTGCTATTGCTGTGGGTTCGGATGGCGCTATGAACCTTGGGAGTGGTCCTACTTATGGCATTCTTCTTGCTATCCTCTTTGTCCACGGGGTCGTGTGTTCCACTGCAACTAGCGTCTTGGCCAGATTGAACTTGTTTTACGTCGTCATCAATGGTATGCGCAATTCATCGAATCAAATATTCAAGACTCATCCGATTTATGCGATCTAGTCGGCACAACCGTGGGTGCCATCATCGCCCTGTATGTTTGTTCGGGTGGTAATAAGGTATCTACACGTGATGCATTCACGATGTTTGAGAATAATACAGGATGGTCTAATGGTACACATGCATTCCATTTCCTCGGACCCACGGCGTCGTTGATTCATCACCTTGCACTTTATCATCTAGATGGTTGGGCATTTCTCTTGGCATTTACCGCACCCATGTGGACGCTTACCGGATGTGCGTATTCAATGTTCGTTCAGTAGTAAGTCTTACGCATATTCCTGAAAAAGACGATTCCGCTGCGCATATCAGCGAAGAAACTACAAACGCATCTTGGGCTGGGCCCCTCGCTATTCTCATTGGCGTTGGTGCTACTGCCTCTCTTGGATGGCTTACTCTGATTGCAGCATCTTTCGCTCTTACATCTGTACCGGCCCTGCTTGAAACAGACTTATCCTTGCCAATGGGCCAACTCTTTCTTGATGTACTTGGTAGAAAAGGCATGCTTGCCGTGTGGTCTCTGGTCATAGTTGTTCAGGTGGGCTTAGAATTCTGATCATAACATGCCATTGTCTGAGGATAAAGTTGGTAGTTCGTGACAGGCGCAGCTCAGACTGTTGATGCATCACGCGTGGTTTTCGCCTTTGCCCGCGACGGTGCATTGCCGGGATCCCGTTATTGGAGACGTATAAACAAGTATACCCAGACACCTGTTTACGCGGTATGGCTAGTCGTATGCGTTGCTGGCATTTGCGGGCTTCTTGGTTTTTCTGAAGCTGCATTGACTTCCCTTGCTGGGTACGGTATTGGGGATTTGATGGTTTATGACAATTCATATTTTGACGAAACGGCGGGTTTGTAGAATGGCTGTCATTGGATTGTACACATCTTACGCGACACCGATATTCCTTCGTATCACTTCGGGTCGAAACAAGCTCATACCTGGACCATTCAGCCTCGGACGATGGGGCATCCCCCTAGGCTGTGTCTCCGTGGCGTGGGTATCCTTCATAATTGTCCTACTGATGTTCCCTTCTGGACAAAAAGTGGACGCAGAGGATATGAGTACGTGGTTGCTCATTTTTTTTCGACTCGCGCTCGACTTACTGTACCACTTTGCATTTCGTAATAAAGATTATGCTGTTGTGATAATTATGGGTATATTTATTTATGCTGGGCTTCATTGGATACTTTCTGCGCGTCGATGGTTCAAGGGTCCCGTTAAGACTATAGATGATCCTTTGGCTTCGGAAGGAGCTATGGAGAAGAGATGATAATCCCGTTGTTCAGATAGATCACATAGAACGAATGACACGAAATATAACACACGAAGAAACCTGTAAACGGGGGATCCTTCGATCCTTCACTTATTAATATTAGTATTACGTAGCGCCGATCAGAGATGGGCACGTGACGATGGACGCACGTTCAAGGAAGACGTGTCACTCGAGCTCAGAAACCTTTGTCGTCCGCTGCGACGATGCCCACTCAGCTTCAACATTACGCGTCTTCGATAGCCTCCTATCGCGTACTTCTATACACTGGGCTGTCCGTGGGCGCTGTCTTTGCGGTAGTTGCCAACGCGCTTAAGAAGCATAGCAATTTCTATTCGGTGGCAGTCTATCTTTCCAAAAGCAATGGCGCTGTTGTGGTATATACACTCGCATAAAGCAAAGCGGATTAATGCTTACCGCTCAATTTGAAGGTCCTTGCAAACTTTGCCTTACTTCTCGCGCTCTTGGCAGGTCGCCTATTACAGCAGATATTCTTCGGACCTTTGAGAGCGATGGAAGTTGAAGTGTGTATCCATACATACCCATTCGTAAGTTAGTTCATGTGTTAATATGACCTTTTCCAGAGACTATACGATCGAATGTGGTTCTTTGTGACGGAATCGCTCCTCGCATTTACCATATTCCGTGATGAGTTTGATATACCGTTTGCTCTGATGTTCGGCCTTCTATTGTTCACGAAGTGCTTCCATTGGCTCCTATCGGATAGGATAGAATGGGTAAGCGGGCCTTTGGATATCTCCTTCTATGTGGAAAATAGCTCACGAGGTCTTAGATGGACCAAAGACCATATCCCGGACCGCCTTTGTTGTTCCATGTTCGCATCAATGCTCTAATCTGGCTTCTTTGGGCTACGGATCTAGTCGTATTCCTTTTAACCGTCGAAAACATGCTGACGTACGGCGTGGGCGGAACGGTTCTGTTTGCAAGCGAAGTGAGTTTTGTACAAATGCTTACAAGAGCACGCTAATGAATCCATGACCATGTAGTACGCAATTCTTCTTGCAAGTTTAGGTAACTCAGTTGCGAAGTACGCTATTGCACTCCTAGACCTTAGACGCGCGTCCCGGAGAGGCGGTGAAAATGCGCCTCCATGGGAAGACAAGAGCATGTTAGTGTTCTATGTCGAATTGGCGACAGGTGTGCCTAGAAAAACCCCTCTGTGATCCTCTACTCATCTGCGTGCCTCATGCATTCAATCACACAAGATTTCGTCAAACTCGTCACGTACATGTCATTCTTTATGCTTGTCCTGACATTCTATGGTCTCCCATTAAACATTGTCCGAGATGTATACATTACAGCTCGTTCGTTTATTATACGATTCCGTGATCTCCTTCGATATCGTACTGCAACGAGGAACATGGACGAACGTTACCCAAACGCTACAGAGGAGGAACTGAACAACATGAGCGACAGGACCTGTATCATCTGCCGAGACGAAATGGTTCATCCTTCAGGTACCCAGGAACCAGAAGACTCCGGTGGTCAGGCTCCTGCGCCAAGGCCGCAGGATGGTCCGAATACAACTCCGAAGAAACTGCCATGTGGTCACATCTTTCATTTTTACTGTCTTCGTTCTTGGCTAGAACGACAACAGAGTTGCCCAACCTGGTACGTATGGTTTATAGAACTTCTCGTTTTATATATAAACGACCTTATGATAACATGTCCTTGAACGCACTAAATAGCCGAAGATCGGTGCTTGAGGAGAACCGACCACCTCAAGGCAATGGTCAGGCCGCTGCTCCTCGAGTTCAACCTGGAGTTCTTCCACGGGCGCCTAATGGCCCTGCACCTGCTGAACCGCTTCAATGGCAGCCGGACCAGGGAGCAAATCGTGGTGGGATTTTCGGTCGTATTATGGGAGCTGCAGGAGTGCCGCCTGTTGGCCACGGACAATTTCCTCCAGGCCCATTGCCAGGACAAGTCCAGCAGCCAGAAGATAACGGAGCAGCAGTTCGACATGGACCCCACGAATTTCCTCAGCCTCTTGCTTATCCTCGACCATTTCCTACCCGTGGAGAACGTTTTGCAGGATTCTTTAGGCCTGATGGTGTTTGGCAAGCCTGGCCTCAAGGTCCAGGAATTGACAATAATCCACTACCGAATGATCAGCCTATTGGAGCTCTTGCTCCCACACGGACAACGACAGTAGTCAGGGTTGAGCAATCCCTGAACGAGAACCGAACAGATCCAACAGTCAATGAATCTGGGAATGTAGCTCGGACAACTTCCACAGCTCCCTCGTCATCCAGCGCTCAGGAAGTAGCGGCGTCGGCGGCCCTGCGGCACCAGACTCGTTTAGACATGAATTTGCCTTCCGGCCAATCTCCGAGAAGAGACGATAGTCCACGACCAGCTAGCTCTGAAGGTCGGGCGTCTAATGGACGTGAACCGAATAACAATCACTCTTCGTCTTCGCGTTTGAGTGAGACTGGTTCTGCTTTGGACTCTGACCGACAAACACGGACACCCACGCTAATTCCTTTGTTTGACCCTCATATCTCATCATATCCACTGTTTCGAACATCCCAAAGACCCGTGCCAGGAAGATTTGGCACCAATTTGCCTAATGCCCCGTTTCGACTACTCGACTTCCCACAGCAAGCCAGGCAACGCTCTGCAAGAGAACTTCCGCCGGTCCTTACCGATGACCAGCTCCGATTATTCGATCAGCTTACACGAGAGGCAATCGACGAGCGCTTGCGGATCCTGGAGAATGTCCAGCAGATGACAACTCGGTGTGTTGAAGACCTTCTGAGATGCCGAAGTATGTTGCCGAGGAGTACTGTGGCATCTCCAGCATCGTCGACAGCCCCATCCGGCAGCACAAATGACGATGGCAGAACTTCTTCGAAAGGCGCTCGGTCTACTTCGGACGAGTCGTCGGCGACCGCTGAAAATGCTAGGATTGATAATACTCAAAACTCTGGACCTTTTGGAACCGGTGCTTAATGCTGGGACAATAGATAGTGTTTGTAATGTACGATAACATAGCGCTTTAAAATCGTAAAACTTTTGCTGCATGGTTCATTTTTGCCGAAGCTTATCAAGGACCACCTCGGCACGCTGTTTCACGAATAGCCCGTCTACAAGAGCTTTGTCAACCTGCCCGAAGAATGACCTAAGCAGCGTGCCCATTGCGCGTTTTGGATCGTTTGTCATGAGGTTTTGCTCAACGGCGAGTTTGTTTAAAAGAGCGTCAATGTCTGCTTCCGACAAGGAAGGGGGGAGGAATGTCTCAAGATACTTGGCCTCACGACTTTCAGTATCAGCAAGATCAAGGCGCGAGGCAACCGCATACTTCTCCGCCGATTCTGCCTGAGAGTTTTTTCTTGTCAATAAGCCTGAAGAAAGAAGGAGTGTACTAACACGACGGGAAATGGCTTTCCTAAGAATGGATACTACTTGAGAGTTAGACACCGCTCCAGACGGATTCTTGTCCGCTGTATATACTTCGGCTAGAACTGACTGATATTTTTGTTAGAAATCGTACGTAGAATTGATAAGAAGGGAGTTCACCCGCAAGACAGTTGAGGCAAACTTGTTTCTGGACTGAAGTTAACGGTTGGTTACAAAGACAAGTCGTAACGATACAAATTAAGGCATGAGGACCTTCATAGCATTCTTGAGCTCCGTGGTCAGTCGAGTACGAACATCTAAGACAGGTAATTCATGAATGTAAATGCGGCGGAGTGGATTCGGAATATCGATGTTCGTGCTCACCATGCTCATTGGCGGAAGCCGTTGCTATTGTCATCACTCGAAAGTTAGAGACCAACACGTCCAGACGACTGATAGGTCTGAGTGAACTGCCACGTTGGCTAAAAAGCCCGATTGCAGCTTTTCTGAACATCGTTGATGGTAGCGTCAGAAATCTATGGCATGCCAGTGGAAGGAAAAACCCATCTGAGCATCTCTTACGTAAACGGTAAATATTACTAGTAATGTGAAAATTCGAGTGACTTTAGTCAATCACCGAACAGAGCTACATACTTATCTAGTAAGAAATTTATGTTGACAGGTAGAGCACTGAAGATGACTGTCCTCTATGTACATAATTAAAAATAAAAATATGTAGATAGCAAGAACTCAGCAGAACTCGAATTATCCAACAGTTTCCGTGGTAGAAGCCAAAAAAGGGAAATTTCGCTATAGATGCGTCAGGTCAAGGTAGTCGTTATCGTCGCACATCGCGATACCGCTGTCCTGGGAACAGTTTGCGAACTGATGTTTCTTGTAGCTTCGTTCATTTCGCCGTCGGGATGGAGCGAGACTCGAAACTAAATGACTGGAAGGACGATCGAACGAAGAGTCAAAATCCTCATCGGATGACTCTACAACTATCACGTCGAAGTCTTGAGTAGCTGACATCGTCAAATGGCTCGTTGTCTGCGACGACGTTTGTTCCACAAGAACGGGCGAAGACGATCGAGAAGGGAGAAACAACGGGATATCGCGTCCATAATCAGGCAAGTTGCGGTCAAGCGCAGAGGAAGTTTGCCTCTGCCGTAGTATCTTCGATACACTCGATGTAAGCTGCGAAAACTTCTTTCCTACTTTGTTCGTAGAAACGGAGAGTGGATTTTCGAGAACGAGAATGCCTGGCTCGCCGACTTGAGGCTTAGTAGTCTTCCTCGTCCCTCTAAGCACATAACTTGCATTCGTCTGTTGAGCCTTGCGTATGAAGCCCCGCTGGAAAGATCGGTCCAACTCGCCATCATCGGAAACAAAGCCTTCATCTTCATCACGATCATATGTATGACTGACACCCGAAGAGATGTCGGTCCATCTGAAAACCGGCTCTGGAGCACGATTGTGCAGGTCTTCCCTCTCTATAAGGTCGGGGTCGCATGGATCAGGGATCGAAAAAAGGAACAACGACGACGAATCGTTTGCATCCCAGTGATCGCTGGATATACGCGGCCTGTGCGATACAGTCCAGCGCGATTGTGGTGAGAATGCTGGGACATCTTGAAAGCTATTGGAAGCCCGGCAGGCTAATTTATTTGCTTTGTCACGCGATGTTGTATCGGCTGGACGTGATGCTATCGTGGTACTGATCGAGATCGAGCTACTTAAAGCTGTGTAACTACGACCTTCAAGACGCGAAAGACTGTCCGCTGGCCTTGCAGGACCGGAAATAACGTCGGAGAATACGTCTGACGGCATAGAATTGTTGCTTTTTGAACTTACAGTGACAGAATTGTTTGATACTTCCTGTCTCGCTGTGGCTCTTCTTCGCTTCTGTGGTGATGGACGTGAATAATCTGCATCCTCCGCCTCTGTTTCCGTCTCACTGTCCAAATCCCTCGGACGACGTCTGCCTTTCCCCCATCCTCTACCTCTAGCAGATGCAGTCCCTCGAGAACCTAACGCTTTACGCATTGCTTTCCGTTTCTTCTCCTCTTGGGCCCGATCGTATTCTTCGATTAGGCCGGGATTGACGCGTAAAATCATAGATGCTGGACACCACATCCGGAGAGTGCTGAGCGGATTCGGCGGCTCTTTTGGCTTTCTTTTCCTCGTAGCTGTAGCTTCATCTTCACTCCCTTCTGTCGTTCCATCATCGTCCACGTCGTTACTAGGAGCCATCCTTTGGCTTTGCTCCGGACGGGTCCCCTTGATGCCGGATTTAGTTAGCTGAACCAGGACCTCCGGATCCACCTCGATTCGATATTCAAGACACCTGTCTGTCGAAACGTGGCGACGCTCGCCGTGTATTTTGATGATAAATGATCTGGGATCATCCAATTCTCTTGCTGAACTGGAATCCACTGGGCCTTCATTGATGAAAGCTGCGCTTATCCTACGGTCAATATCACTTCTGACCGTCGTGTCATGTTTCAAGTACCGGGACATGAGCGACATAGACGTTCCTACTGCATCACGCAGTTCGGGCCTTCGACAGTGTCGGATTTCGGCGTATGGAGCTCCAGATGGGTACTGCCTGTCGACTTCCTTTTTGTCCTGTTCCAAAGCAGCTTTTCGCAATAAGTAGATGACGCTTGCGTCCCAGAGAAGACTCCGAAAACGCTTAATTATCTGAGTACGAGTACCCCACTCGAAATATTCTTCGCAAAATGCAGCCAACTGAGGAAGATTGAGTTTTTTGTTCTTCCAGACTCCTTGTATTCCACCTTCGTTGCTCTCCGGTCGCACGTACTTGTCGAGCAGGTCCAAGTTCGGAAAGTTAACCGGCAGGCAAAGTCCAGGAGCAGCTCTTTTCAAGAAGCCTTGTCTGTTCTCCCGAAGTTCAGTATTGATCCTTTGCCTCCAAGCTGGGAGGAAATTATGAAGGGATACCACGTCGCGATTCAGCACTGCCGTGTAAAGTTCGTCACCAAAACCGCATCGGACTAACGCATGCGCTGTAGCCTTTCCAATCTTGTCTATTCCCTAGATGAAACGTAAATGTATATTTTAGGAAGAGACATGATATTAATAGCACACACATTGTCATAGTCCCCTCCCGTTAAGAGCGCGAATAAAATCATTCCACCTCGGGACATTCTAATCTCAGGATGGGTTTGAATGTCTTCAATTCTGAATTCCATAACATGTTGATTGCTCGGTTTACCATCTAGATTCGTCGCAGGACTCGACCGGTTTCCGGTGAGGCTCAAACTAGGGCTAATCGAAAGAAAATGTAACTCGTTTGATAAAGGATAGGAAACAATAGTATAACGGCACGTACTTTCGAATAACTGTATTAGCTCCAAAGAGGAAGGTATCTACGTCGTCGGTCATTATGGCGTCAATAACGCCGACGCTATTCAGGAAGGCAAGTTCGGCTTCAGCTTCTCCTCTCGCCTCGCGCCATTCGATTCCGAAGATGTCCAGCAAGGTCTTCATGTTCCTTGTTAGGTCAGGAATTCCAGATTTTCCCATCCTATTCCCACGTTTCATCTTCGGACGACCCCATCTTCCATCAAAGACGAAAAGCGGAAGAAGAGGAAGCCGGATTAGACTGTTAATGCCTGAAGAACGTATCATGAAATGAGGGAGTACATGCAAATGAAGGCACCTACGAAAGAAGAGTAAACGCAATTCCGAATTTTCTCCTCCTTTACTGTAGGCTGCATGCTTGTACCAGATGGAAGCATCGATGCCGACGCGGTAGGCGCGTTTGCCAGACAAATTACTTTCAAAGGCGTCAGTGGCGAGCTTCGCCAGTGAGCGGGGTCTCCCGGCAGGTGCAAGAATCTATACAAAAACATGAAAAGGACATATAAATTAGAATTATACGAAAGCTCACATCCCAGAGGCCGGGGACGCCCATGAACGTCTGGAGAGAAGTTAGAAGATTGACGGAGTGATGGCACAAACGCGACGCGTCACAATTGGTCACTCTTTTATATCCTGGACGCGAATCGATGGGCCTCGCTTGACTTAGACGCGGCTAGACAAAATCACAAAGCACACTGACGAGAACCATTGATACAATACACAGTCTAAGTACATGCCCAAAGATACGGATAAACAATAATCAGCTTTGTGCGCTCGCAGCTGCTTTACGTATGACCGATTTCAAACGTTTTCGGAGACCATTAGAGTCGCCATCGTCCTCTCCTCGCTGTTCATCAATAGAATGTCGACTGTCATCAAGTGAGCGTCTGCTGACGCTGTCGGCCCTGTCCCTTACTATAACAGAAGACGCTTCGCGTTGTTCGGCAGCGTGATGATGCGCTTCCGCCGCTGAAGCAGGCTCAACAACCTCTGTCAGCAGTGCGATCCGGCTCCATTTTCTGAAACGCGTGTACTTAAAAATTCGCTTGAGAGAGTTGAATACTGAAAAATTCAACTCCAACGTACTTTGCCCAAACCACCGCTATTACTGAAGGCTTTCCATTTGTTGTCCCCGTATATCCAACCTTCATTATCTGTCACCTGGTCGTCCATGTCCAGGTCTTGTAGGTTGGAAATAGGCTCTGAACTATCCGGGTCGTCTTGTTCCTGCTCATCGACATCCTTGCTATCGCCGTCCCGAGGAGTCTTTAGCTTTTGGCTAGCTTCGTATACCTTTTGTTTCGCCTTTCCCGCTCGGTTCGCATGCTGCGACACATCATCTTTAGGAACTGGAGGCTCTTTCTCCACCCTCTTTAGACCAAGCTCTTTGCGAACAGAAACTTTCCATTCTCCCTCGTCCCACGTCCAAGACGCCGTCCGCTTAACTAGTCCACCCCTACCATCGCCCACGTAAGTGACCACTGGAGCCGGCAGACTGAATGCACTAGGCGGTGGCACCGGTTCGAGCGCAGCAGAACACCATGACGGTCTATCGCTCGGTAGGAGGGCCGTTGTCCAGTCCAGGCCTACCCACCAACGTTGATTTTCATAAATCGTGATCAAGAAACGCAGTGTATGTTTTGACTCCGACGATTGGGTAAACGACGATGTTGATAATACAACGGTCTGAGAAGGCTGACCAGATAATAGCGCCCAGACGCGAGACAATCCACGCCGAAACATCGCACTTCTCCATACTGCCTCTCGAAGGTTAATCGCCCATCGCGCTCTCCAAATAAAGAGAATTGATCCAAATATTCCCAATAGAACTCTCAGTCGCACAAAATACCCGAAATGAGGGACGGGATATATAAGAAAGCTAGTATTCGTCCAATAATATTCATAGGCAAAGCGTGTGGACGAGGCAACGAAGGCAGCAGAACTTCAATAACAGACAAGTCGACGATCTGGCGTGCAAGTAAGTAAACTACAACGGGCGAGTATTGTACCTGCATACGTACCGTTGCCTGCAAACTCTGTTCTGATACCGGAGACCTTGATCTTGAATGAGGACGGATTGCCAGATAGAAGTACAGAGCAGCTGCAAGTACGAGAAAGAAATATCTTCAATAAACAAGGATTAGAATGTTTCACGCAACGAATAGGAGTCACTGACTTACCTTAGAGTAAATTCTGACAAAAGGCATAGTGCCCACCATGAGCCCAGCAATATCCAGCTTTCAGAAAGTTCAGATTTCCAACTCGCTGCTTCTGCGATTCTACGGACGACTGAAATGTATGGGTCCAGTTCAGCGAGGAGGATGGTCAACTGCGGCGGAACGTCTCGTAAGAAAGTGGTCAAAGCGGGGAGTGTCTGCGCTTCATTATTTGAGTTCAAATAAGGCTGCAACTGCGAAGGAGATCTCGACACGCTCATAAAATGGGTTAGGTGTGGTGGTAGTGGTGGTGGTAGGAGGTAAGACGCCTATGACGCGCACATAATGGTGCGGTCTAAAGTAATGGTGAGACCAAGATCGCATTCACGTGCTTTGCTCTATTGTACGCGTCGATCACGATTAGTGGTGGGACTCGGATGCATAAATATATATAGATCGACCGTTTTGATGGGATGTGTAGGATTAGGGAACAGAAAAACAGAGGTAGAGCGATAAATCAGATGCTTTGTTACTATATACTAGAACATAATCGTATTCCGCAGCGAAAAACGTGGTAGACGCCGGTAATCTCTTCTATCCTTTGCTACAGCCCACAACCACATGTCAATGTCCTGCAGGGTCATCTTCTTCATCCAGTCTTGCACGCTCGTCGGGAGGCTCACTGATTCCAGTATGAAAGGTTCAAGGCTATGGGCAACCTCTACGATAGCCTCGCATGCATCAATTGCGGCCGCCCGAAGAATATATGCTTGCTCTGTTGTAAGTGTAGGTCCATCCCTTGGTAAATCTTCAGGCAGCTTTGCAACAACGTCGATCGGAGCTTCTGCTTTGTCGAGCAGCTTCCCCAAATCTGCCTGGTTATTTTCGAACACTGAGGAAAGACCGTCCGATGCTATGGATAAATCCAGGACACCTAGATGGACCAGCATAGACGGCAAGACATTGTCGGAAAATACAGGCAAAGAGGATGTTCGAGGTACCGGAATAGATTGTCGATCTCCGGACCCAAATCGAAGCTCGATAGCGCACAAAAGGAATAATGCTTTCTTGAAGCAGTAGACGGCTGCATTGCCTCTGCATGAGTATCTAGCACGGAAAATACAAGTAATACTTACGCTGTCCGCGAACAAGAGCCATGTCTTGGAACCCTGGTATAGCCTTCACGATCTGTTCAAGAATTGTATCGACGACTGGAGGTCCGCCCTTCGCGGTCTTCTCTCCATTCTTTAGAGCCTCTAAAACAAATGCCCCTAAACTAGGATACCCAGTCTTGATAAGCACCTCGCCTGTCTCATTGAGCGTTCGGGTTAAAAGTTGTACTAGCTCGTGCATGGGACCTCCCAGTTCGCCGACAGTCACTCCTGGAATGTCCTCGTGAGGCCTCTCAACGTGTATGCTCACTCGCATCTGCTCGGCAATGGTTTGAGCACTGATGACCCGCATCCCCCTTGCAGACAAATAGTCCGCATCGCTACCAGAAGTTCCAGTGATGTACAGTGACAGAACAAGTGCTCGAATGTTGTCCCATGCACCACGTCCAGTTTGTTCATGAAGTGGAATTCGGTATCCCGAAGCGAAATTCAATAGTGAGAGGATGGCAAGGAAATTGAGCTCGGTGACATCTGAAGAAAACTTGAGGGGAAATGCGAGACCGTGAGATTTCGACACCCGTTGGAAACTGTCTGTGAATGACGGTGACAAAAGAAGTCGCTCGATTGACGTGCGCTCAACCTATTAAATATAAGCCTGTTGCTCCGTATAAATTCGTATGTGCCGGAGACTCACCTGGATTTTTGACGACACTCGCAGATCATGACAAGATTCTCGAATAGACTGCACATATTGTCCGCTAGGTGGAAAGGACGGTCGGTTTATTGAGGATATGGTCTCTTTGCTGGTCATGATAGGTCGTGATTGAAGGATACTTCAACGTTCAAATAACGTTGAAGACCATTTACAGGACCGAAGACCTAGTTAACCCTCCTTCACGTTCGAAACTAGACTATGAGTCACGTTTAGCAAGTTGCTGGTAGTTCGAGTCAGACCATCTTGATCGAAGTCGAAGTCCGAGTCGCTGGCAGTGGATAGGATACACTACGGGCAATTTAGTATTTTACATCGGATGATAAATGGATTGATATGTAATTTGATATTTTCAATATCATTCAATATCATTATGCATATCCTCATTAGGGATATTTTGAATATCATCGAAGTATTTAGAATATCATCAAAGCAGATATTCTGATTGACCAATCGGGATAATTTTTAGGGATATCTGCTTCGATGATATTCTAAATATCCCTAATGAGGATATGCATAATGATATTGAATGATATTGAAAATATCAAATTACATATCAATCCATTTATCATCCGATGTAAAATACTAAATTGCCCGTAGTGATACCAATTTCAACACTTCATTTCACGTCACGTGCTTATTGACTGTGACGAGCCGTCACACTCGCGGGTCCTTCGTTGTCGTTTCCCTTCCAGTCTTCCAACCACTACAAGCTTCTCCTCTTTCGCATTAGTCTGCAAGTCAGCAACCCTCCACCTGCCGCTCTTTAATCTGTTTTACCCGAGTTAATCATGGGTGCTAATCTCTCAAAGGCGCTTGGTTTGTCTTCACTTCACTCTTACTACCTCTCGTCTGTACTAATTCATATAAATCAGCCAAACTTTTCTCGAACAAGGAGATGAGGTTGTTGATGCTTGGGCTAGATGCTGCAGGGAAGACAAGTGCGTGCGCCATCGTTCTGGCTCATGACTTTTGCCCTGAACCTCCATGCAGCAATCTTATATAAGCTTAAATTGAACCAGTCCGTAACGACCATTCCAACCGGTTTGTGGTTCCGTTCTTTGCCTTTTTAACAGATCTGTTGACTCCTGCTTAAGTCGGCTTCAATGTCGAAACTGTGACGTATAAGAATGTGAAGTTCAACGTGTGGGATGTCGGCGGGCAGGATAAGATTAGACCGCTGTGGAGGCACTACTACACAGGCACTCAAGGTCTCGTATTCGTCGTCGATAGTCAAGATAAAGAGCGGATCGACGAGGCACGGCAGGAGTTGCACCGAATCCTTAGTGACAGAGAGATGAAGGATTGCTTGTTGTTGGTATTTGCGAATAAGCAGGATCTACCAGGAGGTGCGTTCGCATGACGATTATAGCTAACCGTTCAGTCAATTTACTTGCTTCCAGCGATGTCTCCTGCCGAAGTGACAGAAAAACTTGGTTTACATCGTATGCGGGACCGATCATGGTACGTTCACCCAAGGTACGTAATCCTTTGCTTGCTTTGCCATGGCTCTTCAACTTCTGAACGCTTCGCTACATCAATTAGTTGCGCGACAACCGGAGAGGGGCTCTTTGAAGGTCTTCAATGGCTATCGCAAAACGTCAAGAAGCAACGCCAGCCATGAGCGAACGGTAGACTTCATATCAAAGATCATATTCACGTCTTCATTCCACCCCAATGTGTATGTGCTCGATATGCATTTTCGCGACTTGATTTCGCTTGCTTTAATCTGTTCACGGGTATAGCTGTGTGAACATCACGCCCACACTTTCCCATCTTTCACCTTCCTGGATTCATATGCCTTCCGTCAAATGTTCATTTCCATACCACTAGCGCCTCCTGGTTACCCCTCCCCCTTTCGAGCGCTAACCTTTATTTCGTTTCTGCAGCTTTCTGTCTCTGCTCGACCAGTTTCGATAGTTGTCATACATCTCTCTTCTCCAGCTTCGATTTCTTCTTAGTTTTCTTCGCACCCGTCCCTGTGTCTTATATACATTCTTTACTAATGGAGGGTATTCGTGTACTTTGACTCAATCTCGGGGTTATGAACAAAATCAGACCCAAATGTACAGATGGCTTGTTGGATTTTGCGTTCTATTAACACTTAACATCATGATACGAAACATAAACAAGGTATAGGTATATGGGATCCGAAGAGCATAATTAGTACAGGGTAAGAAAACAGAGCACATGAACACGAACATAAGTACTAAAGGGAGATCGAAGAAGTCCGTAAAATCATTAGAAAGCAAGAGAGCGAGAACGAACACCCCAAAAAGAATCAACATGCTCAGGTCAGGGAGGGCGCTAGCGCTTTGTGGAGTCTTCCGATCTGAGCTGGCTCTGACTCAATACTTGGAGCCAATTATCGCCCATCTCAGAGCGCAGAGCCTCGATCTTCGCGCGAAACTGCCCGGCATCGCGCATTTGCCTTGCAGTCGCATTCATTGTGCCTTCGGATCTAGACTCTTCCCCTGGCGGCTCGTACATGGATGCAGAGAGACGATTGCGCCGACTTCCGTTGGTTCGGCCGAGGCTTCCTGTGCCCGAACGCGGTGAGGTGCACGAAAGCGCGTCGATTGATGGAGATGTAGGGCTGGCGAATTCAGTTTGGTACCGCGAATGCCGTGATCGCCGTACAGGAGCCTCCTTTGTTTCCGTTTCGACTACGATCTCCGCGGGTCTCTCGGGAGGAGATTTCGAGCGAGAATCTCGCTGAGACTCGCTCCTGATCCTTCCGCCATCCTCGCTGCTACGGTAATCGCTGTCGCCGCCGTCCAGGGCCACAATGCGCTTGTTTCGCCTCTTCTTCGGCTTAGCCATCATAGGCTGCAAACCCGGAGAAGGTGCATTCGAAGATGAACCGGATGACAACAACGGACTTCCTACATGAGGTTTGGTTGCTGCTATACCTGCTGGAACCGAGGGAGGAGAATACGCTGCAACAGGAATCCGGAGAGGCACCGACTGCTCGGCAAGGGGTGCAGTTCGATTCATCCGCTCGTAAAATCCAGGTAACGCTCCATCCAAAGCGATCGACTTCCCTTCTTTCCAAAAGTAATCGAAGCAGCGCACACGGTAGTTCTCCTCTATTTCCACGAACGGATTGCCTTCAATCCAAACCTCTTGAATGTTCGGAAGCACGGCTAAGCGACCGACCTCGGCACTCTCGTCAATAGCATTATGTCGCAAGTCGACTCGTTCCAATGCCATGAGCCGCTCCAATCCGCATAAGGAGTCTAATCGGTTACGCGCGAGATTAAGAACGAGGACCTGCCCTAGCTTCGTATAAATACCCAGAACGGAATCAATCATGTTGTCGGATACATTGAGAGAAGTCAAGTTATAAAGTGCGGAAAGAGACGGAATGGATACGAGGAGGTTGGAAGAAAGATCGAGATGGGTGAGAGAAGTTAATGCTGGGAGCATGGACGTGGGGAAGGTAGTAAGGGCATTATCGGCGAGACAGAGATACTTCAGACGGGCCCATTTAAGAGGTGAGAGTCGCGAGAGAAGAGGAGAAGACGTTGGTGACGCCTCGGAGAGGTCGTCCTCGGATTCTTCTTGCACCGTCTCTGGCAAATTCGAGCTATGAAATCCACGCCCCGATGCACGATGTCCTAGTTTACGTATTCTGGACCTCGTGGCGTCTCCTTCTCTTCGCAACTGGTCGTCAACGACAGCGTCCAAAAAGATTTGGGCTGGATTGTCGAGGCCGCTCCTCTTTATTGTCAGACTCCTTAGAGATACGGCAAGGTTGTCCCAACCAAGCAATGCACGAGGGTCGACGTCAATACATTCTAGTATCTCCAAATTCTTGAAGGAATCAAGGGGAATGGCATTGTTGAGCGGAGGATCTTGTGCGAGCTCGGCGATAACCTTCGGGCCTGGTGGAGCTATGGACAAGGCAGGCAGTTTGGTAAAAGCGCTATATATGTATTTGAGCTCGGATTCGACGCTGAGAGGCTCTGCCTTGCCCCACCAGCCGGAGCCAAGAGACAGCTTGGAAACTGCGGAAAGAGAAGAGCGAAAGGATTCTGCAATAGATAGCGTGTCAGACTTGTCCTTGTTAAGGCCAAGATCTATATAGCTAAGAGGTCGCGAAAGATCGTCGAGCTGAACGTCAAGCGTGCCGACGTCGATGCTTAGAGCTTCCAAACGCATCAGCAGATAAAACAGACGGTGAGTGTCAATTGAAAGGACGGCTGGATTCAGCGTCGGCTCAGAGCCAGCGAGACCGACCCATCCGAGTGGATTGAATACACTTGGAAGACTCTGGGCTTTTCGCCTTCGACTGACGCCTGCCTGAGCGAGCCTTGCTTCATTCTGCCTGATAAATGCCGCTATGCGTCGTATGTAGTCGTCGCCTGGTTCATGGTCCATGGCGAGCGCAGAGGGGAGAGTCACGCATGCCTCCTGTTGTTTGTTGGTCAACCCAAGGCCAAGGCGTGTCTGAAGCTGAAGCCTGGAAGGATAATTACATAAGCGCCACGACGCGTCACTCTCTCTCACTCAGTCCATCTCGGGCTGTACAGCTGCATTGGCCTTTGGTAGCCCTTGCCCTTCCTCTTGCCACCATCTTTTCCTAGCACCCGTCGAGCAAAGATGGAACTCACAATCAAAACATTGCAAGGAAAAGTCTTCAAGGTATCTTCGTTTATCTGTTTGTCATCGCTTCTCTGTGTTTTTATACTTTTGCTCCCGCAAGCTCGAAGTAGACGAGGAGCTCACAGTCCAGGACGTCAAACAGAAGATATGTGATGAACAGTCAGAACACCACAAACCTGAGTTACAGAAGCTCATTTACGCTGGTGTGCTGTCTCAAATTCATCTTATATTATATTATCTAACGCAGACACAGGCAAGATACTTCAAGATACCGAGCCAATCAAGAATTATAACATTAAGAAAACCGATTTCATCGTACTGATGGTCTCAAAGGTATCCGTTCCGTCACATACGATGATTGCACTACACTCAACGGGACCCTATAGCCCAAGGCTCCTCCCGCGGCATCGAAGGCACCTGAAGCTACTCCGGCTCCTGCGCCTGTTCCTGCCGCGTCTACACCTGCTGCCTCGACTCCGGCAGCTCCAGCGCCAGCTCCGGCAACGGCGTCGGCACTGTCGGATCCGTCTTCTGCATCTGCCACAGCCGCGCCTGCAGCCACTGCGTCACCAGAACGAGCGTTTGGCGACACAAGTTCATTCTTGACGGGTGATGCACTTCAGGCGTCAATTCAGAATATGGTGGAGATGGGTTTTGAACGACCGCAGGTGTTGAGAGCCCTCAAAGCCAGCTTTAATAATCCTGATCGAGCGGTTGAATACCTAATGAATGTAAGCCAAGCGTTCCATGCTATCTGTTGGCTTTGACTCTAAAATTCAATATGCATAGGGCATTCCAGCGCATCTCGAGGCAGAATCATCTGCAGGTCGTGCTAATCCTCCGCCAGGCGGGTCTACGCCCGCGCAAGATGCGGCCGCTGTTGCACCTGCGCCGGCTGCTCAACCTGCTGCTGCTCCTGCTGCTGCTCCTGCTGCTGCCCCCGCACCTCAGCCTGCTGCAGCTCCGGCAGCACAGCCTGGACAACCTTTGAATCTTTTCCAGGTACTTTGTTATGCTCAATTTCCTTGGATATGCATTCTGAAGTAAGTTTAGCTCGCTCAACAGCAGCAACAGCAACAGCAACAACATCATGGTGTCGGAGGACTGCCTGGAGCAGCTGGTCTAGGGGCTGCTCCAACGGGTGCTGAGGGTCCCGGTAGTGACCCACAACTCAACCAACTCCGGAACACGGTCATGCAGAACCCGGCTCTTCTTCAGCCGATGATCCAGCAGATCGCGCAATCGAACCCGCAGCTTGCTCAATATCTTGAACAAAATCCCGAGGCATTATTACAATTCCTCGGTGCCTTAGGTGGCGAGGGCGGATTTGAAGAAGGCGAAGGCGGCGAGGGCGGTCTTCCTCCCGGGACACATGTCCTACAGGTGACGCCTGAGGAACGTGCAGCGATCGAACGAGTGCGCTTTATCATTACTTTTTAAGATTAGTTTCCATGCTGACTTTAATCTTAGCTCGAGGCTCTTGGCTTCTCTCGACAGCAAGTATTAGAAGCTTACCTCGCTTGTGACAAAAATGAGGAAATGGCTGCGAACTATCTTTTCGAGCATGGTTTTGAAGATGACTGAAAACAGTAAACACGAGATCTTTGTATGATTCCGTTGTGTATTACAATCCGCGATTTTTGTTACCCTTACCCTCAACCTCTTTTCATGAACTATTTCACGACTGATTGTATCGCTGAAACAGATTGTGTCTTGTTCTGTTTTGCATCCCAGAATACGCCTATAAATGCGGATTTATCCCTGTCGGAACAGTCGACAATACGACACCCGAATGCTCTATTGCATTTACATGCTGCTCACATATCATACCATCAGAGAATTTCACATCGGCACCGGACCCATATCGGTTGAATCAGACTGAGTCTGCTGCTCAGACCGGTGGCGAGTTTTTGTCGGTTCGGTGCGATCGGACACTACTCGAGTCCGTACCTCCCCATGCGAGCAAACTCAAGTCCTCTTCCCCTCAAATGTTGTTTCTTTCCACCTCGTCTCTGAGGGTATGTAGTCATATTCTAGCTTATTACTCGGAAAGGGTTTCGTCTGACCCTAGCTAATCAATGAGGACCTACGCTTGCGGTCAACTGGATCGACTTCGGATCACTTCCTCGGTGGGCCTAAAGCTGACTGTTCCTTTGGACGTTGCTGAGAATCGCTCGACGAAGAATCTCGAGTGAGCTCTAGCGATATACTAAGTCATGATACCATTGGCGCTCGCATACTTGACTTGTGTTTCTAATTACTCGTGCATTCTATCCCTTGCCTTTGCTACTCATCACCAACTATTGTCCGTCCTCCAGCAAACGATCCCTTTGACATGTCAGTCTCCTGGTTCAAAGTATGGGATGCGTAACTTCATCTTCTGCCCGATTGCCAATTGGTAACTAAGAACTACTTGCACTCTTGATCTTGCACGCTGCCAAGGGCTTTTTACGCTTTGCCTTCTATATGGATTTATTTCCTGTTGTCTCAAATGGGCACTTCTTAAGGAGAATGCAGAACGAAAGCTCAGCACGAAACTGCACCAGGTGCTTATTCTCTCCGCTTTGTTCAAGATGTTCGGGTCCTCCGCAATCTATCTTGCCATCCTGCCTTTTCTTTTGCCTACTGTACTGGGACAGTTCAATCTAAAGGACAATTTTGTTGGCAATGATTTCTTCTCGGGCTTCAAGTGGGAGACGTTCGACGACCCGACACATGGTCGTGTAAATTACGTCGATCAAGATACTGCGAAGGCAAATAACTTATCGTATGGTAAGTAACTTCTCGTATACTTAGAACATCTACTGAGCATCAACTCCTTTAGCTACGGATGCGACCTTCGTAATGCGTCCAGACTCGACGAAGAAATTAGACTCATCCACACCACGAGGACGCGATTCGATAAGAATTACGAGCCATGATACTTATACTGACTCCGTGGTTGTGCTTGACGTTGCGCATATGCCTTACGGATGTGCCACCTGGCCCGCTTTCTGGACTGTTACAGCAGGGAAGTGGCCTGATGGAGGCGAGATAGACATCCTTGAAGTACGACATCTCACCTTATGATGTTTGTTTGCCTAAATGCTTTCAATTAAATTAGGGAGTGAACGATGGTCCGTCAAACTTGGCTTCGCTACATACCTCGAAAGGATGTACAATGCCACAGAATAGAAAACAGACCGGGTAAATGGACAGTTCGGTTCTCATTCACTATTCGTGATAACTTACGACTTTCCAGAATTCCGACATCCGTGGACTGCGACGCGACATCAGGGAGTAACCAAGGCTGCGGGAACTCCTTCACGAAGCCCAACTCTTATGGAAGTTCCTTAAATGGCGTCGGAGGCGGGTGGTTCGTCATGAGGCGCACCAACAAAGACGGAGCCGCTGTCTACTTTGGGCTCGAAATGACCCAAGTGTACCCGATGAGATCAAGTCTGGCGCAAAGACCGTCAATCCGGATGATAGCTGGGGAGAGCCTGAGGCGCTTTTCCCTACCGATACGTGTGATTGGGGACAACATTTCGATGCGCATACTCTCGTGTTTGATCTGACGTTCTGTGTAAGTACTCGCTGAACTTTCATTACTGATCATCTTGAGCTAATGGGGGACATATACAGGGAGACTGGGCTGGCAGCTCCTTTTCGTGCGGCGGTAAATGTGAGGACTGTAAGTACAGCAGGTCGATTCATCCAGAAGTCGCACTCAGCTCACGCTTTCAAAGATGTTGATCAGAATCCGGACAAGTTCAAGGATGCATACTGGGAAGTAAACGCAGTTCGCGTCTATACCCCATAAGAGCAGATCGCATGATGTAAGGATCATGCATAGATTCGTAATTGTCGTTCTGAATGTAACTATGTATTTATCGCTGCTTTTATTATCATGAGTTCGCGTGTCTCTTTTCAGAGGATCCCGAAGGCTCTTTTGAAGACTTTTGAAGAAGGTGCTAAATCATGCCTTTATAATTGTTCGAATGGGCCAAAAGAGCAAAATCTTCCAGAAAGGTGATAAAACAAACATTGCAAGGGAATCGAACGGATCCACGAATTTCAAAAAGTCCAAACAAAACGAATGACTTATTCGAAATAAATAGCGCACGCAGGGTGGTCGACGAAGCAAATGTAACTATAGAAGACGTTCGAAATAAGAATCCGATGGAAAGAGTGCGAGGGTTGTGGGAAACGCAAACACATCACCGCTCGTAACGAGGCAAAGCAGGTGATTCAGGCTCTTCCGGTACAGACTCAGGACGCAAATAATGCGCCGGATTCGGAAGCTGGCGAGCACTGCGGGTGTGAGACAACCTAGGACCTACTACAGGAGGAGTAATGATGCCTGGAGGCAGAGTTTTTCCTGACCGTAGAAGTGTAGCAACCTCTTTTGCGATCTCGTGCACATTAACTGCAGAGCGATTAGGGACTGCGGATGAAGGCGACGGCGCTTCTTGAGTATTTTGCGTCTGAGCATATGGATGGCGAGTCGGCAACATGGTGAACGCATCCTCCATAGTGACCTCGCTAAAACAACGCTGATGGTTGGCGCCGACAGTTCTACTGGTCGGCTGCCTCTGTGCCGCCCGGTCCATGCTCTCCATGTTAGAGGAAAACGCACTAGAACTCGCTTGACGGCGCATTCCACTACCGGCTCGTCTCGTCTCAGAGTCAGAAAAGTCCGAGCCAGCAACAGAATCTGAGATACCACGTTTAAAGAGAGGGGTAAATGGGGTTCGTTCCTTTTCTGTTGTGAATCCATCTTCATCGCGAGCCCTCTTGTTCCTCTGTCGGTAGAGTAGGAACAGGAGAAGAACTATTACGACGAGTGCTACGATTCCAGCTGCAACGCCTCCTGCAACAGCGCCGACGGAGACGCCATTGCTACTACTTTCCTCGGAGGATGAAGAAGACGCTGCAGGTAAGGTGTCTGAGCTCGAGCTCAAGCTTGAGAATAAAGCTGACGCGGACGATGGCGATAATGAGATTGTAGTCGGGCTCGCAGTGGCGAAAGCGCCGATCCCAGTCAAAATTAATGTAGGCGATGGCTGAAGATAGCGTTAGGCGAAGGGTACGGTTGAAAATCAGAAGACGTACCGCAGGAGTACCCGTCACGGCCTTTGCAGCCGATTGAAATTGAAGAAACTGGTCAGAAGGTGCATTTATCGCTCTGGAAGATGATTAATAAACGTAGTAACCAATTCAAAGACCGATCTCACCCAACCATCCCAGCAGCGCAATGAGACTGTGGCTTAGTTGCTTCACAAAAGAACCAGATAGCTAGCCAAAAGGATCGCTTATTGGAGGACGTTTGAACTATGACAAGTTTTGCTCACGTTCTGAAGCGTTCGATATAATGATACTCCACGTCGGGGCTTCTATGTCTGTACTACCATTGGTACCGAGGAGACCACTGCTGAAGCCACCCGCAAGAGGGGAGCAAGGTTGTAAGAAGGAGGATTGAGTTACCCCATGAATTCTTTGGGCAATGCTGGTTTTTAGCGCCGGACGTCGCTCAGGAAAGAACGCAACGTACATTCCTCCAAAGATGAAAGTCACAGTGTCGCTCTCTAAAGCGTTCGTGGTAGGTGGATCGTAGAAACTCCCCCTGACACCGACGGTGACCTAAAAACCGAAAAAGATGAGCATTTGTGCGTATGCACGTCGCTAAAAAAGCTTGCGGTATGTGTAGCTTGGCTAGAAACATAGTTCGAATTAACAACCAGCAAAAGAGTGAAGCAGAGAAATTGTATTCGGTCCTTGATGAGCATAACTAAGAGAGAAGTGGGTCTTGAAGTGCGCTTACGGAGAGACAACTAGTCCGATGCATTAAAACGAGTCGTCGGTAATTATAGTTGACATTCCTGTGCTCAAATGATCGAATGTGCCATGAGCATGAGAGAAAAGGCCCGGGTTCGATGGTGCGCACTCATGGAATCACGTCAGCACAGTTGATGAGATCAGAAGGATCAGAAGCTCAGGAGGGAGCTAGCTTTAGGGGAATGGTGACTCTGTCATTATCCCAAGTTGTCGCATGCATCAAGCCTGATACAAGACTTTGAGAAGAGAAAATAACACAATCAATGATCTCTAGACAATTACAGTAGAAGTAAACCCACGGAATGCAGTACTCTAGCCCCGGTACATCAAAGATTCAGTATAAGAAGAGTACAGATCAGCTTGACCATGCCGAAAATATCAGACGAATACTCAACTCTCGAAGAAATAGAGTTTCGCCGCCTAGCTTTCCTAGCATAGTAAGGAATTTGACCACTTGCCGGAAGGTCACTCAAAGCTATAGACTAATTCCATGAAACTCGATATTGTTGCAGTACCTGTACCGTTGGGACCTAGTCATATCTCCCATTTGTTAGGTTGACCGGACATACAAAGGGATGTGCATTGTGCACATCTAAACGGAAGTAAAAAAATCTTCCGCTCTCATACCCACACTGGATTTCGACACCTCCTTGTCTGAGAAAATGACACGAGCCATTGTACCAAGTAGACATTATGTGATATTTATAAATAACCGATTTGCGTTTCGCAGGGACGCTTCCCAGGCAGTTGCACATGAAAAATGAGAACGTTCTTGAGGCTTTGAACCTCCGTAAAATCCGCTGGTGTTGAATGGAAATACTACTAAATTCCTCACGTGCTCGGTCGTGAGAACATTAGCAGCGCAAAAGGATACCCATAAACATATGGTCCCAAGCCAGCAACCTGCAGGTCTTCATTTCATTATACCCGTGCTTTTACTTGCTCTTTCGCTATGTCCGTCGTCCCTCACGAAGCGAAGATATCTCTTAATGGAACTGCGCGCAATGTATCCGGCAGAGCAGACAGATTGCAGATCATTGGCGAGGAGAAGAACTTCACGTTAGTGGCCAGTGGCTTCTCGTTGAACTTATAGGTGAACTAATCCCTTTCACAGGAAAGATTTGGCAGAGCAAATGGATAGATGGAGTCTGCGTGAAACTGGTTTTGACTATAACATTGTTTCTGTTTTTGGTTCGCAGTCTACCGGAAAGAGTATGTTGTCTGTCGTTCACCAGACTGAGAGGAGCTGAACTGAAGCTGCACCCTGCTCACAGGCACATTATTAAACCGCTTGTTTGGAACAAATTTTGATGTAATGGATGAAACGAAGCGACAACAGACAACAAAAGGTACGCAACAAAGTCCATGATGTTTCTCAAATTGAGCGTTCTCTTCCTCAGGGATATGGATGTGTCGTGGCAAGGGAATGAACGTAATGGTCATGGACGTGGAAGGCACAGACGGGAGGGAACGCGGAGAAGATCAGGATTTCGAACGCAAAGCTGCACTATTCTCCTTGGCTTCATCGGAAGTCCTTATTATAAACTTATGGGAGCATCAAGTTGGCCTATACCAGGGAGCAAACATGGGGTTACTCAAGACGGTTTTCGAAGTCAACTTAAGCCTTTTCGGAAAAGACAAGGGAAGTACCAGTCAACGAACACTGCTTCTGTTCGTCATTCGAGACCACATCGGTACAACCCCGCTTTCCAATCTTGCCTCGACGTTGGAATCGGACCTTTTGCGTATCTGGGATAGTTTGTCGAAACCGATCGAACTTCAGGAGAGCAAGCTTTCAGACTATTTCGACCTGAGCTTCACTGCTTTGCCCCACAAGGTCCTCGCAGCGGACAAGTTTGAAAGCGAAGTGAAGATGCTTCGACGGAGATTTGTCGACAAGAACGCTGAAGACTTTCTGTTCAAACCTGCATATCACAAACGGATCCCGGCGGACGGTGTTGCTCTGTACATGGAAGGCATCTGGGTTTGTGTTACAGCTTTACACGCTTTCAGGTCACTGATAGTATCACAGGAACAAGTTCAATCGAACAAGGACCTTGATTTGCCAACACAACAGGAACTTTTGGCTCAGTTCCGTTGTGATGAGATCGCAAGTGTCGCTCTAGCTGAATTTAACGAGCAGGCGAAATCACAGCGCCGACCTATCGAAGCAGGCCGTGTCGTCGAGGGCTTGGGCGCCATGATGCGTCGATGGAGGCAAGGGGCGCTTTGTACGTCCAGTTGCTCACTCTTCTGACAGATGATATATTTAACTTGCTGTAGCACGGTATGACAAGAACGCTTCAAGATATCACCAAGGAGTGTATCAGCGAAAGCGATCTGATCTCCTGAACGTGATAGGCTCCACTCTTTCTACTCTCTTCCTAGGACAGCTGAAGAATATTCACAAATCTGTTCTGGCGGCCTTCAAAAGAGAAATGCAAGACGGTATGCGCGTAGAAGGCTATAATTTTGCAGATGTCTGTTCTCGAGCAAGACGGACATGCGAGAAACGATTCATTGATGGTGCGAAGGAGGCAAAGCTTGAGGATACTGATTGGGTCTGGGAAGATGAACTTGAGCTATTGCGCGAGGAGATGGCGGTAGTCGCAAATCAGTGTCGTGCAGATGAAACGAAGAAGATGTTAAATTCCATCGAAGTAAGTATTACTGTCGCCGGTCACGACAGTAGTTGACATGATTACTTCACCAGCGCTACTTCAAGAAGCAGATCTCTGAGCCTGTTGAATTACATCTCAGTGTCGCGACTGCAGATATGTGGGATAAAGTACTCATTGCGTTTCAGGAAACTCTTGAGAAGGCTGAATCTACGTATTTGAGCAAAGCTCGAAGTGATTATCCAGTTTATCTTTCTTTGATGAAATGGTCTAACATTGCGCTCGTAGGTTTTGACTGCACTGAAGAAGAGAATACTAAATCCTTGTCAATGCTACGCAAACGCGCTTGGCTTGCTCTTCGTTCGAGGATTGACGAGCAAACGACCGAACCGGTCCTGCTTAGCAAGCTACGTACCTATTTCGAGGATCGCTTTAGATATGATGAACACGGGGTCCCCCGAGTTTGGAAGCCAGACGATGATATTGATGGAGCATTCAAGAAAGCTCGCGATCAGACCATTGAGCTTATCCCTTTGTATGCTAAAATCAAGCCCCAGGACCCTTCATTGGCGTATGATCTGCCGGATGATGCGGCTGAAGATGATTCTCAGCAACAACTGGAACCTTTCGACTTCGATTCCTCGTTAACGATTCTATCCGAGACCAAAGTGCTGGATGTTTCATCTCGATTCCGTAAGGACGCGGATGCTTACTACGTCGAAGCGAAGCGATCCACAGTCTCCAGCATTGCGCAAATTCCGACTTGGATGTACGGAGTACTTGTTGTCCTTGGTTGGAACGAAGCTATGGCGGTTTTGTTCAATCCAATGTATTTCACATTCCTGCTGTGCGCTTTAGCTGCCGCGTGAGTATTCTGGCAATCTCGTCTATTGAGCTTTCTGACTGTCTCATTCTCCCATCTTTTTCTAGTTGGATCATCATCAAGCTCGGTCTAGCCGGTCCGCTAATGCAGCTTACAGGCACCTTAGCAAATGAGGTACGGCCTTCCTGACTTCCAGTCTTCAGTCTATAATCTCATGTGGTATCCAGGTTAAGCGCCAAGCCACACAACGTCTACGAGAACATTTCTCGACGCCACTCTCAACGGAGCCCGTCCAAACCGAGAGGAACCATACCACATATGATGACGAGGATAACTCTTCAATAGAGTTACGACGTCGGAGGGCAGAACCTCTATGACTGCATTAGACTTGCATGCTGGACTTTATGCTTTTGGTTGTATTCGGATTAATTTAATGATTCATAATGGCAAGACGCATCCCTGCTTTTAATATATGCTGTACAGTGAATATAGGGACAAAAGCGCTGGTCGTGGGTCGATGTCCGTTTGCGAAAATTCGTCGAATGCTAAAGCATCATTATTCATTCCTCCGTGTTTGTGTTTCGTGGAACTCGTGCTCAGACCGGAAGTCGAACACCAGAAACTGCTGTTCTAGCGAAGTCCAATTTTGAATATTTGTGAATTAAACATGGAGTATCTCGTATGATCCATTTGAGAGTCAAGAAGGCATTGGCAGAGTAAGAATACGTTGACATGGCAAGAAACCTGACGCTTATATGTACATTGTTCAAGAAATACAAAAGAAAAAGGTGATCACTGAGAAGGCCTTCCTTCCTCCTGGAGCAACCGAAGTACGTCATAAACGACGCCTCCCACTTGGCCACCCGCGTGCACAGATTGCGCGGATATCTCGCTGTTTTGCTGATGCTGGAAGTACTGTGCCATCTGCTGCGAAGGATGTGCACCGGTCTGGAAGTGATTCCAGTAATAGTTTTCGAGTGAGAATAATTCGGGAGTGCTGTATTTAGGTTCGGCATCAGCGGTGTAGACTTGCTGGTGCTGGACTTGTGATACGTGCTGTTGTGGTTGTTGTTGATGCTGCTGGGTGATGCTCGCGTCCGCAGCCTGAGGCATAACATATGCAACACCTGGTCCGATTTGTGGAGGGTACACGGTACTCTGGCCGGACTGTGGTGGAGGCGCACTTTGGTGAGTTTGAGGAGGCGTCGACACAGTCGGCGACATCGATTGGCTATGGTTCAATGTGTTCGAAGCAACCTGCGCAACTGGAGAAACAAGCCGATGAGTAACCCAATCGTGCTAACGACTGTGAGAGGAAAGCACTCACAGGCATCGAGAAGCAACCTGTATTGTGAAGCTGCTGACCAGGTTTCTGCTAAGCCCTATAACGATAGAAAAGGATCAGCGAGATCTCGCGCTAACAGGAAGAAACTGTTGCTTACACGCAGCCATTCAATGCATTTTTCCAACCTTGGACGAGCGGCCTCGCGAAGTTGTTTGTCATTGAGAGTCAAGTTGAAAACGTGAAGTGTAGCGGCTGTGAAAATCATATACGCATCGTTCGGCGGAAGCTGAGAACAGATATGACAGGAACACAGAGCGTCAGAATAGATACCTGCGAATAGTGAGAAAACATCTACAAGATGTGTTTCTCACCTTATCAATTTCCTGACCAGCGGCGAAGAGTACGAAAAGATCCACCAGACGGTTCGCATGTTCGGTTGCCTTCCTGTGATGTGTATTGCTCACGAAAGTGTGGCCGGGACGAGGGCGGTTAATGAGAGGGCGGTGTAAGAGGATCATTGCCACATGATACCACTGAAAGGTAACAGCGTCATTCAGTACAATATGATTTGTGCCAATATGTAGGCGACGTACACCATGGCACGTGTACAACGGCCTTGTAGGCGTGCAATCGTCTGATGATGGATACTTGCACCGCGGCCCTAGATTCTTCTGCCAGTCCTCGAGATCACGGTCAAGCTCTGCAACAATACGTTCCCGCGTGGAGCGGCTCGGCGGCGATGCAACTGAGTGCATCTCGCTCAAGACGCGCTCGAATATACGGAAAAGGTCGACGGCAGCATTGAAAATTGATATCGTCTTTTGACGAATATAGCATTAGCCTGGAGCAGAGAAACGGAAAGGGAAATATGACTAACGTATAGTCGAACAGTACTAGTATGGCCAAAGCGAGAAGCTCCGGGGTGTACTACCGGCTCGTATTCATCAGCCTGTTCCTCGGAAAGTCGCATGGGATCGCAATGAACCATGCGAATGAGCACTGGTCGGCCCATTTCGCAGGCAAGGACCCTATAAGACAATGATTCAGCCAGTGTCTGTCCGGGCAAAGGCGGAGAGACTTTACTTCTCATAGACGAATATGTTCCAAAACACACGAACACGGCGTTCGTGCTCCACAAGCGGCAAACCATTTGCGGATTTGTGTAGACCGAGGTCAAGCGCCATCATCGCCGCAACACCTAAAGAACATTAGGTCAATCCTACAATAGCTATAGTTTTGATATATTAACCCGAGTGCACCCATGCTTGTCTTTGGTTTCCTTCGCCGTGGTAATACAAACTCAGGAGGAAGAGTGCCGTACATGTGTTGACTACATTCAAGTCAGTTCCAGTGCCGAACCGAGATGAACGATGACTGACTGTCCGAGCGGAATGCACCCTCACTCTGGAGTTCGTCTTCAGCAACTCGGCGGAAGGTTTCTGCAATCGTTACGCCGAGGACCGGTGTCGGCGAAAGGCGCGCAGCTAGCGCGTACATAGCATACAGAAGCGCAAGCGGAACTTCGTCGTATATACGGAATATCGAAACGGCATCAAATGCAGGCTTATACAATATTGGCCAGTGCTGAGCGTGTGCAAAGTATCAGTTGACTCTCACTCCACTAAAAATAGAGACAAATTTGATTACTGGATGGATGGATGCCCAGTAGGTCTTCAAGAGGATCTCGATGTCTTCCGGGGAGGGATGAGGGATATACGTCTCCCTGTTCGGCTTGCGCCGAACTAGTGGGTGGCGCTCGACATGATCCCGCAGGGCCCAGGGACTATACTTTTCCATTGTGATGCGCTCGTTGTCAGAAACGGGAGTGAGCGGGCCGCCGCCGGTATGCATGTAGCGCATGGAAGTCGCGAGGAAGGCCATACCTGATGAAGAGCCTTCGTCCATGTCTGAAGGTCCATGGTCTGTCGGCGAAGGTGTTCAGCGGGAATTGATGAAAGAGGATGATTAGATTACCGTCGTGCTCGTCTTGACTCCAGTCACTTCTGCCCTTCATAGTTACATTGCCGCTAGTGTCCGAAGCGCTCGATCCAGCGGTTCTTCTCGATGTCGAAGGGGCCGATCGCATAAAGTCGACCTCCTTATGGTCGACATCCCTCATACCCTCTAGCAGTAGCTCGGGTCCTGCATCGCATGGTCCGTCACCGAAAATCGCCTTGTGGAGTTCGTTAAGGACAAGGCGTTCACCGTAGGCAAGCTGAAGAGCTTGAATGTGCTCGCGTATCTTGAGTATTTTGGGTGCGAGAGACGCGGGGTCGGCACTCCCACGTCGATAGCCCTTTGGAGGGCCACGTCTGGAGGGGACTACAAGAGCAGGGATATGGTCACGTTGAGGAGGCATTGATAGTAGTAGTAGGGAAAAGGGGGAACAGACCGTCCGACCAAGAGCACTGAAGATTTTGAGCCTTGCAAGTCCCGCAGAGAGGCTGCTGTCCATCACACTGGGAATGATGATGAATACCTCAGAGACCTATCGGAGGATACGGAGAGACGAACCTTCCGCCGTGATTTTGCACATACGAGGCATGCTTTGGTCACCCGCTGCCATGGACGGAAAAGCGTGAGGATGATACTGAGGAAGATCTTGCGAGTAGTCGGCTAAACACTCACCTTGCGCTTAATGGGCGGCTTGTCCTGGTCGTTCATGCTCGCTTGTTTTTATGTAGGCTCTGTGCTATCTCCGTACTTGATGCCAACGTCGTCGACCGGCTCACAGCTCCTCGTCGTGCGGTAGAAAGATGGCCGTGACTCGTCGTGCCTCTCCTGCTGCACCTACTTAATCGGCTCAGAAGCTCAACTTACTACCCCTCGCATCGTCGCGATTCACAGACTATCTCCCGCCTCAGTTTTCATCACTCGCCATCATTCCTCTCTCTCGACGCATTCCTTCTTTCCATCATTACGCTTGTCGCAATATCAAGTATCGTTATTTGCATATTGCGCCCGTAACATCACGTTCCCAGCCGTCTTACTGACAGCAGCCGGCAACAATTCGGCATTTGTTACATGACTGAAGGAGGAGACAGAAGAATAGGCCAGCGTCGTTGCCATTGACCCCTCTCAACCACAAGCAACGATCATCCAGCGCTTCTTGTGTTCATCTTTGCATGCAAGACCGCGATCAAACTTCTCTCAACGTATCATTCCAACATCTATACAATACAGTTATTATATGGCCGCGCTGGATTTGCCGCAATATTAATCTCACAAGCTCTACGAGAACTCGCCATAGGCCTCTAGCGAGCTTTGCATGTATGAGTATTCCTCCAACGCAAAGCCTTCTGTACACGTTCTTACTACTTTCTTATAGACGCCGCCCGACGCTGGCACAGCGCGCCATAACGCTTACTTAGCCAGAGTATTCGTATTCCTGAGTCAACGACATTGCAAATCCAAGAGCTCGAAAGCTCGCCAACATCACGTCTCGCAACGACCAAGGCGGCGACCGACCGCCTCGCTTTTCGTCGATTTACTGCTGACTGACGATTCGATTCGGTGAAAAATAACGTGTTGATCGACGTCATGGATGCGGGTTTTCGAGCACGTGGAGATGCGTTCACGTGGCCTTGTTCGGCCGTGACTGTACTCGCGTGACTCCGTTCACCCAACGCGGTATCTGTCCTTTCTTGACTTGAACGCATACCTCCACCACCGCCTTCTTCTCATCTCTCATCTTTTGACATTTGCCCTCTGCCGTCCATGGTGGGCACTCCTCAACTCGCCCTTAAGTACCGTAGAAAAGGCACTTCGGACTATCGTGTTCGTAGTCACGACCTGGACATGCCGTTTCACACTTCCGCGTCTTCACTCAACTCTTACAGGTTCGCTTCAGAATGCTCAATGCCCCGGTCTCCATCTTTCTGCTCGTCCTCCTCGGTAGCTCCCAGCAGTCCGATCCGCTCTTTGTACTCGCCAGAGCCCTCTTCATCTCCAATCGCTGAACCTTATATCGCATCCAGTCCGAAATCGCCGACGTCTAGTGGGCGGAAAGGATTTTGGGAGGTGGCATTTAACTATGGACCGGACTTTCCGTACAAAGCTCGGCCTTGTGTCCAAACTTCAAACTTTAGTCGGGAGCAGTTCATAACTCGCCGGAGGAGTTCTAGTGCGAGTGCCCCTCCTCTCGTTTCAGATGCTGATCCTTCGGATTACTCTGAGGACATTGATCCTTTTCATACGGACGATGACATTACGGACGGGGAGGGTGCAGCAGGGAATGTTACGATTGCAAACTCGAGGGACGAGTTGGTCTTAGTTGGACGGCAAGACTCGCATTTACCGCACAATGACATTACTGAAGCCAGGAATAATGACAAACTATTGCCTGGGGAAATGGATGTTGCTGCCGTACTCCTGGATCTTAGCCGACAACCACGCTTCACATCTACTGAGTCAAAAACCGAAGATACCGCAATCAAACCCAAACTGCCACTTTCCCTCGATTCGGTACAACCACCTTCTAAGGACCTGGACGTGTCCGTTCAGACTGGCGAAGTGGCTCACACTTCCATCTCCGTTGCACCGGAAAGTCCGGTTGCAGCTTCGTCGTGTAACGTTGCAGCAACCCAAGGTTTCGAAGTATTCAGGCTCGACGGACACGAGATCATTGTACGTATCCTATTATCTGATTTCGACAGCGCATCTTGATCACAGTTCGCGTTGCGTTTAGGGACAAAGCTCCCACTCTGAACCAACGAGACTTTTTCCTGGATCCTCAGAACCCGCGACTGACGTCTTCGCCAATGATCAAGATCAAAATGGCTCCACCGGGGAAGATGGATGCCCATCAGAGGTAGAGCGTGCACAGGCATGCGTTGATATGTCTTCCGAGAACGTCGTAACTAAGAACGTCGAGAACACGGTCCCACCACAGGCGATAAACGTAAGCAAGTTGACGACCAACAAGGAGAGCTACATGATTGTTAACGAGGAGAGAATGGACCCTATCGTGGAGTCTATTTTCTCTTGTGTGCTTACGCCGATATCATCTCCTTCCCTAGCTGGCAGTGAATTGAGCGATCTTACGGAGCTCCTTTCTGAGCCTCCATCCCCCAGAAATGACGTTGTTGACGGACTCGTGGGACCAGCGAGTGACATGCGGCATCTTCGGGAGAGTAGTGAGCTGGACACGTTATATGGTCTTTCTTCGGCTCCCGGGCCGAAGGAACCCCGATCTGGTACTGTTGATCAACACGATGCACTGACAGAACGGAAGAGTGGCCGATTTGAGAAAGGGGTAAAAGACGGCAGAGGTCGAAACGTGCACGACGTGAAGACAGTCGAGACTGAGCAAAATGAGTTGGACTTACAGAGCAAGAAGAAACGCGCGCGCAGTGGAAGTTCTTCCGGATCTCGTTCTTCGTCGCCTGGCCCCTCTGCCTCGTGTTCAGTTATTCCCAAGCCACGGAAGAAGAAATCCAAAAGGGCTGGCGATAGAACCGTGTCATCTTGGTGTGAAGATGAGGACCAATCCATGAACTCGGCGCATCGTCCATCTTTGCCGAATACTTCCACCCCGTCAGCAAGCGCATCTTCGGCTCCACCTGATCTACGGGGAGATGCTCAACTTCCTGTTGCGCCCAAGAATGACGATGCAGACGCAACGAATGAGATGTGTGGATGTTTAATACAAACAATGGCCTTGTCACGCGCCTCGTCTATGCCTGCCTCCTCTTTAGTACGTGAAGTCTTACGAGAAAACCCTCATTTGGCGAACCAGAGGAGCAAGTCGGATTGGTTTGGTGTAGCATCGGTAGTTCTGGAGTCGAACGACGTCTTCGGACGGATTGACCGTGTGGGCTTTGTAAGTTCTGCCTCACATGTATTTCTTCGTACGCCTTAACTCATGACTCTCTTTAGGATGCAGACGATAAGCCTCTTGAAGCTCAATGGTTCTATATTCCTGAAAATGATCCGGATTGCGACCGTGCTTCATTGCTGCGCGAGATGATGCCTAAGAAGCGTAACGAGACGAAGAAACACAAGCAATATTTCTTCAAGCCTCTAGGTTTGTTATTACTTTTCCTCACTTCAAACTCTCTAAGTTATTTTGGCTTCAAGGTAAAATATCGCGATGGGATCCTGAGGATGCCCTGTGACTCTGTAAATTATCAAATAATTGGGACCGGGCCTTTACCTTTTAATCATCATCTTTGTGGCTTCCAGTTAATTTTATTTGATTCGAGCTTCATTCTCCCATTGCGCCCCTCGTACTGGGATGTTCTTTTTTTTTCTCGGACCGAGAATCATGTCGATTCCCACCACTTCAAACCATGCAAAATGTTGTTCATTTTGTGCGAACTTGTTAGTCTATGCCTATACAAGCAATGGTTTTGCGTGAATAATCGAGGGTAAGAATCATAGCAGCAACTAAGATAGCAAACACTGTAATGCAATCAACGTGTAGCCCCAAGGCCCAATTTTGAATGTTTGATGATAGCAGTTATCGGAGCGTCGAGACCACCAGAAACACCAATCTTCCCGCCTTCCGCCCATCCCATATTCGCCAACATGCGGAATCCAACATTTCCTTCACCAATCTTCGGAGCCTCCTTGCCAACTTCGTCACCTTCTTTGTGCTTGGGCGCACTCCCGCCTTTTCTACCACCAGGATTCCCAGGACGTGTGAATCCCCAGTCTCCACCGCTTCGCAGAACCCTCTGGATCTTGCGTTCATTGATATTAATGCCGGAGAGTGATGTTTTAATTATAGACGTGTACCGAGCCGTACCCTTGCCTTTGCTCTGGCTTTTCAGGCCAAACGCAGCAGCGATTTCGTGCACCTTGGCACGCGAGGCTTTGTCCATTGGTGGAAGTGCCATAGGTACCGTCAGGCTGAGATTATCGAGGTACATGCGGATCTGGCGGATGATCAAAGCCAAATCGGCAGCTGGGGCATCATCTCGGTCTTCCTCTACGAGTCGAGCCGCACGAAGCATTGCCTTCCGGCCTTTCTTGCCGCCCTTGTGTTTCGCAAATGGATCTGCCGCAGCTTCAAGTCGAGCTGCAGCCCGTTTCGCCTTGTTCTCTGCCTTCTTGGCACGGTCTTTCTCCCATTGAGCACGAAGCTCAGGTGGAAGGTCTTTCCCATAGTCTCGCTCTGTGAGATTCTTTCTGTTAAGAGTAACATAGGATAAAATAACGCTGTACATACTCTTCTTCGCTGGTGCCGAACTGAAATCACCATTAAGCACCGATCTGAACAGGGCTTTCCTCTGCTTCCTGTCCGACACAAAAGTACCATCGTCTTCATCCAGCAGGTCCTGCAGCGAATACATATGCAGCTGAACAAATTTGCGAATGAAGTGGATACCTTACCTGAACATCTGCAAGATACTCTTCGTCCCATTCTGCCCGAGTAAAGTTGGCATCAAAGTCGTCTGAATCGCCTTCTTCGTCGTCCTGCTCGGATTCTTCCTCTCGCTTCTTTCCCCTGTCCGGTAATTTCGACATGCGTGCTCCGAAAAGGCCACCTGAGGATGCTTGGGTAGCGGAGAAGGCGGACTCTTTCATCTTGCCTTTTGCCTGCGCGTCCAGCCTCGTTTTTGCCAAACGAGCCTGGAAGTTTTGCATCGGTGTCTCGTCGTCGTCGGATGATATATCATCCTCGTCGTCTCCCTCAGAATCTGAGGTAGGAGTGCTGTCGATCTCATCAACGATGCGCTCTTCCTCGGCCTTTGGCACTGCTTCGGCTTCGCCATCAAAGTCTTCGCTACCGTTAGAAGATCCTTCTTCTTCTTCGTCTTCGAGCTCCAGTTTCTCCGCATCTCTGATATCATCAAAGGTCATATGTACCATGCCTTTGTTGCTCATGCTCCTCACAAAGCTCTCCATAGCTTTAGGGTCCAAATCCTCGTCAACATCCATTCCTCCTGGGCGACTGGATACATGATCAATGCCACGACCACCGTTCCCGTGTCGTCGGTCGGACCCAGAATCCCCGTCACCCCAGTCAATATCAGAGCCTTGCCGCCTGACTTGCTTCTCATTTGCCCCCATCTCATCTTCGTGGAGATGTCTCTCTTCAAGCATCGCCCCAAAGACTCCGAAAGAGCTACGTCTCCTCCCCTTCCACCGAGCAGCTCGGTTATGACGGTCGCGTTTGGTAAGGCGGCGAGCGCGAGGACAGGCCGTTTGCTGACGATTGAGCTGCGTGGCTTGTGAGATGCCATTAGAAGAGAACGGCATTCCAAGGACGGGTTCGTTCGGATCAGAAACAGGTGTCGTTGTCAATGCGGTAACATACTCTGATGTGCTCGAAGCTCTGGACAGAACAGTGCCAGTTTCGGAAGCCGGGGCGTCAAGCGCAACTATTAAATCACGCTTAGTGTGCAGTGCATTCGTTGAACCGGGAATGTTAGGTGTCGCGCGACCAGGACGTGGATGAGGAGCAACATAGACTATTACTTCGTCATCCTCAGGTAGTTGGCTTCCCAGCGGTTGCAAAACCTCCATACCGGGTGTATATGCAATCCCTTCTTGCGGCTCCGAGAGACGTGCAGGAGCTGAATCTATGATAAACAGTGGTTGTTCTTCATTCTTCATTTCGTCCTGTCCTCCGTCACCGGTCTCCACAGATTCCTCGTTAAGTGAGGTTCTCTCTACAACCTGCTCCTTATCAGACGCCGTATCCGTATCTAAAGTTGTATTGGTCGTTTCGTTTGCGTTGATAGACAATGCTTGCATGATCGCATCAAAGACGTTAATGTCCTCTGTCGCTTTTACGACAGTTTGTTGCGATGAAACAATGGCTTGAGATTCAGGCTCGGTTTGAGGGGTCGAGGTTCCATCCAGAAGTTTACCAAGAGAACCGAACTCCACCGTAACAACGGGTTCAGCGTCCGCATCCTCAAACAGATGCGCAGCTGGGTCTTGAAAGAATGAATCCTGCACCATTCCCACTTCATGGTGACTAAACACTCGAGATACTTGCTCTGCAGTTGGGATATGATCTTCTGGTTCTGAAGAGTTGTCATCGAAAACTTAGTCACTATGATCATTAGATAATATCAAAAGGGCGTCTTCACACCTTTAAATTCGTGAACCTCAATTAACTCCTCCTGGTGTTCGAAAAGCACGGGAGTCAACTGTGCACGAACAAAGTTGATCGGTCTCAAGTACGGCCTATCGAGTGCAAGGAGCTTTGAAAGAGGCATGTTTGGATTGTATCTAGCGCCAAGGCCTCGCGATGGTCCTCTGCCAGAGCCGCGACCTCCAGGCGCCGTTCGGTCATAAGCATCTTCCCTTCTTGCAGGCGGTGGCGTACGCCCATTGTTATACACTTGCAAATTCAACGGTGTACTTATGCCTCTACCATGCCCACGCCCACGATTGCCCCCTCTGCCTCGCGCTCGCGGTGCGGGAGAAGCATAGTCAGATCCGGGCGAATCTGGAAGAAATTCAGCATTTATCCGCAGATATTGATAAATAGTGAGGTGGAATATCCGGGTTCTGCGCACCATCCGCGTATCGCTGGATATCAACATCAATGATGTTCAGATTGTTGTACACGGGACGTCGATCACCTCGTCCTCCGCCTCTATTAGTCTGTCCTCTTCCTCTAAAGGGCGGAGCACCACGTCCACGCCCCCGTCCACGACCCCTCTGGCCATTTCCTCCCGGAGCCATAACTTCTTATTATTGACGGTCAAGACAATATCCCGCCTAGTCTGTCCGGAAGAATCGGGTCGAGTCGAAGTTACTGGATAGGAGTGTAGGGCTTACGCATACCACTGAATGACTGTGATTCACAGCAATTGTGATTCAATGTGAAGGTGAAGGTAGGTTGGCGCCTCAAATCCCATCTCACGTGACTCATACCTTGCTAAAAAAAATCGCGATCATCCATCCATCTTGAAGTTGAACAATCACCAAGTCCACACCGTCGAATAGGATATGACATACATGGCACCCGTTGATTTTGTGTATGGAAACGCTCAGACGTCCGCTCGGATGGAACCTGACTCTTACTCAATGCCTCCAAGTTGTTTCCGTCACATCTACGGCTTTAGAGAATATACAGTTTGCCCAGCCATAACGAGCTGCCATGGAATCGCCGTTCTTTGATTGTGAGATGCTCGTCTGCGATCTTGTTCACCTTTGGCATCTAGCTGATCAGCTACTTCTGTCTGATGATATCTTCGTGATTTTACGGTCTACATCAGCATCATTTCCTCCTGATGCAATTCGGGTACGTCTTGTTCTTGAGTCAATGTCGGTCGCCATGGTTTAGTATGATGTGATCCATTGCTGCTAACTGCAAGATTCGGCGCCGAACTGTGAAGTTGAACAAAGTTGGTAACAATCCTTGCACAGGGCGCTCATCACCTGCTCATGATTCATAGGCAATGATAATCAAGCTTGATGTATCCGTTCTCCTGGATTAAATATCGATATGGCAGATTCGCATCTTCAGATGATACACAACGCGACGTCTTCGACAGTACTGATACACCTGATTGCTTGTTATTCACAGCGCTAACAGCGCTATAATAACGATGTCGATATGTTTCTGCAGTGTGAGTTTTGTCACCATCGTGATTCTGGATGATATCAATGCATTTTCAGTGCCCGACATACCACTTTCGTACTGGTGTTCCGCTTGTGATCGAGATCTAGCAATGTAAAGCTGCAACTTTTTCTGAATCTCGACACGATGGAAAATAAATGGCAGTTGCAAATCTCTTGCAGTATTATGTCTCTATTATAGCGAAGAGACTTACCTCTTCACAAATCATAGTTATCCGGTGCGTCGATAATGGTATATGTCGTATGCTTCATCCACTTTGAAATCTTACTTTTCGCGGATCATGGATAATCGATTAGCTTTCTTTCAAGTCGGGCTACTTGCTTCCGATATATGGCAAAATTTTCTATCCCACGTAGTGTGAAAATGACGGTTCACTGACGGCGACTGGAGAGTCGGATTCGGTAATTCGTCGATCATGGTCCAATCACTTTGGCTTTAATCAAGAACGTTTAGTCGAGACGTCCTTCGTGCGTGTTCCTCTTGGACGCATCCCACGCTTACCACGGCTCTTTGGTACATCATGATTATGTTCTGTTGCTCGCAGAAACAATTCTGAGGCGTCACGCACGAAACTTGGACAAGCACCTGCCTTTCTTATAGTCTTTGGATGGCATTAGAATTGCTTGCGGCGTCTCGCAAATATGGCTCATATCATCTATGGCTACGAACTTCTGTGATATCTTGAATGCACTGCTGGCCTTGATTACCGGAACGGGAGGTGTTTCCATATCGTGTCATGCCGGCCTAGAAACACACCAAATCAAGGACGCGCTGCTGCGCATTTACGGTGCTGATATGGTCGTGTGGAAACTATCCAGCGCGTTCACACGGTTACACGACAAATTGAAGAAGCCGACACCGCTTGCGTTGCATCTAGCCCCTCATCACATCATGTTTACAATGGAAACACCCCAGTATCATTGGCTGACCGTGTCTGTTGCGAGGCATTTTCACACTGCGCGCTTCTGTCATCCGTTTCATCGTGGCATCACTGAAAAAAAAAAACCCCCGCTGAAGGACCGTACTACATAAAGCGCCTTCTTTCACAACCTGCTGTTCATCCGCAAACCACTCCCTCTTCGCCCCCTTGCAACATATCCTTCTTACGAGCTTTTAAGTGCTTTTTTTTACCAAAACAAAAATGTTGTTCGCCGCCCTCGCTGCTACCCTTCTCCCAGTCTACGCCGCTGCGCAAAATGTCTTCACAGTCGAGGTTGCTTCAAGCGGTCTGAACTTCTCGCCGAACAACGTTAACGGCGTCAGCGACGGTGACGTCGTCCAATTCGTTTTCCGCGCAACGTACGGACAGTTCCTAGTACTTTCTCAGTATACTTTGCTAACATCTTTTTACTCCAGGGGTCACACTGTAACGCAGTCGACACTTGCGGACCCATGCACTCCCCTCGACGGTGGTTTCAACAGCGGCACCTCCCAGGCAGCTGGGGATGTATGGAACCTCACGATCTCTGATGCCACTACCCGTGAGCAATCAAGTACACTCTTTCCCCTTCTCATGTTTTTTGACGGTTTGTTTTCAGCGATTTGGTACTTCTGCGCGACCGCCCAACCACAGATCCACTGCGAGCAGGGCATGGTTGGAGCTATTAACTCGCCAGATGACAAGTTTGCATCCTACACTAACGCAGCCAAGGCCGCGACGAACACTGTTCGTATCTCTTCTAGCTACATGGCACTTGCTTCTTTACTGAGGATCTTTATTTCTTCGTCTTTAGCCGAGCGTTAGTGAAGTAGTTCTCAGCGGTAGCGGTGCTGCTGCAACCGCCTCTCTCACTACTGCTCCCGTCGTCAGCGGGACTAGCCCAGCGTCCGGCTCCGGTTCTGACTCTGGCTCTGCCACTGGCAGTGCTTCTGCTACCCAATCTTCTAGCGCCGCTCAGCCCTTCGCAGGCTTCGAGAGCCTTGGTGCAACTGTCCTCGCGCTATTTGGTGCTCTTCTTTTCTGATTTTTGAACTGTTCCGCATCTCATTTCTCCTCGGCTTTACATCTCCGCGCTCATCGGTCTGAAGAGGACGGAGTTCTCGGATATTGCAGAACTGTAATTATTCATCGTGGGAACATTTTATAGATATTACATGTATTTGAATGTTCGAAATAACTATGGAGACGCCTGGGTTTAATAAATGGTTTGATGAACGACATGTGCTTGCAATGTGTGCCCTTGATGTTACAATACATAGGTGAAGTAAGACTACACGGAAGGAATTCTGCTGAGAAGCTCGCTGAGTTGCAAAGAAGAACGACCACTAGAACAGAAGATAAACTTTAAGGTATGCGTGCGATGTGAATTGGAGTGAAAGAACAGAGTGGCGGCATGAATACAATTCGTGGGGAGTAGTTGTGACCTCTTGGAATACTCCTGTGAGCGGGTATACTGGGAAAAGTGGTTTCTTCGCGAAGTCGCTGTTCGGCCATCCGGGAAAGTCGACAAATCGCGCGAAAAGAATTTGTTTAGTCTTCATCTTCCCACCATCTCTTTACAGCGATGAAATCGTCTTTTGAGAGCCGTCGCCTCCACTGAAGACGTTGCAGGTACCAAACAATGCGATCACGGAAGAGATTGCAACCTTCAAGGAAATGCGCCGGAATCTCGTCGCGCATCTGCTCCTCTGGGTCGCAGTCAACAAGCACGCATTGATCGAGGCAGACAAGAATAACTCCGAAACTGTATGCGTCGGCTAAGCACGCATCGACACACTCGCCGCGTAAGATCTCCGGTGCAGTGAATGGTCGCGTCCCAAGATGAATCTGCTCAATTTTCCGACGCCTTGTGTGTAATGGTTGGAGCCTGCCAGTTGTCTTGGAGCGCTGTAAAAAGGCAAAAGGGTCGGCAGGTGCTTCATGTGGTGCGACGAAGATAGAGTCCGCAGAAACAGAACGCCCGAAGTCGATGATTTTAATTGTATCCGTCTTCGTCACGTAGACATTCAGTAAAGAAAGATCACCGTGGCTAAGACCGAACGAGTGGAGATGCGTAAGTCCATCGAGCAATTGATTATGGAAATCGATCTTGCGTTCGCGTGTCAATGCGGGCCGTGACCGTACCACGTCAAGTAGAGGTCGTCCGTCGATGCACTCCAGTACCATCCCCACACCTTCTAAACACCCCAAGAATCCAACTATATTCCTGTGTCGTCCAATGGTCGTATATACACGTAATTCGGCGAGAAACTGCGTGGTTACGTCCGAGGCGTTCGTCTGGAGCTCTCCATTCACTTCCAATTGTACCACCTCGGGCTTCTTTACGATGCATTTAAAGAGCTCGGAAGTTGAGCCTGTTGCAAAAGGAGAAAGATATGCTGTCGAATTAGGCGGTGCGGCGTATGCTGTCGGCGTCGGGAACGAAAATATCATTGAAGGATGGCGGTTTGGTGGATGAAAGACGTGAGGCGATGATTCTGGAGATCTTTAGCATGATGTGAGTCAGTCCACCTATCAGACTTATTCAAATGAGTTTAGATAACACAAAAGTAGACTCACGCAACCGGCGAAGGACTACCAGGATCCACGTCCGCATATGGTTGAGAGAGGGTGTTATGCGTGTCATGCACGACTGCAGTTTCGTCAGACGAGAATGTATGCGCAGTTGCATTCGGTGCATCCCTCGAGACCTCCTCGTCATCGTCCATTTCCACCATCCACCAGTTCTTTTTGCTCGTCAAAGTAACTCTCTTTATGTTCCGTGCTGCAACAGGGTGATGTTGGTGATGACTGAGTGGCCCAGGAGTGGGCGAACCGCTACGAGGTGAACAGGGCATCGATGCAGCTGATTCTGCCGACGACGCTGTGGTTGAGCGGGTGAATCTTATTGGATGCATTTTCGAGTTGTTGACCAACCGAGTGAAAGGGGGTGTGGTATGCGTACCCGTACCCGGAATTGAATGGGCTGTGGACCTAGCTAAAATTAGAAGGTGTCGATGATGCGCACGTGCCCGACGCGTCGCGTGTGTGGGTCGCGTGGCCGACCTTTATCTCTCTTATATCTTATATACGGCCAAGACAGGCTGGAAGAGATGGAGAGACAGCGACTAGAGAACGTCCTATATCTCTTTCTCGACGTTCTCGTTCTTTATATAACCCACCCAGTTCACGCGCGGTCATAGTGCGGATGCCGAGGTTGGTTTCGTGTACTCGTCTTGGCTTGAGTGCTTACAGATTCACACAAAAACGTGGAAACTCCACAATCAGCATGTATCCTCCAAAATGCTGAGGGAAATAAAATGCAATGCATTTTTGGGTTACGACTTCAGAATTCGTAACGACGCTGCTGAAGAAGGAAGATCGATCATCAGGCCCGGAAAGTCTGCTGTGCAGCACGGGCCTAGTTCTGTCAGACATGCATCTTAACTCTTAAAGCTGACTCGTAGCATGTCTGTCGTGTGTACCTCTTCTCGCAACGCGAAGCTCCTCTATAGCATCATCTCGACGTCATTCGTTGTCTGTCTGTTGCACGCACAATTCCACGCTGCGCTAGCTATCTGCTTGATCATGTAACATCTTCATACCTATCCCGCAAGGATTGCTTCCACTCATCTCAACGATGATCCTGATAGTCTGTCAAATGCACTTTTCGCGTTCTCTCGAAATGTCCAGGGCATCGGACGGAAATAAGGCAGACCATCGAATGAACCCTAGCAGCTCTACGCTCGACATGACGGCGGACACAATCTCTTGATCACATATACACTGGACCACGTCGATCACTCCTTTAAATTTGGGACGGGTCATCAAGAATCAGATAAAGCTCGTTCACTCCGCAGTCGGTCTCGACCTCTTCTGCCTTCCCGCACGTTCACGTTGTCCATAATCATTCAGTCCCCAATGCCAGTCAAGAAGCAACTCGCTTCCGAATTTAATCATATAACTGTCTGCCGCACGCACCATCGCGAGGAAGTCAAACGTTTCTTCCTTCCATGCCATCATGCTGAAGAAGCGAACAGAGAAACATAACTTTTCGCTCGTAGGTCCGAAACTCTACTCCTATTTCGATTAATTATGGTACCCCCTCCCCCCCTGTATACCCATATAGGTTTGTATGTATGCACTACCGTACCATGTAGCCTTGGTAAGTTTTAAAAAGCACAAAAATGATTGAATGGGTATTGACAACTAAGAATATATGCGAGGTATAAATGCAAGTAGGGAGTCCGATAAAGTAGTCCTAAAGAAGAAAAATAAGACAAAGCTACTAGTAGTGTACCTTCAGAAGACGGTAATGTTCCAATGGAGAGTAAACGAAAACAAGAGAAAAGCTACAATGAAACAATGAACAGAGAAAAATGGTACGATGTAGGGACAGCACGGCGTTATTAGCCAAAGACGAGTTTATACATAGCCAACAGTCCACTGAGGAAGAAATCTCACTCGGTAAAAAACGGTCCACTCAAAAAAAGTGTTCATGACAATAAAGACGAGAAGAAAATTGTCATGAAGGGTATAATATAGTTCAGGTAGAAGAGTCCGGTCGGTATAGAAGAAATAGCACCACTAGTACTGTTTCGAGCAGTTGATTGAGATCGATCGCCGCTTGCTGAACTAGTAGCAAGGCTCGCGGAAGGCAACTCAACAACTGCAGCAGTCTGCTGTGTTTCGATCTGTCCGGATCCGATCATGACTTGCACGCCAACAGAGGGGACGCCGTTGACGACAACAAAGAGTACTGGAATAGATAATAAAGTGATTTAATTTGTATATGGTCAGATGAGTGTAGGGAACGTACAAGCAGGTCCAGGGGCAAAAGTTGCTGGTTTCGGCGGCATCTGACTGACATGCAAGACCGCGCCTCCGTCATTTGAACCAGTATAAGTGTTCTCCAACTGCAACATTCGCTGGCCCATGCTTAGCGCATGCGTAGAAAAGCCAGTACGGACCACTACAACCGTCGCACTCTGCACATTGTTCGAGTTCCCAAACACATCATCCTTCGACAGCGTCACGTTAAAGTAAGCGCCGCCGTAAGAAAGCGTCGTAGGGAGACCCTGGGGCTGAGGGCGCCGTTCGTTGAAATATGAAGGATAGAAGCGCTCGACGCGGTATTCTGTCGGGTACGTCACACCGACGTTATAATCCGCATTCGGGTTCGAGCCAGTAACGAAGACAGAACCATCTGGAAGCAAAGTCGCAGAAGAATGATACATGCGCGGGATTGTGCTAGGTGAAAGCCCATCCTGGGACCAGCGCGAACCCGCCGCTGCATTTGGATCGTACATCGCGGGCGCCATGACTGGATTATCCGCATACGATTGTCCAATCGCCCAAGAATCGTTCCCGTACCCAGCAACGCCAGTCTTTGCGCCATTGACAGTAAAGATCTTGCCATTCGGCAACAAGACCATACTCGGCATAGCCCGACCCTCAGGCAACGGGTCGTCCTCCTCATAAGATCCAGAAACATCCGGCGTAAGTCTGACGCACGAGTCCGATGCGGCATAGGCGGCAATATTCCAATCTGTTGTCCACCGGCTAGGCTGGATATCTGTTCCACCGCAGAACAGGACAGTTGCGGTCCAATTGTTCGCGGGTGTGAGGGGAAGCATTGCCGTTCCAGCGCTCGCCGGATATGTCCTTACGGCATCTGCATAGTGCAACGGGCAAAGTCAACCGTCAATGAAATTCCCCAAATAGCGCAGGCTATAAATAGAAACACACCTGGAATATCGTCCAATTGAGTTTCCTTCTGTGTCTTATAATCCAGAAGATCTATGGGTCATAAATTCATTCATCAGGCAACAAACTTAGTTGACAAACGATAAACTTACATGTTGCCCAGTTCAGCTGAATGAGCAAGTTGCCTGACGGGAGCAGGAACGTGATCGGGTAAAGGTTCGCGGGTAAGGTTGATGTGAGAATATCCGTGGTGATAGGGTCGCCACGAGACGGGAAGAACTCGTATGTCGGGTTATTGATCGCTTCGCTGTTGACGAAACCACCAAATGTATCGCCACCGATCTAATGCCGAGTAGAAGGGAATACCTGAAGTTAGTCTGCGAATTCTGGAGTACATGGAACATCTAGGGACCCACAATGAACATACTACCATCCTCTAGGGTCTCGCTAATAAGGAAATACACTTGGGTGAGTCTCGTAGTTGTCTTGTCGAAGGGAGATTTCTTACAGTGTGGGGTACCATCTGCGTGTTGTCATGGCATTATCCCCATGAACCACCCAGTCACAGCTCTCGTCATCACAAGGATCAAGGAGACTAGCGAGCATGATAAGAGGAACGTACCGAAGGGCGGGGCTGAATAAATTTGTACGTACCGAAGAGACTGGCCACCGTCAGGATCATCATAGGGACCACCACCATTCTGGCTGTTCGCCGTTAATCCTGAAACAGAAACTGAGAATCGGACATTTGATATACCGATTTGTAGAACGTACCTCCCCACGTCACTGCTTGATTCCCTCCAGCATTGACCCATGTGCCATTCCCGAGAACATTTCCTCCCTAAGACTCATTAGCATGAAGGCGGCGTAGATAATATTCAAGAACGTACAGCACAGAATGAGTTCGTAACAGCGTCCATTGGTCGTCCAGTGTCATCGTCAATTGAATACTCTTAGCGACAAGTCAGAAACGGCGGGCTCGCTATTTGCGGTAAACAGCATACCAGCAGCCCAAGCAGGATGTCCGTTAACCTGAGTAGGATTGTTCTCCACCTTGTCGACAATATAGACCTTCTTGAGGGTGCCAAGAAACAACTATACATCCGTTAGCACCGCGATCCACAAAGTTCAATCCAAAAGAGGGATTCCGAACCTGTTGAGCGCTGACGATTGAATTGCCGACAATATCAAACGAGCCGACGGTTCCTGAGCGTTGGGGCTGGCCAGGAGCAGACTGTGTAGGTGCTTGAGCCCATGTTGTACTTACGAAGACAAGGCATGCGACGAGCAGCGAGGACCTGCTCGTACGAGCGTTAGAAGAGGTCATGGGCCGGTTTGACAACTATCGGCAATCTATAGGGACACAGGACGAATGGACGACGGATAGGATGGAGTGCCGACGAAGAAGTCGACGAAGGGGAAGGAAGATTGAAGGGCGGGGAAGGAGGATTGAAGGGCGGGGAGGGAGGGTGTGGCGAGAGAGGAAAGACTGAGAGAGGGAGGATACATGATGGTAGTGATATTTATGTGAATTGAAAGCAGAGATTCGGTTCGGACGAGCGGCGTACGTAGATGCCAGCCCAGTAGCAGTTAGTGTGGCGGGCAGTCCCGCCCGGGCGTCAGGTAAGTAATAAATGCGATCGATGCGATAGAAATGGAAATTAGACGTAAGCAAGAGCTAGTTAGTTCATGCGCCCGCCTCAAGTCCAGCAGGCGGCCATCAGGTTTGAAAGTAAAGTGTAGAACTCCGGCAGGTATCGCAATCAACTGTAACTCTCAGATATTCTTAAAGGCTGTTTGGTTTGCTTTCACATCACATCGAAGCTAAAGTTGTGAGGGAGGAAGGTCGCTTCAGGTTCAAGTTCAGGGTAGAGGTGCAGATCGATCGGCAACCATCACAGCGCCGCTTTCTCTGATCGGCGTCGGTCAGCGCCCTTCATAACGCTTACCATTCTAGGAAAGCACAATTTCGCGTAGAAACTACTTCCCTTGGCTGCTGCACGAAATGTCTAATGGTGAAGGTTGCCTTCGCGGAAGTTTTCACTTTTCGTGCATAGACACGCGGCACAAAGCAGCTGCCGGGAAGATCTTCGAGTCGCTAACCTTTGAATGCTACACTACAGTTGCCGGCCGAACAACATTTGTCTCAGATAATGCCGTGCCGTCCATGCCTTCAGATCCTCACATGAATACGGATAGTTACTTCATTGGATCACTAACATCCCGAGCAACTCGGAATACCCGAGTGATTTGATTTGCCGACTTAAAATTCTACTCTGTACGGTGCCGACAGACACTTGTCTTCTCTCCCTCTGAAATTTACACCTGCATCGCCTCTCGGTCTATCGATAGGACATGCCTTCATCAACACTACTTACTTTCGTAACCTTTGCGTCTATACGAAAGTTACGGCCATCACTTTCATTATGAAGTCATCGTAGCAAAGGAAACCACCCAAAAATCAGCGCTCGCACCCTGTTGACTTCGACCTCTGTATGTCACTTGCAGCAACTCTCCTGATCTCAATGCTATATATGTCCGCAACATCTTTTGGGCGCCGCCTCTATCGATACATGCATCTAAAATGCCTTGAAGTAGTATCCAGCTGGATTTCACTGCTCTTTAAAGGGCCGAACTCCGCCTATATCCTATCGATTTTGAGTTTCTTTTCTTTTTCATGGCGGCGATCGCATAACAGAGGCGCCGCAGAACGTTCTCATGTTAAGCATGAGGAATCAATATTCATCCTCTAACGAAACGCGGAACACGGCGAGCTAGTTCAGGCGACGGTTCGTGTGATGCAACACCGCCTTCAGCCTCACGTATCTGAGGGACCGGTTGAATAAGTGAATCGATTCCTGACTGCACACTGCATTTCGGAAAGTCGACGTGTAGTGTAAATGCTATCAGCGCATTTCCCATACTTATTCAAATTATTTCGCAGACGGATCATTGATATTCGAAGGAGTTCCGAAACGTTCTCGGCCTGAAATTTATAGCATGAAATATTATGAATGGATATGTAAACCTTCCTTGTACGAAAAGCTCTCAAGTCCTTTTGTAGTTATATAGTCCACCCATACTAACCGCGCAACATCTTTTCTGCGCTTTGAAAAGGCCGATGCATCAAAAGTCAAGTCGTCCTTTCTTTTTTGTGCAGACTTTCATTCTATGGGCTTCCCTTGATTTTGAAACAACCGCCCTAGATGGAAGGGTGACAGCGAATTAATATTCACGGTCCGAGATGAGGTTGATCGGAGCCTGAAATTCGGACGACCGTCGATCACAACGTATCTGAGAACACCACGTATCTTGCGTCGAATCAACCACTACTCCCACTGCTGTAGAGTGCCCATCCCCCAAATATATCTCAATGCTGTAATCAAAGCTCGATTACAAGCAAGCTGCTTGATACTGTACCGATAGATGCGCTTTTTGATATGGCACCCACTACAACCAAGAGAAGAAATACAGGTTCTGAGGAGCTACGCAAGGTACGCGACCGCGAGCTCGAGCTCAGACGCTTGTCGGGCGAGGTTTCATGCGCGGATTGTAGAAGGTGCGTGTTCCTTGAATAATGAGCGACGTTGAGATTTAGCGATACGCTATTCACTCAGACTCAAGTTGAAATGCGATAAGAAGGTTGAGCATCCACGTATTCTGCATGAATCCAAGACATTGGTCTAAGGCGAGTGTACCACAATTTAGATCCCGTGTTCATCGTGCGTCAGACGCGGCGCAGAGAGTCTTTGTCCACTAGGTATGTACTGGCAGCCGAGCTTATTTATGAAACATCACTAATAGCTTGTCGTCAGGAGGCAAAAGAGGCGTCAACCGAAGTTCACGAAGTGCTCTAACGAATACTTCAAGCCACTTCTCCGAACGATGGAAGAGAAAAGCCACTTTACTGAGTGAGCGCGTTCGCGCTCTCGAAGACGCACTCGCCTTGGAGAGTGAAGCGCGTGGTGGCTCCGGATCGCATCCTCTTCTTACCGAGGAACTGCTCGAAATAAAGCAGTGTCTCAGTGATGACGAAAGCGACGAGGAGGAGGAGGAGGAGAAAGAGGAAGCAGATCAACTTTTGCCGCATTTGGGACATTGTCAATTGATGAAGGTAGGACAATGCGGTATTTGGGTCCAGCAGCTTCAGAGGTGCGTTCGTCGAATATTGGATCATTGCATGCTTTATATACTGACGGGCTTACTCAAGAATGCTTTACTCATGGTACGAAGCTTATCATTAGAATGTTTGGACTGTGCCTCTGATCACATATACAGGAGGTTCTCGAGAACTCTGCCCCTGCCCGATTACCAATCACTTCTTCAGAGTCTGGTCATCTCAGTCGAGAAATAATCCATTCAAGTAGATCCTTTCCTTTTGCACCTCTATTCCTCGATCAAAGCGAGGAATCCCTTCTCTCCCAGTTGATCTCCTACTTACCGCCATTCGAACGCGCAACAGCTCTGTGCGAAGCCTTCTTCGGGAACTTATCATGGTTGACTGCACCAGTCGACCGCTCGAGCTTCGTTTCCGAGATCGTCCCGATATTCTATCCCCGTCACAAGCCAGCTCCCCCTGGAAGCATCCGCGCCGAACACGCTCACGATCTCGCGTTGCTCTTTGTACTTTTCGCATGCGGCGCTGCTGGTGATCTAACACAGAATCCTTTAAACGACGAAGCGGTACAGTATCACACATTAGCAAAAGCAGCAATGGGAGTCAAGAGCATCATGCATGGTGCGAGCTTGACGGGCGTGCAAACGTTGCTATTGCTTGGGGCGTATGACAGCTACACGGGAGAAAAGAAAAGTCAAGAGGATGCCTGGAAGATGATGACTCTAGGCTCCTGCATGGCTGCATCTGTGAGTTTTAATCAATATCCAGAACTATTGCAAGGAAAAAAAACTTAACTGCAAGTCACACAGATTGGTCTCCGTGAGTTAGATTTTCTGTATTGAGCTGCAGCCCGTGGCAATAATAATCGGCTTGTGTGCTGTAGATCGAGATCCGTCTCGATGGGGTTTCGACGCGAAGATGATTGAACGGCGTAGACGAGTCTTCTGGGAGATTTACTTAATAGATAACTGGCTGGTGGGTTCTCTACAGTGATATTTCTCCTTATGATGTTAAATTCACTATAGAGTCTCGCGAGCGGACGCCCATCAATATTCAGGTCCTGTGTCGTTGATTGCGAATTCCCAAGTGACACTTTTGCACGCATCGGAGAAGATGGGGAGGTCATTGAAAGCGGTGCGCCTTCTTCATCCTTCCATCTTAGTTCCATCTTTACAGATCTTTCCTCTCAGTTTCTCAGTGGAGGTATCGTTTCTTGCGCGACATCGCCGCAGATATATGCGAAAAATTGAGTTCGGCACGTCCGTTGAGGTATCGTGAGGTGCTCGAGCTGGATCGCAAGATTCGGGATTTTGCGCTGCACCCCTTTGCGATCGAACACCAGCTTCAGGAAGGCGGCTTGGGTGTAGATGAAGAACTCCATAAAATTTATCCTCTGCTCACCGTTTGGTGCAGGGAAGAAGCGTTGATGTATATCCATCGCAATTTCTTTGCGCGGGCGATTCTGGATTTCCCGGACAATCCAATGCGAAGTCCGTTTGCGGCGTCATTCCTCGCGACGTACAGAAGTGCATCCAAAGTTATACGCATGTGTCGCGAGCATATGCATGTGATGTATCTCACTACTCTACGCGTCTGGCAGATCTGGTCGCTATCCTTGACCTGTGGAGTAGGGTTCTTGTCTTCTTCGCCCCAAAAATTACTCACAGAAATGTTCAGGTCATAGCTGGTGCAGTTGCGTCTCTGGGTCCGTCGGTGAGTTTTGCGACCTTGGCATTCGTCGAGCTCGAGTACACCATCGCGTTGTATGAGAAGTTTGGTGATCATAAAGTGGCAAAGCACGGACTTGTGCGTTTTCCGCTTCCAAGCTTTGGTTTCGAGTCAGGAATGAAAACTAACGGCAGTTTTGTTTCCATTTGACCTTCACAGCCCCTCCTTCGTCGAATACGGGAAAAGGCCATCGATGCGCTAAGTCAACCACGTACACAACACCCAACCAACAACGATACGGCAACACCACAAACAACACTTCCAACAATTCGGAAAGAAACTGATGAAGCAGATGAGGAACTATTAATTCTCCGTGGCACCACACGGATCATCGAACGACGCAGCGTATCTTCATCGGCTGATCATAATGGTTTTGTCTCGCCTGGCCAGAACTTATTACCTAGCGCAGAAAACTATATGGAGACTTTGCGAGAGCCCAACTGCTTTGATAATTCGCTCCCTCTTAGCAACCCGTTAGCTGCTCGCAATCAGCAGTACACCGCACCTATAGAGTTTCAGAGCAGCCGATCTCTGCGTGAACACACTCAGAGTACTGGTACTTCTCGCACATCTCAGGCTGATTCAGATGCATGGCTAGCAGAGCTCGAGGGAATGCTCGGCTCTTATGCTTTTCAACACCCTAACCCACTTAACGTTTTCAACAATGAACACCAGGCTGGAGAAACGCCACTTACCACCGATTGGCCTGCCGGTGCTTATCCTCCACAATCTATGTCAATGCCGAGCGTCTCCTACGATTCGGCAGACGTTCCCATCATTCCCTATGATGAAGGTGCGGGCATGACTGGCTCTGCTCCGGATGTCGTGTTGAACGAGACGGTCAGCACGGAGGACTGGCGTCGGTTCATGCAGCAATCAGGGTTTTCCAGCACCCCACCATTTGATTTCGCTCTTGATTCTTTCGTCTCTCCCGACATTCCCACTGCTCCAGATCGGTAGCCCGTTCCTACAACGGCAACGTATCAATAGTCTATGTTCGTCTTCGCTTCGAAAACTCGTCAAAGATTAAAATGTATACAATATATGCATATACGTCATTCATCTACATATACACTTGTGTAAACTAAGTGCTTATTGTATATCAACTATACAGATATTACAGAGAGTTAGTCTTAGCTAGCTTGCGACAAGAGGGTAGAGCTTCTAGGTACGGTGTGCGATGACCAGTAGGAAGCGGGACGAATACTTAGTGATGCGTGTCTGCGTGGGCGTAATATGCGGGTGTAGTACCACTTACTCAGTGCAGTTTACTCGCGCGCGCTCCTATGTTTCAAAGTATATATGTATAGATCAACTCATGACTTCCTTTCAGAACATTGCTTTCTTTCGATGAAGGAGAGTACCACAGCTCGCTTCTATGTTTTTCAGCAGCCTTGAAAATGGATCGATTCCATGTCGAAAAGTGTAAATGCTATCGTCGCATTTACCGTATCCAGTTAGTTCACAAGCGGACCATTCGTTAGAATTTCAGACGAGTGGTCGAACTACAAGTTATGTCATGAATGGTGTAGCGGAATATGTACCAGACTTTTCTCGCATTAAAAGCTACTATCTATACAGTCAGTCTATAGCCATACGATATCGTTTTCATCTTGGGAAAGCCAATGCACGATAAGTTACAGTAAGCAAAAAAAGTATTGCAACACCATCATAAATTATATACTTCTGTAATTCAAAATGCAAAAATTTATTTGATCAGTATGATTTACTTACATATGGATGTCCTAATGCCAGACAAGTAAGGGGAATGAATTTGAATTGGTGTAGTGAGTAGATTGCGTGAAATTTGACATGAGCACGTGACTTGCGTGCCATGTGTCGGACGTGCACATCCTCCTTCGTCACTCAAGAACACACCATATCTCACCCAAATCTCAATCAATTTACATCATTTAACTTGCGTTCGAAACCGGGGATTCTCTACTACATGTCAGCAAAATTCACACACGTTTCTCCTACCACACGCCGCGTCATTGTACTTGGAAGGCAACATGGACAGACATGCCGTGCTCTTGGTGAAGAACTTGGCCTAGCTCCATCCACAGTGTCTCGCATCGATCGCAAGTACAGAGGAACGAAAGCATGGTACTACAGTACTCCAAAGTCGGGCAGGCCGAAGAAACTAAGCAAGTCTGACCTACAATACGCTGCACTTATTCTTGCAAGGGGGGATGCCCAGAATGCCAAAGAACTTCAGCAATATTACTTTCCGCACGTCACTGCTCAGACTATTCGAAATGGTTTGAAGACCCTTGGCCTCAGGGCTTATGTTATGCGCAAACGACCACTGCTGAATCGCTCTGCAAAACGAAGGAGATGGGCCTGGGCACGCACACATGTTTTTTGGTCAGTTCGAAAATGGCACCGTGTCATATTCTCAGATGAAACCAAGGTGGTGCTTTATGGGTCAGATGGGCTACATTGGTGCTGGAGAATGCCTGGGGAACAGCTCCAGAGCAAGTTTGTTCAAAAAACAGTCAAACATGGGGGTCAGTCGATTATGGTATGGGGTTGTGTCACAAAATTTGGACTTGGTCGATTGCTGCGCATCGAGGGAACCATGGATCGATTCAAATATGCCAGAATCTTGGAGGAGGGCCTCCTAGGTACTCTCCATGATAAGGGCTTGTCGAAACGTGATGTTCTTTTTCAACAAGACAACGATCCGAAACACACTTCGAAATTTGTAAATGCATGGTTCAGAAAGAACAAGATCAAAACTCTGCCATTTCCACCCTGGAGTCCAGATATGAACATCACAGAGCATGTCTGGAATGAGCTTAAACGACAAGTCGACCGCCGCTTTCCACATCCTTCAAATAAAGGAGAACTTTGGCAGGTATTGCAGGAGGAATGGGCAAAGATCGGAATTGATTTTGTAAATAATCTATACAATTCTCTGCCCAGTCGAGTGCATGATTTAAAGAATGCAAAGGGCAAGTATACTAAGTATTAGCTTCTTCAATGTATTGTTGAGCATGGGCAGTACAATCAGGTTTCGAAGGTGAAAGTTGGGTTGCACAAAAATGGTGATTTTCCATAAATAGCATGTATCTCCACAAATACCTGTCGGATTCGAACCAAATTTTGTACACAAATATAATATAATATGCACCACTCATATATACAGTCGTGAGATGAAAGAAAGAGTTATTGAATTAATATTTGGAAAATGCGATGAATAAATGTGTGTTGCAATACTTTTTTTGCTTACTGTAAGGTGAATCTACAATGCCTGCTCTCAAGTCTGATGGATCCTATCTTATCTCATAAGATATCAAAGGGGATCCCATTACACACCCTGCTGTCTCAGAAGTTGTGTGGTGTCGCACCTAAAAGGAGACCGGACTCACCTCTACAAGAACTTTTCAAAGTAGATGACCCAGTGGAACTGGGTGACATGTGACATAGAACTTCTAGAAGAAAAGGTACACCTGGGGCAAAACCCCTTTTCCGAGCCTCAAAAACTTGATCCGGAACTGGAATCCAGCCAATCAGAGGCGAGCTTTCCAATTCTGTTTCCTATTTAAGCGGCTCAGAAACAGAATTCTGCCCGCTGTGGGTGTAAAGAAGGATTAGTAAGATAAGATTGGTCGCAGTCTGAATTTCGGACGTCCGTCGATCACCACGTTTCCCGTGCGATGCCTTGAACTGCGATCACTGCGGGTAGAGCGCTCGTCCTGATAATATAGGCTAATGCAATAATTTAAGCTGGCTGAAAGGCGAGCTGCGTAATTCTGTACAGATACATGCGCCTTTTTCTGTTATGGCACCTGCTACAACCAAGAGAAGAAGCCCGGGAACAGAGGAGCTACGCAAGGTCCGTGACCGCGAGCTCGAGCTCAGACGTTTGTCGGGAGATGTTTCATGCGCGGATTGCAGAAGGTGCGTGTTCCTCGACCAGCAAGTGTGTCTCGAGACTTAGCACCGAACTATTCCTTAGACTCAAGTTGAAATGCGATAAGAAGGTGGGCAAGTACCATATTCCTACATGAGTCCAAGACATCTGAGGCAAGCGCTCTGCGATTCAGATTCCGTGTTCCTCGTGCGTCAGACGCGGCGCGGATAGCCTTTGTCCACTGGGTGTGTGCTAGCTAGCAGTTGTGCTGATTCGTGAAGTAGTATTAACCGCGTATCCACAGGAGCCAGAGGTGGCAGCAATCAGAATTCACGGAGGGCATTGTTGAATACTTCAAGTCATTTCTTTGAACGATGGAAGAGAAAAGGCACTTTACTGAGTGAGCGCGTGCGCGCTCTCGAAGACGCACTTGCTGTGGAGAGCGGAGCTCGTGGTGGCTCCGGATCGCATCCCCTTCTGGCTGAGGAACTGCTCGAGATAAAGCAAACTTTTAGTGATGACGAAAGCGATGATGATGATGACGAGGAGGAGGAGCAGGCGAATCAACTTCTGGGTGCATTTGGGACATTGTCAATTGATGAAAGTAGAACAATGCGCTATTTGGGTCCAGCATCTTCAGAGGTGCGTTCGTTGAATATTAGATTATTGCATGCTTTACATACTGACTGGCCCGCTCAAGAGTGCTTTACTCATGGTACGAAACTTGGCAGCTGAATGTTTAGACTGTGCCTCTGATCACATGTACAGGAGGTTCTCGAGAACTCTGCTCCTCGATTGCCAATCTCTTCTTTAGAGTCTGGTCATCTGAGTCGAGAAACAATCCATTCAAGTAGATCCTTTCCTTTTGCACCTCTATTCCTCGATCAAAGCGAGGAATCCCTTCTCTCCCAGTTGATCTCCTACTTACCGCCATTCGAACGCGCAACTGCGCTATACGAAGCCTTCTTCAGGAACTTATCATGGTTTGCTGCACCAGTCGAGCGCTCGTGCGTTGTTTTCGAGATCATCCCGATCTTCTATCTGCACCGCAAGCCAGCCCTCCCTGGGAGCATCCATGCCGACCACGCTCACGATCTTGCATTGCTCTTCGCACTTTTCGCATGCGGCGCTGCTGGTGATCTAACACAGAGTCCTTCAAACGACGAAGCGGTACAGTATCACACATTAGCAAAGGTAGCAATGGGAGTCAAGAGCATCATGCATGGTGCGAGCTTGACTGGTGTACAAACGTTGTATTTGCTGGGCGCGTATGATATCTACACTGGACAAAAGAAAAGTCAAGAGGATGCCTGGAAGATGGTGGCTTTGGGCTCCTGCATGGCTGCATCTGTGAGTTATAATCAAATTTTCAGAGATATGCAAGAAATTGACTGCAAGACTTACAGATTGGCCTCCGTTAGTTAGATAATCTCATCTGAGTTGTAGTTATGACTTACATGATTTTCTTGCTTGTTGCAGATCGAGATCCGTCCCGATGGGGTTTCGACGCAAAGATGATTGAACGGCGTCGACGAATCTTCTGGGAGATTTATTTAATAGATACCTGGAGGGTGGGTTCTCTTTGGACGATATTTTCCCTGTGGTGCTGACGTCATTGTAGAGCCTTGAAAGTGGACGTCCATCAACCTTCAGACCCACTGTCGTTGATTGCGAACTCCCAAGTGACACTTTCGCTACTATTGGAGAAGATGGCGAGGTCATTGAAAGCGGTAGGCATTCACCATCCTTCTATCTTAATTGCACTATATCAATTTTGCCTCTTAGTTGGGTATTGGAGGTATCGTTTTCTGCGCGACATCGCGGCAGATATCTGCGAAAAAGTGACCTCTGCGCGTCCGTTGAGGTATCGTGATGTGCTCGAGCTTGATCGCAAGATCCGAGATTTCCCACTTCACCCCTTTGCCATAAGTCATCGACCTCAGGACCTAGGCGTAGATGAAGAATTCCATAAAATTTATCCTCTGGTTACCGCTTGGAACAAGGAAGAGTCATTAATGTACATTCATCGTAATTTCTTTGCGCGAGCGATTCTGGATTTCCCGGACAATCCAATGCGAAGTCCGTTTGCGGCGTCATTCCTTGCTACGTACCGGAGTGCATGTAATGTGATACGCATCTGTCGTGAAAACATGCATTTGATGTATCTCACTATCCTGCGCGTTTGGCATGTCTGGTCGCTGTGCTTGACCTCCGGAGTATGGTTTCTTATCTTCTGTGTCAATTAATGTACTTACAGAGATCTTCAGGTCATAGCTGGTGCGGTTGCGTCTCTGGGCACGTCGGTGAGCTTCGCGACTTCCGCATTTGTCGAACTTGAATACACCATTGCGCTGTTTGAGAAGTTTTGTGATCATAAAGTAGCTAAACATGGCCTTGTACGTTTGTGCTTAAAGCTTCGGTTTCGGACTAGGAATGAAAACTGATGACACTTCGTTTCACTTCACCTTATAGCCTCTCCTTCGTCGGATACGCGAGAAAGCCATCGTAGCGTTGAGGTATCCACGTACGCACAACCCAACCAACGCTGATACTGCAGGACAACGAGCAATATTCCCAACCATCCGGAAAGAAACTGATGGCGCAGGTGAGGAATTGCTCATTTTCCGTGGCACAACACGGATTGTCGAGCGACGCAGCGCATCTCCTCCGGCTGACCATAATGGTTCCCTCCTGCCCGGCCGGGACTCACTTGCTGGCTCAGAAAGCTATGCGGAAACTGTGCGGAAACCCGACTTCATTGATAATTCGCTCCCGCCAAGAACCCATTAGCCGCTCACAATCAGCGGTACACCGCACCTGTAGTGGACTTTCAAAACAATCGATCTGTGTGTGAAGATACTCAGAGTACTGGGACGTTCCACGTACCTCAAGCTAGTTCAGACACATGGTTATCAGAGCTTGAGGGAATGTTCGGGCCTTCTGCCGCTCTTCAGCAGCCTAGCGTTTCCAACGAGCAGCAGACCGGAGGAATGCCACCGGCCAGTGACTGGCCCGCGGATACTTATGCTCAACAACCTATGCCAGTGCCGAATAACTTCTACGACTTGACAAACATACCCACCTTTCCTTATGATGGAAGCGCCGGTACGGCTGACTCTGCTCCGGATGTCGTGTTGAACGAGGCGGTCAGTACGGAGGACTGGCGTCGGTTCATGCAGCAATCTGGGTTTTCCAGTACCCCACCATTTGATTTCGCTCTTGATTCTTTCCTCTCTCCCGGGAATTCCACTGCTCCAGATTGGCAGCGGGATCCTACAGCGACAACGTTCTGATAGTCTGATTGCTTTCTGTGTTTGCTTTGAGGACTTGTCTAGTACAAAAATGTATTGCATATCTATATCATTCATCCATATAGTAAATCCCGTTCATACAGAAACAACCAGCAACGTTTTTATAGTCTACGTTCTTAGTTTGTATTTGTTTCGAGGACTCGTCAAGTACTGAATATATATCATTCATCCACATGTGTATAAACTGAGGGTATTAATGTTATATATAAAATCAAAAGGTGCTATAAAGTACTAGTCTTGGTTTTTAGAATTGAAGGCTGAAACAAGAGCAAATTCCAAGTGCAAGAAGAAAAGCAGACAGGGTACGCAAATACAACATTGTAAGTACAGTTTATTTGCCCTCTCACATCCTCCTGCTTTTCGAAACATGTATATATTAACTCAAGACTTTCTCTCAGAAGAAACGAAGTTGAAAAGCGTCGCATCCGTCGGTAATCTGCTTATCCTTTCGTAGGAGGTAGTACTCAAAGTAGCTCTGTACTTAGGTCGAAATCTCCTTTAGCAAAAAGGAAAGAAAACCGGTGAAGGATCTTTCCGATGGACGACGCCTCCGTCATGATCCTCCGAAATCTGCGGGTCTAAGGATTCTATTTCGTTTCCTCTTCATGCTTTTCAGCATCAAATGCGGCGGCACCTTTCCCCCATCTTCCCGCTTTATCGCCCCAGTCCTCACGTACTCCCCAGAAATGATTCTCAGCGAGTCGTGGTGCACTCGGCCGATCACCCACCGCCTGCTGCGAACGCACCTCACCCTCGCCAGTAGCTTCGGCGGCAAAGTCGTTGGCAAAGGATCCCTCATCTAATACATACCTTCCAACTCGGAAACCTTCCTTCACTACCTGGCTGACCGAGATTGGCAACACATTTGATGGGATTGGCTCTGCATTTATTCTCTCCCACTTTCTCCGATTCGACGTCAACGGATCCCACTGATTGTCTTTCGCATAATGCTCGGAAGTCATTTCTATGAGGCGAGAAACCGCTCGCTTGTACGCGAACCGTTCTTCCTCACCTGAAAATAGATATCAGCCACTGCCATTTGCTGCCCGCCGTACCGGAGAAGTATGAGAAATAATCACCTACCTGAGAAAATGGACAAGGAATCAAGGGAAAGAGGCGATGCCGCGGGCCTTTCTGGCTTATCTGCATACGACGAGATATTTGGTCGGAAACCCTCTCGCGATTCGGAAAACGCCTCGGCCATGAGCTGGTCTTCGGACAAAGTATCGTCACGAACCTCTCCAGATCCAGAGTCCTCTCCACTGCGTCCGGAAAGAACAATTCGTCTGGTTCCGCCTCGGCTAAAGCGACGACTCGGCAACGTGCCTCGTACAGAGCGTCAATCAGCGAAATGAACCGTCGGCTTTGGTTCTTTGCTGACACCTTTAATATTGGAATCGAGGTGATTATTACAGTCCGGAAATGTGCCGCGATGCTGATGTAGTCAGCTGGCCCTAGTGACTTAAATTGTTCAGATGCGGTCCATTTTGGGGATCGTAAGATGAAGAACAGGAATCCTTACCTCGTCGCACAGCTCGGAGAATGTGAATCTGCATACATCCTCTGTCGAATGAGGAACAATGAGTTTCCTCCCGAAAATGCTCAGATCTCGCTTGTTCGATTCACTGGCTAGTTAATTCACACTGTCAGTGGATACGCTGTACAGTAATTAATGAAGCAACGAGACTGCTCAGGACCTACCAGTTGTCAAGCCTTCCACGCAAGCCCAGAATTCATCTTCATGGTTCTTCGTGAACCAATATGATCTAAATCCATTACTGGCTTTCTCCCGCCTCCAATCGCCCTTACCGGGCATCTCAAGTATAGGACATCGAGCCTTCAGCGCCTCAACAAACGGCTCGAGCCGCTCACGCTGCACACCGCCGCGGTAAAGGTCATCCGGTACCTTATTTGATGAAGCGACCACAACACCTCCCATTCTCCAGTACCACGACAGCACGTCCGCAAGCAGACCAGCGCTCGACACGTCTAACAACTGAAGCTCGTCAAATGCGAGTAGCCAGTGCTGCGTGACCAGTCTATGGGCTATCGCGAATGAAATAGGAGGTAAGTTGAGATGGCGAGAGTGTGCAGAAGTGATTGCGCCACGGTATGCGACGGATCTCCAGGATTTCGGTAATGCACTGGATTCAAGGAGTTTTCGCCACTGTGCTCGGACGGCTCTCGTCCATGCAGGGCAGTCAGATGGTTGAGGCTGCCCCTGCTCGTGGGCATACAGAAAGGTCTTTCGTCGCCGCGTTTCCTCCCATACTCCACGATAAATCTCGAGAACAAGCTCACTATAATGTTTGCGTGTCTTAAATGGGGTAGGTAACGTAGAAAACCACAGATCAACTAAAAAGCTCTTGCCACAGCCGGGCGGTCCAGTAAGAAGTAGACCCTAAAACAAAAGTACAAGAATCTAGTAAGCAAGCTGTAAACTTCAAAAAAACTAAGGCACAGGAAAAGTACCTTCGGAGTCCGTAACTCTGCCAACGCTTCCGCTTGGGAGCGTAACCTCACAAGCGATTTCACATCGGCATAGGATCTTTCTTCCGAAGTCGACTTCGCGGAAGAAGGCGAGTACCACGGTTCCGTTGCATCTCTCTCAACAGCCGGGACGGATTCGTCGGACGAAACCCTCGAAGACTGATAGTATTCCGAAACGAACGCAGGCGGGGCATAATCCCGAAGCGTATTCGATAATCTCCTGAGCTGCGGTCCAAAAAAAGCATTGATTATCGTTATCTTATTCGTGCACAGGGCTAATCTAAACGGAAGAGAAACCAAGCCATAAGAAATGAAGGGGACTAACCTGCATCACGATGCGGATTTGATCTTCATCATATCTGATACGGCCTGTAGCCACCAGCCCTCGATACACATCGAGCAGATCCGTTTGTTGCGGAAGTTGCTGCACATCCCTGGTACTGGCGGTCGTGAGCCGCTTGGCTCTTGAAGTCAACGAAACAGGATTAGAGCCGGAGAAACTGGAATGCAGCAGCAGTCGTAGTTTTGCCGGATTACCGCTGAGAGTGCTGCTGGAAGTGGTGTGTCGCAGTGCGGTCATGGTCGAGAGTACTAAGAACTACTGTATATACATAGTGGATTGTGATAAAGGGAAAGACTCGGATCTACGCTTGTGATAAGCTTAAGGTTCTTTGATCACGTCTATGCGTGTGGGAAGCTCAATATATTTTCCTGAAAAGTATTAGTCAAGCAGTGAATGACTTCCCGTAAGGTATTCGCACTCTATACTCTCTATGCTCAACTCGTATGCTCTCGTATAGAGTGCTAGCGGAAGTCGGAAGAATAACTAGCTGAGAGTGTAGAATCTTCAGATCCACCATTTCTCTCTCAGGAGTCAACGAGTGTCTACAAGTACGAGTGTTCAGCCTTTCGATAAGCTCCAGATTCAGTTCATTCATTTCCACCTGTCCGAAGCGCATTCGTGTCTTCTGAGATCCGTAAGATCCGCCGCACTCCGACCGATGAGAAAATTTCACTCTCTCGGTTTCCGCTGGATAAAACATACTCTATGTGTATGGCAGCAGGAAAACCATAGCCTAGGTATATTCGCAGTCCCCAGTTGCATCAGTGGCATTGCAGCTGTTGTGCGATCATCCAGAACACACAGCAGCGGAGGTATATATTTACATAACATAGAAACCACAGAGGATAGAGAAGGAGAAGGAGTGTGAATAAGACTTAGGGCGGATCCACAGTAAGGTATCAAAGGCGGGTTCATTAGATTTCTACGTAAGGAACCTGTACTCGACTGGGGAAAATAAACAAGGAAACGAAGGAAGAGGAGAAGAAAGGAGTTGAAACAAGTAAAAAAGAGGGGCGGTCCGTCAAATAATAGATGAAAAGATGAACGTGGAGAACGGGTTGAACAGAAAGGAGATGGCGGTGAGAAGAAGGCTGGACGGGCAATAAAAACAAGGGGTAAGAGAACAAAACGAGGTCAGTAAATATAACACGTGGGTCGAGTCAGATGCAGATGGTAATACAGGAGGAAATATTCGGAGAGGGAAGCATTTGGACATGACAAGAGAGAGGTGAATGGTGAATTGAAAAAAAAAGGTGAACCCAAGCACCCTGCAGTATAACCTCACGGATCGCGAACAGAACAAGGGAAGAGCACCGATGCAATAAATATGGCCGATGTAAACCTCGCAACTCCAGCATGAGTACTGCCGATGAAGCCAGATCCATGAAAACCCTTCGGCGTTGGACCAAGCTCACCGCCGAATAGTTTCAGGCTCCTGAGCCCCTATCCAGGTTATAGGTATGACTTTCCGCGGCACAATTACACGCAGGTGCTCCCCATCAAACTCGGCTCGAACGCGTGCCAGATCTGCATCATACCCGAAGGAAATGCGACGCTCAAAATGTCCTGCGCCAATCGATTTAGCCGAGAAACATAGAGCTGGCTCTGATATGACTTACCTCCACCTGCTTCCCAGGAGTCGGCTGCGATGTGTAATATTCGGCGACGCCGCGTGGAAAGCATACTTTGGAACGATCAGCGATGAGTAAAGGAAATACTGCAGGAATAGTGAAGCAAACCCACATCGCATCTCTATTATAGCCGGGTAATCGGACAATCAGCCTGTACTCCGTCTCCGTGGTTTCCACTGTAATATAGGTATCGGCTGGCGGCGGCGCATGACTTAAAAAAGGCTCGTAAGGTGCTGCCCTTCGTTTCCCTATCGACTCGCTGCTTTCGTTACTGAAACCATCTGTTGGCGGCGGGGGAGGGGTGAGAACAGTCGGAGGCGTCGGAGGGGGGATCGACGAGCTCGCAGAGCTGTTTTGCGAAGAAGCAGATACGGCAGTTGAAACGGTCGACGTCGACTCTGCGGTTGAGAAACGCGGATCACGTCGGCCGAATCGATCTGCGCAATCCAGCAGTGCAGTTAACGAATTCAGCGGAGAGGATACTTGTCTCTGTAATAGATCTGAATCGGAAGGGGATGAAGAAGTAAATTCCATGTCAGAGTGACCATCTGCATGAGAAGGCGGGTCAAAACTTGATTGAACTTGCTCAATGACCGAGGGAAGGCTGGCATGTGAAGGCTGATTCACCGAGGTCGACGAGGGGAGAGCGTGGAACGGCATTTGAGAGGGGAGTGGAAGGCTCGCCGCAGAAGTTGGACGCGTCGGTGTAGGAGCATATACTTCACAGTGTGGTTGATTCTCGAGATAGTAAGGTGAAGATGGACCAGGCAGTGACATATGGTGAATTTGCTGTGGAAGAATATCGCGTGCTCGTGGTGGAGATGCCGTTAATTCAGGACGGAGAAGTCTGCTATCCCACAGACCAGCGTTGCGATGATCGCGATAGCTGTAAGACGCGTTCCTCGAGGACGATGAGCCGCCCGCATTCTCGCTGATGTCTTTGTACGTCATTGAGTCGGTTGTTGAAGTGAAGGCATTAATATTCTCAGATGGACTCATTGATAGATACTGATGATTCAGTCCTGACATCTCAGAGCCCTCGTCGCGCATGGCCGCCGTCTTGGACAACGGCGCATTGTCTGCCGGATGAGCTGAATGCACGACGTCTTGCTGCGTGGAGCAAGGGCTCCGAGGACGGGATGTGGCGACGCTGGATTCAGAGTTATTACGCGAAAATGACGCACGCCAATCGCGAGCGTCGGAGGAGGCGGCCAACTGGGATGGCAATGGCACCTCGCGAGGAGTGTCAAACGAGGCGTGCCTTTTGGTATAGCTAGACTGGCGCTGGGCAAGGAGAGGACGACCGGACCGCTGCGATCGAGAAGAGTCTGGTTCGCGGTCGGGGCCTGAGGAGTGGTCTAAGTAGAAGAGTCGTAAACGAGAGTCAGATGTCGTCGTCAAGGAAGGAAAGTCGATATTGCAAAAGAAATGAAGCGCAAGAAGGAAGAGAGACTCAGAGAGAGGGAGGGCGAAAATAAGATTTAAAGGATGATTTATGATTTATTTATTTGTTGTTAATATATGAGATGAGATCCCCGTTCTAACTTCGACCCCGTTTTTGGCTCCTCCTGAACACAATTTAACCAAGGGAACGGCTGTGCCAGAGAATGAATGAATGCTCCGGTCGGTGGATACTCGTGCTCCTCGAGAAAGGTGGAGTGCGAATAACACTACTCCGTGCTCAACGCAGCCCCGAGCAAGCTCAGTGCAGCGTCCGGTGTCGGCCACAAAGGAAGGAGAGGGAGAGAGAGGGACAGTAAAATAAAAAGGCACGACGGACGGTATTCGGGTGCCTCGTGCCGTGACACGCGGAAAAGAAAAAAAAATAAAAAGAAAAGCATATGGTGACCGGGCACTCACCAAGATATGAGCCGGCCGTCGTGCGCGTCGTGGACAAGAGACTGGGAGAATGAAGGTAGGGGCGGACGTTGAAGTTGTGTTTGTCGTGGTCGTGGTCGTGGTCGTGGTCAACGTCTTTGAGTTGGACGTCGCTTGCCATCCTAGGCCTGCGTCTGAAGTCGAGGTTGAGTACTTGTTAAGCGTCGGTAAGGAAAAGGAAAGGAAGAAAGGTATAAACAATCAAATCATCACAGATCAAATACGTCATGTTATGTAAGCATCATATTACATTTACAGAAAATATCATATCAATTACTTGTTAGTGATATCACTCTGCTAAGATCAGTCCCAGTCGCTGTTCACTTCAGCTTCTCCTCGACCAGCTCCCGGAACTCATCACGAAGAATCGCTTCTCTGCGTTCCCGTTCTTCCTTCTGCAGCTTCAATATTCCCCGTTTCTCTTCTGCGCTGATCACTTGGTTCTCCTTCCGCATTCGAACTGCATTCATTCGTCGGTGCCTGCTTCCGCTCATCACATACCCAACTGACTCATATGCCGCGATCTCGTCTGGCGTCAACCCAATCTCACCGCGTCGCGGTATTCGCGCATCCGTGTCTCCATCCCTCAGGAATGCCGCCATCGCACTGCCCTCGCCTCGCAACAACGCACCGCCATATTGTCGTTCATCCACCTTCTTGCTCATAGTTGGCGCATGATAGACTGGCTGAGGTCCCACCTCCTCCCCATCAGATTCAGATTCAGATCCGGCGGCGCCTTCCTTCTCCTCTTCTATATTCGTCACGCTGTCCATATGCGGTGATTTGCCCGTATGTTCCGCAACAGCCACGAACGAGTCAGCAGGCTTCTCCACCCAGTCAGCTTCCTCCTCGTCCACGTGTGATCGAGGAGGCGTGTCCGCACGGCTGCTGTGGCGGCTCTTATGCCGACTCTTTTCTTCCTGACGTTTTTCACTCTTGCTTCTGCTACGACGGGACCTTCGCTCATCATCACTATCTTCATCTCTCCTATATGAACGGCTACGCCTTCGTCGATGTCGGCGGTTGTCTTCGTTATCGTCATCGTAAGACTTCTCCCGGCGATGTTTTCTCCTATGTTTCTCCTTTCGTTCTTCCCGGTCCCTCTTTTCTTTACGTCTCTTCTCTTTCTTCTTCCTTCGTTCTCTTTCTTCGGAAGATGAGGTTGAAACAGACAAGGAACGTCCTCGTTTGGTCGAACGTTTCTTCTTAGACTCAGATCTATCAATTATAGAATAAGATTTTCAATCAAATGAAAGTTCATAATTCCAACGTACAAATTGGAAGGCTCCTTCGGAGAAGGCGGCCATATATTCACTTCTTTACTAGCGCGCATTGCGCGCCGACTGTAAGGAAGATAGAATTAGAGGTTGTTGCAAAACAATAATCAATAAAAGCGCACATACCTTGCGAAGTAGTCATCTCCACCAGGAGCAGGAGTTCGCCCACGTCCGCGCGAGCCATACATGTTTTCAGGTGCGCGCCAGGGAGTAGGAGCATCCACACCTCTCGCATCGTCAGCGCCATTGGGCCTAACGCGATGAGGTGGCTCTTCTTTTCGATATGCGCTGTAATCCGGACTCGAGCGCCTTTGTCGTTCCTCCCGATCGTAAACCCGCTTGTCGTCATCCCGAGCTCTGCCTGTATTGTTAGGGCTTCTGCTGCGTTCGCGTCTGCGCTCGTTTGGATAGTCTCGCTTTCGGTCGTGGTCGTGGTCGTGGTCGCGCTCACGAGAGTCGTCTCGTCGGTACGAAGAGTCGTACTCCTTCCTTCTCTCCCGTGATTTGTCTCTATCCACGCCGTTATACCTTCCTTCGTTCTTGAAAGAAGAAGATTGTGGCACAAGACCTAGTCTGCTTGGATGTACAGTCGCCATTGGTTATGAGTGAAGTACAGTAGATTTGGCTCGGAAGAAAGTTGGAAACCTTGGTTTGTCAAGGAGCGGAGCGGCGTTACTCGTCACTGATCGCCGATCTCCGTATGTGGTATCATCGATCATGTACCGTTGAAAGCTAACAACAGCTGTTAGATTCGGACGTGATGCTTAGTGAAGTTCATTCATTTTCCTAAAGTCTGTTTGGCTGCACCGCCTTCGAACTTTGTTCTATAACTTGTCTCATATCTGGAGACATCGCTTGGCATCTCCAGATCTTGCACTTCAGCCGACAGAATCATGTAGAACTTAAGTAAAGCAAGGAACCAATAACTTCATTAATGATTGATCGCACAATATTAACGCTGCATGTTGAAAGTAGGGAACTATAGCTCGTCTTTGGATTTCTGCTTTTTGACATCAATGAGTTCGACGTCGAAGACGAGGACGGAGTTTGGTGGAATGACGTTCCCGAAGCCTCGCGGACCTGGGATTCGCGTAGAAAGATTAATGAGATCTGAGGATCGCGCCAAAAAGTCGAATAGATAAGCTCACCGTATGCCTTATGTGGAGGAATAGTCAAGGTTCGCTTCTCGCCTTTGCACATGCCTTGAAGACCCTCGTCCCACCCTTTGATGACTTGGCCGGCACCAACTGAGAATGGAACAATCAGCAAGGGATCTATGTGCTAGCAACTGAAAGTTGCGGGAATACTCACGCTTAAGTTCAAATGGCTGTCCACGGTCCAAGCTTCGGACGAACGTCACCGTTACTGACTACAGATTCACCATCTTCAATACTCACCTTGAGTCGAATTTTTTTCCATTAGAGTACAAAGTGCCAGTCTAACATACATCAATCAGCAAGAGATTCGTATTGCAATAAAAGTCGAGAAAATCAACATACGTAGTGTACTTTGACGAAGTCACCGCTCTCAGCTTGTTGTGCACATTCCTCAGGAGAGAACGTAGTTTTAATATCGAGTTCAGTTGGATCTTCAGCAGCTGAGACCAAGAGAGCCGGGAAGACAAGAAGAGCGAGCCAGGTGAACCACTTCATCGCGTCGAGTTTGAAGCTAAGAGCAGTCGTGTCGGGGACGTGTCAAGTGATTCGTGACGTGAAAGACGCGTCCGGAAAGTATATCTGTTATCTGCACGCCCACTTCTTTGAACACGTTTTCAAACCGCCGTAGGGGTTCTCTCCGCGATGCTGGATTTTTTTTTTTCAGTACCACGGAACATTTTTTTCTCCATGCTTACTTTCACCCACATCATTTCCATAACACTCTCCATGTACACATATCTGACCCACGCGTCTTTTACAATAAATAAACTTTAGTACGCTGATCGACGCTGATCGACGCTGATCGACGCTTCGCCCGGCCACCTGATCGTGAGTATTCTTGACTCTTTCTGTTCGGGAGGTACTGTATAGCGGCAGTCAACCCACTTCTCCCGCCAACATCGAGCACGACCATATATCTATATTGATTTTGGCAAACATCCATAATGGTAAGAAATATGTATTACTGCTTGTTTGCGGAATGCTGACTCTGACCGTACGCGTGTCATAGCCTTCCCAAAAGACTTTCCGCACGAAGCAAAAACTCGCGAAGGCAGCCCGCCAAAACCGGTGTGTCCTCACCTTGTCGTTCAAGGAGGAGAATGTACGCTGACCTTCTGTTTTCATAGACCCATCCCTCAATGGTTCCGATTGAAGTCGGACACTAAAATTCAAGTGCGTTCTTATAATGCACTGCAGAAGTGAGTGGAACTGAACAAAGTGTTTGTCTACAGTACAACTCCAAGCGCCGTCACTGGAGGCGAACCAAGCTCAATATCTAGATGCTCGCTGTACTCAAAAAGGAGTTGCGCTAGTGATATGTTTACCTGGGCTGCGGTACAGAGGCAGTTGTTGCTTTCGCATGTCATGCATGTATTTTTCACTTTTTTCCACATTATGATTCAACAGCTATGAGACATGCTTAAAGACCATTGTATCGTGTGCATCCGTCCAGTCGGCGTGGCGGCGTTCCATCTGCTCATATGGCTTAATTGGCGTCGCCTTAGGTCGCTTGTATTATGATGATCAAGACCTCTTTTGGCCAGTCCTCGGAGCTTTGCAAGTAACTGCCGTCAGCCCAAAGCTTCCTGAGGATACTTCCTGAGAATGCTTCGGGGCGGCTTTCCCATCGGATCTGAATCATGCCTACTCCACTGAAGAGATGCACTTAGGCACTTTACGGGAACCGAGGCGGACTCAGTTGCTACTCTGGCTCGGTTTACCGTCGTCTATCGATTCCTATCGATCTACATATTCAAAATCCAATTCTAGACCAAGTAATCGTCATTCCTTGCGCTGCAGCTCTAAACACGGATTTCTATTTAAAGGGCTTTGCACTGGTATCGAAATCAAATTCTCGCGTGGCTGTTAGCTAAGCAACAGATTTCGGTCCAAACACGGCAAGGTGTGGCGGTGGCGAAGCGCGGTCCTAGTCATAATAGGCCCTGGTTACCCAAAAAGTTATCTTTATCCTACTTCGCGTACCTCTGCTAACAAGCCTTGGTTGGCTATGCATAGTCGAGTATGACGTTGAGTCTACTCAAGAACCGGACCTTTGCATTTTGATGAACTAGCTTAAATACTTTGCTCTGGACTCTCATCTTGACCTCCATAGCAGTCCTTCAACCTCTCTTCGACGATGGCAGAGAAGCATGTCCACTGGTGGGACGGCGATTCGGGCGACGACAAGAATGATGGCCCGTCGTTCGTTCCGCCGTCCCCACATCAGTCTCCGTTGCCGTCAAGCACCGATGACGACGATTCTCTTGTTGATTCTCCTTCCCCTCCAACACCTTTGACGCCTCTTGCTTCAATAGGCGAAGCATACCGAACTCGAGACCATGCTCGAGGGGTGCTCCCTCCTATCCAGATTCCAGGAACACTTTCGTATATGCGCATATTAGAACTCCAGACGACCCCTCTCTGCGCCTCGCGGAACCTTCTTCCAGGTACGACCGGTTTAGTATGTCGGCAATAGGGCGTTCACTGCCACTTCTCAGCCCGTCTGCGACATCACCGCGCAAATCCTCGGCTATCGGATTGACTAAACGGCGAGAATCCGCCAGTATATTGCGTCTACACTCATTCCTGGACTATGTTCCGTCTGGCAAAGTCCCTTCTCTCGTCTGGGACGTCGGTGATGTGCCGTCATACTCTACGGTCTGCATGATTACGTCGAGAAGCAATGGGGGACCCGTCCCCGTTCCTCCGGACATACTCGATCAGCCGGCATCAAACCCAACTCTGAAAGAGATGCGTATTCACTGCATCAGCTACTCGCTCTGGGAGCCCCTCATCTTGCGCGCCTCTGAAATTCGTTCACCCACCAGGAGGATCGACGGCCAACAATCTCCGGACGGGCGTGCGCCAACTCAGGCAACGGACTACATTTCCCTCAAGCACGTCATATACGCGATATACCGGTACCTCCATACACCAATGACAGTCCGAGAGTATGATGCGCTAAAGGATGTGCCAACCGCGGATCTACAGACATCTGTTGCCAGATCTTTCTATAGGCGCTGCGAGGCTGAGGAGCAGGCGGTCCTTGCACAGGAGCGTGCGTCTCCCCAGCGGAGAATCAATGTGTGTCGTATCGCCTCTAATGCAAGAGCTTTTTTCTCATCAGCCTTCCATCAGATGCAAAGTTCGCTTTCCCCTTCGAGTGACCGTTCTGGCGCCAACTTAGGCGCTGGAACCGCGCGCAGTGGTGGTCTCAGACGCTTGGACTGCTTGCTCGGGCAAACTCGATTCCTTGGCCTTAGTCCTGTACCGGAGAAGCCTGGAGAGTGGTATATCCACGTTGCGATCCCGCCTTCATGAATCTTTTAACGTATTGCACGACGAGGTTATGTATTGACACTTGATTTCTTTGACGCGTTGACACTCACTATAGTTTCACATTCCTTTCCATCTGCAATGGCTTCCTGTATAGTGCATGTAAAACAATTATACCAAGTACATTTGGAACTATGTAGAACTAGGATACCTCATTTTTATTTGTAATTTGGATACATATTGTGTACAGTATCTGTGTATTAACGTTTGTTACGATTCCGGTAAGGAATCGTCTGTACCCTGTCCGTTTTATACCTAATTAGGTTATAATGGTTTTTCCCACGCTCGGGTAAACGATTAACCGGCATCATTGCTGTATACATGTATTTCATTTCGTGCATATCAATATGAGAAATTTTCTTCCCATTCATCTCTTTCTCTGCACTGCACATTTCAAGTTCCCAACCTCATTTCTTTTGACTGCCTCAAGTTTCATTTCATTCGTATTTGCTGTTTTCTCCATAACTTTCTCATATTGTCCAACCTGATCACACGTGTTTGACTGTGTATGACATGCTAACCTGACACTCACAGATACACGAACATCATGGCTTCCTTCACACCTCATAACAGACCTCCCACAGATGAAGAGCTGAGAAACCTATATGACGAAGTCAAGCGTAGATTTCAGAGAGAGTCTTCCTCTCATCTAGACGACGTACGGGTATCTATGGGTGACGACCTTGGTGATTTCATCGACCAGTACAGGGATGGTAGCAATTTGACCTGACCCTGACCCTCTCAGCTACAAGCCAAGTATGAGCCAAGTCGTCGTGATGGTGCCTCCATTTCACCCTCTTTGCCAGAGAAAAGTAAGACTTTTCTTATATCTCAAACTATATCTCGTTGACTTGATTCCTGGACTGAATTGAAAGAAGGTGAAGGCCTCTCGTTTACTGCTCCCAAGTCTCCACTGTCTGGATGTGCTGCACATCCTCTACCCAGGCCACCCAGCATTAATGGATCCACAAGCTCCTTCGGGAGTACTTCCCCAGGCATACCAGAACCCCAACCTTATGTCCATCCTTCGACTTCTCAGCAGACTGATTCCTATCAACAATTATCAACTGGGCTGACAGTTTGCCTCGACGATTGCCTGTTGCACCAGAATCGGGAATACTGACCTATGTAAGGGTCACGCGCATGTATATTCGATTTCCTTTTCTTTTTCCTTTTCCTTTTCTTTTATTGTCATCATCTATACCCGTCCGAACATTCTTTAACCTTCTCTGATCACTCCGACGTCACATAGTCTCTTAGTTAGTTCATTAGTCATTCCCTATTACTCCCCTCCGATGTTCCCCCATGCTTCCTCCGATCCGTCCGACCACATGACCTAACCCTGAACCCTATGACATCACACTCATTTCCTTAGTCGGTAGTCTTTTCCCAGGCTCGTAGGGTATATAGGTAGCTAGTCTCCCTGTAGAGGCCCCTTGCCTCGACATTCGTTAGATCTCCGGCTATACACTCGCTTTGTCTCTACGTCGATGCTCACTCCTCGGATTATCTGAGGGGCTGGGTTCTCTTGCTTATTAAGGTTGTCTCTTAGTTAGTAGGCATCGGCGATGCGGGTGTTAGGCTGTCGCCTAACAACCTACACGACGGAAGCTAACTTAGGTCGGACTTTGAGTTCAGGTTCCACAGAGGGTAACCGTTCTTATAGGCTTCCGTCACATCCCCGGCTTTCCCAGCCACCTCCACCTCCATCAAGCAGCTCGTATACTTCTTCATCATCGGCGACTTCCAGTCCCCATCCGTATACTACAGTAACGCACATTACTGATTCGCCTTCATCTCAGCTTGCCTTGTCTGGCTGGTCGAATACATCTGATACCCGGAATGGTGCCACCAATGGTTATGGCCTTTCGACTACTCTAAGTCGCACTGACTCTACTCGTCCAAAACATGCTCTTGCTCCAGCAGTGCCAGGACAGTCAAGCGTATTATTAAATGGAAGTTTCCCTTTCGCACCGTCAGCCAGTTCTTCAGCAGATATTTATGCCTCTTCAAGGATGGGTGCTTATGTTCGTCTACATGGCACATCTTCTCATTTATATTGATACACTAATGCAATCCATAACTTCTTCCTACAGCCATCCTCTGGCCCTCCCAGTGTGGAATCGAGCTCGAATGAAGGCTCCTCGACTCGTCCAGAAGTCAACTTGATTCCGAGTGCTTCAAGTGGTGATGTCCAGCTGCAGAGCCCTCTGTCATCGATGATCGCAACGAACAACACATCAAGCTCCAGTAGCATGCTTGAGGTTCAACCTGTATCATCTTGTAAGTAAATGCTAGCTAAAATTAAAGATTTTGTGCTTGATGTTCTCATAGCAGTGAATCTCGGCCGATCCACTTTGACGAGCTCAACAATGTCTTCTTTCCAGTCTGGCTCAGGACTTGTAGCATCATCAACGTCGGCCACTTCTCCAACACCTGTATACTCAAATGGGTCTCAAACTACAACTGCGGGACCCTCAAACTACAGGGTGCATGCAGGTATCAATAGAGGAGGTTCTCTTTCATCTTTCAAGTCAATATGATCTGGAGGATCAATGACTTCCCGTTATGACGACACACCTTATGATGTCTATCGGCAAGCAGCTGGCAGCAGTCGCATAGACAGGGTTGTTGAGTGCAATCAGCTTGACCATGTCATTGATGATATTAAGCACCAATTAGCGCTTCACGAGGGCTACGAAAGTGAACAGGATTATGATGAAGAAGAGGAAGATAGATTCGTAGACCTTGCCTTACTGTCTCATGTTGCCATGCGTCTTCGAGACAAGGTACCTTGCGGAACGCATGTAAAAGGTGGCATCCCCTACCAGCATGCTTTTGCTGGCAGGTATATAGTGGTAAGTAGTTAGTGTTAAGCGAGACTACTTACGTGATTTACACTTATTTCCGTAGTCCACAATTTAAGCACAGATATAATGAGAACTCGTGAACATGCACGTGCCCTCGAGCGACCGTCGCTTGGCTCTTAGTCTCGCAAGAAATCTCCGAAATCAGCTTGTCTTCTACAAAGTTGAATGGGGCAGACGTGTCTTACAAGATAGTGTGGAGGATGGCTTTACATCCAAGGTCTTAGGCGTATCTCACGTGCCTTGCTTCTAGCTGTTCATGAAGCCTTTGCGGATAGCTGACCCCCCAATCATACCAATAAGCATCTACTGAGTTTGGAAATATTTCCCCATGCCCAAAATCGCGCGTTTTTGGCCGTGGGAACATTTAAGATACTTTACTATCCTATATCTTTGATCTACCAATACTCATTTTTTGCTCCTTTTCTCTTTCATCCCATGTTTATATACTTGTAGATATATTTTAAGTTTAATTAATCAATAAATGATCCCATTTTCTCAATACTTCTTTTCATGTCTGACAATGCATGTTGTTATCCATAAGAATATTCTTTGTCTTTCAGCCCACAAGTTTTAAGAAAAATAATTTACAGCAAAATGCATAAGTAATGGCACTCACCCCAAAATTTGGGGAGATGATGTATTATGATATCATGTGATAATATAGACTTAGTGAGGAAATTTGCGAGCACGAGACTGAGTGTGTGAGTGAGACGCATCATAAATGTGAAGTGCATATACTCTTCGAATCTGCTCATTTCATCATACAAAAGCTTTTCTGTACTTCAAATGTCTCATTCACAGAGGATTCAAATCGTATCTAAGCCTGTCTTGGACGATTCTGATGACAATTCAGCTTAAGAAACCCAGTCCATTCCTGATTGCACAACAGTCACTACAGCACTCGAACCTGCAGCACCAGATGGCACGCAAGTCACTGCAGCAAGAGAAACTGATGACTTACCTTCAAGGGAGCTTAGCTTTGTCCTAGAGCTGTTCAGCTACAGCAAAATGCAAAAGAAAGCAAAAGATCGCGCTTTCAAAAGCACAAGATTTATGCTCACTTCTGATGAACCGTTTGACACTTTCAAGGCTCAAGTTCTGGTAAAATTTCTGACTTACTCAAGCCTGCTATCCTCCACTATGAAGACTACGAGATAACCTACATGATCAAATGTAAATAAAAGACAACTTCTCTTCAGAACAAGGATGACTATGTCTTTCTTCTTTCATTGCACTCATTTTTAGACATCAATGTTATCGTAACTCAAAAACGGAAGCCAACTTCAAAGGTATGCATATATTTACTCTTCTGATTTTCTATTGTAACGTGTTTTACTCTTATTTCTACTTTCAGACCACACAACCTGCAAAACAAGCGAAGTGAAAAGAAGATAGCGGCTCAGAGAGCTCAGCGCAGTCATCCGAAGGAGAGTCAGATGAACCAGTAAAGAAGAGAAGGAAGGCAAATGGCAAGAAGGAAAAGAAAGTGAGTTGCATATATGCCAATATAGCTTTGAGGGAACTGACCAAGTATATGCAGGTACGAAAAATTGGTGATATAAGTCCAGAGAACAGGCTCATCGCAGAGACGATCATGCAGCTGAAGGAGCAATAGTGATGCAACGACAAGCAATGTAAAGGTGGCACCAAATATTGTTGGATATACACAGATGGCGGCATCCATATTCTATTGGGCCATACTCATTTTACTATCTGGGCATCTGCAATAGTGAGTCATTTCTTATTCTTATTTGTTTATTACAACATTCTTATCATGTTGCGATCTATACAGGTGAGAGAAGATGATACGGCCTCGTTCGACATGCCTCCAAATCATTATTTATTTGATGATATCCCGGATAGCAAGAAAGCGAGTACGTCACCCCTTCTGAAGGCCCGAATCTAGGCCAAGAACAAAGAGAAAGAGGAAACGACAGTGCATATAACCACAAACGTGAGTGCCGTGCCTTCAGTTGTGGTCAACATGCTAGCCTTTCCTCTATACCCTCATCAAAATGGATCATTTTCTTCTCTGAAAATTTCAAACCAGCAACAGCAACAGCAACAACAACAGCAACAGCAGAAACTGACTACTGACTCTCTTATTCCCTCGAGCTTACAATCTGGTCCCGACTTGCTTCTTTCTGAATTCTGTGCAACATATCAACTCGACGACAAAGTTCTCAAATGATTCACAGATGAAGGTTATAGAACAACTTCGTCTTTTCAGTATATTTCTATTTCTGATCTCTTTGAGGCTCAATTCAGACGAGGCGACATTGCAGAACTGAAGGCGGCAGTCTCAAAATGGGCAAAGCCAATAGGCAACTGAATAACTAGCTTTTTCTTCCTCTCCTCTGTAAAATCTACGGAATGCATCACAGATTCGCTTATACTCGAAGATAGGATGGTGTAAGGACTCGAACATTTTCCTTTTCTTTTCTGATGTCATCATTTATTTTAATATTCTTTTCTTTTCTTTTCTTTTTCTTATGCGCTTATTCATCCTTTTGCCGGAACATTCCACAATGTTCTATCACGCTCACTAATCATCCCATTCCTGGTCATGTGACTTCCCATTAGAGTAGACCTTTCCCGCACCCAAAGTCTATATAAGTAGATAGTTTGACTCTTTCGTTCCTTGTCTTTCTATTCTACTTACCTTCATTGCGACATAGGTATCTACTCTTGTATTATTAGTTTGCTGAATTCTACTTACCTTCATTGCGACATAGCGTTCGACGGTCTGGACTTAAGCCTCGTCTTAGCTGTCTTGACCTGAGCGACGTGTTTGGGATTATCTCATTCACGCTTGTTTGTTGTTGTGTTGGCCTGCCTCGACTCAGTCCTTGAGCCGTCCGCCTAACATAATAGAAAGACCTACCTCTGGCTCACGCCCGATTCCGTTGTCGTCGAGCGCTCGCCTGTGACGTGTCCCCTGAAGTATATCTTCGAAGGACGACATCGAACGAAACCCGGTTCCTACCGTGCAGACAACAAACCCCTATCTTGCCCGTCGAAGTCCGATTGACTCCGACGTGACCCGATAGTACCCGAAGTATCAACCAATCACATCACCATGGCGCTCCGAATCACCCTTCTCTGGAACTCCCATCAAACCTTCTCGTGGGTAACGCACAGAGTCCAGTCGTCGACAAGTATCTCCTTCATTATCTACCTCGGAGCCTTTCGTTTAGTCATCAATTTCAAAGACGAGCCGGTTATCCGAAGTCGGTCCCACCCGAACAGCATCCCGATCCCCGTTCCACCCCCAGCCTATCAAGGTGGAGCTAACTGACGAGCAACGAGCGGCCCTCCCTGCGAACTCAAGGTGGAGCGCCTCGCGGGGACATTATATCGTCAAAGCAGGAAATCAAGTCTTCGGCGCCTGGTGGGACGAGACTGCCAAGAGGTGGTACTCCCAGAGGGAAGGAAGGTCCATCCACTGGAGAGTGAAACAAGAAGGCGACGTAGACGAGCCCTCACCTCCTACTCCGACGCAACCAACGGCCCCCTTACCAGAACCATCGGGTTCGACCACCCAAGCGTTGGCCCCCACTGTCGAGCCCTCTCCGGCGTTTGGAAAGTTCCGAGAACCAGCGCCGCTTATACCGAGTGAAGAAGACGAAGAAGAAGAAGAAGAACACGAGATGTCATTATCGAAAGAAGCGATGACTGACCTCGCAACGGCGGTCGCACTAGCGCTCCAAGCTGCAGGCGAAGGTGCGAACCAAGGATCAAAGGTGTCGAAGAAGGTCCACGTCGCCAAACCAAGAGACTTCGATGGTGAACACGATTATGTGGACTTCAAGCGAGAGCTGCGCCTCTACATCTACGCATCTGAGTCAGAGTTCAGGACGAACAAGAGCAAGATTATGTTCGCCCTGTCGTACATGAAGAGTGGTGCTGCGGCTCGCTGGGCAGAGAGTTACACCAGTGGAGCAGTCGATGCAGACGGCAACCTGACGTTCACGGACGCCTGGGACGCCTTCTTAAAGAAGCTGGACACTTCATTCGATGACCCTGCCAGATCCCAAAAGGCCTTCGAACGACTAGATGCAATGTACCAAGGAGACCTCAACGCCGACGAGTTTTTCAACAAGTTTGACATTTGTCGAGTGGATGCTGGCCTAGCAACAGAGGCACACGACGAATGGTTGATGAGTCGCCTGAAGAGGGCGCTAAACCCGAAGGTTGTGGAAGGGGTCATGAGATTGCCCAATGAACCGACGTCGTATGAAGAGTTCAAGAAAGCCGCCGTCAAGGTCGACAGGGTCGAGCGCCAAATCAGGGACCTGATGGCTGAACGTCGAAGAAAGACAATTAGTTCGACAGCGATGAAACCAGCTCCGACACCACCAATGAGACGTTTTATGCCGCCTCAACAAGCAGCCCGTCCTTTCGTACCCCCCGCTCAAGATCGTCGTGATGCTACAGGAGTAACGTATGGAGGCTTAGGACAACCCATGGAGGTGATGATGAACCAGGCGCGTCGTACACGTGCTTGTTACAAGTGTGGTCAGGTGGGCCATTACATCAGAGACTGCCCGCGAGGTCGTGAAGCAATACGTGCCATCATCGCAGCCTTCGTCCCAGCAGACAGAAAGGCGCTCTTCGAGGAACTCGGCCAAGCAAAGGAATCCTCCTTCGAAGAGGACGATGACGTCGATGTACGAGCGGTACCTGCTGAGCTGGAAGAACTCATAGAAGGCGAGGGTTTTCCAGAAGACCAGGCGTAGACGTCGGAACGACTGGTCGGTCTCCTAAAGGACTCTTTTCGTTGGACTCGTTAAAATATAATCGTCCTGTTGTACAATATCAAGATGCGAATACCAGTGACGGTTTTATCTTTCGAAAGATCCTTACCGACGTACTGCCAGATGAATCTGAAGATGACAACGATGACTTCGAAGTCTATGAAGATTTATTTGTCAGAAGAACAGAGGCGCAAGCAGGCGAATTGAGTGAGGAAGAGCGGAATCAAACCGCTATAAAAAATGAGGTTGTGGCGGAAGCACCTTACCGCGAGAACGTTGTTGCTCAGGCGAACGTCACTGAAGCGGTGTGGGATGTAGTAGGCAGACGCGCGGCTGAGGTATGGCGCGAGGGCATTGTGAACGCAGATCAGTTCGTGCGACGGGCGGGAGGAAAGGAGTTAGACGCCTTCGTTAGCATCGTACACCCAAAGGTAGCAGGTGATGACGAAGTAGACTTGTCGAACCCCCTACTCGAAGAGGAAAACTTCATTGATGCTCATGCACTGATCGACTCAGGGTGTACGGGCTCATGCATCGATGAAGGTTTTGTCAAACGGTATGGTTTCCCCACCCAAAAGTACATTCGGCCTAGACCAGTCTTCAATGCTGACGGAACAAGCAACGAGGCTGGATTGATCAAGGAATACGTAGTCGTACGAATGTTCTTTGGGAAACACGAGGAAGAGATTCGACTGGCAGTGACATCCTTAGCGTCAAGCAACATCTTCCTCGGACATGACTGGTTGACGAAGCATAATCCTGAGATTGATTGGAGGTTAGGAACAGTTAAGTTCACCCGTTGCCCTGATGAATGTGAGTCGCCACTGTCGAGCGAGGAGATAGATGAAGAGTTTGTGAGGAATGTGCGGATGAAGGAAGCGGCAAAATGGCCACCTTACCTGGAGGAATACGCCGACGTCTTTAGTGAGGAATCGTTCGAACGCTTACCAAACCACCGAATGTGGGACCATGCTATTGACCTGAAACCGGATTTCAAACCCAGCGACTGCAAGGTTTACCCGTTATCGCCAAAAGAACAAGAAGCGATGAGGGAGTTCATTGAGGAAAACCTAGCGTCAGGACGTATCCGACAGTCGAAGTCTCCAATGGCGTCACCATTCTTTTTTATCAAGAAAGAGGATGGGAGCTTACGAGCAATCCAAGACTATCGAAAGCTCAATGAAGGAACAGTCAAGAACAAATACCCGTTGCCACTGATAAATGAGCTCATCGACAAGGTTAAGGATGCAAGGTACATCACGAAGCTCGACGTTCGTTGGGGATACTACAACATCCGGATTCGCGAGGGAGACGAGTGGAAGGCAGCGTTCCGGACAAATCTAGGCTTATTCGAACCCACAGTTATGTTCTTCGGCTTGTGTAATGCGCCAGCGACGTTCCAAGGCTTTATGAATGACATCTTTCGGGAGCTAATTCATGAGGGTATCGTCATCATTTACCTCGATGACATTCTTATCTTCTCGAATGATCTAGAAGAACACCGCAGACGCACCAAACGAGTCTTTGAGATCCTTCGCCAAAACGGACTTTTCCTAAAGCCGCAGAAGTGCGAGTTCGAAGTTGATACAGTCAAGTACCTCGGGCACATTATTGGCAATGGCGAAGTTCGAATGGATCCCAAGAAGACGGCGGCAGTACAGGACTGGCCAATTCCAAGGAACGTCCACGAACTGCAACAATTCCTGGGATTAGGAAATTGGTTGCGACGTTTTGTTAAGGACTACAGTTCGGTCGTCAAACCCTTGACTACCCTAACGGGTAAGGTGGAATGGAGATGGGGCGAAGAGGAGCAGGCAGCGTTTGAGGAACTGAAGCGTCGTTTGAGTAGTCCTCCCGTGTTAGCGATACCCAACAACGAGGACCCTTTCCGTGTAGAAGCAGATGCGTCGGACTTTGCGACTGGTGGAGTCCTTCTCCAGAAACAAGATGGTAAATGGAAGGTGATCGCTTATCGGTCGTCAACATTCCTAGAGGCAGAGCGAAACTATGAGATTTACGACAAGGAAATGCTCGCCATCGTTCAAGCCCTAAAGGAATGGCGACAATATCTCCAGGGAGCTAGCCAACCTTTTGAGGTATGGACAGACCATGCAAATCTAACGTACTTCCGATCGCCGCAGAAGTTAAATCGTCGACAAGCTCGTTGGCGACTCGATTTAGCTGAGTTCGATTTCACGCTAGTCCATAAACCCGGAAAGACGTTGGGAAAAGCTGATCTGTTGTCACGCCGGGCGGATTATGACAAGGGCGAGCGCGATAATGAGAACGTGACTTTCATCAAGAAGGAATGGCTGGTTAGAGGAATGGTTCAGACGTCAAGAGAAGTACTCGTTGAAAAGGTCGTGGAAGCGCAGAGACAAGAGGATGAAGGAGTGAGGCCGAAGGACGTCGAGAAGAGAGGGGACATGTGGAGAAAGGGCCGCCGACTATATGTACCAGCGAGCATCAGAGAGGACGTCATGAAGGAACACCATGACTCGACCCTGGCAGGACATCCAGGAGCAACAAAGACGATCCAGCTGATAGCACGCAAGTACTGGTGGCCGAGGATGAGTGCAGATGTGCGAGTGTACGTGCGGGGGTGTGATCGTTGTCAACGGACGAAGGCTCTAAGGACAACGAGAGCAAAGGTTTTGCACCCTAATGAGGTGCCGGAGGCGCCATGGCAAATTGTCACGGTCGACCTAATCGGAGAGTTGCCAGAATCAAATGGGTTCAATGCGGTTTGTGTAGTGGTCGATCGCTTTAGCAAACAAATCCATGCAATTCCAACAACGACAAAGTTAACGGCGGAAGGCATGGCTAGGATCTACAGAGACCACGTCTTCCGATTACACGGACTACCACGGAAGATCATTCATGACCGAGGGGTGCAATTCGACGCAAAGATGATGAAGGAGTTGTACAAGCTCCTCCACATTGAAGGCAACCCATCGACAGCGTATCACCCACAAACTGACGGACAGACAGAGCGGGTTAATCAGGAACTAGAACAATACCTGCGGCTATACGTCAACCATCGGCAGTCGGACTGGGCGGACTGGCTGGCTCTCGCAGAATTCGCATACAACAATCGTGAACATTCAGCGACGAAGCTATCTCCCTTCTTCGTCAATACGGGAATGCACCCCTTAGACTTCACGGGGATTGGAACGGCATCATCGAACCTGTCAGCAGAAGAATTTGCCAAACACGTCAAGGAGGTGCACGAACTCGCTCAAGGTAACCTAACCCAAGCAAATGAAGACATGAAGCGTTTTTACGACCGCCATGCTGGGAAGTCCATTACCTATGAGGCAGGGCAGAAAGTCTTCTTAGATGGACGAAATATCAAGACGATCCGACCGACGAAGAAGATGGATGATAAATGGTTCGGTCCCTTCGAGGTAGTGGAAAAGGTTGGCGCAAGCGCATACAGACTCAAACTACCGAAGACCTGGAAGAAGGTCCATCCAGTTTTCAATGAGATCTTGCTCAAACCAGCCGTCCAACCGTCCTTTGAATCGCAGAAGAAACCACCTCCACCACCGCCAGTGATCATTGATGAGCAGGAAGAGTACGAGGTTGAAGAAATACTCGACTCGCGTCTGCATCGAGGCAAGCTCCAATTCCTGGTCAAGTGGGTTGGATATGAGGAAGCGACTTGGCAGCCAGAATCCGACGTCAAGGATAATGCGCAGGAGTCAATTCAAGAATTCTACCGCAAACATCCTGGAGCTCCAAGGAAGTTAACAATACCTCGACAAAGCCTGCGAGCGCTGTACAAGTTCACATCCTCAGAAGGCTTATGTGGTTGGTCGGGACGCCCAACCTTGAAGGGGGGGTGATGTAAGGACTCGAACATTTTCCTTTTCTTTTCTGATGTCATCATTTATTTTAATATTCTTTTCTTTTCTTTTCTTTTTCTTATGCGCTTATTCATCCTTTTGCCGGAACATTCCACAATGTTCTATCACGCTCACTAATCATCCCATTCCTGGTCATGTGACTTCCCATTAGAGTAGACCTTTCCCGCACCCAAAGTCTATATAAGTAGATAGTTTGACTCTTTCGTTCCTTGTCTTTCTATTCTACTTACCTTCATTGCGACATAGGTATCTACTCTTGTATTATTAGTTTGCTGAATTCTACTTACCTTCATTGCGACATAGCGTTCGACGGTCTGGACTTAAGCCTCGTCTTAGCTGTCTTGACCTGAGCGACGTGTTTGGGATTATCTCATTCACGCTTGTTTGTTGTTGTGTTGGCCTGCCTCGACTCAGTCCTTGAGCCGTCCGCCTAACAGTTATCGCAGCACTGCCAAAACTGGCCTTTGCCCACTGTGATTGGTAAACTCTATAGCTCAGTACAGGATTAATAGAGAAGTATGATAAGTGCATTTTACTGAAATAACACAGTGTCTCTTCAATTATTCATATCATACTTGGAGGAAAATGAAAGTGAAGTAAAGGAACAATGAAAGCTGAGAATTACTGCTTCACTACTGAGATGGATTACCTCAATTGCATTACTATAAAGAGAAATCTAGATCATAATTTATAGAAGTATATTTTGCTACCTCCTATGATACAGACTTTCAATATTAGAAGATAAAGTAATGAAGGAAAGATCTTAGGTTTGAAACGTAATATATTGCAAGCCTACATTACAGCTAAATGCATAAGTAATGGCACTCGCCCCAAATTTTGGGGAGATGATGTATTATGATATCATGTGATAATATAGACTTAGTGAGGAAATTTGCGAGCACGAGACTGAGTGTGTGAGTGAGACGCATCGTAAATGTGAAGTGCATATACTCTTCAAATGGGCAATAGACGCATCTCTCGAGACCTCAAACTGTGTTGTCTCAGGCTTTATGATCTTGATATTCTTTCTCTGTGTGATATACTTGCTTGTGTGGGCTTTTCTCAAAGGACTTTCTTCAGGATTCACAAGCTATGGAAGGAAACTGGAGATGTTGTCAAACTGAGAGGCCCTCATCAAATTTGGCCTCGAAAATTACAATCCAATGACTTATTTTATCTGCTTCGACTGATTCGCCTTCGTCCTGACTGGTTTATTGACGAGCTACTCAACCTGCTCAAAAAAAATTGATTCATCTCTGTTCATTATTCCACAATCTTGTAGAAGCTCGAACGAGCTAGAGTCAGTCGAAAAAAACTAAAGCGTGTCGCATGAGAAAGGAACGAGAGCGTTCGATCCAACTACATCTGCGAAGTATCTCAGTACAGCCCAGAACAGCTGGGTTTCCTTGACGAGGTTTCCAAGGACGAAAGGACGACACTATGTACACATGATCATTCAAGACTTGGTTGATGTGTGGAACAAGAAGCCACTTTTATCCGGGGATGTCGTCTGACTGCCGAAGGACTACTCACAGTTGATGGAATGATTGCATCTAAGGTTATTGAGGGCTCCATGACTCGAGCCCTTTTTTTAGAATTTTTGGAGCTTGAAGTGGTGAGTTATCGATATTCTACACATTTTACAACAAACTATATACTCACTTAAGAATAGATGCCACTCTGCACTCCTTTTCCAGGAAAACTAAGTGTTCTGATCATGGATAATGCTAAGATACATCATGGAGAGGAGATTCACGAGCTCGCAAATAGATTCAGTGAGCAATTTCATTGTATTTTGTGAGCTTATTGTATTGATTGAGAACAGGTGTTCAGGTAGCCTATCTACCACCGTACTCGCCTGACCTCAATCCTATCGAAGAAGCATTTTTTCAAGTAAAACAGTTTATTAGAAGGAATGGCCACTTACTGAGAGACTTGAAGGTAATTTTTTATGATATGTATATTGTGATGGACGTTGTTGGACTAGACGATGCTGTAAATTACTTCATTCATGCTGGGTATGTGTAATGTAAATATGCATATACCCAGGAAAATATTGCACCTCAATTATTTGTGCATCAAAAAATTATTTCATTACCATCTGTTAGGCGGACGGCTCAAGGACTGAGTCGAGGCAGGCCAACACAACAACAAACAAGCGTGAATGAGATAATCCCAAACACGTCGCTCAGGTCAAGACAGCTAAGACGAGGCTTAAGTCCAGACCGTCGAACGCTATGTCGCAATGAAGGTAAGTAGAATTCAGCAAACTAATAATACAAGAGTAGATACCTATGTCGCAATGAAGGTAAGTAGAATAGAAAGACAAGGAACGAAAGAGTCAAACTATCTACTTATATAGACTTTGGGTGCGGGAAAGGTCTACTCTAATGGGAAGTCACATGACCAGGAATGGGATGATTAGTGAGCGTGATAGAACATTGTGGAATGTTCCGGCAAAAGGATGAATAAGCGCATAAGAAAAAGAAAAGAAAAGAAAAGAATATTAAAATAAATGATGACATCAGAAAAGAAAAGGAAAATGTTCGAGTCCTTACATCACCCCCCCTTCAAGGTTGGGCGTCCCGACCAACCACATAAGCCTTCTGAGGATGTGAACTTGTACAGCGCTCGCAGGCTTTGTCGAGGTATTGTTAACTTCCTTGGAGCTCCAGGATGTTTGCGGTAGAATTCTTGAATTGACTCCTGCGCATTATCCTTGACGTCGGATTCTGGCTGCCAAGTCGCTTCCTCATATCCAACCCACTTGACCAGGAATTGGAGCTTGCCTCGATGCAGACGCGAGTCGAGTATTTCTTCAACCTCGTACTCTTCCTGCTCATCAATGATCACTGGCGGTGGTGGAGGTGGTTTCTTCTGCGATTCAAAGGACGGTTGGACGGCTGGTTTGAGCAAGATCTCATTGAAAACTGGATGGACCTTCTTCCAGGTCTTCGGTAGTTTGAGTCTGTATGCGCTTGCGCCAACCTTTTCCACTACCTCGAAGGGACCGAACCATTTATCATCCATCTTCTTCGTCGGTCGGATCGTCTTGATATTTCGTCCATCTAAGAAGACTTTCTGCCCTGCCTCATAGGTAATGGACTTCCCAGCATGGCGGTCGTAAAAACGCTTCATGTCTTCATTTGCTTGGGTTAGGTTACCTTGAGCGAGTTCGTGCACCTCCTTGACGTGTTTGGCAAATTCTTCTGCTGACAGGTTCGATGATGCCGTTCCAATCCCCGTGAAGTCTAAGGGGTGCATTCCCGTATTGACGAAGAAGGGAGATAGCTTCGTCGCTGAATGTTCACGATTGTTGTATGCGAATTCTGCGAGAGCCAGCCAGTCCGCCCAGTCCGACTGCCGATGGTTGACGTATAGCCGCAGGTATTGTTCTAGTTCCTGATTAACCCGCTCTGTCTGTCCGTCAGTTTGTGGGTGATACGCTGTCGATGGGTTGCCTTCAATGTGGAGGAGCTTGTACAACTCCTTCATCATCTTTGCGTCGAATTGCACCCCTCGGTCATGAATGATCTTCCGTGGTAGTCCGTGTAATCGGAAGACGTGGTCTCTGTAGATCCTAGCCATGCCTTCCGCCGTTAACTTTGTCGTTGTTGGAATTGCATGGATTTGTTTGCTAAAGCGATCGACCACTACACAAACCGCATTGAACCCATTTGATTCTGGCAACTCTCCGATTAGGTCGACCGTGACAATTTGCCATGGCGCCTCCGGCACCTCATTAGGGTGCAAAACCTTTGCTCTCGTTGTCCTTAGAGCCTTCGTCCGTTGACAACGATCACACCCCCGCACGTACACTCGCACATCTGCACTCATCCTCGGCCACCAGTACTTGCGTGCTATCAGCTGGATCGTCTTTGTTGCTCCTGGATGTCCTGCCAGGGTCGAGTCATGGTGTTCCTTCATGACGTCCTCTCTGATGCTCGCTGGTACATATAGTCGGCGGCCCTTTCTCCACATGTCCCCTCTCTTCTCGACGTCCTTCGGCCTCACTCCTTCATCCTCTTGTCTCTGCGCTTCCACGACCTTTTCAACGAGTACTTCTCTTGACGTCTGAACCATTCCTCTAACCAGCCATTCCTTCTTGATGAAAGTCACGTTCTCATTATCGCGCTCGCCCTTGTCATAATCCGCCCGGCGTGACAACAGATCAGCTTTTCCCAACGTCTTTCCGGGTTTATGGACTAGCGTGAAATCGAACTCAGCTAAATCGAGTCGCCAACGAGCTTGTCGACGATTTAACTTCTGCGGCGATCGGAAGTACGTTAGATTTGCATGGTCTGTCCATACCTCAAAAGGTTGGCTAGCTCCCTGGAGATATTGTCGCCATTCCTTTAGGGCTTGAACGATGGCGAGCATTTCCTTGTCGTAAATCTCATAGTTTCGCTCTGCCTCTAGGAATGTTGACGACCGATAAGCGATCACCTTCCATTTACCATCTTGTTTCTGGAGAAGGACTCCACCAGTCGCAAAGTCCGACGCATCTGCTTCTACACGGAAAGGGTCCTCGTTGTTGGGTATCGCTAACACGGGAGGACTACTCAAACGACGCTTCAGTTCCTCAAACGCTGCCTGCTCCTCTTCGCCCCATCTCCATTCCACCTTACCCGTTAGGGTAGTCAAGGGTTTGACGACCGAACTGTAGTCCTTAACAAAACGTCGCAACCAATTTCCTAATCCCAGGAATTGTTGCAGTTCGTGGACGTTCCTTGGAATTGGCCAGTCCTGTACTGCCGCCGTCTTCTTGGGATCCATTCGAACTTCGCCATTGCCAATAATGTGCCCGAGGTACTTGACTGTATCAACTTCGAACTCGCACTTCTGCGGCTTTAGGAAAAGTCCGTTTTGGCGAAGGATCTCAAAGACTCGTTTGGTGCGTCTGCGGTGTTCTTCTAGATCATTCGAGAAGATAAGAATGTCATCGAGGTAAATGATGACGATACCCTCATGAATTAGCTCCCGAAAGATGTCATTCATAAAGCCTTGGAACGTCGCTGGCGCATTACACAAGCCGAAGAACATAACTGTGGGTTCGAATAAGCCTAGATTTGTCCGGAACGCTGCCTTCCACTCGTCTCCCTCGCGAATCCGGATGTTGTAGTATCCCCAACGAACGTCGAGCTTCGTGATGTACCTTGCACATCCTTAACCTTGTCGATGAGCTCATTTATCAGTGGCAACGGGTATTTGTTCTTGACTGTTCCTTCATTGAGCTTTCGATAGTCTTGGATTGCTCGTAAGCTCCCATCCTCTTTCTTGATAAAAAAGAATGGTGACGCCATTGGAGACTTCGACTGTCGGATACGTCCTGACGCTAGGTTTTCCTCAATGAACTCCCTCATCGCTTCTTGTTCTTTTGGCGATAACGGGTAAACCTTGCAGTCGCTGGGTTTGAAATCCGGTTTCAGGTCAATAGCATGGTCCCACATTCGGTGGTTTGGTAAGCGTTCGAACGATTCCTCACTAAAGACGTCGGCGTATTCCTCCAGGTAAGGTGGCCATTTTGCCGCTTCCTTCATCCGCACATTCCTCACAAACTCTTCATCTATCTCCTCGCTCGACAGTGGCGACTCACATTCATCAGGGCAACGGGTGAACTTAACTGTTCCTAACCTCCAATCAATCTCAGGATTATGCTTCGTCAACCAGTCATGTCCGAGGAAGATGTTGCTTGACGCTAAGGATGTCACTGCCAGTCGAATCTCTTCCTCGTGTTTCCCAAAGAACATTCGTACGACTACGTATTCCTTGATCAATCCAGCCTCGTTGCTTGTTCCGTCAGCATTGAAGACTGGTCTAGGCCGAATGTACTTTTGGGTGGGGAAACCATACCGTTTGACAAAACCTTCATCGATGCATGAGCCCGTACACCCTGAGTCGATCAGTGCATGAGCATCAATGAAGTTTTCCTCTTCGAGTAGGGGGTTCGACAAGTCTACTTCGTCATCACCTGCTACCTTTGGGTGTACGATGCTAACGAAGGCGTCTAACTCCTTTCCTCCCGCCCGTCGCACGAACTGATCTGCGTTCACAATGCCCTCGCGCCATACCTCAGCCGCGCGTCTGCCTACTACATCCCACACCGCTTCAGTGACGTTCGCCTGAGCAACAACGTTCTCGCGGTAAGGTGCTTCCGCCACAACCTCATTTTTTATAGCGGTTTGATTCCGCTCTTCCTCACTCAATTCGCCTGCTTGCGCCTCTGTTCTTCTGACAAATAAATCTTCATAGACTTCGAAGTCATCGTTGTCATCTTCAGATTCATCTGGCAGTACGTCGGTAAGGATCTTTCGAAAGATAAAACCGTCACTGGTATTCGCATCTTGATATTGTACAACAGGACGATTATATTTTAACGAGTCCAACGAAAAGAGTCCTTTAGGAGACCGACCAGTCGTTCCGACGTCTACGCCTGGTCTTCTGGAAAACCCTCGCCTTCTATGAGTTCTTCCAGCTCAGCAGGTACCGCTCGTACATCGACGTCATCGTCCTCTTCGAAGGAGGATTCCTTTGCTTGGCCGAGTTCCTCGAAGAGCGCCTTTCTGTCTGCTGGGACGAAGGCTGCGATGATGGCACGTATTGCTTCACGACCTCGCGGGCAGTCTCTGATGTAATGGCCCACCTGACCACACTTGTAACAAGCACGTGTACGACGCGCCTGGTTCATCATCACCTCCATGGGTTGTCCTAAGCCTCCATACGTTACTCCTGTAGCATCACGACGATCTTGAGCGGGGGTACGAAAGGACGGGCTGCTTGTTGAGGCGGCATAAAACGTCTCATTGGTGGTGTCGGAGCTGGTTTCATCGCTGTCGAACTAATTGTCTTTCTTCGACGTTCAGCCATCAGGTCCCTGATTTGGCGCTCGACCCTGTCGACCTTGACGGCGGCTTTCTTGAACTCTTCATACGACGTCGGTTCATTGGGCAATCTCATGACCCCTTCCACAACCTTCGGGTTTAGCGCCCTCTTCAGGCGACTCATCAACCATTCGTCGTGTGCCTCTGTTGCTAGGCCAGCATCCACTCGACAAATGTCAAACTTGTTGAAAAACTCGTCGGCGTTGAGGTCTCCTTGGTACATTGCATCTAGTCGTTCGAAGGCCTTTTGGGATCTGGCAGGGTCATCGAATGAAGTGTCCAGCTTCTTTAAGAAGGCGTCCCAGGCGTCCGTGAACGTCAGGTTGCCGTCTGCATCGACTGCTCCACTGGTGTAACTCTCTGCCCAGCGAGCCGCAGCACCACTCTTCATGTACGACAGGGCGAACATAATCTTGCTCTTGTTCGTCCTGAACTCTGACTCAGATGCGTAGATGTAGAGGCGCAGCTCTCGCTTGAAGTCCACATAATCGTGTTCACCATCGAAGTCTCTTGGTTTGGCGACGTGGACCTTCTTCGACACCTTTGATCCTTGGTTCGCACCTTCGCCTGCAGCTTGGAGCGCTAGTGCGACCGCCGTTGCGAGGTCAGTCATCGCTTCTTTCGATAATGACATCTCGTGTTCTTCTTCTTCTTCTTCGTCTTCTTCACTCGGTATAAGCGGCGCTGGTTCTCGGAACTTTCCAAACGCCGGAGAGGGCTCGACAGTGGGGGCCAACGCTTGGGTGGTCGAACCCGATGGTTCTGGTAAGGGGGCCGTTGGTTGCGTCGGAGTAGGAGGTGAGGGCTCGTCTACGTCGCCTTCTTGTTTCACTCTCCAGTGGATGGACCTTCCTTCCCTCTGGGAGTACCACCTCTTGGCAGTCTCGTCCTACCAGGCGCCGAAGACTTGATTTCCTGCTTTGACGATATAATGTCCCCGCGAGGCGCTCCACCTTGAGTTCGCAGGGAGGGCCGCTCGTTGCTCGTCAGTTAGCTCCACCTTGATAGGCTGGGAGTGGAACGGGGATCGGGATGCTGTTCGGGTGGGACCGACTTCGGATAACCGGCTCGTCTTTGAAATTGATGACTAAACGAAAGGCTCCGAGGTAGATAATGAAGGAGATACTTGTCGACGACTGGACTCTGTGCGTTACCCACGAGAAGGTTTGATGGGAGTTCCAGAGAAGGGTGATTCGGAGCGCCACGGTGATGTGATTGGTTGATACTTCGGGTACTATCGGGTCACGTCGGAGTCAATCGGACTTCGACGGGCAAGATAGGGGTTTGTTGTCTGCACGGTAGGAACCGGGTTTCGTTCGATGTCGTCCTTCGAAGATATACTTCAGGGGACACGTCACAGGCGAGCGCTCGACGACAACGGAATCGGGCGTGAGCCAGAGGTAGGTCTTTCTATTATGTTAGGCGGACGGCTCAAGGACTGAGTCGAGGCAGGCCAACACAACAACAAACAAGCGTGAATGAGATAATCCCAAACACGTCGCTCAGGTCAAGACAGCTAAGACGAGGCTTAAGTCCAGACCGTCGAACGCTATGTCGCAATGAAGGTAAGTAGAATTCAGCAAACTAATAATACAAGAGTAGATACCTATGTCGCAATGAAGGTAAGTAGAATAGAAAGACAAGGAACGAAAGAGTCAAACTATCTACTTATATAGACTTTGGGTGCGGGAAAGGTCTACTCTAATGGGAAGTCACATGACCAGGAATGGGATGATTAGTGAGCGTGATAGAACATTGTGGAATGTTCCGGCAAAAGGATGAGTACTTATTTATCCCTCTGGTGACGATCGTAGTACCAAATAAGGAATGTTGATGAAAGAAAGAATTGAGCACAGCCACGTTCATGATGCGAGTTTGCTTTCTACTCCGTCGAAGCTGATGATACCTAAGGATGGATTAGTGACGCTACTGACTCTAACTTCCCCTGCATTCTCCTGCATTGTGCCCACTAAGTCTTTCACTTTTCTCTGGATTCGCCCCGGATGCAAATATCCATGAGCTCAACGTGCATGATCGGAACCTCGGTAGATTGGGGGCTCAACAGTCGGTTCATTATCTTCATGCCATTGTCTATCGCTCTTTTATCGACACTTTCAAAAGCTATGGCTATCTTTTCTTTATGTCTCCTTCCTAAAACGAAACTGATGTTTACTGTGGCCATTATTCCCTTTATTTAGATCAACAACCATACGTCGTGCGTGCTTATCCGTCCGCTTTGCGGACAGTGTCGCCGTCCCAAGTTCCTCATTGCTGTACAATGTGCTCCACTTCGACTCAAGATTACTATGGAGGCTCAAGTCTATGAGCGGAATTTCCAAACTCGTTTCCAGGTCTATTCTCTTGCTTCATTATGGAGCCGCTATTGATCTACAATTTTGGTTGACGCAAAAATGCACGGATGGAAGATGCGGCCTTACTTCCGCTACGATTCACTGAGATGTATGTTTCACGTCGAGTCAATAGCTCGCTTGATGTACTATGGCTTTGACCTTTCTGCGGCTTCATGGCTATGCGCTATATAGTCACTCACTTTGACGATCTTGGCCACAGGTATGGGTGGCCGCAATTGCGGTCTCCAACTCAAGCACTATGATATAAACCACGGAAGCTTCGAAAACTCTTTCTTCTATCGTCCCAGTCAAATCACTTCTGTCACGGACAATAAGTCGCTGTGCGATTCTGTCTGTATCTCGTCCACACAATCTTTGATTCTGCTATTGCTGGTGCTTTGGCATTCTAGTCTCCTTGCTCGTACTCTTTATTACCTCTACGCTCTCTGTCTACCACGCTCTTTCGTTTTCTTTATTATTCTTCGCTCCTTTAGACTCTATCGGCTATAATGCGCAACCGAATCAAAGTCCCGGTCAAGCCATTGAAGAGCCTCACTGGTTCGCCTCTAGGGGTGATTGACTTCCATAGTAATCGCAGCCCTCGCAGGGGTGTATTCATTTGCGAGGTATTTCGCTCTCACGGCGTGGTCGCTAACGCTTATGAGCCTGTCCTTCGCGGCTTTGGATCAATACGTTTGTATCTTCAAGTGGGTTCACCGTCTATCTCTGTACGCTCCTCTGGAGCTTAATTTATACCTTTCCAGTGGCCCGGTTACACGGCTACCGCCTATCAAGCCACAATTCATTGTGCACAGCTGACAAAAGCAGAGCTCGCTCGGAAAATCTGCGATAGTATTGCGCAGCTTCTTCAGGTAAGTCATTGTCTTGCACTTGTGTGGCTTGAACATGTAATTAACGATTATTCGACTGCAGAAATGCCTGACTCAACCAGTCTCGAGCAATTATGCTGAGTGGCGCGTAGGTCCCGATGCGATCAGGGTCGAAGACGTCGTTCTCGTTTCAATCTTTGAGGTCGGAGAAGGCACCTGGCAGGCTCAACTCGAGCTTGAGATCCGTTAAAGTATCTCTTGATTCTCTTCTTGCGACCCTCGCACCCGTATTCCTGCATCCGTCTTTTTCTTATCTAGCATCGTATTTGTACTCAGCATCTTGCATTTCAATTTTTTTTAATTAGTTTCACTAGTATTCCATCATTGACATCAGCATCATTCGTCGTCACAAAATGACATCAATCCCTATCCGCGTTGTCCACTGTTTCGCACCATCATGTCATAGTTTAGTAGTTAGTAGTTAATAGCAAATGTAGCCTTGAAGTACAGTGCATTGTCGGTGAACACATCGATCTTTTCATCATTGAGCGGTTAATCCGCATTCTTCTTCTTTTTGTCCTCCACAATCTCGACATTGTCTTCCGGCACTGATGCAAGAAAGTCGACTTTGTCACTGACCATGTCCATTATCTCATCGGATACGTCGCCCTGTATGACGATCTCATCTTTTCCCTGCAGATTTTTTGTCACTGAGGAGCCCGTCGCAAACTTCTTCCCAAAGAACTTTGCCGCTTTCTTCAGGTCGATGCCTAAAGAACGAGTCGATGTTACTTTACTGAAGCTTTGATTTGACCTAACACACTCACCGAAAACTTCTAAGCCGTAAATGGATGTAACGAATTTGCGTCTGTTGCGTTCTATTCGTTTGATGATCACCTGTGATTCCTATGGCGAAAGTAAGTCTGACGAAAGGAGATAGATTCTAACTTTGCCAACCTGCAATTTCTTCAGGGCAGCATCGGCTTTCTTGTCCGCCTTTTGTTCCGCCTTTTGCACATCCTCCTCTAGTTTCTTCTGCGCGTCGAGAGATAATGTCCCTATTTTTGCACGTAGTGCCTCTAAATCCACAGATATCGGAGTTTCATCATCCTTGCACCTTTGACCCGGAAACACACTACGCCGCGTACCTTCACTATAGTACCTATCGTACAGATCAGGATGGTTCTCCTTAAGCCACTCCTTGCATCTTGTTAGATGTTCCCCGAATTCGCAGTATTCGGGTGGATAGGAGCATACTGATCGACGCATTCTTCAGTACTAGTATTGAAGAGACAGAAAACAGAAATATAATAGTTATTTACCTGCACAGTACAAGACTTTCACAGGCTGTGGAGTAATGGGTGCTCCTGTTGAATCGACAGTAGTCCGACTATCTTGTTCTGCGGTATCCTCGGTGGACATAGTGGTCGTGGTCGACAGGTGTATGCAATCGTTGGTGATCATCGAGAGGTCACGGACTGATCGACGTTCCCCACGGGTCACTCGACTTTTTCGCGTTCTCGGGCTTCAACCTGATTCTTCAAGTTGCCTTAAAATACGAACGCCTCAAGTCACACTGGCTTGGTGGCTGCATGTCCAGTGCGACGCGATACCTGAGCGCATTCTATAAACATCGGCTGCGCGTCCCATCTGCTTTCAGCTGGCAATGGCGGCGCTTCAACTCGAGTGTTGTAGAAGTTCCTCCTCATCTTGACCTCCCATCCACTCCTGTCCAAGAAAACCTCCACGTCTCGCATCCTGGACAAAGGATACGTATTAAACCATACTATATTACAACGCCAATTTTCTACCCTAACTCAGGTTTGCTGACTTCCGACGCGTCGTTAGCCTTTGAATTTTCTGATCTGCTTCCCTCCCAGTTCCGCACATCGGACATCTATATTCAATCGTTATAGCGGATATTTTTGCACGTCACGCCCGAATTTCCGTTCCTGCGAGTAGCCGTCTAGTTAATTTCATCACGGGTACAGACGAGCATGGCTTGAAAATCCAGAAAGCTGCTCAGAAGCGAAGGACGGAGCCTCAGGAGTTTTGCGATCGTCTTTCTCAGGCTTTCAGCGTAAGTTCAGCTTGTTTTCATCCGAAGAAACCGTCTGATCCCGCTTCGTTCTTATCGGCTTAGCGTTTAGCGGAACAAGCAGCGATCACCCATACAAACTTTGTTCGCACATCGTCGGAGGAACATCGCCGTGGAGTTCAGATACTATGGGTGAGTTACAGTCGTCTAGCGTATCCATCATAGCATTGAGTTGGAAGCTCAGACGAATCTCGTGAAATCTGGTTATGTCTACCTTGGAGAACACAGTGGCTGGTACTCAGTGTCGGACGAGTGCTTTTACACGGACTCGCAGGTTCGCGATGCGGTCAACTGCAAAACCGGTGCAAAATGTAAGGTCTCGATAGAAACTGGGAATGCTGTTGAGTGGACGAAGGAAGAGAATTACAAGTTCGCATTGTCCAAATTCAGGGTTCCGCTTTTAGAACACTTTTGCGCCCATCCGAAGGGTAAGTTGGGAGATAGCCGTATATCTATTAGGCACTAAAAGATATGAGTAGCGATCTATCCTCCGAAACAACACAAGGAAATCATGGATATTTTAGAGTCGGATGATTCAACGATATTGCCTGATTTATCTATTTCGCGACCATCATGGAGGTTGAAATGGGGTATTCCGGTACCAGAAGATTCGTCTCAGATCATTTACGTATGGCTCGATGCATTATCGAGCTATCTAACTGGAATTGGTTATCCCTGGCTCGACACAGCTGACATGACGACGAATGGTTGGCCCGTGGATCTACAGATCATCGGGAAAGACATATTAAAGTAAGTTAAACATATTTTCGTTCTCGCTTAGGCAATGTGTTGACCGAGTCAGGTTCCATGCTATATACTTCCCTGCTTTCTTGATGGCTCTTGGCATGCCTCTTCCCCGAGCTCTGCTTTCGCATGCCCATTGGACCGTCAATAAAGCAAAGATGTCGAAATCTGTTGGCAATGTTGTTGATCCTTTTGCTGTCCTGAAAGAACATGGTGTCGACGCTGTAAGGTGGTATTTAGCTCGCACTGGCGGTTACTTCAAATCTGACGTCGGTTTGTGACTTCCCTGTATTGTACTCGCGTGGCAATTGACTATTCTCTTTCTTTAGACTGGAACGATGATCAAGTACTGAAATCAACTGAGGAATTGCGATCACTTTTGGGCAATACTTTGTTGCGCTTGCAATCCGAAAAAGTACTCGATAGATTACCTCCAGCATTTCGACAGGTTCCATTACATCGCGGTATTCTCTTAACCAGAGGGAACGGACCGTCCCCCTTGCCAGAACCAGGTTCCCAGGAATACGATGACAGGATGCAGGATCGGGTGTATGGAGGTGAAGCTTCAAGCTTGCGAGTACAAATCGATTATGCACAAGAATTCATCAATCAACGTGCACGAGCTGAGGAAGGGACTCCTACGTTTGATCTTCCACCTACGCGTACACCAGGTGTCTTGTGGTATTCTGAATTGCCTGAGGCTAACTTGGACGGAGAAGCTCTTATCGTCTCATCGGAGCTTCGCGAGTCACTAGACAGGCTACGGGGGAAGGTTTCTTTTCACTTACAGCGATTTGAGGTCGGTGAAGCGACCCAGTCCATTGCGGATGTTCTTTCACTCCTCAACAAAGAAATCACGCGCATTCAGCCATGGGCTCCAGAGACGCAACCTCGTGAAATCATTCATCTCCTCACATGGGGACGTGAGACTTTACGAATTTGCGGGATTTTGCTGCAACCGTTCATTCCACACGCATCTCGAGCTTTACTTGATGCCATGCACACACATCCAAGAACCCGCACGTATGGATACGCTTGCATTGGTGCAGGACGAGTTCGCTCCGGTCCTTTAGAGAAAAGAATTTTATTCCCGAATAAAACCCAAAAGACGTGGCAGCAAGTCGAGGCAGACCATAAATACGATGAGAATCGAAGAAAACGAATACAAATGGAACGAAAACAAAATCAACTGGCCTAGTGCGTAAGTTTTCTTCGACGCGCGATTTTTTCCTTGGCCGTGCCGTTATTCATACCTTTGTGTAGCAAACGTCTTCATGCACGACTCCCAGATCTGCGTCGCAATAAGTTGTATCGACGTCTCTTTGATCCTTTTGGGTCTCCAAAAGCTCCAAACGACTTTGCGCCCCGCCGATTGAGGAAACGACGACGAACGCCGCTGACTGCAGTGACTAGCTTAGATCCCAAAAGTCTGGTCCCGTGGACTGAGGATCGGAAAAGATACCTGACGCAACGCAATTTGCTCAAGAAAGAGAGGCAGAAAAAGAGGGAAGCGTTATGATTGATCGTGCAGCCCCAGTATTTTTACGATTAGAATACACGTACATACTAATGTTTCCTAAGCCAATTTTGAATCAATCTGTTGCCATTGAAGCTGCGGCAATGCTCAGCACTAATTGCGGTACTGAAATACCGGCTTCTGGCGCCTTTCCCACTGCCCTATTTCGGAAGGTCACACGACTCACACGGAGGCAGATCTGTCACCATGTATAACTTTCCGAAAGTGCCACTTGCCAGTAGCCTGCGTGCCGCCCCGTCTGCGTTCTCAGGCTATGAACTCTGTCAATGAATTGTGCAGAGATGACGAATTCTTCTACGCCTTGATTGTATTTCGGGTATGTCCACGCATGCACCATTCGAGCCGTGGGGGGGGGGGGGGCTCATGTTATCCCAATAGGTCGAGGACTCTCTATTCAGGGTCTTTCGAGAGCCTTTCATACGCGAATCTGAGGTGTTTTCCGGCATGTTCGATCTACCAGTATCGGAAGGTATGAAACGTGACGGTGTGGATGAAGTGCACCCATTGCACCTGGAAGGAATTCGAGTCGTAGATTTTCGGCCATTCTTGAAAGCGTTGCATGCTCGGTGAGTCCAGTACACATGCTCTTAAACCCGATTAAATGAACTCATCCAGACAATATCATGAGCTGTTGAGCTTATCACAAGATGAATGGATGTCGGTGTTAGAACTATCACATATGTGGGGCTTCGTTGCGCTAGAGAGCAGGCAATCAAAAGCTGAACACATCTGATTGGAATGCATTCCGAAGACTTCACATCGCCCGAAAGTACGATATACCAGGATGGGTTCCAAAGGCCTATTCAGAACTGGTCGATCGAAAAGAGATGCTGACAAATGACGAAGTGGAAGAACTTGGATGGGTGGACGCATCGCGATATCACGCTATCGAGAGCAGAAGATGGAAAAAATAGTGACACATTTTAAAACTGGCCATGGGGGGACCCGGCGATGTGAGTCGGGCCATCACAACGACATTCCATCTGGTTGCAGGAAGTCATCCTGCAGGCAACCGCTAATCGAAGAAGTTGATGACGGATGTGAAATATTCGATGTACCAGGTGCTCCAAAGAAACCGAGGACATGCCTGGGGACTTGGGGTGCTTGGGATGTCCCCCTCTGATTCTCAATGACCAGTCCGCTTGGATCTTTGTTCAGGTAGAACGCATATGTACGGTACGATTGAGGGTTCCTTCGAAGCTTGTGATTCGTGTTTCGTGCTTATCATTCCCTTCTTGTGTGTCCAACCAAGATGCTGGTGTATTTCGTTGAAATTCTGCGCCGTATGATTACATGGAACGATAGTGATAACTTCCGACTCGAGAATAGTTATTAACGTGAATTGGTACTCGAGGTTTTGGTACATGCTGATAACGCATGGAGGCCGCGTGTTGTTGAGCACCTGATTCTTTGAGATCCTTTTATATCCGGCCAAGGTTGGTTGCAAAGCCTTTGCAATCCATCTACCCATGGAGTCAGACTCGCCAACTGTACCTCCAGAAGATCTTGCAACCTGCTCAGACATATCAAGCGCAATTGTCCATCGAGATGACATGTTCTACTTCACTCTCGTGACTTTCAAGGCAATTTATGCTATGATACCGATAAATTGCCTTCTGAAGAAACTTGATACATTTTCTAGGTCGAGGATTGCTTGTTTCGCGTCCTTAAGCACAAGCTCGAAGAGCACTCACACGTTTTCCGGAATATGTTCTCTATGCCCACCCCCAATGACGGCACTGTCGCTGAAGGCACTAGCGACGAAAATCCGATTTGTCTGGATATGGTAGCGAAAGAAGATTTCAAGCTACTGCTCACGTTTCTGTACATGCCGTGAGTTAACAGGAAATAATAATTTATCTTGCTCAACAGGTATTGCAGGATGATGACGGACACTGAGGTTCCGTTGACTCTGGGACAGTGCACAGCAATTTTCGACTTGACGCGCATGTGGGGCTTTGACAATGTCCGACGTATTGCCAAGGATCGTATTCGGACTACGCTCTGGCCCACTATTCCGAGCGTAGACAAAATCACCCTAGCACTTGAGTACGAGGTAGAGGATTGGTACTTTGATGCTTACTACGAAACCGTCATACGGGAAGAGCCACTTTCGGTCGAAGAGATGCAGAAGCTAGGTTTTGATCTAGCCGCGAAGATAGCCAAGGTTCGAGAGAAAGTCGCCCGTGCTCCGACCCATTCAAGCGGCTTTGGTACGGGTGCGCCATCTGTCACGAGGGAACCAACTGCACGGGAGGGAGTTTCTCAGCACCTCATGCCAGTACCAATATCTTTCACGTCGTCAAATGGATAAGAAGAAGAAAGGCAGACGGCATTAAAGGGTTGACGAGGCAGTAGCTTAGAATGTCTTTCTGTACGGGAAGGCTATGGCGATTTCAAAGATACTCATGAGGACTGATGCACATATTGCGAGCTTTGAATCAAGACTTCTGCCGCTAAAGTAATAAAACTGCTCGATGCGAGCCCGAGATGTTCGAAATGACAAAATTGTTTGGGCTCCCTGAAGCAGCAGAGAATCTGTCTAGTGCATCTATGAATCACAATTCGACGTCTTGACATGCCAGTAACGCACCTAAACTGCATGTTCCAAACTTAAACGCACCTGACCGCGAAGTATTTATATAAGCCTTCAGCCGCATTCATCGCTTGCAGCCTGTAACCTGTTTCGCTTCCAGACGATGGCTACTAAGTCACCAGAAATCCCTCCAGAGAGCTCTGCCACTTTGAATGATGAACTTTCCGTCGGAAGCGCAGAGGTTTGCAAGGATGACGAGTTTTACTTCAACTTCGTAACATTCAAGGTGATTTGTCTCCCTTCAGAAGTTGTTTTAGCCTGACAGCAGTATTTCGATAGGTCGAGAATTGCCTATTTCGAGTGCCCAGACATGAGCTCGAACAGCAATCCACCGTTTTCCACGATATGTTTGGATTGCCTCCGGTCGGGGGAAAAGAAAACGTGGAAGGTGAAAGCGACAATAATCCGATCCTCTTGGATTCAGTGTCGAGGGACGTTTTCAAACTACTCCTGAAATTGTTGTATCCTCCGTGAGCTCTTCCCCCCCCTCTTTGTGTATCACTCACATCGAGAGATCACCAGGCGATCCAAAGACATCTCTTCTTCGTTGACTCTGGAGCAATGTACATCGCTTCTCAAAGTAACGCATATGTGGGACTTCGAGCGAATTAACCTCATTATCAAGAATCGAATTCGGAAAGATTTATGGCCCACGATCCCGTGTGCCGACAAGATCAAGCTTGCACACGATTACGAAATAAAGGACTGGTATGCCGACGCGTACTGCGAGCTTGCTATCAGAACCAAACCGCTTTCAGTTGAGGATGGTTGGAAACTTGGTCTGGAGTTTTCAATCAAGATGGGGCAGGTCCGTGAAAGGGTGGCCGCTGCCGCTTCCAAACCTAATGAGATGCGAAAGCAAGCGGTAGCGAGAAGTACGATTGATGAGATATTTTTTGCCACTCAGCAGACCAAGGACCAGATGTCCGTTTCAGGAGACATGTGGGAGGATGAAGAGGCTGCGGAAGTTCCAGAAGGAGTTGCTAAGGGCGCGTCAAGTTGCGACTGCGGCAGCAATGGAAATTTGTTTTCTGACAATGGTTGGGGATTTGGTAAAGGACACAGCAGGGTTACTGAATCGTGGTTTTGATTTGATATTATAATACTGGATTCAATGTGACGAGGCATTTTACGATCATGAATGGTCCCATTACTAGTTCTGCGGAGGTGTGCAGACACAAACATTGAACGATCAGATCCCTCCCTTATGGAATACCACGTGGCAAGAATTCGCGTTCAAAACGCGCGTCACGTCCACAGCTCTTGCGTGTCACTAAACACGCCAGTTTCTTTCCATGACTCTTGCATTGACCATTTTTCTTCTTGTCCTTTTCGCCGAGCTTATCCAATGGATCGGCCAGTCCGTCCTCTCTGAGCTGGTGCGTGAACATAGTCAACGAGAAGGATTAAAAAGGACCTAATCTTCGTCTTGAAAGGCTTACTCAATCCACCTGCGAATATTTTACGCATCCAAGGTCGCCCAGCAGAGGGCGCTCAAGAATGAAATCTTAACAGCGAAAGCCGAACTGCTACAAACAAGTTCGCAAGACCAGTTCGCCAAGTGGGCGAAGCTGAGACGACGGGTAGACAAGGGCCTTGCAGAGCTGGAGCAGCTCAGTGCGTCTTCTTTCAAAGTCTTTGAAAGAAGTTCATTTGCCTGACATATTCTATCGTGGTTTTTCCGTAGATAGCGAGTTAGGTTCCGCACGGAACGCCTACAAGCTTAAGTTCAATACCTTTATCTGGTTGCTCACGACTGGAGTACAATTCGTGATAGGATGGTGGTACCGGAAGTCGGCTGTGTTTTACTTGCCGCCCGGCTGGCTTGGGCCGGCAGCGTGGTTTTTGTCCCTCCCATTTGCTCCGTCTGGTGCGGTAAACTCCGTCTTCTGAATAGTGGAAGTTGCTGACAAGACCCGTTCTAGGCTCGGTGAGCTGCGGAGCATGGCAGATGGTGTGCCGACGAGTGATCAAGGTTGGCGAGCGGACCGTGAGGGATCTGACGGTGACGAGTACGTCGCACTGTCCCGATTCCCCCGATATGTTGTACTGACTTTTCGGATTACTGTCTAGGCATTCCGACGGAACAGGAAGGGGAGAAAGCCAAAAAGGAGCAGTAAAGCAGTGTATTTCATCATGTAATTGGATGTGGGCAAAACCTATTTTCAGGACATGTGTTTTTAAGCTGTTCTAAAAGGAGTCCATCTCGCCTATCCCGCATGACGGGAATATGCAAGGTGCTGTTTGAATTCTTTGAACTCAGAAACTCGACGGAAGGAAGATAAAAGGGTCGGTATATTGTATCCAGATTATCTGAGACATTATTATATGGTAAGTCATTCGGGACGTTAGAAATCGAGCGTCGGTGAGGTAAGCATGGCGGAAAGGGAGATTCCTGCGGATCCCGAGTTCGCGCACGTGCCGCATACCAAGGGAAGACGGGGCGCCGTCCAGTTTGTCCGTTTTTTGAGATATAAACGCGCCAATGGATTATGCTGCAGTCTCAAACACTTCTCCGTCTTTCCGTCACTAACGACATCTTCAAAAGTACAGACCAAAACATAACAACTTATACTCAGCACTCTTCAGCTAAAAACAATGGTTGCTGGCGTTCAGATTCAAGCTAAGAACCCGAGCAGCGCTATCTCGGAGATCTTGACGGAGGAGGCACTCACTTTCCTCGCTGCGCTGCACAGGTCATTCGAGTCGACCCGTCAGGACCTGCTTATCGCGCGAGAGATTGCGCAGCAGAGACTTGACTCAGGCATTCCTCTCGAGTTTCCGCCCGAGACCGCTAACATTCGCGCCGACCCAACATGGCTCTGTGCCCCTCCAGCCCCAGGACTGGAAGACAGGCGGGTGGAGATCACTGGGCCTCCTGACCGCAAGATGGTCATCAATGCGCTCAACAGTGGCACGAAGACTTTCATGGCGGATTTCGAAGGTCGGTTTTCCTGTCCAGCTGACTTGCCTTTTCCGATCGCAATTCTAACTTATGACGTCATTCTCCCAGATTCATGCTCTCCGACGTTCGCAAACTTGGTTAACGGCCAAGTCAACTTGCGCGATGCAATCCGCAGGCAAATCGACTTTGAAGTCAATGGAAAGCAATACAAGCTCAAGGAGAAGCCGGCAGTTCTCATTGTTCGGTGAGTGCTACTCATGACTATGCTGTTTTACCTTTTCTAATTCCTTGGCTGTAGTCCGCGAGGATGGCATCTGAATGAAGCTCGCGTAACGATCGACAACAAGCCAGTATCCGCCTCCATTTTTGACTTCGCTCTCTACTTCTTCCACAACGCAAAGGAACTCGTTGCTCGCGGCTCCGGCCCTTACTTCTATCTTCCGAAGATGGAACACTACCTCGAGGCGCGTCTTTGGAACGACATCTTCTGCTTTTCTCAGTCATATATTGGACTGCCTTACGGCACCATTCGTGCTACGGTGTTGATTGAGACGCTTCCTGCGGCATTCCAAATGGAGGAGATTCTGTTCGAACTGAGGACCCATTCGTCTGGATTGAACTGCGGTCGCTGGGTAAGGCGGTTATTTCATGCGAATCCGATGAGTAACTAACAATTCATCCATTAGGACTATATCTTCTCCTTCATCAAGAGGCGCAGGGCTGACCGCAGTGCTGTACTTCCTGACAGAAAGGACGTGACAATGGAAGTCGGTTTCATGGACTCATACGTCCGACTCTTGATTAAGACTTGCCATAAGTGAGCACTGGAGATATATTTCCCCTTGATCTCACGTTGAACTGCTCCACTTAGACGAAAAGTCGCTGCCATGGGTGGAATGTCGGCACAGATCCCTATTAAAGGCGATGTTCAAGCGAACGAGACTGCGATGGGCAAAGTCAGAGCTGACAAAGTTCGCGAAGTCACTTATGGCCATGACGGTACATGGATTGCCCATCCCTTGATTAACGAAATTGCGATGTCTGTCTTCAATGAGTATATGCCGGGCCCGAACCAGGTACGTTGTTTCATACTTTCTCATTGGCCTCTTTCCTGACAATTGCGCCTAGTACCACGTTCGCCGCGAGGAATTCCAGGTTGCAGCTGCTGATCTGTTGAATTCGAAGGTGAAGGGTGCAATTACTGCTGACGGTGTGAAGAGCAACGTCAGCGCTGCACTCGCATACTGCTCCGGCTGGGTCAGCGGAAACGGCTGCATTCCGCTCAACAGCCTCATGGAGGACGCAGCAACTGCAGAAATCGCTCGTGCGCAACTCTGGCAATGGTGCCACTACGGCGCCCGTCTGGAATCAGGCCAGCCCGTGACACCCGCACTCATTGACGCAATCATCTCGGAGGTCGCACCAACAATCCCTAGGCTCGTTGGAGGCGTAACCGAGGAGCACCTCAAAATCACGAGCGAGTACCTGAAAGCGCAGGTACGGAAGGCCTGGTTGAGTGAGTTCCTCACAAGTGACTTGATGTACTACCTCGAGGCAGCCGATGGTGTCGAGCAGGCCTGGCAGCGTGCACAGCTTTGAGGAGTTTTTCTTGAACTTTTTATTGAGACATCATTCCTTTCTCACTTCCTGAGACGAAACATTCTGTAACTTTATGTAGCAAGCTCCGCATTACGACTATGCATTCTCTTAAAGTAATAATAGTACAATTGAGAGTTTTTCCGCTATCTATGCGTATGCTTTTCGAGTTCTAAGCCTTTGACACCGTTACTTTGGCACCGTGCCGCATAACCCGACTATACGGGCAGAACTAGAAATCGAAGCAAGCATAATTAGAACACGATAAACTTCTCGTCTAGTCGTGAATTGAGACAGAATGCTACGGACCTCATGAGCAGCTTGGATAAGAGCCTCGTCGTCGACACCCTGAACTTTGATGTCCACGTTGACGCCAAAGCCTTCCATACCCTCTGGGACACCGAGATGCACGGCGGTGTGGATTTTAGCTTTCGCGGCTGCTTCTTTCTTGCCGGCTTTTGCTGCTACGAGCTGCAGTGCGCCGAGGAAGCAAGCTAAATTTTTTACGGCCGATAACCATCATTCAATGGTGAAGAAGAGAAGAACGTGAAAATGAAGGACGAAAAGGAAGGTTGCGAAGAGAGATAGGAATAGAAATGCACGACAGCGGACGTCATTGAGAAGAAGGTATTAGAAATCAAGAGGACAAGCCATCGCGGTAGGCGTTGAGGGTGATATCGAGAGGATTCGACGGCATCCAGGCGAGCCGGACGTCGTCGCACCGTGGGTTCGTGCGATTCCAAAAATATATGGATCCAGTATCAGTTCAATGTCGGAATTCGATTGCGATATGCGATTCGCAGCATTCACAAGAGTCGGTAATTAAGTTCCGTGTTCGGCACGAAAGCGTTGACAGAGTCGGAGCGGAAGTTTGGAAGTCGACAGTGAAATACAGATATTAAGTTGATAGATGGTTTTACGAATGAGGGAGTCCGTTAGACATGGCAAAAGTAATGATGTGCAAACTAAAGACATACAAGCATAGCCCATGGCAAATAGTTGCTCCGGATTCTGTCCGTCACCCGGCCCACCAAGAGTCTTCGGCGTCGATAGTTTCAAAGCAAGCGGAGCCTCTGCGTCGCCTAAAGACTTGACAGACCCATTACGCCCAGCACCTTCTGCGAGTGCTTCGGCGGTGTACTAATCGCATGAGGTGAGAGGACCCATGTTTGAGAAGCTCTGGTAGAGATGGGGGTATGGCACGGTACTCACTTTCTTCTCGGCGAGGGTGATGATGGTACGTTGCTGGAAGCATAGCGGCGCCGCAATTGAGACGCGGGGCTTCGAGAGGGGAGCGAGGCGCTGGGATTGCTTGATCGCGACCCTAAGCATTTTGGGCACCGTTCCCTGTTCACTGGTGACTGGCGACAACGAGTCTGAGTCTATCTCATCGCGACTGACACAAGTAGACAGTCCATCAAAACCGACGTCATCCCATCAATGCATTACAAAACATCTGCTATTTATATTATATTAGAGCGTTTTTCCCCGCACTTATCCCACAACATTGATTTGATCTTTGCGTGTATAAAATCCTCGAGGACAGGGAGGATTATCGAAAGATCTTACTAATATTGGGAATGGCCGTTTTCGAATTTGAACAACAGAAGCTGAGAAAAGCATCTAAATAGTGCGTACATACGTATCGTACAATTATGGTTCAAGAAAAGAACAAGTTAAAAGAAAGGACCGGGAAGGAGACATTCAATATTAGGTCATATGCCCAAGGCAGAGCATTCAAATTGCGGAGAAAAAGACGGGCTACCAGCGTATACCAGCATATCCGAATGTTACATGGAGGTGAGCTTCTACCATACAGTCAACACAGCGCCCAGGTGTACTCGATATTTCAAGAATCACACACTACATATATAGTACTCCTGAATTGCTTGGTCAATGCCATTCCACGAGTAACCACAGGTAACCGCCTGTAAAATCCGCGGTGATCGAAAGTTTAGGAATTTAGCTTCAAGCATGACTCATAAAATTCGGTATAAAACATCCATTGATGTGCCTTGCTATTTTATTCCGGAATACAGGGCGAAGGCCTGAACGGAGACAAAACGCAGATTTCCCAAGCCTAGTGATCTTCGTACAAAAAAAAACAGGGAAAAGCAGCTCTGCCAGCTAATTGATATTAAGAATAGACTGCGCTGTATGTACGCACGTCTGTTTCGAGGAGATATGAGGGACCCGGCTCCGCTCCGCTGACGGAGGGTCGCATTGCCAGTCCCAGAGCGGAGCTTAGAGGAAGAGAGGTAAGGAAGGAAGGAATCTTCATGAATATGAGCTTGGGCTTCTTCTGGTTCTGATAGAAGAGCAGACACTCTTTCGGAGTGGGCTAAAATATGAGCCTATTTGCTCGTTATCCCGAGTTGACCGTGCGTTCGACAAATCCTTATTGGACCTTGCTCAAGGGGAGATGAGGACGGAGTGAGCAACGAATTCACGGACGGGAATATTAATGTGACGCCACCGTAGCATCATGATGTAGCGAGGCCTTCCTATTCATTGCCACGTACTGGTGAAGTTCATATGTTTGAGGATGAACTGGAAGCCGACTTTCACGGGTGTACACGTCCGAATGAGTCTTGAGGGTGTGAGCTGAAGATATGATCGAATAGAGTTAGTTTCCGAAATGAAACCGAAGCCATAGTTTCCAGTTGCTCTAGACTTGGTTGAAGGAAGACAGAAGAGTTCCACAAAGGACCTAGAAGTGACAGAGTTTGCCAATGGCGACGGAAAGGACTCGAGTAGGTCACCGAGTGATCGATAGAGAGGACATCATGCGGGCCGTATAACACAAAAGAATGTCGGAAACAATCAATCGATTGAACACGGAATATTTATAGCGAACTTATCGGGCTTTACGGATGTATGTCGCTGGAGACCAAAGGTAGGCGGAACCCACCAACGACTAGAAGAATACCGTTTGTTTGTCGGTGTCCCAAGTGAATGTATTGAGTCTAAGCATATGGACGACCAGTCATGGGTTACCTTGATTTGTGTGCCTGACTCTCGACTGTCCGCCTTCGCTTCCGAATATCCGTCTCCCTCTTTACCCGGCGTCCCGCCCTCCGCTTCTCCAGCCAAACATCCCTCCAAATGTCGCTCTCCCCCTCGGCCCTCTCAAACGGCTCAGACAACCTGCTCAAGCGTCGCAGGAATACAGACAGCAACGGATTCCCCGTTCTCAACTCTCCAACGACCCCCACCTCGAATTACGCGCAGGGCCAAACTCCCCTTTCGGTCCACATCCCAAAACGCGGGGCACGCGCATGCACAGCGTGCAGGAAGGGTAAAAATCGCTGCGAGGGCGAGGTAAGCCTTATATCGCGCTACCCGGGTCGACGGACAGACCAGGGCCGACGCTCTGGCTGCCAGCCCTCTCCGGTCGGCCCGGTGCTGATTTACATCCATCTCATCTCGTCTCTAACTTGAGTCCGCGATCTATCTAGCCGCCTTGTCGTCGTTGTCAGCTTTCCGGCGCCCAATGTATTTTCGAAAAGCCGGAAAAGAAGAAAGATGCAGCTCTTGTGAATGGCAGTATCGAGTACGGTCTTTTTCCCTATTCTCATATCACCCTGTCTCACCTTTACACGCTTCCCAATTGTACTTATTTCAGACGCGTCTCGCGCCTCGAGAGCCAGTTTCTTGTACGTACTTTCATTTATTCCAAAGTCTGATCTCATGTTAATCTGGTCTTCGCGTGTTCACAATGGGGCAATGCAACATGCAGGTCATGCAGAGCCAGATGATTGGGTTGCAGTCGTCCCTTGACCGCATATTATCTGCCATTCAAGGACAGGTCCCTTCAGCAGGGAGATATGTGCCGGCTACAGCGAGGGACATGCAAGGTGTATATATGCCTGCTGCGAACGGCCCTCCACGAGGCAGAGTCGATATCTTCAACCCATCAGACGCAGACGAGCAACCGCAGCGTCCCCAGCAAAAGTCCTTTCCTCCGTTGCCTGGCTTTGCTCCTCCAGTATGCAAATTCTTGCGAACTACTATCATTCTCACTCTTTAAACGCTTATTGATGACTGTAGCCACACAAATATGCAACTTATGGGATAGTTCCCAGCACGGCCCCCTCGTCCGACGACGAGTCGGAGGATACTTTGCCCCGATCATCCCTAAATGCACCCATAGAGGCACTTCAGGGCCTTGCAAACGCTGCTGCTGAGGCTGCTGCAGCACCTTCAGACTCTTTACCCAGGTGGGACCTCCCTTTTGTCTTATCATTCTCGGTATTGAACAATATCTTAGAGTCAGGAAACGGAAGAGGGCGGAACCGACTCCTAGAAATGCCTTCCCCCATGTTGTGGAAAAGGTGGTTGTTGATGCATTAATGAGATCCTTGCCATGTCTTAATTTCGTCTTTCGTCGCAGGGCTTTGTGACCGATGCTGAGGCGAAAGAACTATACCATATGTAAGCACCTTTTTAATTTGTAGAAGCACAATTTTGAGCCTTTTGAAGATTCTTTTCAGGCTGCCATATCTTCATCCCTTTGTTCGACCCGGCTTACGACACATATGAGAGTCTGAAAGAGCGTACGCCATGGACTTTCGATGCGATTCTCGCTATTGCAAGTAAAATACGGAGTGGCAATGGTCCACTTACGCCCACTTTCTACAAATGTCTCGAGGAAGCTCAGGGTATCGCACGTTCCTCTCTATTTGGGCCTGTTGTCAGAAAGGAAGCCGTCCAAGGTGAATTGGCAGTTGCTTTATTTTCATGGGGCAATGCATGCTGACTCATACTCTTCAGGAATGCTCCTGCTTGCGGCATGGAGTACTAACGGCTGGCTCCCATCTGGTCATGCGATGCGCATGGCTCTCGATCTAGGCCTCCACCGCGCCTTAGAGAAGCTTGCGGACCCGCATGCGAAACAGCGTTCAGAGGAAGAAGAGCGGGATTTAGGTGCGTTATCTAGGCCATTCTCGTCTTGCACATCGTGGCCCTCCCCCACTCGGTTTCGTTCATCTTCCCGTTAAATCCGTAGTCAGGTGGCTCATTATCTTATTCTTTCCGACCTATAGTTGTCTCCGCTCGTATCTGGCTTTGCCTCTATTGGTTCGATCATCAGTGAGTATTCATTCTTCGGTTCTTTAGGGGAGACCGGGCGTGGAATTCTCGTTCCCATAAATGTATCGTCGATACACGGAGCGCCGCGCGTGGTTCCCGAAATTCAAATTCGTATCTGCAGTTTGCTGACTCACTGAATGCCATCTTCGATATGCAGAATGAGTTTAGGAACTGGGCGCCCTATCGTGCTTCGCGACGAGAGTTCAATAAGACATTGCCGACTACTTCTTTCACACCGGATGCAGTCCCCGACGGATGTCCGGCTTATCGCCCAAGTCGAACTCATAGCCCAAAAAAGTGAGATCTGCGACTTTTTCTACCGAGTTAATTTCGTATTTTGCGTGTGCTAGATTACTGATTGATTTACACGAATTCTAGCTCAAATTTACGAGACGCTGTCTCCGCTTAACGGTCAGGTTAATCATAATACGCTGGCTTTCATACGGCGCGCAAACGTCGCTCTTGACAAATGGTTTACGGATAATAATGAACTACATGGTATGCTGTCCAGCAAAATGCTCCTTCGATGATTAATGCTCAATCTGCTTCCATATTGATATCTAGCCCGGACACTCGAGGAAGACTCCCTACCACGTAAGATCCTCGCAGGGGAATTACATTATGCGAAGCTCTGGCTTGTATGCCTCGCTTTGCGCGGTGTCGCCTGGGATAAGATGCCTTTTGAACAGAAAGAACTTGCTTTTGATGCTAAGAACGCCGCATCTACGTGTCTCTCGATCTTCCTCAACTCGCCTTCGTACCGAGCCGCACTCAGATATGCCGTTCATGATAGTCTTGTCACCGCGGCTTTCTCGGGCCTCTTCCTGCTCAAGATGGCGAATTTGTTCCCATCAGACCTCGATCTTGCGGGTATTATGGGTCAAGTAGAGCAACTCGCACAATTGTTGTCTGATGTTGCGGCGGAGCGGTGCGTGTGCTCTTTCGTTACCCCATCCCTGATTTTTGACGCTTTAATGAATTTTCAGTTACGCACTGACATTACGCATCATGCTTGCCAATCTGCGGCGCAAGCTCGGGCTCAGTCTAGCTGCCCCTGGAGCACCGGCAGTCCCATTACCCGCCAGTGCGGAGAACATGCTTGTCTCGCCGTCGTACATCGACTCATCTACCATGCCTCCGCCAATGACGATGGAAGAACTCGGATTCGCATGGCCAAGCGAGCGCGGAATCTTCTCGCCCTCTGCAATTCCAACGTGGCTCCAGGAAGGCGTCAGTACTTTTTACTATCTATTGCCATAATATAATCAAAGACAATTTTTCTGACTCTTGGTATCTTTATGATACGCGGTAACCTATCATCAAATCTACGTAACGATCGATGCATATTGCGAAATGGACGGAAAACAGAGTCTCACGGACCTAGGGATTCCAGTAAACGGTTCCGACGGAATATTCTTACAGCTTGCGGGGCCGAACGGCTGGACAGGCGATTTCGCTCCCATGCCCGAAGCTTGGTGATGTAGGGAACTATAGGGACACGGTCCCGCCTTTCTTCCGCTTCTAATGGAAACAAAGGAAATTACTAGGCACAAAGTCAGGTTATTCACCTGCTCCTCCTGCTCCCGGGTTAATATGAAAGGATTGCTACTTAGACATCACCACTCCTATTGGATTGGGTAGTAATGTATTCAAAAGGCCGGACACCAATATAGCCGCCGCTTCTTCTCTCGTCTCATTTGCTTACTATAATCGATTCTTTTCTTGTGACTGTATCTTGTTATATCGTGCTGTCGCATTGTCGTTCGATTTTCTTGAACGATACCTCTCTTTAAAGTTCTATGTACATTCTCATTCGTGTATCACAGTGTACTTGTTAGCCGTCTATGTTTTTCATTGAAAAAATATTTCCAGTATAGAACATGCTACAATTGCGTATGAAATTGTAACTGTCCGTCAAAATTGAGAGATACAGAGCAAGGCGAAGCAAAAGTAACGTTTAGGTCGAGGCATTTATAATCCAATCACCCTTCGTCTTCGTCGCTCTCGTCTTCCTGTTGTTGAAGGAACTAAACCAAAAATAGCATTAGCTCCAACCCAACTTCGATCAAGCGAAAATAGGGTATATCCAATGGAGTAAATCACCTTCACGAGAGGCTCAGTAACTTTAAGGAAGTTCTGCTTGCCTTGCGGCTTCGCGCCCTTCTGGTACCAATATATAATGGCCTGGTCGGAGATACAGTCCTTGTTGTAAAGAATCTGCATTCGACACGAAATTATAAGTACGCTTGTTTTCCACAACCAGTTAACAATGGAATCAGACGCTTCGTACCTTAAGCAATTGCGGGAATGTCTTCATCAAACGTGCTTCTTCATAGCAGTGCACCTGAACGGCATTGATGAGAGCTACCTGGGTTTTAGCACTTTCGCAGAAGGGTTCTAGAATCGGAGCATATTTCTGTCGACGAGTAAGCAATCATCCAGCTTAAGATGGGCTACGTTTGCAAGAAATCGGACGCTTACATCCACTTCACGGAGGACTACAGCCTCAACCTGATCGGCACGGATGTTTAAGTCTATATTCGCCGTGAGTCCCTGCCAGACAGAAGTCACGAAATCCGGCGTAGGGATTGATTGCTCCTCCTGAACTGTTCTGAGGGCATCGATAATCTATAGATATCAGCATCAATCAAAAAACTTTTTATATCTTCCGCGCAGGTCTTACCTCATCATTCGTTCTATTTTCATCCTCGAATAATTGCTTGAGTGTCTTCACGACGCTCTCCTTAGCAGCAGCGGTCTGTCTTCTCATGAACCACTCAGCAATCTGAGGAAGACCCGCCTTCTTGAAATGCTCTTCAAAGACCTTTGGATCACGTTTGTTCGCGGGAAGAAACATAATAAAGTCTTTCACGCCGCCCTTACGCAACGTGCTGCCCAGATGATCCATCGATTGATCAACGAGAAAGGTACGGAAGATGGTAGTGAGGACATTCAAGCCCAGAACTGTCAGCATATATCGCATCAGAGCAAGCCACAACACTGTGTAACAGCCACGTACAGTCTTTAACCAGATGATCCTTGGCCAGATTCTGCAAGGGAGCCGCGGTCGACAATCCTTGTGCCATGATCAAGCCGACTGCAGTGGCGAACTTTTCCCTTTGCTCGGCAGGCCAACGGTTACAATATTGGAACAAGCCGGGAAGTGACGATTCTTCCAGTGGTTTCTGAAGGTATTTGTACCTGCGACCTGAGTTCAAAAGCCTATAATCGTCTTACCATGCGGCACGCGTACCTCCGGACAAGTTTATTCAAAACATCGATATACTTCTTCATGTCATCCACTTCAAGCGGGTCGCGTGCCTTGAGGATAGAAAAAGGTGACGGCGGCGCTCCATCCTGAAGATAGGTGCCACCGGGCTGAAGGAGCCCACCGCAGAAGAAGATCTCGTAGAACGTATCGGCATACTTGAGGAATTCGAGTGTGGAGCCAGCTTGAACGAGTTTATTGTAGTATCCGTCGAAGTCTCCTTCTTGGACTGTTTCTAGATGCTTGTAAAGTTGGTCGCGGAATGCTATGCAGGAATTGGTTAGGACCGTAGGGCACGATGAGAGCGATCGAAATCGACTCACCCGCAGGTTCGTACTTCGCTTGAGCTTGAACAGTTCGCTTCCGTGCTTTTATCTTTACGCCCGACAGAGAAGGCTTTGACGCTGTTGATTGCTGAGACATGCACTATGTGTCCTTGTATTCGCAGAGCGTGTTGTGTTTACAAGGAGGGAGAACGAGGTGGTATGGTCTCAAGATCTGCCACTCGATGGTAACTCAAAGTTTGGCTTAGCTCAAGCGATCATATTTGGTCTTGTTTACTCACGCATTGACCTTCCGTCGGCCGAGCTAAAGTATCCGCACCGTGATTAGTACCTCTCGGAATGCTTGACGTTCAGTCGAAAATATCAGTCGAAAATATTGAGATAAATACTGATCTATTGGACGTGAACAACAAAGATATGCTGCTGCATTATGGACTTCATCCCTGCTTACTGTAGCTTCGCTTCGGATTGTATTATTCTCGGTATTTAATATTTACTCCTGGAAGGAGCATTTATTTCTTCGAACCCACTCGCGCCATTTTGCCAATTTTTGTCCTTACTTGTCACAGGGTCCATCATGGTTCGACGATTTTCCAGAGCCTAATTTCACGTTCTGTCACGTCACACATGTGGGTGTACTATCATAACTGAGAGACAACGATTTGCTCTTTGCTTCCAACCACAACTAGCATCACTAACATTACCACTTCGCCTTTCCAGAATGGTAGGTAGTACAACAATGTGCTCGGGAAAATGATGAATCAGAGCGCTCTTTCTTGCAGGCTCCCAGAGGTCTATCGGCAGAGGAGAAACGCGTCAGACTGCTCGAGATTTTTCACGAAAGTGTGAGTGACGCTTCTTTCTTACTCGTAAAACGATGTCATTGGACGCGTCCTACAGAAAGATTTCTTTCAAGTGAGCGTACATCCTCACGCAGGCCACCATACTATTGACATTCGTACCTCGATAGCTGAAGGAGCTCGAGAAATTGGGTCCGAAGTTGAAGGGAATAGGTGAATATAGTTTGGTCATCTGTTTCAGAATTTCAGACTGCTTGATGTCTATCGTCATAGTGTCACAGTCTGTAAAAGAGGTCTTGCAAGGACTTGTTGATGACGGGCTCGTCCAGGCGGATAAAATAGGCTCTTCTAACTGTAAGACTTCTTTCGACTCATGGTACCGTATTCTGATGGCGCATATAGTCTTCTGGAGCTTCCCGTCTCAACGCGGTGCTATTGTTCTCTGTCTCTCCCTGTTACGTGAATGTGCTCTGATGACTATTCATAGATGAACAACAGACTGAACACGGCGAAAGAGGCTCGGGCAAACTCACAGTTCCAGCTACAGGAGCTGCAGGAGAACATTGAAAAGGAAAAGATGCTGCGTCCCGATAATGTCAGTAACACCATGACCTGCCGATTTGTTATGCCTCGTGGTTTAATTTTCTTCTCCAACCCGAAGGACGAACGCGCCTCTGCCCTTGAGGAACTCGAGTCGACTAAGGTTCAGCTCACCGAACTTGAGAAAGAGCTTGCTCAGTATGGCTCTTGTGACCCAGCAAAGATCGAGGCGAAGCGTCGTGCTACGAAGCTAGCACATGAAGCAGCTGTCAGGTGGACTGGTACGGCATGTTTTCGCACCTCCCTCTTGGACCTGACGCAACATAGCGGATATTCTTGCAAAGCACTGATCTCATTCCATTGCAGATAACGTGGGGATCCTAATTCCTTACATGTCGCGCCAAAACGGCACAGACCCTAACGACATTCGAGCATACCTGGAGATTGGTGAAGACTTCGAGGATATCTGCTAATCACGGTTTCTTCTGGAATCTAAGCACACCTCGTATTCTCATAGCTCTCGGCAGCTCGTGCTCTCGAACTTTGCTCTGCAAGGCCAGTAGGCTCTTGCTATCCTCGTCTCCAGCTCTCCATTGCACCTCGAAGACAGTTTGCACAATGCAACGAAGTTTCGGTCACTTTCTTCACTCACAGTTTCCTTTTCATAACCGACGATATATCATCGTTCGTCTGGCTTCTAGTAACAGGTCTCGGGACTCATGCATTCAATGTAATATATGGTTTGCTGGATGCTACTGGCGAGTTTTCCAAGAGTTTTCTCCGTCTGGGGTGCCGCGGTCCGGTTTACGAAATGGACGTATGTGTACTTTTGAGGTCAAACGGACATGATGTCTAGTATATCCGGCCAACTCACGCGCGTGGAATCAATATATGCGTGTCGGAGTTGGAGAAATTAGAGTCTCAACGTCTTCGAGGTTTAGACCTAAATATAATTTTCCTGGGACTCCATCTTCGCAACCATGGAATTCTCGAATGCTATGAGAACAATGTCTATTGCAGTGAAATGTATATCGGCAGCTTCGAAGCTTTACGACGAGCGGCCCGCTGGGACCGCTACAAGCTGCGCATTGATACCCAAGGATAAAGTTCGGTTGGTTTGCTGAAATGAAGTCGTCTCAATGTATAGTATATCCCTTCGCACGTCCGGCGGGAACGCTACGCACACTTCACATGACAAACATAATAGGTGCCGTGTACATGAAAAGGTGAGTAATATGCTTTGATCTCCGACGACTGCAGACTTACAAGCCCAGTTGCCTCAATGCTCATGTAGATCTATGTACTTAGCGATACAATTGATAATGTTTCGGAAATGACAAACAGAGATGTTCAAACCGCTTTACATGGTCGCGGCCCGGAGGGGACGGATCCAGATACGGTCGTCATGCTATACCTTCGACCCCTGTTTTGTTTTTCGGAGAGAATTATGATCGTCAATAATCAAGAAGTAACTTCTTCGCAGACAAAGCGGGCCGTCGCAACTGATCGGAAGCCAGAATTCATGTTTTTGACATTTGAAGAGCTTCTGACGTGGTCCACGGAAGTACATAAAGCGTGCTATTCTTAGGTTCTACGTTGAAAACCCTCGCCTCATCCTCCTGTTCATCTCTAGTTCTTTCCAGTATGCTCTTGTCACTCACGTTCTTTGTTTTCTGCGCTATCTCGGCAGCCCTTGCTGCTCCCAAATCTAGGCGTGCTTCGGACTGCACAACAACCATTGACTCTATTGATGATGCTGCAAGCGCCGGAGACTGCACCACAGTCAATATCAATGGTTTCACGGTACCCGCTGGTCAGGGCTTTGAGCTTGACCTTGCGGACGGCACAACTGTTAATTTGAGTCAGATTCTTTATACCGCGTGCTTTTTTGTCTGCTCATTCGGGGTTCTTTAGATGGCAACGTTTTATTTGGGAATGTTTCTTGGGAAGGCCCGCTTTTCACTATTAGTGAGTCTCTTTCAGAACTGCCTGGAACCAATGCCAATCGTTTTCAAAAGGCGGGGATGATGTCACCTGTACGGATCTGTTTTATTCTCTTAGTGATATACTCTCTGACATTTTTTTGAAGTCAATGGAAACGGATTTATCTTCGATGGCGGAGGACCCTTTTACTGGGTGAGCTGCAACTTTGCTCACGCATTTTTTCAACGTAGACTAAATGCGACGCACAGGACGGTCAAGGCGGTAACGGTGGAGTCACAAAGCCGGACCCAATGATGAAGTGCGTTTATTTAACCCGTTTAATTCTAATGAAGCATGACAATTTCGTTCAGAATCAGAATTTCTGGGACATTCAGTGACTTGAAGATTGTCAACTCGCCGCAAAGAGTCTTTAGCGTATCAAATACGGGACCTCTCACCATTTCAGGTTGCACGATTGACAACTGTATGTATCTGACCCCTTCCTCTTGGTATTATTGTTGATTTGGCACTTATTCTCTTTCCAGCGCAGGGAGATGAACCCAACGATAACAGTGATGGTGAAGCGGCTGGCCACAATACCGATGGTTTTGATGTATCATCGGAGGATGTTGTTCGTGACTACGTCCATCCTTTTTCAGACTATTTGGGAGTTAATGCATTTTCACAGACAATTACCGGAAATACAGTCATGAACCAAGATGACTGCCTTGCTATCAACAAGGGTTCCAACATTGTCTTCACTAGTAACACATGCTCCGGAGGACACGGTATCTCGATTGGATCCATCTCGTCGGACGCAACGGTCTCTGGCATTATCATTTCCGATAATACTATCATCGATAAGTAAGCGGTTTTCGGACTAGAGAGACTTGTCACTTACCGTCGGTAGCGATCAAGCTCTTCGCATCAAGACGAAGGCCTCAGCGACAGATGCCTCCGTTACGAACGTGACTTATTCTGTGCGTGGTTATCCGTATTTTCTGCCTGCATATAATTCATTAATAGAGATTTTTCTATCATAGGGAAACACAGGCACCGGCATGCGCAGGTTCGGCGTTATCATCGACCAAAGCTATCCGGATACACTCGGTACACCAGGAGATGGAGTTACTATTTCCGATATCAACTTCGTCGGCGATACTAATTCTATTGAGGTCGGAGACGATGCCGTTCGAGTCGCTGTCAACTGCGGTGACGATTCCTGCCAGGGTACGTGGGATTGGAGCTCTCTTGAAGTAACGGGAGGGGAGGATAGTGAAATATCTGGCTTTGACGGAATTTCTGGAGGTTCATATTAGGGGAAGGCTAGATGTCATGGAATACCAGTGACAACAAAACTTTCATTGCCTACTCTAGTTTCTTGGATTCGCTTCTTCAATTCTGGCCGACAACACCATTCTTTTCATTTGTATATTCGGAGACGCCTCGGCCGGCCGAGAATTAGCATACTCATGCAAAGGCGTCGATGAGATGTCCACTTCTCATATGCGCGGACGCAGTCAATAAAAGGGAGGGCTTTCTGGCCTTAGTGGCCATATTTACTCAAGGCAGAACCACTAAACCAGGGCCCTTGAACAAGTCCTGTCGGGTTGGCAAGGTAGACTCGGATCTTCCGAATAAGGCTGAGGAGATCTGTAATGATCGGCGTGAGAAGAATTTTCAAATTCACAGCATTTCCTCAACCTTCAACTCGGTCTGCATCATGACCAGCTGCTCATGTACATACCTTGCGATCATCTCTGTATGTCGAATATTTTGCGACAAGCTCACAATGCTTTTTTTAGAGGAATACAAAATGGGAGATCGTGAACGGTACGTGTGCGCGGATGTACTGAAAATGTTTTCCTTTCAAATCATGTGTGGCCTGCTTCAAATCGGCAATCAATTGCTGAGGTCGATTTTTGCCTATGCCTCAAGTTCCTAATATTTATATCATGATGTCAGTCAGAACGTTGTCACTGATCTCTCATAGCCGCTTCGGTGCAGTACGAGAATATCAAGTATTTTTCAAGTTCATATATACCTTCATCTCGGACGATATAGCGATGGCTACGTAGCAACTCGTTCCCGGTCTAATGACTTCGTTGTGCATTTCGGGTGCATTGATACGATATCGTGATCGTCCGCCAATTTGTGACATATGTTTGCCCAGCGACCCGTCAAATTCTTCGCGACAAATCCCAGTCGTCAATTCCGTGGCATAAGAATAATCACTGCGGTATACATTGAACCCTTGCTCTCCTTGTCAGCTTACTGCAGCTCACCTCTGGATCGCTTACATCCAGCTCGGGATGCATCTTGCTCTGATTTTATCTGCTCTCGCACGTGTAAGCAGCGCTTTCGCTGTTAAGCGTGCATCTGGTTGTATCGTGACGATAAGTTCATTGGATGACGTCGACGGTGCCTTGGACTGTACTACCGTCAAGATGAATGGATTTACTAGCCAAGGATTCGAACTTGACCTTGCGGATGACACAACTGTGAATTTAGGTATGACCTACTCGAGATTTTAGAACTCCGGGACATGCTCATTCTTCCAATGTAGACGGCGATGTCCTGTTCGAAAACAAGAGCTGATCGGGACCGTTATTCACCATAAGTAAGTGACGTGTCTTTCTTCGAGAGAATCTCTTCTGATCCGTTCGCTGTCAAGGTGGGAACGACATTACTTGTGAGCTAGCATGTTCTATAAACGTAAAACCTTAGTGACGAAATGATCGTCAGTCAACGGAAATGGCTTCAACTTCGACGATGGAGGGCCTTTCTAATGGGTATGTACCTTGAGCCATCGACGTACAACAAAATGCGACATTCTTCTTTTCTCAAGGATGACCTTGGCAGCTATGGCGGTGTCACGAAGCCTCGTCCCATGATGAAGTCGTGGAAGCCAAATATTTCTTTATGGCAACTCTCTCATGGAATGCATATCTTCTTTCTGTCGTTAGAATGATTATCTCTGGGATGTTCTCCGATGTGAACGTTGTCAATTCCCCAGCCCAAACGTTCAGTGTTTCGAATCCCGGACCGCTCGTCATTTCAGGTGTTGATATTGATAATTGTGAGTAGTCCTTGTCGAGCATCTCCCAGCATCTGACCTACTTTTCTTCAGCACAAGGTGACCAACCAAATGACAATAATGACTGTGACCCTGCAGGCCACAACACCGACGGTTTGATGTCTCCACATCTGACCTCGTAAGCTCGACAATTGGGACACATTCAACACAACTGAATTTGCATGTCTCGCTTCCAGATGAAGAATCAGGATGACTGCCTATCGATCAATAGAGGCTCTATCATCGTGTTCACGGGGAACACGTGCTCAGGGGAGATGTCGGTTCGATTTCAACGGCATTGACATCACTGATGATACTATTACTGACAAGTAGGTGATACTGCTTTTGAACTTGATCGGATTGTTTTTATCGTGCATATCGGCGACCAAGCTCTTCGCATTTAAATGGTTGTGGATGCCTCAGATTCCACAGTCACTGATATAATCCATTCTATACGTGATTGCCATTCTTGTGGTCTCGTTTCTCATAATTTCACCCTTATTCTATCTAGGACAATAAGGCCACAGGTATGCGGAGGTTCGGTGTTCTCGTCGACCAGAGGTATCCAGACACACCTGGAACTCCTGGTACCGGTGTGATCCTCAGCGACGTCAGCTTTGTCGGTGACATGAATGCTATTGATGTCGCAGGCAATGCAGTTCGTATCGCACTTAACTGCGGCGATGGCGCGTGTCAGGGTACCTGGGATTGGAGCTCTGTCGAGGTGACCGGTCGAAGGACAGCAAGCTCATTGGTTTCGATGATATAAACGGAGGCACTTTCTGAGCAGGTCTGATCACCAGCGAAATGTACACGAGTGCACTCGTATCTGACGGATTCCTCTGGATAATCATACATCCCCATACCATCATGAGTTACGCACAGCGGACGCGACTGTGTTGCCGACCGACCTTGAGTCTCAGGAAATTACACCGCGAATGCTTCAACTTGACTACCCATTTGACATGGTTAAATAAGGTCTCAGCAGCATTAGATTCACCATCCCTAGGTCTCATATCGACCCGTCAATTCGCGGGCCGCCAGTTTGTCTTCTGTTGAATGGCGAGGTACACAACATCGGCTCTGGAAAAAAATCTGACAAGCCTATAGGGAATGCGGTGCGCACTTATGTATATAAACCCGAAGCCCACATGATTAGGGGGTTGTCTGCGTGTCAAGTCTCTTTCGAAGACATTTATAGCGAGCATGTGAGTGCTAAATTTGCCGAGAAACTGACGGTCTTTAGGACGAAGCTGATGTCGAGGATGCGGAATAAGTTTCTAACAATAGACGCTATTCAGGGGGTTATTCTGAGTTGAACCATACGCTGGGGAAGAACAGAAGGCCAAGATAAATGTGGTGTTGGCTATATGCGGATCCTCAACTAGACCAAAAGTAGTTGAGTTAGTCGGGACTCGTGCTGTTGGCACATCCCTTTCCCTTCATCCCGGAGAAATACTCTTCTTTGGCCTCTCGCTACCTACTATATGTGTGTAATGCGCACTCCCGGGCGGCCCGCAACTTTTCCCAGTCTCTGCTATTGGCTTCTGGCTTCTAGACGGATCTTCGCCCACTGCTCTCCTTCCGCTATAAAAGACCAAAAAACTCGTCGGGTCCTCAGCAGTTCATTTACTCTTACTCATCTGCTCAAGGATTTGCAAGATGTTGCTGCTCCCTATTTTCTTAGCCGTCGCTGCCACGGGCACGAAGGCAGCGTCGGATTGTACAGCGACCATAAACTCACTAGACGACGTATCTGCAGCCAAAAAGTGCACAACAGTCAACATAAACGGCTTCACCGTTCCCGCTGGTGAGGGTTTCAGTCTCTCCTTAGCAAGTGGCTCCACCGTAAATCTCAGTAAGTACGCATCTTTGCTGGATCGTATTGCTCCAAGGCTGACTAGAGTTCTTCCCCTCACAGATGGCGATATCCTATTCGGGAATAAAAGTTGGTCAGGACCACTCTTCACCGTCAGTGAGTAACTGCCACTTTCCGCTGCGTGAGTTTCTAAGAGACACGAATCGAAGGCGGAGACAACATCACTTGTGAGTGTTATCTATTTTGAGACAGCATCCGTAATGAGCATTGACGTAATTGCTCAAGTTAATGGTAATGGCCACGCATTTGACGGTGGAGGACCCTTCTACTGGGTAAGAATGGTGCTGTATTCTTTCGGGGGCTCCGAAAACCTAACCAGTCTTTACACAAGGATGGTCAAGGCTCTAATGGCGGCGTTACAAAGCCTCGCCCTATGATGAAGTGAGCTGCACAGACTCGCTTGTCATGCACTTCACTGAACCTATCCAGAATTAAGATTTCCGGGCTATTCGAGAATGTTCGCGTTGTCAACTCCCCGGCTCAGACATTCAGCGTCTCAAATCCTGGTCCACTAGTCGTTTCGGGAATGACTATTGACAATTGTAAGGCACACGCCACACCTATGTCGAAATTGGACTCTCTCATTTATTCTACTGTATAGCTCAAGGCGACCTTCCGAATTCGAAGAGCGACGGGAAGCCTGCGGGTCACAACACAGATGGGTTCGATTGTTCTACGACGGACCTTGTAAGCGCTTCTTCCGATTCATACGTGCAACGTTGGTAGTGGCGGCTGAGGAGATACTTCCCATTTAGGTGATTCAAGAGAGTTCCATTAGGAATCAAGACGACTGCCTTGCAATTAATAAAGGTTCCAACATTGTTTTTACTGGAAACACCTGTAACGGTGGCCACGGAATCTCTGTCGGCTCGATTTCATCGGACGTGACGGTCTCAGGAATTGTCATCAGCGACAATACTATCATGAATAAGTGTGTAGAACGCCCGGTATCTAAAAGGTATCATTTCTGAATTGGTTTAACAGTGACCAGGCACTCCGAATCAAGATGAAATCCGATGCCACTGGATCTTCGGTCACAAACATCACTTATTCCGTGCGTTTCGAACTCTTTCTTTCCTTTCAGACAAATTCACTTAACTGCGATCTCAGGGAAATAAAGGGAGTGGCTTGCGCCAATTCGGTGTTTTAATTGACCAGAGCTACCCAGACACTCTCGGAACTCCGGGCACGGGCGTCAAGCTGAGCGATGTCAATTTCATTGGTGAGACGACATCGCTGAGCGTCAACGACGATGCGATGCAGGTCGCCGTGAACTGCGGAGAAGGTGCATGCACGGGAACATGGGATTGGAGCGCTCTTCAGGCCACTGGTGGCTCGCCTGGTGAACTGATTAATTTCGATGGGATTGAGGGTTTCTCCGTGTGACATCATGACGAAGGTAGCTTTAGTACTTTGTGTTCTATCGTAGCATCGTTTCTGGGCCATCATTGTCGTCAGAACATGTAAGAACAGTATCATGATCCCGATTGAAGAATGGCTCCACTGCGGTCAAATTACATGTAAGCGAGTGAAAACTGCATAAGTCGAGTTCTGGACGCACTTGACTGTATGTTCCCTTTAGCTTCGCCTCAATTCGTATCGTGGACAAGGCACCACATGATCAAGCATCAATGATATCAGTCGATGTGTTGAAATGTCCAGTCTGCCTCCGGGTCACAGTACCTTGCGGACTCACAGGAAGCATTTCGGATAAAGAAAGACTTAGGAGATATCAAACAAAGCGTACGTGCCGCAGACAATTTCTAGTCAGAAAAAAAAAGACTAAACTGGACACCCCCTTCGAGTCTTCTCTTAAAAGTTGAATGAGATGGATACTGCTCTGGTTTGCTGCCTGCCTATTGATACATCGCGTCTGACCTATAACCCAAAAGAGCGGAGTTAAAAGTGAATGAATCCTGAGGGAATACAGCCAATTAGTCGTCCTCTTCTCCTGGTTCTATCGTCTCGCCGTTGTTTAATCGCTGGATCAGATGGTCAATCTTTGCTTTGTGTATACGATGGTGCTCCTGCCACCCCTTCCACGGATGGTGTGGATGCTGAAAGATATCAACTCAGACCCTGCAGGCCATACAAATTGAAGCAAACCGAGGCTTACAGTTTTTGCAAATTCTTGAAAGATCTGGTCTGAAGTACCCATTGGCGGATACCGAAAGTAATGCGCAAGAAGAATATCATCGTTACGCCCATACCGCATCTTCTTGGTCGGTGGTGCCGGTGGAGGCGCGTCACCTTCCACACGGTTGAGCTCGTGTTTATGCCGTCGGTAATACTTCATCCACGATGCGCGAGAATGATGTGGTGCTTTCTGGGAGACATCTTTCCAAAAGCTGACCATGTCCAATCGTCCCTGTAACCTTGGACGAACGTTAGTACCGTTTGCCCGACGCAATATAACTTAATCGAGAACAGACTTTCTGTGGGCCAGAAATTTGCATAGAAACGAGATATCGTCGCTAGTAAATGCAACACCTTTTCCAGTCGTACTCCTGTATAAGGCTCTGGGAGGAGTCGGAGAACGATTCCGCATGCCTCGTTCATGGTACATACGCATCGCCGCGTCAATTGTGAACGGACCATCTCCGGTCAGAGTCGGAGCGTTCGTATTCTCTACGTCATCTATTGCAATTCCATTTTCATCCTCCTGTCGATTAGGAGAAGGAGTTCGAGAATCAATATCCATTGCATAACCACCTAGCCGAATTTGATGTTTATTGCAATATCTGCGCCAGCTGTAGAATCTGTATACCGCGGTAAACTAAGTTTTGGTGTTTCATCGAGGGCTAAGTTGAGGGACTCACGAGTGATGAGGTGCCTGGAGAGAGAAATGATTCAGGGTCAGTGCAAGTTTATGCTGATAGGAAGCAGACACAAACTTTAACAGCAACGCGTTCGCAGATTTCGCGCAAACTGAAGCTCAATGTCAGGCACCAAATTCAATTCATTTCGAGAAAATCGAGAACTAACCTCAAGACCAGTCCTTGCTCCTGGCAATAATCAATGTATTTTTTAAGATATTCAATATCATCTGCAGTGAACAGGTTGCCTCCATAAGTGCTTTTAATCACTCGGGTGGGAGGTGTCGGTGAGCGTGCGGGTGGGTGACGCCTGTTCAATACAAGCGACGATGCAGGGGCGGCGGGCTTGAGATAATATAATCAGTTTTCGTTCAGTGACAAACATCTCTTACTAACCAGAGTCCTCGTCCGTCTCCGTCCTCTGGGTTCTTCTCTCAGACTAGGTGGTGCTGGGCTTTGCGGTGCTTGCGCGGAGTCCGAAGGCAGACTTGCGTCTTGATTAGGATCAGGAGCAGGTGGAGGAGCGACTTGCTGGTCTATCGCAGCAGTAGATGGCCCCGCAATTGGTACATACTGGTCATGTTGATAGGGAGTTTCATAGCTCTAATAGCAAGTGTTGTAAACAATGAGAAGATCCGCCAGATAGGAAATAAGCAAGAGGCTACATACTTGTGATTGGTCATAATAATCAGCTTCAGACCAATGTTGTTCGTCTCTATACCGCTGATCGTAATAGGCCGCAGTCTGGGGATCGCTCATCGGTGGCAATTGGCTTTCACTTAGATGTGAAAACGTGGGCGTAGAATCCGCCCACTGGCTGTCGCGTGCATAAGGGTTCTGTGACCGAGTAGGTAATATCTGCATATGCGCCGGATGCTGCTGATGAGATGTGATTCCAGTCGCTGTCTGCCACGTCTGTGGAGGTCCTTGAGGAGCCAACGAAGTCCGGGAGGCTTGGTGCTGAGTGCCCTGGCCAGGATACACCGTGTATGCGAATCCCGGTGTTCCAAGAGGAGTCCCCGGAGGTAGTAACTGAGGTTGCGTACCCTGCAGTGGCTGGTGCGAGTAGGCGCAGCATGGCTACTAGAATGAGACGGCTGCTGCGACTGCGGAGGCTGAGGTTGATGCTGAAGCTGAGGTTGAGGCGGAACGTGCTGAGTTGTGTGTTGAGGCTGTTGCGGCTGCTGTGGCTGCGGTATCTGTACCTGGGACTGGAGAGAAGGATGAATATGAGGGACTGAAGTTTGCGTAGGTACTGGTCGCTGTGATGCGGCAGTAGGATGGCTCGAAGATGCCCCATTCGCACCTGGAGCAGACCGAGGCCGTACCCTGAACGAAAAGAACAATCACAGATGAGCCATCGAACACATTGAGCGCATAACAGAACATACTGTTCGTTACCAAAGACTCTGCATCCTCCCCAATTGGTGTGGTAAGTCTGGAGCTCATTCGCACGGATACATTCATGAATCCATCGAAAGCTCAAGACAATTTTTCCCTTCTTCCCCGCGTATTGACGATACAGGCTTTGACCGGATTCGGTGTGTGGGTCGACTAAAGAGATGTGTGAGCAGGCGAGCCATTTTGGCCTCGTCCAAACAGCGCGAAAACGCGCTCACCGAGTAAGTAGGGAACACCACTGTAGCCAGGCGATACTTGTCCACCATGTTTCTGTCCGAATACACGTTCAGCGCGGCCTGTTCGACGCGACGAAGGGCCGCGCAGCAGCAGTAAAGTCGGACTCACCGTTATAAGTTCTACGAGTTGGTCTCTATCGTCAACATCTTTCTCAATGTATATTTGCAAGGGCGTGCCCATCATGGGCTCCAAAAGAGCTCATTGTTGACGGCGCTGCTGCCCGACGCAGCGGCGGGCGTTGAATTGGTTCGATTGGTAGTACGATTAGACCGTGGCATTAGTTCTTCCTTCGAGGCCCCCTGAATACCTCAAAGCACGAACGAAGGACCTCGACACTACGTTGCGTGACAAGCATTACTCTATCCGTCACGATCAGCATCGTTACATATACTCTGTGACGCACTACTTCAACTCTGGTATGAGATACAAGTAAAGCATTCACTTAGATGAGAACAGTCATCAAGGCTCGACGGAGTGCTGAATGCTTCCTTCACAACGGTCCTGTAGTCGGCGATACTGATTCGCTGTGAACTTCAGATTCGTCTTCACATCGAATTTACCTCGCTGGTGGAAACCTATTCCAGTTTCTACCAGCCGGGTCTGCATGGCTGTCCTTATCGCAAAGAGATTTATTTCCATCGTTGGATTTGGAGGTTGCTGAAGTTCGGTCTTCGGCCATCAAATATATCATTCTACGAACAAAATCGAGGTTCAATCTTGCCATCACCGATGCAAGAACGAAAAGGAGGTAATCTGATTATTCTGTGGGCCGAACCTTAGTCTTATCGTCCGCAGAGTCTCCTAGCCCCTTTGATCTTCTCCGTAATAACGCATCGGTCATTTCGAAATTCGCACACGACTTGTAAATCGCAGGTCTACAGTCAGTCTACAGGGTCTACCTTTGCTGGGCACATTTTTTTGTCTCACCGAGAAACCTTCTTCAGAGAAGTTCCCTGGAATGCGGGATTCCTGATCTGGAGTTATGCACGGTAACCACTTCGATTTTCTCAGTCATCTCCCATGTCTCATCCCGAAGCCACTCGGCCCGCTAAATCGAGGCGAGAATATGATATGTGATGCACCAGAACGATGAATGAGTTGGGAGAGGTTGGGCGCTCATTCATGCATCTAAGGCGCTTGATAGATTTGCATCTGAAAATACATACAAGAACTCAAAGCAACCCAGACTGAAGATCATGATCAGATAGTATCATGAGGCACGACTATACTCCGTTTGTCTGTGATGTGACGGTTTGTGCGTTTACTTTGACTGATCCGTCAAATATTGCTCCGTTATAATCGTTTCACGACCGGTTTGGGTGTCCGTCTTGTGGATAGATGGTATTATATTCAAGACCGGGTCGGCATACGTCATTGACATGCGCATTGTCTGGGAAGAGACGGGTTGCCGAATGTATTAATCCTACGCCAATATTACGGGTAGGCATGGATCAGAATTCTTGCGGAGTTACAGGGACACGTATCCGTCTGTACTCACAAATCTAGTTTCGCGACATGGTTCTGTTTGTGATGATTTTGTCTGTAGTCTTCTCAGAGTAGGATATCCTTCAAGAAGGGAGCCAATGCAAGAATACTTCATTTTAGTGGTATGCATATCCCTGGGCCGTTCAGAAGGCGCTATGGATTCTCAAGTAGTTTACAAGTTTCAGTGTAGTACATAATATGTATTTTATCTTGTTCCATTATTAGCAATCCATCCGTATGCTGATCGTTGAAGAAGCTTCTTTTTCTCTGATATTTGACTGAAGTGCGCGCGAATTATAATTCATTTTAGAACTAGTCATGTTCTGCCAATATTACAGTGAGTACACCTCATTGGCGGGCTAAAGTAATCCGCCTGCTCCTGTACGATTACAGAGTCCGTGTATCTTGGCCGCTTCTTCTCTGGACATTGAGAAGTGACGCCCACGGTCGGGTTCGGTGAGAACATCGACAAAATCGTTCTGATCTGGTTATGCCGAGAATATTCTGGTATACGCGGCTCTATCACCTCACTGGTCAAACTTTTTGGAGCAAATCTTTACGAAGTGCTTGTCGCTACCGGAAGCTAGATGGGCGCGTTGTGGAGGCGTTTTCGTCATCTCGCTGAAGAAAATTTACTTTCACCGGTGTGCGGCAGGCGTTTGAGAGGTGTCCGTAACTTTCTCGTAGATCAGACGTGAGCGCCAAACTTCCCACCGCTACACAGATATACCCGCTGACCCGAGGGCCGGAGTTTGTGAAGGACTTGATCTTGATCCAAATGAACTGTGTATGATGATGTTCCATCTAGTCGAGTCCAGAGAGCGAGCCAGGCTCCGATCCGGACTGAAGGAGAATGCTGCCGCGAGCTAAAGATTTCTTCTTGGAGACCAGCAACGGTCGATAGAAATGGCCAGGCGAAATAAATAAAATATACACATACTAAATGGCGGAGAGTTTCGGTTAGGAAAAAGGGGGCATGTGCAAGCTTTGATTGTAGAATGATGCGGAGCCTGCTGAAACTTCGGTCAGAATTTCCTTCATGTATGTATGTCGGGGACAGAATCGGGACCCTTGTCTGCACAAGGAAGAACGCGGCGGGATGAATCATGACAGCCCACACTCCGAGCAGTGTGACACAAGCACATTGCCATCAGGAGAGTTTGAGCGAACATTGGGCACCGCATTCTGACATTCGGTTTGAGGGTAAAGGAACCGTCTTAGACGGCTTCCGGCTGTTTGTCCCCTTAGAAACACTGGTAAGCTTAATGTTCGGGAAGAACATGTTGACTTTGGTATTTAGTTCGTTCGGCAGCTCGCGGGTTCTTAGAGTTATATAATCCCGTGGTTAACCTTGCTTGGCATATCGGTTACGAATCTGAGGACATTGAGCTATATGCGGCAGGATGAGGAAGAGGCCGGAGTCGATGATTCCTCAGGGGTACATGAGAAGCCGTGAACCTTCACATTACATTGACTCAGGCTGAGAAGTGACGTTTTTGCTTGCATGGGGCTCCTCTAGCAGCACAAAGAACTGAATTCGAAACGGATCTGGTAATCGAAAAGGAGCAAAGGGCTTCGGTAAAGATTTACCTTAATTCCACAATGAGGTTATCATGATTAGATGTGATCTCATGGGTCCCCGTCTCCTTTTTTCCGAAGTTTTGTGGCGTCGTTCTGCGAGCGACGAGGATAAGTACGCCACATAACGCAGAGGAAATGGTAGTGTGAATAAACGGGCTTTCTCGCGGAGAACTGGGAAGGGAAAAATAAGGTGTGAGGGAACGAGTTGTTCAATTGGATGCTTCCATCTCATGCATGATTTAGTCGACGAAACGATGCCCATGGACATAGCAACGAGTGATGAGACAAACCATCAGTCAAAGGTAGACGTGATACCAGTGTGATTCGGCATGCGGTTTCTGTATTTAAATTAAGCAAAAATAGACAAGCTGAGGACGCAGACGCAGAGTAAGAAGCAAAAGAAAAGAAAAGAAAAGAAAGGAAAATGAAAAGTGAAAATATTCAGAGGAAGAAGGCAAAAAAGCGGGAAGACGAGGCTAGACCAAAGGGAGATCATATGCAAGGGTCCGGACCCTTAATGGCGAGCCATAGACGTGGGTCCTGTTACGTGACTGCGTGATGCTGTGATGGTAGAGACACAGACTTTCCTGAGAGCAATATACCATATTTGGAATAAGACCTTGTATACGACCAGTTCCATCCCACACCCAACACTTGTGCATAACCATCCCACAAGTCCTGTCCTCCCGCCATCTCAAAGCTCGTGGCCGCCTAGTCCGCGTCCCCTCGCTGCCGCATAATGTCTGCCGCCGCAGTCGCAGGCCGCAAAAAGTCGGTCATCTCAACGGCGGGCCTTCAGATCGATACCCCCGTCGCCCACAACACCTTCCTCAATAAGTCCGCCGCCTCCTCCACCTCTCTTTACCAGCAATGTTCCCAACTCCGCGCTCGCCTCCTCCGCATCCACTCCTTCCCTGCGTACTTTGCCGTCGGCTTGGGCTCAGAGACTCGTACATCAGTCGACCCAGTCACCCAACTTTGGGATTGCTTTGCGCTTGGTGTCCCGCTCTGCTTTTTACATAACCTACTGCCAAATGTCGCCCCAATCAACAACGTCGAAACGAACCCGGAGTCCATCGATGTTCAGAACAGCAAGGCCGCGAAAAAGGCCATCGTTCACTTTGCAATGGCAATTGGAAACAATCCAGACCTCTTTGATACGTCTGAACAATTCACCGCGACTCAACTGCTGGATCGGAGTACTACAGAAGGCTTCGTCAAGGTACGTGCCTTTATTCCTTACCTCCCATCCTCATCTCAATTCACATTTGCCCTAGGTTGTAAACTGCGTCACTCGGCTTGTTGATCGTCTGCCGGACGACTGCTTCCAAGAGGCACCGCCCGTGTCACCGCCTGCGTTGCTTCCTTCGCACGAGTCCACGGATTCTCTGATTAACCCAGACTCACCGATGCATTCTACCCCCGCAAACGCCCAGGAAAATGCCCGCAACAACATCATACGCGAGATCGTGGAGACGGAGCGTAAATACGTACAAGACTTGGAACACATGCAGGTTCGTTGCCACCCTGCCTCGCCAAGTAACAAGCTGATGCATCTAATGTCGATCTGCAGAAATATGCTAATGCTTTGAATGCGACCAGCGCAATAGACCAGGATACCATTCATCTCCTATTCCCTGGTCTCAGCAAACTCCTTGACTTTCAGCGACGTTTCCTGATTAAGCTTGAGGGTGTAGCGGAGTTGCCATGGAAAGAACAACGTTGGGGGCTTCATTTCATCGAGAATGTACGTGTTGTGCACCCCTCTGTTTTGCTAAGAAACACTAATTAGACCTTTTGTTTTCTTCTTGCTCCTATTTTCATGTTCCCTGCATTTTCACCGGATGTATATCATACGTTCATCCGGTTTTAATCGCCTTTGTTTGTGCCCTTTGGCTCCATTCCCCGTAATTGGAACAATAGGAAAACGAGTTTTCCGTCTATGAGCCGTACTGTGCTAATTATTCAGAGGCGATGGATATTCTATTGACTGTAGAATCGAATCTTATGGTACGTATTATACCCCGGTTCCTCCCTCGAGTTGCCTTCAGTTTGCCTGTATGGCAACTGAGGTGACGACCCTTACTTTTGCTACGGCACATTCCGTGGCGACGTGAACTTTCAACACAGTAGTTTCTTGTGTTGCCGCATTTGGGTTATCACATTCTCACGGCTTTTCCCATTCTAGACTGTGAACCTCATTAATGCGAAGTCCGAGCTGCCCGCGTTCCTCATCAAGCCCGTTCAACGGATCTGCAAGTATCCTCTTTTATTAGAGGTATGTATCAATTGGGTTTTTGTTGGGTATGTGCGCAGCTGATCGACTGCCGAACTAGTCTCTCGTCAAAGCTGCGGCGAATACTGACTACCCGTACTTCGAGGAGCTTGAAAAGGGGTTGGAAGCAGCAAAGCGAATTGCGGACAGAATTAATGAAGCACAGCGACGATCGGAAAATGCACAGACTGTAGCGAGCTTGGAAGCTCGGGTGGAAGACTGGAAGGGTCACCATCTTAATAATTTTGGCGAACTTATTCTCGAAGACATTTTCATGGTCATGAAGATGGATATCGACCGGGAATACCACGTCTTCCTTTTCGAGAAAATCATTCTATGCTGCAAGGAGGTATTACCAACGGCAAATGGTGGGACTATTCGGAAAAGCAGCAAGAGCAACTCTATCCTCAAGAAGCAGCCTATGCCAACGCCTGGCGGCCCGGGATTATCCAGAAAAAAGAACACCCCCTTCTTTTGAAGGGCCGCATTTTTTTGAACAATGTAACACACACTCGTCGTAGTGTCACGCCTGGTGAGTGGGGTGCATGTAATTTCATTCCGACTAGTTCTAAGCGTTTTCGTCGTGAAGGTCCTCAATATTCTCTACAAGTCTGGTGGAGAGGAGATGACGACAATGAGTATTTCACTCTGCGGTGCCGATCAGAAGAGCAACTGAACAAGTGGGAAACTGCTATTAACGCCCTCATCGCAAGAACGCAGGCGCGCAGAGGTTCGGAGCCACAACGAAACGCAACTGTACAGGCGAACAGCACAAATCCTTCGCAACTGCGACATCTAGACATGGCTCGTAAGCTGTCGTCTACTTCAAATCAGAGCGTTATGTCTCCTATCTCTGGTCCTTCGTCCACTACGAGACGCTATCCGCCTACTTCTTTCGACTATGATGACCATCGGAGTCGGGAAAGTAGTGTTTCGAATGGCGCTTATTTCGCTGCGGCTGCAGCCACAGCCGGTCCCAGTGGCTATCCTCAGGACGTTGATCACGGATACGATGACTATGACGAGTATCAATATGGTTCATATTATGCCTCTTCGTCTGGACGTGGTACTCCGATAGGAACTCGCCGTGGTAATGTCGCTCAAAGTATGGTCCAAGAACGTGAAACAACGGAGCGTACGATCGACCCCGCGCTCGAACAGAGGATCAGGATGGGGCCACTTTACGCCAGTGGCGAAAAAACGGCCCGCCGATGCCACCGCCGCCACCACCGCCAGTGGGCGCATTGCCCAACCCACTTTTGCACGGTAGACCTCCTGCACCTTCTCGTATGACGTCGGATGCGTCGGATATGAGCTTTGGTCCCGGGATTGCTTCTCGGCCGCTGCCCACGCTTCGAAGTAAATTTAGCGCAAACAGGTTGAACTCTCACTATGACAGTAATGAGAACGATCGTACAGTGACTACGCTTAATCGGGCTCCGTTAAGGCCGACTATGCGGTCGCGTAGTGCGAGTCAGCCGAGCGCATACCATCCTCCGCCGCCATCACAGCCCCCGCCCTTGCCTAAATCGAACTGGGCTGAGATCTCAAAGGGATCAGTAATGGATTCTTCCTCGAGCAACAAGAGGGGGAGCGGGTCGAGTGAATCAACCGGGGAAAGCTCTGATTACTCCCCTCATAGTGCCTCACCAATCACCCCATACGGATCGAGTGATTCCTCTCTTCCTGGAACAACCTTACGTCCATCTCGGTCGCAAGTGTATTTACAAAAGCCATCGTCCGTCGTGCCCCAGGGGATGGGAGTACCGTTGGTGAAGGTGAAGGTATACTTCCTTGATGACATATTCGCGATCCAAGTACCAAAGACGATAGAATACGAGGAACTGGTGGAGAAGGTTGGGAAGAAGATCAGATTATGCGGGCCTCGGCGAGACGACGGTCCGCTCAAAGTCAAGTACATCGATGAGGACGGAGACATGGTTTCCCTAGGATCGACAGAAGACGTCCAAATGGCATTCGACTCGATGCAATCGAGCAATCAAGTGACGCTCCACGTATCTTGATTTCCTTGCCCTGCATAGTCTCTCTCCTTTATGCCTCCCGAATTCTACCATGTTCTCAACCAACATTGTCGTTTACTACATATTTTCTTACTATCTTGCTTCTTTCTCACTTGTCATCACAGCATGCAAATCTCTCCATGCATTTTACATCATGTGCTACTTAACAAACATTTGGAGGACCCAAAGCAGTGTCCGGGGTATTTCTAATTCGCTTTTCAAAGGTACTATAGTGATCTGTTTCATTTTGCCCGGTGTCAGATGCATGCGATGACATTTGGTTTCCGACGTTCCTCGCTTCTCTTTACCTGGATTCCTCTTTGCTCTTTATCCTGCTCCATTGTCTTTCGCTTGTCTTTTCATTCCTTTGTGGATTTTCTCGTTACTTATATCTCCGTTTTCTCGCCCTCGTGAATGAGGGCGCGGGACTGTATTAGTAGACAAATAGACGATTGCGGATTTTCAGATTTCAGCGCTGTGTGACTGGGTTCAAAGTCGTTTAGAAGTGTATTCTTATCGGCTTATCAAGAGTGGGTAATCAAATTGGACATATCGCTGAGCAGCCAGCGCTGCACCATCACTGGAACTCTGACAGTAACCACTACGTCGATAACTAGCCTGCATATTGATCGACAACTTCGATGGCAATAGAGCAACTCGAATACCTTACCCAGGACCAAATTGATCAGGTGAATTGGCCGGCACTTGCGACGTCTTTCAGTTGTCTGCCTTCAGTAGCTTAACTCTTATGCCGACGTTAGTTTGACAGAGACGGGTGAGTTCCTTGCCAGCGGTACACTCGGATGGCCGTCATTTTGGCGGCCGTTTCGTGTTGTTTCGCTGAAGTGAATGAACGCTGGCCAATGATTAACTGAATGCTTGTAATCACGGTCCAGCTACCTTTGTATCCGGCAGTTCTTATCGCCTGAGCAGACGGATGAGCTGCTCAACAGAGCAAAGCAACTCCTTGATGAGTTTGATATCGAGAATCATCCGAAGGTGAGAGCGGCAATCCATTCTTCCTGTTAGGCAAGGAGCAGTCTCATGCACAGATATTCTGTATTTCAGACTAAATTCACGACGGGAGACGATAATCACGTTGGAGATGACTACTTCTTGACGTCCGGTGACAAGATACGCTTCTTCCTCGAAGAGGACGCAGTCGATGCGCAGGGTAAGCTCACTCGGGATAAGACAAAAGCGGTGAATAAGATTGGACACGGTGAGCATCTCTCCTCGGTCGCACTTAGCATGAAGTTCATTTCTTGATTACGTTGACCAGCCTTGCATGAATTGGATCCTGCATTTAGGAAAGTTACGTTAGAAAATGACCGAGTTAAGTCTCTCGTGCGCGATCTGAAGTTCCATAAGGATCCAGTTGGTGAGCTTTCTAAGTGCATGGAGCGCTGGCAGACAAGCAGTCTTACTTGTGAGCTGCTATTTTGGTAGCTCTGCAATCCATGGTGATCACGAAGCAGCCACAAATCGGTGGAGAGGGTATGATATCTCCCTGGACTAGACCAGACTAGTAAATTTTGACTTCCTTGTACCAGTCAACGAGCATAACGATTCGTGAGCATCGAGCTTCTGCCTCATCTAAATGCGCATAGGAACTGACTCAAACTCGCATTCCGGCTCATTCCCAAGGACATTTTTAGTGAGTGAAGTTTTCCAGACCCGAGGATGTACTAGATTAGATTGCAGAGCTGACTGCCATCTTCCTTCACAAAAAAGTACACGGATCCACCATCCGCTCTGGGCTTCTGGTTCGCGCTTGAAAAATGCACGGCAGAGAACGGTGCACTCTCTTTCCTCCCGGGATCGCACAAGACGGCGCCTATTACGAAACGATTCGTCCGACTGCCGGGTGGTGGAACGGGGTTCGAAGAGCTGGTTCCAATTTCGGAGGCACCTCCAAAACCACAGGGCAAATATGTTCTGGAGACGTGCGAACCAGGTGAAATCTTTCTTCCTCCCTCTTTTTTCGAGGGGGCGTCTAACCTTTCTCAACCCAAACCTTTTGCTGATGTATTTTGTTTTTACCTTTTGTGATACAGGTGACCTAGTTATCATTCATGGAAGCGTTCTGCACAAGTCCGAACGCAATCTAAGTCCATTCACTCGATTTGCGTATACGTTTCATATGATTGAATCTCCTCCCCATGTGGTTTACGACGAGAAGAATTGGCTGCAGCCCACAAAGGAGATGCCGTTCTCAAAGGTTCTAGCCTGATCAACAACAACTCGAATACTCGTTCTCCTCGCGAACGAGTCGGTGCCGAGCATAAATGTGAAAGCAAATGTTTTCTTCTACTGTATACAAACGTACTTCTGAAAACTACATGAAATTCCTAACTTCGTCTGATCTACGAGTGAATCTCAATGCGAGCCCTTTTGAGGATCTTTTCTGGTGTCAAGTGGTACAGTTCATCGACCAACGCAGGCAAGAACGTCCCAGTGGCAAGAACGTCTTGTCGTTCCGCAGCAAGCTCTGACGCAATAGTAATAGCTAGCATTCTGTAATAAAATTTGCGCATATAATCAGTCGACCGTTCAAGAGGCAAGAGGCGTCGAGAACGCTACGTAAAAGCGACCCTTGGAAACGTACCCTCCAATGGCTCCAATCAGCATGTCCCCATAAACTAGTCTATGATGGTCGTCCGTGGTACCAGATCTCGCCGAAAGATTCGCAGCGGCACAGAATGTGGCGACGCTCGTGCCGACGATGCAGCCTGAGCCGGTGATCTGCGAGAGGTATTCGTGTCCATTCGACGAGCTGATCGTCACAGACCCATCTGAGACCCAGTCTGTCTTCCCGGTCATTGCTATAACACATCCTGAGGGTGTCAGACGCCAGAGCATATAATTTTAGCTTATCGCATGTAAGAGGTCGTTTATAGATGCGGGACGTACGCTCTTTTCGTGCGAGTTCCCGTAGCATTGGCGCTGGGTTCGCGAAGCCGCTGCCGACACTGTCGACCCCTTTGGACCTGACCTTTTCCAAGAGGATTCTTTATTGGTCTTTGGCACTGCATGTGTGCACTCAAGAAGGTACCTACCTCATCTGAATTAGCAAGCGTACCAATTTCCGCCGGGTTCCCCTTTATGACTGAAGCCTGCCATGTGCTGAGCAATTCTGAATGATAGATTCAACCAACGAGTCCAGAAGCACAGATCACTGGTGTAAACCGACCTTGCGCAGTCTCGTACCGGAACTTTGTTGCTCCGACGGCCACGGGATCGAAGACAATTGGATTCTTTCTGGTGTTCACCCACTTCCCTACAATAAACAAAACATGTATATTCAATATGTTCATTTAAGGCTGACTCTTTCGAACTCTGACCTGCTTCGAGCATACCATCCTTATCAGTTATCGTACCGAAATTGACAAGCAGTGCTCCGCTGATTTTACTCAAATCCTCCATCTCTTGCGGAGCAGTAGCCATTATCGGGCTTGCTCCAAGTGCAAGAGTGACGTTGGCAGATTGGTTGATCGCGACATTGTTGGTGATCTGGAAGGGAAAGTAATTTTTGTGAACATCGCCCCATCACGTAAACATGGAGGCGAAGCATTGAAATCGTACCTGGTGGATGACCGGACCACCCTCGCGAACTTTTGACAAGAGGTGGGCTACGGCATTTGCAATGCCTTTCGTGTGTAGCGATGAAGCATCGAGCCTTGAGAGAAGTGGAGGTGTCGAAAGAAATCCTCTCACAACCTCGGAAAGTGCTTTCGCTGCTTCGTACGGTTTCTTGGAAGCCATAAGAGCACTAACAACCGCGACACCGTTCAGAGAACGGTTTCTTATTGAAACAGAGCCGTGCAGAGTGCGAAGAACGTTTCTCTCGTTTATCCCAGCTGGTCAAAATAGCCTTGATAAGTAGGTATCGATCAAGAAGCAGCACTTCGTACCTATACCAACAGCCTTCACATTAGATCCCTCAAGCGCATCGAGGATTTGACCGACGCCTCGTACACCCAGGACATTCTTGATATCCTTCTTTGTCGACGTATTCCATATCGGTCCAATGCCGACATAATCTGCACCATCCTCTACTGCCTTCGCCGCCTCTGCCGGAGTATTTGCAGAGATACCCAAGATTGAGTCTCGAGGCAAAAGCTTGCGTACGAGGGATGCAGGCATGTCAGATTGGCCGACGTGCACTCCATCGGCTCCCATTGCAAGAGCGATGTCGATTCTGACATACGAAGGCTAAGTATCGCCGTCTGGAAGGACGACGATAGTCATACCGATCATTTATGAGGACTGGAACGTTGTATTTATTGCATATTTCCTTTGTCCGTTTGGCGATTTCAAGGAACTGGTCACATCAAGATCACAAATTCTGGCTATATGCGTGATTATCTGAGGCACTCACCTCCCGCGTGTCCGCTTCCTTCTCCCTTACTTGTACAAGCGTCACCCCACCCTTCAAAGTCTTCGGTGTGGGGGAGTGTCAGTAGATTTCCTAGTGCACAGGAACATAAGGCAACGGTACCTCTTCCAGCGTTTCATAGTAGCCCTGGACATTTGATTTCTTTCAGAACTGAGTCATTAGCATGCGTAAGAGACGAGCGTACTGCACCCTGCGGGAGGAGCTCTCGACCTGTGACGAGGTATAGTGAGTAGTCGACTGTGCCCGTGAAGGGCATGTTTCGAACAAGTGTTATGTTATGATGTCAAGAGGCAAGGCACGCTTGGCGCCGCTGGGATCTCATCGATGGTAAACGCTGTAATTCACTAAACTTTATGTTCAATACGAGAAGGACGATTAATCTCGGCGGTCGAAATCTGGTAGACTGCGATACTGATACTACTTTCCAGGCTTGCCTTGCTGATTGATTTGTTGACTTGTGTTGACTGTGGTGGAATAAAAGCGTGCGTGAGAAAACGCACCACAATATATTCGTTTTCCGAAGTCAAAAAGAACGTAAACGTACGTACGTCAAAGTCATAATCATATCATGGGTACACTTAACTACGGTATCGCTATGAAACAAAATCATAAAAGAAGTAATACAAATATTTTCCTCCGACAGACCGTCAGAACACCAGGTCTGAGGGTACAAATTTGAGCATACATTCTAAGCAGCTAAGATCAGTCGTACCAAGAAAACAGTTCACCAGTTCAAGTTCGCATGAAGCGACAGAGGAAGAATCAAAAGACATGGAATCAGTACGCTGTCGTCGCAAGACAGAACCGACATTTAGTGGGAAACGGAAGGTGTAATGTATAAGGAAGCGGTCTTTGGTCCTGCTTATGTCGGAAATGTTTGCTTTACGTAGCCATGTCGTCCCAGTTCCAGTTTTGCCGAATCTGAGCCGCGACGGAGAGTTTGCCCTGTTCCTTGCGTTGTCGGAGGTTCTTCACCTCGGTACTGATCAAATCACGGAGGCGCTCGAGATCAACCGGACGTTCCGCGCGCGAGCCCATTAATAGATTACGCCAAATCCCCGCAGCGGCGACGCTGTTATCGATACTGAGTTGCATGGGTCGGTGTAATCGCACCATCTTTTGCATCAGGTTGTCTGGGCTGGGATACATAGCGCTAGGCCATGCAATGCGAATAGAGAACCACCAGCCGAGAGGCTATATAAAAATTTCAATTCAGTCATAAATTTCCCCGACTCTCTCAGGAAGAAGCGACGGAAACTGAATCTTACCCGTCCATCCGGAAGACTCTTCTCGGGGTACGTGTCATAAGTAGTGAGGGTGCCGTCTGGCAGAGAGAATCTGAGAAAAGGGGTCAACTACTTCTGACTCATCATCCAGATCTTGTTTCACTCACTTGTGTGCAACCCAATGATTGGGATCGCTCCGATGCTTGCACAGAACAAGGATGATCCTGGGCATGCCTTCGAGTCCAAATGGAGTCCACAGATCTCTGAGCATGCCGCATGCATCACCGTGCCGGCCGTGGAATACAGCATTGTTGATTGCGTCGGCCATGTTAGGCGGTACGAAGAGCCTATCAACTCGACCCGGCGGAACTTCCGTTAGCTGTTGGCGCACATAACGTTTGTACATTTGTGTGCACCAGATGCTCAGCGCGACTTCATCAACTTGGTTACCGCGCTTCGTACTCGCTAATGCATTGTCCAGTTCGCTCATGGGCCATACGATCGCCCAATTGAGTAGACGCTGGTGGATACGCTGCCAAGGCGGCGTCGGCGGCGCTTCGTGATATTCCCATTGGCGCTCATTATTCGCCGAAGTAACCCGTCCCCCGTTTGCCGCCGGAGTCGCCGCTGTATGTGACTGCGTCGGTAACGGTGGGAGAGGCGGCGACTCGGCGCGCGGTGGCTCCTCGTCTATGTCAGGGATTTCAGTCTCCCCAGCTTGTGTTTCTGGATGATCATCGACACTATCTTCGCGCAACTCCCAGCTCTGATGAGTCATGACCCCAGAACGAGCCTGTCCTTTGGCCCGTAGTCGGTATATTCCTTCTTCCAGAACTTGTTGACCAGGTGACTCACCGCGTCCGGTTGATGAAAGGAGGTCACCCCTTTTCGTAGCGTAAGAGGAAACGTAATCTCCATCCTGAGTCGGCGTTCGATTAGTATGAGCGCGCCCCGGACCCGTCGGACCCTGCGTCTCCTCATCTTCAAATTCGTCTTGCTCTGTTACGGTAGGCCTGAGAGCAGAACTCCGCGTAGTCGCGGGGCCCACGGACTCCCCTTCAGGGGCTGTGTACTCGCTCTGAGGAGGCCTATACGCTGAATCAGCACCTGTCATCTGTGTACCGATTGGTATCGTCTGCGTTCGAGGTGTGCGCTCCCATTCATCTGCAGTCTCCGTTGTAGGTGCACCGCGCGTATGATAAGTATGGCTATGTGTACGTGTCCTTGAACCATCAGATTTCTTAAGCTGAGCAAGCTGAGGGCCAAGTGCAGCGACTCGGTTTTCCATGGATTGAAGTTGCTCCATCATCTCCTTTGCCCAGGCAGGAGGATTCTGATCAACAGAGGTAAGCAGCTAGACGACTAGCTAAGAAAGATCAGCTCACATCTGGGTTGTAGCTAGGGATATGGTTAGAATGCCAACTTGGATCATGATCATGGAACTTCTTTCGATACTGCCGAATGCTCTCTTTATCGCTCTTATAGCCGAGCTTCCGGATGCGCGCAGCAACCGCCTTTCGCAGTGCCTTCCTCACAATTTCGTGCTGAGTCGGATCGTCAGCAGCATGGAGCAGAATGCACAACGCTTCATCGTGATAGTTCGAACGCTTGATCTCTTCAGCAAGCAAAGAGGGCGCGATTGAAGTCCGAGGGGTACGTGCACTCAATATACCCTGCACGATTTCGGTTTCGTAATCGTTTAGGTCTTCTTCCGGACTCAAAGGACGCGTCTGTGTCTGTGTCGGCGTTGCCAACGGATCCTCTCCTTCTGTGCGAAGAGTGTTCGGAGCGGACGGGACCGGAGAAAGCGTTTGCATCTTTGGGCGAGTGTTTCGCGAGTCCATACTATCCGCTGAAGGTCTACTCTGCTGCATATGTGGAGGCAGGGGCAGTCCAGGCACAGGACCGTGCTGGACACTACCTGGACGGAGCGGATTACTCACGTATCCATTGACGTGGTCATTTGGATGTCTCCCATGGTTGTACTCGAACGCGCCTGGCACTCGACCATCACGTAGCGACCGACTGTAGCCGACATCACTTGTAAATTCGTTCGGGACTGTCCCAAGCTCAGAAGGTTCCCTCTGAGATGCTGCAGGACGCTGAGAGGGAGCTCTTGTAGACTGAGCTCTGTGGGAGTCGGGCCCCTGTTCTCCATAACTGGATTCAGGCGGCATCGCAAAAGATTGATACCCGTTCAGCGGCTTGTATGAGTCCACCGGACTCATCTGAGAAGGCGCGCGGCTGGCAGCTTTGGATGGAGCTTTAGACATTGGCTTAGGAGACCTCAAAGCCCGCGATTGAGCCCCGGGCGAGAACAATGGATCAGCTTCTCCGCCAGACGGCCGACGGTACGAGCCCGCAACGGACCCAACTGGCCTTTGGGATCGTGCTCTTGGCGATCGAAGTTCATCTGGAACTTCTGACAACGCCTTTTCTGTAGGAGCCTTTTCAGTTGGGGTTTTCTCCGCGGGTGATGCACGAGGCTAAAATCCCGTCATTAGCATAGCGATTCCCCTCATCACTGAAGGCACTTACGATACTGATAGTCGTGGACCCATCAGGGTTGATGCTAACCGTGATGCCCGGAAGCTGCTGTGATGAAGCCTGAGGGGGAGGACTGATAACAACTTGCCTGTCACCGCTTGAACGCCGCGAATGCCGCGATGGTGCCCGTGAATGATGGTTCGTTGACTGTCTGCTCGGATCAGTCGGAGGTTCGACTTCAATATCAATTTCTGCTGTCCTAGGTGTCATCGCAGAGGCTTCATTCGTTGGCCTGAGCATTGCCTGACCCCATGGTGCTTTATGTCGACTGCGTGGCGACATCATCTCCGAATCTGGTGGGAGAGGAACGTTGGCAGCGCGGCTAGGGGTTGTTCCTCTCGGAATCCACTAGGAAAGAAAAATCAGCAAGGCGATCAATTGGACAATCAGGGTTGACAAACAGTTGGTTGGACTTGTTGCGTTTGTTGTGGGGGAGGGCCAAAAATGCTTTCGTGAGGAGGGCCCAAGTTTCCAAATGATGAGCCCGATACATATTTGGGACCCGCTTCATCTTCTGGTTCGAGTTCCTCACATCCATCCTGGTCATCGTTGACTTAAGCATATAGAAGCCAAAAAAGAGCATATACGTACGTCATGAACGGACACGCCACGCTCTGATCTCGTAAACTCAGAACGTAGACCATCCTGAACATTCGAAGCTACTTCAGCATTATCGATCATATCGTAGCTGAATTCTGAGTTTCCCAAGTCATGCAAGTCACCGTCATTAGCATTGTATGCTTGTTTGGAAAGACCGGATGACCGGTGTTGCGAAGTTGCTTGGGTCAGGCGATTGAACCGAGGGTCGTTAGGATCGAGATCGGTCTGCATGCTTTCGGTCATCATGCTATCACGCACGGGGCTGGCCCCTCCACTGCGCTGGATGCCTTCCAGGTATAGCAGGACTGGGGCACGATGGTCAGAAGGAGGCCTCGGAACGGGTTGGTGTAGACTGCTACCTTTCTCACTCGGAGCTAATGTGGTATTCTTAGCAATAATCTCAGGTATAAGATAAGATATGCATACCAGGTGTGCTCGATCTTAGGAGAATAGGAGTCAAAACCTCTGAATTGCTCATTGTAAGGGGTGTACAAGTTGAGGATGCAGGTTGGTTATTCGTTTGTTTGTGTTCGGATGTTTGTTGAGTCGTTAGTTATAGTAGTATATCAAGACGGTATCGCAGACGGAACGGCAGAGAGTGTGTCTATGGAAGATATGAAGAGAGTAAGATGCAGCGCAATGTGGACGGAGAAGAAGAAAGAGGGATGAATGAGTCTGTTCTGTGCGCCTCGTGGTTGAAGTCGTCCAGCAGCATTTCCAACTTGGATCACGCATACAAACATGTACAAACATTGCTATCATCAATCTCGATTCAGATTCAGATCAGCCAAAATTCACTGGCACTCTCCTCTTCACTCCAATTGTACCATCTGTGTCTGTAGCAAATATATAATTGTATGGGTGTGCTACAGGTATTCGAGAGAGCCGGACGAACACAGGAATTTCGAAATACAGAATTACCAAATACGAAAAAGCAGGCATAATTTGAAGCCATCCCGGATGACGTCTAGGGCCTTCACTGGCGTTGCGTTCAAGTAAGTTCCGTGTAATCCGTCTGGGATCTGGATCTGGCAAATGAATGAATCAGATGATGATGATGACGGAGTCTGACCTACGAGTTGGCTAACACGTGGCCTTACTGGTCCGGTGACGATCACACGTCACATTTAGTCACACCGCGTCCGTGACAATTTGAACGCGTTTTTGCAACCACGCTCAACCGTAACTTTATCGCTGTAATCACAATGTCCGATAAACTGGTGCTCAACACCGCCCATCCTGCGGGAAGAACGTTCCTCACTTTCTCGAGAGATGGAGAGTACGTATACATGTAGAATAGGCACGACGTTTTGCATGCTCTGCTGACGACGCGCTACAAAGAATCTTGTACACAGGAGGTTCTGACTCACTCGTGCGCGTATGGAAAGCCGACAGCGGAGCGGACAGAGAGCCTGAAACAGCTCTCGATGCAGAGGAGCCTATTACTGCTCTTGGAGTCGATGTACGTCCTCCGAGTCTATAGTACTGTTTGCCCGTCCCGTGTGTGAGCGTAATCTGCGGCAGAATAATGGCTGGCTGTCTGGCAGCGAAGATTCGCATGTTCGCCGATATTTGAAGACAGGCACCGATCTGGAAAGTCTGATCATGCGTGCGAATGCAATACCAATACGCTACATTTCCGTGGACCCCAAAGGACGTAGAGTTGCTGTCGCTTCTGAGTAAGTCTGCTGTCCTTTGGCCAGCTTGAGGAATCTCATGAAGTTGTACAGTGAAACTGTCGTGAGAATTATTGATCTCGATGAAACGACCAACGTGAAGCTACTTGAGGGCCACAGGAAGGGTGTACGAAGCGCAACGTGGCATCCATCTGGGACACTGCTTGTGAGCTTTCAGTTACAGTTTCGCCAGGCATTCTGTCTCTAAAGAGACCTATCCTTCTCTAGACCACATGCAGCTCGGACGGCAAAATTGTAGTCTGGGATTTATCTGAAGAAGAACCAAAGGTCGAAAAGACGCTGGAGGGGATTATTCCCGCAGTAAATGATAATGAGTACGTCCGTACACTCTGTCTGATCAAATTATCTACTAAGTTTACATATTCGATAGGTCCAATGAGTTTGGCCATGAATGTGCAGCGGTTTGGCACCCTCTGGTATTTACTTCGTCGTGGCCACCAAAGCTCATGGTACGCTGGTCGATCTACCACGTAGAACTGGATTCCTTAATCTCAAAGTGATTCTTCTCTAGAAATTATCACGGTTTCCCGAAGTACTTGGTCTAAAGTCTCCTCATTTACTAGCGAAGACTGCCTCGGGGCTGTCACCGCTCTTTCTTTCTCTGTCAATGGCATGTACCTCGCATCTGCTTGCAAGACCGGTATTTTCATCTGGGCGACTCAATCGCGGCGCGTCATAGCACAGTAGGTATCTCACGTTTCTTGATGGCTATTAATGGATTGATTAGTTCCGTACCCCTTAGTCAAGAAATTTCCCAGAACTCTACCGTTCATAGTCTTGCGTTCTCTGCGGGATACAATCTGCTCGCGTGGACGGATAGCAATGGCAATCTAGCACGGTGGCCTGGAGTCATCCCGGCATCCCACCCAAGTCCGACAAAGCAGAATGTTTCGGTCAGTATAGGTGTTCCTACCCATCGACCAGGTGCACAGACACTTTTCGGAGACGACGCAGCTGGAGCCGGGGATGGAACCGGTGGAGGAGATGAAGACAATGATCTCGACGGTGCCATCGACGAGCGCGACGATGATTGGATCATTGATGATCTAGGAAACGGGATGAAAGATAAGCCTGATCAAGAGTACGGACTTCGGGAAATGGGTAAGTTCTAGCACACGTTAATGTGAAGCGTTAGGCTTACGCTTGGTCAGTGAGCGTTACGAAGGCACAACCAACTTTCCAGCCTGGATCGACTCCATTTCAACATAAGAGGAGATATCTAGGTATGGGCCATTTCCTCCTCCAAGTCATAGACTCAGCTGTTCACCTTCATTTCTGTAGCCTTCAATAATATTGGTGCAGTGGAAGTGGTAGACCAAGACACGCATCATATTGTAAACGTCGAGTTCCACGATCAAACGACGCGCAAGAACTATCACTTCACGGATTCTTACAAATTCGACTTGGCCGCAGTCGGTACAGTAGTTAATATTCCTAAATCCCACTTTTGTCGCTGATCATAACCGTAGGTGAACGAGGGGTTGTCTACGCATGTCCTCCAGAAGGCATTCACCCTGCTCGCATTCATTACAAACCCTACGCAACATGGGCTTCTTTGAGCGAATGGACGTATGAACTTCCAAAAGGCGAGCGTGCGATTGCTGTCGCCGCGGGCGGGACGCCTCCCAGCCGATCTCTGCGAGTTCTCCAAGAAGCGGATGCGGAAGGAAACGGTTACGTTGCCGTTGCGACGGATCGCGGTCTAATTCGGTTTTTCTCTGGAGGTGGAGCCCAACGAGGACCTATTTGGGCGATAGATGGCGACATAGTGTCTATGGTTGCGGGACGGGACTATGTGTTTGTCGTACATCGAGAAGGCGGAACTAGTCTCGACGGTGAGTGAAGAAACTTTAATTCAGTCTCATATCCTGCCAATGCTAAATACCGGACTAAGGAAATCAAAACCTGAGGTACACTTTGCGCACAGCAGATACTTTTCGAGCTATGCATACAGGTCGCCTGCCGATTAATAAAGGCCATACCTTAAGATGGATCGGCATCAGTGACGAGGGTGTAAGAGTTCGCATATAAAATCAGTATCTATTTGTCACTAATTTAGTACAAAGGCACCGGTGATTTACGACTCCGCTGAGCGCCTCATGATGCTTGAACATTACAGGTTCACGGCACAGGGCTCTTGGGTCGTGCTCCTTGATGCGACACTGTTGGCACGCAGAGCTGGAAAGGATGAGTCCTACTGGCCAGTTGGTGTGACTGGTAGCACGCTTATAACAATCATTCTGAAGGTATTTTTATTTTCAGATCGCTTATAATCGTTTTGCTGAACATGGTTTAGGGCCGAGAAGAATACCCAGGCTTCCCTCGTCCATTGCCTCAGGAAATCGAGATGCATATGCCCTACCTCGATATGGATAGTCCAGAAGCTCAGAAGGAAGAGCGGGTTGCTCGAGAGACTATCCTTCTGGATCATCTGCGTGACGCGCTAGACGAGGATGAGCTCACAACTGAAGACATTTCGAGAACAGAGCTTGATCTCGACAAAGAACTCATCCAACTCGTCCAGCTCTGCTGCAAGCACGACCGTCTGCAGCGTGCCTTGGACGAAGCGAAGGCTTTGCATCATACTGCATCCCTCGATAAGGCGATAAAGATCGCAGATTTCTATCACCTCGCCGGATTGCGCGAGAAATTGAACGTGATCCAGCGTATTCGCCTCAGTGCAGACCGCTTGCGTGATGAACGCGCGCGGCGGTCGGATTGGAGAGTAGCTGCTGGAGTGGTGTCACCTGCGAGAGATCCCTTCTCAGGAGCCGAGCAAAATGCGCAACGACTACTTCAGGACGCTCGACCGCCGACAACTGTTCATCGTCCAAGATTGCAAGCAGCTGCTCCGTCTCAGGAACCATCGCCATTCGCTAAGAAACCTATAGCTCCAGAACAGGCTATGGAGCCATCATCATCTCGGACTTTGATTGATGCCTCCCCTCCCGAAAAACGAAAGCGAGACTATATAGATGAGAATGTCAGCTTCGACCCGCAAGCCTCGGAGACAAATGCAAAGAGACGGGCCGTTGATGACTTCAGTGAGCAAAAGAGTATGTCTTCGTCCAAGCTCAGATATTCCATGACTCTAATCGAACAGAAGAATCGAACCCGTTCGCAAAGAAATCCAGCGCTATTAATGGGAACGGGCCGGATGGTGCCAAACCAAACCCGTTCCTTCGCAAACTTGCTCCAACAAAGTCACTGCACAAAAGCGAGACTTTCTTTGATAAAGTGAATGCGGCAGAAACCGAAGTTGAAAAAAGCAAACGTACGGGTCTCAATCTTTCACTCGAGTTGATAGCTATATTTACAGGCATGTTGCTCTTTTCCAGGTGGAACGACGAAATCAAAGAAAGCGACAGGCAAACAAGCCACGCTGCTCGCAATGCTTCCAGTGGATGAGAGAAAGAAAGTCAGCAAGATGGGCAAGAAGAACACGACAAATGAAGAACTTGAATCAACAACAATAGAGACACAAGCTGAGACGCAGGATTATCTGACCAACGGCCAGGATGAGGATGGCGATATCGCGATGAATGGGAGCACCGCTCAGGAGCACGACGAAGAAAGTACTCTATCTGCTGCAGTATCCCAGGAACAGGAGTCTGGAGTGACTACACAAGTTGAGGTTTGTTATTTTCGTGTCAGATTTCCGCAAGTTATTAATCTCCGGTTCAGACCCAGCTCGCTGACGAGGACGAGGAACCGATTGAATGGCCCGACACTCCTCCGACTGCCCCTGTTGAACTTACTACTGAAGTCTGAACTGCAATTCCTGTGCACTTGATTACTGCCAACTGCTCTATTCCTAAATGCATCTTCCAATGTACATTACGTAGCATTAATCCTTGGTATCTCAAATACAAACCGCACGATTCAATTGCAACATGGACGTCCATCAGATTCTCAAAGGTGCAAAGTAGGACAGCGCAAAAGTAACTACTTTTCACGCTCAACATCCTTGTATATGGCTTCGGAAATATCCAGGTCCTGCACAGAGGGAATTAGATCAAGTTGAAAGAGATGAAATAGATAGGACGTACACCTGGTCTGAATGGCCATTCGTCAAAGCGCTTCACAAAGATACTCCAATCCCTCATTTGAAGCTCCCGGACTTTCTTGTCGATATCTAGACGTTCCTCTGGTGGAAGGTCGGGATCGCCGAGACGTTTCAAAAGATTATAAGCACCTGGACCGAGAGACCTTGATACCTGGTTAGACGACTACGAACAGACAAGGAGGGTTGATCCAGAGCTCACGAAATAGCACGTCGGATCGGTGTAGTTTTCAAGACAAACATTCGCCGTAGAACGTAATCCCATTTGTCAAGCTTGCCCGTTTCGATGACCTGCGGTAACCAGAGTATTAATTACTTATACCACAATAACGAGGATCAAATGTGCACACCTGCTCTTGCAGGGCATTGACTTGAATGGCAACGTATGGTGCCCCTGCAGGACGCTTACTGCCCTTCCTCTCAACAACCTCACTGCCGCTGCCGAGCGGATGGAAATGATCCTTATAGGGCTGTAGTTCTTCTCTAGAGATTGCCGGCTTGATTGAAGCTGCAGCCTGTGCTACTACACTGAGCTTGCAGTATTCAGTCTTCACGTTGGTAGCCGTCATCCGCTGATGTGACACATCAGTAAAAATAGCAAGACAATGGAGAACTGCGAACACGGTAGGAGTAATCAGAAAGCAGTAGACTCATTGGTACGCGACCATACTTGAATAACCAGGAGCGCTCAGGAATATGCCGGATGAACTGGTTGGTTAACTGCTCGCCCAGCACGGAGTTTGGAACGTGTGCAACGAAGTGTAGATTCGGTACTTCAACGCAAATTGTCAGATGAGAAGATAATGACAGTTAAAAAAATGCGTACTTTCTCCGTTCCATTCCTTTCTAATCACATCGTCAAGAAGCCCCTCAGCCTCTAAAGCCGTATACGTCGGCCAGCCAAAACCTGACATAGGTATGATTTTCACGCGAGGATCTACCTCTTCGAGAGGCTTGTCCAAAATCAGTATGATATGAGCGAACCCAATGATTTCGAGTAACACACTTTGAGATAAGGAAGATACGGTTCGCCGTCTTCCAATACAATAAGTTTCTTGATTTTATTTTTGCTGAGTTTCATTAGACTTCGAGTTAGACAACCGGGCCCTTGATGAAAGCTTCAATCAGAAAACAGAAATACGAAAGTTAGGGGCAAATCTACCCGGAAAGGCCTCTATGACAATCTTCCCATCGTCAGACGTTTTTGTGTCTGCGAGGAATCTTTTTGCAAGTTTATCTGCCGTGTCCTGGTTCTTCAGAGTGATTCGATGTTGATATCCAAGCATAGGAAATACATCTTTCCATTCCTCCAGCGGAGGTAAAGGAGGTAAAGTTGATATGGACCTTGCCAAGGCCACAAACTGTCTACGGCATGCGCGACGAAGAACAAACATCAACCCTTTCGTTTTCCCTGGTTGCGGCCAATTTTGTTGTGAATTCTGCACGTGATGACGTGTTTCTCTCTCCTCTCCCTTTTCAGAAATTCTTTTCAGTTAGGAAAATAGTTTTCACGTGCTTCGAGCACGCACGACAGAGTCGCGCGCGCAGATAGTGATAGTGATAGTACTGAACTACTGAACCAGCATGGCTTCCCCTGCAAGCAATCGTCGTTCGCGACAATGCAGAAGATCATCCACATCTGCAAGTAGTCCTTATGGAAATGGTTTGAGTCCAGGTAGATCCCAAGGGTTGCACTCAGGACTCACATCACATGTACATGGCCCAAGGAGACACTCCTTCACACCGGGGCGAGACTCAAGCCGAGACGAGGATTCACATATGCATCACTATGATGAACCATCTACATACGACAGTGGTCCATATAACATAAAGCAAGAAGTTCGATGTCCTTCTCCTTCACTTCTTTCAAATCGGCGCCGTTCTTTCAGTCCAGTCAAACGGGAGGAGCCCCAAGACACCCTTGCGTACTCTTCATTGCCATCTTCTCCCATAACTGCGACTCCTCTCCCCACTTCTCCTTCTCCTATTGACTTTCACTCGCAATATGCATCTACCGATGTGCAATACGTGCCATTTTCACTGTGGGACTACCTTCGTGAAGAACTCCTGGCTACGGACTTCGATTCTCACCAAGAATTGAAATGGGAGCGTGTTAGCAATTTTTTAAATATACCGGTAGCTATTGAAAAGGTATGTTGTCTGTTTATCCGCCGGTGGGCAACCCTGAGACACGTCGCAGATTCTGGGATTCGGCTTTGTGCTGTGTCTCGATTCATTTCTTTATAACTTCACGATTCTCCCCATTCGCTGCGCATTAGCCGTCTATCGTGGGACCATTAATCTATTCTCCGGTGCATCGTTGCCTCCATCCCAAAAGGCCGATTTACTGCGGGTTCTGCTACTTGTCACCTCTATTCTGATCTTGATTCCATTGACCGACGCCAGCAAAATCTATCATACCATCAGGGGACAAGAAACCATAAAACTTTACGTTATTTTTAATGCCTTGGAAGTGAGTCCCAATTTACTTTCGCAGACCTGTTTTAACCCAATTGCCAAGATTGCAGATCGGTTATGTGCATCATTTGGCCAGGATATATTGGATTGTGTGTTTTCACGATCAAATCTCTTGCTGTTATCACGCAAGGCCCCAGTCACGAGTCAGACCTTCCGGCCAATCATTTACTTTCTTATCGCAATAGTCTATATTGGTATGCAATTGTTTTCTGTGTCATCAACTACATTCATCTGATAGAATGTAGTCGCACACACACTGGTTCTCGTATATCAGCTAATGTCCTTAAACGTGGCGATCAATTCATACGACCATGCACTCCTCTCACTTTTGGTCTCAAACCAGTTTGTCGAAATCAAGGGCAGTGTCTTCAAAAAGTTTGAGAAAGACAACTTATTTCAGATTACCTGTGCTGGTAAGTCAGTCCGATATATTTTTAGTCGCAATTATTGACAAGCAATAATGAGACATTGTTGAGCGATTTACTATATCTCTCATGCTTTTTGCCGTTGCTTTTCGTAATCTCATTGAGATGTACGGCTCCGAATTCGACTTTAGTGAGGGCATTGTTTTGCCCAAGAGTTTCGGTTGGTTCCGCGAGGGTCATCTCATTTGGACGACCTTTTATGTACGTCTCTATCGTCATCAGCAACAAGAGATTGCTGACTTTTCAAGCAGCCAGTCTTGACGGTCCTGATATCAGAACAGCTAGTTGACTGGCTGAAACACGCTTTCATTACGAAATTTAATCACATTCGTCCTTCTGTTTACGACCGATTCATGGATGTCCTTTGTCTTGATCTTGCAAACGGGAGTGCTGTTGGTCGACGAAGCGCGAGGAAGGTGAGAGCATCGTAAGTCTTCTAGCAAAGCGTCCAGAATCTGAAAGTCGCCCAGCATTCTTACGTTGACCAGTCCCCAATCGTGGCGCGACGATTAGGATTCCCCGCTCTGCCGCTCGCCGTACTGGCCGCTCTGATAGGCTCTCAATCCATTGGACTTGTCATATCTATCCACACTTTTTCTCCCGTTACTTTGGTCGAGAACATGCTGCATCGAGCAAAATGGGTTGCTCTTGGTGTCATTGCCTGGATCTGGTAGGAGATTATGTCTATTGAAGAAGTTTTCTGAATGCTGAGGCAGCATAGTTGCGTCGTGATCAAGATCATAGTTGGAGTTAATCTAGTCAGCTTCGCTACTCATCGTCGCTTAGGGATGGAAGCCCGCGAAGAGGAAGACAAGATCAACGACTTCGGCCGCGATCCCATCGGCGAAGGGAAAGAGGAACGGGTAAGTCACATTTTCTTTCATGTACAGCTACATTTAGTATCGAACAGAATACTGACTTTAAACAATCAGAAGTACAACCGTGAACTCAAGACTCTGCTAGACTACAAAGGTGACGATGCAACTCGAGTCCCAGACATCGGAGAGAAAAAGCACATCGCGCAAGAAGATAAGAAAAGGCGACCCAAGCTAGAAGAATTAACAAGATTTACAATGGTGAAGCGTATATGGTGAGAGAAGAGTGGAGAGTTGGTAATTGATAATCGTGTGAACGAAAGGATTGCATATGTGACTAGTGAGTATCAACATAATAGGCCATAAGCGCATAATTGGCATAATTTGACGACTCGGTAGTCATCAGATATCGTATCGTGCATAACGGTGTGAATCGTGGATAGTTCAGCAATGATAGATGAGAAAGCTGGGTAGGGCAGAAGCGTGGCTTCATTATTTACGAGCCACAAAAGACGTTATTGGACGATTGCGGTTGCCTGGAATAAATCGCGTCTCTATGCACGGGTCTATCAATCCAATGTCTGGTCTGCGTTCTTGTCCGGTCTGGATATGCTTTGGAAGTTGGAAGCGAGAAATTTGAGTTCTGTCGTCGTACGCTCGGATTAATTGCTTCACGAGATTTGTACTCCCCTGGATTGTGCACAGGAGGTCGAGGGAATTGTCGAATCATATCCTCGAGATAGAAAGGGTCTTGCTCGAAGGAATCTCGTTTGGCGCGTGAGCGAAGGTCGGGTGTCGAGGCGAGTCGGAGGTCCTTGAGCCGACGTCGCTGTTGCGCACCTTTGGATTGTACTAGGGCATTGGTGGATGGCGCTCTTCTAAGCATCTCCGGAAGGCATTCTGGAAGCAAATCTATCTCCTCGTGCTCCTCGACCATCCTCCTCTTTATTCGACTACTCGCCTCCCTGCTAATGTCAAAGACGAACGGCGGAGGTGTCCTCCTGCCTAGGGTGGCGTGTGGTTCGTCATCGTCACTCTCAACCATGCTCTCTATTTCTTCCTTCTTCTTCCCTTTCCCAAATACCATGGACTTTTTGCATTTAAGGCCTAGCTGGTTAAGTGCCTTGACGCCCCATGGTTTACTGGGCGTTGCTATTGTCGACGTAGAGAATAAATCTTCATTCACGAGAGTGCTGGAACTAGAGTAAATTGTCGCGCTAGAGATGTCGGATCCCGCTCGAGATGGAGCAAAGCTATTGAATTAATGTCAGACAAGTCATTTTTATGCCTATTTGCTACGTCATTGTAAACAGCGTACCGTTTGTGTAATTTCCTTGGACTCGGCGTAGCCATGGTGGGAGATGTGAGTGAAAATATAGGGTAGTCAAAATGATGTTATCAGTGTTTTAGTATGAACAAAAGGAGCGAGTGGCCAGTGGTTGTGGCTGAGCTTATCTGTACTGAGCCACGAAACAAGAGTGTAGGGTTTCAAGTCAAGGCGCTATTATTTCAAGGCCATGAACTCCATAAATGGAAGCGACCTATTTTGGAATAAATAAAGTTTCGAAAACGAAAACAAGAGATCAGCACGTGAGCGCGCCGTCTTTGCGCAGCTGTTTCTTCCAGCTTTGTCCTAAAATCCTGCCATGCCTGCGCCAGACTATCCGACGCTGAGTGTAACACTGCTGGGTGCGGGCCAAGAGGTCGGACGGTCATGTTGTGTCCTTGAGTATCGCGGCAAGACTGTTGTCTGTGATGCAGGCGTACATCCGGCGTACAGTGGTATGGCATCCCTGCCCTTCATTGACGACCTTGATTGGAGCACTGTGGATGCAGTTCTAATAACCCAGTAAGTTCCTCCATACCTCTGCCTTTGCGGGGAAGCTGACTCATTCTCTCTAGTTTCCATCTTGACCATGCTGCGTCACTAACGTACATCATGGAGAAGACTAACTTCAAAGACGGGAAAGGAAAAGTCTACATGACGCATCCTACGAAGGCTGTGTATAAATTCCTCATGCAGGATTTCGTGAGGATGAGGTGTGTCTTTCATTCACTTTGTACGAGAATAGAACTTGACGTGGACGCGTAGTTCAACGTCGACGGACGTTCTATTCACTCCTTTAGATCTTTCAATGTCTCTTTCTTCTATTATTCCAGTATCTGCTCATCAGCTAATCACCGTCAGCCCCGGACTTTCCTTTACTCCATACCACGCAGGCCACGTTCTTGGCGCGTGCATGTTCATGATTGACATTGCTGGTCTAAAAATTCTTTACACTGGTGACTATTCTCGAGAAGAGGATCGACACCTAGTCAAAGCAGAAGTCCCTCCAACAAGACCCGATGTGCTCATCACCGAGAGCACGTACGGTGTTCAAGGCCACGAAGAACGGGAAGAAAAGGAACATCGTTTCTGCAGTCTCGCACATTCGATTATCCGGAGAGGTGGGCACGTACTTATGCCAGTCTTTGCACTGGGTCGAGCACAAGAACTTCTTCTTATTCTCGAGGAATACTGGAAAAGACACCCGGAGCTACACAATGTTCCGGTATATTACGCATCCAACTTGGCCAGAAAATGCATGGCTATATATCAAACGTATATTCACACCATGAATGCTAATGTTCGAGCAAGGTTCGCCAGACGAGACAATCCATTCGTCTTCAAGTGCGTTCTTCCGCTCTATCGAGTTTACCTGGTCATCATTGTGCTTTCATTAGGCATGTTTCGAATCTACCTCAATCTCGGGGCTGGGAGAAGCGGATCGCAGAAGGACCGCCTTGTGTCATACTGGCTACTCCCGGTATGCTTCAGTCTGGACCCAGTCGCGAATTACTGGAGCTCTGGGCACCTGATGCGCGAAACGGTCTCATAATCACTGGTTACTCTGTGGAAGGCACTCTCGCTAGGGTGAGTGTGCCCTGTCAGCTTTGGCTAGTCTTCCATTTCCATGTACACATTTGTCAAAATACATGCTTGTTTCTCCCTTATCTCGAGTGAACATTCCCCAACATCTTCAGTTAGCTTCTGGACGTTGCAAGATTCGCTTATATTGTGTCTACTAGGATATCGTCAATGAGCCTGAAGAAATCCCTAGCACTAAGGGAGACAATATCACGATCCCACGAAAACTGTCAGTTGATTACATCTCGTTCAGTGCGCACGTCGATGGTCCACAGAACACTGAGTTCATCGAGCATGTCAAGGCTCAGCATGTGGTGCGTTTTCTCATTTTGTACCTATGCGGAATGAATAAATGACGCACAATGCATCAGGTACTCGTACACGGCGACTCGGGGGCAATGAACCGACTACGAATATCGCTGCAGCAGCGTTTCAAGGATCGCGAAGAGGAGATCAAAGTCCATACACCGCGAAATTGCGAGACGTTAGAACTGACTTTCAGAGGTGAACGAGTGGCGAAGGTCTGGGTTGAATATTTCGACTCTTGTCGTCAGATGTCGCTGATTCTATAATTCAATGGCAGGCCATCGGGACGTTAGCTGCTAACCCGCCCAAGCCAAACAATGTCCTTTCAGGCTTGCTAGTCTCCAAGGACTACTCATATACACTCCTCGATCCTCGAGATCTTCGAGACTTCGCCGGTCTATCGACCTGCGTCGTGACACAGCGGCAGAAGATCGTGCTCGGCGTAGGCTGGGACCTCGTGCGATGGCATCTTGAGGGGATGTACGGCAGTGTGGAGGAAGGACTAGACGGAGACGGAGTGCCAACTATGAGGGTAAACATTCACGGTTAAGGATGCCTCGGCGATGTTATTGACTCATGATTTGTATAGGTGATGGGAGCAATTGATGTCAAGCATTCTGCGGAGCACGAGCTTACGCTGGAGTGGGAGTCGAGTGCTAGCAATGATATGATTGCTGATTCTTGTCTGGCATTGATCATGGAGATTGACAAAAGTCCTGCATCCGTGAAATGTACGTCGAACACGCAGTACCTTCGTATTCTTATCATTGATTTTGTCTCGTTGAACAGTGACAACACATGCCCATAAGCACGATGAACCACACCCACACGCGGACGACCCCGAAGAGTCCACAATAGTACGAATACAACGGCTAGCAATGTTTCTGGAAGCGCACTTTGGCGAAGTCGAGCTACACATGCCCGAGCAACCTCCCGTCACCGGAGAGGATAGCAGCACAGACGATGCACCTGGTCTGCTGATCGCGGTCGATGAAGCTGAGGCGTTTGTTAATCTCGCGACAATGGTAAGAATCATCATTAGGATAAATCGAATTATTTATTAATCTATGAATTCTGCAAAAGGTTGTCGAAAGCTCAAGCGAGCAGCTCCGGAAACGCGTCGAAGCAGTGCTGGACATGGCGCTCACGACGGTTAGCTCGCTCTCCGAATTATACAAATCTGACGCGCCGGTCGTCGAATTTCTTGATGAATCCGACCTAGTAAAGGAAAAGGATGCGAGTGCTACAATCACTATTGTCACACAAACTCCCGAATCTGAACCTCCGGTCGCTAAGCCTACTGGCGAGGAGGAAAAAAATGAGCAATCCGTTGAGGAGAGTATCGAGGTCAGGAAAGACGAGTCGCCACCCGTGGTAGAAGAAATGAGTGAGAAAAAGGAAGAAGAGCCACCATCAGAACTGGCACAGCTTCGGACTAAAAGTAATGGTAATGCTGACGAGGGGAGTGAAGGTGAGGGCGATGATGAAGGGGATGCATCTGAAGATGATGACGGGGTTTTACAAGTGCATGACTGATGTTACTTATTGGATGTATAGCTATAGCGCCAATCATTTTCCATTACAATGCATACTTTTGATCTGGGAAAAGAACCGCTATTCTAAGCACGCATACTGCTTTGTCATGTCGGGAACAGTATATTTATAGATATAGAGGTACATCAATCCCACTAACTTGAAACTCTTTTGAATCAGTCTGCGCCGAGTGTACACATCGTCTTGCTGCTGTTCGTGAAAGTGCGAATGAGTTAGCAAGGTTATGCTGATGACCTATCTACCAGAATTGCTGACAAAGAATCCTTCGATATCATGAACGCCTGACGCAGTTGATCGGGGATGGTTGCGGTTTCAATGTAAAGGACCATCATTAGCTCGGACCGCTCATTTACTATAAATTAAGGAGGATTGCAGTAAGTACAGCGCCAGCTTTCTCCAAGAATATCCACGCCCATCCTAGTATCTGCGCGCACAATTGTGCTGCAGAATCATGTAACGCCAGAACACCCTCTCGACCTATCCTTCACATCCTCAGGTACCTTCGCCGTCAAAGACTTTCCAGTCCCAAATCCAGTCCCAGAAGATTCACTCCTCGTACAAACTTTGTATTTGTCCAACGATGCAGGCATGCGGGTGATGCTATCCAAGAAGGTCAGGCATGAACGTGAAGATCTCGTCACGCTCCCTGTTGGCACACCATTCCCCACGTATGCCGTGGTTGGACGCATAATCCAAGCTGAAGGGAAAGATGACCAGTTCAAAGTGGGCGACATTGTCAAAGTGTCGTACGTCTATTGGGCGGACTACATCGTCGCGCCGAAGGCAAAGGCAAGACTGCTGCAATGAGTATATTGCCGGTTAATGTATATCGAAGATAAGCCAATCTATCTAACTTGCATACAATATGGATTTTAGGCCGATACCTGGCGCGAGCATCAGCGCTTACCTGGGAGCACTTGGAGAAACAGTATACTGGGCACTGAAGGGAGTGTTGAAGCCTAAGGAAACAGATACGCTCATCGTGAGCGGTGCAGCGGGGTAAGCGTCTTCCAAGCTCCTCGGTGGACTGTGATCGACCATAGGTTCTTATGCATGCTATCAGAGCACTGGGTTGTGTAGCAGTCCAGTACGCGAAGAAGGTTCTTAACGTCAAGCGCGTTGTGGCTATAGCAGGAACAGACGAAAAATGTGAATGGGTAAAAAGTATTGGCGCGGATGAGGCAGCGAATTACAAAAGCCTGACATTTGTCAAGGATATTGAAACGGCTACTCTGGACAAGGCTGACTTGTGAGTGACTCTTCTTATTTAACGATAACAGGGATTTGAGAGAGACAAACGCTTGCACGACAGGTTCTTAGACATTGTCGGAGGATCCATTCTTGATGAGGTTCTGATGCGAATGAAGACTCACGGAATAATATGTGAGGCCGGGGCCATGGCGAGTAAGTCAAGATCTCTCCTTGTCCAGCTCAGAAGATGACTGGGTCAATACAATGCAATGCCTAGTAATGGAGAAGTTCGATCGGATCACGATGAACCAGTGGTTCTAAAGAATTTTCCGCAGATAATCGTGAACAGGCTGACTCTGACGGGATTTACGTTGAACGACTACCTGAACCGTGACAGCCTTGACGAAGCAGAAGCAGCGCTCACAGAAGTGGCTGATGGGGAAGCAGAGACTGTGATCGACATCGATGGCCAGATGGAGAAAGTGCCGATCGTGTGGAATGGACTCTTCACGGGAGCAAACAAAGGCAAACTAATCACAAAGGTCGCAAATTGATGTACATGTTCATTTGGAAAATATTATGTAATAATGTAGATTTTCGGATCAGCATATCAGTTCTCGGCAATATGAAACTCAGAGATAAGGATCCGACTCACCGTTATTCCTTTTATTTATTCACTGACAATTGGGCTGAAAATCCGTGCGGATTGTGCACGGAATGCATGAAATACTGCGTGTTTATAATATAAAAGACGCGAAAAGTTGAATGAAATACTGAAAACGGAAGGGGTTATTGTTCAAGAGGTTCGCGGCTCCGGACACGGCGGTAATCTTCAAATTTCATATCCCATCATTTCTCACACCTCTCCCTTTTACTTCCACTGCCTCTCCGCTTTGCCTCCTTCCTCCCTCCCCTCACCTCTTGAGACCCCTTCTTTGCTGCAGACGACGAGCAACCGTTCCTTTATATTCCCTCTCATTCGTTAGTAGTCTTGACTCAAAATGTCATTCACGCTCTCTTCGCTTGCTGTCCTTGTCGTCTCTGCTCTTCATGTTCTCGCTGAATCGCATACTATTCGCTTCCAGAACAAGTCAGTTGTTGCTATTCCCCCGTCGCACAAGCTTAACTGATGATTTATCGCCTCTAGCTGTGGCACAGGGACCGTATGTTATTATACAGCCGTAAATTTACGATAACGCTGATCTTGAAGCATTCAGCCCAAGCTCATCAAGGGATCCACTGTCCTGTCGTCAGGCGAAGACTACACAAGCAATGGTCCAATCGAATCTTCTATCGCGTTAGTGGTTGACTCTTCAATCACAGTTTTGGTAGTTCCAAACTGAAATGCTTGCAGTTACCTCGACAGGAACGATGAATGTGGCTTCAACGGGGAATACTGCACTCTCGTTGAAATGAACATGAACAACCCTAGCTGTCCAGGGTGCGGATCAAGGTGTGTTAAGAGCGGTTCGCTTGCATTTAGCATGCTTGCTCACTTAAGTTTTTTAGTGTGGATATTTCCCTTATCCCAGAGTAAGTGCTATCACAGATTAAAATTACACGCCACCCTCATGGTCAAAAAATTGCAGCCATGCCTTTAATGTAGAAACGGCCTTTGCATTCTACGGCGGGGATGGGAACCAATGCGACGGCCTCGGAGCCGTCTGTGCGTAAATCATGCTTCCATTTTAAAACGAGAAATTAATGAAGAAATCCGGTTTACAGGCGCTGATGCAAAGTGCAATACCGCGTTTTTCGTGCCTGATGATAACCAGGTCCAGCGCGCATGTCAAGCAGATGACGTCAACCTTCTTATTACCTTCTGCGGTGGCTCGACTACCAAGTTTACTGAGGCGGTCGCTGGCTCTTTGTCGGGTGGTTCTTCGTCCGGTGTGTCTGGATCCTCAGGCTCGAGTAATGCGGCATCACCATCGTCGACTGAGGTCTCAACGCCTTCATCATCTGAGGCTACGTCTCCTACCACCTCGTCACCGGCATCATCGGCGAATTCTATCACTTCGAGGACTGCTAGCGCAGACTCTTCGCAGCCGACTGTAGTGAACGTCGGTGAAACCAGCTCTGTCACCTCGGCTTCAGGCGCGTCTCCGACATGCAGCCGCAAGAGGTCAACTTCGCGCTCCCGTCGTGCAAAGCGCACCTCATCCTTCTCCCGCCACTCGCGTGCTCGGTCTCGTGTCCGCGCCCTCTCGGGCCTTCACGATTCCAAGTTCTGATGCTCTATGAGCATTCAGTTCTGCCCCCCCCTTCGGATGCCATTTCGGCATTCGGCCTTTCAGATACATAACGTATCTCAGTCAGTCAGTCGGTCAGTCGTTACCTTACGTCTTGTTTCTTTCGACCTCGCAAGCGAGGTCATCTGTCATCATCATCTTTTTCCTTATCCTTTGACTACCTGACCTCGCGAGCAAGGTCCTTAGATCGTCCATATATAGACCCAGCGGGTTACACATCTCCCTATATCTCGATATTCTCGTTCTGATACGAGAACTGTCTTTTCTTGTAGTGCTATGCTGACGTTTTCTTGTGTTGTATGCCGAGTGTATTGTATGACACGAAGCTACGATAATATTATAACGTGGGGCCTACGCATGCGTAGACTATCCTCAGCTTACCTGGCTCGAGCTTGTAAGATGATGTACATGATAAAGTTGTTGATGAGATGAGCATATTGTGTGTTTCAGGTATGCGAACGAGACCGATATCATAAGTCATAAGCCTCAATGTCGCGGTGCCAGATGCGAATATAACCCTAGGGCAAAGACCGAACGTGTGTAATTTGTGCAGCAATAAGAGCAGAGACCATTGCCAACAAGTATCAGATATTTGCACAGTAAAACAAGAGACAGGAAACGTATGTAGTTATATAACGCAGCGCAAACCAAAAAAAAAAATAAAAAAATAATACGTGCCAAGAATCCAAAAAAAAAAAAAAAAAAAAAAACCAACGGAATGAACATGAAAAGCAAGGGAAGAAATAAGTTACATACCAGTTAAACACTTATAAGGAAGAAAAGAAAGGTGCGTCTAGGTGTATATAAAGTAAAAGCAATAATGGATATAAAATATCTGAATTGTCAGATATAGGCAACAACCGACCGATTAAACAAACGTCGATTCTAATCTACACTAGCAAGAAAAGCTAGAAAGAGGGAAAGAAGACAGAGGGGAGGAAAACTGTGAAGAGAAAGACAAAAAAAAAGTAGATTAATTAAGCAAACCAAAAATACTCATATTTAATCAAGTCTCCGCAGATTCCCTCCTATGCTTCGAACTCGACCTCGAGTCGCCGTTAACAGCAATAACCTTCTGATTCTTGTTTTCGTTTTTCTTATTCGTCGTCTGAACACTCAGACCAGGAGTAGGCGGCGGCTCCTCCCCTTCAGGTATCGTCTCTTCATCTGGGTATCCTTTCCATCGTTGCTGCTGTTTCCCACTCGTTACGGTACCTGTATCGTCCGGATTCATTTTCTCCAAGGCCTTCTCCAGTACCTTTTCACCACGCTTTTTGAGCCGTAGATTCATTGCAGCCTTCAAGGAGTCGACATATGAATCATACTTGACGATTTCGGAGAGCAGGTATTGGGATTTGCGTTCCCAATTTGCCATTGCTCTGTTTGCGTTTGTCGAGCGAGTCGTGTACTGTGAATAAAGCGGATCAAAAATCGCTCATTATGAAGGAGGAAGAGTATTTGCAACGCACTAGTTGTATCATCGGCGTCCGAAGAGCATTGTGTTTATCAAGGTCTGTCTTGAGCGAGTTAGCGTGTTTCTGCAGCGCTTCCAGCTGCGTCTCTTCATCATGTGTGCTGGGCACAGTAGAAGGCATAGGCGACTTCCAATCATGAATTGTTATTCGCTCCGCGTACGGGGACACGCCCGACCGTATCGAGAAAGTATCCTTCATACCATGCCAGCTCCGAGTACTTCGGGTGCTAAATGTGTCCGTGTCTCTGTACGAAGGGTCATCTCCAGAGGCGGAAGGTCGGTCGTCGTCAAGGTCCATCACACGGTTCCAACCATACTCCATATTTGATACACCTCCAGCTAATGGCTCTTTACTCGTCCGCGCGGCCCAATAGTTGCACGTTGATACCCACTCATTGACAAGTTCCTCGGTCCCGGCTTGGAAGAAATAGACACCTCCCGTAGCTAAAGTCAGAACAAAGCAATGTGGCCGCTGTCGGCTGTAGCCAGGAGGGGGGAGAGCGTGAGCGAGAGAATGTGCCAGCGAGACAGTCCCGACTTGTTGCGCGTTGGCCTATACGACAATATCATCAGCCATCCAAGCGACACTTTTTCCAACATGATGGACAAACTCACCAGCCAGTTTCCGCCACCAACGCCCATTGTCCCGGCCGAGCCGCCTTCACGGAAGGTAAACATACTCAATTCCCCCTTTTGGATAACCACGAAAACATCGAGCCAGTTCTTCGACTTCGCTCGCCTGCCGGCCGATTCCCAGTATTGCTTCCGGCAAAGCATACCTTCCTTTGCCCATGGGGCACCCAGCAACGCAAGTTCTTCATCCGTGATACTTACGCTCGTCGAACCCGTCTGATCGCTTCGTACGCTCCGGGCATCGTCTTCCTGAGCTTCGCGGATGATCGTGTGAGATAAGTTCGAAGCGAAGCCCAGTGTGGGTGGTAGAAACTGGTTACTCGAAGCAGCTAGCACCTAAGTATGCAAAAACGCGTTTGCAATGTTTTTTTGTCAGTACAGTTCAAGGAACCGGACCGATAACGAGCACGCTCACATTCAAGCTGACCTCGTGCGTCGAATTTGCGAAGCTTGGAGCTGGACTAATCCGACCATCGATACTCCCACTGTTCCCATACGGACTGGCACCTGCATGTGCCGAGAACAAAGACTGAATTCCACGCATGCTGCCCCTCTTAAGATTGGCCACTCGATCATTCTGCCCTCGTCGGCTTCCGTTGCGGAAGAGATGAGCCCCAGGGCCAGAAGACACAGACGCACGTTCGACTACACCCATCGGTTGCAAGATCTGTTGTGTTTTAATAGCCGTGTACATTTCCTGCTCCGAATGTCAGCATCTCTCAACCTGATAACACCTTATATGCAATCGGAACAGACCTTCAACAGACTCTCCATGTCGTTCTCAAAGTTTCGGCCGTATACGACAGATGTACTCGAGCTCTTCGCGCGAGATTCACTCACAGAAGTATTGCTTCCGTTAAGCTGCTGCGAGGAGCCGCTATTCGGGGTCGTGGCTGGTGTATTAACAAACTCACGCGACACACTAGTCCAGCTTGTCACGCTCCCGCTGCGTCCATTTCTGCCCTTCACTCCAGAAGCACCAACTTCACTGCCATCCGAGCCAACGCCTCGAATACTGCTCCCATCGTCATGAGTCAGCTCCGGGGTAGAAGCACGACCCGTGCCGTTCGGCCTGATCTGCACTTGAATTGCAGCAAGCGTGTTGCGCACAAACTGGTTTCGAGACATGCGCGACGCAAGCTCAGCAACGTGAAGATCTGTATTGAGAAGCAACAGAGAGTACGAAACAGCATGGACGACACCTAAGGTTGGAAATAATGAGCAAACTTGGCAAGTAATGAACACGCGTCCCGACTTACTAGCACTTCCATAAATGGTCGATGGATTAGTCTCCCAGTATCTACGGCTGAACTCTTCCAGAATCCTGTCGACTTGCTGCGTTTCAGCCTTCAGATAGAGCTTAGCGCACAATCGACGAAACGCGACATCCAGCCTGAGACCGGAGAAGTCAAAGTAGTCTATGTAGTACTTCAAAGCCAGTTTATTAACCAGTTTGCTGAGAGTACAACGAATAGTATTATTAGACCGACATCATGACATTGAATAGAATTGAGACGCACTTTCCACCAAGCCATTCAGCTATCTTCTCCTTCGCAAGGAAGTCTTCATCTTCGGTCCAGCACTTCACAGCAAAGTGCTTCGCTCTCGCTTCAATGTCAAGCGGCTCTTCTCGGGACGGCAGCGGTTTTCCATTCCCAGTCTCCTCAGTAAGGTCAGTCTGGGAACTCATGCTCAATGAAAGAGAAGGTGAAGCCGCTTCAGGCCACCCGACAGACGTAGAAGACGGTACTAAGCGAACAGTTCGCTTACGGTCACGGCCGCTGATGTTATCGTCTTCGCGTGCTGGGATGAGTGAAGGTTCCGAGCTGGACGCGACGGACCGATGCTGTACGCGTAACCGAGATGCGTCACCGCGCACTGCACTTGGAGGGCCGGAGACGACACTCTGCGCAGACGCAGAATCGGACCGCTGTGCACGCGGACCAAACTTGATCGAGTTCTTTCGGATCGATTCTATAGGACCTACCGTGTTAGGTGTTTTAAGTGGGGTGTTTAAAGAGGACGAACGAGGAGGAACAATAGGATCTTCAATATTTATTTTCGTGTCGATGGTTAGAGCCGGAGCACCAGACGCGGGTGTAGTTGGGGAAGACGAAATCATGCGGAGCGACGGACGCTGGGTGCGCTCTTGGAGCCTCCTCGGGCATCTGCAAGCGTATTTGCAGCACCAGAGGAGTCGAATGTCGATCGCTTCGGTGTTGTCGGGTCTCTGAGATCAAGCGTCGTGCTGGAGATGGAATCAAGTTGTGATGATAGCTCTCCCTTGAAATCTCTGATGACTCCACTACCGCTATGATCTGAGCCCGAGTCCCATTCTTTGTTCAAAGATGACCGTATCCGCTCTGCACTTCCTGCCATGGCTTTCTTGAGATCAGCTTCGCTCACACTCATACTTCGTCTCTTGGCTCCTCCTGAAGCAGGTGCCTTGCCTTTAATCGTCCGCTCTGGAGAAGACGACCGTACAGCAGAAGCAGCATGCTCAATTGCAGATGTCGCACTCGCGTCAGTGACGTCTTCTTCAGTTGATGAAGCTGGTACACGAGGCGAAGGATGAATCGCAGGAAGCGGTTTGCTAACATCAGGAGTAGCAGGAGGGCTAGTATACATATCGGCAATGGGCGATGTTGAGGCAGCACGATGCTCTTGGGGTATGGAAGGTACGGGTGGTGCGTCGTCGCTTTGGTAAAAGCTCGAGCTGGAAAACGAAGCTGACACCGGCGTCGTGGGGGAACCAAATAGATCACGCTATGATTTCATCTCAGTCGCCGTATTTTCGTATTTTGATGAGATGGGGGCGTAAACGTACAGATTTATCTCGTATTGAACCCTGTCCAATGATCTTACCTAGGAAAGCGCTTGTCTTTGAACGAACAGAGGATTTGCCCTACGCATCAATCAGTCAAGCGCATCATGACTTGATGAACGCTTGTTGGACATACCTTGCTGGTGACAGTGTCTGATCTATTTCTCAACGTCGGATTACTCACATCTGAGCTCACTGGTTGATGGCGGGAAGTCGACGACGCTCCAGATGATCCGCTTTTTGAAAGCTTGCCTTTGACGGTGAGCGAATTTAATGAGGGATCCATCTTGGATGGTTCCCCGCCGTTTCCTACCGTGGTAGATCGCTGACGGGTACGCGCTATACTAGCTTGCGACTGATAGCTATCAGGCGAAAGCCCCTTCTGACTAGACGTTGCGGTACGTCCGTCACTGGTGCCACCACCAGCGCCACCCGTTCGGTCTCGAGATCGCTTTGAAATATGACTATGCTTCTCCTTAGCCCTCCGGACAAGCGTGGCAAGGTCGGGGCTGCTCGCAGTCCCCGGCGATCGCAAAAGCGAACGACGTTTCGTCCTAACGTCCGCGTCCTGCTGGGCGTCGAAAAACCGCTCGTTCGACGCCGACCTCGACGATGAAGTCCGCGAATGCGAGCGCGTAAGCGATATCTGCGGTGTAAGGGGAAGTGGAGTAACGGGTGCAGACGAGGTAGTAGTAGTAGAAGACAGTGGCACGCTGCTGCCCCGAAATTGACCTTGAGCTTGGCTTTGACCCTGACTCTGGCTTTGACTCTGGCTCTGAGTAAGAATGCAACTTTGAGTTTGATGCAGACTCCGGCATTGGAATTGGCTTACAGTACTATGAGTATTCTGCGGTAACGATGGATGCGAAGAACCTCCGGGACGCATGGCTGCGGATGTGGATGCGGATGCGGCACTTCGCGGTGCCTTTTGATTGTTAGATGATGCTGTTGCTGATGCTGATGACGCTGTACCGGCACTCGTATTGGCAATAGTATCTCCAGGCGGGTCAATACCGAGAGCGTGAATGTCGCGACCCTCAGAGAGGAGGACGGTATCGGTGCCGAGGAGAGCCTTCTCAAAGTCTAGTTCCGTACGCGAGATTCTGCGCGATGAGGCAGCAGTGTCGCCAATGCGCGTCGTGTTCTTGTCATTTGACGCGACTGGGCGCAGAGTGGCGGTACGGAAGGAAGAGGGCGGGGGTACGTTACGGAATTGCGGAGGAGGAGCCAGCTTGAATCAAAAACCCGGACGTCGTCCACAACGGGTTTTCCCGCTCGTCACCTCTGATTTCTCGTCGTATTTCGTCGATGCGTTCTCAGCCTCGTCTTCGTCGTCGTCGTCGTCGTCGTGTTAGTAGATATGTCGAGTCGAGTGACGGTTTTGTTTGCCGCCCGACGCCCTTTTGCTGATCCGATAGTCTCTGCGAATTTCATTGCCCCTTTTGGCAATCGCCTCGAAGCTTTTTTCCACTTTCAGTCAGACTACATTCTCGAATTCACCATTATTTCTTTCGTCCCAGCTTCTGTTCTGTTATACAAAATGAATGTTCACTAAATAATCTAAAATAAACCAATGAAAACAAAAACGAATGAAAGAAAGTCGAGCATGTAGTGTCTAACATTCAAATTGCGTCGGGTGCAGTGTTGTTGCAAAGCCTACCTATCGTCATACAGTCACAAAAAAAAAAAAGTAAAATAACTGTGAAGAACGAATGACCAGAAAATATTTAAATATACTCAAACATATCAACAGACAGCTCACAGAAATCGAGGGATAAGCCACAATGAGTTAGGAGGAACACATTCATGGTAAGGGAGAGAAGAGCCCCGTCATCGGTGTTAGACGGGTCAGGTACAACTCTCAGCTATCCGCGAGAGCTATGAATGCAGTGGCATGAGAATCAGGGGAGTTGCCGCCCAGGTTCACAGACTAATGTCCGCGATCATCCCATATACGGCTTAGTTGTTTAGTTAGGATTCCCACTCAGCGAATTTGTGTCGGCGTCGTTTCTGATGTGCGCCGTTGTCGTTTCATTGCTAACGACGTATTCCCCAACGTCGATCCGGGCCCTCCTCCTCGTCCGGGCCCGGAAGTTGCACTACCCGTTGTAGAGCTCCGCGGACGTGTCGAAGAGGATGCGATCTTTGGTAATGCCGGCGCATTCTTGCGCGTCGCGTTAACTGCACCTGACGCACGATTCCTATCCACGCGCAGATACAAAAGAACAAAACACGGTCAGTCCATAACTCTCCACCCCAAACTTTAGCCACTCATAAACGTACCTCTTCTTAATGACGTCGGTCTTCAGAGATAGCGGTCGGGTCACGCCGTGCAGTTTCTAGCCGAGTCGAGAAGTATAAGCAAAGGGGTTGTTTCGCACAAGTGGAAATGCGACTTACATAGAATAGCCCACATGCATTGCCTGCGAAGAGATGCATTCAGTCAGTAATTCAGTAATTCACGCAACGATCCAGAAACCGGAAGAAGTTGAGAAGCTCGGGGAATCAGCGCAACACTCACACAGCGGTTGTCCCTCGGGATCACGTCTCCAAAGAGGGGTGTTCCTCGTTTGGCAATTCGTGCAGACTGTCGGCGTAGAATCTGCGTCATCGATCCCCGCTCCCTGGCTCCCGCTGCCTGAGGCAGTGTTCTGGGCAAGGTCTGGACTGGAGGATGACCGCAGAGCAGCCTGACGAGGGGCACCCGCGTTGGCAGGTCCTCCCTGCTTCTTCTTCTGACCAGAAATCATGTTACCACTCCCACGCCCAGGTTCGATCTGTTTCAACACGCCATTCATTCTCCGGCCAGCCACGGCACGACCCGTGGAAACGCCCGCAGCTCCGCCACCCTCCACCGACGGAGGCGTCGAGCCATTCGATACGATGAGCGGCTCCGGCGACGCCGTCGAGCTCGAATTGAATCCGCCACCGCCCCATCCGTCACTTGACGGGCTGGGGTGGAATGTCTGGCTCTGGCCAGCCTCACGGTCCACTCCAAGCAATTGAGTCGGGTTCACGTGAGTATACTGTTGTTGCGAGAAGCCACCATTTGGATCATAGGACGGCAAGATGAAGGGTAATAGTTGCTGAAGTGAATCCGATGATTGCACGGCTCGTAGCGATTGCGCGATTCCATCGTTCCCGGAAGTAGGCGATTCAACAGGCGAGTACGGCAGACTGACTGGAGACCTCATTGTGTCGACGAACGAGATTGAATCACGCGGCTTCTCCTCCGTTGCGAATAAGAACTCTGGTCCAGCAACTCCAGAGCCTGAAAGTCCGAACAAGCCTCCATATTCCGAAAGCGCGAAGTCGAAGGACGCAGAAGGAAATGGGCTAGTCTGGCGGATTGATGGCTTCAAATCAGTCACCTGTCTTTGGCCTAGCATAGGCGAGCCAACAGCGGATGGGTCCGCACGCAATACAGAGTCAGCATGCGGGGTATCAGCACGTCGTTTCCCCTATCAACAGATAAATCTACTCAATTTCTCTTCTTTGAGAGTTAAATCATTTTACGCACTAAAATCGGGTCAAGCGGATCCACAAGCTCATCCGAACTGAAGCGTGCATGACCACCAAGGTTCGGATGCAAGGCCGGCCGAGCAACAGCATGATCGAAACTTGTCTTGCGAAATTGACGGAGGAGATTTCCTGGTTGCATATCCAGCGACGTATTCGGACGCTGACGTGATGGTCCAGGGCCATGTGAACCCAGCGAAGGAAGAGAGCTTGGCTGAAACGTTGCTGGACTGTTCATTGAAGACAGTGGGCGATGCAATGCTTCCAGGGTAGGGAATCGAGCAGGACCACTGCGTCCACTAGTTCCTGGATTTTGCACAAAGTTGAGGTTAGAGAACTCCCAGTTTCTTCAAATACAGCAGCCAGATGGCTCGCGTGAGCCTGCAGAGACGATGAAGGTGGAGGAGAGCCGTAGCGGAGCTGAGTTGCTATACCAGGAATGGGAACAGAAGAGGGACTTGTATGTTCGGATTGAGCAATATACGAAGCGTCGAATGATCTGGATATATTGCCGCTCAGTCCCGCATGAGGCGTCGCATCGTCAAGAGGAAACGAGAATTTGCCTTCCGACCAGCTATTTGAGAAAGTACCTTGGTCGAATGGCTGACCAGGAGGTGGACGAGAGCGTGAACGACTAGTCGGGCGCCAATCCATAGATATGCGTGATTGCGACCTGCTAATGGCACGCCAGTCCATTTCAACTTCGCTGCAGTCAGACGGCATTAGCTGGACGTCAGGAAGTAGCTGATAAGAAATAAATAACGAACTCGTTCTCCTCTCCGTCCTGACTCTTCCCCTCAAAACCAACAACGCGAACACGTGCAGCTTGCTTATCAGGTCTCCGTCCTCTTGTTTCTGGCTCGGTTTTGACTTCCGGTGCCGTCAACATTGAACCCTCAATCTCTTCAACCTTTGTTAATCCTTCTGTTTGCTTCTGGATACCTGTCGCGGTAGGAGCGCCGCCCCCTTGATTATCCACTTTCTCCTTAGCCGCAGCCTTTGCTTCCTCCTCTCTGCTTTTCTTCAGCGCAAGCGTCATCATTCTCCATGTCAAATTTTCCATTCTTTGAGCATGAGGCAATGATGCCTTAGTTCGCGCATACATCTTCCAAACTTGTGTAGCAAGTGGATCTTTCTGTGCCATTTTGTCCGGATCGGGATCGACATCCGAACTCAGCGTGGCCAAGTCGGGTGAACCTCTTCCATTCGGCGCTGCTGAAGGCAACGGAGCCGCCTTGTTTGTAAATAAATCTTCCGCTAAAATATCCGTATAGAAGGTAGGTGACTTGGTATCAGTAGCTGCACTCGTTGGCATGGTCGAAGTAGAAGCTGAGCCGCTGACGAACGGCGATGTCGACGGTCGAGAAGATGAAGCACTCGAGGAAGTCGTGTCGTAACTAGTGACTGATGGACCTGACGGCATCGTCAGCTGGGATAGCGCGGGGTGATTTGACGAAGAGGACGCGGGTGCAGCTTTGGAAACTGGAGTGGCATTCATCGGAGACATCCATAATGACGGGGGAAGGTTAACATGAGCGCGTCCACCAACAGTAGAATGACTAGAGGATGAAGAACTCGCACCGAGATGAGAAGGGAAACTCGAATGCGGCATGCCGAGCCGCATATTCAATGGCATCGGCCCCTCGAGGTTATCCAGCCCATTTCTCCTGTTCGCGATGCTTGGGCGGTTGGTCGCCTGACGCAAATTGAGGAAGCCCTTCTGCTCCGGCCGGCGCCGGTCGCTCGGCCTCTGAGAAGCATACTCGGACGAACGGGTCTGCACATGCGCATACGGATGCGGGGTAACACTCCCCTGCTTGGTCTTGATATGCGACAGCCCACTCGCAGACGGAGGCGAGCGCGAAGGAGACGCGCATTGCGAATTGGGAGGAAAGTTGGGCGAATACGGAGGCGTGTCTGCCGTTGACCACGACTCCTGAGTCGAGGTAGAGCCTAAACGCGAGTGTGAACTGAAGCTCGAGACGGCAGACGACGGTATCGAGGAAGCGAGGAATGCTCCGGGATTTGCGGGCGACGGAAATGCTGACTTATTATTACCGAGGGACAGCGGAGGGCCGAGCGCGCCACCCGCGTCGAGAGCAGCAAACATGGCAGGATCTAATGGACTAGACAGAATCGAATTCCAATCTATTGGAGGATTCAACTGAGAAGGGGCTTGAGTGTTTGAAGTATTCTGCGAGGAGGGATGTGAAGAAGCATGGCCGCCATCAGGGTAGTATGGGAAGGGTGCTCCTGAGCCCGGACCAGGACCAGCTGACTGGCTCCATGGCGGCAACGGGTACGGAGTGCTCGGCGTCGAGAGGGCAGAGGACGGTGGGTGTGAGCCGGGCGAAGAGAGGGAGGATGAGGCGGTGGCACTAAGCACCGTATCGACAGTTGGGCCATCTGCGGGCGGCCAAGGACGTTTACGGGCAGTATCATTAAGCATATTCGCCGACACCGACGCAGCTGGCGGTTCCATACAACACACAAAGTCTTGCAATCGCGATGGGTGTGAAGAAAAAAGCGAAACAAAAGGCGAGGAGGCAAAAAGCGAGCAAGTTAGGGTGAGGATAGAGACTTGAGGGAGAGGTGTGATTTTACATACCAAATTAAGTTTGACCGACCGCACGCTAAGCAGCTGTATGCTGACTATGTAGGGCAGACAAGGTGGACGTGATGCGACAATGATGCCGAGGACGACTACGAGGTCGAGAACGAGCGCTGGAACGGCTTTGGGAGCGCCGACCGAGGCTGTTTCTGGGCTGAGAGAATGAGGGTGGAAGGAGAGAGCAAGCTGGTGTTGTTGAGCTACTGTGCGTACTTAGCTAAGGTTAGTAGTAGGTGTGTAGTAGAATAGAATACCATCATCTCCGGTTTAGGTCGGCCCGGCCATGTGCGTAGACCCATTATTACTATTTACGGACATCACCCCTGCCGGCACTCTCCTTCCTTTCTTGTCACTCCCTCATTCTCCTCCCCCCTCTCTCGTGCTCGTGACCGTCTCTCCCAGCCTCCCAGCCAGGTCCATCTCATCTTCCTCTCGACACCGCGAATTCAGTCGCCACTCTATTCTCCACCACCTTCCCAGCGCTCGTCCTTCCAATGTCACTCACTCTATTCTCCCTGTATCCCACCCGGACACCCACCCGTCCGTCCGGCTGTATATTCAACCATACATATATTTCAATTTCATCTATTGGTGTGCCTTTCCACTACTCAGCTAGAAGCCCATCTCCGATTTCCACCATTCCAACCTCCTCGATTTCTCTTTCTCTCTCTTCGGCTCTCTTTTCTTCGTTGTGCAGACGAGGTTTACAAAAACAATCAGTACAGAACTCTCTTCTCTTGCAGGATGCGTATGGGATCGGCCGCAGTCCCATTCCCGTCTGCAAACCCCCTGTATAGAAATGCCATTTCGTCAGCAACTCAGGGTCTTTGATACTTACCCACTTGCCCATTACACTCTCTCTACAGACACCGAGAGCTTTTTTCTCAGTCCCATTCCAACTCATCTAAGATCCATTTGTATATCCGATGTCGGGGGGTCATAAACTCATTCCGGATGCGTGGGGTCTCTGTGCTCCCGCGAGTGCACAGCTCACGGCTGTCGTACATGCAGCGGCGCGGCCTCCATACCGCCGACATCAAGCTCGCTTCGCTGAGAAGAAGCTCAGCTCTCTATCCTTTCCCTTGTTCCGCGCGCTTTGTGCGTAGCAAATCGCATCGATCAACGGTAACGGCAGAAACTGATCAGTATGACAAAATATTTTATTTTATTCTACTTCTTTAATATGACCGAATCCGAAAAGCTCGGTTTCGGGTATTCACATTACCGTCAGTGCAATGCAAATGATGATTGTGCGAAGTATCTTATAAAAAAATCACGGAAGAGAGGAACAAGGATAGGGTAAAAAATGATCAGACAGGAATTGAGGCCGCCGAGATGGAAAATTTTGAGAGAGAGAAAAGAAATGGAAAGAAAAAGGGAGAAAGGGAAAACAGAGGAAGTGATCGACCAAGGAGGGGAGATGCCGTTACTGTGGCGTACGTGATCGGCGTGGGACACGGAACGCCGGCAGACTCCGACATAAATTCCTCTCCGCTTCCCTTCCCGCATCCGTATATGCATGGCCGCCGTCCGTGCGTCGTGCCTCAAAGAATTCATGATGTAAGCCCTGCACGGAAGATCTAAGGGGCTTCATCTTCACCATCCCCGATCAAACATCCTGAAAAACACATCGTCTATTTCCAAAAACGTATATTTTTACGTTCCTCCTCTCGTGCTCACCGGAACATAGCGACGGCTTGATGGCGGTGCTGGTGCGCCTTTACCCATAACTTCTCTGTTGCTCTGTTGCCAGGTATCATCGCCGTGCGCACGAGTGACTCGGATTGAGGTATAGTATCTCTGGCACACGTCCTTGTTCTCCTTGCCCCATGGCGTCCACGCGCCAAAGTATTCACCTTCGCTCATCCACAAAGTACGCGACTGGGTAACTAATAAGGTTTTCGGTGGACGAAACTCATGGATGCAACCACCAAACCTTACGCTTAAAATACCAGAAAAGAAGCATCCGATCTGACTTTCGCACTTGAGACAACCATGGTCTTGGCAGCATCAGGTCGAAGTCCTCCCCGACCTGGCTGATCCTCGTCTATTGCAATGGACCCTCGACCCCGGAGCATATAAAACGACATACATATGGCCAAATATATTCTCGGGCAAGTCCCTAGAGGTATATCGTCCTCATTCAATCAGCATCACTATATTCGAATATCGGTAAGTAGCTTTGAAAAGTATCACAGCGAAAGAACTTACCTGCGTGGGATCACCGGTATAGAATCACCACTACTCAAGCAACGGCGATAGCAGCACATGCGACCGACGTACTTAGAGAGATAACATTCTCCCCTGCACGGGTGCAAACGACCGCAAACGTGTGCAGCACAAAGACATGAAAGAACACAAGCCACGGACATTCATCCGTTATCAATATACAGTTCGTACGGGATTAACCAAGCTCGAGGAGGAAGAAGGAAGCAAAGAAAAAGCAAATCAGAAACACATACACTCGTGGCCATAGCTACGGCTGTCTCTCTCTCCCAGCTGTTAAATACCATTCGCAGCGTTTCAATGGCAGGATGCGGGAAGATAAGACCATCGTTAATTAGCATGATCTGCTTCCAAAAGTACCGAAGGCGCTCGAGTGAATGATTGTATGGCGGGGCGTATGCGACGAAGCCTAGCTTGTACGACGTAGAAGCCATCGGGCTATACGGGCCCATACCTACCATCGCACGTCCAATGCAACGTATCGTGCACGAAGGAGCCAACGACTACTTGTGCATACGGTACAATAGGCGTAGTCAGCAACGGCATACTCATACGCACGTTCAGAGAGTATATCGAAGACTTCGCGACTTCGCTATTGGATCCAAAGGACAGAGAAGTCACAATGCACGCATCTGCTCATTCCTGCATCAACAACCATGTGCCATGTGCGTAGTGGTGATAGCGAATGACATTACGACTATCGAGACCCTCCGAGTGAATCATCGTAACCACTGTCTGTCTTTTCTCGAACTAGTGCTAACGCCCAATGAAATACACTCACGACTATTAGGTAGAAGAGGGTGGAAGCAACATGAGAGGGGATATCGATCCGGGCTTCTGCGATTGTCTTCGGAGAGCGTGAGCACCGAGGGTGAGGATTTGAATGGAGATAAGGAGTGAACTTGGTCCCAGTCCTATGCTTCTGGAATCCTGTCAAGCATGCTGGGAAGCCGTTCTGGGGTATACAAATACCAGCGAAGCTGGCGGCCATCTGGCCAAGGACAACTTTGTTTCACTTGAGTGAAGATACAAGTTTAGCAGACGGAAGGGCGACGCAGGCATACTTACCGCAATGGCGGTAGAACACTGATTTGTCAATAAATGACAATCAGTCAGGAATATACATCTGGGTGAAGAGCATTTAGAGAGACTGACGGACACTAGGATAGACGTGCAATTGGAGTGTGCGCCGCGTTCAAGAGGTAGACGCTGCGAGTCATCAATCTCGCGAAAGGACGAGACGAGTCTATTGTTATAGTCTACACTCTTCTTGATCACCGGAAGGCACTTCCGTCTACAAAAGACCATAGTCTGGCGGCGCCGCTCCAAAACTTTGAAAGCCATCGAAATTGCCTTTATTGACAATTTAACATGAAAACATTAAATGATGTCTGTCTGGAAACGACGCATTGGTATCGCTCTACACGCGAGCTTCTCTCGCTTGCTTGTTTTGCTAACGATCAACTTCGAGACGGAATCTCATAACACATATGTAAGGTTTGGTACGCATCCGAAGGTACTTATGTAGTGGAGATGGAACAACCAGAAAACCTGGAATTTGGCTTGCAGTACGGGGACCTGAGCCATACAAGGACGGCTCTTATGGATTGCCACGTCTATATACTCGCATCCCCCATTTCTACAGCGCGTGTTGGGCTTTCTTTTGGTCACGGTGGACACTCGCACTTCCATGGCATGGAGACTTCACATTGTCGTCCTGAGACCGGGCTTCCCTTTTCTCAATCTGGAGATACCATTCTCCCTTTCTTGCGAATTCGCGGGAAAGTACTGTACCATCAGACGGGTTCCGGCGGGCAGTTTTCCGCAGTAAGTTACTCACTCTGGGCGAGAATATCGGCAAGCAAAAGGTGGGGAAATTTTCCTAATGCTAACAATGCTCGAATGCCAATATTGATACTTATTATGACGGCAGCCCGTTAACATTCTTCAAGCGAGCAATACTAAAACGCAGTTCAACGATCTAGACAACTCGTTATTAGATATTGGAGAATCCCGCGAGCGGCTAGGGGTTGTTCAATGCCACCATCATGCCGTGTTGCCGACCTTCCATAAGATTTGTGTATACTGCCCAGACACGGCCGGGGGTCCAGACAGAATTAAACCCATCGGTAAGTAGGCGTTCACTTTATTTAAAATCAGATTTTCTGCGGGGTAACCTTACGTTAGCTCACAGCCCCCATATGAAATTCCCTCGCTTATTTCCGATGGTGGTGGGGAGTTCCCAGTGAAAAAAATGCACATACAGAAGACCCTACTGCGCGAACACAAGCGAACTCCCAGCCCAGGGCAGCCCTTGCGAGAGCTCCGAATGTCGTTGACAGATAGGAAGGGCCATCAGGATAATAACACTGCCCCGAAGGCCGAAAGACTTAATCAAAGATGAAACTCATCTTCATGATCATCTCTTGTTGCTCTTGAGTTGTGTGTCCGAGCAATTAATTTGATGCATTGATGCTGACAACTCCCCACTGCCAGGCGGATTTTTCGGTCTACCCCACATGGCCGAGAGTGTACGCATGGTATATGGTATATGGTATATTGCATGCATGTGGAGAAGCGCTAGCCTATACATCGGAACTAGCCCACGCAACCCACCCCTCCTCAGTCAAGTGACACCTGTGAATAAGCCGTATATGAATTGCGTCGCCTGGCGCCTGACCCTAATTTATGAGAACGGAAGAGAGAAATTTCGGAAGCATCTTATGATCGAATGTATGTAGCCTCGCTTACATGCAAAATTGTCTAGTCCCGCACACTTTGCCGTTTTCTTGTGTGGTCGGTACCGTGACCTCTGTCGTCATTGCCAGGACCATCCAGATCTGATTCCGCGTTCGAGACCTTGGTGTTTTGTCCTTTGGATTCAAATCCGGAGCCTGATTTTCCTGCCATGATATCATCCACTGCAGAAGGTTCCGTTGCCTCGTCCTTCCATTCCAAAGCATCTTTGGTTTCACCTTTGGTGGCGGCCGTGATCAGGAAGGATAATATGCAGGCGGGACTTCGTTCAATTGAAAGAAGGATGATGATTAATCGCTTGGCGGCTAAACTGGACAGAAAGAAAGACACCGTACCTCAGGTATAACAAAGCCGGCTGTGCTGCGCCGAACATATGCAAAACTATCATGGTAGTAGCTAATCCGGTGGCATATGCGGTTATTGCAGCACGAAAATATGGCTTTGCAAATGGCTGCCTGGGGTCCTTGTGTGTAGACTTGCTGAGATCGTACCGCAGAGCCGTAGACACAAACAGACCGGGTATTACAATGTCTCCGAGTCCTAGCATCGTAAAGCCCCTTGCTACAGAGAAAACATGCGATTTGGGCCAGAGTATCTTAATAGGAGCATCCAGCGACGTCGCAACTTTAACCATCTACTATCTGAAGTCAGTCTCGTATCACGATGAGATATCTCGCCCGACGTACCACCTCAGTCCCGAAGACCCACCAGATGTCGTAAAGGAAAAGTCCGGATAGTAAAACGATACCTGTCCAGAAGGTATCCAACTTCATAAGAGAAAGCGCATTATGCGAAAATGACAACGCCAATATGTTGGTTATGAGCGCAGATTTCTTCGGCCCAGCCTGGTAAGTGTACAAGATGGGAGGGATCACGGCTGGCAGGAAGAGGATGAGCGTTGGTGTCCTAAGGGAAAGAGCAAGACGTTCTGGACATGGTCAGCCCGTGATTCAATTTGTCTGTTTGAAAGTACCTTTTGGCCCTTTGTAAAGGACGAACCGCCATTTGCTGAACTCTCTCCATCGTCTACGACCCAAACAAATCTTGCATATGGACACCAAACACTATTATTTGAATTAGTCGGGCTGTGATGGGGACGCCAATTAATCGGACATACGTTCCACACACTTCCGACGCCTGCGAAAGTGAAGTACCAGCCTAGTAGCCAATTGATCCATTCAACGCCGAGAAATTTGACTATAAGGTAAAGGCCGAAAAGGACCGCGGATCCCAACTGATTAGGTCAGCTTCTGGAAGTTGGGTTAGCAGTCAAAGCCTAAGACTAACAATAGGGAACATGTAGGCATCAGAGGAGGATATTCTGTCAGGGACGTCTTCCTGTTCGTCGTCGCTGCCATCATCGAACTTCTTCGTATCTCGAGGCTTCCGTGGTGGCTGAATTAATGTGATGCCGCGTGGATCAAGAAATTAAGGGATACCTGATGGAATCACTCACGCTAAGGGAGCCAAATGATCCAGCATAGACAGAAAACGTCGCAAGCGAGAGCAGACCAGCATACGAAGAAATGAGGTCCCAGTCTTGCTGGACCATATTGGCAAGAAGTAAGACGCGTACTCTCGCTGACACGACACGCGTTTTCTTCTCGTGACTCGCTGCGCTGGTGTCGCTGGCAACGACCGTCGATCAGGCGGCGATCACTAAATTCTTCCGCCCGTTGGTTGCCATGGTCTCGGCGTTTTGGAACAACAAACTTCACGTAAACGATGCCAACGATCATCTTTTTTGGGTTCGGATGTCACAAAATCAGCCGTTCCAGATCGTCCCTCGAGCAACTCATTCGTCGTTATAAAACTGCGTCAGTGCCAGTACGGGTCGCCTTCTCTGTCTTTGTACCGTTCCCCCACATCCCTTCTTTTCTTTCTCCCCTTGTCTCGGGGTTGTCGTTTTTGTTAGCTCAAGGCTGCCCGTCCTTCCAGGTTATTCAGCAAAATGGTTACGAAAAACCCAATCTTCATGAAATGGTCCATAAAACGCTTCCAAGCGACGGTCATCAATGATATTTGGCCGGAAACATTGTTTTTCTCACTAGTAGCTACTGGTAAGCCTGAGTACGCCTCCTGCGGCGAAGAGAAATTCACTCTGTCCGATTGAAAGCTGTCACTCTGATCTCAAAGATGACCACGAAGTCGCTAGTAATAAATAACCAGATGCTCACAGTGCTGGGAACGGTCCTCGGTCTTGTAATATCCTTCAGAACTTCCTCAGCTTACGAAAGGTATACTCGATTCGCACAATTGGTGTTTTCAAATTCTCACACAGCATAGATATTGGGAAGGCCGAAAACTGTGGACTAATATCAATCTCTCTTCGCGAAATCTGGCACACCTCGTATGTTCGCCATTTGTTACAAGTTGATTCCTCTAATGGTATTCTAGATCTGGATTCATGTTCCTATCGACCGTCCCGGCAAGAACGAGGAAGAGATCACAGACAAAGAGAATGCCGAGAAAGTGAGGCTGAAGGCCGTAATTGAGAAAAAATCGATGATCAATTTGGTAAGAATATCCACTGGAGAGTCTCTGCTAGCCTGCTCAGCATAGTATTAGGTCGAGGCATTCTCAGTTGCAGTCAAGGTATCATCATTTACCAAGAAATCTTGCCTTCGTTCTAATCCTAACCTCGTGTTCATTATAGCATGCACTCCGCGGCGAAGCTGGCATCTACTACCAGGATCTCTATCCTCTTGTCTGCTTCCTCCCAAGATTTGCTTCGCAAGCTCCAATGATTGACATAAAGGCTGATGTTCTTCCTCTTTGGCAAGCCAGTGATCTCGATGATCCAAAGAAAAGCGCCACCGCAGCTTCGACTTTGAAGGGACTTTCACGTACTACGTCGAATCCGAGCGATGCAGACGAGAAGGAAGCTGCCACCGGGACCATCAAGGGCGAGCACTTCGCTCCGGACTTCCTCAAAAAGAAATTCCGAAAGCGTCATTCTGATCCAGACCACATTCTTCCTGTATTCGACTGCGACAGAGAACTCAAGCCGGCTCGCAATCCTCCGCGGACGTCGTTATACGACTACATTCCTCTCCTGATCATCTTCAAGCCGATCATCTGGATCTTCAAATTCATGTATCGACGGGTCCGCAAGGACAAGTACGCGACTGCTCGTCCAGAAAAAGATGGGTTGCGCAATGCATTTGGCCGCAAGCGAAAGGCAGAGATAATCGAGTCCAGCGTACCTCTCGAAATCACGCTGTTCCTGTCAAGCTATCTCTCGTGGTTGATGAAAAACGAGCTTTTGTCCAACGTCATGGCCGGACCCTTTGCTGCTGCGATTCTGTCCCTGCAGGATACGATGGCGAATCTGGACCGAATCAGATCATGTCCGATTCCGTTTGCATATCAAGCGCACCTTCGTATGTCATTGTGGTATGTTCTAATGGTTCTGTTGCGCTCCATGACAGCGTGGCTTACAAAAAACTGTTCTTTTGATAGGCTTTACTTATTTTTCCTTCCGGTATTATCCCGCTGGTTCCGCAAACGTAAGGTCAAGCTAAAGTGTTCTAATTTCACTCTGCAGTTCGAAACCTACGATGACTTCGGATATCTTACAATTCCGTACGTTTGTACGCCAACTTTTTCGAAGGCCTAATCTGACATCACGCCAGTGCCACGGCCTTTGCTTCGTTCCTGCTTCTTGGTTTCTTGGAGATAGGGCAAGAAATGTGCGTTTACTGCTCCACCGGTTATCCGCCATCACTAAAAGTTCCGCAACTACCTGATAGTGAAGATCCATTCGGATATGACGCTAATGACTTGGGTGAATCATTTACACTTGCTTGTTAGTAACGGAAGCTTATTTCTGTATTTCTTATCTCAGACCTGGATGAATTTTGCGCTTGCATCCACCGTGAACTCTCCGAAATCACCGCCGTAAGAGCTGCGATCACTTTCCTTACCTGTTCAAGAGGTCTTATTTCCCCATTCCTATAGCATCCATCTCCAGAACCAAGCAGCTTCTTGTTTGAATCCTGGAACCATCCGTTTGCGCCCGGTGATAACCGTAGTGCTAAGGATATGATCGAGAATGTCGACCATGTGTATCATGGATCGGATACAGGCATGCTGAGCATCCGTAGGACACTCCTTGAGAGCTGGAGAACCTCGGTCCGGCACAAAAAAGCATAACTCGTCATGAGAGTGAACTCATTGATGAGATAAGATGAAAAGTACATGCATACGCGAACGCTTTCTGCAAGACAAAAGACTAATACGTACGCATCGCATCGATTACATTTTTTATACGTGGCATTCCTCTCGCGGGTCGAAGGGACATTTGCAGAATATCATTTATTGTTCTCTGGGGATTTGGTTGGTTATCTTATCAAAAATTTGAATCGGAGTATCATATTTATGTCGTGCAAATATCGTTGGACACTTTCCTTCTCGGAATATACGTAAGGGTTGCAGTCGGATCAGGAAATCGAAATCGACGCAACACAGAAGTGATTTGTCTTTCATTACATCCCGATACTTTCCTCTGCTGAGCTAGTCAACTCAAATACAGAACAAATCATTTACTCTATTCTTTCCCTCCAAGCCAGCGGTAAACAACACGATTGTCTAAATCTTTGCATCGCGGGTCTTCGGAAGTCGCTTTATATGCAGTCAAAGCGGAGTCGCCGAGTGCGAGTTTTGCATTCGCCTCTTTTGCGGTTGCTAATGCTAGATTGAAGTCCTTGACCATCATCTGGACTTTGAAACCGCCTTTGTAGCCTTTAGATGTCACCGCGTTAGGACAGACTCCAGGCACGGGCTGCCGGGCCGTCACGAAATTTGAATATTTGAAGTAGACAACGTTAAAGCAGACTCACGTTCATGTTAGCTGTTCCGAGAGTCAGTAATGCTTCGATGTTCTTGCTACGCGGATAAAGGGACTGTAGACTGACCGTTTTGCCAGTTCCCGCCTGTGCTCTTCTTGAAAACCTCGCTCAGCAAGTGCTTATCAATACCGTGCCGCATCCCGATGTTCATCGCTTCCGCAGTTGCAATGGCGCAAATACCACTCAGGTAATTGTTACAGAGTTTGGCTACGAGGCCCTGACTCTGAGCACCGATGCAGAAGATGTTCTTTCCCATCAGCTGCAGTATCGGCTTCACGTATTGCTGGAAATGTGCATCGCCGTCGCTCGCACCGGCGAGAAAGCTGAGCGTTCCTGCTTCTGCGCCATGTACACCGCCGGAGACCGGTGCATCGTAGAAGCAAGCGGAAGGCGAGTTCTTTGATATTGCTTCGGCTACAGCGCGAGATGTAGCTGGATCGATAGTTGAGCAATCCACGAATGTCTTGTCTCCTAATGGTCCGGTGAGGATACCACTGTTCCCGTCAAAGAAAACCTCTCGGACTTGTTTGCCCTCTGGAACAATGCTGATCGTGATGTCCTGCATGGCCTTAGTTAACCAATATGAAAGTTTTTTTATTCTTTCAAAAAGCAAGCTCACTGAGTTGGCAGCCACCTCTCGAGTATCCTTACAAATGACGACCTCTCCAAGGTCATGGGTGGTCGCACTATCTTCGAAATTCTCTAGTATTGTCGGGACTATATCATAGATGCATAGCTTAGTCGACGTCGGCAAGGCTCTACGTAGATTCAGCGCCATCCACCAGCCCATATCTAAGGTTTCCTCGTCAACACGGCGGGAATCGGTACTTGACAATGAAAACTCTGTTACGCACTTCCTAATCCTATGAAACCAACCGATTTCGGTTTCTGTCTTTCTAGTGCAACCTCGCTCGACGACGACATTTGGGAGGCTCACGCGGGGTTTCGGAATCGGTGGTGCTTTAAAGTGGCTTTGGTGCTAGCTTCTGGGCGGGCTCGGGCTTGGCGGATACCCAGCTCGGCCCACGATGCTGTGGATAATAATTCAGTCGGAAACCATGGTGTGGGTACGAAAGAGACAAAGGGATCAAGTGAACTGCTTCGCTGGGCTTTTCTAGAAGAGACCTTGTCACGAGTGCCCCTACGAAGGGCGGGTTATATATAAATCTTTCCCGGGTCTATATTTGCAACCACACATATATGCGCAATCGGAGAGATTCACGGCGAGGTCAGAGCAAGCGGCAAACAAGATGGCCAACCATGAAGAGGTGCGCAAGTTCTTGTTTGATGAGGGGATGAAGCAGCGCAGGAAAGTGCTAGGAGAGTCTCACGTCCAGCAGTGTACGTACCCATGAGGACAGCATATCATCCGCCTGAAAACTGATTAGCTCTCTGTAGCATTTACGAGTAATCTGACCGACTTTTCTCGCGCCGGTCAAGAGCTAGTGACTGAAATTGCTTGGTGAGTCTTGATCCCCAAACACTGTGGTGTAGCTTTGTTTCCGAGCAGCTCCCAGGGGAACAATCTGGACACGGCCCGGTCTCACTCATAAGCAACGGTCCCTGATCACGCTTTCAATCCTCGCTGCAAGGGGTAAACTCGTCGAACTAGGCGCACACGTTCACGGTGCTCTGAACAATGGTTTGACCGAAGAGGAACTCAAGTAAGAAGACATCCAAGCGTATGTAATTAGCGAGTTTGACAGTACTCACCATCTAGGGAGCTCTTCCTGCAAGTGATGGTGTACTGCGGCGCACCTTCTGGTATGGAGTGCTTCAGGGCCGCTGACAAGGCTATTCAGGAGTGGAAGGCGGAACACGGCAAGTAAAGTGAAAGGAAGTAATCTCGAGAATTCAAATTGTATGCTGTGACGAAGTAAGCAAAAGAAGAACTGAACGGGTCTCCGAAATCCGATGGAATATAGTTGGTTGGCTGAGAAAGTAGGGCATGAAATTGTTGGATTAAGCTCCAGAGACGTAAGTTTAGAAGCCAGATTGGGATCGCGAGCCCAAGTAAGACCAGGAAGTGCACAAGCAGTTTATAAAGCATTTACACATCCCTTCATCTTGCATTCTCAGTTACCAGAACCATGCCTACGCGTGAAGAGGTTGACAAGTTCCTGTACGACGAGGGCGAAAGGCTGCGCCGCAAGGTGGCAGGAGATGCGCATGTTGATAGAGGTAAAGTTGAAGGATGAAACTTGGATCGTGTCTACATTCATAGTAACAACAGAATATTGAAGCAATGGCGAACGGAATAACTGACTTCGCCCGTGCCGGTCAGGAGTTGGCGACACAAATTGGCTGGTTTGTTCTTTTCACTTCGAAATCACATTTGCCTTTTAGCTAGAGCTCATGAGATCTGACCGTCAGGGGTACGATTTGGACGCGGCCCGGGCTTGAGCTGAAGCAGCGCTCCCTAATCACAGTTTCAATTCTCGCCGCTAGGGGCAAGCTTCCCGAACTGGATGCGCATGTAAAAGGTGCTCTCAACAATGGACTGACAGAAGAAGAGCTGAAGTACGTGCTTACTTTTGTCTCTTCCCAAAAGTCAAAGTCCAACAGACTAAATAGTCGACGAGTTTTAGAGAGCTTTTCCTTCAGGTTATGGTTTATTGTGGTGCACCAGTTGGAATGGAGTCCTTCAGAACCGCAGATGCCGCCATAAAGGAATGGAAGGCAGAACATACGTGAAGTCAACGTGCATATAAAGTAATAGCGTGGTTGGTTTTTGGGTATTTCTCGTATTATTGTAAATATACAAGATGGTATCAGATAACGATGGTCTTGCTCGAGCAAGGAAAGAAAATATTCGACGCGTCATTTTTGTGCGTGACTTCAGCCTGGTCTTCACTACAACAACACCAGCAATGAGTGCTGCAAACAAATACGCGAATTTACCAGACATTGTAAGTAAAGAGGGGAAAAACAGGAGTAGAGCTAAGTTCATTTCTAGGACACCTCGCAAGATGTCTACGAAACGGAAGACGTGTTTCCAACGCGTAACCGACCTGGTGATTCCAGCGAAGACGAATCTGGAGGAGCTACGCGTCAAAATGGCAATGGAGCGCGTGGAAAAGGAGATACAGGAGAAGGCTTAGATTCTAGCAGTCTCATCGGTGCAGATGAAGCAGGCAAGAAGTTTAGGAAGGCAGAGCGAAACCGTGGTATGAGGAAACCATTTCACTGTATTTTTTTTTTTCTGACATGCGCTTCAGACCAAAAACCACGATCAATCTTCACGTATCCGCCGTCATCACCTCCCTCGCCGACTTCGCCTACTCATGCGCGTCCGTTAGCGACGCGTCTGCGCAGTCTTCAAGCTGAACTGGATTCCTTAGAGGCCGAACTTTCGGATCCGTCGAATCCTCTATTACACAGTACCGAGCACGAAGATGGCGTGCAAATTGATCCGGGGGAGCTCATGCGTGGCTTGGTCGATGTTCGCGGAAGGTTGGAGAAGGTGAAGAAGGGCCGTGAAGGCCGCGGACGGCTAGTTGGTGTGCTCCTTCAGACAGAGAATAAACAGGATGGGGAAATTGTCGAGCTAAAGAGAGATCTGAGTCGAGCGAGAAGTAGAGATGCGAAAGCCGGCGAGGGGAAGAAATCTGAAGAGACGGACGAGAAAGAGAAGGCGGGTCTTGCTGAACTGGACCGACGTATTGGAGAGCTTGAGGACCTCATTGGGTCGTCCAGCATTGCTCTAGACGAAGTAAGTGCTCTGTTTTGATGATCTATTGTCAAATAAAGCTCATTCATTTTTAGGCATCTCCACTACCTGCTCCATTGTTACCCATGCTGTCGAAGCTCAATAACCAACTCACACTATTGACACAACCACGACATTTGGATTCAATCTCACGACGTCTCAAGCTACTCATCTCTGACCTTGACCGTCTCGCTACTTCCCAGCAAGCAGCAAACAAACGCGGTGGACAATCTCAACAGGTTTCGCAAGCACCTTCAAGCGGTACATCATCGGCACTGCAAGAACAGCTTTTACCACTTCTTGCGCGTCTAGCACCACATCTCCCGCATCTACCCCACTTGCTCACGCGCATGCGCACACTTTCTGGGCTTCATGCAGCCGCCGCTGAGGTGCAGAGTACGATCGGATTGTTGGAAGCAGAGCAATTGAAATCCCGAAGTCGTTTGGACGCGCTGTCTTCGGCAGTAGAGAGTGTAGAGAAGAGCTTGGACGAGAACGCACAGGTTGTGCGTCAGAATGTGGCCGGTCTTGAGGAGCGGGTTGATGTGTTGGTGAAGCGCCTGGATACCTTGAGTTGATTTTTCCGTTTCTGTGTTCTAATTCTATTTGGAGTAGATGTGCTGGTCTATCGCAAATATACCGCTTTCTCACTTGTATTTGCAGCAGACTAGTAAGGTCCGCTTTGAAAACATTGAAGAAAATGAGAAATTTAGGTAAGAAACGGCTTAGGCCTTATTTGCTCGACTCTTATCTCTGGTGGATCGCGTGAACGTTGAAGCCTTTCCTCTCCCACCACGATGGTTCTTGCCCTTCTGTCATTGAACGACTCTCCTTTCAACAGCCTCAACAGTCGAAAACCATGGCACCGACAATTTCTCTCGCAGAAAAACGCCCTCTCTTAGGCCAAACTTCATCTAAGATTGCTCCGGAAGCGAAGCCAGTCCTGATCATACATGGCGGCGCAGGGACGATAACACGCGACGGCTCGACTCCAGAGCGACGAGAGGCATATAAGGCAGCTTTGAGAGCGGCTTTAGGGAAGGGTCATGAAGTACTGTTGGCTGGCGGGGACGCATTAGATGCGGCTGTTGCGGCTGTTGGTATTATGGAAGGTGTGAATGTGTTCGTTCAACATCTATGTGTGCGTTGATACTGATAACGTATACGTACAGACTGTCCTCTGTTCAATTGTGCAAAAGGCGCAGTCTTCAATGTCGCTGGTGAAGTAAGCCTTGGAACGTATTCTGCAGCTAATATGTGCTAATACAGAAATTCTTCAGAATGAACTCGAGGCATCCGTGATGCTCTCAAAACCTCCCGCTTCGCATCCAAGCATTCCAGCAAACAGACGAGGAATGAGCTTAACACTGCTCACCAGGACGCGTAATCCAGCACAAATCGCTCGACTGCTCTATCTTTCTCCAGAGAGCACACCCCATCCATTTCTCTCTGGCTCAGCAGCAGAAGACATCGGTCAGTCTCTTGGAGACATATCCGTGGATCCATCGTACTTTTTTACTGAAGCGCGTTGGAGGGAGCACCGGCGTGGATTAGGTCTTCCTGAGGAACCTCTGCCGCATAGCCCTGACTCAGAAGACGACGGGAAGCTTATTGATGACACGATGCCGAAAGGAACAGTTGGAGCTGTTGCTCTTGATGTGAACGGATGTATCGCGACCGTCACATCTACCGGTGGGCGTACGAATAAGCTGGTCGGTCGGATAGGAGACACACCGCACATGGGTGCGGGCTTCTGGGCCGAAGAATGGAACGTTAGTGGGCTCAAGGGGATTTGGAGGAGGATTACGAAGAAAGGGAAGAAGCGAGCGGTCGGGATCTCTGGGACAGGAGATGGCGATGTGAGTACTATTCATCGTTTGCTATTTAAAAAGAAGTTGAACAATGTCTATGCGAATGGAACAGTACTTCATCCGTTACAATGCTGCCGCAAATATAGCGGACAGAATGAAGTTCTTCGGTGAGAACGTACAGAAGGCGAGCGCTAGCGTTGTCAAGACGCTTGGAGAAAACAATGGAATCGGTGGTGTGATTGCATTAGACGAACAAGGAAACTGTAAGTACACTGTTTCTACCGTCTTTTCTCCTGTGGCATTGAAGCACGGTCGAATTGGCAGATGCTCTCCCATTGAACAGTACTGGAATGTATAGAGGTGTCATCACATCGGACGGCGTTCCTAAAGTGGCGATCTTTTCTGATGAAGAGTTAGAGTAGACAAGAATATCGATTAGAACAGGGAGTATAGACTAATCTCCGTCTTGAATCAGACCCTGCTTTGCGATGGTCGACTTTTCCGCAAGTGTTTATCCTCGGGCTCAAATTCCTGATAGTCTGCATTCTTTTGCTGCATATCTTTCATACTTCACTAGCTAATCAACCGAGCACCATCTCTTTGACTCCTCTTCTACTCCCTTCCTCCAAGCCAACGATAAACGACGCTGAGGTCCAAGTCTCTGCAACGAGGATCTTCAGCTGCTGCCTTGTAGGTCGACAGGCCTGCGTTGCCTAGAGCGAGCTTTGCGTCGACTTCTTTTGCAGCGTCTACGGCAAGAGTGAAATCCTTCACCATGAACTGGACTTTAAAGCCGCTTTTGTAGCCCTTGGATGGTGCTGCATTCGGACAGACGCCTGGAACGGGCTATAAAAAGAGTAAGTAAGCGTGATTGGATATGATGGGAACAGAGCTAACGTTCATATTGTCTATACCGATCTCCTTTTAGTGCTTCCAGTTTACCATTTGAGTGGATTAGTACTCACTACTCTGCCAATTAGATCCAGTACTCTTCTTGATGACCTCTGCTAGAAGCTTCGGGTCAATTCCGTGTCTCACGCCAATGTTCATCGCTTCCGCAGTGGCGATATTACATATCGCGCTCAAATAATTGTTGCAAAGCTTCGCGACCAAGCCAAGACTCTGCGCACCGATGCAGAATATATTCTTTCCCATCATCTCCAGCAATGGTTTGACGGTTTGTTCGAAATAAGCATCGTTCTCGGTCGTACCAATGAGGAAACTGAGAGTTCCTGCTTCGGCCCCGAGGGTACCGCCGGAGACTGGTGCATCGTAGAAATGAGCTGAGGGTGAGTTCTTTGGGATTGCTTCGGCGACGGCGCGAGATGTTGCTGGATCGATTGTTGAGCAATCTACGAATGTCTTGTCGTCGACTGGCCCTGTGAGGACGCCGGTCTTCTCACCGAAGAAGACTTCGCGGACGTGCTTGCCTTCCGGAACGATGGAAAAGGTGACATCCTGCAAGGTCGTCAGCATTCGAATATACTACACATCTGAGATCATTGCTGTACTGAGTTGATAGCAACTTCTCGCGAACTGTTGCAGATGACAACCTCGCCTAACCCATAAATCTTTGCATTTTCCACAAAGTTATCCAGTATTGATGGAATAATATCATAGATGAATAGTTTGGTTGATTTGGGCAGGGCCTTACGGAGGTTAAGGGACATCCACCATCCCATGTCTGAATCTGTTTCAATTTCGGACTTCCTGATGCGATATAGTTCGCTTACTTCCCAGACCTATGAAGCCTATCTTGCCAGATTGTACTGACCCATTCATCACGTCGCGACTGTTATGGGACGAACGCGATATCGATCGGTTTCTGACAACTGGGATTCGTTAGAAGGGTGCTGGTCGAAGGTATAGGCAATGTGCTTCATGACCAGTCGTATTGTATGTATGAGAACGGAGAGCGAAAAAGATTAACCTCTATGCTTTTGAAAGAACACTACTTTGGGTCATGAGTCTGGTGGAGGGCGGAGGGATCGCTAGTCATATGCACATAGGCTGCTTCTTGGTCGCAGACAGCTGCGCTCCACCAAAATAAAGACACTAGTAGAAGCACGCTAAATCTGCACAATGTAAGAGAGAAGGTTAGAAAGGAGATAAAGCTTCACGGGTACCGTAAAGTGTGCGTTCTTACGAGCCAACCATTTCTCTATTCGCGCGTGAGTGACAAATAAAACCAGGCGATAAGCCAGAGGTATATCTGTACTCGTTTCCAACAATGCAGAGTCCAATCGGAGCGCTCGCTCAGCCCACTCGGGAGGAAACAGAAGCCAGACGAGAGAAACGAGTACAACAGGGTCGAAGAGCGGCCCGACAGAAAGCTATTTACCATCGCATCTCAAAACTTCAACGTATCAAAGGGCCTTCTTACTCTGAGCTCCCACAGTTTCTCTCCCTGTGAACTTTCATATTTCGCGACCATCAAGCCTTAAGAATAGTCTTAATAATAGCCGTTGTCAGTGATTGGTTTACAAAGTCCTTTGCAAGTTGCCGAAGTGACAGTGATCCGTTGATCCGAAAAGCCGTTCCATGCACGTGATCGGTGATATTATATTCCGCCATCGTGTGCACTATGCAAAGCAGGTTTCAAGGCTGTCAAGAAGGAATACCCGGGTATCGTCGTCTTTTCCGTTTTCTTTCATGTTCAATCTTCTTCGCTCACGCGCCTCAATAAGGCATTTCACCACTGGTCCCGTGAATGGGCTAGCTGGAGCCATCGGGAATACACCTTTGGTAAGTTCAACACGCCTTTAAGGTCTATTCAGCTGACTTGAAGCACTCATGATAGATTTACCTCAAAGGTTTGTCGGAAAGGACGGGATGTCAGATTCTCGGCAAGGCGGAGTTCCAGAATCCTGGAGGAAGTGTCAAGGACAGAGCTGCACTTGGCCTGATTAGCGATGCAGAGGAGAAAGGTCTGTGAGTAGGCTAGGAGTTTAGTCATGATATTACCGTGAAATTTACCATCGTGCAGTTTGAAACCAGGTGGTACAGTTGTGGAAGGAACAGCAGGCAATACTGGTATTGGGCTTGCCCATGTATGCCGGTCAAAGGGATATAATTGTGTTATCTTCATGCCCAATACTCAGGTGTGTCTGATCTAGTATAATGCATAAAGAGAACGCATTGGAATAACAGTCATTTTCGAATAGAGTCAGGAGAAAATCGATTTATTGCGGATGCTTGGCGCCGAAGTGTATCCAGTACCAGCCGTCGCATACGATGATCCCAAGAATTATAACCACCAAGCTCGAGACTATGCCAAAGCTCTGGATAATGCTATTTGGACAAACCAGTTTGATAACGTGGCGAATGCCAACATCCATTACGCTACCACCGGTCCTGAAATCTGGGAGCAAACGGATGGAAAAGTGGATGGTTTTATATGTGCTACTGGTACTGGTGGAACACTTGCTGGAGTCGGGAGATATTTGAAGGAGAAGAGCAACGGTCGGACGCAGATTTGGCTTGCCGACCCACCTGGAAGCGTTCTGCACAGCTACATAAGTAGTGGCGGAAAGTTGATTGAGCGCACTGGAAGCTCGGTAACTGAGGGTACGAAATCATGGTGTGCTCACGTAACGAAGAATTTACTAATAGACCACAGGTATCGGCCAGGGGCGAATCACTGACAATCTTGGGACCTTCATCAAGAATGTGGATAGTTCTCTTCATATAGCGGATGAGAAGTCGATCTCTATGGTGTACGAGATGTTGGACACTGAGGGCTTATACATCGGTGCAAGCTCTGCGTTGAACGTTGTTGCGGCATATGAGATGGCTCAGAAGCTTGGACCCGGTGAGAGATGCCTTTCATCATTAATTCTGTCAACGAAGCTGAAAGTCGTCCAGGCAAGACCATCGTAACCGCAATATGCGATGGCGCATATCGCTATCAGAGTAGATTATTCTCGAAGAAATGGTTGCAGTTAAAAGGCCTCGAGAATGCCATACCGGAAAACCTGAAAAAGTATGTTGTATTGGATTAGATGTGGAATACATATGACATCGAGTCCGCGGATATTGCCGGTGGCATCCACATGGCGTTCTGACTCATTCCCAAAGGTTATAAAATCGGGTGTGAGTCGCCGAAGCAAAGTATTTTACCTTTATGATGGCCACGCTACTTCACAGACAGTTTCACCCACTGAAGCTCAATCCACGCACGAATGAGATCTACCTTCAGCTCCCGCCCCCTCACGAGAACATCATCATCACTCCTCCGCGGAAGAATGACACAAATGCCATTGTTGAAGCCATGAACGACCCTCGTGTCTACAAGACGCTCCTTAGTCCACCGTTTCCATACCTCCGGGAGCATGCTGAGGCATGGCTTGCCTCTTCCATACAGGCATGTGATACAGCCTATGATAAGCTCAAGCAAGCTGCTGCTAAAGATGTAGACGACCGATCCCCTGTCGTCCATGTCGATGGCTGTCCCGTGTCCTTTCTCCGTGAAGTGCGAAAAGACGGATCGGATGCTTACCTCGGGTCTATTGGCATTTTCAGGAGCTTTCGCTTCCAGTTTTTGCGAGACGAAGAGCGAGAAAGGTCTCTTTCTTCGCGTAATGTCGAGCTCCCTGCAGGCCATCCCGAAATAATTTGGGAGATTGCAGGTAACATATTATCATTTACCAGTACCTGCTTATGCTTATTGATCTGACAGATCACCTTGTGTCGAGTCATCACGGCAGAGGGATAGTGACTGCAGTCGTGAGGACGCTCATTAATGATTGGGCCGTTCCTCGGATGAACGCGCACGTCATTTATGCCTCTGCTTTTACGGGGAATATCGCGAGTGTGAGGGTATTCTTGAAGAATGGGTTCGAGGAATTTGATCAGGTGGAAGACTGCTTGACGATTGCGGAGAGTAAGGGAGGCGGTAAAACAGGATTGCATTTTCTGGCTTGGAGGCGTCCAGCTTGAACGAATACGCACATTGTGTCTGCCCGGTGCTCAGTTATGCGCTTCCCCTCTTTATCGAAGTTCTTTTTTTTTTTTTTTGATACATGATAGCTTTGGTGGATAATCAGTGTGTGTATAGCACCGGTCGACGGCACAGGCTCAGGCGAGACGACTTTTCCATCCAATGTCTCTCGGACTGAATTCTAGGCAGGCAAGAAAATCGTTGTCTGCACATACTGACAGCTGTACATACTTTTATCAAGGAAACGGTTACTTATGATAGTTGAGTTTAAGAATTTTCCAAGTGCATTGAATCGAGGCTGAAATACATATTTGCTCTGACCATCACGGATCTTCCCGCACTATCGATGTGAGCTGGGCGCGTTATAAGATCAAACTCGAGTGATATCGCTTTGTACTGTTGACGCTTGGCCGTAACAGAATCAATTGTGAGCTGTCAAAACGTTTAGATCGATTCGTGCTGACGACGCCTTCATCGCTCGACAAGCAAATGCACCCATTAAAAGTGAATCTATGCACAAATGAAGTTCACTTACGGCTTCCGGCACCTCATGAAAACATCGTCATCACCCCGCCGCGAATGACTGACGCCGACGCCCTCATTCAAATAATGAATGATCCACGTGTTTACAAGATGCTCCTCGATGAGCCGTTTCCATTCCTGCCGACCCATGCTGAGGCGTGGCTTACTGTCGAAAAACAGCGCAGCGATGCTGTTCTCGATGAATTCAGAAGATCTGCTGGGCAAAATAAAAGGAATAACTTAGGAGGAGCAGGCGATAGCCAGACACCGCCTCTCCGATACGTTGGTGATTGTCCGGTATCTATTCTTCGCGAAGTACAAAAGGATGGGTCAGACACTTTCATCGGACACATTGGTGTATATAGATGCGGACGTTTCGAATTCCTGCGCGATGAAGAGCAGGAGGATGAGTTCGCTTCACAAAACGAGGAGTTTCCTGTAGGTAGCCCTAAAATAATTTGGGAAATCGGAGGTTATATCCTAATTTTGTCATTCTTGCATTGTTCTAATAATCCGCTTCATTGCAGATTTCCTTTCGTCCAGTTACCACGGCGGGGGAATAATGACTGCGGCAATACGAATGATTATTCATGATTGGGCGGTTCCCCGAATGAACGCACATACAATCTACGGCAGCACCTATTCGGGAAATGCCGCAAGCGTCAAGGTGTTTTTGAAAAACGGCTTCAAGGAGTTCGATTTTGTAGACAATTGCGTGGAAATCCGGAAAAGCAAGGGTGGCGGTAAAGCCGGCGTTCACTTTCTGGTCTGGAGAAGACCGCAGTGAAGATCTGCCGTTCACAGTGACCTTGTGGTTTGCGTTCCGCTGAGTGTTTAGGTATTTACTCTCTTGAATACAGGAGCGACGGACGTCAGAGACTTGATTCGGGCTTCGGGACGTCCATGCGTCGGATTTCAAATATGTCAGACCTCATTTCTCAAGGTCAGGGCGATGCCCTGAAGTTTCTGGCAGTATTCAGCGCTCATCCCCGACGCATGCTGATCGCTCACTCTCCGTTCGCAATCTTCTGAAGATCGATGCGCACAGCGTTTACTATTCGACCAATACGTGACGTATGGAAGTCAGCGACTGGATAGATACTATTGTTTTCAATGAGAGGTTTGATGATCCTACGATCCTTAAACGTTCTCATGGGATCGCGCGTCCAAAGCAGGCGCTCATCAAACGTTTCGTCTTCTTTACGTGCCTGATTGCAAGGACGGATATGCACTCTAACCGCGATTACTCTCGAGCGACTCGTTACCTCATAATGACCTACGAATGGAGGCATCACGTCTCCCTTTTTGATCCCTTTTCTTTCTCGGCTGCTTGTTCTACCTTCACCAACTAGTATGTGGCTCAGTATTGCATTGGTCTCGAGTTCTGTTGGCTTGTTGGTTGGCGCGCAGTCCGTACACACGGTAAGTTGTTGAATTTTACTGGGTATATGATGATGGCTGTCTGATTTTGAGCAGGTAGCTGTTGGCCAATTTTATATACCTCCAACTGTTTCTACGCTCGAGGGGGACGCTGTCCAGTTTTCTATTTACTGCTGGGTGAGTGTCAGCAGTCGTTCGCTCGAAACGAGTTTGTCTGAAGCATCGCAGACACCATGGCGTCACGCAATCTGGGGAAATTTCCGACTTTTGCTCGCCGCTTCGGGGCGGTTTCAATAGCGGCATCGTAGGTGGATTCGTGGCAAATGATACAAACCAGATACAAACCAACCTCCTACGTGGAGTCTGACTATTACTAATGCATCTGCTCGTTTGTACTTTCCCTTGATGATGAGAATCACGAATCTGATCCGCTTACAATGATGTCCAGCAATCTTCTTCTATTGTGCCGTCACCAGTCCTTCATTCCATTGCGCCAATGGCATGGTCGGGTGAGCTTACTGTTATTTCGGTGTAGTTCTCGAATTGAATAGTCTCCGATTTTCAAGTGCGATAAATGCTGAGCCAGATCAGTATACTTCATACTCTTTGGCAGCAAAGAGTGTAATTGTAATTCCCACTGTGAGTATGACACCTAGATATTTATTAGAGAAGTAATACCGACTCTATTCTTCTATTCTAGCAAGTAACCACCACGGTTCTTTCCGGAGTCGGAGCAGTCGCCACCGCTGCTCCATTCACGCCAACGCCTTCTGCGATTCTGACAAGTACAGCGGCTTCCTCTTCAGACTCAGACACTCCTTCCCTAACAGCTACCTCCAGTTTTTCTGCGCTTCCTTCAGAGACATCAGCATCATCAAGCAAACCATCTTCGAATAACGCTGCGGCTATCGGCGGAGGCATCGGCGGCGGCGTCGCTATTTGTATCATTGCTTTGCTAGGCTTTCTTTTGCTCCGTTCCAGGCGGAACGTTATAACAACAAGCGAACCGTACAGGAACGAGGACGAAGAGAAATTCGACTTCGGAAGTAATCCGGCCACTCCTCCAGGACTGGGAGGATTTGGTTCTAGGAATATGCGTCAAGGAGATCCGTTGATGGGCGGCGCTTCTCCACCTGCTTTGCAGTATAGCCAGTCGACTCCCTCTCGTCGTCCCACGAATATGGAAGGTGGTTCCGTCGCTCCGTATGCTCGGTCCACGATGTACACGCATACGTCGGGTCCAGCATCCGAGCTGCCCTTGTCAGGCGGCCTCCCTGGGCAAGAGTTCGGTGTAAGACCCGCAGGAACTCGTTAGTTGATTCCCTTTGGTTATTAGACTGCCTATATCTAACATCACTTTATTCAGTATCCTCCTCCAATGCACAGCGGTCCCAATTTGAGCGTCCACGCAATAGCGAAGGAGGTGGCTTCACTTCTCGGACCACAGCTGCGAGTTGCAAATCCGCAATCTCCTCCTTCAGAAAACCAATCTGGCTGTACACTGCCAAACCCGCACGACGCTTCAATTCAAGAAAATGGACTTCCGAGATCTCCGGCACCGCCTCAGTACGAGCAGTATGATTGATACTGATGTTCAACGAAAAGCCATGATTTATACTTTATTGTCTGTCATTACTCGAGCTTATTTATAGTCGCTTTAATATTGCTGTGTATGTGCATCGTCTACCGAAGATGGTTTTCTCGCATTGTACGTCGCAACTGTACTGTCAGAGTAGTTAGTTTGTTTGGCAGTATACCTACGATTACATAATATACATTCAACAAGAGCAAATAAGAGACATCCTAATTACTCGCTTGACGAAATGCTTCCGTGGACGACGATTACCACGTCCGCTTGATATTCGAACATGCTGCGAACGCGTTTTGAAATCGGGTGAAGAGTTGGCCAACACCGTTTCTAACTCAGTCGCTTGGTCTATTGTGTGAGACCGGCATTTCCTAGTTGTCCGGCGGAAGTTGATGCCACTGATGGGTTCGCCGCTACTCTGTGTTGCATTCATGGCTGTTCACATCCCGACAGCGCCTTTATTTGGGTCACATCAGCTTCGTGTCCATCTTGCTCTCTTACCACCACCATGACTCGTTGTAAAGACGACTGGTGGCGACAACTGTCCATCCTGGCTTCTCTTTTGTTCTCTGTATCTGCTGTAGACTTAGGAAGTCCGACCGAATACGCGCCTCAAGTCAATATTCCTTGCCCTGATGCTCCTCTTGTCCGTGTCTTTACCCCTGAAAACCAGACTCTCAATGCTCTGGAGCAAGAGTACATCTCTAACCGAGAAGCTACTGTCATTCCTGATGCGTGGCAGGACTGGATTGGTGATGGCTCTGCGCTTGGTTACAACATGAGCATATTCAATAACGAATATCCAAGAGTCGGAATCGCTATCAGTGGTGGCGGATATCGTGCGGCGCAGCTTGGTGCTGGTGTCCTCTTGGGTTATGATGCACGAGACGAGCTGGCCAAGAAGTCCGGGACAGGTGGTTTCTTGCAGGTGGCATCCTACATTACAGGACTATCCGGTGAGTCAGATTTGTGCCGTAGATCCATGCGTTTTATTTATTCTTGAATCGAGTCAGGCGGTAGCTGGGTAACGGGTTCCATGTTCTTCAACGATTGGCCTAAGATTCCGGACTTGGTTTTTGGCAATGGTGGAAATTTATCCGGTTGGATTCTTGACTTAAATCTGGCGGCTCCCTATGGCACGGATCTGTTCGATAAGGATAATCAGTACTTCTTTGGCAGTATCTTATGGAGTGTCGTTGCAAAAGCCAACAAGAGTCTGTAGGTGCTGTCGACTCGCTGTTCTTTGACAGTCTGTGACTTTGTTTCAGAGATACGAGTTTAACTGATCCATGGTCACGGATGATTTCTTACCATTTCTTGAATGGCACATCCCGAGATAACTTCTTCACGAATGGCTCGTCTCACGGAGCAGGCCAACTTTGGTCCCGCATTCCGGAGATACCGTCGTTCCAACAACATTTGACGCCTTTCCCACTCATTGTCGTCAATTCACGACCTGTCGGTTCTAACTTGACGACCGTTTTAACTCCTGAGCCAATCGTATATGAAGTATGTTTTCTTTGGATTGACTCGCTAAGGGATATAGTTCTCATGGAAAGGTCTTAGGTCACTCCGGCGGAATTTGGGTCTTGGGATCCGAATCTATCTGCCATGGTTAATCTCACTTACGCCGGCACCCACTTCAGCAACGGACAACCACCTAATGATACTTCATGTGTGACTGGCTTCGATCAAGCCGGTTTCGTGATGGGAACAAGCGCGAGTCTGTTCAACGTACGTATCGTGTGATCAAATCGACTTTATTGTCATTGTGATGTAATTTATGTAGCAAATTCTGGACTTTGCTCATAATGAACTACAAGACTTCAGCAACAACGACGCGTCTTCTCTTCTTTATGTGCTGAGCAGGCAATTAACGGAAGTGCGGACCCGTGCCGATGATGTTGCGAATTGGCCCAATGTACGTACCTTTGTCCGTGGAGACTACATGAATCAACGTCTGATAACTCTCTCATAGCCGTTCCAATCGCTGAAGCCCGATACGTTCGAGGACTCGAACTCGACATGGCTTGATCTGATTGATGGTTCTTCGAACTTAGAGAATGTGCCTCTGGGTGCACTTTTCGTGAAAGCGCGAGGCTTGGATGTCATTCTCGGTCTCGATTCTAGTGCGGATGATCCAACTTTCCGATGGCCAAAGTCTGTTATAACTTACTTTGAACCTTCGTTTTCTAATGATTGATTTTCATTTTTAGCGGAACGTCAATTATATTCAGTCAGCGGCGAATAACGAACCTGCTGTCTTCATCTCATCAGGCGTTTCCGCCTATCCCTTCTAGCACTTCTGATTTTATATCTACGGGAGTCAATCAGAGGATTACATTTTTCGGTTGTGATCCGCAGAATGAGACGGTTCCAGAGTATCCTCTCCTTATCTATCTACCGAACAACCCGCCCGCCAACGGGGACGATCCTGTCACAAAGTGCGTGTAACGAAGCAGCTGGAGCTTTTTGACCAAGTGTTCACTTCTCATTATTTAGCACGAATACTTTCAAGATTCAGTACACGGAAAAGCATTCGAAACTTTTCATAGACCAGGCGCGAAACTTGTCATTTTCGGGATTCAATCCCAACATTCTAGGCGCAGACCCAAGTTTCGGCACTTGCTTCCAGTGTGCGGCGATTGACCGTGCACGGTATAAGTCCAATCCAGTAATTCCACGTTCGGACATCTGTACGAATTGCTTTAAGCAATACTGCTTCAATCCGGATAGTCCGCCGAGTAGCTCAGCGATTATCGACCGGAAATATACATTCGTAGACCCAGATCCTCAGGGTGTTAACAAAGTGCAGAGCTTCTTTAGTCGCCACAAGGCGCCGATAATCGCAGGTGCCGTTGGGCTGGTTGTGATAATCATCGCATCCATTTTCATGATGTACGTTCTTTTAACATGATCATCTTTGAAGCAGATTGGCTAACTTCGGCAACGTTTTTAGTCGAAGCTTGAAGGCGAAGAAGGAGGCCAAGTATAAGCGACTCAGCGTCCTGGCAAATGAGTCGGATGCTCCTTGGAAAGCGTACAGCGAACGACTAGGATCATTTGAGCTGTCGGGACAAGAGCATAAGTGAGGTGAAGTTCGTAGTATTCCAGGTAGCGCGATTTCTTTCTTCTTTCTTGGGCCATCTGAGAGATACATAGACTTTTCTCTTCCGATTACGCATCATGTACTTTGCCACGACATCCTTTATATTCATAATTATGACCTGCATATTGGACAATATACCGTAATGGCCCGTATACTTGTGATTAGAGTTCGACATGAGACAAATCAAGCATGCACAGAGCAAAAAATAAGGATACAGTAGGCGGATAGCAAAAGAGTAACAAATCGTAAACGTACAATAGAGAGGAGTCCTGCTCATTTCACAAGTCATTACAAAACGGAGGTCAAGCGGATGCAATATCCGTTTACGACAGTTCATCCATGGTCATATCTCCGGCTCGACCATATCCTTCCGAGTATCCATAACTCTCCTTCTGAAGAGGCTCGCCCTGGACGTTCAGTGTCTGTGCGCCAAGTGGGATTCGACGGACACGTGTCATTGCTGTCCGTGGTTTGCCTTCGTACGGAACGGTAACAGATTTGTACATCGCCAGTTCTTCGCGTAAAGTGGCGATTTCTGACACGGCGGACTCCTGATCTCGGTGGCTCAGGACAAGTTTCTTTGGTGGAGAGTTAGCATGGAGACGCGAACGCTGCGAAAAAAAACTCAAGGGCATACCTGTTTCGTTTCTGCGAGCTCACGCCGGATGCGATCCACATACAGAATCTTTTGCGTTGGATTGCGATGACTTAAAATCTCCGCGTTGAATGCGCTGAGACGATTTGCTTCATCTTCCGCCAGAGCATTGCGTGCGACGAGTCCGCGCATTTCTTCTGCGATACTCTGATATGCCTCTCGGTACGCGTCTGCGCTTGCAAGCTCCGAGGAGAGTCTATATCATGAATCAGCGATGCTTTTTCAAATGTAATGAACTAGATGCATATCGCTTACTGCTCAATCTCGTCCTTCAATGCATCCTCCGCCATCTTGCTTTTATGCACAGTCGATTGTAATCGGCTTGTCAATTCCTTCTCTTTACGGAGTAATTCCTCGCGCTTTGCCAGTTCCGTTCGCGCACGACTTTCGGCAGCGAGAAGCCTCTTTTCCGAGTCTGTAAGTTTCGTCTGCAGGCTGAAGATTTCAGACGAATGCGCGGCAAGTTTGGCTTGAAGCTCGTCGCATCCCTTCTTGTGAGACTCGCTTTCTTGGGAGAGCTTCATAATAACGGTATCCTTTTCGGAGAGTTTGCCTTTCAGTCGTGTCGCTTCCGCTCGTTCGTTCGTAAGCTGGTGCTCGGTGCTTGATAGGTGCTCTATGAGAGACCTGCTGCTTTCTCGGCCGAATCGAAGTTGAATTTGCGCAACATCGAGTAGCTGCTCTTGCTCATCTCCTCTATCCTGTGCTTCGTCTAAAAGGAATTCATCGACCTCTGCCTCTAATCCGTCATCAGCTGGAGCGGGCATCGGGTAGGACAGTGAGTTGGATTCACTACAGCGCCATTCCAGTTCAGTGTGCACTTCCTGTAGCTGCTCGGATAGGAGGTCGTTCGTGGTTTGGGACTGACGGGCGAGCTGAGCCAACTCATAGACTTGTTCCTCCGAGTTTCCCAGCTTCCTCTCCAGACGAGCTACTTGTAAACGCAGCCGTGCTGCCTCGAGCTTTAGTTCTTCGTAGGCTGTCAATGAGGTTGAGGTTGAGGATAGGAGGCTAAACTGGTCAGTGGCAAGCTTAAGGGCTTCCTCCAGTTCGTATATTCGTGTGGTCAGGGAATGCGATGTTGAGGATGACTCGCGCTCCAACGCACTTCTTCGGGACACTGCCTCCTTCAGCTCCGCTTGTGCTCGTTCCAACCTTTGCTCGACTATAGTGTTCTTGACACGCACTTCCCGCGCTGCTTTCTCCAGTTTCGTCCGGTCGTCTCTTGCTTTCGTCTCAGCCTCAAGCGAACGCTGCTTTTCAGTAGCTAGAGCGGTTTGAAGTTCTAGAATTCGCTTCTCTCGTCCTTGAATCTCGTTCCGCTTACGTTGTTCTGCGGTATCGAGAGCTTTTCGCATGTCTACCGCTTCCATCTGTTTGCTCGCTAGGCGGTCCCTCTCTGCTTCGATACTCCTCAACTTGACCCGCAGTTCTCGTGCCTCGCTTTGCGCTGTCGAGACAGCTTTTCTGAGATCCTGCATGCGAGATTCCGCTATTTCATTTTGCTTCTTAAATCGTGTGAGCTGTTCAGACTGGTCCTTGCTGGCCTTCCGAGTGCAGTCATGATCATTCTTGAGTCGTTCAACTTCTGAAGCATGCTTACAGAAAGAAAATGGGTGAGAAAGACATCGCGGATTCACTTAACATATTACTCACCTGTCTTTTTCCGTCCCGATGTACTTCTTCGAGATCTTCAAGCTTGCGTTTCAGGTAATTGAGTTCTTGTTTGTAGGTCGTGGTGTCTGCTCGGTCCATGGTTCGTTCCACCTATGTTCAAATCAAAAAGAACAAGGCGATATTGTCGGCTCGGTGCTACCTTGATGAGTTCCTAGACATGAATCTTGAGGGAGATGCTGCGGAGCGTGAGGTTTGGGCGGTTGGGCTGGAAAGTCAACACGACGCGACTGCATCACGTGAGCGCAGCTCGCTTCTCGAAGAAAAAAGAGACCACGACTCGGACATCCTCCGTGAAGAAGCCTCTGGTCCACAGGAGGATGCTTGCATCTTCATCAAAGCATGCATTGAATGCGTGCACACGGTCGACGTTGTGTTTGCGATCTGCAAATTTGATATCGATTTGGCGGCAATCTTCGGCGGCAGGTACGTCTATGACACTCAGAAACGTCTTCATTTACTCATACATACCCTCAGGACACACGGCTCAGCGTAATGTAGCAAGCAACGCTTCTTTACCACGAAGACAACCAAAAGATGCTCGTGGCCCTTCACGTCTTTCTGCGAAAATGTACGAAGCCAGACAAAGTGAACCCATGCTCAAAGTCCATCGAGGTTCACGAACTACAGAGCTCAACATGGCGATGCGGAATCATTTGGCTCGCTTCCGAGCAGACGAAGTTATAAATTTGGCGGCAGAGATGAAGAAAGCGAACACGCGACCGGATATTCATACCTATAATAGTTTGCTCGGCGCACTTGCAGCGGATCCGTATACTGAAGCGACTTGGGCAGTCTACAGGGACATGCTGGCCATGGGAATACGAGCAGACACAAATATTTTTAACCAGTTACTTTATGTCAGTACCCATGTATCTGTGCTGCCTGACTACGCTGCTAACTCATCGTTAATAGGCCCATAGGGCGTCGGACAGTAATGAGATCCAGAAAATCCTGCAAGAGATGGAAAGGCACGGTCTCCAGCCGAATGCCGGAACATACGATTTTTTCCTTAGATACTACATGGACTGTGACAACGCGGAAATGGCTCTGGTCAAACTAGCCGAGATGAACGAAGCAGGCTTTCAACCAAGTCTTAAGACTGCCCAAGCGTTAATTGACCGGTTTGGGCAGATGGGCCATGTTCGTCTGGCTCTGGAGCTTGCAGATTTTCACGAGGCAGTGACGGTACGGCGCTTGGATAGCGAGCTCTGGGTCAATTTGCTGGTCTACTGTGCAGAGGAGCTCTACGTGAGTGTTGCACGGAACTGCTGAGAAAATCGGCCATCATTTACATCTGAACAGGCTCACGGCGTTTTGCAATGCTGGGAAAAGGTCGTTAACGAGCTGCATATCCGCGTTGACGAAGGACTCTGCCAGTTGGTACTAGACACGGCTGCGCGACATGGGTTACCCAAGCTCGCGTCGGAAGCAATTCGAGAGCTTGAAGCCATCAAGGTAGACTTTCAAGAACATCATTTTACGCCGATGTTGGATGCGTTCGTCAAGAAACAACTGCTGAAAGAAGCCTTTTGCATCCTTGATCTCATGCGTTCTGCAAACTTAATCCGACAATCGATTCGGCCTATTCAATCCTGCAGGCGGTCCGGCACGACCCAGAAGCCATCGATGGTGCATATACAAAGCTCGAAGAGATGCACAAGGAAGGGCAGAACATTGACGTTATTGCAGTCAACGTTTTAGTCAAAGCTTGCGGTCTTCTCAATGATTTGCAAAGAGGTGTTGGGATATACAAAGCAATGCCATCGCTTGGCATACAACCAGACGCCGAGACGTTCGAAATGCTCCTGAAGGCATGCAGAGCCGCTCAACATATTGAACTTGGAGAACGTCTATTCAGAGAGATGCAAGAGTCTGGCGTTAAACCGACGGCGAAGACGTTCGAGGCGTTCATTTCGTTGGTCCTCACACAGACGGACTATGAAAACGCATTTTTCTATCTTGAAGAGATGAAGGGAGCGGGACACACCCCATCGTATCCTGTGTACGAGGAGATCGTAAAGACGTGCGTTGCAAACGAAGATACTCGCTATAAGCTGGCGGTAGAAGAGCTGGAACAAATGGGATACAAGATGTCAGCTCGGTTACGACACTTCATCAACACGGGAGGGAGGCAATGGATCAACCGGCTTTCCGATGATGAGAGGCTACCATATGAGACTCGGAGACGCATGAAAGAGGCCAAATTACTTCAAGAGGAGGAAGAGGAGGAGGGGGAGGACTCTGCTGAGCTCATGAAATAAGCATTTAATTGAATTTCGACTTATATAATAGAAATTATTACCATAAAGATCTGATTTCTCACGCTTGAGTGATGTTGAACTGGATGGGTCACACCGCGTCAGTCTCACCCACCCACGAGCCGTACTCACAAACGCGCTCAGATATCGCCACGGCTCATATTTCTTGATTATTGTCCTCGTTATTTCTTGTTACTAGGATATGGTACGGTTGAGCGGTAGAGATGAGCAGTACAGGCGCTGACATATATTTCTGCAGTTTTACTCAGAAGCTATTCTTGCGCGACGGGGGCCACTGGCGAAAGTATGGCTCGCGGCGCATATGGAACGGAAGTTATCGAAGACACAAACATTACAAACCGATATCCAGGAGTCAGTAGGTAAGCTTGCTAGTGTTTACATCGAGGAAAGTTGTGTATGACTGTCTTACTCGTCCAGGTGCCATTATGGGTGGTGAAGTTGAAGTCATGGCCCTTCGACTTAGTGGCCAACTGCTTCTGGGTGTCGTTCGCATCTATAGCCGCAAGGCGAAATATCTTCTTGATGATTGTAATGAAGCCTTGTTGAAAATAAAAATGGTCCGCACTCCGTTCTATCCGCTTCTAAACGTATCTCACATTCATTGACTTGTCTCAGGCTTTTCGTCCTGGTATCGTAGACATGACAGAAGACCAGTTAGCTGTAAACAAGAACACCATCACACTGCAAGAGAACAACATCGATTTAGACCTGCTTCTTCCTGACTTCAGCAACTTGTAAGCAACCGTGTTTCACCACTGTTGAGTATTTACCCATCCATTTGTTTTTTCTCCAGCGATTTCGATTTCGAAGACAGACTACGCCCCAAAACTGGTCAGCATATTGCGCGAACGGCAGATATCACATTGGCATCTGCGAACGACTTTCAATTTGAATTAGACGATCACGGTCTCGAATTTGACTTAGGCCCAGGTGATGGTATCGGCTCGCAGGATGTGGATCTCGGAATCGACTTTGGAGACGGGCCTGCAGATCAAGCCAGACCTGAGGACGAGACCATGAGTGTGGAAGTTGGTCGTGATGCTGGCGCCTTGCGCTCACCCAGGGAATCTCTTGATTCACACCTGCTCGGTAAAGGAGCACAAGACATTGATGTACTATCCGCGCGAAGTCGCGAAGCGTCCTTTGGCGCAGGAATGGAATTCGAATTCGGTGGAGACCTTGGGGGTATGGACGTTGATCTAGGGCTTGATTTTGGTGAAGGTACTGGGGCTGACACGACACTGGGAGAACCTGGTCTGGGTGAGGCGGCACGAAGATCGCCATCCCGAGTTTGTGAGTCGAATCCAACCTGGCCCGCTCTAAATACTAATTTTGGATTGTCAGCATCACGCCTTACCACCCCTCCCCCGTCGCCACCGCCTGCAGATGCAACTGCGACCCCACGTGCAGCCGAGGAAGAAGAGTCCCCCACAAAGAAGAGAAGATTTTTGAATAGAAAACAGATCATAGATTCCGTCACAGAACTTGAGGATGGTCCAGGAATGAACTTCGGCCGGGGGCGAAACGGAATCGTCGCAAGTCAAGCGGACGTCAGCGAGATTCTTACTAAGCAACAATTCCTTCCTCGCTCCCGGAGCGTCATGCGTCTGCTTGAGATTCGGCAGGATCCATTGGCGCATTTCATTCCAACGAGGTCCACGCCAACTGGCACGTATTTCTGTGCTGGCCCGCCGGGGCTTGCTCCTGAGCTTGCAGAGATGTTCATGCACCCGATTGGTAATATACTTGGACCGAAACGACGTGATGCATCCCCCGACAAGCCCAACAAGAAGGCACGTTTAGACAAGGAAAATATTGAAGATGTTGAACAGGCACGGCGCGCCGGAAGTGTGGCACCTAGTCTTGGTATTGGCAGCGACATATTACGGCGTGGCAGCGTCGGTGTTGGTGGTGACTTGGATCACGGATACGATTTCGGTGATAACACAGGGGACATGGACAACTATCAGTTTGACGTGGACATGAATGTGGATTTAGGCGGTCCGGCTGGGCTTGATCGTGCTCGATCAAAGAGTCGCTTTTCTACGCCTGCAGTTGACGGAGAAGCATTCGATGAAGGACTTGAGACGTTCGCAGACTCGAGTTGCCCAATCGCAATGTTCGACGAAAGGCCTTCACAAGCACAGAGTCAACAAGAAGCAGCCGAGCAAGACGGTAAAGGATACAGCCGAACGACTGTCAAAGCTTTGTCAGTTATTCGGAAAGAGCTCCAGCCAACTCCAGGGTCGGCTGAGAAAGTCATGAGCTTCCAGCAGATGTCTCACAAGGTATGTAAACAAATGTCTAGCCTCTCTTTAGATGCTAAGTTCCACTATTCTAGGCGTCACGCCGAGCAGCAGCATCATTCTTTTTCGAACTTCTCGTTCTGGGCTCCAGGGATTGTGTCAAATTATCTCAAGGCGGCCCTTACGAGAATATCGAGATTCGTGCAAAGGACAGGCTCTGGGAACGTCAGACTCATGCGTCCGTTTCTCAAGCTACTGCTTCTGCTGCGTAATGTTTACAGGCTTCTTTTTTATCTTGGTTATTGCTAGTCCTCTTCCTCTTCCCCTACTTTGATTTCTTGTGATACATCCCTTGTCTACTTTTCACGTTAGCGATGTCCGAATCTTGCTTTGTCCCTTCAAATTAAGTTGTTCCAGGATTGTCCTTTACCTATACTTTATGTACTTTGTATTACTTTCAGGTGCGTTTATGATGGAGAAAACTTCAAGTTTTATTTGGCTATGGTTTGCTCTCAGTCACGTGCGTGACATCGATTAAAGAGCTGCCAGTGGTGCCCCTGCTGCGGCTGCCACTCAGGCTGTTCCTTTCTTCCTCATTCCGCTCTCTCAAACACGGATGTCGGCACTCATGGTCAATTTCTCGCGTGAACAGTGTGCAGGGTTTCCGGCTTCCAGACGTCCGAGCACTTAAAATGTTTCTTTGTCGAATCTTCATGGTTCAATTCACAACGCCTGTGCCTGGGCATAGCTCTGGATCTATTCAGGAGGAAACAGAAACTACAGTCTGGATGTAATGATTACGTTCTATCTGAGGGGAACAGAGAGCTTCTCTCTTCAAGGAATTCATATCGAGCCTCCGGATGCTTCGAGGCGAGTCTATAAATTTCGTCAGAATTAGAGAAGAAAGAGCTGCACACTGATACTAGTTCTGACAGTAGCCGGCGAAGCTAGTGTCCCAAGCCAAGATTCAATTATTTTGATCAGCATCGTAGCAGACAGGTGACGAATCTACAGGTATTTTGTCCTTGTTCAGCCATGGGAAGGACATCAACGTGTGCATCGTCTGTGGATGATATTGCGATAATTGCAAGCCACGACGGGCTTCGCGGTCATGTACACGTGAGGTAGAGGGTCCAAGATATGAGCGAAACTCGGACGGAAAAGGCTTGGATTCTTCCCTGTTCTACGGACAACGTATCGAACCCCAGCCCTTTACAGATGGGAGACAGTCTTTCTCGGGCTTCTTTGAGCCTAATCTCTAAGCTTAGTTGCTGGGAGTTGGCTACCATGATGCTTTTACGCGCTGTGAGAGAGACTAGTTAGCTGCTACAGGTGGCCAAGCAGCTTTCAATTAGTCGCGAGAGAAGGACAGTCCTCCACTAGAACACCACAAGCAAATGATGGAAGCATCGTCCTAGCCGACTTGTCTCATCCTTGTGCGGTTGCTGATTAAGTCGGAACCGTAAGGGAATGAGCATGTTGAGTGGGAGATGACGGCGGTTTTTAAAGGATGAACCGATCTATCATCCCGTGCGAAGAGCTGTAACATCAGAATATGCATCTTTCTGTATGCTCTGTACAACCAACACTCCGAACAATGGCAAACTGTGCATCTGCAACACAGTTCGTGTAGATGCATCGGCGACACCAACCGTGGATAGACGTTAATCCAGTTTATCAACCTTGCGACGACGGACTCGCTACTTTCTAGACCTACAGTACTTCACGAAGCCATCCAGCTGGAGTTCACCCTGTTGAGGCGTGTCCGGCCTTTGCTGCGGTTCTGTCCTAGAGTGGCCAAACGTCATGAATTTGGAATGAAGTCAATTGGCAGCGGTCCGACTATAGACTTTAGACAGTCCTGTACCTATGCATTTGAACCGGACGGTTGAATAGTGCTCGAGGAAAATTTTTGGCGAAATTCACATTATCCGGAAATGCGACTGCGGAGGGTCAGAATGATCGCGGGAGAGGGCTTCGCCGTACAGTTTCAGTTTGAAGACAGTTTCCCTAATCTAATTACGAGAAGAAAATCGATTTCATTAGCGTACGTATTACTACATGCTATTTATGCATATATCAATTGCTCCGTTGGGTCTTGAAGACGGCCTTCTCAAGGGCAGGACGAAACACAGCATTCAGCATTATCTCATCTAATTCATAAGAGAGTAAACCTAGGCTGAAACTTATCAATCAATTTGGTCCGTTCTAAACAAAATCTACTTGTACTGTACAAGTCTCATCGTGCGTCACACTCAAATAAACAGATAACTTCCGAAAACACGTGCAACTATACAATGGGACTCAAGTCAAACGTGCCATCCTCTCGACGCGTAGCCACGCCTTTCTCAGTCACGATCGCGCTGATAAGTTCAGCGGGAGTGATGTCGAAGCTCGGATTGTATACATTTGCTTCTCCGAGGCCTGGAGGAGTGAGCTGGACGACTTTTTGTTCCACCTTTCCTTCCTCTGAAGGCGGGTAGACCGCTCCGCGGACGAGGCACGCTTCGATCCATGGACGATGCTCGATCGGGATGCTAGCGGAAGATTTGGTTGAACTTCACGGAGAAGGGTAAGCGAGAGGATCGGAGATGGACATACTGGGAGCCATCGGGTATGTCAAGGTCAACAGTACTGACAGGGGCAACAACGATGAATGGAATGTCATGGCGCGCTGCTAGCACAGCGGCATTATAAGTCCCAATCTAGAATCCTGCTCAATACACTGAATGTTCAGGAACAAAGAAAGACGTACTTTGTTAGCAGTATCGCCGTTCTTTGCGATACGGTCAGCACCTACGACTATGTAGACAAGCATGAGACTAGATGACAGGTTAGCTAGTATAATAATACGCACCGACTCCGTGGATTTTGCGATGCTGAAAGAGGGAACCAACCATAGTGTCACATATCATGACATGGGGAGCCTGTAGCGATTGGAGCTCGTAGGCCGTTAAACTATGCGAGGTGAGTAATTATTATGACTTGGTTCGATGCGGCGAATGACATACCGAGATCCTTGATGATACGGCGCGGTCTGCGTAAAGTAAGCAACGCCTAATTGCTTCGTCTCGAACAAGTGTGTAATAAGACCCAAAGCAGTCCCGTAGCCCTACAATCCATGCGCATATGAGCATACAATGTAAATGCAAGGCAAGGACGTATGCTTACGGAAGTGGCCAAGGACCCTGTGTTGCATACAGTCAACAGGTTTAGGGCACTGGCATCTTCTCCCCTTCCTTTCGTCAAGTCAACAAGCCACTCTGCTCCATGCTTGCTCATCTCTCTATTCCGTCCGACATCCTCATCGGCAACAGCGTTCCCTTCACGTACAAGCGACTCTGCAATTGTCCGAGCATCTCTTCCTTCTTTCACACTTTTGTCGAGGACACGGCTGAGTCTGCGGGTCGCGGCACCTAGATTGACTGCGGTTGGCCGTGCAGTGAAGAGGAAGTCGAGTTGCGGTTGCACATGAGCTCTAAGGGATTCAGGAGAAGAAAGAAAACTGGGCGATGGTGATGTCTTAAGAGCCCGGGAGAGGGAAGAAGCGAATGCAAGAGCTGCAAGAGATGCAATGGCAGGAGCACCTCGGATCTAATTCTCAACGAATAATGAGTTAGTCTACGACAGCCGAGCAGAATCACTAGAACATACTTTCATAGTCTTGATAGCATCATGAGCATCTTCTATTGAGTTGATCTTGACGAATTCGACGATGTGAGGAAGCAGAAGCTGGTTAACTATCTCTATCTCGTCCCCATCTGTGCGTATGGAAAGTGGTAAAGCTACACCACTCATTTTGGATTCCGCTGAGGACAAATAGTCTACCGGTAATAGCACTGGAGTTTCTCAGAGTCACAAGCAGGAGCACTGAGGGTTTTTGGTGTGGATGAAAAGCAAGAAGCGCCGCCATATCCGTGCATGAAGCATGAACCATTTGGAAGGCAAATTTCGCGATCCACGACGATCAAGAGCGGATCGACGTTCCTTATATTTTATTCAGAGTCCACAAAACAATAACAAACACCTACCGGATCAAGCCTCACAATCAGTTAAATCCAAAATATTCAGTTTGTACACACAACACATAAATCATCTGGTCTTGTTATCCATATGCATACGGTGTGTTGTAGAAGATGACGTCTCGGGCTTGACTAGATATATACATGTGCACAAGTAACATAACAAGAATCCTCTACACGGCGTTCCGCCTGGCGAGGGAGTTAGGATCAAATGATTATTTTCCATCAACAGTCCCCGAGGAGACCATGAACAGCCGCGAACTCATCGTCGTCCGAGGCTCTGCCAGAAAGTTCTATGATGCCGCGTATTATCTGGACAATGTCCTCTCCAACGAGATGCACGAGGAAGGCATTTGCCATATCCATCCCTAAAAAAAGTTTCAACGTACAAGAAGTGGTACTATGAATTGTCTGAGGTACCTGCAGTGACACCAGAGCTGGTCCATATTTTGCCATCCACGACCCATCGTGCCTTGGCTACCCAATCAATCTGCTTACTTGTCGCCTCCTTTTTACGAAGGCATTAATTGATGTTGAATTGGCGTGCATACGTGTATTATATTAACCTTGCAAGACCTGAAGGCGGACTTGCTGGTCGTGGCCTGTTTACCATCAAGGATGCCTGTACCCGCCAGAATCCAGGATCCTGTGCATACACTCAGAACATAGCGAGCTCCAGGGATCTGGGGCTTCAAGAAATGAATAAGGTCTGCAGGAACAGCTTCTGGACGCGCTCCGGGTCCTGTGAAGATAGACGATGTATCATTCATCCAAGTAAAACGGCGTGATTAGGACAGACCTCCTGGAACCAGGAGGATATCAAATTGCACTTTTGAATCGATAGCATCGCTGTAAGTCCGCTGCGGGAGGACAGAAGGTCCGATATCTGGTGTGACAGGATCAAGAGAGTGGGAGAGAAAAACCAAGCGCAGGAAACACGGGGGTTGTAAAGAGGTAGCTCTAGCATACTCGGGATCCGAGTCAAGGCGGCCAAAAAGCTCAATAGCCCCTTGGTAGTCAAGAGCAGTGACTCTGTCGAATAAGCAGACAGCGACCGACAATACTTCCGCTTGAGCTTGAGACATGGTAGACGGCGCGCAGCTGGACAGTCCGTATGCCGCGGACCATGGATTGAATTGGACGGAAGCCACCCCGCAGAATTCTTGATCAAAACGGGAAACGATGATCATGTGATTTTGCGGCTTCTAACGCCGACGGTCGTACCGGCTTCCCCACATCGGTAAGCCGTGTGCCGGAGTCCGGTGCGTCCGACACCAGCATTCAAGACTTCGTTGAGGACTGCGACTACTATCCTTAATTTAAGCCATAACACCGCTATCTCGATAGAGTCAACATGTCTCTTCAAGGTCTTATTTCGGGCAGCGAGTGTGCTCTTCCAAACAATCCGTTGGCTCAGGTTCTCAAACATACAGATGGAGACCACAGTATACAGAGAGATCGTGCAGCGGGACCATCTTCTTCTCGCGTACGTTCAGCTTTCAGGTTAGGATGCATTAGGAATTCTTATATTGGTTATAATATAGCTTCAACATCTGCCTTCAACATCGTCAGCAAACAATGTATCCGAAGGAGACATGTCAATGGCTCGTCAATTTTTCGATACAAGAGCTCCGAACATGCAGTCCGTTATGCAGCCCGACCACTCATCCATGATGGAATTGGCGCAAAGGATGAATAACATAAATGTGGCCGGGCCTCAAATCCAGTCTCAGATGCAACCTAATACAGAGCTTCAAGACACGTGGATGCGCGTGGAGATGCAGAAGCTTTCCGGAGCTCCTCAGGCCTCAGATTGGGCCTCGGACTTTGGGAAAGTACAGAATATAACACACGCACCGGAGCAAATTAGCTCGCTTCAGACTAACGGTCCGCAAGATGGTGCGTTTGTCCCGTCCTTACATTGAGGCTGCTGAAGCTTACATATGCCTTAATTGAGTTATTCGAAATACTTATAATCCATCGTCGTTGTATCGGCCAATGGGAATGGGGGCGGGCCTCTACAATGCAGGCTTTCCCCAGTCCTTCTCTCCTATACAAGATCAAGGAAAGGGGAAAGCAAAAGCACGCGATGATGCGTTCGAGGCTGCCTTTGCTCAATTTGAGTTGCCCTCCCAAACGACTTCTGCCAGGATCGAGGAAGTATCGGAAGGTGCAAGCTCTTTGTCAGAAGCGGACAAGGTGATGGAACGGTTCATGGAACGGTTCGTCATGTTACCTAGCTCGTCTTGATAAACAAAGTTGGAAATCATTGAATATTTGCAGACACCGAAACGCGGACGGAGAGCCGGAAGAACTCTCTACCGCAGAATGGGAGGCTGACTTGCAGCGCTATCTGCAATCGGAAAGGGAGGACATAGATTTTGACAATCTGGATTACGGGGCTGCCATGCGGGAGGCTTGGGAGAATGGGACGGGCAAATTTGATGATGATACTATGCCACCAGGTATGAAATTTGACGATGAAGGTGTCCCGCTACTGGAGCATTATGCTTTCGGTAAGCATAAGATCGATGGTTACTTTTATATCTTTAAGTCACAACTCGGCTATTATTTTCAGATACTGAAAACAAGTATCTCACATCTCCCGAAGGGCCGTCCTGTCTCGAACGTGCCAAAACACTGTTAGAGAATAATGGATCCTTGACAGAAGCTGCATTGCTTTTGGAGGCTGCAATTCAGAAGGGTGAACTCGGGGAAGGAGGTTACGAAGCTTGGATTTTACTCGGAGAAACGAGATGCATGGATGAGAGAGAAGAGGCCGGGATGCGGGCACTTATGGAAGGCACACGGAAAGCGGAAGAGGCGGGAGCTAAAGGCGTTGGTTTACTTGTATATGTTTTAAGAATTGGGGTCTTACGGTCAGGACTGATTTGGACGCTTCCTAGACACTGGCTACAGCATTTACAAATGAAGGCTACGAGCGAGGCTCTCACACCATGCTTCTTCGCTGGCTGAGAGCACGATACCCAGAGCATGCCCCTTCAGAAGAGGACGCCACTTCTTGGCTCCGACAATCGCACTGGGCCTCTCGTGAGCACGTCACTGATACCTTTTTAGCAGTCGCCCGGGCACAGCACGCCGCAGGTGTTGTAGATGCGGATGTTCAAGTAGGATTGGGTATCTTATTCTACACGAATGGCGATTTCGAACGCGCAAAGGACTGCTTTGGTGCTGCGCTTGCCGTGAACCCTCGCGACTATTTGTTATGGAACCGGTATGGCTCGGCATTGAGCAACGGAAATAAACCTGAAGAAGCTCTGGGCGCGTATCGAGAAGCTTTACGGCTCCGTCCGACATATACACGTGCTATTTATAATGTTGGAGTTGCTTGTGAGATTTCGTTCAGATTTTTCATTTATTTTGTTTTTCATCGGCCTGTTTTACCCGACAGGTTTGAATATTGGAGCTGATAAAGAGGCCGCTGAACACTTCTTGAGCGCCCTGACCATGCAAGAGTCGGCTTCGGGAGATAAGAGCGAACAGCTTTGGTTCACTCTGCGTCGAGCTCTTATTCAAATGGTACGTATAATTTACGTATGTTCAATAGTAGTCTGAAGTCTCACTTGTACAAAGGGACGCGAAGAGCTTGCGAGTAAGGCACAGCCCGGAGGTGATCTAGCAGCATTCCGTGCCGAAGGATTTGATTTCTAGATAACTATCCTATCTTATATTCAAAAGATGTAGATTGTATAAGTAATAATATTGCATTTACTGTTTAAGCTTCTGGACCAAATCTGGTATTGCTTCGTATAAATCTGCTACGAGGCCTGCATCGGCTACCTGGAAAATCGGTGCGTCCGGGTCCTAATAACGAACGGAAAGTTTAGAGTAGCGGTAACGCAGATTCATAAAACGTGTGCGTACCTTATTGATTGCAACAATCATTTTCGAGTCTTTCATGCCGGCAAGATGCTGAATTGCACCAGAAATACCGACTGCCACATAGAGTTCCGGAGCAACAACTTTCCCGGTTTGACCAACCTGAAGAGAATTATCCGCGTAGCCCGCATCGACTGCTGCGCGGGAAGCACCAATCGCAGCGCCCAGGACATCCGCGAGTGGCTCGAGTGTTGATTTGAAAGTTTCAGCATTCTTGAGAGCACGGCCCCCAGATACTACGCGACTTGCTGCGCCGAGCTCCGGTCGGTCACTCTTCGTGAGCTCTGTACGAACGTGCTCAACGGAGGAATTACTAACTTCTACGGGCGGTAACTCCTCAGCTTCAGCCTCCGTATCTGCCGTAGGTATGGCGTCGAAGGCCGTCGTGCGAACGGTAAAGAAAGTCAGAGGAGGCGCTGGAGGAGCCTTTACAGTGGCTACGGCGTTACCGGCGTAGACGGGACGCGTGAATGTTGTAGTCCCATCTGCGTTGTGCTCGACTGAAGTGACGTCAGATACAGCTGTTGCATCCAATGCACCTGCTACGCGCGGAAGTATGGATCGAGCAAGCGACGAGTGCGCAGAAACGACATGAGTGAAGGGGGACTCCTTTCCCAGAACCTGCTTCAACAAAGGAGAAACAATCTCCGGTAGCACGACAGCATATTGTTCGGAACTTGAATGTAGTACTTTTGCAAGTCCCTTCAACCTGACAAGTCAAATACCTACTTAGCAGTTGTCCGTAAAGTGACTCGACGTTCATTCCTACTTACTTCCGCGCCTTTTCAAGCGCTTGCTTGACCTCGTCGGGCGCCCCGACGATTAGACCGGTTACTTTCCCCCCTAATTGTCCTGCGGCCGTTAAAGCCGATAGCGAACCTGGTTCGATTGTACCACCACGATGCTCTAAGAAAACTAATGCATGAGGAGAGCCCGAAGTAGCGTATGCTCGAGAGAAAACAAGCGTCCGAGCAGGCCTGCAGAACAGCCGCGAGCGAAACATGGAGGCGCTAAGTAGCGACCGACTTTAGATTCTGTTGACTCGGACGTGCTTTAGGCGGGATTCACGTGTATGACGATCCGGCGTCATCAATCAAGATCAAATCAAACTCTGGTAAATACGACCAAACAGACAATTCAACGACGCGACGGCCATAGCTGAACAAGGTCGTCGTCTGCAGGAAATAGGAAACTTCACACTTACGCCCACCCGATTCTTGCTATTTTCGACTATAGAAGGCATCTTGCAAGTCTCCTTACTCGATGTACTGGTAGCTTGGTGCCGAAAATTGTTGGTGGTGAAAACTGTTTCATTTTCCCGCATCGTGGTCCGATTCCGACAAGACCACGTCTCACATCATCCTGATGCTCTATCGAAGCATGCGATTGCGTTTATAGCAGGCGAGTTTCTCAGGCGTTTCCCGCTCTACACGCTTCACAAAACGGTGCGTGCTACTCTTCACAGGCCAGTCGTTTCAGGCGTGCATTGATCAGTCGGTGCTCTTTAGATACCGTAGTACACTTGTTTCGCCATCTTTGAAATATCACGGCGGTTGCTAGTTATTGTGCCGATGGGATTGATTGCGTTTTCCATCGGTATAATGCATGCAATCATTATGACAAAGCCTATGACAGTTGGTTGGTTGAAAAGTCAGTTTGAATGCTATGAGATGCAACATGGTAAGCGGCTCATCGTTAACGCTCACCGCTAAACTCTGTCCGAGGGTCTTCGGACTTTCCGACCTCATTTTCGAATTGAGCGTATATGATTACCCTGTTCTTCAGGTCCTTTCTTTCGAGGTGCTAGGTTGACTGATGCCCCACACCGGGAAAACAGAATCTGACTTGCTCACTTGCAAAGGTACGCCTGTGCTTCCGACCATGCGAATGATTGTGGACATGCCTTCGTTAATTAAGCGAAGCCATCTTTCTGATTGCCTTACGATCATTCCGGCATAAACGGAGGAAAGAAGCACAAAGCGAGTCCTGGTTATCAGTGTCTTCTCGATATCCCTGTGTTATCGTCGGAGACCAAACTTTGCTCTTCGAAGAAATGGCGCTGGAGTCGACCCTATTCATTAAAAACTTCAACGGTTAAGCCAGGATTTACTTATCGCAGGAATTGTATTCTTGGTCGACTTGATCAAAAATGCGATCCGTTCTCGCGGGGAGGCGTCTCTTACATGAACTAAAAAGCGCCTTTTGCTTCTGGTGTGCACGCTCTGAGACTGAATACGGTGCATTCGTATATCCCCTTTCAATTCGGGATTCAACTTGTCAAGATCGAATGCTCAGAACGCTGGTCCTGCGCAGTCCAGTAATTCAAACTACATAACCTTTATTACTCCAGCGGCGATCAAGCACACGGTCTCAAGGACTACCTTCCGACCAACCAGGACAACTGCCTTCCCGGACAGGGTTATGCGCTCACCACGGCCTCAACACGGAAGCATTTGTGGTCTTTGACAGCCCAGAGCGCTCAATGGTTCCACCTAGATGGCTCCGAGACTTAGTACCATGCTGCTCTTAGTTACAGACACCTGTAGAGCTTTGATACTGTCTCGGGCCGAGATACTTTCGCATTATGACGGCGTCTGTGTTATTTTTGATCAATCTTCAAAATTTTCGTCATTCTGGTGGTCGAAACACCTATCCTCGGCTTCTCAGACCTCATGAGTCTATTGCCTATTGTCGAGTTATCGAGTTGGTAAACCGTCAGTGCCCTGAAACTTTTCAATTTCAGATCTCGGCAATCTCTGAAGAAGTCGGACTCATGTTGAAGCAACCCTGGCCACATTAACTTCGAGAGTCGGATTCTACCGACAAAAGAGGAGGAATAGAAAAAAAAATGGGGAAGAAGACTGAAGAACGATAAGCAAGAGGATGCGGGTGAACGCGGGAGCCGGTAGGAAGAAGGGTGACCCGTGTCGAAAATATCCCGGGCGCGTTGGGACTCGCCAGCAACGATCCAAAGATACCTATACTTATCTTGAAATTTCTATGGATACTAAGAATCCCTGGTATAATGATGCAAGGAGATCTTATTTTACATTACTTGAAGACTTCTGCCAAGCAACGTGTCATGAACCGCGATATAAACTTCCCTCGAACTCCACGGGGGAAGACGAAGAATTGCAAATGTTGAACAAACGATGATGCGGAGGGTGTCTGTTAGATTGTCTGTGCGGCTCTTGCGATCACTGATCGTGTTTATTTCTGGTTCATCAGTATTATATTGCCCTATATCGGTCTCGACAAATTGTTCAACAACGATACCGGATAGTAGCCTCAGATTAGAGCGATAATGGTCTGAAGCACTTTTGCTCAGTGGTAAAGAATGAAAACACCTTGACGAGATTTTGCCGAGGACTTTGCTAACTCTTTGTACTCCAGACGTCCCCGGGTTCGTCAACGTGTATCTATGGCGCCGATCAAATGAAATGTGGGCCTCTTGTTTCTCCAAAAGAGTTCGAAACTGAGGAGCAAGGTCATGATAATGTCTAGCTTTAGATCATATGCGTGCCACAGCAAAAATCAAGGCTTATGTGTTTTATAGAAAGCTCGTATGCTTGGAGAGCTGGTCATTGTAGAAAACCCGGAAGTGCGAACAGATCGGCATTTGCTAAGTTTCCCATTCGTCCACAACACACAGCAGGTCCAATTGTGCTGAAGCCATGCAGTGAAGGAAGATTGAGCTGCATCGCGCCGAAAACGGGCGCCTGAACGTGTAACCACAAAACGCACTACCTCCGTCTTCAGCTGGAATTTCGGCAAACAGATATTGTCTTTTGCCAGCTGATGCAGTAATAAGAAAGCAATTAAGACTAAATATAGCTCAGAATAATAAGGTTAAAAGAACTCACCAAAATTGCGTTAGGAATATTTGACTTGGAGACGAACCTTAAGTAAGAAGAACAGTAACTTTTCTGGCCATCAGCAAATTACTTGTGTGTGTAGCATTGCTTCTCTAGCGGACGATTACGGAGGCGAAGCACATCCCGATCGAACTACTTTCGGAAGCGGAACGCGAGCGATTGAACCTGAAGACAGTAATGGAGGACATCCGCCTCCAATTGTGCATATAACACACGAAGGTCTCTTTCTCCGAAAAGGGCGGACACCCCTGAGAGAAGCCTGAGGGCGCATTACTTCAGAAATCCAGCGACGCAAAAGCGTAAGATAACCGAACAGTGGTCAACTGATAGGCGAAGAGAATACCGGCGGCTGCAGGCTATGTTCTCACAGGTTGTACAGAAAATATAATGTCACAAGTCGCAAAGCGTTGCGCCAAGCTTTCGCCGACGATGGCGGCTTTGGGTCAAGCGAGTCAGGGAGGCTACGAAGCCAGCTACGGGCGGCGAGTTGGTTATGAAACGATACATAATGCACTTGCTTGAAACGGAAATGGCGCTCTTTAAAACCACATCAGGCCGTTGCAAAGACGGATTTGATTTCTGCTTTATGAATGCGCAGGTTTCTAACTGCGCAAGTATTGACTATTGAGTATTCGCAAAGACGCCGTCTTTCGGCCCGTCAGCATAACCATCATTAGCATCATCGTCGAAGATCCTATGGAGTAGGCAGAGATTGACTAGAATGCTATGTTGATTCCCCTGCATAGATTACATAGTCTGCTAATTGAGCTGATCACAGATATTTTCCGCCTTATCCCAAGCGTTGGAGTAGGCATCTGGTATAGCGCGGATCAGATGAAAGAGACCGAAAGAACAGATAGATAGTGGTGCTGCCAAAGCAAGGTTCTCGAAGAAGTATAAAGAGTGTCGAGCTAAGAGATCTCTGCGACAGACATCGACCTCAGGCTATTTACTAGTACGCACTTAGCAGAAGAGCCACAGACCTAAGCTTCGACACACACGACTGTTACATAAGGTTTGCACGTGCTTTTCCTTTAGTTGACTGACTGACCGTGTCCTTCCGTGGTACGTATTCACTCGTGTATTTTATCGTCTCTACTGTCCATCTAACCATTCGTTTTGCTCGTCGTGAATCCGCCTTGACTATCAACCATGTCGGCGAACGAAGGCTGCAGTACGCGCTCGCCGTCGCCCTCAACATCTGAATCGTTGTCCGACGAACCTTCGAACCCGGATACGGTCGACTTCTCCGCGTGGTGTAACTTCTCACCTGAACCAGTATCAGAGTCAGAAAACACATCTTGGAACAACGAGGAACAACAGGAAATGCCAAAGATCGAAGAAGCAAGCCTCCGCTTATTGGAGGAAATGCTAAATGTCCGGTCTCAGGAGTACGTTTCTTTCGGAGCTTTGTTTGGTTCTCAGGACAAGAGCACGTTCCAACACATTTTCATCTAGTCCTATCTTGCCGGAATCTCAACTCGCAGTTAATCCCTCCGTGTTTCATCTTGCGCAATCACAGCCCGAGGTTAAAACGCCATATAGCTCATCCACTTTCTCAAATTTCTCTTCCGATAACTCTTCCTCCGAAAGCGCGCCTCTCCCAGATTTGGTTCCACAGACCGTCTCTACAACAGCGATGCCTACCAGAGTCATTCCTCCCCCGCCTGTCCAACCTCGCAAGGTGGATAGTACAATGCACCATAGGGTCATCTTCCCCGCGAAAGACTCCTGCTTCAAGTATGTTTCTTTTTCCTTGTACCCTTGTTGGGTATTGATCGACATGTTATTGCTTTCCGCAGTTTAGCAATCTTGACTCCCAACATTCCAGTCACAGGTACCAAGTCTCGCGTTGAGACCCAAGTTCGAGTTACTCTAGACCTTGCGCTACCCTGCGGCCCTTCTGGCGACCCTCAGAGTTACGATAGAGTAGGCAGTTGGAAGTGGTTAAAACTGCCGAAGGGAACCGCAACACGAAGACGCTCGCGTAAGGAAGGAAGGATTGGTAAGTCATGCTTATCATGGCTGTTTGATATAAGGAATCTGTATTCATTCTTGTTACCAAGATGCATCTCCGACGGATACCCTGTATATGGATGCGGAAGTAACTTGTGCTTCCAATCCTTCAAAGCAGGTCTTCAGTTGTACCACTTGTCAGGGTCGTGAGGTATGAAAGCGGAATTATAGTCTCCTAATTTGTACCCCGACTTATTGAGTTGCAGGCTAAACGAGTGGCTCGGAAGATCGCAGCTCGTGTCAGACCCGCTCGTTCTGATTCGGAGTCCTACGAAGGTGATAACGATTCCTCGTCAAAGATTGTACAATTCAACTGCCCCGATACCTTGGACTTTTCAAGTGGCTCTGTCGTTCTTCCACTTCGAATCACCTGTTATTGCCGGCACCACCGCGAGAAGGTGGGATTCAACGTCCACTTCACGATGAAAGATGCAATTGGCCGTCTCGTAGGAAAGGGCATGAGTCCTCCGATCATGATCACCGATGATCATAAATCAACCGACAAGAACGCCTCTAAGCAACATGTCGCGCCGTATCTTGTAGAGTCCGATTGGAATCCCCATCCTCCACTGGCTCCTCCGTGCGAGCCCGTCACAGCAAACTCCGGAGCTCCTTCTAGACGTCGTCCATTGGGTACAAAGGAAAATGCATCTTCAACGAAGAGACGGCAGAAACCTTACGACAGTGACAGATTGGCAGTCAGTCGAACCCGTCGATCAGAGTCGATCGAGATAATGGAACATTCTCGTGTCGATACTACTGCTCCTGAGTTCGCGTCCATGCAGGCCGAATCAGCCTTGATGACACCCTTCAGCCCTTTCGCTCCCTCGATGTTTGCAGATGCTAGAAGCTCAACCTCCACTCATCAAAGGAGGGAAAGCAACATTGCGCTCCCCTCTCCTTCCAACTCTAACCCGTCCCCGGTCTCTCCACAGTCAAGCTTTTCAGAGCACGCAGACAGGCTCATGCATGATGTCTTCCGGCAGCCATACTCATTCTTCCCTCTCTCACCGCCTGATACAGCTCCGTCGTCTCCTCCCACGCAGGATGGCACCTCGCCGAGTCTTGAACTTCCTTCCTTATCCTACAATATGCTTCACCCTCCCACTGATCCCCCACTTCCGTCTCTACCCGCGCCAAAGATTCACCGTCTGATTCCTTCGTCTGGTCCGACCTTCGGTGGTATTGAAGTGACCGTTCTCGGCTCCAATTTCCATCCATCTGTTTTGTACAACTGCGTCTTTGGCGACGTCGTCTCAAGCTCAACTACCCGATGGAGTGAAAATACTCTGGTCTGCATTCTGCCGCCGAGGGCAACCCCAGGCGTCGTTCCAGTCACTCTGGAAAGCTTGAAAATGGAGACAGGAGGAGCTCCTGCTTTGTTCACCTACATCGATGAGACCGACCGAACACTGTACGTAGATGTTTCTTCGGTTTCCTTTCTTAAGTCCTCTACTGACTGACGTGGTATATCTAGCATGGAGCTTGCTTTGCAAGTTGTTGGCCTGAAGATGACCGGCAAGATTGAGGATGCGAAGGATATTGCAATGCGTATCGTTGGTACCTCACAGGATTCTCAAGGCAGCGCCAGAAACACCAGTCAAATGATGAGTCTGGCAAACAGCGCACTTCCTGATTCTCGTCGCCTCTTATTGGGTCGTGGAGACGATGCCGAGTTCGAGAAGATCATTATTGACTCCCTGACATCTTTGGATATGCGTAATGATTCTGGAGAACCGGAATTTTTGACGTCGATAATCTCGCATCCGACGAAGACCGGGCAAACTCTCTTACATCTAGCCGCATCCTTGAACTTCCCTTCGCTCGTGGAATTCCTCATTCAGCGTGACATTTCTTTGGATGCACAGGATATCAACGGCTACACAGCACTCCATACCGCTGTTCTTAATGGCTCTCGCTGCTGCGCTCGTCAGATAATCAACGCTGGTGCTAATACATCAATCTATACAAGGGTCGGTTATACTGCTCTGGAACTCGCTCCGAAGGGCTTCTTTGATCCCCCTCGCATCGCTAATGAGAATCGAACCGAGGAGAGTGACGACGAATCGAACTTCGGTGATGTCGAAGAGGACTCAGGCCCGGAAAGCCGACCTCACTCTCGAACTCATTTCAGGCGCCGCGTCCGTCATTCCCGTTCACGTCGGTCGAGCAGACCTGCTTCTGCTGTCGCGTCGGATGCTTCCGATGCGGAAGATCATTTTGATATCCGCGTAGCGACCGAGGATGACGACAATGCAACTGTGGTTTCTCCGGATGCTTTGACTATGCCTGACGCTCCAGGAAAAGATACGACTATGGACGAAAAGCAGGCGGCCACATTCGCCGCATATCTGCAGCGAGCTTGGGCCCAAATCACTCCACCACACCTGAGGCCACAGATGCCTCAGCTTCCGGGGGTACCGGCGTGGATCTTCCCCGTCTTCGTTCCGATGCAAGCTTGGCCACCGTTCCGCAAGAAGCGTCACAACAAAAGGAGTGATGAAAAGAGGGTGGCCCCAGAAGATGAAATTCATCCGTCCCATACATCATGGGAAAATTGGATGACTCAGATGGAGACCGAACATAGACCGATCAGTGGCAAGACAGTACTAGCAGAGGATGTAGCCGAACCGCCGTTCGCACCTGCACCATCGTCTTCTCGCTCGATCCTTCGCCGCTTTGGGTATAGTCAGAAACAATTGCAAGTCTCCGAAAAGGAAATTCAGGCGTATTCGTACCGACCAAAGACAAAGGCACCCGTCAAGACCGCAAAGAAAGGCGAGTTTGTTCCGTTGCTTATGGGTTTGATCCATGCTGATTGCATAATGAATATAGAAGACCGTATGCTCATTGTTTTCTGGATTCCTATTTTGATTTGTGAGTCTTCCTTTCTCTTGCTTCTCTTCGTGATCACTGAATTAGTCTTGGCATAGTGGCTCTCGCCTGGGCGCTATATGCTTCTCTTCCTGTGATTTCTATGGCCATTGAACACGTACCTTGGGAGGATATTACAAGTCGCTTCAGAGCGATTGCTTGATGTGTTTGTTGTTCTTACTCTTCATAACGGTTCCTGAGGTTATTGTCTGTAGACGTTTGTACTCACAAATTCAAAGATACACTGGATCGGTTCGGATTTGTTTGTAGACCTACATGTAAAGCATACGAATACGTTTTTATGACACTATTATAGTACTACTTTTACAATGTCCGTATTAGGCTGCGATTTTGGGAGGATTCAACATTTCGGCGGGGATAGCGAGGTGAGAAAAGGTCCGAATGTGGTATTGCCGAACGACCAAAGAACATGCGGAGAATTAAAGGTTGGCTATGGCTTTCAATTGCCACAGGGAATCTACCTTTTGGAGCTGTATTCCTCAGCATGAGCGCACGGTCGTTCTGATGGGACAACAGTACCCTGTTTTAAGCTTACCAAGTCTGCGAAGCCGTCTTCGCGCACGATATGTGCAACAAGTTGCTCTAATTCATTTCGCGGGACATTATCAAGCCTGCATGCCTCGTACAGCGATTCGAGTAACGGACGCTTAGTCGATGGCGCAGAGATAGCATCAGTGTCGGCACTTTCGCCTGATAGTGGCGCGCGCGAAGATCTATTAGCGTTGCTTATGTTTACGGCCGAAGGGCCCTGAGACGATGAAGGAGGTGTAGGCATGGCCACAGGACGAGATGCATTGGGGTCAGATCTAATTATCTCAGACTCGCCCATTATCGAGTTATGAATTGATGGCTGTCGTGAATGCATTTGTATGTCGGACGGCTTAAGCGCCTGAGAATAAAAAGGGGAAGGTGCGTATGAATAAGAAGATGATAGGTCCATTTGCGTGGTTTGCTGTGCCCAGGACTGATGACGAGTGAGCGCTCCAGACTGATAAGCATGCAATCTCTGATCATGATTGGACACGGAGATATTCTGACCAGATTGGCGAAAAGGCACGGCAAAATCAATAGGTAAGTCGGAAAACATATTAGGCTGCGAAGACGGGACCATTGTAGCTCTCTCGACCAGACACTGAAGGGTCGAATCGAACCAAGCTCCGGAAGGAATTTGAATTGATTGAGACTGCAGCTGTGATGAGAATTGTGCCTGTGGTTGTTGAGTATTTTGCGACATTTCGGACCGTCCTTGCCTAGCGAGAGAAGGCCTTGGGTCCAAAGAAGCAGGCTGAAAATTATTAACAGGACTTTGCCTGCAGGGACAGACATCTCGTATGGCTTCAATGAGCGCTGCGGAGTCACCAAAAAACTGAAATGTTATTTGGAATCGGCGATATTCCTATCAAGAGCGGAAGTCAGAGGAAATGCAAAGTAGCGAGAACCGAGACAGCTACAGAGGGATTGCTCGACTTGGCATCCGGAGGAAGGAAACGTATTCCGATCATGTTGTCGCGAAACACGGCTTTCAAGGGGAGGCCTTGTGTGGGAAATGGATGAATGTGTTTCCTAACCACAAGGAGATCGATGTCTTCCTACCGTTGATGAACGCATATGTGTTAGCACTTGAGTACGGAGAGAACACGGACAAAACGCCGCACGAAAATAACATTTTCCTGTTGCGGCATCTTGTTATTCGCTGCTGGAGCGTGGCCGTTGCTGACAGACCATACTATGCGCAACCTCATTTGCTCGGGCACACCTTGAGCAGATTTACGCGTTTCAAGCAGTAGACGAAGAATAGGCTGAGTATGATGTTGCCAGTCACAGTCGCCCTTTGGCATCTGAGAACCCCGTAGATTATCTTGCTGCTTGGACGTTACACGAGAATATTTTGTTAATGTGAAAATATTCTTTGACGATGTTGTGCCCGACATGGTCGTGGTTGCTGGTAAACAGACGACGCGCAAACAGGTAAGTACATGCCGATCTTGCTCTTGCTTGGATGTGATCTGCAAGGATCTGCCTTGTCGTGTTCTGAACAAACACGTCGCCGCCATCCTCAACATTCATTCTATCACTCAGCTTGCTTTACTTCCGTAGTTATTGCTTGCAACTGCATTTTGCTGCCCGATAACTTAGGGTTATGATCGAAATGCCTCGGATGCCACCAACGCGCCCGCATATCGGCATCAATGGTCCTTCTCGGTTTTCATCATATACATCGGTGGAATGGGCAGAGGACGACCCATGGGATAGCGCATCAGATTCAGAATCTTCTTCGCAAAAGCTGCACATCGGTGCAAGATCGAATAGCATTAGCAAGGTTACCTTGGATGCAACATCAACAACAGCCAAAGCAGTACCAAAGCCCAAAAGATCTCCTTCCGCGAGCAGCCTAACTTTTTCTTACACTCATGTCAATGCTCCAAGTCCGAGTTCTTATTCTCCTAAGCCGGAAACTTTGCATACTCATAAGCAGAGCTGGACAATGGTTAATAAGCCCTCGGAGAATGGGTTACAGACGACTAGACACGAAACTATTGGCGGCACACTCGGCAGAACAAGTGAAGAATTCGAAATTGAAGATATAGAAGTAGGAGATACAGATGCAGAAGGCCATGCTACGAAGGTCAGAAGGGGTTCCGAGAATGTAAGGCATGACGCGGAAGAAATTGTTCAAGGTGTTTCTTGCCAAATTTGTCTATATGTTGCGAAGGCTCATAGATCCAAAGATCCTTTTTCCAGCATCCGCCGCAATCGACTTAAACGGTCGCAAACTGCTGGTCTTGGGCAACAGAAGAATTTGTCCTCTCAATTGCAACGAGAGACGTCCATCAGGACCAATCGGCGTAACAAATTTATCGAATGCTTGCTAGCTGAGGATGTAAATATTGGTGTGTATGCAGACTGGATCGATACATGCGGTGATAGTAACTGTACTATCGCACGCAGTGGAACTCCGGAAAATTGCGTGGAACGGTATTCCAAGCGACTTACGACCCGTAGCTTGGCCACTGTTGCTGGTGAGTATCTACTTTACCCAAACGAAATACCTTCGTTAATAATATCTGATATTTTAGGGCCATCTTTCCCTCCACTCAGATATGCGATGTTCTGCTCTCGCACGTAAACGGCTGAGTACGCTTCGCTCGTTGACGTCACATTTTCAAAGGGACGAGAAGGTCTCGATCAACAAATATGGCACCAGATTGAGATAGATGTCCCGCGGACTCGACCTGGAGTCAAATTATGGATGTACGAAGCAACACAGAGGGTATATAACAACTCTCTTAAACGTACTTCCCGTTTTGTTCCGTCCTGATATGAGCGCGAACAGAGTATTGAAAGAATCCTCTATGTTTGGGCCATCCGACATCCCGCGAGTGGTTATGTCCAAGGAATTAACGATCTGGTCACTCCCTTCTTTCAAGTTTTTTTATCTGCTTATATCAGTACGTCTTCCTCAAGCACCTTCACGATCTATAGATCCTGTATTTAACTGACGAAATATAGCATCTGACCCGGAAGATTTCGACCCCGCTCGACTTCCACCAAGCGTGTTAAGCGCTATTGAAGCTGACTCCTTCTGGTGTCTTAGCCGTCTCCTGGATGGTATCCAAGACAACTACATCAATGCACAGCCCGGAATTCAGCGAAGCGTCAAACGTATGGCTGAGCTTGTCGCTCGCATAGATGGTAAACCTGTTCTTCCTCGTCCTTTGACACCAGCGCTCAGTTCCGTCTTCCTCCATCAGCGGCTCTCTATGCTCATCTTCAATCTGAGAACGTCGAATTCATGCAGTTTGCCTTTCGCTGGATGAATTGCCTTCTGATGCGCGAAATTAGCGTTCAAAACACTATTAGGATGTGGGACACCTACCTGGTCGGATCATGTTTCTTTAGCTTCTATTGCTCCCTGAAGATGCACCTAACTGATCGCACTTAACTCACAAAATAGGCTGAGGGTCCAGACGCCTTCTCTCAGTTCCATCTCTATGTTTGTTCCGCGTTTCTCATGAGATGGAGTAAGAAGCTGCAGGAAATGGATTTCCAGGTAAGAGGCTCCGAGGTTCTTTCGTTCATAAGTTCGTTGACTTCTATGACGCAGGGTATCATCATGTTCCTTCAGAGTCTACCCACGCAGGACTGGGGCGACCACGAAATTGAACTCCTCTTGAGCCACGCCTTCGTGCTCAATTCGACCTGGCAAAACGCACAAAGCCACTTTCTCGGATCGTAGCGAAAACTGGGACGTGCTTCTGATTTAAAACAAACCGCGGAATTTGTCTTATCTGTTGCTTTCAAAGTGCTTGCTCACATCACAATGTATAAACTTATGAGGAACACGGGCAGCATTGTAGAGCGCTGTCCAAGGATGTATATCAGGACTAAAAAGCGAAGACAATACAGGAGATCAACAGATGATATGTAAGACTGCCAGGGAGAAATACAGGCTAAGATGGTTTGCGCAAAATAAAAAATAGAAAGTTGGGAATGGATAAAATGCCGAATGAAAAAAGTTGAAAAACATCGGAAAGGATGAGAATACATGATGAAAATATTATGCTTCAAGGGAAGATGCTGCACTTTCGATGGCTTCGTGGAACTCGGTGGCGCCCGCCTCATCCTTTACGCGAATTCTATACGTGACGCTCGAGCCGCTCTCATCGTGGCCCACGAAGTTCAGTATCGATTTGGTCTGGGAGATCCTGAAGCCAGTATAAAGTTTGAAGTTCTGTGGAAATCTAATCAGTAAAAAAGAATCAAGGTGAATATTAGATGCATATCCTATTCACCATCATGATTTTCCCGTTGGAGGTATTTCGCGACAAAAGTCGGATCGAAGCGTCGGTTTTCTTCTTCTTGATTCGTATCATCCCTATTTCCGTACTTGTGAGTATCATGATGGACATGATGGACGATGATACCGAACTACTTACCAACACCGACTTCAATCCAAGCTGGCTTGTCATCCTTCTTCCCAAATCTATAAATCTTCCCTCGAGTAGCCAACAAGGTTTCCTCATCCTCTTCGCCTTCACCTTCCACATCATTTGGGTTTTCTCCAAGCACCTTCTGCGGTGAGGTCTCTTCCGTAGGAGCTTCACCGCCCTCTCCGGATGCTGGAGTGCTGCTTCTCGTCTCCGCGCCTGACGCAGAGGATGCTGGTGCGGAAGGTTTTGCAGATGTACCGATCACGTCCTTGCTGTTTGATGCAGTCGTTGCGGAACTCGAACCAAAGGAGAATCCAGAAGAACCGGAGGTCGATCCAAAGCTCGTAGTCAACTTCGACGATGATGCCACCGGTTTCCCTGCAGTAGCTTCATCTGATTCCTTAGAATCTTCAGATGTTGGCTTGCTACCAAACAAACTGCTGGAAGAACCTCCGAAACTTGCTGACGAAGTTTTCACTCCTCCAAAACTGAAACTGCCCGCACTCGAGCCTGTGCTACCAAAGGCCGGTAATAGAGTAGAACTTCCTGCACCGCTGCTCCCGAAAATATTTGAAGGACCCCCAGCTGAGCCCGAGAATGTACTGGATCTTCCCAAAGATGATGTAGCACCGAAGCCACTTCCTGAGCCGAATGGTGTGGATGGCTTCTCTGGCCCTGATGTGCTCGTTGAGCCGAATGGTGAAGAGGTGCTCGAAGCTGCACTGAACGGGGACGGTTTTGGAAGACCCGCAGATATACCGGATGAGGAAGACTTCGTATCGGAACCAGAGGAGCCGGACACGATTGAGTTGTTCTTTTCTTCGGAAGCGCCGGAAGAGTTAAAAGTAAACAGGGATGGCGACGCTGATGAAGGCATGGCTGAAAGATTGGGCTTGAAGCCACCAGCAGCAGGACCCGTAGCGGTTGAGGTAGACGAACCGGAGGTAGAAGATGGGGCACCAAAACCAGCAAATGCTTTGGGTGGCGTAGGCATGGAAAGGGTAATGGACGTTTGGGGAGGGATGGAAGCTGTTTTCGAGCTTGACGAAGACGGAGAAGATATGCCATTTCTTAACGTGGCTTCCTCTAACTCCTGACTCTCCTTGAATTCCCTATCGATGTCTGCTCTGAACTCGCGATACTGGTCCAAAAACTCGGTAAAATCATAGTATGGATCCTGTTCAAATGTCCTCGCAATCTGTACAATGAGAGACTTATTGAGACCGCGAAGCGTAGCGAAGTACTTCAGCTCTGCATCATTCTGTATACTAGCGGATGGTTTTGCGACAGAAGATGGAACATGTGTTCCATTAGGCTGGATGCAGAGCTGATCATACCAGCTAGCTGCTTCGCTGCACTAGACGCAGCTGACGATACAGCGGGGGTGGAAAACTTGAAAGGGGAATCATTTGTGATTGGTTGCGAGTTGGCTGATTCTGAAGTAGGTGCTGATGCGCTAAATGAGCTCGAAATGCCAAAGGTCTTGGTGGTAGGACCAAACTTCGGACGAGATGAGGAGGTAAGTTTGAGGTAAACCACAGAGCGCAATGAACGCACATCAAAAAAATTTGAGCTGGGTACATCGACCGTCGTGGCGATTGGATTTGTACGTTTTGGTAGACCTTTCATCCTATCGAGCGGTAGATCAGAGAAGAGCAAGTCAGACAATTCGATGTACGCACGGTCGGGAAGCAAGAATAGACCTGTCTGCTCGCTTGAATCCATCTGAAGGAGCAATCTCCTGGAAATCTGTAAGCTGAGGTCGTCTGAGGATTGACAAAAGCTGCTCACCATAACATCGTCATCATCATCTGCATGTTCTTTCGTTAGTTGCGTTTCAGCTGTTCGTTTCAGTCCAGCCATTGTGGTGAGGGGAGGGAACAAGGAGGTTTTGACGCGTCTGGCCACGAAGAGCGTGCCAAAGCACGATGTGACTGAACACGATGATTTCAGGTTGGCCTTGTTTTCATTTCGCCTGTCACGCGTAACTCGCTTACGTACTCATCCCGTGGTAAAATACATTTTCTTTCTCGCCTTAACGAGTTTCATAGTTCGTCCTCACATAATGGGTCTCGTTTGCTCAGCCTGGAATGCATCGCGAGGAACATGCAGAAATACGAAATGGATAAAGTGAGCGAAGGTTGTCCGCAACTTTAATTCTACTGGCCGTACTCGCTGGCCACTTAGAACCAATCAGCCCTACTTCCGAGAACTTCTAACCAATGTAATTACTTACTTACTTACTTCCGCAGTATTCCCGCAATCGATATTAATGGCAAACGATGTCTTCTTCAAGACAGCTTGAAGGTATGTTCTGTTCTGACGCTTGGAATCTAAAGCTTAGGCCGTAGTGAAGGCGACAACAGGAGAGATATTGTTTACAAAGCAATGGACTGACTTTCATGATGTGCAAATGGACGTCCGCATCGCATCAGGGAAGCGACAGTCGCCGCTATTCTGCTCTACAATATGAAAGAACAAGGGACTGGATGATGGCTTCCACGAGACGTTGTTCCCGTCTTTGCTTCCGAACAGGAATTACTGAGCTATCTTTGTTCTTCTGTTGACACGTTTTCTCAAGATTGAGGCAATCACGGGTCCAGATAGGCTCTTCGATGCGAGACTCCTCAGTCGAGCTCTGGCTGTACCTTTACGATCATCAAACATCTTTCCTTTGTGGGGTAGATTTCAGTAATCACCTCGGCCCGCATTATGGCAGCGTGAGGGCTCGAACATTAACATTGCTCCTTCCTTTTGTTGCGATTCGCGTGTCTCTTATTGTATAAAGGCACAGCTGGGGGACCTCCGCTTCTGCTCCTCATAAATGCTCCCATGATGACGGCCATCCGTATTGACAAACGAGCGTACGCTTTATCGGCTATCGAGTCAATGTAAGCTTAAAGGAACTTGATAAGTTATCCATACTGACAGTCTTGAATTTTTGAAGCGCAACACTTCAGTATTATTGCCTAGCGGCAATAGGTAGGTCGACTCTCTCGTTCTCCGGGGATGTGTGTCCGACAAGTAACCTTCCAGTCGTTCTGTATTACGACTTCCTTCTCACAATCAGCCAAGAGAGGGAACGAATATGGAAGCAAAAAATATCGATGGTATCCAGCATCTATATTCTGAACCGATATCTAACTCTCCTGGGATATATACCGATCGTCTATTTCTTATTCAATTCTCCAAATAACAATCATGTCAGTCCCAAGTCAACCCATGTTATAGTGATTTCGCGCGACACTGAATGCTTTATTCACAGGTGTAAGCTTTCTTCCAGTAATGATTATGTATAGCTAAGAAGTCTTCTGAAAGTTGCACGATATTTGCACGATTTCCTGGCGCGTTGAGCACGATCACCCAATTCTTTGTTGTCGGTCAGGCTGTATCTCCTGTGATGTTTGTCTTCAATTTCGCTCATTTTGATTCCAGTGCTCCTGATTATGCGAGTTTACGCATTTTATCAACGTAAGGCTTGGACTCTATGGGTAACAATTCCTCTGGGAACTGTAGCCATTGGCATCTCAGCAGTAGGTTTTTCCTGGTCATTCAGGTAATTTCACCTTCCTGAAGAAATATCTTCTTAAGTGGAGCCTGGCGCAAGTCCGGACGATAAACCTATCCTTCGGGCCGCAGAATCTGTTCAGGGCCTGCGTTCCAGCAGAACTTCAAACGTCAGTTGTTGACAGACGCTTGTTTATGTGTTCGTTCTCATATGCTCACTTTCAATAGAAGAGTTGGTATGACTTCGAATCCACCCGATATTCTATATTTGATGCATGCTTACTGCGAGTTTCAGTTTTCAAAGCTTCCTGGTTCATCAGTGGCACCTTTGACACACTCATCTTCGTTCTGACTGTCTACAAGACCTGGAGTCTATGTCGAGAACACAGACAGATTGGACTTCAATCGAAGTTATCCAGGCTGCTTATGCGAGATGGTACGTCGAGGCTAGTATATCCTGATGAAACTTCTCAAAATTCTGGAAGGCGCTATGTATTACGGGTTAGATTTGTCGTTTGTTGCATTCAGAATTCCAACTTGACAACTGTTGACCAGGATTTTGGCTATAACGAACCTAGTAAATGTTGTGTTCTTCCTTGTAAGTAGCAGCCATTGCCAACGTTTATCTAGCTCGGTTATTTACTATTTCTCAAGACGGACGAGAACACATTCTTTGAACAAAGTGCTGGGAGCAACTCCGTGCTCTCGCACACGTACGAACTCTATCCTCTATTTCTTTATTCATCATCCGGACTCACGAATCATTCAGACTAACATCTACTCTACTTTCTCGCCTCGTTCTTAACCTGCGCGAGGCAGGTGCAAAGCCAGAGTCAGATGTAACAAGGTTTTCCACCAGACTAAGTATCGTTCCGCCAGAAGATATCATGCTCGTTCCGGCTTCGACATTCAGTAACTCCACGGCCACGCGCAGCTCTGATTACACGTGGTCATCATCAGGCGGAGGCACGACGGTCGGGAGCAGCATCATAAAGCAAAAGACGCCGATTAGTATTCCAGAGACTTCCGTATAATGTTCTTACGACTTGACGAGTTCCTCACGATGGACTGGATTATTACCGATAGTCATTTTTCTTTTCTTATTCTGCATTTCCCATTGGACAATGTCATATGTAGGTAGATCGGAGAGAGTTCCAAATCAAATTGAAAGAAGACGTGTTTGTCTCTACTCATCTTGTTTCGTGTTTCGATCGCAGATAGCAGATGAGACAGGAGAGAACATGATGCCAAGGACAAGAATGGAGCTTCCACTTTCCGATTTAGGTCACTCCCGCCACGCGACGAAGGAAGATGTGGGACATATAAAACGTGGAAACTATCACTGATTGCTTCTGCTGTCCGTTAAGGGGAAGTGTGGTGCGCCCACGTATCATCTTCAGCTTGGAATAGAATCAGCAAAAATAGCAGTACTACTACAATCTACGCATGCTTCTTTGATTTCTTTGATTCCATTGCCTTCTCTGATGAACAGGACGCACGATTCCTCAGATACATATATTCTTCCTTTAAGGTATCATTTATATATTTTTACAACAGATCAGCATTTACCCAAGGTAGCAAAGGTGTTTTGTAGCGAGAATGAAAAGAAGAAGACGCCACACATGAGCCATTAGCTGAGTGAACAGCTATTTGACAGCGCACCCTGGTCCATGGCCAGCGTCTCTCCAACAAGGATCATAATCTTCTAGTCCCACCACTGCTGCAAGAAACATTGCAAAGTCGAAACTCCCTCTTTCCATTTCTTTATCAAAAGCGGCGATTGTCTCTTCAGGATATATACGTCGAGGTGAAGGCTCATCTCTCGAAGTCTGCATATTGCTTGGATATATCTGCCAATGAATTGTAGCCTTTGCGCGGCACTTGTGTGCATGCCAAAGATCGCGATACAAAGTGTCCCGGAGTCTGTTCTTCAAGATCGGACAGTTGGTTGCACGATGAGACGAGGTGTAGTTTCTTTTTGCAGAATCCCTCGCTTTGGAGTCCGATCACGGGGGGCGGGGCGCACGGGCGAATGCGCCGCAGTAATGAGATGGCTGTCGTAAAACTAATGCAACCACTGTCATTGAGTATTCAATAACGAAACTATTGTCAACTCAACGAATTCTCTTGCTACTGCCCGAGGCCAACCAACTCAAATGGACGGCCTATGAATTTTCCGTGATCGCGGAAATGCATCTCCCGTAACGAATGAGAAATGCCAATTTCGTACTCGCTCTAGTCTAGTGGTGAAATCCCTGCATAAGAGCAAGCTGTATCAAGCATTAACGACAAATCAAGAGGTCAGCAGGCACAAGGGCAAAAATGGAACAAACATGAAAAGGGAATAGATAGAGAGCCAGAACATCTCGTCTGCGCAATCGCACAGCTGACTGTCAAGCCGACAGATTGAATCTAAAAACTCCTGAAGCTTGATCGTGGTCACGCATACAAGCGCTGCGACCACCGAATTCAAATCAAAAAGCTTACAGCATCACCAAGTTCACACATGCAAACACAACAAAGAATACTGAGCCACTCCTAAAAACGTTCACGGATAGCCGACCATCCAAAATGCGTCGCACTTACGCCGGGTGAATCTCGAATACCAACTGATGTCATTCTGAGCCTTCAGCTTCAAGGCAAGGTCCGAGCCCTACAAATGAATGAAAAGGGGAAGCACCACATACAGAAACTGTAGGGCCGACAGAGGTAAGCGAATAATCATCTGACGTACATATTTCAGAATAGCGAGATCAGGAAAAGCAAATGCCGTTTTCGTCCTTCGGTGTGCCATTTGCCAGCGCCCTCCATTTTCCAACCGTTCCTAAAGCCGCTGAAATACTTCCCGAGTTGACGCAAAAGTGAGATGCCCGGCTTGCCCTCGCTCTAAAGGAGGAACCTCTCCTTAAGAAAAGTCTCCGATAATCACTCTTCTCGGGCAAAGCCTGGGATCAGACAATCGAGGTGAGATCCGTCGCAGATGCTAAGCAATAAAGCCGCAAGTATCTTAGAAAGATAGATCGGATGGAGAAAAGGAGAAACTCCTTTCGTTGAGCGCGGTCGGCGGGGACGCGATCGTGTCACGAATCTAAATGTCAATCTCGATGATCGAACTCCGGGATACTTTACGCTCGATATAACCACACGTACAACAAACTCCGGGTAAATTCGAAGTTGCGTCGCGCCCAGCTTGCTCGTAAACGATCCTTGGTCCCCTTTCAGCGCATATACACCTCTATGCATCCAGAATGACGTCGGTGCGATGGACAAAATCGAGCCGAGAGGTGCGCAACAACACGTAGCCTGCCTGCGTGACACCGCCTTCGAGGAACACGCAACGATGAATCCATCGACAGCTGATATTCCTGCACGACAGCCAGGCCATCCGGTCAGGGCAACCGATAACCCGAGGAACAAGATCTAGTCTCATCCTCCGTCTGTCAAACGGGATCTCGGCTTGAAAGGAAAAACGGAAAAAGGACAAAAGGAAAGCAGAAACGCATCGAGACAGTGAGGAACTACAGACTTGACAAAGAAAGAGTTGCCAGTCTTGCATTCGTTCTAGCGCGTCATGCTCCACTGATGTCTTGCGTTCATTCACTTGCTTTCGAGCTGGAACGTAAGAGTAGGCCAAGACAGTCAGCAGGGAGCAGTCACTGGAGCGAACGCACATGTCGCAGTCGGACAAATATCAATTCAAGAAAACCACAAGCATTCTGAATCTTGAAGGATGAAGAAAAAAGAATAACTGTAAAAAGGCCTTTCCTTCCTTCCACTAACCTATCTTACACATCGAAACGGGAGTATAAACAAGAGTACATCTGAAAGACAACCAAATGACACGGATGAATGATCAAGAAGGGTTCTGAGAGATATAGTAGATGACTCACAAACAAGAAGGGAAAAAAATCGTTTCGCTCTCCTGCCTTTTCCGCCGGGTTCCTTCAGTAATCCGAGTCGCTAGACGCAGCCGTGATGCCATCCATAACTTTCTTGAATATTTCCGGAGACCAACCATAATGAGACTCGAGCTTGGCGCGGTACTCCTTCAGTATGTTCTGATGAAGGGTTGGGTCAGGATGGGCTGTACGGAGAATCATTAGCTGCCTATAACATATTAAAGACATCGATGTTACACACGTTTATGGAACGTAATCGACTGATATAATGGCGTTTGAGTCAATCCGAGAGGGATACAGCATATTGCTTGGTACTCACCCTGACGTCCGGGTTCGGTGGATCGAAACGAACACTAGAACCCGCAGTGCTAGGATCATAATCAAAGCCCAACTCACGCATAACCTATTCCACCTCGTCAACAACTCTCTCCGCAGACAAACGGCTTCAAACACTCAACTTGCAAGAACTGCTCCCACTTCAACGAGCCCTTCTTATCCTCCGCAGACACACCAAGGAGCTTTCTCAAATGACCCGCAGTCTTCTTCCGCAGTCGCGCAAAGATGCTAAGATCGCTCTCTTTTTTCTTTTTCTTCTTGTCTCCTTTGGACTCATCGCTGTCTCTGCCCTTGAACCTGCCAAACAAACCACCCTTACGGTCCTTCTTCACCGGCGTTGTCTCGGCATTCGCTTCAGTAGGAGGCTCGCGGCGCGTCTTCACTTTCGTCTTCGTTCCGGGTATCTCCTTTAGATACGAACGCACAGACGAAGCTTTCTGTTCTTGAGGAAGCGGAAGAGTAGTAGTTGAAGCGAAGCTGGCAGATCCGGAGAGGTTAGACCTAGCTGTCGTCTGCGTCTTGACACTTGGACTCTTCTTATCAGGCTTCTTCTCCGTCTGAGGCGTCTGAGGAGGCGCTGCCTGCTGCGGTTGCGGGGTTGGTGATGGCGATCTGGGAGGCTCGGATGTAGGCGACGTCGGCGGTTCAGAGGCAAGTGGCTTCTCGTCAGTACCAGTCGATTTCTTCCTCTTTTTCTTCTTTTTATGTTTCTTTTTCTTCTTCTCCGCTGCGGACTTTGACACGTCGCTTTCGTCGTCGGCATGCTCGACGATTGTCTTCAGTGGTGTTTCTTTCCTCGGAGCTACAATGGATTTTGCATCGGTCGTAGGTTTGCAGAGAACACGGAGAAAGAAATCACTTACTGTCAACAGCGACGTTGGGAGCAGTGGGAGATTTTGCAGCTGGCTTCTGAGCAGCCGGATGCTTACATGGCCTTGGTGCCGCAATAGGCTCCTCATCCGTCCTCAGAATAGCACTCGAGGAGAACAAGCGTCCTTAAATCGGATACGTTAACTGCGATCACGGTCTATGTATGAAGGACAACAACTGACCTCTTAAATTCCCTAACAGCGACAAAAGAGGGTTCTTCTTCCTCTCCTCCGCATACTTATCATTATTCAAGTCCAAAACATCGGGGTCCTCGAGGGCCTTGTCAATAGCCTCTCGCTGCTGGCGCTTCAACTCTTCTTCTGCATCCGAATCGCACTCATCGTCTTCGCTGTCGTCATCGGCATCGCTATCGTCCGAACTGAATTCTTCGAATTCCTCCTCTGAATCCGAGATGGCTTTGAGACTTGGCATAGATGAGAACTCACTATCGCTATCGCCGTCGTCGGTATCGCGCTTTGGTTTCCCGTCCCTTCGAGCTAGGACGAGCTCCTTGCCGCTACTCTGAGACGCGTCATGAAGAGCTTCTTCTTGGATATTTAGGGTGGAGAAATATGGGACGCGGCGCCGCGCGTCGGCTAACCGCCAGAGCGCATCGATATCATTGCCCGTCTCTCGTATATAGTTCTGATAGGGAAAAAATTTCAGCGTAAAGTAGCAAATGCAAGTCTGACAGGAACGACTCACGGAAGTCAGTTGCTCCCAGATCGCATCAAGCTTTTCCTTGACCTTCAGGTTTTCTAACGGATGGATGAGGTTGACGAAGTTGGAGTACTGCATGGCCGATCTGACCGACTTCTCCTGTGCTTCACTCCATCGGGCGCACTCATTGGAAAGAGAGAAGTTTCCTTCAGTTTCCTCGTCCGCCATGCGACTTATCAGAGGAGTTTCCATGGCATCTAAGAGCCTCACAGCTTCCTGGCATAAAGCATAAGGACGTACAACAGATAAAACAGTAAATAGAGCTACGTACGGCTAAATCACCAACGGCGTCCCACATGAGCTGTGGACAACGTCTAAGTAGCTTAGGCGTTTCCTCCTGAGTGGTATGAAGACAGAAGTAAAGCGCCTGGGGGGAGAACTTCGATCCAGGAAGACAGAGCTCGATAATAGCCGAGTCGAGGAAAGACTTATACATTCGCTTGATTTCTGAATTCTCGAACTCTTGACAGTCCCGAGTTTCACTGCTGACCTTGAAGTACAGAGCATAGTGTGCTAACGACGGTGCATACATCAGAACGGACTGAGACACTTATAAGATCGGACATACGCGTGTTTTGGGCAATCGAACGTAGCCTGTGCTGTAGGGAAGACACGAGCTTTTGGAGTAGCCCGTATGCTGAAAAGTACGAGTCGCGGATCTCTGGGTCGCCTTGCAATTGTGTACGGATCTCCTTATCTCGGAGGCCCATAGTGCACAGTTTTCGGAAACTCTCGTATAAAATGACCCACCCAGAAGCGAGCATATGCGCGTTGTGAACACTGAACGAGTGAACTAATATGAGTATATCCAATCCGTTGAGGCGAAGAAAGCACGTACCATATTCCAAATTGCTCCGCAACGAAGGAGGGGTCACGCATCAAATCCGCGTCCTGTCGGCCGCTCCTCGGCGGACAATGAGCTTCAACCTCCCTCAGAACAATATCATAGCACAGCGCAGGATCACGAAGGGCGTTGATGAAGTCGATGTATGCTGTTGCATGACGTTCAGTTTGCAAAAGACGCAGTGGCTTGGAAAGCGCGTTTATTACCGTCCATCTGAGACTGGGCTATCTTGAGAACCGTGTCTAGTTGGAACGGGGCCTTGAGAGACCTTTTCATGGTGTCTGGAGCGCATCAAATGATGTTTGTATTCACGATGAAGTTTCTGGTCACCTTCGTAAAGGTTCCTCCTCCTTTCTTCCCTCGCCTTCTCCATTTCATCCTCTGTGGCCAATACACGGTCATACAGCGCGCCATATTGCAATAGAGAGGAATATACCAGCGATAAGCTCCAGCTTTTCACGTCCTGGTATCCTCACAACTTCGCCCGTCCCGAACGATCCGCCCTTGCCATTTCTGAGCTGCAAAGCGCGTTTAGTAGACGCGAGTATGACAGCCTTTTCGCCAGCATTCTTGCCGCGACCTGATACGCCTTGGGCGCCTTTCTTGATTACTGATTGTGATTGAGGCGCGTTGTTCTTATTGGGTGGTTTCTTTACTTGAGCCATGAGTGAAGGAGGTGGAAGGCTGTGCAAGTCAAGTCAAGTCGACGCGTCGCGACGTCCTGACTCCCGGCGGTGCCCCTGAGGTTTCAAATACGCGCAAACAACTTCAAATCAACACTTCAGTCAACTCATACTTCACTTGGATAATATACAGTTATGCAATGAAGAAAGTAAGATGGTTTACTAAAGAAACCGAAGAAGCAGGCACGATCCGCGTCGTCGTCACTGCAAATTCACACCCAGATCGTTGATGACTTCTCACCGAAAGCGCCGCGACCTGGAAGAACATCAACAATAATTGACAATTGAATTGATTTTTGAAGTGATGTATGTAGTGTCGTGTCGGTGATTCGCCGAAGCAGCCAGTATCCAGGAGACTGTATCCACACACACGTCCCAATTAAGGCCGGTGGTCCCACGCTCTCACCCTCTTCAGTGTATCCTTCCTTTCATTCTCACCACCACCACCTCGACCAGGGCCTTTTCTCTTTCGTCTCGTCCTCTAGAGCTGTGCTCGTCTTTCTTTCCTTTCTTTGTAGCTGTTCATCCTTTCACTTTCATTCAACAACATCTTTAGAGTGAAGCAGCGCTTGCTCTGTCCTCGCATCATATCACACGCCCTCAATCCTCGTCACTAGCACGCACTTTAGCTTATAAACAAGATGGGAAACCTCATTTGGCATGAATGGGCGAGGCTTATTGCTCTGACCGCTGGTATATGTACGTCGCATGGACGTCTCTCAATTTGAAGTATAATTGACTTTGGAGTTGCAGATGCCGTCTGGTCAGGATATTTCGGTATATTCTACCGCAAGTTCTTCTGGGACTTTGTCGGTGGAACTCTTCGCGATCCAGGAGGAATGCAGTACGTCTTTCAGGTCGTGCAGTCATTCTTCTTATTTATTGATGCACTCGACTCGGTCACAGAGCTCCTAAGAGCGCGGCACTCTTCATATCCGTCGTCGTAAAGATCCCGCTTCTTCAAGTATTCTCGATGCTTTTGGGCGCTACGGTGGTCGCTCTCGAATGGCCTCTACCCATCCTTAAGAAACTATCGATCTACCGTTCACTCATACTCCGCCCGATCCTGCTCATTGCCCTGTCGTTGGATACAATATTCTTCTACCAGGTGAGAATCAAATAACAATTGTGGTTGAGTGGCGTGTCAATGTTGCTGATGGTAACACTACGCTTAGGGTACGAACGCCTCTCTGTATGCATTCGTAGCGGCGCTTGCCTACGGAAGGGCTATAGCGCTGGGCGAGGAGATGCCAGAAGCGAAAGAGAATAGAGGCAGGGCGGGAAGAGCTTGACGTGCACTTGCACATATGCACACGCAACTTCCTCATGCTGTTGTCGGCTGTCGTGCGTTTTGATTGCTGTTGACCAGGAATCTCGTAGGGCATTGTTTTGTCATTGTAACGTGATCGTCATTGTCGTCGGTCGTCGGCCTCCCTACCTATCTCCCTCCCTCCCTACCTACACAAATACTTCGTTTTTCTTGTTTCCATACATATTTCTTGTTATTATGAAATTTCTTGGTGATAAACGGGATTCGGTCGATGGACATTTTGTATCGCTATATTTCGAGAGCATGAAATTGCAGATTTAGAGGGCGAAATAGTCCTTGAAGCAACTTGAATCTTGCGTCACTGAATAATGAGAGGATCCTGTTTGACCCTGGACGGGACGGAAGGTCGGAGTTAAGAACTTGCTTTTGATCAACTTCGAGACTCGGACGACTTGGCGCGGATGCCCTTACCTCTGTCACTCAAACGCGTCCCATCCACCGCTGCCCGTCGTCTGCCCTCTCCTCTCCATCTTCAAGCGCGTTCAATCGGCAATCTACCATCTTCACAAACAGATCTAGAGTCCAAAATCAATATCAAAGCAGTAGCAGCAGGCATCAACATCAGCATCACAAGTAGAAGACACGCGAGCACGTCGCTGTCTACTAGAGACAATAACGATATCAAGATGACCCTCACCCAACAGCATCAAAATCAACCACATTCAGTTATCATCTCCCAGGTCAGCGAACGGTTCGCCCAAGCGAGGGAATCGGGTGATTTGCTGTTCTTCCCATCGGAGGTGTATCTTCATGAAGAGGCCGGGATCCAGGTATGTCTAATGTCAACTTCGGGATATCTCGAGTCTCATCACTTTGCGCCAAATGAAATAATCTTCCTCGATGGGCGGTATATATGCATAGTTTCAAATTCGATTATGTCCAGCATTGCAACAAAAACCTAGACTACCCACGCCGCATTTCGATGACGAGCAATCCGCTGCTAACGAGCATGGTGCGTATAGGGTTGACATGCACCCGAAGAAACCTGACCCTTTCGCACCTCCGTATATCCCTAACCTACTCGTCGGAGAGCTTCGTGACGAGGAGGAAGGGGAGGAGTTCGTTATCCTGGTGAGCATACATCACTCATCTTCCTCTTTCATCGTCGCCCGGAATTTTTTTATAAAAGAAATGCTCAATTGTAGCTGAACAAATACTCTGTCGTGCCGAATCATTTCCTCATGGTTACAAAAGGTACCTATCTGCCACGACGGCTACTTACTACAGTTCTATATTCGTCTCGTATACGTCAGACGTTGAAGGCTGATATCACGTTGAATGAGGGTACAAGTCCCAGACCGGTCCACTATTCCCTGCGGAGCTGGTTCAGACGTACCTACTTCTAGATGCCGCGCGAAGGGGAGGCAAGGACTTCTTCGCATTCTATAACTGTAAGTCTATATCTTATATGAAAATGAAATGTTTCATATTTGCTGTGAGAAGCTCATGCTTTGTAATCTGTGTTTCATTCTAGGCGGAGACGTCAGTGGTAAGTCCCTCAGGGGCTCTTCTCAGCTTCGCACTTGCGTTGCTTAATTCAAGATTACTGACGAACGATGATGCAAATGAAGGTGCGAGTCAGGCGCATAAGCATATCCAGTTCCTCCCTGTGGAAGATGACGGACCGCCGATCGAGAGGCTAGCGAGGACAGTGAACCTTGGACACGACTGTCAGTATCGGTATTCCCGCTCTTCATCTCCCTGACCTATCGGGGCGCTGCTGACGTTGATAATAGCAATTGCATTCACGTTCAACTCGCTTCCCTTCGCCACGCACGTTCGACGGCTCCCCTCTTCGCTCGGTTCGAGCCCTCGTCAGGAGATGGAGGACATTTTAGGCGAGGCATTCATGACCCTCCTCGACCTCGCGATATCCACCGTCCGGCACGATCCGACGCACCCCGCGGGGCAGCCTTCGTACAACGTGATCCTCACGCGGCAGCACATGTACCTCGTGCCACGCAAGCGGGAAGAGCACATTTTGCGTGAGACTGGCGATCCACTGAGTGTGAACGCGCTGGGATTCGCTGGGCTGTTGCTTGTGAAGAGCGAGCGCGAGCTGGAAGCGGTGAAGAGAGAAAGTGCGGTGGAGATATTGAGGGATGTTGCCCTTGAGAATGTGCATGAACAGCAGATTGTTGGTGCACATGACGTGGATCCAGAGACATAGACAACTAACTCGTTAGGAGTCAGAGTCAAACCGAATTGGATTACTTTACTCCCTCGGCCGTTATCATACTCGTCTTTCGGCGAAATTGTACCACCGACTACTAGCGATTCTATCGATAAGTCTCAAGTCCGAATGAAGGCAGCAATACAGTAGGTAGGCGGCGCCTGTTCGGTGCAGACTGAAAGGGAGTGAAGCATGAGGCTCTGACTCGGATCTATGCGTTCCAGCTCAGTCCCGCCCGTCCCAAATTCTGAGTCTGAGTAATATCAATATTGACGGCCGACTGTAACCGACCATCATCCTGGTTTACAAAAGAATTAAAAGCAGGTCTGGGCTATATCACAGCTACAATGAGTCAATAATATTCCGGGATGGATCCACATCGATATGGATATGTGGTGGCGATACTACAGCAAAGGAGATGAGAAAGAGAAGCAAGCAATAATATTTATCGTGAGCAAATAAGAAAAGCCGAGTTTCAGTTGGCGCTTTTATCTGCACGTGATCCAGAGAAAGCGCTAAAGCCGGCCGGGATGCAAGCAAAACTTCCTTCCCTACTGCGCACTCAGTCTGCTCCCCCATCTTATGTCCTTCCTGCATCCAAGGTATATTTCCTCTCGTTCTACTCGACTTGAAGTATCATACTCACCCTCTCGTCGCCGCCTTTTTAGCATTCGTCTACAGGTCAACAGAATTCATTTCGGTCCGCTTGCATTCTTCCGGGTCGACACAGACAGACCGCCATAGCACCTGCCGTTCATACTAGTAATCAACGCACTCTTCTGCCTCTGCTCCATGGGATAATCGCGCTCCAGAACTCCAGGTTGTCTGCTACAGATACCCTGCCACCTCTCCTGACGCCATAAGTGTTTAAAAAAAGAAGAAAAACTAGAAAAAGCGCATAGATAAAAAGAAACATCGTCTTTCATACCGTCGATTCCTCCTTTCTGCCACATACTCGTCGTCTTTCAGTGATGTATGCACTCAAGACCCCTGCTTTCCTGCGGCCTTCTAGCAGGCCGTCTTCCCCACTTCCAACTCCAGCGACTACTTTGGGTCGTGGTGGTGGTAGCGACTCAGAGAACGGAGTCGAGCAACGCTCTGTACGTCCACTCTCAATGGCGCTCGGCCTGAGTTCGCTCAACAGGAAGGCGTCGCCCGGGCCGGCACGCTCGATGACTCCCACCCCGCTCATTCAAGACAACTCTTATCTGGAGTCCCTCAGCCTCAAGCTAAGCGAGGCGGTCACAAAGGCTCTAGCCCAGCCTCCGGGAGTTCCGGGGACGGCGGCTCCCGATGTCCTGAATGGAAAGCGGCCTATTCCTCCTGACAGGGGACGTACCTTAGGAGATCTTATTGCTTCGTAAGTGAACGTCTCTCGCCTTTGAAAAGTTTCCGGTCGAGTTTTTACGTCTTTCACTTATTAATAACGTTGTTCTTTTTTTCTATCGATTTGATACAGGGAACTCCACGCGAGTCAAGGAAACATCCATCTCCAGCGTGCGATTCTCAGACAGCTGCACCGGCCTCTATCGGTTCTTATTACGAATCTGTCGTCTATTTTACTCCCGCTCTTGTCCTCGCCTGCGTTCCTAAATCCGTCCGCCCCAACTGTTTCGGCGCCCAACCCAAACCCGACACAAGCACATGCGCTGGCAGTCGCGGATTTTGCTACGGAATTGTTGGAGTGTCTTGATGGTCTGCACCTTGATGTCAGTCATGATCATCGAGGTGATGGATTGAATGGCATTAGAGAGAGTCTCGTATCAATTATCGGGAGAGTGGTCAATCCTCTCATTGGCGGCCTTAAGGGCGACCTGTTGCCCTTGATTCGCGCCTTGATTCGCGCCTTGGAGACAGCTCGTCCGGCATTACTTTCTTCGCCATCGATTAGACCGGTAAACGGTAGTAAAGCCGCTGCACATCAGCATCCGTCAATCACTTCACTACAGGCGCTGATGCCTATCTACGCAAAGGCAGTTAAGCGGTACACTGCGTCGAAGGTGATGCAGTCTACACTTGCGACGTTCCTTATTTCGGCAATTTGGACGGCGCTTGTAGCGCTTTCGCACCGTCCGACAGTTCCACGGTCGCGTTCGAACTCGGCGTCGGCGGTCTCGGCTACGTCATCTTCGGCATTTAAGCTGCGTCTGTCTTCGTCGACAACGCCACCGCCTACTCCTCCAGCAAGTCGCTTCACGATGAAGTTGCCGGGATCGCGCCCGCCGTCGCCTGTACATCCATCTGTTCCCAATACAGCATCGGACGCACGTGTGATGTATGATTTACTGAATATGCTACCGAAACCATCCCCAATGGATGACGCGAGCCGAGTGGCGCGCGAAGCCGTTGATGAGGCCTTTGAGGCGTTGGGTGCCCTGACCGCGCTTCTTGGAGCGGTGGATTCCAGCGCGGAAGTTCGCGAGGACTTCGACCTGGAGCTGCTCACCGAAGGTCTTCCGGTGCTTATCGCTCTTCCTGTGCTGCTTCGCTGGTCTGGACACGGCGAGCCGCAGGTTATTCCGGCTATGCTTGGCATTGAAGAGCGTGAGTATCGCGAGGGCTGCCTCTCGGGCTTCGGACGCGCAGACGAGTGCGAGACCATGGTGGCAGAGCGCATGGTTAATATTCTGTGCAACGGGGCGACGGACGACATGAAGACGAAGATGGTCGTTGATTATCTAGAGAACTGCATTGAGCATTGACTATCTTTTGCATATTTCTCGACACTGGTCTCATTTTTAGTCGGGGTTTCAATCGGTTCGGGTTCTCTATTATCCTTAATTTGGCATCATCTTCGTCTCGCCCATACATGTTGTTCGCTCTCCTTACTTGACACTCCCAGTCGCATTTGCTCTGTCGTCGTTACTAGCATTCTTATTCTATGCACTAATTTAGTTCACACGATTGCGCTGCTTATCAGCACAGAATCACTGTTAATAGTCTATTCGAGCAATACACACATTTCTTATCCAATCCCGTTCCACTCTATAACCCCCATATTTGCGAAAGCAAAGAAGAGACGAGTGCGTCCGAACCAGGTGTTTCGACGATACAGGCAACGCCCTTGGGATGAACATGCGGAGGCGCGTCGAGCTCGACTTGCACCGGCGCGGGTAAGTCGTGGAGTTGCTGGTCCAGCTGTGCTACGACCTTCGATCTGTTGTCGCCTGTTTTGAACCTCCGCTCTTCGACGTCGTCGAAGAAATCCTCGGTTACCTCGTCTCGGCGGTCGACGACGAGCATGCCGCGCGTGAGTTCTCCGGTTCTATATTATCATTGTTTTTTTGTAGTGTTTAATGTTGGGTTTTAATGGATAGATGGTAGAGTCGAAGCTGACCTTTCTACTTCGAATAACCTGCGGTGTGCTTTCCAGCCTTGTTGGAGGACGGGAACGCCATGCGGGTCTTCCACTTCTTGGGGCGGATTCTGCACGGCGCACCATACAGCAACGACGTCATGGAGTCTAAACCAAAAATAAAGACACCAAAACATCAAATTAGAGTCAAGCCCGCCCCAGGTTATCACTTGTGGGGTACAGGTGGGGTGGGGACGTTATCAGACATAACAACGCACTCCATAGCATCTTTCCCAAACTCTCGCATGACTTCGCGCGTACGTTCCAAGAACGCGCTCGTAAAGTGTACAAGAGGAGATTTCTCCTCCGCTCGCGACTTTTTCCCATCCCGAACGCGGAGTCGACAGTTTGCGTGTAAAACGGGAAGCGCAATTCATGCGGGGTCGTGATGTCCAGCGGGAGCAGGAGGAATCGCTCTAGCGGTAATCTTCCATCAATGAGGAGCTCTTTCACAGCGTACGGGTCTGCAAAGAAGTTAACTATGAAACGTATAAAAAATTTCTGTTAGCAACCAGCACGACAGAGACAAAACGAACGAAGAATCAGACGAAGAAAAGTTTTTAATGTTTCTTCGCCTACTCACATTCCGCGACGGGACTCGTGTTTCCAGGCACATCAAGGGCACCTCCCATCACGACAATGCGTCCCAGCTGCCCATGGCAGATGTCCGGCCTCTGGCGAGCCACGAGCGCCAGATTCGTCAGCGGTCCAAGGGCGATATAAGTCACCGACCGCGCAGGCCGAGAAGCGATCAGCTGAATAACGAGCTCATGTCCTGGAGTATCCGAAATCTGCAGGAACTCTGCGCCTTTTCCCGCCCGGATATCCGGATAGCGTTCGGAGATGTCTCCTAACCCGTCTCTATATTTAGTTTTGTTTGTTATTTGTCGTTCAGTCCTCCTAGTATGAGAAGATGTTCCGCTATTTGATGATAGAGTATATATTACGGTACCTTCCGTGAAAGTATTGCGCGCTGTGTAGATCTCCCTCCAGTGGACCAGATGCTCCCCGTGCTAAAACGGCCTAGAATTGAGATTCGGGAACCTTTTCTTATCCTCGGGAAAACTGTCAAAATGAACCGCAAGGGTATTGTACAGCTTCAGAACGTTATCGCTTGTCCGAATCAGATTCAGTTCAGTTTCACGGAAGGTACTAGACAAGTAGCATACTAGGACGAATCTACGTCGGTGTTGCCTAGTAAAAACAGAAAATATCAATCAGAATCTATCAATAATCATAAGATAAACCTTGTCACTAATCGACTCACCAAATGATACAACAATAGCCAGGATTTCCAGCTCCGGGCACGTCAACGCATACAGTCTTTTAGAAAGAAAACGATATCAATCAGCCACATTCGCAGAAGGTACAGATAGCATCTTCTAGAGCTTACAGTGAGACGATATCATCTACGCCGGGATCTGTGTCAACTATATGAAAAGGGAATGAATACACAAGAAGCCAACATCAATAGTTACGCGCTCACTTATTACGGGGATGGGCATGGTCGTGGAACTGAAGGAACCGTCTGTCCGGCGCAAGGCTTCGCCCAGACTCAGCTTATCAGTACGACGAAATGGTAATTGTCGATGGTGCGGGAAGAAGGAATCCAGTGCCCGTTTCCATGAGTATCCTTCCCAAATCTAGTGAATAGGCATTTCAGTAGTATTCGCTCTGCGGGGTATCTTCGGGTTCCTTGTATTGTTGTAACATCATGCTGTCGTTGTCGTTCTCAGTCATCAGCGGAGAGTGGAGAGAGGGTGGAAGGAGAAAAAGTATGACGAAGACGAGATTCGAACTCGCGAGGTTTCCCACTACGGAATTTAGGTGTTAAGTAATAACAGATTACCTAAACATAGCGCCTTAACCACTCGGCCACTTCGCCAATACAGGAATTAGCGCTCTGTAGAACCATGTAGCCTATGGGCTCAGAATGGCGCTCGTGGCAGTGCACATGCTTAGTAAAGAAAAAACTTTCTTATTCACACTCACACCCAACATCGTTAAGTTCGTCCATGAATTGACGGAATGATCAGCGCAAGTTTTCATAACGTGGTCGTTAGACTTGCAGACATGTTAAGAAATATCTCTTGCTTCTGAAGCATACTTGGCTCCTAGTTCTTCATATTCGCCATTTGATCCACTTCATTTGAAATCTCACAAATTCCTCCTAAAGCAGGCGAGAACATGTACGCAAAGTTCTTCATCAATCTCCAATGAAGAACAAGGTTTCTCTAAGGAGTAGGTGCAACCGTCTTCTGTTTCCCATCGGCATCCAGTCAACTGTCGATCCTCTATCAGGGTTGAATCCACTGCCACTGACGGCTGAGCTTTAACTCACATCATCATCGCCCATAATTCTTCCATCTACATCTTTCGAAGCTCTTGACAAAAAGAGTGAAACCGCTGAAGCATCTCTCGCCACACTTTGGGCTTCTCGCCGTGCTTCTGCTCTACTTTATTCTCCTTTTTCAGTAATTGCGGTATTCCAAGGAAGCAGATTTAGAGACTTCTATTCTCTTGGATGCAGGCCCCCGGATGAACGTTATTTTTGAATTAATTTCAGGAACGACGGAAGGACTTGAGCGAATGTAATGAGTTGATGTAATCGAGCTTCATGTCAGACTTGGAGAATGAGCGTCCGAGGCATCACCCTTCTTCTAGGGCGCATCTATAGAGCTCGAATACCCTTTCGAGCTCGATCTGCGCTGGTTTGCCCTCTTGTTTATTGCACCTCATGCAGAATCCCGTTGACAGGTGAAAATACAAGACAAATTGGACAATTATAGAAGAAAATATCCCTGCGATTGGTGCTCCGCATTGCCGTACCAGTGAAATAATTTACTTGGCGTACATAGACAGATGTTTAATACGAAACTTATGAAACAGGAGTCAAATAGTTTCTCCATGTATTCAATACACAGGAAGCAAGATGTGGTCCCCTGATCTAGTTCGGTGAATAGTGTATCACCTCCGGTGCTTCATTCGTCCGTTCCTTCCTCTCTGTAATTTCTGCTCTGGAAGCACTAGATAACGACCGCACAACGCCTAGCTTGAACTGAACCTGGGTGCAGGTTCTCATTCCCGCGACTTCTTCTCTGTCTTTACATTCTAGAATCCGAAGCGTTCCCATTGTGAACTACAAATTAGCCGTGCGTCCACGAGCTCCTCGGCCTCAGGATTTCCTATAGGTGGAAATACAGATAGGAGCATCGGGGCTTCGTCGCATTTAGTGGCGTATGGTCGCGGAGCTCACATGAGCACATTCACAGGAACTGCCAATAGATTCTGCCGTAACTGAGAACGGTTTCCTGAAAATATCGAGACGAGCCACGGACTGGTCCTAGGCTGATTATTGCTTTCGGGACTCGGCTCCTGTCTCTTTGTCCTGCGGCTTCCCACCAGGCCCTAGTATGTAGCGCCACCAAGGCACGCGGGCTTTGAACAAAGGGCGAAGGCATGAGCGTCAGTTGGAAACCTTACGCTCAAGGAAGGGAGAACGGAATTGATTAGAGACGGAGGCTTCGCGTGCTTGAGCCAGAAAACGCCGTCACCTTCGGGGCTTGGGGACGTGCGCGGCCACCTGCATGAAGCCCGGGCGTAGCGCTTCTACCAACCAAAGCCGGTCCCAAATATATGTATATGCAAGGTAGCGTAAAGCACGACTTGCTTCGGCTGCGGATTCTTTTGACCTTTGTTGGAGAATCATTGACGGGAATCTGGCTCGTCAGATGAGGAATATCGTTTCGATCCCTAAGGTCGCTTCAGTGACTGCGGTGCACATATGCTAGAGTGATTTTGCAGTTATTATTGTTATCGGCCAAATAGGCCCGGCATGGCGTCAAGGCTTCCAGACCCTGTCTTTGCAAAAAATTAATGACATTTCTGTCCGAGCGTCATACGTCTGTATTATATTGCCGGCTATAGACAAACATCGCACGCACCGAATGAACATCGAAATTGAGGGTGTGCCGGTGTCCGATGATTAAAGAATGGAGGTCTTGTAATAGACGAGATGTGCATGTTTGCATTACGCCGCATGGGCATCGTTATGATATGATATGCCTAGAATTGCCCTTTCGAAGACGGAGGATCTCCAAGTATCTGCATTCAAAGGATGTCGATCCCAAGGGAAAAGGGACCATTTAACGCGGTGATTGTTGCTCTTTGGATGCCCAAATTTGCCGCCCCGTCAACATTTCACCAAATCGAACAGCCGTCTGATCGATCTCTGGAATCCGTCAAATGATGGTTCGGAACGGTGTGATGAATTTAGCATTGGCCACCGAATAAGTGGCGAGCTGACAACCGGGTGTTCTCACTCGACACACCGGTGCCATGATCGGATGTTGGACGAAGTCGCATAAGGATGTTTTGGCCCTTTAGTGTGAGCGGCATAGAAACCGATCAGTATAACAACTCTCTGCGCGACCAATGCGTGCTAAACCATGATTCTTATTCGATCGGACGTGAGTCTTTTCCAGAGGAGACAACTGTGTACAATTAGCGGTGTATGTGATCTCAATCATCGGTCAGTTGTCGATAAGCCATGACCGTAGTCAGGTGCTGAAACATACAGCAGAAGCAAAGTATCGGCATTGCCGATTCTATACGCGTGGATGGCCGGAGGTGTAAAGCACAAGACTCCTCTTCACGTTTCGTTTCAATTCCGATGAAGAGCGGACGTGAAAGGCTGGATAGTCCGAAGCTCCGCAAAAGCCCATGTATGTCTGATCGATAGGCGTGACGGAAGTTGCTCCGGCGTGCCGCAATACAATACCACGACATGAAGAGCGGCAACGCGGTGAGCGTCAGACGGATGGACGGTGCAGACCAAGGCCGACTCGGGCCCTGTGATGGTCCGATGCTGTCGGCGCTTGTAAATTATGTTTGTGTCCTTAGTAGACCTCTTCCAACGAACGCGAAGCGTCGGAGGTTGTGAAAGGACGCGTACGGAGCGCCGAGGACAGTATAAACTATTAAGCCACTCAAGAGGCTAAGTCCGTACGTTGGCGTGCGTACGTCTCCGTGTTCAAATGGTATTGGCTAGATGGTCGATAAGGACATTAACTGCGACGCGAACAAGAGCAAATGATAATTCACACTAAGCGCTTGGAGGCCGTAGAAAAACGCGATTTGATTGAATAGAAAGAGCCGTGGCCAGAGCCGGGCGTGGGCCATAACGACGAAAGGGGTATATAAAGAAGGTGTAGAAAGGTCCAGAGAAGGGCGCGCAATAAGCTCTAAAAGGCACAAGGAATCAGAGGCAGCTTCTAAACCCTAGTACAGCTCACGACAATATGACCATTTGCATGGCGCGCTGCGGAAGACGCGCGGAGCATATCTGGATCTGGTAAAAGGACGAGCAGAAAGTAGGTAATCGGAAGAGACTCCGGTGACCTAGGAATAATAATATTAATGTGACGAGGAGAGTGAGTAGTAAGTATATGCCGGGCCCGCAGCACGTAGCATTCTAGCCTAGGGGCTCTCGCTGGGAACCAACGCGCCAAAGTGCGGGTGTGCCTGGTGGTGCCATAACATAATCTGAGGAAAAAAGATGAAAAAAGAGGTGAAAAAAATAGACAACATTGTGCCGGACAAAGAGACGGACGGATGTGAGATTCGGGAGTTGCTGTTTGATAGAAGTAGAGAGAGAGAGGCCGGGTTGAGAGAAGGGCCGAGGTAGTCGCAGCGTCAAATAATATGAAGGAGGATGAAATAGAAGATAGTTCTATATCGAAGGGCAGGGGGGCAGCTGGATGCAGAAATAAGAAAGAAGCTCGAGAGAAGCTCAGGAGGTGAGGAGGTGCAAGCAAGTACAGTAAGTATATAAGACTAAGGCATAACAATTAAATAAATACTGTAATAATATAATATAAATCTACTCTTCCTTTTGCCTACTCTCATCCTCTCATCCGCACTCGTCACCTCCGCCTCTTCCCTCTCCCATTCCTCCCTGTGGCCCTTTCTTCCCCACATCCCGCCCTCTCTACATTTCACATCCTCACAATGAACGCCCCGCCTAGGCCAAGCGGGCCGCGTAGCATTCAACGTTCTCCCTCACCAGCGCCCTACGCCCTTCGGCCAGAAACAGCACCTCTAAACATTCAACGCAGACAAACTCCTGTTTTATCTCTTCTTGTTCCTGGATCGACCCCGCCCTCTTCAACACCCCCTACAGATTCCAGCGTCGGACCGGTACCGTCTTTCAGCTTGTATCCGCCAAACGCGCGTCAACGTCCGAGACCAATCGCGCCAAGACTTAACATCGGTGCAATAACCTCACAAGCTCAAGAAGGAAGCAGAAGGAGTAACGATGAGGACCCATCGCCAACATATGGATACTACACAGGTGGCCCTCGACAACCCACTCTGAATAACGGGTTTGAAGCCGTTGACCAGCCGACGATCCGGCCGCCCGTCGCGCAACCTACACCTTCTGAGCCTCTCGATGACATGAATTCAATTCGGCGAACGATCAACGAGATCAGTTCGGAGGAAATCCACGCGCCTTCGTACGGGCAGGAGGAGTGGACAAATGACGTGTTGGAGGTTCTAGAGCGTCTTGGAGAGGGTGCAAGCGGCGCAGTGCATAAAGTGAAAGATCGTCGAAACAACTTGATTATGGCGCGTAAGACGATAGCTACGCACGAGACGCCACCGAGGCAACTCGTGCGTGAGCTGTCGTTCATGAAGAGCACCGTTCATCGTAATATTTGTCGTTTCTACGGTGCATACATCTCACCGTCGTCAAGCGAAGTCATGGTCCTTATGGAAGTTTGTGAGGGTCGCAGTTTGGAGGCGATCGGTAAGCGCATCAGAGAGGGCGGAGGCAGGGTAGGAGAGAAGGTCGCAGGGCGCATAGCAGAAGGGGTCAGCATTCATCTATCTCGTCGTTGTGATGGTTGTCTGATCCTGAAGCCTTCAACCTTAGATTTTCGAAGGTCTTGCTTATCTTCACTCAAAGAAAATTATCCATCGAGATATCAAACCGTCAAATATCCTCCTGACACGGGAAGGAGTGGTAAAGCTTTGCGATTTTGGAGTGTCTGGTGAACTAGTCGACTCCTTAGCTGGAACATTCACTGGGACAAGTTTCTATATGGCGGTACGGCACAGCTTTCTTTAATCCTATGATGATGGCGGTTCGCTTATTTCGTCCTTTACGCATAGCCTGAACGAATAAGTGGACGGAATTATACGATTCGAGCTGATGTCTGGTCGGCTGGCCTATCGTTATTGGAGCTTGTTACCAATAAATTCCCCTTCCCTCATGAAATCGGTCCCATCGACTTAATTTTCTACATCACGCAGAGTGACGTGAGTGCCACTTTCTGACCCAATCGTTAACCCAATTGATCTTGCGCATCGCAGCCTCCGAGTTTGGAAGATGAAGAGGATATTCGATGGAGTGATAGCATGAAGCACTTCATAAAACTGACGTACGACGGCTTCGTTTCTTATAGCCTGGTAATTGACGCTCATAGTGCCATATAGCCTGACAGTATCGGCTGTTGATCGACCAACACCCAGAGAAATGCTTTCTCATCCTTGGATAATCGAGAACATGAAGAAGGAGGTAAAGATGGCGCGATGGATACGCCAAGTCTGGGGATGGCCTAGAGGGGATGGGTACAGTGTTCGCTTTGAGCCCTTTTAGATCGCGCTTACCTTAATAACTTCATGTGCATTACGCAGGGTGTCTCGACCAAGCTCAAGACGCCACGATCCAGCGGAGGGGTCTCCAGCGACCGACTCCCCCCCGCGAACGGACAGCTAAAGAAGCTCCCGATGCCGCAGATGTCGCAGAACGCGAGTATATTCGCAACCCGCCCGGCGCAGCCTTATCCGGCTAACTACGTCCGGCGACGTTGTGAGGGCACCCTCCGACGCCTCAAGCTACCGGCTACCGGCTGAGACGTGGAGGAGAGAATGGAATCAATTTGCACCCAAATTAATTGCATGTACGTTGGAGAAATGGACAATATGAAAAATACGGATATGTTACCAAGTAGCTAATATACCTTCATGCGCCCCCTCTGCTTGTAGTAGTCCCCGCTGGCCGAATTCATTGACTATTTCGAGCATTGTTTCAACGTGTCGAGAAATCCCCAGAAATTTAGGGGAATAATACGAGGTCACGTGTCGTATCTTGACCGGTTACCAAATTAGGGAGGGCTTTGATCGGCAACGGAACAGAAGCTTACGTACAGCCACATCCAATTCTGTAAAGATCTAGATCTAGCCACGGGATGCCTCTTCTCCTTCTCTCCTGACTACCTCCTTCCCGCCATGCCCCCGCTCACTATCGACGCTGACGGCTGGTTTACAGTCGCCACAGGCGCGAAACCCGAACCTAGTACACCGTCTCCTAAGGAAAAACCTCAAGACGATGTTCAACCAGTATCGCCTATTCAGTGGAGCAGGCGACCTTCGATCGGACCGGCTCGAAAGAGGGATCCTGCAGCTACAAGGTCGCCCAGCGGTTGGATTATAGCAGTAGAAGATGTACAACGCGAGGAAAACATGTCGTCGACCGTAGACAAGCCTGTCGATGGTACATTGTCTGCTTCATGTACATTGTCTGCTTCATCAGATTCATCAAAGTCGCGACCAGTATCGTCGAGCATCGAGACTCAGGGGAGCTCTAAAGCCGACAGTGTACAAGGGAACTCGAAAGCAGCCGTAGGCAGCGCGAAGGACGAGAAGTTCAGCCTTTCTTCCGAAGAGAAGCCGTTGGATAGAACTTCAGCCCCCATCTCTACTTCATCCGGTTTGGAGCCACCCATTAAATCAGATCCTAGCAAGAGTACGACGAGCGACAAACCATCTGGTGACTACATCGCAGCCATCGATGAGGTACGAAGCGAGAATCCTGCGATGACTTCCGTTTCAGCGGAAAAGCAAGCAGAGAAGCTTGCGGCAGATGACGCCTCGACTACTTCATCTAGCTCGAGGACGTCATCATTCGCGGGGACAAGTATCACGTCCACCAGTTCTGCAGACGAAGTGCCCGGAGACTCTCACGACTCTGGAAAATCGACTGATGCGACTCCTGTCGTTAAGCAAGCCACGGAAACCGCCTCAATTACTTCAACTGCTTCGACGAGTACGGGCTCATCGGTTGTGGCGAGCACGAGTTCATCTTCAAATGGGACCCCAAAGAAGCTCAGACCACGAGCCCGGTCTTCCCCACAGCCGATCCCGACTCACGGCATTGACCCTAAGATTCTCGTAGGTAAAGTGCTCACGCATATCCGGCGCTCCCCAGATCATCCGACTGTAACACTCTCATTTGCGGATGGGACGACATACCAGATCCTTGTCGATGGATACGATCCGCGAAACACCGCGGGAAGGAAGCCAGAATCCAGCTCGACTTCTCGCTCTTGCATACTTGAGATGGATGAGGTGTTGCTCCGTATGCTCGAAGTTCCTGGGCGACACGTTGTCGACCGCGAGATTACAGACTGTGCACATATCCGACTTGCGGACAAGGCATATGAGCGCCGAGAATGGGAGCAAAGTTGGACACAGTCGCACGTCGCAGTCGCGTTCAAGTTTGCTGGGGAGAGTCGTTGGCACTGCATCTGGGCGATGCGAGCGGAGTATGATGAGCGAGGCTGCATCTTCCGCGCCTTCGACGACGTGTATCTCCAAGTCCTTGATCGTCAGCTGCCGCGCTCGCCTCAGAGGAGGTTTGAGCAGAGGCGACAGGGTGTACCGTCGCCGCTTAAATCTCCCAAATCTCCTGGAAGGATTGATACTTCCACCCTCAGGACTCTGCCTAAGCCCCCGCCATCCCCTACTGCGATGAGGTCGAAAAGGTCACCATCAAAAACTCCGAAGAAAAACGGGTTATTGAAGACCTAGAGCTGGAAAAAGGACAATTGATCTTGTTTACTCTTAATTATTATTTCGTCTGATGGTAGGTTCTTCTCTTTTCATCTCACTTCGGTCGAGGAAAGTTGACCGGATTTTACAGATGTAACGCGTAACGATTTGAATATCGCCACTGAAAGTTCAAGGAATGTTTCTGCTATCAATGGAAGGAAAGTCAAAAAAGATCACTGTATCATATCAATTATTTTCACGACATGTTGTCTGTTCACGATCATTTTGTACATTTTTATTCGGACCTTATCTTCTCGTTCTCATTCTCTCATCCTCGCACTACTCCGCTCTCTTTCTCAGCGAAACATGCTCTGCCCTCTTTTTTCGTGTCGGTTTCACTTTCACATGTCGTAGTATATAACCTCCCTCATCCCATCCGGGATTGTCTGTAATATACTGTACTAAGCTAACCACGAAGGCAGAAGCCTCATCTCCTCCTAAATCGGTTCAAGGTCCTATCAAGAAGGTTCTGGATATTAGATTGACGCTGATTGCTAGAGGACTTCTAGTCCTGTTCCATAGACTAGACCGCGGAAGTGAAACGGATTTACAACGGCGTCTTGGCTGCTCAGTTCTCAGCTCGACTGAAAACCCGAGAGGTGTAGCGACTCCCGGATAGAACCCTTGAAGCACGCCCAAATGTATTTTTCCTATCGTCTTCGTTTGGTCTGGGCAACTTCATGCGTGAAGCTTTCATCAATCCATTCAACAACCTCGTGTAAAACACTTGCATCATCCGAACCGCACATCGGCTAACATGCATTTATAACGTGAAACTTGAAGATACCGCGAACCAGCCGAAAGTCGAGGGCGATGAGCTAATGCACGTTTTGCACGGACATCCTGATGGGTCTGTGTTGCCAAGGTGAATAACAGCGACGCGATGCGGAGTCCTCATTAACCCTGGAGTCCGGCGAGTTTACCGGGTAAAATTTTTTATAGTGAATGGGTGTACTGTATAACACTATATGCGAACCACGGAGTGCATCGATTTCTCGTTTACTGTATAAGAAAGAAAACAGGTGATTGAGGAAACGAAGCGGTAATGTTCGCTAGTAGCCTGAGAGATAAGAATTCCGAGGATTTCAGGAGACATGGGCCAGGGCCAAACTTGCCGCGTGTCACTCGGCATGCCATATATTCACAAGTAGCTCTATGAAAACGAATCGCGATGGATTCGTAACTCTCACGCTCAGTGGATCTCCAGTATTTCATCTTTGTCGACACTCGTTTAGGACGGCCTTTCGTATGCCTGGGCCGTGACGAGATGATTTCAAATATGGCATTCTGAGGACGCGTCGACGTGTTACGGTCCCGTGATCTCCGGTGATCAAAAATAAACACAAAAAAGTTTTGGTTCCGCTCCCAAAGACCCTTTTTTCGAGGCACAAGCTCAAACAGAAGCTGTGCTCTTTTCAATCAGCGCAAGCCTGAAAATTTTGACCCTGTTTGTTCGGTTCGAGTCCGTTTCCATCAACTCATTTTACGGTCCCTGCAGTTGAGAGAAGCCGCGAGGAAAAAGAAGCAGCACTGGTTCAGAGGGAGGCTTCAGAATTTTCCCTTATGGCTTTGCAAATGGGTGAATTGCGAGGGCTCGCGGCACGCCTGAGCCACATTTGATGCTGCGCACGCTATTTCAGGGATCGACTTGGGACCACCCCTCTAGGCATCATGAGATCTCGGATGTTTGTAGGTGGTCGCCGAAAGGATCTTGATTGGGGCGTTAGGAGCCATAGGACTTTATCCGTTCGTCATTGGAGACCAGCACTAAGAGAACCTTAAGCGGGGACGGATGGCCAACACGCTGCATCGACATCCGAGGTGTCGGGACCGCTGAAAGGGGCTCAGACCTGGGACCCGATATGGATCCTGTTGTGGCTTGTTGTGGTCGTATCTATTGCGCGTCTTTCATGTAGCATTCAGTAGGCCGATGTCGGCTGACCCAATGATTGCAATTACATACCTCTGCGCTCGTCATGTCTGCAAAGATTGCGCGCTCTGCGGCCGGTACGCGCGCAGGATTAGAGAGATGCTTCAATCAAGATATATGACCTTTGACTTGGCAAGGAAAATGCAACGGTTTCGACCCTTTTGCGAAGTCAACGGGCATAACGCCATATCTACGCCGTTTGGGAGTGCTTAATAACCCCCGGCGGAGCGTCGTTAAAGCTAGGCACGATCTTTGCACAGATTATTAATCGAAATACTTTTCCTGTTCCGAATTGAGCAGCGGTAATAAGACCACGAAGAGATTTTATTGGCGAAGTGGAGAATAATCAATCGAGAGATAAAATAGTGTGGTGTTGAAGAAATAATATCGATATTAATGCTCACTTGTTTGAAAATGTTCAGAGAACAAGCAACCACACTGGCAGTGAGTCACAGAGACATACCCTGAGTCACGTCGGCGGTGATACATCATGTCACAGAACCGTGTTACCAGCCAATTTCTTGATTCTAAACAGTCATTTGACCATCTATGTAACTATCGAGGTAAGCCCTGAAACATGCTTGTTGTACTGATTTCCAACTTGTGCATGAGAGCTCGTGGTTCATATGCTTTGAGAAGTGGGTTGAATAAGGGATTGTTTTCTTATTTGTGGCTGGTAACGTTCTGTGAGTCACAACTTTGTCAACTTCGCGTGTCTTCTCAAGCTCTCAACTGTGCTTGGCGCTGATTTTTCAAGCAGTCGAAGCCAAGGACAATAGACTATTGACAAGCCGTGGCACACCTTGCATACACGGCCATGTCTTCTCCAACGTCCGGACGGCAATACAAAAACAACCCTTACGAACGCGTGTCCTTTTCGAGTGTCACAGGCAACAATATCGGAATAATCAGGGTGCTCAATTCCACCCTTTTCCCCATCCAATACTCCCAGAGGTTCTACAAACAGATTGTCCAGCCGGAACTCGAAAAGTACTGTAAACTCAGTTCGTGATTTCCTTTCCATTTTTCGCTTCGGGATAGCGCTCAACATTTTCCAGTATATCTGAATGATGTGCCTGTTGGAACCGTCTGCTGTCGCTTAGAGGAAATAGACAATGAGACGAAACTGTACGTTATGACGATGGGTGTTCTCGCCGTAAGATTTATGAATACCGCAGATAACAAATGGAGGCAGCAAACTGACTGCTTCCGTCACAGCCGTATCGGAATCGAAAAATAGGATCGCAAGCACTTCAGCATATTCTCGACGCTGCTCGAGAAAGTAAGAAACCGAAAATCACGTCTGTCTACTTGCATGTGTGGGTGGAGAGTGGAGATGCCAAACGATTCTATGAACGGCATGGTTTCAAAGAAGTCGGTCTCGTGGTTGTGAGTGCTTGAACATCCTTATCAGTCGAATCTGGTTTTAGTTAACGCGACTTGACTGCTTTTGCTTCCGACCGCATGCCCACGGATTGGCAGGATTATTATAAAAAGATGGAGGTACGTGACGCATGGATCCTAGAATACAGGCTTCATCCGTCGGCAGCAGAAGGCGAAGATGAATCCGTGGAACTTCAAGCGATGTCTCCGTCTCCGGCGGCGCAGGACCATGCGACTACGGTTACGTAGCAAAAGGAAGACTATTTTGTATTGTTGCTTCTACTCGGAGCAGATAGACTTGCTTCATCTCGTTCAAACATCTATCGGTAGATCTAAGCTCGGGTCAGATGCGGACCATTTATGAAAGGACCGCCGAACGGCGATGGGCGAGTGTTGAAAAGAATCGATAATAGAGATGGTTCGGACCATTCGGGCTTGCTTAACGTGTGGGATCTGCGCTCAAGACCATCTTGCTTCCGCGATCAGTTGAGCGTGAAACGTCGCCGCTGTTGCTCTTGTATGCCTTAGACATCGCCTTGTCGACATGTGGCACTCAGGGCAGAGCGCGTGTATGGGACGCCTCGCAGCTTTCAACAAATCTCCGGGTCGCTGGTAACATGCCGATCCCAAGGACTATCATCTTTACCCTCATCGACGGTAAAATCACTGATTGCAATTCCTGCGCTTTATCAACACCAGCGCGCTGTGCAGATATGAGCCAAATTAAACATTATTGCCGTCCGAACCTTCGGAGAATACGCTACGGGATAATTACGAGTGCGCCAGTGCGCAGAGACAAGTACAATGGGAAATAACCAAAGGTCATAAAAACAGACTTGAAACCAGTTTTACAGGGTCTGGCATCCATTAGGTTGCCTAATGTCCAGGGTGCATATCATGGGCCATGCTCAGTCGTCCGTACGGCCGCAGTTCTTCACCAGCTGGAAAGGACGATATTAGGATCGAGAAACAATGAAAGCAGCAAATCACTAACTTGATGTCTCTTCAATGCGTCCTTGCGTGTAAACGTCTTCCCGCAACCCCCGTTACATAAGAAAGGTCGTTCGCCGGAGTGCGTATCTCTATGACGCTTGAGATCGTGTTGACGATTGAATGACAGAGCACACATATCGCACGGGAACGGTCGCTGCGGAGCCGCTGATCCTTGTCCATCCTGCGCATTTGCAGTGTGTTGATCATAATAGTAATTGGCCTGGTTCGACGTTGAAGGGCCTTGCAAATACTCGGGTGAGAGTGCCTGAGGATTCGCGGTCATATAATCAAGCTGAGACGTTTGTAGTTGCGATTGGGTACGGTGATGGCCTAGCATGGAAGGGTTCTGACTAGGAACATAATTTCCCGAGGGAGTCGCTGGTACTGCTGCCATGGACTGGGTGCGGTGCCTGGGAACACTCTGCGGGTATCCCGCCTGTGTATGTCCGGCCAGAGACGGCGTCATTGACCGTTGGGGTACAGGGAATTGGCTAGTTGGGAATGACGGTGCATAGTTTGGTTGGCCCTGCGTATATGGAGACCGTTGAGGATAGCCGCCTGCGAGTGTGGGCCCCGCATATGACTGGTTTGCAATGTATTGCGCGTGAGGAACTTGACTGTGAGGAGGATAGCGAGAGTCCGACATACTGAGGGAGGTGGGTGTTCGAGTGCCCATGACAGTTGGTGCAAGCCATTGGCTTTAAAGGATTTGGATGAATTACCGAGACGAGGTAATTGAGCAGTGCGAGATTAAGGACACTCTACGTGGGCTAGCGTCCTGATAGCTTGGTGGAACGAGTGTCACAGCTTGCCGCAGATCTCCGCGTTCCCTGACAATAAATCAATCTTGAGGAGAATTCGAGACAGGATATACTAAAACACGGATCGGGGCTTGCCCGTCACAAAAGGATAGGGGTGCCTGTTAGTTTGCCGTACACTGAATTTACTGTCGATATCGTCACGAATGGTTTGAATTAAGATTAGTCGCAGCTCGAGAGTCTCGTGGCGCCTTTCGCGCAGATGTCAAGGTACCGACATGCCAGCAAAGTGGGTGTTACGCAAGTATTTTGAATTAAAAAGAGACGCTGCGTGCGCTAACCCAAAGTCACAATGAGCACCGGCCGGTACAGTGCCGGCACTCTTTTCGGGCTTGGACAACGTCAGGCAGGCACGGTGAGAACTGAGTTCAGGTCCGTCAGACACGCGGCAAGCGTAGGATCTCTGAGTAATACGAGTAGGTTAGTATTTGTGGTGGAATAGTATAAATCAGGCATCTCAAAGTATCGACCCGTAAGATGGAAAGATAAAAGAGATCAAGCTTCACCGCATGTCAGCTAGCGCTCAATGTTGCAACATATTCGTCCCATCACCTGATGCATTTGCGATTCTACCGACAAGTTTCAAACATGCTCCGCATCTAGCTCTAATGCGACTTTTACTTCATCACGCACGACGACTCGTCAGAGCAGCCGGATGAGCTCCCGAGCTTATATCTTTAATGAAATCATCAGTTGTGTAAACACCTTTCATTGCCCTTGTCCTATAGCACTTAGCTAGCACGAGATCGGATGTAGCAAACCAAAAGCGCCGTAACAGAAACATGTGCATTCAGGCTCAGAAGAAGGCTGCGGAGAACAAGCCTGTTGCTTTCTCAGACCAAAGATTTCATGAAGAGGTCGGCGATTAACGGACAGTAACCATCCGGAGCGGTCGAAGACAAATGCTTACCTATTGGATTCCCGATGAAAACGAACTACCGTTATGTCCGACCGCAGATTTACACGACGGATATTCACGCGGGTTTCTGTCTGTGAAACTCATAAGAATATCCGCAAGTTATCGTCACAAAACCTGTCCATCTTTCCGTTCAAACTCTCTGATGAATTGATCCGGCACCGCTTTCTCTGGTGTCCCGGTGAAGTAGGCTGAAATATCCTAAACTGGCGATGAAACCAGCGGTCAAATACATCTTCTACGGCTTTAATGTTTCGCACGAATGCAATTGGACGCGAACTGGAGAAGGATGGGTTGCAATTATTATGTCCAAGTAGAAAGAAGACCGCTGGAAATTTTCAGTCTGCGAGCAGAACGTACTTTATAATGGAGTGATCAAAACATCATCGCGAAATCAAATCGTTTCGACAGAGCGTTATGTCCGTGCAATACGTTTTGATGTTCCTTAGCTACTGTCTCCAATCAAACATTCAGCGCTGTAAATCGTCGAAGCGTTTGCGTCCCAAGGGGCAAAAACGAGAAGATACGAGTGCAATTGCACCAGTTTTCTTCCGACTCGCATCAATGGTCGGAGATGGGCAGCAGGTGAATATTTCATCGAGAAATACTATTTATACCGACCTCAAGATGCGATTCGGATCGTTGCATTGGGTCAGATGGTAGATTCGAAACGATGAGTTCACCAAAAAGCATTACTGGTACACCACGAGGCCGGAGCTTTCCTTTGCTCAAAGATCTCGTAGATCTTGCTCTATTCATGGATGTCCTCGTGCATGACCATCCTTCTAACGTTCTCGTCATTCCGTACTTGCCAAGGTACAGACTAGGTTGCTTCACAGTTGGTAGTGTAAAGAGACGAAGGTTATAGCAGATAAGGAGTCAAAATGAGACATCAACTTGTAATCTGCCCCAGACTTGCCTGGGTTTCAAGTCGGCGTGAATCTTGAGTAGTTCCTCACATTCTACGGAGTGCAAGGGCCGACATCCACGAGGAAGGGAGCGATTCATTGGCGAGTCAAAATAGCTTCCGCCATAATGGTCTTAGGTTACGGAAATGATTTCTCACGATCACGTTGGGCTACTTTCTTTTCTTCCGAGTCAGTCCGAACCACGGGCTGGACAAGCGGGCTCAATAAGCATACCTACCTAGACTTTGCTTGTCTTACTCTACCCTTTTGATCTTCTGCAAAACTTTCAAGACGACATTTTCAGTTAGATTCGATTGTCCAAGTTGTCTGAATTTCACGCTTTCACCGCATGCCCCCAAGGCGCTCTCAGCCGTCAAGCTTGTCGCCGTCAAAAAAGCGGAAAATCCAACAGGATGGAAGCAACGCTAGTCTGGACACGTACTTCAGGAAGACTCCACAGGGAATTCCATCACCGGACTCATCTGGTGGTTCCAGGCGTGCATCTTCATCAAAGTTTACGATTGAAGACGATGAGAATCTGGCTCGGAGACTAGCTGCTGAAGAAAGTGTCGACGTTGAAGCTCTGAAAGCCCTAGAACAGAAATGGAAGCCGAGACAGGCATCTTCGTTGAAGCGGCCCGTTCATGAAGTCATTGAAGTTGATTCTTCAGACGATTCCTCAATCAATGGTGAGATTCCGATTCTGGACTGTATTTTTTTCCTTGAATCTGAAACTCTTATTCTCCTTACCAGCGATTACGGATTTTGTGGCCCGAGCTGGCGGAAATAACTCTCCCAAAAAGTTCATTAAGGGAGAAACTGCAGCTAAAGAAAATTTCTCTCTAAACAAGCAAGATCTGTACGATGATGTTTCAACTTTTCCGAATCTCGCAGAGGATCCGTTATGCTTCTCCATTTCACGCTGCCCTTGGTCGAGGACAGCAGATTCTGTGCCGGCTACAAGTCCTTACTCATTTCTGGCTCACACGTTGTCATCTTTGTCTGGTACAAGGTCAAGGATCTCCATTACAAATATCTTAACAAACTATTTGAGATCCATAATTTATCACGACCCGCCGGCCTTGCTTCCCTCACTTTATCTTCTTTCTAATTCGCTTAGCCCGCCATATGTCCCTATTGAATTGGGTCTCGGGCCGTCGATAATCTCAAAGGCGATCCAGCATGTTTCAGGTCTGACTTCGGCGTCTCTCAAGCGGTTGTACACGAAGTCCGGGGATCCAGGAGATGTTGCATTCGAGGCGAAGTCCAATCTTCGGACGCTGATTCCGCATCCTCCTCTTACGGTGACCGCCGTCTATTCCTCTCTGCTTAGAATTTGTCATGCAAAAGGGGAGGGTGCGACAAAACAACGGCAGTCTTTAATGGAGAAACTCTTAGTAGCCGCCAAGGGCGAGGAAGTTCGTTATCTTGTCCGTACGATGTCGCAGCATATCAGAGTTGGAGCTGTCAGAACTTCTATCATTAAGGCTCTTGCCCGTGCTCTGGTAATCACACGGCCAGCAACATGCCAGAATATTCCCTCGGACGACTCACCGGTTTTTGTGTCGACTTCGCTGCTTAGTAAGGTGACCCGGAAGACGAAGAAGATGAAGAGGATCCTTTGAGAAAAACGATTCTGCAAAAGTGGACTAGTGCTGAGGTTTTATTGAAACGTGTCTATGTTCAACATCCGAATTTCGATCATATTACGGAAGCTGTGCTCCAAGGTGGACTCGAAGAACTTGCAGATAGAGTTTCGTTGACAATCGGTGGGTTGTCTTTGTATTACTTGATCGGCAACGCTTTATCCCGACTTTGCCAGGAATACCATTGCACCCCACACTGGGTTCGCCGACTCGCTCTTTAGACGAAGTCTACGATCGTCTCGGCAATCTGCCGTTTACGGCAGAATTTAAATATGATGGGCAAAGAGCGCAGATCCACGCTCGGAGGAAGGAAGATGACGATCTTCTCATTCGGATATTCTCTCGCCACTTGGAGGAAATGACAGATAAAGTTCGTCTCTTCTATCGGACTAATGTTCCATCTAACCAGTATGCCTGTTCAGTATCCTGATGTAACTGCTCTCGTGGAAGGAATGTTCACGGCATCTGGCCAGTTGAGATCCTTCATCATCGATACTGAAATAGTCGCAGTTGATGCGCTGGACGGTTCATTAAGGACTTTTCAAGAGCTTTCCAATCGCGCAAGGAAAGGCGTTCGGCTCGAAGACATCAAGATTCGTGTGTGCGTATTTGTATATGATCTCATGTTCCTAAACGATGAGGTAAAGGCCAAGTCCGACCACTTTGGTAGTCAAGCTCATTGTCCTTGCAGAGCCTTCTTGAGCAACCATTCCGCGCTCGTCGGCAGTTGCTCAGGTCCAACTTTCCTCCAGTCCTACCCGCTAGTCCCTTTCTTGCCAAGTTTGATCACGTGGAATGTTGTGAAAGCGAAGACGGAAGGGAGGCAGTTGAGGAGTTTTGGCAGAGAGCTGTCGACGGACGTTCCGAAGGATTGATGATTAAGGTGGAATCCAATTGTCCTGTTCTATTTTCTTCTTTCATTGAGACTCTTCAAGCTTCTTGATAGCGGTGAGGTCATCGAAGATGCCGATAGTGCGAAGACGAAGCAGCGGAGGAAGCCTCTTCCTGCCACATATGAGCCAGGCAAGTAAGAAATAGTTCATAAAGTCAACAGTGTTGACGGACCATGCGTCCGTGCCAGACAAGCGTACCTCGGCATGGTTGAAATTGAAAAAAGACTACGTTCTCGGTTTAGGTGATAGTCTAGACTTGGTGCCAATAGGTGCATGGCATGGGAACGGACGCAAAGCTGCCTGGTGGAGTCCGATTCTCCTCGCTGTTTGGGACGAAGACGTCGGTCAACTCGTGGGTGTTTGCAAATGCATGTCAGGCAAGTACCTGGCATACTTCCATCAGTTTTGCCAAGTTTAACAAGCGCTAAAAGGATTCACGGACGAGTTCTATAAGGTATATTGGACAAAGTACAAATGAGAATATGCTCCAACTCATTGGTTTCAAGTCACTGCAAGAACGCTATCCACTGGATTCTGAGACGTGTTCTGACACATCATTGTGGAATGTCAACTCGGGAGGTGAGCAATTCGTATCTACCCTTTAATGTCTTGGAATGACATGCAATCCACTTTATCAAGGCTATAGACCTGAAGTCTATTTTAGACCCCAAGAGGTTTGGGAGATACGTGGTGCAGAGTGAGTGATCCCCGGTGTATAAAAGTATAACGCTCATCCTGTCTGGCAAAGTATTACATTGAGCCCTGTATCCGCGGCTGCTTTAGGTCTTGTATCTCGAGATAGAGGGCTAAGCCTGAGGTTTCCTCGGTTTATCCATGTCAGAGAAGACAAAGGAATCACGGATGCTAGTAGTCCCGAGTTCCTGGCTTCTATGTGGCGAAAGCAGGAGAACAGAGGGAAAAATACCGCGGGAAAGGACGAGGGAGAGTTGATTGATGCATCACCTGAAATCAGCGAGGCTGAAGAAGAGGAAGATGAATGAAAAGGAATTATATTCTCAAGAGGATGCACTCTGTATATGCTATTACTTGACTGAGGGAACTGCTTATGTAATTGGTAATAAGATTAAGATCTGTTCATCTTATCTTATCAACCATCCTTATCCTCCTCAGGTCACTGAAGATGCAGTTCTTGAGCCTCACGTTCTTTGCAGTCGTCATAAGCCCGTTGATAGTTTGCAAGGAGACGGTGGAAGATGCGGGTAAACACATCGTGTACGATTCTCAGTCTGGTTAGACTGACAAGGACAACGCAGCATTGTTAGCCAGGAGGCTAGTCGCCTCGCAAGCCGTAGGCGTTATGGCCACCATATTTCCGGCAAACACAAGTCTAGAAGGTCAGCACGCTTCAGTTCCTGGAGCGGAAGAGACCCTGAATGACGAAGAACTTCAGGAGAACCCTTCGCTCTTCAAGAGTACTACGCGAAGTAAGTACTTCACTCGTTGGATTTTCTCAGGCTAGTAACTATTCCCCAGCTGTTACTCCAACGGCTCGTTGAGCTTAATCACCATGCCTATCTCTCGGCACACTCGAAATATCGTGCATTCGCCGTCACATTCAGCCTCGATGACCGTCTGGAGCACTCCACCCGCGGCTAGCCGAGCACGGGTTGCGCTGATAGGGAACGTTACCATTCTGGACACGCAACTCGCCGTGGACTCGGGTATTCAGGACTGCTATCTTCAGCAACACCCAGACGCACGATTCTGGCTACCCGATGACCCCGATGGTGCCCATGAAGTGAGCCAACCACTTTCTTTCGTTTATCGAGCAGTCTGACATGAACCTCATGACTTGCAGTCCTTCTGGGCAAGGTTTGATCCTCATGTGAGTATAGGTATTCTACCGTAAAAAGCATTGCCGAGTATATCTGCTCATCGGCTACGCAGAGCGTGTTCTTCGTGGGTGGGTTTGGGAAGTAAGTTGTCAGCTGCCCGGAAGACACCTAGACTTACTAATGTTTGCCAGCAAACATTTTATCGGCGATGTTCCACTTGATCTATACCAAAGTACCGAGCCGGTCGACTTCCTTGGCGATAACGACAGTTTCATCGTTCAGGGAGATATCTAACGCAATAGTCCATTCGCGATCTTCCTGTATTACATTTTACAACAAACCGAAGCACCACAACTCTTAAGCAAAAATTGATTTCCAACTAGCAATCTTACTCAATAGAAGGAGTCGTAGTGGTCTGATAGGCTTCTTGTCTCCATCGGAGAGGCCGGCGTCGGCAAAGATATCTTGAAACCTTCGTTCTAAATCTCCTCCTAGTACCGCGTCGACCCAGAAAGAGTCAGCATCCTTCCCCTCTCCGGCCCTAAGCATACCGAATGCAGCAATCAAATGGAATAAAACGATCAAGTTCGACAAGGTAGCGGATGCATTAGCCCGAACAGCTGATTTCTGTTCTAAGAGCTGCAAGATGCGTCGTGAGGATGGCAAGCCCCATTTCGCATTGTTGGGTTGGTTCACGGAGAAACTTTGTGATCTTGATGGAGATCCTATATCGCCATCGGTGTGTGCTGCTACTGGTCGAGCTCTCCGTGCTTGAGGCCTGGCTCTCATTATTCCATCTGCAGTGGGCGCTGTAGACCCACGAAGGCGATACGTTAAGAATCGATCGCAGATAGAAAGCTTGACGGAAACTCCCAGTGATGTTGCAGGAAGGTCGCCTAAAAAAGCTGTGACTAAGTCAACCGGCATTGTTTGTAGGCGAATGCTGATTGCTGTGAACAGCTGCGGAGGCGGGAAATTGCTACATTGCGTCAAAGATACAAACTGTACAGTTCAATCAATTAGATAGTTCAGATGAGATTCAGAGTCGATAGAGAAATTTGCGTACCAAAGCCATGAGTCGCTTCCCCAAATTCCTGCGCCATTGTTCTGTCTGGCTATAGCATAGAAATAGGACGTCCAGAACTGGGCCAATAGAGGATCGGGGATCGCCGCTTCTTGAGGACGGCTTAATCTGCGATAAAAGCAGGATAGAATAGCTATCTGTCTATGTTGTCAGAAGGAGAAAGGCTCTTACGATGAGAAGATACGAACCTTCTACCGCTCGTCCCTGATCAATCACGAGAGCTTGGTCCTTCTCGAAGAGTTGAACGAACCATTCCAGTAAATGCCACGAATATCTCCCGACTATTGCTTCAGAGGACTCGCTTTCGTCATTATCGTCTTCAAAGTCCGCATCTAGAAGCGGATCTTCTGTCCGTATCAATGCTGCGTCCTGGCGCGTCACAACTCCTTTCCGCAGCATGCTCCAGCAATCTTTGCATTCCTTCAATTTCGAAGCTTGCTTAGAAAGATAGGAGTCCATATCTTCCGCAACCTCGAAGTTTCCGAAGAACATGTTGCCTTTGATGGGACGCGGTGCGTCGTCCAGCTCAGCTTGGGTGGGACGATAATATGGAATAGCACGCATTAGGGCTTCGGGAGAGATGGAGTCGATAGCAAGTTGATGCAAAAGCTCCTTGGCCGCTTCTGTAGCCTCGGGAGGAGGAAAGAGCGCTTGTTTCTGGAGTCGCCTGGCTTGCTGGATTTGCTTTGATGGAGACCCGCTCACAAGTGGCACTTCTCTCCTCTTTCCTTTGTCTTTTGTACGATCCTTCGGTAAAGGGGGAGGATATAATGAGATATATATCAGTTGCCTAATATGAGCCCTAAAGATGCATTAGATACTTCGACAAAGAAGCAAAACCGCCTTACGGTGATGGCCTCAGGTTCTGCATTCGCAACTGATTCAATGATGCAATTCCCCGCTGATAGTGTCCCTCTTCGAAACATCCATCTACCATGCCCCGTTGATGCTTATTCATTTCCCGTTCGGCCATGATGGGATTCTGCTAATCCAGATGAGAGTTTGGAATCAAAGTAAGGATTCGGAGCTCACGCGTTACGTCACGCGTTTGGCTCAAATCAGCCTCAATGTTTATCTGTTTGTATAATACACGTTCTATTTAGAAATAGCGGAAGCGACAGCAGAGAACGGCCCAGGTGAGTATGCTAATGGTAAGCAGGAATACGAAGGCACAACGACGGTAAATACAGCTGCTAGGAAAGAACCCATTTTTTGCATGAAAGCAAGGGCGAGAAAATTTTCAAGCAAGATTAGAAATAAAGGATGGTCAACCATATCTTCGTCCTTCGATCGAATCCATAGATCAATCATCCTTGTCTTTCAACTGCTCGCGCGTCAAAAGAACTCTATCAACCCCCTCTCCTTCATGAAGATGAGTGTAATCCTTGGCCATAATCGGACCTTCTGGCGCATGGGATCTTGCAGTTGCATGCCCGCTGCCGGATGCTCTGTTTGACGATTGGTGCGGAAGATGGCTGATCGTCCTTCGGAGTATAGGAGAAATCTCTCCTTGTGATCTTCTGGAGCAGTAACAACATGCGCAAAGAGGGCGTCCGCGCTCGTCTTTTGGTTTACCAAATGCCATCCATTTGACGTGTAAGACAAATTCCTTCAAAGACTGGTCACGCTACCAGATTCGATTGAAGTTATGAAGGATGAAATTTACCTCGGGAGAACGGAACTCTCTGCATCGGTCTGTCGTAGATCCTAAAACAAGAGCTATGTCAGGCGAAAGTATCAACGTGTTTTGTCAGAGGCATGCCATAGAGATAGCTATCCTTCCGCGGATTTTCTCTGGGTCCCGTCGAGCGAGTATATAGTTTGTAACCGGGTGGAAAGCGTTTCAGAAAATAGACTCTATCCTCTCCTAGATAGGGCGAATCCCACCTCAACACCAAAGATGTAAAAAAAGTATCTCAAAACGTACTGAGGTTGTGCCACTGGCCTCTTCCTTCGTGTATCAGGTAGTTTCCTATCTTCCCGAGCCAATGTCTGACCGTCTCTGCGTCTGCCTCTTCCAAAACATTGATCGTGTTATCCCAAAGGACGACTTGTTCGCCAGCTTCTGGGAGTCGACTTTCATCGCCATCGGAGCCCCCGTCTCTGATCCTCACCGCTGCATGGTTTACGTAGATCAACTTGGGTTCTGTGGTTCGATATACGGCTTCGATGTCTTTGAGAGAGGGAGGCGCAGCCATCGTGGTAAATGGCAAGTCGGAAGTGCTACTATAGTGGTTGTGATATGATAAATGCAATATACTGTGACTGTCAAAGTAATCGATTGTTCTTCAAATAAAGTAAGTAATTCTCACTACCTTCGGCTCAGGTTAGGTTACATAATGATTCTCCGTCTCCGTGACTCTCATCCCATGTTCTTCATTCGACTGAGGTCCATCTTACATGGCAGCGGTGTTCGTCTAATGTCCACGCAAGAAGTTACACCAGGAGGTCCAGTTGAGACCTCGATTCGGCTGAAGGTCAGAAGCGCGATGGATGCTAGGGATCTGGCGGAACTTCGACTAACATCTTCCCAACCAGTTGACGAAATTGCTCGAGCCAGCCACCCTCACAGTCGAAAATGACTCATGGAAGCACAAACATCACAGAGCAATGATTGATAAAGGTGGCGGTGACGGAGAAACACGTCCGTTTGGCTCTCAAATGCTTCACAAACACCATGCTCACGGTGGATTCCAGACTTCTCAATCACGATCGTCTCTCATGCCTTCCAGGGCAAGGTAACGCAGCCTTATATTTTTCCTGATGAGTAAATCTGTAACCACCAATGCTTTCTGTAGAGCTTGATGCAGAGACATAGAATGATATATTCTGCCTTGGCGGACGAATTGCAGCAAGGCCTTCATGCTCTTTCTTTAGTCACCAAGACTCCTGAAGAGTTACCCGACGCTCCGCAGTGATACCTGATGATACCCGAACCCGGTTGATCGCATCCTATGTTCCCTATCTTTCCTACTTTGGATTGGATCGTACTCAGTACCTCGACAGTACCTCGACCGTCGGCAACTTCCTTACTTTCTCTTACGTGGCATCCACGTTGGCTTCTGATTCTCCGTGATGAAACGTTATAGATCTTTCTGCGTGCGTACAATATGACCATTATCAGCTTTGTTTCCTTGCCTAAATGGAGATCATACATAATGTACATCACTCCGATCATTCCAATCAGTTTGGTCCTCTCGGCTTTTTTCGCATGGCCAGCGCTTTCAAGTTTCGGGCCAATGCCTTCCAATGTTCTTCGACCCGACCATCTATCTAATTTGTGGCCAATATCTTCGAGCGGCGATACAGCCGCTTCGCGTGGCTTAAGCGTTCCATCGCAAATATCTAAATATATGGTCGTGCTGCTCCAGCTGATTGGCCTTAATAGCAAGTGAGCGTTGATGGGTTGACCGTGGAATCGATGGTTCTCGGCGTGTATCTTGACCATTTCGAAGGCATCTTCGGTCTTCGTCGGCAAGGTCAACAGTCACTCACATCAACATCATAAAGCAGAGTTTTTGACCCCAAGATGGATGTGATTGCCGGTATTTTCTTTGCAGAGCTTGATATCGGTCGGTATTATGAGTCAGCTTTCCCAAGATGGTCTCGCCCTCCATCATGATGGATACTACGCCTCAAACCTATTAATCTCTAGACTCTTTGAAAATCAGCGCCGTCGCGCATGAAAAAGGAAAGAATAAGGCCTTCATCGAGGCCGAAGCGGATGCTCCTCTGAGAACAACATTAGTTACGCGGAGAAAATGGCAATAACGGTAATATGACGCATTCGGTTCAGCCCAGGTTCAGAAGTCCGAATGTTCGATAGGAATGTGCACTAGTGACTACTAGTCTGTCCATTGGTATTCTTCGGACCTTCCAGTTTTTAACCCCGGGCATAACACCGCCATATCTACTTGAATCCTTTGAGTGATTTACCTCCGAGACATTGTCGAAACCTACTAGAGCATCACATTCTCAGCTGCATTTCAATCCCGATTCGGAGTATGCGCGGTCCGATGGAGCATATCCCAGAGATGATTGCCGATAGAATTGCTGTGCGAGTCGGCTTTGCTGTGTTAGTGAGTAGCGAACGGAGTTCTTTACAGAGCTAACCATTGATGAACGGTCCGTAGACCACTGATTGCTCGTAATATAGCCGTCCCACGCGACCACAGTGATAAATAACCATGCACGGACAATAGAGCCCTTCTCTTTTTGAGTGGATACCACCATCACCGCGCATTGCTTGAATTGCAATTTGCGGAAACAAGGACTGCCTTGCTAGCTGGGTTGCAGTCGTTTCTGCTTAGTACAGGTAAGTTATTTGGCACCGCTCTACTTGCGCGTACTTTAATTTCATCAGCGCTGACCTTCTGTGTATGTGTATTGGTTCAAATTTGGTACAATATATAAGCCGCTGAGCTTGTGAGCATTTTCTCTAAATTGCTTATCTCATACTCAAGCGTAGAATGTCACGTAGCTCCCAAGGATCCTCCAGAGAACAGTCAAAGGAAAGAATGGTTACCCTACCTCCTATACGAGATATATTCCGAGGTATGCATACTTCCCTTTGTCTCGCCTCAAGGCCGCTAAACAGTGTGCAGAGCAACTTACTTCACCACCTCCTCATTCTTCACCCCGTCCATCCCGCTCGATCTACAATAGTGGTACTGCTTATCCTGTGTACGCAAGCGAGTCGAGACCTCACGCATCGACTTCGAACAGGACGCCATCTCTGAATCCAGACATACGGTTCGGTAGAGTAGTGAGTCATGAAGAGATGTTCAAAATAATCTTATTGATAAAGTTCCCCCCCTCCATTTGGGCGCCCTGCTACATAGGAGAGTACATGGAGCAGTCCTAGTTCCCAAAGAGCTTCCGCCCCAGGCCTACGTCCTTCTCTTTCCTACGGTGCATCGTTCCCGGAAGTCGCTTCCCGACGGCCAATTCCAGAGCACCATCGTTCACATGAATCTTCGCCGGCCGTACCGGCAACTCAGCCTTTACACCCTAATAGTGGATGTCGCTACGGCGGAAGTACTGATCCTAGTCGTTACATGGGCAGACCCAGTGGAGGCGATTCCTCCCGATCATCCGTACCTGCAAATGCAGTCTGGACAGAGCATAGACGTCGGGACTCCATGGATTCGGTGTGGTCGTCCCACTCGAGTTCGAGTGCTGCGTCGTCTCAGCAGAGATTCATTCCACCACCGCCCTCGAATGCCTTGCAATTCCAGCCGCTCCCTCAGCCGCAGATGACTTCATCGCGACTCGGTGCCTACGCTAGTGCTCATAATCCCAATCAAGCAGACTACCAATCTCCTTTCGGCGTTCTTATTGCCGACAACGACTCACGCGGGGCGACATCCTCTGACCCGCAGCGTACGGCTATTATCCGGACACTTAGAGCGTCAGGAATACAAGGCTCCTTTCAAATAAACTTTGATGATCCAGCAAATGCTCAAAGTCCTCCACGATATTCATGCCAATACTGTGGCAAAGGCTTTGCCCGTCCGAGCAGCCTAAGGGTATGCACGTCTCACACCCTTCCATTTATACCGCACATTAAGCTCTTGTCAAACCTACTAGATACACAATAATAGTCACACCGGAGAGAAACGTGAGTAGACTGCTCTCACAAAGCTCTGTGAGAAAACGCGACGCTGATGAATTCGCCTGTAGCCTTTCAATGTCCTCATCCGGATTGCGGGCGACGCTTCAGCGTGCACAGTAACATGCGACGTCATTATCGCGTGCATGAAGGTAGCGTGGCAAGGACCAGCGAGGACTCAGGTGACGAGCTCGCCGATGAGTGATTTCTTTGCGCAGCCTACTACCAGATCCGTGTATTTTAGCACCTTTTTTACGTTCTGTTTTCCCTCATTTTCATGACTTAGTTTCTTCTGGTGGCCGTTTTATAGAGTTTGAACTAACTTATTGACTTCTTTTCCTGTGTTTTGTCCCCCGGTGGCGCTATGCGTCCCATTATTTATCTTATCTACTTCTGGGTCTGGTCAGCTTACATGTTTGGTATTTATACGGTAGGACGACAATTATGCAATGAACTTGTGTCATAATAATCTGTAATCCCAAACTCAAATGTACAATATTATCACTCAAATACCTACTATTAGGTGTCCCCACAACATGACATAGAATCTATGTGAACTGACCCGTTCTCGTCGGTTCACAAGGAGATAATATTAGTCCGTTACACTACAAATTGTCTTACAGGGGAGCTAGATACAACTGTTACATAGCAAAACATCACATCGTTGCCGGAGAACAATACGTCATGAGTCGTCAAGGGTTCGTGAGGATATTCAGGAAATCAGAGACCAAACTAACAGGATCTTGCACCATGGCAATCATGACTTCACAGGGACATCGCTCGAGAACGACCACTAGCAGGCACACCCTTTATTGTCGAACGCCCTCGTTCTTCGTCCGCGTCATTATCGGACGGGAGGTCATAACCAAAGGCCTGGTCAACGCGGAGGTATGTGACAGCACGAGGACTTTTATGGGTGAAACCGGCAAAAGCAAGCGCTTTTCTCATGTTCAAGATCTCTGCGCCGTGTACCTTATCCCGAAGAAGTAGGTCCTTTGTGGCGTCGGCTGGAGCTCCGTTCGCAGGAGCTAAAGGCTATGTGAAAGAGCATCAGCTTGCTGCGCCACGAAAGAGAAAACAAGGTTAGCCTCACTTCTGCGGGTATGTCATCATCAAAGTGTCTAGTGTCCTCAGGGTTCCGTAGCTCCGGTCGGAATGGAGCTGGATACCGATGGATATTTGACCAATCGATACCTCGGAACCAAGGATGAGCCTAACAAAATAAGCCACAATCCGCGATACATCACACCAGTGAACATACCTTTATGAGTTCGGCTCCGTCAACGCTTTTACCAGCTGGAACATTAGGCAGTATAAAACCACTGCAACGAGCCTGGATCACAATCGAGTTGGGCCTGGACACAGACGATGAGACCTGAGATCCCAGACGATCCTCTGGCTCGCATAAAAGTTGCTGCATCAAATTAACTCCCTCGTGGGATACTCGCGGTCGCGAGGGAAATTTTAGAGATTGTTTCCAGTTCAGGATTTTTTGTCGAGTGACGTGGCGCTATGTAAAGTACGAATCAGACGGAAGTCGCGGGGCAAAGGGAAGACAGTATACAGAATTGCTAACGAACGGTGGGTAACTGCAATCGAGTTCGTGAGTATTGATGTCATCAAAGAACAGTCAAGTCGCTTTACCCGTATAAACATTCGAACATGATCACCCCGAGACTCCACCAGTCGCAAGAAAAGGTATAACCATGACCTCGGATGACTTCTGGAGCCACTACACCAGATAGTTAGATTATGACGTTGAAGCTTCGGTAATTCCGCAGTACTCACTATAGGAGTTGGTTCCACAACTTGAAAATTGTTGAGCTCTTCAAAAAGTAGAACGTGACTTATCCAAACTTACACAGAGTACGCCAACTGTCCCAGGTGAGCGTAAATCGCAGCTCATACTTGATATAGAATCAACATACCTTCTTTCTATTTTTCTCCCTCCACGTAAAGACGCCTTCGCCATTTCTTCCGCCCATGAGCCGGTCAACCTCCTTGCGATCCAAGCGTTTTGTCCTAGTGCCATCGGGGGATCCGTTTCCGTCGTTTAAATCGATCCCGTGCTTACGTAGGAGCTCACGCCGCTGCTGCTCGTAATCTGCAAGTGCATGGCAAGTAAGGCATGTTAGTAACGCGTTGAGAGCAGGCAGCAGTACAATAGGCCGTTAACATGCATCACTGAAATTGGGGGATCTGTCCGACCTTGCTAAACTAAGGGCAACTTACAAGACGTATCGTGTGCCCAATGAAGGTCCGTACTATTTAATATTAGTCAGATGCTCAATAGCAACAGAATACGATGTGAAACCCACGCGAGGCCGAAGTCACTCAATTTTACGTGTCCCTGTGGGTCAAATAAAAAATTCTGGAAAACATTCAGTATGTTGACCAAAGCAGAGTTCTTGCTAACGAACATCTGGCTTGATGTCTCTGTGAATGAATCCAAACCTGTGGCAAGACTCGATCGCCAAAATCATCTAAGAAAAGATATAAGAATGAGCGCTAAGCTAGGAGGTCTGCGTAATGGTCGACCGACCTCTGCGATATAGAAGCGTGCAAAATCCTCCTCAAAGACGTCCTTCTCGATCAGGAGATTCAGCAAATCACCGCCGCCCATGTATTCTAAGACCTGTGAGAAGTGGCGATAATTAAATCAGATATGAAATCACGAGATCTTGGGTACCGAAAGAGATTAATAATTCTCACCAAATAAAGGTGGTCGCGGTCTTGAAAACTATAAAATAATCTCACTATCCATTCCGCCCCGCCCGGGTTTTGCACCAAGGAAGCAGATTTGAGAATGTCCCTTTCCGCGCGGATATGACCTTCTTGACCTTTACGGAGCATGTCTGTTTTCCGGAGCTGTAGTTTGAAACGAACAAGTGATTAATATCAAAAGCTTCGAATATCCGTAACCACGGAAATAAAATTTCCGACCTGCTTCATTGCGAATAGTTGTCCGGAAGACCTCTCTTTTACAAGCGAAACCACACCAAAGGCGCCTAGAGAAGTAAAGTTCGACATCCGGCCATTAGTCAACTTCATTATCTTCGACATTCAATCGATAACAGCAGGCACACCATGACCAATTGTCTTCAGCTTGACAAATGCAGAAACGTCGACCTTTCGCCGACGGTCCCTTAGATAGTCTGTTTCATTCTGCATCCATCGCTTTCGGAGTTCTGCTTTCCGTTCTTCACTTAGACGCAGTTCTTCCATTTCGCGTTCCATAGCAAGACGACGCTGCTCGCGGGAAGGAGGGTGCCGAAGAAGGGGAAAGTACAAATTCTCGAAATAGATCTTCGCAGCGACAGCCTTCTCTAAAGTTTGCAAGGAGGGATTAATGGACCTCGGCGTGCGCTGCTGTGGGATCTCTGGGATATCTTTTTCGCCTATATCAGGATCGTCCTCGCCCTCGTGCTCGGGGTGCGGTGAAAGTCCGCCCATGGCACGCAAAGTGGAGTTCCTTGGAAGACCCTCGACAGGAGAAGGGCGGGTCGACACTGGAGTACCCGCAGTCGCGGCTGTAGTGATTGTGGATCCTGTAGGAGTACTCATTCCATTCATGACCCGAAGCGGTGCCTTGGGTACACTCGCATTACTATCAAGTGAAGGCTTAAGGGCATTCACAACCTCATTCACCGCCTTCGCTTGAGTATGCTGGCGGACACGAAGCTTGATTGGGGCTGCCCAATGAGGATCTACAAGCAGAGTTTGCGAGGTCGGGATCTACAAACCGAGGAATAGATGGGACTTTGACTGCACCTCCAATTTTTCCCATTCCATCAGGCCCCCATCTACTAAGAAGTGCTTCCGCTTGGTTGGCATCCGATGCATGCACCAAGTGACTGTCAAGTTGGTGTAAAAAGCAGGGTTGGAGAAGGCGTGTATCAGAGGCTAGAGACAACTCACACAAAATTCATCGGCTTGGAAACCATATCCTTGCTGAGACGTCTCCCTTTGCGGGGTGACAAACTCGGTGAAGCAGTCGGAGCGGGCCCAGGTCCTGAACTGACAGGCAAACGAGGTGATATGTTCTCGTACTTTGGTCCAGCCACCAGCTGGTCTCCGCCTTTCTGTTGCTGTTGACCCCATAGGAAGCGAGATACGGTTGTAGTCGATGGGATGAGTGCTAGCAAATCATAGAACCCTTTGTGTAAGAGTGTACCGCCAGGCAATGAACCTGGACCTTCTTCCTGGACAGGCGATGGCTGTAGTGCATATTGAGGATACGGAGCAGGAGGAAGAAAAGGCGAAGAGGCCGCATAGATATCGGCGGATGACTTTGGTGCATAGCCGTAGTAACCATTATTGAAATGCTGCTGAGCTCCCGCGAGATCTGGGGTTGCAGGAAAGGGACGACGAGACTGAGCAAACATGATGCAAGCCAAAGCAGCACACTTGCAGCACGAATAGCACGCAAGGTCGTTATCTAGAAGACGCCTATGCGAGCTGGTACTAGTACTAGTACAAGTAAGAGTTCTGTTCGTTGCTGGCCAGCAGCCAGCAGTACGCTGTACAACTGTACTACGTAGTAGCCATGGCAGTTGGACAGAGAAAGCCCCTATAGCAAGGCACGTGATTCACGACGGATCGACGATCATCAGATCTCGCTGTTATCCGAGAACAACAATTGGACGGGATGAGGAATGCAGAGAAAACAAAACAAAGACCTGAGCGCCCACTCCTTTCAAAGCCTTCACACGCACAGGCCCCGAGCAAGAATGTAGGCGCCAGTTTACGCCTTCTTCCAGAAAATTTGCTTCCGGAACACACGAAGCGGTGGCAAGAGGTCCTTCTTCGCCAACTTCACTATTCAGCATCACTTCTTGCAGCACATTTAGCATACTATCACACCTTCGACTCGGACCTCGGTGAATTATGTTTCTAGTCACACTCCAAGAGTACTTGTTTCCAGGGCATTCCAATATCCCCTTGCGGTCGAGTGAATCTGGCCTTCATCGGAATTTAACATATAGGCTTTCAGAAAACGCATCTCAATTGCGTAAAAAGAAATTATGTCCATAGGATCCACCCGCTTCCGTCAATGGGCCAGATCTCGTGCCAACTCTATGACGAGAGACGTTGTTCGGCTAGGAAATTGTTTTGATGCAGGATTCTCGGTCTCTGGACACTCCGTGAGAACTCTACTAGCCGGCTAATTGCCTAATCTAGCTCCGAGGTCGATCGCCTTCTTGTTTTGAATTGCAATGTCCAGGTGTTTCTCACTTTCTTTCCCTGGCCTCTTCAGACAAATCTAGAGTTACGCGTTCGCCAACGTCATCACAGCACGGTGAACCGAGACTCACTATTGAATTTTGTGCTCGTGGTTTTAATGCCTCCCCGGACCAGCGTGGCAAGCTGTGCCGTGTCGTCTTCGGTATCCTTGACCGAAGTCCCAGGCTTTCACCACGAGGCTTTCACTGGTCGCTGTCCAGTGCACGACGCACCTCCAGCCCCAGGTCGCGAGGCTGATACATCCCAGTCCAAAATACTAAAATATCTTTGTCGCAAAGGCATTCTTCAGTAAAAAGAATCCGGCACACTAGTTTACTTCACCCTAATAAGGTCAAGATACAACGGCGAACTTCTAGATTTGCCCCTTTATCCTACGACCCCGGAAGACGACCAGTATATACGTCACGCTAATTATTTGATTTAGTCGACGATGTCCCAATAATGCTGTGTTTGTTTGGACCAAAGTTTATTGTGCCTTGTCTGTCCCGTTAAAATCAGTAACGTGCTCGGCGCAGCTCTCTTTCACTCATGCGTCCACCTCCCCCTAACCTCACACCCTCGCAAGCTGGCACAGTAAGATCAGCACTGACTTCCTGTGAGTCATTCATGACTTAGTCTACTACGCCCAGCCTCAGTGCCACAGTATTTAATAGTGCCTCCTTCTTCTCCGAGTTCAGCTTCTCAACTCGTATGTCTAACATTCGCGATTCTACATTTTCAGCTTCAAACCGCTATCGCAGGACTCCGCCAGACTTAAATACTCACAGCGGAATATTTAATCCGGCTCAAAGCTCTCGCACCGTTCTCCCTCCACTGTCTTCTGCTTTCGCAGCTCATTATTCAGGTCGGCTGTTTAATTTTCACCAATTTAGGCTTTCATTATTTGCTTACTTTAACATTAACTTAGACACGCAACACGACACTCTTCCTTCCAGAATGTCGCCTAGCAGGGAAGAAGTTTTCTCACCTTCATTTCCCTCTACTTATTGGCCTAATAACGGACGTAGGTCCTTCTCATCTTTCCACGTTACCCTGCAGTCTCACTCTCGCTCGTTCAGATACGACGATGGCTGGCCATCCGCCATATAATTATTCTTCATTTGAACATTTCGATGCGCGACACCAGACGCAGTCACCTGCATACCCGCTGCGTCAATCCCCAGCTATACCCGCTCACCAGGAGAATTTACGACGTGCCCCACCAATAACCATTCCGCAAGCTCCTCGAGAAGTGCCCTGGACGAATGACTACATGAACCCTTCATTTCCATCGAATTTCGGGCTGAATACCGTCGGTCCGGAGGCTGCAGGAATCCATTCTCCTAATTACCCGCCCAACTATGACACAGGCTATCATACTAATGCACATTCAAACGTATACCCTTCCTTTCATCCGACAATCGATACACGACATCACGCTGTCCATGCGCCCCCACATGCTATGCATTTTGCGTCAGACATACACCAGCCATCCCATCGGAATCCTCATCAAGGAGACTGGGGTGTATCACAGCGAGTTGACACCCATCTAGTTTCTCCATACTCTCGCACCCAGCGCGAGTCGTCCAATCCTTCTCCTCAGGAGCCGTCCCCAGTAGAATACCCTACCGTCAAGAAGAAGAGGAAGCGGGCGGACGCGCATCAGCTCAAGGTGCTAAATGAGGTTTATGCTCGTACGGCCTTCCCGACAACGGAAGAAAGGCTAGAGCTTGCGCAGAGACTGGACATGTCTGCGAGAAGTGTGCAAATTTGGTAAGATGCATTGAATTTACCTATGGCTAACGTTTCACTGAAAATTTGTTGCTTCTTACAGGTTCCAGAATAAACGCCAATCTACCCGCCAGAGTCGTTCATCTGCGAACGCACTTCCGCCGATTTTGCATCAACCGTACGCGGGAGGACAACCATCATCTTCAGGTCCTTCCCCTATGCCCAGTTCCGGACGCTCCGGCGCTGAAGTGACTGTTAGTCCCTCGACCCATGGAGGGACCTACACAGCCCATTCATCTATGCCAACGACGCATCGATCTCAGCGGGAAACATCCCCTCGTACGGCGCCTCCCTCTGAAGCTCTTCGCCGAGTCCAGAGTCCTGTGGGCAATGGGCGACCAAGACGACAGACTGGACAGCCATACTAATAATCCGTTAAGCTGTGTTTCATGCTCCACCAGCCTCCAGCTCTATTACGTTTGTCTGGACGCCATACTCTTCTTTCTATCGCATATCTTTCCCTGCATCGTGATCAACAATTAATGTGCTGACCATATGTACTGACCTCATTCATTGGATTTATTTGCATGTTTATTGTAACTCATATACGGACTACTATGCTAGCCAGCTCGCAATGTAGTGATACCGGATATCCTCCATTCCATTCCTTATTCACATAGTACTCTCTATCTACGCACTCTACCTTCCTATTAATCTGTCTTATGCATAATTATTACAGTACATCGTTTTCCCGATCTTCTTTTCTTAGGCCCAAACATACTCATACATGAATTAACATTCTGATGGTACTCTGGGCAACCTGCAGGATCAAACAATTGGACTCCTAATATGCTGAAGGACAAATGGTATGTCTTGAGCGAGTCGACTGAATCTAGTCGTTAAGGAACGCCGGGAGAACCGACTGTCCGAAGATTGGTCTATCAATCTGCATTGACGAGGAGAGTCGCCAGAGCCATCGTCAGATGGTGTGGAGTTCTGCCCATCTGAGCTATCCGCAAATGAAACAACGGCAGGGCCCGGAGCGGCCCAAACATCAAACGTTTCTGACCAAATGTCCGGAAAATCCACATCATCATAAAGACCGGGAATCTTGACAGTTTCGTCGGAAGAAGGTAATGAGCTTCCGTCGCCGCTCACTCCCACCTGCCTGGAATACGTCAGAATCACCGTGATTGTTACACGGAAGACACTTACGTGCAGCTCGGATAGTATTGAGGTGCACCTGTGGAATGCAGAGCGACGCTAAGATAAGAGTGAGAACGTCCCGTGATCCCGTCTATAATAACACTGAGCTTACATCTCATTTCTCATCAGCTATATCGATGGGCATGAGCTGAAGAAAGTGATCGATAAAGATAATGAACCTGACGCACGTATTGTCCCGAAGCCAAGGCGGAAGGAATCTTGCTCGACCATGTGTTGTTGTCTGGCAGCTTTGTCTTTGAGGCTTCTATGATTAATCACAAAACTTGCTTACTGGAAATGAGTTTTGCGGAAGCCCATGAGCCGTTGCTATATCCATCGGCATCGATCTTGAACCAGTCAGCTCCGTCGACGTCAAAATTAGTACAGTCACCTCCGCAAGAGGTCATGTACGTAGAAACGGGTCCTAGATGATCTTTGAATTGTCCTTTCAGGTTCGAGAACGTGTCGTACTGCGCACATCGCGTAAACTATGCGGCCTACCTGCTGGCCACTGCATCCGGATACACAGGCATGAGTATCGGTAAAAAAAAATAAAACAGAAAGTAGATTCACGTTTGTCCATTCGAACTTTACGACACTGCCTGCTGGCGCAGAAGCAACAAGCGCTGCTCCGCTCTCACCACCTACGTTGCAGGCAAGATCCTGATCTTGGTCATCTGTAACTTTAGACACGCCTCAAGTTGGTTACGTCCTGATCGAAGCGCAGCAGAGACACGTACTGGGACCATCGCTTGGTATCTTACGAACAACACGTTCAGGTGTCGGTTCCATGTACCTAATTCATAAGAATAGCAATCGCAAGGCCGAAGGACGGAAGGGCAAACATACGGATCACTGAAGGGATTCCATCCCGGGTAAGCAGTATCCGCTGTAACGACGGTTTGAACGTATCCGTGCGCAGCTGCAAGAGGCGTGTGGGTGAACAGGACGAAGACCTTGATACAAACGAGCGCGATCGCGATGGAATCGGGAGCATGGATTGCAGGCATACTGAATTCGAAAAACTGATCCGTCCGAAAAAGTACTTGGAGGGGAAAGACTGATCGTACCTTCGTGTCAAATTTTGTATATAAAGCAGTGGCCACGCGCATCTCTCGTTGGAGCATGCAAGACGCGAGGCGAGCACGTTCTGCATATCCGCATCGTGGCTTGAACGCGACCTGGCGAGGGCAACAAGAAGAATCAGGGCGTAGTATACTAGTTACCAAATCGAGAGATTTACAACACATGCATGAGGCGGCCCTCAATTTCGATCCATTCAGAAAAGTCGTCAAAATCTAAATCTAATATCACTCTAAAATGTTTTTGTACGTAGACAATCTAAAGTTAGGCATGTAGCAATGATCAAGAAGGCAATTCTACATCTATGTGAAGATTACAAACGGACGTTCTGAATCTAGCTATTAGGACAGATCTAGAGGTACTTAGTACACATGCCAGTGCAGAAAGGTGTGGGCCACAAGCTCTCGGCATGAATTATCGGCGGGAATTAAACGACTCATGGAGTTCAGTGCGGTACATTAGTCGCTGTCGGTATCTTCAGGCTTCGGACCGCCGAATGCTAGCCATTTAGACATTCGCAAGCGTCGCCGCTCCTCTTGAGCCTTTAGTTGATTGCGCGTCTTTTTCTTTTTCTTCCCCACCAGTGTAGCAGGAGCATTGCCTTCTGTGCCGCTTGCAGCAGGCGTGCCTGCTGCAGAAGCCGCTGGTGTTTGCACGCGAGAACGGACCGGAGTGTTGGGGCCGCTTCCCTTTGGCGTTCCTTTGGGGGTCCTTCCGTCAATAAACGCATCCTCCACGATAGCAAGCTTGCCCTTGTGGGTCATGCGACCCGCTTCGATGTGCCATATTTCTGGACCTGCGGATAGGAGTGAGCAAAGAACTACACTGTATAGATCCTGATACTTACACAATGCATTCACGAATTCTGTGTTATGGGAAATGATGACCTACATCGACGCACATGAGCTTGTTAGACAAGAAAGCTACTCGATTTAGCATACCACGGCACCCGCCCAGTCCCGAATAGCAACAGCTAGACCGCCAAGAGCCTCACGATCTAAGAAGTTACTAGGCTCGTCGAGAACGCAGATCTAAGGCACAGTATAAGCGTCACTAGTAAATTAATTCCGACAGATACACTTGCCTGAGGATTATTCCATAAACATGCAGCAATGACTAATTTGATTTTTTGCCCTGTAGTAGAATGTCAGACTCGCTAAGAACTAAGGAAACCCACAACTTTATCACCGACCTCCTGACAAGCCGCTAATCTCATTGTATTGAGCAATGTCCCCATCAAGACCAATATCTTCGAGGTGCTTGCGCACCACATAAGCCGACGTATCGCGTGCTCCAGCACCTTCTCTTGACGCCTCTAGATCATCGAACTGCTGGACGAGCTTCGTGAATCCTTTTACAAGCAGTTCTTCACGAGGAATCCAGGTGTTAAACCGATGATCCAGCCCTCGCCACTTGATCTCATATTGCAACGATTTCTTAAGCTTCTGCCTTCCTAGAATATACTGAACAAGATTCAGTTGGGGGGCCGAATATACTCGATTAAACCAGCCAACCTCGAGTTTACGAGTCGTCCCATTCTTCCCGACGAAGGGTACCTCTAACTGGGCCTTTTCCTCGTCTGTCATGATACGTGTGACCTTTTCCAACACCTCGCCTGCAACACATTGAGCAGCAAATACTTCTGCGGTCACGCCAAGCACTTACGATCGTGCCCATCCTGGTAACGCCATTGGATGTACTGTATTGGTGTCTTCTCTAGATGTTGCTCTAAATGCTAGTGTCAGCAATCCGTCACGATCGGGAACACCCATACTTACCTATATGGTGCGTCGCGTGCTGAGAAACATAACCAATACGAAGAGACGGGTGTTTATAAACTGTGCCCTGCTGAGGCTCCGTCTCGCCCTGTGAATTATGTCAGTACCCGGCTGACGTGTGACACGTAGATCATTCGAAGAAGCCATACCGTCAATAGCTTAATTAGAGTCGACTTCCCGGCACCATTAGGGCCAACAATGCCCACACGACTGAGTGTCATTATTCAATCAGATGGTCACCGTAGATAATATGAGAAAACCAACCTGGAAAGAGACAGTGCGCAGCTTACGTCTATGAGACTTGGCTTGTCGCGCCCAGGATAGGTGAAAGTACAATTTGTCATTTTGAGTATGGCACGAGTGTTACTCCTCACTCCCATAAGCGAACCTGGGGGAGGGAACGAAAACTTGACCGACGTGGCAGCCAACGTGTAGTACGACTTAGCCTCTGGGTGACGAGTCACAAACGATGCTAGGTTGCCCCGGTAGTATACAAGCTACACGAAGAGAATGTTAGCAGAAAGATAGCAAGATCTCAGTGATCTATTTCACTTTTTTTGATTCATAATGCATTATATCCGTAGTGACGTGGTCTAGGAAACTGGATTGGAAGATAGGATTAAATGATAACATAGGAGAAATGAAAGTACTGACCTTGAATCGTGACTAACAATGAGACAAGTAACATTCTTTTGGGACATAAGGTAGTCTTCAAGCCATTTTACGGATTGGACGTCCATCTGGAGAACTCGAGTGTCAATGGTAATAAAACATCAGATACACCCAGAACTTACGTGATTGGTAGGTTCGTCGAGGAGCAGGAGATCGGCATTGTATAGCATCGCACGGGCGAGCTCCAGTCTCATCTTCCAGCCTCCTGATAGACTACCGACTACCTGCTTCTGCAGTTCCTCGTCAAATCCGACCTCTTTAAGTTGCTGCACGATCTTTTCACGACTCATGTTAACTAGCGCCTTATCTGAAGCAAGAGAATTTGAGCAAACTGGCAACATTTAATCAGAGAATGACGGACCAGAAGCGACGAAGTCAACAATTGACAATGAAGTAGCCTCCCCTTGTAAAGCATGCTCGACCATCACGCAACGAACTTCGCTTTGAGGAGGGAAGTTTTCAACCTTCCCATCGCGCAGTTGACGCATCAATGTCGTCTTCCCGGAGCCGTTAGGGCCCAAAATACCATACCGTCGGCCACGGTAAAGCCGAAGCGAAGTATGCGACAGAAGCAACAACGTTCCGTAGGCAAGAGAGAATGTCGTGTCACATAGTAATTCACCCTCCTCTTCATCGCTATTCTGTTCAGGCGCGAACCTTGAACGATCAATGGATTCATAATGCTGGCGTGCAGATTCGGCATATCTAGCAGCGTCTTCCGAGCTTGTAGAGAACCAAGGCTCAATGAACGATGCAATTGAACGATTCCAAACGTCTTTGTCTGAAAACTTTCGGAAGTATATTAGGTCTGCTATCAGACTTGCCTGGAAATCCAAAGACGTCGACAAAGTGGACTCCTGCTGGTTTTGTAGGCTCGGGGGCAGCATCGTATTCATCTCGGCCTTGACGGTCCGCGTTTCCTCTTCAACGTCCCTAGTAGGAGGGGGCCCAGAACCAGAAGCACCTGCTTTCATCAAAGTCTTATGTGCAGACTCAGCGAACGCACGGACCTAGCGTGATGTCAATTTTGTGTACTGAGAAGGACGAAGCTCCTTACTTCAGGAAATGCCGCGCTTTTCATTATTTTCTCTACACCATCTACGAGACCGCTGAGATGTTCCGCGGCAACTTTGGGGTCTCTGACAAGTTTCACAAGATTGTCAATGACTACAACTGTCCGCCTCTGGACCTCCATGCTCCGATCATTAAGAGCTCGCATAAGAAGCGGGACGACAACAGCTAGCGCAGGAGCTGTGACCTCCGCGACAAATGTGGTGGACGACAACGCTTTCATGCATGCAGGAACCGATGCAGGATTCGACATGCATTCGACGAGGATGGGAATGTGAGGGGTAAGATCCGGATTGGCTACAGTCGAGCATAAAGCAGTTGCACACTTTTTCGCTGCCGTAGACACCTATCATGCATTGTTCTACAGTGCACTCTGGAAGTAGATTAGAAGAAGGGTTACCTCAGGTTTTGTATCATGCATAGCTTTCTCTACTTTGGGAAGTATTCCGCCTAACTCTCTGGCAACATCGTCCCTCGCCCGATCAATAAATCCTCTGATAGAATCTAAAGCGCCCACTTTCGTTCGCCACTTCCCTTTCTCAAGAATAGACTCCAGTTGACGAAAGACTATTCGCGTTGCTTCAGCCGGGAAAAGCTTCAAGAGCGTTTTCGTCGCGGCGGTTGCTGCAATCCGTACGACATCACCCTTGTCCATGTACAAGTCCATAATCGTGGATAAATGTGGCAGCAAAATCGGTGCAACTGGGGGTCCAAGGACCGAAGCAAGGTATTGAAACCCGATGGCTGCTGATTCTCTCTCATAGCCTGATTTCTTGTTCAGAGCAAAAGCTTGTAGAGTACCAATGATATTCGCATCTCTATCAATTCTGCGTCAAAGTCGTCAAGTCGCCACGGGCTGAATGCGATCGCACATTAAAGCTTGCAATCCTTCCTTCTGCACCTCTCGAGCAAGTGCATCGGCAGCTCCCTTAGCGTCTGGGTCCATAATTATCAAAGATCCATTCAAGAGGAACGATGAAAGCATTACCTGGTGCCGTCGGGGCATTTCTGAGCGTATAGAGGAGCGGAGCGAAATGGGGGTCTTGAATGACTGTCATTGTAATTGGTGCCGATGGAAATGATGGGGCTGTAAAGCTATTGGTCTAAAGGTCCAAGAACCAGCAGAAAAGAAGGGTATGCGAGGCGCAAAACTGGGACCTGATGTAAAAGAAAGCAGTACGATACTACATACAGTACAGACAAAATTTGTTCAATCACGGGATTTGCTTGATCACGAGACCTGCTTCCTTCGGAAGAACATTAAAAAAAATATAACAAAAGGAAATCCATCACATTTATTTTCATTCTGAGAATCTATATCGGAAAGATGCTTGGTTCTCGTGCTAGGAATGGAAAATAAGTGTGACATAGGTCGAAAAAAAACTTTCTGAATAAGGTAGTAATTACCTATTTGAGTCGATTGAGGAAACGAAATGGAATGATCACCCGAAAGCAAAAGGGGTCTGGGGAATCTAGCGAAATTCAGAACCATTTCGTCCGAAATTGCACCGTTGTCTGTATATGTCGAACCTCGCTTGTTTACTACAGTACTCTAGATCTTACAGGTGTCGCTGAGTGGACGGCCGAGGAAGCCGTCCTTTGATCAAATGAGCACATAAAGAGTAAATAGACTAGAATTATAGGTGCACTACTCGTATAATCAATTATGAGTTCCTGTTGGGCTGAGCAATGTTCCTCATCCTCATGGCATCCCGTTTCTCATATTATCGAACTGGCTATATTCGTAGTTAAGCCAGTTTGGACTGGTATCCAACTCGCCCATCGCCTCCTTTACCACCTTTACCAGACTCCTTCCCGGCTGAGGGTCCTTGCCTAATCCACCTTCCATACCCTCACGTTCGCCATTCTTATCTCCGCTGAGCTCCCAAAACATGCTTCCGCCAAGCCCTTGTTTCTTGATCCACTCGCCCTTCCACTGACCCACTTCTTCCGAATCGAAACTCACCATTTCATGCTTCTGGTAATCCGTCGTCCAACTTGCTATAGCCTTCTCGTCGCGGAAGACAAAAGAACCTGGCAGTGGAAGCGCACGGTAATCGTAGACGCCGGCCTCCCAAGAACCGGGTCCAATGCCGGAGAATGGTTTTCCTGGGCCGTCAGCGTTCATGAAGCTGCGTCCGTACAGCGGCATCCCGACGATGATCTTGTGACGAGGAACTCCGTGCGAAATATACCATTGGACTGCGTCATTAGTGTTTATTGCACCGCCATACACATTCGCTTGATGGTCTGCAACCGTTCCCCACGAACCGGCTTTTGACAAGTGAGCTATTGGAAGAGATCTCGTTATGGACAGGACGTACCATAATCGTAAGCCATAAGGTTCCAGAAATCAAGATACTTCGCCATCTCCCCTACGTGAAGCCTCTTATAGTTTTCAGGGCCGCAAGGAGCGGCAATCTAGCAAAGACTCGTGAACGAAAACCATGGCTGCACCAAACACGAAACTCACAGTCAAAAGGAACCGATGACTAGTCCCTCTGACTTCCGAACGCTGGTCAAGTTCCTCTCGCAGTTCCTTAAGCAACGTAGTATAGCCAATTGCTTGAAAGTCATTGGAAGGGTATTCATAATCGATATCCAGCCCATCCAAGCCCAAGTCTTCCATGAGCTTCACTGAGCTTAATACAAAATTCTTGCGTGCTATCTCCGAAACAACGATAGGATGGAAATTAGGAGAATAAGTCCATCCTCCGATGGACAAGAGCGTCTTGAGATGTCGGTGCTCCTTCTTCAACTTGTAAAGTGCTTTGAAATTGCCGTAAAGATTCTTGCCAGACTCGTCCCAGGAATCACCCGGATAATGAATGTCTGTATCCGCCCAGGAGTCGGTGATATGAACGACACCTGAGTCTGGTCGAACGTCGGCGAAGGCGTATAGAATATGCCTAGCATGGCGGATGTAAGTAAGTACCGTACTGGATGAATGCTCCTCTCACGTCAGGTCTTCCGCAGGTATCTTCTGAGGAGGGAATTTGCGTCCATAAATACCCCTAAAGAGAGCTAAATACACGCGCAAAAATAACTTCAACGATGTCTCATGCATACCAGTTCACAAAACTGGGTGGCATAGGTTAGCAAGAGGACATCAGGAGTTCGCGCAACACTCACTATCCAACACTGTATTTCCCAGTAGGCATTGTTCCCGCTCCACCTTTGTCAGATCCGTCTGAAGGCTTCTGCGTTGGTTTTGAGGCTAATGTGGTTGTTATGGGAGTCGTCGAAACGCCTTCTTTTGAATCTTGGTCTGGTGATGGATGGCTGCTATTCAAGTCTGTATCCCCGAACCAAAATCTATAGACTGAGCCGAGAAGTACAACTACAACCACAGAAAGAACAGCGAGTCTGACTTTTCTCGAGCTTAGTAGTGATGGTTTTTCTTTCAGTACCGGCGGCGGTGCGTTTGGGTCGTCTGTGGAAGGGACAAGTTCGTACTCGCCTTGGCGGGACATGGATGTGCTGGATGAGGCAGTGATGCCGATCTCCAGTGACCTCTAAATATTCCGGGTAAAAACGGAATTATGTCTCGTCTAAATTAAATGTCACTGCAACAAGGTCGGGACGCAAGCAAGATGAGAACACGAGCGGTCGGTGATGATTATTCTCAAAAATACATTGTACGGTATACAACAAGTTGAGTCTATGTTATAAGTGACGTCATAATATCTCGGTGATTACCCCCAGACCCTAAGGCAGTGAGTCCACGATGCTGCCTTATAAAATATTGAAAGCCATACCTTAGTCTTTCCTTCGCGGAAAAGTAGCTTCATCCCTACCTTGATGAACTCTGGATGAGACACGAATTCGAAAGTAACGGTCGCGCGATCCCCAGTACGCAACACCCCTTGCGGATTGTCCATGTCAACAATCCTCACGGTTTGCCGCACGGCCTGGTCTAAGGGTCAATTATAAATTTTAGCATTCGCGAATTCTATACTTACCCCACAGTGAAGCATTGCCTGGTGTTGAAGTCGTCAGGAAGAGGGCTGAAAGAAGGAAATGCTAACGGACCTGATAGCCCTTCTGCATTGTCGTGTTGTGGCTGGAGAAACTCAGCTCTAAACACGCACCGATACTCAGACGCTACTCACTATAGAATGAGAACTTGACCTTTGAACTGTCGAATCGCTAAGTAATTGATAGTCGGGTCAAAGTAACTCTTTGCGGCAATCCATTGCAGCTTACCTCGAGGCGGATTGTCCGTCTTCGCTGCTATGATCATACCTTTTCGTACGGCAGTCCGACGCATTCGCTTCAAAGCAAAAGAGACACATTGACCCGCATCAGCGGTTGTCACTGGCGCTCTAGTGGATATGCATGCTTAGGACAGTACCTTCCCAGGACAGATAGAACTCGCCTTTTGCGCTGAATACTCTTGATCGCAGTAGTATGCCAGTTTCCATTCGCATCCGGTCCAAGATAGATCGCATCGCCAACTTTTACATGTCCCGCGTTCAAAATGCCGTTGACCACGGTTCCGACATAGGGCACGGACCAGACCTCGGTAATAGAGTACTAATTTTGGTCAGAAGCCATGTCTCTAGAACATTTCGAGCGAGAAAAACTACCTCTAGCGGTTGATCGGCAGCAAATTTGTCGGGATCGCCTTCGCTGGATGGAAGCAAGTTAAGGAAAGTCCGGACAAGTTCAAGACCATGGCCTGTCACATTAGAAACTTGGAAGATAGGACACAATCTTAGATTGGGGGTAGCCCTTAACTTTCTGTGGCATAGCATTAGGAACATAGCGCTTACCGCTCGGTTGCGAAGACTTGAGACACTTCAACTGCCACTTCGAGAGACTGAACAAATACTGGTGTCTTGCGACACCCCGGACTTTTCAGGATTTTTGTCACTTGCTTGATGGTCTCCGCAAGGACGTTTGGAGGAGTCATATCAATCTACGAAACGAATACTCAGCAAATTTTTTGGCTTTTAGGGAGAAGCAATACCTTGGTAACACAAACCACTACTGGTACATTGAGCGCTAGTGAAATAGCCAAGTGCTCTTTCGACATGCCAATTAGTCCGGCATTAGCACCGACCATAAGCATCACGCAAGATGGAGATCCAGAAGTCAACCCATACAACGTAGTCTTCAGATATTTTTCGTGGCCAGCTAGGTCTGTCAACTCGTTAGATTGAGTCGAGGATCGAATTGGAATAACTTACCTATAAAGGACACTACCTTCGCGGACTGCACAGTAATTTCGTCCCAGCCAAGCTTTTCCCTTCTGATTACGTCGGTATCCATAGACGAAGCGGTTCTTGGAAGAATGGGTTCCCCAGAAGTAGCAAATCCCAGTATCTGACCAATGACATTCTCAGGTCACATTTTCTTAGCAAACGGGAAAGACGTATGCACGCACCTCCATACCAACACTAGAAGTTCTTCCCGTTTCTATTTCGTGCTTGTGGCGGAAAAGTCCGACTCGAGCCCGTCCTCTCCCATCATCCAATCCACCTATAAAAAGACCATATACTCAGTGAGTCACTTCAAACAGGAAAGTATGCACCTCTCGTAAGGACGCCCAAAGTCGTGGATTTCCCACTGTCCACGTTCCCGACTACGGCAACTCGGACCTCCGGAAGAAGCGAAACATTTGGAGGAGGAAGACGTAGTAAAAGTGTAGTCCGTGATTGAGAGTTTGGATATGAATACAATGTTGATACCTATGTTTAACGGTTAAAGAAACTTTTACTAACGCCCAGGTTCGAAGACACTCACCTTTCCACCGATTTCTTCTACCAGAGTAGCAATTTCGCCACATAATCTCTGTAACTCAGTCTCCGTTCGCGGAGCTCCTATCCAGCCTTCTGCACCAGTCGAGGCATCTCCTGAGAATAGCTTGGAATGGTTTGGACGCGATCCTAGCCTAAGAATGTATTCTCCCTTGTGGTTCGTCAACAATCCAGCTAAGATGTCTCGAGTTCGATCACGGTCTTCCTGGATTCCAGATAGTAAAAGTTCCTACGCGCGCTTTTAGTTGCTGTCAGTGAAGCTTGATTGGTATGTACCAGCAGCTGCTCTTCAAGGTCAGAATCGCTCTCCGTGTCCAGCAAGCCCTTCCCGACTCGGCCCTTGCTTCCGTGGACGACCGGATTTCGATTTTCTTTCTCGTGCTCTTTGCTAGAGAGCGAACGTTGTTTTGCGACCTCCTTGTGATGTATGTCTTCAATTTCATTCTGAAAGCTGCGTAAAGTCGTCATAGTGTTCAAGGGAACCAAATGGTTCTATGGTAGAGCAGCGAGGGTCAGAAATGCAATATACTATTTATTAGAGTAACGTGACTCAAAGTGACTCTGCGCTGTGGCAAAGAATGACTCTCCTCCCTACATGTCTAGTCTAGTATGTATGAAGTGCCTCGCCACGCACTGCTCATGCAAAGTATCATCCAGGTATCTGCTCCTAACTATGGCACGTCTCTGAGTACAAAACCTATGTCCCTCTGCGTGAATTTGTGGAACAGCACTGGCAGGGCAACTAGAACTTGAGTGCATCGCAAAAATTTGCACGATATAATATAAGATTATAACCGCATATGGCGTTTATAAGAGCATACAAGACCTCTTATTTGGCATAATACTCGGCGAACTTGACATAATCTGCTATAATATAGTGCAATTTTTTACGATGGCCTTTGTGCTTCCGAGGGAACGGAACTACAGTATAACAACTCTTCTGATACAGTCATTTTAGCGAAATATATGGCTTCAATTTTTTAAAAATAGGGTCTATCTGTATTTGAGACCCCTTTGAAGGCTTTGAGTCGGTAAATGGTCTATCTATGTAATTATAACATTCCAGCTCACTGACGAGACGCTATCACGTGCATCCTGTGAGTATTTGATCATGAGCGTGGTCAACACCATTACTACTGCTGTTCCCGGACACCAGTATGCAGGGCTTTGAAGACTCCTCCGTTCTGGAAACTCGCTCTTCTTTTGATGTGCATGAAAACTTTGATACGGAGGATGTGGTCATGGCTGCTGATTCTGGGGATGAAAACGGCGATGAGGCAGAATCAGATGCAAGACAGTAAGATTCTGATTTCGTCGTGTGGTGCATACTTAACTAGCATTTAAGTTCCGAGACCGTGTCATGCCTTGAGAATCTTGCCCTATCGTTCCTTTCTCAATTAACGGCATCCTTGACGCCAAAGACAACAAAGGGCTCGTCTAGCACACAGCCAGACACTATGGCTGCTCCAAAGAGAATCGAGTTGAATTTGGCCAGTAGGCCGAAGGCACACAGTGATAAGTAATTTGCTTCTACCACCCCGAAGTCATGCTTGTATCTCATAAAACTTCTAGACAGATCAGAATGCGGACGCTGCAATTCCCTAGGAAAGGAAAAGGAGCTTCCGCAAGATCCTCTGGTTCGTGTTTCAATCCACTTTCTGATAGACTTGCATAAAATTATCGGTACAGCCCAACTGCTAAAGGTGGCGAACGAAGCGCATGAAGCTCTCCTCAACGAATCTCCGATGACGAAACGGTTTGATTTCTGTGTGTGCGACTCTGTCTCTTTACTGAAGAGCGCTTATAGCGACCTTTACTATAGAGATGTGACATTGTTCAAAAGCCAGACGAAAGTAGACACGGTAAATATGTCTGGTTATCATTTCCTGAGTTGCTGACTTCCCGGTTAACAGTTGGTGGACGACCTGGCTGCAACGTTTGCCATTAACCGTTCGAACCTTAACATTGTAATCTTTCCATATCCTTGACGAGGACTACGGCTAAGGACGTGTCTAGAGAGCTTCATCAAAAGGCTTGTTTTGCGGATCAGCCCTTTCTATCCACCTCTGCGATGGATCCGTCATTTCTGGGCACGACACAGAAGTGGGTTCTTATTCATGTGAATCCAATTAATCTGAACTTTCCACAGCCATCACTCATCCCACATGCACAAGACGTCGCCGAATATGAGATCCGTGAAGATATCTCCTGGATACTTGTCGTCGAGAAGGATGTATGGCTTTGTCACTCGATGAGAGTTTTAATCCTCATTCCTCTTGCATTTCAGGCTGTATTCCAGACATTACGAGGATCAAGTCTAACGAACAATCCTGCTCTGCCTGGTCCTGGTGTTCTTATTACAGTAATCCTGCTCCTCTTTTCGATTCTCTGCGCTGCTGATTTATTGGTGTGCTTATGAAATTCTAGGGGAAAGGTTATCCTGACCTCGCAACGCGCCAGCTTGTCAAGACATTCTCTGACAATATGCCCGAGAAGTAACTCTATGGCTGCCTATATGCGCTTTTACTGAGCTCTATTCGTGTGACTGGGCCGCTCTGCCTCACTAGGACCCGGATTCTCGCACTTGTCGATGCAGATGCCTACGGTCTTGATATCGTATCTGTCTACAAGTACGGCAGTGCTAGAATGTACCATGAAAACGACAGTCTAGCTGCTGAACGACTGGAGTGGATCGGCGTTTCTGCCTCAGAGGCCTTGGGGTACGCACCTACCTTGATGCCTTAAAACTTTACGGTACAATATCGCTGGTAGAATGGGACTGGATAGGGACGAACTTCTACCTATCTCTGCTCATGACCAACGAAAGGTATGCTTCATCGCACTCATTATTTTGATCTAATCTTCATCTGAGGCACTTAATATCTTAAGGCTTTATCGTTGTTACGCTCAAGAAGCGACCTTCCTCCTTCCTGGAAGTAAGTGCTGAGCATCTGCTACATGATGATTTGACTACCGCTCTTCTTCTCGGCTCGTCAGGCGAGAGCTTATGCAGATGCTTTATACCAGGCGCAAGGCTGAAATAGAAGTTCTACACTCGTTACCTCTGAATGCGCATACTTTCAAAGAGGATCGCGAAGATGTCGGTATCGACTGCGTTCCACCAAACTCCTCAAGCCCTCTTATCCGTTTCGTGATTCGCAAGATCAATAACACTCTGCTATCTTGATCATTGTTCCTGTCTCGCATTCTCGTTCCTCTGTGAATGTCTTGGCCGCTTCTTTACTGTGTTAAATGTCTCAACCATGTCCTTTTAATGATGGAAAAATTAACAAGGTATACATGACTCAGGCTGACTACAAAGTCCTTCGTTCAACAAGATAGCAAGAAACTGATGGAAAGTTGAAATGGGCTATGAGGTAACATTCATCAATGTTCCCGGTATGTGGGAGGCGGGTTCACAGTGACACTGGAGTAGTTCCCGTCCGACGAAGGATCATGACTTCCATACATCCGCTCCATGTGTGCCTCCAGTGCTTTTTGTCTCGCAAGCATATCTTCATGCAAGTTCGCGTGTCCGAATCCGCCTTCACTCTCGCGTACTGCGGAACTATTGGTCATCTCCGTCGGGTCATTAGTGTAATCATAGGATAACACCGTTGACGTGCGCTGTGCATGCATTTGCGCGTAAGTATACGAGGCGAGGTTGTCTGTCGACATGTACGCAGGCGTATCGAATGGAATCTGTGGCAACGTATCCCGACTCGCAGTGCGATAGAGGGCATATGGTTGGGAAGATGCGACGTTCGCGGTGGTCATCACAGGATCCTTCGTATCAGTTGGGTGGGTCGATCTCAGTAAGGGCGGTCCAAGCAGCAAGTCTTTTTTCTCTAGCTGCTTCCTCTTTGACTTGGCATACCGGTGTCGCATGCAGCGTGCTATATAGAAAGCGATGACCAGCACGATTCCTAACACGCGACGGGAAAGTCGATTCATGATACCATCGTATCTATCAGTTCACTAGAAGAACTCACCAGAACCGATGACGATTCCTGCGATGGAACCTTTGGTGATGCCGCCTTCAGTGGCAGATATCGCCGCATTGCTTCCCGCACTCGTCTCAACCGACGTACTGGTAGATGAAGTCCCAGGACTTGTCCAACTGTTCGTCCAACCACTTGATGGTCCGCTTGGACGATCACTGGACAGACTTGTTGGCATACCTCCTGGAGAGCTAGTCGACAAACCGTCTGACAAAGTAGTCGGAGGGACGCTTGAATGGACAGTCGACGAGCCAGTTGGCGAACTAGTTGAAGAATGAGTGCTTGCTCTTGTCGAATGATGAGTATGGGTGCCATCCTCGCCGTCCTCGTCTATATCGTCGTCGTCGTCGTCATCATCATCATCGTCGTCGTCGTCGTCGTCATCATCGTGCCTGTTGGACATTCCGCCAGGTCAACAAAGACAAATAGAGTATCCGTGTGTGGGAGCCTTACGCTTGGCGGCGATCAAATCTCGACGCCTGACTACTCCTGGCAAATACATGGTTATGGCCCATAACACCCAGAAGCGTTGCAAAACGAAGCGCGTTTGAACGAGAGAGCATTTTACATAGGCTCGCCATGACAGCCTCGTCTCACTAAAGACCTGCACAGTTGATAGAAGGTGGAAGAGGACAAGAAACGACACGCCCAGATCATCGACTCCCATCTCGGCTTAATATCCCATATAAAAGAATCTTAGCGTGGGTTACATGATGATGTTCAAAACCCGAGAACGAAGAAGCCAGGCGGTGCAGATAGAGAGCTTGTGATGTGATGTGACAGCTGGCTTGGAATCCGTAGCAGACTTGAGATTCCTAATGTGGATCATTGCATGCTTTGTTGACACACCGTGCATCGGACGGCCGTCGAAAAACAATCAATCTTGGTAGTCTTTCTTCTTTGACAGACGTTCAGTCTATCGCAGAGCACTTTTCTGCAAATCCGTCGCATATTGCGTCGCCGGTCGGTTCATCCGACTGAATGCTGCTAAAATCTCAATTATACTCTCATCGGCACGATACAAAACTTGGTATGCCGACGGGAAAGTCCCGGTAAGTGCGCTCAAACTCCGCTGGAAAGTTGAGGAATGCCGAATACCGGATGTCCGCCAGCCATATCGATTAATTCTGTCCGAGGACCTTCGGAGGCAGGAAGGCAGGAGTCGCACGGCTCGCCAAGAATACCAGAGATCCCGGTCAAGGCTCTCCAAGGCTGTTCAAGACCAAACAAGACTTGTCAACTGACCCGTATCCTTGCTTATCCACTCTTCAGCTATAAGTTTTCTTGGTATCCCTCCGCTGTAAAACAAACCATAAAACTGGTGGAGGATTTGGAAAATGTATTTATAAGTCGAAAGTTTGGTCTAGTTTGATCCATGACAAGCTCCACAACCTTACGTGATGGAAAAGAAGCGTGTCTTCAACTTCTTTCCCTCTTTCCGACTTTCATTCGGGTTTGAACACAATACTGAAAGACTGACCAACGTTCATCATCGTTACATACTGATAACAAAGAAAAACATGAATGCGTCTACATCCTATAACGCGAGGTAAGATGAGCAATGTCGACATGAATATGCAGGTAAGCTAAGTAAAGAAATTGCGAAAATGAGACAAAATCAGAGCACAAAACATCAAAAGGCCTGGTTAATTTCCCCTTCGGATTCCATACAAACCATTCACCCAAACGAGAACGAGAAAAACAACAAAAGTCAAACTCATGAAAGTCTAGGCCTTTTCTGGATTCGTATTATTCGTGCAGTTCTGCTGCTGGCGCACCCACGCGCGCTCCTCCTTCTTCCGCATCAAGATCGTAAACAGTGTCATCGTCAAAATCGATATGCCGATCCAAGCGAATTGGACACCGAAGTTGAGCCCCACTACACGAGAAGAGAGTAATTGTTGGATAATATTCTGCTGACTTGCTGAAAATAAATGCTTACATTGATCTTTCGTGCCGAAGAGAATTGTTCGTACTGTCTGTGAGAAGTTGAAGAAAGGCGTCGCGTAGCCGTACTTGAAGATTCCGGGAAGGACTTCGATGGGCACGGAAGCCACAGAGACGTTGGCTACACACCTTTGTTAGTTTTCATCCATCTTGATAACTGAAAAAGACTTGCATATAATCCAAAGAATAAGGAAGAACGGAATGAAAGCAGGCGTAAGTATCGTGATCATAGACTCCAAGGCTAATCCTCTAAAAATGGCAATCAGAAAAGGAAGATTGAAGATTGTTGCCGACAGAAACTCACAAAGACAACATCCCCGCCCAATTCATCATCCAATAGATAACGAATCCCCGATTCCCGTAGCTAGACTCGAGCGTCAGTTTTTCTGTCGATGTTCGAGAGAAGAAGTGAATGAGTGAATGAACGCACAAGCGGTCGAAAGGAGCTTGGAATGCAAGACTAAGGAGCGCAAAGAAGAGCTAGAAGGATAGGTCGTGAGTTTTTTTGCAAAAAAGCAAGGGAGAGCTTAAACAAACCGATATGAAGAAGTAGAGAACGAAGGGAACGATGACTCGCAGATGAAGGAGCGAAATCAGTCGCAAATGTTGGTTGAGGCCGGTAATGACAACGCGAGCTTGGTAGTTCATCATCTAGAACGATCGAAACCATTGGTCAAAATAGAAGACTAGGAAAAAAGCGCTTAATATATGCTTACACAAACGATAAACTGAAAGCAGAATGAATAAAGTCAACATCAATCTTTCGAAACATCGATAGATCCTCACAGAAATAATAAGAACGTAGATAAGTCCAACGAGTTGAACGGCTACCGCTCTGAAGGGTAGAATCAATACATGCCCGCGGTTTAGCTTGGAATGAAACTCACACTGGGACGTCAAACGGCCTCAAGTTGTCGATAGTATAGGACATGGGGTTCGTCAGGACGCCTGGGGCTTGAGAAAGCAGCGTGTTGACATCAACGTCCGAATTTGCCGAGACCTGCTGAGAGTTTTGCAATGCAAAGACTTGGACTGCGTCCGCCAACACCGTTATGATCTATGGAAATGACACCATGCTGTGAGTGATTATATTCTGCGGCATATCATTAGAATAGATGACTACCTGCGGATGGATGATCGAAGCACTGACAAACAAGGTTTCAGCATTGAAATAACATGATTAATTGGAAACAATACGCACTATCCGTTGTTATTCCTCCCTTCATTCACGTACGCGGTAACGGCCAGAGCACCATTGTACGTGTCATCCGCATTATTGATAGCGTCATTAAGGTTATCGGACGCCCCTGGGTTGACTTTCGGCCAAAATGTCAGATATCATTTTTGTTGAAATTCATAACATAACATAGGCACAAAATAGATACGCACTGGAAATGGCCGCCCATGTCTTGTCATTTACGACCGCGTCCTCGACGTCTTGCGGGAAATTAGGGAACTGCGAGGCGTCGACTACTCTCCAGGTGAGTTGCTTCGGTTGGCCCGTATTATTTTGAAATGCTTGGATGACGGTCTGGCCTATTGCTCCACCGTCAAAGTCCTACAAGTCCGTCCGAAAGAAAATGGTGAGAGGAAGCGTTTCAGAATTGTCGATGTAATATAGCAAAACGGAAAATACGCACTATGATCCAGCACTCAAGCTTATGCGCATAATTCGGAACATTATATAACGACGCCCAGTAGATCGAGAGTATCCCAAAGATAGAGAGGATAAGTAACAACGTCACTATAGAGATCATCGAGATGTATGTCTTCCTCTTGCCACTCGTCACCGGATCCTTACTCCAAAATCGAGCTTGGAAAGGAGGCAAAGTCGGTGGCTGCGAACCATCGGGAGAAGAAGCTTCGACAGATCCGGAAATAGGCGAAGAAGCTATAGCTGCTTCTTGCTTCTCCGTGTCTAACGAAGCAACCGAGTTGGTGCGCGTACGATCTGGGTCGTCCAGACCAAACCGCGACACAGAGTCGTCGCCCGGCTTACTGATATCCAGGATCGCAGAATGTCGCGAACTCATACGACTAATGGGGGGCATCTCGTCCTCCGAGTAGATTGATATACTCGGACAAGCTGGTCTGTGACTTGAGCTCGAGTACATCATAGACCCTCCAAAACCGATCGTAGAGTGGCGCGAGCTCATACGACTCATCGGTTCTGCCTCGTCCTCTGGATAGACGGATAGACGTGAACGAGGAGGATTGTAACTTTGGCTTGACGAAATCATGATAATTTAGCGGTTGGAATTGAATCTAAATGCCCAGCGTCGTCAGTGGTCGTATATCGGTCGGCGGCCCACAATGGAGGAGATGACGGACGAGAGTTGCGTGTGATCTAAAACCTACGGGGCGGAAAGTCATGTTATATATGATTTAGGGATGGACGGTATATGCGGTACTGAGACAAGCCCAATCCCAATCATAATAATTGGCTTGGCCTTAGATGCATCGGTCTTCTCACGTGATGCTCCGAACACCGCTTCGGATGACAAATAATTATCTCATTGGATCAATAAGTAAGGCCCTCCGATCTCCGAGGCCGCGCATATCTGACAAAATCCATGAAAAACTATCGGATAAGACGATAGTGCTAATAACGTTAGCTTGGCGAAAATCGAGCACGTAAAAAAACTCGGGAAAAGTAAATGGAGAAAACGAACGGACATTATTGAAATGAGCGTACTGGTTTGGTCTCAGACGGGTGAGTAGATGCAACAAACTGTGTAGAAAGACAGAAGAAATAAATAAAATTTCGTGTGAAGAGAAGAAAAAAAAAATTGCAGATCCGATTTGACCTTTTCCATCCAGAAAGGATTATACACCAACCAGGGGTAGGATGATCTTACAATAAAAACAGACTTGACCTTGAAGATGATATCAGGGAGAAACAGAGCACAATGAAAAAAGGGATGGGAATTGTGAATGGGACCAACCCCGGAAGCCGCTGTTGTGTGATGGAGGAAAGAGAAGGATATCGCCGATATCAATCAAATAAATCAAAGATATGCATAGCGAGATTATAAAGAGAAACCGAACACAAGCAAGAACGGAGATATAAAATTACGAATCACTCGATGCAGCCTGCAACACGCTCTTCGCCCAATCATCTTCTCCACCTGCCTTCCCGAGATTAAAGTCAAGGAAACTATACGACCCAGAGTTCGAGCTCGATGTGCTAATAGTAGGAGCAATACTCGACGAGACCGAGACCGAGTTATCCGCAGATGGTGCCAGCGCACGCGTCGTCGTCGGCGGGGTATAGAACACAGAGTTATTAGTCACAGCAGACGAGTCGGACTCGACGCGGTCCAACATCATCGCAGGCGAGGGTGACGATCCTTGGGGACGGTGCTGCGACGGAAAAGGGGAAGGAGACCTAGAGCACAATGGAATCCTGAGCGTGCTTGGCACTTCGGGCATCCGTTCGGACTTGACTGGTTTGAGCTGCTCCGGTTTATCCGTTAATGAAATCCCAAGTCCGAGCCCTTCACCAAGCCGCATTCCCGACGTGTCCACGGGAAGTTCGAGAACAGGACAGGGTGTCGATGACCGCGGAGGGTGCGCAGACTCCTTGTTAACTTCCTCAGCCAAATTCGGGACCGCAGGCAGCACTGGTTGAATATGTGCCTGCTCCTGTGCCAGTCCCAGGAGCGACGATAGGGACCGCTTCGATTTGAGGCCCAGCATCGATGCCTTACTCTTCCTTCTTCCAGGACGCGGAGGCGTGCTAGCTGGACTCGGTGAAGCACAGACCTTCGTCAAGTTCGGACTACTGGACGAATGGGGCGTCAATAACAACTTATCCGATGCCAGTTCGATCGGCGTGACCGGTGCACTACCAGCACTTCCACTTCCACTGCAATTTCTATTCATGCCTAATGGGAACGGAACAGGGTTACCGATGAGGGACTTCCGGACAGCTTTCTTTACAGAGGACGGAGACAGTGGGGAAGGCGACCCAGACTGAGCACGCAAAGCTATAAACTTGTTGCTCAGTCCACTCGTATCGAGAGCTGGTTTCGTAATGGACCCGGAAGGAGCGAGAGACTTGTTTGGCGAGAGACTTGCCGGGCTTGACGACAGCGGAGTGTGTAATGACTCAGAAGAACTGGAGGAATGTGTATTATTTCCATCCGGAGAGGATGAGTTGATCGAAGCGCTGATTGAAGAGTCCGTCTTCGTATGTCTACTTGTCACGGATGCTTCTTCGTCATTGCAAGGAAGAACAAGGCTGGGAAGAGGAGCGACGGGAACAACAGCAGTTTCAGCCATCTCGACCGTCTCCTCTTCGCTGGTAGCTTTCGTGCTAGCAACTTCACTTGATGCTCTCGGCGGTCGACGGATTGTTCCATGATGGTGCAAGCCCGTCTCACTTTCTCCGCTGCTACGTCCACTGTCCTCCCCCACTTTAACCTCCTCCTCCCCGTTACCCGTCTCTGAAGACGAAAGTGCCTCAAGAACAGGTGGAATCTTCACGTCCTCTAATGGACCGTCCCAAATTTCCTTCCCTTCGCAGAGCGCCCTCAACAATGGCGGACCCATCATCAGACTAGGACAAAACACCAGAAGTAAATTGCTCAGCGGCATCTTCGTCTCCCGACTCGCACGCGCAGTCGCCATAATGAGCTCCGTCACCGTACGCAACAAGTCGCGATTCTCCTTCGGCAGACGCGCAATCAGCTCCGATAGGGCTGCTGTCAGCGTATGCGAGGCGGTTCGGGGAGCCAATGCGGGTACTGCGAAAGTCGAGAGCGACGGTGCTTTGCGCACTTGCACGCTATCGCGCGGACTGGACGGAAGCCCTGACCGACGCTTGTGCTCGTTGCCATTCTGACCAGTGCTCTGTGCGTCAGCGGCGTTGATCATGTTGTTCTCGGCCGTCAACGCCACTTCGAAGTACGGCATCAGATGGCGCGTCAACAGTGGCTCAGGGACTATATTTATTTAGTCGTAATGCAGCACAGCATTGGACGTTTCATGTCACACATGTCAAAAATAACCTTTAAGCTTTTGCCTGTATGCTTTGAGTGAGTATAATGTAAGATTACTTACGTTCACGCAAGTAAGCCTTGAAGATCGACGACACCGCATGAGGGTCAATCTCTCCTGGTCCACATTCGCGAAGATCGTAATCCGCTCCAGAGTCAAACTCAGCACGAAGCTTTGCGATGTGCGTTGAGCGCCCAGAAATACTGCAAGCATAACAAAAGCGTTAATTGTCGTTCACCTACCACAGCAATGAATGAAAGAAACGAACCGGAAAAGACCCTCTTCTTGGACACCCCACTTGACGATATGCTGCGCACACCTCGCAACAAGAGCAGGCAAGCTTCTACCCTCGAGCGAGAGACCATCGACGCCACTCTCAACTTCACCAGTACAAGCAGTATCCTTGACGCAAAGCTCTAACTCTCTCCCGAATACCAGACCTTTGCCATTGCCATTAACAGGAATGAGAGGACCACGAAGACAGGGCCCGAGATTAGGGCCTGCTGGTCCGCCGTCCGTGTCAGATGTAGAGGTGGAATTGACGGACCAGGTACCCGAAGGGCTCGCTCCGTGCTTGCGCATCGCCTTCTTCGAGCTTGAGGGAGGGTGCTGTGGTAAATGATGGTGTCGATGATGATGTCCATGCGGATGCGGGTGCTGGCCAAAGAGCGCAGCACTCGAAGCAGAGGCCGTTGGCGCGTGTCCGTGCTTGTGCCCACCTGCATGCGGAATCTGCACTTCCTCCGCATCGTTATTCGCGAGGCTAGTCGAGCTTCCAGCAAGCGCACGACCCAATCGATCAACAGCCTTGCGAGCGAAACCCGCAGCAGGTGCAAGTCCCGTTGTCAGACTAACCGCTGTCTGCCGGAATCCGCGCGCCTGAATACTCTGCAATCGGCTGCGCTGGTGTGCAGGACGCAAATTCGCTCCGTGGGGCGGACTCATATTCACTGCATGCTTCCCACTCATTTCTGTATCGGTGTGCCGACTAGGGCTTCCCTTGCGAGAAGACGTCGGCATAGATTCGGATGTGGAAAGCGATGCTTGCGAGTCCGTCGCCGCAGGTGGAAGCGAGATCCAAGGCTCAAGTTTTGAGTTCGCCTTGTACTGGGCGTATCTATCTGGATGATGTTCCGAGCTCATACTCGAAGCAATACTCGCCGAGGATGCAATCTCAATTGAAGGACGCGAATCCTTCGTGCCAATCCCATGGGAAGACGATGTGACGGACGTAGTTGACGAATTTGCAGTGAACATTCCCATGTCTGTACCCGTGCCTTGAGTCGAAACGGAGGAAGAGAGCACTTCGGAGTCTGAGCCATCCAGCTGCCCATGTTCAGACACACGGGTCTTCGAGCCTGAGAATCTGCCGATGCGAATAGATAGAGAACCGCGCCTCGGTGTAGGCTGAGGTTTACTCGAGGTCGCGGTTGGCGCTGATGAACTAAAAGGTATGACTTGCTGCTCTTGCAGGTTATGGACTGAGTTGAAAGCAGAAGAGGGGAATGCCGACTCTTCGTCATCATCATCTTCACTATCGACTTCCTTGAGACCGAAGTCGACATCCGTCATGAGTGCGCTCAATCGCTTTCCAGCGCCCATGTTCATATTCCCAGCTGGTGATCCCGCACCCACGGTCGGAAGAACAGTATGGTTCGAGTTCGTTGACTCGGCAAGAGAAAGCGGACGTGGCGTACGCGAGCCGACGAGGCGCACTGTGCGCAAAGTCGAATCGCTCTTGCGCCAGTCATCGGCAATCTCCTTCGCGGTCTGCGCGTCTGTACCTTCGCGGCGCTCCCGTTCTCTGCGCAGAGGCACATTGACGTCATGAGCATGCTCCGAAGATGATGAAGGTGTTCCTGTTGCGGTTGCCGTAGGGACCATCTCAGGATGCCGAGCCTCGCCCCCAGTCACGGGAGCCGAAGCATCTGGGGTAGGTGATGGTAGTGGCTTGCTAGTCTTCTCCAGTGCAACCCAATCCCCTGACGAGCCCTCGCTCCGGGAAGAGGAAGTAGAAAGATGGGAGATGTCAGGCTTAGGTGGCAACGGAGGCGGCAGTATTGTAGGAGACATCGGGCCACCATTACGAAAAGAATGAATTGAAGCCTGAGATGCATTAAGTTTTCCTTTGAGTGCCGAGAGAGTGTTTGAAGCGAATTGCAACGTGAGCTGCTTCGCGGAAGACGTCCTCGATGGCGGCCGGGAGAGCTCATGCATATTGAATCCACCATTGCTTTCAACCGAAGAAACGTTGCTGTCCTTTCGAGCGAGCTCCCTGCCCTTGTTAGTATTGTTAAGACTACTGGGAGGTGGCGCAGAATGCAGCGACGGCACCGGAGATGGAGTCGGAGAAATCATAAGCTTCGTAAAATCTTCAGACTTCTTCCTGCGCCCGGGCCATCCGAACCTCGATTTGCTTTTGGGTTGCGGCGATGGCGGCGGTGGCATAGACACCTGAGCCTGCACGCCGGCGCCAAGCTCTGGTGGCTTCGCAGTGCTTCCAGCCTGACCCATAGCGGTCGCGGACTTGTTAAAGCTGTGTTGCGACGGGCAGAGGAGAAGGAAAAACCGGGAGGGGAGGACTGTGCCGGTGCTGAAGCTAGAGGGAGCTGGCTCGCGTCTGACGCATGGTGATGTGTGGTGGCTGTATCGCGGAGCATAACAGACGAGAGGGGATAAGAAGACTGAAGAAGGTGCTGATGGATGCTGTGCGATGACGCTGCCGACAACGAGGAGGACGTTCTAGATGAAATGGAAGATAGGAAAGACCCGCGCAAAGTACTTGTACTTAGCGGGCCACGAACTGGATGGACCTTTACTTATTTACGCACAGTACTAGTGCTTTGAATGTATGGCAACCATGTATCCCACCCGTCTGTCTTACTCGCCGTCAGACTACTGTTTTCCTCTCGACGAGGATAGATGCTGTCGAAAACGAAAACAAGGAGAGGGGAAGGTGATGATGATAGTGATGGTAGAAAATGAGAGAAGGAAATATAAGGAGGCAAGCGACGGCACTGCCGAGTGCGTTATATGAACGCAGATCAGTGCAGATCGTAGTCACTGAAAAACCACGAACGCCGCTTTCCGACTGGTGGCTTTCAACCCCGTCGTCGTCGTCAGTGAGAAAGAATGAGAGAGATGAACATCTGGTCACTATATACAACGACAGTGAACAACAGTCAATTCAGTCAGGGGCTAGAGACACCGAAACCCAATCAGCCTTGATACAATGTATTATTCCTCTTTCCTTTCTGATCTTCCCGTACGCGTTTCTGTCAGATGCTCAAGTCACTCTTATCAGTAACATGGATTCAAATCCAGTACGACCATTGTTCTTTTCTGCTCGCTATCACTCGATTCAACTGAGTCAACCAACCAAACGAGACGGAAGCTGAGTCGTCGTTTCAATGTTCTCACCGTGAACACCGATGATTGCTGACTCCGTTGGCCACATTGTATCCAACGACCGCTCCGGACAGACCTTTACGTTACTCATGACCGATGCTCTTCTTTAGTTTTCTGTGAAGTTTTCCGTATTTGACAAATCAAAATTTTTGGCCTACATAAGGAAATGTCAATCATGAAAGTCCTTTCTTCCTCGACTACCCTACCGCTGTAATAGCGTAAGACTACTCTAAGTATTTGCTTGAAAATTGAATTTCCTCAGAATATTTTTTCCTGCTTGCTACGTGGCTGAAACAAATCATATGCAGTTGTGCTTTGCGCCAACGTTGTAATGGCCTTGGATTGGTTGGCTGTGCTGTTTAACCGCATTGCACGTGACGTGATAATTTCTCTAGGAGCAGGCCCGGAAGCGGCAAGTCTGGGCGATGCGATACCTCAGTCAGTCTCTCTCTCTCTCTCTCCACATCGCATGCCATCCGTCCTTCTCTCTCCTCTTCTTTCATGTCAACCTTTATAGCAGATTCAAACAATGTCTGCACACGCCCGACAACAACAACAGCCCTCACCCTCCCTCTCAGAGGGCCGCCACCCTGCAGTAGCTCCTACAACAGATACAGTCCCTGTCGTCGCAGTCTCCACCGCACCGTCTCCGTCGGATTCACAACAACTAGACTCCAAGAATAGATTTGTTCTCAATGCCTATCTCAATCCGCAAATTTCCTCCTATTTCATCGCAGGTGGCGTGGCTGGAGCGGCTTCTCGAACAGTTGTCAGTCCGCTTGAGCGACTTAAGATCATCCAGTGCGTTAGTTATATCACAAACATGATTTCACTGAATTACTCTTGCTTTACGTAGACAAGTGCAGCCAGAGTCACCAGGCAAGGCTTACAAGGGCGTATGGCGTAGCCTCGTGCGCATGTGGCACGAGGAAGGCTTCAAGGGCTTCATGCGGGGTAACGGCATAAACTGTTTGCGCATCGTCCCCTATAGTGCCGTCCAATTCACCACCTATGAGCAACTAAAGAAGGTCCGTCGCTCTACAAGATACTCTCTGATTATACTGTTCTGACATGGACATCGCAGTGGCTTACTTCATATGGAACAAAGGAGCTCGACACGCCGACCCGCTTACTTGCTGGTGCGCTGGCTGGGATAACCTCGGTCTGTGAGTGTTCTATTTTTATTCTCCTTACGTCCTTTAGCTTATGTGTCCGGGCAGGCTCTACATACCCGCTTGATTTAGTTCGATCACGTTTGTCGATAGCAACTGCGACGATGGCGCTTCCTGAAGCTTCGACTTCTTCCGCTGTGAATCCTAGTCCGTCAACGTCACCCGGCTCAAACACCCAGACATCGGGATCTATCAATTCGCAGCCCGTACGGACTTTTGCATCCGTCTCCGCCACTGCCTCCGCATCTGCGTACCAAAGTTCTTCCTCATCCGTCCAGTCACCCACGCTCTTCAAACGCAAGACTCCCCCGCATCTGACCATGCTTGGTATGGCACGCAAAGTCATGGCAGAGGAAGGTGGTGTGCGCGCTCTTTACCGAGGTCTGCCCGCAACCACATTCGGGGTAGCGCCCTACGTCGGAATCAACTTCGCATCGTACGAAGCTCTACGCGGGTGGATCACGCCTCCCGGAACGAAACCCACTGCGCTTAGAAAACTTCTATGCGGTGCGCTTGCGGGGAGTATATCGCAGACCTTGACGTACCCTATGGATGTGCTGAGGAGGAAGATGCAGGTAACGGGGATGAAGAGCTTGGGTGTTAATCATACTGGTGCCGTTGACGCGCTTAGATATGTCATCAGAAACGAGGGGTTGAGGGGGCTGTATAAGGGCATTTGGCCGAATTTGCGTGCGTATCTCCCGGCGACATCTCTTTCTCCTGGTGTGCTGACTTGAGACTCGCTTGGCTTCAGTCAAAGTTGCGCCGAGTATAGCCACCTCGTACGTATTGATTTCTACATATCATCTCCGACAACTTTAGCTGATGGATGGAAATCAAATCAGATTCTACACTTACGAGCTCGTCAAGGAGTTCTTGCTCTCGTAGTCCTCGTCCCATTCATCTGGCACCATATACAACAGTCATACGTCGCTATCTCAGCACATACATACACATGCATCTTTTCCCTTCCTTTCTATCTTTCACTATCATATTGTATACATGGAACTAGCACGACAAGAGCAACAGCAACATATATCCACTATCCTTTATCGAACTATCCATTTTCAACTACTATCCGGTCTAGCTCGCATCTACTTAGAGACCGATTTGAACCTAAACGTATTATTTCACTCATTTAATATATATTTTGATAGGTGTTTTTGACGGTCCCGTACATTCCTTTCCTTATTCCCTTTTGGCTGGTGGTGGTGTTTTTTGGGTGTTAGGGCAATAGTTTACTGAATAGTTGTCCTGAAGGGGGAGTCGGATGTAGTAGACACAATGAATGCTGAACAAGATCTGGATATATCGTTTACAGACTATCGTACGACGTGAACAGTGTAAGTCATTGTCGGCGTGCAAGACGCGGACCTGGGATAAGCGGATAAATGGATCTATCATATACAGCTGAAGTATACTGAATATGCTACAAATCACATGTACTATTGTCCAAACAAGTATGATTGATATCATTCGCTTTTCATATTCCTCTCACTCTCCTCTCTTCAATATAAATCACGCATAGGCAACGTTAAATTGCTACGCTTATTTTCATCCAGATTGGTAGATGGCAGGCCCGGCGACGACGTGTGCATCTAGCTCGCTCACGTTGAACGGAGTCACTGAAGTGGGGGAAGGGAGAAAAATCGCACAATGTTCATTTTTGGAGACGAAGACGAAGACGTACCGAATGGATCCGAGTCGGTGAGCACGATGAACATCGTCCCGTTCACAATGGGGTCGTCTTTACCTTGGAAGACAGTCCCGCCTGGCTGGATTGTGGCTACCAACAATGGTGGAGCAGCAAATTGGCAAATCAGTATCAATATCTCGCATAGAGATGATCGAAGAAAGGCGACTTACAAGCCGTCCCAGTCCCAGTCCCATCCCCACTACCAACACGCACCTCAGCCAACTCGGTATACGTAACGTTCAATTGACTAATCCACGCAGCGAATCTGGGTGAGCCGGTTGTATTCGTCACTGTGACGAAACAGTTGTTCGGTCCGATTGCTTTACCGGGAGCTTCGAATGAGAAGTGTACGGTCTGGCCTGGGGAGCTGAGACCTGAAGACACGTTCGGGGCGATCGCTGGGGGGGAGAATTGGTGCGAAGTTATGTTGTTGGAAGAGGAGGACGAGTTCGTTATGTATAGTGCGGGGTACTGTAAGGCGTGTCCAGGCTTTAGAAGATCATGATATTTAGGATATTGCTGGGAAACTGACGTTGTTCCATTTTATCTCTGGGTTGGAGGCCGGACATGACGTAAAATACGGAGCCATCAATGTCCACCTTGATGGGACAAGCGTAGACACAGAGTATTACATTCCATACTGTAGACGGCTGCGAATGACTCACTGCATTGATTGAGTAATACCGGTCTCAAACCACACGGGCATAGGGAACAATCCCTCCCACTGACGGAAGATCAACTGCTGTCTGGACTAAAACGAATAATAATAATGATCAGAATATCTTCCCATGGACATGGGTCGAAGAAAATGCACGAGAGAGAACTCACCTCAGTAGAAATGGACTGAGTCAAGATCTGAGCACTCGAGCGCGAATTGAGCTTATTCAAAAATCCAAAGACGCCAGATTCGCCGATACGAGTGATTCGCTGCGAGAGGTCGATGAACTCAGGGACGGTCTTGATTGGCCAGGAGAAGTTGCATGGCTTCGCTGCGCGATCCTCTACGATACAGAAATCACAATTCGCCAATAATCGGACTAGACGAGGTTAATAGCAAACCTCCAAGAATGTTAGTCAAGGCCGTTGCATGCCCGACTTCCTGAGAAGCCATAAACGCAATGAGCTCTTCATCATTAGGTCCAAGCCCCGCTGCGGCGAATTCGTGCGAGCTGAAGCGCTGAAGCGCAAAGTTGAACAAGTCGAGTTCCATGTATTCTTGGTTCAGTCCGAGGTTCTGTTATGTTTATCGACATACAATAGATGAGCGACCCTCGTGTAAGCCAGATATGTCGAAACGTACCAATGACTGGAAGTCGAAATCCGACAAGGGGACGTAGGCTGGTGGGTTCTCTGTTAAGCCGCCAACAGGAGGTGGTGCAGCGGAGGTATTGCCCGCACCGACTGGTACGGCACACACATGATGAATGGCGAGCACCAGAGGAAGCACAGCAAGGTTCTCGAATCTTGATAATACCATGGTCAATCGTTACGATACAATGTCCAATGTAGTTCTCTAGAGAGTCTGGAATTCTGCGATCCATCCAGACAAAGAGAGCTTTTATACGCATGAGCGGATATAAGATGGACGCTGCACTGACGATATCCAGACCAGCAACGATCGAGGACGGGCATCGGCGGCAATGACGCAAAGAGCATCATGGTGGAGAAACAGACTATTGGGATATGCGCTTTCCAGACCCAGAACATACAATACCCAAATATAGTCTCAGGCTGAAAGTCAAACGCCACACACAGGAGCAAGTCCGTCACATGATGCTTCTTCACCTGATCAATTATCAATGCCATTTGAGTGAGGATAATGTACAAAACATTAGTGTGGTCCCAAGAAGCCCATGGAAAAGTGAATAGGAAGAAAAATGTCCTAGTCAAGACTACCACCAGCATACTTACGGACCAACGGCTCCCAACAGTGCCGCGCAATTTGCATATGCTCGCCCTGACATACTTCGAACGACACTCCGCCTCTCTCGTCCAGCGTCCTCAAGCCGAACGTATCCGCTAGGTATGTAGGCTGCAGCTGCATCGGGATGATACTCCTCTCTTTGGCTAAATCCGTTGATTCGTCATCCTGAGCGGTGCGTACGACCCGAACCAAGCTGATTCCTTCGGCACAACCGTCTGTCCTCCGAAAAGAGGATAAGGACAAGATTTGAAAGCGTGACGAGGTTCTCTGTGTAGGTCTCGTTGACGGACTCTGGAAGCTCGTTGTTGATTGATGTTAGGAATTTATTTGAAGCGAAGTATTCAGGAAGGCGGTCAGGATCTCGGAAGTATTGAGCCTGGAATGGAAGTGTCCTAATATGGTTGTGAAGATGTGAAGAGTTGCGACACTACATACCTGAATAAGGTTGTTCTGAGCATATTCGCTATAGACACCAGCTCGCGCCGCTCTCCGGGCAAGATTACACAGGAGGTCAGTAGGCCGGCACAGAGGCATGTCCGCAACGCCCATATGCTGCGAACCGAACGTCAACAAGTTGTTCACTGGAGGGACATTGTATCGTTCCACATATGCTCGCAGGAACTGTCCACCTGTAACAGTCACGGTCAAGACGCCAGCAAACATGAGTTATCACGCCACAAGGATTTTGCCCGCAGCACTCCCTAATTTAACACACCTTGAGAAAATCCGATAGCATCAAACCCATCCTTGAGCTCCTGGACGCCTGCCAATTGCTCCGCGACAAAGTCTATTTCTTCGTTGACATTTCCAAAGAACCCCGCACGTTGGTCTGCATCGAGGTTCTTGTCGAGGTAAATGGAGTGAACAAATATGCCTGGGTGGACGCCCTTGATGAGCTCTGCGAACTCGAGCATTCCCGGCGATGCATACGAGTCTCCTACAAGCCCGCTTCGAATGAGCCATCACAATGAGGCGAGAGTTAGAGTCAGGGATAGCCACGCACCTAGTCCATGCCATAACACCAACGGTCGAATCGACGTATTCTTCGCGACCGGTAAGCTAGCGTCGAACGGCGCCTGGTACGAGTCTTCTACCGGAGTTGACGAAGCGCATAATGATAGAATGAGGCCGACGACGAAATGTGATGGTCTGATCATAGCACTTGGCTGTGGACAACCTCAGGAAGAATGTGCTGGCCGGAACGAGGACCAAAAGAATACGTGTCGATCAAACGCGCGATCGCCACTCTACTTTAAGTAAGTTCACGGGTCATGTGCGTGTTTGGATCAGGATCAAATTCTGGTTGGATGCTACAATTCTATTGGAGCCGTGTCTTCTCATCCACCTCCATTCGTAGCGGCTGGAAGGTTGGCCCTCAACAATGCCGCGTAAAGGAAAGCATTGGACTCGCGAAAGGCGTGAAATACGCTCACCGAGTCTAGGCTCTCACACCGAGGAAACTTCAGAAAGTCGTCCACCGAACTCTGACTATGAGTATTTCGAGCTTTCTGACAGTCCGGAAGAAGATTGGGGAGAAGAGGACAAAGAGTGGCCTGTAGGATCCATTGTGGGTGAAGAGATCTTGCAGAATCGAGATAAAAGGTGAGAGGTATTTCCATGTATTTGATATCTCTTCGAACGCGTTATTCACAAAGGAGATCATAGATACCAAGTGCGTGATCTGTGTGTCTGAAGTGAAAAGCTGTTACTGATGTACTCTAGGTCGAGTGGGAAGGATGGCAGCGTCCCGATGGAACGAGCACGACATGGACCATCGGTCTCCTTGGTGCAAGCGATCTCCTCGATAACTGGGACGCAGCTCGAGCTAAAGAAAGACGCGAAAAGGCAGCTAAGAAGCCTGATATAGACCTTGCGGAGCTAGACAAGTACAAGCCTCATCAGTTCCGTACGTTCGAGTGCGCTGTCGCGTATGAGGAGAAGCGGAGAAAGTGGAGAAAGAAGCCTGAGCTTTGGGACGAATGGTTGGCGATGGATAAAGACGAGCAAGATGAGGAGAGAACGATGGTGAAAGAAGAATCTCGTGCTTCTGTCGTTTCAGAGCCTTCTAGGAAACGGAAACGTACTGAGTCCATTGCGTCGGGCAGTCGAGCTTCCGGTTCGAGACTCGCCGATGAGGATACTACGCTTGTCAGTTCTTCGGTAACGTGCTCTTTCCTCTCTCTCAGAATTCATACGAGCTCATATTGAAAGTTTCTTAACCTAGACGTCTATCAACAGCATTAAGCAGAGCCCTCTATCTTCGACAAATGGAAATAGACATCTGCAATCGCAGCAGCCTCCAACGCCACGACCCCAATCTCAACCAAGTCCGCGCATGCGGCTCCAGAAACATTGGAATGAAGTCGTGAGAGAGATCGGTGCCGCAAGAATAACTTTAGTGAATGAAGTCGACGACGAGGAATGCCCGATCTTACCTCCCTACTTCAGGTACTTGGAGGATTGCTGCACCTAGTAAGTCTTCATTTATTTTGGGATTCGACGAGTGATATAGGTGTTTTTAGTGACGTCGATGTTGACAACCCAAGAACAGAGGATAACAAAGCGTTCATGATTTGTTGCGAATGCGAAGACGGATGTGTCGATCCCACGACTTGCTCTTGCTTGGAACTGTCCCAATGCGTCGACGAACACGGAGAAGTGGCTACCGCATACGACGATGAGGTAAATCTACAGCACTTCCGGTCGCCATGTACAGTGCTTCACTTACGATTGCTTAGGGCCTCTTCCTTTTCCACGACACGCGAGAAGTCGTCGAATGTAACGAGGTTAATTTGTCTTACATCGGTTTCTTTACCGCGTGAGCTCACATATCATTCATTCAAAGAACTGTGCCTGCAAAGCCGAGTGCAATAATGCTGTTGCGCAAAAGCCGAGGAGTATACCCATCCAGGTTTTCAAGACGCGTAGAAACGGCTGGGGAGCAAGATCGCCTGTTCACATCCCTAGAGGAACCATTCTTGGGTTCTACACGGGGTAAGGGTCCATATTCCTGTTTCCTGTTTTTTTTTTGATACAAATAATCTTCAACTGTATTTCAGAAGGATTATGTTAGTATCTTCTCTTTTGACCCCCTTCAAGTATTCATCTGACCATGCCTACAGGAGACGCGAACAACTGGCCCGACTCCCTGCAGACGAGAGAGAGTATTCCTTTGATCTTGATATCCGGGATGACGAGGAAGGTCTGCCGCGATACTCTGTTTGTGCCTACAAGGAAGGTGCGTGTCACGCTTTGGATGCCCTGTACTTGTTTTGTAACTTTCTGCTAATCTGGTGCGCTGATAGGAAATTGGACACGATTTGTAAAGTATGTACTTTACTTGGTCGGGTCCTAACCTACTCTGACAGGTGTCCAGTCATTCGTGTAATCCCAACGCCATCGTTTATTCAATGGTCTTCGATGCTCCAGTTGACGTAAGCTCCCTCTCACCTCCCCAATTTCGCTTAGCGAAGCATAGACTGTTCACAGGTGAACATGCCATACATAGTCCTAGCCGCCGCAGAAGACATACCCGCAAAGAAAGAAATCACGATAGACTATAATCCATCTGCTGCGCGGGAGCGTGCAACCGGTCCGACAGGAAGAAAGAAGAAGGATAAGAAGAAGGGGAAAGCAAAGGGAAAAGTAAAAGTGGAAGAGGATGATGATCGAGATGCTCGACGCGGAAGGACGGACGAAGTGCGTTTGTGGGAGTGCGATTTGTCGAGGATATATCTAATCCATTCATTATTTTCTTTAACATCTCCCTCGGGGTTAGTGGGACTTGCTGTCTTTGTGCTTTCCTGTTTTCCTTCGCATTCCTTGGTCTGTGTTACTTGTGCCTGTAGTAAATTATTGTAAAATGTTTTCGTATCCGAGTACCGGTGTGAGGAAATGGAATTACGTAAATACTGGTCTTAGTCAAATCAGCGAGAGTAAGAAATCTGGGCCGAGTATATCTCTCCCCATTGTCACCCCAACGTTCTCTACGTCCTCTACTGCATATCACACCTTCTCTCCTTGACACTCTAAAATTTGAAGAAATCAAAATGTCTGGACCAGCAGCTTCTGCAGCCTCTTCGAGGTTCCAGTCCTTCATGAACCATCCCGCAGGTGCGTCCTCTTCTAGCTTAGAGTCACGGTCCTCCGTCACTCTCCGCCTTTCACTCTTTCTGTGTGGGGAGTGGTTCTGTGCTGACGATTGGCTGCTTTACTACTTGGACTGCGAATAGGACCGAAGACCGTGTTCTTCTGGGCACCGATGATGAAGTGGTGTCTCGTCGCAGCTGGGGTGAAGGACCTCCAGAGACCTGCTGAGAAGCTTAGTGTATCGCAGAATGTCGGTGCGTATACATGAGCCTTGTTATCCTACTTATCCTATCTTCTGTTCCTTCTGCTCTTCTTGAAGAGACGAATACTCAGAAGTGCTGTCTAAATTTGCTATCTTTCTTTCCTTCTATACTCTGTTTGGCCATGATGGAAATGAACTGAATTCGGACTGTTGCTGTATTGTAGCTCTTGCTGCGACTGGATTCATCTGGGTCCGATACTCGCTGGTGATCACACCTATAAATTACAGCTTGGCCGCAGTGCGTCGCTCCATCTTCGGACCGTTCTTTACACACCCTTTGCTCACAAGTTTCTTGTATGTTCTGTGATAGGTCAACTTCTTTGTGGGTGCGACTGGACTCGGACAGCTCGCCAGGGTCTGGGAGTAAGCAGTATTCCCTTCGACTATTGTATGAATGTCCTTGACGCTGACCGATGACGATGGCGATGCTCTGCGCGTAGTTACCGGCGAAAGAATCCTAATTGGGCCGCGGCGCCAGCTCTACCTGCTCCGGCAGAGACACCAGCGAAATCAGGTTGATTTGAAATGCCCTGGAGTTAGACTGGGGGGGGCCCGTGGGTTGTTATTGGTGGCGTTGCGGTGTTTAGAAGGTGCTTCACTGTTGCACACGTTACATGTGTCTGGATGGGTCTGAGTATTGTAATTACATTGATCAATCATCACTTTGCCGTGAAGAGTGGGACTTGACGGGATATCGAATGATATATATCGCGAACTTTCCGGAAAGATCTGAAATCTGGAGTTGTAGTCAATGATACTGTGTATGTATATATACATATTGCATTTGAGAAACTGGGGTCGTCACTACGAAGGCACTACTTGAACGCGGGAAAACGAAAGCGGTAGATAGATAGATTGATAGTATTGGCTACTGAGTAATGCGGAGTATAAATACAAATGCGGCTGAGGAGATCCCGAGAGCGAGCGAAGAAGGTAATAAACGAGATGACCGAAAGAGGGACCAGACTGGGACGGGACGTTATCATCGAGAAGCAGTCTTTCGTCTCACGGACGCCCTGCTGGCTTTACGCTCGGCCTGCTTCCGCGTTGAGGCTGAACCTTGTTCGTCCGGCCCGGTTGCGCCTGAGTCTGCCATGCTATCGAAGAAGCTCTTCGCATTCGACAGCAGATCATAACCTAGCCCGCCGACGGTGCGACCAGCGAGACCGGCGACGGATTCGACGAAGCGCTGAGCGTCGGATGCAGAGCCGGCTTGCCGGCCTTGCTCTTCGTCGTATCGCCACTGCTCGTGTGCAGCGAAGGACTCGTACATGCGTGGACGCTGGCGTGGGGTTCTCGCCCCGCCTCGTGCCCCTGCTCCTCCCACTCCCGCAACTGCACCGGCGCCTTCTCGATGACCGTGTCCGTGCAAACCATCTCGAAAAGCGCCGAGCACACCCCCGAGTTGATCGTTATTGATATCCTGGTCGCCAGCAAGCCAACCGGCACTCGCGCCGAGCAGGCCGAGGATGAGCCCCCATTTGACGACGCGGAAGACGACGCGGACCATGAAGCTCGTGGTTCGATACAGACTGAGAAGCGTGTAGTAGGCGGTGAGGAACATGATGAGCGGCGGGATGACTGTTTGTGCATCCCATTCCCATGGCTTCAGAGACGGAATGGATGCGACGAGTGAGGAGAGACCGGATACGGCCATGAGAGCGTAGGAAAGCGCTGTGAAGAGTAAGCTGTATATTGAGGGCGGAAGCGTGGCTGCAAGGTAGTCAAGGAGGGGATCGAGAAAAGTTGGAAGATCGTCCGGACGGACGTTGTCCATCGCAGAGCGTTGTTACGTTTGAGGCCGCACTTGGACAACCTTGGCGGCGGTTTTTTGTGACAGTCTGTGACGTGACTGAACTCAAGTTACAAATTAATTGTCTCACGTAATTAAACAAGGTTTGATGTGCCTGCCGTATATAGGTAAAGGAACTGACTGCATGTGAACAAACATATACAAATAGACTCGCGCATTATATAACGGACGCGTTCTTACATTTCCCAGCTTGTCTTCTAACCTTGTCGTAGTCTTCCCGCTGCACTTTGCCCGTTCCCCTTCACACAGTCCCCTCTAGTCACACTCATCCTCTATCCCCTACCTGTATCTACTATTATTCCATCATGGGCATGAAGCGCAAGCTCGCAGACGACGCGTTTCTTCACTCTGTAGGTTATATTTGCCATATATGGCAATTAGACCCCACATGTTGACGCGGTCGCGTTTATAGCAATGCGCCAAGCAGATGAGACTCGTACCCTTTCCGTCCTCTGATCCGCCCTTCGATATGGATTTGGATATTCCAATGTCCGACGAGCACGACATGCATATCATCATGCCTGCTGGCTTCCATTCGCGTCTTGCGTCCAGTGCATCAACCGACTCGGACTGCTATTCCGTTTCGGAAGCCCCTTCGACGCGTACGTTTCGTTCGCCTCTGACATCATGCGAAGTTCATGGGTCTTCACTGCAGCTGCTTACCCCGTTTTTAATCTTTATCCAGCTCTCGACCCCGCTTCTCATGCTACCTCGGTCAATGGCCGTACTTTCTCCGGGCTGGGCTTCCCTCACCTCAGGTACGGAAGAACGCCTCGAAAGGCGCGAACCGCTTTATATGGTCTAACTCTTGCTGATCAAGTGTTCCTCCCTTGAAACTTGCTCATGACCGTCTTATGCATCGTGGTGGATGTCGTTTCATGTATTGAATCCTTTTAGGTCGGGTTGCAAGCAACTACCTAAACTCCGTGTTGCGTGCGGCTCTGGACCAACCGGCGAACGATCGATGTGGGGTCTCTGCGAAGAATGCGGTGCCATTCAAATGCTCGACTCGTAATTGATCTCGCCTACCGACACTTCTGGTCAAGTCTAACTGCTTTAATCTCTTTTACTTCCTAATCCTCTTCACCGTATTCTCTGAGCTTTCTTCTGTTTCTGGTCTAACTCGGCTTCAGCGACTAACAAATGGATTCAACTTCGACTCTCGACAAGAAAACGACAAAAGGCTTACGACATTCCGACACCAGCACTGATATCGACTTGATATTGGGATCAGCATCGACAAGATCGACATTTCACCAATCGACCTCGCTTTTCTCCTCGCTATCAGCTTTTCGACAACTAACCAGCACCTACCAGCATCTCGACAACCCGATATCAGCAAAAATCGCCGTCATATCACCACTGGCAACGCTCCTCTCCTCCTAGTCTTCTCTCTAACACCTTCCCCTCCTAGTCTGACCTCTTCCTCTCTACGATACCCTCTCCTCTCCTATTTCCTCTCGTCACACAATGTACGTATCCGACTGCTGCATTGTACTCACCAGTGGACTATATTTTGCTGTTGTCCCCCTCCTCTCAAAAGTGGTGCTAGTTGTCCTGCTCTGGACTCTAATTTTTTTCATTTATTGGTCACTGTTATTTCGCTATTGTTGTCATGCATGTTATGTACTCGACTACTTTCAACTGTAAATGCATTACTGGTTTATTTATTCGGCGACATTTTTGTGAGATTATAGTTGGGTGCAAAGCACGTGTGATGGATCCGGAAGCCGAGTGCGAGAGCGTGACGAATTTAGACAGCATCGCTTGTGCTACTCCTGGCGCTTCTCCTGGCTCTCCTTCTTCCTCTCTTCTTACCCTTCCACAACCTACTCTACCTTCATCAATGGCACCGAAGTCAACAGAGACGAGCACTTCGACGGCGGCGGCGTCTCAAGCTGGTGACCCAAACTTGAGGGTCTCCAATGGCGACACGAAAGATGATGCTAATGAGGAGAATACCGTAGAGCCTGACCAGGATGTGGCAGCACTCGTGCCAGACACCGGCGAGACTGGCGAGGGTAGCAAGCTCAAGATGATCATGCAGCTCCTCAAACGCTGTCTCGGTGTCAAGGACCTCGCTGCCATGTACGTCTCCTCTCTTCCTCGTCTGTCATCCGCAGTGGATTGATCAATTTATTGACTTTGGTTCATTATTGCTGTGCTGCGCCTTGTGACCTTTCCTCGAATTTTAATGTGTGTGGACGTGGCGTGTTCATAGGCGCTTGTCGTTGCCTGCTTCGCTCCTTGAACCCATACCCAACTTGGAATATTGGCAGTACTTAGATCGACCGGACCTCTTTGTTTCGTGAGTCTCGCTGAGCCTGCTAGGAACCTGGCCTTGTTGACGATGTGTATTGCTTTCACATAGTATCAATGACTCTGAAGACCCTCTCGAGCGTATGCTCGCCGTCATTCGATTTACGTTCACCAAGGATCTCAAGTTCATCGTACGTCCCTTTCCCACACCTTCTCGTCAGTTCACACTAAGACGGCTTCCGTTTTGCCCTTTCAGCGCGGCAAAATCGTCAAGCCATACAACTCCGTTCTTGGCGAGCATTTTCGCGCTCACTGGGACGTGCTTCCGGTGGAGTATCCACCTGACTACCCGTCCTCTCCGCCCACTCCCCGGCAGCACACTACTTCTCCCCAGCCGTCGGCAAATCCCTCCTCCGTCTTCGGCAAGGGAGGACCCAAGGACGAGAGCACCCCGTCATTCCGCTCTTCGATTAGCTTCTCAAGCAAGAAGCGCGCTTCTTCGATATTTGATTTCGCGACGGCACGAGTGACGCCGTTGCCCAAGTCTTCGGGACCTGCTTCGCCCGTGACCGCTAGCCCCAAAGTGAACGGTATCACTGCCGTGGCGAATAATACAAGTACGGGTAGCGTAGGTGCGGTAGAATCTAACTTCGCTGCCGGCGTGTCAAATTTGAGTCTTGGCGGTGCTTCTGGTTCGGTATTCGATTCGGGCGAGGAAGGCGAGGATGCTGCACAGCACGTCCGAGTTGCGTTTCTCACCGAGCAAATATCGCACCACCCGCCTATCAGTGCATACTATGCCACGTGTCCCGCGCGCGGCGTCTCGATGATGGGCATCGACCAAATCAGCGCACGCGTCTCCGGGGCGGGCGTGCGAATATCCCCTGGTTCGCAGAATAAGGGTATTTTCGTGCGGCTGAGCAATGGTCCTGGAAGGGGTGAGCAGTACCATATTACCCACCCGTGTGCGATGGTGAATGGCATGCTGCGCGGGACCTTCTATGCGACGATCAGTGATTCGACTATTATTACTTGTTCTGGCATCGCTGGCGAGGGTAAAGGGAGGGAGAGGTTACGAGCTATCCTTGAGTATAAGGACGAGGTTTGTGTTCTTTTCTCCTATTTACTTCCTTTGCACAGTATACTGACAACTTACACAACTTCGTATAGTCTTGGTTAGGGAACGCGAAGTTCGCAGTAGAGGGAGTCGTGCATAAATACTTAGAGGGCGACGAGGGCCACAAAGAATGGACTAAAGTCAAACACGTCCCCAAGAGCGCCGCGCTGGCGTACTTCGAGGGGTCCTGGCGAGGTCGAATTCGCTGGCGACGCGCCGAGGGGTCCTACTCCTCCTATGCTTCCTCACCACCATCAACATCAAACGCCAGTTCGAACTCTGACGGCGAAGATACCAACACGCTTATCGACATGTCGACGTTGCTTGTGATACCAAAGCAGGTGAAGCCGCTTCACAAACAGCACGCGTACGAGAGTCGGAAGCTGTGGGAGAACGTGACCAAGAACTTGCTGGCGAAGGAGTATAGCGAGGCGACGCGGCATAAGCATTCGATCGAGCAGCGCCAGCGGGATAGGGCTGCTGAAAGGAAGAAGAAGGGTGAGGAGTGAGTATTGAGTTGTCTTTTTTTAATAATTTTTACCATGGTGATATTCTGACCCTTTTTTTTTTCCTCTAGGCACATCCCAGCTTTCTTCGAGAAAACAATCGACTCTGGAATTCCGATCCTTACTCCAGAGGGCCAAAAGGCGCTCGAAGAAGAGCAAAAGCTGACGGATGGAGAGATCTAACATCGAGGCATTTACGTATATTCTCACTTTTCCGGAGTCCTGCTGCTCTTCCTCCTCCGTTCTGGACTTTCCTCTTCACGCCGTAACGACAATCCCGTCCTCCTCTCGTTCTTGCACATATACCATGCATATCGCTCCATCCGCCGTCACCGGCCAGGTGCTCCTCCTTTGTCGAGAAGCCCGAACGAACGCCGTATACGATCGCATATCCATATCTTCATACCTCTTACTCCGATCCAATGATTCAAGTTTCTTTGGTTCGCTATCTCTTTCTTGTGTATATACCTTTGTAGAAGATACAATACGGGAGCAGATCGCGTCGAGTCGACGGAAATATTTACATAGAAGTTACGAATAGTTTTTTGTTTGTATATATATCCGATATACGACGAGAATCGCTTGAATAACGTCCACATTTGACGTTGATTTGTACTTTATCACGTGTAGAGGTGGGGTTCTGTCTGCGAACGAAACGTTTTCTTGAATGAAAAAAAAAAAAAAAGTGTATAACGTATAAGAACTTGATTCTGCTTGTGATAAATAACGATTTAATTTTTATTTTTATTTTATTTTATTTTATTTTTTTACTTGACTTGTTGACTAGCCATCAAGTCAATTCATCAAACTCACTGCATGTGAGGAACGACCAATCCCCATACGGGCATCGAACAGCAGCCACACATGTATATAGAATCAACAAAGATCCGCATTGTATTCAAATATATAGTTCGTACATCAAGCTCATCCTTTTGTTCGAAGACATGAATTTTAAGTTTAGCACTAAGTTCTTCGGGTCTGAATGAACTTTTCCTAGCGTCAGAAGCTATTCATGTGAGATTAGATTCGCACAACGATCTGCTAGGAAGGGTTTAGGCATAGCAGAGTACTTCGTAGTCCTATGTATATCAGTGGGTCAGCAATCCGATAAATTGATCTAACGAAGGAAAGAGAAAAAGAGAATACGACGAACAACTCACCTCGACCTTAACCTCCTTATCACCTACCGTAACATACGCACCGCTCAGCTTGGGGCTTGCTTTACCAGGGAATAGACCCTCCTGTCCACCTCCGCCAATTCCAAGAATCCCACTCCGTTCCTTTGCGCGTGCGCGCGCGATGACGAGCGGCGTGCCGTCATCTTCGCGCCCGCCTTCGACGGCGCGTGCCCCGAGCTTGTCGAAGGAGAACGTGCCCGACATGGGCACCCAACGCACTGCGCGTGGGTCGCCGACGAGGACTTCGTATTGCTTGACGTGGATGGCTTCGTGCCCGAAGCCGAAGTAGGCGCCTACTCCTGGTCTGGCTTTACCAGGCTCTATGGATTAAAGGGTATATTTAGTACTCTGGATTCCGTGATTATAATAGAGATCACGTACGGAGTCCACCCTGATATAGTAGTAAATCAGAATTTTATACGCATACAGCGGCGAATAACGGAGATGATATAACTCACGATATGAGGAGCCCGTGGCGATATTCCAAGTCTCACCGTCCTCCTCGCCACCCAAGATCAAAGAACTGCGTATCTCAGGACGATCGAGGAACTCGCTATAGACCCATGTCGTGGGTGCGCGAGGACCATTGTGGAGGTATTCCTCGGTACGCTGGCGGGCAGCGATCATCCAGTTTTGGATCTCCCAAGCCTGGGCTTTGGCCTCTTCACCGCCTTTCTTATGCTTCTCGTGCGCATAATAGACACCGCCTGCGAGCGCACCGAGTCCGAGGGCGAGGCCACCAGCGAGCTAGAAGAATCGCGAAGGTGGTATCATGAATCATCATTAAAATATAGATACCAAATAAAAAGTTTATGATTGATGTGATCAGCTTCATTGTCCGACGCAGAGAAGGATTAGGATACGAGTTAAAGATCACGAACCAATGCGTCTTTCTTGTTATCATCCAGATCATACCACTTCTTCTTGGTCTCCTCCTCTTGGACCTGTACTCCATTATCCGCGGTATATCCGGAGTTGGGAGCTGAACGTGAAAGAACAATGGAAATAACACATAATCGAAGAATGATCAGCGATAGAGCAGATGTACGTATCAATTCGTCAATGTCTCTATGATTGCAATATGAAATGGATTACTACCTGTAGGAGCACTCTGCCACTTCTCGGGAGGCGGAGGACGCTGCTCCGGCTGCTGTGGCTGCTGGTATTGCGGTGCGTACCGAGGCGGTTGGGCGGCACCACCACTGTACGAGTCTCCGATGTCTTCCCAAAGAGCCGGAGTTGCGTTGGGCGGCCAGTCAGGTTGAGATCGATGGCCTTGGATGTTCTTGTATCGTTTGCCTAGATTCGATCATCAGCACAACAATCTGTCAAAAGGGTGAATACTGAAGGACATGCCTTGGAACTCGACGACGTCGCCCGGGCTGTATTGGACGAAATCAGATTCCCACTGGCCACGGTCAGACATGATGATAGTCTCTCGAAAAGTTACTGATGGCTCAAAGATGAACAAAGTGAAGAGATCAGTTGCAGAGATGGCATTGAGGGCTCGAGCTTCCACTTATATATCCATTTGCTTGCAAGATGACGTTAAAGCCTCGCGATGAGATGTAGTGGGGGTGCCGCGGCAGAGTGGTACTAATAGCTCCATTCTTCAACCCTTCACAAAAGATGCAGTGGCACATGTGAAGAATCAACTCGATTGCGTTGATGGTACAGTCGCCGCTCGGCTTAGTTACTCCGTTGGATGCTTTGAGACAGAGTTCACCACCACGAAATTAAAAAAAAGCATCTTCGCGCTGTTATATCGATCTCATAGAAGGTCTGAGAGTCGTCGGAGAAAACGAGACGCCTGAGAGACGATGCGCCGAGTGAACCTTGAGAGTGTCCGAGTTCGCCAAGTGATGCGGGATGATGCTTGGGATTATTCGGCATGAAGAGGTGAAAAGATGCCGAGAGACCTCATGGTTGCTCCGAGAGAGCGGAAGCGATGTGAGCGACGCAGCTCGATTTGATCGATACAAAGCAGCCAGTCTCCGACGACCGGCATGCGCAAAGCTGACGTGACAAGCTTATTGCCCAAAGTAGAAATCAGACGATCACGGCCATCTGATTCGTGACCCGTGACTCGTGACGATCTGTGACTTCCTGTGACTCATCCAGCACTGAATGCAACAGATATGCTCTCTTATTCAAAACCATCATCGCCAATCATCTGTTCTCGCTATTCAATTCCCCAGCCGAACAGATAAACTCACAGCGAAAGTATCAACAACTTTGAGCCTGTTTATCAGCTTTCTTGAATCCACGTGCAGGATCAGAACTAATATTGGACTGAGCGGTGCTTGAACTGCCTCGTGGCGGGTGTCCAGGGCACTTTCATTGTTTCGCCTTCCAAATGGCGACAGTCAATAAGGATGCGACTGAACGAGGCAACGAGTGTTTGAGTGTACAGGATGTGGCTCATTTTCCATGAGAGTCTGATACGGGCCAAAGTTATACATGGGCCTGCCCTGCCCTGCTATAAAAGGGTGGTCAGCCTACCGCAGCAGATGCATGGATGTACTGATGTTTATACTCAGTGGATTGAGATCGTCGGAACGAAATATTTTTTATCTGGCTGAAATGGATTTTGAAATTGGGCGAAAATCCGTATTGAGAGTTTTTCTTAAAAAACACTGGTGAATTCGTTGTCAACACTTAAGAAAACCCTCGAGAGAGTACCACGTAGTACGCCCTGTATTAGTGCAATGGCCATAAAATGAAAGCACTGCATTCCGTTTTTCACATTTAAATGAGAGACGGTCTCTGAGCCAAACAACTGCAAATACGCTGACCGTTACAGTCACATAGCTCCCGTGCGTGAACGACGCTTAATCGAGTTTCTTTTTTCCTTCTTTCTCCTCACCATCATCACATTCCGCTCATCTTCGCGTCGGCCGTCCCGCCATCATCGACAACGGCGCCTTCGTCGCGTGAGTCGCCCAATACGGCCGCGTTTCCCTTTACATCTTCTCCCCATCTCCCTCTTTTCTCATCGCACTCTGTACAACGACGTCCACGACGGACCTCGCGCGATGACCGGCCCAGAGCGCGTTGCGCGCTCAGACATTCGTTACAACCCCTTTACGCACGTCGTCATTGAGCCTTACAACATTCCGAGCAGCCCAAAATCTTCAAAGAAGAAGGACGACGCGCCTCAGCCGCCGCGTCCTCAGAACGCGTGGATCCTTTATCGCGCATGGGCACTCAATGATCTCCTTGAACGACAGCCCGAGCTCAAGGGAACGCCGCAGTCGCAACTCTCAAAGATCTTGGGCACTCAATGGGCCAACGAGAGCCCCGATATCCGCAAGCATTTCGAGCATCAGGCGAACCTCAGCAAGGAGCGACACGCGCAGGAGTTCCCAGACTACGTCTTCAAGCCACAGAAGAAGGAGGAAAAGGAACGCGAGCGAGAGAGGAAGAAGCAGGAGAAGGCTCGCGATCGGGAGGCAGCGAAGTTGAGAAAGGAGGTTGAAAGGAACATGCGAGCTGGCTATCTTCCGCCATTCATGATGTCGCGGCCGACGATTGAAGTTCTTCAGAAACTTGCCTTCATCAAGTTCGCTGATCTTGGACCGTCACCTCCCATCTCTCAATGCCCATCGCCTGAGACGATGAGCGTTTCAATTGATGATGAGTCGTCAATGTGGTACCTCAAGACACATCTTCCTCATCCACCATCGACTTGACTTTGTCGGAAGGAGAATTGGCTACGACCTCCGTCTCCGTGCCAGCGACTTCAGAAGTTCAGTTCAGTACATGCTCAAGTGATGTTGATCAACAAAGCGTATCGATCATGTCGTCTGTTGCGACACCGTCCCAGCCAGATAGCGCGATGTTGGTGGATGCACCGATGGCCTCAGGCTCGTCTTCGGATGGTCCCATTGACTGGTCCAAATACGGCATATCTAGCATGAGTGATATTGAAGCGTTCATCAACAAGGCATTTCCTTCTGAAGCTACAGATTCCGAACCGAATGTACGTACTTCAATGTTCTGATATACCTTTTGCGCAACTGACGTTACTTCAAGCAATTTGAGATGCCCTCTGGAAACATCGTTCCGAGCCCTGGCTGTGTTGATAGGGCATCGCAGGCGAATGTATTCGACTTCAGCGGACTCGTCAGCATTCCACTCGACGAATCTGCTGGTATGTTGGATGATCAATACGACTGTCATCTTGCGAATCCGCATGCAGAGCAAGATTCGTCCTTCTCAAACTCGCACGATCAGGCTCAGCAAGAAAGCAAAGAGGCTTTGTTCTTGGAACCATTCGTTCAATTGGATGTTTCACTTGGCCATCTTCTGTCTGCAGGGAAGGAAGTCGGGAACACTCTTCTAGATGAGCAAGAGGCATCTGCGAACGGAGAGCGCGTTATGGCGGCAGAGCACGTACAGGATGGTGCACCTGCGACGTTGGTTGAGAGATGTGCTCCTTCGTCCTTCTTGCCGAGTCCACCTGAGTCGTCCTCTTCGGCAACCTCGCCTCTGGCACCGGGATTGTTTGACTTTGGCGGCGCTACGAATCTTTGTGCATCTAGCTCTAATCAAGATGCGTTTGGAAGTATGGGATTCTCGGACTCGATGTCTAATACGGATACGGCTTCATCTGCGTGGAGCTTGCCCTCCTTTAGCGATTACGGAGGGCACGATAGTTTTGGATTCGGATCGACGAGCGGTGACGCCTCAACCACCACTCTGCGACTTTCGACGAATATGGAGGAGAATGCGAGGAAGAGCTTCCAACAGGATTCTTCTCAGGTGTTCCTCCTACGCCGGTATCTGCGACACCGTGGAAGAGTGATCCTTTCGACATAGGTGAAATCGGGATGGCCGATTTCTCGTCACTAAGTGCTGCTGCGTCTAACGCGAATGATTCGCAAATGCAAAACGAGGATGCCTGGTTGTCGTCGTACTTCAACGAAGCTGGGTCAGGGCCTGTATAAGCACCTTGAATGCGGTAGATACAAGCGAACCTTAGATCCTGGACCAACGACTTATGATTTACCTTTCTCTCCGCCTCCTTCTCTTTCCGATCTCATTGTTACTTCATCCTTGTCTCGCTCCCCAAACCTCATCGCATCGCTTTCGTAGATTAACTGATTGTGCCTTACCATCCGCTTCGCTTTCCATCCCGTTGTGTCCGCCTTGCTTTCGCCTTGCAATTCGGTTTGCTTTTCATTTCGGTTTCAAACTCCTGTGTCTTACTGGTCCCTAACTAACCTAAAGCAAGGAGCAGTCTGCTGCGCACTGCCCGTGTCCCCTTTGCCTATTGCTATCTCAAAAATGTCCAATATCGCTTGCTCGTGCTTTCGGACCCCCAATATCTGCTTTAGTATGCTTTCCCACACCAATCCCGTACCGAACTCACCAACTCATCATATAACATATTATTAGTTACAGTTAACTTACCATCGGTTTCTCGCATTCAAGTATTCTCTCTTCGACTTCTCTATTTTTTTTTTCCGGCATTTTTCGAGTGGTATATTTTTTTTGTTGTCTCTGTGTAGGATAGTGTTTTTTTCTTTGGCAACGCATTGATCGTTTGCACTGGAATCTTTTTCAGCGGATACTTGTGTCTGTGTGTGTATCGATTGTGTACATTTACTTCTGGAATTCAAACAAATATTTCCGGTTGGCAGCCAGCCGCACTGCCGGTCTCCGACAATGCGTGAGCCGGTGAATATATTATACTCTCTGATTCCCATCAATCCATCTTCCTCCTTCAGACATTCAGCCTGCTTTTGAACGACGACGATGAACCACTTTGACCATAGCGGACATGAAGGTATGGACCATGGGATGCCCGATATGGACCATGGTGGACACGGAGGGATGGACATGGGCGGAAAGTGCTCGATGAATATGCTTTGGTGCGTCTGGTCGACTGGACACAACGTGTCTTGCGTCCCAGCTAATGCTAATGCTGGACTTCGTTGTGCGTGCGTAGGAATACACAGATCATCGATACTTGTATCGTCTTTCCTCAATGGCAGTACGTCCTCCTCCATCAAAAGATGAAAGAAGGACCAACTTAAAGAGCATCTATCTATCAGCATCCGCTCACACGCCTCCTTCGTCCTCTCCTTCTTCGCAATCGTCGCGCTCGGGGTCTTCTACGAATGGCTGCGCTTCTTCGCGCGCAGAGTCGATCGGTCCGTCGCGCGCTCCATTCTCACCAACTCCAACGGGAAGAACAAGGGGAGGCCAGGGGTGAGTACTAGTGGCGCATTGCGAAGGAGCCCGAGTCCTGCTAGTGCGTCCCCGGATGAAGACGCCGGGTTGTTGACTGGTTCTTCTGTTTCGCGGGCTCGAAAGGGCGTGCAGTTGTACGTTTCCTTCCCTCCCTTCCTGTCGAAGAATATTGCTGATTGCTTTTGTCATTGCTAAGTGCGCGCGTATCGCCGCCTGCGCGGGCGCTTCGCGCTGTACTGTATGGAGCTCAGGTCTTCCTGTCGTTCTTCCTCATGCTCATCTTCATGACTTACAACGTACGTTCATCACCTTGTCGCGCTTCTTGATGACGACCACGACTAAGTACTTGGATTTCTTACCATCTTATCTTGCATTCTAGGCATACCTCATCCTCGCCGTAGTACTGGGCGCAGCCATTGGACATTACTACCTAGGGGGACAGATGGACGTAGATGGGATACTGTCTGGTACTTCAGACGATAAAGGCATGGCTTGCCATTGATCATTCAAGTACTTTGTCACAACGCTGTTCACCGTGGTGTATGTGCTTGTTAGGAAGCGTGGTCGCAAATCATATGTCTCGCTTTGTTGTCTTATATACGTGTGTAGTGTTCTTGAGATCCATTTTTATATCCAGCCTTCGCAACCTTTATCCAGTACGATCATTCTGATATTTGTGCGATAGGAAAGGCAAGACATAGCAATCAACGTGGCAAGAAGCAAGTATTACGCAAAGCCGTGTAAAATAAGCCCGAAGCATCCCGCTTTAGGCAGACGTTCCGAACCGGTCCAAAGTTGTCTGAGACCGCGACTGACTCGCGGCTTGCTGACGCAAACCAAAGAGCTCGATCAAATCTACGCAATGCAACCAGGTAAACATCGTGCATATAATCAAAGAGAGAGCAAGTCAATACCTTGCATACGAGCCTCCCTTTTCTGTCTTTGTGTGGTGGCATTCTTTATACCTGAGAAAGCCTGAGTAAAAAGAATGGATAATCATCGTGAGCTCCTGAGTAATTGGAAGAGAATTGGATGCATGTACGGACTTCATTGATTAATTTCTTCTTCCTTTCTTGTATATCGATGACTTTTGATTCTACGGTGTTTTCAGCAATGAGCTGATAGACGTGAACGGTCTTCTTTTGTCCGATGCTAGAGAAACCGATTTTGTCAGCAGCTGTCTGAGAATCGTCTGAAGGCCGTTATTCACCGGTTGCATCTGTCAATGGCTTGACTTTCTATACCTTCCTGCCACCAACTACTTTTTGATCAGCGATAGGTTTCTCAGCACTCAAATAAAGAGACGTACGGATCCATCCTAAGTTGAAGGCGGGAACAAAATAAGCACGGCCTACATCCCATACAGAAGAGGAACTTACAGACATACGTTGTTGGCAACGGTAAGGTTGAGCCCGAGGGATCCGGCTTTCAGGGAAATAAGCATAACCTTTGGAATCGCACCGCCGTTGCTAATCGCTTTGGAAGTCGCTGCCTTCACTTTAGCCTTCCCCTTTCCTTTGGTTTTTTTGGTCCAAGCGCTTAGATCGTCATCCAAGAAGCTATCGTCCGACTCATTGTCCCGGCTATTAGTAAAGTCTTCATCCTTGTCATCCTCTATATCACTATCGACGACGATAGTCTTGATCTTCTTCTCTTTGCTTAAAACGCGATGGGGCGGAAGAAGGCGGAGGCGACCGACGAGATTGTGTTTGACTGACGTTTATCTCGTCCTCATCGAGAGGGACATTGAACCGTTCAAGAGTCTCTTGTCGCTCCTTCACAGACATCTTCCCATCAAACCGCACATATGGTATGCTACGGGAATTGATAGTGAGTCGAACTTATGATTGAAATGAGGAGGAAAGACCTTACCCTGCTTCACTCAAAACGCTCTCGATCTTTGAGAACATCGTTAGCCGTTCATTATAAGAGGATCATTCGTAAGGAAAGGATACCTTGTCCAGGAATGACGTGAATTGAGAGAAGACCAGCGACTTTTCGTTGTCTGGAGTCAATTGAAGTAGCTTCAGGAGCTGTTCGATTTTCGCTGACGACCCAGTGCGTAGTTCAGTATCCTCTGCTTCATGAGTTGATGACATTTCCACAAGAGAACCTGGGGGTGCAGGTTCTACAAGGTCTGCCATGGTAATTTGTCTTCTATCCTGTTTTCGTGGTAACGGTAAGAAGTGGTGCTGAAAAAAACGGGAAAGTGAAAGCGATACCATTGGACATCTTGCATCTCTTGCGATGATCTCTGTTATGCTAGTAACAACATTAGATCATGACTGCGATATCAAGCCCTGAGCACTCACCACTCCAGACAGAACGCGTGCGCACAGCCCGTAATTCTCGGGTCATTCAGCACCTCAAAACATATCGGACACTCCTTTTTTACCCGTCAGAACTGAAATAGAAGGATAGCAGATATCACATTCACCTCACTATCTTCTATCAGCTGCGCTAAAGTTGCCTGAAGACGGAGCTTCAGTTCCGGCGTCACCTTGATGAGAGCGCCTGGCTTGTCAAGATTGTTCTCGTTCAGAGATTCCAGCATCTGTTGTACATAATTCGAGGGAATCAAGCCAGGGTGTAGGACAACTTGACGAAGCCGTGTAAGCATGCTCAGGATGTGCGAGGAGACCTTCGAATAAAGCGTCATTTGAAGTTCGGATCGCATATTCAGAACCGCTTACAATCATGCTGCCCTGTTCATCCATCAGGTTTTGGAATCTCTGTTTAGACAAGTCCTCTATCTTGTCATAGAGCTCCTTTTGACATAGGTTATTCAAAGCCGAAGCACGAAATTATGTGGCACTTACCCTTGTTGAAGGTTCTAGTTTGACGGGAATGGTGATCATCTCGATCTAACCGCGTCGATTGAGAAGCAAGTTTGCATACAAGTGCCAGATAGACTTACCCCTGGAAGAGGAACAAGGGGCTTTCCGTCGCTGCCGTGCATCTATGACGCATTCAATTATCAATGTCTATATGATAATGTCAAAGCAGAGACGTACCTCTTTCGTACGCCGGATGCAGATTTGACTCATCAATGCCTATCGGGGAATTGATCAAAGATGTCTATCAATTTATAAGCAGGGGAATTTACTCGGAGCAGTTGATAGCCTTCAGGTGACCCATCCTTCAAAGGTCGCATAATCAAGCGCTTGAAGAAATCCTCGCTATCCAGGGGTTTACATATTTGCAGGAATGAGAGGACTGAACCGAGGTCCTAAGGAATACGAAGTCAAAAAAATCATTAAAAACATTTTCGGGATGTACTCACCCTTGGGGTGTTTATCTAAAAATACAGATAAGACGTGAAAAAAGAAGTAAGATGACGCTTTATTCAACTCACGATCGGAGTTCCTGTCAATACCCAGCGTCGCTGAGCTTCTAACGCGGAAACGGCTTTCGCCATTTTCGTTTTAGGATTTCTGATGATATGGCCCTCATCAAGGATAACGCGCTGTACGTGCATCAGTCTTCCTTACATAGCTGTTTCTAGGTGGCGCGCCTGCTGACCTTCCAAGGCACGCCGAATAAACCTGACCCTGTCTTTTGTCGTTTCGAAGGGCCGAATGATCCGTTCCTTGCTCCTCCGGTGTGTTCGCTGACTACAACTTGATAGGTCGTGATAACAACATCGTACTTTTTCAGCTGACTTGGATCGACAGATCGACCTGCACCGTAATAGACATGATAGCTGAGAGCACCCTCTTTGCAATGTTCGTTGATCTGTCCCTCCCAGTTCGAGATTAATGAGAGAGGGACCACTTCAGATATGTTAGCATGATGTGTATATCTGGACTCAAAAGATTTACCAATCAGTGTCGCTCGCGAATAATCTGACGGTACATCGCTTTCAGTGGCGAGAATAAGCGCAAGCATGGTAAGTGTTTTTCCCTAGAGGATCTGTCAGGTATGAAAGGTTTGAGATGCTATGCAGACTCACTAAACCCATGCTATCTGCACAAAGCGCCCCTCGTCCAAGGACGGGAACGGCCTCCTGTGGCGTTTTCGTTGCAACTAATTACATATGTATGTTAGAAGGAATCAAGTAGATGTATTGTATATTACTTACGATTAAAATAGTAAGTCTGTCAGGAAGAAAGGTTAGACTAAGAGAAATGATTAAAATCGGTCGGACATACCCTATTGGCTGTTCTCTTGACTTGCCAGAATTGGACTGGTTTGTCCGACTCTTTCGTAGGAAGCTTCGGATATTCCTTGTCAACGCACCACTGGAGGCCTTGAATCTGACAAACAGATCAGGCGTTCCATCCACGAGGTAGGCAGAAGGGAACCTACTTGATGCTTGAGCAGATTGACAGTTAGATCCCCTGTCGCCAATCCAGGTGGATTTGGATGTTCAGGTAAATTCATGACATCCTCCGCTGAACATAAAGTATCTAGAACGGAGTTTCTGCGATTCTCGTCGTCCACTTTCTCCAGGCTGCCCAGAATGGACCTAAGTTCCGCTGCCTTCTGCATCGCCTCGGTCAGCTGTTCTCGCTGGGCTAGAAGCTTCTTCGCCTCTTCAGGAGTTAATTTGTATCCGGGAGGAATGGCCACTTGACTATCGGTGTATGATGCATAAGTGTGGGTCCGAGGTGCTGCAGATAAACCCGGAATATCTCGAGAGCCATCGGGCCTTGCGGGAGGAAAGCCACGTTGACCTGGCGTTGCCCAAACCAGGAGAGGCTCAAGCTCGTTGCGCTTGTCAGAGGCGCCGTAGATTTTGATCGTTCTGTATATCATGAGCATCACAGATCCACGTAAAGGTATGCGTCTTACATTGGCATGTTGTACACTTTCCTTCTACTCACTGAAGCTGCGGGTGAGAAACGTTTGCTACACTTGAGAATAAACTCGATACTTACAGTTTCCGTTCACCATTATCCCTTCGACACTTATCGAATTCCGGTCAAGCAATGGACTTAATCTTGAAACGACGTTTCGAGGCAAGTGCCCCACTTGAGCACCAGCTATATTCCCAACCCGGATGGCCCATCTGTACGATGTTGCTTGAACACAGTTCTTCATTGAATCATCGAAAGAGCGCACCTGTCATATTGATTGTGAGGTTCTCTTTCAAGTCGAACTTCCTCACCGGGGCCAACCATTCCTGATTCGGAATTAATATATGCAGAATGTATTCTAGTTTCGTGCTCACCAGTGTAGTATTGCACGCCAACAACCTGCGTCCCTAGCACACAGTATAGTTCATCCCTAGTCTCCGACTCTGGTTCGTCCTCATCGTCTACAACCTCAATGACGTCGCTGGGCATTAGCCCACTGGAACGTTGGGAAGCCGGTGCTTGCGACGAACTCGAAGCTTGTGACGAGCTTGGACCCGTTGTTGAAGACGCTTTTCTCTTTCCACTTTGCGAGTTCGAGTTCGAGGGTCGAGCAGACGGGGGTAATGCAAGTGTCTTAGCTGAAGCAGGCACGTCCTCTGGATCAACTTGTTTGCGCGCAATGGCGCGTCTTATTTTGGCCTGGTCAGCGTACTTCAAGCTACCGAACCCCGGGACATGATCTAGGTTCACAATGGCAAGTTGTCGTAAAATAGCTGGAGTAACACATCCCCTGAATTTGGCGAGTAAGCTAGAAGCCTCGAAGAAGTCTCAAGATATATAACATACCAATGTCTCCATTTGACCTGTTCACCGTAGTCTCCCAGTGAAACCTGGCCATAGCGAAGAGCACCCATGTCGATGCTTGTACCCTTACAAGGAGGCGGACCGTTGCATTTTGCTCGGCCCGACTTGCTATACTGGAAAGAATAAATCATACTTCAGATGTTTCTGTAACTTATTCATAATTAAAGGAAACTACCTCCAGCACATGTGCCAGGGCTGACATTTTGCTTAGACTATCATCGATTTAATCCGTTTGTGCAAGAGTCCAGGGTTCTGAGTTCCTCTAGTGGTAAAGTGGTAGAAGACGGGGGACAAAGAGCTCGAAGACGAGGCGCGTCGCGTTTGAAACTCAAAAAGGGATCGTCACCCGTTTCCGTTACGTACCGCGTGTCAATTCAGCCCAGCCACCTGTACTGGCTCTCCGCAAACTTTGTAACAAATTGAAAGACTGTTTCTTATGATCATATGATAAACTGATTTTCGTACAACGAAAAGTAATTAGGACTTCTTTCCGAATCTTGCGGGATCGGCGCATACATGTTATAGTCGAATGATCTTCAAGTTTGTTCCGAAATCGACTTTTGATACAGCTTTAAGGAAGTCTACAAATCGTCAAGTACCGAAAGCTCGACCTATGGAGGAGGAAACCAGATAACGAAGTTACGATTCGAACTGAAAAGTCACTCGTCAGAATGTAATCAAGCAGGGACTTGGAATACTGTAACATACAGCAGACAGGTATGATTCGGCAACGGTACGTGCGCGAGCATTGAGACTGAGCTTCATCTCACTGATTTCTTTGTCTACTTCTTCCATGAAGGTAATGATGAAGTCGACAACTTTGTGCTTGAGCATCGTTTCCGAGTGATTGTTGGTGATCAAGAACGAGATGTCGTAACCCTATACATGAAGTGCCAGCATGGTACGTGCAATAATCATGTGAAGACATAAGAATGAGTTTTTCTAAAACAAATGTGCATAGGCATCTTCTGGTTACTCACAGGTACAGGTTTTCTCCGAAGTACGATGAAGCCTTCCGCACGTTGCATCATGAAACGCGTGAACTTATGGCACATGATCCTCTCGATCTCATCGGCCTGCTTGATTTTGATGCTGACTCGGATAGAGTTGATAGATGGTTCAATCAGGACGCGCTCGTTTTCATTTCGTGATATCGTTAGCGGATTCAGAAGTACTTCCTTCGAAGCTCTACATTATCAGAGGTCAGCAGTATCCTTATGCCCGAAAGCAACACCACGTACCTGACTTCCACCTCAGGGAAGTTGTGTCGTTCGACAACCTTTCAGGAGGAGCAACGTTTAGTTTTGATCAAGTCCGATGGGCTGCAGTACGCACTTGCGATGGGAAATCCTGGAGTGTCAGAGCTGCAGTTAGTGTTGACCGCACAGCGGCCAGGTATGGTCTGAGGACATTCGACTATAAAGTATACATGTACTTTTCAATGTTATTTGCGTGTCAAACGCAACAAGCTTGCTCACCATTATGCAATGGTATCAAATAACCCGTACGCCCTGTACTGTAACTGTAACTGTTACTGCGCGAGGAGAAAGAGGGCAGGCGCGCAGATCAAACATATCTCGCACGTGACGTCGGAGTTCTAAAAAGTACGTAAAAGTGTGAATTTTTGTGAAGTTCGCTTTCAAGTTCTGCCTCCTGCCAGTGGGGTTCTGCTTACGTCCACATCTGTTAAAAATGTCTGCTGCACTCGCCGTTTGGAGCGTACGCGTCGAGCCGGGCAAGAAAGCCAGTCTCACAGCCCAGTCCGACATCCGCATCTCCGTTGCGGCTTTGGATGCAGAACTCAAGGACCAGTCGGCACGTTCGTCTGTCAAGCTCACTTATGTGACACCTCAGTCCATTGACGAAGATGAGGACGAAGAGGAGTCACTTCCTCCTACGACGTCTACCATTCTCTGCTCTCTGACTCCTGGAAAGGTGTGATTTGACACTCTTGCAGAAGAGCACCAGATCTTACTTGTTCTCTAGATTGAACACGCACCCTTGGATCTTGTTATCAACGAGGATGACGAGGTAGAGTTCGAAGTTATTGGAAAGAAGTGAGTCTATGATCTTATCCGCTTCTGGCTTCTCTAATGTCCCGCACAAGTGTCATCTATCTTAGTGGAAACTACATTAGTGCGTAAAGACCTGAAGTGTCCTTATTTGTATTTTGACGAAGACTTGCAGCTCAGCCGATGGACTTCCCGGCCGACGAAGACGATAGCGACGGAGACCTTAACGACACTGACTATGATTCTGAGGTTGATACCGCTGAGCTTGACGAGATGGAACATGACATCGAACAGGATGATTCTCAGTATGTTATCCCCATCTTTTATACATATGACACGTTCATTAAGTATTTTGCTTTCAAGCCGATTTGAAGAAATCAAAACGGATGATGAGAAAGAAGCTCAGAGAGCAGAGGAATCTTCCTCCAAAAAGCGGCCGCGTGAATCCGACACAGGAGAATCAGGAATAGGCGGCGAACAGAAGCTCAGCAAGAAACAGCTTAAGAAGTTGAACAAGAAACTCAAAGCTGAGAATGGCGAAGCCGTACCTGGCGGTGGATCAAAGGAGGAAGAATCCAAGAAGGATGTAACCAAGGGGGAAAAGAAAGAAAAGGATGCGAAGAAGGAGAAGAAAGACGAGAAGAAGAAAAGTACCGAGAATGGTGCACAGAAGAAGAAGGGCGAGCTCAAGGAGACTCCTGGTGGCTTAAAGATGAAGGACGTCAAGGTTGGCAATGGAAAAACAGCAAAGAAAGGTGATTTGGTTTCTATACGTTATATCGGCAAGTTTATGGACGGTAAGGTGTTTGACTCAAATGTTAAACCCAAGGAAAAGCCGGTTGGTCCATTCCCTGTTTTCTAAGTATGCTTTGTTGAAAATTTGCCGATATCTGACTTCGTCGTCTCTAGTTACGGTTTAGACTGGGTCGGGGCGAGGTGATCAAAGGTATTCTTCTACGTGTTTGGTTTCATGGTAATACTTGCTTAACACACCTTTCAGGTTGGGACGAAGGCATTGTTGGCATGCAGACTGGTGGAGAACGTCTACTCATCATACCGCCGAACTTGGGTTATGGATCCCGCAAACAAGACGGTATCCCAGCTAACTCTACTCTCCGGTTTGGTAAGCTTCTCAGCAATTGCTTTTAAGACAAGCTAAACTGTCCATCATCTCTAGACTGCAAATTGCTGGCGATTAAATAGATCATCTCCCTCGACCTCCTTGCCGGATTGCTCTTTCGGTCTTCACTTTTCTTTCGTCCTCAAATGGTCGGAATCATGGCCTTCGTTGTTTATTCTATTCTACTGTGACCCATCAACCTCGTTTTGTGCATTTTCACGATCTCGTCTTGTCTTTTGAGGAGTTATAAATCGTTTGCCAGCGTGAAGTAGACTGCTTGTCGTCGGGTTTTTCTATTACACACATCGGATTGTTATAAAACATGCCTGAAGATCTATTGCTGTCCATCGGGTTTTAACGAGCTCCTTCCCGCTCGGAGAATCTCGTCTGTTGAAAGAAGGTTTACCGCAATCACAGAACTAAACATTTCGTCAGTAATGTGACCAAGACAGGAAGACGAAGCAAGCATACCAGGAGTTCAACATTTGTCGTTTGACACGATAGTTGTCCCAGATACCCATGACCGTTGGGTCAATTGGTTCGCCAGATTGGAGATCAAGACCAACAACATGTCCCTCGGCAGCTTCGTCCTGCAACGCAGCAACAGTATCCTGAACGTCAAATCCGCCATTTTGTGCAAGAGTCTTAGGAATGACGAGTAAAGCGTCGGCGAAAGCCTGTACGCCCATCTTCGCGCGTCCTTTTACGGATCGTTTAACGGTCCCTGAGAGGTGCGCCGCACACGCAACTTCGAATGCACCCGCTCCTGGTATTAGTGCGTTATCCTCCAGAGCATTCTTAGCTGCGCGGAGACCGTCGCGTAATGCGTCGTTAATCTGCGTGAGAGTGTGTGCGTTTGGGCCCTTGATGAGTAACGTAACGCTCTTCGGGTCCTTCACGTCCTCAACGAAGGTGTATTTCTCTTCGCCTAGGGTGTGTTCGTACACCAATCCTGCCCACCCCAGCACGTCTGGAGTCAAGTCATCAACGGAGTTTTGAGCAACGCCGCCGCACACGAGCTGCAATCTAATGAATAGTAGTTTCAGCTTCATCCGTGTTTTTGTGATGAAATGAAGTAGTCGCACCTCTCCATATTGCGTCTCTTTGCTCGACGGAGGGCAAGAATACCGTTCTTGGCAAGAACATCCAAGCTCAGGGGATCAATACCCTTTTGGTTGATAACAACGAAATTTTTTGGCTTGGTCTTCGCGTCAATAGCCTGATCACAGACCATGTTCTTGAGTTCTACGATCTTCTTCAACTTTGCATCAACAAATCTGCGTTCAGATTCGACAAGCTTCTCCCGTTGTTCTGCAGAAGAGTAGAAGAAGCCAGAGTTGACTTCGCTGAAAAGTGCGAGAGCATAAGTAAAATTACATATAAAAGAAAAGGAAAAAGTCAACATACGTCTTTTCATACTCAAGACTGACATTCAGCGTCAGGATATAAGCATTTTCAACCCGTTTCGGCATGTCTGGATGACGCGCCCCATGATCGAGCACAAGTCCTCGTATGAGTTGCGTCTCTTGAGCGGTTCGGTGTTGCATTTTCATTATCTCGACCATGTGTAAATCAATCGGTTCCCTGAATGTTTCAGTTGAGCCTGGAGGGGGCGGTGGGGCCGGATACAGAGTACAGCATCAACGACGTCTGCTGCGAGCTTCGATGCAAGCGATGATGAAAGCTTTGTGGATAACGAAGTGTTTACGACGTTAATGAGTGTTGCACGGTCCATATTTGACGACTGCTTGAACTTGTCCAAAACCTGCACCAGCGAAGTTAGAAGTGACTCATAATGTGGTTCAATCGGCACAAACACGTACGATCAAAGCTTCCTTCTTTGCGATATCGTACCCTTCGGCGATGACCGTCGGATGCACGCCTTCAGAAGTGTATCGCTCCGCCTGCTTTAGCAGCTCGCCGACAAGAAGCACGACAGACGTCGTACCATCGCCCACCTGATCATCCTGCGCTACAGCTGTACGTGCAATCATTGCTGCCGTGGGGTTTTGGATCTGCATTTCAGAAAGTAAAACCTTGCCATCCTTGGTCACTTTGATTTGCCCTGCTCCATCTACCAGCATTTTGAGCGTCCCTCGTGGTCCTTTATTATCATCCGAAGTTATATCAGCCCATATGAGACTGAATCAGGCATATGCACCCACCAAGATTGCTTTTCACGACGTTAGCAAGGCCCATCGCTCCATTGGTGTTCACCTACAACACAAGGCTCAGCCGAGCGATCGCTCATAACGCTCTAACCAAATTCTCACCTGGAGAGCTGCTGCACGCCGAACGCTTTCGGCTTTTGGATTAACAAGCTCTATACTGCTCGACATGATGAGGGTCAGGAGTAAGTAGTAAAGCACGTAAATGCGCGTTTGTGTCAAGGTTGACGCGTCCAAAACTGAGCATGATTTTTTCCTTTTTGGTACTTGAAGGTTACAGAAATTTCCACGGATAAATAATATTAATTACTGTAATACAGTATTGAGGTCAAATAATCAAAAGGCGTCCTTCAACAAACAATATGGCATTTATACTCAGATCTTCAGAAAAAAATCAATAGAAAATACATGGCGAGCTATTAAGCATGAACAACGGGCTAATTTGTACACATTTCTGGGTTAAAGGCCCAATAAAGTTATTTAGGTTTCTGCTTTACGCGCTCTTGTGATCTCGTGGCGCTTTCAGGTGCCAATAACCGGCTCGTTTGCGTCCGAGTCCGCAACTTAACTTGTAAAGCATCCAACAAGTCCACCTGTATAGGCTATGTCGTCCTCCAAAATCTCTGCTGATGCTATGAATGAAGCGTACAAGAAGACTCTCGCTCGGGTCGAGCGTATAAAATCACATCTTCAGACTTCTCCAAGATTGGGTCGGCTCCAAGGCAAGGTTTGCATCATAACCGGCGTCGATTCGCTTAAAGGCATAGGGTGAGTTGTTGTTTTTCTTTTCCAGCATTGTCGTATCGAAGCTCGAGGTTTGCGGTCTGTTAGGCGTGCCTCTGCCCTGTTGTTCGCTCACGAAGGTAACTCTAATCATGTCGCGACAAATATTATTGTACTAATCTACTTATGGAAATTTAGGTGCAAAGCACTTGTATCTTCTCGATTTCTCCAGCAAAAATCTGCCAGAACTCAAGCAGACCATCGAAAAGAACTATCCAGATGTGAAGGTCACCACCGTGCAGGCGGACGCTACCGACGAGCAAGCAATAAAGGGCCTCTGTGAAAGGGCATTGGAGGAAGAAGGCGAGCTTGACGTCTTCTTTGCTAATGTGTGTATGGATTTCAGATTTAGAACATAATCACTCATAACAATATTCACTCTGCTTCCCGATGCATCGCACTTGAATAGGCCGGCGTTGTATCAATTGACCACTTGGATAACCTCACATCTGATATGTTCATGCGAACTTTACGAATAAACGCCTTGAGTGCGTTTCTTGCAATCAAGTACGCCGCGATTGCTATGGCGAAGCCCAATGCATCAGTTGGAAAGTCCGAAAGTGGAGGGAGTATTATACTAACAGCATCGGGTAAGATACTCGTGAATCAATTCCCCACCCCAAAACTAAGCCCCCCCCCAGTGGCAGGACTTAGGTCGGGATCAGGTCCAATCGACTGTGAGCCCCCTATGCTCTGTTACACTAAATACCAGTTTGAATTGACATAACTATTCATAGACTCGGCCAGTAAAGCCGCGTGAGTAACTAGAGCCACCAATCGACATATTCGAGTAGCAAATTCAAACATGAGACTCGTTTAGCGTAAATAACATGGCACAGACCTCCGCGTTTCAGCTTGCAAAGCGAAATATCCGCGTCAACTCCATTTGTCCGGGGTTGATCGAAACCGGGATGACGGAAATCACATTCGACGCGGCCAGGCGCCGTGGTACCGCAGGAAAGATAGGCCAGCTCAACCCCCTCGGAAGATACGGTGTTGCTGAAGGTTTGACGATTCACGTGATGAGACGAAAAGAAACGAAACACTGACGCGTATTATAATTTAGAAATTGCACAGGCTGCTCTGTTCCTGGCATCAGGTGCGTTTCTCTACCTCACGAATGAGAGGATACGTGGTTGACGACGGTCCAATAGACGAATCGAGCTACGTGAACGCTCAGAACTTCGCAGTAGACGGCGGGCTCTCCGGATCCGTTCCAACTGTTCCAGGAAAATTCCACTGAAACATTCGCTATCTTCGTGTAACTGTAGATAGCACACTATACATGACGCTTTTTGGAGCGGTTACAGTTCAAACGTCCAGATTAGTGCAGTTCTAATGTAAAGAAGTTCCAAATATGCCGTACATCCAATGCCACGTGAGTTCGGCCAGGAGACTCTGTACGCCCTTCCACATCACACCTAGTTTCGACCCTCCTGCATCTCTTCCCTTCAAACCGTTGTCAAATGGCATGCACCACGGCCGACTTCCAGGCCAAGGACAGGCGCGTTTCTACTCGCGCGGTCGATCCCTGATGACTACGAATTGTGTCAGCCTTTCAGTCCAGAATCTTCTTCATTTCTGCGCCACTTCGCTGGCATTCTTGGCTCAGAAAACCGAGGTAAGAAAGTAGTTTCGCATGAGAAATTCACACCGGAGTCGACGCAACGTGAGTCTGAGAAGAAAAATCTCATGGCGGCGGCAGAGGATACCATACAGATATTGTGGACCAGGAGAAAGGCAGCCTCTGAGTTGATGACGATGAAACGAAACGACGCAGTCAATGTTTAACGCAAGAGATACACGTCACGGCTGTTCATACACCCCACAGGACGGCTCTAGTGACGCCAAAGGATCGGAAAGAAAGAGCCCCAGGACCTTTACGTTACCTCTCATTTTGGAATGATCTCAAATTCATGATACGAAGGTGGCGCTCGAGTGGCGATTCTCGCACTTCCCTTCTTTCCTTCATGGCTAGGTAGTCTGATTTCTTTCCTGCACCAGCGCTGGAGAAGTCTGGCCCGGTACTATCTGCTCTGCGTGTGCTTGAGGCATGTCTCAGATCTTGGTCTGGCGATCGCCTAATTTGGACGTCGATCTCTTGTGGACCCTGGAAAAAACCTCAGTAAATATACTTCACGGAAGCAAATTTTGATTTTTTTTTTGTGCGTACTTTAAGTCACTTGTGGCCCGCATTGTGGAATAGCAGATTGCTAAGATATTGCTCTTATTTCCTTTGATGTGTGTTTTGGTGTTGCAAGGGTGCACTTTTGACGCCCTGTACGACCGATCAGAAGCCATTGCAAGGAAATCAGCGGCAGACATGCAACAAACAAAACTCACAGCACGAGCATAATCATCCTTAAAACGACCAGAATTGTACTCGGTGAAGAAGAAAGGCGTCTGATCTTGAGAGATTCAAGAGACTCTGGAGGCGACTCAGCTCGATTTCATCTCGGTCTGCCACCACCCGTTCCTAGTCTCTCAATCGTCCATCGATACTCCAGACTCCACCATCATTTCACACATTGAAGACATTTGACACGTGGTAAGAGACGTCGGAACTTTGAGTCACCAGTACTAATCATCATGCACACGTTTAGGCATATTGTTGCGCACATGGGAATATTAGGCATTATAATAATGCTTGCGAACAATCATTATTGGGATTTTGATGCCACGCAGTCTGTGGAGCTTAAATATTCTTTCTGATGCTGCAGAAGACTAGGAGGCCCCGTGTCCTTGAATCGTGACGTCGCTAAGTCGGCACACGGAACAGCAGCCATGGAACGTAAGTTATTATCCAGAGATGTATTCTTATGAACAGACCTAAGGCGTGTTTATAAAATTTTATGTAGATGTCGATTTTTCGTTCATTGAACGTGCACAACTCCCAGACGATGCCCAGCCAATCACATTGTCTCTCCGAACGTCCACTCCCATGGTAAAACCACAACTTCAAGACACAACTAAGGGAAGATGACGGGGGTCATGAATTGTGGTCTGACGCACGGGAAGGATGCTGGAGAGTTCAAAGGCTGTCTGGGCTCGCAGGAGCTCATTGTTCGTGCATAGGATAGTGATGCAAGACGGAAGAAAGCGGTCGCGCCTCTTACATAAAGTTTAGGAAGCTAGCGCGACTCGCAATACCGTGACCGTACTAGGATCGATGGCGGCAATGCCAATCGTCACGGCACTTTCTGATGATGAAGGTACGGCATACTCGGTGCCGTGGAGGCCCATCGTGGGTCCAGGCAACATTATGGAGCGAGAGCACGAAGACGAAGAGAGGCAGAAGTTTGGCGACACGAAGAAGCTGTGGACGTACCTGCGAAGCGTCGACTGCCCAGGTATTGCCCGCGGTTCACTGTTGACATCGAGCATCATCCGCGGTCTTGTCCTGTATGCTGTTTGAAGATAAGTGTAGTGGTGAGAGATGGGGGAGGTCGTTGCGAATGAGGAGACAAGATCAGTGAGTTGCAGTACCTTCTTATATCTTTTGCCACCCCCCAGCCTGACCTTCTCTTTTTGTAACGATCAGACTTTTTCTTACGAAGCCGCGATTAATCCAAGCCTGTAATGTTTGTAATCCCGTGATTTGTCTTTTATCTCTGTTCTAATCGGCCTCCGAATGAATGTGCACCTTGTTCCCGGTCCTGTCATTAGGAAGGCTCGAACGAGAAGCATGCCTCTTGCGCGCGACACCCTGCAATCTTTACTGCCACCTTGCTAGCATTCCCTCGACATGACCGGGACCAAAATCATGAAAGTCACCGCATGGGTACGGTGCGCTCTGTCAAGGCATGCTTCCTGGATGGAGTCCACTATCATGGGGTATACATGTACTTTGCGAGTTTCGGATGAGGGTGGTGCGGTCCCGGTGATACTTTTCGCCATTTGTAGAGCGTCACAAAGACCAAACTCTGATTTTTGTCTCATGCTCGACGTTCCCATGCTTCAGAATCTGTTCAGCTCTAGAAGCAAGATGGCCAGCAAGCAACAATGAGTTCTTATACAATACTATTCGCCGATAAGATCTAGACCGGGCTGGTCAAGTCCCCAAGGTTTGTAAGTAGATCCTTTTGCCCCTTTACAGCTGGCATCTTAATTCTTCTTTCAGAGTCCGACCACCCTTCATCACGTTAACAGTGAGGTGTTGCTACAGTCTCGAGGCCCAGGCGTTCATGGTGACTGCCAAGCACGAAATATGGCTTACACGGTTCGTTCAGTCTGATTCCGGGCCAGAGGAGATAATTATATGACCCCCGTCTTGATTTGAGGCACTTGTAATAAAGATCTGGATCGACCTGATGATCCCTCAGACGCGAAACATCCTGATTTCGATCGCAACAAGGTGAATTAACCATTGCGGATCTGTATCAACCGGAAGTAGGTAAGTCTCCCGTATAATTGCAAATTATAGTCCGCGTTTACAATAATGGAGAATTCGTCTGTGCTCTTGCATATTCCCCAAACGTCGCAATGTGCAGCTTTTGCTTTGCTCGGAACTTTTCGGTATCTGAATGAAGGCACAGCTTGCTTGATGACCGTTCTGCATTCTGCGTTGATTTGAACGGATTCAAGAACGAACACTACAGAGGCGAAACTTATATAACAGCTAAGAGGACGAAGAAGGTTTGTAATGTAATGCTTATCACATTATGACTGATCACTCAGGGGAGTGATGATGTCGGGTAAATCCGTGCCGAGCTGAATTTCGCCCTGTATAGTTGTCGTTTTGTTTTGTTACACTCTCAATGCACAAATTCGGTGTGTTTCGTTGTACTAACTCTGTTCAAGCTGGTAACGTAAGCGAGGGCATTCCGCTTTAGTTCAACAGCCAATTCTTCGCGAAGCGGGGGTTTAGCGATTTCGCCCGTGCGTGTTCTTGACCAACAAAGGGACCGATAGAATGAGACACGGAACGGAACTCATTTAATTTTACGGCATATTTCCTAATGAAGTAGCGCGGCGGAGCCTACTCTTCAACGTAGAAGGAAACGGATCCATTAGTACTTCTGCTTGATGTTCTTAATATGAAACCTAATCGAAAGAATGTGTTGTCAGTAGCGGAATGCCTTAGCCATGTGCCTCCGTTTGAATTAGATCGATCCATTTACTGACATCTTGCGAGTCAAATGATCAATAAAGCAACTCAGATATTCTGATCACTTGTTTCATGCATTCCTGAAAGAATCATGGTGCTAGTGTCGCCAGTGAAATACTGAGTGGTTTGGGGCGAAGTTACCAAAAGGAGGGATGGGGGCTACAATGGGTGTATTGCCGATCCAATGACGTCTGCTTGATACGGCAGTCGCCCCTTCTTGCACTAAGAAGCCCTGCATAATCGCAAGATAGCATTTTAGCCTTCGGTTCTCACCTATGCGTACTGTTTCTAACATGCCCCCTTCTCAAGGAGCAGGCTAGCATGGATACCACGATACACCAAGACGTTCTGTTAGGCACAGAATAATCACCCTGCTTTTCAAACCACATCGGTAGAGCTGTTGACCGTGTCACAGTGGAATGATGCGGAAGTCTGATGCTTATCGTGCTGTGCAAGGCGTGGAGCAATACTGTGCTTCTTTCTTTTCGAAAGACGGGATTGCTATCGATGGATCGGAGAAAGAGAGGGTTTAGCGGGGACCAAAGTCAAGGACTGATGGCCTCGGGTATGCAGTTGACCCTGCTCTTTCCTGCAGTCCTTCGCTCCGTTACTCTGACGCACGCGGAAGCTCGCGGCGACTTGGCGGATCGCCGTGAGCAATGTTTCGACTTATTACGAGCACGCATGTTGACAGATAGAGAGCTATGAGAATCTTCTTCATGCATCCGCATGGAAGGAAAATAGCCCGCCGTGCAATCATCGAGAAACGTTGCATTAGGCTACGATGACTTATGAAGGGCATATTGCTTTGCGAGACACCTGTGATATCCTTTCATTAGAGTTAGTTAATATGAAAACCAGCTGTCCATCAGATATATAAAGATGGATCAAACGGGTCCCACAAGATTCGTAGGGGTGTTCATTGTCCTCGTTTCTAGCCAGAGGGAGTAATCACAAGCAAAGCAATGGCTCAAGCGGACACGTCAAGATATCACTCACAAATCAAGACGGAGAAGTGTTCAAGAGAAGCGGCTGCCGATCATGTGGCGATGAGGTACCAGGGGGTCTACCGTTCAAGAAATCCGGGCTGGTTTTCAGACGAGACCAGGTAACGTATTCTTTCCTGAAGCTTTGAACAGACTGTATTGCTGTAAGTGAAAGAATGCAACTAGGCTGATTCAATCGGTTGAAAAAATAAATGTAAGACGCGCGTCATTATCGTGAGTAGCCAAAAGTTCGGGAAGTGTTACGCGAAGAGCCCGTTCATCTGCCATCCACGGACACATTGACCACGGACACGGGCTCGCTTCCTCATTGTCTCCTCTATATGGTTGTGAGTGTATACCGACACCCAGGCTTTCAGCGCATCACTCCTATCCATGCACCTCATCTCGACGTGAAAAATCAGCAGAGTATTGTCAGAAATGCGTAGGGTGACAGCAGCTTCCTTGCGGAGTGGTGAAGGCCAATCGAATCAGCCCCGCGCATCCTGGCTTCCGGTCGCGGCCTTTGGGTGCGATGTAACCCTCGTCATACCCGCTTCAGCGTTGTATTTCAGGGGTCATTCGCATTCCCGGGTCGGAAGATGGCGTTTTCTCCGTTATGACCGTGTTGTACTTGTCAACGTCGCGTGCCGCCTGGCTCGTTGGTTTTGTCTTGACCCAAGTAAACCACGGAAAACTTCCTGAGTTTAGGAACTCGATGTATTGAAGAAAGAGGCTTCACATCGCGAGATAGATGGACTGCTTTTTGGGCGAGCATCAGGTTCGCAGAGGTGGCTCCTTCCTCGCGTAACTCTGGTTCCGACCTGCAGAACGGAGTCTGGATAGAGGGAAACAAAATGTACTGGTGGACTGATATTATGGCGTTTTCGGTGCTCGATATGCAACAACAATGCCAAACGTCATGCCAGCATACCAATTCGATGGAAATCATCTAAGACCGTGAGATGAAGGGCGGGATATTTTCAGGACCAGAATTAGGCAGTTCGACAAGGAGGAACGAGGCCTAGGTGAAATTGGAAGGCCGGTGATAAACACTATTAAGCGGAGGTGCGTCAATACATTTTCTATTTCTTACACCGAGACCAACCCTCACCTGAACATGAAAGTCACATCAGTTTATCTGCGTCCCAACCAAAGGAAAGACCATTTCTTCGTTGATACGTTTCTCGCCAATCGCACTGATGTGCAGGCTTCAGCGAGATTGCTTCACATCTATTCTGCAGTCTTGAGGATGAGCGGTTCGTCCGGGAAGAGTAGACAGTTTCGCTCCAGGAGAACGTGGTATGTGAACATAACCAAGGGGTTATAAGTTTGGCATTTTGACAGAATGAGCACCGAGACCAACATGGGGCAAGCTTTCCCTGCATTTGATCTTGCTTCAGATCCTGATCTAGGATTTCCAGTCTAGCCTGAATCGAGCCCAAGGTGGTTCCTAGCGCCTCCAGAGGTTCAAAATGTTGCTGCTGCTGGCGCTGTCTCCTCCCATGCAGACAGATATGTATTACACGTATCGAACTGCTTCAGCTTGGTCCATGACAACGAACAGGTCGATGCGCTTCCCCAGATCAGGCAGACAGCGCATGCGCCATAAAACGGCACGACTCCTGCTACTTTCGAGAGAAGTGCCCTCCGGTCATGTTCCGAGGATCTGCGGCAAATAAGCATGATCGTGGCGTTCAAAAGTGGTTCGTGCTGGTGGAAGCCACAAGAATGATGGCATCAATGTCAGCTGTTGTCGTAGCATAAGTTACTCCAGAACGCACTGAATAATTCAGATGCGTACTGGATGGTTACGCAAAGCATATTCGAGAGTCCGGCGTCTTGTCAGCATAGGGGACCAACCATGTCGTGACGAAGGCCTAAATGTGCCACACCACAGAGTTTGTGCCGATGGAAAGTAAGGGGTGTCGCTCTACGGCATTTCGGAGGTCACCGAGCAAGTTTTATGGTTGCGAACACAATGGAATGAATGAACGACTGCTGTAGAGTGTTACCGAGGTCGTGGTGAAGAGTAGAGCGTCTGACTGACTGACCGACTCGGACCGACTCGAACCTGGTCTCTGTCACAACGCGTCGTGTCCTGGCCAGTCTTGGTGCCTGACCTCCTTCCTCTCCTCTGAAGTCCCTACTATCTTCAATGAACACATGCAGGTTTACGACCATCCTTGACGGCTAGCGACCTCCATTCATCCACAGAAAGATACATTTCACGCCTTGAACCATATTACTTTCCCCCCGCCCCCCTCTTCATGAAACACAATTCTCGTTTCTTTCTTACATGAATGAAATGAAAGATGGTATGGTCCGACGACTATAGTCACGCGGGCATAGCGCAAGCGTTCAGAAGCTGATACAGTGAGTCCCCTCAAAACTTCTCTGTTTCTTCAGCGCCTAAAACACCCCACTCAGAAGTTTTCCACCAAGGTCCTCCAGCTTTGCAGCTGATCGATGAAGCCATCAGGCTCAATGCGGCTTGCCGTATGGAAGCTGTAATGTGAAAGTCACAGCGGCATGCCAGGGCAGGTTTCCGCCGATTCATTAACACTCCACTTTACAGACAAAATTAACAGGTCGCCCTGATGGAGCGAGTAGAAGCAGACACGCGGCGGGTCCTATACTCGCCATTCTCCTGGACGTCTTCATCCCATAGTAACTTGGTCGGTTTCCGCACCATACACGGGCAGATTTCCATGGAGGCCGTAGTTGCATGGTCGGAGATGACATGGATCACTCCAACTGACTGGCGACCAGAATCCTCATCTCCAGTTCACACCGTGCAGACTGTTTTCGATGAACTAAACTGGAGCAAGCTCCGAAAACTCTGCGGCACTCGAACTAACCCCGTGGTGGCTGTAATGCAGTGTAAGCCCAAGGAGCCCTACCCCAATCACTTGTTTTCCTGGCAAAACGCGGGCGAGTACACACATCTCGGAATTATCATTGTTGTCACTTAAACCTTTTCGGGAGCCTCCTCAGTGACTTCGATGCTCAAGGTAGGCTTATCTTGCTATAGCCGATTAGTTTACCCAAGCCTACGTTTGCCGTTCCTACGCGGCTTTACGTGTGTTCTGAACGAGGCATTATTTATTCTTACCCATATCCATACGCTCAACTTCTTGCCTCATGTACGATACGCGGCCATAACCCCTCACCTTTCAGACTCATGGATCCGAACCTTTGATCCTAATCACATTTTTTACGGAATGAATAACATGCATTGAAGAGCCAGTGTACAGATGCTGTCGGATGCTGTCGGAATTACATCGATAGAGTATGAATATACACTACAGGTATTTGACAATTGTCTGTCTCGAAAACCACATGAGAAACGTCGAGCAGGTCAGATCAATGTATGATTTGGGAGAACGTGCTGTGTCTGACGTTAATGTTCCAACAGGTGAAATTATGAACAATGCAGAAGAGGAACAAACAGAGAGAACCAGTGTCAGTAGGACACTTGTGCCTTTGAGATGAGACGCAGTTTAGGTAATAATGTGAATCGTCATCTTGCAAAAATAATTTAAGAATGTATATCGTTCGTCGTAGCTTCAACAGAAACATCGGAGTCTTCGCCTGCATCCCATCCTGCGTCAACTAGAGTCGGAGAAGGGACAGGAACGGGCGATGGTGGAAGAAAATCAGAATGCAGACGACCAAGCGTAAGAATAGGTTCATTGAGTATCTTGGCAAGAGATGGTGAGGTGGTAAGAGTAACGGTTGGCGGCGTTGGCTGTGGGGTAACGACGCAGCGTTCGGCATCTGGAGCCATCGAGACTTGAGAGGAGGTCTGTGGAGAATCTAGGGTGCTGAAAGCTTTTCGCTGCAAAAGATAGAGCTTTGAGTTTGAGGGTTGTGGAAGAATAACATCTTCTTCCCCCGACGATGCATCGAAGTCATCGAACATGCCCTTCTTCGCCTTTGATTGGAAAGCTTGGATAGAAATATCGGATAAAGACGTGTGAGCAATCGGACCCCCAGACTGGCTGCTGCCCACCATGCGCTCCTCAAACGAGTCATGGCCTTTGCGATTCTTCGCCTTCATGTCCTGTGAAGATGAAGAATTCAGATCTTCGCAATCAGATTCCACGATGCGCGCAGGAGGCGCCCAGACCCGCTTCGCTAGTGTCAATGGGTTTGGCTTCGAGATAAGCCCAAGGCCCTTGAGAGTCGAGCCTGCCCCTTTCTTCACATCATCGTCGTCCATTTCCTCGTCCTCGTCGGAAGAGAGAGCATGCTCATGTATATCCGTTGCCTCTTCAACATTTTCCATAACTTCAGGAGTCCGTGCTCCATTATTCTCTGGAGTGGCAGGATGTTCGTCGGAAGTCGCACCATCACTGTCATCATCTACAAGCGTGGGAGTGCTGCTGGACGAGTAAGCAGCACGCAATGGAGAAGCTCGCCACCGGGATATCAGATTGGGGTTAGGACGAAGGGTCAACAGGCCAGTTCGTTTAATCCCGTCTCCTGGGGGAGGGAGAGGAGTTAAAGCGGGCCAGAACGTCTTATCTCGGCGATCGTCACCGTCCTCGTCAACAGGTGGATTCCCTGCTGGCTGCTGGAACTCGTCCTCCATACCAAGACGACCTCCTTTGCGCCTCTTAGCAGAGCATTCACCCACGGGTACGCCACAAAGGGATCCCTTCTTTGTAGCCGGGTCATCCAGAGATATCTCGTCTGCGCTTTCGACTTTAACTTGTGTAGTCCGGACGCTTACTGTTTGGATGGCTCCGCGCCGTTTGACAATATTTCCTACTTCCGTGTCCCTGTCCAATCTTTTCCGCTTGAGAAGTGCACGAGCGGTCGCTGGTTTCGAGGCCTCTGCGGCTGCTGCAGCGGCAGCAGCAGCAATAGCGACGACCTCACGTTCCTTCTCCAGTTCTTTAACGCGCCTTAACTGTGCGAAACGTGCAGCAGTAAGTCTCCGGTCGACATCGGATAGTGTCACATTAGACACATGGTCACCAAAGTCTGAAGGGGTATTTTCACGGGTTGTCGAGCAACGAGAATCGGGGTTGGGAATACGTAGAGGCCATGCTGCACCCCAGATTGCGAAATGACGGGCGCACCTAGGAATAGAAGAGTGAGCATCTCATTCAGCAGCAAAGGCTTACAGCAGCAGTCACCTGTGGCAGTCCTTCTCTATGCGAATTGCCTTGCCTTTCCCTTTACCCTTCCCAATTTTACCTCCACCGGAAGTGGCTTCCTCGATTTCCTCCGCAGACAAAACGTTTGAGCAGGTGAGACAAGAAGGCACGGAGGGACCTGTTTTCTGTCGAGACGTAGCCTTTCCCGCAGCTGCAGTATTATTGTTCACCGCAATCGCTTTGGAAGCAACTGTCGAGCGACCACGAACCGAAGGACCACATTCTCCCGGCGCTCCCATTTGCAACGTTGATTCTTCGGGTAACGGATACTTGCGTGGTCTTCCACGTGGCTTCACTGATGGGTTCGGCGTGACGGATATCTCCGCGGTTGCAGATCTGCGAGAGCGCAGATGATGCACAGAATTCGGCGTGACGGAATTTTCGGACGCAACAGATGCGGAACGGGCTTTGGAGGCGCTACTTGCCATTGAAGCCTCCCTTGCCTTTTGTGCGCGCGTCGTAATGACCGACTTAAAGGGGGTAGATCCCGCAGAAGACGCCTGCCCACTGGTACCATGCCCTGATGACTTTTCGATAACGGCTGTAGGTTGGGAATCAGGAAGGATGATCGGGTCGTATTGCCATGGAAGTTTCATATTGTCAAAGTCCACGCCTTCTCGGGGATTCTCGAGAACATCAGACTCCTCTTCATTATCTTCTTCGCTTTCATCTCCAGCATCCTGAACGATGCGGTATACACCACGACGCGTCCTTCGTTCATTCACGTTGATCTCCTCTTTCTCTTTACAGTCGGTTGACATGACAGAGGATGTGTCAGAATCACTGTCGTCCTCAGAATCAGATTCGCAATTGCCATTAGATGATGATCGCCCGTTTTCTTCGGATTGAGGAGTAAATCCACCTCTCCCACGCCGCTCGCAGGTCTCACAGAGACAATGACGGTTATTCTTCCCAACTTCGGAAAAAAGAAGCATCAATAGAAAGTGCATTTCCGATAACAAAATACGTACAGTAGCCTTCACCATAATGTGCCGTGATTTCTTGTCCAACGACTATGGGCCTGAGGGTCCGGAAAGTAATGTAGCGGCCGTCACGAAATAGCTCGCAGTTGTTATCACAATCATGCTGTATATTTTGTCAGTACAAGCTCGCAAAATCAGTTGTGACGGACACGTACATTCACAAAGCGAGCAGGACCCAGGAACAAGTGATTCTTCTTCAGCTGCTTCGAATGAATAACGCTAAAGTCACGACGTCCACCATCAGCACGACCGCTGGGATTCTTCAGATCTTTATCTTCCTCCTCCGTGAGCTCGGCCATTGAACCCTTCAGTTCTGCGATGAGGAAACCGGCAGGCATGGGGCGCGTAGCGAGAATGCATAATTCATTCTTGCCAGTGATACGGGAATAACGCGATGTCTGAGCGATCTCTATGGAGCCGTTCGGCAGGTACAATTCTAGGTACCGAGACGCGTGACTTGCGTGGGCAATTAGGACAGGGGCTATGAAAAGGTAAGACAAGCGAACTCACGTAGCAAACGCGTTTATCTGTTTCTGATCGTAGTCTTGGATGAAGTATAAGACAGAATGAATTCTTGTGAAAGAAAGAAAGGATAAAAGCCATTGTCAGAGATGACACGAAGAAGACGCCACGAATACCCACTCGAACAAAGAATTCACAGCCTCTTTGATGGCTATAGCCCAATTCTGCCGAGTGCGTGTCACCTTCGAGTGAAAGAACGCGTCTAAGTCAATAACAATAACAAAAACGAGTTCAGCGATGCCACGACGTACGCGCTGGACGATACTATAAATTGCACCCGTGTCTGTCTTAGGCAAACGGCGACTTGGGTCCATCCGATGGACAAGCAAAGGCGCTGCTCCCAGCGCAGATATTTTCTCGATGAAAAGATGGCTGAGATAGTCGTCGTCGCGCGACAGGTCGCGCGCGTTCATGCATTTTGTGTACTTCCACGGCACCCATGGTACCGTGGGTCCAGGAGTACAAGAAGTCTTCGAGCATTTGCGCGCCATGAGAGGCGGCAATGAAGCTAAGAAAAGGCGGCGGTGAACGTCGGCGACTGGGCGCGCGACGGGGAGGGTGAAGGGAGGAAGGGAAGCGATGATGATGAGGAGAGCTCGGCAGTCTCGCGCTACTAAACCGCACACGAAAAAGAAGCCACGCAGTGTTGCGGCGGTGTCATAACGTGACGTAATGCAATCCCTTCCTCTTATGGAAATAACAAACAAGGACAAAATCTGGCCTCAGCGTCAAAACAGACGCATCATCATCTTGCCACTTGACACACAAAAGCAAACAAGGACCTAGGTCCTTTTGGCACAAAAATTGCACTTTCTCCGCTTTTATTATTTATTCTTCTCGTTTTCTCTTCGTCGTCTTTCTGGCAAAGCCCCATGCACTGGCCCGGTCGCGTCGGCGTAACTGGCGACCTTAATGATCGCCTCCGGCGGCGGAACTTGCCCTGGCTAGGGCTCTTGTCCCAATCGGAGAACCATCTCATCCGGTTTCACATAAAGTTCGGTGGAGGCGATGTTACATACGTCCTGTGCTTCATCTGTACATGTCTGGTTTCATTGCACACAATGGGGGGTGCAGGGCATTATTCCAACCAGGTTCAGCAAGACTTCCGTGTCGGTCGGGATACTTGTTGAAAACGGAAAGAATGAATAGAAAATTCAACCCCCGAGCGACAATTTTAAGCTTCGTCTCACGTTACCGGTAAAGTTCACAAAGAGACTTCCGATGCATAGTCATAGTCCTAAGGGAAAGATAACCGCCCCGATATGACGCAGTGCCTTACAAGAAAGGATCTGACAGGTTTGTCAATAACACTGGCAACAGCGGTAAAAAGGATTTCTAGCGTCAAAAGGTTATCATTAGAGAAGTCAGCCTGAAACTTAAGAAAATTCGATGATCTTCGTTCCGCGGAGCATCAATCCCGGCCTCCCACTGATCTGATCTTCGCATGCTTCTAAAGGCAGATTATAGACAGTTTACAATCCGGCCTGGAAATTTGAAACGTGCATCCCCCACTCGACATGGTCGCCAAACATACTGACAGAGCTTGTGTTCGACTTCAGACTCTAGCTGGTGACGAGTCGTCTGGAAGAAACAATCTGATCGCATCCGGAGCCGCTTTCATGGTTGGTACTGATGCCGGAGAGTCGTTTCAGATGTTTGGCACCATCGCTGTGGCTGAGACAAGCAGCTAGCGGATCAAGGAAGAAAAGATCCCAAGCAAAGTCTATTGTGGTTAAGCCGACAAGACCGGCGTATTAACCAGTGTAAATGGTTAAATTTAGCAATCGCCGTTCTGCCTCACTTCTCTTTTCATAGCCTTGGGGGAAAAATCTAGAAGACGCGGGATCCTCCTCTCTTTTGGCACACGCCACAAGCCCCTTGACCAGATGCTCAGGCCGACGCAGTCACCCAGGATCGACGTTATCTGTATCCTGCAGCACCTGCTGGTTTTCTGTGTCTTACTCCTTGGGAAGCGCAGCCGAGCTGAACCCAGTCTGCTACAGGATTGAAATAGCAGTTCCAACGAAAATGTCAAATTCTGCGCGTATTAAACAGATAAATGCAGTCTTCGGTCATGGGATCATCTCTGCGACGAGGCCTACCTGAACATCCTTTACCTCTCAAGAGCAATGGATGAAGGATACGCGGGACATACGCACGCTACTTTGAGTGGGTATAATCAGGCTGGAATTCATACCATGATCCCCTTGATAGTAAAGCACAAGCAAACTGCAGAGAAAACATTCGTTTCTGAGACGTAAGCCCATTAAATTTTATCGAAAGCAGAGGATAAAATGGATCGTGAGTAAGTGCCCACAGAGACCAGGAGATTGTTCAATACATGCAAATCGAAGATCACGCGATCTTTGATTGTCACGTCAACAAAACACAACAACGCGACTTGAACACACACCATGATTCCGAAGCCTACTCCTGCACGGAACCCCTGCCAGTGTGTTTTAGCATGGAGAACTACTGAAACTGATGTTCTACACGCCTCGCGTGCTGGCCACGTCGGTCGGGAGACTCGGTGTCAACCATCGCTACCTCTGCCAGGTTGCTATGAGTGGCAGGAGGAGCGCATCGGACCGGCGGCATATATACTAGTTTTTCTTCTGCTGTCGACATAACTTGGTTTGGCGTTGTCTTCATGTCAACAAAAGGGAAATACCTTGTACCGAGAGATCTACCTTACGCCCATTCATCTCTATAAATAACAGGGCCGATCGTATATTCTCGGCATGCCTTGCTACGGCATAGTAACGGAGTCTTGGGACAGACTTTGTTTCCGGAACTATGTGACTTTGATTTCTAACTACGTCAAGTTTTCGGCGACAGCCTTTTTTAGGCCTGATGCCGTCTCTCCCAACTGCTACAGCCGGCGAGCACGAAAAAAGAAAAAGACATCAGTGATCGCGATAGATGAATGCTCCAGGTTGCCGGGAATACGTCACGCCTCGGACATTACACGTTCTCACCTTTCAGATGTTGTTTATGTTGTCCACTGATGCTTAACGTTGATTCCGCCGCTGCCAGCAGGCGCGTAGGGAATCATGGAGAGTTCCTATCTCAAGCGTTGCTGGATTCTTGGCACGGCTGTTCTCGCCAAATGCAGAATTTAAGCCCTCCTTTTCTTGGTAATTTTCCGGTCAGCGAGAGAATTGAAACGAATCGATCCTTTCACCCCCTTGGAGGGGAGCGAAGAACAATGCGGGTAAGTGACACTGTATTTATTACGCTAGTGTCGGACACCGATCTACTAAGTTGAGATGTAAGCAGGAGCCTTTTTAACAGAATGCACGACCTGAGTGCGAACCAGCCGTCTAATGATTCGCGCGAACTCGCAAATTTAGCGACTATAGCCAGGCTTTCTCTCAATCATGATGATGACTCGTCATGGCATTGAATGTGTCCACTCTGATTACTCGGCAAAGGGCCTCTGAGAAGTGTTGCCTTGACAAGTTGCTCATACTAGATGTCTGCAAATGCGCATTCATCCGATGTCATAACGAGAAATAGAGTTCTGGAATGGAATCTGGTGCCGTAACGAAGACGAACAGGCTGTTGTGTATTGCATGTTAAGGTACAGTCGCCTTCGAAATGCCGATACGTTAATTCACTTATGCAGGAAGCTAACAATACAGTACAAGGAAGGCCGAACACATATACACAATACAGATCAAACCCGTCAGTTTGGATTCGTGCCGCTCGCAAAGGAAGCGAAAGCATTGAAGTTGTATGTCTGAGGGCTTCCCTCAAAAGTGAAATTACTTGGCACAAGCTGCACGACGATCTGATTGTCCCGACTTAAGGATGCGCTCATGGTGTCGCCAGCTTCCAAAGGCAAAGAAAGTTGTGTGAGTCCTTCCTTCACCGAAACTGTTTTGTTAATTGACTTTGTGGATAGGGTGACTTCTGCTGGTGATGTCGCCAGGACAACAGCGAAAAGTGCATCTTCAAGCTAAAACATTGTGATCAGCTATTGATGAAAGGCAGAAGTGAGGATACAAGGCTTACAACGTCAGCATTCTCCGGTTTCCCGATGGAATCCGATGTGGCTTGCGCGTCCTTCGTGTGTGGTCTTGCCCATAGGTATAGTTTATCTTCCTGTACTGGAGGGTATGACCCATTCTTGTATGCAGTGACGAAATACTGGGTCAGGTCAAGGAATGCGGTGTGGTTGAAGCCATCGACCCATTGCTGGCTATTTGGCTGCGCACCCTTGATGGGTCCCACATAAGACGACTCTCCGTAATCATTCCAGGTGAGTACTTCGACCATCGGGATTTGATCTCGGGCGGAAATGATCGACTGCCAGCGAGACGGGTAGAGTTGGTCAGAGAGGTAAAGAAACTGGAGATCATGTGAGTGTTTTGCCCCAATTTTCGTACATACACGGAGTAAAGTACGGGACTTACGTTTTTGTCAAATGACTGCGCTGAGTAATGCGTGAAGAACCATGGAGAAACTAGGAGCGAAATGAGATGAAAAACTTGCGAAGAAGTAAGAAATGTCTCACCAGAAGACATATACAATTTATTTCCCATCTTATTCAGTGCATCGATATACTGATGGTCTGAGTCAAGTGAGCTTGTGACGTTCTGGACTGCTTCGCTGATTTGGGTCGTAAGCGGCGAAGAAGACGAGCTAAGAAGCTTTCCGACAGCAGCTCCGGCCTGCATTACAATTTCGTTAAACACTCCAGTCGTAACTGAAATCGGCCAGGCAGCGTTCCACTGACAAGACATGTTAGCTCTCGTAAACCATCCCGAAGAAACACAATCATTAAAGGCTCACATTGAACATTCCGTCTATTGCATTCGCATAATCCCCAAACTGCTCTGGGTCCACGAAGAAGCTTGGAACGAAGAATACCGCGTTCGCTCCGGTCAACTGGCTCGTGAACTGCGACTGCCATCCTTGAGCCGCATTCGCCTGCCCAAATGTACACGTGTCCCCAGCAAACGTCGACGCAAACACCTTGTTATCGTACTTGAACTGTGCTGCGTGATTCGCATACGTCGTGATATAATTGCGTAGTTGCGCAGCATCACCGGAACTTGCACAAGGAAGAATACTGACGAGAAACATATTTTCACGTCAAGCGAAACGCTGAAGAATCGCAGGGGAAGACTCACGTCATATCGAAAGAAATAAACATCTTGAAGTTGGATCCTGATTGCTCCGCTGCAGTGTATGCGTTCTTGACCTGATTCGGCTGCCACGAGTCCGAGCCAATATTCAAAGCGAAGGCATCTATGCCATGCGCACTCGCAAGAGCGATGTCCTCTTTCCAGTCATCGACTGTGTACGGGTACGTGTTCCCAACCATATGGTGTGCAAACACGTACTTTGGTTCCGTCCCATTGTCCACACGGGCTTCAAGATGTACTGGCACAGACGAGACAAGAACCGGGAAAACCGTCAAGAAAAGAACGTAAAGCCACATAATAGCACTAGGAGGTATGTTACAACATTGACCGAGCTTCATTCCTGGAGGGCCAAGCCTCAAAGGGTAAGGAGCGTCACTCTAAAAGAGCGTGAAAGTATTGAGTCAACAACAGAGCAAGAGAGGGAAGAAAGAGTGTCATTCGGCAAAGCGTCCAGTATGGAAAAGGGTCTTCTTGCAAAGGGCGGCAATGGCGCACAGCGCTGAGCCGGGTGCAAAACTTGCAGCAGTCAAAGAGGAGGTCTGAGTCCAAAGCAGGCCGTTAATTTTGCGCATGCGAGATTTATAAGAAACCAGACCGGGGAGGTAGTCAAGCGCAAAGAACAAAGACTGATTCTAAATTCAGCAGGTTTGTGCCTCTTTGTTATTTCTCTTATTGTTGTTTTGCCGGGCTGCAATATTGTGATGCCTGTAAGAAAACGGTTCCGTGAATTCCCGTGATGTACTTACTGAACAAAAGCAATCATTACAAGTTACCCAGAATGTAAGCAACTGGAGTATTTTTATTTTAACCTTCCTAGGTTTTGGAATCACTAGCGCTACGACAGGTAAGTCGCATATCTGCCTTACCAAAGTCCAGATTAGTTCACGCAAATTTAAATAACGTTCTAATTTGCAGAGACATATTATTATGATAACGGAACATCTCGTTCCAATACATTAGGAAGAGTACATCGTAAAGTTGATCGTTTCTTTGGGCGAGGTTCGGAAAGTCTACACAGTTTAGATCGGGTGGCCAAGTACAATTGTTGTACTGGGGTTGTATCGTGCATAAATGATCCAGCAATCTGCTCTTTGACCAAACGCACGTAGGATATTGAAAATAATAACTCCTGCTTAACACACATGAGACGAAGGTCAGCAAGACATCGAAGGGAGGACGAGCTGTCTGAAAGCTTTGCAGAAGAGCCTGGAATACATAGATAAGAACAGCTATTAACATTACTCCCAAATAACTTACTTGAAAGTGTCGAATATTTCAGTTCAGTCATCGCGACTCCATGAAAACGAGATGCTCCCGAATTCCGTGGGCGAGATCCTACGAAGTAAAGTATGATGAAGATGACTCCAAATTCGTCGCACCCACGATATTAATGCCGTGTCGGATCAAAAAACAAACAAACATCGGCATTCGAAGGCGATCGTGAACAAAACACCAAGAAGATAAGGACGCTGATTGGATAGCCTCGTCCTTATACTTAAGCGACTTCCATGACTAAAGTGGCCTCCGTAAGTTGCGCACGGGCAAGTCGGATATTCCTAGAGCCCCCTAGTACCGGCCTCATCGCCATATGCAGATTCCGCACAAGTATGACTTTCAATCATAGTGACTAAACAGAATAGCCAGGCCTTGATAATCATGAGCTGCTCACGTTCCAAGGAAGGCAAGAACCTAAGATAGACACATGTAGACAGGCATGGTTTGTTCAGTTTCTCCAAGAAGTCAAATAAGAACATCATGTTTGATACATACAATCGGCCAAGTCGTCTTTTCTTCAGGCACATCCCGTACGGGCTGGCGACGGAAGCTTTTGTCTCCTGACGAGACAGTAGGCATCATAGAAGGTTTCTTTCATTTTCAGTATGTTACCGTTTCTGAGCAACAACTACTTGCTCGGCGACATTTCGCGTGGCGTGTTCCTCCGAAAGTGATCGCCTCTGATCGTCTGGTCCATGAGAGGTCGAGGGAGAATTTCGGCCAATGATCAACTAGAGAGACCGAGGAGTAGTTGGAAGTCGTTTGGGTTTAGCGAAGGAACGCCGTTGGTGGTTTTCTTCGCTTATCCGTGGACGAATATCATCAGTATACGATGACGGTGCCGGAAGCAACAACTGTTTCTGACACGTCCCTGAAAGAGCAATCCTTTCTCCAATCAGTGAGTCGCTTTCATATCTAGACACGTTCGTTGCAGCGAGCGTTGCGGACAAGAAAGCTTTGATAGGTTGACGGGCAACAGAGATGTGTGTGTTTGAGATATAATTTTGGAGAGTGATCGCAAACTCGCTCCTCACGCCATCATCAGACGGCTAGGATGTAATCAGGATTGCCAATGGGCTTGATAGATGTTCCCAGGGATGTGATTCTAATTTCTTCTATGATGGATCCCACCCAACAAGGCACGTTCGTTTGTTCGCTCGATAGCACCATCCTTGGCGACAACACACATCTTTCCATCTTGCCGACTTTCCGGCGCGCAGCGAATGGGCGTGCCGCACCCAGGACGGGAGATATGCATAGAACAGGAAACAGGAGAAGACGATGGTGATGGTGCCGGTTAGAGAAGCAGATTGTTGATTGTGAATTGATAAATTATTGACGGACGACGATGGCGATTGGCAGCCAGCGCAGGGAGGGGATCAAGTCTCGGCTATCGTTGTCCAGGAGATTAAGCAGAGAGTATTTTAGATAAAGTAACGGTAGATGAGGATGTGATGTCCTCGACAGCATAAACATATCTCATCTCTCGTCTCTGTAAACCCGCAGCCGGACTGCCATAATATTTAATAATTACTTATATTTCTTCTTACGGACGACATGCTCAATGTCCTTCCTCCCTCCATCTCTTCCCATAGTATGCATCTCCAACCAGACGACACTGAAAACGACGTTTTCTCAACACCACCCACGACGCCGAGTATTGCTCATTCGTTCCTTCGTTCTCACCCCATCGACCCAACAGGCACAACTTCACCAGCAAAGCTATGGCTGGCGATGATACCCCGATGACACGCCCAAACAGCCATATTCTCGGCGTGGCAGCCGCCCAAGTAGTCTGCTTTTAGGCGAGGATAATAGACACAAATGGACTGGGGACGTGCAGCTAGTGGCTGAAACGCCCGACGCCCGACGCGGCAGCATATGCAGCATGACTGTGCCAGTGAATGGTGATGGAAGCAAACCTTATGATGACAAGACCCACCCCGCGACTACTCCGACTCGCCTCATGCATTCCATCTCCACTCAGCAACAGCAGCAGCAGCAGCAGCAGCAGCGGCAACAAGAGCAACGTAATACTTCGGCATTACTACAACTACCAGAAGAAGCACAATCTCATATGCAGGAAAATCATGGTTTAGATAATACAAAAATTCCTAGCCCCGCTGCGAGCACGGGCACTCTCATAACCTCTACTAATAGCACAGCAGACACGACGGACACGACGACTCCGTCTGCCGGCTCTTCCACTGTCACCCAGAGGAACTACTCTCCAGCAGCAGCCGCTCTTTTACACCATTCCAGCCGTTCCAGTCATCCCGGCCATCACAGACAACCGTCCATCCCCCTCAAGTCGCCTTGTTTTGTCCATTCCTTCCTCGACAAGGGGGCATCCCTGGCTGACTGGCTCAAGGGCAAGCACCATAGCATGCCGGGCATCTCATCTCCCCTATCGCCGCAGACGGCAAAACCAAGTCTGAGTGTTGGTGATGCTAGTCTTCCTAATAACTTGCAAACTAAGCCTTCCCACGGTCCCTTCACTCAGGCTCCGCAGCGTGTAGCACCCTTGCTGCAGCCAGAACGTTCACCGGGAAGCTCGGTAGACAGTGAACTCGACGATGAAGAGGAGGAAGGCTCAAGTCTCACTCGTCAACTCGCGGAGACGGCGGTTGGCGTACGTGAGATGAGCAAACAACTGGGTGAGTCTCTCGTCACTCGATTGTGTTTCAGACTATATGCTATTCTTAACGCGCAATGCCTTCTTGGCACTTCGATGTGAAGCCAGCGCACATCGTTCTCTCGAACTACCATCACTGTCGTCCCAAGTGCTCAATTTTTGACGACTATTTTCCTGCAGGTCGGGCAAGGATACGCTCGAACATCCAGAATGTCCTGGTCATCACCAAAGCGCGAGACAACAGGCTCATCAAGTTGACCCGCGAATTGGCACTCTACCTTATGTTGAAGCCGCGATACGGTGGGCGAGGACTGGTTGTGTACGTTGACAACCAGTTGCGATACTCGAAGCGATTTGATGCTGCGGGCATACAACGTGACCATCCTGAACTATTCCTGCCCTTCCCCCGGCGACGGTCGTCCAGCAACAACTCGTTAGCTGCGATGGCTAATGGGAACGGCAGCGGAAGCGGATCAGAAAGCTCGACAAACTCAGAGGGTCAGCTACGCTATTGGACGAGCGAGATGTGCGGCAAGAGTCCACATCTCTTCGATTTTGTCGTAACTGTAAGTCTTATATTTTCCATCATTCTCTCCAGCCTTGGCATTGAACATGGGTATTTCAACCAGCTTGGTGGGGATGGGACTGTTCTCTTCACTTCGTGGCTCTTCCAACGCATTGTACCGCCTGTGTTACCTTTTGCGTTGGGCTCTCTCGGTTTTCTTACTAACTTCGACTTCGCGGACCACCGAGCAGTGATGGACGGTGCAATAGACAATGGTATTCGGGTCAACCTGCGGATGCGTTTTACATGCACTGTCTACCGAGCAATAGCACCCGAGCCAGGCAGGGGAGGCGTGCGATAAAGAAAGCAGACACAGGCGAAATTTGGATGCGCAACTTGGAGAAAGGCGGTTGGGAAGCTCTTGAAGGCGGCTGGGGCGAGGGTCTGACCATAAAGGATGGCAAAAAATGTTCAAAAGACAAGGAGATAATGTGCTTTACTACGCGCCCCGTAGAGAGCTTTGAGGTACTGAACGATCTCGTCGTGGATCGCGGGCCTAGTCCATATATGTCTTTGCTTGAGCTCTTCGGTGAGTATAGTGGCCTTATAATCCTTATCGCCATTGAACCTTGTCGATTAAATTCTGTGATTTTGACCAGGGGACGAAGACCATATGACGACTGTCCAAGCTGACGGGCTGACTATCGCTACACCTACTGGATCGACAGCATATTCTGTAACTTTGAATATGTTATCTTTAACTTGGCAGGAACTAATATCCTTTTTCAAGCTCTCAGCTGGAGGGTCGCTGGTGCACCCTGAGATTCCTGCAATTCTGATTACGCCAATCTGCCCTCATACGTTGTCGTTCCGACCGATGCTATTGCCAGATAGCATGGAATTACGTATCTGCGTACCGTTCAATTCGCGCAGCACGGCTTGGGCATCATTCGACGGCCGTGGGCGTGTAGAGCTGAGACGTACGTAGTAATTTCATCTTAGTCATTTCATTTTGGGTAATGGATACCTCATGGATATATCTGTAACATTTTTAGAGGGCGATCACATTAAGGTGACGGCGTCTAAGTATCCGTTCCCGACGGTATGCGCCGACAAGCAATCGACGGACTGGTTCCACTCGATCTCACGAACGCTCAAATGGAACGAACGGGAACGACAAAAATCATTTGTTGTAGTCGAAGAGGACTCCGTGAAGCGAAAATCGTCGAAACAGGGTGATAAGCCCGAAAACGTACCGAGGGCAGTTGCGAAGCCTGGAATTGCGGAGAGACCAGAAGACGAGGAAGAGGACGACGAGGAAGATGAAGTTTCAGACGATGGTGAGGAGGAAGAAGACAAGTTTGATATTGATGACTCTAGCGCACCAGAGGCGAGTCGGGCACCTTCGACCACCGACTTAGTCGCGATGGCTAAAGCGCAAGAGGAGGCTCGGCAGAAGGACGAAGAGGCACAAGCGCGCGAGGCTGCATACGCTATTACCGGTGAGGATAGCGCATTCAGGGGTTTGCGAGACCGTAGTGGGACCGTCCACTCGGGTATCCAGACACCCGATCGCTTCATGGCAGCGCACCCACACCCACCGAACGTCTCTCCGCGTCACGTCGCCTTCGCGAGTGGCATCAACGGTCCGGGAGCTGATAGCATAACGTTAACACCTGGAGAATACGGTGATCGTGACCACATACACTCGCCTCGCATGCTGAGCAGTGCGCGTTCGCGAATCCCGCGGGACCGCGATCTCGACGCGGAAAGCGCGAGCATGAAGACGCCGACGATGGGAGAATGGCCCTCTGCGAAAGAGCACCGCAGTCGATCACACGAGCCAAGTAGTGTCGGACGGGCGTTTGCTGTTCTGGGTCAAGACGAAAGTGACAGCAATACAAGCGACAGCGACGCGTAGAGCGCCTCGTTCATTGCTATTTGCTGAAACCTTCCCCCTTTACTCTTGGCGTGCTCACGAGAGAAGAGATAAAGCGGCACGAGCTCAGATACTGCCCGGCCACTTCATTTCCTCCTAGCGCATCCCACGGACTTCCCGGACCTCTCACAAGTCCGTTCGTTCCTTTTTCTTTTCTTTCAAGTTCTCTTGATTGGCAAAATAGCGATAAAGATGATCTAGACCCGCGCGAGTCTGCATAATAATCTTCCCTCGACTCCTTGACCATTCACAATTACTCGATTGGATGTTATGTATCAATGTAATAGAATAGATAAGAAGACACAGAGAAATATTCGTTTGAACATGTCGGTCGCTGATACGCATATTACATAATACATAATACAAGTTGATTGCGTCCGAGGGCGTGACCTCACTTGCCTTCTTTGGCCATTAACATTACCACAATTATTTTCCTGATTCGTCACACGTAGTCGTTCCTTTGCCTTCGTTCCTCTTCAACTCCAGCGGCCTCCCGTGTCGAAGGAGTGGTCTGACATGAGTCAGTGCTTGGCCGTATGGATCGGGTATACCCACCTGTCTCCTCGAAATGACTCAAAAGTTTTCCAGAAATAAACTTCCGTACAGTCACGTGCGGCAACATAGATTTTCTGTTTTATCGGACAAAGGACGAAAAAAAAAACATAATATTTTTTGATAGAGATACGAGAGGAATGTATTGGCAGGGACGAAGTGATGAATCGGCCTGGGCAGGGCACCGAGAGACTGATCATGCATGTATGATGAACGGGCGGCGGGGGAGTATCTGAAAGAGACTCCACATGGGCGATTTCGAAACCTAAAGATAACGCGTTTAGTTATCCATTTTATATCACACTTATCCCTCCGGTCACTTCGCTGGTGTGCCCCTCCTTTCCTTTCTCCTGCCTCTTCAACAACGTCGTCTTGTTCTACTTTGCATTAGACGCTGATGGCAGCCGAGACGGGCGGTACTACTCAAGCTTCGGGTGGTCATATCACCGACGCGTCTCCGCGTCGTGTGTCGCGTTCGGATTCTGGCTCTGAAAGTCTGCATAAGGGCGCCGTTGACGACCCCATAGACAAGGAACAGCAGATTCTTGCGCAGGAGATTGCGAAGGACGAGGAGGAGGTCGAGCATGACCGCCAACGCCGACATGAACTATACATGAAGTTCAGGCCGTACATCCTAGGCCTGACTGCTGCAGTAATCCTCGGTTGGTGGATATCTTCAACTGTTCTTGAGAGGACAAGGCATCGTTGGTTCGTCCCATCTTTTCCCCGTATTTGATATTCAGGCGAGATGAAACGTTTGCTTATGCTTTCTCTTTTCTTTTCGTTATCTCTGAAGGGTGGTACAAACGATATGGGCCTGGTTCTTCGTTTTCGTTATCGCCTTCCGTTTCATCCCTAACCGCGTTGTGTCCAAGCCTGTCGGAACAATATGGATGACCACCGTACAGGGGCCATGGTACAGGCTTCCCTACAGGACGCGGCTGGCTATCGGGTGGCTTTGCCTGCTTGGTATCGTGTTTGGCTCAGCCTTTGGATTCAGTCTCCAAGACGTATGTGTCTCCAACATTCCCTGACACAGAAGTACATCTGACGTGCCATTTATTTCATATTAATATTGTTGTTTCGAACCGGTATGAACTTCCTTCCCCATGGACTCGTGACCCTGGCGCGGGCTGTCCGACTGTTTCGGGGTCGTGTGCCTTATCGTATAAACGCGATATTGTAAATCGTAAACAGAATACCGAATACAGCGACCGCGCGATCTCAGTTCTTGGCCTATTCGTATTCCAGCTTGGTTTCTACCTCACCTCCACGCATCGTAATCATATCCCTTGGCCGACTGTCATCGTTGGACTCTTCCTGCAGCAGGCTATTGCGCTCTTCGTGCTCAAGTCAGATGCTGGATTTGATTTATTCAGCTGGATTGCGTACCTTGCGAGAGATTTTTTGAATCAGTCACATTCGGGGGCTGTATTCTTCTTTAACCAGGATATCGTGGACCTTAGCTTGTTCTTCGTCAACACGGTCAGCAATTTCCCCCTGAAGAGATCAAATACAGTCATCTGACATCCTTGCCTTGAAAAGCTTGCAGCGATCATATTCTTTGTTGCCTTCGTGCAGATGATGTACTACGTGAGCTGCTCCGTCACTCAACCGACATGGAAATATGGTCTGATGATTTTTTTCGTGATAGCTTGGACTCATGCAATGGATCATCAAGAACTTTGCTTGGTTCTTCTTCAAGCTTATGAATGTATCAGGTGCAGAGGCCGTCGTAGCAGCCGCCTCTCCCTGGATCGGACAGGGTGAAAGTGCTTGTCTGGTCCGCCCTTACGTCGACTTGATGACCGAATCGGAAATTCATCTCACCATGACCTCCGGTATGTAACTTCCTCCACGGTGTGGAATTTGAATTTTCTTCCGCGCTCAGAGAAGATGTCTAACATTTTCCCTTTCTTTTTTTCTTGGCACGCTAACAAAAATAAAAATGATCGTGAAGGTTTTTCTACTATTGCCGGTTCCGTATTGACGGCATACATCGCGTTGGGCGTCCCGCCGGAGAATTTGGTCACATCATCCGTCATGTCTATTCCGGCGTCCATGGCAATCAGCAAGATGCGCGTCCCGGAGCTCGAAGAGCCCGTCACGTGCGGACGCATCGTCGTTGACCGAGGCGAAGAGAAGAACCCGCCTGCAAACGCATTGCACGCCTTCTCCAAGGGCGCGATGTTCGGTCTCGTCGTCGCTGGTAGCATTCTCGCGAACGTGTTGACGATTCTGTCTCTCGTCGCCGCGATCGATGGACTCCTCAGTTGGATCGGCAAAGGATTTGGGATAAATAACCTCACGCTCCAGCTTATCGTTGGGTACATTTTCTATCCGCTCACGTTCTTCCTTGGTGTGCCTCGAGGAGAGATCCTCCGCGTCTCTCAACTCCTGGCAACGAAACTTATTGCTAACGAGTTCGCGGCTTACCTCGGTATGTCTATAGCTCTCTTCCATTTCCCCTCGTTTGTCAAGACATTGAACCCGCTTTTCCCATCATGACAATCTTTCTAGAACTGCAATCAATCATGAATGGCGATAACCCGCTTTCTCAACGTGCATTCCACATCGCCTCGTACGCCCTTTGTGGATTCGCTAACCTCGGTTCGCTGGGTATCCAAATCGGTGTACTCGGGGCGCTCGCGCCCACTCGTGCCAAGGTCATCGCGCGTGTCGCCTTCTCTGCGATGATTTGTGGATTCGTCGCGACCCTCCAGACTGCAGGCATTGCGTGAGTCCCTCTTGTTCTATTCATACCACTTCTTCAACGTCTCGGCAATTCCAACTTTACTTACCCTTTCTAAGTTTTAATGGCGCATTTGATGCTGACATGATCCTTGCTTTTCACAGTGGAATGCTTATTTAACTTCTGCCTCACTATAGCCCCTGTTGTTATCCTCTTAGAGTCTTCTCTTCAAGTGTATGTTGTCGATTCGTGAGGGACCAATCATCAACGTAACACTGCTGGATCCACCTGACACGAGGAAACGAAGGTGATATATTATGTCGATGACATGTCTTTAAATACTCCCTGGGTTCTTGTACGCGTACGTTCTGAGCTTGATGAATCTCATGTTTCTTTATTTTTCCTCTTGATGATAAAGTGTCTCTTCTGGTTCTGAACAAAACCTAAAGAGAAGAACAAGGTAGCAAATGCGGTCTACGAATTCTTTTAGACACCGAGTGGAATGTGAGATATTGCGAATCGTGCTTGATTGATTGGATGAGTTGTAATGAGTAATAACTCTGGATGGGCTCACCTCTATGCTAGTTGATCACGCAAGCAGCAGATGTGCCTTGGAAGTCTCGAAAGCCTTGGATCTCGGGCTTCTATAGTGCCGCCTTCCCAGCAGTCTACGCAAAAGGTTACAACAAATAAGCTTCGGAAGTACTTTGTTATTAGTCAGAAGGTTCACCTCAATAGGCAGCAGAAGAGTGAGAAAGGCTGCAACCATGAATAGTGCTGCAGAAACGAAGACTGGACTACATATTTATAGAAACAAAGTCAGTTCCGGCCGAAGCGGTCACAATATACAAACATTATATGCTACTTACGCGTTTGGCCCAATGCTCGAGGACGTTCCGTCGCGACTCGTCGTTGCAATCTTGATGACAGGCGCCCAGATACCCGTCATTCGATTAAAAGCGGAGCATAGAGCATCACCGGTTCCTCTATGAGGAGCAGGGAAAACTTCCGGTGTGTAGGCATACAAGACCCCAAACATCTAATGGAATATAACCATTGATAATATGCATTCGAGGATATACAACGACGACATACCGCATTCCTTGGTCAAGTAATACGTAAAAATCATATACTCGTTACGATAGAGAGGAAAATTTCTCACTGAGTCAGAGTGGTAGCGCAGGAATATACAAGATTCGACGCTTCATCAGTAGCGGTCGTAAACAAGAAGAGGAAAACACTGGACAGTGCTGTGAGACTGCGAGCGCCATCTTCCTACCTCCGATGGAGATTTTCCCAGTCTTTCGTGTCCAATCGACCATCATGCACGCAATGACTGAACCTGGAAATCCGCAGATGGATGTAATACTGTAGTCGCGATACGTCACGTTTATTGGCTTCGAAGAAAGGCGATCCGATAAGTAAAGTGGAAGGAATCCGTTGAAAAGCGGGGAAGCAAGACCAATCGAACTAATAAGTTTTGATCAGTTTATTAAAAAATGCTTCTTGAGGAAAAGTAATACCCCCAGATGAGGATGGTCAAAACCGAATTCAAGCCTAGTCTCCTTGTCGAAAAGAGAGGGCGGACGTGCGCTCTTCGTACATAAACCATCAAAATCTACGGCAAAGAGGCTCGGAAAATCGTGGGCTCACAGGGAGAACTGGGAAAACGATCTCCTGATAAAAGACCAGATGGATGTGTCCCTGGTTTGCTCAGAGGAGCCCTCCGAGATGGCCAGAAGCATCTCTGTCGTGAGAGAGATCGTTTTTCCATTTCGCTTGGCAATGTATTGCAAGACTTGTATGGCTTCTTCATCTCTACCAACTGCGACCAAATACTTGGAGGATTCTTGAAGGTTGAAAATGATGTATCGGCAGAAGAACATTGCGAAGGTCAAGCATCCCCTAGATAAGTGAATGAAGCTTGACAAAAATATAACATAACATGGGTTGCTCCGCTCACATAGAATATCTGGTTGGATGGGAAGACGCGTGTAAAAATCATAAATGTGAGTAGAATCGGTATAAACACGCACAGCGAATATCTCCAGCCCTTGTCAGTTGGATAGTTGATGATGAACACCCAGACGATTAACGAGGAGATCAACTGTCCAATAGACCAAAATGCTGAAAGGAATGTCAAAAGCCACTTTACTAAATCGTCAATAGACATTCCATGGAAACGAGTTAGTACAAACCTGATGCGATTGCGGAATGTGCTCCAGGAATAATGCGCCTGAAGATCATAAGAGATATTGAATTTTGATTAGATCTCAAACAAAAAGTACCATCCACGGGTAAGCTGAACAAGGTTATCAGAGCGCGACAGATGAATATTTTCGTGACCTAACTTACTTTCCGCCAGCTCCAAAGCCGACACATGCAATGAGCGAACAGAAAGCGACAAAATTTGGAGCACTTCCAGCGGCAACGCCAAATACTCCCTAAGAAAATCGATCTTGTGTAAGCGGATACTGCTGATAGAATAGACAATAACTTCACGGATAAAAGAAGGGTAATATTCCACGAAAGCTTTCGGCCAATGATGTCTGCTAGACTTCCCCACGTTGTCGCTCCAATGATGAGTCCCACGTAAAGTGAAAGCGTGACATATTCGACCCTAGACGGATCCAAGTCTGTCTGCACTTGAGGCAGGACTACTGCAACACCTTGAAGCCACAAGTCTGCAAGTTATGAGGAATCTATCGATGAACGAATGGTGTATAGTGGCCGGGAATACTAGAGCTCACTGTCTGCTAGCCATCCGAAGCCTGTCAGGATAAAAAGCTCCCATTGATAACGGCCAAAGCCAATTTCGTTCTGAAGACATTGGTTGACTGACAATGGAATAAACATACACGATTAAAGCAAGAAACTTAGAGGACAACTTACTTAAATGACTTTTTCGATGATATGTACTATCAACGCCGTCAGCGGGATTTTCAACAACTTCATCCGCGAGTTTCGTGTCTTCGAGCGAGACCGCGATGTCCGAGATCTTCTCGACATCTACTTTCACTCCGACTTCAGAAACATCCAAGACTGACATGACGGAAAGCACAGAGGTCATAAAGTCTATAATGATATTTATACCAGCTCGATAAGAGTTGCGGGTTTTGACAGGCCGGACGGTGCTCCACAATCGCTTTAGACGCATGGCAATTTAGTTTCGATAGAGCTTTCAATCAGCCAAGGAGAATTGAACAGAATGATATTTTCAATGGCCACAATCGGTAATCAAGTCCATTGGTCCAACAGAATGATTTTTTTCCCTCCTTGAATCTATCGTCGGTATTCGCAAGAAACTTGTCGACGGTTTGTGTAGAACATTCAAGATAAGAACCATCAAAGAAGTGCAGACCTCCGTACCTCATGTCGTTGCCAGCGGGTCATCTTTACCTGAAGCAAATTACCGAACGCCTTATAGAAACTCTTCTTTGTCATATGAGCAAAGCGATCTCACACGACTGTAGTGATCGGTCGCGCCCATGATTGATGATTGCTTCTCTGGAAGGAGAGTGGATCAGGCACTTTTAGAATGCAGCGTTCAAGAAGTTTGTTCAAGGATGAAGTCTTGTTCACGGGTCTCTAGTTATGTAATCTCATTGGCAGTCGAGAAGAAAGTGTCGAATCATCATTTATGGGTTCGCGATCGGTCACGGCAGTCACGATCATCCACCTTTACGGAAGTTGCCGAATCTATTTTTGAACGTGAACGAAGTCTTTTCCAAAGAGGGAGGAATTACAAATAATTTACTTAGTATGACATTGGTGTTTGCGGCCAATACGGATAAATAAAAAATTATTGCAATATTCTCCTTTCAACGAATGAACAAGAATTTTGAGTGACGTGCAAAGCAGAGTACAACCTCGCGCTTCGAGCGCAGAGGCACATTGAGTCATGGAATCCATCCTGCATGTGCCTGTGTTCATGTAACATTGAGGATCTCCTAGATAACAAATGGTTTGGAATGCTCGTGACTAGAGTGCTGCCTTTCCAGCCGTCTATAACAGGTAAGCATCCGAGGAAGAGCGCATGTACAGATGTAAAACTTACTTCAATTGGTAGAAGAAGGGTAAGGAAAGCCGATACCATGAATAGCGATGCTGAAACGAAGACAGGTCTGAAGAAATAAATCAGAATCAAATGAACTATTCAGAGCGTCAGGAAACCTCACGCATTCGGCCCAATGCTAGAGGCAGATCCATCCTGATTCGTAGTCGTGATTTTGATGACAGGAGCAAGAATTCCTGTTATACGGTTAAAGGCTGAGCATAACGCATCACCCGTGCCCCTATGAGGTGCGGGAAAGACTTCGGGCGTGTATGCATATAGCACTCCGTACATCTATATATATGCTCGTTTCTTCGTCATTGATAAGTAAAGACAGAAAAAGCGTACCGCATTTCTGAATTCAATTCAAAGTACCATGAGTGTTGAAAACTTCAGCAGAGAAATTGTAGAAAAGACACGTACTGAGTCAGAGAAGAGGCACATGAATATCCAAGATTCGATGCTTCACTACGGGCCGTCGTGAACAAGAACAGGAACATGCCCGTCAAAGCTGTGGAGACCGCAAGGGCAGTCTTCCTGCCACCGATAGCTATTTTTCCAGATGTTCGCGTCCAATCAACGAGTATACATGCAATAGCGGAGCCAGGAATCCCGCAAACGGAAGTAATGGTATAATCACGATACGTCTGGTTCAACGAGCCCGACGACGACAGACGATCCGCGAGATATAGGGGAAGGAATCCATTGAAAAGCGGATAGGCAAGTCCAATAATTCTAAAAAGTGCCTAGTGAATCATAATACCCCAGCATCAGGCAATTGAGACAATTTACCCCCAGATAAGAATGGTCAAAGCTGAATTAACGCCCAACCTCTTGGTCGAAAATAATGGACGAACATGTGCCCTTGTTCATCACTTTCGTCAGACATGGAAAAATATTGCAAAAGAACAACTCACAAAGAAAAGTGAGAGAACGACCTTTTCAGGGTCGCGATCACCGAAGTATTTCTTGTTTGAACAGTAGTACTTTCCGGGACAGCTCTAAGCTTTTCTACTGTTAGACTGATTTTTTTCCCATTTCGTCTTGCGATATACTGCAGAACTTGAATCGCTTCTTCGTCTCGACCAGATGATACCAGGTATTTGGAGGATTCCTGAAGTTCAAAAATGATGTACCGACAGAAGAACATTGCAAACGTCAGGCAGCCCCTATCGCAATGAATATCGATGTCGTAAATAACTACATTCCAATCATCGGAATAGTGTTGCTTACATGGTGTACCTGAGAAAGGAAAATTGTAAGAGAAGGCGCGTTCATTGAACTTAAACCAAAGTCGAACTTACAAGGAAAATCTCCATCCCTTGTCTGCTGCATAGTTTGCTATGAACACCCAGACTATTAAAGATGCAATCAGCTGGCCAATGGACCAGAATGCTGATAGGAATGTCAGAAGATACTAGGGTATAATCAGCGAAATATTTCCTTTAGACCGTTCTTGTGTACTGACCTGGTGAGACTGTGGGATGTGTTCCAAGAAAAGAGCACCTGAGATACTTTCAGATTCTGGTTACAGTTATAGCTCAGATAATAATTACCATCTACCGGCAAGCTATAAGATTAGCGGTTTAGCCTTCTGGGTAATCGAGCACAAACGTTGAAACTCACTTTCCGCCGACACCGAATCCAACACATGCGATAAGAGAACAAAGCGCAACGAAGTTCGGAGCGCCTCCTGCGGCAATGCCGAACGTGCCCTGCAAATTTCATATCGCGTGAGTAAATACACCACAAGAATGGTCAGGGATAACTTACGCATATGAAGAGAGTGATTTGCCATGAAATCTTCCGACCAATCACATCCGCAAGGCTACCCCACGTTGTCGCGCCGATGATAAGCCCCACGTAGAGCGACAGTGTAATGTATTCCACTCGGGGAGGAACTAAGTCCACCTGTACCTGCGGAAGAATAACGGCTACGCCCTGCAACCATAGGTCTTTGTATCGATATTATTCAACTGCAATTGAACGCATATACACTGATGATACTTACTATCCGCCAGCCACCCAAATCCCGTCAGGATAAAGAGCTCCCACTGGTAGCGACCAAAGCCAATTTCGTGCTGAAGGCATTGGTTGACTAGGGAAATTATTAGTTTGGCCTTTGAAACGGCAGCTGGGTAGACCTGCGACGCACTCAGGTGGCTTTTGCGCTCGTACGCTTTGTCGACTCCATCGCCGTGATTTTCAACGATGTCATCTTCAAAATCCTCGTTTGCGGCCGTGTCAACCTTCTCGGACTCAGAAGTCTTGCAGACATCTACCTTTCCAGGATATCCAGAACTGTTCGGGGCTGACATAGTAGGAGGAATGAGAGTCATACACACATATAAACCGTGGGGTTATAAGGACGCGGAGAAAATAAATTCACCCAAAAATTTGCTGCATGCTGTACCGTACTTCCGCCCACATGATTATGAGCGTTTTTTGGGTGAGGTGAAAAATTCCGACACTTGGACCCCGGTTTTTGATTAGAAGTGGAGTAAAGAATGACCGCAGACCGACGCAGCACTGCCACTGTAACATAGCAAGAGAAAGTTGACATCCCGCCTACGACGTAAAGCCTGGAAAGCATGCCGATTTGAGACGCAATGAAGAAGGAAAGTAAGTAAGAGTGCAGTTCTGCGTTAGTTGACTCGGCAACGAATTTGGATGCACAATACAATTAGTACCTTTTTATTCAGAAAGCCACTCGACATCGGAACTCGTGTTTGAGCATTCAGATGTCTTGGTAGACGACGCCTCGGCAACGGATCCAGTCAGGAATAAGAGATAAGCAATCGACACTACCGGCAATTCTAAGCGAGACAAATGACTGCATGAATTTGCAAATACCGTGATGGTTTCCTTGATGGTGATCATGAGAGAGAGCTGGACTGGAGGACTGTGACGCTCGTGTCGCGTTGTCACTGTCACTGGCGGGAGTTGCCGAGCTGGTGATCTCTGAAATAAATACTTTTTTTGTGACTCACTGGTCTCGGGCTTGAGGCTTGAACGAAGATATTCGTCCCGACACTGTAATGGCGACGAAGTTAGCCGTTCAGCTTCGACCCGCGGCGCTTTCGTTCAGATCTCACTGTGCACGTTCTTTCTCTTCATCAGCTCTGCGACGGGAAGAAAAGGCGGAGAAGATCCCAAAACCACCTCCGCCAATCAAGGACTCAACTTCGGCACTTGCATACAAGTACACCCATTCCCGCCCAGCACCGCTTCCTGCGACAGACGTTCCGCGATCAAGAACGGCTGAAGAGGCTGTCACAAATATCCTGTACAATACTCCGCCTCCGAGTTTACAACCTTTCAAAAAGTGTCATAAGTTCATCTCGGTTTTAATTGGACGAAGCTTATTTTTCGGAATTGCTTTGTTGTTTGCAGACATGTACTCAACTGTCTCGTGCAGAATGAGCCCGGTGTCCTGTCCCGGGTATCGGGGATTTTAGCTGCTCGCGGATTTAACATCGACTCGCTTGTCGTATGCTCGACCGAGATCCGCGACCTCAGTAGAATGTGCATCGTCTTAAGTGGTCAGGATGGCGTTGTTGAACAGGCCCGAAGACAGCTGGAGGACCTCGTATGCGTATTCGTCTGAATCTACTGCTTTATACCAACCGTCTTTATCTATAGGTGCCAGTATGGGCAGTCTTGGATTATACTAATACGCGCTGCATTTCTCGAGAGTTGCTACTCGTGAAAGTGTCGATCCTCGGACCCGATTATCTCGAAGCTCAACTTCTTGGAGGTCCCACGCACGATCCACGTCAGGGAGCAGCACTTGCGCAACCAGCTCCTGATCCAGACGCAGCATTGGAGGATCGGTCACTTATATTCGAGCAAGAGGTCGCCATCGCGGAGAACTTTGAGCACAGCGTTACTGGAGCCCCGGCTACGCCGCCCCCACTCACGGCGGCAGAAGCACTTCGCCTCAAGCATCAGCACCTGCAGTCTATCAACACCCTCGCACAACAATTCAGTGCGCGAATCGTTGACGTCAGTGAAAACAGCGTCATCGTTGAGATGAGCGCGAAAACGTCGCGTGTGGAAGCCTTCCTCAGCCTCCTTAAGCCATTCGGTATTATTGAGTCAGCTCGATCAGGTAGATTCGATTGTCCAGCATCTAATATCATCATAGACCTGATCTGCTCTTGTAGGTACTATGGTGATGCCTCGAACACCTATCGCCTCGCAGGTCAAAGATGAATCAGACGAAAGTGACGACGTTGATGCTAGTCTTCTGCCTCCCGGCTGAAACATTGATTATAAAAACAAGCTTGGATTGATACCTCCATCTCTGGTTTGTCTACCTTCTTGGCAGGTCTCGGATCATGTCTGCAGAATTGATCTCCCAGGAAGAAGTTTTTGGTTTTAAAACGGTTTGAACGACTTGCCCTTGAAATCTCGTCTGTAAGCAGGTATGATACAAAGTACACGAGATTCATTCTTCAACTTCAATCGTATAACTCTTTAGTGGTTTTCGGGACTCCCAGGCCCACGAATTGAAGAATGCTGACATCTGAATTGTTACGGATATGAAAGGGCCTTGATTGGACTTTGTTTTTCGACTTCTGTATGGAACGATGCGACAGTAAATAAAACATTACGGAATCGGTGAGCCAGATCTTCGAACCAGCATGCTACATAGGAACTAGACAATTGTGAAAGAGCACGATTCACTTGTTTTCTGCGCACAACGAGAAGACCACTGCAAATTCAGAACGGCACTCATATATACATGTATATATATAAGTTCGCCCCACGTGCGGAACTCCTATATGCGATTCAGGCAAAGGTCATGGCTAGTGTGCATCTCTCCCCCAGACTTTTCCTATACCCGCCGCGGGAACTGTCATTATCGTACGATATACATGCTATACGTGGCTACACATAATGTCTTGTATCAGAGATGTTCAGTGGATGAAATTGACGCGTATAGAGAATAAAAAGACGAATGAGGCGAGGATTACACGAGAGGTCACAAAAAATGCAATGCAATGAGTACCAGTGATATCATAGAAAAAGGCGTGATGCAAGTGAGAGCAAAACGAATAATTACGTGGAAGCCCGGGAATAATAAAGGAAACACGAGGTAAATTATAGGAAAGGTCCATAAAATGTCAACGAAGAATCTCGAGGAATGTAATTGATTAGAGGAGACGCGGAGAAAGAGCATTTGGAGGAAGAAACGCAAAAAGCTCTGGTTGATTCGTAGATTCTAGCCACTCTAGTCAGTTTCTCGCAGGCTGGCCGTTCAAAATGGGCGGAGGTGCTGGTTTCGACCCACCGGCATTAGAGGGATCCCGACGTGCATACTCTGGTTTGATGAACTTGCTGATTTCTTCTATCCATCGCTGGGCCGTGATCGGCTCTGTCGCGTATTGCTGCGGCTTCGCGGTCTGAGAGTCAACGCGTCAGATTTGCTTTCTTCGGTGGAGTATCGTAAAAGGACGAACCGTCATGATGATGAAAGCCCTCTGGCCCTTTGCAGCGACACTGGTAATCACCGGCCGGGTATCCCGATCCTTCTCTCTATCCCTTTCTTTCCTTTCATCTTTGCTATCCTTCCCAACCGTTGGACTCGGACTTCGTAATAATGCTTCACTCTTTATAGATACCTTTCGTCCGCGTTTGGCCTTGACACAGACTAACCGCTGCGTTGTCAGGACGAGATGTCTGATCTTCGGCCGATTCTGCGTTGCTGGAATCGGGAGTAAGGTCGCTGTTAATCGACGAGTCCGACTCTTCAGTTCCACGGGGGCATGGAATACGACATTCTCTCCTGGCGCGAGTAGTACGTCCCACTGGTGATCGGGAGAATCAGTAAGGCGGATAGGTATCGTTGCCCGATCACGTCCGCGATCAGGTTCAGGGGATAAAGATATCGCCCCTATTGATGCATTGAGACGGCCCACTGGTGATCCTTCCGAAGAACTAGACCCGGAGCATGAAGAGATTATCGAATCTCTTAACCCGGAAGTATGCGATGGGATATCGATCGGATGAGAGACCTGTTGAATACCGTTGGCGACGTTTGACGATGCTACCGAAAGGCCAATACGACCTCGTGTTTCTGCATCGTCGGCTAGAGCAACATCCTTGACAGGGTCAGCTTGTGAGGGCACAATGTCAAGAGGTCCTATTTCTCCGCCGCCGCCAGCAAACGGATAGCTGTTGACAGCACCGACACCGGACGTCAGTTCGTAATTGTCCACTGTCCAGGGCGCGTTGCTCTCGTCTTCGTCTTCTGCACCTCCGACTAGCTGTTCCCATGCGACACCGACATCGTAATTATGCTCTGAGAGCGGATGTTCTTTCTTCACTAAACCAGGCTCCATTGGCGGAGCTGGATCGGACCAAAGGGTTTCCCAATTAACATCTTTGAAGAACGGGTGGCAACGGAGTGCCTCAATATCATAAGGTGTTCCGGGTTCCCCAGCCCCGAGGCGTTGCGTAGGTTCAATAACCTGAGAAGAATTATCAGCTTCCGCAAGAAAACTGAGCACAGAAAGCATATTTACAAGTAACTTCTGTACCAGATCTTTCGCAACTTCATCAAACCCATCCGGGAAGGTATAATCCAAGCTCTTAACCTTCTGCCACATCAGGTATTCTGAGAGTGCATGGAAAGGGAATTTTCCCGCAATCATCTGGAAAATGATGCATCCTACAGCCCAAATATCGGACCTGATAGGCAAGACTAGTCAGCATATTACTTGACGACCATCAACGCTAGACCCACGCTTTCGAAGTGTTGTTTGCAGTGAGTAGCTCGGGTGAGACGTATTGTGCTGTCCCAACAAATGTGCCTGTACGTTCTGAGCCTTCTTCTAACAGCTTTCCGGTTCCGAAATCCGTGATCTTTAGTCGCATATGGTCATCCAATAGTAGGTTCTCCGGTTTCAAGTCGCTGTCAAATGTGTAAGGAAAAGCGATATTGATGAGCACCTGGGACATACCGATGAATAACGCCTCTCGAGTGCATGTAAGCAACAGCATCAACAAGCTGCGCAGCATAATACCGGGCGCAAGAAAGCGAGAGCGAACCGAGCCTTGATATTCGACTCTGGAGTTCCCCGTTCTTGGCAAGGTCAAGAACAAAGTCTAGAGGCGATAAATCAGATCCAACCGACGTACAGAGAAGTGTCAAGATGTACGTACATAAGCTCCACTCATCGTGAAAAGCCCAGTGCAGCCTCACGATTCCCGGATGGCCGGATCCTAACCGAACGAGCGTGTTCTTCTCCGCAATGGCTGTCTGCGTCTTATTCACTCGTTTAAGATGTCCTTTGTCGAGTATCTTAATAGCATATTCCTGTTCTGTAGGAGGATAGATAGCATGCACAACCTGCATAAAACTGTGAGAATTGAACAGAGCAGTATGAAGCGAGTAGACACACGGTGGAGTAAGAACCCTCGCCCAAAATTTCCCCGAACTCAAAGTCGCTTACGTCCAGCTTAAACCCGGCAGAACTGTTCCTTGACTTTGTGCGAGCTCTGGATTTGGAACGTGACTGGGCCCGTTTCCTAAGATCCGCATAGTTCTCGATATCGTCGGCAAGACCAAGCTCCTTCGCGAGATACGCAGGCGGTCTTGTCGAACGGGGCGTCGGTGGTGCGTCCCGGCTGAGAGATCTCGGTGACGAGAACGTTCGAACTGGGCGAGGCCTGGGAGTGCTGACAACGAGAGAACCAGTCTCACTCGAACTTGAGGTGGAAATGACGGACGCATTTCTGCTCAAGTCGGAAAGAGTGGGCGCTGGTGGTGGTGGACCTGGGGAGGACCCAGTAACGTCGACTCGCAGCATAGCGACGAAGGCTGCTGGACGGTGAGGAGAGAGAGAGGAAGAAGAACAAAATGGGGTACGAGGATGGGACTGACAATGGCAGAGCTGAGTGCAGTGCGCAGGACTCTAGGACTCTAGGAGCCTAGGCATCCACGTGCAGATTACCTACTCAAAGCGTCTAATGTTTGCTCCGCCTTCTTCCCTGCTTTGCTTGCTTAGAACCACCATTTGAATCGCCTGTTGCTTTCGGGACCACAGAGCTTCATCTCGTACTCTTTTCATTCTTTAAAATGAACAAAAATATCACTTTTACTCTACTTACTCGGTCCTTCTCGAAGCACCACTCATCACTGCGGCCAGTCGTCACTATGATGTAGTATATCTCCGGCTACAGACTTTAACTCGGCGTCTCGTATCGTCAACCTCTTTTCAATAGTACCGGCGTTCTCTGCTTTCGGTGCACTTAACGATACTCCATGTCCACGAGGCTGTGCGATCATTCTGTGTCTGTTTCCTGGACCTCGTGTGGTCTGGTGACCTTCTTAAGCGCTCTCTTCACACACGCATTTCAACATGAGCACGGATCTTGCGTTGATTTCACGATGCCATGGATCTTGCATGAGATATTTTATCCCCAGCACGGTAAACAGTGCGGTAGTCCGTAAAAATAGTCCCTGTTGGACTGATCAGACGGCTCTTACAAGCTCTAGCTAATCATCAATAACACAAAGATTACATCAAAGTTTGATTTCCGTCATCATAGGGTCAGAGTTGTAAGCATGCTGCGCAACTATCCACTTGTGTCAGATTCACCTCTGCGAACTTCAGATACGGTAATTTAGGACAGAACAGAGCCACTCGGCGCCCCTGCGAAGATTGCTGGCGGCCTAGTCGGAGCCATCATTGTCGAGACCCTTATCAGTCTTGGAAGCTCTGGCAGAGGCTTCTGTGCAATTGAGTTCGCCTCAGAGGTATGGGAGATCTCGTACCGGTCCGGTGAAGCAGCGGGAGACTTCTTGCCGGATAGCCGATTCCAAAGCGGCATAATACCCCAAGCGATGAGTAAGTCCTATTTTCGAAGGTTCGTATCAACCCAATTCGGTCTGAGGTATATGCTCAAACTTACCCTTTGCGTTCCGAAGATCAGGAATGCTGCGGTTGGTACTAACAAAGAAAAGGTATCGTTACTATACAGGTACTGTACCTTTTTTATATGTGAACTCACGCATGGCTTGCACAGCATGGGCAAAAGCGAATTGCCTGTTTGCTTTGAACCAAAATGTGATGGCCGCCCTGTGGAAAAGAGGGTTACTTTTCCTAGTGAACATGGCTACCCATGCTCTCACGTACATCAAAGATAGGATGCCATATAGCGTGAGGATACCGATGCGGATGAAGAGTCGGACAAAAGCGTCAGCTGCAAGCTTGGCTTTCGGCCGCTTGGAGGTCTTTCTGAATTTCACAAGCTTGACGACCACCAGAGCTTTGGCAGGTGTTGACCAAAACCATCACTGACAATAATTTGTAGCTCACCTTCTATAATGACACATGCCAGAACTATCAGTGCTACTATGTATGGCACTGCACCTCTACGGGACAAAATTGTGTCAGTGAGCTGCGGCCGTTCATGAAAACTGGTTTCCGTACTCTTGATCGGAATCGAGACTGCAGTATATTGACTCCTGACCCCTATGGACACGATCCATATTACGGCTTTCCTCCTGATAAACACCATATGACATCAACGGACGGTTCCTGGACAACGCGAATATCACGCACCACCAAAAAGAACAAAACAGTTATTATGTATGCGGAATATGGGATGATAATCAGCTGTAGAAGCCACATCGGTCAGAACGATCGCTTGGGGGCAGGACTGACATAGGATGCAGAACTAATTTACCATGATCGTTACCCATGATGGAGTTCGTTTCTCGCCTGGGGCATGATATCCCTTTTCGCTTGATACTGGAACTTCGTCCACTTCATCTTCAAGGTTGCCGCCGGAGCTAAAGTGAATGAGGCGACTAGCCATAAGCCAGATCTATTTCGGGACATCAGATACTTCCTTGAAGAATGATATGTAATAAGTGAACATACATTGAAAATCAAGGCCAAGCCTGCGAGCGGTGTTCTGCGTTAGCGGTAAGTATTTCTATCCTCCTTCAGTTCCTCGAATACTCAACGTACGAAATTGCTGAACCATATACCATCGACAACTGCAATACGCACAACAACACGGGTTTCTGATCATCGAACTGATGCCCCGTGTACAATCTGGTGCACACGTCAACTTGTTCTTGAGCAGCTCAACTCTGAGAATATGACAAACTCACAGGAGACAGAATGATATCGAATATAACATCCAGCTCGCAAGAAAATTGACAAGCAGGGGATGTTTCTTCACATTCTTCGATAACGCGACTGTACCGAGAATCAATGCCATACCGAACTGTCCACCGAATATTTGAAAAAAGAAAAAGAAAGTAACGAGCGTGGAGTCGGGCATGATACTCAAATGCCGGACAATAATAATGAAGAAAATATATTGATAAGGAAAGAATGTTGCTTGGCGAGTCGAAGAAGATGGAAAGAGGAGTGCCGGCACCCAAGAAACACTTTCCCAAGCAATACTTATGAGTGAATGGTTCAAATGCACATCAAGTGTGAGCACAAGGTCGTGAAGCCAGACGATTCCCGGTGAAAATCTTGACCTGCAAAGGTATGCGATACCACAGTTGCTTTAACTTAGGCCCTTGGTATCTTGTCCGAAGCCACTCTCATCAGATGTTCTAAGGTTGGATACCTTGACTCTTACATTAAAAAGTCCGATCAGTTCCAAGCAGGTAACCATAGATCAACCGTCGAAACAAGATGTCGCTGCAGGGCTGAGAATCGACTTCACTGGTCAGATATGTCTATCCTCGTCATATGCAGATCGCGTACAGTAACTGTTGAGTGATCGAGTTTTCATCGCATCACACAAAGTGCATTGGCTCGTGTTCATCATCAAGGAAAGGTATATTCAATAGTTGTTACACGGTCTTACAAGGATACGTAGTTCATCAGTTCACAACACTGGAAGAAATCTTACGTTCGAGAAAAACAATTTCAAATACTCGATCAAGCCGTGATGCCGGGCCTTTTAACCTTCCAGAACGACGCATACCTGGAATACCCGTCCATTCAGCACTGATGCCCGACGAGCAGTACCGAGCAACTTACATATTCACGCGATCCAGAGCCTCTTTGCTCCCGGGTTTGCGAACGTTGAGGCAAAAAGGCTCAAAGCCGGAAGACATAAACCTATACATTGTTCAGTCAGTGAACGGTAATCTCGTCACTGGCTTAATACTGACCGTTTGATATACCATGGGCTCCGAGCTGCAGAACGAAGGAGAATGAAACCACCCGGCTTAAGAACACGGTACAGAAGCTGTATTTCCTCGATAGCATCGATGCTATCTTCCGAGAACCAGTCCAAGTGATCCATAAGTATAGCTCTTGACAACGAGGAAGAAGGCATAGTCTCCAGAACTCTAAACTCCGACGTCAATAAATCGCGAGCACGATAGGAACACGAACAAACCCGGTGATTGTATCTGTGTGAATCTTGATTGGGTTCATCAGATCGCCGTCGCTGCTTTGAAGGACATCGAAGGCATTTCGTGTGAGATATAGCGGGCACGATGTTGGGCTGTAATGGCCCATGAGTGTCTACATCATAACTTTCGATCAATACTCCCGAACTTCTATCAAAAAGACGAAACGCACCATGAAATAGTGATAACCTCCACCTTTGAGGTGTTTCGACGCCACGACCGGATCTAGTGTGTCCTTGATGTAATCATACGCTGTTCCTTCTGCAAGGAGCATGTTCCTCTGATTCTCGGGAACGCCAAGTGCACGCCAACAAATCCATCGATTGTTCAGGAAAAAGACAGTGAGCCGGTTTAATAGGACAGGACGGACCCGACGAGTCCATATAGAAATCTGCTCCGTAATCGACTTTGCATTGCAGAGCCGTTCGACATCACCGAGGCGTCCGGTGAATTTGAAGACAATACGGACAATACGGAGAGCGAGTCCAGAAAAGCCGTGCATGTAAAGAGGCATAGAAGACATGAACATGTGAGCATTCGCTTTCCAGAACTGATAACAAGGAGCCGAGAGTAGCGGAGATAGCTTCAAGTCGAGGATTTCCTGGAATGAATCGACATGTCCGCGTCCAAACATGGAAAAGGCCACCTCATAGGGTAGGACTTTCAAAGCGGCTATCTTCAGCTCAAGCAAGTGACCTTGGCTATACAAGGAAGTCGGTCCAATGCATGAATTGTCCAGCTCAAGCTTTCTCTCACCAAGGATTCATATCCACACAGTGTATCTGTGAAAAGCTCATCCATCTATGTTTGCATCTACTCATGCAGACTCACCGACTGGAATCTTGCTTGCAGTGCATAATGAAGAACATTATCACCGGCGGATGTGATTACGAGGAGCGAATCATTTGGGCCGTGAACGAGATGTTTCATGTCTTCCAGAGGGTCTTCCTACAGTGAAGATGGTGATTTACAATCGGTAAAACAGAAATTACCTGACATACCCAGGTAAAAGCATACATAAATGTATTCATTTGACCATGCGAAGGCTTAGCTGTATACGGAACACGCCACGGCTGGAAACCATAAAGACGATGTTGAGTCCGATATAGAAACGTTAATAAGGACGACCATTACCACGTTCTGGAACAACGATCCAAGACGGTCCTGTGTAACGTTAATTTGTGCCAGAGTCTCGCCGGTGGACGAAACGGTGCGTCTCGGTCGGCCGAGCCAGACGTAGTAAGGTCTACCGGAACTCTATACGTCAGTCCCAATCTCTAAAGTCACGCGTATACGTACATATGGATTAACGAGGGTATAAGAAACCGGTTTCGACCATTCAAGATTTTCACCTATGGTCCCGTGGCGACGGTTAGTTCTGAAGGGATACGTATCATTGACACGCACAGTTTCAAATTTATGCTCGAGATATTCTCTACGTTGAGGACCGACCATCATATTGTCGAAGTCGAACCAAATTTGCCAAAACCAACGAGAAATCCGGCCGCAGGCTCTATTGACATCCGCAACGGAAGCTGGACACTGGAAGTTGTGGCCGGAAGTGTAGAAATCAACGACACCAATCAATCCTTCGGGAGCAAGTAACGACGAGATACGATCAAGAACAGCATAGAAGTCCGGAATCTAACAAGAAGAATTAGAAGTAAACAAGGTTGATCAACGTCAACAAATTACCATAGACAAGGCGTAACTGAACGTGATCAGGCTTATTGAGCCTCGATCAGCCATGCGATCACTCCATGGTGCTTTCGGAAGAATAAAGGATGCCGCGTCTTGATGTACCACGTGTATGTTCGTCCAACCCCGAGACGCGAAGCGCTTCTCAGCTATTTGAAGAAGAGATCCGCGGATATCGACTAAGTATACTGCGTCAAAGGCTTTTATCGGCAGAAAGGCGTCCATGGCTTCGATGTTGTATCCTGACAAGACTTCGCTGTAAATGGAGTCGAAGAATGTTACTTGTAAGGAGCTCACCAGTACCACCTCCAATGTCTATCCACACGAGTCTGCTTTGATGACCAGACTTCCGGATTTCCGATAGATGAGCAGCAGACAGACGAAGCATAGTCTTCCTGCCTTTCAAAAGACCTTCCCTAGTTTCATCGTAGACATCAGCCTGGCCTCGGTAAAACTGTAAAAGACGTGGTTGAACGAGAATTTGCAGAAGAGTCATAAATAAAGAGTCAGATTCTCACGTTGCTAATTCTATCGTGATGCTTTTGACCGCTAGTCGGAGCTATAAAACCGTGCCAGATCATCCGGATCTTAGTCGGGCCGTTAGTGAAGACGCGCCTCGATGAACTATAATGCCGTTTAATTATTAGACGAAGTTGCAGAGGAATTCATTTCAACCTACTACGTAACGTAGACCATGAACATTAGGACTGTTAAACGTATCAGTACGTTTTCTGAGTCCAAGAGATTTGAGGACGGATTCTCCTTCATGAGGCGTAAAGTTCGTTAGAAGGCTACTCGAAGACGAGCCATCAAAATTTAACAAACCCTGCAGCGAGTTTAAGCAAAAAGATCTAAATGTGACGAGTAATCAGGGAAAGATCACCATACACTTTCAACGATACCTCGTCCTGAAGGCCGTTGCGAAGTTTTAATGCCACCGCCCCACTGTAGTACCGCTTTAAGATTGATATACCTGACAAAACAAAGTCATGTCCTAAGCATGTTGCCATGTTACAGCAAAGCATTTGGCCATACATTGCAAAGCTGAAGGCAGACTATTGTTCTCCTCCGTTTTGAGGTTGAGGTCCTCTTCCAACCCAGTCATCGTTTAGTGGTATCAGGCAAGAGCGCGTAATGCTATACTGAAGTGCGTTTATCTGAGTAGAAGTTCAGTGTCAGTAAGCTTGTTGAGATTGTATCAATTTATTCGCACATTAATATAACCGTCCTTCAGATTGTAGTCGTGTCTGCAGTACTTACTTTGATTGCACCAGCTCAATGAAAATTGAAGTAGAATAGGTTAAAATGCTGCCACTACGGAACTGTAGTAAACGATCTGAAAATAGCGACAAGCTCCAGGCCTTGGTCAATAATTTAAGAATCGAGATATTTATCTCTGACCTCGTCCTGAGACCCCTCTGCCTGTCTGACGCCACTCGCGACGAGTGAGAACGAGTCGTGGAGCGGCATTGATATACCCGTAGCGTACCGTGAATAAAATATATTGAACGCGACGCTTTTCGAACGTGCGCATTGAGCGATGTGCCAATTCCCGAGAAAAGCACCTCGCCAAAAATTTTCGACATTGTCAAAAGTAGCATACTCAGTGGAAACGGACGGCGTGTCGTAAACGTTCCAAACCGAGATAAATATATCAGTGAAAATTTGACTAAGTTCATGTTACTCGTGCCTATCCCTATCTCTCCGACGGAAGTGGCTGCTCGTGGAGTTGTAAGAAACTTCATTGGTCAAAATTATCCACGTGCGTTGGTTTTGAGGAATCGTCCCACTGCTGATGCCGCGAATCGGGCAGTCATCACTCTGACCTTTACATGTTTATCCTATACATGTGTGCTATATCCCAAGTGCAAAAAAAGAAGATGTGGAATCACAATACCATGTACCGTTCAAAATCCCCCAGTCTATGGCACGTGACGTTGTTCGTCAGACGAAACGGTGTGACAAAATGAAACACCAATAATGGCCTCTCAATGGTCGGTCTGTCCCTTCGGAATCGACTAAAAAGCTGATCCAAGCTCGTGAAAGATTTGGATGGGTCCAGTTCCAAGTGAGGCTCGGTTGCACGGCAGGCATGCACGTTGTTTGTCCATCGGTCTACTGATACGTAATTGACAGAAACGGAAATTTCGGATGTGATCTACGTCTGAACAACGGCCAAAGACGTAAGTAGCATTTTGCATGTGATCCCAACTTGAGATCGAAAAAAAAACAATATTAAGATGTAATATCGATATTGGGATGTTAGGGATTCTTTTCGTGATTTCTCAAGATGCGTATGACTAGTTTTACTTGCTGAGGATCAATCCAAGAGAACACAACGTCTTCGGTATTGAATTGTCTGTGACAAATTGCGGTACAGGAACTTCGATTTTGATCATTTTAGCCTTGCTGACCGCCACTTGCTCTGGCATCACGGAGCATTGTGCCCACAGCAAGACTATCGTCAACGCTGTAGGGGTGAAAGAAACCTGCATTGTTAGAAGTAATCATAAAAATAACAGTCGATTCGGGATGGAGCCTGATCTAGGTCCATCTTCAGAATTCCCTGCGATTTATCGGGCTCTGTTTCCTGACTTTCTCGAATTTCCAGAAAGAAGCATACCTGCACAACCACAGTTAGAATGCGAGGCATACAGGATCAACAATTGACTTACGCGTTGACGTGGTCAAGAGCCTCTTTACCGCCAGGCTTCCGAACTTTCAAACAGTATGATTCGAAACCTACAGATGCAAATCTGTAACGCGTTAGACGTTTCGCCGAATCTACGTTTCGGGATCACTTACAGTGCAATATACCACGGCGTTCTAGCAACTGAACGCAGAAGTATGAAACCACCAGGCTTAAGAACACTATGCAGATGCTGTATCATCTCCTCAACATCTGCACTATCTGCTGAGAACTGGTCCAAGTGATCCATGAGTATTACTCTTGATATCGATGAGTTTGACATGGTCTGCAAAGCTCTAATTTGTTGTTAGCGGAGGAGAAATAAGATACGATCCAAACGAACCCTGCAATCGTATCTGTGTAGATCTTGATCGGGTCCATCCGCTTGCCGTTATCGGCTCGGAGGGAGTCGAAGCCTTCCCGAGTGAGATATGATGGACACGAAGTTGGGCTGTAATGTCCTGAGAGCATCTGAATCACAAAAACAAATCAACTCTTCCGACCTTCTACTATTGTGTCAGCCAAACCATTAAGTAATGGTATCCCTCGTCCTTCAGAAGTTTCGATGAAAGGACGGGATCCATTGTGTCCTTGACATAGCCATGTATCGTTCCTTCAGCAAGCAGCACGTTCCTCTGGTTTTCTGACACTTTTAGAGCATGTCGAGAGAACCAACGGCAAAACAAGAGCGATACAATAAGCCGGTTTAAAATTATGGAGCGTATTCGATTACTCCATATATAAACCTGTTCATTAATTGTGCTTGCTTTGAATAACCGCTCCACATCGCTTGAACGTCCAGTGACCCTAAAAAGAGCATCGATAATACGACGAGCTAAACCTGAGAAGCCCTGCGTATAAAGAGGTGTCTCCGATGCAAACATATGCACGTTCGCCCTCCAGTATTGATAGGCAGGAGCCGATAAATAAGGAGAAAGCTTCAAATCCAAAATCTCATGGAACGATTCGACGTGTCCGTGTCCAAACATGGAAAATACGAGTTCGTGAGAGAGGGTTTTTAAAGAGGCCATTTTCAACTCAAGCAGATGGTTTTGACTTCGCGTATAAGTTAGCGAGAGGGACGACGGCTTAAAGTCTGTATTGATCTTACCAAGGGTTCGTGTCAACGCAGTGGATCTAGAAGCCGCTCTAGTAAGCCTTGAAGCTAATGGGAATGATATCGCAAGAACTCACGCTTTGGAATTGCGCTTGCAATGCATAATGAAGAACATTGTCTCCGGCAGATGTGACCGTCAGAATCGAATCATTTGGACCAGGCTCAAGATACTTCATATCTTCAGACGGATCCCACTTTCATCGATCTGTTTAGGCAAGTATATGGGAATACAGGTCGATCGACGTACCGAGGTAATTGTGTTCAGATTTCTGTTCATATACACATGCCAGGGCTTGGGTGAGTACAGCGTTCTCCATGGCTGGAAATAAAGGAAGGTATCAAACCACCCAAAAATAACAGTGAAAAGCACGGTACTGACCGTCATGCTAAACAAAGATTCGAGGCGCTCTTGATGCACAGGATTAACTGGGGCTAGAATACTACGCGTGGGCGTCGAAGTGAGCTTTCCCAACCAAATATAGTAAGGGCTGACGCAGTTTAGTAAATGGTCCTTGATCAACCTGATGTCGGGTTATCACAAAAATTTGCACGAGATTAGAATCGATTACTGTGCCACAGAACACAGAAGCGCTCGTAAGTAATCGTAAGTCCCTCATATTTTGACGTTATCCAATGCTATATCGTGCAAATTTTTGTGATGACTCGTTACCAAATCACATACGCACATACGAATAAATGAGCGCAAAAGGAATTTGTTTCGGCCACTAAAGACTTTCACCTAGAACCCATTTTAGCTTCTTATACGAAATGAATGCCACACGCGGACCCACAGTTTGAAACTTATATTCGAGATACTCTCTTCGCTGGGAGCCAAGTGTGATGTTGTCGAAGTAGAACCAAATTTGCCAGAACCAGTGCGAAAACCCGCCGCATGCTCTATCAACGTCTACGACAGAAGCCGGCCACTGAAATATATTTCCGGAACTGTAGAAGTCCGCGACACCAATGAGCCCCTCAGGAGCCAGGAAGGATGATATGCGATCAAGGACCGAGTAGAAGTCTGGAATCTTAACTGCGATGTCAGAAACCAACAAATTAAATTATTCATGAGGTGTCAATTACTTGCCATAGTGAGCGAGTAGCTGAATGTCACAAGGCTGATTGCACCGTCATCAATCTCTGGAAGAACAAAGGAAGCCGCATCCTGATGAATAACATGTATGTTTGTCCATCTGTGAAAAGCAAAACGTTCCTCGGCAACTCTAAGGAGAGGTTGGCATATATCGACGAGGTAAATCGCGTCAAAGGTATCGATTGGAATAAATGCGTTCATCGCCTCGATGTTGTGACCTAATGAGACACGATCAGGAGACCGAATTATTTACGGATCAAATACCCGGATCTCACCAGTTCCACCTCCGACGTCCACCCAGACCAGCCTTCCTTGTTGTCCAGACTTTCGAGACCCTAAAAGATGAGCGGCCGCGAGGCGAAGCATGGTTCTCCTTCCTCTCAATAGATCTTTCCTGGTTGCATCGTAAACGTCGGCCTGACCTTTGTAGAACTAAAGATGGAGTCAGAACGCACAACTAAGCGGGTGAGTGCCGAGAGACATGCTCACATTGTTCATTCGTTCTTGCTGCCCTTTGCCGCCAGTAGGAGCAATGATAGCATTCCATAGCATCCGGATATTCGCGAGGCCGACCATTTGATATATGGAAAACGGGACCAAGGAAATCACAATGACTCGACGAAATGCGTGGAGGCGGAAGTACTAATGGTCGAAGAGATTGAACAGCAGGAGGATGTGCTGTTGCGCACATCACGGGAGCCTATCCAGGCATCCCACTTATACTCAGGAGCCTAAAATTAATGACGGAACCAAATCAGCAACACCAGTTGGCATCTTGTCACCCTCACCCTTGAGACGTGCCCCGTTCCAAAAGTTATTGTATTTTTTATGTAATATCGGCGTGCGGCTCACTATAGCACTGCTTTACTCGATCAAATTCCCACGCTGGGCTGATTCTCTGCAATATTAAATATTATCTGTTTTTCCTTTGTGAAAGAATCCCAACAAGCTTGGAAGTGAACCACTTGGACAGATATCAGATACTGGTTCTACAAGGCTAGCAACCCAGGGAAAGATTGTATGATGAAGGACTAGAAGGTTACAAGTAGGTTTTCATGCGTTCTTCGCAGATAACTTCGAAGATAAGCTCCCTTTCTCATGCACACTTACGTGGCTTCTTTGACAGAGGAAAAAAATAAATACAATACTTATTCGGGAAAAGGTATCATGACACCGAACCGGTCTATCAAACCTCGCTAAGGACAGTTCTGGTCGGTGGACTCCGGGCAGTGGATGGATGAGGTGAATTACCTGTGCCAAAGTCACAAGTAATCAAATACGTGGAGTTCAGTGTTTCGTTTGCACGTTCCTCAAGTTGCACCGAGCGAGGCAAGCCCTGTATGGCATCTTCAGCCCCACAAACACTGACACGAGCTCTTGCGGAAGCGGCGCTTCATCTTGATTTCAAACGTGCGCCATCGGAATCTCCAACATACATCGTCATGCGTTTTGATGGTCGAATGTCCAGAGTCTCAGCATGGAAAGACTGATTGTACCGCGCGAAAAGGAAGATTGTCGGTCTTTATTTGTAGTGGCACGTGCGTCGAAAACACTTCTTGTCTTGCACTTACACTACACTGGCATAACAAACGGACTATCAACATGTGGCCTCGAGTGCAGTACTGAATAAAATGCAAGACGTAAACTAAGAATCGATATGGCCGTTTCTCATTCTTGCCTTCTTTACTACTGAACTGGATGGTAAAAGCTCCGATGGTCCCCTATTGTAATCAGGCTGGCTGCTATTCGTGAACCTTCCGGTACAATTCAAAATGGTCTAGCAATAGACGGTCTTACTCTTCCCTCGTTCATGATCTACCAACCTTCGCCTACGATGTTCCTCCTCGCTTCAGTGTCCTCCTTTCTCTTCTCTTGCCTCTGCTACTCGTTTATGGCTCCTCGCTTCACGTCCGTGAAACAGAAGTCATGGATAGTAACTTTCACTTCCAGCGCGGCAATGTCGGCCTGTAGCTTTCCATTCTTGCAAGACTTTCTGTCGCAACGAGGTGATCTACTTGCCGTGCGACACAGAACTCTCCTCGCTCGAGCCGTTTGCGGTTCATTCCAAGGTTTTCTCCTTTCAGACCTTGCTATCGGAAATATCGAGTATCCTCATCATCTCTCACCTATCCTCGGATGGGCCCATCATATCATATACGCTTTTGTTCTTCCGTTCGTAACGGTTCGCGGCTGGTCGCATGTATTTAGCTTATGCTTGTCCATGGAGATACCGACTTGCCTCCTCGCATCATCATTTCTCTGGCCAAAGCTGCGCAACGACGCATTATACGTTGCACTCTTCTTCTGGACCCGTATTGCCCTGCATGCTACACTCTTGCTTGAATCTATCTTACCACGGGGGAGGAACGGAGCAATGGGAGGAAGTTTTGTCCCTGCATGCCTGTTCTTAGCAACGTTCATTATGCATGCACGATGGTTTATGTCGTCTGCAAAGGGAACCATTGGTAGAGCTCGCGCAAATAGTCGTAATGGAACCGCTGCAGGTTCACAAGGATCACAGGTAGGGATGTTTATCTGAAGCTTTGGGCACCTTCTTCTCAATGTCTTACCATAACACAGTCGAGCGGAAAAGTTTCTATCGGTTCGATCCATATCGATAGCACGCTCCGTATGGTTTACTTTGAAGATACCAAGGTAACATATCCAGATACATTAAGTGACTCCTTTGATGTTCTTGATTTTGTAGCTCGCAAACGCCTCAGTGCCTGGAAGTTTTAGGACGGAGATCCGGAAGTAGTTTTCCGGCTTGCTGCACGAATTTTGTGTATCATTCCCGTGTCCTTATGATCTTCCATTCACCTCTTTTACGGCATCCATATTACGATTTACGGCTCTTACGACCACCAGCACTTCTGTTGACGCTTAGAAATCGATTTCGTAACACGTTAGATTGTATCAAGATTGTTTATGTATTCGTATAGATTGTGCATTTCGTCGGCGAAACGAACAGCAAGTCATAGTGACAGTTCATGCCAGATTTGAAAAGAAGCCCGATCAAACTCAACTTCACAAGCTCCGTGATTAAGCGGCAGTACGACGATGAGAAATTTCTGTATTGCCCAACCGTTTCGTCAATCGGCGCACTTATTTCAAAGAGCACAGACGAGCGCCCCGTTCTCATGGCGTGAAAATTTCCACAAGTCCGACCACGTTGATGCATCGATGTGATTCATACGCTACCTGGTATCAAAATCTTTCGACGTACCTTCTCATGTATACAATTTCACTGCATCACGAAGTTATGCCATATATTAGGCATGGTAAAAGAAGTACATGTAAGTCAACTTAAAGATTCATCTATCAAATGGGACGCTCCCAGGCGCCCTATCCCTGCATACTCATCATGGGATGAATGTTTTATGATCCCGTTCAATCTGCTCCGATCCGCTCATGTCGAGGTGTATTCAAAGAACGAGTCGTGAGAGGAAATGGCTTCTGAGCTTGCGGTAAAGTCTTTTTACTTCGCACTTTTCTCCAGAAAGCGTTGATTCCCCAGGTCTCCAGTATGTCCTAGGCGAAAATTCCGGTACAGGTTAAATATGATCCAAGTTACACTGAAAACTGCTCACCGACTGCGTTCCGAAAACGATAAAAGCGACTGTCGGGACTTTTGAATTGTTTATGAGCGACTGGGTCTTATTCAGAGGAAAACTCACGAGAGGCTTGAATTATATATGGCGCATCGTCACCTTGCTGTGACCAGAAACCAATGCATGCTCTGCGAACCAATGATGTCGGCATGTTAGGCAAGAATGGCATGATGCTTACAAGAGTGATAGTATAGAGTATGAACTAAAGACCAGCACGCGAATGATGAGACTCAGAGGAGGTGCTGAATTTAACTTCATTCTGGCAGAAGCGGAGTTCATTTGATAGAGCTTCATCCCAATCAGAGCTGTCCAAATCAAATTACTTGCTGAGACCAGAATGGGATAATTGCGCTGACTCTCACCTTCAAACACCATAACACATATTAGAACGAGTCCAGAACAACCCGGAACAAGATCTCTATCGGACAAGGGAATACGTTAAGCGCAGGACATGATGGAGGGACAGAAACAGACTCACACAACCTGCAAGTTAATTGTGCAGTAAAAAAAGTACTGCTCGCGAGTCACGAATCGAGGATAGGCAGCACCAACCTATGCATACGTCAGATACATTCTGAGCAGCACGAAGGCAGTACCCACCGCTGCCATGGCGACCGTAAACACAACAAAGAGAATGTACGGTGTTGCGATTAACTATTACATGCCAAAGAAAATGTAAGCAAGTTGCCTAGAGTTAATAATCGAGCGAACATCTTCAACGTCAGAGTTACTCGCCTCAAAGGAGGCGAAGTAAAATTCCAAGGGGATGAAACGACTGACCAAATAGTCTCTCCATTTCTGAACGTTGAAGCTCGGTTGCGTCCTGGAAAGTGCATTTAACCCGATCCAAATCTGTCAAGCAATACGATTGAAGCTACATCGTACTGAAAGAAACAAGGTGCTTACATTGATGACGAAAACAAGGCCTGCAGATGAGCACCTGGGCACCGTTCGGTTGATGAAGTATACATAAATCAACTCGACGGGCTTACATGACTGCTGCACCGTAGATCAAGGATGCCTGCGAGAGACACAATCCAACAGGAGGCTCGGGTCCAAATTGCTTTCCCACATAGAGCCTGGCAAGAATTCAGAGGTCAATTAGATATGATGCAAACTGACCACTCACAGAAGGCAGAACGCAGTGGCATACAGAACCCAGGTCACCAGAAAGTTGATGAGAAGTGGATGTCTTCGGATGCCTTTCTTGAGGAACAGAGTGAGTAGTATTGCGGGTACGCCGACGTGGCCTCCAAAAATTTGAAGGAAGAAGTAAATCGAGATGAGCACTGATTTATTGCCTGGATTACCACTACCCGGACCCAGAATGAGCGACGAGACTTGTTTGCGAATGAGATGAATCAGAGCGGGTATATAATGACAGGTAGTTCAGAACGTACAATGATATGCTTCGTCAGAATCATTTGTAACGTTCGTTAAATTGCGAACCGGAAAGAAAAACGATTGAAGCTGAGTGCCAGCATAAAGCTTCATGGTGTATGAGAAAGATCGTCCAGTACAGACAGAAAGCGGGGTTACAGTACTGAGTAGTCGCCGAACTTGCATTTGCAGAGTACTTATTTTCGCATCATAAGCGACAATCAAAGATGGTTGTAACCACTGCATGCACTTCGACAGAAACCAACAAGTTTCGTTTGAATAAAGTCGATCTAAAAGCTTTGATCGTCTTCAGCAATACAACACGATCTGATAAGTAGGAAGCCCTGAAGGAACAAGGTTGTTACATAAAAATGCTCGGATGCATCATTTCCCGGTCGTCCACAGCGCTCACCATTCTGACAAGAGATCGCAACAACATAAAGGCATACGGAGGCCCTGGTTGATTTTTACTTGCACTGTGATACGAGGGAGAAAATAATAGAGAAGCTGTTGAAGCGGGTAGTACAGTGCTATGCTCGTCAGCCAGCGCAAGCACTTAGCCTCATGGAACTTGCGAGTCACGTGGTATTTTCGACGAGTCCAATCGGAATACTACGATTCTCACGGTAACTTGCTTTCGTCCCGATCTCTTTCTAGTAGTCTCCGATCTGAGTCAGTCACTCAAGGCTGCAAGGTAACGTGGAATCCACGGCGTTCATTCAGTGAAATCTTTGCCAGGCATCCGTGAGAACATATAAGACGCCTTACCTGTACACGGCCTCACCTGTACACGAGTGACAATCACTAGTATTATTGGCGTGGATCCGACATGGACGGACTGCAAATAAGTCATGTTTTGATGCGAAGTCAAAGTCAATATCAATCGCACGGCGAACTAAAGCTGAACACAAATAGGCCTCAGTTTCTTGTTCTCTTTGCCTTCGCCGCTTGTGCGGGTGCTAAATTTGACTGACTCGTGCGTCTCACGCACAGCACTAGTCTGTGATTCATATATGTCAGAGTGTTATGCAAGATGGGCTTACTAGCGACTGCCCGGTCTCTGCTCTTAACTTCTCGTGTGAATGTTTTTTCTTGCCTCTTTGGCCTCTCTCCTTTTCTCATGTTCGGCTTTCATCTTCGCATCTTCTCGATTCGACAGAGTCCAGCAGAAATCGTGGATCGTGACGTTTCTGACGAGCCTTGCAATGTCCACAGGTAGTTTGCCATTCCTGTGGGACTTCCTCTTGTCCCAGGACATACTTGCTGTAAACCTGAGGATCTCGTTCTCTCAAGTTATGTGTGGTTCATTCCAAGGCTTCCTCCTTTCGGATCTCCTTATCGGAAGCATCGAGTACCCCCAACAACTCTCTCTTTTACTTGGGTGGATACATCACATTGCATACGCCTTGCTTCTCCCTTATGTAACAAGTCGTGGCTGGGCGCACATCTTCTGCATATGCCTATCCATGGAAATACCAACGTGCCTTCTCGCATCGTCATTCCTCTGGCCAAGGTTGCGTAATGATGTCCTTTTCGCTTCTGTTTTCTTCTTCATGCGAATAGGACTGCACGCCATTCTGTTGGTCCAGTCGGTTCTGTCACGGGGTAGAAACGAAGCTTTTGAAGGAAGTTTCATACCCGCGTATCTGTTAATCGCGGCGTTCACTCTTCACGCTACGTGGTTCGTTTCATCCGTCAAGGGCATACTTCTTAGGACACAAGCAGGTGATGGGATCAAAGCTCAAGTGAAGGGGGTACGTGCAGTTCATCCAATTCTTCTGTTTCTACTCCTGAATTGTACTCTCAAGCCACCAGGCTCAGGTGAAGAACATAAATCGATCAAAATGGCTTCCTTTGGCATTCAGTTGTTCCGGCCGTCAGAAGTATGGTAACTTCGCCCGACATGTCTGAAAATGTCTCACTGATCCAAATTTCAGTTTCTGCAGTCGTCCGTGAAGTCATCGGAATTCCAGTACCCCAGATAGGTCAACTCAAATGCCGGTGAGTAGCAAATGGTGATAGTATATATTTCTTGTCTAAGTAACGCTTCGTACAGGCGGCATGTAGTCACTGAGTTGTATGTTTGTTCAATATTATACATTACGGACTTTTTTGCGATTCATGAAACAATGAGATATGTGATCACGAGACGAGACTCTTTTTGAAACCCAGCATTCACGATTATATGTTTAGTAGTTTGGAATAAATCATTTGAGAGCTGAACCTCTTGCAGCGCTTTTCTTCACCAAGTTCGAAAGGTCAACAACAAACGTGGTTATTACAGCTGATAGGGAATACAGAAAGAAGATGTTCGTTCATCTTCTGATGCAGACCATAATTTAGTCTTGCCCCAGCTAACAGAATTGTTCCCGTTGGAAATAGGTAACTGTCCTCAAGAATCGAGAACCGGCTTGAATTTTGAAATCTCATCAATTCGGACTGGCTTGGGCTTGCGTCTCAGGAAATGCCAGAGACGAATCACACCCCAAGCTTCGAGAATGTCCTAAATCGAGGCCGTCAGTTTCAACAAAAGCTCAAGGAATTTTGATTCGACCTACTCGTTGAGTGCCGAATATCACGAACGCAGCCGTCGGAACTGAATTTACAGAGAATGAGTCAATGGAGACAATCAGTACCGCGAATCATATCTAAACTCACGGGATGCCTGAATAATGTAAGGCAATTCTGCTCCTGTTTTGGACCAGAAACTGATGCACGCCCTTCAAATTTGTGCATAACAAATTCAATTCATGAGACATTCATGTGTAAGATAAGATACGCACACAATCGACAGAAAAGAGTAGATGCTGAAAACCGCGACCCTGATTATCATATGAAGTGGTGGGCCACTGTTCGAACGCATACTGACAAAAGCCTTGTGCATGTGATACAGCTTGTACGCAATCAAACCTGTTCAAATGAAGACTAAATCACCGCATCTTTTCCAGACAAGGAGCAAGACCATTACCTTCAAAAACAATTATAGTCAACATTATCACAGCAGCGATTCCTGGAACCACGTTACTGCACGAAATAGTTGTCAATTATAGAGCAGCTAAACCACAGCAGACGTACACGATCCTCGAATTAATGGTGCAATAAAACAAATAACGGTTTCTCGAGACAGAGCTAGATGCTCCATACTAAGCAATGCGTCAGTTCTGCAGTAAATCTTGACTTCATAATAGCTCACCAGCGCTGTAAATAAAACGAAACCCACAAAAGTGGCATATGGTGCAGCAATCAGCTGGTCGGTACCCTTTCAGCATCGGGCACTGTCCACAAAAGAGGAGACATACCATATGATCCCTTAATTTATGATTTGGAATATCCGACCTATTTTCTGCGACGGCCTGAAGTCCGAACCAAAGCTGTTGCGTGTAAGCCATTCTGCCTGGTTTCAAGTGATATACACAAATGAATACAAACACTCAGAACGAAAGAAAGCCCAGCAGTCGGAGTCCTGCGTAATTTCATTATCTTTCATGCGCCAAGATTCTCTTGTTCGGGCACTCACATAACGGCTGTTCCATAGATAAGAGATGCTTGAATATCGCAAAGTGCATGTTTAGGTTCTGGACCGAATTGCTTTCCCAGGTACAGACTTGGATATAGTCAGAAAAGAGTATCGGTTCTGAAGACAGAACTCACAGTAAGCAGAAAGAAATAGAGTAGATTATCCAAGTTACAAGAAAATTCACAAGCATGGGATGTCTCCTCAACCCTTTTACGATGTAAAGAGTGAGAAGAATGCCTGGGACACCAATCTGTCCCGCAAATATCTGCAAGAAAAAGAAGATGACAACGCCGCCAAGACTGTAATTTCGCCCGTCCGATGTCGCGAGGAGAGTTTGAGTGCCTGAAACATCCATAACTCAGCCTCGGTCACTATCTTGCCAGCGAAAAGACACACCAGGGTATCCATCGTCCTCTCGCAAAGGGAAGTAAAACGACGGAAGATCAAAAAGCATATCTGAAGAGAGCCCTCACAGAGTTGCCGATACGGGTGACCAGCACCGACAGGTTAAAGGAAAGACTGAGAGGAAGAAGACGGGAGGATAGAAGATGGGTAGACCAAGCCATTTCTTTATCTTGCACCGTAGTAACCTGATGCAACAGCTTCTCACGTCGTGCAGTTGTATCAATTGTCCTATCATGACTTCAACGGAGAGCTGCACTCTCATCTGATTCTACAAAAGATTGAATACGAGAACAGACCTGGTAACAATCAGAACTCTCCCGTCAGGAATTACAATCCGACGGAGACAAGTACACTGCCCGTATGGCCATGCCTTCTGTCAAGGTCACCGCCGAGGTGAGACCTCGACCCGGGAAGGCCGGATTTCCGATTCTCTCATTGGAGTGGATGGTATTGGAAGTAGGGCGGCGGCGGCGGCGGCACCAGTGGAACGGAAGCAAAAGTGTGATACCTGAAAAGGAAGGCACTAAGCGACTTGGTCTGGTACTTTCACAGAGTCTATATCTTTGGACACCGAGCCGATGATGCAGCTGGAACATCTTCTTCGCAGTTAATATGTGCGGGCGGAATGGATGCATCTGTTAAGGTTCGTCTGTTCTACTATATAACTCGGTCGCGCCTTTTTGTCCGGTTTTTTATCTACAAAAGGCCCCTGATTAGCATATACAAACACTGACAAAATGACAGGCCTCGATGAGCATGTAGAGAGTCACAGTGATTCGAAGCACGAGTCTGAGCTTGCAGCATCTGAAACTGATGGCGTTGGCACAGCGTATCTGGCGAAAAGTCATCTGAGTGCGTGCCGGCTTATCATTTGACGAATTGGCCTGCTCAGCTGCTCTGTAGTCAATCAATGCCTCCAGAATGAAGTTGGCTTTGGTCGGTATCAATGGGAGCTTTTTATTTTGTCGGGTTTTGGATGGCTAGCGGATAGTAAGCAAGACTCGTATGATTGTATTCAAGCAGCACGTTTCTGATACATTATGCTCTGAATGGCACACTTGAAGATTTATGGCTACAGGGTGTTGCTATAATTCTGCCGCAGGTACAAATCGACTTGGATCCGCCTAGGGTCGAGTATATCACACTGTCTCTTTACGCCGGGCTCATCACAGGTGCAACATTTTTTGGCAGTCTTGCGGACGTGATAGGACGCAAGCCTTCATGGCAAATCACTTTGTTTTTGACTGTGGGTATAGCAAATGTACCTACTTTGAAGTAGACTCACTGCATTCAACATTAAGGGGGTATTTGGTATCGCTGCTGGAGGGGCTCTGAATTTTGTTGCACTGTGCTCCCTCGTAGCATGTATCGGGTTTAGCGTCGGCGGAAAGTGAGTGTCAGAGAATTCACCGCTCAGGAAAAACTGCTTATTCAGGAGATCTCAGCCTACCTGTCGATGGTATCTAATTTTCCAGTATCGAACAAGAATTATCTCTAAAACTCCATAGGCGCTCTTTTCCTAGAACATATTCCACAGTCCCATCAGGTCTGTAACCACTCGTATTCATTTATTTGGCTCTGCTGAACTAGCCAAAGTGGCTCCTGACCTTCCTATCGGCTTTCTGGTCCGTAGGCCAGCTTATTGCTTCGCTCATCGTTTGGGTGTTTGTTGAAAACTATCCATCGGATAAAGGGTGGAGATACTCCCTGTAAGAATGAAGCGATTGTAAACAAATTTTTATGCTAACAAGCGCTTTGCTCTTCACTCCTGCGTATAGATACACAATGTACGCTTGTTTAACCTTCAAAACACTTGTCATATGTGGACTTTTTTCTTCGAAACAGGGGCTGCTTGACGTTCGCAATGTTCTTCTGTCGATATGCTATATTCGAGCTCCAGGAGTCATCCAAATTTCTTGCTGCCTCAGGGCGTGATGAAGAAGCGATCCATGTGTTACAATACATAGCAAAGCGCAACGGGCGTAACATTACGCTCACATTAGAAAAACTTAAGGCTGCCAATCCAGGCGCCACCGATTATTCGGAAAATGGATCGGTGGCGTCTTTACTGAAGAAGTCCTTTTCTGTTTTTTCGCTGTAAGTTCCAATATGCTCCATGGATTCATTCTCCTGGATTCCTCTCTGCAGAGAGCACGTGCGTCCGCTATTCTCGACGAAAATGCTATTCATCAACTCATCTCTGATTATTCTCATCTGGGGGTGAGTAGATACTACATCACGCCTTATAAGATATTGAACGGTGCTTTCTCTTCAGTACCATTGGACTCGCGTATCCGTTATTTAACGGCTTTCTTCCTCTGTATCTTGCGGATAAACTTCACGCGTCAAGCTCGACAAACCAAACTTACCGTGATTATAGTATCACGTCCATTTGTGGAATTCCAGGTTCGATTGTTGCGTGTATTTTGGTCGATTGGACAAGAAAATCCGGAAAGTTTACCATCGGAGGCAGAAAAATGGCACTTGCACTGTCCACAATATTGACAGGCCTTTTTCTTTTCCTCTTTACGACCGCTAAAGATGAAGCGTCCGATCTTGGGTTCTCCTGTGCCGCTTCATTCACACAGTGAGTACACCCGTAAAGTTTTCTTCTCCTTCCTTGATGCGACGCTGAGAATATTTTACAGAAATGCGGTAAGCAATTGGTCAACCTCTCCCATTGTATCGTTCATTTATTCCAGGTAAACAGATGTATGGCGTCCTCTATGCATACACGCCTGAAGTGTTTCCTACCCCTCATAGGGGCACAGGAGATGCTCTGTGCTCTGCCTTCAATCGCATAACAGGTCTTCTTGCGCCTGTCATCAAGATAATTACGACAAGCCGTGATGGTGGATCATCTAGCATCGGGGCGAATGCGTACGTTCTCACCTGTGTGTCCAGCATGATAGTTACTGACAGTGTCACTAATTCCGCGGTCTATAGGCCGGTTTTCGTGTCTGCTTCTTTGTTTATGGTAGCGGCCCTTCTTACTGTGCTTCTTCCGATCGAGGTAAGTTGCAAACTATGTGTATGACTCAAATTCGAGATAATCTGGCTTGAATATAGACGGCGGGCAAAGCTGCTCTTTAATATAAGCTTACCGTGACCTGCGAGTTTGGGAAACAATATTCAATGAGAGTCAAATCTTTGCCTCACAAATAGGCAATCGGTTTCTATCCAATTGCGTATTGAATTATCTTGTATTTCTCAGTCTGAATGTCGAACTCCCCGAGTAAACCGAACTGTTTTACGTGTATTCACTTCATGATGTATATGCATCGATCTATGCAACTCGGCAACATAATTATATCTTAAGGAAGATATGACTTGTTCGAATCAACCGCGAATCCGACACATATTCAGAAGTATCTAGTCGATCTCGAGTATTATATTTGAATGCACGAAATGGATCTCATAGTAGTAGAGAGCAAGTACCTAGTCCGGTTCAAATTCATGGCCCGGGGAATGAGGATAACAAGAGGCTGATAGACATACAATTCGATACAGGAGGTCCGGACTAACACGATCCCTCTCCGAATCGGTCACAAAATTTGATGGGACGAGAAATCAACTCTGCACCATACACTTCGTCTGAAGAGTCAAATACCAGACCACGAAGATTCATGATAATCCTAGACGTGAGAATGGCATGGATGACACGTTCCAAACTATTACATGTTAGCTTGCTTTATTGAATGGATCTCGATGCAAATATTCTCACTTTGTAAGAATGAGAGCGAGATTCGTCTATTCTTCGTTGATTTATACGGTGATTACAAGAGATAGTAAATGCAAGAAACTCACCGGCAGTGTCACTATGACGGAAACATTCATAGCTGATAGAGCTGAATGATTCGATTAGAAATGTAATTTATGCTTGTAAAGCAACACCACGAACCAAATAGATACACATAGAAAACGGTTCCTGGAAAGTCGATGCTGTCAGTACAATATATCCAAGTCGAAAATTTGATTGCACCTACCGTCCCGATAGACAATGGTATAGAGATGTGATTGACCGTGCATTTGATCTTTTGCAATCCTCTTCGGATCAATCGCTACAGTATAGTCGTGAAGTCAGTACTTACAGTTCTGAAATGCTTTGATAAGCATCAGCACCAATATACCTAGAATATATGAGGTGCGATTTCTATGTTAGATGAAAAGGATTGACACACACCCGCTTCAAAAACTGTGATCAAGACCCAGTCAACAGCGATGATCGGGCTTCCACTCTTCACAAAGCATCCAGCAATGTGGTCTGGCATGGACGAAACTATATCATGGATTCTTAACAACACATTTAGCATGAATAGAGTTGGATACTTACAGCCGAGTGTCTCCAGGAATATACCGTTGATTATCAAGCTAGCTACCAACAACACGATGCACCACACAAAAAGCCCTATAGCCACTACTCGTGATCTACCCCAGACCGCCCATGTTCGTAAACATAGAATGACTGATGAGCAATTGTCAGTATCTATATTTTGATCTTATACATCACGTTTACTTTCTGCGACAACGAATCCAGATATAATAGCCCCTGCACAGCAAGTAGCTTAGGTTTAGAGCCACAAGTGGTCCCAGGGAGCGCTACTTACAGCCCATAGACTTGTACGCGAAACTACAATCAGCAATCGACATGCCGGGTTTGAAGTGATCTAATTTAATGGAAGTCAAATGAAGCATTTTGAATTATGCAGAACTGACTTACGCCATATGTTGATGGTCATGTCGAAGAACGGCATGTATCGAGTCAATAAATACAAAATCTTCACTGGTGATTTCCATGACATAGGCCATACAAGCTGTGTCTCTCGCTCGCAAGTGATCAAATAATCATAAATCTGATAAAAAGTGTCAGATGCTTTTGAAAATTCCGATGGATTTGTGCTCACCAGTATTGTGAAGGTCGCGACTGTTGATGTGGAACAAATTGGTCAATTTCTCATTCTACCTCATTGAACCGTACGGTCCCTACCATCAACAAACTGCATTCAGTAAGTTGAGATTCAGACCGAATATAAAAAACAAGTGAAAGAAACTCACAGCAGTGTATCGCAGATGTTGCAAATCTGCTGCAGTGAATTGGGATGAGTCCTGTATAAGGTTAGGCATACGCGCAGCGAGGGGGTGACGGAATTGAATCATTCTTGCCAAAACCTATAAGTACCCTCCTCCTTCGGAAGTATGCGAACACCGTGACAACACAGAAATCATCAGATGTTGTTGTTGTTGTTGTTCGTAGGTTCAAGGGACTGATCATGAAAAGAGTGTAGACGATCTTCTGAACCCGAAATGGATAAGTAGAATTACACGGGTGTTCAAATCAAATATGAAATGACCTACATCCCGATACGAGAGCCAGCCAGATAGATGGCAACAATTGGCAGTACGAAATGCAGCGAAGCTCGGGCCAGATGACAAGAACGAGGTTTCATGCATCACTCAACTTGACGTCTGTGGTAACGATCATCGTAGATCGGGCTCTTCTGATAGCAATGTCGACCTTGAGGCTTGTTCTTATGCTCCAGATTGGTGCTTCTATCTTGTTTGATTCCGCAGGTATTCCAATAATGGAATATATAGTACAGACTCACTTCTAAGTTCAACGCTACGTCCAAAGATGGCGACTCGAGGCAACAACTAGAGACGTTGTATTGCTTTCGTCAGAATCATGCAAGATAAGTAGACAAGCTCCTGTCTTTGATCATACTCGGGTTTCTCGAATTGGGGTCTCTCTCCTCCCATGTTCCTTAGCCTGATGCACGTATTCTACCTCACTTACCGACTAGCGTGCGTAGGTATATAGTCCAAAGTTGCCCTTATTTCATATAGAATAACGCAGATTACAACAAGAAATCAAATTGCCCAAAACAGAATGATGAGCCAACTATCACCCCAGATCGTAGCAGCAAGAACAGATAGATGTTCACCATGCTACATCCAAGTAACGAGCAGGTTGATCCCTTTCGCAACTTCGTTCCGATCTTCTTCATCTTACCGGTGTATCTTGCTCTTCGTCAGCAACTCCCACGATTGAAAGAGCTCGAGTCCAGAAACTTGGCCACAAACATCAAACTTGTTCTTGACTAGATAGACGATTTAATAAAAATACATGCGAATGACATCTAGTTCTTTATATATACAGTAGAACGAAACATAATGCTACAGTTTCTTCTCATAAAAATGACGTCGTCATTACATTTTCTTATCGACCCGCCCGGCATATTTCAACCATCTTCGGCTTTCGCCGAGAAAAACAAAAAATTCGATTCACGCCCCAAGCTTCGAGTAGATCCTGATGTATTGCGTGATTAAAAGTATAGTATGTGGACTTAATCTAATAAAGACGCACCCTCTGTGTACCGAATATAAAGAAAGCTGCTGTCGGGACTACAAAAATATGCGGATGATAAACAGGCAAGGAATGATACGGGCTATAATACTCACGAGAGGCTTGGATGACATACGGCAGTTCTGTGCCCGTTTCTGCCCAGAAAGCGATACTCCCGCTGCAAATGGTGCTTCAATATTTGATTCGGAAAGAACGCAGGAACCATGGGCTCACATAATAGCCAAAAATGAGTAAATACTGAAGACTCCGACTCGTATAATAAGATTTGTTGGAGCGCCGCCACTTGAGTTCATGGTACGGTATGATTTACGCATACGGTACAATTTAAGCACCACCAGCCCTGTTTGTCTGTCTGTCAGTAATTGAATTGTCACGAGATAATGTGTGACTTTCCTTCAAACACAATCACCAAGAATAACAGAAGAGCAGCTGCAGCTGGTACCACATTTCTAGATTCCGACCATCAGTAGGACATCGATGTATGAGCGTCCAGACGTACACAACTCCGGAGTCCAAAGTGCAGTAAAACTCATAACGTGATCTTGAAATCAGTTCCGAATTGAATGACCCATATACTTGAGGAACGCATCGTAACCGTGCTACTCGTAGTGGACTTGCAAAATCTTACTCACCAAAGCTGTAAAAAGAATGAATATAAAGAAAACAATATATGGGGCGACAATTAACTGTACAACATGGCCTCATTGTAGTTCCTTCAGCGGAAAAAAGGTCTTTTAACACATACCGAGTAATCGCGGAGCGAATGGCCAGATTCCTTCTGAGTCAAATCACGCAGCACAAATCAAAGCTAGAAGAAATCTAGATGTGAGTCGTTTCCCGAACTTGAATACGTCTACTTGCATATAGAACAAAGCAAAGCCCGGCAGTTGGCGTTCTGGTCAGCCTAATCAGAATTCGCGAATACAAAATTCCTATGAAATACATACAACACAGCAGTACCGTAAATCAAAGAAGCCTGTACTGTGCAGAGACCAACACTAGGTTCGCGGCCAAACTGTTTTCCCAGGTATAACCTAGAACGCGACGCACTGAAAATTACATTCAAAGCAAGAACGATTAATACTTACAGTATGCAGAACGAAGTGGAGTATATGAACCAGGTGATAAGGAAATTCTTGAGCATCGGGTGTCTCTTGACTCTTTTAACGTGGAGCGTGACGAGAATCATTGGAATGCCGATGTGTCCACCAAGAATTTGTAGAGTAAAGAAGAGTACTAGAGCGCTCAAAGGAGGATTCTGCACAGTGGGCGTCGCATGAGTAGACTCTAATGAACGAGATCAACCTATAAGTGTCAATGCGTTGAATGTACCTCGAGCAGTAAGATACGCACGTAAATATTTGTCGTCATCATGGAGAGGAAAGTAGAACGAAGGCAGACCGATGGTCATGACAAAAATAGATTCGCTGTGTCAAGGTTCCCTGCGCCCGCAAGAACGTAAAAAAACGCTAATAGTATACCCCCACGAGAGAGATAGGATGGCGAAGGACAAAGAGCCAGAGTTCATGCCTAAAGTTGCCTTTTAAGATCATTAATACAAGCACGGAGATATCATCTAACTACGAACAATTGGAGATGTGATGCAACTATCCAATCATTAACCATGATGCATGCATCGTAAGCGTACACGCCGAGACACAAGGCTCGCATGGAAACCGCCATAAGAGCATCAAGGTGTAGAGAAGCCGTAGCTCCTCGACGTCCTGTGCATGATGGAAAGTGTAGCGCCGAAGTTTTGAGATAAAACCACCCAGTAGCTCGTTCGTGATCGAAAAACGGTCAGATCGCCATCGAGCCACCAAAAAATTCCCACGCACTAGGCAAATCGGACAGAGCATCATATCCATTTTTTTACGATGTTCGCAAAGATCTTCTCTATATACACTTTACTACAAACGAGTAACGGTACTCCGAAGGTCAAGTATCAACAGCCCGTTTCTTTCCACGAAGCTTGAGATCCGAGATCGTGGTGTTTTCGAGTGACTGGCCTTAACGAACGCTTATCTTCGAAGAAGTAATTTAATCCTGGTTGGAGCTGCGTAGCCTCGATTATTTGAAGTCCACATTATTACATGCTCATTTATCCATCGGTAAGAGAATCAGATAGCTGATAGCTCGGGTTTTATCATACATGAATATCATCTTGGAAACGGGGGAGAGGAGGAAGAGACTTGTTTGTATCAGCCTTTATTGTTGCAGTGGTCGTGTTTGCCGTTCTGCTACGCGAAAAAATCGACATGCTATGATTTGAGTTGTCTCGTCTGCTGCCGAGTCGTCGCGGAACTGCGAACCATATGCGAAAATTTTCCTTTGATTGGCATGCAAGATTTTTTAGCAACGCAAATTTATAGATCAAACGTGTCTACGAACCTTGTGAATCCCAAATCCCAAAAAGATACTGAGAGGCACTATGCAAATCAACTGCTTGTTTAGATGTTAATTTTATAAGGTAAAGAACACCCACCGAGTGAAAAGATGATATGCACGGCTGGGTGTGTTGGCACGAATACAGTCACGATGTCGACTCTGCATCACCATACATACGGCCAGTCAAAAAGCTTCGTAGGGAGTTACTTGCTTACTTACACAAAGAAAAGAACCGCGAAGAAAGTGAATATGGATACTCTGATGTATAAACGAAAGGTCGATTGGTCCACAGCCCTTTCCCTTCCGCATTTGTAAAGGAAGTGATGAACCAAGCCTGGATTAGTCTCAGTCGAATCTAGAGTGGAAGCAGAAAAAAAGAGTATTCGCTACCTTGAAATACGAGAACAAGTGCCATCACAACTAGACCGACTGCACTGGCAGAGAATACTCTAATACTCCCCATGAAGAGTAACTCGCACGTAGACGAAGATCACATACATGTAATTCGATGATACGGTACAGTGGAAGACCCATTTTCTTGTCACAAGTGAAGGTTCTCTTATGCCGACCTATAATTTGTGCCGTTAATCCTTTCATCTGGCTGGCCTTGCAAAATGTGCAACTCACCACCAAAGCAAGTATGGTAAAGAACGAGAAAAAGGCCCAAGGAGCAACTAAAAGCTTGAAAATCGAATAGAACTTAGCAGAGATCAGAAAACCGAAATTACTCGCGCACTAGTCCGATCAAACGAGGGTTACCGATTTTTTTCCGGCTTTTGATGTCCAGCCAAAGCTACGTATCGTTTCGACGGCGACGCTCAGGACTATCCAGACATCGACAAGGAATTCATTGCTACTTACCTGCAAAACAAGACAAAGCGTTGCGACAGCTCCTCTGTTTGTAGAATAGGATCCTCAAGGCACTTGAATGAATATATAAAAACCCACCCAGAGATGCTTCCATAAAACAGTGACGCTTGTGCGAGGCAAATGTCGAATTTCGGGGCGTCCTGACCTTGTTCTCCAGTGTACAATCTGCCCGAAATGAGATGTATACCGCTTGGCCTAAGCTCTATGAGACTCACAGTATTAAGCATGTACTACCGTATACCGTCCACGATATCAGGAAATTTATCAATGTTGGATGGCGCCGATTAACCGTCTTCGTTACCAACAGTGTAGTGATCAGAAGAGGTAAGCCCACATTTCCCCCAATGACCAGGAAGGCAAAATAGAAGCCAAGTATAATATCCTTATTAGGGCCAAGATCGATCACAGGAGCTACCGATGTCACAGTATACTGGCTCCAGCATGTTGTACGCTCCGAAACTTGAAAAGAGTGATGAAACTTCAGTAAATCGATACGTTTCTGAAGTCGACGGAGGGGGATTGCATTCCAAGCGTCAGTTAGAGAATGATATAGGATATAATCTGCGCCATACTTGGTGCGTGCTACAGCAACCATCATCTTTGAATCTTCTGATCATGATTAAAGATGAAGTCTACGTGTCACAGCAACGGCCTTGCTCTCGAAATCCAGAGATCTTGATTCTGCGATGTACCAACGACCTTCCGCCTTGTCCGATTCGCGGAACTTTGCATGTACAATAGGCTGCGACTTACTATTCTCAGTTTCATCGGGAATCAAATTAGGAACCTAGTGACGTTGTATTGCTCTAACTAAGACTGAGCGAGCCAAGTCGACAAAATTCTTTGATGTATCATCTTTTGGTGCTTCGTTCACCTTTTCCCAGTGTGTCAATACACCGTCGACGAGGGTTAGTGCTTCCTCCTCTGTGTGCTCTTCCACCCAGCGTACATACTCTGCCTCGCTCCATCCATGCAGTGCATGAGGTAGCGGAAGTGGCGAGCGCACAAGTATGTGGTGCAGAACAATCAATGGCGGCAGACCGGTGGTCTGGGAGGGAGAGGATAGCATATTAGTTTCCAGAAAAAGAAGTGGGCTATAGCGTCATCTAATGAGAAACAATCGCGATTTAGCATAAAAACAAGGACAAACCGCATTGCACGCAAAGTGCGATAGTCTTCTCCAACGACGTCTAACCTAGCTCCGCGTTTACTCTGTGAGCCTCCCTCCGCGAGAAAAGCGCTCAGAGCGAATTCCAGCTCAGTCATATCGCTTGTTAGCTGCAACTTTCCGCCCTCTCCGAGAGGTTTCGCTATCGATGCGTTCAGAACAAATGAGCGTATCACGTTTCTCACAATAGCAATCACCCTTGAGCAACGTGTCGGTCAGTCTTTATAGCCTCCCCTTAAAGAGCAAACATATAGACGTGCCATTCACGAGAGACATCCACGTTGAATTTGTCAAGTACTTCCGACTTGATATAGTTCAACTTCTCGACCAAATCCTTCATGTACGTGCTCGGGCCGCCCATCCCCGAGGAAGCGTCTGGCGCTCCCAAGTCAAGCTTGTGTAGTTTTGCTACTATTGTGCTTAGCTCCCTGCTAATGGCACTTAGTAGAGGGTCCACGATACTATCGAACACACGGCGGATTTTCTTCGGACACAACTTAAGCAACGCATGTGAAGGACAAAGAGAATAAAAATTGTACCTTGATAGACGGTTGAAGGATCGTAATGACCGATTCAGGATATTCGCCTTCTAGGGTACCAAGCCGTGCAGCGCAATGATACAGACATGTTGCAATTTGCGCGTTTTGAGTCTGCTGAGGAGTGCTAACTGGTCCAAGAAGACTGGTTGCCCATCTATCTCGCACAATCTACACACAGGATGCCTATGAGTCAATGTCGAATCATTGCTCAAAACGTCGACGTACCAACAAATCCAATCTGCTTAATAACAGATCCAAGCTCGACTGCACGTTCTTTGCGACGGCTTTGACCAGCAGCGGATCAAACTTAGCAGCATCCAATTCATTTGCTGCAGTTCGGGCAATACTCAAACCTTCTCCCATAGCAGGCGGCGCTCGGGCGCCACCCGCAACGCTCTGTGCCACTGTTTCATTCAACCGGTTCGCAACTCGTTGTAAATACGCTTGCTCAAAGACAGACAGTGCACGAAGGATGAGAATGGTTTCTGGACTGCAACGAAACGATCAGCCTTCAATGTAGCCAAGCGAACCAACGCAGACCTTTGCTTTTCTTGGGTATATGTCGTATCCGTTTCAACAGCGATCTTCGCGAAAAGCTCATGGAAAAGACGTAAGAGGCGCGGATAACCCGAACTCAAAGTCTGTTGCATAAAGGTAGAGTCTGGTGAATGTCGGAATGAGATTTGGCAAGAACAAATGGAAGGAGCTTTTTGGCGTACTTCGTGATGCTTCTTTGCAATATTTCTCGAGAGTCCTTGCTAAGACAGTCCAGAAAGTCGAACTCGGCTTATTTTCGAGCACCTCCAGGCAAGATTAGTTAACGAATTTGTGCTCTCGAGCGGGGTCTGCACACCTTCATTGCTTCATCCATGAAATTGGTTTGCGATAATGTATCCTTCTTGAGCTGAAGGACTTTCTCGAGAGTATAAACCTTCAAAAAGGAAACTTGCTCAACACTCATTCCATAGCAACGTGGCATATGAACGAACCTTGATACAGCAGTCAGCCAGTTCGCCGATCAGGGCTTCCAGCCGAGACCACAGAGCTGCGCTGAACTGCGGTGCTGTCGCGTTGGTGGGTTCCGTACGTATACGGGATCGGTAAAGTAATCCTGAGGTAGTAGGCGTTTGTTCTGAACATAAACAGAAGATTTAGTTATGTGCCACCAAACATACACCAGACTCACCCTTGGCATTCAGTTCCTTCGATATTTGCGCGATGTCAAAAGCGAGCTTGATACGTTGCTCAACAGCATCTGTCAAATCCGCCAAAAGCGTTTGGACGAGGCCCGGCAGTACGCGTAGATTGTGGGCGGTCTGTAGTGACGAAGCGAGGAGAGAACGATTCTAGAAAAGGATGCCTAAGCAAAAGGCATGGGACAAGGCTGACGGGAAAGAAAGGTCAGGACACATACAATACCAGTGAGGCCAGTTAGCACCATAATCTCCATTTCAGACGTGATTTTCGCGCGGGCTGATTTAATTCCAGGCGAATGGCTCGCAACGGCATGAATCGAGCGGAGAGGGATTTCAACACTATCAAACTCTTCTTCCGCTACGTAATCAGCAATCATTTCGTCCGGGACATCCTGATTCAATGATTGCGAATACTGGTTTGAGGTTGTAGATGTGTCCAGAAGTGCCGCTGAAAAAGATCAATCAGTTCGATGGTCTATAAGAAGAATACATGATATGACCTACAGAGCTCGGCAATGGTCAGTGCAGCTTTAGCGATTGCACGCTCCTTCTCGGTTTCGCTGCCCAAACCTGCCACATCGTCACTAGATCGGCTCTCAGAAATACTTGTCCGAGTATCACTTTCAGCCCTGTTTCGCGTTACTGCGTGCTTGTTGCCGCTAGCCGCTTTTTTCCCATTCACAACAGGGCTCGAATCTTCGCTCGCCGAGAGGCGAGTCAGCTCGGCCATCTGCCCATCAAGCCTACGTGCAAGGATCACGAAGCGGGCGGTGCGACGTAAAGCGTCGGCTGCGCATTGAAGCCGAGCCATACGCTTGGCAAGAATACTAATTGAAGCGCATGGTACTCGAACCTTCGTGCGTATTCTGCATCGAACAAAGAATAGTTTAGTACCCACACAATGGATTCGAGAATAATAGTGACCATGAAGAAATAGAAATCGGGATATAAATAGACAGCAATCCACACAGAAGGTGTTCGAAAGTTCGGTTGGAGCATAGAAAGCAGCGTCCCAGATTAACGCAGGAACGTGAACAACGCGTTCCACCGAAAGATCGAGATATTAAACGGTGAACAGCAGATTCGGATAGATACGTTCAGGGAGTTTCATTTCGGATGTTATGGGACGCATGTGCCAAGTGACCACAGGAAGAAGCATAACAGATTGATGTAAGAGTAGCCAAAGATGGTCGAGAAGTGGGTCATATGCAGTCGGATAGGAGCGACCAAGCACAGGCGAATAGCGCAGAGACGTTTGCCGAAGTAGAACATTCATTCACAAAACATGAGTACAAGAAAAAAAAAATAGTTATCAAGAGGAAAATAAAATGCTTACTTCTCTTGCGACGCCGTTACTTCGTCTAACCCAGATTTAACGGTCCGTAATTTTTCTTCGAGGGCACCTACGCCTGCTGCTTGTACAAGAAGCTTTTCATGATTAGCAGTTACCTGACACGAGCGAGATGCAAAGACGACAAATCATTCATCGCGAAGAGGGAGAGTTGATATAGATGTAATCGCGAATATAAGAAAAAGTAGGAGCTACAGTCAACAGGGATGCAGGGGAAGCGGAAGTACGCACAACATTCTTTAACTGTTTTGACACATCATCAATACCGACAGTGAGCTTTGATATCGCAACAGAGATATCTTCTTTAGCAGGCTCGGATATTAACGAAGATGTCTTCGCTATTCTTCCTGGTTGTTGTTCCCTAGTCGAGGTCGCATGCGGAGGTGGAAACGATTCACCAGCTAGGATGGCGTTCGCGTACTCATTCGCGTCAAAATCGGGCACAGCAAATGCATCATACAGAGGATCTTCAAATCCGATTAGTATATCGAATACTTTGTCAGTAAAGCTGCTACAAACCTGGCATGCTATGAAGAGTGCTCAATCATCTGGATTGGTCGTCGTTTTTGTCGACAGGAAGGACGTGACGTCCCACGTGATACTCTTACTTACAACTCTCGAGCTCGTTTGCCCAGTATTACTATTAGTAATACACACTTTCGGTCTGGTCCGACAAGGCCGGATACACTTGTGACTCGTGCCGATGCCGTCCCGCCTTCTAGAGGTTTGGAGGCTCCTCCTCGTCTGTTCTTATGAACGATTGCGATTGAGATGAAACAGCGCCAACAAAGAGGGGCCATCCGTTTATCAGGCGGTACTGGTTCTGTACAATATAAAACGCAGGATTGTATTCTGATGGACCCTAACCGTATACCACTTGGTCTCCTGCGCGCCGGCTGCCTACGGACCCTTTATAAGCCCACAAGTTCCAACCGTCCAAGAGTTTATCCCATCCCTGATTGATTCACTCATGGCCTACTACGACGCCTACCGCAATGCACCCGGTTGGGGCACATCCAACTACCAGTTCATCACTCCTATGCAGCCCACATACCAGCCCCAGCCTAACTGGAGCGGCCTTGACTATTATAGAGCGCATGGAGCCCTCGCTGATCCGTATGTCCATCATCGATTGATCTTCTTTAAACCTATTTTGGACCTGAAACTTAACTTCACTTGTGCAGGGATATTTACGATTATGCTTGGAATAGAGTGCGCAATCACTCAAGTATTGGATTGAGCTTTGAGGAGGCTCGTATTTGGCATCGACGTGCATATGGCGGATTGGTATGTGTTTGTTACAATCGAAAGTGAAATCAATCAAACACCCTTTGTTACAGGGTGACATTCTCAGTATGCGGCCGATTGAAATCGGCGCAGCTGCAGCCTACGAAGCCTGGCGTAACTGGAAGTATCATCATGGAATATATGCACAACCGCTGTCGGGCGACACTGAGCGTCAAAGGGAGGCGCTTATTGGTCTTGCGGTTAGTGAGGGTATGCATAGTTTTCTCCATCTCTAGTTTGGGAACACAGCTAAATGAGAATTTGAAATTTAGCGACGCGTCTCTGGCAATACACCGGGCGCGTTACCGACGCATACGGGCGTCTCGAAGCCTGCGAATCAGCAGGTGCAACAGCCGACAGAATCTTTGAGTACGCTTTGATGGATAGCGCTGTGTACGATCCATATTCTGGACGCGGCCGGCTTTCACGACGCGGCTCCGCTTCCTCGCTGCGTTCCTACTCGCCTTTCCGGTCGCGGTCGTACTCACGTCCTCCCTCGCCTTACATAGGCGATGGATATGGATATGGATACGGCTCGAACGCTTACGGTGGTGCATACCCTTCCTCGTACGGAACACCTGCAACCGCTTATGCCACTCCGGGCTACACGGCGGGATACGCAGGCTCATACCCGGGTTCATACGTCCAGCCTGCATACACCGCTACTTCGCCGGTTACGGTAATCCAGCCGTCCGGACACCATCGCCGCCATAGTCACCGATCTGGTTCGCGCCGCCGCTCCTCAAGCAGACACAGACACAGTGGAAGCTACAGCGTCTCGCCGTACTACGTCGCAAGTTCATACGGATACTAAAGCCAAGGCGTATGCTCAAGACTGTCGCAGCCTGCTATTCCATTCCATTCTTGGATACAAGGCGGATTTTGCCAAAGCAGGAGTACTATTTCTGTTTTGTACAACCTAATTTCCTTCCGTTCACTGTCTGATTATTCTATTCTAACTTGCGAATATACCTTAGGCTGATATTGAATTCCTACTTTTGTATACCATGGTATGGCTATCGCGCATCCTGTTAAAGTTTACTTATTGCGCTGTACGACTGGATGGTTCTCGTTATGTTTTGTATGACTACCTGTCCAGATTCAAATATTCTTCTGTTGTATTATCAATTGAATCGCACTTCTTTCCGTTGAACTTTTCGGTCGCTGAAATGCACAGACACGGATTCGGTTTCAGTTGCAGTTCCATAACTGACAGTATGCGCATGAAAGATAATACAATTGCAATACGAAAACATCTGAATATATACAGGGACGAAATCTAGCAAAACTCAGCGCAACCAAAGATCAAGGCCGACAAGCAGCCATATTTAAACGAATTGAGACAAGCAGACACAAGAGAACATATCCATAGACGGAAATCAACAGCTCAAACCTTGAGAGCTTTGACGCTCTTCCCCATAGTGATCGCGACCCACTCTCCAGGAGCTGTCGAATGACCTGAAGCCATAGCCATACCCGCAATTTGAGGACTCCAGCATAGATTGCCGATCTCTGCAGGCGCGGTGTACGCGTAGATGGGATCCGTCAGCAGCTTGGGTTTTTTGGACGAAGAGGAAGAAGATCCGCTTGTCGAGGTGCCTGACGCAGCGCTTGACGTCCGAGGTGAATTTGGACCTCGACTAGACAGGGTGCTGGAAGGGGGTCGTATAGGTTGTTGAGTGATATCCCATAGGAGAAGTTGACAATCGTCCGCTGTGACGGAGTCAGGATGTAGTTCGCAAGATAAGATACATACACATTGAATATTTACCTGCCGTGGCGAGGAAAGGCTGGTCAGCAGAACCCCACCCCAGAGCGTTGATCGGCGCTTTATGAGCTTTCAACTCCAACACGGGTTGTCCGGGACTGCGCATGTCGAGTATCTGGACATCATTCGAATCGATATGGAACGTGCTCATATAATTCGCGTCTGCAGGATTGAACGCGATCCGCAACAGCGGCGATGTTGCCGGTCTACCAGCCGCAGCTGCACTCTGAGCGGCAACACTCTGAGGTTTCGGAGTTGGTGTCTCGTAAAGAATTGTTGAATGTTCCAGAGAACGTAGATCGAATGCTCGTAGCGAGCCATCCGCACCGACGGAGACGAAGATGTCTGTAGAACCCGGAAGCCATGCGACGTCGTATACCTCGCGGTCGTGCGCGATGAGCTGCGTTACAGCGCTTGCTGTATCGATGTTCCAGACGGTACATGTCGTGTCGATTGAAGAAGTTACGATCATCGATGGCGATTTCTCGTTCCACGAGAAATTGGTGATCGGGGCGCCTGTGTTCCCTGGTTGCTGTACTTTTGACTGTAGACGTGATTTTGCATGAATAAAAATTGCCAGATGAGCATCAAAGAAATTTGGCGGACCCCAGATAAAGTGCTTTTCAAAGTGAGCCGATGTCCACCACCCGACTGCTTAGCTCCAACGTAAGTACTACCGCCCGAGCTAGGGTTATCACTAGCAGTCTCCCATATACGCAGTGCATCACCCGACGTCGCAATCAGCTCCGATCCTGAGTGACCTAAAGTTGCTGCAGATGCGGGCTGCCACTGTACACTAGTTGCAGGATAACCGTGATGCGCTTCCACAAGCGAGACGAAATCAGCATGCTGCTCGTAATCGTAGTCATCTTCGATGAGCACTCGTTCATCTTGCAATCCTATGATCGCAAGCCTATTCCGCGAATCTTCTGTAAATGATCCCAGAGCAAGTCGATACGCAGTTCGAGGGCGTGAATGTTGTCCGGGTGCCGGAGTTTTACACCAGTCCAGCGCGTACACCGACCCTGAGGTCCGATGTGCGGAACGTCAGCTTCGAGTACGTGGATTTGAGATGCCTCAAGCTTGAACGTACATGGTGCTTCATAATTGAGCAAAGACGTCTGCGTCATGTCATACAGTAAGCTTTCTCGTCGTCGGTGTGTCTGGTGAACTAGCGCAAGTTTCTCTGCCTCTCCTTATAACACATCCGCACGTGCCCTGATGCGAAGACGCGTCTGGAATTTCGAACTCCGACAGAAATGTATTTGAGACTTGTAATCTTAGCATTACTTCCTTTTACATGGAATTGTACAGCTTGTGAGAAAAAATACAGGAGATATTAAGTGAGCAGAGTGGAAGTGTCCATGATTTATTTAATGTAAAAAAAAATAGATGATACAAAGCAAAAAGATAGATGGCCAACCGGCAACCAAAACACTAATCAAAAAGTCCAGTGAGATACTCTCCGTCCTAGATCTATTCGTATGACCCGTTCTCAAATAAGAGGTGGCGGCTCCCCAAAATGTCCGAACTACATGTTCCATCAAGAAAGGCATACCGACAACCAGTCGTCTTCTACGTCCACCAAGCTCAAACGTCCATGTCCAAGCTAGCCGACGCTTTCGACGGGCTCGATCAAGTGTGAGTCGCAGATAATCGCTCCCTTTGTCCGATGTGCCACGATACCGAGCTATCTGCTCGGGGATTTGAAAATCTTCCTCGTCGCCTTCGGTATCTTCTAATCCACTTGCTACATACGCAGCTTGCGCGGAAGATCGGAACTCTCTTGGTACGCTCCCGCCGACGGAGAAATCAGGAGTATGAGGAGCGTGTTGACCATTTGCGGAAGCGCGGAGTGTTGGCGCGAGACTCGAGGATCCTGTTGTACGTCCAGAATTACAAAGGTGGTCGAATCCAAGTATTCCTTGATCGGCTCATCGTGCGGGACTGCAGTGAGCGGCAAAATCTCATTCACATCAGGATTTGTATCCAAGCCCTGTCGAGAACCGCTCGAATGCTGCCATGCAGGCCGGTGTCGCCTTATGGCGGCTGCAAGGAGTACGACTAAAGATAAAACAAGAAGTGGAAGGTATCGTCCGAAATATATATCCCGCTCTCCAGGGAGGAAGCATGGAGTATCCGCGAATGTCTTTCCATCCGTCTGGTGGATAGAAGATTCTAGAAGAGAAAGGAGCTGGAAGCCTGGTCGTCGAATGTCTCCGGCGGACGAGATCGCCTTGACCGTCACTTCTCGAACGTAATCGATTTTGGCCTCTGGGCCTTCGGAGAGCAAGGGTATGCTATGAGTGTATTCACAATAGTCATGATCATTACCGCTGAAAAAATTTGGTAAATTCAAAAGGCTATCTAATATACTTAGAAGGGAACCTTACCTGAAGACTACGGCGGGTCTCACATATCGCAGGATATACTTCGTAGTATCCCTCATCAACATGTTCTGGAATCCAGGACCGACTCCACGACGGATATTTCCCTTTTCTCTCAGGACTCCGCACCCAGCAGTATCCGGTCTGAATAGTGGTATATGACTGAACAGCACAACCGGCTCTTCAGATCCCACTATAACGTATTCACCATCAAGTCAATTGATATGAATGAAAATGAAAATAATAGCTCAAGGGATACGAACCTCCAGCAAAGTCGTTTATAAAATCAATCGTTCCACCCGGGATGGCTTGCCAATCCTCGAACGACTTGCCCGTGCCCGCTCGTCGGTAGTCCTCGTCGACAAGGCCCGGGGCGTCGAGCATGATCAATGTGTGGTTGGCGATGCTCACTCTGTCGTTGAGTGGACCGAAGTGCTTAGTATACCGCCTTCGAGCATGTGCTGTGTTCATTCTCGAGCTTGGGCCAAGTCTACCAAACGATTTCGACATATCAGTCTGGCGAAGACAAGCTGCATGAAAGCACAGAGACATACCCTACGTCGTGATTACCCGGAACATAATAAACCTTCGTATCTGGCTCGACCGAGAATATTGCTTTGAAGTACTCAAAAGACTCGCGATACCTAAACGAGAAGTGCACCAGCGACGAAAGCCATGCCAGTGTATTTCAGTAAGCAATCATACATCAAGACAGACACAGGGAAATATCATGGAGCAAAGAGTGGACGGTGCCTGCGAGCGAGAAAAGGCAGATTCTATTAGCTGCCCTCTCAGTAAATCTGGAGCTTTGTCATCGTCACAATCATGACAAGATTTTTCTAGTCTAGAAGAGAGCTGGCCAAAGGAGGGCTGTCTATACAGGACCGCACTATCGTATAGCTCCGCTATATGAAGAATGAACGTAAGTCCGGAAGGGAAGGATACTCTTCACGAGCTCGATGTGCGCGACGTGTACGACTGTCTCTCGTTTCTTTTTTTTTTACGAAGAAAAGATGAAGAACAAGTCATGCAGCAGGAGACAGGAGGAATGCTCATGAAATCCTAGAGAAGAGAGATACTTACTCATCGTCGTCGGCGTAACGCCCTCTTTCTAGCATATCACCAAGAAACATCACGACATCTGGACGGACACGTCGGACAAACGACCATCGTTTCCGAAGTGCAAGATCCGTGAGATGCAGCCAGCGCGTCCAGGCCGGGTGTCTACGTGGAGCACGTATTTGTGGGTCTGCAATGAGCAGCACGTGCGTCGGGAAAGTGGAAGAGGAGCTGCCCTGGAGAAAAGGAAGGCAAAAACGTCAACTCAAAGTTGCGACAATCTTTCAAGGCATGATGAAGGGCATCACAGGCTCTGGATTCTTCTCATGTATGCCTTCGGACCGTCCGAAAGACGGAGATGGTCTCCCTCGATCACACGAGGCATGTCACGCTCAAAGCGGAAGCAACGCTCACCTCTTCGTCTTTCAGCACACGATCAAGTTCAGAATCGGGCCAACGACATCCCGCGAGGTCCCAATGGAACGTGCCGAGTTCACACCAGAGAACAGCTAGGATCCAGACAGCGCGGACGGCCGCAACGGGACTCTTCGGTAAGAGGGCGCGCGGGCGGAAGAAGTGCGATGCACTTTTGAGTCGCTTCTTCATGTAAATAAAGACAGGAAGTGGTCGTTCGCACCGACAAGTAGTAGTGAGTAAATCGAATGAACTTGAAGTCGATAAATCTTTCGCTCGGAGAATGATCGACGATGATCGACAATCAGTTGCGTGGCGCTCTCGTCTCTTCTCTTCTCACGCAGCCCCTTGCCGTCATTAAAGCCGCATTAAAAGCATTACAGAAATAGAATTTGATGGTTACAGTATTCAAAAAGCGGAGCATCGTTATCGTTGAGGCACCTAAGTCGAGGCATCTGAGCAACAAAGATACGGAAGACTATTGTATTCTTTTCTTATACCCGCGAACTGGCTACTCCGTCTCTACTCAACGAGCAAGGAACCCAGTAGTATGGCTTCTATCCTCCTCGATCCGAAGTTGCATGACACCTACGGCGAAACGGCCCCCTGGCGGCCAAAGCATGAGCATGCACCGATTCCAGGTACCGGTATATACGGGGCCGTACCGACATCTCAGTTCCTGCTGGCCGTATAGTTCAGCAGAAGGAAAAGCACATTTTCAACCGGCCTGAAACAGATCGAGGAAGAAGACGCGGAAAAATCGAGCAGATCTCTCAGGAAGGAGATGTCCGCAATTCTGCCAGGACGGTCCAATTTTCCACGTCTTTCTTCTTCCGATGCGCTTCCGCAGAGGGGGTGTTTTTTTAAAGGTGCCGTCATCCTCCTAGATTTCCGCGAAAAGAAGATCGAGAAGATATGCGATAAAGAGGTCATAGAATAGTAATATAATGCGAAATTGCAATTTGTCGGGATATAAAAATGCAATCGCTACACGATAAGTTGATGCATCGGCTAGCGAAAGAGAAGGGTAATTATTAGCAGACCCGCGAGTGGACGATTAGCGCACTATGGGCGACCAGGACGCCGGAAGGTCTAGAACGAAATGTGATCAATATTAATGCGGCTTGAGCGGGAGACTGTATCAATGGAAAAACAGGAACAGCAGGTGCAGGAGCAGGAACACAGCGAAACACAGGCAAAAATGGGCGGTCTGAGCCCCTGATGCAGCTTTCAGGGAATGTCCACGGGGGCTGTCGCTTCGCTTGAACCAACTCAGTAATTTCGCTCTTGGTGATAGCTAGCCGCCGCTTGTATTCGCCATCGAATCGAGTCCGATATTATAAGTGCCATACACGTCCCGCGTGGGCGAATCTTCCTCCTGTTCCTCCCTGATAGGCATGTTGCTGGATATTGTGGGCACACGTTCGTTTTCTGCATACAAGGGCGAGCGAGGTGCTCGTGTGCACTGGCAAGATGGGGATAGGGATATGCTCGGTGAGCCGGGACCATCTTCCAGGCGTGCCAGCAGACGATTCGCAGTGGAGAAGAGCCGAGCCGGACGAATACTGGTGCTGCCCTGACGATCTGGACAATCAGTGAAGAAAACAGTGCCACTACCCTCGCTAATGAGAACAGTAACAATACAAGTAGTCCTACTGGGATATTTTTCGAGCCAGAAAGAGAGGAGGAATACGCTTGCGGTTCGTCATCGCGGGTACCATCTCCACAGATCCATATCCATATCCGCCCCGGTTTAAAACGCCATCGAACCGTCCAAAGCCCAGTTACCCCCTCTTCTCCCTCTTCCTTTACCACCATCTCAAGGTCAGTCCCCTTTTCTCTTTTTTATTTCTATCTCCCCTTAGTTGCGGCTTCCCTTCGCGTCGCCATCGGAGTCGCACTCCCGCGTGTGCGCTTTTTTTGAAGTCGATCGGCGGAATCGTTTATATATGATATGCAGACACGTGCGGCGTCACCAGCGTCACACACACTAGTTAAAGCAAGCATTCCTCCCGAATCCGTCCTCTATCATTTCTTTCCTTGCTCTGTCTTCCATCTCCTTCGTTCGTCGTCGCATACGGTTCATCCCTAACATCTTCTCTACAGAATGATATCCTCGAAAACTCTCCTCCCAACCAGCGACTCTGCCAGCTCCCGCGTCCGTGGCGCAAGTCATATCGACTTCAAGACTGCCACCACCGGGGTGGCAGCCAAAGCCATGCGCAACGAGCTCGGCCGTCTCGTCGCATCCGTTCAGGACCCGGCAACCAAGAAGGTCAGGAGTCTGACAGACTAGATCCATTTCATGCCGCTGACATCTGCGGCAGGCATTCGACACAGAAATGCAGTCCTTTTTCGACCTCTTTACTCGGTACCTCACTCAGCGCGCAAAGAATGAAGAGATGTAATAATATCCATATCGATGCCCTTGGTATTGTACTGAAGTCTCTTTCAGTGTCTGGGACAGGATCAAATCACCTGCACCCGAGCAGATCGTACCCTACGATACGCTCCCGAAGGTCAACGATCCTTCGTTCCTCAACAAACTTGCCGTACTCAAGGTTAATGGTGGTCTCGGTACTTCCATGGGTATGCAAATGAATACGATGCACAGTATGTTTTCTGACGTAATTATAACCAAAGGTATGACTGGTGCGAAGAGCGCTCTTGAGGTCAAGGATGACATGACCTTCCTCGACCTGACCGTGCGTCAGATTGAACACCTGAACACAACGCACCGCGTGGATGTACCGCTCATTCTTATGACGTCGTTCAATACGCATGATGATACCCTGCGAATCATCAAGAAATATGCGAACCAACAACTTCGCATTACGACATTCAATCAGTCCCGTTATCCTCGCATTCACAAAGAAACCATGCTTCCGCTTCCAAAGAATGCTGATGATGATAAGAGTCTTTGGTACCCGCCCGGTCACGGTGACTTGTACAACGCGATTACGCAATCTGGTGTGCTTGACCAGCTGATTGCTGAGGGAAAAGAGTACATTTTTGTCTCCAACTCGGATAACTTGGGTGCAGTGTACGTTTCGTTCTGTCATGTATACTTTTATGGATCGGCGCATATATTGATTGACTTCCCTAGCGTTAATCAGAGTATTCTTAAGCACATGATCGACACTCAGGCGGAGTTCATCATGGAGGTCACCGACAAGACCAAGGCTGATGTCAAGGTGACTATATGCACGGTATTCTATTTGCAAAAAGCTCATGACTTTTAGGGTGGTACTCTCATTGACTACGATGGCAACATCCGACTCCTCGAAATCGCTCAAGTCCCTTCTGAGCACCTTGAAGATTTCAAAGCCAGTAAGTTGACCTGTTACAGATGCCACATACACTGACCGGCAATAAGTCCGTAAATTCAAGATCTTCAATACAAACAACCTGTGGATCAATTTGAAAGGTATGACTCTTCTTCAGCTATATCCTTCCGTCGCTCAAACTTCGTATAGCCCTCAAGCGCGTCATGGAAGAGGAGGGCATGGAACTCGAGATTATTGTTAACCCGAAGAATACCGATGATGGTACACCCGTGCTTCAGCTGGAGACCGCGTGCGGTGCCGCAATTAAACACTTCCGCAATGCTCATGGTATCAACGTGCCACGTTCACGTTTCCTGCCGGTCAAGTCGTGCTCCGACCTGTTGCTCATTAAGAGCGATATCTATTCGATTCAACACGGTCAGCTAGTCATGAATGAGAACAGATTGTTTGGCACAATCCCAGTCATCAAGCTCGGCGATCACTTCAAGAAGGTGAGCTGCGTTCGTAGGTTCTTTATTAAGACGGTATTTATATGGTGGACGATAATTAGATCCAGCAATTCCAAAAGCGGTTTAAGAAGATTCCTACTATCATCGAACTCGATCATCTGACCGTTACGGGTGATGTGTACTTCGGGCGAAACGTAACTCTGCGTGGAACTGTCATCGGTAGGACCTCTTTTGCACTCAAAAAATTTGCTATTCACTGCTTCTTCCAGTTGTTGCGAATGAGGGCCAGCGTATTGATATCCCGGATGGATGTATTTTGGAAAACCGCCTGTTGTCTGGAAATCTCAATATGATCGTAAGTTATCCACCGGCTTCATGAACGTATTTTGACGATCTTATGTCGCTTTAAGGATTTGTGATCTCTAGTTGTAGGGAGATCAAGGACACGTATACCACTTTTGATAGAAAACGAAAAGGCATATCAGGACGATACAGGGTTAGAGATTTCTAGGCTGGAGATACACGGACTGTCTTTGTTTGTCGTCTCACTGTTTCCAGCATAATTCATTTGTCTTTCTACGTAGATGTTCTCACGTTCTTCTCTTTGTCAAAAAAAAAGCGTAATCGGTGGCATCCGGTTATTGAATGCGCTAGGAGAAAAAAAAGGAAAGAAAAACTACTGCTGTGACACTGGTACTAGTGCAATCTCAAGCCTTGCTATTTTCAACCCTGAGCGGTCAAGAACATGTTGTAAATAAAACTGCAGTTACCGGACTATAGAAAGTCTCGTTACTCGCTTTGTTCAAAGTTGGATCACACCGCAGTAGTGTATTTGAAAAGAAGCATGTTGGGACTACATATGGAAGACATAACACAGCAGTTGGGGCATATTTTGCTGAGCCATGTAGTACATAACCTCCAGGCGGACGGAAACGGTAAGGATAGAAGAACAAAGCTGTAAGCTTACGCAGCGTGGGCGTGCCTCTGCTTTCCGGTACGCAATTTACGAATGTAGAACTGGGAGCAAAAAACCAAGGGGGTATGAGCGAAAGTGAAGGACAGAATACCGGAGGATGAGCGTACCTCGAGCTCCTTGCCTTCGAGAATGTAGCCGTCTGCCCGACCGGACTGACCTGGTCGGCTGGAGATCGCAGCGTACAGACGACCCGCGCCGAACTGGGCGGCGAGTGCGGGCTCGATTTTAGATTCTAGACGATGAAGATAAGAAATATAGCGTTAGAGAAGTAGAAGCTTGAAAAAAGAGCGGAGGGTGGGCGGACAGAAATAGAGACTAACCTTTTTTCCTCTCCTCGAGGATGCGCTTGACATGGTTGGATTTCTTCTTCTCTTCTTCGCCCTCGGCTCCTTGGGCGCTCTTTGCAAGTTTGGAGGTAACGGGCAGAGCATACTATGACGAAGAAAGCCCTGTTAGACAAAGTCTATCGGGATGACAGGATGAGAAGATACGTACATGAGATTCATACCACTGTCTGAAGGGCGTCGCATCGATCTGGATGATGGCACCCTTGACGAGTGTGTTCGTGCGGACAAGTTCATTGTTCGACGCGTTGTACACCTTCAATCATTCATTCAAAATATCACATCAATCATTCTTTCTTGTCCCAGGCAAAGCGGCAGCGGCGGAAAAAATTGGGGAATAATACGCACGACACCGATGATCCTCGTCTTCTTCGTTACATGCTCAGACCCCCACGCAAAGTTGCCCGAATCCAAACGAAGAGCGCGGAATTTGTGGTTCCCGCCACGCGTGCGGACGGTGTGGATGCGCTTGGCCCCGAGCCTGGTGTTGGCGGGCTGGCGACCGAGCTCGAACTTCCTCTTCTTGCGGTAGTACGCGCGCTGGGCGCCGGTTGCGGAGCGCTTGTGTCTTGAGGAGCGCGAGATACCTGTAATGCGCCATCGAGATGACGAGCACAATCAAGAACAGCCAAGGTGCACGGTCAGTAAACTGTACAGCATTGAGGCGAAAGCCACGGTGACCACGTACCCATTGTTAGCGGTCGTGTCGGTCGTGTTGCAGTGGACAGACGAAATTAACGATGATTCAAGTGTGAGACCCAATGTCCATCTGTGGCGATCATGCTATACAGTTTTAGCCAATCCTTACGCAGATCTGTTGATCGCTCCAAACAGGAAACACGTATCCTACGTCCATTTATTAGGTCGAATATTGAAACTAATAATGATTCATACATAAATTACGACGTTATAACATAGATTTAATCCGATTCATGTACCTGTCCCAGAATAAGTTGCGCTACTGCCAGTCAGATCGCCTATTGCTCTCTGGATCTCTAATCTTTCCATTACCGCACGGTGAAGGCTTGATTTGCCTTTTGTTCCACCGGCTAATTTTGAAGCTGATGTCTGGCCAGACGAAACAACGCCAGCGAGACCAGTACCTCGACTCTGGGCGACAGCTCCAGCCTCGCTTGGAGTGGTTGAGGATTCTGAGCTGGCAAGGTGCGGCGGAATGATGATTGGAGTTGAGCGTGGTGGGGGAGGCCACTATTACAGACACGAAAAGCGGTAAGAAATTTTGAGAATGCATTCGGTGAAATGACTATACGCACGCCTCTATTTGGTTGATTGAAATGCAATGCAGCCCATGGAGGATGATCTCTTTCGAGACGAATAATGTAGTCTTCCAAAAATTTCAGACGGTCAAACAATGATCGCGGTCGAGACGGGACTGAAGAACGATGCGATCAGTGTGGAACTCAAGGAAGGCATACATGCAAACATACCATATCGTACTGCTAAATGCTCCTCAATAGTCTCCATACGTGCCACTGTTCCAGGACGACTTTTCGCATCCGGCTCAGGACACCCGTCATGCGGCATAGTCAGTGAGTGCTGCGGATGCGTCTCGTTCGATTCGCCATTGTCCTGACTCCGCTTCATAGTCCTTCTTAGAGGACCATCCTCGTTCTTGGCGATGTCATACTTAATCTGCGTGTCTCGATCCTGGTATTTGGCATCAGCCCGGGCACATGAAGCAATTGCTGCATCGACATCCATGCCACCGGGCTTATCTCTTTTCCCAACAAGCTCTTCTGTATTAGCCTCAGTGGACGATTCACCAAGTCCATTGAGCCGGTGACGCTTCTCTGCGACACTCAGGAGAAACTCTGCACGATTTGATGCATTATTTCGTCTTCGTGATTGCCTAAGGAGTTGAGAAACAGAATTCACTGCCTTGACAGCATATCAGCATCATTACACATTTTCGGAATAAAAGATACATACCGACGAAGGTGTCTGCTTCTCCATGCCCGTCTGGAAGTGGACGTGCTCTAGCTTCCGTTCCTCTAGGCCTTTCTTTTGCAGCTTAGAGTTGTCGCCTTCTACAAGTTCCTAGATTAACAGCTATGTATAGCATCGACAGAACGAACATGAGGAGCACTGCAAGTTACCTACCGAAAGATCTTGCACAAGAGCATTGATAGCACCCGGGACTTCCTTGCGTTTCCAGTCCTCATTAAGCAACAGCATATCCTCATGAAAGCCGGCCAAAGCTTGTTGTAGACCTAATCGTCTGAAGAAAGTGACAAGCACCGAGTCCCATTCTTTCGCAAACTCTGCTCTGCTACGTCAGAATCTTCGCTATTGTCATGAGACGTCAAGCTTTCACCCGTTTGAGTCGCCTGTTCACGATACAACTTCTGTGGACTATAATGATGCGTCGGATGGGAGTACCAAGTCGGTGCATACGGAGTAGTATGAGAGGTGTGCAGCGGCCAATTTGTATACGGTTGGTGGACGGAGAACGAGTAGAGGTTGCTGGATTTCTGACCATGTTGCGCGTAGGACGTTGATGGCTTCCCCTCCATCGAGGACGAAGGATTCCCGGAAGACATAGCGAGATTCAACTATCTTGCGATACAGAGTTTGTCTTTCAGCATGAAGATACAGGAAATGCAGTTAGAAAAGAGGAATTATTCTTCACGTGTCTGATGATCGACGCCATCGGATTCATCCGAATTCTAATCGGAGCCTGTACTGACCTGACCTTAATTTATCATCATCGTCAGCCCAGCCATTCAATGATACGAGCAATCTGCTCTTCCCTCCGTCACAAAATCTCGAGTTTCTACCGCTTTTTTCTTGGATTATCTTATACAATACTGTCTAAAAATGGATATCCAATTCAACAACACAGTTCGAGTACTTGCTGTCGGAGACGAGCAATCCCTCATTCGATATTGCGAGGAGAGTGGCACGATGTAGGTTGATGGTTTGTGCGCAGGACCATGGGACTCATAGTTTTCCTCTAGAGAAAGCATCCTTGGCTTCAGACACTCTTTCGATATTGGTGACAGCATCTTGTTCGTACGATTCGAAAGGCTGTCCAGCATTTACGATCTGAAGAAGCGTGCCAGAACGGCGAAGCTTGGCGGACGATCGGTCCTCGTGGAAACTCTAGCGGACTCGTCTATTCTTCAAGAACAATGCAAAAAGCTCTGCAACTCATCAGTTGCTTCTCCCCTTTCTCCAACTCTTTTGTCTGGCTCTTTGAGGACTCCCTTAGGAAAGGAGAATCGGCGGCTGACCACTTCCACACGTCCGATGTCAGTTCCCATCAATCGATCTCTTCCCGCGGGGAAACTGCTCCTTTCTTCTCATGGTCTTGGCTCGGGACTTCATCGATCTGGTCCTTTGCGACGACTCAACTTTCATGACTTAGCTGCATCGAAATCTTTTGGTCCCAATTCAACATCAACGGACAAATCAACCGTATCTACCCTTGCGGGACTGCCATCTCCTCTAGCAAAAAGTCCGACTGTTCTTAGGACTAATATCAGGTCAAATAGCTTCCATACCCCTCGTACTTCAGCTTTCAGTCCTCCAAATCTAAGAAGTTCAACAACTGAGTGGTCCAGTCACCTCTCTTGAGACGGACTCTTTCTCTTCCGAAGAGACAGGGAAGCGCGCGTGCGCATAACAACGTCGATACGAGCGGAAAATTGCTTCCGCAATCAAACTTCTCGTTTACATCGGAATTGGACCGTCTCAAGACTGAGCTTATGGAGGCAAGTGAAAAATATACTCGGTCGCTCGAGAAAGTGCAGAACCATATTGAGCTGATGGAAAGGAGGTACAGAGCTCGACAGGTTCTGGAAGAGCTTTGAATAACAACACCTGTGCTTTGTACGCTTGTTCTTATTGCATATCTTCTCGTCTTCTTAACGCGGGTCTCAGCGGAACTCTCCTATCCCATTCTACGCTTTAAACGACATCTCTCGGGAAAAAAATTGCCTTGGCTCGGCGCAGTTCTGCCTGGTGACTAGCGCAATGTAAACTTGAGTATAATGAATTGCTACTGTTATAGAATCGGTTATTGCTTGTGATCGTTGCTTTCTCGAGATCTACTATACTTTCTCCAGTCCAGAAGCCCCGATTTGAGGCTTTCTGGACCAATTGAACTGGCGTATTGCTGGCAATGGAATATCTATTCACCCTGGTCTACCCAGCTCGCAGGTGCTATTTTTTCTCGTGGAACTTCAACTAATTCTCTAGGTTGTGCCTTTCGTGACTTAGATACGTATTGCATGAACTTTACGCAAGCAGAAAGTCGCCTGTAATGCACTAAATCTGATACTGGTTGTGCTATATCAGAATGGGCCTTCGGTATTTATCGGGGACAATCTAAATGCGACCAAGTCTATCAAGCTCGGAGATAATTCGAAAAGTGGATGCAAAGATTGCATACACTCCTCGTTACCCAAATTCAGAGACAGATCCGACCTACTTTGTGGCAAACATTTGCAAGTATGCGGCGGAGTATGCGCGGAAATTTGTGGCGTGGATATGATAAGAGTTTCGGAAACGCATCGTACGTTCAGGTTATGTTCGTGCGCTTCAATGTGGTGCGTCCGAACCAATAAGCATGACTCGAGAAAATTAGTGAAGAAGAGCTACGTCTGGGAGTTACAGGAATGTGAGTGCATTTGAGAACCTTCTTGAGAAACGCGTGCTTATTGACCCCGACAGGCCTGAGAGAAAAGGTTGACCAAAGATGCGCCGTTTATACTGTATACGATAGTCATGGAAAGCCTTATATTGTAGGTGAGTATGTCGTAGCTTGCTTGGTTTGCCGAAAGATATCCATATCTTTTGAAATCAGTCGATGCGCCTTACCCATCAGCTCCAGGAAGGCCAGTTGCGCGATTCATATACGACAATGGAACGAACCATAACGAGATAGCAAAATCAGTTCACAAGCTGGTTTCAAAATATCCAGGAACATTCTTACCAAGTATATACGGTGAGAATTTCATGGAGAAATGGGTGCATTTCTGGTGAAAGGAGAAGGACTCTTCTGAACGAACATTTGGCCTAAAATACTATTTCATGATGACACTGGACATTATTTATATTAATATTTTTCATGGCTCAAGGACAAGTTATCGTAATAGCGGTTTATAAATGCTCTAAATCTTTACATTCAGTATATATTAGCCTCCTTCAGGCGTGGATATACATCCCGGAACCTATGTGAATAGGCTCTGGCTGTCCGATATAGATATAGGAACAGCCTCCGTCCTTCAAAATCAGAAGGCCTGGAGGGACATGATGATTCTGACTTCTGCAGTGATAGCATGAGATATACTTGCCTATTTCGGCTAACTCGAAGACAAATCCCGCCGACGCCCGAACCGTGCTCGCTGTACCCCACGATGGCGACCAAGAAAGTAGCGGACCACACACTCTATCACTTATCGCCAAAGGGATTTTGGAAGAGATTTCGCGATGTCACCGTCGTGAATCCTGAGATCTCGAGTGGTCTTCCTTTACCCACCTTGAACAGGTATCCTCAACCTGGATCTCGCCCTGAGAAGTACGCGACTCCGGCGACGAAGGGTGAGTATTCCGTTTATGTCGAGGATCGTGTAAAGTAGCTCTGATTCTGGTGCTATAGCCTCTGACCCAGCGCAGAACCCATACTGGAAGCGGGATGTGCGCCGTGCGTACCCGCAATTGTCCGTCGTAACGCAAGAGGAACTCGCGACATTCCTGCTCCAGAAGCCCGAGCAACCAGCGTAAGTGTTTGTGCTCGCCAGTATTCCTCGTTTCTCTACATGACCAACTGATTTCCCATGCAGCGTTGCCGCTCCGACGGAGGGACAGCAGCAACCTGCAGATGGTGCCTCCGTTCCCGCTACTCGTGCTCCTCCCGTCGATCTCACTGCAGCGATCGCAACAATTACGAGTGCACGAAACGTATACTCAGAATCACATCTCCCACCAACACTACCTGTCCCGCACAAGCGCTGGAAACCCCAGTTGGTAGAGAATGCTCCCCACGACCCGCATTCGTATTTTCCCATGCTTCTTGTCAAGTAAGGGCAAGCACGACTTCTTCGATACAAATGCACCTCTCGTTTAGAGATCATAATACAACGATTTCGGGGAGTAAAGAAAGGCTCAAATGTGTCGGAGTGTTGGAAGACTCAAGAATTGACGAATTAGAGTGTTTGGTCATCTCGCAGTAATGTGCAATCTTTGAATTCATTATTTTTATTCCCTACCAGACGATTTCCGCTGCGATCGATTTGATCTCTCGTTTTTATGGCTAACTGACTTGAAGCAACGTCAGGGAAGAAGTTGGGCTGTGACAATGCATTGCTACGCTACGGAATGTTTGGTAATAGGACGAGCACGTGCCTCCCTTTCTGCAGCCAGCTAATTTGAGCACACCTGAATCAGCTTGCACGATTGCGAACTTCCAGGCGGCCAATGGAAACAAGGCTGTGTGTCTCGTAAAGATATGCAAAAATGACGGGGTTGCCGTACGAGTTTCAAGTTTACGCAACGTCACGTCATTTGAGCACCATCGATGAATAACGTGTTTCTTGCACCATTGATACTTTTCACAGACCAGAAGAGGAATTTTAGTTATCCTCTTGCTCTTTTTCAGGACACTTCAAGGTTGTACGTGCTTACCGACGGGCGATTGCGCCATTTGTCAGACGCGGCTTTGAAACGCTTTTGACGTTGAAATACCTGAACTGCTTTCGATACCCCCAAACACCGCCGTTCTCTCAGTTCTGGTTCCGCCAAGATGTCTTCCGCCCCTCCTCTAGTATCTGGCATATTCCTTCCGTCTGACACTGGAGTACTGGCACCGAAGTTTTCCGTGCCACCACACCCTTCGATACGATTGCTAGAGAAGCTGCACTCGGACAGTGAGGCTAATGGTCGTCTTAGCGCAAATGATCCTCCACCCTACACCGACAGAGATCCTCACGTGCAGCCAACGTTCACTGCTGAGTCTTTTGTACACCCAACACAGCCAATCCTTTACCTTCCTCCCCTTATCTCGTCACTGCCCGTCCATGCCCAGCAACCACCACTGTCCGATTCCCAGTTTGAATCACCAGTCAGCCGACCTCCGACGGTCCTGACGACGGCAACGCGTCTACCAGACATTGATCCTGTATCCTTGTCGTTGCATCGTGCTCTGCATTACTTCAGGCCGCTGGATGAGAAATACGCAAGCAGACCATATGAAGAGGCTTTCAATTGGTCCGAGTTGCGTCTCCTTGAAGACGAGGAACGAGAATGGTATTGCGTTGCTTTCCGCTCGCGTCGAAGACAAGGGAGCAATGGAGATGGTGAGAGCGATTCCCGCTTATTTATAACGTACAGTCTTGAACCTAGACCTGATTTGTCCCTTTCCCACTAGAGCTATACGAAGCTGACAAGAAGGCACATGAAGAAGCGGTCCAGAATGGAGGGGTGCGTAAATCCGTTTCTTTTCGGCTGACCTATTTTTGAACTTCAAGAAACTTATTTTTTCTCTCAGCTTCTAATGTACTGGTACGGCGTACCCGATCCTGTTACTGGACTCAACCTCGCAACTTGCATTTGGCAATCTCGTGCTCACGCGGCCGCTGCAAACTCGCGACCGCACCATATTCGCGCAATGCGACTTGCACGCGATGCATACGAGATATATACCCTTGAGCGTCATGTGCTTCGTAAGCGACGAGGTACGACCAGTGTGTCGGTGGAAAAGTACATTGACGGCGAAGTTGGTTGGTGAAGAATTCTAATCTCGCCTAGGGCTCTGTGCAGCCTGCGAACCTGGCAGTATATCCGTTTCTCCATATTCATATACCGATTTTGCACATGTGCATGCTCGCATCTCGCACTGCAAGGCTTTGAAAGATGTTATCCACCCACTGTTTTACGTCATGATTGTGTATTCAATTGTTGTAGTGGAACATAATTGAATTTCTTGTTCGAGGTAATTGATGGGAATGAAGTGTTGCCGCAGCTCCAGTACGAAGGATATTCCGCTCTCAACAACAAAAATATTGCTTCGCACATTCAGAGCTGCCTTTATTTATTTATTTAGACCATTTGTAATCACAATCCAGTAGATACCAGTATAAACAGTATGATTTTAGGACTTCCTTAAGGGTTTGCGCTCATAGCGTTTCAAGACAATGGATGCTTATCACTATCGCATCGAGAACATATTGCTGAGACATTGAACGGAACGGATCTCCTGCCGGTTTGACCAAATGGAACTCTGAAAGTCGTATCGAAATTGAGGATTTCAAGCTCCGTTGTTTCAGACTGACTCATCAAACTACGTCGAGTCATTCTGAAGGCACTTATAAAAAGGAGGGCTACCGTTCAACCCCGATTACTAGTGCAAGCGAAATGTCTGGTCCATCTGGTATGTCCTCATCGTCCCATTCTTGCAGTGCATACTGAGATGTCGGCTTATTTTAGGTTCCGGTGTATTCACACCTCCGCCGAGGTACAACCTCGTCATGCCGTCCTTACCGGCAGGGGTAGAACATATTGGTCAAATTTCCGCAGTTACCAACACAGAAGCGCGTCTACCAGAGATCGATGCCTCGTCATTGTCACTACACTGTGCTTTGCATAACTTCAAGCCGTTCGATGATAAATACGCAAGCAAGCCATTGGAAGATGCTTTCAACTGGAGCGAGCTGCTTCTCCCCGAGGAGCTGCAAGGCGAGTGGTACTGTGTTAACTTCCGTTCTCGCAAGAAGCCAGGATATAATGTGCAAGGTAGAAGAGCTCCATTTAGATGATACTAGAGAAACTGAGAACATTCACCAGAGTACTATGAAGCGATTAGAAAAGTGCGCGAAGAAGCGGTCGAGAACGGAGGAGTAAGCTATTTCTTTGTCTTTGTAATTTAATATATTAATGCGCATTGATACCCAGCTCCTAATGTACTGGTCTGGAGCTCCCGATCCAGAGACAGGGTTCGGACTTGCAACATATATTTGGAGGTCGCGCGCAGATGCTGTTGCCAAAAGACCAGAACACAGTAAAGCGAAACGACTTGCGCCCAGCTTGTATGAAACCTTTTATATTGATCGGTACATATTACGGAAGAGGCGGGGAACGACAAGAATTTTTCTGGAGAAATACGTCAGCGGTGAAGTTGGTCAGTCCTAACCCATAGTGCTATATAACCACGTAGGCTTGACATAAGTACTTGAATCGTGAATCATGATTACGCTTCCCATTCCTCGATCGAATCATCCGAGAACTGAGACGGACTGATATTCCATATTCCTTTGTGCATATTTTTCCCATCACCCTTCGCTTTCTCGAGTACTGCGGTCTTCTATACAAAGATCTTCAGACTATTTCTCGTGGAAATTAGAAACTCACTGTGCTTGGGTATTCCGTATCCTTTGATTTGGAAATAGGTGATAAGTACATGTCAGAACAGTAGGCAAATGCGTGATGAGCTTTTGACGGCTTTGTAATAAGTATTTTGCGTCCCGTGGTGGGAGAATGAAACGTGGAATCCTGATTGCGTAAACTTTGTCCTGGATGTTCCGCTTGTAGAGACAGACGATTAGGTGGAGTTGTTGTATAGATTCTCCTGTATCATGGGAAGTGGTCGGGATATGCGGCAGAATGACTTTAAGATGCATATGGCGAGGCCCGAATTCTTCTTGGGAGACATCTCGCGTTGCTCGTGCTACAGAACCCGAAAACAGAGAAGATTCATTTCTGAGACTGCGCAGTCTTTTGTAGTATATGGAAGACGAAGAGGAGAGTTCGGTTATATCCAGCAAATCAGCGCCACCCTCTATCGCGCATGGCGTGATGGACAGAACTCTACTCGGTGATATGTCACCCACATCGTCGAGGTTCGTAGATTGCCCCACATCTAGTCTGAAAGCTCCTTTCTGAACGTTCTGCCCGAACGGGATCTTGCGTTCAATCGTGCTTGGATCCGGAGTGACTACGGGTGCATGCAGAGGCTTTGCCATTCTATCGTGCTCTCTCGATATGAATCGCATCATCTTCTGCGACTCTTCTTGCCGTTCGTCTGGCAGTATTTGTCGGTCTCTGAGATTGACAACAGAAAAGTCGGGAGTCAAAGAGTATCTGGGTGGGGAGTCGATATTTTGGTCCGAAGCATCGAGGTTAGTGGGGCCTGGATTTGACAATAGCTTCTCTTGCAAATTCTCGGAGTTAGAAACGAAGGATTGAGTAGAAGTAGCAGTACTTTCGTCGACGAGGGCAGAGACGAAATCAGCAACTTCGTCAATCGACTGATCAGCAAGAGTCAGTGAATCGGAGAAGTCATCTTGAGCAGCCTTTACGCCCCCGGCTTCATGTTCAAAAAATGGAAGTGAAAAAGAAGAAGCAGGCCCAGGGGTGCTAAACGGGTTGTAGACGGACGAATCACGTTCCAGTTGATTAGTGCCACACAGGTTTGCCGCGAACTGAGAGCGCGGTGCAGCTTTGGCAAGAGGTGATCTATGGACTGGAGCGAGAAAATGAACAGATTTTTGCGCGAAAGGACCGGGTTCAGCGAACGGAGTGAATTCCCGTAATTTGCTCTGAGCGTCTCCGTTTGCAAAATCGTCGATGGTCAGGTGACAGTCGTTGTCAAGTTCATCGGTACGTAGACCTGACATCATGCCATCCCTCTCGGTTTGCCAAGCAGCTGATTCAGTATTTAAAGCGGAGATGCCACCTGCGTCAGCGGTCAAAGCCACTTGCGATGGAGGCGTAAAAGTGAAAACAGAATCGTTGTATGTTTCGTTCGGATAAAGCGCAGCTGTAGTCTCAATGTTTGGTAAGATACTTCCACAGCATGCCGAGGATACGTTCCCTGAGAATGCAAGTCCACGAAGAGGATGGTCTGGTTCTAAGGAAGCAAATGTATGCGATAACCAGTCCGGGAGCTCCTTGCCCTGAGACTAAATTGATAATATTATATCAAAATTACATTATTGGTCAAGAAGCCGGAAGTTACCTGATCTGTCTTTGACCTACGGTTAGCATCTCTCCACGAATGCGAGTGATTGCTCGTTAAAAGGTCTCTGTGATTTCTGTCCGGCGAACGGGCTGGCTTTATGATTGCGAAATTCTCTCCTAAGCTGTCACTTTTGACAGTTTTATGGACTGCGTCTAGAGGCGATTGCAGATTTTCCGGAACAATTGTTGATGAGGACGAGCCACTTGAAGGATTACGAGGGCGTTTGTCTCCGGATTTGGAGTGCTCTGCAACGAGGGACGTATTCAGGCGATGTAGCATGCGACCTAAACAAACACCGAGTCCTTCAGACTTCCTTCTCTTGACTGGCAATCTTCCGAATGATAATTCATCGTATGTATCATCCTGTACGCTAGTATCACAGCCAGCGAACGTAAGACGTCGACCTGGTCTAACAGCATCAGACTAAAAACGCACGGGCTGGCGCTGCGCTGCAATGACAGGGACCCAGGAGTGTACAATGTTTTAGTTGGCATTGTTTATGTCATCTGTGCGCCTGCGTTGGTTCGCTGGACACTAAGTCTCAAAGACAGATCGCGGTGAAGGTTGATGCTCGATGGTTGATGCTCGATGCCACTCCCAGTCACCGTGACAGAGTCGCGCCATGTCACGTCAGATGATGCAATCGTGACTCGCGTCACAAGTCCGCCATTATTTAAACCCAGCCCTCGACCATTGAACGAGTTTCGCACGAACCACATCTTCGCAAGCTCTGCGCTCTATATCCACGTACTCAACACTCCACCCTTCGAAAGGCTCGGCCACTGTCCCACTTCTCGGCGCTTCAAGGATTCACAATGTCCAAATTCCTTACATTCTGTGCGACTCTTCTCGCTTTGTTCGTAGCTACGGTGGCAGCTATTCCCCAAGAACACCTTGCGCCAGCTGCGCTTTCGGATGGCGCTTCAAAGATCCTCGCTTTACGAGGGCTGTCCTTTAGCACCACTCTCGACTACCAGGTGTCCGAGACTGGAAACCCTGTTCTGCGTGTTCACGAACATAGACAAGTCCACAACGCCGACTACGGCTCGAACAATGGTCCATCAGGCAATCCGCAGACAGAGCAACAGACTACTGAGGCAGCTAGCTCTACGACTTCCGCTGCTGGAACCGACTCCGATTCTGGTGCGGCTGACAATGATTCTTCGGAAGAAAAGAAACGTCGCGACCTGGCACCTCAGTCTTCCCACGATATCAACTACAACCAGAACCTTTAGGAGCTTTGCATAAATTCTGCACTTGCATGTCTTGCCACTGTGGTCCTTCTCATGTGACTCACGCTACATGCATGCGTCTCTGTCTGTCTGTTTCTTGGACTTTTCGGGTTCCTGTCCACTGTATGCCTAAACGGAGAAACTCTGCATTGTCTAGGCTCGTCTATTTCGTATACCCCTGAAAAAAATGTACTTCATTCCCTTAGCACTTTGATGTTTCCAGGCAATTTCAGTTCCGCTCAAATTCTGCTGGTGGCATCGGTCGGACCTCGATCGCCTAAGAATAGCAGATAGCTTTAGTGTCTGCACGCAATGAGGCACGCTTTCAGTTCTCGCACTCTATGATTTCAGTTTGCTTCTTTACTGGCTCTTTAAATCTCATCTAGGCCAGTTGACGTGTATAATAATTTTGATGCCACCGGGAAAGACGATGGGATGCGAAGCTAGAATGATTGTTGTAAGTATTTATCATACGATGCCAGCTTCACTGCGTGTACCATGAAGCCATTGGTGCAGATTTGGAGAAACAACTGCGAGGCTGAAATACGCGGGGCTGAAACAATGCTTCAATACAAACAATCCGAGATAACCTGAGGACTTCAGGGTTCTTGACTGTGTCGGAAAATCTTCATTAGAAAGCGAAATACACTCAATGTGGGCGAAAGGCGAGTGTATACCATGGCTCCCAGACGTGGTCGAAACGATATGATCTACTAGACGCCAAAGGGCATGCTCATGAGATGCTATGCCCGAAAGATCCGAAGCAAAGCAGCACTTCTGAGTCGGCTTCGCGGTGTCCTGAGGGTCCCTTGCGTTGCGTGAGTACCCTTGCTCATTGGATGTGGTGATTACTATAGGTCGCGGCCAAGTCAAACTAGAGATTTCGGGAAACCAATACGAATGGGCTTTGCTATCCGATTAGATATCATGCGTGGTTGACTTGTCGCCTTTCTTGTCCTCGGGCTTGGTAAGTGGCTTCCCAGCAGTCTTGGCTTTTGATATTCGAATTTCTGACGCTTTCGCGAATAGAATTGCAGAGAAACGTCGGGATGCCCCGACATTATGACAGCAAATTTCCAGCCAAGAATATGCCAAGTTCCAGTCCTAATTTCTCGGAATGGCGCAAGGCACTTTCATGTTCAATCCTGTTCAATGCGCAAGGCGCTCCGTATCCGCCGACAAACCTTGTTGGAGTTCGTTGAAGACAGAACATATAAGCAGATAAGATGACAGTCATATGTGGGGTGGCCAAGCTGTCTTAGCCAGGGTAATTGTTCGTCACAGGAATACCGCCTCCCAACTCCCTTCTAAGTGCAGGCTCGGCTCCAAAAAGAGCCGAGACGGTAAAAGGATGCAATTCTGCAATGAGTCTTGACCGATCTTTAATCATGTCCTTCACGGAGCAAGAAAGCGTACCGAATGGCCACATTTCGGAGAGGATCTCTTTTCCCTCCATTACTCCCGGGAACGTCGAGGTTCTCAGAAAACTCAACACTGCGTTGTTCCCGATAAAATACGGCGAGATATTTTACCATGGCGTCGTACAACCAGAGATGGCACGGTTCTGCAAGCTTGGTACGCAGTATAAATCCTGGTTGTTACACTTTCTGAACGCGACTTTCGTAGTATATATCAACGACGAGCCTGTTGGGACAATCACTGGTCGAGTGGTTGACCACGAGAACGAAACCAAGCTATATATCATGACGATGGGTGTTTTAGAGGTGAGAGGCGCGGGATGCGGGAGAAAAGCCCACCGAACTAAATGCGTCCCTTTCAGTCACACCGATCCAAAAAGATAGGCTCAAAGACCCTCAAGCATATTGTAGATGTAGTAAGAGAAAGCGAGAGCCCGAAGTTTGCAAGTATACTTCTGCATGTTTGGCTTCGGAACATGGATGCAAAGCGGTTCTACGAACGGAATGGCTTCCAGGAGGCCGGTGTCGCTGTCGTGAGTCACTTGCACTTCCGTCCGTTAAAAGGTCTTGCTAAATGAAGTATCCCTATATCTTGCTTGGTTAAATACTTCTGCATCAACAGGAATTTTACAAGGCAGATATAGACGAACGCGATGCCTGGATTCTCGAGATGAGGTTTCAACCTCGGCCGGCAAATGGAATGAATGGAGTCGAAAGACAATAGAACGTATCGTCAGTCCCGGACGCGTAGCATTACTTTGCTGTTGAGCTCGTCCTCTTCTGCTGAGTGTCCTGTCTTTGAGGAATTCAGGAAACGGGTTTGGACAATTGATCTTGCTAACAGCGCGAAAATTTCACTGTTCAATGAAATAAGACGTACAGTATTAGAACCTTGGAATCCGAGTTTGCTATTACATCTTCCAAAAGAGTACAGAAGTCACTTTTCTGTCAAACAGGTATCAAAGATCGATAAGAGAGTACTTTTTTGTTTCATTTTCCGCGTCCAAGCCTTTTATTTGTATAGAGTGTAATCCTTCACTTTCCGATCCTTTGGGTTTTGGATCCCATCTGGTCATGCGGGTTTACAAGACTCAGTGATGATCGTCTTTCTGCTTTTCACAGATATCTCGTCAACTCAGTCTTGCTCGACTAAAGTACTTCCAGGGTGGGAGACCTTGTCGCAACTTTTTCTGTCTTATTCAAGAATCGCCCAGGTCCCTTTTCCCATCCTTTGCTTCCGTCAACCGAGCGAGATATAAAGTCAGACATATTTGGAAAAGCGAAACATAGGAGAACAGAAAATCAGCCATAAAGCGTCTGATCATGAGGCGTGCCAAACAGTCCAACTTTCCAGCTTGGCGGTTGCTTCCACTCTTCGATGTCCAATTTCAATATTCGAGCAATAACGCTTGCAAAGAACTCCGCATCTCCGCGATTGTCTCCTTCAAGGACAAACTGCAAGATAGCCGCAGTAGGAATGGGCTTTGAGGACTGGGTCGTCGACAAGGCGAGAAGCCGACGCGTGAGACCACCGCCTGGAACGAACGGGATGGCTGATGATGAGAGTCGAGCAGGAATTTCAGTCGTATCCGACGGTTCAAACTTGTATATCGGGAGCTGTGAGACAAGGGATAATGAAGATAAATCCAAAGATGGCAAATCAGGTGCGGTGAGCGCATATATCGGTGACCTGGGAGTACTCTCTTAGTCTGAATTGATGAAACAACGGAAATTTCCTACATCATTTGAGCATCGCTTCTGTTCGTGACGTCAACACCTGTTAGATAAAGAACCGCTCCGATTTCATTTGCTTGTATGAATTCGCGAAGGGACACCGAAAACGCTTCTTTTCGGGACTTAGCAAGGAGGTTAGTAAAAATAAAAATACTGAGCGCATTCTTATGAACTCACCTTGAGCACAGGAGACGCTGCTGTATCACCAGTATATCAGCCCTTTCCTTTCCGAATACTGAAGGAGTTTCCGTCTAACAAAGCACGAAATTGTAAAACATGAACTGTTACAAACATTCCATAGGTGTCGTAATTCCGGGTCCTTCTTCCCGGGCGCCAACAACAGGTATAAGATATGTCGGGTCAAAACGCCAAGCTGTTGTAATCCAAGTGTCGCAATTAAAAGGTCTGCGGCAAGCTGCGCAACGTTTCCGACTGAGACTACTGGCTGCATAAAGATTAAAGCTTAATGAACGGGAAGTACCTGAACAGGCGGAAGTCTAAAACGTACGACAATGAGTGTTTTAGATTTTAGGGAAAAGGAAGGTATAAGAGGATAGTAGAAATCCATCATACTTCCCCTTGGTCGGTCCGAGTTTTTGAGAATGGCTCGAACAAGGAGATGCTAGTTGATGGCAAGAGGAAGACGCGACGCGTCACTGGCGTTTCGAGTTCAGCACCTCGTGATCGACGTGGATCGACGCGTCCCAAGCCAACGACCGTGACCTTCCTCTCTCGACCATAACCATGTCAGCCCCTCCACATTCGCAGCACGCAAACACCAAAGCACCATCTCTTACGGTTTCAGCAGGAGCCTCACAAGAATTGCTTGCTGCGACATTTTCAGCCGATCCGCGCATCCACTTCTCGACGGTAACGGGCCGCTGGGCGTTCGAGGATCATGACGGCAGTGAATGGGAGTACGATGCTAAAGGGGGAGCCTGGATACAAGTAGTAAGTAGAGCTCTTTTAGTACTGCGCTCGGGTAAAGATGCGCACCGTCGTTTCCCTACATCAGGCAGATGATGATTTAATCCGGAAACAACAAGCGGCATACTCTGTTGCGGGCGTGGATGAAGAGGCAAGTTGTCCTTGTTCGCCAGTAATATATCTGGGTTTAGATTTTAATCCTGTTATAACTTAGGCACCTGCTGCTCCAATACTCAAGAGATTGAACAAAAAGCGAAAAGAACCTGAAGATTACACATCTGCAACCATCCCACAGGCCGGGCACTCGATCAAACGAGGCAAGAACGCAAAGGATAACTCCGCTGCCTCTTCCTCTGCACAGCAGTCGCAACCCCGTAAATCCAAAAATACGGCGGTATACGTAACTCGACTGCCGCCGGATACGACAAGGGAAGAGCTGGCGGAGCGCTTCCAGCGATGTGGAGTACTCGAAGAGGACGATGACGGTGACCCGAAAATCAAACTCTACGCGCGCGATGACGGTAGTTTCTCGGGTGAAGCTCTTGTTGTTTACTTCAAGGAAGAAAGTGTCGCGCTTGCCGTTGCCATGCTTGACGAGGCGGAGCTCCGGATTGGCGATCCAGCGACTGTGATGACCGTCTCACAGGCAGAGTTTGGCCATAAGGGTGGAGAGAGTAACGGTGAGGTCAAGGAACAACGGAAGACCATTGACAAGAAGAAGGCTACGAAGAGGATAGGCCGGATGCAAAAGTACGTCCCGCCTTTACTTGGTAGAATAAGACCCTAATGAAGTGCAGAAAACTGGAAGACTGGGACTCTGACGACGAGTTGGGTCCCACGAATGACAATAACAAGGCTGCAGGAAAGAGCAGCCGTGTCGTCGTGCTGAAATATATGTTCAATCCTAAGCAAATCGAGGAGGATGCGACTTTAATCCTTGATTTAAAGGAAGATGTGCGAGAGGAGTGTTCAGCCCTCGGAGAAGTGACGAATGTTGTGCTGTACGATGTGCGTAGCATAATCTGTTTTTTGAATGAATCAAAAGCATTGCTGACAGCAAAGAATTACAGGAAGAGCCAGAAGGAATTATGACAGTCAAGTTCAGAGATCCAATCAGTGCTCAGGCTTGCGTACTAGTGAGTGGAAAAATATGATTTCAATTCCCGATTTGACTTTCTAACGTCGATAACAACAGAAAATGCAAGGCCGATTTTTCGATGGACGACGTATAGAAGCATTCCTCTATACCGGCAAGCAACGCTACAAGCGCAGCGGCGCCACGACGACTTTGAAGGTGAAGGCGACGCAGCGGAGAAGAAACGGCTGGACGATTTCGCAAATTGGCTCATGCAGGAAGGAGAATGATCGACCCGGCCACACGTCTTTTCTTGATTCATGCGGGATTTCCTATTGCTGCAAAATGGATGAATGAAGCTGTCTATCTATCTAATTCTACAATATTGTGGTGTATGCGCTAAAACTAGTTGAATATTAGCAGTCCGACAACGTGAATTCAAATGGAACCGTGTAATGGATGAATCGGGGTTACCAGCATGAGCACAATGCTTTCGTTTCTACAGCCTCTACGCGCTGTTGGATCGATTAAGATCAGCTCAACATAGTACAAATTTTGGGAATGGAGAAGTCAAACGTACTTCATTTATCATGATCCGCTTCTTGTCCACCGTCTCTCCTTGTATCCAATCCAGATTCGGCCTTGTCGACCCACTCGCTTCAGGTGCGCCCTGGCTACAAAGTCGCATATGTAATGGCGCTGCTCTCGAGTCCAGCGCCGACATGGAAGACGACATTGCGACAAGATCCTCCTCCGTCACTGAGTTCGCCAACGAGTCTCTTCCACCTGCCTCTGGCATCTCACTAGCAGGCGAGATGACAGGTGAAGCTGCAGTTGGTGTTCGGGAGCCTTCCTCTTGCTCACGTTCATCCTCATGCGCGTCTTCGCGAATCGTAGAAGGTCGATGCCCTCGTCCCGCCGAGGCAGCTACAGCTACATCCTCTTCGTCTTCGTCTTCCTCTGCGATGACGTCTCCGTCAACAGCAAGCCGGCGGAGACCCGCTTCGACTGCATCCACCCGTTCCATGTGTTCTAGAACAGTAACACCACTCGTTCCGGGGTGGACGCGCGGGAGTTTTGTCACAAAAGGTACGGGACGCGCGTCCGTTGCTCTGGGACGTACAGGCGGAGGGAAGCCACGACCGTTTGCTGATGCACCGTCAGCTGCACCCTGACTCAACGCACGTTGATGGCGATGAGACGTAGGCAGGCTAATGGGTAGCGTTTTGACTGATGGCTTCGGTGAAGCGGATTTCGGACCAACCAGAAGTTCTGCAAACGTATCCTCTATGACTTCAACTTCATCGTCCCAGACCAACATTTTTTGCCGCCGCGTCAATTCAAGCGGACCTTCGTCATTGTGTTTCAAACTTTGCACGACATTATACGCTTGTCCCTTTATCACAGCGAGTTGCCTCTTAAAATTCGGTCAGCGTAAGTCTTATTTTATCCTCAGTATAAGATTGAAGCACCAACCTGGAACATCATCCGATTGAAGCCCGGATCTACAGCAAAGAGCTTCCGAAGCTGATACGCGGTCTCCTCCCACCATGCCTTAGACGTCAGCAACGGCAAGAAATGGTCTCGAGTCTTCTGGCTGAACGGCTGCCCAATCAGGCTGACCGGTAGATACAACCATCCATATGTATATGAGCGCCAGCCTTTAGGGTGTTCATGAGGAAATGCTAACGAATTATCGATTGCTGCAATATGAATATGCGGATATCGGGTATAAGGTTGTTCCTGGTTGCGGCTCGGTACTCGGGTAGGTTGCGGAGATGTTGAGAGTAAAGTGGACGAGGATCCGCCTATGGAGGGCATATGAGGAGTCGATATCATCCCTTCCTTCCGTACTTCACCCATCATGGGCATTTGTAAAGCGTCAGTGCGACTAGGCGCAACGTCGACCAGGGACTTCTCGTGCTCCGCGTCGCAACATTTAATCATATAGTTATCCGCTCCGCGGTCCGTATTATGCATGATATAGTCTGTGAAGTTCGCTGGTCAGATGGTTATTCAACGCTTACATCAATCACACACACCTAAGATTACAAGTCTGCAACACGAAGTAAATCGTGAGATTATATACTTCTTCGAAAGACGCGTTCTTACTTTTCGAGTTCCTCTCTGAAACTTTCTTGTAAAGTTGCGCTCCAATAGAACGGATGGCCTGAGCCATCATCCTCGCTCGCGTCGTAGAGCATTCGCTCTTCATCAAAATCATACACGTCATTGGCTTCCTCTTCGTCTCCCGTTTTGCCGCACACAACACTCAGAGCTGAGAGGAAGCGTTTGCGGAATCTGCCTGTTCGGTGACTTGAGTCATCAAACGTGTCGCGAATTGATCGACCAGGCCATGGATGCTTGCGCAGAAAATCGGAGGCATCTGCAGACGGGCTTCAGACGAGGAAAGCGAGATGCGAAAATCATCAAACCTTGATAGCCATGCATAAAGACCTGTAAGCTTCCGATTTTCTCAGGCAAAGGCTTGCCTTTCTTCGCAGCATTCCTATCTAACCAGTCGTAGAAGAAAGCCTGGAATAAGTCAGCAAGGTAGAAAGCGAGAGCGTGTAAGTGACTTACCGGAGAAGAAAACGACGCAAGCTGAGTCTTAGGCACAATATTTAGATTCAGGCGGTCATCTAACAGGGAAGCTGCGGCTTCTGAGATGTAGCTGAAACATGACACATAAGTAAATTCGAGAACACATCCTGTCCCTCGACGTGCCTGAGGTTCGGTATAAGACAAGCTCTACCGAATGGGATTAGCCACCTAAATTTTCGGTGCAGCCATTTAGTTGTCTAAGAGAGTTTTATAAGTGTCACTTCGCTGTTCCGCTGAAAAGCAAGGATACCTTCGGATTCATTCGACCGTAAGGTTCTTCATCCTTCGGTTTGAAGACACTAACGTGCAATACCTTAATTTCGTATCATCCAAGATGGAACAATAGCTTACGCGACTGTCTGTATTCTTCCGTCTACCTTGTCTCTAGCGAAGTACGATCCTGATGAGCCTTTACTGATCATCTTCGGGTGTACTCCTTCTGAGATAGCCCTCTGAATGGACAAGACAAGCCTGGAAGAGTTGCGTTCAGGATAACCATGTCCTGGCGCTGAACAAAATGCAATAAGCTCACCTATCAAAATCTGCTTGTGACATGGGTGGACCGTGATCCAATGTCTTGATCTATTCCGGGCAAAGCTGATAAGTGGCTTTGCCACGTCAGAAGTGGAGAAACATACGACAGTGGGAGGAGACAATTGGGGAAAGATTTGAGGCTCAAAAACGCTTCTTAGAATTTCTTTTCTTGAATCGCTGGGCTCGACTTTCTTCTTGCCTTTCACCTTCTGAGCTATGCTTTCTGTCCATCTTACAATGTAATACATTAGCGCGAACGGTCTCAAGCGAGGTGATATCACAGACCTCTTGAATGCCACGTCCAGCTTCTTCAAGTCTATTGGACCCGGGCGTGAAGAGGGACGCACCCCAGTCGACCGTCGATTAGACGCTGAAAGACCCGAAGGACCTGCAGCATTGCCATCGAGTTCCTCGCCTTCTCCATCAGCAGATTGAGAAAGTGGTTGATATTCTGCACGATTTGGCATTATATGATATGAGGAGGAATACGCGTGTTGCAAAGAACGCACTGGGATGGGGTGCGTGTTATATGAAAGGGAGAATGAGGGTGAGGAAGTACCACGTAATGACGCGTGTCGGATCGACTTTCCTTACTGGGCATAAGCATTCGGCTACAACCAGTCCGGAACCAGAAACATCAGAAACAGCACTCTCTGGCTTGGACATTAGATACTGAGAACCAGTCCGCTCGCGCTGGCTTTAGGTAAATAATGCCTGAAGAATTTATATAGCGCTAAGTCCTCAGCATTTCGCTCGGAACCGGTTTCAATCGAGTTGGTGTTGGCAACAGACCCACACTTCGAGACAGATCCGGAATGTCCACAAGTCTGAACAACGAAGAAACAGGAACAACAACACTGTTCTGTTACTTGATTAAAAGTCCGCCAAATAAAAACACATTCGAAGATGCTGAAAGTGATTCCAGGCAAACAGTTTCCTACCCTCTTTGCTACATAAAGTCCTTTCAGGTTCGAAGTAAATTTCCATAACATGAACCAGTGGAAGCCAAGAATCTTACTATAAAGATCCAGTACGCTACCCTGTATCCCACCTTTCTCCGCCTTATTTTCCTTTGTGAAATGCATAGGGTGCTTCAACACACATGGACGATGCTGCTGGTTGTATTTGCACTGCAATAGACACCAGCTAGTGACCGAGCATCTTTCTGCTGCACAACAGAGTGTATAGTTTGAAGTATCAGTAAGGCATTGGTGGAGGTCCCACCCGAATGGTCCTGCGGCGTTGATTCTGGTTGCTATGATCAGGACGCCAACTTGTTAGGGCCTGCTTAGTTCAGTTGTACTCCCTTCGGAAGCAATACCACCAAGGAGACAAACGATGCAAAAAATGGAGCCATACTCTAGATAGAAACAGGGTGCAAAAGACGAACAGCGGATCTATACTTACCTCATCTAACATTACTCAAGGACAGCTTTGCAAAAAAAAAAAAAAAAAAAAATCCCGGACGGTACGCATCGGAATTTCTAGTTGCACGGAATCACGCAATTTAAAAGTCCGTCAAGATAAAGGCAAGTAAAAACAATGTATTCGACCGCTTTAGACCTCATGAGCACTTTGTCATATGAGGATTCTCACATGGATGATCCTCGAATAAATGACTTCGAACAACAGGCACGGTGGATTTTCGGTTCAAAGTACTTGATTTTATGATACTGACCTGAAGCCTATTGAGTTCTGTGCATTGGAGACAGTGACCTGTTAGTGCTTTCCGTCCCCCGGGTAAGAGGGTGGAGTGGCTTGACGATCATCAAAATCAATCGGGGTCGAACGGGAGTTTTGCGCGGCCCCCGCTTGCTGAAACCACACGATCTCGTCCATTTTCATGCTCTCAAGCGCTACATCTCTTGCTTGCATCATCAAAGAGACGTCCTTCGCGCTGAAGAATCTGATGTATCAGCGGTTCCTCCGACGCAAAGCCGCTACGCCTGTCCATCCTGAAAATGGTGTCAAGAGCATTTTTTGGAAGTGCTGTGTTAGGCAAAACGGACTGGTGACTGACCTCGTTTACATATGCATTGTTTATTAATCGATTGGGATCCGTCTGATCCTCGCCTTCCGAATTGGTCTTGTCAGATAAAATCAATTAGTCGTTCGCCTCTCTATAGACTACCACGGGGTTTGATGTACAAGACTTGTCCGCTTGAAGAATCGTTGAGGAGAAACAATCCATGAAAGAACGCACTAACGACACGATAGAATCCCCATTAGAAGAAGGACCGCCGGCACAATGCTAAAGACAATTATGATAGTTCTGATTGTGGAACTACAATTTGTGCCATCATCAATGAATGTTGTATTATGCTGAACAGAATAAATAAACAAGCTCACTCTGTTTGCTCCATGTTTCCAGTCACTCCGGAAGTATTATGCGGATGACTAATGCAGGATTGAGCTAGATGAATCGTTATTATCATATGTATGTAATCTTCAGGGGGTCAAGATGTGGCACTGGGGATGGCAGTTTTGTCGCTTACGGCTGTGCCAGGTCGCATATCTGGTTAAATTTTAAGTTGGGGAGCTCTGAAAGAACTTCAGAGCACGTACAGTACGTTAGTCGTAGTATTTAAAAGGAGACTTGTTCTGCTCGGGTACCAAGACTGACGCAACCGCGCATACATACATTTATGTGAGCGTAACGTTACGAGTAAGAATCATTGGGTATGAATGTGGGTACTGTAAATTACAGATATTGTTGCTGATTTCCCAGCCTTAGAGCTGGCCTCGATGTCTCGAAGAGTAACGTTTACGACAACAAATCTCGAGGGCAGTCTCCATAAACTTACAACAAATTGACGCACTCAGTCCTTTTCTGAGTAGTCATGTCTGCTGATGTCGCAGTGACGTATCTCACTAAAAAGAACAATTCAAACAATCAGTTCCCATATTTGAGAGTATTCGGTAGAGCAGTGTTCACCGGTAAAGAAACTTTTAGAATTCATCGTCTTCGGATCAATGTATCCACTTTTTCCGAGTAGAAGCTGGTGCTGTTCGAATACCACTGCAATTTTCCGGCTTTGCAAAGCAGATTCATGTTACTGGTGGCTTATGAGTCCATCCTTGTATACCCTGCAAAGGCTAGACTAGCATAGCACTCCGGGATGGCCTTTCTGGCTAGGCGAAGGGCGTCGTGATTGGAGAAGGATCATTCATCTTTGTTCAAGTGTGATTTGAGCTGGCTATCCAATCAACCTCACCCTCCTCTAGAAACAAAAACGTTCACTGTAGCGATCCTGGAATTTAGACGAATGCTTGTTACACAATGAGTGCAGACCTCACCTATAAAGACAGAAAAGGTTAGATCTTTGCGATCAAAACCAGAATTAACAATGCTGACCAAGGCTCAACGGATCCCTCTCCAATATACATGTCAGCGTGCCCTGGCCTCTGAGTAAGAGGGTGGGGCGATCCGGCCATCATCACATCACTCGACGTCGAAGGGAAGTTGTGTGACGCCTCCAGTTGCTGATGACGCATGAGCCCATGCACTTGAGTTCTCAGGTTCAGGAGCTCTTCCAACACAGTGGACATCCTTTGTACCGAAGACTCCAATGTATCAGTGACTCCTATGATAGGCTGCTGTATCGGTATATCCTGAGAAACGAAACCGGTGGGACGTGCCACTGGTTGAACGTTCGCTTCTCTTTCCAATTGCTGGGCTAATCTGGCCTTTCCCGATAGTAGACTTATAGGCGCTGTTCTTGGAATGGCCAGGAGGCCGGTCTCCTTGGACTTCATTTGTACTATCGGCTGCTCGAGTCTAATGATACTGACTTCGTTTCCTTCTGCGTTACTTTTGAGCTGAACGGGGCTCGCATGGCTCCCAAGTTCTCCTCGTCCTCATCCTCGTGTTCTCCCGATAACGAACTGCTTAATAGGAGCTTTCCTCGGAAGAATGCATCGGACACATAACAATACTGCACAAAGGAATAGACCCGCCCCAACAATGCTAGCTACAATAGCAACTGTTCTTATAGTGGGGCGAGAAGTCGCGTTGCCACCTGCTGGTGTAGATGGTGCAGCGGACGCGGATACGGAAAGAGTCGCTATAAGAGAGTCAGCGATGAACATGAGGATTGCACAATAGATCGACGAACCAATGGTACTTGAAAGACTGCCGGACTGGATATGAGAGGACGGCCGACTCTCGAAGGGTGGTGAATCAGCCGACACGATACTTGACGCGTTGGTCGTATTTCCCGCAGCGACAACTGTCTTTGCTGTTGTTTGCTCGGTAGTCCTAGCAGTGGCTGTCCCCGGCGCAGGAGGCTCGGAATTCGAAGTGGGGGTCGTGACCGGCGTGGACGGGTTGAAAGTCGCAGCCGTCGAAGGAGGAGGATCGGAAAATGTATCAAAAGTCGTTGCGAGGCCCGTGGATGGAGGCAAGATACTACAAGAAAGCCCGGTACACGAAATCGTGGATTCGTCGGGACTTCTAGTGGATTTCGCCCCCGCCGTGGATGCAGCGCAAACAACCAGTCCGAGAAGGTTCGCACTGCCGCATGAACCCGTGGGGTCCGATTGGTCCTGGCGGTTTGTGAGCTTTGCACCTGCCATGTTCTTCCGTGGAAACCCCTAAGGTACAATCCATCCCCTAGTCACATATATAATGACCCGTGGATGGCAAGATGAACACCGGGAACAGCTTCTCGGACATGAATGAAAAACAGGGTCATTGATCATCAAGGTCGAGGAACTAACATTCGTCTTATATGTGTAGGAAGTCTGATTCCTTGGAAGTCACAGGCAGCAAACTCAAAATTGGCTATACAACTATTAGTCCTCGAACATTGAAAGGTGAGTGTCTTTCCGCCCTTGCTATCCACTGTTTTTCTCGTAGAATTCCTGCTCTGAGAAAAAAGCCATCAGTCAGGGAGAGCACGGTATAATGGAATTGGTGGGTTCATGCTCATAGCAATCAAATCAGCGATGATGATCGCAGGATGTGCGTACAACACTTTTGGTGGACGACATTAGTCTTGAGGTGTCTTAACTAGACTCCGACCCTCCCAACGAACCGAGTATATGATAATAGAAACGACCTAAAGGAAGACAATCAATTCTCGCGCTTGACAGCATTCAGATAGAAAAGACGAACTCTGCTCAGACCTCTCGTTCCCGTAATAGAAATGTCTAGCAGACCCTGGTTGCTGGCGTCTCGTGAGTTCATCCACGCGAGTACGTAGCTCATCAATCTCCCGTTGCATCAATGATATCGTTCTGCCTGAGGAGCTTAGAACGTCAGGGACTCCTTCGGAGAGCGTTGTTGATGTCTGTTGAGTTGCATCGGACTGAGGAAGTGATTCGAGTGGATGAGCAGGTGAATCGAGGAACGCTTCTCCAACTATCTGCTGAACAGTCGCGACTGGCGAGATGGGAGCTGCCGCATACATGCTCATATGGCGATCTTCAACTTCAGACGACGTGCGCAAGATCCGGTACTCGAGCCTAGTCGTAACAGCCTCATTGGCTCTTGAGTTCTTTCACACAGGAATTTGTGTATCTGTCTCACATCCGCGCCTCAGACCGTCTTCTTCGCTCGTCTGCTGCGGGTTCGCCAAATCAACCATCGGAAACACACGAATGCCTTGAAGAAAAGAGGTAACCCTCCTTGTACAGAAAAGACAGCAATACGCTTTGTATCATCGCTATCGGTCGACCGAGGTACGAAGCCACGTATCTTGGCCGTACCTGTATTATAAGGTGATATATGTGTCAGCTAGTTCAGAAGTGTAAGCTTCGCGTACCTTGAGTTGCATATGTGATCGGAATAGGCATGGTATTGGTGGCCGAGATATTTGATGTGAAGGTTATGCTGGATGGTGGTACCTGCACCGGGAGAGGTAGCAAACTGGTAGTTCTGCCACGTTACTTTTCCGGAGAGATTTATACTGGAGTGTAGTTGACGATGCCTCGATCTCCAGGATAACAAGATTGTACTCATCAGCGAGGACGTCAGATGCGTCCACCCGAGAACATGATCCAGCGAGAACCAGTGTGGGATCTTGCAATCAACAGGTAGCTGTCCCAACACGCGATCCACTCTCCTCATGATGAAGCTAATTGGCTGGGATTCAAGACATATTAAGGCATCAGCTGAGTTTAGGAAACACAACAATCACCGACCGCTCACCGACAACGCTCATCCAAACAGATATTAGAGGGCCAAAATCGCAATGCAACGTATCACACTTCTGCGATGGCACTAATGTCGCTAATTCAAATGTTCTGGATCAGTTGCGAGGCCAACTGGATTAATCATTGAAGCTCGAGCAGATGTAGTCCGACAACAAAAGCTCTGTCGAAACGAAAGTCGATGCAGGTGCAACACTGTCTTAGGAAAACGGGAGATATATATGCCATCCATTGTTTATATTAAAACCGTCTCGGAGGAAGCGTCATGAATCTATCCACTTCCCATTCTGTCTTTTCCGGATTCCATAGTTCGGTAAAGCCCTGCCCAGAAAACGCTTCAAGCTGCACAGAAAAGGCCAGAATGGGCTATGTTTCGCGAATCATCAGCTAATCCAAGATTGACTAAAAAATGCCGTACCTGTTAGTTGCTGTTAGTTGCTCGCAGGACATCGCTGGACATCGATTCCCTTCAATAAACCGAGACCGACTAAAAAAGAAATCATCGCCTGTTGACCTTCGCATGATATTTTCATACGCGCTTTTCTCCAGATCTGATCACTAAGATGGGAGTGGTTACGTTCAAAGCTGAGCATCAGCATCTCCTGTTTGGGGTGGATTGGCCAAGTGACGTGTGCAGAATCTACATGCCTTTTATGGTATGGACATATGTTGCAGCTCTTAGTCTCAGCCTCACATAGGCCTCTCTCCTTCTCGTCTCAGGACCAGCTGAGGTGGCAGATTTTGGTCGGCTCAGGACGTCGTCTCTCTTTATTCACTCTTTTATGCTACGTATTCTGCTCTTCTTGATACCCTCTCTTTCTCTTTGCCACCATGGTTCTCAGTGTCCTCAGCATATGGTCTGCCAGGTCGTCTCCAATAAACCCGAAGTCTCGTCAAACTCAGAAAGGATCTGATGAACCAGTCCAAGTCACCATTAGTCCAGCGACGGTAGATGCGGAGGACGGCGCAGCGAAGAACACCGTGAAGACGGGGGGCGGAACGACTGCTATCGGCGACCAGGAACCGTCCGCAGCGCCAGTGGACCCATCGGCGTCGACCAGAGAACAGGCTGATGCTGTTTCTGATGCAAAGCCAAAGGAATTCAGGCCGGCGACCGCGCCTTCACGCTTCTCCTTCAGTGCACTTCGCTTCTTCTATGGTCCTAGACCTGCAATCACACACGAGCAAGATGCCACAGAACGGAAGAAAGCTAAGGCGGCAGCCCAACGCGAATCTATCTCAGTACTTTCGCGTTCATCGGAAAAACGAGTACAGAAAGATGCGCTTGCAGTGCAGAAGCTGATAGTTGGTTCCGATGCTATAACTCCGGCACACGCAAAAGCACGCCCTGCTCCAGTCTCGCGAGCGCAAATGACGCGGATCAAATCCGATCTTATGAAACCCAAATCAGCTAATAAGCTTATCAAGAAGCTACGCGAGCTTCCCGTTGCTAAAGAGCCTAGCGAAGATACGGGAGCGAAGGTCTCAATCGGCACGGCGCCGTCGAAAGCCGGAAGCGCACCTATTCACGCAGTTTGTCTTGAGAGCATAGAATCCGATGTACAGTCGAAACATTTTTCCAAGCTCAAGGAACAATCCGTCATATCCTCCGGAGTGGATGCTCTCTCGTCTCTCTTCTCCGAGCTACACATCGTTGACCTTCTCGCAGCTCCCGATCTCGGGTTAGGTCAACCAGGCGATGGAGAGGGTCTCCTGGCAGGAGCCATACCCACTGCGGAGACGGTCATCGAAGGCGCGGCCAAGCTTACCCCACAACTCATGGCTCTAGGTTTCGCTACAGGCAAGGCCGTCTTTCCGGACCACTCAACAGTTTACCCTCCTACAGACCGAATGTCCGTCCTCACCTACTGGTGGGGCCTTGAACTCTGCCTTCCGCCTCCTACGCTCACCCACCTCTCTCAAGCACCAAACATCGCGCACCAAGTCATCAATTTTCTTTCCGCGCTTTCGTTGATGTACAACGGCGTGCGTGAGGTGTTGCCCTTCGTGCGATATATCGGGCAGTTTGTCGATTTCGAGTGGGCACAGATCGAGAGGCAGGACAAGGGAAAGGGAGTCGTATGCGCTGCGACGTGGATTATGCCTGCTGCGATGGTCCCGCGTCCGTGGGACTTCCCTGATCCGCCTCCGACGTCGCCACTACCCGTGCATGGTGGTACGCCAGGTGTTACTCTACCAAGCACACCCCAGAATCCAGGTCTAGCACCTGACGTATCTCCGCCAACTTTCGTCGTTACGCCTCCTTCGGTAATCAAGAGCAGGTCAAGCCAGGTAGCTTCGGCATCGACGTCATAGATCAACTCCAAATACCCGCGCTTCCTCGTTTCGTACTCTTACCTTCATGGATTTTATACCCGCTCATGATTTTCAGGTTGTTCATCCGGATTTACAGATACGGCTATTTTTTATGATCTCACGACCTGTCACGACATTTTTATACTATTGTGCCTGCTTTCGCGTACTTGTACTATTTTCCACCTACAATTTATGTATCTTTTAGATTACTGCCTCGCCCGAAAGCAGGACTCGAGAATGACGATTGACAATTACGGGTCCTCGGTTTCTTGATGCTATTACTTCGTGTATATTCCTTGAATACAAATCCACTGGCAGGATTACTTCTAGGCGTTCGGTACCGGAATCTTCATTGTAAGAGAAGAGGAAATGGTAGTGAAAAGAAAACGACATCGTGGAGCGACGGTCAGAAGAAGACGAGAAAGAGAGATCAAGGCCCTGAAGTCATGAAAGTCGTGTATTGTGTAGTCGTGCAGGCGTCAGGAAAGGCGCGATGCTGAAAATTAAAAATCATGCTACCTGGGTAGAGCATATCTAAGCAAGCAAGGGAACTAAGAAAAGTCGCTCAAAGATCTGGTATGGCGTATGCGTTCTTGACTGGAGGTGAAGTAAATCGTTTGAAAGAACGTTACAACCCAACAGCGGAAACTGCATGAAAAAGCATCCGATGAAGAAGACAAAAATTAAAGGGGTCACTTTTCCCGAGGATACTCGAGCACACTGCGAGTAAGGAAGCGGAGGATCAACTTCGCAAAGTGAAAGCGCCCTTTTCCCCTGTCGCTCCTTATCCAGGAGACTACAGTCGTTACGCAAGTAATCTCTCATATCCATCGGCAAGCCAAGGATGCACTTTCACTTCCGCAAGATTCGCACGAAGGTTCGGGTCAACTTCAAGGCATCTTTGTAGCAAGTTGAAACAGTCATCAGACATACGCCGTCTGTTCGCATCATCCAACACTATTCTCCCGTTTCTCTTGTCGTCTTCGGTCGGGAAAGGTGACATTCCTGTGATCAAGAAAGAAAGCAGCACCCCGATGGCCCAGATTTCTGCCGGTGGTGCTTGATAGGGCTTTTCACGAATAATTTCTGGTGAAGCGTACGCCGCCGTTCCATAGAACGTTTTGTAGAATGGTCGTTCTTGAGCTGGATTGACGGATACGACGCTGCCAAAATCAACAAGTTTGATCTGTTCAGAAGAAAAATTAGATTTTCTGTTCAAGAGGATCATTATCCGAAACAGCGACGTACCTTCAGGTCCTTGTCAATAACGACATTTTCATCTTTGATATCGCAATGAGTGATACCAAGCCGATCAAGGTAGTCGACGACATCAATAAGCTGTGCAAAAATGTATTTCGCATCGTCTTCTGAGAACCTCTTGTGCTTAGATTGTTCGATGCATTCGAAAAGATCATGAGATGCTCGGCGTGCGAAAGTTGGTCTCGCAAGAGGTCCCTTGGTATGTTTGAAATTCTTAGGTTGTCTTAATGTAGCATCCTGAGCTGCTGCTCGCGAACTTACGGGAGGAACGTTTTTATCCACCGAGTCTACTTCTCGAGACGATTGTCGGACATGTGCGGGCTTCCTAGTTCTCTTGACCCATGGCGTCCCATGCAATTCCATTACCTAGATGAATCCAGTTTTACATGAGCGGAGCGATGACAGTGGAGTAATTACTCACGAGGTAGAAATAAACATCGTCCTCATAAAGATCATAGAACTTGACGATGGCCGGATGGGATATCTTCGATAGGAACCAGGCTTCCTTCGGGATCTTCTTCCCACATTCATCCTTGACCCATCCGTACCGAGGAATCTTATCCCTTGAGATGAACTTCACCGCCACCTCATGGCTGTCCTGGCGATGCCGTGCAGTCATGACAAATCCATATCCACCAGACCCGAGCTCGGCCTCTAGAGCATACGTACGCACGAAGTCACTTCGAAGTCGGTGATTCTGTGGGAAGCGAGCACAGTAGGAGGTCCCGAGAGTGGATGGAAGAAATTCAGGACCAGAGACGCGAGGAAGCTTTGGCTTTTGGCCTACGCCTGTTCTGTTGAGTGGCGATTCGGAGTCGGAAGGGCGCTTGCGCGGTGGAGAAGGTCGGACAGGCAAGATCATTTCAACTGCCCGTATTCGAGAATCGGGGGAAATGTCCACAGAGGAGAGCCTTTGTGGAGAGGAAAGTGGCACGAAAGCAGAATCAGCGCTAGAGGGATATAGATCAAGGCTAGAATCCTCTAGGCTAATCTTGGTTTCAAGCAAAGAGGTTGAACAAAGCATGCTGCTATCAAGCGAGGGTGACGCAAGCGAAGGTGAGGAAAGATCTGAAAGAGAAGACACAGACGCTGAGAGGAAACCTTTAGACATAGGCGAGTCCAGCGACTTTTGTGGCGATGAGAAAGAGCTTAGGCCCATCGCTTGACAATGCGCGATAGTGGCTGCTGTGGCACGTTTGCCAAGGTCTTCCTTTGGCTCCAGAGTGTCACTTGGACCAGGAGGATAGACAACTTCCACTAACTGAGCAGAGTCCGACACAGGCGTGTAGAGGTTTTCGCCATCATCTGATGATACGTCACCTAAGTCCATGCTCACCGAAATGTCCAAAGCACTCTGCTGCGAGCCTGTGCCACCAGAGGCAGAAGTCGTATTCGGCGCCGTTTTCCTTTGAAAGCTTGTAGGTGAGGAGCCGCTCATCATGTCTTACGGAGGTTTCCGTTGTGCATTCGGAGAAAAAGAGAGAGAGAGAGAACGGAATGAAAGAGAGAGGGAACGCGAGCCACAGCGAGCCGGAATGGTAACGGGACAAGGACAAGAGCGCTCTGGAGACTGCGGGGTAAACATGCTCTATTATACACTTAGTCCAAACCGAAATGGATAAAAGAGGCGATCCAGTGCGTCTTATTGCTTTGCACTGTATTCCATAACAAGGAATTGTAAAAACTATTGTCCTGCAAAGTAACGAAGTGATAATGCAGCCAATAAGATGGCCAGGTTGCGGTCAAAGAGGTGTGGTTGGTGCAGAGAAACTTGGAAGAAAGAAAGAAGAGCGCGATGGTGTGAGTGACGTAAGCGCGTCGAATTGCCGTGTCTTGCCGGCTTACCATCTTCGTCAAAACCAGCCATCGGCGCTTCAGTTCCGCGCCCAACGTCATCATCCGTCCGTCTCTCATCATAATCGCTCGTCGACTGCGCATACACTCTCTTTCTTCCTTACCACCACCATCGCATTATCACAACAACACGAAGTCACAGATTCTGAAGACCAAGATGTCAGGAAATAGTATGTAACTTTCGGACTATATGCCTACTGCTCTTGCACCGGACTTTACTGACCCCCACTTCCACCCCGACGATAGATTACATTGTTGTCTTTAACGACGAAGTTACTCAGGAACAGATCGATAAGTATGTCCAGGATGTTAAGGAAGGAGGTGCGATTCCATGTAGCCAAATCTGAGTATGAATATTCATGAATCCACTTGCCTTGCGTACTGGATCTTCTGGATCCTACGAATGCATACAGGTGGACAAGTAAACCAACGCTTCGATGCTATACTCAACGGATTCTCTGCCACGATTCCTGACAAGACGCTTGAGTCGTTCAAGTCGCTCCAGGGCGATGTTATCAAGTACATCGGTGCGCACTCTCATTCCTTCGGAGCTTACCTTCGCATTTTGACTCGGTTGCTTGGACATCAGAGCCTGACCAGACCGTCACAATTCAGAAGTAGATATCTGTATTAGTATTTGTATCGTCGCCGATTTGCAAGTTACCCAATTACGATCGATTGTACAATATACTCTATAGAGAGAATTAGTACATAGCTTGTTAGAAAAGCAAAGATCATGCTTGTAAGATACTGTATTAATCAGAATCAGATGTCGCTGAAGCTCCCAAATTCGTATTACTCAGTGCTTGCTTGACCTGCTGAACAGGTATTTCTGGCTCTGTTACAGAATTCTCTCTCCAACTTCTATTAGATCCGGCCGGGTCCTGACCAAGTAGCTCAGCTTGTTCCGGTTTTACAAGACAGGGAGCCTCAAAGATTGACCCATTCCACACGCTTGGAAGAGTTCGCCACATTGCGAAGCACCACAGGGCGAAAGATGCACCTGCATAAATCGCACCCCACACACGAAGTATACGAGCATCGAGCGTACGTGCAAGTTGAATAGTTAGGTTTGCATAAACGCCCTGCAATTTTGGGAGCATATCACGCATGAGAATTCGAGAGTATGATAAAAAACGCAAGGACTAACATTAGGGAAAATCATGCCCCAGAAAGTGATCTTGAAAGGTAATGAGTTCCTTCTCAACACATCCGCGAGCGCTAGAACCGCCAGAAGCAACCAGCACGTCGCGAAACTCCAAAGCGCAAAGCTCACTACCCAGGCGAGGACGTAAGCAATCTGCGGTGTCAGCTCATTCGCAAAGATATTCATCACAGCATCTCCGTTCTTCAGCGGCAGCAAATCTCGACAGATTTCACCCATGAGTAAGAATGCATAACCTGATTGCCCAAGAGGACCTAAAGGTAGGAAAGCGGAGAAGATGGTGATTCCCTCCGGAAGTCCATGAACGATGAGTCGATGGAGGTAGATGGTGAAGACCGCGAACGCCAAAGTGATTCCAATGCTGACGAGGGCCATACAAACAGCAAGTGTTAAACAGACCCGGGAAACGTCAAAACGAATCATGGCCTGAGCCACGACACCGCCAGCAGCTGATGCGACAATGAGTGTAACTATGGGCAAAAGCCAGACCATCGTCATCGCCGATGTTTCGTGTGTTTGGCGGGTGAACCTGAAATGCAATTGATTGGTTGTCTCAGAATGAACAAGCGAGAAGAACGCCGTACATGATATGAAGCTGCCCGAAACAAGTGACCAATGAGACTGCAACGTCTAACCACCAGAGACTCCACATCGCATACAAGAATCCCTCCCCTCCAAATTCAAAGTACTCATATACGATCCCAACGGCAGCGATGATAAGTGTTGCAAACCCCATCGGAAAACAGCCAAGGTAAAGGCTCTGTACGGGGTGATGTATCATTGAAGACCAAATACCTCGGTAAATGGTGTAACGGGCGAAGGCACATATCGTAAGAATAACGAAAAAGACGAGGTTGAGTATAAGGAAAAAGAGCGCGGCAATTTGCATTCCACGGTGCTCGCTACCATACGGGAAGACGTGAAAGAGAGCAGAAATAGCTCCCGTTCCTGTTCAAGCGCATGGTGAATACGAGCTTACTTGCAATATGAACGACATACCCATATTCACGGCATGCCATGCCGGTGTAAAATGCCTTCATGCTCATGTCAAATCTGGCCATATTAACCGAAAATTGCAAGAAAACATACCTGATACGCTCGCTTAAGGGCTTTGCCTTTCTACTATCACAAGTAGTCATATTGAATCCTTCTGCCCACGTTACGGCCGTCAGGTGAAGTTGAGAGCAGCAGGTATCACGACGAGCCCTTATATTTGCCTTCACGTCGGACAACACGGACGTATGACGTCGACCTTACCGCGGCCTGTAACGGGACTGCCTTTAATGCTCGAAACACACCGAGTTGATCGAATGAAACGTTGACCAATGAGTGTCTGTCCTCTTAACTCGGTACCTGAAACAAACAGCTCGGAGAGACTCCAGTGAAAACTATCCCGAACAGAGCGAGTCCGAAGTGCTTTTTCTCCCTACGACGGCAGTCAGAGACTACGGTTCTCCAGTCACCTAGCGGCCGGTGGTGGGTCTTCACGCGGTTAAAGAACAGGGATCTGTTGGATAGGAATACAGAAATTTGAAGTTTGATTACGTGATCCATCTGTTTATCGGTGTCTATTTGGCTTTATTTGTTAGAGGTGAAACGCATATATCGTCCAAAACAGATACAGACAGGTATTACGACGAGAGGATCTAAGTATAGTTCAGATTAGCAGCTTATGCAGGCAGGTAGGATAATGTCGTAGCAGATGTGAGATGCGGATGCATAGAATGTGACGTATGTTGTGTAAAAATTCCTGAACAAGAAAGCGAAAAACATTGAATAGCATGTCCGTCCATACCGAATATCTTGTCAAGAAACACCCTATCTTTCGCTTGTTTTGTCATACCTCATCTAAGCTCGTATACTTCTCGCCCGAAGTCCTTGTCCATGGATGGATAATGATAGAGAGCAGGTGAAGTGATTCGTTCAATAAACACATTGCGTGACGGTAGTACGCATTCCGAAGCACGGGCGCGGGCTTTGGCGGTTTTTTTGAGGATATTGAGAAGAGCACGATTGAGAACCAGTGTAGTCATCGCCCAGACGAAACTATTGATTCGCGTTAAAATTAAGATGTGTGTACTTGCCAAGTGGTGATGTGGAGATTTTTAACACTCACTAGACACCAAGAACGATAAGCGAAGGCTAGGATAGCAAGTAAATTCAAGTGTATGAAATAAGGGATTGGGATTTCAACGTACGCGAGCCAGCGTGGCTAGGAGCAGGTTGAAGACTCTCAAGACTAAAGAGCCATTGTCTTTAAGTCCGCAATTCTGCACGGGATTTTAATGTCACGTACCGGTTAAAGCCTACAACAAAGCAAATGAATTGAGGATGATATGAAGTATTCTGGAAGCATGGACGTACAGCAAAGAACCCAATCCCATCCCTCGCCAAAGCTCGCTTCACCTCACAATTTTGAGCATGTGGTCGGTCGAACGCATTCAAGCAGACGGCCAGAAGCACGAGGACCTCAAAAAGCATCTGCAAGAAAACTCGTCATTGTCTAGATTCACAACGGCTTCAAGTACGGACAAACTTACTGGAGCGGCCCATAGTGCTTTTATTTCCGTGACAGGCATAGTTGAGACGCACATATGCACCCCGGGGAAATATACCACCCCAGCTGTCGGTAGACACATGATCATCAATGTTTGTCACACAACATAAAACCTTTGACGCACGTATCAGCTTGACGAGTACGACGACCATAAGGGCGGAAGTTGCACAAAACGAAACCATAAAGCCGAAGAACATAATGCATGCAATCCTCTGTGTCATGTTTCAGCCTTCCGCCAGAATGTGCAGTATGAAACAAATCATACACTGCTTCGCTCCCAAAGATTCACAACCCTTAGGAGAACAAGGACATTCGCTATCCCTACCGAGATGATACCAAAAAGAGATGTAATGACGAAGAATCTCCGGCAGCTCTATCACACAGACAGATCAGACGCTCACTAATCATCACTACATTATTTGTCACTCACTGTTGTCGTGGCTAATGAGTTATTGCTGAAATTGTTCATGACTGCACCACATTCGACGTCAGAACGTTTCTGAAAATTCGTTAGGCCAGGACACGTACAAAGAGCCACTCCAATCAACATCATCGGAACGAGATACCGGTTGGCTAGAAATAACCATTTTGCAAACGAAGGTTTAGCCTGCCAGACGAGGCGTACTTCTTCGCTGAACGTCAAGATGTGGTCGTATAACATGACAACCAACCCGATACCTTCACAGAACGTAAGGATTAGGTAAGCATCCGCCAAGCTTAACAAAAGATGACTTACCATTGAGATATCGAGTGGCGTTAGCATCGAGAACGCATTGTTCTGGCGACTCCAGCATATCGATCCTTAGACGCAGCCACCTAATAGAATAGGACGACTAGAGCGTCGAGCAGAAAGCCAGCCAGGTGCTCGGACAGTCAGCTTCTGGGAAAGGCGGGGAGCCTTGCACCAACTCAGAGCGTTTTGTAGATATCCAACTTATGGAGCAACAACAGAATCTGATGAAGACGTTCGAGGGTCCCGGTGAAGCATCAATAAAAGGCGCGCATAAAGAGCGGACAAAACGACAGCACCGGATGTCGTCGAGCGGAGAAAAAACAAAGGGCTGCGTCGAGCTAACGACGCAGCTGTCCGGGGCTTTAAGATGTGTTTTGACAGGGGTGATGGAACGAGGTGATGGAGATGGTGTTTATTTCAGCTCAGCTGTGAGAAGAAAGAATTCTTGATATGGGTTCTTGAGAGCTTCGCTTGTAAGGTAGTTGCGGTTGGAGGATCCGGCAGATCTCAGACTCACATTAATGAGTACAGGTCGAGACGAGGTGTGGACGGGTTGTCGCAGCGAAGGCGCCGTGAGTCACAACACGGGCCTTAAGATTCGTACAATGAACGAATCAAGATATCAATTTTGGCAGTGCAATTGCGGTGAATCGGGCGGCAAGGCAGGTGGAATCCGTGATCTCACGCTCGTGGGCATCAAGAACACCTATCGTGATCAGCGAACTCAAAATATGGCTTACCGGTTATGGATAATTCAAATACGGAGACTCATAAAAGGCGCGGCGATGCCTGCGGTGATATGAATCTGAAGCTGCACGATTAGAAGTGGCCATGCGGCAGCTTCTGATTAAAGGCTATTATTCTCAACGCGTAAAGAGGAAGCGTTCATCACCAGTTCGATAATAAGCCTTCAAGGCCATATGTAGCACAGAAGACAGCAAAGCACCAACGCTCCTTGCAGTCTCCATAAGTGTAGTCTTCTAGACTGATGGATCCGATATCGGACGCGGAAGTGATAGGAGCCGATGAGTCCGAGAATGTTTCAAGCAAAGGTTAGCACAGGTACCATATAATGACGTATTAAAGATTCCTAGAAAGATTTGAGAAGCCTTCCTCTGGTCTGTCTCGGGATTAGGACAAAAAAATAAGTCTAGAGAAAATTGCTGATGTTTGATTCCTAGAATACATTCTCTTCGCAGGAGATATGAGTCCATCACTATCATGACATTCATATCAATATAAACTCACACGAGTGGTGCCTCTAAGTCCTCTATACTCAAGGTCAGTGCCTTTTGCCTGGTACTTCAGCTTCACTGGAAGCGCGAGAACTCCCGGTTAATCGCCCAGCGCACAGCTTGTTCGACGTCGTCAGCAATATGAGTTGGTTGGTGTGCCGGTGGTCCGCGCGCAGGGTCGTATACTCCTGTCTTCACAAGAACTGATTGCCAGCCTTTCGCATTAGCGCCAGCGATGTCTGCGTTACAACTATCAGAGAGGTGAATACGCGGGTGTTTAATTATAAGATGCCAAACCTGACTCGGGATTGTCTGCAAACACACGAGTGAGAACAAGTAGTCGTGACACATTGATATCCAGCTCACCTCCAACCATATACCTGAGAAACAGAAGGTGAGGCTCAATAACATATCAACGAGAACTGAGACAGTGCGTACACGTTTGGTGTATGATCTATTTCTCCGTCCACATCACCTTTCTTTCCGGATGATCCCTCCTGGAGTACTTCTTCCAAACGCTTTCGTAGCAACTGTTCAGCAAACGCGTACGTCGCCTTCGTCGGTTTTCCGTACTGTATGTAAGGATATGTCTTGCCCATTAATGATTGGTATACGCTTTGGAACGCGACCCGGAAAGCGCCTTGACCGATTCGCGGTGTAGGGTAATCGCTTCCCCACAATAAGTCAGGATTGCAGAAATAGAGCTTTACGGAGCTCGGTTCCTCCGGTTGCATGGACCATGCTTCGGTGGTGGGTCGCATAGGTGCGGGCAGTACGTATCCGTGATTGCACACGATATCCAGAGAAATTTGCGCGTCGAAAGCCCAATTGCGAGGATCATGAAAGACAAAAATCGCTGCGAATCGTGTTGTGGGATCAAATCCAGGACGAGACTGCGAGCATGACTAAAATCTGGAGCTTAACTATCAGAAAAGCCTTACATTGACAAACTCTTTTTCTTCCTCCGTCAGATCATGGAATGGCCAGATGCTAGGCTTTCGTCAGTGATCATTCTGGTATGTTCTAAGTTGGTAGCTTGCCTCGGGTTCCAGTTCTTTATCTCCAGTGGGGAGTATGCCTTTCGAAACCCGTACCTGCTGCATGTCAGTTCTGACAACAAGTAATAGGACAGTGTCATACTCCTCTGCTACTCGTGGAATAGCTCCTGGTCGCCCTCCAAGAACGAGAACAGGTTTGTCTGCATACTCATGCGCGACTGTTTTGTAAATCGTATGAGCTTGCATGTATTGGTTTGTCGAAATCTTATTCTTGCAAATAAGAACCCTTCATGTAATGGATAAACCACAAGGTACTGACTTCGACTCCAAGGAGGTTGGATAGTCGCTGACACTGGATCGTCTCGGACGTACCACCTCCGTTGGTAATCTGGAACGCGTTCAGTTATAACGATTCACTGACGTATCCAAAGTATCTCACAAGGATATATGGAAATTTTCTGTTCGAAAGTTAGGCGGATATCGATGAAAAAAAGCGTGCAACTACTCACATACCCAGCTCGTTCCCTCCATCTAGGAATTTGAGAGCTCGTTTGGCCTGAGGAAGCACATGCTGGCCACGGATCAGCACTCCATCCTGGGGATCAAATAAGGATTGGCAGTCCCCATCCACGAGCGGGATGACCCACAATGTCGAAAGCAAATGCCAATGGTGGTCTGCGTTGGAGAAGATCTAGAATCCGTTCTGGTCTGAGCCTTCATATCTTATATGTTCAAGATTCAATAGCACCTCTATTGAATCTGAAAACTTGAGAGTTCCATCTTCTCCGACAAGATATGCCTTTTGGAAATGTGCGGATGGTAAGCGTGGCAAAGCAGAGTAACGGAAAGCAAGTGCCATGATGAGAGACGGAGGCGAACATGTTGTGAGGCGGAAGCCGATCATCGACGGGATGCGCGTGAGCCCGAGGTTACTAAACATAGGAATAACATTTGATGTCCTAAGTACCGTACCATCAGCTCTTCTAGCCGCCAATTCAATAACATTATGAGTATCCGTCTTGATTACCGCCCTGCCCGAGCGCATCGTAAACGCCTGCCCTCGTCAACTTCGCAAGGGAGAGCACCTTCTTGTCTCCTTCCTTGACAGCGATAGCACAATTGTTGCTTACAGTGTGAAGACGCTTAGTCCGCAGATTGACTTGTTTGCTTATCAGTGATCATTTGTAGATGCCAACTCAGCGACCGGCAAGAGGTCATTTACCGTCACACTCGGGCGATTTTGCGAATGAGATGCGTTCGTGGCGGAAACTAAGCTCTGGGACGGGAATCGATCTCAAGAGTGTCGCCGACGCAGATGAGGACAATGTGAAAAGTACATTGACGAAGCTGAAGGTCTGGTTGGCGTCTGTGCTCCATCTGACCGGCCCGACGACGCCTCGGGGCCTGCGAACAAGACCTTCTACCAGGCGGCGTAATATTGCATTATTGATCGTTTGCGCGTGTCTATTGTACTTTTGGATACCGTCCAGGCCAAAATCGAACAGCACCTCAAAACCTCGATTTGAAGCACAGGAAGCACCTCGGCCAGAGCCACCCAAGCGAAAACTCCGCGCGGCGTCGCATACTTACCGACCTGATGGGTTTCTGGAGGTCAATCCTAATGGAACACACCCTATTTTCGATCTGATCTCAAAGGCGGAGGTTGCGTGGTATGCCAAACTACGAAAAGCGAGCTCTACTTTCCAAGAGGCACTGGAGGAGTACGTCCGTCGATATCACCGCCCTCCACCAAGGGGATTTGATAAGTGGTGCGTCAGAGAAAACTTTCTTCACCCTTTCTGATGTGCTCAAAGATGATACAGGTGGGAATACGTACAAGAGAACAAGGTGCAACTGCCTGATGAATATGATATCATAAACGAGCGTTTAGAACCGTTCTGGGGAATCCGACCGCATGATCTGCGGCGCACCATGGCAGATTGGGAGGACCACAGCGATATCCCCGTTATGGTCTTTGGGAAAAGTGCCGGAAGACCGATCAGAATATTGAAGAACGGAATGCCTGAAGCTCAGGCAGATTCATTCGAAGAAGCGCTGCGTGACCGCCTCAATATCTTGCTGGATGTTGAAGATGATTTGCCGGAGTTCCGAGCGATAATCTCTCCCGGCGACACTCCGAATCTTCTGAAAGATTGGGAGCTGATCCAGGAAGCGCGAGAGGCAGCAAGAAAGGGAACCTGTAAGGAACATGTCATTCTAATTAAACCCCGGACAGACTTTTTCTAATCAAATTGTAGTCATTGACATTGATGGTCCACCACCAATGAAACACGGATGGTTGTCAGCATGCGAGCCGCATACGCCGGCGTACAGACGCCCGCTCGATTTCTACGGATCAGTCCCTGTCGATCTACTTCACAAGAAGAAGAAAACATTCATACACGATCATAGAGCAACAATGGATCCATGCTACCATCCGGCTCTTCTCTTCACCAGTGGCCAATTCCTTTCTCACTACGAAGGGCCATCACCACACCGGGTACTCATCCCCCAATTTTCATCGTCTACGACTTTACTGCATTATGACTTGTTACCGATTCCTCCTTCGGGATGGGGAGAAGAACGGCACGATATTCCATGGGAGCACAAGTACGACGAGCGTCTCCTTTGGCGTGGTGTGAATACCGGTATGATGTGTACGCCTCGTACGCGATGGCGGCAATCGCAGCGCTTCAGATTGGTTGATTTGGCGAACTCAGTGGACGGTGATATCAAAGTTCTACCACCTCCCAAGGAAGGTGAAGAGAATAGTCAGGTCGGAGAAGGAGAAAAATGGCCTAAGGTTCGAATCAATCCCGCAATGATGGATATCTCCTTCGCTCGATCACCTGTCCAATGTGAGGAGCCGACGTGCGAGGAACTGAAATCACAGTTTGACTGGAGGAAACGTATGGACACATCCGAATCGAGCAGATATAAATATGTTATCGATGTACGTATCTTCAACCGTTTATAGCCAATTCTGACCTCATTGACTTGGAGGTTGATGGTAACGGATGGTCGTCGCGTTTCAAGCGTCTCATGGCCAGCAACTCATTGATATTCAAGAGCACCGTATATCCGGAATGGTATCTACACCTCGTTCTCATTTTTCCGTTCTGTTACTGAAGGTCCGTTTCATCTCAGGTTCGTTGATCGCATCCAACCTTGGGTGCACTATGTGCCCACCGCGTACGATTACTCGGACCTGTACGATGCCTTCATCTTCTTCAGAGGCGACATTACTGGTGCGGGTAACCATGACGAGCTGGCGAAGAAAATCGCACTCGCGGGCAGCAAATGGGCGAGCACGTTCTGGCGACAAGAAGACGCAACAGCATACATGTTTCGGTGAGCATTATGGTCTGTTTTACATAGTCTCCTCCGGAGGAAATTGAATTGACTTCTTCAGATTACTTTTGGAATATGCACGGCTCATTAGTCTCGACCGAGATGCCATGTCGATGAATCTCGCGGACTACGGACTTTAGAAGCCGCTTAATTCGATACAGCTTCATTCGTTCTCCAAACGTATTGCTAGCAGGAAATCAGCACTGCTATGTTCTTCTTGAGGATTTCATCACTTTTTGCTATGAGCAGGGATAGTGGATCTACAGGAATTAAAAATATCTTGCCATCTTTCTATTGTTGCGAACAGATAAACATTGCAGATCCGAGAATGTGAGTACGTCGAGGCCGATTCGAGACAACGTAGAAAATAGAAGACGTCTATGGCGACCGGATACTAACGCTCCTAGCTGATTTGCACGAAACACAAGTTTGCACAGGTGGCACGGAGCGGCGATCACCGGTCCCGTAGCCTGGATTCAGAACACAAGACTCCAACATTAATGATAGTTCAATGGTGCGGGTGACTTTCTTCCCAGCATAAGCTGTCTTGTCTCGATTCTCGAGGAAACCTGAAGGGACCATGGCTGTGGTGGGCGCTATAGATCCTCTGACGGAGGCCACAGTAGAAGAGGTGATCCAGGCCTGGAAGATGACGGTGTAGTACGGTACGTCGCTGGTAACTATAGTTACTCCTTCATTTCTATCAATCATTTTATCTGTTTTGCTTGCCATGCTACACTTGGACCGTCGGGGTGGTGCTCATGTTCTTCGACCACACCTTCACTTTCTCCGACGAAATCAAGTTCGTCTGGAAAGATCCACCTTTCTCAAAGAAACTATTCTTGCTGAATCGGTATGCCGTCGTACTAGCGCATATCTGCATAACTGTCGGTGAAGTTTATATCTTCCAGCTATCGATGTACTTCCCCGCTGATGTTGCCGAATTCGACGGCTACGGTCACCAATCATTTTGGCACATTACAAGGCAGTAAGTATTTGCACATCACATTTTTGAAAGGTGAAGACCTTAATCGATTGCTCACGTTTCGCTCTGCAGACTTGCCAAGTGACTATAATAGTCTCCTGTATAATGGGACTCACCCTTGCGGTATGTACGAATATTCTGGTTATTTTGCGGGTCATTGTTTTATAGCAGCAAAACTATTCGCGTAACAGCCGCAGCTAAGCCCATCGCAAGTACTTCTTTGGTCCTCGTCGTAAATCTAATCATTCATACATATAGCGAGCAACAACATTGATCCGGGTTCGAAGGTCTGGGAAGACGTTAGGTCGAAGCCTGTCTGTTCGTCATACGTGCACATATAGCATGAGTGTAAGTGTGAATCTTGTGCCAGATCGTACAAGTAAGCAAATCTTGTGGGTTAGGACGCAATGCGGGGTGCTCGAGGAAATCTTAACACATATCTATTTACGACCCTCGTTCTGATTCTACTTGCGCTAGCGTTCGAAGTTCGTATGCTTCTAGTCACCTCCCCCGGGAAGCCTCGTTTGTAGATCGGGTCCTAGAATAACATGACGGGAAGGTTTAGTTTACCCGGAGACTAGTGTCGGGAGCACTAGTGCGCGGGGGATTTGAGTTCAAATTCAAAAAGCGAGGGAGTGGAGATCTTCCGAGAAAGAGAAAGAGTACGTACGTGTATAAGATAAGAGTACCTCTTCTTGTTTGCGTTGAATCGAGCCGAAAGATCAACTTCATACTTGTTCACGAGCCTTGATACGCTAGCTGGGTTCTAGTGCTAATATTCGGGTTGTACAACTCCTGCCGGGGCATGAACACCTGAACATTAGCTCTCGCTTCCTGTTTGTAATAGAATGTAATGTGCTCATTCTCGCCTAACACTGCGCCGTTTTTTCCCCTATATTCCATACCCGAAGAGTACTAGCACTAGCTATAAATAAACACTAGCATGGTTTGCAAGTAACACGCATCTCGCTACTGTCTCGCAACAATAGCAGAATAAGTAGACCATAGGTAGTTTTATTCCTCCGCATAAATAGAGATACAATCCGAGTGCTAACCCAGTCCAGTGCTAACCCAGTCCAGTGCTAATAAGATACGAGAAGTGGGAAAAGCCAGAATGAAGGAGAGTATAGCTATTATTAGTGGGAGCGCTGGCAGTATGCGGGAATAGACGAGAGGGAAAGAGGAGTTCGATGCAGAGATGTAAGAGGCGGGATGCGGTGTTGCGCGACGCGCGATGCGAGGTATAAACGAATGGTCGTGCAAGCAAAATAAGCTAGATAATATATCGGGCTGCATTATCCGTGTTGGTGTCCGTAATCTGCGCAGAGGAGATGGGTAAAAAGCGCGCAGAGTTTTTAGAGACGCAATTAGTCGTGCCGGGCAAGAGGCGGAGGGTGGGGGTGAGCATCGCCCCGTGGTCGGTAGAATTCGCGTTCGCTGATGAAGACGTTGTCGCCAAGGATGTTAAGGAATGAATATTCAGCGAGGTCAGCATCGGAGCCGCGGTTGTAGTTTATGTAGACGAGGTTGGGTTCTGTCCAGAATGGACGAAGACCCGCAGCCTCGAGCATCTCCCACCATGAGAGAAATTCGTCAAACTTCTTACCCCATGTGTGAATTTCAAGCTGGAGTTGGCCGAAGGGAAGAGGTTCGCCGGATTCAAGGTACGGTTTGACGAGCGAAGCAAGTGTCTCAAATTCCCAGCTTTCGATATCAATCTTGAGAATGTCGATATGCTCGTGACCATTGAGTGCCATCAAGGTTTGGAGGGTGAACATCTTGTGCTCTCCGTCTGAATTGGTGCCTGCCAAGCCATAGGGCGCGAAGTGGGCACGGCTAAGAAGGGCGGGATCGTCCTGTACTTCCGGACCGAAGGACTCGACGGAAAAGTCGTAACCCCACACTTCGCAGTTACTTGTGCGCGAAAGCAGCTCGGCCTCGAAAGACGACTCATGGTTGATACCTACGGAGTACACGACGCAATCCGGCTTGGGTGCGACACGCTGGAGCCCGCAGACCCATTTTCCTCCGTCACCAAGAGCCCCAATACGTTCGACAGGGTGCGGGCAGTTGAATGCAGCAGGAACGAAGTCCCAGACAGTGTAAGGTGGCCATGGTTCGTTGTCGGGTGGGAACCTAGATGCGACACGTCAAACTCAGTCTTTGCGCGTAAAACAAACGTTAGAATAGCTCACATCAGAACCTTGTCCCTCGCAGGGCCAAACTTTTGGATGAGGTCCTCCCTGGCTCTCAGCATCTTTCGATATGCACTCTCAGAATACTCGAGGCGACGCTGCAGCTCCTCGGATGGTGAGAATGTGTCAATGACAATGGCTGGAGGCGGAGCATGTTGTGAAGCGAGAAGAAGGAACGTGACCAGGAGAGCAACGCCAGAGAAGAGAGCGTAGCGGGGATGGCGCTGGAAGATGGATAGCATGTTGAAATGCGGCCTGAGCGTCGTTTATGGCGGGTGTTGAGACGAAGGCAAGGGACAGAGGAGATGGTGGTGGGAGGAAAGAAAAATAGGGTATAAAGTAGCTCCACGGAAACTATAAATGGTACTGATTTGTAACTTAAGCTTCTCCTCTCACCATCAACAAACATATCACTTCGTCAGAACAAACACTGACTGACTTTTAGTAATATCACTAAATTTCATAGAAAAAGAAAAGCTACGTAGTCACGATGGGGACACTCGACTATTTGCTTCCGGATTTCAAGAAAAGTATTCATAAATCTCCTTGTCGTTTCCACCAATCCCAGGCACCTTGATTCGCAGGTACGCGAAGACTCTGTGCAGATGTGCCACGAAGTTCTATCTCGACTTGTTCCACCGATTGTGACTTTCTGATCTTCTCTCGTCCACACCGCCCTTTCTGACCGTTGTTTATCTTTATTGACAGTTTATTTAATACAAAGCTGAGAGGAAAAGAAAAAGAAAAAAAAAAAAAAAAAAAAAAAGAATCTCATGGACTGCGAAGTAGAAGCTCCACAATCTGTCTGCGGATTTCAATCATCTCAGGCGTGCCCATAAAATGCTCCGCCGCATCAACAATTTCGGGGATCGTCTTGTAATCATCCAGGTGCACATCACCAATCACCGGCACATTGATGCGGAGGTATGTCCCGAGATCGTTTTCTTTGAATCGCTCCTCGACGCGTAGATGCGTCCTCTCAGAGTCGGTAACGATATGGCCGAGGGCCTTCGTGAACGACAGGAGCGAAGCAGCGGATGAGCAAGCAGGCAGAGCAGTCGGTGACTTTTCGCCTGTCCCGATGCTGAGCAGCAGTCCGAAGCGGACGCCGCGCCCATATTTCCGACGCGCCTCAGAGATGAGGACGTCCGTCGGGTTGTTTACAGACAATCCGCCATCAATGGCGACTTTCCCATTACCCAGCGTTTTAGCTGAGAAGTAGGCGGGTGCGGCGGTCGTTGCTCGGGCGGCATCCACGATTCGGTGCGCGAAAGGTGCCTCACTTTCACTTCCGACATCATATGATCTCAAGACGATCGGGTCGCCAGACGCATTTTCGGCGTCGACGGCGGTGACGAAGACGTCGGGTGCACCGAATTCACTATTTTTGAGCGTAGCGTCAGCTCCTTCGGCTGAATTGTTTGCTGCTATTTCCGCGAAGAGCTTCTCTGCGAGCTTGCCAGAGTACTTGGTTCCTCTGAATAAACTCCTCACTATCTTCGACCTTGATTTGAATAGTCTACTGGAGAGGTCGAAGTAGGTGTCGAGGAGGTTCTTGGTGCCAACACGAAGGCGACCGAGCATGATGGCGATGAGTCCGCCAGTACTCGTCCCGCCGAACATATCAAAGTAGTCGGCGGGATGCACTTCGGAGCCAGTGGCATGCGAGAGGTCATTCATGATGATATCGATTATTTTTGCAGAGGCGGCACCGCGGACGCCTCCACCATCAAATGTGACCGCATTGATATATGTGATAGGTTCGTCGCAGTCGCAGACTGAGGTGCGGCTGACGAATGAGGGAGCGCGGGAAGATTGTGCATTGACTGAGGGGAAAGGATAAGAGGTTGTTTTCTAGACACTCCCTCAGTACCACGCCTTCCAGTTTAATGATAGAGAGGCTTACTTTTCCCGGATGACGCTCGCGCTTTAGCAGCGAGCTGCTACTACTGCTTGCCTTACTTAGAAAGCGGGGTATAAACTGAGAGCCCAGAGGCGACTCAGTTGGGGTATTTAGCGTAGAGCAGCTGCTGGTAGGAGTAGTGGTTGAGGAACTAGAGCGGAAGTAAATAATGCTCTGCATTGTTCCTCGAGAGCTGTTAAAGTAGATGATAATTGCAAGAGGACGGTCTGTTAGTTTTAATGCGAGCAAGCGCCTTGGGATGATGGTACGTACTAGGATATAGTGCGGTGGGGATGATAGGGTGATGTGGTAGAGTTGCTTCTACCTTCTCATTCAACATGGTCGTCCTTTATTGACTTTCTGAGGCGGAGTCGTACCGAAGGTCTCAGAGACACGCTTCTCTACAAAGATGGTCTGCTAGCGCCCAGAACGCGAATCTCGACTTGCATTTTGGAAAGACATGTCCAACCTTTATTGTGAGCGAATCTTCCAGCCTCCGGCGAGAAAGAACAATCAAGTAATTGTGCGATATGCACGGTATTTATTCTTTTCCCCACGCATGCTCGATAGGGAATTATCATTTCTTCCTCAGTGCTCTATTCTATGCATTCTTTGTGGGCCCCAGCAACTGCGATTGTCAGTGGCTGTGCAAAAGACATGTCTCATTTATTTCCGTCAGCCCAGGAATAGATCGACATGAACGGAACGAAACTCTAACAAACAGATAACCATTGATCACTGATGCGGTCCAGGCTCGCCCTTGTTTTGAGACAAGGCTACTTGATAGAAGGGGAAGAAAGGTTCTTTCTTTTGTTATATCGGCGCTGATGATGGATCAGTGGATCATCTCGAGTGGATGTTTTTAAATCTCAATAGAGTTTTTACTGAGTCCGGCTAGGAGCTGCAGCAGATATTTCCGCCATTTTTAAGGCGGCAGTTGTTCGCTGGGAGGTCGATCAATGGGGTCTGGAATGATGCAGGTTAAGTCACTACCCGCTCAAATCACTGTCGATAAGCCCCTTTGTGCGTGCGCTGTGGCGGCGCGTTGATACTGTATTGGGGCAGCCAGCGATATCGTGATATCATGCAATTGCTTCGCTCCAATCATGCATTCGTGGCTGGGACGGAACGTTAGGTGAGAAGGCACCTAGGCTGATTCGCCACAGTCCGTAGAAACGCCGCACACCAGGAAAGTCGAGAGGTATTGAGGTTCAATAACTCGCGGTTGACGATCGTTCCCGCCCCTCTCCTGAATTCTATCATCCTTGCTCTTGTTCTCCGACGAAGCTCGACAGTTTTTGCTGGCTAGCGCCTGCCCTCTTCTATTCTACAAAGCACAATGCAGAGATGCATCTGCCGTATGGCATCACAGTTCGTCACGCTCATGCCGTCTGATAGTGTTTCAAGTAAGTATGCAAACTAGTAAAACATGTTTGCTTGGTCCAGCCTTGGTTGACTGACCATATTCGCGCTCACCAGGTGATACTGGGATTGCTCAAGTCTTCTTCAGACATGCATCAAGCACGCCCTTACTTTGAGCAAGCAATCTATATCGATACGTGTATACGAAGGCAAGCTGCATTGCGTTGTGCATTAACCTGCTCCGTTAATTTGAAATCTCAGCATGCTTTAACAAATTTCAGATGCCTGTCCCCAATCACGATCTACTGTACGATCGCCCCCAGACCTCACTTTCCTGCTTCATAACGGGCGGCCAAACAACGAGGATACAAAGAATGAGCAAAGTTCCTGCAAGGAGTAACTTCACGACACTCTTCGGGAATGGGGGTTGCAATCGTTTCACGCACCTGGGAATCCCGTTGCAATTTCGGTCTCTTCGGATGTCTTCTCTATCACCTATCTGCTGTTTATCGCTAGCTTTGTGGAACACCTAACCTCAAAGTCATTTCCTTGCTTGTCAATGCCGCAAACCATGCTGGCTCGAGCGGGTATAAATCATGTCCAATACTTGCGATTTCGAGGACCAGAAGTTTAGCAGAAACTTCCGGCTCTAAAGTACCGTAAGTATGGCCACTCGAACTTCACGCACTCACGAACCCCCTCCTCCAAGCAATTCGGGTAGACGTCAAAATCTTTTGGGTGCTAAAGATACACATGGGAGAAGGTCGGAGCCGAAATGGGTGTACTATTGGGATAACATGCAAGAGATAGGCCGGGGAGGTTTCGGTGTTGTTTACGTATGTCCTTCTTCCCTAGGCCCATTTTCGTCTTGATTAGGCATTGAAACGCATACACCTTAATAGAAAGTGACGAAGCAGGACATGTCTCCGCTCGCTAAGAGACGTACTGTTGCGATCAAGTGTGTCGAAAAGACCGAAGCGGGAAGTGGGGTCAGCAACACTGAACTGACAGCTTTGACGGCTTTGGCGAGATGCAGGCACAAGAACGTAGTATGTGCTACTTGGTATTCTTGTCTAGCATTAGTCTGATAGATATTTTCCAGGTCGCTTATTTTGGTAAATTTCAGCGAATGATAGGAAAAGTTTTTTACGACTGCTTTGAGTTTGAGTACATTGATGGTGGTGATCTTTTTCGCTACATGTGGTCTTTCTTCCAGGATGGTCACAGTATCCCGACGACATCTATAGCGTACTTCGCTCGGTGAGTATACTATGCACCGATGGGTGATAAACTGACTTCGTGTAGCCAGATGCTCATAGGGCTTCAGTTTATACACAGCAAAGGTTACGCGCATCGTGATATAAAGTCAGTCGGCGTTTTCATCTTGCTTACCTGAGCCGTGCTTTAAAACCTTGACTCCTTATTCAGGCCAGAGAACATAATGCTTACGAAGGATTTCGTCGTGAAGGTCACGGATTTTGGACTGTGAGGCGTCTCATTTCTCTAATTTTTCCATGAGTATTCTTCACTGATGATTACAAATTACGAAAGAGCGCTGAATGTAAGCAAAGTGTCTGCTCAAACCGTTGGACTTGGTGGGACGCCACTGTACTTCCCTCCTGAGGCGTTCGCAGACAACAGCCAGAGCTATCCTGGTGATATCTGGGCCGTCGGGTAAGTCGGATTTCTCTTAGTCATTGCATTTGCTAATCTGCTTGTTTTCGGTCAGAGTGACAGTGTTTACCATGTTTTTCAAGGGTAACTTCCCCTTCCAGCCTATTGACAGAGATGCCATTAGGAGGCAAGCCAGGCACTTTATCCACATATTTTCCAACAACGTAAGTCGTTTTCGGTTTGTTCTGGGAAGTGTTTGCTTGCTTACTGTCTGCAATTTCCCCTTCCTCAGGTATATATGATGATATTTATTATAAAGAACGAGACCTGGTCGTAAATCACTTCCGGGATCCGAAATGGCCGCCTGGTATCGATGACTGGTATGGAACCCATCAAGATGGTTCGTTTACAATTCTGATTTCCTGAGACACACTACTAAACTAGCGAGTGACGCTCTTCGTTCAGCATATGATTTCCTTGAGAAACTACTTAGAGTAAGTTCTGTGCGAAGGCTGACAGCAGAACGGGCACTTGTCGAGCCGGTAAGTATACGCTATATGAACTACCCTTTGGTGAACTAATGCGGCTTTAAACAGTTCATCAAAGCAGTTGAACCTCAGGGTCAGCAGCACCATGCAGAGCTTAAGCCGATCTCTCCAGAAGAGGCTGCAAAGAACAGGAAGGTCACTGGATTAGCGAAGCTCCAGGCCGCCGTCAAGCCGAAGTGGAAGGCTGGACGCAAGAGCAAGGTTTCCAAGTTCTTGGACAAGCTCACGAAGGGATAGTCAGACATCGTATCATAGGAAGAGGATAGGTGTAGAATACAATCCATTCTCAAATCAAAAACAAAACGTCGATATACTGAGGCTGACACGACAACCGTGGGAACAGAAAATAATACTCACAAATATAAAACCTTATCAGGTTATCGGCTGTGCCACTCTTTCCCCAGACCAGAACCATTTTGTCCGAGATACGCATCTGCTGTATGCTTTTACGAGGTATGTCCACATATCAATTTTCCGGAGTCGTTCAAAGTCGCGTATATGCATCCAATCAGAATGGGTGATAATATAGCCGAGCGTTTTCGTAGACGATGGCGGGACAAGTAATGGACATTATGTCTATGTTTGTTCGCGACACGCTCCAAGCTGCCAATGGTTGGTGGCCTTCAATGCATGGCTACTTAACAATTTCAGGCGCTTTGGCAGAGAGTAAGCAGGTGCGACGCTGGTGCCATGGTGCGCGAATGGTGTTTCACTTTCACGTCCGATCTCGGAGTATTCTGCGTGCGAACGATAGTTTCAAACGCGGGCGCACCGAATTCAACATTTTCCCTCATTGAACAAGCTCTTTCAGCTGAGTTTCGTTACTAGTTCTGCGGAGAGCATCTCGACTAGCCTTCCAGAATACCTGGTCACTCTGAATATACTCCGAACTTCAATCTCGACTTGAACAGTCTCTTTGAGAGGCGAAGTAGGTTCAGAGTATTCTAGTGCCAGTGCCAACATGAAGGCGATCGAGCATGAAAACTATGAGCCCGCCGGTGCTCACCGAATACACCAAAGTAGTCGGCGTGATGGGTTTCATGTGCCAGTGGCATTCGAGGTCGAACAGGGCGAAGGATGGCCTGCTCCGTAGTCATTGTTTACCCTCACCGAGCTATGATTCGAAGAGGTTTTGTTGTGCTTGCCACACGATCACCCTTGCGGCAATCTGCTACTACTGTTTGTCTTGCTTAGAAGGCGGGCTACAAACTGAGTAACAGATTGCATCTCAGCTGGGGTGTAGAGCGTGCAGTAGTCGCCGGAAGAAGGAGAAGAAAGGCTCGAATGTGTGTACGTGTAGTCATTGGAACCTATGTGGGATGAATAGACTCCGCGACGTGAAGCCTCGTCCGATGTGTTAGAGATGGTGGGTGGCGAGCATGTTGTAGGTTTTCTCACCCATTCGGATATTTTTCCCTGGCTGCGATGAAAAATACTTCATGTATCCTGCGTCGCTGTTATGCTTGTAGCTTTATCAGATTTTGTGGTCTATTGTCCTGATCGCAGCGTTCTTTGGTACAATCGAGGTTCTTAACTTTCCAGAATTGCGAAAGAACTCAATGAGTGGCGTTATTTATCTCGGTGAACACCGCCACTCGTCCTCTCACCCGCTATTGCCGCGAATAGCACCAGTACTTAGACAGTAGGTCGAGGAGACCGTGAGCACTTATCTCGTCAATCCTTCTCCTTCAGTGCAGGATTTTATCTTGTACTCGGGCATTTATCTTGTGTCGACAGGGGTACTGAGCTCCGAAATCTCCGTGGTCCATCGAGACCCTTCCATAATCCATCGCTGTCCATCATTACTAATTGCTTTCCCTATCACCTCTGTCTTACTATCAAGGCAGCCCATTTCGAAGGGACTCCCGCTAAAAGATCGTTATCTCTGTTTTTTATGCCCTCTTGCCTTGGCTTCTTGCTGCGAGTGAACAGAAAATCCGAATGGTTCCGATGTGGCAATTCAATCTTATAATTTGCTCCTGATACATTTGCAAATGGTGCCGATTTGTGCAGCGGGTTTCTGAGCTCTCAAGTAAGCTGAGATACTTTCCTTTCTTATCTGCGCAGTAATCTCACGCATCCATATCGTTTACCAGATCTGTAAACCTTCTTGTGAAGGCTGCTTGTGATTATACATTCTTGCCGTTAGGCCTCTTACTTACGAGAGCTCTTATATTCTCCCTACTGTCCAGTAGACTGAAACTGAAATATTCATGCCAGGGTTGCCGCCGTATCTGAAAATGCAAGAGTTGCCATTTTCACATTATTGAAGTCGTGTTGCGCGATTTCATCGCGCTTTTGAAGGAGAACCTGGTGCGAACCATCTGCGGGGCAAGAGGTAAATTGACAAACTTACTACAATAGTCGTATCCAGGCTTGCTATTGCGCAATTTGTTGGAGGCTTCGTTTGTGCTTGATGTACGATTATTTCGAATCTCCTTCCAAGCCGAGAGCAACCTGGGTTGCTCACACTATAGTCTAGTTGGTCAAAAATTGTTTCGTAGGTTTGTTGACGGCATGAGCTGAAATATCCTACTTGTCGCAAACCAACGTCTGGACATCATATAAATTGCGATCGACACAGGGCGGATATTCTGTAGGCTTCGTCGAATCTCACATTTTGACTGATGTTCATCCATCGAGATAATCGCCAGGGTCCTACTTCCAGTAGAGCCACAGGGAACTCGGGTGGGGGAGTCCTGGAAACTCTTGACTGGAATCACAGACAGGAATTAGGCCGGGGATCCTTCGGAGTAGTCTATGTACGTGCTGTTTACATGCACGTTTCCTTTCCTATACTAAAATCATTATTCCATCTTTACAGAAGGTACAGCGGAAAGGTGGACATAGCTTCAGGGCAGTTAAATGTATTCGCAGAACTACCAGAAATCAGGATACCGATCAAGAATGGCGTGCTTTAGAGTCTTTGGGGAGCCATAGGAACATAGTACGTTACCACTGCTACCTGATCCGTCTCCTCTTTTATTGATAGGTATTATGAGGTCAAATGCTATGGCCATCAGGATCTCAATCTAGACGGGAAACTACATCTCGCGATCGAACTGGAGTATGTAGATGGTCAGAATCTCACCCGTTATATGTCGTCTTATCACAGAGCCGGTCGAAGTATGCCATCAGCTACCGTAGCACAATTCACCTAGTGAGGCTTCATACACGCATGCCTCCATACATATCCACTAATTATCAATTTGTTTCAGTCAGATCCTCAAAGGGATCCAGTTCATACACGGTAAACAGTACATACACCGCGACATAAAGCATGTCTTGCGTCTCATTCAGCTCGTTGTCATTATCTAATATTTCTTTGTAAGGCCCGACAATATCATGCTGACCGGTACTCTTGAAGTCAAGATTGCTGATTTCGGGTTGTCGGTGTCATTCCCTACTAAAAGATTCAGAACATATATCGCTGATTATGTATGTCTAACAGAGCATCATATGTGGGTTCTTCCGAATGGAAAAGTGGGTTTGCAGGAACTCTGTCGTATCTTGGTCCCGAAGCATTTGCATATCATATGCAGGGATATACCACTGACGTTTGGGCTGTAGGGTAAGTTAAACATTCTGTTAAAGGGCATTGCTGACCAAAGGGACCAATTCTCGATCAGAGCTACTGTGTTTAACATGTTATTTAAGGGACATTCCCTTTTATTGCCGTCAATGAGCAAGAAATCCGTCAAAAGGCCCTGAAGAATCTCGGTGCTAGAGCCAATGACAATGGTAATGATCACGATCGCTTTCTTCACATTTTTAATTGTCTCAACGTCGATCCACTAATGACCTCATCCAATAGCACTTTATGTTCAGGAACAGAGAAAGTTGATCTTCGAGCATTATTCTAGGATAGATTGGCCAAGACAAATAGATCCGTGGTCTGGAAATCATAAGAATGGTCAGTATGGTATTCTGTAAATCTTTTCCAACTTTGCTGACGGAATGCGCATATATTTCTCAAAACATTAGCATTTTCTTTCGTAAAGAAACTGTTGACCACGGATTACGGAAGTAGACCTACGGCAGATCGCGCCTTAAATGAGCCTGTATGTGCATTCCTATTCCAATATCCATCTAGCTCATTCAGCATGTTTCAAAATAGTGGATAAGGTCCGTTAGGCCAACTCCGAATGTTCCGCAGAACATGGGTCCATTTATCCCGCGCGGACAGCTTACGTCGAACAGGACGGATACCGGAGTGCGTGGACAAGCTGCAGCGACCAAGGCAGATACCGGAGTACGCGGGCTTGCTCCGAGTGATCCAAGCCAGGAAACCAAGAGCAAGATACCTAAGTTTGTTAAATCCAAGGTTTAGTAAAATTTTAGTCCGAGATCGTGTAGTTGGCGTAGTCGACTTTTATGCCACACGTCTGTGGATATCTTTGAATGACTATCTGCTGTGGACCCACGCATTATTATGATAAAAAAATAAAACAAGGCTAGCACAGTTCAAATTGCCTCTAAGAGGACTAGCTAGAGCGAGACAGTTGATCTCGACATCAGCAGAATTGACAATAAGTTCATCCTCGTATTTTCATTCAATTTGATGGGTCATGCAACGTACACACAACTTCGATCTTCGCTTCCTGTTCAAAAAGCTATGTTACTTTCCTTACCGGAAACTCCTCACGTCTGTTGTTCTCTGCGATGTAAATGAATAAACCCGATGCTTTCGGACCTTTCCGCTTTCCAATGGTGGCTGTTTCTCAATCTGGATTGTTACGCTGTCACCGTCGAGAGGATGCAAATCCAATCTGCTCATTCCCACGCGGTAACGACGGAAAGGATAAGAGGACCATCTGCGAACTCGATTCCAGCCTTGACACAAAATCGCTTTCCTCCAACAGAAGTCGGAAAAAGAATAAGAAGGACTCCTTGGTCATAGAGTCAGGCCCAGGAGGCAGAAACGGTCACAGCTGATTTGCGCATAACAACTGCAAGGTGTACTCGGGCGTATCAGACACGTCTCTCAAAGGAGTTTTGCGACAGTAGTCTGTTATAGCTTTTGTTCTGAGCTGCAAAGATGACATCGTGATCTGGGTACTAACTGAGTTGAAAGCACGGGCATTGGATTAAACACAATTACTAGAGTTACTGTAAACTCAAAAGGACGCATCCATACGGATCAATATGTGGCATTATGCCGAATTGATACTTACTTTTAGTTTGGATTTATTATCTATTGGATAGATCATCAATCGTCCTTTGTACCGTTAGAACTACGATGCGGGTCTGTTGTCGCTAACCAGAACTTACCTTTCAAGTGTTGCATGAAATTAATTCGCGCCCGAAACCAAAGTCCGTGCGGCGCTTTTCACCTCGTTGCGAATGAGTGGACGGAGAAGACCAAGATGCCGAGCCTGACAGGTGTTGGGCTCAAAAATCTTTTGGAAGCCGCATTTGACAAGCTCGATGTGCACCAGCTAGCAAAACTGCGGAGTGGGAATGCCAGGATACTGGAAGTTAGCCTTGTCTATCCTGAGAAGAAACTTCTCCCTGGTCTTGATGCACGCAAGGAGCTGTGATCGGAGCGCTTGAACTTGTGGTCCCCAGTAGCCCGGACCATTTTAACGACTTGGAATCAGGTACAGCCTTGACTAAAGGTCTCAAATCCCGCTATCGTGCATTTCCAGACCTTGCTATTGTTTCTCCATGCCCTTCACCAACACTTCGCTGCGATTGAAGCTAACCAATTTGCCTTGCGTTCTTCTTCAGGCCACAGCTCTAAGTGGAACTCATTGCGTGGGAGCAGAACTTCTCCTTACGAGCCCACAATCGTTTAATTTACTGTGCCAGTATTCTGAGTTCGTAAGTCAGAGAGGAAACCTCAGAAATCATTGACAGATCAGTAGAGCGGGGACCAGGCAGGATACATGAGTATCTGTACCCGAATTGGGAGCATCAGACATTACAATGAGTTGCGCAAAGATACTCTGCAAGGTCACTGAGACAGTCAATTGAGTTGTACTAACACGGCGTTTTTGGTATTGCCGCTGCAGCAAAGTCCTTGCACAGGTTGATTGCTCGTGTCAAGAGAATGAAAAGAGTCGCTTACCTAACTCGAAAATAAGTGTATCTCGGAATCTAGTATCATGTATGTATTCTGGGTCACTTTTGAGTGCTTGAAGCGAAGTTTACTCTTGGGTGAGCTAGGGTTAAAGATAAGTGACGACAACTGCGGATCCAATTGAGGCTTACCTTCGTGAACTCGAATTTATGAGCAACGTTCAGGAGAGCTCGCTCCAGAATACTTCCACCGCACATCTAAGCACTCTATCGTATCTGATCGATCCTACTCCACCCTATTGGCGGACACGAATGAGCTTGTCATGCAGATAAAAAAGAGAGAACGTCGGCATAGAAGTCCGTATCGAACAGAACACGAACATATGGAACCTCCTTGCCCAACAGGAGGACAATGAGTACCTATACTTGGAGTGATTGAGAACGACGACCGGCCACTGCAAGATAGAACTTAATGGTGGGCGGAAAAAGTGAAAATCTGGGCATTCGGCAATTTCCGTGATTGTCGTTCCTGTTCCTGTTGCGGGAAGCGCGCCCACGTCGTCCCATCAACTGAACGTTCTATAGTCCGCCGTGGGCCCCAATTCTAGTTGCACTTTCATCGACAGTCAAAACAGTTGATCTGCATTTAGGAGATGTTGTTTATGCCTCTAATGCAAAGCTGCAATTACTTAATCTTTCCGCAAGTGCTGTGTCTGCCTTCGAAGTGAGGTTCTCCGAGACATCAACCACGAAATGTTGTACGGGTTTTGACAAGGATTATTGCGTGAGCATGTTGAAGGGGTCTAGGTGCACATCACTAATCGCTGGTACACTGACATGGAGGTACGTCTCAAAGTCACTAACTTTCTGACACCATGCCCATGTTTGCGACCTCGGAGATGAAAACTTCTTATAGGTTGTTTACAGACATGTCATCAATGACAACCTTCCTATTTTCCACATTTTCTCTTGGAAATACACAGGTGCGGCGGTCACTGCTCGGGGCTGTCCGCGATGTAACGCGCAAACTGTGCGTCACTTTGACTTTCAATGTCGTACGATCTCAGAACAATCGATCGCCGCACGCATTTTCGGTGACAACAGTGGTGACGAAGACTTCGGGTACACCGAATTTGATGGTTTTGAGTGTAGCGTCAACTCCTACGGCTGAATATTTCCGCGAAGAGCTTCTCGGCGAGCTTGCCGGAGTACTTAGCTCCTCTAAAGAAACTCCTGACTATCTTCGATCTTGAATCGAGCAGTCTTCTTGAGAGGTTGAAGTAGCTTTCGAGGAATCTTTCAGTGCTGACACGGAGGCAACCGAGCATGACGACGATGAGCCCGCCTATGCTCGTCACGCCGAGTGTCTCAAGGTTATTGGCGGAATGGACTGCAGTGCCAGTGGGTGGCGTAAATTATCTCTATGAATGCCGTTGCATTTTCTTGCCCATAACGAGGACTAACAGTACTGATACTTGGGCAACATGTCAATGCCGTGCTTGACTCTGTGCGTGGTCGGGCATTTACCTCGAGCTCCGAAATCGCCATGCTCCGTTGAGACTCTTATATTGCTGTTCATCATTGCTAATTGCTTTCCTTGTCATCCCCGTCCACCCCTCTGAAGTATCATTAAGGCAACCCATTTTCTAAAGGTAAGGGTTGGAGTCCTCAGTCTTTCATGACCCGTTGACCGTAAACCCTGCCACGAATGGCTGAAAACAGAAAATCCAGATGTTTCCGGTATGGTTCTTCAATCTTTAATTTGCTCCTGATTCATTTGCAAATAGCACAGATCCATGCCGCGGGGTTCTGAGCTCTCAAGTAAGCTGAGATGTTTCCCTTTCCTATCTATTCAGCAATCTTACGCGTCTGTATCGTCTATTGGAGCCGTAGTATTTCCTGTGAAGGCTGCTTGTGATCATGCGGTTACCAAGTCTCTTGTCTACGAGAGCTCTTGTATTCTTTCTACTGTCCAGTAGCCTTACAAACAGAAATACTCGTGCTGGGGTCGTCGCCGCACCTGCAAAAATGTAAGTTGGGAGTTACCAATTTCAAGTAAGAAAGGTCTTGGGTTCTCGTGTTGCGCGATTCCATCGTGCTTTGAAAGGAGAACCTAGTGCGAGACATCTGCAGGCCAAGATTGAGATTGACAAACTTAATACAACAATGGTATCAAGGCCTGCTTTTGCTCATTTTGCTGGAAGCTCCGCGTCTGCTTGGTATATTATTATTTTGAGTGTCCTTCCAAGTCGAGAGCAACCTGGACTGCATATTCTACAGATTGGTAGCTAGAATTGCTTTTGCAGGTTTATTGACGATATGAACTGAGGTATCCTATCCTACCTGTCGCAAACCAGCTTTTGGAGATCATATAAAGCACAGTCGGTCTAAGGGCAGACATTCTGTAGGCTTTGTCGAATCTTACGTTTCGATCGATGTTCCCCTATCGAGAGGGCCGTTCTTCTAGTAGGGGTACAAGGAACTCGGGCAGAGGAATCCTGGAAACTCTTGACTGGAATCACAGACAAGAATTGGGCAGGGGATCCTTCGGAGTAGTCTATGTATATGCTGTTTAACTGCGCGTTTCCTTTCCTATGTTAAAATTGTCATTCTATCTTCACAGAAAATCCAGCGGATAGGCGGACATAACTTCAGGGCAGTCAAATGTATTCGCCGAACCAGGACTCAGGATACCGATCAAGAATGGCGTGTTCTAGAGCATTTGGGATACCATAAGAACATAGTACGCTCCGCTGCTACGTAATCCAGCTCTTCCTTTATTGATGGGTATAATAAGATCAAATGCTATAGTCATCAAAACGTCGTCTTAGATGGGGCAACACACCTTGCGATTGAACTGGAGTATATAGATGGATCGGATCTCGTCGGTTACATGTGGTCATTCTTCGATAACAATCAAAGTCTGTCATCTGCTGTTACAGCACGATTCACCGCGTGAGCGTTCATACACCTATACGAATGTCGAATCCATATTTGCGGATTATTATTTATCTTCAGTCAGATACTCGCGGGGCTCATGTATATACACAGTAATGGCTACGCACACTGTGATATAAAGCAAGTATTGACTGATTCAATGCATCCCTAACGTCTAACATTCGTTTGTAAGGCCTGATAATATTATGCTGACTAAAGCCTTTGAAGTAAAAATCGCTGATTTTGGTCTGTAAGTGCCATTCCCTGCTTAAGCGTTCAGAGGTACTTTGCTGACCGCGATGTCTAACCAGTGCAACGTTTGTGGGTAATCACAGATCGAAAAAGGGAGCGTTTGGAACGATTTCGTATCTTGGTCCTGAATGTTTTGCAGATGATCTTCAAGGATTTTCTAGCGACATGTGGGCTCTTGGGTGAGTCAAGGATCCTGATGAAGGACGTTGCTCACCAAAGGCACCGATCCTTGACCAGAGTCACTGTTTTTAATATGTGCTTTATGGGCCATGATCCTTTTCACCCCATTACCAAGCAAGAAATCGATCACAGAGCCCGCAGGTTTCTAGGTCATCCTCTCTATGGAAGTGAGTACGGACTCGATCGCTTCTTCATATTTCCTTTTTGTATAATGGTGACCTATTGCTAATGACCTGATTCAATAGCGAATTTTATAGAGGTACAGCGAAAGTTGATCTTCGAGCATTTTTCTAGGATACTCTGGCCAATGGATATTGATACATGGTCCAGACAACGTAGGGATGGTCAGTACTGAGTTCCACGAAATCTCCAGTCTTCCTGACACAACATGACTTCATTAGCGTTCGATTTCATAACGCGACTGTTGACAGTGGATACTAGAACGAGAATAACAGCCAGTCAAGCCTTATGTGAGCCTGTACGTATCAACTTTGCTCGAGTTTGCTGCTAGCTCAATGAATGCGTTGCCAAATAGTGGATGACTAAACAACGAACTAGACAGGGCCCGCCAGTCATGTATATGTATCGCCCGCGCGAAGAAGTCAGGACAAATAGCTTGATTACAGGAGTACATGGGCTTCGAGCTCCGAGAAAGCCAAATAGGAGAGAAGGAGCGAGAAGCAGGATCTCTAAGTTCGTTGGAGCCAGGTTCTAGTAAACTTTTATCCGATATCGCGTAGCTGGTGAGACGGACTTTTATACTGCACGTCTTTGGAAGTCTTGGAATGACTATTTGCGATGGGCCTATGCGTTTGAATGCGAAACACGAGGCTTTGGAATAGCATTTGAGTATATTTAAAGTGCTTCTGGTGTCCGGGATCGAGACGTCTCGCTCATTTATTACGTTCGATCTGACTGTCTGCCGTAGAAAGTAAGTCGGATGAAATAGAGAAAGTTAGTCAGGAGAATTCACCAAATATCTAACCGATAGCTATGTCACCGAAATTGACAACGAGTTCATCCTCATCTCCCTCTTTCAGTTTAGTGGGCCGTGCAGCGTAAACACCAACCTCGATTTCTCCTTCCTGTTCAAAAGCCCATGTTACTTCCCTCACCGGCAGTTCCTCGCATTGATTGTCCTTTACGACGTAGACAAATAGACTCGACCCCTTTCCGCTTTCCAACGGTGGCTCTCTCTCAATCTGGATTGTTACGCTGTCACCATCGAGAGGATGCAAACTCCAATCCGCCCATTCCCGTGCAGTGACGACGGAAAGGTTAGGACGACCACCTACGAACTCTATCCCGGCCTTCACCCAGAATCGTTTTCCTCCAGCGGAGGTTGGGAGAAGAATGATAAGGCCGCCTTGGTCGTAGAGACGGGTCCAGGAGGCGGAAACAGTAACAGTTGCCTTGTGGAAAGCATCGGAGGATAACTGCGACGTGTGCTTAGGCGCATCGAACACGTCTCTCGAAGGAGGTTTGCGCCAGTAGTCTGTTATGGCTTTTGCTTTGAGTTGTATTATGGATGACATCGTAGTCTAAGTCGTTGTGGGAATGTAGAGACGTGGATAATTGAAATATAATTGCTCGTAAAATTAAATTATATTGCGAGCCGGCCGCCGGCGATCCGGCGATCAGCGCATCAGACACAGACACAGACGAGATCAGCAAGACAAAGACATTGAGCTCACAAAGGACAAACAAACGTCGGACGACCACAAGGCATTCTGTTATTCGAGCGGCGTACATCGCAGAACGTCGGGAAGGATGGCCTCGCCGCCGTCGGCATCTAAGATGCATGCATCCCCATCGAAGGTGAGTCTCCGTTACGTTCTCGTTCTTGGACAGATCGCGCATCCGCTACATCTGCATCCATCTGCATCTCCATCTCCGTCGCTGTCGCCCAAGTCTTCCAGTGCCCATCTCCCCCCGTGACACCGCCCATCCCCATCATTGGATGGCAGTGAGCGATGATCCCTTGACTTGGCCGTCCAGCCATCTATTTATTTGCTTAATCATTTATTTCTGCTTATTTCGTTCAACTGTCATCTCCCATATGCCCACTGCTCCGTGTGCTATTGTCTAACTTGTTCTTCCCTTCCATTGCATTTCACGTCACCGTCCGGTCCACCGCTCGCGATCTGCGACGACAACTCGCAACGATGTCGTACCCATACCACTCATCAAAGGGTGCGTCCTCGTCAGCGGCAGCCCTCACCTCGGCAAATAGGACATATGACGCGAAGCTAGTGCAACGCGAGATGCTCCGTCTCGGCACGGCACTGGGAGCACTTTCAAGTTCTACTGCTGCGGTTCTTACTTCAGGGAGCCCACTCACTCTTCCGACAGCGGTCGCGGGTGCAACTGGTGCCTCTGGTTCCGCTCATGGACATGGACACGTTCTCGGTCATGCACTCGTCCATGGACATGGAGGGAACGCAGGAATAACGAGCGGAACAGATGGTGGCGCATGGACGCAATTACATGTCTATGTTCTACCTCTGTTCAATCACGAGCAACTACAGTACCCTATGTGCGTTATCGTCCAGTTTCTTTATGCATGTGTCTGTCAACTACAATAATGACCAGCAGTGAAGACCTCAATGCCCTTGTACGACGGCACATCGAAGTCGTCATGTCAGCCGGACCCTCACGGGCTCTCTCGACGCTTGAAGTAGACGTTGCGGAACTGATCGGCGGAGGCATGACAACGCTCAACGCAAAGCTTGCGGGTGTCGAGGACGACAAGCTTCCCGCACGAGTGGTTGAACTCTGGACTTTCTTCTGGGACCAGGTTCTCCCGTATGTGGAAGGGATTTTCATTCCATTACAAACGCATCCTTTGCTCCTCTCTTTGCATCGAACGCCAAAACCACATCGTCCTGCGAGTCCTACTAACCTCGCAAGCCCGAACGATGTGGCCCCCGGTGCAGCTGCGCTGTCGCCTATTGATGTGCGCACCATCGCGCTTCGTGCCTTTCGAGACAAAATCGTTGTACCGATCGCACCTCGTCTCGAGGCTCGCCTGCTCGCTATGCGACCTGGGGGATCTTTCTCCTCGTCGACATCTGTACCCGGAATGCCCTCTGCAGCTGAAGTATCGAGTTATCAGCACCCACGTCTTCAGCAAATGCTGTTGGTTCTGCATTCACAGGCACAACGTGTGCGGCCCCCATTGAGCCTAACCGCTCCTCCCCCCTCTCTATCCCCACAAGAACTCGCGATACGTCGATTACTTGACGCTCTTGCCGCACATCTCAGGCCAGTCTCGGCACCAGGGAGTTCGACGAATGGCAACGTGAACAGTCCCTTAAATACACTCCGACATCGCCGTGCACCGAGTTTCCTCTCAGGCGGCACGCCGCGCGACCGGAGAGGGCGCATAGGGATCGGCATCAACGATGCGGATACGGACAAGGAGAATTCAAAGCGACGCGGACGATATATTGATGATTCGATGTATCCCGCACATATGCCTACGGGGTCTTTATCCACGATGTCGTCTTCGCATACAATTAATGTCGGCGAGAGCAGTCTTGCGAATCGTCGACGAATGCGGAGATATCACGCGACCGAAATGGATGACGAGTCTAGAAATAGAGACTCGGGAAGCTGGGACGGGGAGACCGGAGGTGGGACAACTCCTAGGGGCCGATTCAGCGCAGATCGGGAGCGTGAAAGGAACTTTCTGGAGTCGCTCAGGAGTCCTGGGCCTGTTGAAGACGATGATAACGATTCTACACCTCCATCATTCGCGAATTTCCAGAATCAGGATGGCAGTGCACCAGTCGAGACGAATGGAAACGTGAATGTGTTTCCGAGGAGAGAGGATTCTTTGCCTGCACCCGCCCCTCCACCTAAGGATCATGATGTTTTTCCTCCTACTTCCCAAATGTCGAACGGTAATCGTGTAAGTGAGCAACTTGATTGGGACTCTGCCCAGGTGTGTGCTTTCTTTTTATTTAACCTTTTCCGCGAGACTTACTGTAAGTATCTGGTTCGCAAAGGCGGCGATCGAACGAATGGTTGGTATGGGAAACACCGTATCCGACTTGGATTTGAATCGCAACGAATCCGTACTGCAGACGCAAATGCACCCACAACCACTTGCACCGTCTCCCGTACCTGGAGCCATACCTGGACCAGGACCTCCAGCCCCTGATTCAAGACGACGAAGGATGACATAGCACTCGATCTATCAAATCAGATTCATATCTCTGGACGTTTTCTTGACAAATCTTCTACCTACCTTGCTCGCGGATTTGACTTCATTTATAGTGAAATTATTCCCTTCGATCTTATGGTGTCTAATATTTTGTATGTTATCTTCATTACTGGATCTCTCCTACGAGATTTGTCCTTGTTTGGGTCGATATTGAAAAATTAGGCTCCAGATACGGCCAGATACGGCCTGATACAGCCACAGAAGAATTGATCAGAGATCAAAATTAGGAGAGAATGACGTCAGTATCCGTGCCGATTCTCCCTCTTATGTTTGAGTGAATTGAAAGAGAGAGAATGATGTGCTCCAAGTTTCAGGGCCACAGAGGGAAGCAAAGGAGATAAGAAGAGCACAAACGATACAACAAGCCGTTCAAACCTATCCTCACTACACACTATTCGAGTACTCAACCTACTACCTACCGAGACCTCACCCTGACTGTCCGCCAAGTTACTGGCATTCAGAAATGGTTGTCACGAGGAGCGGCGAGCATGTAACTATTACCGCCAATGACGAAGGTGGTAGCAATGACGTAGCGCCGGACTCGCACTCTAACCCACAAGGTTCCCCGGGGATGACGAAGACGCGATTCAGGAAGGATTCGGGAAAATCAGCCTTTTCCGTAGTGACGAGGACGCTGGGACGGACGATGAAGAAGAGGTTAAGGAGAACGACCTCGACTCAGAGACAATGCACAGTAAGCCCGGTGCGGTGCGCAGAGATTTAGCTCTCTTACCAAACTTCACGTCAGATACGCAAGTGAATGAATGCATGACGCCCAAGCGAATGTTCCGGCGTCGCGCCTCCTCCAAACTCCATCCTTCACCAGACTCCAATTCCAAGTCTGATGGGAGCCCACCTAAGCATGTACAGTTCATCGACGAACCACGCCCTGCGTGCATGATTGAAAGCCATAAAACCGCATTGCATAGTACGTCTTAACTTTCCTTTCTCATTCCACTACCATCTCCTTTTCTTTTCTGCTGTATTGATCGATTGATCATCTGACTTGGATTTTACGTACTTGGCTTTAGACCCAAGAGCGTCAGAGAAACGCAAAGAACATGCACAAGAGGTACTCGATTTTCATGGCGAATCTTGCGAGTGAAGAGAGGTTTGCTATTTTCTCGAATATGTACTTTCTTAACTTAAGTCAGCTTCCATTAATATTTTTTCTGACCGATACCCCTACCACTAATAATCTGTAAATTCACTATACAATAGGCCTCTTTTGTGTAGTAGGAAAATCTCTCTGGCCTTGCTTTACACACTTAATCTTCCGTATTGAGTTTCCCGATGATTGGACATCAAACAATCACCGCGTGTCGGGTCCATCTAGAAGGGGGCTATGCAGATGTGAACGGATAGTCTATTTTAACCTATAATGACATGTACTACTACTAGGTTATGTATGTAGATGTATCCGAGCACAGACAGACAAAGGCACACTACTACAGCTTACCTGCCAAGGTCTCATGAAGATAATCTAGCATACCCATTGGAAAGGTGTGATTATATCATATAGGGACATGAATTGAATGACTAGTACTCGTGTCTGTTCAGATCTTTCAGCCTGCTCAGGCTTATGTAAAAGCGTTCAACGTCCGAAAGTTATGTAAGAAGAGAATTCAAGGTCTGCTAGGATATATTGCAAATAAATACTGCATTTATTGTATACAGATAAAACAAAAATAATATTAATACTATCTGAGACCCGTATTAGGCAGGTCATTGATCCAGAGGGAAAGTCGTCCTCGAGAACGAGAGTTGCGTGAGGGCACGAGGTTGTGGACGCGCAGTCGGCGGCTCTTCGTAGACGTGGAACATAGAATTCTGCTAGCTAGGGCTAGGGATTGGAGAGTCAGCGACGACGAAAAACGGAAGTTTGGCCGCGAAATTTACACACCTGCATCTCGCCGCCAGCAGTCAAGAAATCGGGTACCTGCCCTTACGTACCAAAAGCCATCGGTTGCTGCGGTTGTGCATGTGAACTCGGGAACTGGAACGTATTCATCGCGTTGTATTCGCCTCCTCTTTGCTGCGCTGCAACGTGTCCATTCACTTGCGCCTGTTGATCACCCGCTGCACTAGCTTTCTCCATCGCGGGTGATCTCAAGAAGGAGTTGTTATTCGAGCCCATGTTTGTCTCCAGGAGCTGCGGAAGCTTGATCGCGGGAGGCGCTGGTGGGTAGAGGTCCGTTTGTTGAGCCGGAGCTCCCAGAGCGCTTGTTGAGCGACGGCTCTGAGGGAGCACGAAACTAAGAGGTCCCGGAACAATGCTTTGCACAGTCTGTGCTGAAATTTGCGTAGACAGTGAATGACCGTGACCATGCCCATGTCCTCCATGGTGCGAATAGGATGACGAGACGGGACCCGATTCCAGCGAGAAGCTCGCGAGCGCATTTCGGGTGTCGATTGCGAGACTTCCGCCTGATCCAGACATCGAAAAGCTCAGCGGAAGCGAGAGCGGCTGCGCCTGACCTTGCGAATGAGGTCCTTCGGATTCGCTCATATCGAAGTCCGTAAGATCCGCAACCTCCACATAGGGTACACTTCCGCAAGTCCCGTTCGCATACCCGTAGGCGCCGTAAAGCGATCCATCGCCGGACATCGAATCGAGCTCGCTGAAGTCCTCCGAGTCCACGGTCGACGCAGACAAAGACACGCTCGTCGTGCTAACTGTGCTAGCTGTCGAACACGCAGAGCTGTTCCGTGCTCGCGCACCAGTAACGCGGATGCGACTTGTCGACTTCATACGATCTCGCTTGCCCCGCCCTCCCTCTCCTTCTTCGCCTTCCCACCCACTGTCGACTCATCCTTCTTTTTTCTTATCGGAGCGGCTAGGTTGATAGTCGTAGCACGGGTACATCTCCTCGTGCTCCTTCTTTCTTTCTTTGTTTCGCCAAGTCATCCCAGTATTTGCGCTCTTCCGCAGACAACGAACGCCATTGTTGCGAGATCGTCTTTTTTGAAAGATCCGCTTTGCGCTGTCGTCGCATTACCGGGTCTCCCTCCTGCGCTGCCACTGCCTCCGCCTCGTTCTTTCGCAAGCAGCACTCGCGACGGAACAAGATGGATGCATTCTCCGGTCATTTGATATAGTCCTCGTCTCCGCGCTTTGGCCGTCGCTCCATACCAGCGAGCTGGAGTGTATGTGCATGCGGGTTTGGAGGAAGTGGAGGAGGAACTTGCTAGGCTTGAGACACAGGTTGGACCGTGGGTTGGCTAAACTTGAGAGTATGCAAATGCGTGGACAGAGCAAGGGGAGATGGAAGATTTTTTTTTTTTTTTTGATGAAAAGAAGAGCTGCTGCAGTCTGTTACTGACCTACTTTGCTCTTGACGCAGTCAACAATAGCAGTGGCACATATGTGCTCAACCCATCCATTGACTGCGACATAGCAAGTAGAAAGTGTATCAGGTGTGCATCTATCATCAATCATTATATCCTATTTAAAAAATAAATGTGGCAGATGCTTGGGACCACAAAGACATGACATGGTGGTTCAGGGTTAAGGAGGAATCAGGAATCTGGGGATCTGTGAGAACACGAAGTCCATTTCTTCATTCACATCTAGTGGAATAGATGACTGTACAGTAGATCATCTGGAGTGCATTGCATAGATCACAATAGATTATCTGGTTCTACTTTTTTGAACGTTCTGAACAGATGATCTATGAGTAAGAAGACCTTATAGATAGACAAAGAGCTTCTGATTTTGTCTTTCAAGATAATAGACTTAGAGAATCTAGAACAAGACTTTCATAGGTAATAAAAAGATTATATATTTTTCATCTATGCACTGACTTATCTAGGTCATCTACTGCCATATTAGGAAATATACTTCCAGTTGATCTGCGTCTATCTAGAGAGGTATGAATAGATAGGCCCGACACGCAGTTAATGACGCAATAAATCAGTATTTCCTTTATCACCAGCCCTCCGACTTATCGCGCAGAATGATCTTACACTCAAAGGTCCCTGAAATAGAAGCTAGACTAAGTTCCGAAAGGGTGAAAGACGTCAGGAGGCAACGTGAAGTCGTCAGTTTTCGTTGCGTGAACAAGTATATGTCCGAAGATGCCCAGAACCTTCCCCTGTTTGCAGTAGATTTTATGTCAGAGGGTGTACGTGTGACCGCACATGTCTGCCGGGTTGGTTTTCGTCCCTCGGGTAGGTATAAAAGACAGGAGTCAGGAAAGAGCGAGAAGATTGCTACGTGTACCGGAGTACGACTACTACTAGCATCTTCCCTTTCGTCAAGTCCTTTGGTCTTCCGTCCTCACGCACATCCCCTCCATTTCGTCGAAGACAGTGCGACCACATTAGAAACCAGAGAAGAATGTCTGCAATCTATTCAGCTCGGAAGACAGCAAAGATGACGGACGTCCTGCAATTTCTGTACAATCCACGGACACCGGAAGCTGCTAAGCAGAGGACACTCCGCCGGCTTGATGGACTCGAAGGACGTCATGCGCCGATTCCGAACCGGCACTCTCTCGATCACCATGACCGAGGACACGAGAATGAGCGTGCGAGCTTGAGTTTAGACGCGGAAACCAAGTCCAGACGGAGCTTTAATGTGGGTGCCGACTCCAGCTCGAGTTGTAGACTCTCGATTACCGAAGGTGTTGCGCCATTAGCCAGCGCAGGTATCTTTTGATAAGATAGAAAAACATAGATTGGGTTGACATTTATAATCATGCAGATTCCGAACGACGTCTATCTCCTCCCCCAATGAATTTTCCGCCAGGAGGGCGAAGACGCGTCTTGTTTATCGACGAGTGGGAGATTGCGGGGTCGGAACACGATACTTCAGTCCCAAGTGAGACGCAATCCTCATGGTAGACCCTTCCAGAAAGAAATGACGTATTTGCATCGCGCAGGGAACCTGCAAATCGGCTCGGAATCAATTAGCATACAGAACTAACTTCCGAAGACTTGTTTCCTCATTCGTGATTATGGTCTTTCCTTTTTTATATACCTCCATTATTCTAGCGAGTCCGAGTCTGCGCTTGGTCCGATTTGTAATAGTCGGAATGATAATTTATTAGGGACCCTGGAAATATCCAAATAATAGTGAGATGCTGAACGGATAGCAGTCAATGTAAGATGGTTGACGATCCATGGTCATTGTTGCGTAAGAAAGAAGGAAAGAAAGGGAGAAATTTAGTCGTCATGTCATAAGGGATTCCTCTAGTAACCAGCAGCAATGCCATTCTTCCGTGAATCGCTAGCGGCTACGTCAGAGAAAGAGAAAGAATTAGAATATGGGAAGAAAGTCAGTCTGAAACAGGTGAGACGGACCGTATATTGTATCCCCCTTCTTCATCACGGCCTGGACTACCGAGGCAACACGATTGATATCAGCAACTATAGCATCGTGAGCCTCTATTTTAGCCAATGAGCACAAGTAGCAGCAATACAGACCAGTAACGTTGTGACCCCTCTCTATTAGTCCGTCAATCACCTCTTTCGGAAGGACGTCGTCCACCTCGACAGACAAAGGGTACAGCTGGTCATGGACACGACCCCACTCGACTGCTTGGCTAGGGTCCAGATCCCAATCGTTAATTCCAAGCAGAACTTGTACGACCGCCGGGAAGATTTTGGTCCCTCCTGAACCTCCAACGGCAAGATAGAAAGAACCATCTTCATTTTCCATAATCGTAGGGACCGTGGATGAAAGCGATCGCTTTCCGGGTTCAGGATAATTGTCTACAAGGATCAAATAAGCAGAACAAATTGTCAGAGGCCTAGAGCAGCTGACATGGTGAAGGCCGGAGGCCGAAAGCGTTCGGAATACCAGGTGTTGAGAAGTCGTCCATCTATGAAAGGTATTGTAAGATCAGATAGCTTGAGAGAAAAGGCAGAAGATTTGCCTCGTCATTGAAAAGGACACCAGTTACAGGATCCATAACCTGGGATCCAAATACCAAGTTGACGGTACTTGTGATGGCTATAGCCATCCCGTTCTTATCAACAACAGAAGTATGGCTCTATTTTCTGATGTCAGCGAGACGTCCTTCTTTTGGATACTCAGGAACATACCGTGCCATGATCAGTTGGAACATCGTAAATGGGATTATAATAGTCTGGGGAATGCGTTGATTCCTATCAAACAAGTATCCGCGAGTTGAACTATGTGAGTTAAGCTTATTACGCACGTCAGTGACATTCACAGATATCGTATGACCATAATGTTTGGTCGCAATTTCGTCTATTTGAGATGTATCACTCGCGAAAGCGGGATCACACAGTCTCGTTCTGGTTTCTGTAATTCAATTTTATTTCCTCAGGAGGCTATAAGAATCATACCTAGCAGCAAAGCCAACTGGAATGCGAAAGAGTCAGAGATTTCGATGTAGTCAATCACGAACGTTGTCCTCACACTTGATAGCCTCCACCAGTCGATGTGTATTTAGGCCTGTACGGCCCTCTCCGGCCAAATCATATCGTTCAAGCAGGTTCAGTATGTGAATCATGACTGGACCGCTAGTAGGTGCATGCGGAACGTAGACCTTCCTTCCTCGGTAGGAGCTCACAAGTGCTGGTTCGACTTTGACGCGGTATCCTTCAAGGTCTGCGTGAGTCATGATACCACCTGTGGACTGGATTACAGAGATGATTGCATCAGCGATTTCTCCCTAAGTGCAAGTTGGAAGTCAGACACCTATTTTCTCTTCACAAAGAATGTTTACCTTATAGAAAGCATCAGCGCCCCCGGTAGCAATGGCGGCGAGTGTACGGGAATAATTGGTTCGGCGGACGACTTCGCCTTCTCTTAGTATCGTGCCATTAGGTGCGAATATAGCGGTCCAAACAGGATCCTTGAATATTAACTCCGCAAACCACTGATTAAAATTTAATGTGCCGTTAGTTGAGCAAAAGAATCAAGTGCTCTGCTTCTTACTGGAAGTCGTATGCCAAGTTCTTTCCCAACATTCCAACCAGCTGCTAATTCGACGCTAGGTTGCACTAGCCGAGGCCACGATAGGGAACCCCAGCGATTGTGAGCCTCCGCAAGTCCGCGAACTTCTCCGGGAACACCGACTGAAAGGCCGCCGAACTTGGAAGCATCCGGGTCGGTCACAAACATAGTCTTATTTGCCAACGCTGGAGCGGTCTCACGGAAGTCAATGCTCCACACTTCTGATGTTGCATTTGGGAATGCGGGAGGTATGCGCACCGTCATGAATCCACCTCCGCCGATTCCCGACCTTTCATCCAGTCAATGAAAATCCTAAGATTAAGCACAAAGAGCGTACGAGAATAGGTTTGCTACGCCGATGCAGAAAGTCGTAGCTATCGCTGCGTCCACTGCGTTCCCTCCGTCTTTAAGTACGTCAACTCCAATTTCTGAGCAGACGACATTCTCGCTGGCAACTGCACCATTTCTTGCTTCGATCAGGTATGCGGGGTTTCGTTGAGGCGTTTCCTGACCCGGAGGATTTGAAGGAGGAGCGGGATATGGGCCAGTTGGATGCTGTACTTCGCCGAGAAGGAGAGTCGAAACTACAATGAAAAGCACGAACAGAACGGCACCAATGGCTACACAGATAAGTGTCTTCCAGAACGAAGGGTCATTTTGAGCTTTTCGTCGATGTAGTGGGAGATACCCTGCATCGCCTATAGATCCTTTTCGACCATCACCGTTGATAAGGATGCCTTTGCCCGTCCGGGAATTAGGATACAGCAGGGGCCTTCTACGAGCATCGTTGAGGTCGGAGGTCGATCGTGATCGGCGTAATAAAGGCTCTGTATCGTCGTTCGGAATAGCGAAAGTTACTCGAGGCATGTCACCAGTTGGAACGTCGTCGTCGTCGTCGTCGCTCACACGGTAACGTCAATGCCGACTATGCCTGGATGGTCCAAGTCAAGAACATGAGCCCGAGATAACGGACCTCCCATAGCCTCTATCTTTACGCGTGTCGGCGCGGTGGACCGAGTCTTGTAAGCGCACGTGAAACACACGTGATGCGCATTTTGCGTGAAGACTATAAATAAATCTGGGTACTACATGTAGCAGTGCGGGCATGTTCAGATCTCGGTGTTTCAGGCGCATCATCCACCTCACCTCATCAAATTTGTTTGCTGGCATGTAGTGTCACGTCCATCCGTTTACTGGGTTCGGCAAAGGCCATGATTTACGTTCTCGCTCATAATTCATATGTTCACAGGAGACTCCAATAATTCACAATCTCATTGTAGTATTGCTGAATCGAATCTTTATCGTCAAAAATGCATTTTCAGTGCGTAGTTTTCAGTCTCTTCCTTCATTTGCATTCGGAAGCAAAGACCCGGCATTCAGGATAACAAAAATTGGCTTCCACGCGTCATAACCGCATTGCAGCCTATGTCTATACTGGGGGCAATCCTTCCAAAGTCGCCCCTCTATCACAATTTTGGGTCTCCTTAGTCTCGGGTAAGTGGAGTTTTGAAAAAATGAAATGCGATGAAGTTGAACAATTTGTGACTAGTGTTACAAGGATGCAGATCTCGAAACGCTTGTTGCTATGCCGCTTTTCTATGGACGAGATGTAGTGTATACTTCGAGCCTTTCGTTCTCCCATGTAGCTGTCAGCGACAATGGTCCGGTTGAAAAGCCAGATATGAGCATGTTGAAGTCAGTTCGCTTTCTGGCTTTCTCTGGTCTTGCATTGCTGAATTTTCTTAGAATGATGGGTGAACAATATTGTAGCTGCGGAAGGAGAAACTTGGAAACGACACAGGCGCATTACGGCACCAGCCTTCAACCACTCCACCTATCGAAATGTATGGGGAACAATTGCAAGGGCTTACGCCAATATAATCGAGCGAGAAGGCTGGAATCACGTCGACGCGACTCCTGTCACAGATTATAATAAGATCACTGATAAGGTGAACAAACTCGCTTCTAAGGAGACCGAGAGATCGGTCGAATAATTTCTCTGCCTTGCAGCTTGCATTGTTTATCGTGTCTATTGTCGGGTTCAATATCCCCATGTCCTGGTCAGAGCCACGGTATGATGAGAATGGCCGATTCTCAGTGCAAGCCATGATTTTAGAAGTTGCATTGCGAGGGAGTCAGATTCCAAGATGGGCCTACTACCTGGGTATCAGTAATCTGAAGATCATCGATGAAGCTGACACCAGGTTCGAGCAGTTCATGCGGGAACGCCTTGCTGGATGCGAGACACAGTTGAGGAAGCTACATGATGCGGGAGGGGCCAGTAATACTGAAATCGCAGAGAGCATCAAGGATATCTTTGGCGGACTTGTCAATGCGCGTGTTTCGGAAGGCAAGCTCACTTTGTCGGACGAAGAGATCATTGGGAATTGTTTTGTCTTCGTGAGTTTCTTCTCCGATTTACCCTTCTTAACTTAACATATTTCATTTGAGGTGTTTGCCGGTCATGGTACTGTTCCCCGTCTCATCGCCGCTTCTGTTGCTAACCTTCATCAATGGGTATATGACTCAATCACTTCTGTCCTAGGTGATAGGATACCAGTAAGTTTTCTAATGCTAGTTACTGTAAATGCTAGTTACTATTTATTCTTTTGATTTCTCTTTTTTCTTGTTTTACTAGACATTTGAAGATTATAATGACCTTACCGGTGTGCTTTCGTGCATTTATGAGGCTCTCAGGCTGTACCGTGAGTCGTATCTTGTAATCTGTAAATGCTCGAATTTTTTCTATTCTACATTCAAAGCCGCGGTTTACATGATGGGAAAGCATACGGCACGAGATTTCACTTTTGCCCTTCCTCGTTGCGATAAACCGGTGATTATAGAAGAGATTTTCGTGAAGAAGGGTACACCGGTTCATCTGGTTCTTATTGGGATGCGCGAGTTTCTCCTTATTCCCTTTGAGTGTTACTGAATTCTGACTGATCCCTGGCAGTCTATGACCCTCAGACATATCCAGATCCGGAGTCCTTCAAACCTGAACGCTGGATTGACGCTCTAAGCCCACAGGCATCTGGATCGTCAACGATAACACGGACACAGCTGCTAGTGAAGTATCGGCTTCCTCGTCTGCAAGCACTCATAAAGCCTTGTTGAATTCTCCTACGGGCCCCATACTTGTCTGGGTCATAAGTTCGCCAAAGTAGAGGCTGTCGCATTCCCTCACTTTTTGCTTCGCGAGTGGCGCGTGGACCTTGCGCTGAAAAAAGGAGAAACGAGGAGTGCTTGGAAGAAAACGGTGTTGAGTCCTTCGTTAGGAGTCTCTATGACTGTGAAAGAGGCACCGTTGAGGCGTGTTCGGAGGAAGCGCGAAGTGGATGCCTCGAATTAATCATTATTTTCTAGCTACTTTACAGACCTCATCATGTTCTTCATCAAATTTATCCTTCCAATGCTGCCCATAATAGTCCCCCTTCTCAATTTGACGGGCAGTGGGGCGATGGTCAGTAAGTTTGGCAGGGCTTAGACATGTTTAAATACCGCGCTTGCCTCGTACTATCCTGAGGAGCTCGAATCTTCTTAGTAGTTTACTAGATCGTACCACCGTGACCATGACCACTGCTCCATGTGGTACTTTACTCGCGATCTAGCTAGCAAACAGAGTTTATATCGTCTCAAATGCTTTGTTGGTACGCATCATTCCGGTGATCCTTTTAACTCTGCATTTTAATATCATGACGATCGACCCGTAGAGTAATGACAATCGAATGCCTCGTCTGATAACGCTGTGCAAACCATGCCCATAATCGGGTCCGTGGTTGCAAAATCTCCATTCTGTCGTAGATTCGTATTTCCCTAGAACGAAAGAGATTCATGTGAGCAAATTTCCGAAGTAAACGGGACTGGGTTACTAAGTGGCTGCGGATAGTATACAGGAACACCAATCTTAGGACTTTCGTGGCTACTCCACTCTTTCACGGTCGCGATGTCCTGTATACTTCAAGTTGCACGAGTTTTCCGTCAGGCAGCTAGTCTGAATGGTCCAGCTCAGAGGCATGACAAGAGCTTGTTGAGGTCAGTTTCATCGCCCATTACCACATTCGTGAATAACTGACTTCTATCAGAATGATAGGAGAGAATGTTGTATCGGCAGATGACAAAACCCGGAAAGGGCATAGGTGGTGACAGCGCCGGCTTTTCGATTATGTAACTTATCGGAACGTTTGGGAAATACTGAGAAAATCTACGCTGATATGCTCCAGAATGAATGATAGGAAAATATGCATGAAACTCCCGTTACGGATTTCAACAAAATCAGCTATAAAGTAAGTAGTAGTATCTGTACCAATCATATCCATGAATCGTAGGCTAGACTCGTTCCTCCGTTGTCAACTCGCATTGTTCATCATATCCATAGTGGGATCCAACATCCCCATATCCTGATCGGAGCTCTCACGAGATGGAAAGGGCCAACTCTCGGTCCGGATTATGATCTTTGACGCTGTTTCATCTTTGTACATAAATTGGTTCAATTTTGATATCATCAATTCGGAACTTGCTTTCGTAAACTTTATCAAAACATTATCTTCAACAAGTGGTTCCAATCTTGGTGAGAAATACAAACTAGACCAAATTTCACTTTCTTAATTCTCAGGGATTCCTGAATGAGTGACAGGTCGTCGGGCTCAAACGAGCTTCAAGTTCAACTGCCACTCCGGATATTCCTGTCCCCTATCTCCAACATCCGCGACCGCACAGACCAGCTTCACAAGCTGCGGTTCGAAGTTCTCCTTGAGATACGCAGCGACCATATCAATGCCATTCGTCACACCTCCGCTCGTCCAGATCTTCTTCTTGTCATCGTCGTCCGTCGTCCAGCGCTTAGCGATCCACTCAACGTTGGGCATCTTTTCGCGCAGGGTCGGGAGCAGCTCGAGTGGACCTGTAGCGCGTTTGTTGTCGAGGATGCCGGAGAAGGCGGCGGGGAGGACGCCGGTGCAGATGACGAGTACGGCTTTGGCGGTGGCGGTTTGCTTTTGGATGAACGCGATTGTTTGTGGTGAGGGTACGTAGGTTGGTGCGGGTCCTGGGATGACGAGTATGTCGAGTGTGCCGACACTATCCAGAGTGTCCTAAAGTGATTCGTTCTATAAGCTCTTGGAAGGTAAGTGAACAAAGATTTTGAGCTCACCGTGATGCGCACCCTAGCACCTGCGGTTGTAAGCGACTCTGTCGGAGCTTCGCCTTTGACGGCATCCGCAATGTAATGGAGCTTGACTTCATGGCCCAATGCGACGACATTTTCGGGTAAATCACAAAGGCGGAGATAGGCAGAAGAGAGCATTGCAAGCAAGTCGACTGCAGCGATGTCGAGGAACTGTACGACACCAGAGCAGAGCAGAACGCCGACTTTGAGAGACTGAGTCATTTTGTTTGCTTTTTCTATGCGATAAGTTGGTCTGAAGAAATAGACGTCTTGAGTTGAGTCCTTTTATATCTTTCTCCGTCGACTTGTTAGAACGTTCCCATGAGGTCCGATATCCCCAAGACCCGGTGCATTACTAACGGTGTGTACAGTCGACTGCGGGAAAGAGGTTCTGAAGAAAATCACCGCTCAATGAATCAACCGCGCTCGACACTGCCGCAAGATCAATCCACAGGGGGCAGAATTACGTTTCTGAGCCGCTTATACAGGAAACAGAATTGGAAAGCTCGCCTCTGATTGGCTGGATTTCAATTCTGGATCAAAATTTTCAGGTTCGGATATAGGGTTTTACCCTCTGTGTATATCAATTCCACCACTCGAACGGCCGCGACTGGATGAACCTTGCTTCGATGCGCAGTAGAAGTCAGGTGGTAACGCTGCGATCATAAGAAATCATGCGATACGAGAGACACCGAGCCGCGGTGAAGAAACGAGGTTGTCTGAAGATAGAGAAGGTATGAACAACACTGAAGAATGAAAGTATCGACCTTCATTTCTTTCTTTTACTATAGCGGAGATGAACTTGGCTGCGGTATCTTATCAGATAATAGATAAGCGCGTTTCAAAAGGGAATGTCAGACCCCCGCATGAAGCGCAATAGTAGTGTGGTAAAGTAGGGTAAACGGACCTTCCGATGACTGAAAGCAGAGAGCAACACAGGTCCCGAGAGGACGACGAAACAGCCGGCAGATGAGACTGGCATTGGCAAGGCGCTGACGTGACGCCGCATGAGGAAACACAAGCACAGCGTCGGAAGATGACGCGTCAAATTCAGGCTTTGTGCGGGATCGATACGACGACGAGCTCTTGTGCTGAAGGATACATATTGATAAAAGTGCCAGCATAGGCACAGCTGAGCGAAGAAAGCCGGATATAACTCGAAGGGAGATGCCGACGGTACGGGACGGGAGATGAGGTGAGATGATATGATAAGCATCCCAAAAAGGCATGTGAGACTGTTCGCCACTGTCACGTGCAGCGAATATACAGTTCTCAAGTAGCACTAGCAGGGCCCGAGTGTCCGCAATACGAATACGAGCCTGTCTCTCTTACCCGGTGGCCTTTCCGTCGCCTTTATCGTCGAGCACGCCTCGCCCGCCCTCTTTGTTCCATTACCACCACTGCGTCCATCGCCAGCATCGCCGGCTGCGTTCCACTCTTTAGCTCCGCCTCGGCGTCGAGCATATCCTTTGCACCTCTCAGCTCTCTAAACCCCCTCCGTGGCCTATAACCCTTTAGCACCCTTCTTCCTTTTCGTCGCCCCACCATCCCTCCATAAAATACCCGTCAACTTCACTCGCCCACACCAAAAGGTATGCGTCTTTCATGTCCTCAGCCACACACAAGCTCTGAGTACCCATATACCAGCTAATTATCGTCTTGGTCGGGCACCATCGGAGTCACCCGACGCCGCACACTCCCCCCAACATCGCCCGTCGTCATTCACCCACATCCTCATAGCTCACGTATGTACTCTATCATCTCACATCCTCTACAAAGTCTAAAAGCGTATTCGCCGATAGCATGATTCAAGTCGGCATACATTCTGCCCTAAACGGGTCTCGATGGCCCACTTTGCTTTCCACGCCAGATGCGGCGAACACGCGCATGACCACGCAGGCTCATTCCACCTCCTCATCCACTTACTCATCCTCTATGCCTCCTCCTCCGAGCTCGTCTATATCTCGTCGCAAGCCCAAGACGACCTTCCGTTCACCGGACGCGTCCACTCCTCTCGCACTTAAATTTTCCAACCTCTCCGTGCCGACTTCGTCGGAAAGAAGCACACAGGGCCGAAACGCAGGTCAATCCGACGTTTCAATCTCCTCCTCGCCAGCACCGAGCGTGGTGACAGCCACATCGGTGCGCGATACGTGCTCGTTCTTCACCCCATCCCCGCCGTTGTTCAAGATGCCGCTTGCGTACCCCTCTTATCACCCCTTCTCCCCCAGTCAGCTTCTCCTTGCGGCAGCGGCCCGCGCAGATGCTGCTGCACGTCGTCGTGCCTCCGAAAATGGTGGCATCGAGCAGGACGACGCTAGCGTCCGGGGTGACGACACACATGTAAAGGGTGGGCAAAGTCATGACGGTCGCACCCGCCGAAGTTCCTCTCGCACTCGCAAGCCTGTCGCCAAGCTGCGTAATGGAGTCGACGGCGATGAGTCCACGAACAAGGAGACGACAGGCAAAGACGAGGATCCCAACAGGGCAAAAAGTCCGAAGCGGAAGAGAGCCGGTGGAGGTGCAGGTTCTCGCAAGAAACGCAAGGAAGCCCAGCCGCCGGCTGAAGTTCAGCCTAGAAGGGAGCGTCAAAGGCGAGGCGCAGCCGCAGCTGCCGCTGCTGCCCTGGCCGAGAACGCTGAGGCCGTCGCAGCTGCCCTTGATGAAGAATCGGTTGAGGCTGATGAGCCCGATGAAGCTGCCGCGAGCGCCGAAAGTTCTGCTAACCCTCCCGCTACTCCCGAAGGTGAAGACAAAGAAGTTGAAGGTTCCGCTTCAAAGAGCACGAACGGTACGAAGACAACTCGGCAGAAGCGTCAGACTCGCCCCAGGAGGTCCCGCAATACATCCAACAAGTCAGAGGAGAACGAAACGACGCCTACACGCACAACTCGCCGATCACGTCGCCGCGGAGGCAGCGAGACTGCAAGTGAAGGCACAGGAACGAGTGCCGAGGCACCTGTTGTCGAGCCTCCCGCTGAAAAGGACGTTTCTGAGGAACCGGCGGAAGAGACGCCTGCTGAGCCCATGGCCGTAGATGATTTCACCGCTAAAATCGATCCGGCGCTGCTCGCTGAAGACGCGTCCACTGCAGCCGCCGGTAATGCAGGAACCGCGTCGATATAAATTGGCGCATCATGATTGGCACGACTCGATCACGTGAGAAATTTTCTCGGTTTTCGGGGCTCCCTTTTCCGAGATTCGCGTCTCTCATCCGCGTTCCTCATCTGTACACCGAGATGCAAAGAACGAACGAAACCGTAGTCTTGATCAAAGGATGGAATATCTCAACAAGCATCACGGTTCAGCTATTTAATTTTGTCCCTTTTTTGCCTTATTCATTTTTGTCTTCAACGGTTGTTGTTTTGCGTACCTGTACACTATCCGCGATGACTAGCGCGACCATCCTCCACACTTCCAATCCCGTAAAGTTTCCCGCTTACACATCCATCCTACCGCCCCGTTCGTCGCGCAGACGTCATCAGAAAGTCACTTTTAACATATTTCAACAACCATCATCCCTTACCCATCACCTATTTGGAAACGCACATCCTTGCGCGCGTCTCATTGCTATCGATTTTTTGTTTTTCTCCTTTGGTCGGAATGATCCATTTCTTCTTCTCCTTTCTTCTTTTGATTTTTTCTTCTTCTTTCTTTTTAACCTGAGTCTCGATCTGTGTCCCATCTCATCTCCTGTCGATCACATCCGAATCTCATTGTCATCATTCTGTCGGGTTTGAAAATCTTGTTTGCCTTTTTCCGTGGATGCAGTCAGAGGACTTTCAAATGTGCTTTCTCTTGTGCATGACACTCCGGATCGGATAATCACTGCCTATCGATCGGGTTCCCTATTTAAAATTTTTCATTTTATTTCTCTTTATCTTGTCTACGAAGATCAGAATCCAGAACCTCTGTACTCTAGCATACTCTACATGCAATGTCAAATATTCGTGTCTATCTGTGGTTCGGCTTTGTGTGCTCAGGTGGAAATATCGTATGTACCGTACATACGCCAATTTGATGAGAGGGCGAGGACGCGTTTTGACGCGTCGAGACGCGCGTGGGCGCGTAACTGCTGTTTATGGCAAGTAGGTCTCAGCGCCTAATACTGCTTATGAAAGCACGGATATTCAGAAATGAGGCACGTGCAGGATATTCTGGTGAAGGTGAAATCGATGTTGTCCGCTGCCCGTCGTTCCCTTCTTCGACAAAATGTATCTGCGTTTTTGAACAGAAGGGTTTCCTTGGGACGGAGTAGAGCTGGATTGAGGAGGTGGACGAGACGCGACTTCACGGTGCTGGCGCTCGAATCGTCTGCGGATGATACGTGTGCGGCGGTTGTGACTTCCGAACGAGAAATCTTGTCGAATATCGTGCTTAACCAATCTGCCAAGTTCGTTCTTTTTCCGGTTTTACGCAGAAAAATACGACTGATTCTCTCTTCATTAAAAGGATTGAAGAGTACGGAGGGATAGCTCCCTATGTTGCTATACATGAGCATCAACGAAAGATGGTACGTCCTCCTCAACTGAGTTCCCCATCCGACTTACAAGTAACAAATTACGAAACATTTTACTAGCCTATAGCAGTCCGGAGAGCTCTTGACGAAGCAAAGCTCGACATGTCGCAAATTGACGGAGTCGCATTTACTAGAGGACCGGGTATGGCGGGTTGTCTGAGCGTGTGCGCGAATGCCGCGAAGACGCTCGCTTCGGCGTTGAAGAAACCGCTTGTCGGTGCGCACCATATGGTGAGCTAGTGTCTCTTTCTTTCTATTGTGATATGTATGCTGATATAAGTAAAGCAAGCTCATGCCTTAACATCCATCTTAACCTCCACTACTCCTTCCGAAACGCCGACCTTCCCTTTCTTAACGCTCTTAATCTCAGGCGGGCACACTCTGCTCCTCCTCGCTCTTTCACTCGGGAAGTTCAAAATCCTAGCTACGACGGTAGATGAAGCTGTCGGACGCGCGATCGACAAAGTCGCACGTGAGCTGCGAATAGAGTGGAGGGGACGAGCGCCGGGTGCTGCGCTGGAGACGTTCTGTCGAGAGGGTGTAGAGGATGTGAAAGAGGAAGATGTACCGCATGTGGAGCGACTTAAAGTGCCCTTTAGGAACGAGTTGAGGTTCTCGTTCTCCGGGATGCATAGTGCTGTGAATAAGTACATCGCCGAGCATGAGACGGTCACGGCACCTTCGGATAGTTCTACCTTGGAAGGAGAGGAGAAGGATCGGTTGTCACGGTCCCTGTCGGACCCTCATCGCCTAGCCATCGCTCGAGCATTCCAGACAGCGGCCGCCACACAGTTGGAAGAGAAGATCGTACTCGCGCTGCGCTGGTGCGCTGACAACCGAGAGTCTATCCTCCGCACGGCAGGAGCTTCCTCTTCTGCTCACGATTCAAAGCAATTGTCGAATAAGAGAGTACCGGTGAAGCACGTCGTAGTGAGTGGTGGCGTTGCAAGTAACATGTTCTTCCGCGAGCGGTACGTTCCTTTTGATTGAGAAAAGATTGATGCAATTCTTATAGCTCTTATTGCTCAGGTTACGAGCATGCCTCTCGGAGAACTTCCCAGGTGAAGAGCTTTCGCTTCTCTTTCCGCCGCCGTCTCTTTGTACAGGTGTGCTTTCTCTTGCACTGACATCGATTATCGTCAATTAACGCCTCGATTTAGACAATGCAGCAATGATCGCCTGGGCATCTATGCATCGCTTCCTTGCCGAAGACACAGATGATTATTCAATCGAGTCCAAGCCAAAATGGAGTATCGAAGAGCTCGATGTGCCATGAAATGAACTGCTACTCTTGCAGCTTTAAGAGCATTGGAGTATCCCTCGTCGATGTGTCTCGTTCTTCATATTGAATCTAACACAGACGAACAACAAACGAACTATGTGGCCAGTCAGAGTCTCTTGCCGTGTACTTGTACTGAAGAAAAAGCATGATGATACTTAGACAACAAAGCGCCACCAATTGTCCTATACACGCGCATTACTGTATTTTTTGACTTCGTCGAAAGGTCCATCGAAGTAAAAGGGTATGATACGAAGAAGAAAAAGCGTAACGTATTCGTTTACTAAAACGTGCCAAGAAAAGGGAGCATCTGCAGGAGTGACGAAGAATGGGCACAGTACATAGTGATACAGGTTTCTGTCATCATCTGACAAACGTGCGGCGGCGCAGAAATAAGAAAATTAAGCATAAGTCAAAGTCAAATCCACGGTCAATCATGAAGCGGAAGTTGAAGCTGGTGCCTTTTTTAGATTACGATCATGCGTAAGTGCAAGTCTTCACCTCTCCGATTATGATAGGCTTACCTCAGTCGACGACGGCTCGGCATCTTCATGGCTGAGCATCGTCCGGACTGGAAGTGGGTTCTGACGATGTTGACGTCGGTGACGGCGAATCGTCAGCTTCGTCGGGTGATGAAATTAAGGAAGCGACAACAGATGACGCCTCGCTCGCTATCGACGAGACTGGGTTATCCGAATCCCCCGTAGTGGACGCTTCGACTGTGCTCGAAGTCGAGTTGGATGTAGCAGTGGTACTTAATAAGCCCGCACTTGAGGCGCTGATACTCTCCGCTGCCGCTTGCATCTCTCCGAGGGACAGTGACAGGCTATATGTCGTCGGAACACCCGGCTGATCAATCTTCATCCAAGGAAGCTCGTAGCCGCCTACTCCTATTTGAACGGTCTGCGCTGCAGCGATATCCAGGTATCCTAGGGGATAATTGCAAGAGACGCCAGCGCTCCCTTTGTGAGGAGGACATTGCCGAATGTACCACTATTTGCCGTCCCATGCGCAGGTACGACGAAGTTGTCGAAATGCTGGTTGAAGTGGGCGAAGATTTCACCGTTGACACTAGCATCTGATTGAACCATCCGGATGTCCAGGTCTGCATCCAGAGGGTTATCGATATCAAAGTTGACTTCCACCAAGTTCCTAATGAAGATGGGTCAAAATATTATACATGGATTCTTGAAACGGTGGACAACTCACGTGAAAAGCGTTGCAATGGAAATGAAGACATTAATGTGCGAGATGAGGTTCGGATGATTTAGGCCCGTCAAGCTCGTAGAAAGTCTGACACCCTCGAGTGCTTGGTCTAAAGAGTCATAAGGCGAGCTGTCGCCATCGCCTTGAATCGTCAGATCGAGCTGATCATCACTCGTTACGAAGCGGGTGACGAAAGACTGTACACGAAGTTAGCAGTCTCATGTCAAGAGTCACAGACACTTCGTACCTGAGCAGTCGTATCATTAGCGTCATCCGGCTGATAATGGAACTCGGTCGCTATATCATTACTGCCTGGAACGAGATCGAATGTCTGTGATGAGACTAGTCAGATCACCTTGGACGGAAGAGAATAGAGAATGACTTACATCAATCGCTGCGCGGCCGAGCTTTTACAGCAACGTCATTAATCATCCCGAGGAACAGAAAGACATGAAAAGCCTTACCCTTACGCCGTCGAATATAACTGGAAGTGCAATGTCATTAGTAAGCAGCGAGATATTGGATGGGTTGTCCAGAGTCGTCGTTAAAGGTGATACGATGAATTGGTTTCCACCGTCACCACCGCTTCCAGCAATGCTGACATTGCTGAGTGATGCAGTGCCTCCAAATGAGTTTATGCCGCTTAGACTCGAATCCACGTCGAACGGGATGCCGGAAATAGGAACATCTCCGATTGAAGTCCTTGCGACGATGTCCGCAGTGCCTTCAAGACCGAAGTCCACGGATTGATCATTCGTTACGGACGCGAAGAACGATTCAAAGGCACCATCATTTGTCGCAGTCAAAGGCTGGTCTGTGAAGGACAGCTCGAGATCGGCAAGGTTACCCGTTGAGACTCCTCCGTCGGCAGGAACTTGTGGAAGGTTGAGCTACATATGAGCGTTAGCATAGGACCCAGACAACGTCCAGATAGCTGCTGACTTACCGTAGCAAATCCAGTTCCGCCTGTGCCCGTAAGAGTGATGTTTTGTCCCGAAGCAATGACTTGCAACGAGAATCCGAATGGATTCCTGTATGTCGCAAGCGTATTTCGCGAGCTTGTAAGGGGTGCAAAGGCCTGTTCCTGGCTCGTCATTTCCACCTCAAGGTCGTGGATGGTGATGGATTCAATGATCTAGACAGATTTGAGTATCAAAACAAGATCACAAGTAAGCATTGCTTATATCTCACCGTGAATTGTTGTCCGGGAAGAATGATGGATAAAGTCAAAGTTTTGAAGGCCGTACTCAACCAAGTTACCTCGTCGGACCCGGACGGGCGCACGGAATCACCCACGACACTTAAAGTCTGATTCTCACCGGCCAAATAGTTCGAGAACAATGTTCCGATGTTCTCGAGGTCCGAGCCGGATTGAGGAACTATACGTCCAGTCAAGTGCTCAGTTACCGTCGACTCGGGCGGAAGAGCCAGGCTATCGGCAGTCAAGGGTCCCACAAAGGTATCCTGGAAGAATGAATTAAACGTCACCGTGCCCAAGTCGATGCCCAGTTCTAGATACGAGTTAGTGAAGTTTAAGGAAAGTGCATTGCGTCAACTCACGAGACGGAGAAGGAATCGTTGAATCGGTCTCGATGTGAATACCACCTGCCGAATCATCGCTTGGGAGTTGGAAGTTGCTGATCGTTACTCCAGGCAGATTATTGAATCCCTTCAGCGTGATATCTTTCTGCAGATGCACCTTATCGAATATAGTACCAAGGGCATTGACTCGAAGACTGTCCGTAGAAATCGTCCATGTGAACTCCTCGTTATGGAGCAAGAACGTCGCAAATGACGTGAAACTAGGTTGATGCGAGCAAAAATCAGCGACAGAATCAGAATTGCTGGAAATGACTTACCCATCCTGATCCGTGATGGACAAATGTCCGTTCGGCGCATAATCCGGAACACCATCATTAGCCGCGGCGCAGACTATAATGTCCATTCAGCATGACTCCAGGGAACGCGACTTGCAACTCAACCGACCTGGCGGAAGCGAAATGGTGGCAATGTCTTGACCATTCCAAGTCACGCTGGAAACTAATGAGGACCCATCGTCTTTAGACAGTACTTAACATCACTCACACTACAGGCTCCACGAAGGTGATCTCTGCGTCAAGTGGGCCAGTTCCAGTCAAAGAACCTTGTAGGCGAGATCAAATCCTTCATTCGACAGATTACTAGGACAATCGGTCAGAGCGCTATCTGAATTACAATATTTTCCAATAACTTACGTGATATTTGCCTGATTAAAAGAGAGAGAAGCTTGATCGACGAGAGATTGCACGATTGGGGGCGCAACGGCTCCAATAAGGTAAAGAGCCGTATCATCTATCTGTGCTGAAGTGAGTACACTGTACGTGCGGAACCTAGGTCAAAGGAGACATACCTGTGCTAGAACATTTGACTGGTTGAAAGAAAGATCCGTAGCGTCTACAAAATATTATACTTAATCAGGGCAAACAAGCAAACCATTATCTTACTTACAATCGTCTAGCCTGTTCGAGCTGTCTACTGCAAGAGTAATAGGGAGGCCCTGAAGTGTATTTATGATGGCGCTATTGACGTCGAACTGGTTTCCACTGAGTTGCAATGAGCGCCTCTAATAGATAGCTTGGGAAAAGTGGAAATACCTATTGCAGTCTGATCCATCTGTATCAACGGTCGTCGTGATCTATAAAGCACAGGAATTAGCAGATATACACTAAGAAAGGTGAGAAGAACAAACATTTGTCGTCGCATCCGGATTGTCTAGGACGATCTGGAAGAGATCAGGTAATGGGCCGAGATCAACGCCAGTTTGCTGCGAGCGCGTGAGCAGGAGGTTGATGATATCGACAGGATTCAGGTTGAAATCGAAAGGTAAAGTCTCCGAAGTGGCATTGCTATGCCCATCTGCATGGAACGACAGATCCACGTTATCGATCTCTCCCAGGACAATATCCTGGTACGTCGCTCTCGCAGCAACCCGTAGAATGTTAATGCTGGCCGTAAACGGATTGGACAACGTGAAAGAGGTTGATGCGATTCCTGTCTGGACAATATCGGTCGGGAACGTAAGTGACGCGCCGGTGATCAAGTTCTGGTGGAGAGCAGGGATCGCGACAGGATCCAGTCTGATCTGCGAAAGAGCTGGCTTCAAAGAATCGATAGGGGTGGCGTTCGTGGTTCCCTGGATGGCAACGTCTGAGTCGATACCCTGTAAATAGTTCTCCAGCATTTGTTGTCCGATCGGGACGGCGCCGCCTTGAGGGGAATAGTGGACATCTGAGACGTTCATTGAGCATAAACATGATCTCGGATCTTTGAGCGAAAACGAACCTGTGGAATAATTTGAACTTTCTGGAACTATAATCATGTTGCTCTAAGCAAAGATCAGACCGATAAAGCATCCCAAGCGACAATGCACTTACAACGATAGCATCGCCGATTGTCGCATCCCTGTTTGTGCTTCAGCAACTGTCACGCACGAAATGCATGCCCTCGCAATACTCACTGGAACTGGAGATCGAAGCTCACATCACCCGTTCCGATAGTCAAATTACTGAGAATGGAACTTGATTAGTATCTGTATTGACCGTCAGTTTGTTTATATGTACGAACCTTGGGTTGAAGAGCTCAGTCGACACCTTGATCAGCAGGAAGTCAGAGAATCCATGGTTTACGTCAAGATTGGACACCGTTGCAGGTCTTGCATTCAGGCCCTGGAGACCAGCAATTGACGTATCAACGTTAAATTCGATGTCTGTCAATGACAGCAGTCCAATAGCTGTCTGAGCATCCGTATTTGCTACTCCTTGAAGAGAGAATGTCTGGGTTTCGCTCGTCGTCGTCGAGGCGAGGAACTGCTGGAACACGCTGTGCTTGTCCCCGAACACGGCGAAGGAATGTTATTGAAGGTCAGATGAATAATGCGTGCTTCGACATCCGTCGTACTAGGACCCTTCGGAATGATGAGCTGAGCAAACGATTGACCCTGGAATCCCGTGGTGATGTTCTGTTCAACCGCAGTGACGTCAACCGGAAAATTGAATGGTAAAGTGAATCCAGCAGTCGTATCATTGCTACCTGAGATAGGGTCATATGCGGTATCTTGAGTAAACAAGAGCTCCATCTGGTTGATCGTGACAGCGGTAATGATGTCCAGCTGCCCCTGGTTGGGTAACGAAGTTTCAATCTGTAAACTCTTGATCCCTTCGTTCAACCACGTCACGTCGCTCGGGCCAGCGCTATCACCATTGACTCTGATGGTGCTGTCTTCTCCATGAATAAAGCGATTGAATAGAGTAGACACGTCGGATAGACCCGTAGAATCATTCTGAGGGACGAGGCGTCCGACTAAAGGCAGACCGACGGAAGACTGAGGTTCCAAACTGAAGCTATCTGCAGCGGCTGCTGGGCCGAGATATGACGACTGGAAGAAGTTCAAGAATCCGATAGAGCTGAGTTCAATGCCAACCTGAGCAGGCTGAACAATATCGTCAGTATGGAAGCTACTTGGTCCAGAGAACAATGCTCTTACATTCTGAACTGTAGTATCCAGCGTTATGTGAATACCCCCAGCAGCGTCGTCGGAAGGCAAATCGAAGGAATTGATCGTGACTCCGCCTTGCAGTCCGTTCATACCAAGGAGCGTTACGGACTTAGTCGCCAAGTTGATCCCGGGAACGTCGATTCCTACGATCCAAGATTCAGTAGAAGGCACAGCGCTGAAGTTACCTCGCGTAATTACCGAGGGCGGAAATTGTGAGGTTTTCCCCAGAAATGTCCCATTGGAAACTCTCTTCAGTCACCAATACTTTCGTGAACTCAGTCAAGTGGTCGACATCCGCCACAGAGAAATCGGCTTCGAGATCGAGTTGAGCGCCTTCGTCCGCCGCGAGACTGACGTCTGGCATGCTGAGCGTACCCAAGGGCTTTCCAGACCAGCTGATAGTTAGACCCGAGCCGAAGGCGATTCTTGCGTCGACTAGAACGGACATCAAGGAGAGCTCTAATACAAGACGCCCTTATAATCCACTTACAAGGACCGGCGTTCGTAATATTCCCATTAAGTCTCGTGCCTGTGAGATACCGATTAGAAGTAACGTCGTAGACTTGGGAGACATCGCATACCGAAAGATGTTTGCTGAGGATTCGTAATAGTAACTGTCGAGATTCTAAATAGATGTGGTCAGCAAGGAAAGCCGTTCCCAGGAGAACGATGAGCAAACCCAAGAAGGGACCCATCCACGATTTTCTGCACTATCGGTTGTGCAAGGAAAGGAAGGAGCAGATTCAAGCTCTCGTCGACTACGACTGGAATGGACGTCTGAGCATAATCCAGCGTTGTGCCGTAATCACCTGTTGAAAGAAATGATTTCGCTCAATAAGGTTTCCAACCTCTTAAGAATTTGTAGCCCACCAATGGTAAGAGCTGAGGTCAGGTTCACGTCTGCTCTCAGCTCTTTGAAAGCCGCTTGAACGAAGTCAGGCAAATTGAAGTTCGTGTAAATATTCGGAACGCGCTTCTCGATGCTGCCTGACACTGCTTCCAAGGAGCGTTTTGTCGGGTCATCCTGGTCAGTCGTCGTGACATAGTTGTATCCGCCCAGCGCGACGATTCCATCAAGCTGATCAGTTCCGAGTCCTGCTGTGACCGCGAGCCTTCTTGTTAACGAAAAGATTGTCGGTGGATCGAGATTCATCTCCAGGTCAAACGCAGGGCTCGTTGTCGTCGCCTTGCCATCAGCAGGGAACGTGACACCCTGATCAATCGTACCGACGAGAACGCCATGCGAATTGACGGAGGACGATATTCTCGTTATTTGCAGTCCGGCGCTGAATGGGTTGTTGAGATCGACCGTAACATGTGCTGTACTATTCACCCAGCCAGTCGTCTCCAGGACTACAGAAGGGAATAGGTGTTAAAACGATTTAGAAAAGTGTAGAATAAGCACAGCGAACCTTGAAGAGCAGAGGAAGATAGCAAGCTCGATTGAAGCCCGGGAAGAGTGGCGCTGAGTGAAAGTGCACCAAACGCTTGAGCAAGAGAAGCGATTCGCGTGCTTCCATCGTATCCTCCTATTTGCAGGCCGACATCTGGCAAAGTTCAGAAAGCCGTCAGCATGATGTAGTCGAACAAGCGCGATCGAATAGCTTACCTTGTCCACCAACAAACTCGTTTAGCGTCTGCAGACCCTGGGGACTGTTATTTGCCTAATGTAGTGTCAATATTATTGACCCTTCAGCCGAAAAAGCATAATATACCTACCTCGAAGTTGCCCGTAGACTGAAGCACGTTTTCTCCCATCTCCAGCGTCAGATTTGGCAGCAGCGTCGTGCCGACTAATGCTCCATCCCTGAACAACTGCAGAGCTGCAATTGTTTATGATGAGTATTCCGACTTTCCCAGAGGAAATGGCACATAGACCACATACTCAAATCGCCCGTGCTCAGATTCAAGTTCGACGGGTTGAAGATCGCCACATTAATAGCTAATGTAACTCCGTCGGTCGTGCCGCCAACGACGTCGACTTCAGTAATAGTCACGTCGTTTTGAAGACCTCCCAGTCCATCTAATCCACTCGTAACGTTGAACTTGATAGGATCTAGAGTCACCTGCCCAACACTCAGATTCGCGATGGCGTGCGCATTTCCGACCAGTTGAAATGCAGAACGTCTGTATTTGAAACAGGGATAAATCAGTCAAAAAAAAAATCCTGTGCGTGATAAAGACGCGACGTGACAAACTCACGTGGAAAGCGTCAAATCGGTGGCTTTCAAGTCACATGTCACACAAAGGAAAAAACACATGTCAATCATTTCACGCTCTATAACCCGAACTCTCGCATAAAAACTTGTACTCACTGAACTGTGAAAACAGACTGTGTTGTTCATCCGGGATTGACAGAGCAATGTCCTGGATAGTGATGTTGATCGTGCCCTGTGTGTCTGTTGGACTGAGGACTCTGATGTCCGACGTTGACGCGCCGAGAGGCGTCGACAATCCTGCGATCGAACTGCCATTCTGCGAGATATTGAAGCTGTTCATTATCTCGCCTATCGACAGACCAAATCCAAAGGGTAGCTCTGCATACACGTCTCAGCATAAGCGAGGAGAGAAAGGTCTTCATACTTACGCATAAACGCCTGCACCGTTCTCGTGTTCGCTACGGGTGACCACGGAGTCTCTTCGCTGAACGCCAGCGCCATGTCCCCGATCGTGATGCTCTTTATTGGACCGAGGGGACCATCCTGATCGGGATTCTTGAACGGTACGTTCAGCCGCAACGCCTTTATGCCATCGCTTAACCAAGAGATGACCGTGCCGTCCGACTGTCCTGCCGACTGTCCTACGGCTATGACCGGCGAACTCTCTCCATTCAGGTAAGCTGTGAAAAGCGATGAGAGCGATGCGAGGTCGTCCGTGTTGTTCTGTCTGATGAGGACGCCGTTGAGAGTGATATCTACAGGGCCAGGTTGCTGCGATGAGTTAGTGCATATTCTTCTTTTAAAGACAATTAGTTTACTGACTATTGCACTGTTCAAGCCTGTTCCGGAACCAAGGAAGGTATTGTTATAGTACAAGTCAAACACGACAGTACCCAAGTCTACTTTGAACGGACTGGATCCCTTCTCTCAGCGTCGGTTCTCCTTATAACCGAGGTCAACGTACCTCCTATTATTCAACTCCGTTACGGCCACGAAGTTGATCCCTCCACCCTCCGCGTCACTCGGTAACTGAAACTGCTTCAGTAGGACATTCCCGTCGAAATTGTTGATCCCATTCAGCGTAACTCTCTTGTCGAAGTTGAGGCCCGTCGCGGTCGGGAAGTCGAGAGCCCTCACTTTGAGGCCGGTGCTGTGAAGGCGCCACGTAAAATTCTGCTGAGTGATCATCGTCTCGGTGAATCGCCCAAAGGCTGCTTCATCCGTTATGTTGAACATCGTCGTTTGGTTGAGCTGGGCGCGCTTATTCTTGGCTTGTAATTGCCCGAGATCCATCACACCCAGGGGAATCTCCGTATCATTTACAAGCCAAGTAACCTGCAGGAAAGTGAGTACTGACGAGGAAACGCAAAGTTTTCAAGGTCGACTTGCGTTTACTGGTCGCGTAAACGTGATCTTTGCACTGAAGATACCTGTATGAGTAACCTAAACGACAACGTTTATAACTCTTTCATCCGAAAAGAGAGTGGAGAAACTCACGATGCCCTGCATGGAAAGCATGAAGCTATGCGAAATTAGCTTCGATAATTTGATTCGTAAAGAATCAAACTCACGAATTGTTTCCCGGCGACGTGATAGCGGCTGTGTCAACATTGACGACAGATCTGTTGACGATTAGCTGCGCAATCGCCTTAAGGACGGGGTATAGAAGGATGAATATCAACGCAATCGTAAGTGCGAGGAGAACAGCCCAGGTAGTTAACCAGCGTCGCGTCTTCCACCATCCAGGAACTTTGTAGAAAGGTACTTTTCCTTCCTTGCTTTTCGTCAACACGCCTGCCGCGGCAGCGTCTTCTGCCGCCTTCTCTCCTACGTCATCGTTTTCCTGCACAGCGTGGTCATCGCTGAAAGGACCCTCTTGAAACCGGGTATCTGACGGCTGCGGTACCTCTTCTGTAATTCCCGGAGGAGCTGCGTGCTCTGGATACCCCGTCGCGCCGTGTCATACATGCCAAATTTGGATAAATGTCGTCGGTAAGTCGAGCCAGAAAAAGAAAAACAGAAAAACACATGTCAGTGAACTCCGGTTCGCTTTCTTCGTTTTTTTTCAACAAGCATCCCCTCTCAACAAAAGAGAGGATGAATAACCGGAGGGGGTGCTGAATAACGGGACTAGGACGAATGCGTAGAAATGCGGAGGTGGTTCGACGGAACGAATTTGAAGAAGATGCGGGGAAATAGGCTGTTGAGCGGCGCATTGGCTCTGGCTTAGGCTTACACGGCGCGTCGTCGATCGCGCTGAGGCGGGACCACCAGAGGCGATGCGCGTGTCAGGAACGCATCCATGCATCCCAAAAGGAAAAGGGAAAGGAAAAGAGCAAAGGGAGACAGATGAACGCACCTGTGAGGGGAGCCGTAGCTTCGTCGTGCAAGATGCCACTGCTCACTCGTGAATGCTCAAACTGGTCCATTTCACGAGCCATTGTTCTTCATCCGAAGCCCAACTCTACGCGCAACGTCGAGGAGAAACGTGCACTGTTCACAGAGACGAGACACGGCGACGAAGGATAACGAGGGCAAAGAGACAGTGGATAGGAATTAGGGGACGCCCAACCGCTTAGCGCGGCGCATGCATCTGCTTTCGGTCCATATAAAAAAGTGTGGTTCTCTCATCTTCATGATCTCAATTCTCGAAACAGCCGAAGAAGAGAAGAGGAAGCGCTTAACGGATCTGAACATCAGAGCAACAGGGCAGTACCAATGGAGTGGGATAGTCCGTCGCATGCTTCAATCAGGAATTGATTCTCTCAATACAGTTCGAGCATGCAGAACCTTCTTCTTGGAAACGGGAGCGAGAATAGCTGGTTCATCCACAGACATCAACTGGAATGGGCAAAATGCCGTAGAGTGATTGGTGCCCGCAAAGATCAGCGCATGATCGCTCTCGTTTTTTCAGCTCTCCTGGGTCTATTCCTTTCCTTTTCTCGACAATGGCTCACATGAGCACTCGTACTTGGGGTAATCCTACCCCTTCACTCACCCTCTTCATGTGCTTGTGCTTACAGTAATTGCAAGCGTGCACTCTGTTCTTTCCCTTCGTTTTCTCCCTTCACTTCTCGATGCGAGAGAAGTGGTCCCGTTTGAGATCAAAATATATAACAGGAATGACGGCAGAGGATCTGCTCCACGTGAGAATCGCCGCCTGAGAGCACGAGGTGCATCGCCAATCAAAACAAGCTTCCTGTGGTGAAATCGGCGGGATATATAACTTTACCTTCCCGCTCTTCTAGTCTGAGTAGCTCGGTAGAACCGTCCCAAGCCTTCCGGTCAATATCTATCTCCAGGCGTAGGTGATACTCGAACGGACAATCTTTTTCTGCCATCATAACTGCTCGTTACCACATGCATTGCCATCATCTTCTTTCTCGCATTGCATCATGCATAGCCAGCACTGCACGAGTCCGTCACAATGCCCACGATTTATTGCTCAGTCCATATGTACCTGTCAACAATCCTACAAGGCAGAATTGTCCACCGTCACGATTCGCCGGGACAAGTGCGTCCGCCCGGGTGATGGAAGGGAGGCCTTTTTTTTTCAGCGGATTCATCCCTGCCAATAATAGGTGCTTCATGAACGTGATTTTCATCCGTCGATTTCATATGCCGACAAATCTATCTGTGTGTTGTAACGTACTAATTGAAGGTGAAACTGCATCCGCACCGTGCTCCACCTGCGTACGCACACATGAAAAGGAAAAGAGGTCAAGAATGTATGTATAAACATCTTTCATACCACTGAGTTGGTTCTCCGGCATGGGCAAGGGGATGAGTGGGTCTATCACTCCTTCTCTTGCTTCCCTCTTCTCTCCTCTTGATTCCGTCGGCGGTAGTATTAGTACAAACATACATTGGTCACTTCTTGCTCCGCAACTTGACGCCGTTCTCTATGTTCTCTTTTAACCTATTTTGTTCTACAGATAAGGATGACACCTGGAAGAACTCGGGATTTGTCCTTTGCGCCACTAACACTATCACTAGCTTTGGCTCTTTCTCAGAAGCATACTTAGAAGTCGATGCCGACTCGGAACAGTAGTTCTCCCAGATCTGCAGGCTCCTTCAGCGCACTTCCCATTTTCGGTACGTTCATTGTCCACGGCGAATTCCGTCGTCGTATGCGTCTGCGTCTTCACTTCACTTCTATGTCGTCATCTTAGCACTAGTATAGGACTTTGAGCGAGCGTTTGATTTGTTTTCCTTTTGTCGCTGCCAAGTATGTATATGCATATATCGAACAGAGCCTCCATCTCTTTTCAAGCGTAAATTTTTTCCTCCGTTCGCGCGCAAGCATAGCAAACTTTGACGTCCGATGCCGCATTTTACCGTATCGTGATGCCGACGGCGTTGATTTTGCGTGGGCTTCTAAGAAACGAGGAGGCCCGGAAGTACGAAGTGTCGCCCGTACACTGGGTAGGTCCATAGGACTATTTATTACTCAGATTCGAGAAATCCAGCGGCAGCAGCACAAGAGTCCAGAACATTGATTAAAATGTTCACACTTATCGATCTACAAATTTCTCACCGAGACAATTATGGACTCTTTTTACTCTCTTAAGCACCGATGATCTAGGAAGCGAAGAGGTGGAAACACGTAGAAGTCGGGAGTTCGGAAAACTTCATTAGATGAGAAGAGCTGAATTTTGAAATGCGTATGGTTAGCAACAAGCACCTGGATGGATTCGAGTCGGTTGTATGAGACGTCTATCTGTGCTTATCTACACGCATTCCTACATAAGTCCGTTGTATGGAAAGCTCTCCGATATCATCGGTCGAAAATCGATCTTGTTCTTTGGCATGTTCCTGTGCGGATCTGCGATGTGCGGTGCCGCGCAGAACTTCATCTGGCTTGCCCTGTGTAAGCGGAAGCGTTTGTGTATACTTGAAAATTGCACGAATTCGACAACCTTCTTTTCATTTCTTAGGCCGTGGGGTGCAAGGTATTGGAGGCGGAGGGGTTATGCAAATGATTTTGATCACGGTTTCTGATATCAGTATGACATTATCCACCTCGTGTTCTCTAATACATTGCTTACATAAAGTAATAATTCTATACAGCTACCCTCGAAGAGCGCGGGAAGTATGGCGGCTTGTTATGGCGGCTTGATTGGCGTGACCTGGGGAATTGCGAGCGTCGTCGGCCCGCTCGTCGGAGGCGTGTTCGCGGATCACGTCAGTCAGTTGGCGTTAGTGCTTCTGGATTAACCTGCCAACAGGTGGCTCTGCAGCGATCATTCTATTCATGTTCCCTCACCTCAATCCACATAAAAGGCGAAGTGTTCTCGAAGTTGCCTCGACATTCGATTTTCTGGGTCTTTTCTTGCTGATGGGCTGTGTCGTCTTGATATTTCAGAGCGCCCAGACTGCAGCGAAACGATGGCAGGCTCCTGAGACGATATCAATACTAGTGGTTGGTGGAGTCCTTCTCATCGCAGGTAGTATAAACGAGGTCTACACTTCGAGAGATCTAATCGTTCCGCCTCGTCTCTTTACAGGAACACCTATATCGTTCGTCGGCCTTCTTTTTTTCGGTACGTTTCACCCCAATTATTTCCTGGCCTTCTGTTTCCTAATGCTTCTACTCTCTTTAGCACTTCCACTACGCGAATATTCGCTCAAACGGACCGTTGAACGAGAGGCGAAAGCAAGGAAAGGAGCCGGACGCCGCTGCTACCCCAGCACGTCCGAGCATAAACAAAGATAAAATTCAGGAATGAATATTAATTATCATCTTATCTTACACCTTAGAATACAACATTGTTTGACCTCTATCAAACATACTGCGCTTCTCATCTCCACGATCTGCACTTTCATGATGATGCATTTGTAGCATGCGAATTTACAGTAGTTTACTGTTGGGTATTTCACATTTGACAATGAATCGCTTTATAATTATTTAAATTTGCTGGCCATGCGAGAACAAGAAGTATGTAGCACATATATACAAGGTTTTTATCTCCTCCCCCGAATAAATTAATTTTTGCGCTTCCGAGGTCGATTTTTAGTGTTTCGCGTTGAAGATGACTTCCGAGCCTTTTTCGATGGGTGAGATGTGCTTCTATCCTCCGTCTTTGTTTCGTTGGATCCACCACCTTGTGCGACGTCCTCTGGTTCGGACCTTTTTCTCTTGTGGGTCGAGCCATATTGCTCAGGATCGACTCGAGACCCTTCCTTGGATGATTTTCCAGGGATCGCTTGAGAGGCAACGCGCTTTCTGGAAGCTACTGCTACTCGTTCACTCCTTCTCAGCGGAGTTGTTGATTTCGATTTCATCGGAGACGTCGGTAATCTCGGCATCCCGCAGCACAGCTCTGCGAAGAACAGAAGAGGCTGATTAGAGATCAGAACGAGTTCCTGAAAGATTCCTGGCTCGGAGCTGAGCTTTGCGACGATTTCCTCGAGTCGCGGTATAGGTCCGAGAGACGAAGTGTCCTTCTGCAGTTTGGTGTAGATGGCGAACATTGCTCTCTCCCGTTCGCAGCTCGGGTATACACGCATAGTATCGACAAGAGTTGGCATGCTGTTTCCCTTGATCGTGTACTTAATTGAACGAAGCAACGTCAACTTTTATCACAAAGTATGTTACACACTCACGCGAGCAAAGATAGTTATCAATAGTAATCGTTGGCTCAGAGCACCAATCGTTTGTACGGACGGGTAAGTATGGATATAGCTCTGATAAGGCTTGTGTTCGTCGCAGCGTAGCCTTCTATATATGCTTGTGGCATACCGGCCACAGCTTCGCAAGCACATCTAAACCACCGGCGCTTTGGCCACGCGGTGTGGCCCAGTGGTTCGTTATTGCATAACATCGACTTTCTCGATTGCAGCCTCACCATGAAAGTCACCGAGAACCTAACCGACATCTTTGGTGCGCCCTTTACAGTCAAGGCCCAGTGTGTTTAGCCTTCGTCCGTGAGGATTACCCATTGCCTGGGGATCGACGCATGAATAATCTCGCTTTGATTAACTGAATGGTACACCTAAGTTCACAATGCGCATTGAATGTACTCTCTGAATACGTATTGATAACGGTCTCGAGTGGAGAGAATCGAGTAGTGAGCTCTCGATTCGGAGAACGAGGACTTTCAAGTTCGAGCAGGCGAGCCATTCGTTCGGTTTTCGGATTCGATCGGAGCCTAAACCAGGTTCGTGTCTTGAGCACGTGGGCACCACCACTGCCTATCTCCACCATTTTCATGTTGCATCCATCCATCCACGCTTGATAGTACACTATGGTAAAGAAGGGAAAGCAAAATGCGAAGTCTGGGTATAATTCTGATGATTCCGAATTCCAAACGCAAGGTTTCGAGCCTCGAGAGAGCGACGCAGAACAACTGTGGGATGTGATTGCCATCCGCGCAGAGCGCAACGGGAAGTATCTGATCCAATGGGCCGGAGCCGACGAGAATGGGAATCCATGGCCTGATAGCTGGGTACCGCGCGAGGACGTTACAGATGATTTGGTTGCGGCTTGGAAGAAGGAAAAGGCGACGAGGGAACGAGAGAGAGGGCGTAAATTAGCGGAAAAGAGGGCGAGAAAGGGTCAGGGCTGTGAGTTTATTGAGTCTATAATGTAGTTTTACGCCATGTGCATGCTTTATCTGATATATCATACTTGAATCTCGATTGCATTTAGCTCCAGCGGTAACCGCGTCGAGGAGCAGGACAGAATCTAAGAAATCTACGACAACCACTTCCACGGTCACGCCGAAGCGAACCAGGCAGGCAGCTTCTGTCAGTACGGCGGGACGCGATGATACCGCGTCCGTCTCAACTGTCGTCTCGTCGACTACAAAGAAGAAACGCAAACAACACTTCATATCTGATGACGAGGGTGGTTCACCTGTTGAAGATATTGTCTCGAATAAGAAGCGCAAGTTAGGAACTAAGCACAGTTCTCGACGAACATCTCCACGGAAATCATTAAGATCCAAACGCCCGAATTCTGCCGGGGAGGACGAGCTGGAATCTGGGGACGAGCAGATCGCACTAAGGAGACGTGGAAAATCAAGAAATCGCGTTGGATCAGAGGAAGAAGAATCCGAGAACGATCGTTCTTTGGCTGTGATGGACACCAATACAGGTCGACGATCACGGACTTCCGAGAAAACAAAGCGATTGTCAACGAGCGCTGTCGTGCATGAGCACGAGGAAGAAGAGGAAGAAGAGGCTGTGGAAACCAGCGAGACACAAAAGGTCCCGCTGAGATTGGTTGAGGTTGTCGTTGAAGAATCTCCAACGTTGAAGACAAAACGAAAGTCGGCAAAGGCACAGAGTGTTCAGCCGCCTTCCAGTGACCGTAGTCCGGTGCGCAGCAGAATCATGGATAGGCGACCCACTCCTCCTAGGCGTACACTCCCCAAACGCAATCCAGACCGTTCAAACGGAACTGCTGATTCTCGAAACGGGCTGACGAAGGGGAAGAGGCGCCGCGGTCCTCCAGGTATTCGTGCCAGTGACCTTCGTCAAGAGTTCGATCCCGATGCAAGTGAAATGGGCTTACAGGCTCCAGCTATAGAACCAGAAAAACATTCTGAGGCGAGACACCGCGGTCGCGATAATGAACAAGCGCGAGATAGAGTAGAGAGAATAAGTGAGAAAGGCGATATCCGAAGGAAACAAAGTCTCCCTCTCGAAGAGACCATCCCTCCAAGGGATATGTCCCGAGTGCAACACCTACTGGATGAGTCGGATGACAGGAGATTTGTGGACGACGGTGATCAGCCTATGTTCGACTATGATGATGATCCCTTACCATTCAGCCAGGAGCACAATCTGGCAAATGGGCACGAGGCTTTCGCAAAGGATTCTGGCACAAAGGCCAACGAGGGTCCCAATACACCTGGAAAAATCATCACAAAAGAGGGACAACCAGAAGAATCGGAATTATCAAAAGGAACTGTTATACCGCCAACGCAATCTCAGTCGCAGCCAGAATCACGGTCCGAATCCCAGAGCGCTGCTGAAGACGGTGATTTACAGCTGGCATCTGTCATTGTTGAAGTCGGATCATCAGCTCCAAAAGTCGACTCTGGACCCACCGAGGAGCTTGATCAGGAGTGCGATGCGGATACTCACGACGTCGCTTTTGGCTCGTCAATACCGGACCCAGAACGGAGTGTTACTTCGGAGACGAGCGGGAAACTGCGGAAGAAAATACCTGTCCTGAGTCCATCAAAATTTAAACCATACCTTCCTCAGCCGCGGCGGCGTTTATCATCACTCCCGCCTCCTCATGTGCTAGTCATACAAGCCGATACAACCAGATCCAAGAGCGACGAGTTGCCAAGCTCGGTAGAGAGCCCGGTGAAGGACTTCGATAACGACAGTTTGGCGACATACCAGAAGCGTAATACTGGTGCCCATCCAGACGGTACGACAGAAGCTGGTGCTGGTCTTGAAGATGACGCAATCGAGGACGAGATGCCACGCAGCTTGGACCTTCGACAACGAGGACTTGAGCTTGCCGAAATCCGACGCAAGAGAATGCGGGAAGGACATATACCTATTTCTCGTATTACACTTAACAACCTTCTTGAAACGAGGAGAGGCTCCAGTTCAAAAACTCAATACGAACAAGGGGATCTTATAGTCTCATCCGTTTCCGAAGCACAGAGCAGGCATACTTCTCCTGATGACGTCGAGGCGGAAACTTTAGCTGCAGGCCATGAAAACGACGAGACACAAGTTCGCCAATCTGAAGAGGCTTACATCGACTTCGACGGCAATGCCAATGCCAGTTCACCTATCCCGCATGGAGAGGTATCAGTCTTAGATGATGATGGAGGAAGTGTTGCGAACGACCAAGAGGACAAGCAGCCGTCTGCTGCACCTGGGCAAGAAGTGGACGACGAGGCGGAAATCCTACACAACCCAGTCGATGAGGTGGATGAGAATGATCCATTTATATCTCGAAATTACGACAAGGACAGGGGATCCACCCCTACGACTGAGTCCTCGCAACAGGTGAACTCGATTCTCAATGATTTGTTGGTCAGATTCCGAAGCTTATGTTCTTGCTCTGCACAGGACGATACGGATCAGGATCACCCGTACACGCCCATCAGAAGTCGATTCAAGCTTCTCGGCTCACCAACTGTAGGCTTTTTGTTTCATATTCATGTCGTGTTTTGATTAATCTATCTTTGCAGAAACTCGAATCACCCGTCCTACAGACTCCGGCGCGACAACTCAACGAAGCCATGGGCCTTCTTCACGCTAAGTCAGAGGAAATCGAAGTCCTGAAGCGGCAATTGGCAGAAAGTGAGAGGAAGCGTCTTGGCCAGGACGACGCCTTGGCGGAGCTCCAAGCTGAAAATGCTGTTCTCAAAAAGACGCTCGAGGAGAAGGGTGAAAACCCTGGAACAGTCGATGAGGCAGTGGTTGAAGAATACAAGGAGAAATGTGAGAATCTGGCGAAGGATTTGGACGCGCGAGATGCAGAGATCCAACTGCTCAAGATGAGCCGAGACGATGCGACAAAGCAAGCAGAGATATTCCGCGAGATGTACGGCAAAGCCTCGTCTTTCGCGGATGAAAAGAAACAAGAGAACAATGAGCTTCTTGAAAGAGCGAAACGCGCGGAGGGACAAGCTACTATCGGAGTGGACTTCATCCGGAAGCAATATGCCGTACAGGAGCGGAAGTTGAGGAGGAACTTGAACAGCAACGGATTCTTGTAAAGATTCTGACAATCAAGGACAGAAGAACGGGTGATGAAGTCAGACGTCGAGCTGCTTTGGAACCTGAACTTCGTGACAAGATTGACAATCTTAAGGAAGAGATAGCCGAGCTTAAAACAGCTCAGTCGACTGTCGTACGTCAGCGGAACGATCTCCTGGTAGAGAAGCAGGAGCTCACTGGACAACTCGAGGAGCTGCGTATGGATTATAGGAAACAGGCCGACGACATGTCCTGGTCCCAGATCCAGATTGCTCGACTCGTGGCTCGAGAAAAGGCTTTCAAGAGAGTCTTTCTGACGATCTCTGCATCCACTCATGACAATGAATCTGATCGTTCTGAGGAAAGGGTTTACGTCTGCAAATGGATGACTGGTTACGATGGGAAGAGTAGATGCAACTCATTATTTACGAATGTACAGGTGAGAGTTCACATGTTATTTTGGCGAAACGCGCTGATTGCATTGTACAGGATTTGAAGGACCACTTATTTGTGGACCATCAGTTGTAACGGTGAACCTTTGTTTTCTAGGGTTTGGTTTCTTATCCGAACCGAGACTAACGCCAGTCGGACAATCGAAATTTTTCATCATTACTATGGATCACAGTACTTCATGAACCCAACAGAAAGAAGGATGTAATACAATAGGTCTAGCATCTGGAACAAACATTTTGAATTATCGAGGTAGCAATAATTAAACAAATGCCCCTATGAATCAATTCTCGGCTTCCTCCTTCCGCGACCACCTCGGTTCCGACGTCCAGGCACACGCCCCTTTTGTCCATCACCGTAATGTTCAATTTCAAGCGCTGATCCACCCTCGAGATTTACAGTATTGTGGATGGGATCGTCGTCTTTACTGCCTGGAGTGTGGACCCTTTCTCGTAGAGATACGTTCTGAGAAGCGTTCCGTGCATCGGCATCTTTATTCATCCCTAGTCGCTCCAAAAGCGAGTTCGGACGTAGTTGTCCGTGACCATCACCCAGCAGTTCATCGTCTACTCGGGCCGTTTGGCTACGGCCGTACCTTCCTGGTGTGACCGCCGCAGTTACATTGGTCAATCGCGAAGGATGAACAGCACCGATAGTGTTGACCTTGGCTGAAGAGTCGGTGCTAGCCGATTCGCCCGGAAGATCACGCGAAACGGTAGTCGTCGTTGTGTGTTGCTCCCTCGTGTGCTTGTTGGGCGGGTCAACCAGTGAATTGGCTTCAGCGCCTCTTCTTATGGGCTCGCGTGACTCTTCGTAATCTCTCGGCCACCTGTCCGCACGAGGACGATCTCGAGAGTGCCCACCATTCCAAGAAATAGCACTTGAGCGCGCACCTCCGGGCGTATGGGACGGACTGCGAGCACGACTAGAATCTAAGGTTGCTACGTTGCGACGCATACTTTCTGCATCCTCTCGGGGAAGCCAGATGCGCGGCTCAGAATTCTCATTGACAGGAGTTGGGCGTTCATCCGGCTTGCTAAACCGAGACTGGGCAAAGTCATCTGTCGGATACCGTTCACTGTAATATACTTGAGATCGGCACTTACGGCACGCTGTCCATGTCGGTGACTATTCTGAGATTCCGTATGAGGCGCATCGGATTGTCCAGGATCATGAGTGGAGACAGAAATCTTGGTATAGAAAGTCAGAATAAAGATGTTATACAGAGCAAACCCGACAATCAAACCTTTGACTCATTGTCGGTCTTTTCATTCCGGTCGTTCAACGACATTCTTCGCTCAACATCCCCATGAAGACTTCTGTCACGCGTCTCTGGAGAGACAGTGGCCAGACTTTTGGACTACACAAAAGTGATCTGGTCAGTCTTAAAAAAAAGCGATGCCATTACTTTGACTAACATCAACCTCCGGCTGCCGTGTACGCTCACTCGATGAAGTACTTTGTTGACTCTCTTGAATACTATTTTGTACTTCAGAGCCGGTGTCCACCGCCCAACCCTTCTTAGGGGGGACAGGGACGTTGTTTGCCCCTGTAAGCTTCGGTGACGGAGCAATGAGAGGAGGTGACCGTCTGTAAACGCGCGGACCTGTTGGGATATCAGTTCTTTCTTGGGGCATCCGATCCTAACAAAAAAACATTAGTGTTTGCATCAAGGATTGCAATATAACACGCACGTCGGTCAGAATACGTCTTTCGGGATCCGGCCCTGACGGCCGCTCTGTCCATCGCTCATTAGAGCTACGGTATATGCGCTCATTATCTGCAGGCTCTTGACTTCCCTGATGAGGTCGACCTGTACCTAGGTCAATTTTTGTATATACATAAGATATCAAGAACGCACCGGTAACAGCTGGAGTCACGACAGAAGCTGGGCGGTCATTCCGCACTGGAGGCGGAACGAAGGCATTCGAGGAAGGGCGTGCATTACTAGTAGAAGGACGGTCGATAACCCCACGACGCCCTGAAGCTCCGGCCATGCGGTCACTGTACATAGATCCGGTAGCAGATGCAATACCTGCTACCCCAATACGAGGTCTATCCACGTCCATCGGATCTGCACCGCTCGGCCAGCGGTTTGCCGCAACATTGCCAAGTTTCTCTGAACCTGCCGTTCGATTCCTATCCGTGGTATCAGCAAACGCTGGTCTCTTTGAAGACCAGCCTTCATCCCGTGTTGGAAAATCATAAGGGCTGAATGGTCGAGGAGGACGTCTTCCATCTACGGTAGAAAGAGCAAATGATCGCAAACCCCGTGAGATAAAGAAGAATGGCGCGGAAAATGTAAGACTGTCTACCATTGACGTTCCTATGAGGCTGCGACCGATCTTCATTGCCACCGGTGTAGGAGTCTCGACGAATAATATTCCTTCGCCCGTCTATAGGACTGCGTGACCGCCCTCGGCGAGCGTGAGCCGAATCCGCGGTCACACTCTCCACCCTTCGTCTTTTCGCGTCCAGTCCAATGTTGGCCGTCACAGGTTCATTTTCTCTTGGCCTACGGACTGGTAGATCCATGTCCATAGGAGATCCTCTGTCCGGATATCCTGAAGGGGTCCTATTCCAGTGCGAAGACTGAGACGATAGGCTCGGTTCGAGCACCGGTCCCGTGGGCCTCGAGTTAGTAGGCGGACGCTCGTATGAAGCGGGAACGGAATGTTCATATTTACGAGCCGCTTCATTGGTACCGCGAAGACTTGTGGAGTTCCGAGACGATAGAGGTGGCGATCGTGACCTGTTCCCTGTACAATCATGAAAAAAGCGTTGAGAACCATGGGCGCGAAGACATGGCGAAGGAAGGAGAGAAAATGTGCAGATGATGCGAAGGGAGGCCCGAGGCGATTTAAAGCGCAGCAGCAAGACACGCTCAACCAACGAAATGTATAGCAATACGCTTCAAGGCTGTGGCGAGAGAGCCGCAAGCGCGGTTGCCCAAGAGACTACACCACAGCATGCGATCGTACAGACCATGGAGAGGAACTGATATGCGATGCGGAAACGTACTTCTTTGAGTTGATAGTATGGCAACGCCTCCTGGACGAGGAGCAGCTTCTCTAGGTGTGTAAAGTGCGCTTCCAGAGTCACCACTCGCGGCTCGTATTTCTTGAGTCTTTTCTTCTTGTGCGCGACCTACGTTCCACCTTGTTTCTTGATCAAATCCACGATCATGTCCAGATTCCCGGATATCTTGTCCGACAGCACCATCTCGAACGTCGCTCCGGCGCATGCTCAAGGTGTCGGGCAGCTCAGGTGAAGGCTGTCGTCGACGAGATTGAGTCACTTCATTTTCAGTTCGTTGTCCACTTGAACGAGGCAGCTCCTTTGCCGTACCGTCCTTACCATGTTGAGGCAAAGTATCCTTGGGCGCTTCGTTGCGTGATGGACTTCGGACTTCTGAGGGGACGGGGGAGTGACCACGACGTTCTCTTCGATGAGGGCGGAAAGACGATGTTTCCGGTCCCCGGAGGGACGATAATGACGATCATCATATGAAAGAAACTGGCCTGAAGATCTATCATTTCCTTTGTGAGAATCCCGGAGTCTGTCCGAGCGTAAGTCATCCGAGCTCCTTGTCTCATAAATTTTGCTATCTGTGGATCGATCCGGAATTTCGTCCCTGTTAATATCCCTTTGTCTTGGGGATGATGCCTTACCATCTACACTGGGGCACTCCCATTGAGAAACGAAGGTGCGCTTGTTGTAGTAGTAGATCTCTCCAGAGGACGAGCGACGAACCTCCCAGTCAGGAGGTAGAACATCACTGTCACTCTGTTTTGCACCATTTGCGCGCCTCCTACCATCGTCTCTGTCCTTCTCTGAGTCTCTTCTATGCTCAGACATGGCACTAGCTTGTATGAAGCTAGAATTGCGCGGTGGAGGAATAGGCGTGACAACTGGTTTGGGTGGTAACGCGTGTGTCATTGGTGTTTTCATCTGGCGTGGCGGAGAGTTCGAGCGTCTCTGAGAAGCCTTCGATACATCAGATGCCTCGACTGAAGCTGCCTTCGCCAGTGGTAATACTGTTGGTGCGGTCGCTGCACGGACCTCATTTGATTCGCGAGGTGGGCTCCTTTTTGCCACCGAGTCTACAGTAGGAGGCGGTGAAAGTTTCGGGGTGGCATCCTCAATCCCTTCGTCGCCGTTCTCTTGCATCGTACGCGACTGAAAGGCCGCCTTTTCCTGTAAATCAGCTTCCTCTCCTCCAAGAGACACAACATCGTCTATATCACCCGTAGCTGCTGTATGAGCAGCGCCTTCACCTTTTACGACCCAGTATAAGCTTCTCAACTCCTGCTTCACGATCTAAGAGAGGTATCTCACCGAAATGCTCGTCGTCATCTGCTCCCCAATCAAGTACTTCATGGTCGTCCGCCATCTATGACTCGCGGCCGTTATTAGTGAGGTGGGGGAAGTGAAGTGAAACTGAAGAAAGAAGAGGGCGTTCTTGGTGTTCTTATGTAACGCTTCATCTATCTTGGACATGAAGAAATTACGTAACATGACTCAAAAAAGTAAAACCCACAAGGGGCGAAACCCTATTTCCGAACCTGAAAATTTTGATCCGGAACTGGCATCCAGCCAATCAGAGGCGAGCTTTCCAATTCTGTTTCCTACAGGTGGTTCCCAAAAGTCTTCGGCCCCCCGTTTATGGTAAGTGATCGACGTTTATGGTAGACCTGGCCATTTGTCCGCAACTAGAAATTTTTTTTCGTAAACATGAATTTCTCAATTAATATGGGAACTATTTGGCAAGAGAGAGATGTGGTGTTAAGGGGAAGAGAGCATAAATGGTGTGTCAGACACGCGTCGATCCTTCCACTCCTCTCTACCTGAGACGTGACTTCGCCTTTGCGCAACATTTATTTCAACATTGCTCTCATTTTTTTCTGGCTTTCTGGTGGCATCTGACTCATACTTATTTTAAGACAACTTTTCTGCATGAAAATGTGAAGTGGGATGACTAAAAGTGCGGTCTATGATGAACGCTGATCAATTACCAAAAACAGGGGGGTTGAAGACTTTTGGGAACCACCTGTATATAAGCGGCCCAGAAACGTAATTCTGCCCCTGTGCTAGCGGAAGAATTCTACGATGCGAGTCGGGTCACTGGAATTCAACACTGGTTCTACATATGCAACCGAGATGCCACAAAAGATTAAGAAACATTCACAACTTATGAAAGTTATAAGCAGAGGTAACTTATTCGCAAAGAAAAAGGCAGAGCGAAATAGATAAGTTGACACAACTTGAACAGAAGGGAAAAAAACACTGCTTCCGAATCGAGAAATAATATTAGCCGCATAAAATCACGAATTTGAGGAGAAACCGAGTCATCGAGGAACACGAGGACACGGAAGCGATCGTAAACAGAAACTAAGAGGGCGTCCCAGGCGGACCATCATTCACGGCCATGGTGGCGTCCGAAATTCAGACTCCCCAAACGCGAGAAACGGCCTTTGATTGAGCCAATACTGGTACCCAAATTAGATGCCATCATTGATGCCGCACCGCTGGCGATAGAGGCAGCGCCAGCAATAGTCGATCCAACATTGACGAGTGACGCCTGTGGGGAAGTCGCAGACATTGTCTCACCGCTTATACCACCATGGCCCATGCCCATTACGGTCGTCTCTGAGCTCATGTTTATTCCAGGGCCAGGTCCAACTGCTACACCATTGAACCCGTGTCGTGCGAGATGCGCAAGGTTTCGTTGAAGAGGTGTTTGCTTGTTGGAAGGCACTGTGGATCCTGCGATGTTTGCTACGATACCGCCGTGTCCAGTTACTGAAGGTACATCAGCTGCGGTCTGAGTTCGCAAAGAACGCGGAGATGCGGGAGGGGTCGTAACTGATCGTCCAACATGAAGCGGAGGGAGATAGAAGTTCTTGGAACGGGCTGTTGCGCCAGTAGCATTGGATGACTGCGATCGATTCCGTTCATGAAGGTGTGTTAAGGAACCAGTCCCTTGTGGAGGATAGCGAGCAGATGGAGATATCGATGGTGCGATTGGTGAGGTATCCAAAGCCAAGCGATGGATTTCCTCCGCAAAATTTTTACGGAAGAATCGTTCGAGGGTATCATGGAAGGGTATCATTTCCGGAGGACATAATGCTCCGTGGAGTTTTAAACAACCATCAGTTGCTCGTACCTACAACATGTCGGTCAGAAGTTCAGAAACGATCACCAGCAAACGAATGATATATACCTGTTCATCAATGGCCTCTCGAATTCGGTTGATTATTTCCGTTCGGCCAGGATTTTGTGCTGCATATTCTGGCGACAGGAATGCCTCACGATACAACGCAATTCCGCCATTTGCTGGAGCATCTACAACATTATTGAGAGTCATAGACAGTGCTGTAGTCGAGACAGGCTGTCCAGTCTTCGCCAAATTTGTGTACTTCACTTTCAACGTATTGAGATCTTTTGTCTTCTGTTCTACGTCGAGGAGAGCGCTTTCTATGGGAGACATCTCGACCGTTTGAACATCGATGACTTCAGAACGCTTGAGTACGGTTGGGAATGTCTCCTCAGTCGTGAAATATGTCTTCAATATCCACGTCTCCTCTTCTCCATTAGGCCCGACCTTAGTCACAGGTCGTTGACAACTGAAGACATTGATTGCGCTAGGAAACAGAGATCAAGCCAGTCAGCCAATAGTATTACAATAGAAGTACTCTGGTCTCCACAAACCTGTGCTCGTAGTACATCCGAACCGCAGTAGGGACGTCCGGATTATTGAAGATCGGCAACGTCCTGTCCGGCTCTGGCTGGACAGCAGTACATTGGATGTACTGATCGCTACCGAAACGAATATCGACAGGAGGGTCGCCCATCGTCCTTAACAGCTGTGACCCAGGATGCTTATTCAGCATTCGTTCGCAAAACGCTCCGAACTTCTCCCACTCATATCCTCGGTACTGCAGACCAGTCAGTAACCTAGTGCGGAAAAATGTGAATGTAAAGACACTTACAATGAACTGTTTATTCCTGATTGCTACAGGGAAAGTACCATAAAACGCAACACGGAAATAGTCAGGGTAGTAGCGCTGGTCTGCAACGATATGTTCAAGAAGTGCTGCCTTATGTCGGAGAATTTCAGCAAGTCGTGTGCTACAAGGCTTATGAGACCGTGGGCACAACAAATAAATGACGATACACACTAGTTATATGTAACTTCAGAGTGCTGGTAGGCTAGTTCGTCGCAAATCTGAACAGCGTTCTCCCATGCCTTCCCCTTCCCTGCTCATAGTCTAAGAAACTTCCACTTCATACGGTAATTTCTTGCAAGTCTTACCGAGATAGTCCAAGATCAGCAGGCATAGCGTTTCCTTTCGGTGGAACTGCGACTGCCGAGGAAGACCGAGATCTTCCATAGGTTCAACAAACGAATCGAGATCCCACTCATGGAGATCTGAGTGCAATTTAAGCGTCAGCGCTGCCTCCACGTAATTCTGACTTTGTAGGTGCATCTAAACAAATACATAAGGGACATATCAGTGGAAAAAAATATTGATTGACTTACATTAACAAGTTGATGCACGTATTTAATGTAGATCTCATCCCGTCCTATTCGTCGAATGAAATTCATCAAGCGGAGCTGACAGATAGCATATCAGTCATATTCGTTATTTCCAATATGCTCACAGGGACTTACTGTTGCAATGACTCTATCATCCGCGAATTCCTCGCCTTCCGGCAATGCGCGAACATTAAGCAGCAGTTCAAGGAACAAATCAACCGAATCAAGGAAATTTGACACGCGTTGCCTGAGCTGTTCGTCAACATAAGACGACTCGAACAAATGGCGAAGCTGGCCGATGAAGAACGTCCGCGAGATGTCGTCGGCTTTGCTATCTGACATGAATAACGTATCAAGCTTATTGACCAGCTCGTTCTCTATCTCGTCAAAGTTTTGCGAGATGTGGTATTCTGAGACGATCATGCTGTAGAGAATCTGTACGGCGTTGTTCCGAAGACGATCATGATGGCTCAAGCAGAGATTGACGACGTGTCCAACCAGTGAGTTCATCGCAACTTGGTATCCCTATAAAAAGGTGATTGGTTTAGAGGAAGATCTGCAAACATTTGGACTTACTCCATATCTCGTTACCGCGCCAGCTTCGGCTGATACCTGTTCTGGCCAACCAAGGGCATCCCAAAGCCGGAGTAATATAGAAGCACCTTCTCCTCGAATGTCTCCAGCTAAGCGCCATACTGCTCTTCGTTTCTGCCAATCGGAAGTTAAGCAGAAATTCATGCGATCAAAGACTAAACATTACCTGAGGACTAAACTCTTCAATAACCAACTGCTCAGACGAGAGCAACTTCAATAGCATGTACAACGCTTCTCGCCACAAGTTGTTGTCAAAGTGATATGCCTCTTCCTGGTCGGGAATGAAGTCTCTAACAAGTATCTTCGCAACCGGATCCACCATCTTCACCAGCACCTTATGCGCAAGAATATTGACATTCAACCAATTGCTTGGGAACGCCTCGTTATCCAATATCGAACACGAGACTTTGAAGAGCCCAGAAATCAAACTGGCGAAGTTATCCTTTCCTTCGATCTCAAGGCTTGCTTCAAGGAAGTTAATGATGTCCTTCTTTGGCGAAGAGAGAACAAGAACTAAGAAAACGACGGCAATCTCGGCGAGTGTGCAGTTGAAGACAGCTCCTTGGACTGACTGACTTGAAGCAGCGGCGGATGATACATCACGATCGGTGCTAGGTGCGTGCGCGAAGAGCGAGAATGGATACGACTCTGGGAAACTGACCGGCACCGGAGCTACTAATGCGTACCCTGTCCGTGTACGCTCGAGTGCCCTGATAGATTCCGGGCTTTGTAGCTCCCTGTACGAATCAAGCAGCCTACCAAAGCATCGATCAATCAGAAAGGCGACATATACACAAGTCGCCTAGCATCTTACCTTGGCATAAGCGACAGCAGGTACTCGACGTTGTCCTGTTCCTGCCTCAACAAATTCCGATCGCTCGCCGTAGTCGGATTAACAAGATTCTGCTGGAGCTTATCCAACATGACCGCAATAATTGTCACACAAATTCGTATGCTCTCCAACCACCCAACTCTCGCGCTATCCCTCGCGCTTTCCGAATCTCCGGGACTGGTCTGTGTATATTCGTCGAATTTGCCGAAATGAGGTTTTATCCAGATGACGACGGCTTCAACGAGAAGGGACCGCGAGGCCGGGATGTCGAAGAGGAAACCCTTGACGACTTGGAGGTACATGATGAGCTTCCAAATCACGACTTTGCCTTTCGCACTCGAGACAGAATTCGAGAAGCTCGTGACGATCGATACCAGCTCCACAGTAGGGAAAATCTTCGCCAACTCTGGCAAGATAGATGTAAAATGCTGCAGAGCAATCGTCTGCGTACCAATGACCGATGCAGGCGTCGAAGTTGACATAATACGATTAACTTCCGAAAGATGAGTCTGTAGCTCTTTCTTGAACGATGCTTCCAAATGCTCCGCAGTCGCTCCTCCAGCAATACCCAGCTCCTTCGCTTTCTGAAGTTCTCGAGAACGCACGACGAACTTCATAAGATAATGCCATACTTTGAGAGCCGCTCGTAATGGCATAGCATTTTCCGGCGAGGAGTGATTCGAGAGCAGTCGATTCAATGATTGGATCATATGCGACGATGCTGAAGAGCAGTTGAAGTGCTTCTCGATGTAGACATCCAGGACCGGTTGAAAGTTACTAAAGCGACGATCTTGCACGATGCCGAGCACTGTAACCAACGCATTGAAAACCAGCTGGTCCATCTCTCCAGCAAGGTTACTCGGTGAAACAAGGATCGCAAAGAGCGAGTCAAATATATCCCGCAGGAACTTGACGATCTCCACTTCCCCGACAAACGTGAACTTGGACAGGATAGCCGTCAGCATGTCCCGATCATGTATCTGATCCCAATTGAGTAAGCTTAACAGGACCTGATTCTGTGTAAACTTCGTCGAGCAAAGAGACGAGCGAACAACCAGGTTATCACGAATGGGCGAGCACGTCCTCATCATATCGGCATCAATCGCCAGGGCTTCCATTCGCTGACCCCCTGTCGTCCAAGGCAGACGGGAAAGGTAAATCTCTGCAGAGACCTGATTGACCGAGGATATTCGGTAAAGTACCAGCGTGTGGCTCCCGTCTTCAAGGAAAGCGCGTCCGTCAGGTAGAAGGGGCAAATAAGCAAATGCAAACGGTCTCTCCAGCTCTCCAAGTCGCGTCGGAGGCCTCTCTCGTGAGCTGCGATTCCTGAATGTGAAGTAAAGATGCCAATTCGGAGGTCCGTTCAGTGGTAATTGCAGCTTCATGAGCTCCCCAAACGTCGGGACATTGTTCCTTAAGAAGACCATCGATTGAAACTGGGTGATTGGAGGCTCGCCACTCCCTTGCGAAATACTCCGTTCAATCACGTTCCCCAGATGGTCCCGTAGATCAACCGTGACCTGCACGTTGTTTCCTGAAGTCGATATTGACCCACGCGTGAAGTTCGTAACACTCAGTCGTGCACTGCTACTTGACGAGAAGAACTCTCCGCTCCACAACTTGACATACATCTCATTGCGGATATCTCCAGGGAAAACAACGTCTGGAAATCCGAGGCGCGCAGTCAAAGGAGCGTTGATCAACAAAGAAGGGTTTTCGCGAACGATGGTCTTTGCGTCACCATGGAAGACCTTTATTGACACAGCCATCATTTCCGCTCTATGCGTCCATTGATGAGGTACTGTAGAGCAATTGACTAATAAACTGGACCCACCTTGGAGACTTCTCAAACTCCTTCGTATTATTTGCAATAATATCTTGGTGAAGCATGGAATACACCGCCTCGTTCGTCGGGACATATATAGGCATTGTATGTTCTCTACTCGAACCCCCTTCAGCATGGTCTCTCGCAAAGTCTCTCAACTGTGTCAATTCAAGCACTGCACAGCCAAACGGCCGTCTGAAATGGCCAGCGTACCCCGTTTCGGAGAGAGATCCAGAGCGTGCTACGTTTGTCGATGAATTAGTGCCATTTAAGGAAGTAGTCGAGTCCCATCTTCCAGCAACTGCACCTTCTCCCGAGCCACGGTGTGCATTCTCAACTGGCACTCCAGAGTTGAAGGTATTCGTGATCTTCAATGCCCCGCTTCGAACGATCTTGCATACGAGATATATCGGTTCCTGGACATCCGCTTGGACAAGATCAGTGAACAGCGTGCGAATTCGAGCTGATGGATCTCGGGCGAGGACGCCATTATGATTTAGCACCGCACAAAAATCCTCCGTCACAAATCGCATGTCATTTTTGTTGTACAGCGAGAAGTAAAGCTCGGCCGTTTCTCCCGGAGAACAAGGCGATGCCACGAATGCTCTCAAGTCAAGGAAAACATGATAAAATTTCGCGGAGGCCGGTTTCGTAGGTTGAAGAGGCGCAAGAGATCCTAAGACTCGTGAATTGCCGCGCGGGCGTCCAGCTTCTGGGAAGACAGAGCTGGCAGGTGTAGGTGAAGGGCCAACAGGAGTCGCAACTGTCGTATATTCTGCTGCGGCGCCCAGCGCGGGCGCTCTTGCATCCATGTATGCTAACGCCACCTGCATCGCGTACATACGCACTGCACTGACCCAGCTTCGCGGATCAATATCGCCCTCAACGTCAACATTGACAAGTCCTCCCCATGTCGGATGTCTGACAATGACATCAAGTCCTTGAACGATGTTCCCACTCACGAGCCTCCCTACACATTCACGACGTAGATTTGCAGTCTCTTCCGCACTCAAGGTCTGAGCAAGCAACTGCCGCCTCCTAAATGCAATGCTTCGATATGCTCACGCACGAGATGGAAAAGCGCATAGTCTCGTCTTGCGAGATATATGAACATTAGGTTGTGCCATTCGCGCAATGCGGATGCGATCTCGTCTATGATCGGTTGCTCTTGGCCAGACGCAGTGTCATCTCCAGACTTCAAGGAAGGGCGGGGCGGGAGCGGTTTGAACGGCTGGGACTCCGATGGCGAAGTGGATCGAATACTAGGCGGATAAACAGGCAAGCCTGCTCTTGATAGATTTGCTTGATCAGGCGGAGGACCTAGTCGAAACGATTTACGACTGGGCGCCTGCTCAGCTTCTTCGTCCTCCTCCTTGAGCGGCTCCATCTCTCTTCCCCTTTCCCTAGCACCATTAACGAGAGATGCCACATCCGCAAGCCGACCTTCTGCATCCGAAAGCTCGTCCCGAACATGAATGTGAGAAGCTGGGAAAATACCAATAAACACCTGCTGAGGCTCTGCGACTTTTAGTGCTTTCGATGAAGACGGGTCAGAGCAGGCGGCCCAGTTTATTGGCGGCCGTCGTGTGGTACATACAACATAGCTGCAACGTCGAATTTTTATTCAAATATAATATAGCTTCGAATAGATCAGTGCTCACCCGCGATACCAAACACCCTCACATTCCTTTCCTTTGGGCGTGTACTTCTCAAACGCATAGATCTCATCTCCAACCTCAAGCGAAACGACATCCCTATGCGCAAAGTCGCCTTCAGAACCCTCTGTGACCGATGAGAGGCGTGCAGTGCGACCAGATACCCGAGTGTCGCGCTGTCCTGGTGAAAGAGGGTGGACAGCATAGCCATATACGATGAGGGAGAGGGGCTCCCAGACGCCTCTGCGCTGGCTCGCCGACGATGGGAGCATTGGCGACAAGTGCGCGTTCAAAGACTTATAGGTGTGGATGGTACGGCAGAAAGGAGCTTTGCGGTAAATTATATCAACGTGACCTCAATTCACCGACTTGATCTCAATTCCCGATGGTGTGTCTATGCTCAGTGCTCAGTGCGCACCGCCCACGACGCTGACAACGATTTTCAATCTCGACGGTGGCGGCGACACACAAAGAGCAAAGACGTGGTTGAGTTCCAGTATTGGAAATATTTAGATCGCGGACATAGCCCGACTTCTATCACCAGGGCGGCGGTGTTCCTCACCTCCCGACTCGGGCGCACAACCAGCACAGCCTCGAAATTCAACATTTCGTCACGATATCGGTTGCACTCAATCGACGCTTTGATCGTATCTTCGCCTTCTCTCTTTCCGTTACCTGCATAGCATCTCGTCTTTACTTACAAACGCATCTGAGCCAACAACGCATCTGCAACTATTGATACTAATAATATGGCACCTTCTCGAGGTCCTCAAACCCTTCCTCGTACTCTACACGCAACGCTCGACAAGCATAAAGGCGCGGTACACGTCGTCCGCTATGCGAAAGGTACAGCAAAATACGTGCTTTCAGGTGGACAGGATCGAAGTGTACGCCTCTGGAATCCAGCAACTGGCCTTGAAATCAAAACCTATGCAGGCCATGGCTACGAAGTGCTCTCCGTCACAGTGTACGCATTTTTTTTATCGATCTTTATCACTGCATACGTGTTACTGATTGCAAAATTATTTTTCTGCAGTGCACACGATAATGTCAAGTTCGCTTCATCAGGAGGGGACAGATCTGTTTTCCTTTGGGACGTGGCTACAGCGACGACCGTTAGAAGATTCTCGGGTCATATGGGAAAGATCAATGCTGTAGAGTTTAATGAAGACGCAACGGTACTCGCAAGTGGTCAGTGTCATTAATGAACTATTTCACGAAATTGAATCAATGTTTGATGAAGGTTCATTTGATGGTACTGTTCGTCTTTGGGATCTTCGGTATGCCAAACTCTTCTCCCTCGTAACCATTCTCTTAACAACAGATACTCCCAGATCTCAATCCCGACAAGCAATCCAAACTCTCGACGATGCACGAGATGCTATTCAAACCGTCCACGTCGGGAACACATACATCATGTCCGGCTCCGTCGACGGGCACATTCGCACCTATGACTTACGCAAAGGAGAACTGCGTTCCGACTACCTCGGCCATCCAGTGACCTCAATCTTACCCATGCAAGACTCGACAGCTTTCCTAGCAGTAACACTCGATGCACACGTCCGACTGATGGATCTCCAGACTGGACAGATGCTCAACGACTTCAAGGGACATAAGAACGAATCGTATAGGTGTCATGCCTGTTTTGGACACGCTGAGGCGAGTGTGATTTGTGGAGATGAAAACGGTCAGGTTTGGAATTGGGATTTGTTAGATGTGAGTGACTCTTTCCTTTCACTTTTCACGCGCAGTTTGAACGTCGGGCTAATTGGATGTCAGGCAAAGCCATTACCACCAAACCCTCCTCCAAAGGTGCACGACAAAGTGATAACCTGGGTCGAACACCACCCAATCGATCCTGGAGAGATGGTCACTTCCAGTGCAGACGGGACGGTCAAGGTCTGGAAGCAATAGTCATCCCGTAGATAGTTCTTAGTGGCCTCTGATTCCTAAAAATATATCATTTCTCGTAGAAATCAAGTGGAAAACATCATCGTAGAACAGCACATCATCAATCGCACCCTCCATAAAGCTAACGCTAGACATACTATCGCTTTGTTTGATTTGCAGCCTCTGAGAGAGACAGCACATCCCTTTTCGTCAAGAGCGTGTCAGTCTCGAAGATATCATATCCACGCACCTCGTCTGGTTGCGTCCTCCAAAAGCTGAGTGTCAACGTGCTGCGCGGGTAACTGCACATACCGCACCACCGACCCTCGAATGAAGCAGTTCTTCACGGCCATCTAGACGAATACGAAGTCAAGGTTTGTCAAACAGTGTCAAGTCAAGAAAGCAAACACACACCATATGAGGATGATTCGCTTCGTCCAACACTTTGATATTGTCCAGGCGGATATTCAAGAACCTGAAACGACGGTTACGAATGAGTGTGAAGTTGACCTACTGGTTTACCATATAGAACGACGAAATGTGACGCACTGATCAACGGATTTGAGTACGCCAGTGATAGAAAGGTCATTCTTGAGTTCAACGGTCACCGTTTGGTCCGTCAGAGTTTTGAATAACGAGAAGATCAGCTACAAAAGAGTAATGAGATAAGCACAAGCTCAACATGAATTAATTGCATCTTTTGAAAGATCGTGGATAACTCACCATTTTCCCTGGTGTTGGTACAGCTGTTGCTGAAGAAGGTCGAGGCGTCCAGGCGCAGTTCATTCATTGACGCGTCTCGGCTATTTGCGGTAGAATATCGGACTTGGAAAAAATGTATATATGTATAACGATTATTTTATTTTATAACAGGCAATATTCGGCTAGTACACTATAGACAAGGATGACAAGTGGAATAATGTAAAGTACAGCAGAATAAAGCAGGAGTGAATGTCCATCGAATATGCATACACTCAAAGCCTCTGTGATACAACGTTTGCGATATTGGGGAGCAAGACGGTAAATTGAGAGACGATGCAAGACTGGGACACGAGAGCATTATACAAGAAGATGAGAGACAAGGAGAAAGAGGCGGATACAAAGAGACAGAGAGACGCGACGACTGAGAACCAGGGAAATGAAACAACAAATGGACAGTAAATAACTCATCGTGGATGATTCAACCGAATACTAAAAAAGAAGAAACAAATAGGAGAAAACACGTCGCATGTATCATGAGGTGCTTTCCAATGTTGATACCCTTGATCTATACGTGACTGTCCTCAAGCGGGAGACGATGATGTGAGCCAGCATGAAACTGAGCATACAAATAATCATGAGAGGCATTATGTGTTGCTGTCGCTGAATCCTGAGTAGGAGTTGTCGTGTCGGCATCATACGCCACTGTCATCGTATCGTGGTGACTAGTACCGCTACCCGGGCTGGCCGACATAGGTGGGTACATCAAATCACTCGCCAGACTCGAACGCCGACTCGCGAAGACGTCGTCCGCAGCAAACTCGCTGTCAAAGTGCAGGCCATGGCCGTGCAGTTCGTTGTGTGCAGCGCCTGCTGGAACGTCGAGGCCGTGCCCATGGGGAACATGACCACCAAACGTCATCGTTCCAAAATTGACATCAGAGGCGAATGGATTGGAGAATGCCTGAGGGTCCAGCGGTCCAGGTGTCGCATGAAGGTCGTGCGGCTCATGACCAGGGTAAAACTCGTGCGGCTGAGAATCAGGTGAGACAATCGAGTCTCTCCGGCGCCATTGGTCTTCTTCGGGGAACGTTAGGCCGGGAAAGTAGTAATGATCTAGTGGTCCCTGTACAGGGTTGGGTTCCGGCATATGAGCTGTAAGCTCTGGATCAATCATCGGAGGTGACTCAACGACCATGTGAAGTGGTTGCTGAGAGGGGCCAGATTTGATGGACTTTACATGGCCTGCGTCGTCGCCCTGGGTTAGTACAAGCGAATTTGATGACATCGATCTACTACGTCCAGATCTAGTTGTACGATGGACCTGGCTGGACGAGGGTGTGGACGATGAGTCTTGGGATAGTTGTGGTGAATCGGTATCGTTGGAAGGAATAACAGACTAGCGCACATGATCATCAATTCGCGAAAGAAGAACAAGAGGGAAGAGACGTACGTATTTTGATATGATCTTATCCACTGCAGGAGCCAGCAAATGCCAAGGGAACACCTTCACGTCCTTCTCGATGTTTCGAGGTTTAGGAGGGGGGAAGTCCATGATACGTTGGAAGAACATCTCGAAGCCGCCTTTAGTCTTCGAAACAGTAGTTGGCTTGAAGCCCTCCAAATTACGACGTATTCGATTCTTCTCCTCCACCGAAAACGGACCGCCGACCAGTCGTTCCAGAAGGTAAATGATGTCCACTGAGGTGAACCAGCAGTTACGCGTTTCCTGACGATAGACGCAGGAGATGACAATATGCTCCTCGTCGTACGTTTCTTGGGGAATGACTTCACATGAAATACGAAGCTTGTTGCCTGACATCTCCCGGCCAAACCTGATGAGTCGTCTACCGACAGCCAGCTCATGCGCGGACCTATGACGACGTTAGAAGATGGGAAAGAAGGAAGCCTGGTATAACGTCTACTTGCCATTTCTTATCGAGGATGTTAGGGTGCGGCATACCGTTGTCGACTACCCACTCCAGTATAGCAGGTTGCGCATCAGCGCCGTTGAGTTCTTCCGTAGTTAAGTTCGTCGTCCGCGCTAACTTGAAGCCCTTGTCAGCACGCGGAGGTAAAGCAAGCGCTTTCCTGGGGCTGCCGAAAGTTGGTGGGGACTGGGAGGGCCCAGGAGTAAGCGAGTGTTGCTCAGTGTCGTCGTCCACTCGCTTCCGCTTGTTTCGCGCAGGAGATGCTACCGTCGGGAGTTGGGGGAAATCAACCATAGCCGTGGGCCTGATCGTTGCTGCTGACAATGTCAGAACAAGGGTTGGATACGAGGACTCAAGACCTACTAGGCGCCCAATATGTGAACGAGCCAAAAGTGAAGGATTCGACGACCTTCGTCGATCCATCCATTGCTTGTATGGTCAGGGGGACGCAGAATTGCTCGGGGAAGCGAACGTCGGAGTGTAACGGTGCACTTGCGCGAAGCTGAAGGTGCAATGAGGGCTTTTGCTCGGGACCGTCCTTCCTGTCAGTGAGCAATAACGGTGGGAGGCGTCTGACTGTTGTCTTGACTGCCGTACGCCCAAACACGAGGCGAAGCTTTAGGCTGGTCAAAGACATATCCTGACCGAAGTCCTTATCGTCAGCTGCATTTGAGCGTAGCTCAAGGTTCACCGTGACGGGAGTATCCGCCTCACCCTCGGAGGGTGTAAAGTCAAGCACAACAATCATACCGCGCGCCGAAACCAGTGGTGACGATGGACGGCAAATTTTCGTCGCTGATTCCAGGCAAGTTGGGGAAGATGAATAGACAGGCGCAACGGAGCGGTGCGACTCGGTGTGAGGTGGCGAGCATGGCTGACGCGTCTGGTTCGGATCCGGGCTAGGGGGATATGGAGCGTTGTACATTGCAAACGAGGCTGGTGAGTATCGCGGAAAGAGGCTGACGTTGTACGCGGGTTCTACAACGACTGGCAGTGCACCAAAATCGGGTCGAAACAGTCCAAATTCAGATGGGGGTCTTGGAAGCACAGTGGCCATAACAGGCGGGAACTAGGTGTCCGATTGACAGAGAAATGGCTGATATATTCCTGCTGGTGGAAAGGTAAGCATGCGTTGCAGGAAAGTTAAACAACGGTCGAATACCAACGTTGAAAGGGTGCCAGGAAATCTGTATGGTTAACGGGTAAGGGGATGTAGGGGGGCGGATAGCAGAAGTTCGAGTAAATGATAATGGTACGGTGAAGACGTGCTGTTACGCCTTTGACGGCGAGGTCAGAGCTTATAAACAGCTTAGACGGTGGCTGCCAAATACTGTATAGTGGAAAATGGAGAGGTGGTGGCTTGGAGAAGGATCACAAGAATCAAATAAGTATAACGATGCAAACCAAAGATTTGGAGCAAGACAGAGAAATAGGCAAGCTTGGGAATACTGGGCTGTCATCAGCGCTTGACCATGTGAAAAGTCTTCCCCGCTACCTCAGGGATCTGACGAAGATTGCGAACGGGGCGTCTGTCAGAGGAAGGAAAAAGAGTCACTGGTCTGTGAGTGAGGGTAACAATGGGAGTTGAATTTCAATTACAGATCCGCTTTGGCGTCAATAAAAATACATCACCACTCCAAGAGGTAGAAAAAGGTTATCAATGTTAAAGAAGGCAATCCATAACGAAGTCAGAAATTCGGGGGGCGAGAGCATCAGGACCAAGCAGAGAAAGGGGCGGCCAATAGACGTCTCAACCGGGCGGGTCAGTCCAGCAAAATCCGTAGAAGCCGCGTGTCCGGCATGAGATATGACGCCCGATTTTACAAAAGAATGTCGATTTCTCCATTCCTCGGATGCCCGAAAATGCTAGGGAGCCCTTAATTGCCCTGACCACCGTACAAAAATCTCTATTCCCGATAGATGAGTATTAGATCAATTCAATTTTGCAAATCGCATTCTCTCCTTGCAATCCGGCGTTTAACGACGGTTTAATTCTGCAGCAATCGGGGTGTCGGTATTCCGCAACGGCGAATTGGATTGAGAATTTAGCAGATTATCAAGCATGAAGACACGAAATATGGCGGGCTTCCCAGCGGCCCCGGTCCCCCTCCGCGGCCGAGCCCCCTTTCCACACTCGGGCAACGGGAGGCACATGACCTTCTAATGGCAATACGCGTCGACAGACGGAGCAATGGGTAATGAAGAGATCCTCATACGACGTCAGCAGGTCCTATCCGCAACAGAAGTATGAGAAAACACAGCCTCGCGACCCTGGTGCAAAAATGCTTACAACAAGCTGACTGAAAGACACGCATGGCTCCTTCTCTATCATCCTCGCAACATGCTGCGTGAGTTTCTGAAAAACTGTGAAATCCGAATGGGAATGAGGTCCCTTCTAAGCATATTAAGCATTGACATGAGCTCGAGCCCAAACAACAGTAAGCGTTTTTCATGCCTTTTCTCGAGGTCCAAGAGCGACCACACTCTCTATGTAAATCCGACCAAAGCCTCTGTCATGTCTTAGTTTCACAAATACGGTGGTCACGTCGCAAATGGTCACTCGCACTGTGAGTGGATCCGAGACATTGCGTCGGGCAGCTAATTTCGGGCGCGAAGGCGCCCAGACCGCCATAATTGTTCTAGATCTCTGCTCGCTCTCGGTGGCTCTTCTCCTGTTGAATTCCCGAATGAACAAGACGAGATCTTCCAGATTCTCTACCTTCCTATTATCTTCCGACCGTGGCGGTGGAAAAACGTGCATCGTTTCAACATGAAACGAAGGAAAAGGTGCGGGCGAATCCGCCGTCACTATCCTTCTGCCAACGTTTTCAGAATCAGAAAATTAGTTTCAAATAATAGTGGATGCTGAGACACCCTCACCGCTTCTTCCGTGATCTCCGGCCGTGTAGTATTATTTCCGACTTGTCTTGCGCCTCGCTTTCATGCGATGCTTTCAGTGCGCCCTGCGCCTTGTCTCGCGCCAACTCCTCTTTCGCGTCGTTGATCATACGAAACGCGACCCGTGCTTGCAATCCCATTTCACGCGCTTGCATGGAGACCTCAGTTCCGGTATCGGCGTTTAATATTGAGTTGATGGTATCAGATTCAGAGGATCCATTTCCATCTCCTAGTCCAAGACCAGACAATCCACCAAGTGAGATCAACGGAGATTGTGCATGGAAAATGAGTAGATGTGCCGGCAAGCTCCGGATCCTAGCCAGCCTCGTTTGCAATGATGCAAGAGTCTGGATCTGTTGTCGTAGCAAAGACGTTTTGGAGAGCTCAATAGTTGAGTCGTTCTTGGACTCCTTTGCTGGTTCGCTCGTAGAAGAGGCTTGCGGTGCTCCTGCGGTCGCTGCGTTTTGTGGTGCCTCCTTGGAAGGCGTGGAAGGCGTTGAAATCGCACGAGGTAGCTCAGATTTTACATCTGAGCTCGTGGGTGGCTTGCTTGCGGCTTCAGTTGACGTCTCCATCTCTGCCGAGAACGAGAATATCGAATTTCGCAACCAGGTTGAATCGAAAGGAGGAAAAGCGCGCGTCACGCTTATGATGCGTCCACGTTCGGTTCGACGCGTCGCATAAATTCAAACTCCGCTCCAAAAATATACCGTTCTGCTTGGACATGAAAACAGTTCGTCCCCGATAAGCCGTACCAAAACAGTGTGAAGTAAATACGCTTGGCGTCTCATCTGAATTCTAGTAGAAAGTAGAAGCCACACTGTATATATTTTATTGTGGGTTAAGAGGTCAAGAATTACAGGTTTTAGCATTCAATTGACCAGTGAAAGATCAAAAGTGAATTTCTTAATTAAAAGGTTCACTAAGAAATCACAGATATTACAAAAATTATTTAGTAAATAGCAGGCGGAATCTGAATCTGTCCTGAGCTAGCGCCGGAAGACGGATGAGAAGCTTGGACAATAACATTTGATGTTAAACCTTTCCCCTGTAAAAAAAACGGACACGGTTGAGGTTCAACACCCGAGTTGATTCCGTTCTGTCGGGAAAATGTCGTGATTTATTGACAATAAGAATATTGTGATACTACGACATTATCGGTTTGACAGTTTACAAGGGTGCAATCATTACTGCTAGCATAACAAGCTGTAATGCGGTCTACCTCACCACCTATGACAAAAGCATAAATCGTGTCTGGACGACAATCAGACAGAAAGCTTACAGTATGCGCCTAATCCAATGCATCCATCCGTATACGTATTTGAATCCAACGCGATCAGAGAAAGTATGCCTTCAGTAACGATGATACTTGCGTGCCATTTCTTGCTTACTTGTCAGTCCGTAGGCAAGCAACATTCAATCTTTTTATTCACGGTCTACATTAATTTTTCATGTTCCATGCCTTCGAAAATTGCGCGAAGTAGCCCGTGGACGTCATATCCTAAACGAAAGCGGCCAGAGGGAAGAGCGGAAGGTATCAAATCAAATCATCTACCCAAAAGGTGATAAGGTGGCTCTGATCTTGGGGAGGATACAAGGATACACTTAAGTAGTGCAGCAGCTCTGGACAGGATCCACGAAATTTACGGACAATCTCTTATGATCGTGTCTTTGAGTATCTTTCTAATATGCAAAGTCATAATTCTGACTCAGACGTATCGTACTCATTTTCAAACTCCGCTTCAGCCAAGCCTTGTTCAGTTTTTTTTTTCACCATCGTCTCCGGAGTGTATAACTTCCAGTTAAGGGGACGAATATGTTCCGGTCAGTATATTCAGTAAACTAAGGAAGTCAAAACAAGCAGGAAGACAATCTTGCTGGGACATAATGGGGGGGAAGCATGAAGGATCTATTGCATACCTCGAGACACTTCTGACTGTCAATCGCCCAGCGATGAGTTACCAATGAACTAAAACATGCAAAATGCATTGCGCCAATCATGTGGTGGTGGTGGTGGAAGGAACTGAAGTTGAATCCGTGCTGTCGCTGGCAGGGGCGGTAGTATCAGAGGCAGTAGTGACCTGACCAGAAGTGGTGCCTGAACTTGCACCTGCGCTTGAGGTCGAGTTCCCGTGGCAAGGAGACGTTTGATGGCCTGCCTCGGTGAACCCAGTTTGGACATTGCAGAAGATGATGTTTATGCCGGCCTAAACGTGCGACCTAAGCAACGCCTATCGATAATGTGAACTACATAAATAACACGCACATTATCCGCAGCACAACCTACGAGAACGCAGTCATCGTTGCTGACATAATACGCAGTGTTACACCCCGATTCGCCGCCTGCCGTCGTAGAGTTGATTTTTTAACAATCCGTTCCACAATACTAGCAACAAAGATTTCTTACAGTATGCACCTAAGCCAGAACATCCGTCCGTGTATTCAAAACCGATTGGGTCAGAGAATGTATGCCTTCGCACGAGCACAAGAGTCAATTTGGGTCAAGTAAAAATGTTGCTCGTATTTACTCACTCGTCGATCAGACTGATATCTGCCTGGCTAGACTTCCCGTCTTCGCCGTTTAGTAGCGTGATTTCCACCATTGAGCATTGGTTGCCATCATGTGAGCATTCACCATTTGCGCCGTTGTTGAGATAACTAAAGTCGTCTGATCAGTGTCCCTTGAAATGAGATAGAAAGAACGTTATGCCAAAAATCACGTACACTATAGCGGATTCCAGGGCACCATTGCTGACGTATTCGCCTCCTCCCTCGCTAAGGACGTCTTCACCTTTCACTAGCATCGGCTGACAAGTTGAGTTAGGAGAACGGTCATCGAGAATTGCGTTGACAATTATTTACCGTGCCATGACCACAGCTTTAGCAGCGAATTTAATGTAATTGAGTACATAAGTGTAGAACAAGAGAACTCGCGCAGATAGCACGTACTTATTCGTAAACGTGACCTTGTGAGACTCCTGCGCGGCTGCTTGGCCAACGAGCGCTGGAATAAATGTTAACAATGCAATTGCTGGAAACATGTTCAATGGCTATGCCTAGGCGACCACCCCCGTTGAAATGACCTTTTATCGTCTTCCATTGCTACTATTCTTTTTGCATTCAGAAATTCGCAAGCATAGTCCGGGAAATGTGCACAAGCATAGTAGAAACAACAACGCAAAGGGTCACCAAAAATACCTGATGCATTGTGCTTTAACGAGCGCTGCATTGTTCCTGGCTGACAAACATGCGGTGCCGGCCGTCCAGGATCAACGCACGTGATCCACTTTCGGGACCGTCCGAGTCTTCCCTCCTCGCTCATCTTTTTCCAGGCTTCCTCTCTCTTCATTCACTCATAGCCGCACCTCGTAAATCCTGCCCATGAGCTTTTAAGTGCCACAGGACTCGAGCGTATATATCGAAAGAGAGTTACGAACTCTGATCGCTACTCCCAGTTTGCCTTGTTTCTTTGCCTGCGCTTTTTCTGGTGCAATGCTGGAGCCAACCTCATTTGACCTTCCTTATCGAATGGCTTCCCATGGTTACTGAATATGAGTTGGTAGTTGAGTAATGTAATATCTTGGCATGTCTAATTCGCGTCCATTCTCTTTGGATTCTGACGGTTGTCGCGAAGTCTGCCCGGATTTCCTAGTACCAGGCTCTTGGAATACGAGTGCTTTCTTCGCCTCGCGGAATTGCTTAACTGCGAATCACAAACATTGCCGACGATTTATTTAGTCACATTCCACCGAGCCGCAAAATGGTGGTGCTAGCGTGCTATTTTTTTTTGGTTGATTAAATCAATGGCGAACGCGACACCTTGTTTCTCGCTAGCGTACAACTTGTGCTGCAGAAAATTTTTTTCATCAGCGCCACTCGTTAACGTCTGCGACAAACCCGCTTGTATTCCTAACGATCTCCACCTACAAGTCAGGAAAGCGCCGCTGTCTGTTGAGCGATAGATTACAAAATAGTGCTGCGGTGCATTGATTATTCCCATAGCTCCACCTGTTCTTCTCGGGACTGATAAGTTCTGCTATGATTGATGTGGCTCATCCTGTAGCTATAGGAGAAGGCCAGTCCTCTAGTTTGTATATCGCTTGTCCAGCTCAACTAGCATCACATATCTAATGACTGCCTCCCATCCGCCAACCCTCAAAACATTCTTATTCTAACGTAGTTCCTTTACATTGTCAGCGAGAGTTCTCCAGGGCCTCCAAGTGCCAGCTCTCACGACCCTTGCTTATAACGCTAGCATGCCTGTCTTTCATTAATAGCATGTCGGATATTGACAACCTCGCCAGTTCAACAAAGAGGCAATAGGAGTTGGCTGACCATTGCTTTTCACGACTGCACGAATTATTCGACCTTTTGGTTAAGTTTTTCTGGGTATGATTTTCAAGTTTTTCTCGTTGGGACTTGCTGAGAACTACACGGTTGATTCGTTACACGATACAAGAAACGCCCCCACGAAACACGGTCAACTACGTATACCGGGCGACTCAAATACTCCAACGATTTTCTATCCGCATTGTCTGTGGGATTTAGACACCGCTATGTGTGCTTCATTCCATTACAATATACACGACATGGATTGTCGGCAAGTGCTATTCGATTTTTTCTCGTTGCTCTTCTGCCTGTACTCACAGATTTGTGCTGTATTACAGACCCTTTGGCTGCCCGCACTGCACTGCCCTTGGTAGAAACACCAATTACTACCCGAAACAAAGGGCTTCGGAGCTTACATCCGATCCACGTCTTCGAAATAATAATGCAAAGCATGGCCTTCTTCCCTTCACTCATCAGCAAGGCTGCGGGCCAAGCTGATATTCTCAACTGATGGAGTGCTTGTGAAGTCGTTCCTGTTACGAAACACTTGCTTGAAATACGACAACGCTCGATCCGTAGCCACATCTTTCCGAGCTAGATTAATACTATTTTCGAACACTCATTCGTATCAGCAATCTTAACCACCTGAACGAAACTCGCCCAATGCCCAAAAATGGGGCCTTTTTTTTTGTCTGGCTCTGTTTGGCTTCTACATTGACAAAATGCACCGAACAACTCGACTCTTCCTTTCTTTTGAATGAAGGATGGACAGAACTATTTCGAATACGAATAAGCAGACGGTTGATTACATAAGATTACCGTTCAGGTTTCAACAGATCGTCGGCTTCTTCTATCTATCAAAATCAAAGTTGACCTCATCTCGAAATAAGCTCCTACGCGTGACAATCCATGACCTTTTGATGCGATCGTCTTGGGAATACGATTCTTATCTACGTACACGCGGTCAATTTACGTTTAAGAACACTTTCTTCTTCCCAACTTCATCTACTAGCATTTCTCCCTAGCATACTTTGACTGCCTCGATTTGACGAGAAACTGCGTCTATGGCTCCAGAGTTAGCCCTCCCTACACTAACTCGACTCAACGTCGAGCTCCCCAAGGATGTTGATGCTGCTTCAATCACCTTGGATTGGTTTAACCGGTTCTCACAATGTCTAGAAAAGCGCGATACGACAGGAGTTATCGCTCTCCTCATAGACGATGCATTCTGGCGTGATACATTAGCTCTAACCTGGGATTTTCGCACCTTCCATGGAACGGCAAAGATCGCTCGCTTCTTAAACGACGTTTTGAACACTTCCTCCCAGTCTCTTGACTCACAAGATAGGGATTCCGTGTGCATCTCAAGGCTGGCCTTGGACAAGGACAAGGTATCATTACAGACACCGTATCCGGATCTTGTTTGGATCCAAGCGATATTTTCGTTCGAGACTTCTGTGGGCACCGGTTCTGGCGTGTTTCGTTTAGTTCCAATCTCTTCCGGAACTTGGAAAGCTCATGTGGTCTACACGAATCTTGAAGGACTAAAAGGCTTCCCGGAACTCGTGGGCCCTTTGCGCTCGACTTCACCCAATCACGGGGATGACTGGATATCGGAGCGACAGCGCGAGCTTTCTTTCGAAGAATCTGAACCGATTGTCGTAGTCATTGGCGCAGGTCATTGTGGGCTTGAGGTTGCGGCGAGATTGAAATACCTCGGTGTGCCTACTTTGGTCATTGAGCGTCATCCCCGCGTCGGAGATTCCTGGCGTAGTCGTTACGAGGCACTGTCTCTGCATGATCCCGTCTGTAAGTATCAACATTCCTGTTAAGTCATCTGCAACTCTAATGACTGGTTGACCATAGACTACATACATATGCCTTATCTTTCGTGCGTCCAACACTATGGTTTCGTTCAATTGCATCTTAAATTGCTTTTGCAAAGATTCCCGTCAACCTGGCCGCTTTGGACGCCATCTCCGAAAGTCAGTCTCGTTGTGGCGCATCTGTGTTCATTGCTTACCGCAATTTTGCAGATTGCCGACTGGCTTGAACTTTATGCGCAGGCTTTGGATCTGAACGTCTGGACAAGTACACATGTCGAAAAAATCGATGAGGGTGCAATCTCCGGACAGGATCCCTGGAGCGTTCATATAAGGCGCGCCAATGGAGAGACAAGGATTCTTAGACCAAAGCATGTCGTATTTGCCACAGGTATCTTTGGTGGTCCGCCAAGAATGCCGAAGTTTTCCGGAATGGTATGTGGTTCGAGGTGGTATTGTTGATGAAAGCGTCTGAACATACTCTCAACACTGGCAGGAGAAATTCAAAGGGAAGCTCATACATACGACTCAGTACAAAACTGCGAAAGAGCATGATGGGAAGAAAGTTGTAATCATCGGTTCCTGCACATCAGGCTAGAACCTTATATACATCTTCGCAAACTCTTTCTTACATCAGATCAGGTCACGATGTTGCCCAAGATCACGGAAAGCGCGGAATTGGTGTGCAGTATAGCGTTCACTCTCGAGTTTTTCTCGAAAACTTTTCATTGCAGATACTACAATGGTGCAGAGAGAGTCCACGTATATAATGTCGACCAAATACGGCGTCGCTACGTTCCAGAAAGGTTAGTATTGTTAGAGTAGTATTAAGAGAATCACTTGATTTATTAGAACTGTAGGTGCTTACGGGGATGACACACCGCCTCCGGATGTCTCCGATAGGATCGGTGCATCGTTTCCCAGCTTCCTGACAAAGATGTTGCACCAGCGTCAAGCTCCTCGAATTGCAGAGATGGACAAGTGCGTGGATCCGAATTTGATCGATTGCATTTCGTAGAAGCACACGTTGACCTTAAACTCAGAGAACTTCTCGATGGACTTAGGAAGCGCGGTTTTAAACTGAACATGGGCGAAGATGGCTCTGGTGTCATTATGCTTTTCCTCCGGCGAGGGGGAGGCTTCTACTTCGGTCAGCCAGTGTGTCTTTCGTTGAGCGCCATATTTATTTGCATTCTTTAGACACCGGGGCGAGCCAAATGATCGTCGACGGTAGAATTAAGTTAAAGAATGACAGCCTGATCAAACAATTCACGGAAGACGGAATTGAGTTTGAGAATGGAACTTCTCTGCCCGCAGACGTGGTGATTCTTGCGACAGGGTGGGTACTCCATACTCGAGAGTCTCACATTACATATGTCGTTCACTGATTCTTGTCATCTCGAAGGTATGAAGGCGCAATGGAACATGTGAAGACTCTTGTTAGCCGTAACGTTGCCGGGCGCTTTGATCCAATATGGGGAATCAATGGTGAGGGAGAACTCAACTCCGTGTTCCGCTATTCCGGCGTCCCGGGCTTGTACTTTGCCATGGGTGAGCAACTACACATGAATCACTCAGATACCATATTTACCCTTTTTGTATTCAGGTAACTTCGCGCAAACCCGCTACTACTCGAAGTTACTTGCTCTTCGTAAGTTTTCAACTTGTTCACAGGTATTCAGACTACTGATGGTTCTATTAGAAATCAAAGCTCGCGAGGAGGGTCTCTCTGGATATCGATATTCTGAATAGATGACTGATGGCCTTGTAGAACCTCATTTTAGTGGGGAAGAAAGGGGCGAGTACGATTTCCAATTCAGTTTTGAAATTTAAGAGAATTGCTATATTTGGACTCCCGATTGTCAGTCATAAATAATTACAAACAACGGGAATTCGCGCATCAGACACGTGACATGTACTTTCTTGCTTTCAACCTCTGCCTTTACAGTCGCCTACAGTATTATACGATGCTTTCAGAAAAGGTCGCTATTGTAGATAGTTCAAGATACCTAACCGAATCTGAAGTTTATAGTCTCTTCTCCAACTGCGGTGACATGTAAGTAAATGTCAAAGTTCGAGTTCCGAAACGAGTAACATAACGATCGCCTTCAGACTCAAGATTATTCCTTTTGATTTACCACCTGGATGCCTCAGAGATTTCCCCGGACTTTCTCATTACTTCGTAGAGTTCGAAGATGAAGATGCTGCTCGCAAAGCAATCGGCGTATACGTCCCACCGGATGTCAAAGTTGACCCTCTTCATAGCTCGTTGGGGCTCTTACCGCTGTTCGAGTCGTTGCAACGCACATACGGAAGTTCCTGTTGTGGAAGCTCTTCATCCAGTAAGCGGAAAGCAACCAGACTGTCTGCAAAGAAGACCAGCCTCCAAGATCGCGTTGCCGTCGTATGTTGCTTGAAGCAATATGGCGAGTCTGATCTCCATTCGGTCTTCTCAACCTGCGGAGAGATGTACACTTATTCCTTCTTATCTAAAAATCTGCGATCTTCTGACTACTTACAGTGTCAAGGTCCATGCATGCATACCCGGCAAGAGTCGCAGACGACGATTCTTTGTAGAGTTCGCAAAAACGCAAGATGTCGAATGCGCACGAAGAACAAAATTCCCAGGATTCGAGGTGATCGGCCTCGCGCAAAACATGCAATGGATGAGGAGCTACAAGAAATGCGCAAAGCTTGGCCGTTATGCACTATCCATGCATCCTCAGGAGGCAAAAAGCACTAGTTAGCGCCCGTAGTTTGCCCGTCTCAATTCTTCTGTGTGTTTCACGTTCTATTTAGTACACTCATAAAAATATATCTCGTACATTGGTTGCAACGGAAGTATTGTCAAGCATGACATATGACGTTTAGTGAAACAATCAAAAATCATTGCGATACTGGTCAGAACAAGAAGTCGGGATTCATTGAAAGCAAAATTTCATAACAGATCTGGCATTAGTCCAAGAGGCATCATTGATCTATCCTCCAACTCCTTCTCGTCCCAGTCCCGTTGTCGCAGCTGTAGAAACCCTCCAATTAGAGCAATATCACGGGTATTCACGAAGAATGGCTCACCTGTTTCCAAGCATCGCTCAGAGTAAGAAGGTTCATATGGTTCGGAAGTTCCGTCGCTGTATACTAGAGATAAACCATAAAAATACATTCACCATAGCACTGTGGATATGGAATGCATACGATTGCTTCTAAATCGAGTCCTCGAATCGCAGCTTGCAAGTCCAGAGGAACTTGCGAGGGAAAGATCAGGACATGCACGGGCGGTCGGAAGGGCTTGGATCGCGCGGTATGTGAGGATAATTCCTAACATTGTAAAGTGAATAGTATGAAAAGTATCAGCGGGATTTAATGTAGTGAGACTAATGAACGAAGCGTACACACCTCTGCAAGAGTCAGACCGAGCTTGATATTGCGCCGCTGTCCTCGGGCTTCGGAACCAATAAGGGTGAATATCTCGTATGCAAGGTGGACAACGAGAACCGATCCCGAGACTTCGGATGGAGAGGGGAACGTCTCGAGCTCTTTCACCTACAGGCGAAGTTCGTAAGATGTTCGCCCTTTCGCGAAATACATATGGATGCGCACCTCCGACCCAGTATTCACACAATCCACCCTCCAAAATCGCGGGCCCACACCCTTCTCGTTCTTCCTCCACTTCCAATAATCTGCACTGGCGTATCCATCCTCGCCAAGGAACATCCAGAACATCTCATCCTCGTTCCCCTCTTCCACCTCAACCAGTTTCTTCTCATCATTACCTGAGTATAATGTCTGTGCGTACCGCAATGCCGCGTTGCGCTCTGCCGGGATGGATCCACAGCCGTACCAAACCCAGAGTGTGTCGAGAAGGGAGATGCAGTAGCTGAATCCTGAGCAGAGGTTCCTAACGTTCTGATTGTAAGACACGTAGTTAGCGGCGAATATACGAAAGGATGAGAGCAGAGCTATTCACGAGGTCGACCTCGTCTATGAGGATCACACCTGCTGAAGACCGGACTACGTGCATCGTCGTATTCTCAGATGACCACAACGAGCGTTGGCCCTGCAAGTGCAAGGCATTCAGTCCCTACCGAAACTGTAAGATCCACGACGAGAAACCTCACTTGACGAATGACCAGTATCCCTCCCAGAACATTCACAAGTTCTTGCGGTTCGGCACACTGATCGCATCGCAATAACGCAGTCCCATATCTCTTCGCAAGCTCTTGCAATTTCTTTTCCTCTCTCTCACCAACCTCCGCTTTTCTTCCAGTCCACGCCCATACCTTCGTCGCAACGAGACCTGACGAACGACTCTTCGCGCGGTGTACAATAGCCAACACCTCCGTCTCATAAAACAAATAAACATTATCCGGTCCCTTCGTAAGTTCCGTCGATGAGCCTCCAGCAACATCGAGGACCTCAACAGAAACAGTATGCTGGTCTGGGTCCGGAACAAATCCAGGCGGTCTGGTCTCCCAAACCTTCGCGGCGTTTACCGCAGGCACAGGTTCATCCACAACATCTGCATTGTTCAGAACCAATTGTCCATTGTGTGCGACTATGTATAAGTACATGATGCCAAAACCGGTCTACATTGTTTTTGATCTACGTACCGATGTGGATCTTTGACGAGGGTGCACGAGCAAAGTCCGGTTTCTTCGGTGGAGCGGGTTTCTCCACGCGTGTCTCAATACCACCACTCTGAGTATCCTTGCCGCTATCCTCTTCAGCACCAGCACCATCGTCAGGGACCGGAATATCCGCACCCTTCTTGAGTGTACCGACAGGGCTTGACACAGGTGTCTTCTCCTCGGGAAGAGCAGGTAATGTAAAATTTGAGTATCTCTCATACGTCGACCGTCTGCGCTCAGCTTTGATAATCGCCGGCGTGATCGTGCGCTCGTTCTCCGCCTCGTTCCATCCTCCAGGGTCGCGCTGGCGATCATTCTCGCCCGCGGTGGGTGGTGCAAACGGACTGCGCGGAGGTTTCGGAGCAACAGGCGACACTGGCGACCCCGCAGCGACACTTGCATTCAAAGCCTGCGCGACGTCCATCACCGTCGCGCGGGATCCAGTGCTCGGGATTCTCCCATGCTTCGCAGGACTTGAGGGCGGCTTCACCCTCTCCTGACGCGCTCCTACTGACAATGGAGGAGTCAAAGGCGGCGACGGGGGCGGAATAGCTCCGGTCTGCCCAGAGGCCTGAGTTGATACCGCAAGGCTTGGAAGCGCCTGCTTCACTCCTGTCTTAGAATGCACCTGTGACGCAGAAGCACTGAAGGAGGAACGAGTAGGTGAAGGGCTAGCGATAGGCGGTTTGTGCAGCGGCTTCACTCCAATCGGTCCTTGGTTAGACCAAGTGTCCTGTAAGAGCCGCATGTTCTCGCCACGAGCTTGTACTGATGGAGTTTTAGATTGTTCGTCTCGCTGCCAGTGAATGGCGCCAGAACTAGAAGGTGCTCCGGACTTCGAGACAGCTCGGGTCACATTAAGGACAGGTGCTGTTGCTCCTTTGGTCGTAGCAGGCTCAGTAACACCCGACTCTCGTGCGACTGGACCATCCACGGGAGACTCAACCGCTTCCTGATCATCCATCTTCGACTGAGTCTGCGAACCACCACCTTTCCGGCGCAGTTTCGCTCTATCTTTCGTAGGCTACACGTAGTCCCATAGTAATAAAAACAACCGTCCCATTATGCACAAGTATAAAACGTAACATAAGAAAGTAGAAAGTATCAATACTACAGTCACACATGACAATCACCAAAGAGAACGCACATGGCTTAGAGGGCGTCCGCTACTCGGTACAGAAGACGCCAAGTCAAACTGCCCACCCGTGCTCGGACGAGTAGCAGTACCCGCCTTCTTCGAAGGACTGAGTGACATTGTGTTAGAGCTACGCGACTTCGGACGAACACCAAGCTCGTCCGCGTGAAGCTTCTCATCGACGTGTCTACTCGGAGTCTTTGACCTCGGAGCTTCCGCAGAATCAGTGGGCGGAGTATCACCAGTCTTCGTCGGTTTGATGTACGAGATCAGCGTATTTGACGAACCCAGCGGAAGGACGTCACCCGGCGCAGGTACGGGTGCGCTCTTGGCTTTCGTCGGAGTCGACTTCGCTGGTCCTGCTGCAAGCGAAGCGGGCTTTGGCTGAGGTGCTGGTCGCACAGGCTCAGGTGCGGGCGTAGGTGTAGCAGTTGATTCAGCTACACGTCCAGGAAAATCAAAGGTCTTCGCCTTCCTCAACGGCGGCGCAGAAATAGGTGATCCGCTCGACGGACTCGGACTCGGACTGGACGGATTCCAACGCTCAAGCACTGGAACCCTCTTAGGCGAAGGAGTCGCCGTCGCAGTGAGACGCTCAGGGGATCCACCATTGTTCCCTGCTGCCGCTTCGATCTCACTACTACGTTTAACAAAACTTTGCACAAATCCACGACCTTGGAGTCTACTAAGGCTCGGCGTAAGATCCTTCTGTTGATGCGGTTTGAGGAACGCCGGTGCGGGATTTCTTGACTGAAGGATCTGAGGGCCGTTGGATACAGGACGAGATTGCGGCTGGAGCGGTCGTGCGAGTGACGGGGTGGTGACAGGGGGAGAGGTAGAAGCAGGCTTTGTCGGCGTTGCCGAAGCAGGTGTTTGCATACGCGGAGACGGCGGAGACGTTGTCGAAATAGAGAATGGGGAAGTAGAGGATCGCGGGGGTGTATTGATCTCGACAGTAGCGGCCTGAGACTTTCGCAAAGCATCAGGCTTCGCAGGAGCCGCAGGACGCTGTCCCATCTTGTCGGTGCTCTTCGAACCTCGCAACACAGGGGGAGAAGTCACTCGTTCCGTTGAGCAGTTCGCACGAGCATAGAGCGATTCAACGCGACCCTTCACGCCTGGTGAGCCAGCCGGAATGACCGGCGGCGGGGATGACTTTACAGGCTTCGGCGGCATGTATGGCGAGGGCGAGCTAACAGTCCTCGAGCGCACCCAGCTTCTCGCAGGTGCTTGCGCTGCGCTTCCTACATTTGCAGTCGGCACACCCTTCGCAGCAGTAATCCCGCTAGTCGTAGGCTTCACTTCCTCCCTCACCGGCATGCTCACATATCTCTCAGGCGTCTTCGCATCCCTCCTAGTCTCAACAATCTCCCGTCCTTTCCCAGCAAGACCCACGAGCGCAACACCACCGCTCCCAAACACCGGATGGGGCGCAACGATATCCGCGCGCGATCTCTGCTCGAACTGTGTCGGATCACGCGCGTCGGGCTGTGGTGCAGGTTTATTCAAGCGTGGACCCGTTGCGCGTCCACCGATGAAGGCTGCGAGAGATATCGGCTCGGGATTTGAATTTGAATTTTTGAGTTTGAGTTTGGTGAGGTTGAGGGTTTCCGTTCGACGGGAATAGCGGCGGGTGGAGGGCTCGTTCGCGTTGCAGCTGGCTCGCCGCTCAGTTTACGGAGCGCGTCAGCAGGGGTGGAGCCTGTAACAACAACGGCCACACAAACAACACAACCCCCTCAGCGCACAATCCTCAGCAGAGACAGGTATCCAGCACACACACCTTTAATATTCTCATCCTCACCAAACGTGCCTAACGACGTTCGCCCAGCAAACTGAGCACTGCGTCGAGTCCTCGCAAGCCTCGACGCCCGGATCTCTTCTTCCAGTCTTCGCTGTTCAAGCTCCTCATCCGCATCGACATCGCGCTGTATTGCTTTGATCTTGCTCGTCCATTCCGCCAATCCTGCGTCGGCCGATGCTCGGGGCACTTCTACGCGCCGACGTGCTGGGCTTTCCATCTCGATGGGGTGGCCTAGCAATGCTCGACTTTCAGGATGAATTGTCGCCTTGACTAGATCCACTCGCACGTCCTCTGCTGACCCTTCAGTGTAGTCGGAATGAGAAGAGCACACCTCGCGTTAGGGGCGTGCAGACACGTACTTACTTACTCCTGTTCCATCCCAAACAGACGCGAGAGGATACACAGATTATGTAATTAAATGGAGCATATACGCAGCGATTTTAAATGAAATGTGTTCTCGTTATATACAGCGTGTAAATAATTCGATTGTCCCTACTATTGTATGCTAAATTTGGGTTTCCGAACTACGATCCATGAGCTGATGAGAATATCATGTCAATGAATGATAATAATGGAATATGCATTTAAGCAAGGACGAGGAATGCGGACGAAATGGCCGCAAGGGACGAGAATGCGATGCCTGTCAGGGCGCCGGTAGAGAACAGACCCGTTGCAGAGGAGGCAGCATTGACACCGGATCCTGTAGGCGCAGCTGAACCGGTGCCCTCAACGACGTTGGTCGAGTCAGAGCCGTCTACAAAAAAAGAAACCAAAATGAGTGCCATGCCAACACAAAATATGTCAGGATCTGTGTATGCTTACCGAGGAAGCTCGAACCACACTGCGACTCGATGGCACTCGTAACCGTGGTGTTGGATGCGATAGAAGGCTCGGCAGCGACAATGACGTTGTACTGTTCCTTCGAGCACTCGCCACAGGCGATGTAGCTCGGCACGTCCGAGAGTCCGCCCCGAGTATTGACGACCACGACGAAACGATGTTGTCGATGCTCAACGTCGTTCCCTCCGCATCCTCAATCTGCGTCAGCTGCGACGTCACACAAAGCGTGTCATTCGACGATTGCTTCAGGCATAGCACGTCGCGGACCGTCGGGTACGCTTGCTGCACGATCGAAGTGATGTTGTCAGAGTCCCGAGAGGCCGAGGGAAGACAGCTCGCTGCCGCATCCGTTCGTGATGTTCGCAACGATGTCTGACAAAGACTGGTTCGAGCACGAGTCCTGTCCGCATGCGCCGGAGAGCCACGAGTTGATCGGCTGTACGAGCGAGGAGTTTTCGGACGTCGTCAGAATACTGGCGAGCCCGACTACGTTCAGGCAAGACGCTTCGCTTGAGCTCGCTACAGTGAGCAGCGTCGATTGGCATCCAGAAGAAATGCTAAGTCTGTACAAGAAGGTCAGAAGAGACCGACCCTGACAATAGGAATAAAGTACACACTGTGCGTGCGCGAGGCCTGCGCCGAGGACGAGGAGAGAAGAAGCAAAAGCAAGACGCGAATGCATGATATAAGTTTAAAATGCTCAAGTAAAATAAATGGCAAAGAGATATGCAGAAACCTGCTGCGGGCCAATGAGTTGGTTTAGCTTGCGAGGGGAGATGGAAGAAGAAGTGAGAGAAATGAAGAATGTTGTTACTACACACATTATATTATATTCTGTGAAAGAGGTCGGCTGTGCAGCAACGGCCAGTGCGTCTCGGCAATCGGCAACCTTGGAGTGGGGTCTGATTCCCTGATCGTCTTGCCTTTCCAGGTAACCCTCTCTTCTTCCGCAGCACCTCGACCTTCTTCATCAGTCTCCTATTCTGTCATCCCATCCATCCCACCTCCCGAGACAAACCTCAGTTTCAGCGTATTCTCATAAAATACGCTCAAATAGTCTCTCTTCTCGACGCAGCCAATCATTTGCATGGGACAGAATCAATATTTCCAAACTCTGGACAGAGCAACCATCACCATCCAAGATCTTATTCACACCCAAGTCTCTCAAGACTCTCTGTCTACATCATCTTCACCGCTCCGCAGCCCAGCGGGGTCATCGCCGCTCTTATGAATTTCGAGTTTGGCAATGGAGTGCTTGCGTGGTTTTCGTCAACCGCAATGTCGCATCGTATGACAACTGAAATTGCTGTTCACCTGACTTCAGCGCACACGATCAGCGCAATCCAATCCCAGACCTTGTCAATTCATGAGTATATGCCTCAATAGGACAAGTGGATCGACTTCTGGAAGGAATCCTCCAGCAAATCCTTTCGGTTTCCACGATAATATGGACGGCGCACATCGGCCTCGCGCGCGATGCGCTCGAAACACAGCTGTTTCAGTGGCGCCGAATCGAAATAATTCTGGAATCACGTCGGGAAAATATTACATGTAAGCGAGCTCTCAGAGCGATCCGAAGTCGGGAAATGATCGAACGCGGACAGGTTAAAAAAGCGCTTTGCCGTGTTGTTTTAGTCAACAAGCACTACTCCTTCGGATTCTTTTTGTCCGGGTGGACCGTACCTAGTAACGGTTAATCAATTCTCGGAGCTCGTTCACGTACATTGTACGTGTAGCCTTTGTCACTCAATGATGAGATGTGTTCACAGCCAACACTGTTCGTTACTTCAACCTTCTCGTATTTCAACAACTGCATATACCATATTGCATAATTCAATCGGCTGCATCCCCCAGACTGCATGAACTCGCAAGTTGGCTGCATAGTGAATTAACACTGCGTCGAGCACGTTCATCACTATCAATTGCTAGCGGCCAATTCCCGACGACATCCTCGTCCCTGTCCTCTTCAGCAAGGACAACAAGCTTATTCAGATAGTAGCCCATATAGACGAACGTATGGTCCCTAACCGCTTCTGCAGCCGCCACAGACAAGGCCCCTTGCGCATCGAGAGTATACCTGTCATTAATGAGTGTCTTCCGAATTCACGAAACATTCGCCAGCGGGAAGTGACCATCAGGCATAACGCAACAGCCTCGTTCATGTGGTCGTTTTCATCACTGAAATCGATGAACCATCCGTCGAGGCAAAGTGAACGGAGCTGAGGGCAGCGGACAATATCATTTGGAAGGCTCGCTTACGTTCAAGGCGGCGAATAGTCATTCCGCTTCTTGGCACGAGAGGATGCGGAGCCTCCGCAGAGCGGGGGCCAGAGCGAGCATCTCAACCAGCTGGTCCTCATCGGAGTCGCGTCCGAATATCTCCAAGTGAGTGAGCGGGGGATGCGAACGCATGATGACGTTCAATAGCATCGGATTGATCGTGGCACCACTATCGTCCGGTGGTGGCGAATAAAGATCCAGTCGCTCGACGGCGGGAAGCGTCAGGTTTGCTAGAGCAGCCTTAGCGGCGCCGGGATTCTCTCCTATCTGCCCCCCACCGTGCTGAAGTAGGTAATCACCTTCTAGGTCGAGGTGCCTGAGATGTGAAGAGTTGGTGATGTCGGTGCGAGGTTGATGCCGCCCCCCGCCCACGAACTTGACCTCAAACACGCCAGTCAAGGACGCCAGCATGGGCATGTTCACCATGTCAAGAAATAGAACATCCGAGGACACCTTAAGAGACAAATGCAGATGGACGTGTGCCACCACCTGTGCTGGTGGAGAAGCAAGGTAGTGACGAGTTGACTTGCAATCGTGCAGTCGTTATCGGACTCTGCATCAAACCAGATCTCGGCGTAAAAATGCAAGGGTGAGTCCCTGTACCTCTGGATGGCAGCTTCGAGGGCATTCAGAACTCTTCGCTTCTTCTCTGGGCTTTCCCTTCGCTATATTTCAGCTTGAAGTTCATCATGACGAACATGGTTGTCCCAAGTTTGATCGCGCACTACAGCTGCTTTACTTCGAGTCAGGTGAAAAATCAATAAGGCATTCCTGGAGAAAACGAGAAACTTACTAGTTATGAAAACTCGACCTTGATTGATGATTCGAGGTAGAGAACACACGTATGAATCAAGAGATGGAAACCTGAGCCAGTCGTGTCCACACCTGATAACAGTTTCCTCCGGTACAGATGCCTCTATTTATGCAAGCAACCAACTACACAGAATCATTCATGGCAGACAACAATAATACGCATTCGATGCCGTTCATGTGTTGTTTTGCGTACTAAATGGAGGCCACTACGTGTGTCCTCGTTTTTTTTCTTTTCATCCACGACGCTCGTAGATTTCAGAGCAGCGCCCCGCAGGCCTTCACACCCATACGTATGAAGTTGACAGCAGTGCAAGAACAAAAGCAACAGTGTATGAGTGTTGTAATTTTGATGATACAGTAGATGATGGAAAAAGATCAGTTCAGTTGAAGCGCAAATCTCCGACGATCTTCGCCGATCAGCCGGAACGGAAGGCTGCTCGATTGGATTGGTTCGAGTGAAAAAGCACGCTATCTCTGGACTCACACGCGCCATGGATATATACTGACTAAGGTGCTCTCAGAACAGAACTGCGGGCCAGCCACGGAGGCAACGGCGACGACTCCCTTCTGGCCTCCATCTGTCAACTGATACGTCGTCCAATATGACTGAGGTTGCTCCAGACACAAAGGGAGATCGTACCCCTCTCATCGACACATCCGTTACCGCCGTGTCTTACGAAGGTCAGGACCTTCCAATCGCAGACGAGTCGAACTCAAATGCCGCCGACGCGGACCCTCCTTCGAAGGTCAAGGAGAAAGTATCAGCAAGAATCGTCGTGCGAAACGCGTTGTTAGCTATCCTAATTGCTGCACTTCTTGTTGTTATCGTCAAGGGCTATGTCGACGCGGACGATGTAGAGGTGCGCTTATAATATCGATCAGTCTAGTTGATTGTCTAACTCGGGCGCCTGGTTGTGTATCTTATAATTCCTAAAGTTTGATCTTGGGAAGGCGCTTAAGAGTGCCTTGGGAGGTGGACTGAGCGGTGCTGCAGGTGCATATTCAAATTAGTTTCTTGGATACAATGGCGCGAAGGATGTTCACCATTGTTCTATCTATACCCTAAGCCATGGTGCTGCAAGTGTTGACCCTCATGGTAAGCACTGTTGTCTCCTCAAATTCAAAACCAATTCATACTTGAGTATTTGTAGCCTTTACGCACGGTAATGAACTATCAATACCGCTATGGAACAACTACAACACAGGCCGTCAAGACGCTCTACCACGACGGCGGCTGGACGAGGTACTACCAAGGCCTCTCCGCTGCGCTCATACAAGGCCCCGTCGCGCGTTTTGGCGATACTGCAGCAAACGTCGGCATACTCGCCTTACTCAAGGGAAACATCTATCTGAGACGTCTCCCGGAGTTGGTGAAGACGGTGTTTGCCAGCCTGGCAGCAGCGGGCTTTAGAATGGTGCTTACGCCTGTCGACACTGTGAAGACGACGTTGCAGACTCAGGGGAAAGATGGATTGAAGCTTTTGAGAGCCAGGGTGGGTACTTAAGGTGTAAGCAACTTTAGTATGTGCTTTTACTAAAATTACCGTTATACTTGAAGATAAAAGCCCACGGAGTCGGAACTCTGTGGTATGGTGCTGTTGCAACCGCGGCAGCAACATTCGTAGGACACTATCCGGTACACACTCTCCCTACTTTCCATCCTGCTCTCTCGTTTACTTACAAAATTTCTAAAACCTTCAGTGGTTCGGAACCTACAACTACCTCTCCGCGAACCTCCCCGAAGCACACACTCTCATCCAGACGCTCTTCCGACAAGCGTTCATCGGCTTCGCCGCCTCCGTCGTCTCGGATACCGTCTCCAACTCCCTCCGCGTGGTCAAGACCTACCGGCAAGTCGACCCGTCGCGCGTCTCATACGCGGACGCAGCGCGTGCTGTAATCGCCGCTGACGGTATCAAAGGACTTTTCGGAAGAGGACTGAAGACGAGGATACTGGCGAATGGCTTGCAAGGACTGATGTTCTCCGTCCTTTGGAAGCTTTTCTTGGATTTGTGAGTCTTTTCCGTAATGTCTTTCCCAAGTCCGCGCTGACCGCTTCATCGACTTACCAGGTGGGATGCAAAAGCCTAGTAAAAACTAGACTGTAACAAATAACTACGACTTGAAGCGACCGATTAGGATCTGTATCATCCATGCTTGTCTTACTTGTACTGATAATTCCTGATGTCCGTTAGAGAATAAACCGCATAGATTAAATCTGCAGAAGGCGATATTTTGACCCCGGTGTCTAGAGGCACCAAACACTCGCGACGGAAGAGTGAAGCGAGAAACAAGCACCAGAACAGACTGAAAGTGTCTCCTAAAGGGGTTAGTAAGAGGATCAACGCAACACCAGGACGACAGCTTGCTCAAAATAAGCCACGTCAGTGAAAGTGCTGTCGTGTGTGTCGTGCCTATGTAGTACGATGTAGCACTAGTCAGACTACTGTCATCCGTAGCTTCGTTTAGAACCAGTCTGTGCCGCGGAGTAGATGAATGAATGACCATTTCCGCGACCATTTTTGCTGATAATCAGAACTTTGTATAGCTTTCGGTGGCATCACAACCCATAAATGGTGAGATGGAAGAATGCTCATAAGCATATATATGCATGCGTTTTACATGGGGGGGAATGCACATCATATAGGTAGTGACTGAAGTCGAAGAAAAAATATATCTGCCTCCATCGTGTGCACCAAAGAAGGAAGGAAATGTAGCAGACGATTTTACCGGTTAGATTTGGCTACACGCTCAAGCTCGTCCTTTTTCTATAAGGTACACTCGTCAGCACTTGCAGGAAGGGCTGTAAAGTCGAGCAAGGACATACCTTGATGGCGTATGAGTTCGACGAACCCTTCGCAGCGTTGATGAGTTCGTCAGCAAGGCACTCAGCAATCGACTTGACGTTGCGGAATGCAGATTCACGGGTCTAGGAGAATCAAATACCGTCAGCTCTCGTCTACAGCGTATCGTATTTGGGGCAAGCAAGTATCACGTACGCCGATGGTAAGGAGCGCAATTGCTTGGTTGACTCGGCGCAATGGGGAGACATCGACAGCCTGACGACGGACGGTACCCTGCGAACCGATACGCGTCGAGTCTTCACGCGGGCCGGTGTTCACAATGGCATCGACGAGGACCTGGACACATCAACGAAATAAAGTCAACAAAATCGCCCGCAAAACTGAGTAACAAGCCGCAGCGCACCTGGACGGGGTTCTGGTCCGTGAGGAGGTGGATGATCTCAAATGCATGCGAGACGATGCGCAGAGCGAGGAGCTTCTTCCCGTTGTTACGCCCCTTCATCATCAGACTAAACCAATTTAATTATCAACTCAGGCGTTCCGCCCTGCAATTCGAGTAAGACGCACCTGTCGACGAGACGCTCAACAATCGGCATCTGCGCCTTCCTGAACTGCTTCTTCGCGTAACGGCCAGCGGTGTGCGGGAGGTAGACGGCATGGCGGACCTGGATGTAGTCCTGGAGGGAGATATCCTTCACCTCGACCCTTCATTATTGCAATATTCAATTCATACACAAAACCAAAGCAATAGTTCAGAGAAAAGATGACAAGGCAGTTAGCATTGGAACATGAACAATATGAAGATTAGTATGAACGCACTCAGAGGCATCCCACTTCCCAAACAACTTGACGTCCGACCCGAGGTTGGAGATTGAAGGCGGAAGAGTTTCAACAGCAGCCATTTTGAGCAACCTTCAGTCGAGACGCCAGTCAATACTAGGACTTGACAAAACGGAGCAAGACCAGTACGCACCGATTTCTGAGGCTTTGAGCACCTGTTGACGTCCGGACGCGGGCACTGCACGAATGAATTTCGTGTCGCTGTGTGAATTAGTATGACATAATACTATACAGCTGCTCTACAATCACGTAATACTTTAATATCATCTTACTTAATTTGCTAATTTCGGCCCTTTCTCTCTCGATTTTTGCAGACGTAGACAATTGTTGAAACAACAGTATATTATATTCCTCACATAATTCACTTTAGTTGCTGTAATCTCCATTTTCAAAATGAATATTACAATGTGAGACAAGAAACGAGACATGAGAAGGAAGGTCACATTAACATTGATATTATGCGCATATATCCATCTCATTTTCAATTTCTCAATACAATAAACTAGGCTCACTTTATTTCGTATACTCTATAAAACCAATTCACTAATTTCATACGTCACGGTGGGGAGAACTCGACTCGGGCTTTTTGAGGGGATATATGTTCTAGAATCGAATCGACGGGGAGCCTAGCTTTCCCGTTTATCAGTCTCTGCGATGAGAAATCCTTTCCTTCCTGAACTTACTCGGACTCGGACTCGGACTCGGTGCGTACATCCATACATCCGTGCAATACCAACGTGTGTAGCATCTCGAGTCTATCTACCCTACCCCAACGCACCGGTGTGAGATACCTACCGCTTTATCCCTTTATCTCTATCTTCCTCATCAGCAATTACAATTATCATTGAATAGAAAAGCGGCAGAATGGCCTAGGAAGGGAACGTCGTGAATAAGTCCTAAACAAAGCTAAATCCGAGATACTCACACCACCTCCGTGGAGAGCAGAGCAGTAACCCCATGAGACGCATGTGCGCTCCCAAAAAAAAAAAAACGCACTAGTACTAGTACTCGCGCACGCGGGTCCCTCACATTCCTTCTTTTCTCTTCTCTTCTCTTCTCTTCTCCCGACGCTTAAGACATCATCAACGTTTATTGTCTCCGACGTCTCACTTCACTCGAAGAAAGAGAGACAGAGTCAACTCAACTACAGAATATACCGTGACGCCCTTATCAAGTATCCCACAACATTTGGCATACATACATGACTTCAAGTTCCCAGCTCAAGATAATAGTTATGCAAGCTTCCCGCACGCACATTTGCATAAGAGACATCGACGTTCCATATCACATTCCCAGATAGCTCCATTCCATTCCGTTTCGTTTCACTCAGATATGTGCGATGTGATGTGAATAACGAAGGGAGAACCTTAATCTTGTCCACCATCCCATCTCGCCGTCACGAGCACGTTCGATATGTTTCGAAGACTACGTACGTACGTACATCCTCATATCGTACATGCATGCATCCTTGAAACCCGGAACCCAAGTCGAAGTCGCTCCTTGGACTTGGATCCGGTACCCGTTTCGTTGGTATCGATATTGAAGTCCCGCTAATACTGTCCAGTATATTCGAATCTATCGCATTATTTTTTGCGTTATTATTACATTTATACACTTCTTGCAAGTACAGTACATACATGACGGACGGATGATCCTGAAGGGACGGAGGGCCAGAAGAATAATAATAAATCGGCCTGCGTAGAAATACCCCGATGCAGTCAGTCCTCGATATAAACACAGATAACATCGCGTACAGAACGGATATAGCACACAAGATACAGATATAACAATCGGTGGGATCAGGCGGGCAAAAGAGAGACGACTTGGGAGTTCAAAAATAGAGAATCAATACTCCATACATACTAGACTCGGAGACGGAGGTCGAGCAAGGAGCCGGTTGCGAAACAGGGTACTATAGACAGAACGGTTCTGTGTAGCTGTTTGCACGCGCACGGCCCCAAGCGAATTGTTGGGGTGACTTCGGTAACAGGCGGCAACTTTGCTTGCTCAAGGCTCGCCCGGAGGCGCGGAAATAACGGAGGGACAAACGAGACGGGATCATTGATCAAGTCGTCATAAGTACCAGTACATCTGCAGTTGGCCTGATTGCAATTAACGTGCCAAGGCCTGGGCCGAGGGCCGACGGGTGGGTTGCCATGACCGAAGCGCGCATCGACGGCCGCGGCCGCTAAACACTTGTTCAACTCAAGTGTTTGTTCGGAGATCCCAACAACAGGTTATTGACACTCGAGCCACAAGTAGCCGCTCCGACCGCGTAACCTTAGCGCCCTGACACTCCACTGGTCGGTAACCTCCGAACAACGGAACGATAAGCTGCTAGCACCACAGCACCAAGCAGTAGCAGCAACAGCAGCAGCAGCAGCTACATGGACCAAACCCAAGAAGCTCTAGAATCCTCATCACGACCAAGCTCCGCTCCGTTAGATAACCAGTGAATAGCAGGGTAAAAGTTGAGATGCGCAACATTTATTTTTTGGGGGTTGATGGACTTGATGATAACGACCGTCCAGTAGACTGACGGTAAACGATGGCGATGATAGTGAGCAATGCGATTCCTTGCGATCAATAATGACACAGATGACGGGTGAGTATGATACTGATGATGGGTAAGAGGATGGGATGGGATGGGTGACAGAGATAATAGCAGAGGAATGGCTAAAAGTAAAAAAAAAGAAAAAGCAAAGCACAATCGACAGCAACTTTAAAAGGACGTGAATAAGCGGAAGAATAAAACCAAAGGGGAAAAAAAGCGGAACAGAGAGTCAGGATCAGGGAGAAGACTAAATAAATCGAGAAAGTGGGAGAGAGATAGATATGAACGAGATATGAAATCCAAAAATGCGGGTGAGTATTCCAAATACGGCTTAGGATGGTAAGGTGAAGACGAGTAAGGCGAAAAAGCACCCAGAGAGGATGGTACATCAAACGAGACACACAGGAGTTCCGTTCCAAGAAAAATAACTGAGTGCGTGTGTGTACGCGCTATGTATATTAGCCCATGTCCGAATACAGGCCAACAACCAAATCTAGGCCACTCGTCCGTAGGAGGGGAGACTGCCGCTTTTTAACTGAGGTGTATGTGCTCTTCAAAAGGGTGTAATGGGTGGCGGGTGGAGATGACATGAGGGGGTCACTCCCAAGCCGATATGCAATGCGTGAGGAAGTCGGATAAAAGAGGCAGGTGAGGCGTGAGGTCATGATTCGGGAAGCGTGTGAGAGGTTAAGCATTGCGGACCGGCTGCGGAGTCTAAGCGGCGACAAACGGGTTTGAAACATCCCGCGGTCGTCCTCGCATGTGGTGACCATATTGTGCCATCGATCGTAAGACTACAGTAAAACCCGATAGCTCCTTGTAATACGAGGACGAGAGCCAGACAAGAACCATGGGATGTGAGAGCCGTCGCGGAGCGCCAAAAGTCCTCACGCAAGGTAGAAGCAAGCGCAAATACAGCCGCTTGCGTTGATCGCCGATCAAGACCGCTCTGTAAGCCACCTATTGAGGGAGTATCCGCGCGTCCGTGCGCTGCTCGCAGAGCACATACCAAATTCCAATAACTTAGTTCCTGAATTCCATGCCGAGACCAAAGCCGGCGTGTTCTAGCGTCTAGCTGGAAGCAGTCCCGCCAGGCTTGGGTATGATTCCGGCGAAGCTGGTATAACCGATGTCCTTTCCAAATTCCCGAACCATGGCTCGTCCCATAAGGCAAACCCACGCGATACCCTCGCCAGTTACACACTGACTGGGCCAGAACAATTCTCCCTCGCCGTCTTCCATGTCGGGCTCGTATTCTTCGTAAGCAGATAGGGTCGAGCAAACCATCCTCCCGAAGGTGTGAGGAAAATGCTCGCGCATGATCGCCAATGAGAGTGTCTTCTCCGAGTTCTTCATCTCTTGAGAAGCCGTTGTCTGGACACCAAGGAGCCTCGTAACAGACGTGATATAAGACTCTTTGACTGAAACCACATCGTCTGAAGAGTTTCCCTCTGGTGATCGATTGGGCGGAAGCTTGTTACCGGCTCTCTTCGCCTCTTCGGCCCTAATATCGTTTAAAATTGAGGGCGTTCCATTGCTGGGGTTTGCGGGTGTGGAGTTTGCACTCGCTGCGTCAGTGTCTGGTGATGGTAATGATTTCTCTGGCAGAGTGAGCCTGGCCTTCACTGCCGATGCGTCCACAGCTGCCTGCTTCGCCTTCGCCGTAACTTCAATGTCGTGCTCGTACTGTCTCGTCTTAGCGTCCAAAACATTACTGAGCTTGAAGCGCACGATGCGCTGATGTGTAAAGGCCTCGATCATGTGGCTGAAACACCGAAAGGTGGGTGAGGTCAGCAACGTGTTCAAGGGTAATCACCTGGACAAGAATCGGGAAATTACAGTAGAGTAACTCACATGAGACCGATAAATGACTTTTCCCGTACGTTATCCCGAGAGCCGACGTACTGATACCACTTCGACTTGCACCAGTTCAAGTATGAAGGGATCGTTTCCCAAGAGTCATTAAACCCTCCCGTTGAGATATGATCTTGACACCAGGCAGCATAAACGAAGCTAATCAGTGCTTCGAGAGATTCCAGTAGTGCCATGAGTCCTCCATGGGTGTGATAAGGTGTGCCCTTTCCTGGTGGTTCCCGCAAGGGTCGGTACCCAGAGTGACTCTGCGGATAAGTGGACAAGTAGCGAGCTTCACCAGAATACTTGAATACGCGGGCCTCAGCATAGTGTTTCTTGTGCATCTGACGGAAATCTAATGATTCGATGCCATGCCGTGGCCGTCGGAGTGGTTCGTAGACCGTGAGAGACCGCGAAGTCGCGTCCCCAACGGATGACACCGCCGTCGTGACCGACGTGACGCTGCTCGTCTTATCGGATGGCCGACTGCTGGTGGATGAGGAGGACGAAGAGGCTGCGAGGGGAGGAGAAGCCGCGGAGGAGGAGGGAGTACCGGAAGGGAGCTCCGAGGGAGGGATAGGCGGCTTTGTGAGCCTAGCCCGCTTTGCGCTTTCCGGCTGGTCTGCGAGTGCATCGAGCTTGCGCTTTGACGAACTCGCAACGGGGATGTGCTGGGGTACAGGCGAGGGGCTGCGCGAGGGCGGCGGGGACGGGGGCAGCTCGGGAGGGAGTGGTGCCGGGATGTATCCGATGATCTGAGTGGGGATGAGGAACGGCCGAATGGCCGCATGTTGGTTAGCGCAGCTGAGAGACGACATGGAGAGAGAGAACAGACCTTTATGCATTTGCGGGCGTATTCGAGCTTTGCGAGGCTGTTGAAGATGGAGATATGAGTTGAACGGATGCGATTATAAAGTAGATGAGAAGGTATGATGCCACATACTGCTTCTTTGAGCGAGGCCTAGGAAGTGCAGAGAGCGCCATAGTGGCGTAGGCAGACATTGCCGCTGGTAGGGAGGGCGAGGATGATGAGGATGAGAGGACGATGGGCGGGAGGGGAATGGAAGGATGAGAGAAGGGAGGAAAGAATGAGAGCGGTGACAAGAGCGAGCGAGGTGCACGGTAAGGTAAGGTAAGGTAGCACTGGACTGGACTGGATGGATGGAACGACGGGTGGTGCGAGCATCCGTATTCTCGGGTACGTCACAGTCACATATACACAGTAAAATAATAAAATAATATCCATCTCACCTCACCTGTACATGTCCCATGCCGTAACTTGCCTTATTCTTATTATGTATTTTATTTTGCTCCCTTCTTTGCTCACCAACTGCTGACCATCTCAGTACGCTCAGTGACAGTGCCAGCTCACCCCTCCGCCATCACTCTTCTCCCATCGCCCACTCCGCAATTTACTCGGCGTTACTAGTCCCTGCCGTCCTGTCCAGCAACTCGGCCTCTTCCTCTTCTTCTCTCTTCGTAATTACTCTCACTTTCCTCGTAAATTAAATCGATATGTATCCAGATTGCCTCCGACGCCACAATAATGATTAGCCTGATAAAATGCAATCTATCCGCTGACTACGACGCTTAGGAATACGCATACGCTTACACATCGGTGAGCACGCCTTCTCTTCTGTCTCTCCTTCGCTGGTTTGCTTATTGTTGAAATAAGATATTCTGCGAAATGTAGATGCAGAGCATGGAGAGCGGGCGGAAATGTCTCATTCGGCACGATTGCGATTGTCGATGAGCGAATAATTTCCTATCCTGAATTTGATCGAAACAAATACAAATACCAGTTCTTTCTAGCCTTCAGCCACGCAGGTAGGCGACTTCCTCATCCCGAGGTCTCAAGCGCTTAAAGCGTCACAGTACTCAAGTGCGTAAGTGCGCAAGAAGCGCTCACGCGTCATCCCGAGTCAACTTGAAACGTATCGTATCTTTCCTGTGTCAGCGTCTGACTCGGTTTCGCTCTTATTCCTTTCTTCCACATAAGCATGGATTTTTGTGTCGGTGTTTCAAGCACAGACGGCACAGCTTGGAATCGGGGCACAGCCAGCGCCATCTACCAAACTTAGCCCCGGGCCCACTATCCTTGGAATGAGGGCCATGCATATGCACTAAGGCCGTCGTGCAGGGTGTAAACAAATGGCGAGCCATCCATACGTGCATATACGCGTGGGCCACTGCGTCACAGCCAGTGGCCACTGCAACACGCGTGCCGGCGCACCGCCGCCGCCTGCACCGTCATCGTCATCATAGTCACCGTCGCCATGCAACACTACGCAACATTGCACGAGTCCAACGCCTACGCGTACTACGCGCGTTGTTCCTACGGTAATCCGGCCTGTCCAGGGTCTCCCCATACCATGCATGAGTATTGTAGATATTCTAATTACGACACACGGCCACGCGGCCATTAGTACAATGTACTTCAAGATGGACCTTGGACCCTTTGGACACAACCCGTCCGTCATTCCCGCATGTGCATGTCTCCGACATCACAGCTTTTGGCCCGGGATGAAATCCGTGATTACCGTATACCGTACATCCCGGATGTTCCGGTATTTGTTTACATATAGCAATAGCAATATTAACCTCAATCTCGCGCAGGGATTAACAGATTAACGCTGATTAACACTTCTGATCGATGTTCAGGCCTGGATTGAATTTAAGCATGTTCTTCTCACTATCGCTCTCTCTCGATGCGACGCGACGCGGTCGTTGCAGAAGGTGGCTGCGGGGCACCGGCTGCGCGGAAATATGATCAATATTACTTGCAACTGCGCAGTCCCCGCAGTTCGAACGGACTTCGTTATGGTTGTCCTTCCCTCTTCCTCCGAAGTCTTCTCTCATAAATATCCGCAGCTTTGCATTCCGTATTCTGCATTCTAGCAGGATTCGAATTCAGTAACTTACCTTGACTCCTTTTCGTGTGGAAACGCGCCCTGTGTGACGGGTTGGGTACACTGTATAGAATATTTGGTATAACGTTGGTGCTTTTCGCGGAAATGTGGAACCGAGTTGATATCTTCTACTGCGTTCCCGATTTCCGATTTCCGTAAAGCACATAAATATATATTCGCCCATCAGGTTGTGTGGGATAACGAGGATGACGATGATACGCAGTCATGCCATTCTTGCTACATTCAGTGCACAAAATTCGTCACAGATAAGTAAATAAATAAAGACGTTTGCATAGAGTCTTTTTACAAAGCAGGATCGATCGCGCAAAGAAGAAAAGCATTTTCGAAATTCGCCAACCTTGCGTCAAAAGCTCGCAACGATCTTAACCCCCGTGCTTGAGAGGGGGGGGGGAGATCGACGACTCAGAACTCGGCGATCCGAAAGTCTCGAACGAAGTTAGTGTGTGGTGGATGCCAATTCCGATTCTATCAGCGCATCAGTGCATTTATCATTCCCGCTTTTGGCTTTGGGCTGACACTCTTTTTCGCTAGTGTCTACCCTATGCCGAAGAGAAGCTCGGGTGCTGTTAGTATGAAATAAGAGGACCACATCGACTTTGGGCACCTCAACGAACAAACAAACGAACGAACGAGCGGGACCTGCACAGTCTTACTCTACTCTACTCTAGTCGTTGCTCTTCCTCGCACCCGCCCGTACGCGTCTCTTTCGGAATCAAATTACCCCCAGGTCAGACCAGACAGTCCAAACGACTCAGCGACGCGCTGACCAGCTGACTTGACAACAACAAGAAATGGAGCGCGCGCCGTTGACCCGACCCGACATGCATTACTACTTACAAGTACAACGCTTACATTGCATTGCATTGCGTTGCGTTGCATACAGTAAATCCAAATCCAAATCAAATCAAATCAAACTCGATTTTTTCGTTTCACTCAGCCGCGCCACCGCTCAAAAATGAATGATAAAACGGACGGAATTTCAAACTCGATACAATGCATATAATGATCCCGTTTTGGGATTCGGCGCGTCTGCGCTCCGAGAGCGTTCGTTCTTTCGTTCGTTCGTTCGTTCGTTTGTCCGTTTACATCGGTACGAGTCGACGTGCATTTGGTCCGTGAAGGTGCAGTGAGGGACTTTCATGATAACAACGTTGATATTTTGGATTTTGGATTTGGATTCCAAGCTTCACGTGTATATGCGTAAGAGAATGCAGAGCTAGTAGGCTTTTGGTCTCAGCGTGATGTCCACTCCGTGCGGACCGAGTTTCCATTCCGGATGGAACGGGAGCGAGCCACGGCCACCGAAAGCGGGAGCGCGACCCTTCTGCATCATACTAGCACTGTAACTTCTCCGTCCTGCACTGTTGATCCGTCTTCTTTTCGTCAAATGACCAGATATTTCGTAGGTATGCACGCATGCACCGCTGATTTTATCATTCTAATTAGCCTGATTTATGTGTGCGGATTCCTTCCGAAGACATTAAGATACCGAAGGACACATTTCAGAAATCACCGACCGACCGAAGACACCGCGTCTGCTCCCGGTCTCTTCGGGACATAAATCATTGACGAGCAACCTTCTGTTGTTGCTCAAAGGTCGTCACGTTCAGAGATTTATCCGGACGTTTAATCGCGAATATTACTGACCTTCTTCTGTCAAGTACTCCGCACTCCGCAAAGCAAGAATAACTTTTAACAGCCTCTTCTTTTGCAGAGCCACTGGGTTCTGGGCATATAACATTTCCGGTACTATGAATATTTCTGCGTATTTACGCTCAGGATCTCCGGATTCAAGTACTATTTACACAGTCCGACATTCGTACCCGTCACAAGCACGTCCTCGAGAGAAATCGAAATCATCAACAGGAGGAGTGGAGCAACTCTGCGTCCTTCTCGGAACCAGAGGTCCTCTTCTCAAGACACGAGACTCAGCCGATTCTGAGGACTGAACGTTTCTGGGAACGGTTCTCCCGACGACAACAGACACGTTTCTTTCTTTCTTTTTTTCTTCGTAGGAAGCATTAGGAAGCATTTTACTGAGAACTTTCATCCCAACGACTTCTTTGTTCCTGGCCGCTTTTACTCCCGGATTGTTCTCTCTTTCTCTCAAGATCATTCCTTCCTCTTGCGCTCCCGCCCCCGTCAAACAAACGTGCACCCTCTTCTACATTTGCCCTCTTCCTTCCTTCCTTCAGTCGTATCCCTTCGCAGTTTGATGATCCCAACTGTCAACGCGTCCTACGTAGGAAAGCTTCGGCCGTTCTCGCGGATTCATCCGCATCAGGTTATCTGAAAGAAAAAAAGAGACATCCCTGCACTCTTTTCTTTTCGCCTTGGACTCTCAGTCATCACTCTGTGTGACTTCTGATTCTCAGGATTTGTGAGTGATGTCCGTTTATTTCGCCTTCTAGGGAAGTTATTTGATCCACTCGTATTCTTCACCTGATGTGCGAGGTGGGGATCATTCGCCGGCCGACATGACCTGCTAGTGACTACTTAATCACACTTCGTCCGCTCACATGGACATGGACCCTGCACTTCTCGCATTTTTCTGCAGATTTCGACCGAGGCAGAGCCGAAGTAACGTATACATATCCATATTAAAGCTCGAAAAGTATTCCGTATTCATTCGTATGTATTTATATTTATTGTCGACGGTTATTGGTGCCAGCATTACATGCGATCTTTAGACTCGGTCCTTCTGTGCTCCACTCCTCCACTCAGCTCGAGACGAGAAAAGATGAAGTGAAGTCAATCCGATGTATTTGTTCCTGGATGGATGGAGCGGTTCCCACGCCCCACCGAGCCGAAGCCGAAGCCGGGGCCGGCGGCGTCGGGAAATACACCGGAGCGGAGATGAACGCGATCGAGCGTCTTGAGTCTTGGCTGCGAGTAGTGTGATATCTTGGCTGGTCTTAGGGTTTCTTCTCTGATTTCTTAGGTCCGCAGTTCATTCTTGTCCCGTCTCGTGGATGGCTTGGATCTTCCTGCAGCACTTTGACTTTACTCTTTCCAAGTAAAAGTAATCGATGAGTTCGCACTTTCTTTGTTGCGTATTTCATTGTACGTGTTTACTCTTCTCAAGTGTTCTCAAGTGCAAGTGGAGTGCCTAATAGGCACAATGCGATGTGAGCGGACGAAAGGAGGAGAACTGTGTATCAGTATCGTCCGCCCAGGTTCAGGCACTTTACGCCCTAGCTAAAGCGGAATCCGGAAGTAAGGCATGGGCATGATTGCTTATGATATATCTTTCATTTTTTTTCGACGTGACCACTTAATGATTTACTGCAGTTCTCCCCCTTTGTGTCTACTCGACGCACTTTCACTCATAGAAAGGCCATAGAAGTCATAAGTCTCCAAACACTCGTAATCCTCGCTCTGGCATTCGCTACCCGAAGTCTACGATGAACACAAATGATCTTCACATCCGTCGCCATCTTCCTGGGCTTCCTGAGAGCCTTCGTGAGAGAACGGGAACAAAAAACAGTCAAACTGAGTATCTTCCGCAATTTAGCTGCGCGTGCCGATGCGCGTGCATCAGTATCCATGTGTGAAAGACGTTCTCGATGCCGTTGGAACTACCTGAGGGATCCTCGTGCGTGCGTTTTGCGGAAGGGGTGCCGGAAAAAGAAAATGGTTTGCGGTGGTAAGTTCTGATGAACACTAGTACTGTTTCCGTTCTCTCATACCTTTGTTTGATTTAATTTTCCTGTTCTCTGATGGATCATAGCTCTGGCACTTGCCTTATTAAAGGTCGGAGTAGATTCTCTCTGGCTTAATTCGGAAGCTCGATTCGCGAGGTCCAACGGACGGACGGCGATCTGGAATCGGACTGGACCCGGTCTACATACACTTCAGAGCGTCGTCGTGACGTTGACGTTAGCAAGTGACGAGAATTACTTACTTAGCTTCACGCTCAATTTGACACGATCAGGGTTTATCGCTGCGCCGCCATCTCAGCTCACTTCATCCACTGCGTTACGAGGGTTATTAACACGTGCTGGTGTAGTCGAGTATAGTAGATATAGCACAAATCTAAAATAAAATTGCATTGGATAAGCTAGAAATACTGTGTGTAGTCTACTGTACCTGAAAAAAAAAATTTTTTATTGTTGGTGCTAGATGGAGTAACGCAATTCGTGTTTTTAGGAATGTGTTGATGAGCTACAGGTTTGTGCTAGGTCACCTGGTCATGTAGGTGACCTAATGCAAATACCCGAAAGTTTGTAGATGACATATACTGCCAGTGTAGATTCGCGTCGATCATCTAGATAAGATTAGATAGAAATTTAACACCCCTGTGCATAAGTTCACCTGCTGCGCTCGACGACACGTCTTCACCTTTCACCAAGTCACTTCGACAATTACGCGTCCCATCCGAACGTGTTCTTACTTGAAATGCCAGCAGCTAGTAAGTATAAGTACGACCAACGCATGATCTACTGCAAGTGCCGGCAGTGCTTGCCTGGCTCAGATGGAGTCGGCCGCAGGCAACCTCTTTACACTTTTCGTCGACACGCTGCCCTCAACCTCGCCGCCCAGTCCACGGAACCTAGAGTACTCAATCCAGACTACATAGCTCAGCCTTTCTCGAGACCACAACAGCAACAGCAACAATCACAACAACCACAGCAGCAGACCGCCGTCAGATCCACTGCTGTGATAGAACCAGCAGTGGATGAGCCGCCTGCTGCGGTCGACTCTGAGGAGTCTTGGAGCGAAGAAGATGCCGGGTTTGAGGCCGGGATGGATGACGATTGGGATGTGGGCATGGATCTCGATGAGCCGGTACAAGGTAAGTAAAGCACATCTATGGCACGCTATTGCGATGACAGCCCATGTATCTAGTAATCACTAATGCGGACACTAATGCCGCGGTTCCGGGAGAGTTCACAGAGCTCTCGTACGTATTCAAGGTCCCCGAGGTGCCTCAAGACACTATGAAAGCTTGGCGCTCTCTCGATTGTACTTTCTTCTGGAGGTCTATTCTATTGCTCGTGTCCTGGCTTCACCTGGTCTACCATCTGCCTTTTCGAGCTTGTAATCTCACTCTTCGTGTTCTCAAACATCTTCTTGTTTGTCTCAAGGTCGTTCCGGATAAATGGAACCCGATTATTACTCTCCAGGCAACATTCCGAAAACTAGGTCTAGACGACAAGTTTCTTATTATGCCGACATGTCCAGCTTGCCGACAAATATTTCCTAATGATTCACCAGACTCACTATCTTGTCCTGAATGCCAGCTTTCTTTGTTTGATCCGGAAACTCCTACCGGGGATTCAAAAATAAAACTTAAGTATCCTTTTTATCCAATTTCTCAGCAACTCGCCGAGATGATCATGCAACCTGGAATAGAAGATTTGTTCGAGTCCTGGAGAACAGACGCATATACGGAAGGCTCCTACCGGAATATCAGCGATGGCAGCGTCTGGAATAACCTCAAATTGCCAAATGGCAAGTTATTTTTCGATCGCAGTCCCAACCGTGAAGATAGCCACGAGCTGCGAATTGCACTAACGCTCGGATTTGATGGGTATGTACTTGCATTCTTTCTCTTCACGTTTGCGCACTGCTTCATACAATCTCTTGTCTTCATAGGTTCTCTTTCATGCAGAGCAAGAGTGGACGGACGCATTCATCAGATGCGTTGTCCTTCAGCGTCGCAAATCTTCCCATTCAACTGAGGTTCGTTCTCCTTTCTCTTCGACTCCCACTTACTCATCCAGAACTATATGACAGATATCAGCCTCGTTTCGTGCTTCTGTGCGGCCTCGCTCCTGGTCCCAAGGGGCTTTCAACAGAACAAACGCAGTTCATCCTCAAGCCAGTCGTCGACGATCTCCTCAGGCTCTATAACGAAGGAATGGTAGTGCCAACGCTTCGGTTTCCGCAAGGTAAGCATTCTTCACGCTCGCATCAGCGGTATTGCTTAACAAAGGCTAATCTTGCTCTCAGGTCGTCTGTGCCGTGTTGTGCTCATTGCTGGATGCATGGACCACATAGCGCTATGCAAAGCATGCGCTATGGCAGGTCATGCATCCAGCAATGATTTCTGTACGAAATGCAAAGCGAGCCACGAAGTGCTGAAGACGAGTGAAGGACTGAAAGATGGTATGCTTCGTTTAGTCCAAAACAAATGTCTGTTTATTACTTTTTAGTCTTCGTTCATCGAACCGGGGAAGAGAACCGTAGACTAGCTTTTCAGTACCGAGCTCTGGAAACTGACGAAGAGAAAAAACAGTTCTTCGACACCTACGGTGTGGGGTATACCGAACTTGCAAGACTTCCTTATTTCGATTTGGTACGCATGACGGTAGTTGATCCAATGCATAATATTCTCTTGGGTAAGTGGCTTAAGTTCAATCTTGTCTTTGTCGTCCAGCCTTACTTCTATTGATCAGGCATCATGCGTTGCCAGTGGCATGATTCGTGGATCAAGACCAATGCGCTTCGAAAGAGGACAGAGCCTAACCTCGTTCCTCGAGAACTGGACCTTCTGAACGCATACTTGAAAGAGGTACGCACTATACTCAGCTAGGATCTATTGTACACCAGCTAACTCGAGTCTCGCATGTTTACATGCTCACAGTTCGAAATGCCGTCCTGGGTCGGACGTCTCCCATCGAATGTTGGTTATCCCGCTGCAGGATCCCTTAGTGCAGACGAGTACAAGAGTCTCGCACTTGTTTATCTTCCAGTAATCGTAAGTACTTAATTAATTAATTCAGATCTTCGCTTTTGCTTACTATGAACTTCGGAGCTCCCTTTCGTTTGGTCCGAATGGCAGCCCGTTGCTGAGAAAGACCACGAAATGACACACAGGAGATGGAGAAGGGGTCCAATGACCGAGCCCGAGCCGAAGATACGAATGCACGAAGATGAGCCGGCGAACTTTCTTAAGTTGGCGGCAGCTCTCAAAATTCTCCTTGGACGATCGATTCGTCAGGTCGACTTGGAGCGAGCAAAGGGAAACCTACTTGAATTTCTTCAAGGATATCTAGAGGCAAGTATCTATAATAACGAGCGCGAGTTGCTCATCTGATCTGTTCACTCGTCTAGCTGCATCCCGAAGATGTGAAACCCAATTTTCATTGGGTTGTTCACATGTTTGATCAGATACAGGACTACGGTCCCGTATATTCGTTTTGGACATTCACGTTTGAACGTCTGAACAAGGTGCTCAAGAGTTATAAGACGAATAATCACGCAGGGGGGGAAATTGAAGTTTCTTTCTTTCGCGAATTCCATCGAGACATCCGCCTTCGGGATTTTGTTAGTACGATTCATAAAGCAAATGAACCACTCGATACGGGTTCCTTAGAGACGACCAAGCTTATTTTGGAGACGGAGAAGGACTGTAGAGGGACCGTGGCCTCCCTTTGCAGGGAGATCGACGAGGCAACAGCAGACAGTAAGTAAATCTTTTTATTCAATGCATATATGCGTACTGAAAAAATTATTTCCAGCTAGAAAGCGGTTCTCAGCTGGTCCTAGCTCTGTCGACCAGCTGCCAAATGCTCTTCAAAAGCATTTGGTACAGTTTTACGAAACTTATCACGCAGATGCGCGTGTGTACGCTCGGAACGCTACGTTCCATCATCATACCGCGCTCTCGCCAAACTTTCTCAGTGATCGTGTTGAGTACCTCAAGTATATCATTTTGGATGGACGACGCATCATACCGTCGATTGATACATTCCGCGCTCCAAATTCCATAATTCAAGCTCAATTTAATGGTGGAAAAATTGTCGGTCAAGTCATCCGAATCATCAAACATTGTCAAAGGTTTGTTGAAGGATCTACTATCCTACTGCACGTCCGGTGGTTCAAACCACTGGAGAGAAATATTTTAAATACACATCCTTGGGATATCCAGTGAGTACATAAGAGTTACATAGCCGTGAATAGTCTTCGCCTCTAACATTCCACCCTCTAGTCCCGAGCTCGAGGTCGGCTTCTTTGAGTTCGACTCATACATTGTTGAACCACCTCCCCTTCTTCGACCCGAAGACGTTATCTCCCAGGCCTGCCGAGTTCGAATCTTTTACCGCCAGCCTCGAACTTCAGCAGACGTAGACGAAGAAGATGACGAGCCGCCCAGAAAGATATGGGCGACCGTTGGTCTAACCAAGGTATCTCATACTTTGTTCTACTGATTCGCTACACTGGCTAACTAATGCACAGGACATTCTGGCGATCTGACGTATTTCGCTTGTACTGTCCAAGATTCGTCATGCCTTTTGTCTTGACTATGTGCTTGAGTCCAATTATCTGCTTACGACGCCTTCTAGCCTCATTGGCGTCAAGAAGTTGCCTTGACGTTTATGAGGTTGTCAATTCTGAGTCTTGAACTTGTCTGCTTGGTGTAGTGGTAAATGGTGAGTCTTGAACTTGTCTGCTTGGTGCATCGGTAATACGGAACAAGAAATTTTGTTGCATTCTTTTCTAGCGAAACATGTATTACATCTGGTAACTAAAGCACGTCACTGCTCGGAGGCGCTTTCCTGTTCATCACCAAGGTTGTAGTCATCGGGATCAGCTCGCTGAAGCTTCGTCCAGCGAGCTTTCTTGTGATCTTCATCGTTCGCCAGCCACTGCAGGTCAACCATAAAGGGCCAGACCTTCTTCTTGCACTTCGGGATCTTGGAGGTAGTGTTCCCCATGAATACACGTCTAGACCAGAGACGTGAGTTCTCTCCAGCCTCTTCACGCTCCTTGTTCGTGAGCTGATCGAGTCGTTTGTAGGCTTCACTCAGCTGAATTGATTTTTAACATGGGTTCGTGAGTTGGTATTGCCTCAGAACGTCGATTTGACTCACTTCTGCAGATCGGAACTCCGGCTTCCTTTCCTCCCAGACCTTTACTTTTCGTCTCTCTCCCTTGGGGTGAGTGCCGTCATCTCAGCTATCTGTGTGAAACGGGCGGCCCGTGCATCTTTGACAGTCTTCTCCCTCTTCTTCAGTTCATCATCTTCGTCTTCGTCTACTTCGATATCACTAGGTGGGTCCGGGATGTCTGTCGAATCAAGTTCGCTGACCAGTTCTGTCATACAGTCCGACTGAAAAATTTCTCTCGGTAATTTTGTGTTGAACTTCTTCTCGTAAGCCTCTATTTGCTTCTCTCTCTGTTTCTTTGTCTAATTGTGATATGTATAGGTAAGTTCTTTCAAATATAAAATTACTTACCTGCCTCTGACGAAGATGCCTCCTGTTCCTCCGTTTTGCCCTAAGGTCCTTCTTCTTCATCGCAATGTTCTGCTGTGTCAGGTAACGTCGCTTTCTGTTCCTAAATGCTGTCGTTGCGAGCTCACGCAAATCCGTTTTACTGAAAGGAATCTCGCCACACAAGAAACGGCCAGTCGCATCGTCGATCTATACAGCAAGAACGAGCATGGACAAACTAGGTCGAGACACATATACTCAAGCTCGAATCAGCGAATACGCACCGTGTACTCGGTAAGCACGAGTTCTGCAGTTCTGTTGATCAACTCTGAGTTTTCATGAAACCTCGGCGGTTCATGGTAGTCTGGCATGAAACCTCTCTCTCCTTCGGGAAGACAGGTCTCGGGTGCCTCCTCGCCTTCGTCAGGCTCCTGTTCTGTGCTGGTAAGTGCTTTCATGACACTTCTGATTCTCATCTAATTTTTTTTTCAGCGCATATAGTGAGGTGAAAGAATGAGAATGTACGTACCGTAAGCTCCTTGCGAGCATTCTTCTGACCGTCTGTCAAGCTATTGTACTCACCGCCTATTAGGATATCTTTTTTTGTGTTCCTTCTCATGCGTCGTCCCCCATCTCCTTCATCATCTGCAAAGCTGGTCAGCTCCTGAGTAGAGCAGAGAACAAAGACAGTATCGGTGAGTAGTAATAATAAGAGATGATTGAGGAATACAAACCTCCAACTGAGCAACTCTGTTCTTTAGTGCTTCAACTTGCTCCACAAGTGAAGGCGGCTCTTCAAGCGATGGGTCGATTATCGAGCTGTCCAAGCTCGATGGTGGAAGGCTCGAAGCGAAACTTGGTTGCACAGGGTCGGATTGCGGTGCGTGCACTTGGAATTGCTGCTCAAGAAGCTGCCGGACGACGGAAGCAATGAAACTTGGGTCAGGAATTTGTGAATTCATTGTGCAGATGACCAGACAACTTTATGAGACGCGCTCTGACCCCCTCAGAGCGCGTCTCATAAAGTCACGGGTTCGCTTGTATTAAGTAACCTATCGCTCAATACAGTAATTTCAATTTTCCATTGGATGAAAGAATTTCAAACTTAGTTCTTAGGCGCATATATACCGACTTTTGTAGTCCATCCAACACAAATGTACAAAATTGTTTGTACTACTTATAGACTAATATACATTTTAGCACTATCTAGCTCATCTACACCAAGTGTGCTAGCGCCCCGTAGTCAGACTCCTGTTTGCTACACAAACTGTGTGTTAGATGATCTACATTTTGAATGTAGTCACGCGATTTGTGACCTAGCACACATCTACACATGCATGCATTATCTCTTTTGTAACACAGTGATCGGCAGATTCAGCATGACATAGAGCGTGCCTAATTACTTTTTGATTCCACATCGACGATATTCTGAATTCATCAAGAATTTATGCGCATGCGAATAAAGCCTCGCATCACCCCAATCCCGCCCAATACTCCCCAGAAGAACTTCCACGGACAGATATCTCTCCCTCCGCGTCCAGATGCACGTTTAAATTTGATGGTGATGCTGGGGATCAAGGCATGACGTGCCATCTTATAATCCCGGTACTGTACTCGCGTGAAGCGAATGCTCGGATAGCGAGACGGTCGGCGTTGTTACCGGCGGATGCGCCACCGCTCCTGGGTCAGCGGCAGTTCTTTTCAGGCCCCATCGTGCAAGGCTCGAAATCCCGCATACTTGCGTGTGGATTGACGCTAGAAGTGGCCCCCCCCCCCCCCGGGGCCTTCCACGGGCTCAATCGCCGATCATGAGCTCGCTACAAGTTGCATGTTGGATTTTCTTGACGTCATGCATACCGTCCAGACGCGCCCGGTTCGCTGAGGTTACGACTACTGGATCAGTCGCATTTGGGGCCGGGACTGGAGCCGTGGCGGGCTGGGCCTGTCTAGACCTGGACGCCTTCAGGGCCGATGCGGAGTGGGTAAGGTAAGAGAAGTCTGCTGGTCGATTCAAGCCAACGCGGCGCATACTCGCTGGGTAAACATTATCAATGCTGCTTGGCGTGCGTCTCGATACATACTGAAGCCGCATGCCAATATTCGATACTCTACTCTCTAGACCTCCCCCAGCGTCAGCGATTCAAGCAGATGTCAGACCTCCTAGTAGAACTTGCCGAGGTATATCTCGCTGAAATCTCGTCATCCTATCGCATATACTTTGATCTTGTCCGTTGGGGAGTATCATTAATATTCACTGTCTCCCTTGCCACTTTCATTGCATTCGACCGGAGAATAATGCTTACAGCGGCTGGAGTACAAACTCGATCTTTCGGAAACTAGTCTCATCTTGTATTCTCATCAACGTGTCTCCTTGTCAAGAAGATAGGAACACGTTTTGGCCTCTGGCCGATTTGGTCCCGTGGTAGATGTTTGTGGGTCAAGTTATAAAGGCCACACTTTCTTCTTTTCGCATGTTAGTAGAGCTAGCCTGATGCGGTCTATCTGGCTGATCAGAAGAGAAACGTCACCAAAGTCTTCTATTTCAGTCCATCCGGCCCTTCCCTGTGTGTGTCTGACAGTGTTTTATGTTTCAAATTTCAGTGCGAAGCTGAGAGATGCTGTGTAGTCAAAGGAATGAAGTACATTCTATTCTTTTCTTACGTGCTTGAATTTAAACAATAACATTCATGCATTCCCGATTGTATCACTTTTGCCTCCGAATTCAAGAGAATCGATGAACGAATCACATAGCTTATATCAGGTTGTACGGAGGTTGTTTTACTGAAGCCTCGAATATTAAAAGCGCCTGGATTCTCGGACATATGGCACAAACAGACTCCGAAAGTGATTAGGGTAGTGTTGCATTTTGCCTGAGAATCGTAAGTATCGCACCTCCGTCGTCCTCAACGCGAGGCTCCTCCTTCTCAATATTTGCTCGTCGCGACACGAGGAGAATGAATAGTATTGTCGGTTTCCATTCTGCCAGCCCCTTAATATTAATATCAATAATGCCCCATTCTGTGTCTCTACGAAGGCATCCCAATCTCAATCTCTAGTGTAGTTACCAGTACTATATTTATGTACTTGTAGCAACCAATCAACGAATGGGAATTTCCGTCGTAAGTGGAAGTGGAGTGGGAAGGTTTCTTGTCTTCGAGAGAAGTCCATTCCAGGAGCGGGTTCTGTTGTACAGTACATATGCACGCCTGGATGGTAGGCATGAGCCCGGATGAGCTGGCGAGTGGGGTGGATTCGAAAGAAGTTATGGGCCTACTGACTGTTGCTCTTGGCTTTCCCGGAACTAGGCGTGCCGGGTCAATGTCAGTTGTTGCCTGTCCTAAAAGTAGACATGGCTGGGTAAAGGTATAGTTAACTATGACAGGCCCATCGGAATATACGAGGTCGTTACCAGCGAGCTTATATGATATGTATTCGGTGACGTTCATATCAGAATTAATTTTGTTGGCTGGAATCTGCTGAATAGTATTTCTGTCCATGTCTACTTACTGATATCGAATAAAGCTGAGCTGACGTTCTTACCGAGTTACGAACCAAAGAAAACGAGACCAGTTGTATAGCGGTAATAATATTCTAGACATGTTGTTTATGCAAGAGACAACGAGACTCGTGAGAGAAACATTCTTTAAGATGCTCCTCTTATGCTCTATTAGTATATCTTCACTCGGCTTCCAGTACTTGTGGCTCTTTGCACTGTACTCTTCTGGGGACACCGAGTTAGCCTGAGGACAACATGCTGCTCGGTCATGCGCTGGGCCCCTAACTCCATACAGTGGAATAATTATCTGGATAACGCAAGAAGGCATCCGCCGTCGGCGTGGATCCATAGCATTGAGACGCAGAAACCACTCTCATAACAAATATCAGGGTCGCCTTACACTATTGGCTGGAGCACGAGATTCGGAACGATTTGTTCGAGTCCAAAAGCATATTCTGGCTTCCCAAGCTCTCCTCCGATTTCACGTATTTGGGAAAAGTGCCTCTACCGATATAATAGGCTTTCGGAAGGTCCATGTTAATGGGTTCGACAAGCTCCTCTGGGCCCATCACTACAGGCGGAGGAATGACGCTAAGCGGCCGCTGCTGCTCGTAATTTGAAGACTTCCACTACGACCATTGGTGACTCAACCGAGCCGGGTAAGCTAGCTCGGCGAATATCGAGTGTGTGTAAATGCGGAAAATTCCAGAGTTTGCTGCCCCTGCCATTATAAGTGGGATCTTCTTTGATCAGGACTCTTCGAATGTCCGGTTGTAAAACGGCAACATTAGCGGTGTGGTGACGGGTTCAGATAAAAATTTTACCGTCGGAAACCGAAGTGCCTTCAGGTTGGGGAAAAATCCAGACAGCTTGTTAGAAGAAGTACTCATCTTGTCACCTTTCGGATGAAAAAAAATCGAAAATGGCAAGTTCCTTCAAATCGTAAGACGCCAGTTTCGAGATAAAGGGCAGAGCAATATCCCATTCTATGTCAATCCGAAGTTGCCTGAGTGGAGGCAGCTCCGGGTGTAAACCATTCGAATAACTGTGATACAACCTGTCAGTATCATATGACATTAAGTCCGTTGCGGTGCCCAGCTCTGTGCCAGAGAAGGAGGGATAAATGCTGCCGATTGTGAGTGAAACGAGGTTCGTGAGTTCTGGCAACATCTTTACAACTTCATCTGGGGACAGCCACTCGTTTATCGTTTGTTCTTTGTGCACAATCTCGATAGTAAGGCGGCTGATGTTCCTTAAATAACTGGACGAGATGAATTCTTCGACAAAAGGACCGGGTATCAATGCAGAACGCAGTTTACAGTAACGCGTCTCATAGATCCCACTACTTTGGCCAGCCAGTCCCAGTTGGGAACCTCTTTTTGACGTACTTCGAAGTTCAAAAGCAAAATACCGTAGATGAGGGAGAACAGGACCGCACTCATTGTGCACGGTAATTGTACCGAGAAGCTCTACTCGTAGTCTTCCACCGGGAATCTGAAGCTGAGGGTCGTCGAAACTCTCCCATTTGGGATTTCCATCATAAGGGCAACAACTGCGGACCTTGAACGTCGTGGAAGCCAGCAGGGCATCATGGGCCAGATACTCGAAGGTGAGAAGGCTTTCTACACCGCGATCCTCTGACGCTTTCCTCAAGTAGGATAAGTCGCGCTCTGAAAAGGCGAGAGCCACGATGTATTGTACAAGTTCCAAAGGCAGGGTCGCTCGTGGAAGTTGATCCACCGATTTCGAAGTGCGACGGAGATCCTATACAGCGCTTCACCAATTAACTCTTGACTCTTCCATCTCTTTCTCCGCTCCTTTCAGCCGCGAAGAAAAATCGACATTTTCTGCGCTGTCATCCATCCACTTTCGTTTAAGAATGGGCAAAGTTGAACCACTTCCACAGAATAATCTTATATTAGATATATAAAAATCTAGAGATAAATGACAGACGTACGATGAAGATGGTCCATAATGCTCCGACAATAAGGATGAGTATTTCAGAGCGGAATTGTAAAATCTATCACGAAGAGCTTGATAGTCCATATGCTAAGGCAGAGAGCGGAAAGTTGAAGCGTTGGCACGGTTATCCAGGAAGCTAGTCGTCCACGGACTGAGATGCCTCTCAGACAGACGAGTCGTTATGGTTTGAAACAAAGTCGACGACGATCGCTGTTTACTATTTAGTACCAAACGAAGAGAAGCAAGAGAAGCTTCCGTACGCGGCACGATCACATGACCGGAACCATCCAAGTTTCAACTTCAACAAGTTCAAACCGAACTGACTCTTAAGGCCACTCCTATCCTCCCGTCCTTACATCCAACGATGTCTGCACCTACGACTGCATCCAACCCGTCCAATCCGATGGATCTATATGAACCTCTGGATATAATCGGGAATGGATCTTTTGGTATCATACGCAAAGTTCGGCGGAAGTCTGATGGCGAGGTACGCGTGGTTGAATTTACTTGTGGAATTGCGGAAGCAGATAAACTGACCAAAGTCATCTTATATGTACAGATACTTGCTAGGAAGGAGCTCAAGTTTGAGCGCATGTCCGAGAGGGATCGGAAGCAGATCGTGGCTGAAGTGTGCGTATCATGTTGGACTTTGCTTGACCCTGTTCTAACACTACTTGCTCGGCCCTCAGCAATATCCTGAAAGATCTGCACCACGAGAATATCGTCAGATATATCGATAGGGTATGCTGCTCTCTAAACTTTCTGGGTAAACCAGCTGACGAGGTGGCATAAAGCATGTCGACAAGGAAGCTGGCATTCTGTACATATTAATGGAATATTGCGACGGAGGTGATCTTACATCGATCATTAAACAGTGCTCACGAGTCGGGCGTCCAGTACCTGAAGACGTAGTCTGGTCGTACTTCCTTCAGCTTCTTCTTGCACTCCAACATTGCCATTGTCCGACTTCCAGCCCCGGCGAGGATGGCACCTCTGAGATCAGGCGGCAGCAGATTTTGCACAGGGATCTGAAACCGGAGAACGGTATGCAATTTAAGCTCACGGTCTCGCTCAATTCCAGTATTGACTTTTCTGTGCAGTATTTATTAGCAAAGGCAAGACGATCAAACTAGGCGACTTTGGTCTTTCAAAGGCTCTCACGCAAACAAACTTTGCCAACACTTACGTCGGGACTCCTTACTATATGTCACCAGAACTCATTCAAGAGAAATCGTATGACACAAAGAGTGACATTTGGTCTCTTGGCTGCTTGATCTACGAGTTATGTGCTCTAAGGCCCCCTTTCGCTGAGGCTCAGACGCATAGCGAGTTGTCCATGCTGATTCGTAATGCCCGAATTCCTCCGTTACCGAAGGGCTATTCGAGCTCATTAAGCCACGTAATCAAGTCGATGTTAAACCTGAATGTACGCCTCGACTCCTTATCTTTCTCTATCAAGCTAATTTAGCGAAATAGCCGGCTATGAGGCCCTCCGCCCAACAGCTACTTCAGCACGAGCGGATCGACTTTGCTCGGAAAGTAGCTGATACTGAAAAAATGTAAGTGCTTTTTGGACTCTTCTTTGCTACCGCTAGCTTAACTCCTGGAAGGCTTCAGTCGGTCAAGACACATAAAGCGAATGTCATTGCAAAGGAACGCGAGCTTCAGAACCTCAGCACTGCCCTTGCACAACGCGAGACGACCCTGTCGACCACTATCGCTCAAAAAGATTCAGAAATCGCTCGTTTGAATGCGCTTGTAAGCCAGGCTGAAGAACGCACCAAGCGAGCAATAGCGGCCAGGGAAGAGGAGCTGTGCTCAGCTGTTATGCGCCGAGAGGAGGAAGTGCGCACTGCGATGGCCAAAAGAGAGGAAGAGATTCTTGATGCAGTGCGCAAGAGGGAAGAGGAAATCAATACAGCATGGCAGAAGAGAGAAGAACAGTTGCGAAGTGAGCTCCAGTCTGCCATGCAATGGGTTCAGTCACGCCAGAAAGAGCTCGCCGAAGAAGCACAGAAGATCGACGGAGCGAAAATGAAGTTGGCGAAGGAGAGAGAGCAAATACAGCAAACAACCAGAGGTTCGTGCTTCGTAATACCTATCCATCTAATTTAAAGAGAACTGATACGGCCAACAGCGAACCGTAATGAGAAAAAACCCTTGGAGGACGTTAAGAATCTTATTGCACCCTCCAGACGTATGACTCAGGAGGAGACCGGTGATTGCGAAGCAACACCACGCAGACCAGAAGCGAATTTGCATCGTTGTCGTAGTCTTGAGACGCCAACTACATCGAAACCCATCGAAGATAAGAAAGAACAGACCGTTGCTCCAATCCCAGGTTCTGCCATGCGAGGTGTAATTCTTACCGCAACAGGCGAGGCCCTGAAGACACCAGCTCCATTCACTCACACTGCCTCAAAAGCAAATGTCGCGCTCACCAACATCATCAAGAATACCCCTGCCGTCGGTCTCAACTTCAGAAAGATTTTCGACTTTGCAGAATCCGAGAGCTCAGATGATGAAAATGGTAATACAGATGCTGATGATGCGGAGAGCGTTACGGGCACGCTCACTACGACGAGTCATTCATGTGCTTCCTCAGTGGCGGAGTTGAATTCTCCGACAAACGATGTGACGGCCCGTCGCCGTTCGCGAGGGAAGGACGAGACCACTTCATCGTCTGGCTCTATTTCGGCTCGTGCGAAGATGACTGTTCGCAGGCATTCGTCAACTAAAGCGAAAACAACAGCGTCGGCGCTCCCTGTACCAAAGTCCTCACCTCAGAAGGTTGCCGTAAAGAAAGCGAGCCAGTCGGCACAGACTAAAGCGCGCCGACCATCGACTCGCACGTCAGGGCGACCAAGTATCCCGACCTCCGCTTCTACTCCTGCACTTTTCAGTGGAACAAAACCGAAGTCTACCTTAGGAAAGAAGATTGCACCACTACCTTCGACACCTTACTACGACCCTTCGGACGAAGAGAACCTGCCCAGCCCATTCTTGAGACGAGTGGAACGCGGCAAGATGACGCGTGTGAGTGCTGTTGGCTTAGCCGGTAAAGGGTTGTCAGCCGGGCGAAGGAAAAGTGCCCACAATCTGCTGAGGGCCAAAGCAGCAGCCAACGCTGTTAATAACGCCCAAGCGCAGACTGCTGCTAACGCGCCAATCCCTGTTGCAAAGGAGTCGAAGTCCTCATAGTCGTTGCCGAATATTGATGCTCCGCCCTGAGATGTCTCAATATTGTTCTATCATCATCCTTTTGCCTTTGCAAGTAGCTAAATGTTTTAGATGTTTTTTTTCGCTGTTTTTCATTGCATTTCTTTCGGGATGTCTGCACATAATTGCACTGTTCGTCTATAGGCTCTTGCACTGCCCTTCTTCAGAACTTTAGGAACCTTTAAGCATTGTACATAATACGGCCTCGCACGGCCATCGTGCTTTATGACACCGTTCTCTCTATTTCCGTGTAGCCACTCTTGTTCAAGGATAAGCTATTATTTCGCATGTCAACATTGTTTGCATGTAGAGCAGAACTTTTGATCGATTACATTGCAGTAGCGACCACGGTTTACATATGTACGAAGAAACTTTCGAAAAGATATGAGGTCCAAGAGCTCAAGAGAAAGAAAACGTCACCGTTTTCTTCATTTTAGTCTAAAGAAGATGCAGAAAGTTGACATTTTAAGCGGTATTGGGAACGTCGCGCTCTACTCGTCCCCGCGCTTCACAGAAGACACGCGTAGCTTCTAGCATAGATAAAGGTGCACGCGCGGACAACGTCAAGATCGCAGTCAACTCCCTCATTGCAGATCGTGCTCCTTCGTCCCGGAGTTCTTCCGTTCGCCGTTCCCAGGCTTTGCGATCCTGAATGAGACGGTCCTCTGCGCGCCGACGCGCATCGGATTCGCGAACAGCACTTGCAGCAGCCAAGCGATGATCTTCCAACGCTCGCTGAAGCTTCACCTCTGTCAATCGCGCCTGGTTCTCAGCTTCGTGAAGTGCTGTGCGACATGCAGCGAGTTCGGCCGATGTCGCCGATCGACTTTCACGCAACCGCTTGTTTTCTTCACTGATAGCATCAATCCTCGCCGGAACGGAGCTATGAGAGTCAAACAAACTGGATGATAACGGTAACACAGAATCGTAACCAGAAACAACTGGGCGTTGCGCAGAATCGTATGGAGCCTGCGGATAAGACGATGCGCCTTCTTTCTGAGAACTCCACGGGTTCCGATTTGCTGACTGAGCAATGGCATCGAGTACAGGAGTGAACGGCCCATATGTTTCCCGCAACCAGTCGAGCAACAAGACAAAATGTCTACTCGAGGACTCCTTAGAATCGGGTTCATGCATTTCCTGCTTCGCAATGCTATAGTGGCATTGAGCCATTAGCAACAAGGCAGGACGCAAGTCCGATTTTTCCATGCCTCTTTCGCGCATGACTGAAAGGACGAATGTTAATAAGAAAGAAACTGCTCCTTTGCGAAGACCAAGAGAAAACGCTTAGTTACCCTCTAGCATACTATCAACAACAGCTAGTGCATTCTTCTGAAGCTCCTTCCGCCGGTAATGAGCTGCGACGGTCATCCAGCTTTCTGGTCCACTGAATGATGACTTCAGAGAGTCAATAACAGCTGAAATGTTATCGTCACTTAAAGAGTCTAGGTTAGTCAAGTCAAAAGCGTCCTTGCTTGGTGGTTGGGGAGGAACAGGAGGGCGAGAAGTTGGAATATAAGAATCATTAGAAGTGGACATGGCAACGTCAGAAGGTCGTTTTAACGACGTTTCTGACGGTCGTTTCATAGACGTGTCGGATGATCGCCGGAAGGAAGACCGTGTCGGATTGAAATCTCGTTCACGACTACGTCCGCGCTCGTCATCTCTGTCTCCATAGTAGAGGCTTTCATCTTTCGGGCGACGCGGAGGACTGACAGAGCCATTAGAGCTCCGAAAATCGTTGTTACGAAATCGAGACTTCTGGTAATTGCTGCTATAGCCGCTCTGATACCGACGACTACTGTCCCGGTTGTCCACACTCGTGTTCCAATTCTGCTTTGGTTTGGATTCGTAGGCGTAGCTTCGCTGCGAAGCGTCACGCGGAGGAACATCACGCGGGGCAGTATCACGGGGATTCTGAGAGAAATTCGTGGTAGGCCGGTATGGCTTGTGCGGAGCATCACGATAGCTAGGAGGTGGGCTTGGCCGTCTTGCAGGTTCATTCTCAAGGATCCGTTGCCGCTTCGCAGAGGTAGTGGAAGAAATTGAATATTTAGCCGAGTTCGGAGGATCTCCAGCCTGGGATCCTTCAGTGTCTGGCTGGGCTCGTTTCTTCGGTGGATCAATACCACGAGAGAGACAGTCAAATACGTAGGCCATATTCATGTTGCGCGATAGACAATGTACGGTAACTCCTGGACCGGCCTCCTTCTGAGCGATTGGTATAGAGTCCTTTTGAGCAAACTCGATGAAGAAATGACAGGATCCAGGTTTGTCTGATTTCCAGAACAAAACCTTGTTCCTATGATTCGAGTATATTGAGACGATGGGGGTGAACGACATCCATTGTCCACGAGAAGGACGCACCGTTTCCCGCATTTTTCTTCGTTAAAAATATTATCGACTACCCATTCGAACGATTTAGTTGTGTGAACGTTGATAACCCGTTCTGCGACGCTCATAGGTACGCTGTTGAGACGATCAACAGCATCTTGATGATCCATTGCTCCAGGAGATGAGAGGGAAGAAGATGAGCGACGGAAGCAACTCGTAGTGTATTACGATTCGGGAAACGAAGCATTGATTGTCCACGTGACATTGCGTTGCTACAAATACGCGTAAATAACGCGATTTTTTTTTTGGACTACTCTCAATTTTCTCTTTAGTATGTCCATGTGCATACCTATGATGAATTCACACCTTAGTATTCGCATTCGTATTGACTACTTCAAGTCTACCGAAGGACGTCAGTATAAACGCTTCATCCTCACATAACTTGAAGGACTATCGAAGACGGTAACGAAGAACCTGCTAGAGCACCAAGCATGAAGTGCAGCACGAGAAGGGAAATCCGCACGAGTAAACTGATATGAGCTTACTCACAATACCTCCGAATTTATGCATATCAAATCTCATCAGTAAAATGAAGATATCATTCTGGCGTTCGTAATATAATTCGCTCGTATCTCAGACATAGCATTGACTCTCGCGTATAGATTTATGTGCTTTTCTCTTAGCGGTGTAATTACAAGCGCTGCCTTCTACCCCGATCTGTTTTAGAAGCACTTAATAAACCTACCGTAGCTGTTTCAATGCCGCGAAAATTGTTGTAGATAGCGGCGGTGAATCCAACTACAGTTGGATCGTATCGGCATATTTACTTATTAAGTTTCCATATTGCGGTTCCTCCTGAGGATAAAGCTACCGACTTCGAGCTTCATGTACTCATAAGTACAACCAGGCATGAGCCTTTATACGGAAAGCTCTCAGATGTAACTGGGCGTAGACCGATTTTGTTCTTTTCTATCGGCATGTCCCCGCTACGTCTGCGCTGTGCGGTCCTGCCCAGAATTTTACTTGGCTTGCTTTCTTGACGTCCGATGGATCTGACTGATTCAGTTAGTGGCATTCAAGGTATCGGTAGTGGAGGAAGCACACAAATGGTTTTGGCCACGATTTCCGACATCAGTATGTTCTTATCTCGGTTACTACAGTAGAGCGTCACTTCCCATCAACTCTGCCGAGCCTGTAATTTTTAGTATTTTTGTGAAATCTTGTTGATTTGTCAGAAAAGTGACTAAAAAACTCAATATCTCGTAATTTCAAAAAAATGCCAAGACATCTTTCAATTTTTTGGGAAAAAATTCCAAAACAATTCAGGAAAAATTTCCCAGGCATACTGTGTGGTGGTTCACAAAGTCATGTCAAGACAAAATAAAGCATTCCTATAGTAAAGTGCATGCCTAATTGAAGGGTGAAGGCATGGAATGCACAAGACAAAAGGGCAGCTGGTGGCATGAGCTTCTCAAGGGTACCAGACATGGTTACGATTTTGTTCTGGCTGCTCTCATGATAAAGAAATACAAGTCCCACTGACAAATTTCTGATGGTATCATAGCTCAAATAGTCCGTGGGGAACCTTACAATCGACTTTGCCATATGTAATTTTCTTATTTGGAACGATCGACACTCAGTGTTTTAGACGAAAAAAAATTGCCCCCCCCAATAAAATAAAAATTTGATGAATATATTTTGTACATATGGACTCCCTCTTATTTTTCCAAACATCTGCAACACTATGCAAAACGATGTGGTGGAGGAGATGAGTCTGGAAGTTGATGTGACTTGAGTTGTCGCGTCACGACGATCTACACTGTAGTAAATTTACTTTTTTTTTTGGTTTCAGCTAGTCTCCACGAACGCTCTTTATACACGGGACCCGGGAGTTGGCGCTGGTGCTTCTGGATAAACTCCCCGTCCGGCAGCATCTCCATGCTTTTACAATTCCTGTTCTTACGCCAGGACCCGACAAAGAAGCAGACAATACGGGAAGTGGCGTCGAAATTCGACTTTCTGAGTTTATTCCTCTTCACTTCTGGTGTTGTTCTGGTTCTTTTTGGATCTCTCCAAAAACACTCGTGCCGCTAATCATCGGTTCCGTTTTGCCGATTTCCGGAAGTGCCAATGAAGTTCTAACATCTAGGGAGCCGATCATCCCCCCCTCGTCTCTCCAAGTCTCGTACGATGGCAGTCTGTCTAACATGCATCTTCATGCACAGCTTCGTCTTTTTTTGCGCAAGCTATATATGCCGCTCTAATGAGCGTTATGATAGCCGGTGTGCGCCAGATACCGCTCTCGTCAGGCGGCTCAGTCAGCCCGATCACAATCGGAGTTATGCTTGCAAAGATGCGGCGGTAGGGGCATATTATAGAACAGGAGATGTGGCTTCTTGTAGTCGGCATTGGTGTAAGGTTCTTGCTCCAAGCGTCATTCATTGCACTTCAGGCTGCGATGGCAATTCAGGAGATGGCTACGAGTACTGGAGCATACATTCTTCTCCGGTATGTCGTATGCGTAATACTACATATGTATGTATTTTATTCAAAAGCCAAAACTTATTCGTCAATGATTGTTTTTAAGCACTCTGGGAGGGACGGTTGGTATTTCTGTCGGGAACACGATCTTTCAGTCAGACTTATCAAAGCGTCGCTGGCTCTCCCGAGATGTCGTGTCTGGAGTTCACGGACTACACGACGATATCCCGCATTGAACCTGATTCACTGCATGAACTGAACAAGTATGGACATACCTTCACGCGTAGTATCGCCACTATATACGCCGTCTGCACGCCTTTGGCCTTTGTGAACTATATCCTTTATATGCACTGTCATTCTGGAAGGATTTGATTATTATCTCATGCCTTTTCTGGTTAGTGTTGACTGTCCAGGAATATTCCTTAGGGCGTAACTATGATCGCGAACGAGAGCAGAACAGGAGAAAAACTGTTTCTTCCTTTATTTATCACGGTATAGAGCTTCAAATTTCCGAGGAAACACTGGTGTGTAAGGTCGGTGTTCTGCCACCTAGACCTCAACATATATTTTTTTCAGCAACAATCAAACCAACTAGCGACAAGGTCAAGACGAGACGGGAACAAGACGTGACGAAAACATGTGAGTCGAAGAAAGTTAAGTAGGGGCATTCATGCGCTATCATAGCTCATCGCATCAATATTATGACATGGTAATCAATACCTGTATCGAGGAAGGGAAGGTTGTCGTTCAGTGGGAATAAGAGCAGTCGTGAGATATGCGGTGCAATATGTGAAGAAAGCAAGCGGCATTTTTTTAGTTGGGTACATATGCGATCGATATGTGTTGTGGAATGCGGACAGCACGGCGAGAAGCGCGATGCACGAGGTCAGAAGTAATAACAAACAATGTGCGATGCAAGATTTATCATGCAGCGAGTAGATCACGACCTGACACATCGATCAGCAATCATATTTTAAATCACAATCAGCGAAAGACGAGGAAAAAAAATAGGGTAAGAAATAAATCGAAACAACAGGGAAAAGGCGAGAAGGGAAAGACGCACATCTGGTAGTGTACATTCTCAGTTGTACTATCTGGGGTGGTCCAGGATATGTCTATGTCCAAGTCACGATTATTCCGCACGTTGGGTTTACAGGAGAGTTTCCCTGATAAAGTATCACCCTCGGATATCGTTATTGTCGAGGGCGTATAGAAGACAGTCTGCCTAAGAGTAAAAAAAAGTCCAGGATAAGTAAACGAAATGAGGTGTGAGATTCGTTTTTCGGATTTTAGGTACGTACTTCCAATGGGTATACTTTGCGTGCGGGCCAGTGGAAAATTGGACTTTCTTGTGTGTGCAGTCAAAGCAGATGTCGAACCACGCGAGAAACGCATGGATATCTGCATAATCATATAAGTTCAATACTTCATTCCTCGCGTGTGCAGGGTCTTACAGTCATTTCGGGTTGCTTTAAGTTTGAAAGAAGTGCTGAAGGTCAGGTCTTCCTTCTTCGCTGTGCGGAGGTCTATATACTGTCACGCGATTATGGGGTTAGCCTGAGTTTGAGACGAGGTGACAGACGGTCTTACTTTTATGAGGCACGGATCAGTCACAACAGATTTCAGCTCTACGGTGTCTACTAGCGGTTCGCGGAGGGCGATGTCTTTTATGCACGAGAAGTCAAACCCGTATACGTTGTCCCAGACTATTCAAACAGAGATCAGGACCTCCGCATCAAAGAGACGCATTAACGCAATCAGAAACAACGCACAGTTGATTTTCTCCTCCTTATAGTCCTGATCTTCAATAGCAGCAAGATACATCGTAGCATTGTCAGGGAAGATCAACCCGCCGGGTTTCAAGTACTTATCCCTAGCGAGGAGGACGGTGTCGAGCATCGATTCGTATAGCAGGAAATAGCCCATCCATTCGCTGATGATGATGTCGAATTGTTGGATGGGCAGCTCTGATTCTTCGAGTTTACCCTTGACGAGGGTGATTTGGTCCTTGAACCCGTTGGCTTCGATGATCTTTTGGGCTTGTTCGATGATGTTTGACATGTCGATCTACGTGCGGAAAGAAATAAAAAATAGTAGCGCGTGTCAGCACATCAGGATATGTCGTGGGAGGAAATGTGACGCACCCCGACGACATGTGAAGCACCAGCTTTTGCTGCAAACATGCTTAGTATGCCCGTCCCACAGCCAACATCTAAAACTGTTTTCCCTCTGAAAAGGTGCGGGTTGTTGATGATCGCAGAGCGGTATGACCCCGTTCGGACTGTATCCTTTAGCATTTCCTCATGGATGCCTTTACATCAACGGCACCATCAGATATCCGTATTATCATTGAATGATTTTATGACTCACCGAAATGTGCATACGAGTCGGCATAACTGTTTGTTATTTTGAGCCCCTCTTGGTAAAAGTATACTTGGGCTAGGGCAGGTGCGAACGTACTAGTCTCTCGAAGTCATCGAGTCTGGTGGTACTGAGTCGCCATTTGGGGCATGAGAGGGGCCTGCGTGGGACATGGCTGCGAGGGATCGAAAAGTGGAAGAAGAGAAAAGTTTGTTTGTTTGTTTGTTTTTGTAAGAGAAGCGTACGTCGTGCGTCCCTGCGAGGACCACGCGTCGAGCACAGAAAGAGAAAATTTTGGTCTTCCAAATCGGGGTATTTGCTATATTGGGATCATAGGCTTCTCCTGCTCTGTGCTCAAACAAATCATTGTATTTTCTTCTACTTCTTGGTTATACTAGTAAGTTTTCAAGCCGACGAGACTATAGGGAAAAGAGCCATGCTGGAACCTTTAATCTATGCCTTCCACCTCTAAGATTCCTTAAAATATCTAGATTCCCTTGAGCTCATTACTACGACTATTTAAATATCTACGATGGTAATAAATACTCGTAAATCACTCTCAAGCTGTGAAATAAATCCCTTGTCAGCATACTTGCCACGTCCTAGGCTTGCCAGGTAGTAGCTACCGGAGGGCAGTGTTATATTTCGATCTCCGACTGATTACATCATTTATTCACAGCCTTAGCCTATGAGGACTGCCTACGTGTCCATTTGACTCTGCCACCTACCGCCACGTCTACACCCACCTCCTGACTCGTCCCGTCCTCTTCACTCTCGTTTACGCTCTTTCTTCCACGTACGACCACGTCCCCTTCGAAGTTAACGACAAACACACCAGTCATGTCAGCACATACCGTTAACCCCTCAGCGCTCTCATTGCCCTCGCCGCAGTCTGATGAGGCCAGCTCTCCACACCCGTCGCATTCGGACACCGCGTCGGCCCCACCGCGAAAGCGACAGAGGACCGTCATGTCAGCAGAGGAGCGCAAAGAAGCCCGCGCACACCGAAGTAGGTGGATCTACGATTGCATATCCAACGAGTTGTTTACTGAGATATGATTTAGATCGCATCGCTGCTCAGAACTCCCGTGACAGACGGAAAGCTCAGTTCGCAACTCTGGAGCGTCGTGTAGCTGAGCTTGAAGAGGAGAATAAGCAGCTGCGTGCTGGAATGACATTATCGGACCTCCAGTATGCAGATGCAAGACGTGCACAGGAGCAGCAGCGTGAGAAGGAGCGGGAACGAGAGAACGCAGAGCTCAAGGAACGAATAAAATCTCTTGAGAAAGGATGGGAGGCCGTAATGAAGGTTCTCGCCGCACAGGGTCTCCCTACTCCTGTTCCTACCGCTCAATCGACCCCAAAGTCTGAACCATCTCCTCCACAATCCGACACTAACAATACCACGACCACCTTTCCTGTCTTGGTTCCATCAACACCTGTATTCCCTATCACACCCTCCCCATCCATCTCCGGTGCGAGCATCAGTCTTGACGCAGATGAGTCCGAGTCCACTTGCCACCTAGCACGGGTGGTGAGCACCGCGGCAATCCCCCCCGCGATGCCCCTGCAGCGGGTGGACTCGACACGACGACTCTCCATTCTGCGTTCCCGTCTCCAGCCGCTTCTGTCCCTGAGGCGGACTTCGCACCGACTCCCCTCTCCTATGAACTCCCGTCGCCTGCGCCAGCACACGAAGCAGATGTGGACGCTTGGATCCGGGAAATCTTCTCGGGTTCCCCTCTCAACGCGTCGACGCCTTTGCCAGAGGTTAATACTTCTGGAGAAGGGCGGGACGTTCCATACACCGCGCCCACCCCCTCCGCGGCGCCGTTGATCGGGTCGACGGAGATCACGACTGAATGGGAAAACGGAATGGAGATGCAGAGACTTTTGGACCTGTTTACGACGGTCCAGTCCGATGGGCCCGTCGTCGCTGCGAACGACCAAGCGATGGACGCAAGCACAGCTTTGGGACTCGAGCTGTGCGGAGGGTGGAATGTCGACCTGGTGCCGACATCATCTGGTGTTGGTGTATTCTGAAGAATGTTCGGCGACTTTGTAATTAAAAGTTCCCCCTCCCACATACCTCTCGGATTTCGTTCTCTTTTTTTATGTTCTCTCTCTACATCTGGTTTTTCTAGTATCTTATTGTATCGTCGGACGTGATCTCTCTCATCGACTCATAGATCTTCCTTTCCACTCCTCTGTTGTTGCCGCCTTTTTCTGACGACTTCGTTGCTTCTGTTACTTTCTTCTTTCTTTACTGCTTGGTGCAGCTCCTGGATTGCTTTGTTTGTGTTTCTCTCCCTTCGGGTTGATGAGGTGCATAGACGGGTAGCTCAGTGAGCGCTCTAGCGGTTTAGTTTGTAGTTAGCATACAGTAGACGATCGTTTGTCGTTATGATTAGTCGGGTCAATGGAGTTCTGGTTTGGAGGTAATCCATCCATCATGCCTGATTTATGGAGTGACTGTACGAATATCAATTTGCGAGATTTTCATTTTTTTTAACGAGCGACCCTGTCGCTCGGTACAGACGAGATATAACTTTAGAAATAGAGACAAATAAGTAGCTCAAGCTCGAGACCTTCAGAATACAGAGCAAGATAGTTATCAGAATGCCGTCGAATGTCGAGAAGTATAACAAAATGAACTTGCCAGAGAAAAGGAGGACTGATCCATGTTACTTTGCCAGCTCTTCAGGTTGACACGTTTACTCGTCGTCGTCACCCTCATCGGGTTTAAGACCCGCTTTGGCGAGAGCCTCTGGGCTTGTATAGTCGATCTTGACGCCACGGGTGCGTCGAGAGCGGATGGCGCTCGGGTCGATTTCTTCGAATGTTTCCTCCACCTGTAAGTCGTTGGATTGAAATCAAAGTTAGAAAGACGTCAAAGGTCATTAACGTGAAAGAGGAGAGGCTCGAAGAAGAGGCTCGAAGACCGTAAAAAAAAAAAAAAGAAAAAACGAACCTCCTCGTCACTCTCATCTTCCCCTTCAGCTTCCTCCTCCTCGTCATCTTCGTCATCCTCCTCCTCTTCGTCCTCCTCCACTTCCCGAACTCGCTTCTCCGCGTCGGCGCGTTTCTTCTCACGCGCGTTCCGCTCGTCGACCTCCGCTTCCTCGGCGGTGCGCTTGCCTTTGCCCTTGTCCAGCGTCACGGACGCCGGTGTAGCAGCAGCAGCAGCAGCAGCATTATTACGGGCGGCTTTCGAGGGCGGCTTGGAGGAGGGCTTGGAAGACGAGACCGGTTTGTTGGCGGAGGATGAGGCGGGCTTTGCGGAGGATTTGGAGGACGAGACGGGTTTGATTGCTGTTGGTGTCGTTGTTGTTGTTGTGCCCTCTGGAACACCGCTAGTTTAAAAGGGAGGGAAAAAAATAAGACGTAAGTCTGGGTTGTGTTTGGGAGACGCGAGAGACGCGAGAGATGCGTAGTTGGCGTGTGTGGCGGCGCGTAGTATGAAACACGACTCACGGGTTGGTTATTCCCTCCTTTTCTGCAGGCGCGCCTTCAGACATGGTCGGATTTTTCAAAGCGTAGTAGCAAGTGGATTTAAGCTAGAAAGTGGATGTGAACGGTTAAGAGACGAGTCAACGACGCGTCGAGATTGAAGATAGTTCGAACTCAAGAGTAGGAAAGAAGAAAATAAAATCAACGCGTTCTCACCTAATTTGATTATGTCAGCGGATGGAGATAAAAGGAGTCAATTTTGTTCGGGTGTTTGCTTTTACACACACTAACGACGATTTCCCTTGACTGAGGCTCATCTGGTGCTAATAAGGGACTTATTGTTTCTCATGCTCACAAGTAGCCGCGAGGTTGACCGGTAGTCTCTCTGAGTGAAATTCCTTGACATCGACATCGAACTTGACGTACTTAAGCGAGATATGTTTCCGTCTAGTAACGTTAGTTTGAATTTCGAGTGTAAGTTATTTCAAGAGCCGTTACTCTTTAGGAAACTGGCAGCTAGACACACTCGGTACTGAAATGATCCATCTCCCGCAAACCGATGCGTATCATAATCAAGTAGCTATATCCTTGGTCAAGTCAATAACTTGGAGACCTGAAGTGCTCCTGCTGCATTCCCTTCTCTCCGTCACTTCTGACCCCATCCTGTAGGACGAGGAGAAATAGGCTTAGGAGGCTGCTTGACCTTTCTCTCTACCAGAGGCCTCGAATCAGGCGGGATCGAATTTATAGTCGAGCCTGGCGGTAGGTGCGGATCCCGATTTGACTGGGACCGTTTCGAACCAGATGGTTCTGGGCGAGGCGGGTAGGACTTGCTCATGTTTTCTGTTGGTCTCGTAGACAACTGGTCTCGGTTTTATACTGTGAGTATGCGCTATGCTGCTCGCTTTCCGATGTCTGACTGTCATGCAATCTGGAAGACTGATCACCGCATTTTGCTATTCAGTTGCAGAGCTTGTGCTGGTGCGGAACTCGGTTAGGACAGCATCATCGGTAAGGCCTCAGCTGCTGTACACTGACCCGCCGAGTAAATTGCCAAAAACGGGGATCTGGGATTTTCGGATATGACTTTCCAGCTGCTTATGAGCACCTTGCGCATGTTCTGTCTTCTCTACTACTTACAGATTAATCGATACTTCTATTTTTCAAGAACCAATGCATCTTCATATGATAGTGCGCCCTCAATACTTTATTCTCTGTTCTCTGCGCGGATGCAAGCTGCTTGTGCAAGCCTCGTATCTCTTCAAGATTGAGTAGACAAGCAATCTTTAAACCGTGCATCAGGGATATCGTACGATCGGTTCGCGATATATTCGGCACAGTCCAGTGTATTGCCATAATAACTGGTAACTACAGTGCATTATGGTAAAAGAACGCCGACGCCACTTTCAAGACCGACTTCCTACAAGATACACAGCTCTCTCTCATCTTGACTCGTGTCAACGACATGGATGTGGTCCATCTTGACGCCTAGGCTTAGGCTTCTGTTTCTTTAATTCCCTTAAGTGGGGCGGGATTGTCTCTTGGCCTCCGACAGGCTTTGGACCGGGCTTCGATGGCTCTTGCCCAGACGAAGATTGATTCTGCGGAGGAATGGCGTTGGGTGTATTTGGCTTAGGCATGACTTCTGGGAATTCTACGGATGGATAGGTGCAAAGGAGCTTTTATACCGTGAATATGCATGCTTTCTGTCTTGACTCCGCTCCCCAAATATATTGGTTTCGCTCCTGGAATTAAGAATATTGCATCGAAGCTGATTTGTAGTTCAATCGAGATAGCCTACAGTTTGTTGGCTGAATAGTTAATTCGGCCTTTATGGACACTTTGCTGCTCGGAATGTTTTAGCATTTTACTATTCATGTAGAAACGATAGATCTACTGTATTTTGAAATGACTAAAGTGCATATTATGGGTTACAGTTTCCTGCTAACAGACCCTTGAAAGACAGTGTATTGGGATTGCCGGAGTTTATTGCCACCGAAATTCAGAGATCAGTCTAACTATCATGTATCCACATCCTACAGATAGTATGAATGGACCTGTCCAATGTAAGTAGCGATTCAGGCTACGACTCAGCTTCCGAAAAAGAAAATATGCAGGGAAAAAAAAGGTGGGAAGTTACCCACAAATCAAGCTAATTACATCAGCGGAACAGCCAGATAAGGCATGTCTTTCCACGGTGACTCCGTTGCCCGTTGGACTCGGAGAACCACAGAAAGATCCGTTTTCTCTGGACGCGCTTTATTAGGCGCGAAACGGTGTCTTGACAACATGCACGGAACGTAAGCGTCTAACGCTGTCGTCTTGTTTTTCAACGCTGATGGGTCCATCTCTTTGCGCACTTCAGATTGATATCAACGGTATCCGCATCAAGTTTTTTCGTACCTGAACCCGCTTTTACTCTCGGGGAAAACGATAAAATTGCATCATAGCGGACTAGTGGGGCACCGGAACGAGACAATGCAATGGCCAGCTCAATCGCCTCGTGGGTCCTACCGATCATACCGCGTGCTCTGAATTCAGAAACAACGTGAAATTTGAATATTTACGCTCTATAGGGATTTCTGATAAGAACGTAATCTATCCCCGATTTCTGCAGATTCCTGCTTAACGGCGGTCCTACCGGGAACAGCGAGCTGGCGCCGCACGCGGGAGAACGCACGCATAGAACAGAGACGCACATGAAAAAATGTACATGTGAGGCAAGGGCTGGTCGAGCTTGTAAGGGGAAGATACATATAGTATGCTCGAATATTACCGGAACGCTTCTTCTGGCCTTGCGCGGGGATTGAGTAAGCCTAGCCGGGCCATATCCATTTTCCGTTTCTCTTGCCTCACATATCTATCTTTGTTTCCTGCCACCGCTCACCCTTGGTTCTGCTGGCTGCATTTCGATTCGAGCAGTGCGCTCTATTCCGCTCCTTCCTTCCAACCTGACGATCCTTCGCGCCCTGAGAGATGCGCGTGGGGAAGGAGAAGGACCAGACTCCTTCCCGCGACTCGGGCAACAACCTTCCTTCTGGGTCTCGTTCAATTGATGATCCCTCCGTAAAGAGGCGGCAGAGCCTCACCAGCGCTGTCAGCGCCTTCGCGAGCGAGTTACGCTTACATACGAAGAAGCCAGGTCCAGTTGTGTCCTCTCGCATTGCCGGCCCAAGTACTTCAAAGAGCACGGATGACTTATCTTTGGCGAATGCGGCCCGCTCAAAGTCCTGCACTCACCTCCCTGCAATCAACACAGCGGGCGACGGGTCACTTCTTACGCTAGTATTGTCTGGGACGTCTTTCCTTGATACAACCATATCGGAGAGTGGGGAGCGTCTGTATGTCATTGATACGAAAGGGGCGCGCACGAACATGTCTCGAGAGGATCCCGTGCAAGGTGTGGCACATGTCGGTGCGGTTAACTGGCTGGACGGCAAAGTTGAGGACAGGCCGCTAATTCCGAGACACCGTGCGACCATCCAGATGGCTCACGGCCGGCGATATTTTGTTGATGAATTCTTGAGACGTACGAAACTCACGAGGTGCGTGCGCGTGTTCCAATATTTTTTTTCACGATGTGTTTCATGTCTTTGCTTGCTTACAATCTGGCCATCAAATTACTACAGTTCCCGCCTGTTTAACATCCCTCATTATCCACACGCACTGAAATGGAAGCGCTCAGGAGGAAACTTTAAAGTACGAATGCTTTCTTCTATCTGATTTTTGAAATTGATTTTCAATCTTTCCATTAACTGATAATTATTTTCTGTATCCGTGTAGCTCTCGGCAGCAAAGGGAAAGGCGACAATAGCGGACCTTGACCTAGTGGGTACGACTCCTCGAATAGTGGTGTTCGGTACATTGTACGAGCATGACGTGACCCACCCATTGCGAGAACACCGTGGAGTGCCGGTTCTCTTGCTCGACTACCTAATTGCAACAGCTCTGTTGATTACCTGTGAGAAGGACAAATGGTTAGCCGCAGCAAGCGGACAACCGACTTCCGGTAGCGGTGTACATGGTGCAATCCACCGCTGGAGGATGGAGGTGCAGCCCGACCTTTTGCCACCCCCAGAAAGGTCAGATTCGGCAGAGTTGGAGTCGAGGTCGTCGAGTCCAGATATATCGTCCTCGTCCGTGCTAGACAATGGTCCGTCAAGTTCGGGCTCGCACGTGGAGGTCAGTTCGGATCCCGGCGCGGGACTATCCCGCCAAATCTCTTCTCCGCAGTCCCGGCTGCCAGGGACCAGGAACTCGCATTTGTCGACGACGTCACCACAATCATCAACATTCGCACGTTTACCACCATTATCCGTATCGACAGCTACACATCCTTTTTCCTCCGAGTTCAGTGGACTTGTTGATGAAGACGGTGCATCGACGGTGTTTAGTCCATTGGCAAGCGTCTTACCTCCTACATTAGGAGTCTCACTTGGAGATGCAAGTCCACTCAGTCCCATTGCGAGCGTCTTTTCTGATTCTACGAGACGATTTGAAAGTCCGGACTTAGACTCGACTATATCTACTTCTGTGAGTAGAGAATACTCGCATGACCGCTCGCAAAGCATTGAATCACCCATCGGACCTGTTACGCCGCGACAGGAGAGCAAGAGTCTACCGTCAAGCCCGATGGGGATGTCGACGAGGAAGCCAGCGACTGCCGGTGCCGCCCTTGGTGGCAGTGGTGGAAGAAGACCGTTTAGACCATTACCGAGGCCGCCTGTGCATTCTGCTACGTTACCAGCCGGAGGATTCGAGCAAGCACAGCCTGTGCCTCCAGCGCCTAGTCTTCCTCTAGGGTCGCGTGATGGCGAAGCGTACGGCGGATTCGCGAACGCTCGTGCATTTGGTTCGTGTGTTGTCTCGCTTTCGCCGGCAACGGCTTTGCGTAGAGAGACGCATGAATCAGAAGGATCGGTCACTGTGTCGTCCACTTCGCATGCTAATGATGGACCGCGGACTATTCGCCGAACGGCGTCTGATATGACGCTCTCTGCGAAAGCAGGTACAGAATTGGATTCGCAACAGGAACGGGCCGATGACGAGCGGCGCGAATCACGGCAGAACAGTTCTTCGTTGTTAAAAGAGGCTGTGCGCCGCTCGGTTTACAAGGAACCTTTCCCTTCATCCTCGCCATCTCCTTCACCATCTCCGGCAAGTCCATCACTAATCCCTGCGCCAATTCGAACGTTATCAGAGTCATCAGTGCCGATGGCCGCACCCGCCACAGAGCCTTTACGCCTTCGTCATCCTCGTCCGGTTCCTTCCAATGCGGGATACGATGCGCTTTTTCGAGCCCCTAGTTCTTCGTCTTCTTCCTACTCGCATACCATGTCACGTCGGACACATCACGTCTCTCGTCCATCAGAGTATGCTCAACCACCACCACCTGACGATGGAAGAGGTGCGAAGGTTGGTCAACGCAGTTTCGAACGAGATGGAGATGATGACAGTGAAAGAGGAGGGGAATCCGAGTGCGGTGCTCCACCTGCATATGATACCATCGACTTCTCGCACCCTCCGTTGAAGACGCCTGGATTTCGCAGTGCAGGGTAAGGAAGAAGCAAAGTGAAGCAATCTTTTTTTCTAATCAAATCTTGTTCTATCTTTTTTTTTTTTTCCTTGGGTGGATTTCTCATGAATTGAAACGAGGAATAGCGATATTATATCATCTTTGTCCTTCAATCGTAGAATATGAAATTGAGTTTAGTCGGTACATATATCAACCTTAGTTGCAACCAAACGTACTCATACTTCCTCGTTCCCTACATTCTTTGATCCTTTGCTATATATACCTTGCTTGCACATACTTCAATAATTGTTTTACGAGTAGTTATTTGTACATAATCTACGTTTAGTAGACGATAGAACATGATTTGTTTCCGTGATGACCAAAAGAATGAATTGCCGAACTTAGGAAAACGTGGAGATCGACGGTGATTGGCGCAGTAGTAGGAGTAGGTCCGCATTTTTACACAGCTCTCAGGCCAAGATGCTGGTACCTAATACGAGTCAGTGACTTACTTAGGGACCAGGATTACGCGTATGCCATTTGGCATTTGACCATCATCACAGGTCGTTCGCACATAGAGACAAGGCGAACGACTCGCCCAACAACGCAATCCAATCGGAATCCATTTCTTTTTCATTGCTATCAACTTCTTCGTTACGCTACTGTTTCTTCTTGAACCTTATACACCACTCAGACAAAGGCGCTTGCGACACGACCTAGCCCATGTTTGCTGCGGAGGGGCTTATCGTCCTAGGATCGTGTCGTTTGCTGAAACAGTCATTCTAGGTTGTTTATCTTGATTCGATTATCTAGAAAGTCGATGCAAAACGACAATTATTCTTCTTCTACTTCAGACAATAATCATGGTGCGCATGGATCGGAAGGCGTCGAAGACGTCCAGGAGGCATACAAACGCGCGCTTGTTGAGCTGGTTGCGAAGGTGATGAACCCTCCAGACTTCACAAAGAGCACGGGGATTAGTCAGAGGACGAGTCGGTATGAGTGGTGTATAAATATCAACAAGCTCCTTGTGAGTTTTCACATTTTATCAAATTTCTCTGAAAAGTCACATTCTTACTGACGAGCGCTTCTATGACTGCTGTAACTATGACTGTTACTATGAACGCAGCGCAAGTTCAAGTCGATCAATTCGAGACTTGCGTCGCCCGACGTGCCTGCTTCTTTTTTGGATATCGACGCGTTCGTGCGCGACGCGTGGAAGTTCGCGTTCACAGATGAAGTGCCGGGGTTTTACGAGAAATGGCCCAAGGATCTGGACAAGCAACTCGAGGAGGGCTTTATGGCTGGACGGTCGCTCGGAAAGATGATGATCGAGCAAGCAGCTCCGACCGACGGAAATGAAGCGATCGATCGAGACAAAAGACGCGTTCAGAATCAATACGGGAGCGCAGCGGGCTCCGCAGCGGTCCAACATAGCCGGATCCGCGCAGCCAGTGGCGCATCCTCTTCCACCTCCCCGAAAATCGATCACGGTGTTACGCCGACTAGGCCCGTGGATAGGACGCCTTCCCTCGATTCCTGCGCAAGAACCGGCACACAGTCTTCGGGGTCACCTCTTCCGCTTACTCCCAAGTCTTCGATTTCTCCAAGGAGGTTCACTTTGGAGGATTTCGAGCAATTGGTGAGGGAGGGAAATAAGGAAGCTAACACTCCGAACATGAGTAGGACGCGCATGCAACCCCGGCGTCTTCCTTCTATTTCCTCTAGTCCTACCGTACAGCGAATACAACATTTAGCAATAGCTTCTACAACTCCAGAATCTTGTGCTCCCCCTCCTCCTTCTTTGACTCCTGTGCCGGAACTTGAGAGTAGTGTGAGTCTTCGACGCTCTGAATCCGAACGCCCATGGATCCCGCAGTCGTATAGAGATGGCTCCATGCCTGCGGACATCACACGTCTCTACGATGAACTGGATAAAGTATGCGAGGAGGCGGATGTGTTGATTCTTGAGGCCCATGACATCAATGCTCAGGATGCGAACGAGACGCGATTGAAAGAATGGACGGTTAGAGCTAGGAGATGTGAGGTATGTCGTTTATGTGAAAACCGAACAACGTCCCAGAGTAAAGTATACTGAGTGTACTTTAATCATATCTTTCAGGTAGACGGTCGTAAAATCCTTGCAATATTTGACTCCTCCCACCACGGGATATCCGAAACGCCTGAAATTCTCTGGGTACAGAGTACTCTTAGATTGCTCAAGTCGGCGCACTTTGAGCTTATCGATTTCGCCGAAGCGATGCTCAATACCCCGGCTAATGCCTACGGTTCTGGTGCAAGGGCGTCTGTTCGTCAAAAAGAGCGGATTGATGCTACTAGGAATCTGCAGCCGGCAATTCGACATTCTCTTGAGCCTACTGCTGCACCCGAGAGTCGCGCCACGACTGTTGAGGCGACTAACTCGCGTCCTGAGGTGCGACGCGCAGTCAACAAACCCGGCCCTTCGCGACCATCTGCAAGGAGTCGGGGCAGGTTAGTACCTTATATTGAAGTGCCTCGGGTATCGGTAAGATAGATCATATAGGACGTCTTTTATGATCGAGGATCATATTAATGTATGGATTTGTAGTGGAAATGGCGTCCCGCGGCGCCTGGACAAGTTACTGAACCTCAGCCTGAACCCGAGCCTGTAGCGACGTCGACAGCTGCTGCCGAACCGAAACCGAACCGATCGCAGATTCTCACGTCCAGTATAACCATTCGTACGCGTCAACTCAACCCAAACCCCGCCCCAGGATCAGCTTCGTCTATTCAGGGTAGTTCCGGTGATTTCCATACGATTAAACTTCAACGGATGACAGACCGCGCACCTGGTGACGAGGAGCACGTTCCGGCCTGTTCAGAATGTGCAGTGCGCGGATTTAGCTGTTTCGGGAAGCGGGGCGGCGAGGGTGTATGCAGAAGGTGCAAGAGAGTGAAGAGAGGAAGATGTACGTATGCAAGAAAACCCGGAAGGCCGGCTTCTTCGGCTGCAACGACTGCAGCAACAGCAACAACAACATTAAAAATGTCGAAAGGGAAGGGAAAGGAAGTAACGAGGCCGAAACCCACTCCAAGGGGACGCGTTGCTGCGAAGCTGATCTCGGAAAGGAGGAGTGTAGAAATAGGGACTAAGAGGACGAGAGGAGGCAGAAGTTCGGGTGTCCTTCAAAAACTGCGTAATGCAAGAATGAGGATGGAAAAAGGACGACAGCAACAAATCAGTAACATCAACGATTCAGACGAAGGTGAGAACGAAGACAGTGCAAGTGAGGATGGCAGCGACGGTGAATATGTTTCGGATGCTGATGCGAACATTCGTATGCCCCCACGGAAGCGCCGAAGGAGGAGTGCTTCAGCCCGAGCGACTCGCGAATCGGAAACCGGAGTTGCAGCCGAATCTATGCTTCAAGCTTCTGTCAACATACGCGCGACCTCAGAACCTCCAGATAACCATGGATTCTTGTTGAGAAGTCAGAGTAGAAGGCCGACGTTCGCTTCTCTTGCTAGCCCACGAAGCTCGACGACAGATTGGAACATGGATAATACTGGTATCGAAGGCGTTCCTTCGCCCGAGCAGGGCAGCAGCGGCGGAGCAGATGTGGATATTGATTCGCAGAGCACGCTCAGATCTACTGAGCCAGACGCCGGACGAGCACCCTCCGGGGCTCGTAATCGAAGCTCAGATGTTCAGATGGAAAAACAGAGCACTTCAGAGCGGGAAACGGAAGCGTTGATGGAAGTTGAACGAGAATCACCACATCGGGCCGGACCAGAGGCTCGTCTGTCAGTTAGCACTGATATTCAGCATTCAGCCTCTTCTTTGTCTCAAGCCATTCACGCAAGTACCGCAGCATCAATTCCAACGCCTACATCACTCACAGGTTCCAGCCCAACTGGCGCTCACATTCCTCTTGCTTCTCTTGCCTTCCCTGTTCCTACACCAGCCGTAGTGCTTTCTTCAGCAGCAACGGCACACGACGAGCTCATTCTTCATTCGAATCCCCAGCCGGATCCTCGACCCATTCAACAACAGGACCTCATCGCCTCGTTAGCCTCGCTAAAATCTAAGCTTGATTCACTGACCGCCTCGCATGCGCGCCACGCGAGTCTTATTGAGGAGGCCAGGGAAGATATCAGACTTTTGACGGAATCAGCTTCTGCTCTCACCCCGTCGGTGGTTGCTGATGATGCGACCCGGAAGTCGCAATCTCTGCCTTTGCTTCAAAATTAAAACACCGATTTGTTTTGCCACTGCCTTTTCCCGTCACATCCGGATTTTTATCTACGCTTTACGAGTGCGCACTACACGAGTCATTGTGCGCCATTGCTTATGCCTTTCCGTCTTCTTCTGCGCTTATTTCGTGGTCCGCTTATGTTGATTTATTGGTGGGCATTTCATTGCTTGTCTTAGCTGTTCAAACGATTGTGTTTATCCTAGCAAACCAGCCTGATTTTTTCCTTGTTATCAGTTATGTCTTGCTCGTGAATCTCCAGCGCTTTTTATTCCTTATTTCTGTGTTTTCACCCTCTTGCTTTGAAGAAGATCATCTTCACTTGCATATCAATAATCTTGCTTTGCATACGCTATGACGCGGGGTGTATAGTTATTCCTTTCTTCTAAAAAAAGTAGCATAGTTTCAGGTATGAACACGAACATAACAAGTACGTACTGTAGATACGAATACAGATAGCATTCTTAACGAACAATTTAGAACTTGAGAACACAGAAATTGAAGCAAGTAGCATTTACCACGGACAGGTTCTCGCAGAATAAACAACCCGGACGAATCAAGCAGTGACAGCAGCGTTAACGGTAGCGACACCTTACACCTCGACGAATCCATGAAGCTCAAAGGTCAATTCCTTGACGTCCTCTTTGAGCGCGATATTCTCCTTCCTGATGTCTCTCCACATCCTACAGAGCGTCTTACGGCGACGAATCTCGCGCCGGAGGCTCATGGCAGTTGCAGCTGTGAAGGCTGCGTGATGCGCGCAGACGAACCAGCGAAGCTCCCATTCGTGGCGTGCATCGAATGGATCGTAGGAGACTTCATGTACATGCTTTGCATGATGGTAAGGGGAGATGGAGGAGAGAGTGACGGAACGAGAGTTCGTAGGTCCGCCGAGCTTCTTTTTATGGAGACTTTCAGTGTCGACCCTGACGTCCAGACGGGGATTGGCCGACTTCGAAGGTGTGATTGACGACGGGATAATAAGAGAGCCACTGACAGGTTTAGAAATTCTTTCCGCTCCGTCATCGTGCTCCTTGTCGACTAGCGTTGTATCGCACAGAAACAACTCCACCTCGTCCAGAGATGAAGACTCGGCCAGTCGTGCCTTCTTGCGAGACTGATTGGCAGACTCATCCTCAGAGTTTGTGTCCGAGTCTTCACGGCGTCTGCGCTTGCAAGAGCAGCTCGAGGTATTATCCTGGGCCGGAATAGTTGCCTTCGCTAGGACAGCGGTACCGAGAAGCAAAGAGAGAGGAACACACAGGCCGGGTAGAGATTGAAGCATCGTATAAGCGTCTAAGTGATAGTAGAGGTTGTTCGCCACCGGATGCATGGAGCTGGGGTATAGAGATAGTTCTGATTTCGGTGGGATCGAGCGGGCCAGAAGCAGAAGATGCTTAGAGCTGACTGGCACAGAGGTCCGCGAATAGTTACGTGGATAATGAAGGGCGACTGAAGAAAGGAATGAGTCAAGAAAAGGAAGTACAGATAGCTGAGAGCTTTATGGGAGAGTTTTGACAAGCGAAAACAGCAAAACGACAAAACTGTTGAGAATAGATGGTTGATGCAGGTGTCCGAGAGGAATCTAGGCTGGCTACGTCCAGTGACTACTGCGTTTCGCCTCTAAGGTGGGCCTTGCAGTTTATACGCAGGAAATACTTGAAAGAGAGGCCCGAAGCTTAGACCAGAATCCTGTACGCCTTTTCCCCTAGAAATTAAGAGTATGAGTAAATGAGGAATTGTCCAGTTTAATCAGCTTGGTACAGCGCTAGACTAAAAGTGTCGAATAAACTCCAGAGAAATACGTGCGTGAAGACGAAGCAACGAGTGGGAATGGCGGCTTGACAAGGAACCAGGCGTGGACACGATAGTTGAAGTGAAAGAGACGAATGAGGCTGACTGGTCATCCGGAGCTTGAAAGTCTGCAGTTTAACGAGTGCTGATTATGGTAACCTAGGTTAGAGACTCTTGAGTCTTCATTCAAGTCCGAGATTTCCGACAAACCGAGAGAAGTAAATATTGTACCTGAGACTATCGTTGATGGCCACGAGGCCGAAGCCAACAGGTAGAGCTCTGATTGAGAGCTTTGCTGGTTGGGCTAGTCAGTTGAGATCACAACGGACCGGCAATCTCGCCACTTTGCTGTGCACTAGGTCGTGTAGTTGAGTTCATACTGCTAACTGAAAGGAAGTTCTGAGTTCAAGGACTGCATTATGAGTCTAGATTCTCACTGGTCTTCATCATCATAGTATCTCCAACTCCAGACTTGAAGCAAACTGGCTAATATGCTTGTGGATTGTCGTACTTGAGATTCTGCACCATACTTGAGTCTCACCTAAGTAGAGATATGCTGTCGGAAAGAACCCCAACTAAGTAAATCTTCTCAACAGGAGAAATGTTGCAACCAGAATGCAAACCTTCAGCATAAAAGCAGGTCATCGACGGTAGGACTTAGAACATCTACAGTTCGCATCTGAGTAGCCGCTTTCTGAACTACTGGAGCTAACAAGCAACATGAGCAACTCCAAGCGTCCACGAAGGCCCTTGCCAGTCCCTACGAATCCAGCACCAGATCCTCCTAGGCCATCTGTGAGACCGCTGCCAGTTCCTCCGATTCCAGATCCGAATCCTCCTAGGCCGTTGCCGAACCCACCTGTGAGACCGTTGCCAGTTCCTCCGGAGCCAGAACCAGAGCCAAATCCATCAAGGCCCTTGCCAAACACACCGAACCCTGCACCAAACACACCAAGACCTTTACCAGAGCCGCCGAACAAGTCAAACTAGCATTCACGTCCTACTTATGACGGAGCTCATGACAGGACCGAAGGAAGAGCCTCTAGAACAAAGGATCATCGCTAGAGAAACATATCCTGATATATACAACGTCGGTGTACCTTCTTCCGGAAAGGATGAGGTCGAGAAAGTGCTTGGGGTTGACGAGAAATGCATTTCATGGATACGAGTTCAAATGCGCTCGAGGTATTCGACGCCTAGAGTGTAGTTAGCAGATTAGGTGAGAATATAACAAAGCAAATAAATTCTGATACCTGAGTGTCTACAATATTCCACATCACATAGAATAAGGAAGTTCAAACAAATTTATTCTAGGCAGAGAATGAGAGGCAGATGCGCACTTTGATTCTCGAAGCTGATCGACATACTACAGTCTTCACAAGGTCGAGAGCCTTACATCGCCATCCGAACAGGATCGAAGATAAATGCTGCCTGTCGGCCATCCTACCAAACCGGGAAACGGTGGATAATGTCCTCGCATGAGGCATAGCCAAGATCTTTAGCTTTGGTGTTCCGAAACAGAGGAGCGGTTTTTTTCCCGCAAGAAAGTCACGTCGTTGTCTCAAACAACCAGAACTGTTGCTAAGCAAATTAAGAAAGCTGAGTTTACGAGAATGGAGGCTGGGTCGATGAAGGTAAGAGTACAAGTCGAGAACGAGAAATAAACTACACGTGACGCGTGTCCGAGTAAATGAGCGCGATTTGAATGGCCGATCGGCATGACGTCTGAATGCATGTAGCCCGAATTACTCTTAGCACATAGTGCTATTGACCAAGTATTCCATCATAACAGCTCGATATAAGTGAGGAAGAGATGGCAAAAAATCTTCCTAAAATAATCTACGGTACCGCTTGGTTTGCTCCTTTCATGCCTTTGGAGTCGAGAAGGCATGTTTGCTGAGAAGCGTCTCAAGGAAGAAGGAAGCGACAAAAGATCTCGTAGTTACTGCTGTGCTTCAGGGTTTCACTGCCATTGACACAGGCAAGCAAATCTTCCTCCTGAAGCTTTCGCTCTACTAGAATCTGTGGCTAATGGGTTGACCAGCATGCCAGCCAAAACATTATAGGTCCGGTTACTGCCCACTTTCCACATGCGGAGTGCTTATAAAAATAAAACAAAAAGCAATCTCAGGGAGGATCTTGTCGGTGAAGCTCTTCAAGAACTTTATGATAAACACGGGAAGAAACGCGAGGATCTTTGGCTTCAAACGAAGTACATCAACTCGCCATTCATTAAAGATACTTCGTAGACCAATACTCTGTCTTTCAGGTTCACTTCGATTACTGGTCAAGATCGCAGCAAACCTCTCCCCTACGATCCTTCTCTCTCAGTCTCGGAACAAGTCTGTGCATCTTTCCAGACCTCACTTCGCAATTTGCACACCACATATCTTGACAGCTATATTCTGCACAGCCCACTATCTACGCAGGCTGATACTCTTGCTGCGTGGAATGTGCTGAACTTGCTGAAGGAGCAGGGTAAGGTCCACATGATTGGTGTAAGCAACACCTACCAGGTGTCGACCATCGAGCTTCTCGACGCGGAGCACAAAGTTGAAGTCGTACAGAATCGTTGGTATCAGGAGAACGACTGGGATAAGGACGTTGTCAAATACTGTAAGGAAAGAGGTGCGATGTACCAGTTACGTTTTTCTTTGTTTGCACTTCCCTCGCCCATTCACTGATCACACGGACATCATCCGTTAATAGGTCTTTTTGGACGCTTACAGGCAGTCCTTCTTTACTCAAGCACAGAACCGTTATCGAGTTCGCACAGAATCTTCAGTGCACGCCTGCACAAGTCATATTTTGCTTGGCGCAGTTCAACGGAGTGACGCCTCTTGCAGGAAGCAAGAATCCAACGCACATGAAGGACGGGGTGACTGCGGAGAATATCAGTTTGGACCGTCTCTTGTCCGATCCAAAGATGGAAGGGTTGCAGAAGTTGTTATTTGAATGAAAGATCATAATCACCGTGTACTGCGCTCAGCCGTTCCGCCGTGTATATTATGCTGCTTATCTGAGAAATGTGATTGAGCGAATACGACCGGCAACTACTTGCCCAGGATGAAGTCTCAATGCTGTATTACCCATTGAGACATGCGCAGGCCACGGGGACGACTTAGATTTTTGGACATCGGATACTAGTGCAGGAACCGGAAACGAGACTTTGTTCATTTTCTATGCAAAGTGGCGAGGACTGCAACTTAATGATGACGACAATGACGGAATTCGGGAACAAGTCGAACGGAACCGTCTTTAAGAGCGATAAATAGACGAGTAACTGAGAATTAACAAGCCTGTCCGCAACAAGATGGATAGGTTTATCCAAAGTTCATCCTCAAGTCCATGCAAGAATTTGGGATGCGAGCTTGGTAAAGCCGGAGCCGGACCGCTTCTCCTCTGGACGGGCTCTTCGAGTAGCATTGCTGTTTAGCGGCGGAACCATTACCTGGGCCACAATTCTCCAACCGGCAAGTGGGCCTGCCCTGAGTCTGATTCACCGGCGATCAAAATTTACCTGGCAAAGTGTGAAGATATAGTCAAAAAGCCCGTTTCTGGACGAAATATTCAGATATTTTAACAACGAATTACCCAGCAAAGTAGGAAAATATAGTCAAAATGGCCTCTTCTAGGTGAAATATTCATATTCAGATATTTTCAGCATCGAATGAGACGACACGACAGCAAAGATCAGCCAATCAACATCCTGGTCCTTACGAAAGTAGTCAACGAGCAGTTTGTGCGCCAGCACGTTGTCGGAACTGAGGCCATGGGTGCATGTAATGGATACAAACGAACACGTCTGAAGCAGGGACACTAGCTAAGCAGCATACCGGGGCGTGTATGCAAGAACGAGCTTTTGCAATATATGTAGTATAAAAGGCCTTCGTATTCAGCATAGGTCCAGCAGAATTCACTGAGCCTTTTTATCTGGTAACTCGCTGAACACTCGAAGTCGACAGAAATCATGAGCCGACGTAATTCACCTGCATCAAACTCGCCGGATAACAAGCCGCCGTCATACCCTGGTTCGCCCACCGTTCCAGCCAGGGCCGGCAGTCCTCACCCAGCAGCGCAAGACTACAGGCCAGCCCGACGTACACCCCAACGCCAGGAATTGTAGCGCCCACGCCAATGCGTCCGGGCGCAGCACAGGTGGCTCAGAGACTTCAAACAATTGCAGAGGAACACGGTGGGCGCGCGTCGACTCCACCGGCGTCGCAGACACAAGGATCAAGATCTTCCCCTCAGAATGGCCATGGGACATCTCACGGACAGTCGGCAAGTCCGTCTCGCAGTAATCAGGCGACACCAACAAGGCCAAGGCAGGCGACACCAACGAGGAAGCCGACTCCTGATACTAGGCAAGTCTTTCGACATGCTCAGTAATCGCATGTTGTACTAACCATTTCGCGTAGTGGTAAGAAGTAGAGTTGAGCTCTTTAGGTCAGCATGACTTAAGAATAAGTCCAGGGAAGAAAGGAGGCTAGCCTAGGTTGTCAAGAATAGTCATAGTCTTCTTCCTTCATGCTGTAATTAGGAGTTCTTTTGCGAATATATAACGGAAATTGTTTGCAATATACTCGGTATACTGCTGCAGAATAACGTCCAGCACATGAACACTGTAATACCTGGGCAAGTGGAAAGTATCGTCATGAGAAAGGGCTATGAATAAGAGGTAAGCCAAATATTCACACATCAGGACGCCATCTCTACGTCCTTCTTCGCAAGATTGTGTTTTTCCAGCAACGCGTCCACCTCTGCTGGACGATAAATCTTAGCGCGAGGCGTCTTCGTCGTCGGATCAAGTGTTAATGTCGCAAATTCAACTTGACCGAAACTTTTCATTTTGTTATTCAGACAAGGAGTTGAAGCGATACTTACGTTTTTCACTGCCAAGCGTGGTGCTATCCATAGTTTTACTGAGCGTCTTCAACACAAGCCCGATCGCCTCGTCCAGAGTGATCTCGTCCTTGTAGTCCTGCTTCAGCAAGCTTTGTGCTGTTCCATTGTTCGCTCCAATACATGTTGCCTTCCATCCAGAGTAGTTACCTGAAGGATCCGAGTGGTATAGCTGGAACTCGTAATGTGGGTCCCAACCGGCGTACAAAAGTGAGACACCGAACGGTCGCAAACCTTTGAGATCGTTGTTAATAATCCCAGGAGATTGAAGAAAGTAACGTAAATATACCTCCGTATTGAGTGTAACCTTGCTTGAGATCGCACAACCGCTGAGCAAGCTGTTCCACGGGGATATCCTCGTTGTACGAGAAGAGATGTCGTTGGGCAGCCTGACGTGCATAATTTACAAGAGAGATCGCATCAGCGGTATATCCTGCTACACCAGCAACGACATTCCTTTAGAATTAAAGAACGTAAGTTGCCTTGAAATGCCAGGGAAGTGGGAGAAGGGGCGTACGAGTTCAGTAGGAAGATCTTCTCCCCACTGCCTCCGTAACCTCCTGTAGTTGCACCCGACAGGTCAAGAAGCTTTCCCGTGACCTTCTTCTCAGCAGCCAACACAACGCCTTCCTTCGACAGCACGCCTAGGACTGTGCCGGCGTGAGAAATGGCCTCCATGGCATATTCGACTGCGACGTATATTAGTCCTAAGTTCAGGCTCTCAGAAATGATTCAGAATACTTTGGTACAAGCGCCCTAGTTTACAGAGCGAAATTAGATGCAAGTGCGTAGTCTTATGGTTGTGGACGCACCTTCGGGTGAAAAGATGGTTGTACGGCCTGTTTCAATATGTGGTCGTCATCAGACTTGCAACAAGTTCGAATAACCCAACGCACTATCATATCTTCTTGCCTGAACAAAGTATTAATTCCATGAGTTGCCTGTTCCAAAAAGAGAGACTATGCTCACCATTGTTATATCTCAGATAACTTTGTGGAGGTAGTTGAATGAACAGTATAAGAGTGCAAGACGCGTTGCACTTCAGGCAGGAGACGCGTCACTCAAGAAGTTGAGTTACGCGTCCAGCCATTACCTTTCTTGGGCGATCGACGCACCCCACCAGAGCTCAAAGGGTATCTGCACCTTGTAATTGGATATTTATGCTGCATTACAGGATGTATATGTATGCTAGATGTGGCGGGGGAAGATCCACCAAGAGGAGACGTATTTCTAGCCGTACCACTTATCACCCAATTTTATTTTAGTCGGTTTTCGTGTCGGTATTGCCGACTGTTGAATATCGAAAACTTCTATTGCTTTCTTTATACAAAGTCAAAGAAATCTAAGTTAGAAGGTGATACGTATTTCTATGATTCGACTTACCTTCCAAGTGGTAACATCCAGCTCCAGAATCATCTGCTTCTTTGCCACGCCTTGGTTATAATCCTCGTCATTTGGTGGCTCAACAAGCACTATCGATCGGATAGCACTCGATTAGGATGGTCTTTCAGTGTCGTGAGATTACTCACTGATCATCGGCTCATTCGTCTGCCCCGAGTACTCAAGCGAGACTTTTCCGTCTCGTATGAGAAACGAGAGGTAAAACAGATTCTCTACACTCTGCCCAAAACTTTGTGGATTGATTATTAGTTGGAATAAGCTTATCGGCCCAGAAAGGTTCTCCAAGAAAAGTTCCAACTATTTGACGGGCCAACAGATCAGAATAAACAAAGAGAAGTATCAATTCGTAAAAAAAACGTACCGCAGCCACATTCTTGGTCGTTTCATTCTCTGAGTGTTCGATGTCATCTTCTTTGAGCTGTCATTTAATCATGCATTTAGTCCTTGAGTTTTACACCAGTTTAAGGCGTCTGACCTCGATTGGCCGCTTTTCAACGGCATCAGCTTTCTCGCGTTGAACTCGTTTCCCGACTGCCCTCTTCTTTGCCTCGACCATCAATGGACCGAGCCTAAAACACAGCTCTCGGCCATTATTTAAAGTAAAATGAAGCACTTCATAGCTTACATGAAGTCCTGAACAGGCACTCTCCGACTCTTCGCAAGTGCCTTCCTACCTATAGACGCCCAGTCAAGCGGATGAGTACCCTCAACATCCGGATCGATGCTCTCGCCATCCTCCGTCAAATGCTCTTCCCCAGGTCTATGCCCACCCATGAAAGTGAAAAATCGGGCGACGAGTTCATCGACGTCGAGCCCACCGGCTCCAGCACGCATTGAACGCGCTTTAGCATTGCCTAGCGTTGCGGCAGTCACGAGAAATGAAGAGTCGAGCGTTGCTTCTTGAGGTCCCTTAACTATTGATAGAAAAGAGGTCATATTATATTCCACTGAATCAAGAAAGCAGTTGCGTGCCTCTTGCGAAGAGCGTGTCCGCTGTCTGCACCATTTCCGTCAACTTATCACTTTTGATCGCATTTGGGTTTAGCAGTAGTTCTATAGCTGTAAGTCAGGCATGTACGCGCATCCCGACAGGCAATATGCATACCATTGTCCTGAAGCTTCCTATAGTTCTGCCTTAACGCGCGTTTTTCGTCCCGATCTTGGTCCGGGTCATAGAGGAGCTCGTCCTCGTAATCCTCAGTCACTCCGACAGTGATTTCCATCTCTTCATCATCTTCCTCTTCTTCCCTACGTTTACGACTTCGCGAGCTCCTGGGCATGTTCTCGTGGGTGATCGTGAGTTGGAATTTGAAAGCCCGGATTGTCTAAAGTCAAAGGGTGGGAAGCCCTCGACGCGACGCGATGACGCGCCTTTAGTCACACTCCACGTGATGTTACTTCTATTTTCATGAGAGGGCGTGACGCCTTTTGTGGAGAGCAAAGGAAAGCAATATTAATGTATACATTATAATGGGTTACTTTGGCAAGACGCGAAGCAAATGATGGATTTTCTGGTAGTGGAAAAAAAATTTATGTAATGATATTCCTGGCTACAGTAGATTAGAATCGATTCATCCGTCTACGGTCTAGTTAGTGAACCCGATGCCTCCAGTATAAGTAAAGCCGAGGCACTTCTGTATTGAGAATGCAGGCTCGTATCCTGGTTTCGCATTCGCTCGACTTGAACGAGTTTCGCCTGGACTTGGAGTGTCGACTCTGCCCGTGCTCCCGAGCTTGCTTCTCTTTCAGATCACATTGACGTCAAAGTTGCTCACTTTCCGCCTTCGCCTGACCCAAGACCGCAGACCAGTCGCTTCCCAAGTAAAATTCTGCATCGGTAAGTTCCTTGGGACCTCTCTTCCTTTTCCTCCAAACTGTCGGCTTCAATAAGTGAAGTGCGCCGGTGAGCAACCGATCCAGCCTAAACGGCCGATTAGCATTCTCCAGTCCGTCAATCCTTTTTCTGATCATAATATGATATCCTGAAGACTCGTCCGCGTTATACTGCCTCAGAAACGCGTCGAGTAGGATAGCAAAGCGGATGTCGCGCAGCGTGATGCCTTCTATCGTTTTGGATATTAGACTGTCCTCGATGATGTCATTCGCGCCGCTGTTGCGCAGAAGGGTGGCGGTGTGCGTGCGCAGTAAGAGCACAACGGGGGAAGGGAGCGGGAGTTTGAGATCGTGCAGGGATTTGAAGCCCAGACCGGCCCGGTCCATATATTTCCATTCGACATTGTGCTGCAAAATAACAGAATTAAACATCGAAGTTGTGTATTTGACAGTAGGAATGCTCACCTTCTCGCTTTTCTCGAGCTTCGCAATAAACTCACCAAGAGCGAAAAACTCTTTCCAGCCCAGGTTCTCGAAGTACAGTTGCAGAGAAGGGACAGAATAGCGATCTCCCTTCTCGTGTTTTTTGCGACGATATTCGATGGACCAACCGCGTCTATACAAAGGTCTCAAGTACTTGTCGACATCGTATTGAGATATGATTGGTGTCGGCCAGCCCTCGATGCGTCCCGGGGGTTCCAGTTGGTCTTCTGGAATTGGCTGGGGAACCTCAGTGAATGGCCGGCTGGGTTTCTCGGACTCCAGTTCCTTCGACCATTTTGATTTGTTGGAACTTCGGTGGGGTTTGGGTTCGGATCGTCTCTTGGGCCTGACATTCCCATAGGTTTTGAAAAAGTATCTTCGAGACTGTACGATCGGAGATGAAAATGCCCCAGCGAGATGGTGAGGCGTAGCGTGTCGCAAGGGATTCACGAAATACCCGAAGTGGGCGGATGGACTCGCCGATGCATGCTTTGGGATAGAAAGATGATTTCCATGAAGAACATTGAATCGAGGGCTGTTTGAAGGGCTGGTTATGCAGAGGAGAGAGGGAGGGATCCTCATAGATGTTCAGAAATGACGAGGTTAAATAAATACTTAGTAAGACGTAGAGGCTTATTTGTATTCGTGGGAAATGAATAGCAATCTTTTGATCGTCCTCAATCAATCAACTTATCAAGCCGATCAAACATTTGAATCGTCCATAAAGATGGCTCTATCGCTCGTACCACACCCCAACGGTTCCTCTTTCCCTTTAACCTCCTCAGGCCGGTAGTCCATCGGAATAGCTGTCTTTTCATACCTAGCTACAACCAACGATGACGGTCTACCAAGCAACAGCTTCTGCACCGGTCAATATCGCGTGCATAAAGTATGATCACTCTTTCATCCTGCTAAGTTTCACAAATAACTTATTCGATTTCATTCAGATACTGGGGAAAGAGAGACACGAAGCTCATCCTCCCGACTAACTCATCGCTGTCAGTCACTCTCGACCAAGATCACCTCCGTTCGACGACTACCTCCCGTACCGATCCGTCCTTTAAGCATGACAGACTCTGGCTGAACGGTAAAGAAGAAGAGATCAAGGAAGGTGGACGTCTTTCGACGTGTATCGCGGAATTGAGAAGGCTTCGCCGTGAAGTTGAGAAAAAGGAGGGAACACCAAAGGTAAGCGTCTTGCCTCCATGCTGTGTAAGCGTGGTGCACTAAACGCGCGCATACATGCACTTTTTGTCTTCTAGATCTCGGAGTACCCCGTGCATATCGCATCGTACAACAACTTTCCGACGGCAGCGGGCCTTGCTTCCTCTGCGTCTGGATTCGCGGCTTTGGTTGCGTCGCTAGCGGCTCTTTACGAGTTACCCGCTACACCGTCCGAACTTTCCTTGATCGCGCGTCAAGGTTCCGGATCGGCATGTCGCTCACTCTTCGGTGGATTCGTCGCGTGGGAGATGGGCTCAAAAGCCGACGGAAGCGACTCGTTTGCCGTCGAGGTCGCGCCTCGCTCACACTGGCCGAACTTACATGCCTTAATTTGCGTCGTATCGGATGACAAAAAGGGAACGTCTTCGACATCTGGAATGCAACGCACAGTAGAGACGTCGACGCTGCTCCAGCACCGCATCAAAGTAGTCGTGCCAGAGCGTATGCGTGCGATCTCCGAAGCGATCAAGGCGCGAGACTTCCCAACATTCGCACGCCTCACTATGGCAGACTCGAACTCCTTCCATGCCGTCGCGCTTGACACCGAACCTCCGATTTTCTACATGAATGACGTGAGCCGGGCGATTATTGCGTTGATTGTGGAATACAATCGTGCTTCGGTTGCTGCGGGCGGATCGATAAAGGCGGCGTACACGTTCGACGCAGGACCAAATGCGGTCATTTATGCTCCGGAGGAGTATATCAAAGAAATCGTTCAAATTATTATTTCGTATTTCCCGCAAGCCCAACCGTTCAATGATGTCTTCGGTCTATTTGGAGGTGAACAGCCCAAGGGAGCTGTTCCGTCGGGCTTTAACGAGGCCGTATCGAAGAAATTCGAGCCAGGCGCAGTCAAGGGCTTTATTCACACCCGCGTCGGCGATGGTCCACGGGTGTTAGGTGCTGAGGAGGCTTTGCTGAATGCAGAAGGCTTGCCTAAAGCGCAAGCTTGATCCGCAAGCTTGATCTATACGCGGCTGGCTAGAATAGACATGTACATGTTATGCTTCGCTGTTTTGTCATGATCGAATATATAGTAGATGCATCGCAACGAATTTGTCTCAATATCTTTTTTCGGTAGTAAAGCAGGAAATAAACGGGAAAAAAAAATCGACCCAAAATGGTGAAGAGATAGGATGGGGGAGCTCGCGTCACACCTTTGATGGCATGCTGTGACGGTCACGGATATACGTGCTCTGTCGGGCGGTCGCAAGCTTAGCATCCACCAACGACCACTACAGACATTCCCCTCGGTAAGTCGTCTTTAGTCGTCGTCATTGGCGGTGTCGGCCCGAATGATTCACTGACTACTGCTTTTATCGCCACCTTCAGATCCCGAAACTGATCCTCGCGGAGAGTCAGATGCTCGACGGCGGCGATGTACTTCAACCCGCCCCCTCAGACATCTCCCGCAATCAACCACAAACTTCAATCTCATCACGACGCTTGGGGGCGCCCAACGCATCAACATCATGTCCTTGCAGGAGCGAGCGGTGTCGGACCACCAACACCAGGATATACTTTGTATGCCAACGGCGCTCTTCCGCACCATGCACATCCGCACATCCCGCAGCATCCTCCCTTACCCCATTCGCATTCACAACATCACCACCAGAACTCCCTTACGCTTCCCAATTACTCTTCTCCTCCTAATGGCGTATCGTTGCAACAGTCACACCCGCTTACTACCTCTCCTCCCTCGACCGCACCGATCATGTCGCAGCATTGGCAACAACAGCTGCTCAAGTATGACATGGTTCGTGCATCGCGCTCACCTCATCACCGCGCACGGCAGAATGCGATTGCATCGAGGCCAACTGCAAAGTCGGCCATCACGATTACAGACCCCAATCGTGCGAAGACGCCTGCAGAGGTGAAGGAAGACGGATCGGGTTCAGACAGCGGTGAGGGAACGCCGGAAAATCATCCATCTTCAACGACTGCACCCGTAGCTCCATCTTCAGGGTCGATTTCCAACCACGTTCGAGAAAGCTCATGGCATTCTCTAGACATGGGCGGAATTCAGCTCAAGAACATCCCTCGTTCCTCCGGGCTATGGTCCTTCACTTTCCTACAGAACCTTTACCTAAATCACAATGCTCTGCAGACCATCCCTCCTGAGATAGCGCGTCTAAGGAACCTAGAGCTGCTGGATCTTTCTGGGAATTTACTAACGAGTGTTCCTCCCGAACTCGGAATGGTGACGAACCTCAAGGAGCTATACCTCTTCGATAACCATTTGGTGACGCTTCCGTTTGAGCTGGGGACCTTACATCAGCTACGAACGATTGGTATCGAAGGGAATCCTCTCTCTCCTGATTTGAAGGAGATTATTCAACGCGACGGTACGCCGGCTCTCATCGCATACCTTCGGGATGCCGCTCCGATCCCGGAACCACCGCCACAGAGGGAATGGATAAGTTTGCACTCCGAAATAGAGAGAAAGACCATGGAGGCTGATCCATTCAATGAAACGTTCACCATTATGTGCTACAACATTCTCTGTGAAAGAGCGGCGACAGAACGGCTATATGGTTACACGCCGAAGCGTGTGTTAGAGTGGTCGACGCGGAAGGACGTCATCCTTGACCAGATCAAACGCTACAGCTCGGACTTCGTGTGCTTACAAGAGGTGGATGTTGGACAATATGAGGATTTCTTCTTGCACCATCTTTCGGATGCCGGTTACGAGGGCGTGTTTTGGCCGAAGTCAAGGGCCGCTACGATGGATGACTCGCAACGACGGTTGGTAGACGGCTGCGCTACCTTCTTCAAGCCAGCCAAGTGAGTACCACTGTTCATCATACCGAGAAGTTCTACTTAACCTCTATTTCAGATACAACCTGGTCGAGAAACAATTGATCGAGTTTCGTAGAGTCGCCATGCAAAGAGAGGATTTCAAGAAGACGGACGACATGTTCAATCGTGTGCTCCAGCGCGACAACATCGCCGTCGTGACACTCTTTGAAAACAGAACGACGGGCTCGCGACTTATCGTCGTGAACTTGCACCTTCACTGGGACGCTCGGCATTGCGACGTCAAGCTCGTACAGGTGGCTCTCTTAATTGAGGAGGTAGACAAGATTGCGGCTCGCTTTGCGCGCTATCCACCTCCGCCGCCTAAAACGGGTATGGACGAGACTTCGTCTCGACCATCTCCAGCTTATTCGGATGCCACGAAGATTCCGACGATCATTTGCGGAGATTTCAACTCCATACCGGAGAGTGGCGTGTATGAGTTCCTGGCGAACGGCACAATTCCGGCGGACCATCCAGACTTCTTGTCGCGAGTGTATGGGCAATATACGTCTGAGGGTCTCCGTCACCGCCTTGGTCTAAGGAGTGCATACGCAGGCATTGGGGAGTTACCGTCGACGAACTTTACGCCGACTTTCCAGGGTGTTCTCGACTATATCTGGTACACGGCAAATAACTTGACTGTCACGTCTCTCCTTGGCGAGATAGACAAGGATTACCTGTCGAAGGTTGTCGGGTTCCCGAACGCTCATTTCCCGTCTGAGTAAGTGGCTAAAAGCCCGATTTCGTTTAACTTCTGAGAGAGGCTCACATTTTTTGTTCCTCTTACAGCCACATAGCCATCGCCAGCGAATTTCGTATCAAGCCTCCAAAAGAAACCCCTTCGAATCAGCCTACATTCCCATCAAGCCGACTGTCCTCTTGAGGGTTGCAGGTCCTGATTTTGTAAGTTGTCTCATTTCATTATGTATATTTTATTAATTTCCTTTGTGACCTCGACTCTGTGTATCGATAGTTATCGTCTTCCGCCGGTTTTCTTGTGTGATATATATACGCATCAATCCTTTCACACCTCCGTCTTTACAGGGTCCCCCCTTTTTTGTTGCTTGTGTTGGTGTCACAGAGTATCGTTCTGCTTTGTCTCTTTGTTCTTTCAGATTTTTTCTTTTTAACTATTAGCTTCTTTTTCTCTTTTTTGCCTCGTACTATCCCACTGTAGCCTGCTCACTGTACCACCAGCCCGAGCCGCTTTCTTTATACACCCATCAATATTCCGTGCAATGAATGATCTCCATCTCAAACATTGTTTCGTGCCATTACAGTTTCCAGTGGCGTGTGTTGTCAGATTGACTGTGTCAGTCTCGTTTGTTTATACATAGTACATTGAACAATAAGAAATGTTTTTGAAATCTCAAATTTCGATCGGAAATCTGCTGAGTCAGCAAGAATGAGGACGCGACACGCTTCAGTTCGGAGTTTAAATAACCGGGCTGTCGCGTGAACGCGTCTGGGCTGGCTTCACTGAATTGGCGCTCAAAGCCGCAGCGAGAACAAGTCTGGCTCGCTTCCTCTTTTTCACTTACACCTGGTCTTGCCGTCACTTATCCGGTATATTCCTGAGAGGAAATTCACTTTATTTGCGAAGCTGCCTTCGTCTAGCTAGTACGTCTACAGGAGGTGCGGTGGAAAGATCGATGCATGTCCTTTGTGTCGCAGAAAAACCCTCCATTGCTCGTGAAATCACAAACATCCTTTCAGGTGGCCAGTATACCTCTGTGTGTATTCGTTTTACTTGAAGGTGTTTTCCTATCCTGACTAATCCATATACGATGACAGCGCACAACACGGAACAAATACATCAGGAACTATGACTTCGACTATCCTCAGACGCGGAGCTCTTTCACGGTCACGGCCGTTTCGGGACATCTCATGGAGCACGACTTCGACGATGCGCATCGTTCTTGGAACTCGTGTGATCCGTTCACATTGTTCGACGCTCCTGTCGAAGCGCGCGTTACTTCGGGAAGCCGGACGATAGAAGAGAACCTCAAACAGGAAGCACGCCGTGCGGACGAGCTCATGATTTGGACGGACTGTGATCGTGAAGGAGAGAATATCGGCTCGGAGATTGCGAAGATTTGCAGGAAGGTGAATAGGAGGATTAGGGTGACGAGGGCGAGGTTTAGTGCGATTATTGCGCAGTGAGTATTTGTTGCTATTCTTCTCCCTTTGGAATACTCATTGTGATCGTCTTTAAAATGTGAAGACAAATTCACCGTGCTGCGCAGAACTCTGTTGAGCTGGACCAAGCTCAGTCGGATGCGGTAGAAGCCCGAACAATCCTCGATCTCCGACTTGGTGCAGCCTTTACTCGTATGCAGACTCTGAATCTCCAACGCCGGTTCAATCAGATACAAGATGCTGGTATTCCTGTCTCCTATGGACCCTGTCAATTCCCGACTCTCGGCTTTGTTGTCTCGCGGTATGAGCAAGTACAATCCTTCGTACCAGAGACGTTCTGGTATATCTTCCTCGCGCTTTCGAGGGCTTCGTCGCCTGAGAAGGGCAAGAATGCGGGTGCGCAGGAGACGACGGAGTTTTCTTGGCGTCGTGTAAGGCTGTTTGACGAGATGGCTGCTTTGGCTATATATGAGAATGTTATGGATTCTCAGATAGCGAGGGTAATCAAGAAGACAACAAAACCGACAAAGAAATTGTATGTTACTTTTTCCATTCTGACGTCGCGTTTCAGCTTACCGTGTGTGCTAGCAAACCCTTGCCTCTGACTACGATCGACCTTCAGAAATCTGGTTCGAGATTATTGAGACTTGGCCCGAAGACAGTATTAGACGTAGGTGTCTAGAGTGCATGGTTTATATTTGACCAGAAACTTAGCATTGTTTAGATTGCAGAACGGCTTTATCAGCAGGGTTTCCTTTCGTATCCTCGTACGGAGACGGATCAGTTCGATGCTCAATTTGACTTCATGGCTCTGATTGACAAGCAGACAACCGATCCGAACTGGGGAGCATTTGCTGCTCAGTCAGTGTCAACTCATTATTTTTGTCGTGGCGACATTCCTTACACCAAAAATTGATAGATTGAAGAATGGTGAGTTCACGGTTCCCCGGAAGGGCAAGAAAAACGACAAGGCGCACCCTCCTATTCATCCGACGAAGTACGCAGGCAATCTCGTTGGAGACGAGAAGCGAGTCTATGAGTTTGTGACGCGTCGCTTTCTGGCATGTTGTTCAAAGGATGCTGAAGGCCAAGAGACTACCGTAGAAGTGCTTTGTGGTGGAGAGTACTTCTCTGCTTCAGGTATTTGTCGCCTATATGTTTACGATTTTGGACGTATCTTATGCAAATTTGTTTATCTAGGCCTCGTGGTTCTTGTAAAGAATTATCTCGACGTCTACCCTTATGACAAGTGGACTGGAAAGTACCTCCCACACTTCGAAGAGGGTGAACAATTTATGCCTACCGTTTGTGAGCTTCGAGAGGGACAGACGACCCGTCCGAACCTTCTTACCGAAGCAGATCTCGTCGGTCTCATGGATAAGAACGGGATAGGGACTGACGCAACGATCGCACAGCACATTCAGACGATTGCTGACCGAGGCTATGTAATCGAGCGCATGGAAGGGTCGACGAAATACCTTGTTCCATCGACTCTTGGAATTGGGCTTGTTGAGGGTTACAATGAAATTGGCTTCGATAAGAGTTTGAGTAAGCCACAGTTACGACGGGATGTAAGCGACTTTCTTGCATCTGCTGTTCACCCGCCCTGTGCTAATGAAACTATCTGAATGGGATAGACGGAAAGAGCGATGACGCAGGTCTGCGAGCGTTCGAAATCGAAGCACGAGATGCTGGAGCAGAGTATAGAGCAATACAAGGAAGTCTTCATCCGAGCTCGCCGTGAATTCGATAAGATCGTTACCGTAAGCGTCGTTTGCGCGGTTTCTTGGATTGAGGGTTGCGTGTTATCTAAATATTATGTTCTGTCCGTAGAGCGTTAGCAGGTATCTCGAAGGTGACGGAAGGCAAGAAAACGGGGCCCCGGCAGGTGGCAATAATGGGGGTGGTGGAAACGGCGGAGGCGGTAATGGAGGTGGAGGTGGAGGTGGAGTTGGAAGAGGCGGCGGGGGCGGGAATGGTGGTGGTGGTAATGGCAGTGGCGGGAGAGGCGGAGGAGGTCAGGGCGGACCTCCAGGTGGTGATGAAGGGGACACCGCTCCACGTCGTAAACGAGGTCGTCCACGAAAGAAAGCCGCATCAGATGAAGGTGTCTATACATCTAAAACAATCTTTCTGTTGCTTTACTCATTTCTATTCTATAGAGACTAATGGTGATTTGGATGGTCCTACGCGGATTGCGCGGCCACCTCCTTCAAAGAAGAAAGCAGCATCGCGTCCATCTGCAAAGGCAGCATCTGCTCAAGCTTCTCCTGCCCTAGCTCGTGCTCCGGCACCTGCTCCTATCCCTACTGCAACTGCATCTTCACGTTCCGCTCCCCTTGCCCGTGCTCGTTCAACACCCGCACCTCAACCTCCAATAGCTTCCTCCTCCAACACAGTACTGTGTCATTGTAATGCTCCGGCGGGTGAACGAACTGTTGTGAAAGAGGGACCTAACAAGGGACGGCGCTTCAGGAAATGCGGAAAGGGAGATGAATGTGACTTCTTTGAGTGGATTGACGGACCGTTGGAGCAAGCAGCAACTGGATCCAGTAGCGGACCGTGGCAATCGGTCACGTCTCGTGTAGTACGTCGGATTTCGTTTGCGAAGAGCGATTCACTTATTTTCATTCAGAGCTCCGAATCAAATGTGCTGCGGACAAATAACAATGCCAATAAGCTTCATACAACAACGAAGCGATGTAAATGCGATCTTGCTCCGATACAGAAAACAGTTGCTCGCGAAGGTCCAACGAAAGGGCGCAAGTACTGGACGTGCGCTCAAACGCAATGCGGATATTTTGAGTGGGATGAAGAACCGGGTCAAAGTAATAGTGGTGGAACTCGATCGGACGAATGTTATAATGTGCGTTCATCAGTTATAAGTTTTTGAAGTTTTTGTGCTGATTATGCTCTCAAAGTGTGGAGAGCTTGGACATTGGGCAAGTGGTGAGTCATCTGTGTTTTTCCATATTCTTTTGAAGCTGGAAAAGCTCTTTAGCTTGTCCGAAAGGTCCCCAGACTGCGCGACCGCGAACCACAAGTACGGATTCTTTCGTTACGGCGAACCAGTCGTTTACTTGCTTCAAGTGCGGGGAAGAGGGACATTATAGCAGCTGTACACTTTCTTGTCTCGGTTACTTACACGAAACGCGCTGATATAGAATGTTCCTCCTTCAGCGTGTCCAAATGGCAGTTCGAACTCCAGCTCTTCTTTATCGAAGTCGAATCAACGTGATGCCCCATCCGTTGGAACGTGCTTCAAATGCGGCGAGGAAGGCCACTATAGCAGCTGTACGTCTTGAAGTTCCTTTACTTTCGACGCAAGGAATGACGCTTGATTCTTCAGCTTGTCCAAATGGTGCTAAGTCAGGTACGACGGGCTCATGTTTCAAATGCGGAGAAGAGGGCCATTATGCCAGCGGTATGTCCAGTCCAGTATTTTATCCGGTCCTTGCGCTTGACTAAACTTATCCTTATGGTGTTCGAAGCATGCACCAAAGGCGCAGCCCGGACGGAGAAAAAGAAGACTACTACCACTACGACCAAAAGCCGGAGTAATTCCAAATCTACTCGTGGACGAGGTGGATCGACGAGCCGAAGTAATAGCAAGCGAGATACAGAAAGTAAGAGTAAGAGCAAGACTAAATCTCACTTCGCTGCAGCAGATGGATATTAGCATGTGCACTACGGAGTTGATCTAAGGCAAGAACAGAACAGCTGGAGCCTTCTACTTGTGTATATATTTATCAACTGTAGCTACTAGTTTAATGTTTCATTTGATTTTGGGATATTTTGTGTAGTTCATCCGGGTTTTGCCGAAGGTGAACTCCTGTGGTGTCGGCTCCGAGCACACGACAACGCGCTGCGGCCTTCAACTCAGACCTCAATGACTGTGGTCCTCTAGAGACTTTGAACGACGAATCATCCACCAGTGCTGTCTTTTATAATCGAAACTACGATAATCTAGTATCTTAGAGTACTTCGGCTACCTGACATAACGAATGGACGACCACGAGCATGAGTCTTCAGCCGGCCAAAACGATCCTGGTGTAAGCTCACCAACTAGCGAAACGTATCCGAAACCTCCTACCCCTCCACTGTCCATTCGCTCTATTACCGAAACGGCGGTACCGAGTGCTTCAGTAGTAGCAGATCCGCCTCCACCATATCCCTCACGCGAGCGACGTTCGAGAGTGGAACGTGCACGACTGCGGAGGACCGCGCAGCTCTCTGGCGAGTCGGTCGTAGGAGGAAGCACTATATCATCTACTCACTCGCAACAGCTGAGGCTGTTTCTTGACCCTTTGTCGAATACACAATCCGAGGGGTCACCGTTATCTCCACCTGAAGATGGAACGGAAACAACGCCCCTGTTATCTCCTCGAAGGAGACCGCGTACATTATCTCATTCGACGGGAGTGTCGACACATTCGATCGCTCAGACCGTTTTGTCCTTGTTTGGATCTGATGAAGCTAATGTGAATGGAGACACCGCAAGGCATGATGTCGAAGAGGAATCAGCTGCACCATCGTCTCGGAAAAGCCTGAAACGATATTTCAGACCACTCTGGCGAAGAAGCTATTATCGACCGCTCGTTCATCTGTTGATTATCAATTTCCCTTTTGCGCTTATTACCTTTTTGTATTTGTTTGTTGGCACACTGGTGAGTCCTTATTCATTTAAGGCATGAATACCAAGAAGTTCAAGAGACGGCGTAGGTGGGAACCTCCTTACTCGTTGCGTTGCCTCTTGGGGCTGTTCTTTGCTGGCTGGACCTAGCAGGTGCCAGGGCATTTGCTAAAGCAGAGGTACGTCAGTCTGTACGTACGTATCGAAGGTACCAAAATTAATCGGGCTCCGTTAGATTGCTTTGCAAACTTACTTTCATGGCCCTTTACTCATCCATGACACCTCTGCACCTTACCCCATCTTCTCTCGGCCCAACTCCACCCCTTCTATGCTGGAAGCGGGTCAAGGGACACCGCACAGTCAACCATCCTTTTTACGCAGTACTTACATCATGGTACATCCTTCACCAGTCTTCCCCTCCTCACTTTCTTTGTCTTAACTTCTTTCATTTACAGTTCACAGACCAGACGTCTTACCAGGCAGTAAGTTCTACTCGGAAAAACTTTATTATCCGACTTGCTGATCTACTTCTGTACAGTTATTCTACTTTTTGGTCATCAAACCTAGTATAACACTTTTCTTGACGCTTGGACTGATTGTCCTGGTTCCTGCATCGTTCATCCTCATCATTCCTGCTCCAGCTGTTCTTAGAGCAGTCAGACGTATAGGAGTATGGCAAGCCAACATCGCGCTGGAGGGCCTTCTCCATCCACAACTTTGATTCCAAAACGGAATAGTGCACACGATTGAGTTCGCTTTGGGAGAAAGCTTCATCCCGGACAGGGTACTCCAGCGCTTGATCGCTTCGGCTACGAAGACATCCACTTTTGGACGGCCCTGTCGGTGCCGAGATGGAAGGCGCATCCCTGTATAGACACCGAACGGGAGCGCCCCCTTGTTGATGAAGAAACCGTACCTCATTGTCGTCGCGAATCTTCTTTTGACGATTCATGCGGATTACATCAAAGGTATCATACCGCGGGCTTGTATATTTGTTTTTCCCCTACACAATTAAACCATTGGTTGGCTGTTTCTAAGAATGGTTGAACTCCGATCACCAGGTGTAATATCTACTTGAAGCAATCTTGTCTCTTCAAGCTTGTCGACTAGACCGATAAAGGCAAACGAGTACTCGTACTTAGTCTCTTCTGATTGCCGGACAGAGCCGCCAATAAAACCCGAGCTATAAACAATTGGTATCTTATGGGACGTGCACTCCTGTGGGAGGAAAATCCTTGAACTCGAAAGGCGTACAAGAACTAGAGGCCACGATCCAGCGAGGAGTCGCCGAGATTCTTACGCGACGTATTAGACTCAAAGTAACTTCTACTCGAAGCGGAGCTGGAAGAACGCTGGAAAACGGTGAGCCTGAGACAATGATGGGAGTTTATTTCCCCGCAAGCCTCGCGAGCGCAGCTCCGCCGGCTCCAGCGTGGAAGTCGACCATGCGACAGAACCCAGAGAAACATATGAATTGCTCCCACCGACATGATGTTCGATGAACGAAAATGTCTGCAATTGATATCATGCATGGTACTTCTCTGACCGATCCATACGGTATCGGATGAACGCCTTGTACACATATGGACTTGTCTTGCCAGCGTGTCTCGTCCTGAGGGACGAACTGGACAAAGACGGTTGTCACAAGGTCAAAGAGAAGTGGGTATGACGTTCGCTTCGTTGGCTATTGCGCTATGGGCGTCCGCGAGAAAATACTGCTGCTGCGGAAGTCAGGGTGCTACAAGCCTGTAGGAAGCTAGGACGATTACATTCCGAGAAGGGAAGACGTGTGTTCCCCGTGCCGGCACAGTCCGGGGATTAAAAATTATGTTGGACTATGGGATAAGAAAGTCAGGATCTCGCCAGTCGAAGTGAGATGCTTCTTCCATAGCCACAGTCAACCTCACGGTGCCCGAGCTTAATTACATATTCAGTCCCTAAAGTTGACAAGGGAGAAAGAATCCTGGGGAGGTGGGATGGAGTAACAGAAGTTGCAAGATCCAGGATTTTTCAGGCCTAGAGTTGGCCTGGGTCTTCGAGGTGTCAATACATATTCATTGTAACTGTGGAAAAAAAACTTAAGGACGTCAAAGGATGTGTGGTCTAGTGACCAATTTGATCCCCACGCATATTAAGAAGTCCATGGCCACGAAGGAGAAGCGTAGAGTGGTCCACCACGGAGTTTAGAATTTAATAGCCAGACAAGCTTTAGAAAGTGAGGGCATGTTGGCCAAAGCTGAAAGTTCCAGGGATGTTCTTCTGGTGACCAAAAAGTAAACGGCAAATTGCATTATGGGAATGCGCTCCTCCATCTTGTGAGGCGCTGAGTGAGCGGCGGGAGAGAAACTTGACATAAGGATGAATCGTTGAACCTCAGTGGGCCGTAGGTAGTATGCAGTATGCATGACCTGCTGTACATACCAGCTTTGTAAGGACTGAACAGGAAGACAGACGGTACACTATTCGAGGAGTGAGATGTTTGAGGAAGCTGCACATATCTGAAAGGTTTGTCACACGCGCAGCGCAGACCGAGACCACGCGAGAGCCGTCGGCGGCACCACGCGCCAAGTACCCAGCAGAGGACGGTAGTTTATGTCTTCAAAATGCAGAGTCAAGCCCTTCTGTAATGTGAGAAGGAAATTCAATAATGCGGCCGCTGATTCGGTGTCAATCAAGACAAGGCAGGACAGTGTCCGACAGTTGAGCTCTACGAGCAGACCTGCACTCTCGCGGACAAAGGTTCTTTCCGATGGAAGTTTGCGGTTGATTGATTGGTCTTGGTTGTTTTCTTCTCTAGAAGATGAGACAGGAGTAAAAGATGTATCGGACATTTTTTAGAGAAACTCACACTTTCCTCTTGAGAAAGAAGGGTCTTAAACATGTTATTGCATTTAGATACTATCCGAGTTCCATGAGACTTTGCGGTGTATATGAAATCGTCAAGATGCGCCAGGGCCGTGGCTGAGATGAGCCCCTTCGCCGATGCTCAGCAAATAAGAGCGATTCTTGGTAAGAAACATCACTTAGATCAGTTGAACGAACTGTTGTTGTATTTTTAGCACAGAATATTTATAGCGCTTCAGGAGAGAAAGAATTTGTTCATGGATAAAAACACCGACAATGCAAACCACGAATAAAGCGCAATGGAAAAACGCACCGCCTGGTCAAGTAGATGAGTCAGAAGAAAAGCATGTTGAGACCAGTTCAGAAGATCGAAACGATAATTATGGTTCTGTGGTTACTGTGACAGAATCAATTGATGGAGGAATGGAAGCTGACCGTTCGAGGTATACGGATGCCAGAAACAGAATATTGACCTGTTTATGCCATAATCTTCTTCTCGCATGGTCAAGACACTTGCATTCAGGAAGCAAATCTACGACGCAGGTCCAACAGTGCTCAGTCGTGTCTTACTCTTACCGTTGATTAACCAGTGATTAGAATTATTCCAGCTCTTTGAAGCAAAAGGCGCAGCGAAAGTCACTAGGATCCCTTAGGGATCCGAATTGCATTCAGTTGTCTCAAGTACTAACATGGCATCACTTGAAACCTCAAGCATGAGAGTCTTCAACCCGGTACGCGACACGGTGATCAAGAGCAAGGCGGTCGCCACGCGATGATCGCGTCGACAGCTTCCTTTCTGGGATACCTAAGCTGTTGAAGAGCTTGGCCTCACTCAGGAGTGTGCAATTCACGATCATCACTCTGGGGCGTCTGACAGACTCTGAACTATCTGGCTCGCGACAAAAAGAAAGTCTGGATTCGCGAGGAGCAGGGTAGGCTCGTTTTCGTCACAAGCGACTGACGATCGACTCATCACCCATGCAGTGAGCTTGATTGTTCTGTTCTTCAGGATAATGAACTGACAAGCGTAACAATATGTTCAATAGTCCTGATGATGATGCAGCCGAGCGAGGGCCTTTGTCAATGAACAAATCTGACTCTGATCTTCGGGGGACTTTTCAACGTGGCTTGACCTCCCCAACTTCTTGGCGTCGCCAACGACTCTTGAACATTGGAGCTACGGGTCCACCACTTCCAGACAGAGAAGCGAACGAAGCGACCTCGCTGTCTGCTTCTACGCCTAATCTACGAGGTTATGGGACACTGCCTTCCCGAAGACGTCCAGGAAGAAGGGATCGGAGGACCAGACCCTCCCTGCCAAAGCTCGCCACAGCTCCGGCTTCGCCGTCCGACGCGACGGCCCCAGTCTGGACGCCATTTCTTCGCTCCTCGCTCTTCCTCACTCCGAGAAACAAGACTCTCTCGACCTATGACCCTCTGCCGCGATCGTCAGAATCAGATCAAGATGACTATTTCCCCGATGCGTCTTTCCGCGAAGAGAAATTGAATGGTATCCGCGTGTGGTATTCAAGTTTTACTTCTGTTGACTGGCTGCACGATGCCATCAAGGAGTCATCTCGTCTGTTTCGACTTCGGACTCGGAAATCTTTAAGGGGACGACTGCGGAGCAACATTGATTCTCTGATTGATTGGATAGTTGTCAGCATCATTGGCTTTCTGACTGCCGTCATTGCGTTCTTGATCGTGCGAAGTGAAAAGTGGCTCTTTGATTTGAAGGAAGGCCGTTGCTTGGATGGCTGGTGGAACTCACGGTTATTTTGTTCGGACTGGCAAGAATGGTCAGAAGCATTCGATTCGGGCAACGATGGTCAGGCTCCAAGCCGATGGTTCAAACCTGGCTCATGGGTCACTGAATACATCATATATGCGATGATTGCGGTACGAGGAAACCATGTAATTGTGTATATTCTATTCGTTGATACCTGCTTCTCCAATTTTAGCTCTGCCTCGCGGCTTTCTCGTCGCTGTTGACTATCCTCTTGACGGCGTCTCCGTCATTCATTTCTGACAAAGACTCCGGAGTACTTAGTCCTGAGTTCGAACCGAATGACAAATCGAACGTTCCAGCGCCTAAGAGGAAAGTCTTGTATTTTGTGAGTCCACGTTTTCTGGCGTCCGAACTTTAATAAATTCAATCGGTTGCTTCGAAAGGCAGCCGGGAGTGGGATTCCTGAAGTTAAAACCATCTTGTCGGGTGCGAGACTATCGGCATGGTCGCATAACAACGACTCATAAGTGTTTTTTTGGCCAGGCTTCGTCATTCACGGGTATCTCGGAGGACGCACATTGTTTACTAAGTCTGTGGGCCTGGCTTTATCTGTTGCCTCTGGCTTGAGTCTAGGTATGTTCATATCACTCTGTCTTTAAGCTGTATGCAGGTAGTTATGCTACTATTGTTCATTTTAGGCAAGGAAGGTCCTCTCGTCCACATCGCGTGCTGTATTGGTAATATCGTAAGCCGCTATTTTCCCAAGTATGAAACGAATGAAGGTTAGAAATGGGACCGACTCGTATTTGAGAGCCTGTGGATTTGAATCGATGATCAATTCTGTAGGGAAGCGCCGTGAGGTGCTTAGTTCTGCGGCTGCCGCGGGTGTAGCGGTTGCGTTCGGTGCTCCGATTGGTGGCGTTCTTTTCAGCCTTGAAGAAGTATCGTACTACTTCCCGCCGAAGGTGCGTCCAAAGCATTTCTTAGTATTGGGTGATTCCTATTCATGTTCCTTCATTCATTTGCCTTCCCAGGTTATGTGGCAGAGGTAAAGATATACTCCGTCGTTCTTCCCATACTCTTAGTTGATGCTCCGCCGATGCCGTTCTCAGCTTTTTCTGCGCTATGATTGCGGCAATTACATTGAAGTTTCTTGATCCGCTTGGCACAGGGAAGCTCGTTCTATTCCAAGTAACGTACGACAAGGTAATTCTGTTTACCGTTTCTTGCGTAGTTATTATTACTGGAACCGGTATCCTCAATAGGATTGGCATGCCTTTGAACTTGCTTTCTTTCTCCTACTAGGTGTTTTCGGTGTATGTGCAACGTTTTTGAAGATAACTTCACTTTGCCTGACTTCTACTAGGGTATATATGGTGCTTATTTCTCCAAACTGAATATCCGATGGAGCCAATACGTTCGTAATGGCACGTGGCTAAAGAGTCATCCGGTTGCAGAAGTTCTTCTGGTAAGGTCTATGAGGATTCAACGGCATGCTGCAATCAACAGCAGTTTCCATAGGTTACCTTGGTCACAACATTACTTTGCTTCCTCAATCCGTTTACTCGCAAGGGAGGGACTGAGCTAGTATATGACCTATTTTCGGAGTGCGGCTCAGACGATGACTGGCACGAAGGCCTTTGTCCACGCGATCCTGTCGGCCTAGCGGGTCCGATAGCCAAATCTATTGCTGTGGCATTGCTTGTGAAAGGGACTCTGACCATTGTTACGTTCGGTATCAAACTACCTGCAGGTATATTTATCCCGACGTTGGGCGTGGGTGCATGTTTCGGCAGGATACTGGGCATTGGCGTTCAATACCTGCAGTTGACTCGACCGGACCTTGGCATGTTCAAAGCATGCAATGGTGACAAGAACTGTGTGATTCCAGGGTTATATGCTATGGTTGGAGCAGCGGCTACTTTGTCGGGCGTCACGGTGAGCAACCATGTTGTTGATCGAAGTGAGGGCTGTTTGTTGATTATTCTGTTTGTTCTGCCTAGCGCACGACCGTGTCGTTGGCTGTCATCATGTTTGAATTGACAGATACTCTCACCTATGCCGTTCCCGTTATGTTATCCATCCTCGCCGCGAAGACTGTCGCAGACGCTTTGGAACCAAAGGGAATATATGATCTTGTTATTGTGTAAGCTCACGGAATGATTTATCTGTCAAATTATTGATCCCTCGCAGCCTAGCACAGCTTCCGTACTTAGATGCCAAACGAGAGTATTTATGGGGGAATCTCCTGGTTTCTGACATGGTACACGATAAAGCGCTCTGGTTTTCAATGGCCTCATGCTGATCGCGTACTTATAGACTGATAGAAATGTCGGCGTGATCCGTTTGGATGAGTCAAATACTGTCAAGAATCTGCGTGATAAACTCCGAGAAGCGCTTACCGCTGGCTACGCCGACAGTGGTTTCCCTATTCTACGTCCTGATTTTCAGGGGATGAGGGTGGCCGGATACATTGGTTTCAGCGAGCTCGAGCACGCGCTAGGTGCGTGCCAATGACACGTGGCTTTGACTTTGTCAACGAGCGACAAGTTGGACTGAATTGTTTTCTCTATAGCAATCGTAGCTGACGATGCGGATGCAATCTGCTACTTTAACACTGCCGCCGAGATCGCCAGTAGAGGAGCTGTCTCCGCAGGATCGTCATTTACTGAGTCCGCACCCGCTGTCAGTAGTGATCCGCTCGATTTCACGATGTATACCGACCAGGTGCGTGGCGAGAGATAATGATCTGCAACAGAAGACACCTGACCAATTTTTTGGTGATTAGGTCCCGTTAATGGTCCAGACAAACTCGCCTCCTGAGCTTGTGCAGCAATTGTTTGCGAAGCTTGGGACGAAATACGTTATTGTTACTGATCCGAATGGTTATTGTGCGTTTTGTCCTTTTCTTTTTTGTTAAGATTTCAGAGCTGATCTTGTCTATGGACCCGGATAGACGAAGGCGTTATCGAGAAGAATGCCTGGATCGCTTTTGTAAACGACATGGAAGCGCACTGACCGACTCTCGGTCTCTACACTGACTCATGGACAATTGACTTGCATTTATTTCATCAGCATATCTAGGAAGCTTCCCGAGAGGCTCACCGTCGGAACAATGGGAACCTTGCTTAATTCGGCTATCTCCTCTATACCATTTCATCCCGTACTGGATATATCTAAACCCAATCTACTTCTCATGTTTCCTTACGCTCATGACACTGACACGATTCCTTTTCATCGCTTCATCTCGTCGTTTTCCATCACTTGTATAATTCACCTACAGAAATGCAATTTTTGGTACTACATACTCATTCTAATATTATTTGTTCCCGGATGCCTCTCCGTCGCGCCTCCGGCTGCAACTGCAAATCCCGAGGGGCTATGACTCTTATACAATCTTGTTGAATCCTGTGCGGATTTGCGTAATAAGGAACGTTAGTTACACTGGCTCGGCAGCTAGTCCATTTCAGGTAATATTGACATGACATCAATGTGCGATGGCTCGGCGAAGTCTGATGATAATGCAAACCGTTTCTTCTATGTAGACGATCTTTACGCTGGGGATTCCTCCATTCGTCCTTGCGAATGTTGCGAAATTTTGCCGGAACGACGGAGACGTGAAGGAATGCAAGCGCTGAATTTTATTTAGGGAAAGATAGGAGCGTGCAGCTGTGCAGGATCTGAAAGAAAATCTGGCAAAACAACGATGGTTTCGCATATTACCGAGGGAGAAAGGTTCAGACCTTTCGGACGTGGACGAATAGCGCTTCTTGAATCCGTCCAGTCGAGGAAAGAGCTGAAGCGGAAGGAGAAACGCAGGATATAGTAAAGGTAAGTATGGACACCGATCGTGATTCCGTTTCGAGTGCGAAAGAGTATGCCATTTTCATTTCAGAAGGTTTCTTTGATCGTGTCTGAAACGCAAAATAAGCTAAAACAGTTTTGACTTGCTATGCTTTGGTGTACCTATCAGTGTGGGTTTGAGTACTGTGTACTATAGCGCATTTGAATCTGAAGATAACGCGTACAAAGACGATCGGATGTTGCTATCACAGCAGTGTTCTCATGGGATGGCAGCACGCGAGACACCCGGCGAAGCGAGCGCCATGGGACTCACGACGAGGCAATAACATTTAGCAGTGGAGGTGAAGCGGGGCCACGGGCTTCGATGGATGGGAAGATGTCGAGATGGTGAGAAAACATTGATCATCCGGAAGTCGTTAGTTCCCTGAGGAAAAATTAGAAACATGATGCGTATCTTTCTTCAGTATTTGATATGCCAGGGACAAACAAATGTGGATTGTTAACTTGCATCCTCTTGCGTCATGCATTACGGAGGTTACGAAACGTTGGAGCTAGATCAATAATTCGCGGAAAGCTGGTCGGATCATTAGAAAGTAAGTTAAGTTATCAAAGTCTGTTATCAAGCGAGTTGGATCACCGGCTGGAACTTAAAGAGCGAAGAAAAATCAGAACAATCTGCTATGGAGGGGAAGATTTGGAGACGCCGACAAGCGCTACTAGTGGTTGCGCGCATGTCTAGGCACCGTCGCACGCACGTTGCCTTCGATCTGTGTCGGCCAAACGCCGGCACCGAGGCCGACGGAAACGAAATCACCCAGTTAGATTGTTAGATTACCTCGGAAAAGTTCGCATCTTCCGTATCGCTCATCTGACCCACAGTTTGAGGGTGTCCCCGAAGGCCAAGCGATGCTGCTTACTGGACAAGCACGGAGGTATGAAGGGAGAAGCGGATCCCGTTTATTGAAATTTCACGTTTTTTTGTCCACGTAATCTTCAAGAAACGTGGTGAGATGGATCTTATTATGCAGAGGTCTTGACTATTTTCTTGTGAGAGCTGGTCGATTGGATAGCCCGCCCTTGCAAAGTGATCGGCAATATGCTGCAATATGGTGCATGGGAGATCTAGGCACGGTAACTGGATTCGGAGGATCGCTTTGGTTTCTGGTTACCTGCACAAATAAAAGCGGCTCTCGTCAATCCGGGCGGCAGCGACGGGCGCTTCTAGCACAAGTAACCCTTGTCAACGCTCTTCCCGACGACTGTCAAGGGCGGGAGAAACGGAGAAGATTTTCTGGTTATGGTTTTTTGGCGCAATTTTGGCGTTTCTCCGTCTTTTCTGATGAAGAAACCTGTCGTTGATTTGTTGATTTACTCGTCCGGTCCTCGCATGATGCAAGCGAGCGTCACAGCGAGAAGACTGAGGTATTATGTACAGAATACGTAAGAACAATAAACAAATTCGCCAGATCAGGCGGTTGACCATGAGGGTGGCCTCGCCGTGCTGCTTCCCATAGCAGACCTATCCTGACAAGACTCGAGTTTAATGATATCTATAGACTATGCGAACGTCGACGCTCACCGTCATCCGATAACCGACCATTGGTATGATCTGCGACGATTCGACAGGAGAAGAGAGGTGCAGACCACGGATTTCGAAGTATCAGCAACCCGGGTCAGAGCCGGCCCGGATTTTGATCATCCAAAGTCCGAACATAGGAAAAGACACATAAAAACATAAAAACACAGGCAACGAGGTAGGACGAGTGTCAGCAGATTGTTCAATGGGCGTCCCGCGAGAGTTTCATTACACGTTTGCTTGACTCTTGAATGATCAAGAGCGAGTTGCAGGCCAGACCCACCTCGGTTTCCATTCCATCCGTCCTTGGAAGGAAAGGCTTGGCTCTTCAGAAACGAGAGTCAAGGTCGAGAGCATCTTGCTCATTAGAAAGCCAGGTGCTTTGAAGCTGCCCTTGAACGTCTGTTCTGGCTTTCTCAAAACGCGCCCGCGCCATTCTCTTCAGAATAGGATTTACAGAGCAGACATGCTAAAGTTGAATAAGCGGTGTTGGAGAGGCGGAACGGAAATCGGCCTAGCGATGGGAAAGGATGAATTCCATGAAATAGGAGTCATTGGCCACGCGACGACGCGTGCCCCGCACAGCCGTGACTCAGATAATTGAGTTTTGCTGATTCCCTTCGATACAGTTTCGCCGTGTCGCCCGTCTGCTTACGCTCACCGGCGTTGGTGGGACTCTTGCAGACTTCTAAACTAAGAAGGAGAGAAGAAGCCAGATAAAAAGAAGGATTGATAAAAAATAATACTGATGTTACACCAATTCTGACCAGACACGAGATTGTTTTCCGATCTGATGGAGTTAGATTCAGAATGGAGTTCGTCCCGCTGGCGTTGGGGGCCGACTGGCGGTCCGAGAAAAAGTGTCCCAGAGTGGTAAACGCTGTTGCCGGGGGCGACGGAGAGGAATATGAATGAATTGAGTCAGTCTTGGGTTCTCGTTCTCTCTGTATTTGGCTGATTTCTGGCTTTTGACAGGGGCCATACTAGCGTGGACTCGTTCATGGTCGTGTGTATGTATCAAGCGCAGCGACCATATTGACTCACGGGATGAGAAGGAGGAAGTGGAACGAACAGCAAGCAAGATGGGGGCTGATGCCAGTGGGAAATAATGTCCGAAAGAAGATGAATTCTATCCATTATTGCGTTTACGTCATTTTCTCCGGAGTTTGCCCTAGCCAGGCCAGGGTTCATGAATGTTCTCACTTTTCCTATTCCTATAGCTACAACTCCTTTGCAGTCCTTGGTTCGTCGGTATGTACGTTGCTACCAATGGCAACGGATTTGCGAGCAACGGCATCGGCGACGTACGAGTCTGCGGGAGAGCTCCTGCTTTTCATATTTCTGGCCTGGGGCTAGTTAAAGAGGAAAAATGAATAAATATGAATAAAATTCATCGGCTAAAGAATCGATTGTTCGATCTGCGGACCAAGATTCTGGCTACGGAGCTGACCGTGCTAGGGAAAAGGGAAAAGCACGTATGCAACCAAACCTAATTTTCTGAACCAGGGCAGGGTAATAACGCAAGGCCATATTCTTCGTTTCGAAGCCTTCTCAGAGTTCTCTCTGTCGACAGGAAACACCCACAATCACTTCCCACCTCTCCTCAGAAATCAATTCTTAAACTCTCCCTCTCTCGCGTGGCTCCCGCTTTATGCTGTAAATACCTTCACCTTCTCCGTAGCTCCCCTCCTTCTGCCGCGTACATCCTCTGGCACTCCATCTCCCGCCTCATCTCTGCACCCCAACGCGTCCCATACCGTATCTTCAATGGTCGTCGGCACAACCGCCGACGGCACCTCATCCTTCTATCTTCCCTTCTCATATCCGTACACCGACGACGCGCCTCAATCTAGCGAGGACGGCTCCGGCCTCCATTCTCCAACTTTCATTGAATCTGATCCCATGGACGCCCGCAGGCATGGCTGTAAGTGGCCCTTATCAGTACTATTCCCGAGACGATTAGCGCGCTAACAGCTCACCCTGGCACTTTGTTCAATTGTGTGACTGACTAACTGTCCTCCGGTCGGGACGTCTTACTTGACTTTCCACCACTAAATACCTTATCGGCGCAAACTTTGATTATAAATCTCACTGTTATTTAAGTCCGACCACCGCCCCCCGACCTTGATATACGGACCGTAGAGGGTTTGATGGCGAATCGTTTCCCTGTGAATCATCCCGACGCCAATGGTGGTCTGCCTCCATATGTTCCCTTGCAATACTCACCTCATGCACAAGGCGATCTTCAATATTCAAATTATATGAATCACTCTCAGCATACGTTTGAGACCGCCCGACGATATATACCCAGAGAGGAGGACCAGATGTTACCGACCTCTACGCCTGTATTCCCCCAGGGCAGCAGACATCCGGGCAGCAAAGCCCTGGAGATGCCTCGCCCACTGACGATACCCTCGCTCCTCCCGTCGAATCCCCCTTCATTACCTTCAAGTAATCGCATGTTGGGCCGAATTGACACGGATACCGTACACGCCACGGAGTTTCATTCAGGAATGCATCAAGAAATGATGTCCCCCATCTCGGCAGGCACGAGTGCGATAAGCGCGAGACCTCCTATCCTGGAACCGAGTGGCAGCTCTGCTATTGAGTCTGCCAGGCGTCAGCCGTCTCTTGTTGTCATTGCATGCCGGCAATGGTTCGTACATGCGTTCCTAAGGATAATCACAACTTGAAGAATTACTGATTAAACGATACCCGTTCTTCCTAGTCGTGCGCGAAAGATCCGATGCGATTCAACTCGCCCTTCGTGCAATAATTGTATTCGCCGTCAGAACGAATGTCAATACGATGCTGTCCCGAAACGCCGCGGCCCCGATAAGCGTCCTGGGACGCGGCAGCGCTCGTGCAAAAAGCGGCCCGCGGATGGCTCGATGCCCGTCAAGAAGAAACAGAAGAAGAACAATGGTGACGCTTCTGTACCGCCGTCTGCGATTTCTTCCCCGCCGGTTACAGTAAAGTCAGAGGATTCGAATAGAGATTCTGACGAAAGACCCAGCGGTGGAGTCCTACCGATCGGCGCTGATGGGCATCACTATCCTACGGGCGTGTCGCTGGCTCATAGTAGCATACGAACAGGCATTTCGGATCATCAAGCCGCTGCAGGTCTTGGTGGCTCGCATACGAAGGGAAACCTCGGTTTACGTTTGGATATGAATTTCATGGAGCGCCCACAGTCGGCGTATGGTTCCGGTCAGCTTAGCAGTTCGAATTCGCACTCGCGGACACACTCAACGCAGTCGTCGCAGTCACATCATCACCTGTCCTCGGGCAGCGCGTCGCCTATGACGACTATTTCAGTACATCACACCTTTAGTGCGCTCTCACCGCATGCGGACCTACGGTTTCATCCCAAGGTACGCCAGTTTTCTTGATTAATTATTTATGTATCCGTAAATCTGTGCTGATGCCGAAAGTGCGAATAATTTGTAGTCCGCCTTTCGGGACGATCCTTTCTCGAAGTACGAACGATCGAGTGCGGGAAGCTTATCGGATTCCGAACTCACTGGCCGCTCCTTTGCACGACAGTTGAATATTAATGCCATTTCCCCTGCTACGCATGCCTATCTTCCCTCCCCCTCTTCTGATATTAATAGTAATAAGCTATGGTGGGACACTCTACTACTCGAATACTCATCCTCACCAGAGCAATCGTGAGTTGTTATCGGCGTATTTTGTTGAAATAGACAATGTCTGATTTGTAATAACAGCGAAGGCGCTATAATCAACGACTTAACATCACTGTACGCTCTAATAGAATTGTTTTCTTTGATCGATATGCCTGACATAGTCGCGATATTCAGCTTTAATAGTTCCATTCATTGGCTCTCGTTTCTGAACGAACAATACTTCTTCCGGAGACTCTCTGACCCGTCTGAAAGGGAGAGAATACAACCGGCGCTTGTCCTATCGGCTCTGGCTCTCGCGACGCTCTTGCAGTCCAGTGAGATTGAGCTAGGAGAAGTGGGTCGCCAAAGGGCTCTTAGATTGCGCGATATTGCCCAAATCCACCTTGAGGTATCATGGAATGCCTCGTCGGTTGACCCTTCGCTGGCTCAAGCAGCATTAGTGCGTATGGTATTCTCCCAGGCTTTGTGGCTTTGTGGCCTGTTTTAATCTCGAATTTAGCTTTTGGCCGTCTTCGAGTCTTCAGCTCATCCACAACATAGCTCCGAAAGAGTCTGTTCGTCTCTCATTCTTCTTGATCAAATCATACGCACGTTGGCTCTTACGGCAATTGACCTCGCGGACCCGGATGCCTGTGTCTTTTCGCCTGATTCCGTCCCGAGTGTTCCACGTCCTGCATCTTATGATATTACGCTGGAAGACAGATGCTACTGTGCCCCGCCGATCCATTCGCCACAGCTTGACCTAGGTCGGGGTGGACGTCTCTCCCCAACGTGGTCGACGAGTATCAGCTGGGACCCCGCTCTGACTATTGAGGAAATTGAGCGGGAACAAACTCGCAGACTCTGTTGGGCAGCTCTTTGTACGTAATCAACGAGAATTCAGTGCCAAAGGACGTGTACTAACTCATAGATGGGCTTGATTAGCCCTTAGCGCAGATCACGCTGTCCAAAGCACCGCTCTTCACAAGGAACCCCTTGATCTTTTCATCAGCCGGCCCGAGAATGTGTGTACTCACCTTCTTATCGCGGTCGAGAGCCACCTAATGATCTGAACGGAATCATTTTTTGATTTTCCATTCCGCCAGTATGCACTGTTATTCCCCGGAGAAAAGAGGCCCTCCTCCGCCGATGATGGTCAAGGAGGCCCGCGGTGGTCACCGAAGCAGTCGATTTGGGCACTTTATTGTAGGAGTATGTTGCTTTGGAATAGCTGTCTACACTTGCGTAAACTCGCGAGTGATTCGGACAAGGCGGAATTTTCCGTCAATGCTTGGCTGGAAGCTGCGGATATCGAAGATGCACTCGACGCACACCACTGCTCATCGGAGTCCCATCTCATGTATATGACTCGGGAACACATTTTCAAGTGAGTGCGAGCTTCGCCGACTTGGTTGAACATTCTAACGGCGACTCTAGCACTCGTATCGCAGTTTCCTACGAATTTCGAAGGTGCGTGTAGTCGCACTCGTGTACTCAGAATATCGAGCTTAATCGCTTATATTATCGATGCACGGTGCAAACAGGCTTCAGAACGTTGACACTGGGACAATGCCGAAGTTCAATCGTAGCCAGGCCGAGGAATGGAGTAAGTGTCAATTCAATTTATATTACCTATTTCCCCGTCTTTGCCCTTCCAACCATCTTTCTTCCCACACCATTCGTTCCGAGTTTTTCCAGGAGCGGCGCTTTAAGCGCAACTTCTAGACTTGTGATTTTGTTCTTCTTGGATGGCCATACCCGCGGAAAACACGGAAGCCTCCGCGAATATGGTTTTCTGATTGCAGAAACTGACATCTTCCCTCGTTCAAAAGTTTACTATCAAACTCAAACGGCAAATCGATTCAAGTCTGTTCTATACGATGGACGAGATCCTGTGGCTCGCATACTTGCCCGGCGGCCTTTCTACGTGGTCAGTTTCCAGTTGTCGAGTTTCTTCCAATCTGCCCGATATTCACGGCTTTCCTTTCTTTCAGTGGTGGTTTATGACACAATTGGCCATGTGTGTATCGAATAACATCAAGAGTCCTATCTGCGAACACTGACACCACTTGTACTTACAGAAGCATGTCGCTTTGGGTCTACGACAACACACTGATTGAAGCACTCGACTTGGCAAAGTCATTCCTAGTCCCGTTGGACATGCTCAGCGCCCTCTGGCCATGTTATGGTACGTCGCTCGATTCTCAGTGAGTCTGAAAGTTATTATTTTGTTTACTGATTTACTGCTCAGTCCAACGGGAGCAGTACGATGCTCTGTGGATGGAGCTGGACGACCATTGCAGGAAAGCTGGCATCAGCCCTCCGCCTCGACCAAGTTATGCTCTCCCTCGCTCTCTGAGTTTCAAAGTTTGAACAACTGCACGATGCCCTCGTTTCTCGCATGACAACTCAGTCTTGTACTTGACCAACCATGCAACAAGTCCTTGAGACTTCTCGACTCTGCCTTAATGGATTCTGGATCGTGGCAAATCCTTACAAGCTCTTCCTCTTCTACCAATACGAATACACTGTAGCAGTAGTAACTCGCATTCTGTTTCCTTATCCTCTATGCCATGTACCATGTATCGTCGAGACTTGTTCGTTCTTTCCTTTTGATCGCGTTGTCGTTTACTCGCCCAGATTCCCCGCTACTTTGCTTTATATACCTAGTAAATACCTATTGTATTCGCGAACTTCAATATCATTGCTTTGGTGGACAGTATTGTGCGTGAATAGGCATCTGTGCGATTATCGTGGCATGTGTGGATTCCCGCATACCCTTCCACGAACCGTAACCAGAGAAGCAACTTATGCATTATTAAATGAAGAAGCAAGACAAGACATCGCTATTCTTGGCTAAGCTATGTGTTCTGTGTAACTATTATTTCATTTCTTTAAGATTCAATAGCCCAAAGGTGCGGCCGAAAGGCACGCTGTTTTGAGCAGCTTCCCTGCCATTTTCTCTACCAGTTCGCTATAAATACAATATGCGAAGATGCTCCTGATATGCTTCTGAGAGCCAGTCATGAGAAGGGGAAGTGGCGGCGCCTGACTCGCGCAGAGTTCAGAGCTCATTCGAATTCAGAGCGACTTCTCGTCGTTGATGAGAATGGAAGAGATTTCAGGATTTCCTGTCGGCCTGTTCCCGTGCTTTATAATGTAGGTCATTCTGTGACCGAAGCCGTCGGCGGAAGCGGAACCAAAGGAACAAGCCTGGGTTGAATAGGTTGCGCTATTCAAGTTCACCTTCAATGAATAACAGAGTGCCGTCATTAATTCACCAAAGTCCCGTGTTCGTATCGTCATTCATTATCCGTCGGAGCATCTCCTAAGGTAGAAGTAAAGCAGAGACTTAATGACGATTTCATAGACACGTGCCTGCCACAGCAGAGAAGCGGGAAATTCTGTCTGAAGTTTGCGTAGTTCTCGTAGGAACTGGATTCGGATCAGGCCTATGAATGCGGGAGCGATGATACGTTATTATGAGAACGGCCAAGTTGGAATTCGAATCAGCCAGATTCCCGGACTAGCTTTAACAATTGTTTCTCGCTGCGTAAAGAACATGAATCCCCCGACATGCGTCAAGTGAACGCGGAGAGCATGCGCACGCGCAAAATATGTGGAAATACTGATCGAATGGCGGTAAATTAGTTCTAGCGAAGCCCACTGCGCGTGCGCCGCTGTGGCATATTCTGCCGACTTCACTGTCCCCGTGAAAGGGCCAAGCATACATTGAAAACGAACGGGGAGCCGCAAAAGCTGAAATCGGTAGGGGACGCGTATTCTTCGGTGAATGCGCGAGACCGGCCGGAGGTGTTGCAATTGAAGATCCGTGAACCATAACGGTAATGATAATACGTTCCAAAAGAGCACAAGCGTAAGGTCCCAGCAGGCAGTCGAGCGTGAGCCTCGAAGAGTTCCGCGCGGTGGTATTAGAAGCAAAGAACGGTCAGAAACGGCCCCGAAGCATGCCTCTCGAAGCACCATCGCTCCGCTGAACTGTGCGCATCTTAAGCTGTATCAAGTGCTGTTCCTAAATGAAGTGATATCTCTCATGATCAGTGCAGTAAGGCCAGCTTCGCGAATATGCTTTCTATATCTGTAAACCTCTGTTAGTCGGAGCTAACAGCACCCTTTCTCCGCACACACCTTGAACTTGATTGTCAGGCTTGATTATCAACAAGTAGCTGACGGCATGATAGATCGCCTCCCTGTAGGTGTGATATTCTGGTCCAGATAAATGTGGATAGAAGCACATGGGAAACAAATTGGAGATACTGCAATGCGGACGGTGCTTCGTCGGCAAAGTCTGTAAGATAGAATATAGGATCCAGAGCATAAATCCAGCGCAGTAATTGCCCTCCTACGACCGGAACAGAAAACCTTGGAGAGAAACTCTTTCGAGTCGATATCAGGATTAACGATACCCCGAAGATTTCATTATTTTTGTTGATATGAACAGATGCGTGAGCCACTGTATCAACATACAGGTGAGAAGTCGCCACAAGTGTGGGCACATGAGCCATCTCAAATCAATAAAGGTACTGAGGGTGGAGTTACGTCTTCACAGTCGCATCAGGCTAGTGAACAGGCCCCCAAATGACCTAAGGTTTCCACAGTTCCACGGTCTACCATCAGCCTTGACCCTGCAGTTGTCCATTCAACAGGATATATTAAGTTAGCCGACTAAGTCGGGCCACAACATAAAGTTCGGCGACAACCAATAAATTGTGGATGCTATGAATGGCCGGTGATCACGCAAGAGGGCCAGCCATGTTGCTCTCTCGGGCCGCCCTGATCCCGTAGACAAAGGACTCAGCGCGTTTCTGGAAGTATGGCCCAAAGAAGCCTGTCCTGTATGCTGTTCATGTGAGAACCTTGCAAAATGAACGGAGGAAATTAGTAGATCGGAGGATAGACTTTTGGAACAGTAAAGAAGGTTGCAACAAGGCGCTAACCACAAAATGAATCCTGAATGATCCTTAGATGCAATAGGGATCAAGAGTTTGATTGAGAGCCACCAAATCTAGATTTTGAGTTTGGCATACATGGAAACGACAGGGCAATTTTGCAGAAGCACAGGAAAATAATCAATAGCATGAGAGTTGATGCCGATAGTCTAACCGTACCACCTCCTAATGGAACAACAAATCGTTGACGAGGGAATTCAAGTGATATGCGTCTCGACGAATCAAATTTGAGCATTCGACCAAGAGGAGGCACAAGGGCGACAGTCGCGCGAACGTGGATAAACTCTGCCAATAGTTGTATCAAAGATTGAGTTAGCGTTTTTATTCTGACGTCTGTGCGGATGAACTCACTCCAGAGGGACAATCATCAACGTCGCTCGCTACGCGATCGGTCTCGTGCGGCGTTTGCATCCCATCTTCGCCTGTCACGCTCGCGTTCTCGTTCCTGCTCTGCGAAATCGTAGTCTCTAGAGTGATCCCGGCCATCTCTGCGCGGCGGAGGTGACGCAGACCGGCGTTGTACACGTGAAGGCGACGCAGACCGTCGCCCATGGCCATGATACACCTGGACCGTTCACGTTCGTGAAAGCCTTGGTGTTTTGGTGAATGAGAATGTTGCCCCTCTTCGTATCGATCTTCTTGTTCGTATTCGGAGCCCGACTCGTGCTTCTGTCTCTGCATTCGTTTGGCTTCCTTCCGTGCCTTCTTTTCCGCCTTTTTGGCTCTCTTTTCCAGTTTCCTCATTCGTCGTTCCAGCTTCTCTTCGCTAATCTCATCACCTGGTAGTGACATGCCTCCAGATTGACCGGCCGGTGGACTGCTTGCATTATTATCTTCGTTCGAATTTACGTCTAAGGATTTCTTCGATGGACCGAAGCCTCTGCGAACAAATGAGATGTAGTCATTAATATTATCCATAATAAAGTTGACTAAGGTAGGACGTACAAGGCCTGGGCCAACGCCTCTGCTTCTGCCTCCTTGATTCTTCTAACTTCCGCCTGCTTTTCAGTCTCGCCTTGCCTTATGTCCCTATTGTACCAATGAACGTCTTTGTTCTTCTGCCAGCGTCCAGTTGGAGCATTGATACTATGTCCTAGGTAATGCTATCTTGCCTGATAAGTCGTCTTGTCTAGACCAGTGTGTAACTCTAACTTACCTCTCGATCTTTGTCCGCTGAGACGTCCGACCATTTGAACTCCGCTTGTCCGCCTCTTGTGCCTCCTCTGACTGGTTCAAACATTCTGAACCACAAACGCCAGATAAATATGTTCGCCAAGAGTAGTTGACTTTGGGCTTGCTCGTCGTTCAGACGCAAGTAACATCATTTGCGTGCACCAGTTTAACGTGACAAGTATGATTACGTAACAATAACATCACTCAATCTCGAAATCAAATTGCATTTTCCAACACGAATAAAATATAATATGAATCTTGAACAATGTCTTAAGCCTGACATAGCAATTCAAGTGCATGTTCCGTCCCAGCAATCCGTTCTAACCGCATCCAATCGTACCTGCAGTATAACGCCCGGCAAGTGATATCAGATGGCTCAACCCCCTCGTCAAGGAACGGGAACGACAAAAATTCAGTGTAGAACTGGGCATGATCCGGAAGGCCGTAGAATAGAAGGTTTCGTATACCCCGAATTTTGTATCTAGCCAATTGTTATTGAGCTTAAACAGAGGGATGTAAATAATCAGAGATCAAACGGACCTTCTAAAGAAGTGGAAACGCTCGCTTATGAGCAGGAAAGCTTTCTTCCCAGTAAAGAACGCTTGGCGGGCGCGTGAGACGTCCTGGTTTGAAGAGTATCTAGCAATAGAGACGGTTATCAATGAAGTGAAAGGCATTCAATGTTCCGCTACTTACTCAGAAAGCACAGCAAATGATACACTACTCGTCCTTAAGTGATTTTCAACTCGGATGAAATCAAAGGACGAAGGTACGAAAATGACCGTGTTCGTGCTCTGTACTGCTGACTTTAATACAGGAGGAAAGACCTGTCAATGGATTCAATAATCCGATCGTAAATCGATCTATTATACAAAGGGGATGACTGGCCTTAGTGCTGAAGTACTCAAATCGTTTGTCCGCCTCTTCTTTATGAGTGTTACACTCGAAGCTGATGAACGACTATTAACCAGATGGTCAGAAAAGTACTTCATTTATTCCAACACGCCGGCACGCACCTGTGAGATACCTTCTGGCACTTGGACAGGGTTATAAGGACTTTCTACTTTCTTCTTTCCCGCTATATTCTTCAGGTTGTCATTGAAAATATGTCTGAACTCCGGAGCATCATACGGAGACAACATGATTGTCTGTCGCAGGTATCGAGAGCTGGGCTTCGTGGTCAACAGTCAAATCTGTCTTCAGAGTAAGCACAACTTACTGGCCATCGAGATACCAGCTTTTGATTCTCGAGAAATCGGTATCTCGAGTTTCCTCAGGAAGACTATTTAGATTTGACAGGACGAACTGTATCATCATTAGGCCAATGAACAACGCAAGAAACGAAATGTCAAGCGAACCTGCAAGTGCTCCCAGTTTTGCATGCCCAAAGCATTCATCTGATCGAGAATCAAAATCTCGATGGAAGATAGGAAGTCTGCACTTCTGTCAAAATGTCAGCGTCGACATTTGCCACTCAAATGATCAAACACACTTTTCTTTCTCGATAGATAGTCGGAGACCCAACGGACTCGCAATGACTAAGTCACTCTGGTAGAAGTCCGAGAACAGCTTGACGCTCTTTCGCGTAAACTTGACTCCTAAACGGAAGCTATCATCGATATTTCCTTTGAACATATCCACATGGTCTGGTGGGTAAGTCCCAGGTGGAGCTGTTTCCAGCTTATCCACGGTGTCTGGTGGCAATCCATACTCCGACAGGAATCGCGCATGATTCTCAACTTGGAACTCTGGTTTAGGTGTATGACCTGTGAAGGACTCTACCCATCGAAGCGCCCACGATCGGAAAGGGAGAATGATTAGGACGGAAGGACGAGTGAAGCCTTGATCACGGATGTCAGAGACCTCAGCCTCCGGCGAATCCTTGACTACGCGTGCTATGCGTTCGTTGTTCTTGAGGATTCGTCGCCGTTTTCTGAAGCATGATTTAAAAAGGTTTGAAACATAATCGCAGAGTACGTTCATACTTCATTATGTGATTGAGAGCATGAAGAGTAACGACATCCCGTGCAGCAAGGTGGTTCTCGTGGCCCATTCGAGGCAGATAAAAGTCTTGATACGTAATTATCTCGGATAACAAGCAATCCTGTAACAGTCTGAGATCTAGTGCTATCAGCGGAGTAGTTCGTTTGTCGTTGCGGAGGTAAATACCTTTTGGTAGCCTTCTTTGCTGCTCCCGAAAATGCGTGATTAATTTATCGGAAATCTAAAGATTTCTTCTCAGAGTCAGAAGATCCATCAAAATGACGAGGGAGCGTACAGCTCCAGCAGAAAAGAGACTACTCTTCTCGAGACTCTCAGGTAAATATTCTACGACAGTTCCGAGACGTTCCTTCATTTCTTTGTGAACCGATAAGCTCCTGTTGTCAACAGCCGCTCTTGATTTTTCAGATAAAAGCGGGCTATCTGAGCCGAAATGCACCTGGAACGGGCTTGATGTAGCTGTTTGCGAACCAGTTTAGTTATCCACTTGGGCAAAGAGTGGATGTAGTGGACTTACAATCCTCGTCTTTCTCGTCTTCTTCCGGAGTTATATTTCGCTCTGTATTTCCATTCTCCGATACTTTGTCCTCTGCGCCTACAGAGTCTGTCGCATCCTCACCCTTTTCTGTTTGTGAAGTAGTGCCCTCTGAGCTTTCTCCCGCAATCCGAACAGACTTGCGTTTGTTGAGTTTCACTGGCTCTGTCGCGGCTAAAGCATCGTAGAAACGTTTTCTCTTTACTGATCTTGTCGCAGATACATTAAGGAGAGTGAGAAGTTTAGTCGCTGTGTCGTTGGGGTCTTCTATGCCCAAGGCCGCCATTTGAGCGTGTTCCAAGATCGCAAAAGCTGTGGAAACTGTTCAAATTTTCGGAAGATCGACAAGTCACGTGCTGGTGGATCATATCCTCAACTGATTCTGATTGTCGCAAATCGCTCAAGTTCCTCCTTCAAGCTCTGACACGAGTGCGCCCATTGCCATGGCTGACGAAGATGTAGATGTTATAGATGTCGACGGGACTGTCGAGGAGCCAACTCGGATTGAGGACTCTGTTGACTCGCAAACATTCTACGCCAATCCGCCTCGCACGATAGCTGAATCCGTCATGCGCTCCTCAAGACGACGAAGCACGCCGCCTGTCGGAATTTCCACGCGTTCTACTACTTCGAGGCCAAAAGCAAAGCCGAAGTTAAAGCTGAAGCTGAGTGAAAAGCCCAGGCTGCTATGGCTTCGGGCACGTCGTTCCTCGGTCCATATGACCGTGAATTGGATTCGGACGATGAAGACTTAGCGTTCGAGGAACAGTTTATTCTTCGAATGCCGCCAGGAGAGGATTTAGAGAATCTCAGGAAGATGGTAGCGGCGCGGGATATGAGTCCCGACGTGTGGTTTAAATTCAAAGGTGTGTTACCTGTGCGTTTTGACGACTCTTGACTAAAGGCAACGTTCGTGTAATGTAGATTCACGAAGAGCAGTGTTCTATATAGGAAACAGTTTATACTCCGCAAAATTGGTTGACCTTCCATGTCTTATCGAATCCCAAAAGACCCTCGACAACAGACAAATGTTCAAAGTTGCCGACATTTGTCAGGTTAGGTTACCCATCTTTCTTCCCTGCTGGATCGTCCTAAACAAATTTTATTGCAGATGCTCGTCGTGGAGGACAAAATTGAATCCGAAGATGTTGTGGCTAATCAAAGAGGGTTCAATTTGGACGAGTTCATTTACCCTCATGGCATAACTCCCCCTCTGCATCATGTTCGAAAACGGCGATTCCGAAACCGAATAAACAGACGAGTAGGTATATCCCATCTACCAGTATTGTGTTGTTGGCTAAGTTCGTTTTTTAGACCATTGAGACGGTAGAACAAGAAGTGGAGCGTTTGTTGGACGAAGACGCCAGAGCGACCCAACTACAATACAGTGCGTAGTTCTCTCTTTTTTGTGAAGATTGATTACTCAAACATCTGCTCGCATTTCAGCCGTTTTGGACAATGTGAATCCTGACCTGTCAGATTCGGAATTCTTGGACCAAGAAGATCGTCATGGAGCAGAATCTCTTCTTACCGGCATAGGCACCCCAACCCCTGGTCCAGGTGCGGATGGGGAGTCCCTCATGGATGAGGATGATGAAGGGGAGATTGATGAAGAGCTTGCTGCCGAGCTTGACATGGCTCTTGGTGATGAAGCCGAAGATGGCGATGAAGATGGAGAGGACGGAGATGATGAAGAGGATGAAAGTGATGAGGAAGATGAGGATGAAGATGAAGATGACGAAGCAGTGCAAGCTAAACGGTTGTTGAATGAGGAGATTCGCGACCTCGAGGCTGCGGTCGCCAAGAAGAAGGGAGAGATTGCGAGCTCAGCTAATCCAATCATCAAGGTGCGTTCTCACATTGTAAGTTTGCCTTTCTGTAAACTGACTTCATTTAATCATAGCGCCGGTTTGAGGATGCCTTGAGGAAACTTCAAGCTGATTTGGACTCAAAAATACTGCAGCGAGATGAATTGAGCGAACAGCAACGGATGCGCAAGGAAGGCTTCGTGCCTCCTCGTGATGACTTAGATCCCAACGATGATGAAGATGGGGGCGTTATGGACTTGGAGTAATGTGCTTTTTTCTGATCCATGTATTTATCGTAATCTATGTCGACGCATTCATCGCATTCACGGAGCCGCACTAATGTATACTACTTCAGCTGTACTATGATACAAGAAAGGCGAAATTCTGCAACAAAACTGTGGTTTAATCGCACGGGCCTTTGCATTCCAAGTTTGGCCGTAGCTTGAAGTTAGGGAGCATACTCTGCGCTTTGACGCGGTGGCTTGCCATCAGAGACCCTGTGGCCTGGTTGCCATTTATCAATACAATAAAAGGCGATCCGAAGACCACCGCCACCACTCCAAGTTATTCTCTCACCTCGAACATAGCTACATGTCAAGTCCAGCATCATCCTCGTCTTCTAGCTCTATCCCTCTGCTTCACGAATGTCTACCGGATTGCCCTGTAATGCTTAAGGTCATCGACCGATTCAAGGGCATTTTTGACGATGCGGACTTTACTCCGACGAACGAGGACCTCGCGTATGCACTCATGCAGGGCTTCCATGTTGTCAAAGAGATGTATGATAATGGGAATATAAGTGAAGAAATGTTCGATCACGTCAGTCTTTTTTCAGAATGATATTTTAAAGTTGTCTTGACCTCTGATATGACTTTCCTTTTCTCGCTCCTTTGTGGATTTGCAGGTTCTTATCCTAATTGAAAGGTATTGCGAATCGGATGAATACGAAAGCGACGAAATAGAGGAACTCCCAGAGCTGAAGGGTCCAACGGTGACAGGAGGAGCACCTCTGAAATCCTCATATATACGCGGAATCCTCTCTAGTATCGGATGTTCGCCAGCTGCCTGCGAGGATATGACAAATGACGAGGCGGCAAGTACCTTGCTCGAAAATATGGAACGAGTTAGGATACTTGCATGGCAGGGCAAGCTAGATCGCTTGGATTTGTGTCGTGTGCGTTCTATATATCAACTTTCTACGCTTCGTCGTAACTAATCAAAAGCTGCTTTACTTCCTTCTTAACTAGATAAGGTGCTTTGCGATGGACAACATCGAAGCAATGGAGAACAAGAAGAGGAAAAAAGGCAAAGAAAGCAAAATCACGCAAATAAAGTGAAGCAGTAATACGTTATGCTGTTTTATTTAAAGAGGAATTATGATTATTTGATTGGACTTCTGGCCATGGTTGTACCGATCACTCAAGGAATGTTTCAAAGTCCGACAAGCGCGTCGCGTCACGTCATTCACGTGCTGCGTGTCAGCCAGTGTTCGTGGTGGCTTCTTTAGCACTTCCAGCCACGGCCACAACGGAACCTACTCAACAATAAAATGCCACCTACTCTACTTAATTCTCTTCATATTCCATCCACATCATGTCAACTCCCGTTTCCGAACAGCAGCCTTCACATCCGCCTTCGAAGCCTGCCACAAACCATGATACGCAGAAATACGCACCTCGCAGGTCCATACAAGAGATAACTGGCAAGAATAATTTCATCGATGCATATCGTGCAGCAGTCAAAATCAAACATAATGTGGAACTGACGGATGAAGAACTCGTCTGTGCTATTACGGAGAACTGGGGGGACATCTTGAAAGCGGAGGAGAGGGGCGAGTTCAAGCAGACGGACTTGGACCAGGTGGATACGATTTTTGTACGCGTCTGCCGGCGAATCCGACTGATATTCCCTTGTATGATGTTGTTTCACAGATGAAGCAGTTTATTGAAAAGAAAAGACAGGAAATAGTCAAGCCAGCTCACGCTTCGTTTGAGTTTTGGATCGAGATGCTTGAAGGTCTCCTAAGCGCGCATCGCGCCTTCTCGCGGATCGAAGAACTCCTCGAAACTTTCTCTCTCACAAAACCTCAGCAATTCTCTCGAGCGTCTACGCTCTTCCAAACCCTCAGCAAACTTCCTAGAGTTCCTAGTCCAGACTGGATAGATCCTACTACCAAAGCGAACGAAGTAACAGCGAAATCATCAGCATCAGAGTCATCTAATGGTGCCAAGGAAAACCTGACCTATATACAGATGCATCATTCGTTTGTCTATACTTCGAAGGGGCTCGTGCTTTTTCCGGAGGACGTCGTGGATATCCTTTCGCGCGACATGAAGCTTTTCAGCCATTTCAACCGTGATAGAAAGCTGAATGAGAAGCATATTGTACGGGTGAGTGTATTTCTCCTTCCTTATGCATGCCCCGATTTCTGAATTTTGATTTCGTTTATCGCGGTGGGATTCTAGTTGAGGAAGATCATCGCAGGATTCAAACTATGCGAGGCCGACAAGACGGCATGGAAACATCGCCTCAAAACCAAGCAACAGAAGATGAATGAAGGCTCCGAATCCATGATCGAACCACCATCCTTCATTTCAATCTCAGAAGCCTACCACTTCGTCGCAAAACTTGCATTCTTCTACAAATCTCATACAGGAGTTGAATTCGAACGTACGCGGACATTGTTACGAGATGTACGACGAGAGCTTCACAAAGAACTCATGCATGCCTTAGCAAATACAGATTTTTCGGCGTATTCATCTTCATGATTTTTTTGTAGTTTTATGTTTTTATTTCTCTGTCTGTAATAATTTATGAATAATGTATCACGTGATGCAAATACTACTTTCTTTCTGCAATTGGCTCTGTCTGGAGATATCGACCAAGTCCAACGACGACGACATGGCAAACAATGAGAACCAACAGTCGGCTCAACAGCCACAAGCGGGTGCCACAGCTCCCACGGCCGCAACAACATCTCAACCTGGCACCACAGCGTCCACGTCTACTTCATCGACGACGACCACTGCAGCTCAAAACGCCAGTGCCGCTGCAGCTGCGAGTCAGAAGGCCAACGCGAACATCATCGCTGCATTGTCAAGTGCATTCAAGACCTCGACGGGGGAGAGTCTTCAGCACGATAAGATTGCGCAGCTCTTGATCGCGAATATGGATCAGATTAGTGAGTTGGCGAGGCAGGGACGATTGTCGCAGGCGCAGATCGAGCAGGTATGTTCTCCGTCGAGTGCTTATCGTGGGTAGGAGTGTTGACCTATGTGTTTAGTTGAAACAATTTGCTACCGGGAATGTCCCTGCGCCTGCTGCGTCGACTTCCCAGCAACAGTCCCAAGCCAAAGTAAGCCTTCTATCCATTTCCAAACCAACCAACAACCTCCTAATGCCGTCATCCAGCCAGCAACACAGGCTGCAGTGACCCAAGCGGCGACAACAGCTCCAGTACCGGTCATGGCGCCAGGCACGGCTGCGACACTATCGGCCGCAACGGCAAGCGGACTCAAGACATCCTCTCCCGGTCCTAGTTCAGCAGCAACGTGGACTACCAATCCGGAGAGCCAATACCCGATCAGCTCTACGCTGAATGTGACGAACCCTGGTCCGCAGCCATTCCCAGCTGCGACGGGAAGACCGACGTTGAGCGGTGGGTTTGCTGCTGGTAGAGTCTTAAGTAAGTCATTTCGTCTTGGTGAGGCTGGAAGTGGACTGAGCTTGGTTTTACTTACGACGTAGGTACTCCGGCACAGATTGCCAGGACGGATGACAACAGTGTGCTCAGCTCGGATACATCGAACAGAAGGAAGAATACTCCGAATGATCAGAGTACGAGGCGGTCGATACAAGATCTTGTGTTCAGTTTCGATCCGAATGTTAAGATCGAACCGGATGTGGAAGATGTGAGTTTAACCTTCTGGTGTTTAGGTTCTGCAATCACGACTTTCTTATCGGAATTCGCGCTAGCTTCTGTTGGACATTGCGGACGAGTTCATCGATTCTGTGACGAACTTTGGCTGCCGATTGGCGAAACATCGGGGCGGGGATACGCTAGAAGTTCGAGACCTGCAGCTACATCTCGGTGAGTTCAAATCATTTCACATCCGTCACGTTGACCTCTAATATCATACCGTATTTGTGATTAGAGCGAAACCATAACATACGCATACCTGGTTTCGCATCCGATGAGACGCGGATATCAATATCACAATCTGCTATCGCGCCTGCTACAGGTGCTGCTGGGCCGTCATCAGGGAAGAAGGGTGCACAAAACGCTCATGTTACGCTTAGGAGTCAACGATTGGCACAGGTTGCCCAAGCGAAGAAGGAGGCCAAGTTGATGTGAACCGTAGCTTTTTCGTATAATTTATAAATTTTGTTGTGTACAATAATAAAATTATATTTTGATGAGATGTAAACAGAGTTGTTTGTACATTATACACGGGACGGGACACATTCGGCTACGTAAACAGACAATAACACTGCACTTCACCATGCACTCACCATACTCTCGCCGTCGTCGTCGATGAGCGCGGAAGTAACGATCGCCATCGGCGCCGCAGGGCGCGTCCTCGCTAATATAGCATGCGCACAAAACCCACGGCTCGGCGCAGGGCTTGTCGGCTTGTCAAATGGCTTCCTCATTCACCGCGCTTGGATCGCGCAAACGATATTCGACCCTCTTACTTTACTGGTCCTTGCTGCCGGATTGGCTTTTGATCATAACATGTATGGAGGGTTCGAGAATACCGTGACGAGCTTGATGGCGTGTGGGCTGGGTATCGTCCTGGCAGATTTTGGACCCGATTTGTGGTATGAGTTCGTCGGAGAGGAGATGACGAAGGAGATGGCGCGTGAACTTGAAGCCCTGGGTTTGGGACCTTTTGCTAGTGGTTATGACTCTTCCTCGGATGTGGAAGTTGATGAGAGGAGCGATGTCGATGCTGGCTCGACTGTCTCGAGGTCGTCCAGAAGGACTTCGCGCTCTGGCACCTCGCGTACAGGCACTTCTGTTACAGTCCGTCCTAGGACTCGTATACACACTCATCTCCCACCGCCCCGTCCTGCACCGAGCACGATTACCCGCCTCTCGCGTGTCACCTTCGATGAAAGTTCTATCACGCAGTCCCAGAGTGACGATGCCGACGTCGACGTCGAAGATCTAGAGACGGATCCGGGCACGTCTACTCAACTGGGTCTTACGACCACCACCAATGGAGATGCCTTGGGTGCAAGTGGAGGAGGAGATGATTTGTATATGGAACCTTCGACGATGAGCGTTGCCTCTTCACGCACTGCTCGTCCAGAACCTGTACGGAGACCGTCTATCTTACGGAGGCTTCACATACCAGGACAAGAGGCTACAACAAGTACAGCTGGTCTTACCGCGTTGCGAAGTGTCAGCGGTGCCTCGTCGACTTTGGCATCTAGCAGTCATACTCGCCTCACGAGCGATGGAGAGACTACACCCCGTGCAACGGCCCGCCCCGACTTCACGCCTATCTCGCCTCCTTCAGGATTCGAGCCCGGACCCTCTTTCCCTCCAACAGTAGTAGCAGCTCCGACCTTCCCAGAACCCGATCTGTCCTCCACTACTTCTACCGCTACAACTAGCTACGAACAGTACACCCCGCGAATCATCCCACCCTCGGAACCAACACCTGACTTGTCCACCTCCATCGCCCTCCCGGAGCCTATGTATTTCCCGCCCTTGAGTGAAGATCCAAACATCTCAGCTTTGGAGAGCACAGAACCAACACCAGTTTCACCTGAACGAAAACATGAAGACCACCACGAGAGCGGACCGTCGTTCTTCTCGCAGATTATGAACGTGCCCATTGTTCCGCCTTCACCTTCACCCGAAGAACAGCATAATCGTAATTACGAGAATCATGAATATCAAAATGGGCATGTGCAGTCCCCAGAATCTGATAGGTTGGATATACCACCTGCGTTGCAAGCGGGTCCTAGGACGCGTTCGAGGTCAAGGTCTGGCTCGAGGACTAGATCAAGGTCTCCCGCGGGTCCTCGACCTCAACCCCTACCTCATTATGAGTCTCTTCCACCTCCTGAACCTGCTCCGGCTCCTCCTGTGAATGCATACGGTCCACCAGAGTACATCTCCGAAACATACGGTGAGCGCTTCTCTTCTCTTTCATACCTTCTATCTTCATACTTGTCCGTCAAATATTGATACCTCTCTCTTATTATAGATGATTCGACGGTCGACGTACGCGAGCTGACCCGCGAAGATGCGATCGCACGGATCGAAGAAGCCTGGAGGCACGTCGAGAAGAGGAGGCATCGGAGGCTGAACGTCCGCGTTCGGCATGATGATGACGAGCTCCAGTCGAGCGCGAGGAAGAACTCGACGTTCCATCTGATGGAAGATCTAGAGAAGTGAGTGTCGTTGTTGTCAGTGGTACTGGTTCACTGTTTTTATTTTTTTTTCGATACAGCCGGAGGTTCAACTTCAAGATCAGACCGGGGATTATTATCATCACTTCTCGTTCTCGAGGGTAGATTGGACAACGACGAGAACGGCCACGACGCCAAAACGTTGACTACGTACTTACTTGCTATCAACTGCTTTCAACCGTTCGATTCAATTCGGCTCGCATGCATGCACCATCAACTATCGCGTTCCCCTCCCCATTACCTGTCTTGTTGCACGTTTAGTTATCTTATTGGAAGAGCCTCATTGTGAGATCCGGTTAGCGCATGAGTATGTTATGTACACCCTTCCTTTCATGAAGCTGTATCTTGTACGTATTTTGATCATTTCTGATTTGCATGCATACTGTTGTTGTTGTTTTGTTCGTACCGTACATACTGTAGCTCGCAATTTGATCTTTATTATTGCATTGTCGAATTGTCACAATGGTCGAAAGTCACTTATCGATTTGCCTTCATAGCATACTTTTCTATTGAAGACAGGGCGGATTAAGTAACCTAAGTCCATCAACCCTCAGGATGCCTAAGCACTTACTAGGGATTCCCCAGTCCCTTCACCTTATAACAGCGAATCCACCCGCCGAGAGCGCATCAGGCACACTCCCGGCGCAATCATCCACATCGTCCTTCTCACTCGTCAGCATAATTTCAATCTCCCCGCCCAGCCTGAACGTATCGTAAAAATCAAAGTGGCAGCGACTGGCCGTCGGGACGCCGTTTGTCGTGACGTTCCGGACGTACGCAGCGACACCGGAGGGGATTTCCCGCTGGATGGACTGCACATCGAAGTTGTGCACGTTGACGGTCGTGCTGCTGTTCATGAAGGAGTTGTAGATTGTGTATTTGGTGTGAAGGGAGAGAGGATGAGCAGCTGGGAAGTGCTTGGGACTGCAAGAGGGAACGATATTTGGTATTTGAGATTGGAGAAGTGAAGATTATTGCTCATGTACCTGGATAGATGCCAAGTAGATGGAATATAAGGAGTGTCGCCATAGCGGCCTGATCATCATTTCCAGGTAATCCAGCAGGCGCTAAATGCGCACGATACATCGATCAATAGGAAGAATCCAAGAATGATACGGGACTCGACGCACTGATATCAAAGTTTGAAAATATCACATCATGCACGCGGTCCACAGATTTCGTTGGCCGGTTGGCATAGTGATATCCAACAGGAGTCTTCGAATAGCAGATAAACAAAGGAAGAAAATTGTAAATGGTACTGACAAGGCAGACCTGGAAAGACGGCTCATTTCAGCGAGATAATATCCAGCGTCGAAGAAATGGTCGAGACGCTCGACAAAGGTAACCTAACAATGTGCAAATATACTGATTGGCACTCTTTCTATGACGAAACTTGAGAGACCGTACATTGCCACCCATAAGCTCGATCAAATGTGCTGTATCATGCGGCGCGAAGAACGAGTATTCCCATGCGCAGGACTCGCAGAATCCATTTACGTTGTTCTCCGTAAGTGAGCAAGGGCGAAACATCTGTGTCCTGAGGCGAACAGTCCGCCGGGTCCCGATTCGCGAACGTCCCGTCGGGATAGCGTTTTTGCATGAAGCCTTTGAAGCCATCGCTCTCGACGGCCGGGTCCCAGACATTCCGATAAGACTGATTGTGTATACATATCAATATGACAAAGCGAAGAGAAATATGAATACAAGGAACATACAAAGGAGCGATTGGTATAAGTATCTACATCCTCAGCATCGTTTAGGAGTAAGCGACTTGTCTCACACCGAAGTCATTGATAGCATACTATACGAGCGAGGGGTATTATAAACAGGTGAAGACGGCGCTAGAGTCTTCCTTACCTCAGAGGTTCGGCTACCGTCACAAGTTTGTCGCCCTGTACTGGCAGGATCGAAGATAGCAAACGGTACGTATCGATACTCCTTGGTAATAAAACACAGACATCATGCTAGTCTGGAGAGAACCCGAAGTCAAGATTGACGCACTTGTACACATGGACCTGGCGGCCCTGCGTGTTCCACTCAGGTGGGTTTATCTCTGCGTCTGTCTTCAGGGCTGAGTATAATTCATTTATGTCGACACTGATCCGTGCTGCTTCGTTATGATATAGAACTGCGAAATGGGAAACGACATTGTCGCCATCGGAGCCTGCATATACACCACGGTGGTCAACAAAAGATAGAAGACTAAATATCCAAATCGTGTATCCACCTCCTTGAGTATAACCTAGAAGATTGCTGGACCTGCACTCGGACATCCATCCGTTCTTCCTCCATCAGTAGATATAGGTTTCCACGATCTCACCAAACTCGACAGGTGAGTGCAATCCCATCCAACTAGCGATCTAGGTTAGTCATTTTTACAATTGGCACAAAATTATACTTGCCGTATCCCAGCTAACGAATAACATCAGCTGAGTGAATGGACAAAGCGCGAAAAATAAGCCCACGTGCAGTAAAGAGAATCAAAATATGGCGACGTGGTATTGGCAAACGGTCCCTGTCCTTCTCGGGTAGCATTGTTCTTCGCAAGATATCTGAGTCCGACACAAGGCAGTTTTTACAACGGAGAACTCACGGGCATCAGGAATGGCCTATACAAAGACGAATAGAACATCTCTGTAACATTCGGCGACGTGTTCGGTACATCGATTTGTACTCTCCTCAGCTTTTCTTGCCACAAGGCTCTCGAGAGCTCAACGATTTCTTCGAAACTTGCGGCGCCTACTTCGGATTCGGCATTCGCATAAGCTTGTGAAGCAGAGTCGAAGGAGACACCAACGCGAATATTGATAGTGTCTGCGTTTGCGAAAGAAAAGAGTGCACCGGATTCGTAGGGAGTACCCCGATGAGATTGTTGGTGTAGTTCAGATGCGTTACACCCAGGGCTTTTTGATCTGAGCCGTAACTGGATACGCAGCATATCAATGCCCGCACTCGGGCTTCATCGGAATGAGATACAATTTGCCCGTCTCCAGTCCATATGCCGTATTCATCAAGAGTTTGGGAGCTATTTCCATTACTGAAGAGATCGTAACACGCGAAAGCTTGGTAACGGTACGAAGAAGGGCCCCAGCTGTCAACGAGAAACAGGCATTAAGTCAGACATTCCTTCTTACCCTCTACATTATGTTTATGGAAGCGCGGCTCCCTTAGGTTCCCAAAAGCCACCAATGGTGCCCTCCCTGCTTCCAGATCAAAGTCCATCGTCCCCCCAGCGAAGCTCGTAGGGAGGTCATTTGCGAGTTCAAGTACAAAGAAAGGTTTGCTTCCTGGAGGGAACGAGAACCTCTCCAGTCCCGCACGCCGCGTCGATGTTGCCTCCATCTTGATCTCATTATCCATGGTTATCGCAAAATATCCTGGATAAGCATCTGCGTATTCAAGATCGGTAAGCATATGTTTAGGAGTAAGCGCAGTGATGGGGTCAGAAAGTGAACAGTATGGAAGAAGAGCGGCTAGGAAGCATGGACTGAGATGCTCACCATCTGTGTCATTCTTTCGGAATCGTTCTCTGGCGGCAAGACGTGTCGTACAGGAGTGAAAACCGTCCGGGCAGAGCAGCGGCATAATCTCGAAGTTCCCATATGAGCCTATAATCATCTTAGTTCTACTCTATTCTAGAAAAAGAAGTACTAAAGCTAACCCGTAGACGCTCCCGTTCCGCTGTCGTGAAGGGGACTCAAGCCTCGAATCTGTTGTGATGCATCCGCAATGTATCCTACGCGCCGTCAGAACCTTGAACAATTACCAAATATAAAATTTAATTCACCAGCAGGAGCATATCCAGTAAAGTCTCTTGTGAATTTCACCTATAAGCGATTTCAATGACCGCCGGCCAGTAAAAACAACAGAGCATCTTCCGTGCAATCTCACCATGCCGAATGGAACGGACGCTCCAGGGCTGAGTACAATCATTACGTACGCTTCTTTCACATGTCGAAGCACTTACCAGACATTTCCGAAATTATATTGCGAAGCAGTCTGGTGTGCATAACAACACAGCACAGACAAGCGATAGGAACTTACCCGTACCAATGAACGGATTCACAAAAGCTTTTTTGTAATCAAGTTCAGTTCCGTTCGTTGCGTTCGTCGCTGCTTCAGTTGCAGCTGAAATTCTGCTCTGAACTTCAGGAGATGGCTGCGCGGTGACAGTAGAGAAATGGACGAAGCAAGTTAACCACAGAGAGATGCATACAAATGACAGAGAAAACGAAGGTCCCATCTCGTCTTGTTTTCCTAGCAGCCCGAGAGTCCAAGGAGTTGCCTGATACCCGGGAGGCAGAGTTCACTGTCGAGCTCATAGTCATTATATACTTATAGTCATTATATACGGTGTCCGATATCTCGTAAAGAGAAAATGAAGCCAGAAGGCACCTACCATCTACTAATGGCCAGAAGAAATTCGCAAATCACGGACATTCTTGATAAGAGAGGCCAAGCGAGCAAAGCATGTGTGGGCTCATACACCATAGTATCGTGATCTAGGGAGAAGACAGAAGCACCCGTCTAATAGCAGTGATATTGGGGCGATCGGATCGTCCAGGATCGTCCGACGGAGCGCACCTTATCAATGGAAGGCGAAACAGCGGGCATGTAGAGAGAATAAACAGACAGATGTACCGCAGTATTTTGCTTACGTGCTTGGACCGAAAGAAGAGGAGGAAAGAGTGCACCTACCACGACAAAGGAGCTCTAAAGACGCCGTATATCGTACGTCTTCCATAATACGTATCCTAGCATTTCGAAGCTCCGCACAGTGCGACACAAGTCCACCGTCCGTCTTGTCGGCAATGTCTTCAATAATAAGGTCAAAATTTGAAGTAAGGTTGCGGAAGCTGTAAATAAGAAGTCCTGTACAAGGGTCGAAAGGTAGTATTATCCGCTTGCGCTTGATCATTCAAGGATTTCAATTTAAACTTCGACGTCGCACACCGTCAGATGGGGTGCGGCAATTCCTGTAGGAGTATCAAAACGAGCCACAGTCAAGAGAGGGAAGGATCAAAGTCAAAGACATACCGTGCAGGTAAAGTTTCTTGCGTTTTGAATCATAAGCGACGGAGGTAGAACCGGATGCCAATTCTCCACTGTCTTCAAAGATCTTTTCTACTTTGTATTTCTCGCCGAAGTAACTTCCTTCTCCTTCATTGAGTGTAATACGGAGCGCAGAAGATGGCGTATTGATTGAAGGCGTCTCAAAGTGAACGTTGACGAGATGAAGTGCATGGACGAGACCTGCACCCCATATTGCCCCAGTCTGGTCGATTGATAGGTTATCCACGGAGCGTTCTGGCGCAACAAAGTCAGTCTTCTCTTCCTGGTCGACTACTATTATCAAATATCACTAACCGAGAGGAATAAGGTCCGTTAGAACAAGCGAATCATCTGTTTGTCGTTCGAACACGTAGATTCTTCCTGAAGTGGAGCTCGCGACGTAGTACTTCCCGTCACTTCCGCGTACAATTCCATTAGCACCGACAATATTGTCTGCTGCGACCTTGCATCCCTTGTGAGCATGGCAGTACCCGACGTTAGACCAGCCGAGGTCAAGGAGAGCATCAATATTTAGTCTTCTAGCCTGTAAGTCAAGATCAATTCGCATCCATCCCACAATGTATTCATTGAGATTACTGAAGTCAAAGAAGGAAAAGAGACACACAAGACCGGTCTTCACAAATCCGTGATCATTCGTGAAATAGAAGTCCATCTCATCGCCCGTTGCCGCAATATCATTGGGAGTCACTATCACCGAATCCTTGAATGTTGCAATATATCGCATCGTGTCAGACCCAGGTTTCGTCTCGAAAATCTCTACGACCGAGTCTGCGCCCACTTCTCTCCCGTCGTCTTTCCCTTCAAGCGGTTCTCTGTGATTCACCAAGTATATCAGCAATTCCGATGGATGTTCACGAGAGCGAGCTATGTCCATCCCGTGCAGAGAGAGACCTCGTGAGAACTTGAAGCCCTCAGTCTCCAGATGCTTGATACGAGAGGTAGACGGATCGAAGAACGCTACATAGTCCATTGAAGACTTTCCCGTTGCATTCAGCCGGTTCGTTGCGGGAATCCAGTGCGGACGACTCTGTTGTGTCGAGCATGCCATGTAAAGCAGACCTGTCTCAGGGTGCAGAACAATCTCTGAATATGTCAAGTCGCATGAAGCAAGGCGTCAATCAGATTGGAATCATCGCGACAAGCAAAGAGACAGACGCACTCTCACAAGCCTGAGCCTCGGGGTAGGTCTTACATCGTGTATTGCCTACAGGTCTCACGACACGGCCTTCGCCAAGTACAGTAAGCTTTGGCTTGATTCTGAACTGGTAAACGCCGCCAAGGATGGCTGCGACGCCTACGAGGACCGTTAACAAGAACCGGCCTAACATAATTTTTCACCTCGACTTTCGACTCTTTTCTTGAAGAACTTGAAGGAGAAAGGGACGAAGAAGTAGTCGCTGACGCGAACGACACGTCGCCATATACTCGGGAGATATGTAGACGAGGCATCATGTGAGAGAGCGAAATCGTCCAACCTCGCTAGCTTTTCTGATGACGTTGATCCTCATACCTTGCTAAAGAAGGCAAGGAGCAATCGCTTGGAACAATCCGGGATTGAGAATCATTGAATTTGAACTCGTCTCCATCTAAAATCATGTGCGTTCGTTTCATTTCCGCCTTTTATCGACTGACTCTTATAGCTACAGATCAGGTAGGGTCACTCTCCGCACGAAAAGAACAAATTCTTCAAACACGACAATTGTGCTCTGTACTGAATTCATCACCCATCCCAGCACCTTGCTGATGTTTCAATTAGCGAAGATTTCAAAAGTCGGTAACACCGAATCTCCAGAATGTGTGAAGTTGTTATCAGACACAACTAAGAATCTATGACATGCCGTTTTCTTGGAGATTCAAAAGATCCCTTTTGTTTCCCTTGACGCTAACGTGTTTTGATGACTCAAAATTGGTGAGAAGTGTAATGCATTCTCCGTTCCACTGTCTTACTGGAACAACAGCCATAAAATTTTATATGAAAGCGTTTCGTTTCAGAACTGGGGAAATGCATCTGGTATACTCACCTGAAAATCATCCGAGACTACATAAAGCACGCAGCGTCAGATGTTCAAGGAGCGAAGAGAAAGAGACTTGCGAATCAAAGAGCAGAGCCTGCGTGGCAGAAAGACTGTATGAACCTCTTGGAATCTCAGCTGTCAAAAAATATTGCTTTACAGCGTATTATCTGTTAAGCGATTCCGGACAATCAGGGATTTGGACTTATTCACGTCTGCACAATGTTTAGCGGGAAAATGCGTCGCGTTTCAGATTGACTTGTTAGACTCCGAAAATTTTACATACAGCTTCACTTTGCCACTCAAAAGGCCACTCGAGCACAACAAGTTTCTTCATCACCTTTGTCCCGGACTGGAGCCTGTTCAAAACGGGCATGTGAGTATTTGTATTGTCTGCCAGGGAGATAACACGGTATTGCACCTTACCTTCCATCGACATAGCAATAGGTGAGTTTGCTTTGTACATACTGTTGGTAAATGGTAAATGGACAAGTGAATTCAACTGGCATTGGCAATTCCTGCCCTTCCTCATAAAGTTCCAAGGAGAAGTCAAAGGTGATCCAGCCATTTGACTTGTCAAACAGGACAATCTTCACATCTTGCAAGGCGATGACACCGTCCCATAAGTCAAATAAGTATTTATTTTTACTCCAACCTTGTATGGCCGGCGCAATCCATTGAAGCACCGTATCCATCAAATGGGTTTTATTGTAAGGAACAAAGAGATGCAAGCACTCCCGCAAGCCTGAGCCTCGGAGCAAGCCTTGCATCGCGTAATGCCTACAGGTCTCACAATACGAACCTTCCCCCCCAATTGTCCAGGACGATAGACTTTATTTTAGTTCTGAGCTGGTGATTACAAGGAGTCACAGCATGGCCTCAAATCTACGAGGACCGTAAACAGGAATCAGCCTGGCATCGTTTCTCAACGTCCATCTGTCCTTCATCTTTACTTTTGACCAGGTTTCAGGAGAGGAGGGAAGGAAGCCATCGTTGAAAATGAAAGGAAATCATGTCCTTACTTCAAGCATCTCGAATATGTAGATGAGGCATCATGTGAATGAGTGAAATCAACCAACCGTTCCTCGCTATCTCATAGTATGTATGCATGATGTCGATCTTTGTGAGTCGTGACTTGCTAAAGAAGAAGAGGGTTCTTGCCCGACAGGGCCAAGATTGAAATCACGCGTCCTTAAGACAATGTGTGTTCATTCCGTTTTGTCCCTCTCAAACAACCCGTTATGATCATGAATGAGTACACTGTATTTGTTTAGAATACTTCGCGTCGTGAGGGATCGAATAGCAAGCCCGAACAGTAAAAAATGCATGCTATCATCCCGAAAACTTTCACCACAAGAGGGAAAAAACGTAAACTCGTGCTCTGAACTTGGTTCATCGTACAGTCCAACACCTTGCTATTGTTCTGTTGAGTAGAACATCGAACTCGATAAACACAAGACTTACAGTATATGCCGGAAAGTTGGGACGGTCTAATCATCGTTGTATTGTAGAATAAAAAACTCCTCCTTTGCCTCAGCAATCAGGTCTCTTTCCAACGTTTGCTCCAGATCGTCATCGAGTAGAACAGGTTTAACCCATTTCCCTCTTGTTTGGCTATGAGATCCTCGAATGTCGTACATCGGCAGCGACTTCTTCTTTGCGTGCTTGTTGTAGTCACGGAAATATAGCCAACAACCAATGCACGCAAGATCTGATACTCCAATGTAGGCGAACGCATGAACGTGGTGGTTAACAAGGTACGCAAGAAGGTTGCATTCGCCGTGCGGCCCATACTTCCCATAATGATGCGTGGGCACGCCCTTCTTCGCGAAACGTCGAAGACAAATCGAGTAAGCATTATCTATCCATCATGTTAGTGTATACATTGCTCAATCATGCATTCAAGTACTCACTCAGTGTCGACTCCTTGCTTGTGTCGTTATCTTCGGGGTTGACCGTGAAAAGAGTTCGGAAATCGATGTCCCTTTCGAGATCATACTCAAGGGTTCTCTTATCCTCCTCTCGGCTCTGAATAATCGTAAGTTTGAGCTGCGGATCGAGAAATCTAGCCGATGAGGGACTAAACGCGAGGCGAAGCAAATTTATATAAGCAATATGCAAGCTGAAGACCTCGTCCCAGAACCGTCTAAAAGCATCAGGCATCCTCACGTCGAATTCCCTTTCAACTGTAATATAGTTAGTGCCATAATGCGCATCAAATTGGTATACTGAGAGAAACACTCACGAATAAAGCCACAAATGTTGTATAAAGATTGGGGTTTGGTACCTGCAACGTCTTCTTTTCCATCTACGGCCTTTGAATGAGCCAACGTGATGAAGGGTACAAGCAAATCTAATGCCCTGCGCTGATCTATAGTGGACTTGGCAGCCTTATATTTGTGTATTGCCCGAAATACCAAATCCATTGCTGCAATCAGACCCATATGTTGATTATCAACATAATATATCCACTCTGGCACCGACTGGTCTGCGCGATTCGACGGACGATCAACGATCTCCTGTACGAGTGTCCTAATCTTCCTTGCAGTCTCTCTTTCGAAGCAGGCCTTGAGCTTTTCAATGGAAAACTCATAGATTATCCTCCCTAGATTATCGCGCTCGGTCCTCAATTGCGGTATCTCGTCTTCCACCTCTTCGGAAGTGAATCGCTCCACCTCTTGCATAGATTCTCGACTGCCGTGTATCTCCTTAATCTTCTTTAGAGTTTCCCGAACACGATCCAGATGTCTCCCAGCATTGCCAAGATCTGTTCCGTTGGATGAAATGTAGAGCTCAAGAGAAGCTTTAGTAACGTCCATTGCTACCGAAATGTACTCTTCGTTTTTTTTCGAGACAAGAATGGTAGATATGGCATCAAGGATCTCGACGACTTGACGATCAGGATTGCCAAAGAATGCATGTACGCCACTAAGATGGTCGGCGACTGTTGTGCGCGGTTTGTCCATGAAATCTCGAGGAAAATTAAGAGGCATATCATAAGCATCTGAGTCTAAGGCCGCAATCATCTTCTCAGACAAAAACGTTTGAGCCATGCTGTAGCCCGTAGTGGAGGATCAATGAAAACCAGTCGAGATCCATCACGACGATCATGTAATGATTGCCGGATTAGTAAGACAAGCAAACTTTATAGTTGTCTGCTCCTTTTCATGGATACAATCAACCCGAGGTTTGGCTAAAAGAGACGAAAAATAGTTCGTATATCTGATTTTGGGCAAATGGCTTTGTTGGTTTTTACAGAAAAAAAAAGGTGAATTTGATTCATTCATGCAACTTCAAAACAACTTGAAGTTGAATCCTCCCAGCAAAGCAAAGGATGCTCGATTTGTACTTTTCTCGTAACAGAAAGACACAAATGACTTGCAGGTCAGACTGCACCTCCTGGGACTTATGGGAAGCGCTCTTCTCAAGGAAGTAAAAAGTGATCTGTGCTCTCGAATAGGCCGACAATGTACTCAAAGAATTAAGCATTGCCGAAGAATACGAAAGAAAGGAAGCTGCTATGACCAACAGTAGTCATGCTACAAGGACGAAGGGCACAGTCCTTGTCACGAGTATTGAGCATACCCGTCTTGACAGTCTTCAAAATAACTTTCAGGTTTTCGATCTTCTTTACGGGATAATGTCTTTATTTGCCGCATTGGCTGAGAGAGTCGAGTTGGTCATTCCAATAAAGGTCATTACGTTACCTCAAATGTTGCAAATATATTTCCTTGATTCATTGTCCTTGTGACATGCAAACAGCAAACGGGCTTGTTTATAGTAACTCCTATGAGAAGGAGTATTTGTCCTTCTCGATTAAATCAGACCCTTCTGTATCAAAAGCCCTCTGTAGTCTGTGTTCGAGGAGACAATTGAGTATCTCGCAATTGAAGTCAAAATCACAACAAGCTTACCTTCCATGTTTAGCCGTTCTTCAGTCTTTGGTAGGTACGTTAAATTCGATTCAGAAGCATCAGTGCTCTCTGAGTCACGGTTGGGCCTCTGTTGCAATTTTTGAATTGTTTGCAACTTATCTACTGCTTCAGCGAGTAAGGCGCTATCAATTTCCTGAGGTAGTGCAGCGTAATCGTTGCAAACCAGTTTCGGCTTCACCCAATTCGGATATGTTTTATCATGGGAGCCTTTAACGTGATACTTCGAAATCCTTAACGTTCTTTTCCCAACAATATCGTTGTAAGCGGAGAAATACATCCAACAACCAACGCAAGCAAGCTTCGACACGGCGATGTAGGGGCAAGCATGAATCGAATTCTTGAGAAGATAAGCCAATAGGTTGACCTCGCAGTAGGGATGACATCCCACATTGATCTTTGTTCCTAGTTTCTTCCCTTTGAACATATCCAAAAAGCCCTCGTAGTCAAGGATCGATTCCTCGCCCGTAGATGCATCGGCACCAGATACAATCCCAGGGTTTGCATTGAATAAAGCTCTGAACTCTGGGCCCTGGAAATCGTACTGCAAGGTTATCTTTTCCAGGTTTGGAACGATGATGATCTCAGGGAGCGGAAGCTTGTACATTGCTGGGCTTGCTGTGAGGCACAATATCTGACGAACACAAAGGTCAAGCTTGAAGACTTTATCCCAGAAACGGCGGAATGCATCCTTTTTAGTCACACCATAATCTTCCTGAACTCAAGTGTTGTTGTCAGCTATTGGCTAACGCACGTCTGAAATGAAACCTTACGAATGGCTGAGCATCTGGAGTATAAGGATGTAGCATGTGTACCCTCAACGCTTGCATTGTTTCTGATTTCACTGATGGCCCTTGAAATGAGTTGTCTCAAAAGATCGCGGGACTGGTCCAAATCACGAGGATTTTTATTGCACCGATCCGCAGCACGAATTATCATGTCCATTAGCGCTATGTAGTGCATATCGGATTCCACAATACGCTTCAACAGAGCTCCTTGTCCGGTTGCTTCTTCCGCTGGGCCATACTTTGACGAGCGATTGGCAACCTTCGAGACAAATTCTTTGATGTGTATTGCCATATTTTTCTTGAAACGGTTCAACAATTTTAACGAGGCGTGTTTGTAAACAATCTTGAATAAATTGTCAACCGCGATCTCCAGTGAGGGGTTCGAACCTACATTGGTGGCGTGCTCGCGCGGCCACGTATTTCCGGACGTATCATCCTGATACTTCTGATACTTGAGAATATCTGTCCCAGATGCTTGCTAGCTGCGGTGAGATCCGACCCATTCGAAGATATATAGAGTTGGTGCTTCGGCAGAATCCGCATGCGCGATGACCTCGGCTGTAGGCTTCGATATGAGTACGAAGGCCAAAGCATCGAGGAATTGGATGACATATTTGGCACCATTGACGCCTGTGAATTTCGCTCTCAATAAAAATGCTTCGACGTCTAGGAGTATCCTGGCATCCGAGGGTTCCCGTGGGAAGCCAAATTGAACATCGTAGATGTCAGAGTTCAAAGCTGCAATTATTGCCGTCGACAGGTCAGATTTTGCAGTGGTAGACATTGTGACGAGCAGTTGTTAATAGGAGTGATAGCAGGCAAAGAGGAAAGTAGTGAATTCACTGACTTACAGCACCATAGAAGTGTCCCTTTTATAGCTGACTCTTCAGCCACAAAACGCTACACCTCAAGATAATTGACGGAGGTGAATCCGACTTTCCCGAGAATAAGTGGCATGCTTGTGAAATGCTGTTGGCCAAGGGTTCAGCATGCGCATCCGGCAAGTTATGAAGGAAATCCAGCTATCGCCTCGCACACTATACCTGATCTGACAGCGAGATTATTCTATCAAGAGCGAATACCTTCCATTCTACCAAGATGGATCAATAATGCCTCTTGCGATGCAGCCATTGCAATCGTCACATCCCATTTATTCAGCCACCTAATGAGATCCTTCTGAGCCAGAAGCAGTAAGTTTTGTTGCCTTTCAGCCAGAGAGCGCAAGTATTGGGCCATCTGTTGCCTTCAGAAGCCATCCACTTGCATTATATCCTTTGCGAGCATCAACCATTGGCCCGAAGTTCGAGTGAACCCACGATAAAACAAGGCCACAAGGTTTGCTCGCCACAATTTCAAGCTGTCGGATCTCAGATCGAAATGAAGAAGCATAACCATCCATTTTAATGAAGAAACCGAACGATTCAATCCGGGTGAGTGAAATCGCATAGTTCAGTCTTTGAGGAAACAAATCAACCAGTGGCCGACGCTAAAAGTCTCCGACTCTCCATCACATCACAACTTGAAAAGGAATAACGGCACGTGACATTTGCTTCACTGGCGTCCACGTCTACACCCGATGTAATAATTTGAGGAGTCTAAATTGTGTCCATATCTATGTTGACAAATGAATGAATATGTGTCCACGATCTGCTTGTGAAAAAGAAAGAACTGGCGATAGACCATCAATTTTGGAAGAAGCGCCTCCAAACCGAATCCGCTTCGTCACTTCATTCTATGTATAGATCAAGATTTCAAATAAAAAGATTGAGCTGGAACTAAAGTCCTCGCTATCACAGAAAACAACTCTCTCTCCGCCACGAGCCTCCATTCCATATCTGAAAGGCCGACATCCCGCAAAAGAAACAAAAATGTAGCTCAAGATTCTAGGGCTGAAGCAAGATAATAGCGCAAGTTTCAACCTCATATCAAACACGCTTCTCCATCAACTCCCAACTTCATCTCCCGCATCCCCCACTTATGCTGATAAATCGCAAGCGCAATAAACGCATGCCAAATCGCGTGTGAGCCTCCTCCAATCCAATCCGTCCACCGAGCCATCCTCTCGCTATACAAAGCAACAAACCGTTCAGGAACGTGAGTGGCATAGAATGCCAAGCCGATGATATAGGAGAGGAGCGACGGCGAGATATGCGAAATGAAGGAGAGGGTTTCTGAGACGGAATAAAGGTGGGCGAGGTGGATGAGCGGAGCGAAAGCTGTGAATGCCATCCCGAGGAAGAAGGCGATGCGGTAGACCTGGGGTATTACTGTTAGCACATGATTAGGATCAGGTTAGGATAAACATACCCTGAACTTTGGATCGTTGAACCACCTCATGAACGGAAATATACTCGCTGTAATACCCGTTATTACGCATAGTGAAAGGTATGCCAGCGCAGCCTGCGAGTGGCACGACAGGCCGTAGTAGACAACAGTCCCGACACTGGCGCTTATGAGCCTGTATTAAACTTTTTGTCATTATCTACATCGCGACAACAGGTGAAGTTGGACTGACCATCCAATGCCAACGTAATCAACCCTGACAAATTCAATACTTATAAATTGACCGAATACTTCAAGACATAGAACAGAACCATACTTTGCACAGAGTTCCATCCCTACCTGGTTGGCACAACCCGACATCGTATGCCAAACGACACTTCCGAACAAACACAGCATCGCAAAGGCTGTGTATACTTTCTCCGGTCTGTCCGCAGGCACAGACGCATAGTTGAGAGAAGGGAAGAGTCTAATTGCATTATGAAGGAGGGGTATCATATGTGTGTAAATGTTCACTACAATATCATTGTTGATTTTAAAAAATGACCGAAAGTTGAGTAGCGGAAGAACTCACCAGTTTCGTTGTGCAGAGCGAAGAGCGAAAGGAGGATGATAGGCCATCTATGCAGAGGAATAAACCTGTTAACGAAAAGCAAGAACGTCAATCACCGTTTTCCTGTAATGCAAAGGACCGTTAATACACACCGATAACCACTGTGGACCCATGGATTGCTTCTCCACTCTCCGGGTAAATCCATATACGAGACAAGCTTCGAACCATTCAACGACTTCTTCAAAGTCTCACTCATCTCCTTCGCGGCCTTTTCAAGGGGACTGTCATTTCCATCCACGCGATGCAAAACGGCGGGGACCAAATCCGAGGATAATACCCGGTCCAATAACTCTGATAAAGTACCTGTAGTAGGTAGGAAGGGAGAGCATTTGCTGAGCTTGACGAGGTAGACGCTGAGGAGAGACGAGCGTGAAGAGAATTGAGATGTGCTGAGAGACGGGGAGGTAGTCTAATGGCCGACTCAAATCTAATGACGAAGACATCTCGCGGATCTGTGTTTTAACGTCTTGAAAACGGTTTTGTACATCAGAAAGCGTGAACTCTGGCATATGCGGACGTGGGAGGTCAGGCAGATGCGCACGGAGTTCATCGAGTAGAGATTGATATGAGAGGTCGTGCAGGTGCGTGTGGAGAAGCTCCTCGAGTACTTGAGCATCGAAGGGCAGGTCTGGAAGATGCAAAGCTACGTCTGAACGAATGCGTCGGAGCATGTCGAGTGTGTCGTGAGCCCAACTAAGCATGGCTTCATCCATCGCTTCTTCCTCACCACCCTGACTGTTTGGTGATTCTGACCGCACCAAATCCTGACCATCGGAACCTGAATCTGGAGAGGATGGAGACGTAGGCGACGAGAGGGCTAAGTTGGATGTGGTGAGCCTTCCCTCTAGTTCAGCCAAGTGCGAGAGTACGAGCACCCGTACGGAGGCTAGGATCGGCGCGGGCGACGCCATGGATAAGTCCAACCCTCCGAGTGGTGAAGAAAGGGGACCACACGACGATGACGAGGAGGAGGAAGACCGAGGTCTCTGGGGAGCCGACTGTCTCCGCTTAATTGGACTCGAACGCCTTCGTCGATGGAGAATTTGAGACTGAGACGATGACGAATCCAGCGGAGTCTCGGAGACGGTCTCCTCTTGTAGTAGGCAAACGGCAGACGCAGACGCAGACATCGTATTGGTAGACGACGTCAAGAATGCTCTTTTCGAGGTACTGGAAAGGAGATCCGAGGTCAACCAAAAACTTGAAAATCACGTTCACGTTCCCTCGTGCTCTTCTCCGACCTGCACCTGGCACCTGGCACGCACGTTGGCAGTGTCTTATCGAGTGGAGCCGGTGGATTTCAAATTAACTTGGGTAATTTATGGTTATGGAGAGGGCAGTGAATGAGAAAATATGATACAGGAGACAAAAGCAAAGGACATACTTGGAATGCAGTACGATAAAATGTAACGAACGAATTGCTTGACGAGGGTTTCGATTTTTTGCCCCTGATATGACGAAACAGAAACAGAAAAAAAGTTCTGCTTTTCGAGACTTGAGGTCAGAAAATCCGCAACTTCCTATGATATACAGAAGACTTTTGTGGAGGCCCTGGCGTTGCAACAACAATGCCTCAACGAATTCAGAGGGCGACTTGGACGCGAAGTATGGAGAAAAGAAGACAAGGCCAGTGACGACGACGACAGAAGTTCTACATCTGGACATCACATGACCCACATTTTGCGCCCTTGGGTAATCATCCTTCGTCTTTTCTTTTCCCATTGTGATACAACCGCGTTGACGTTGTAGCCCAGAAAGACACATTGGTCGGGACCTGACATCGTTTTAAGTATCCGAGACTAGAAAAGGAAGAAAGAAGTGACTTGCGTTTGCGTCGGTGTTCGCCAGAAGTAACTGTACCATCGTCGCCAACGTGATCACTATTCCCTTCAAGTCACAGCAAATTTCTTTCACGAAGCCATAATTTTACATATCCTATCTAAAAAGTGTGTAAAGTTCGTTATATTTTGTGTAAAGGTCCATCTAATGTTCTGCATGTTCTTTCTTCATTTTTCTCCAGATTCTGATGTCCACCGTACCGCGTATCCTGTTAACCGGACTGGGAAATTTCCCTCTTCCAAGGACACGGCATAGGTACGTGTACGAACCTGCATCTACCCAAATAAAGCTTCTTTCTGATACACATTAGCATAGGACACTACATCCTTGACTCATTTTCTGAACGTTTAGGCTTGAAACCAACCTTGAATGAGGGTTTGGATGGGTTCATTGCAGACGGCGAGACCACTCTCAACGATAAGCCTGTACATTTATACCTCTTTAAGGCCCGTGAGTCCGTTTCATTCCGTTTCTGCAGCATCCCGTGCATTTACACATTTTTCTTGGGTTTTGACAGGACCACCAATGAACGTCCAAGGCCAGCCCATCGCCAAAGCCTCTCGATACGCCGGAATACAACCTCACTCCGTCATCGTCATGCACGACACAATGAAGCTCCAACCCGCGTGTCTGAGGGTCAAATACGGTGGCGCACCAGATGGTCATAGGGGTATCCGGTCAGTCAACAAGTTCCTCCACACTCTAGACTACTTTCGCATTCAGGTGGGGGTGGGGAGATCAGGGGATGCGAAAGAGTATGTACTTGGTCCATTGAGCGCATTCGAGAAGCAGCATTTTGGGGTGAATGGGGAGGGAACGGATGAGGTGTGGGAGGCTATTGGGGATATTGCGAAGAGGATGGACAAATTGAGAGTGGTTCCCCTCAAAGAGGAATAGCAGTGAACCCTATCTTCCTTGTGTCTTGCTTCATTTACTCTGCGCGGGTGTTGAAAAGTTTGAGGAAAGGTAGAAAGGCGGAATCAATTTATGATTTTTGTTAAGCATGCACAGATCGATGAGACGTTGGATGGACATGTTGGGACTCTTCTTATTAGTTGAAGAAGTCCTTCCCGATTGCGGACCTTTTGGGTACTGCGAAAGAAGTCTGGATATACGAAACAATGAAGAACTGAAGTAGCTCACGGACTTGGCTCACGGATCCGCAGCACACAAAACGCGGTCCGAGTGGGATTCGAATTCGCGAGACGCGGACGCGATAGAGTCATGTGGTGAGTCCAAAGATCACATACCATCTCATCTCTCCCTTACTTTCTCTCCTCCAACCACATTCTAACGCCTTTGAACTTGTGCTTCATGGAAGTAACGCGTTTGTTGCGCTTACCTCGTCAAACAAATTACTCAATCTCGATCATTTATGCCGTAAGAAATGAGTCTTGTGACACTCTCGCATGTCGCTCGCAAAGATTGTAACGCTGTATCTCCGCTGCTTCGACTTCCATTGAGACCACATATACGCGACATCTCGCATGGTCTACTTGAAGCGCTCTGAATTGACTTCTTTGTCTTCCTGTGCAGTTTCGATCGGTGCTCTCGGTGCCCTTGTGCCGCTCCGACCACATGGATGCACTCTTTGGTCGATTTGTCTCCGTCTGACCTGACTTTCTATCGAATTATTAATATCTATTGACTGGGTGGCTGGAGCTGCTGAGCATGCTTCTAGAGTTCTTCCCTAAGAATTTCATCGAGAAATATAAAATGCCGGATGGACGAAGCGACGGTGTGCCAGCAAAGCTCCCCCGCGTTCACTCAAAATGGGTCGCTTTCTGCTTCCGTCTACGCCGCTGTACTTGGTTCTCTCCTTCTACTTGTCGTATCTGGCCTCTGTGAATGCGCAGCCCTCGCCTGAAGTCCAACGGAGGATCTCAGCGGCTATTGCTGCAGCCGGGAACGCAACTGAAATTGATTACACTGGTTTTGTAAATCCTTTTATCGGAACAGGTGAGTGAAGTTTTCAAATAGCATTCGTGGCGTTTATCTGTCTGGACGATGGTATTGAATTTTGGTTTGTCAAGATAATTTCGGGGATGTCTGGTGTGTACTGTTTGATATCAAATGCTGAGAGTTTCTGTTGATGAAGTACAGCCCGGGGCGTCTGTTCCTTTCGGCATGGTGAGTTGGCACCTCGGTTGTTCAATCTTTACACCGGAACGTATGCTTATCTGTGACGCCAAATAGGCCAAGTTCTCGACGGACCTGACGGGGTATGCTCCAGCAGGTAAGTTGAATTGAGAGTAAAGAGAGACTCGGGACATATTTGATTAAAAAATTCGATGGAAAGGATATGTGACGGATCCGACACAGAAAATCCGCGGATTGAGTCCGCTCCACGATAGTGGAACTGGATCTTCTTTGGGTGAGTCTAAGAAGGTTCGTACTTCAAGTACTCGTGGTTAAATTGAAGGTTCAATGCAGGTTCATATGGAAACTTCGAGATCATGCCGCTGCTGTGTCCCGACGGATTCCAGACCTGCACAACTCGGCTTGCTGATCGTGAGCGGTTCCGAAAGAACAATACAGATGGTAAATCCTTCTATCCTCTTATCATCTCATACTTCGCTTCTACGTGTTAGCGCGCCACCACGCCGCACTCCACGTCCACATGCATACAACAAGCTGACCCAGAAATTCGTTAATCCCCGGTCTTCTGCCGAAACACAGACGCTTCTCCAGGATACTTCGCACAGACGATGGATAGTGAAATCAAGATGGAGGCCACGTCGACGCGGCGGGCCGGGCTTGAGAGGTTCACGTTCCCCGCGGGGAGTAAACCATATTTCGTGCTTGATCTTGCAAATGACCTTCCTGCGAGTTTTGCGGGAGGGGCGATGGATATTGACCCGCAGGCTGGAAGAATTACTATCGGTGGATCTTGGAGTCCCAGGTATGTCAGGTTCTGTTTTATAAGAAGAGTGCTGATGAAATTATCATATTGTTATTTTGTAGTTTCGGCCCGTCTTCCTTCCATTATCAAGCTTTCGCGTGCTATGATCTTCTCAGCAACGGAAACGGCACGCAGAAGCTGGATGAGTTCGGCATGTGGACGGGTGACGCGTATGTCTTCTTGTTCTTTTATCTCTTATTCATTCGTTTCTGATTCTAATAATATTCGTTATCAATTGATTCCAAATTCTCTTTCTTTTTTCTAACATTTTTATTTTATCATTGGCATTACTCAGGTATGGCTTGGACCAAAAAGCACTCGGGGTGACGCACCTTAACCTCTCAGTCAACCTTATCGGCGGCACTCCCTATGAATCCGGAGCGCTTTTCTCCTTTGAAGACAATACGGACACCGTCGTTATCCGCGTGGGAGTTTCGTTCGTCTCTGCCGACCAAGCGTGTGCGAATGCGGAAAGCGAAGTGGGAGATGCTACATTGGAAGAGATTGTTACGCGCTCGAAGGCACTTTGGCAGGATAAGTTGAGGAGGATCGAGATTGATGTACCAAATACGCCGCCGAATGTGACAGAGATGCTTTATTCGTCTTTGTATAGGTCGTTCTTGACTCCTGTCAGGGCCCCTTTCTCTAATGCATTCATTGAAGAAAACTAATCAGTATTCCACAGAATAACGCTACTGGAGAAACGCAAGGAGCATTCGCGAATACCACTTCTCCGTACTTCGACTCTCTTTATTGCAGGTATGTTTTACCTCCTGTTCCAGCGCGCGTGCATGGTTGACTATATTTAACTTACGGATTTCAGTTGGGACACAGTGAGTGATCCTTCAAGCACTGCAAGTAAAATGCTGACGTCAAATAAGTTCCGCACGTTTTATCCGTTGATGGCTTTACATTCACCGACTGACTTTGCTGAAATTGTCGAGAACTACATTGATGGATGGAGGAAGACTGGTTGGCTTCCTGAATGCAGATCCAATAACTTGCCAGGTTGGACTCAAGGAGGTTGGTTCAATGTCGTAAATGAGATTTGTGTAACACATCCTGAATGCAAACATTTTTGCTGACAGGCTCGAATGGCGACAATATCGTGGCGCATTTCGCGATTACGTATCACAACGAGGCGGCGCAACTTGGTGTCGACATCAACGAGTTGTACTCAGCCGCTAAGACGGACGCGGAGTTGAATCCGCCTGAGTGGAACATTCATGGACGGCAGGTTAATGTTTACAAGTACGTATATCGCTAGTTTATGGTTCTATGGCTCACATATCGAAAATTGAAACCATCGATAGACAATATGGATACGTCCCCTTCGCCGTATTTGACCCATCAAGTACCGGTCGCCAAACTCGCGAAGCCAGTAGAACACTTGAAGTAAGTAACCTTATTCTAACTAGTTACGGATCCTAATTTCTATCTAGTACGCATTTAATGACTTTGTTGTTCGGCAAGTTGCTCTGTTGCTTAATAACACTGCGGATGTCAAACTTATACCAACCGTTCCTTTGTAAGTCACCCTTCTGAATGTGTAGACGTTTGCTGAACAACGCCTCTGGATTAGTCCTATCGAAATGTATGGGACCCCAATGTTCGAAGCGATGGCTTCAAAGGCTTTGCGGAGAAGCGATTTCCTAACGGGACCTTTGTGGAACTTGACCCAACGGATTGCTCACCTCAGGACACGAATACATCGCGCGTGTGCTCATTGCAGGCGAGCAACGAGAATGGCTTCTTTGAGTCGAGCTCGTGGGAGTATTCGTTCTTTGCTCCGCATGATACTGCGCATTTAATTGAGCTTATGGGCGGAAATGTGCGTATTTTTATCCTCCCATCTCTGTTTGCTACTTGCTAATGGATGGGTGAATATGTAGGACACCTTCGTGAAGCGAGTAGATCACTTCTTCGAAGCCGGTTACTTCCAGGCGGGAAACGAGCCGTCTTTCCAGGTACGACCTCTGTGCCTAAACATGGTTAGAAAGTACGATTCAGTGATTTGAACTGTTGCTTCTAGACATCCGTCGGGTACCACTATGCTAACAGGCCAACGAAGTCTGTCGACCGAGTTCGAGATGTTGTCTTTACTAACTTCGATATCAGTGCGTTTCATTTTGCTTGTTGTCAGGAGTCTCCAGGCTTATAGATAGGCTGATTATTCAGCTCCCGCCGGCTTACCTGGAAACGATGATCAAGCAGCAATGGCGACGCTTCTCATCTTCCATCTACTTGGTCTCTATCCAGGTACGTACTGCTCAGTATGGCCCTTAACAGTTTCTGGACTCAGCATCTTCTTCATCCAGTCCCAAGTACCTCCCAACTCCTCATCCTCTCGCCCTTCACACCCAAGTACACAATCCACAACACTTTCCTGAACACCAGCACAACCGTCACAGTGCACAACTTCGATCAACGCTCCGTACAACAGACAATCCCCCGCAATGCCGCAGCATACGTGCAGAACGTCACCGTTAATGGAGTTCCGACGGCCAGTCGTTGTCATTTTGATTTTTACGATACGTTCAGACTGGGAGGGGAGATCGAGATCACGTTGACGAGTGAGAAGGATGAAGTAGATGATTGCGCGGGGAGTGTGCCTGAGTCTTTGTCGACGGGTGGATTTGCGTCTGTCCGATGAGATGGAGTATGAGGTAAGAGAGATAATTATCGTCGTTCTCATTCCTCGCATTTATCTTGACTAGACTCCTGGGGAAATATTGTGATGAAAGCTACATGTAGTACGCACAATATCAGGTGCAGCCGACCACATTTCATAAGATGATGATGATAATGATACATCAATGAAAATCCAAAGCGTGTTTGATGAAGAATAAAAGAATGACTAGTTTGAACAAGTACGTAGGAGGCCGGAAAGAATTAAGAAGGCGAATCAAGTACAGTACAGATGAAGGCGACTGTTGGAATATGATTGCAAGTCCGTCCGTGTGTGAGTTCATTAGCTGGGTCAGGCATAAAGCTTCGTCAGGAGTAAATTGGAAAGTATCAGCATGTTAGAAAGCCCTAGGCGAGAATGGGTTCGCAGAGTAAGTCCCAGCACCCGGGGTCGTCGGAGACTTTGGGTTCCTTGGACCGACACCAGCACCTATGTTGCCCTTCGAAGTAGGCGGCTGAGGCCAGTTCTCAGGAATGACCCTTGCATCGTCGTCGAACGGTGTTCGGAAGGGATCTTCAGCCTCTCCTGGTTTACTCGGAGCGAGATTCCCTCCTGCAACAGGAGCTATTGGAGTCGTCACAGATCCATGTCTCGCTCGCGTACGCAAGGGAGCCGTCGTCTCTACTCCAGACGAGACGTTCTGCAAAGGCACAGATGACGTTCGTCTGTGCCCTTCAGCACCATGGCCCTTACGCGGATCGGAGAAAGGGTTCTCAGGAAGCAAAGATTCTCTCCCAGCATAATGAAGTAAAGACGACGAGTAGTTATAATAGTACGACGGAACACCGGATTGGGACGTTTGAGTCGTTTGTGCGGTGAAGGGAGTCTGTAATTGTGCAGCGGGCGTGACCGTTGCAGCTGCGCGTGGAGTGGCAGGCATCAGGAACGCTCGTATACCAGCAGCTCCGGCTCCACCGGCAGAAAGAGGGGAGAACAGCCCTCCCCCTCCCGGGCCCGCAGGATGCTGGGCATCTACAGGTCTCGGACTAGCGGGTGACCCAGGTCTATGTCTATAAATCCTAGGCTTGTGAGACTTCACCCTGTTCATCCTCTTCCCAGCCGTACTCGCTGGATTCTGCATCTGCAACCACGGAAGCGTCTTTGGCGGTTTGGGCGTACGCGGTATAGGTGAATCTGGTGATACGCTCCACGCTGACGGAGGATAGTTCTGCACTCGCGGAGCTTGAGATCCTTGCTGCGTGGGCGTTTGGTTCCCTAGCCCTATTCTTGCCCCTGCGGCTGTAGGTCTGGTTGTGGAGGGTGGAGGAACGTTCTCGCTTGCGGTTGGGAGACGATTTCGCGAGATCTTGGCGAATGCTTGATTGGAGAGACTTGTGCGGATTGTGAGGTTTGGACGCTTGCGCTTGCCAAGCCCGCTCGCACTCGATTGAGTTGCGCCCCAGCTGTCGCTGTCATTATCGTCGGCATTCTTCCGGCTTTCGTCTTCACCCGTAGACTTGCCGCGGAAGCTGAATGCATTTGTAAGACGTTTCATCCAGCCTCCACCTTCATTCGAATCATCATCTCCAGCGACAGCAGCTGCAGTTCTCGCTCCCGTTCTCGAGCACGCTCCTCATCACTTACGAACCTCTCCCTCCCAGCCTTCGACCCAATTGCCTTCAACTTCCTCGATTCACCAATGTTCATCATCAATCTCGAAGGACCTGAAGACTCCTCCTTAGACTTATTCGCATCGCGTTCCGCAGTTGAGTCGAGCAAGCTATCCCACGAATGCTGAAGGTGGTGCTCGTGCGGGTACGTCGTAGATCGGTTCGTGGTCCGAGAACGTAAGTTAAACTTAAAGAATCCTCCCGGCTTGGATGTCTTCTCTCCTGCTCCAGCACCAACTCCAGCAATGTTCTTCTCCGTGACAACGGTGCTCGAGTCGGTATATGCAGGCGCAGGCGCGGCATCAGACTTATACGGAGTAACAAACGACGCGAATTCGCGATGCTCATTCTTGAACTTCGTCCTCTTCTTCTCGTCTAACCTCGGCTTGACGTACGAATGCCATAGAATGATCAGAATCGCAATGACCACGACCAGTCCCCAAAGGGCGATGAAAATAGCAAACATAAGCCTTTCCTTCTTGAGAGACTCGACGTAGCGCGCAACGACTTTCCCAACGAGTCCCTGATTGTCATCCGTACCATCTCCCACGGCGGCAGCAGCAATAGGTGCAGAAGCCTCGTCCACTTGTTGCTGCGACAGCACCAAAGCAGACTCATTCATCGTCGGGATGTTAATAACGAGGTTATCATGCAAGAACGTCAGCGCAGTCTCAATCGCCTCGACCTTCGATCCGATAAGGCAGTATATGAATTCTTGCATGGAGTCCTCAAGGACTGTCCCATTGAATACTGTCGATATGGCGTTCTGCACGTCCGAGTAGAAGTCGTTCAGCGTCGTGTTGAGCGTTGTTGTCGTCCCGTTCACCCAGCCAAATAGACCGTCATTGATTGTCGTTTGTGTTGAGTTGACCTGGGTGTTAATTTGATTCGCGTAGAACGATGATTGATTGTACATGCTCGCATTCATGGACGTTGCAATCGTGTTAGAGAAGTCAGATACAGAGGAAGCGACTTGCGCTGAGTACCGATCTTCAATTGGACGAATGGCTAATAACTGAATCTGCACCGAGAGCAAACCAAGGAACCCGATCAGGAAGACAGCAAGCACGGGTGGGTGGAAGACATAATGGAAGAACCACTGCAAATTCGTGTGCTGTGCTGGAGTCAGCTTCAATAACGCCGCAAGCTGATTCGAAATTCGCGTTAAGAGAGGATGTTGCTGTGATCCAGCAAGGATAAGCAAGTTATGATTCGTCATCCGCATAGTCGGCGCCTCTCCATTTCTCACAGCATTGTTCATGGTTGGATCCGTCACCCATGCCTGGCGCGTATATTCCAAATGCTGCTGCAAACAACGCCACTTGTACCACTCCAGTGCACAGTGCGCTGCTAAGAGCAGAAGAGCCAGAACGACAAGGAGGATGATCCCGATTTTCGTTATCTTCACAAGGTCTCGGCCTAGATCGTCCACAACGGAAGTGTCCATGTCATTGCAGAAGCTGAGGGTCTGCTGCTCCGGGACGAAGAGTGCCTGAGAATCGTAATCCAATCCCGCGAACGTGTTGTTGATGTCGGCCTTGAGTTCCTCGAATGGAGTGTTGATACTATAGAACAATCAGAATGTCATATCCTCCGGGGAAATTATGAAGTGCTTACAAATCATTGATAGTATCCTTGATTTGGTCCACCGTCGGCAAAGTCGAATTTAGATTCGTCAATGCCTGCTGAACAGAATCCGGAAGCGTCACATTATCAAGAATGCTCAGATCCGGGACATCAAACTGAGGAGCAGAGATATCGCTAAATGGATTGACGTCGTTAATTCCATCGATAGCAGTCTGGATAGCTGAGTTGATGGACGAAATGCTGTCCTGGATACTTGTTCGGATAGTTGAGAAGGTGCTACTAAGGAAGTCATTAATCTAACCAAGGAATTAGTATACTTCAAGAAAAAAAACAGGATGGAGAGAGCCACCTCCTGAACAGCACTGATCAATATAGCCAAGCCACCACGGACGACAAGCTCGACGAAACAGAGAAAAGTCGACCGATAGATATCAATAACAAAATTGATGATAGCTTCCATGATCGTGAGCGAGAGGACGAGTGTCGCACGCGCAGCGTTCATCGTCAGATTAATAGAGGCAGCTATCATCTTATTCGTTCCCACAGCCATGTACCTAGGCAGGCTAGCTGCCGTTGTAGCCGCCTTCTCCGCAGCCGCACAGCTCGCGAGTAAGTTGGTCTTGGCGTCGGCGACGGAGTCTTGCGCCGACCCAGAGGATATAGCCAGTCGTAAGGCAACGAAGAGGAGGGAGATTATGGGGTATGCGAGCCATGTGAGGGAGAGGATGTACGGGAGTGTGAGGTAAGGCGTTAGTGTCGTAGAAGATCCATCACGAGCGATATGAGGAGTGTCATAACGAGGTGGCGGAGACATCCATCTACGAGTTGTTGGCGAGATGGCTGACATTAGCTGTAGTAAAAGCTCAGCTGGCCTGGCAGGAAGACGATGAAGGGAAGTCGACCAGCGACCTCACTGGCAAAACTGGAGAAGAATGAGAGAAAGGAAAAGAGAAAGAGAAAGAAAGACAGAACACAGACACAGAGACGCAGACACAGAGAGACACAGAGAGGGCCAAAAGAGAGTGCAAGCCAAGGCCAGAATGGTTGTTATTATTTGAGGCATTGTGGCTTGTTGTTATTACAATTGTTCATTGTTCTCCGAAAAGGAAGAATACAAAAGCGAGGCCTATGTTCATGACAATGTGTAGTTCCGGTCCGGTAGATTCCATAGCATTTTTTCTCAGAGTAAATTCTGTCCTGGTAGCCATAGCCGGCTGTGAGTCCACCGACTGAGTTTTCTTGCCTTTGCCTTTGATAAGGTTGAACTTGAAGAGACTTGGATGAGTTTGATTTGGACAGAATGATTAGCAACGCGGGGCTTGTATCCTGGCCAGGTTGACAGTATCGTCTGCAGTATCAACATGTTGTCCTTATCGAAGCTCACCGGTTCGTCCCAGTACTCAAACTGAAACTCCAGGTCCGGTACCACAGCCTCCCTCAAGTTACGACCCATAAAGTAGATATTGTTATTGAATATTCTACTGATCGTAACATTCCTTAGATGAAGTTCGGCAGCGGACATGTTTTCGCGAGGGACAACCGCATAGTCTAGGGCATAGAATTCGCATCTGAAGAGAAGCTCGGATAGTTCCCACTGGACTTCCATTCTCAGATTCCTGTCGTTCTTTATTGTGTCGGCCGACACCTTCTTACAACGCCACGTCTGCTCTTGTGTTTTGTCAAATGGGTCGAGATGCCGTTCGGCATGTAATACCACCTTAATTGTCGCGATGTCCGCAACCCGTCGTTTCTTGCTTAACGGGGTGTCCTGCAGTTTGTATTTGTGGGACTGCGAAGAAGATGACTCCGGCATTCGGTCATAGATTTTCTTCACGAACGGACATGTCGTATTCGGTGCTAATGGTGTGGACTTCACGTAATCGCCGTGGAGGATAACACGCCAATCGCGCATCTTTCGCCAAACTGATTTATCGAAGTAACCATATCCAACGATCATATCAATCAAGATCGGTCTTATACGAATGTAGTTCAAATAAAGTTCGGCAGTCTTGCCCTCGTCCGAATGGATTAGTAGAAATGGCGGAGGAAGCGGATACAAAGCTGGGTGGCTCCTATCGTCTGGAATTGACGCAATACTTTGCAGGCACTGCAAAACTACCGGGTGATACGCAGGCAGGTCTGGTTGACCTCCGATGCTGTTTGGAATATGAAGAACGCGGGCGTAATTGACGTTTGGCTCGGACTTCAGCTTCGGCTCGCGCAACATTTTGAGGAATTTAGCACCTGCCTGCTGAGATTGCTTATCGCCAGAGTTCGTTCTGGTGGGGTCACTACTTCCAGAAGCATCCCTATAGTTCTGCGAGGCAGTGTTGCGTACCGGTTCCATGACCAGAGAAGGCGGCGATTGACTGCGAGACTGCTTACGAGGAAGCCTTAGATCACCCCTCTGAAATTCGTATATCTCGTCTAGAAGCCCGGGAATATGGTTCTCCCCCATGAAATGATTCACAGACTCTTCATGCATGTGTGAGTCCAGACGATAGTAAAGGCCGTCGATAATTGGCCGACCGTTGAATTTCGTGAGTTCCGGAGACAGATATGTCTTCCAGGGTATAGGATCACGAACTTCGTAGACCTTGCCCTTGTATTGGCAACTTCCGCAAATGAACCAGACAGGTATCCCGATACGATACAAGTGGTACACCGTGGCACTCTGAGTAGTGAAAGCCCCGCGCACACTCAGAACATTGGAAGAGAAATCCATTCCCGAGTCAATCCTGGGCACGACTTCCTTCAAGAATGTGTGCAGGCCGTGTAGTTCGAGCAACGCCCTCTGTGCATCTCGCCAAGTGCACAATGCCTCCCGCCACGACATCCTGAGTGTCTCCATGCGCTCTAAACTCATTTTGTACATTCGGATGCACCTCTGATACACCTTCGTCGAATCGCCATCTGTCCGATCTTTCCAGCGCTCTTCGCCGGCCTTTTGTGCCTTTCCAGCGACGATCCAAAACGCCTTATCGAGCTCTGCGATGATTGTCTCCGTAAACGAACCCAATAATGAAACGCTATCAGGATCATAGTCTTCAGGGTGCGTTACAAAGTCCTTTCCTTGCACTGGATCATAAAAGTGTATGTGCCAATGCTGAGTTGACTTTCGATCTAACGAACCGCCTGTGTACGTATCTCGAACTAAAGGAATGCAGGCGTGATGCGAGAAGCCTTGGGAGTAAAATTGGGGCCAGATCATATACTCGTGTCTGCCCCAGAATCCGTCTTCATGTTTGACAATGCCGTACTGCCCCAGGAGAGGATATTCAGGGATCCAATCCACGTTCAGCATGACAATGATGTAGTCTGAGTATTTCATTTCTGCTGCACATCGAGCATCGCAAGCACGAACCTTTTTGCCACGTGCTTCAAAATGTGAAATTTCAAGTCAGTTCATCCTCGTCATTCTAATTGTGCAGCTTACCCAAATCATGTGTCTTTTTGACTAAGGAAGGTTTCGGCCACTTGCCCGACCCATCGCCCCAACCACAGCCAGTATTACTTGGAGGCTCCGCATTTGACCGTGTTGCAGTAATAACACTGTTCGCACCATGTGAGCGTCGATCTGGTGAAATCGGTGGATCACTATACTTTATAACGGGTCCGGCAAGACTGCTGGATGAACTGTCGGAATCGTAATCAGACATGGACCACTTGTTTTGGCGTGAAACGCGTTTGTAGGTTTATTTTGCGCACGGCGTACTAATCGTCTTGTAACTTAGTAAATAGCCTTAGCTATTCACTGGCAGAAGTGCAGCTATTCAGAAGTGCAGCACTGAGCTGGACTCCTGTGCTGACCAAGCGTTCGGTGGTCTTGAAGTGAGGCCAGTCGAGATATAGTGAGCGTGCAGGTAAGGCGATGGTAGAATATGAGCAAGTGTTGAGGCGCCGTCACGGTGAACTTCAAGTTGAATTTAATTATCATATTTCACATATTTAAACTCCGACTCGGAGTCAGTCACGGTCCGCTCGACACGTTGTTCCTCGTGAGAATCACCTGCCGTCTAAGACTCAGACAGGATGCTCGACACGTTGTTCCTCGTGAGAATCACCTGCCGTCTAAGACTCAGACAGGACGCTGACGCATCACGGTCCTTTACATAACAGAATGTATTTGAAACTCCGGTTTGCAAGTGGATTTGTCCGTGTCCGAGTCCCCTATCTCACCCATCATGATCTGAGGATCTCAGGCTGCGTTATGCACCCCACTCTCCCTCTCAGCTTGCTCTGCTACATACATCTCGTGGATGGATGTCTCGCCTCCATTCGATCGCGACGTGCCTCCGCATGGTCTGTCTATATGACTCACCTAGCGGTCCCTCCCATCACCCGTTTCGTACGGCTGATGGATAAGGCTTGCGCTTGCTATACCACTCGGTCTACGTGCCATCGGTCATAACCTTGTACTACACCCCACTTCTCCTCAGCTTGCTCTACTACATCTCGTGGATGGATATCTCGCCTCCATTCGATCGCGACGCGCCTCCGCATGGTCTGTCTATATGACTCACCTAGCGGTCCCTCCCATCACCCGTTTCGTACAGCTGATGGATAAGGCTTGCGCTTGCTATACCACTCGGCCTACGTGCCATCAGTTATAACCTTGTACGAAAATTTCGCTCAGCTAGTTTGAACTCAAAGACTGACTGGTCTTCTTCGTCAATCAGACTCTATTTTGCCGGACATCAGACATTGTATCCACTATTGGTCACGTTAATTGACAGTCACGAACGTCTTCTCCGTATTTACGACGCTGCTGTAGGGGCCGGTGAAGAGTAAGTCTGAAGCTTGGGAACGTACGAAGTCGTTACGACCAGTTCCGCGGTGTTCCGACTGGTTTCGCTCGGTTTCGACTGGTTTCGCTCGAACGAGTGAACTTAGCAAGAACGCCATAGTCCAGATGGCACGTGCACCGTTCTTTGATCGGCCATCAAGACGGGAGAATCACGGCATCGAGTTTGCACGCGTCGATCACAAGTCTCCGGACCTCGGATCCGCATTCCAGACAAAGAGATTTGACCCTGCAACCTCGTCCTCAGTCCCTCTCCTTTGTTAAACATCGCAGACTTACTTTGTCAGGCTAGCCAGAGCCCTTCCGAGTCGTTTCCCCGAGTTCCGCTTCAAAGAGACCCGGTTCCGAAGGTTCCGCACATTTTCTGACCTTTCTATATGCGTCCCCTTTAATCCATTATGCTCTCGTTCCAGACATGCTTAGTATTGTTTCTTTTGACCTATGTGTCCCTTAAACCATTCCTATGCGCTCCTCTCCTTTGTAGATAGCGATATGCGTTCCCTTTTCCTTATGACGTAGGTTCTCTGACCGCTGGGAGGCTCAGTCTTGGACGTTTAGTATAAATATAGCACGACTCTCGTAGTAGAGGGACAGCTTAGTGGGAGCTGAGTGGGAGCTTAGCTTACAGTTCTCACATCGTCTCAAAGCCTCTCGACCTCTAGTCTACTTGTTCGTAGTGGACTCTCTCGTCTCTATAGTCTAATATACGACATTTCGTGTTCTGTACAGTCGATCGGTGATCTCTCTTCGCAGTAGAGCCGTTCGTGCGTTCGTATAGTTCGCCGTCATCGTATAAAGGCTTCCCTATCTTCTCTCACCCGAAACAAGACCCCCTCACGTGTTTCGATCCGTTTCGCCCGGTTTCGCTCGTAACCCAGTTACTCTGCGTGCCGCTCGCATTTGGTCTCGCAACACCTTCTCCTCTCCATTGTCGTCGGGAAAGGACACCATATCATCCCTTTCCTCTTGACTTTCCACTCTCCGCTTCCTCAAGACCAGCCCGGTGCTATTCCGCATCGTTTCGATCGGAAACGGTCGGTTTCATCGTCCCACACATATCCTTCGATTCTCTCAGTCCCCTTCCGTCATCGTTGTGCACCTCCATCCTTCGCATCACATTACGACACACTCAGCTATTGTCCTTCGTCCATCGTATCGCGTTTCGAACCGTTACGCCGCGTTCCAACACTTAAGACTACGAGTGAGATCGACTGCAGTCGCTTACCAGTGTGTTAGCACAGTTGATTAGTCACGTTCGGGTTGGTGGTTCGACTAGCGTAGCTTAGTTAGTTTAGTTCTTGTGCCTTGGGTTAGTCGGCTTTAGTCCAGAGCTCGCAGTTGAGCCGGAGAGTCGATTTAGCCTTTGCACCGCCACCGTCGATCTCGGGAGAAGCCTACCCTCGGAATTCCTCCTCGAGCGCTTCCCTCACATCCCCGGTTCTCACCAAGCCCTTCCATTGTCTATCCCTATTTCCCTCTACTCCTTCGTGCCCTTAGCTCGGGTGAAATTCTCTGCTGACCGTTTGAAGGTATTCTAGGGCAGCCCCTCGAACTATACACTCCCTGTCCGGCATCAGAACGTCCACAGGAGTTTCACCGGCACAGCCATGCACCATGCCTTGGATTTGTCGGTCCAGAGGCCGCATTCGGTTCTACGGACCGGGGCTGCCAGTGTTGAATCAGTTTTGCTTCAGATATCAGATAATTCGTGAAAACCCCCCTTTTTTGTTCATTTTTGTCCCACATGCTGCGATCATAGATCGCATCTCTCCATTGTTGCATGACTGTATTAATCGTACATGTATAAGTTCTGCGTCTCAACTTTTCAACTTTACTTCTATCCACTATGTTGGCTGTTGAAATGAAATGTCGCGCTCCTACTTGTAGAGATTATTTCTCGAATTTCAAATCCCTGCACAAACATGAGGCATCTTGTCCAAAAGTTGCACAAGCAACCGTGCAGTCGAGTTTGGAACTACAGAGACGGATGGCTGAGAGGAGAAAGGCCAGAATTCATGGTCATCGTGTGTCCTTGGAAGACACTGCGAATACTGTGCGTATGCGTTAAGATAATAAGTAGGCAGAAAAACTGACTTATGGTAAAGATTGCAGAAAATGAGAGCGCATATCAAGACGATGTATCATTGTCCTCATTACGGGTCTCAACAACAAGCGGACCTACCGTGCCGCTTTTGTCTTCCGCGGGTCGGCCTGTCCAACCACGCATTCTGCCCAAGCGATATCGGCAATTTTCTCCTCCTCCAAATGTCCAACAAGCGGAACCAGTTGTTGAAGACGAAATTTCAGAACAGCCTGATGCACATGCTGTCCCGGAACCGCAAGAGACTCTGTATCACGTCTTCCAAACGGATCGCGACAAATTTGGGCTTCACAAACTCTATCGACGCGAACGGCGGCAAACAATAACGGAAACCGTCTCAGCACTTCCCGTAAACGTCCACCGCAATCCGTATTACCCTCTTCCCAACTATAGCGCTTCCCGAATGTTTAAGTGGTTCTTCACAAATTCAGCCACGAAATCCTTTGCAGACTTCAAGCGTCTGCAAAGCATTCTGAGCGACCCCCAGTTCTGCAACGAAGATTTCGCAGCCGTCGACTTGTTATCGATGCATCGTCGACTTGCAGACAGCGAGTTAGACGACGATGGCTAGATTCCGTCTACTATCACAATATCGGTTCCGCTGGGCCATTTCGGTAATGATGCCCCAAACAGTGCCGATTTTCATGTTGAAGGGTTCACATACCGTCCATTAGTTGGAGTCATATGCTCCATTTTAAAACGAGACAACAGCGCGAGGTTTTGTTACGAGCCTTATCAGTTGAGGTATACTCCGCCGGGCAGCGAGTCAGACATGGCAGTTCATGGTGAAATGTACTGGAGTAAAGCTTTCTGGGATGCCTACGACGACGTCCATGCAATGCCGCGCTCCCAGGGTGATTCGATGAACAGAACGGTCGTAGCGTTAATATTCTACTCAGACAGTATGATGGCTGCAAAATTCGGAGACGCAAAGCTCTGGCCTGTTTATTTGCAGGTCGGGAATCAGTCAAAGAAAGAGCGATGCAGACCTGGTTCGGGAGCAACGCATCTCATTGCATTAATACCTTCGGTGCGTGCTTCGTGTCACATTCAGCCTTCCATTATTCACGTCACCCCAAGCTACCCAAAAGTTTCAAAGGATTTGTGACTCGCATGACGAAAGGGGGAAAAGTAACGCCTGAGTTGATTGCTCACTGTAGAAGAGAGCTAATTCAGGCTTGCTGGCGAATAATGCTCGACGATGCTTTTATTCAGGCATGGACTGCTGGGGTGGTTCAAGTGTGTAGAGACGCTGTCGAGCGAAAGTGGTATCCACGCATCCTAGCGTATGGTGCCGACCTTCCTGAGAAGTACGTCCATTCGATAATTCATTGAAAGACTCATTTGGATATCTAACGTCAGGAAACCAGGTTCTTAATATCCTCGCTATGAGTCTTGGGTCGTCTACCATGTCCTCAATGTCTCATCCCCGCTCCAGAAATCATCTCTGCGTTAGGTAAAAAGAAGGACTCCAGATACTGCACGAAATTCAAACGAGTTGACGACGATGACTCTCGTTATGCCGTTAAAACAGCTTGATCTTTCATCTACAATCGCCGAATGGGCATCTCTTCTGCCGCTGTGAAAAAACAGCTAGATTCCAGGTCGTTAACGCCAACGGAGGTGTGTAGCTTTACGGTATTGACTCGGAGCGGCATAGTTTCGAAAACAATTTCAGAATGCTTTCTCTAGCCGGCTTTCGAGTCTTGGGTTCAATATTTATGACGTGCTCGCCATCGACGTTCTGCACGAATGGGAGGTCGGAGTATGGCCGGCCATACTCCGACACCTTATTCAGATATTAGCCACTTTCAAAGACTATGACCGCGTACACAGGATGGATGAACGGTAAAAGTGCCATTTCTTTTTGAAGAACCTGGATTAATGCGGATAACCTGATAGGGTCCGTACCGTACCAGGATTCGGGGATAGCATTAGGACATATAGAGGAGACCTTTCTGACATGAAGCAAATGACTGGTTACAACTACGAAGATATACTTCAGGTGAGTATATCACGGCCTACAGGATAAATGAAGCTCGAATGTTCCGTATAAGTGTGCTCTTCCGGTCCTCGACGGGCTTCTTGACGAACCCCACGATTCTATAATTCGTACATTGATTTACTGCACAGCCACGGTACACGCTTTGTCTAAGCTACGAATTCACATGGATGCTACCGTTGCAACAATGCGTTTGGAAATGATGCGCTTCGCGGACTCAGTCCGCAAATTTATGAAGGAGACTTGCAAGTTATTTCATACCACAGAACTTCGTTCAGAAATGGAGAAGCAAACGAGGAGGCTCGCAAAGAAGAATGCAACACAGGCTCAACAGGATAGCGATGCGCCTGGTTCCGTCTCGGTTCGGTCTGTCGGGAAGAAGACATTTAACGCAAACACAGCGAAGTTCCATGGGATCGGGGACTATCCATTCTTTATCGTCCAACTAGGTTGCACGGATTCGTACAGTACAGCAAATGTGCAGAAACACCTTTACTTCAAACACCTGCCTGACTGTTTTTACAGGGGGAATCCGAGCATAAATTCACACGTAACATGTACCTCAGAACGAACCGAGTCAACTACGTCCAGCAAGTGTCTCAGTTCCAGAGACGCTTGGATAGCATGGGTCGGATCAGTGACAGACAATTGGATGCAGAGCCAAACGGTTCCGATGATGTTGCGCAGAACACTAACGATACGCATGATCTTGCGAATGACCCGTCTGCGGAAGCGAACGAAGAGAGATCAATCGCAGGTTGCAGTAGGTACTCGATGTCAAGAAAAGGCACGATGGCTATCGATCTACCGTCTTGGCTGGCGCGACATAGATTCGACCCTGCAGTGGAGGTAAGTTCCCACAGAACTATGGTTAACTCATTTGACGAATATCGACAGGGTTTCTATGACGACTTAAAAGCTCATTTGTTTTCTCGATTAAAGGGTTTGGATTCTCTCGATGATGACGTAGAAATAACTGAAACGGCCAAAAATGATGTGGTTATCAAGAGCAACAAAATGCACACGCATCCCCGGGTAACCATTAACTATACGTCATATGATATGGAACTCTCTCAGGACTCGATAGGACCGCAGGCCGTTAAGAACGACATCATGGTCTTAGCTAGGGACCGGGAAGCAATGGACAGTGAAGGCTCTCCATTTTGGTATGCGCGAGTACTGGGAATTTATCACGTACACGCGCACTTGTTGAGCAATAGGGAAAGAGCACCGTCTCGAATAGACTTTCTTTGGGTAAGGTGGTTCGGTCGTGCGGTAGAGGACCAGTATGGAGATGATGCGTGTCGATTGGAACGCATCAGGTTTGTTACAATGGAGGACGGCACATCCCCGTTCGGTTTTGTGGATCCTAACATTATTGTACGTGCAACGCATCTGATCCCCGCGTTTCGACATGGACGCACGAAACGCTTACTTGCGCCGTCGGCATTGGTGCGCATCAATGAGCCTACCGAAAGCACGGATGACTGGGAATCGTATTATGTGAACAAGTAAGTTGCGAATGTCATCGGAAAAGTAAGGAATGCTGACTCCCAATGCGACAGATTTGCCGATCGAGACTTATTCATGCTTTTCCGCGGAGGTGGTATCGGACATACATGGAAGCATAACAGTACCAAAGCGAATACAGTGCCCGAAGATTTATACGAACAGCTGGGCATTGACGGTACTGGAATATTTTATGAAAATGGGGAGGACGAGGGTGACGGTATGACAGACATTGAACTCGAACAGGTGGACGGAGATGAAGAAGCAATCGATGCAGCGGAATGTATGGAGTCCGACTGGGAGGACAAAGACGTTGAAGATGGAGATGTAATGGACATGAAGACAGATTAGTTCTACTCCTAGATCGTAGAAACAGACCTGCTCGTAAGGTCCTGAACAGGCCGACAAGCGAAGTATACCAGTGATATCACCTTCAGCACGGCATTGCCGGCTTCGAAATACTGGGGAGTACATATAGTTATTAATTATGATACTGAGAAAGGAGTCAACTGGTTAAGCTCGGGTGTGGAAGGAACGAAATGTTTAAGACAAATTCCAGCGTTTCATGTCTTCGCGGTACAGTTACAGTTCCGTTTCCTTTTTTATTGCAACGACAAAAAAAGGAAAATTATAGGAACGAAAATGCGATTGATATCGAGGAGGATGTGTCTGAAGTTACGGAAATCATTGGGAGGACTTCAGCTCGAGTAGAGCGACGAAAAAGAGGGAATGAAATCTTGCGCTCAGTATCGATGCCGAACTCGACACACATCGCAGTCAATCCTGATATCACGGAAGCGCACATTTTTCGAGAATGCTTTAATACATTGAATGGAAAACAACGGGAAAAGTACGCGTTCGACTTTTGCTAACCGTTCACGAACTGACCGATCCGTTCCCTTTGCACGACCGTATGAACCACCCACCAACACTGGACCCTTAACCGCTCCGGCGCTGGTACCGACTCATCCGCGTCATCGTCACGTCTCTTCCTGTCGGACGCGCATCATGCACCGTCGATAACGAAGGAGGCAGGGCGTGGAACAGACTTCGTGCGATGCATCTAGTCGAAGGGATCCATTGACATCAGTTCCGTCCGTATGTCATTCAGGATAGACGAACTCACGGGGATGAATTGCACGACCCTTTTTTTGTCGAGTTTGGTCTCGCCGGGACTGGAATCGGACTCGGTGACTGCTTTGTGCTACCACCGATGTCAGATTTTGCCTACGTTCCAAAAAAAAAAAGCTTACCTTGAAGCTGGCATGCGAGATACGATCTGCGCGCTTGACTGCAGCGCGCACGCATTTTTCGCGTCTCTTTTGGTCGCTGCTGAGGACGTTCCCCATGGATTACAGATCGACGCTGCTTCCCTAATCGGCAAAGCTTCTCAAACTCAGACGTGCTTCTTAAACTCAAATATTATTTTTTGCAAAGGTATCAGAATCGCCCATGTTAGGACCGGCGTTTTCGGACGAGGTGGTTAGTCCGAGCGTACCGGAACAAGTCCCTGCTTCCTCCTTCTGACAATGTATAATTGGAGAGTAGAGTAGCGAAGGTTAGATGTACTACTAAGAAGCGAGCTATAGGCTCAAGCTTGACTCAGCAGTAGAGCAGAGGTTCAATCAAAGGGGTACAGTTATGATTGAGAGTACAAAATAATTTTGCTGAGGGACAACACCCCGCTCAGCTGGCGCCTTAAATAAAGTTTCTACTGAATACTACCGACTACCAAATACTACCGACCATGCCTCGCTATTGGTTAGGACAATGTGTTTCAGCTGGTGTCACTACTACTCTCTTGAGTCTGTAGTACCACTGACAACTCTGGTGGTGCTACCGAAACTCCTGGTTGCACCACCGACTGCTTCCTTCCCTATTAGGCAGGCCCTAATTTCCTTCCATTCCGAAGAAGCTTTCCCCAGGCTTCTATCGATCTCCGTTCCTATCACATGTTAATCCTTAACGCCAATCTTCCCATGAGAGACTTCTTCCATGTGCTGCGATCTCGCTTCGCCGGCGCTCCGTTACTCCGGCCGAGCTTCTGCCGTTTAATCTTCCATCATGGGGCTGACCGTTATCTCGGGATTCGGAATCGGCAACCCCTGCCGATCTTCGGAGATTAACGTTGGCGGCTGTGTAAATTTAGCAGACACCCTTCTGTGCCTAGCCGCAATATTGATGTTGGAGAATTGTAGTCCGGTACCCGACGTTAACCTGTATCTTCTTCCCAGGTGATTCGTCCCGCGCCATTCGTCGACTGTAATAACCCCTTCTTCCGATCGTTCCCATGCTTCTAGCATTCGATCTGTTGCTTCTTCGATAAGACTTTCGACGTCCGATGGCGCCCTGTAATAGATTGGCCAATCGACTTCCACTGCAGTGTTTCGACACAAGGTCTGGTGACGATGCTGATTGATCCAAGCTCTCACGCCAACCTTCAATGCATAGATATCCCTATCACCGAGCCATACGGATACCTCGTGGTCGTATGCGCTCATTCCGCGGTTCGGTAATGGTTGGTCAAACGTTTGTTCTGAGGGTCCGGGTTTATGCTGAATCTTGACATCGGCCCCTTCCCTAGTTACTAAGCGCTCCACGAAGTTCTTGAGGAGCCACTCCGAAAGAACCCAACTCCTTTGGTATGCCAAATAGCAGTTTGTACAGACCAGGCTTTCATGAACAAAGCGTCTGGTTGCACTATGTCGATATCGTCTCTTCTGCAGGAGTTCCACGTATCTTGCGATGTTCCGTTCCTCCATGTCCACATAGCTTTGCTCGGGTGGAGGAGTATGTCCAATATGCATTCCAGCTAGTCCTTGCTGTAAATCGTATGGGTCCTCCCTTTTGTCGTGTTCGTCCTCGTAATATCGTCGATCGGGTTCCTCTTGAATATATTCCACAGCGACCTCCCCAGGTCCTTGCTGTACTAGTGGGCGAGAATCGCCTCCACTATTCTGTCCTTGAAGCCTTTCGAAATGCTCTGGATTGGGCTGCATAATTCGGTGTGTAAAGCGTCTGATACCACGCCGCATTGTATATCCACAATTTTCGTAACATTCCTCCCCTTAAGATCCACTTCGGACTGCAAGGAGAGTGTGGATCCCTTAATTGTGGTAGCCATAATCTTGCTGTTTCGTATTGTTGCTTCCTAGACCAGATCCTTCTTGTGTACTAGTGTCTCATTCCTCTTGTCTGGAATAACTGTAGCACTGTACGTCCAGAGTCCTCCACTCATTATTGAGCATGTGACCTGACGCACAACCCGTCCGAACAAAAGTGCGGCAGTCATGTGACTTAAACCCTTCCTGTTTGGATGAGAGGGTGGCAATCACGTGATTGACGCTCAACCTGTTCTCAGAGAAAGGCGGCGGTCACGTGACACTTGCTCAACAACTCAAAGCCTCGCTGAGTGTCGGCTTCCAACTTACAAGGTACGTCCCAGTACGCTTGGAATAGTTTAACGACTTGTTCAGGTCAAATATGTCAGGCCCACCTAAGCCTCGCTGTACTCACTATCCGAGGAGTCAGCCCAAAACCAATCCTTGTACGAAGGATTCCCTTTTTCTTCTGGCAGATCCCATCTGCGAACCGGCAGCGCTTTGTTTCGAGTGAATGGCCTTTTCGCGGCTCTCCAATGACGCTTGTGCCATTCCGGATAACCGAAATCTCGCTGCTTGATACCTGTCTTGCTCTGGTATCTTCTTCTCCTAATTACCCTCTGAGCTACGGACTCTCCCAGTGCCGTCCTCAGGAACTCATCATCTTCCTTCTTGATGTCGATTACTCTCTGCGTAGAGTCTATAATATCCGCGATCTTCTTTCTAGAGGGAAGATCTATCGTGTCCGGCCAACGATTCCTCTCGTGATACTCCCGCAATTTCTCTGGGGCATTGCGCAGCCCTTCTACAGGTTCCCAGGTATTTTCTTCTTCCGGGTAGCCGAGCCATTTAACCTGATATTCCCATTTTCCGTGCCTTTTCCTCATGTCCCGGATCGCTTCAACCTCATACTCGGTTTCTCCAGCGATAACTTCTGGTGGTGGTCTTGTTCTCTGTGCCGGATCTTTTCTTTCTCGATAGGGAATCAATAGTCCTGCATAGAACACCGGGTGGATCCTTAATTCCTTCGGAAGATCCAACTCATAGTTGACTAGCCCATGCTTTGCGATGACTTGATAAGGTCCTAGGTTTCTATCCCCTAGCTTCCTAGTGGGAACTAGCAAGGTTAGATTCCGACCATCTAACATAACTTTATCGCCAACTTCGAATGATGGCATCGGGCCTCGGTGTCTGTCTGCGAATCTTTTCATCGCGTCTCGTGCCTTCTCCAGCGCCTTTGTTGCTTCTTCTTGATTCTTCTTTCGCATAGCCACATAGTCCTGTGTTCCTCGGATCGGAAGCTTGAATCCTAATTCCGGCTGAAATCCATACACCAATTCAAACGGTGTCTTGCCTGTACTAGAGTGAGAGCAACTATTATAGGCGAATTCTGCCATAGGTAGATGTTCGTCCCAATCATCTTGCTGCAAGCTGGAATAGCAACGTAGCAGCTGTTCCATTTCTTGATTTACTCGCTCTGTTTGACCATCTGTTTGTGGATGATATGCCGTGCTAAGCTTCGTTTCAATCCCGAGGGCCTGGTTCACCTGTTCTGTAAACCGACTAGCGAATTGAGGTCCCCTGTCGCTGATTACTGTCTTCGGAGTTCCGACCTTGCTGTAGACATAATTGATCATCAAGTCCGCAGTGGTCTTCGAGTTTGCATTTACTGTAGTAGGTATAAAAGTTCCCATTTTAGAGAACCTGTCTACCACCACTAGTATCGCATTGTTTCCTTTGCTCGTCGTTGGAAGTCCGGTGACATAGTCCATAGTAATCTCGTCGTAGGGCCTTGTCGCTATCTGCAATGGTTGTAGCGGTGGTTGCGTCTTTCCTCGTCGCGCTTTCGTCCTTTGGCACACGTCGCATGTGCGCACATATTCTTCGACCCATTCCCTCATCTTTGGCCACCAAACTCTTCTTTCCAGTTTGTCTATAGTCTTCTGTAACCCCGGGTGTCCTGACGCCGGTGCATCATGGCACTGTCGTACAATTTCCTTCTTAACTTCTTCGTCTGGTGGGATAACCAATTTATCATCCTTCCACCAATATCCTTCTTCGAATGTTCCGATTGCTGGCTCTTTGGATCGTTCATAGGCGTCTCGAATCTTCTCTCCCAGTTCAGGACTCCCTGTAAGCTCAAATACCCGTACTGTGCGCATGGGCAAGTCCGATGTTCTGAACAACTGCGGAGGAAGTAGGACTTGTTCTGGCTGGTCCTCTTGGCCCTGTTCATAGTCTGGCCTCCTTGATAATGCGTCCGCTCGTGAATTCTTGGTTCCAGGTCGATACTCAATTCGAAATCGAAATCTGCTGAGAAATGTCGCCCATCTTGCTTGGCGGCCACTTAGCTTCCTAGCTCCCATAAAATATCGAAGGTTAGCTTGATCGCTAATCACTCGAATCTCATGTTTAGCTCCTTCCAAGTGGTGCCTCCAATTGCTCAAGGCCTTGACAATCGCTAGTAATTCCTTGTCCATTACTGGATAGTTATTCTCGGCATCTCGATAGGTGTTCGACCAATATCCAATGGGGTGCAAAATTTCATCGTCCCCGAGCTGCGAGAGCACGGCTCCCATCGCAAAGTTTGACGCGTCGGTTTCCAGCACAAATTGCTTCTCGTGATCCAGTCGTACTAGCATTGGTGCAGTGGTAAAAGCTTCTTTAAGTTTTCTAAAGCTCTCTTGTTGCCGTTCTCCCCAGGTAAATGTCTTCTTGCCAGACATTAGTTCCGTTAGTGGCCTAGCAATTTTGGCGAAGCTTTCGATAAATTTCCGGTAGAAGTTCGCAAATCCAATAAACTTTCGAATGTCTCGCTTGCTTGACAAGTCTGGCCATTCTTGAACCGCCTTTACCTTGTAGGGATCCATCTGCATGCCCGACTGGTTAACCACAAATCCTAAATAGTCGAGTTCCTTCTTTCCGAAGTAGCACTTCTCTGGTTTGCAGAAGAAGTCTGCTTCTCTTAACCTGCGCAATACCTCTGCTAGCAGGTCCCAATGTTCCTGTTCCGTTTCCGCATAGACTATAATGTCGTCCAAATAAATGAGTATGCCCTGCCCAATCATGTCCTGAAAGAGCTCGTTCATTGCACGTTGGAATACCGCAGGTGCATTCATCAATCCAAACTGCATTACCATCGGCTGGTATACTCCCATGTGAGTCCTGAAGGCGGCATACTTCTCATGCCCAGGGTGTATTCGGATGTTGTTATACCCACTTCGCAAATCCAGTGTAGAGAACCATTTGGCATGTGCAAGATCGTCCGGGAGCATATGTAACAGAGGCATTGGTTGGTGGTCTGGAATAACCACCGCATTTAGCCCTCTATAGTCGATAACAATTCTGTACTCCGGCTTGCCATCCTTCCCTATTGTCTTCTTGGCTATGACAAATACTGGTGCGCAAGTGTTCGCCTTTTCTTCAGCTGGTACTCGGTTTCCTACAACACGAATCCATCCCTTCTTCAGATCCTCGCGAATCCATTCTTCTACCGCACGCTTTTCAGCAGGAGTGAGTGGATATACCGGTCCAGGTTTTGGGAGCTCTGCCTCTGGTAGGAGCTCGATCTTCATGTCCCATTGTCCCGACTTAGGTAGCCGATTAGCAGCATCCTTGTCGAACCTATCCCTGAACTCCCATATTTGTTTTGGAAGAATGTCTTCGAGGGTTTTGTCGCCAGCAGAGCCTGCCATCCTTTCATCGAGTGCTTTCTCCTGCGCATATTTTTGAGCTATGCTGTTATACTTGAGAAGGCGTTCTCTCCGAGATGCGACTTGTCGATGCTCTAGGCAGCGGATCCAGTGAGGAGGCTTGGGTGGCCTTCCTCTTCGAGAGGCGTCCTCCGCTTCCATCGAGGTAGCGGGCTTGTGCGATCCTAGGATACCCTTGAACTCCGTCTCAGATCCAGCTCTTCTCTCTAGCACTTTTCCTTCCACTTTGGGCGGCTGCATAACCGAGTCAACAGGCGTGCGCCATCGGCGCCTCTTCTGCCCCTGCGAGAGCCCCTGCTCCATCACGGCATAATTCGAAATGAACCTGTTACCTTTACCGTTTGTTTTCCCTGTCGGAGCAGGGCCCTGCATTTGGTTCTTAAACCGTGGTCTTCGCGGGCGCACTTGAGCTCCCGAAGCTAGCCTACTTGATGATTGCGGCGTACTAACTTCGGCCCTGTGCCATTTGAGTGGGACTACCCTCCCTTTGGGGTGGACCACTTTCCTAGACACTAGCCTACCCTTGAACGGTGTCTCATGTCTAGTCACTCCTCGGTCTCTCGTAGGAGGAGATCTCGCTAGGTGGCCGAACCTAGTACGCTTCGTAGCCTTAGTTCTATAGCGCTCCCGACCCGAAGTACTCCTGCTTGTACCTCTGCTTCGTGTGGTGAAGCTTACCGACTGCTTCTGCACTGCCAGGGTTGAGTCATTTTGGCCCTCGTGCACGGATGGAGAAGTCCACTCCACCCTAATACTCCTTATGACAGGGTTCGATTCTGTACCACTTCCTCCACTCTTCTGTCGACGCATCTTGAGAGGATCAGGTGCGTAGTGTCCAGGCTTTCCTCCTTTAGGTGGTACACTAGGCTTCTTCCTTCTATTCGTATCAGATCCTTCTGCATCGATCGTCATTTGTGCTTGTATTTCTTCCCGCACTCTTGCTTGGTCTTCAGATGTTGTTGGTGAGGTCGTTGTTCCCAGGCCTCCCTGAATTGCCATCAGCTGAAGACGCGCTGTATACATGCCGCCATATTCATCGAGGAGTTCATTATGCTTGGTGCCCTTGTCCATTTCTCTGACCATGGTGCGGTATACTGCACCATCCGCATCCTCAACACTGTCAAAGTTGTGCCAGTTTTGCTCGTCCTTTGTTATTCGGCACTTGTCCCCGAACCGATAGAATCTCCATCTTCCTTCTTATTTAGCGAAGGAGAGTTCTGGTGGCTTGTGCATGACTTCTTCGAACGTGACAAGCGGTGCTGCTGATTCCTTTTCTTTTCCTTTGTCTGGTGGTACGATCGTAGGTTCTTCTTCTATGTCTTCCTTCTCGGTTTCTTGTCCTGTTTCGATGTCACTGTGGTAATAGACCCTAGTTTCCCAAGCTTCTTCCTTTTCATCATCGGCATCCCATTCGGGTGGAATGTAGTCTGGAATTCTTCGCCATCTTCTGCGTTTCCGGAGCTTCCTTGGGGCTAGGATTAGCTGTATGGAACGCAATCGTGCCGTTCCATTAAATGCAATTTCCTTCCCGCCTTTGCGAAGAATCCCCTTTGTCCAGTCAATAGTTGGCTTATGCTGTTCAAGCCAATCATTTCCTATGAGAAACTTGTCTTCGTGTGTATCCACCACTGCGATGTCCATTAAACCTCTTGTAATCCCTGTGTCCACTATTGCTCTGACGTTCCGAGTCCATCCACCATGATTAATCGATCCATCGGCATTCCGGATGGTATAATTACCTTCTGCAGGTACTGTTCTCAGCCCTAGGCTCTGTACAACCGTGGGGCTAATAGTAGTGATCGCAGATCCGGAGTCAATCATAGCCGAGAGATTAACCTTTTTCTGTCTCTGAATGACGTCAATGGGTATAGTAGGATGGTTGGAGTTTGGTCTAGCAATAGTCCATCGGCGCTTTATCTCTTGTGTGTCCTTCGAGCCCTCGTCAGTGTCCGATGTTAACTGGCGGCCCTTCAAAAATCCTCCTCGGAATCCTCCTCGAGGGCATACGAAGCCCGTTCCTTACGCCTTGGTAACTTTGTTTTCTTGTCCAGTAGTTCTTCCATTTCAGAATCGCTGCTAATCCCAACTTCCCGGCGTTTTAGGAAGCGGCCAGTCTTGCCAGATCGTCTCTTCTGCACCCGTCTCTTGTAGTTGGTTCGGTGTCCACGGCTTCCCTGTGTGTCTCGCCCTACATTGTTGCAGTCCCGTGCGAAGTGACCTGTCTTGCCGCATGCCCAGCATATCCCGGCATCTCCTCGGGACCCCCTAGTAAAGCGCCTAGACATATCAATATCCATAGGCTCACCCAGAAACTCCGCTGGACGGCGCGCTTCTGGGGGCACTGGCGTGTACGATACCGCCTGCCCATCTTTAAACATAGGGGTGTACTTCCTATTGCTGCCTATCACCTTGGCAGCCATCAGACTGGCCTCCAGATTACTAGCGTTCTCCTTCCATTGGTTAAGGTCCCATTCAGGGTGGTCTGTATTCATAAGCAGGGCCTTTAGGATCGTTTGGTTGAGTCCTCTCTTGTACTCGTAAATCAGTGCCTGATGGTCGTAGTGCTTCGGCAGCCTCATCCTAATGTCGTCAAAGGCCCTGTTATACTGCTTCACCCGCGCCCGTTCCTGATAAATCGTCCTAATATTTTGCTCGGCTTCTTCTTGAAGTCCAAAAATGCCGTTGTGGTTGAGCGCTAATTCGTTCCATAGATCGTCCTCGTCGTCCCATCCACCCTTCTTGTCCATAACAAGCTTGCCATCCGCATCTCGCTTGTAGGTGGAGACTAATTGATTTCTATTCATGGCCCATTTGCCATTAACCCAAGTCTGAGCTTGACCTCGCAGACATTCCAAAATAATCTTAACCCTCTTGGCTGGGTCGCTCGGATGTTTTTCATTCAACTGGCTGATCATTTGATTCTGGAAGTTTTCAAGCGACTCATAAGGGTTTCCCTTAAACAAGGGATACTTCATGATATCTTTGTTTGACATAATGACCTAGACGAATTCAACCAACATTTTTATGAGTATCACCTTCATTCAGCGCATTACAATAATACATGGTTTAGTAGCTAAGTTATCCAGCGAGTACCACCTCCGCTTTCCAACTAGCCACCTTACCCTTCCTCCCGGTCGGTTCTTGGGCGTCTTCCTTCCTCCTGGCAAGCTCTCAGCTCTAAACCAGGGCCTATCTCCTTTCTTCCTGAGCTTCGTATCGTTCCTCGCCGCTTTCGTGTTCCTCGCTTTCCTCTTCTGTCTCCCATTCGTCGTTCGCATCGAAGTACTCTTGATCTTCGCTGGTTGGCTCTTCTACGTTGTTACCTCGCACCCAAACTACCATCGCCATGTTCGCTACCCCCTGCCTCGGTGGTCCCTCTCGTATGTCGAGAGAGTCCGATGGTATAGGGCAGCTGTTAGGACAAATGATAGGATCATAGATATAATCAGAGTCTGGGGAGTACTCACTGACCGCCTGGAGCCTTGCTTCTCTCTCCTCAAGCTCAAGAGCACTTGGAGTAGGCGATCCTGGCGGCGAGTCCTGGTGCGGGTATTGAATGTGGTTCCTTTCGACGTAGTGGCCATTCCATCCCAGCCGTTGAATCGCTCCCTCGACGAGTTCTCCCTGCTCATTCCACATGAGCTCCCGGATTCCCATGCCATGACCCGTTTCCGCTGTGTTATCCGCCTCCCATGCTTTCCCAGCATCCGGAGGCGGTCCCCATCCGTCGTTGGATGGCCAGGGCTGTGGCGACTCGGGAATCACCTCCCTCAGCAGTTCTTCTGCTTGCTGGTCCAGGCTTCCGGGTTGCGTTTCTGTGGAGACGTAGTCCGGGAGATCTTCATCAACTTCGATGCTTTCTTCGACTTCCTGTTCCTCTTGGGCGAGCGCAGTAGGCGCTACCAGCCCTCTTTCCGCAACTACCTCAGCGACATAGCTCCTTCCGACTTCTACTGCCTGCTGTCGCAACTGCGACGATGGTTGTCCTGTTCGAGTGTCCGTTCCTCCTGGTTCCCTGCTCTGGCGAATGATCTCAACCATCTGATCCACAAAACGTTCACTTGCTGGGATCAGATTGGGCATCTGGTCGTCGTCAGAGTCCGAGCTCACGCTTTCGAAGTGGCTAGCTAGACCTAGGCCTCTACCTTGCAGCGGGGAGTCAGGGCTCAACCTTGCCCCTCCTCGTCTAGCTCGCTGCGTCAGATAGGATTGACGAAGCCTAATTGTTTGTTGGATCCGACGAATGCCTTCCGTGATTGAGTACTGGGCCGCGAGTTCTTCCTCGGCATTGCTGATCCGGGCTCGAATAGCCTCGACCTGTTCGACCAGGTAGCTAGCCTGCGTGTGTAACTGCAGGAAGTCCGTACCAGTCAGCCGAATAATCTCTTGCTGGGAGTTGACCACTTGTTGAGCAAGGGCTGATTGACTGCCCTGAATGGCCATTGTTACAGCTCCCAGAATACGAGCCTGAAGAATACCAAACGCGTAGTTGATCCGTACGTCCCGCTGTTCGCCTTCTCGCCTGAGGTTGGTGATGACTGCCTCAGCTATTGCATCTCCGACGTGTCCCTGAATATGCACCAGAAACTCCCCCAATGTCTGTCCTTCTACGGTAAGGTTCTCGGAGTATTGAGAGCCCATGTCGTAGAGTCGAGCGACAGTAGCTGTGAGAGTTCTGAGGGACCGATCAATGCTAGTAAGTCGATTGTCGAGGTCGATGATGGCGTGTCGCAGGGCGGAGACAACTTGGTTGGGTTGCCCGTCAGTACTGACCATTCAGTCCAAGCGTCCGTGTAGACTGTCGAGTCGTTCGCTGATGCGTGCCAGAGCGGATTCCATACGTTCTCCAGGTCCGGGTTGAGGAACTGCCAGTCGTTGAGTTTGGAGTAGAAATCTCCGACCGGCACGACGGAATGGGGAACCTCTTTCGTTGTCTTGCCATTCCATCCACGTCCATAGCGTTCCAAAGCCTCGAAGAAGGCCGATTCGACCTCGGAGTTGTTGAGCAATGACGTATACCATGGAAGAAAACCAGATGATGCAGAGTGTAAGCCAGAGACTAGACCAACCAACTTGCCACAGTTCCATCGGTGACATAGTTGTTTCACAGTAGTATAGTTGCCTTGATAAACCTGTAGTAGGACTTGGTGGAGGAAATGAGAATGTTCGAGTAGGGTGTATTCGAACGCTTTATATTCCTGACACAGAGCGAGTAGTTCTTCTTCAACTGGCGTTGGACCCCTGAGTGCCTCCCAATTGAAACTGTGTCCATTCAATAGGTTGTCCGCATGCACAAGCAAGAACTTCCTCCCAACTCTTTCGTGTCTTTCAGCGGTGATTCGAAGCTCCAGGGCGGATAGTATAACCGACCGGTAGGGTTCTAGGATAGGGGTGTTTGAGTGCTTCTTACCTCGATAGAAGTTTATCGTGCGAAACGCCGAATTGACTTCTTCTTCGAATGTATGGAGCGCTCTAACAAAACTCCAATGGAGTGTGTAAGCCTGCTTTAGCCGTCGACGATACGCTTATCGGTGATCAGCTAACTGTATTTACAGGCACAGAAGAAACCCTCCCGGGGCAGAGCAATACTTACTGATCAATAGTGGGTATTGCACTATGAAACAGCAAGATTGATTATCCCAGGATTGGAGCAAAATTATAATGTTAGGACCGGCGTTTTCGGACGAGGTGGTTAGTCCGAGCGTACCGGAACAAGTCCCTGCTTCCTCCTTCTGACAATGTATAATTGGAGAGTAGAGTAGCGAAGGTTAGATGTACTACTAAGAAGCGAGCTATAGGCTCAAGCTTGACTCAGCAGTAGAGCAGAGGTTCAATCAAAGGGGTACAGTTATGATTGAGAGTACAAAATAATTTTGCTGAGGGACAACACCCCGCTCAGCTGGCGCCTTAAATAAAGTTTCTACTGAATACTACCGACTACCAAATACTACCGACCATGCCTCGCTATTGGTTAGGACAATGTGTTTCAGCTGGTGTCACTACTACTCTCTTGAGTCTGTAGTACCACTGACAACTCTGGTGGTGCTACCGAAACTCCTGGTTGCACCACCGACTGCTTCCTTCCCTATTAGGCAGGCCCTAATTTCCTTCCATTCCGAAGAAGCTTTCCCCAGGCTTCTATCGATCTCCGTTCCTATCACATGTTAATCCTTAACGCCAATCTTCCCATGAGAGACTTCTTCCATGTGCTGCGATCTCGCTTTGCCGGCGCTCCGTTACTCCAGCCGAGCTTCTGCCGTTTAATCTTCCATCATGGGGCTGACCATTATCTCGGGATTCGGAATCGGCAACCCCTGCCGATCTTCGGAGATTAACATTGGCGGCTGTGTAAATTTAGCAGACACCCTTCTGTGCCTAGCCGCAATATTGATGTTGGAGAATTGTAGTCCGGTACCCGACGTTAACCTGTATCTTCTTCCCAGGTGATTCGTCCCACGCCATTCGTCGACTGTAATAACCCCTTCTTCCGATCGTTCCCATGCTTCTAGCATTCGATCCGTTGCTTCTTCGATAAGACTTTCGACGTCCGATGGCGCCCTGTAATAGATTGGCCAATCGACTTCCACTGCAGTGTTTCGACACAAGGTCTGGTGACGATGCTGATTGATCCAAGCTCTCACGCCAACCTTCAATGCATAGATATCCCTATCGCCGAGCTATACGGATACCTCGTGGTCGTATGCGCTCATTCCGCGGTTCGGTAATGGTTGGTCAAACGTTTGTTCTGAGGGTCCGGGTTTATGCCGAATCTTGACATCGGCCCCTTCCCTAGTTACTAAGCGCTCCACGAAGTTCTTGAGGAGCCACTCCGAAAGAACCCAACTCCTTTGGTATGCCAAATAGCAGTTTGTACAGACCAGGCTTTCATGAACAAAGCGTCTGGTTGCACTATGTCGATATCGTCTCTTCTGCAGGAGTTCCACGTATCTTGCGATGTTCCGTTCCTCCATGTCCACATAGCTTTGCTCGGGTGGAGGAGTATGTCCAATATGCATTCCAGCTAGTCCTTGCTGTAAATCGTATGGGTCCTCCCTTTTGTCGTGTTCGTCCTCGTAATATCGTCGATCGGGTTCCTCTTGAATATATTCCACAGCGACCTCCCCAGGTCCTTGCTGTACTAGTGGGCGAGAATCGCCTCCACTATTCTGTCCTTGAAGCCTTTCGAAATGCTCTGGATTGGGCTGCATAATTCGGTGTGTAAAGCGTCTGATACCACGCCGCATTGTATATCCACAATTTTCGTAACAGCCCACTCACCTCATCCACGAACCCATGTACGATGACCTGATTGCTAGGCGGACTCGGAGTCGCCTTGATTCAGGTAGTGAGAGTGCCAGTACTTGGGCGCATTGTACTTGTTCTTCAGCTGTGTAAACAGGCGTTTGCACGCATAGTAGTTGGTCTGGCCCTTACGCCGCCAGCGGAACGCTCCTGAAGCCGGAAAAAGTACGCGTTCACTGTTGGGAGTGTTGTTAGGGACAACTCACATTGCGCAAAGCAGAGTGGTAGATAAGAAGGTACGACGTCAATCTATTCTAACTCTAATCAACAGACTCATGACAAAACCCTTTTGTTGCATATTTCCCGGTGTCCTTTCAGCCAGGAAGAACGACGAAGTCCATCAGAAGTAAGTCCTGTGACAAGTCGACGTGGAGTCTAAGTTTTCTTTTCTTTTCTTTTTTCTGTTTCGATTTGGTCTGGGCGTTCAAATGCATCGACTCCCCAAGATTATCCTCTCCATTTCAGATAGTTCTACCCATTGATAAGCAATGTATAGAATCGGGCTTTTGGTGCGTCATTCCACCTCCTTTTACTAACACCACGCACACATGAGGGTTGGGATGGTTTGGTTGTGGTTGAACTTTGAAAGTTGCACCGGTTTTTCTTGAGAGCAGAAAAAGTATATAAGTACGTCCCAGACGTGCAATGTTCCCTCAGCAGATGCAACCCCGATTTTTGTTGTGTCCTCCCTCTGTCGTCTCTTTTACTCTCTTCGAAGATCTCCCCTTGCGCTCCAAGTCTGCCCAACATGCAATCCGACAGACCGAATTCCACTCAGCCCGCCAATGGATCCATTGATGACATGACGTCCGCTGGCCAGAAGCGCTCGGCCATCGACAAAATTCCTGTCGTGCGTCGGCGCCGTCCTCTGTAAGTGCCTCAATATTCTTTTAATGCACAACAAACAGTTGAATTCGGTGATAGGAGGTCGTCGAACTTTCCGTGCTATGGCAGATGCGGTCGCCATCTGGCGTGCACTCAGGCCCCTTGGGAGTCCCCCACAGCGATTGTCAATGCCGCCATCGAGCGCGCCAACAACGAATCGGAAAACCGTGTTGTTACTTACAGTACTCAGTAAGGTCTTTTCGATATTGTACATTACACGTGTTACTCACGCTTATTGACAGTCAGGAATGCCTTCACCATATTTATGATGCCTCCATAGGGATGGATCCAGTCATACACGAGGCTGTTATGACTGGTGGTCCGGAGGCTATCTTCGGAATTACAGAGGCTGTTTGTACATTCAAATTCTTTCAGTATACTTGTTTACTTCCCATGGCTTAGATTCGCTACGGACAGCAGCTTGCCCGTAGCGATGACACTATTTTGCTGAAGCGTCTGGTTCCCACCTGGGTTGAGTACCGTAATGGTGAACATGTACCACATCTTGATCGGAAGCATAAATGTGGCTTCAACAACCGCTCGATCGCCGAGTTGCTGAGTCCTGTCGATGCAGAAGCTCTTACAGAAGAGTAAGATTTTTTTACATCCCCTCTTCCACACGTTGATTTACTGGTATTTTCTTAGGTATATTGTCCATCTTCGGGACGGGAATGCAACTATCTTCGAGGATGGCATACAACATTTGGTGAATGGATCTGACTATCGTATTTTTATGTATGAGGGCGGTAGATACTATGCCAACGAGCCCCTTCATGGGCTTCTGAGGAATGAACTTCTAGTCAAGATAAGTATCTCCTTTCATCATTCAAATCATCTTGTATGTTGACAACCCCTTTAGGCCTTCAGAGCGGTCTTCACGAGCCCTTCGTCTGCTGAGGTCGAGGATCCGTCGCATTCTAGGGCTACAAGATGTGGCAACGCGGCCCTAAACGAAATGCAAGGGGTCACACCCTCCTCAATTGCCTATATAGCAGTTCAAGTGCATATGCTGCATTTACTTCCCTGTTGTTTACTTCGACATTGATGCATTGTAGGTTTATTTTGCACTAAGCTCACGAACTGTGTTCTCTGCCACTTGTGCCCCGGAAATCATCGAAATGTATGATGCTCTCATGGCCTTTTTTGCTTCTGAAGTCCCATACATCCGCCGCTATGCTCAGGAGCTCCTTACTTGGTAGAACGAGTAAGTACCCTTGTTTATTTATCATTGTCTTATATAATGAATCTTCTTTCAGTCGCATCTTCCCTTCTGCTCAGAGGGCTCTCGAGCGCCATGGAAGGGGCTCTATCTGTCGCCTTGAAGCTAAGTATAAAGGTTTGGACCTCAGCAACAACTTCCACCGTGGCAACTGATCTCTTGATGATATGGGAAACAACGGAAGAACCGGTCACGTGCAGGGCCAAACAACCTTGACTACGGGAGCGCTCATCTAAAAATTCTGTAAATTGGAGGAGAAAGTGATTGTTCAACACCGCCCTCCATGTACTTCGGGCTCTCCATGCCGTCGAGCGCTTGCATGAAGCGGACAAACACCACAAAGAATTGTCAGAAATTACCTAATTTGTGCCGCCGCTCTTTCCGAGCCATCTAGCGCGTCTTTTGGACTAGCGCTGTTTGCTCTTTGGGCTCGAGCTTTGACCGCCATGTCTCTGCTTTGCCTTTCATAGTGCCTCTGGCTCTTCATTAAAAGCAGTTTCGTCTGGAAGTTACTTTCCGGTCTTCTTCGATGTCGAAACGACAAAAGCGTTCTCATTCTCCTTCTCCGGACCTGGTTGCTATTCAACAAGGTCCAGCTCACAAGCGGACTCGGAGCCGCCATGGCGGCATTGCTGGTGAACACAAAGCTCTCCAAAGTGCCTCTGGCAGCTCTGAGCTGCGTCCAATGAATACACTTCCTCGACTCGCCTCCCATCCGCGCCCTGCGAAGCAACTCTTTATCTGCGGGTCTGGCGCCTTCGGCCAGCTCGGGATGGGCTCGACGGAGGAAGCCACGACCGAGCTTCACCGACCAAGGCTCCATGTCTGGTTTGAGATTGCTGTTCAGGGCGAGAGCCATATGTTGGGTGCTGAAAGAGGTGCAGGGATCGAGTGTGCTGTTGCTGGTGGGATGCATTCCCTAGTTATTGATGAGTTGGGTAGAGTACGTCCATCGCTTTCTCCTTCGTTTCTTCGTTCCATAGTCCACAACTTTTAATGGAGTAGGTCTGGTCATGGGGTGTCAACGACCATGGCGCCCTTGGTCGTCAAACGACCAACGTCGAAGACCCAGACGCATCAGGTCAACTCATCGACCCAGAGATCCTCGAATACACACCGATGATTATAACAAAACTTGCCGAAGAAGGGTTCCGTGCCGTGCAAGCTGCAGCGGGCGATAGCATCAGTGTCGCGCTCTCCGACAAAGGCGCTATTCGTGCCTGGGGTTGCTTTCGCGTACGTCTACTTCCCTAATGTCGAAGAGAATATTTGTGCTCAGTGGTGATAGGCAGCTGATGGCCTGCTGGGTTTCCAACCTCCCTCTATCATAGAGAGGGAAAAAGCACGAAGGAAGGCGAAGGCAAAGTCCAAGCCTAAGAATGCCGCTGACCCTTCGACAGCCCCGCAACTCGACCCCCTGCCAATATCGCACCTTTCGGAGGAGAGGTTCGTCCAAATCGCTTGCGGGTCCAATCACGTACTGGCTCTTTCCGAGCGCGGAATCGTGTACTGCTGGGGCAACGGCCAACATGCCGAACTGGGCCGCAAAATCGTCGAGCGGCACAAAATCATGGGACTCGTGCCTACACGGCTGTTAATCCAACGGCTGGTCTGTGTTGCTGCTGGCGCGTATCATTCTTTCGCGATAGACGAGAATGGCGTCGTCTATGCGTGGGGCTTGAACTCATTCCGCCAGACTGGCGTTCAGTTTGCTGAGGATTATGAAGGTGATAGAGATGTTGTTTGGTTGCCGATGCGTGTTGGTGCGCTGGATCCGGAGGTGCTTGGGAATGGGAGGAGAGTTGTTCAGATTTGTGGAGGAGAGCATCATAGCCTGTTTTTGCTAAATGACGGGACGGTGTATGGATGTGGGAGGTGTGACGCTTCAGAGCTTGGCCTGGGTGATGACCATCCAGAGATGATTGCCCTCGCTCAGCAACAACTGCAGCAGCAACAGGAACAACAGCAGGCGCTGGCACAAGCGCAACAAAACGTAGATCCTTCTTCGTCGAAAGGAACAGGACTCCCTCAGGAATATATATCCTACATCTCCTCTGATCCGGAGGTCGATCGCGAGTCGTCAATCTCAACTCCAGCTCAGGACTAATCAAATGCATCTCAACGCCCACACTCATCCGCTTCCCTCCACTACCGACGCCTTCCAACCCCGATCCTCCTCTTCCACCATTCTCCTCCTCCTTATCCTCCACCTTACCCGGCTCCGCATCTGCGAACCCAATGAAACGCATATCCGCCGACTCCCGTCACAGCTTCGCACTCTCCGCCTCGGGGCACGTCTACGCCTGGGGACTGGCCTCGTCGGCGAGCTCGGCCTGGGGAGGAAGGTGAGCGAGCAGAAGACACCGAGGAGGGTGAGGAGCGCGACGCTTGATGAGCTCTTCCTCATGGAGGATGGGAGGAAGGAGTGGAAGTGGACTGTGGAGGATGTTTGTACGGGTGGACAGCATACGATTTTCGTTGCGCGCCCGAGGGTGTAGTTTCGTCGTTGTTGAACCGGAGGATCACTGAAACTTGGAGAACATTTTTGGATCGGATTGGATTGAATAAGTACTTATCGTTTGTTATGGACGGATATAACATCTTTTGATTTTGCTCTACATTGCTTGTTCGCCTCAATACTCCACCGTACTGAATTCACCCACTAACCATCATGTCCTTTACATCTGTACTCTACTGACACAATAAACTATGTTCAACATTGCTACACCATACTCGAGATTCGTTCCAGTCGACATCAATTTGCTAAACGCTCAAAGAAAAAAATACAGGAATCATCTATGATCTCATCGTAACTGAGCTGCAAACAACAAAGAAACACACAGTACAAGGTATAAAGTCGAGAGAATAAGGAAGAAAAACAGAACTCATACAAATGCGCGACTACTTTGACAGGAGAAACAAAACGCAGGACCTTATACACGTACAGCCGCTATAGATATTCTCGAGATAGAAGTGATGTTAAAGAATAAAATAATCAGAAAGCACAAGCAGCGCCTTCAACAATACAACAGATCAAGGATTCGGAGGGAAGAAGATATACAAAATATTCGGATTCATCTCGTCCGCACGTACGTCGAAATGATATTTCCTACAAATTTCATCGCGTCAATAAAACTCGAGTGACCACCAAAACAAAAAAAAGGCAGGTCGAGAAAAAAAGGACAAAGTACACGCACTTCGTTATTTTATCAATAATGTAATGCCTCTTGACAGAGGAGCCCTCAGCAGCGCGCCGCCCGTGATCGACGACGACGGTAAGTTTAGAACGACCTATCTGTTGGAGAGCGTATAGAGCATTCTTGACTGATTGGAATGCGCCGAGTGGGGAGAGCCGGTGTACGTCTATTCGGTCGTCGTGTTCTGCCTCTCGCGCTGGATCATTCAATAGATTAGCACGGAAGGTGCAAAGAAAGTAAAGTATGATGGATGATGTGCTACGTACCCGCTAACCGCGCCCTCTCGGCTCTCCTCCTCAGTCTTTTCGCTCGCTGCTCGGCATTCTCAAGTTCACAACTCAATGTAAACGCCAGAGCGTTCTGCTGACGTCTCTCCGCATCGAGTATCTGCACTCTCAAAGCCTCACATCGCGCATCCATCTCAATCGCTTGCTGTTCCCACTGCACCGCGCGAGTTGCCAGGTCCGTGTTATTCACATTCGCGTTCGGGCTCCGATTAGGGCTGGGTCGGATAACGCTCTCGTCGACGGTCGGAGAGTAGATGAACGTCGCGCTTTGTCGCGGGTCTTGCGAGCGTGCGATGGGGATCACAGACCCTGAATGGCGTCTGTCATGGCTGGCGTCGCTCTGCCTACGGGAGCGGGAATAGTTACGGTCACGACTTTGAGTTTGGGACCGTGCAGGGCGAGACCGTTCTACGGGCGGAGTCTTCGTTTCGGTGTGAAGGTGCCCGGAAGCCTCCCCTTGCATATCTAATTCCAAAGTGTTATGATCCGCGTTGTGATCCTGGTCATGATTATGACTATGACTGTGACTATGACCGCGACTATGCGTGTGCCTCGAAGCGGCGGATTGCGAGTGGGACCTCCTATGTGGTGAGTGTTCCGGCCGTTGGTTGCTTATGTTCGATGGAGACCGAGAAGGAGATCGGGACCTCGCGATGTATACGTGCGCCGGCTCCAAGAAACTATTATCAACGTTCTCAGTAACATAGACCGGAAGCGGGTCATCCGGTTCTAAAACGCGTCCTCCCCCTCCGAAGTCAGTTGTCGACGAAGATGCAGGTGGTGCAGATCCGGAGCTCCTCCAGGCTCTTTTGAGCTTGAAGATCGACGGTGGCTGAGGGTCGCTGCTCAGTTCAGCACGAGATGCATGAGATGGTGCACGCGATGCATGAGAATAATGTGAATGGTGAGTGTCGTCCTCGTCGACACTGGGGAGAACATTGTGTTCTTCTACTGGAGGAACGGTTTCCAGCTCGGGAAACGAACCGATTGATTGAGGGATGAATACAATGTCATCCTGGCTGCGAAAAGCGCTTTCAGCAAGAGACTGGGGTTGTCCAGAATAATGATAATTCGCGTCCAGATGATTATGGTCGTGACCGACGTTCAGCCCGCTACTGTCGACCTCATATAAACCCTGTCCAGCTTGTGTTTCCTCTGTCCGGGGCACAATCCGAACGTTGATACCTGTCTCTGCAGGTGGAGGGATATAGATACGCGTCGTCTCTCCCGAGTAATCGATGATAAACTCCGGAGCGAGCGACGGGGACGCGGGTCTCTCGGTATGCCTGTTGCTAGCCTCGCTCTCCATGTATGCTTGAGTTCCCTCACCAACTCTGCTCTCAGGACGTACCGAGCCTTCCGACCGTATCGTTGTACGACGGCTCTGGGTTCCATGAACAGATGGTTCGCCCAGTTCCTCCTCAACAAAGCGCTCCGAGTGCCGTGTCGACACGCGGGATTTTGATCGTACCGATCTCGCATGAAGACCATCATTCCAGGAAGACAGAACCTCCGCTGCGACATGGTCTAGATCGGGATCCTCCGGGAGAACATGCGCACTGTGAGATTCGTGAGCAGAGATAACGGTGGGCTCTCTTGTACTGTCTGCTGGGCGAGGTGGAATGAAGGGGGAAAATGAGGTACGCTCGGTTCCTGTATGCGTGTGTCGTGATCTGGGAGTCTGCGGACGAAGGCGCTGAGCGGTTGAACGCCCGAATCGCTCAGAGATGGCACTGCGTGAGTTATGTTCCGCCGGTCCTGCACGTTCGGTCTCCGACGATGACGAAGATAGCGGTTGGACCACTGCAGGATGTGTCGATTCTGGTTTGACACTTGCCGGAAGCGACTCTCTCCGAGAAGAACGATGAGATCTTGAAGCACAAGATTTCGGAGGACTAGACATCTTCGAGGCGTCCTTTGAAATGTTTATGGCTATACCCTCGTGCGTTCCACGAACAGAGGGCTCCTCGATAATCTCCGTCTTAATAGTAGGCGAAGATATTCGCGTTGCAACCGATGGAGAAAAGACATCGATATTAATATCAATATCCGTGTTCCTTGCCACAGAAGGTGCAGTAGGAGGGGGAAGGGGAGTCATACTCTCCAACAACTCCCTATCGCGCCTCGCTCTGCTACTCTGCGTCTGAGTCGTTCGACTCGGACTCGTCCTTGTTGTCACCTGTGTCTGGGTATCAAAGCCCGATAGTAAGATACTCTTGTCCAAATCGGTGCTGATATTCATAGACGCAGACGCACGCCGAGAAGTTGTTGCTGATTTGGAGGAGCGTTGTTCTCGCGCTTTCCGCTGGGCTGCGATCCATTCTGCCGTAGTCATCTTCCGACTGCGAGGGCTCAGCGCAGTAGCACGTTCCTCGTAAACGACCGTCATGTCTTCAGAGAACTCACTGAGCACATCGGGAGAGTCGAGGTCATCCCTGAAATCTAGTTCCTTGAGCTTCTCCTGAACGTTCTCGCCCAAATTATCCCAGAGTGTGTGCAACCCTGCTGTGTCCGAAACGAGTACTCCCAACACCGTACCAAGAGCAAGCGAAATGAGTCGTGCCGGTGTTCCATGATAGAGCGCATCAAAGCAAACGCCGACTATAATTTCGATAAGGATGGTCGGTTCCAGCAAGCGGTCTGTGCGCCATGCCGCGTACGCGACGATCCCGTCCCAAATACCCGAGAGCGCGCCGGCTAGCTTGTCATTCCTCGCCCCGACGGAGTTGATGATGCCTCTAAGGACGACACCGATGCCGATGGAATAAACCTGAGGCATAGACATGCCGTCTGCTGGTAGTTACAAGTCAAGGCGGCAGCAGCAGCAGGAGGCAATCAGCAAGATCATGGTCACATGAGCCCAACCAAACTATTTGGGCATTCAAAGTGCCTGAAAATGCTCGAAAATCAAAGATATTTTCATTCAATCTTTCAGGTTTTTTTTTTGTCAAATCTGTGAGAAAAGACGATAAACTAGGATTAAAATTGACTCGGAAGGATGTGTCATTGGAGTGCTCATCCGAATCATTTGTGTTATCAATTTGAAGGAAAAACATGAACTCAAAGGTGAAGAAGAGGTGCAAGCTGTGAAAAAGAGAGATGGATCTTCTTGACAATCTGAATATACATCCACCAAACCCAAACCATGAACGTAAGTAAGGAATATGAATGGTTTACTGGATATTTCACTCGTAATATTGCATGACGAAACTTTGCATCACGTGCGTGCGCCAACCCGTTTCGATCACTGCGTCGGCTATGCGCGCACTGGGCTTGGCTTGTCGGTCGGCACTTCTCATGCGCTCCCACTCAACGTCTCATCCTCCCGCCATTCACCCCGCAACATGCCTCCCTCAACATTTCTTATAGCTAGAGATGGAAATGAGACCATACCAGTCATAGAAGAGGACGATGTCCATGACAGTCCAGGAACTCCGGGTGGGAGTCCAGCTGTTGCACTCATCATCGGTGTCTCCATCGTCCTCCTTGCCTCCATCCTCAATGCTGGAGGTTTAAATTTGACCAAGTTAGATCATGTTAGCCATTCGTTTCTATTATGTTTATGCCAGTATCTCTGAGCGGATGCCGAACTTGACATAGGTACGCACAAGCGCAATGCCCAAAGCATCACGACGGAAAGAGTGGATGAGACCTCTATGGCTCCTAGGAATGATACTTTACATGTACGTCTATTAAACCGTTCATAACGCTTTAGATACTGAGTCGTTCATGTCAAGACTATCTCAATTAATAGGCAGCACGCTCGCCCTGCGATATTTACGCGCCGAATACGTCGCACCTCTCGGCGCAACATCCCTCATCTTTAATTTCCTCTTCGCATCACTATTGGTGGGTACACCTGTGACAAACACCGACATCTATGTGAGTCTATCTCTCCTTTCTGTCCTGTCAATCGTCTCATACTCACTGGCACGCACTTTGCTTCTTGTTACTTTGCGACTGGACTGATATAGGGCACGATAGTCGTTATCCTCGGTGTCGTCGGGATCGTTGCTTTTGGCTCAATCAATTCCGGTCTTGAGAACGGGATGGATTTAGAACTGCTAAAATCACTCTGGGGGCGCGCTAACTGGATACTGTTCTTCATCGCTATGACGATTGCATTGACATCCGTATACATCTTCGCTGCGCAGCTAGAACGCGTGCTTGTCGCGCGAGGGGATATCAGCGCCGTGCCCTTCGCAGCACAATCACAAGCATTCCACCGTCAAGCAGAGAGCGATGCATCTCTAGTTCGCGCACCGTGGTACGACAGGAAGCGTCTCGCAGTGCTGTGGCAGGGTGCGATGGGCCGGCTAGCAGAGCGGCTCGAGACCTGGACGGCAGCGAAGGACGACAAGACGATTGCCTGGACGCTCGGTATCGCCTGGGCATGTTGCGGAGGCGGGCTCGCAGGCGGGTGCCTCGTCTTCGCGCGCACCTCCGTCCAACTCATCGCCTACGCCATCGAACAACCGCACTCCGCTTCCCAATTCGCGTCCTTCGTCTCTCTACTCACCTTCCTCCTCCTCGCGCTCACCGCCGTCCTGCAGATCATCTGCCTCAACCGCGCGCTGCGCGTGTATGATAGCACGCTCGTCGTGCCTGTTTTTTATGGCGTGTATACCGGGACGGGCGCTCTCGATGCGATGATATTCAATAATGAGATCGAGAGGTATCATACCTGGACGCTCTTCCTGATCTTCTTCTCCGTCCTCATCTTAGTCTCCGGCGTCGTTCTTTTGACACACAAGAAGCCCGAACCGACTTCGAAGCCGAATGTCCGCGGAGCGGGACACGTACCGCTCTCGTCGTCAATCCCGTCCGCACGCAAAAGAGGAAAGAAAGGTGGTGCAGGTGCTATATCTGCGGAGGAGGAGGGATCGTCGTCGCCAGAAGGAGAGGCTCTCCGACGGAGCGAAGATCGCGATACGGAAGAACCAGTGGTGTGGGACATCGGAGCCGCCAGCGACGAGGAAGATGACGATGCAACGGTGCATGACGGATCCCCTGCCGCGCATGCTTCCAAAGACAACGAGACACCTGTGAAGCGAGGGCTGGCTGGGAGTACACCTGGAGAAGAGGGTCGAGGTCTTATGCGTCGCGAATCCGGGGATCACGAGCACGAGCATGATCACGATCATGATGAATGGTGAAGTGGATCCTGACTGGTTTTATAGGCAGGTTGGAGCATGAAGGAGAATTCATTTTGCTTTGGAGGACGGAAATGCATTTGTATAACTCTTACACATTATTCAGAATGATCGTTAATATTAATCCTGCTTTTTTTTCCGGGGTGTGTGCATACCTCGATATCCTTACGCTCGAGATTTCTCCGCTTTCTAATAGTGATGGAACAAGCGAAACAGTCTACAAAGAGCTGTATACTTTCCTTTCCCGTGCCCGTTTTGAAGAAGATATCAAAGCCGTATCCATCCATACACACGTACGTTCAAACTCACGAATCTGTCCGTCGGTGCTTCGATCGGCACGGGAAGATCAATGACCTCGAGCAGATCTCGAAGGCTGTAGAGACTGGGATGTTCACTACTCGTGATCAGCAGGGGGACTTGCACTCCAGAGCTCCAGAGCCATGTTGCCTGCTAACCGCAAGTAGGTCCTTCCTTCCTTCTCTTCCCTTCTTGAGATACCTTGGATTCTGAGCATCGTCATGCATTTCGTTTTTTTTTATTTTTAACTCGCAGCTCTGGCCGGGGAGCACTTGACGTTTGTGTTCCTCGCGAACAATGCCTCGCACAAGTTTGAGGAGCCGCAGCGCGACCTGCATGTGAAGACGAGCATCCTGGGAGAGGTAAGGGTTGGTATTACGAAAAAGCGATGTAAGTCTCGATCAGCAGTATTTTAATACATGGGGAAAATGATGACTGACTCGGACATTATTGATGATGCTCAGTGGCTTGCTTTGGTACATAAAAGCCAAATCAATGTTTTTCAACCATTTCCGAGTGAGGATGTTGTCGAACTGAACTGTTAGAGTTAGTAGAGTAGCAAATTTGTACTATGTAGTACTGTACTTCATTGGCATGAACTGGAAATCAAGGCGGAGGCCATGGTTGGGTGCTCTTACATAATAATCAGGGAATCCCCGTTGAGTAACGAAGATCGACGGATCGACACTCCTCATCAGCGTCCGAGTCAGCAGAGCTGCCCTTGACCATTTCACCGCTGCTCTCTCGCTTGCCCTTCGCAGCTCTGTACACTCGGATTAATTTTTGAGACAACTAAAAGAGTATTCCGAAGGGTATTCTCCTTGCGAGTTCCCGTCCACGATGCACTCTTCTGACCGACATGCCCTCGCCCTCGCAGCCTTGACCGCACTTGGCTCTGACCTCGTTGCGATGAGAGGCAGGGTGCCAAAGATCGTTACAGATGATGATGATGGTGTTGACGCTGATGATGCGCATCCCAAGCGAGGGGTTAGGAGTCGTTCGAAGCGTAGCGCGAGGAGTCGCAATTCGACGTCGTCGAGGTCGACTCGGACGAGATACACCTCAAGGTCGATATCCTCCTCCTGCTCCAGTAGCAAATCACTCTCAAAGACATCGCATTCGAAGGGGAAGGGGAGACAGAAGTCAAAGGCGAAGTCGACAACATCAAAAGCCTCTAACTCGAAGGCGAGTACGGTAGGGAGTACAGGGGAGCGAAGGCGCGCAACGGTTCTGACCGTCGCGCCGCACCCGAAGCCAGAGAAATACGTGCCGCCGCCGCGTGGGACGTTCCGAACCTCATATACCCGATATTTGCGCTCGGATGTGATAGGAATACTCGTCTCAGAGATCGAGAACCTGGGAATGCCGGAACCGCTTCCTTTGATTGCTGGTAGCTCGGGTTTATCCCAGGAGAAGCAGCAGCAGCAGCAGCAAAATGTACAGACGGACACGAAACCGGCCCTCTCAAAACCGGCTATATATCTTAACCAGCAACAACTTGCAAAACGACCAGGCCATTCCCCGCCCGTCCCGCCGACAGCGCCAATTTCCCGACTTAAGCTTGAGGACCTACCGCCGCTGGGCCTTTCAGAGTTTGATTTCTTTTCCGCATCTCGTTCACGGTCATCCGATATCAGAGAAACGAGTCCAGTCTGGAGCCGCAGTCCTGCTGCACCCGCCCCTCCGAGAGTACGCCGATGGCTGAAAAACGCACGGAAAGAGCCGATTGGAACCGTTGAAGAAGTCGACGATTCGTCGAGTCAATCCACCGGCAACTCTCGAGATGGGAATGGGACATGAAGGAAATTTCTCGTTGGATTACGCGAGCTTGGATTTAAAAAAAAAATACTGTTACGTGCGTTGATTTATCTTCAACCTAATCCGAAAAGGTTTTCTGAAAGATACCACATTCCCTCCTTTCTCAAGAGGTTTTTCTTTTTCTTTATGTGGGTTATAAGTGCATACTCTCGGTAATTGTTGAGATTTACGGTAGCAATTCTGTCTCATATTTCCAACATGCTGTCCATCTTGGACTTTCACTTATTGTACTGTACTGTACTTGTAGCAGAGACATTTTTATAATGCACCGCGTTCATAGAGTTTCTCTATTAGGTGTATCCAGCTCAAAAATCGTCTTCCCACGTTATCTAGACAAGCTAAATACAGATCGTCTTTACATTTGATTGATCCAGATTTATATGTCACACTCCTCATATTAAATTATGTCTAATCCCAGAAGATATTGCAAAAGCTAAGTGATTAAGTATTGTCTTCATCTGGATCTAAGTATTGTGAGAGAACTTCGTGTGACCTTGCATTATGTGATATTACCATTAATATTTTGACCTGACATTGGGTATGTCAAGAAGTCCAAATGAATCTGGTAGTACATATTGTAAGGGGATCTAAGACATCTCATAAACCAAATGTTAAGGCATCTAATCAACCTGGAGTCATGTAGTATGGACATTGAAGATTTATTGATTCAATTAAAATATTCGCTCGAAATTTACTTAAACTTCTATATTTGGGGTGTATATACAACAAGGGCAAATAACGCGAACAAAAATAGAATGACATCAAAGAAAGCGAGCATGTCATGTCGCATTTCACCTCGCATTAATTTTCACGCAGTCCCGCCATCGTCGTCTCGTCTCTAACAGACGCCCAGCATGCCCAAGAACGCTTCCCAGGCTTTGGTGCGCACGTTACACGAAAATTCATCAAGAAATGGTGGAAAGGATCGAGATGGGGGCACAGAACGCGTCGAGACGCGCTCTGTAGCAGTACTGCGCGCCCCCGTCTCGTCCTCTCCTTGCTCTATTGTGCTGCCAGACACCCCGACCGAGTCCGACACGGCATTGTCAGCTGTTCAGGAGCAAATCCGGCAGTTACAAGAAGAATTGATCAGTGAAAAGCGGAATCGAGAAGAGGATCAAAAAAAGCTTACCTTGCTCGAACAGCGCGTCGAGGGGCTTGGAGAGGATGCAGATGACGAAGGGGATGGTGGGAGGAGAGCCAGGAAGAGAAGGAAGAAAGCAGGAAGGAAGTCAACACGCCATTTGATTCTGATGAAGAAGGGAGTGGAACTCACCAGTGCCGAAAAACAGACAAAAAAGAGACTGAGAGTAAGTCATTCGTCAAGCTTTTGTAGAATGCTGCATACTAAAATCATCGAGAATGCCATTATATATGAGCTGCATGAGCAAAGTGGAATCAAGAATAAGAAAAATGCGGCCCTACCTTCTCCCGAGAATGCTGGTGAGCAAGTTGTCAACGGCAAGAAGATTCTTGTGCCGGACTTGAGCGAATCAGTCGAGCATTTTGCGAACGAACTGCTCATCGAGCAGGCCGTTCATATTGTGGACAACGATCAAGAGGTGAGCAAAAAATGGTATATCTGATACATATATGCGCTAAAAAACTTACCAAAAGAAATCGGAAACGCGTGTCGTAACGGACGACATCGTTCAGTACTCCCGAGACGATCTCAGGGAGTTCGCAAAGGCTCAACTACGCAAGTGGCGACGTCAGTTCAAGATCAATACGAACCCCTATGAGAAGAAGAAACACGACCTGCGGAATTTGAGAAACACTCGAAGACAGCGAAGGAGCCAGGTGCGTACCGTCTCTGTTTATTAGTCTCAGATCGACATCAGGTTTGCTCTCGTGTATCTCTGCATCATCCATCTTTTATTCTGACTTATGGATGTTCGCAATACTTACCATTATACTTATAGCTCAAGGAGGATCGACTCAAGGTAGCTAAGGCGTACAAGCGCAAGTTTGGCGCTAGTCCAACGTGCTTGCTCGAGACGGACTATATGTCAGAGTATGTCAGCCAGAAGGACGATGGTAACGAACAGGAGAAGGAAGACTATAAGAAAAAACTTCAGCAGGCAGCAAGACTCACCGAGGCTCAGATTCATGCTAAGGTACCGGTGTGGGAGAGGCGGCAACCTCTGTTTCGATCATCTGAGGTACAGTTCGAATATAAACTGAAAATGTTTTTGAAACACTTACACATTCGTTTTAAAGCTGAATAAAGTCTATGGGGAACTTGATAAGCTCATCGAAGAAAGGCTGGCGAAAAAGAAAAAGGCTCACATTCGAGTTCCTCGTGTCTGTTTTAACGATGTATTTGTGGACGTCCCTCCAGTCAAGATTTACCCTTTTATGATAGACGAGATGTGGTACGAGGACCACGTCCGTAATACCTCCTTCGAGGTCCAGCTCCAACAATATGCGCGCGACCCTGCGGGATTCGGTTCACGAAAAGATGAAATAGTACTCACGAATCTCAATGAAGCGACTCCAGACTCGGACGCTGAGACATCCTCGGATGATAGCTCGAACACTGATGGATCGGAGGCGTAATGTCTCTCGTGGAGAAGACATGGATGGGTATGTGGGTATTCAATCGATCTTGCTGCCCAATCTCGGGTCAACGAAATATTTATTCTTGATGGACTCAAGTTAGTTGCGTCAAATGCAATAGAAATGTATTCTTACCGCTACTGTATCGAGTAATACAGGGATTGAAGATAAAAACGTCAGTACTCATATAACTTGTACGTCCTGAAAGAAAAAGTATGAATTTAAGAGAGACGAAAAAAGAGAAAACAAATAACAAACCTTCGAAAGACCTATGGTCGCCCAGACAAGCTCACCATCGCCTTCTTCAACTTCGGGCTCTTGCTCGTCTTCTCCGCCCGCTTGTTCATCGTTGACTTTCGTGTTTTCCTCGTCTTCCTCGTCTTCCTCGTTTTCCTCGTCTTCCTTATCTTCCTCATTCTCTGATGCTGGAGGTGGATCGCGGAGGAGCGCTCGGGGTAAGTTCACTGTGACTCGGCAGGCTTGAGACTTGACGAGGGAGGGAGGGATGATCGCTGGTGGCCCTTCGTCTGTAAGAAACGTATTGAACTCCCAAAACTTCACCTCGAGTTCTGGACTGTGAATCAAAATGTTAGACCATAATATTTCGTCCTCATGACCTTCATCGATCACTTTCATAGTCTCGATCGCTCGACTGACGCAATCTGTAATGTGCCACTTACTATGGATCCCAGTCGCTCGTATCGATGTCCAAACGTGATCGGAACCATCTCACATGCAAGAAAATTCGTGGCCCTGGGACGTGTTGCTGCTTGTGAGAGAACACCGAGATTACCTGGCCAACGAAGAGTTCCCCACCGAACTCCATTTGTATAATGGAGTTCGGTGCCTTCGTTGCCCTGGAACTCGGTACTATTCGCCGACCCTGGAGGATAAGGTGCGAAAAAAAATCAGCCTTTATGTTCAAAATATTAATTCCCGGTACAAAAGCCGAGGTTCGCGAAACGACATCCGCTTGAGGTTCGGTACGACTATAGTACATGAGTAGGCCATTTTGAAGTTCATCTTCGATTCGCTTTGTATTGGATGCCGCACTTAGAGAGATAGTTTTATTATCTGTACGGCAAAGCTCTTGTGAAATTCTAAGAATGTAAGCTGTTGAGTCAAATACTCACAATCCTCGGAGATCTCGTCTATTTCCTGAACCATGGCGGCCATGGATGCCACTGTCCCTCGAGGTGCTTCATTCTCACGGACCAGAGCTCTTGAGGCAAAGGATAACACATCATCATCAGATGTCTGCTTCGCAAGATTTCGCAGCTGTAGGGCAGCATGGAGGTGTTCAGAGAAGGTCCAGGGCAGCACGGTGCAGCTTTACTCACCTTTTCCCGAAGCTTGACGTCTCGAGTGAATCCTCGAAAGAAAGACACCTCGATTTCACCACCACTGTGATTATTTGTCTTGATGCTCTTCAAGAGTTTGTTGAGTCGTTCGCCGGTAAAAGTCCAGAAGCCGTAGACCGGACCGTATGAACGAATTTGATCGAATATATGCGTGATATAATGGTGGTTCGGCTTCACGCAATCTTTATGTATCTAGAAAGGAATTATTGAATCACGTACCAGTATTTTGAAGCGCGAATCTTAACGTACCTTTAAAAAACCTTGAAGATATTCCTGCAAAAGATTCTCGGCGCGAGTCAGGTCGGCATACCTTACAGAACGACCCAGAATAATTTTCAGGGCCGTTGCGAGCTTCAAGAAGTTTCTCGCGTCGTTTTCATGCATTCGTTGAGGTTGGGGTCGGTTTTTTTGCGTCTGATCGTCTGCAGTAGCTGTGCCATTCGCGATGCGCTGGAGGCGTTGCGCCTCCAGCGTTTCCCATCTCTGGTTTCGTTTCCGAAACTCTTCTTGGTCGATTGGGAACCATTCCCTCCAAATAAGAGGTATCTGAGCAAGAAAATCGTAAGATAAGTGAAGATAAGTAATTAAATATCTGGAGCCTCGAACTTACGATCAGCGGGCAATACACAAGCACAAGTGCTTTGTATTCGTCTGCGGAGAGAGAACCTCCGGCTGGATAACCAACCTGGGAAGTCGACCGACCCAGGAAGGCATTTCGAACTGGACGGCACGATCTCATAAAGATCGCAAAGCGTATCAAGCTTCGACGTACCTTGCGCAAGTATGTATGAATGTGATCAAGTTCACGCCGCTTCTTTGCGGTTCTCCGGCGAAGGACGTTCTTACGGATCCATGCGTCCATCCAGAGTGTTCGACAGATACCTATAGGAGGAACATTCGCATACAGGACACCAAGATGAATGTTGGTCATTGTAAATGAGCACTCACCAAGTAAGATATTGTGCATCGGGTCAATTACGCCCATGACTATCGGATCGAAGTACGGGAGACGTGTTGACTCCGCGTATCGAACACCAGTCCTTTTGAAGAGTACCTCACGGTCCGCCGGACTTGCGTCTCGGTACTCATTGGAGTACGTTCGATGTTCTTCAGCTGTTCTCGGCTCAAATTCTAGTAGATTGGATCAGTATAAGATCGGCAAAGAGAAGGCGAATATAACGCGATGAACACAACTCACCTTTCGTCATCCCTCTCTCAGTCCTCAACTCATCGCGCTTTGCTTTGCACATTGTGCAAAAAGCAAGCTTGTGAGCATGATCTGCATGTCCATCGACACGACAGAGTGCCGGGTGGTCGCAGCATTTCATGATGCACACCACCCGGCAACGACGACCTGAAAATCATGAGAAATGAGGTAAAGAATAACATAAATTACTCACCTTGGGGGCAGGAGGACGTAGGAGCAATGAAACCGTTTTGATACAAATCCAATTTTTCATCTGTGTCGATTCGGAGGGCGTGCTGAAGCTCATCGCCTGTTGCTTCGTGCGGACCGGGTATAATGCCACTCAGAAGGAGGTTGCGAGGGTGATATCTGCGCATCGATAAACAGTGCATTGCATTATAGGTAGGTTCTAGAGATTAGATTCAATCTCACGACACTCACTTCAAATGAATCGGCAGATTTGCGATGCAATGAGAGAGCACTCCAGAGCTGTATGTAGTCCATTCCTGCCACGCTCGCCACCAAACCTAGACGCATAAACATGAATACAGGAGGAAATAGTGAGGGAAGGATTGCTTACCCGTCAAATAAAAGTATTAATGCGATCCGTAACTCGTCAGTTTCAGGGTCGAAAAATTTCGTTCCGTCATGAGCTTTGAGTGTTTTCCAAACCGTTCCATCCGTTATATCTGTAAGAATTCCTGGCCGATGTTGTTTTGTTTTCCATTTGTCCAGCTCATCCTCCATACAATCCCTAGCTAGAAGTTCTTTGATTTGACTTGCAAGGGACCGGTGCGGATATTTGAGGACTGGTTCGTGCGTTTCTTGCTCGTCAACTTCGATGGTCCCGTCGAAGTCGCCCCGTAGCGTTGTTTTGGTTTTGAAAAGGGCCGTTTCGCAAGCCAGACATGTCGTTTCGGGACTTGAGTCAGACGGGTATATGCGTCGGCAAGTCGGGCACATCGGAGAAATCTGAAAATGGTCGTCGAGTTGTAATTGCTTGATAACAGTCCTAAGAGTCGTTGCGCGCTTCTCAGTGGGAGAAAATTGTCCGAGGCTCACTAGAACTGCGGACATGACTGTCAGCATGAGATCTATGGCGCGGTGAGTTACGTGAAACCGAAGATGAAGAGACGCGGCAAGATAAAGAATGAAACTCCAAAGAAACTGGACTCTGTCTACGCCTTCAGCTGCGCACGGTGGTTCGCACGGAGGTAGCTCGTCCATGTCGAAATCCATGTCCACAACCTCGGCTCGGAGAGTGTCTGAAGATGAGGACTCGCCTACGGTACCTCCCAGGTCGTCCAGGTTGATGTCCACATAACCCATCCCAGCATCTTCAAATTCACCCATTTCAGAGACGTCAACGCCATTCGCTCTTTGCACCTCGTTCAATATGGGTCTTGAGGACGGCTGGTCATCGTTGGAAGTCTGAAGCTCTGTCACTGTTCGCTCGATCGCTCCAGGACCATGCTCATTGAGCCGCATTTCTTCAACTTGGTCTTTCTCCAAGTCCAGACTGACGACCTGTCCAGCAGCTTCAACAACAGCAACAACAGGATGACTAGACACGGCTGCAACACCAGCAGCGACAGCAGCAGCAGCAGCAGCGGCAACAACAACAGCAACAGCACCAACTCCAGCAACAGCGGAAAGAGAGACGGGCGGACTAGCACCCGCAGCAGCAGCAACAGCAACAGCAGCAGAGGACGTAGCAGGCGACACATCTCGACGACGAGACATCTTGACTCGCAGTTTCTCGCGTCGTTTGTCATGAGATCGCTTCAGAGAATATGGTATCATTTTGAATCTTCTTCCACCAGATGTACACTCCCCGCACTCGCAACGGACATCGTCGCGACTAGACCTTGATTTCTATGAATTGTAAATTTTTTTTCTTGTGCATGAAATACTATTGTGCTTACCTTTGAGGTTTTTGACATGATGGATAAGTTTAAAACTCATCCATCTTGCCATGGCACGCGTCATCTGTGCACGACGCATACTGTTAAGTCCGTGTGTATATTAGCCTTTGACAGATCACGTCAGGAGGAAAGTGCTGCGGGTAACTTTTGATCATCTTATTATAGCACAACCTAGGTCATGTGAAGATTATATTTTACGATCTCATCTTATCTATTATCAAGACCACCTGACAAAACTTAAACTTAGAATCTAACACCTGATTAATTTCCATCTGGTAACTCATTCACACACATGAAATTACTATACATATTTACAGATTACGTGAGATATTATTTTCCAGCCTGGACGGATCATGCCAGAAAGGCCCTGAACACGGTGATGGTCGCCTTCTCGAATTTGGCCATTTGATTTGTCACCTTATGTAGCATGACTTGATACCTGTTTCGTTTCGTGTAACTAATCCAGTGTAGCATCATATGCATACAGTATCATTTGTTGTCTTACCTGAAGTGTCTTCTTCAAGATTTTACAAAGCGAAGAGAAATCACTTTTCATTTCCAGAGTAACGACGAACTGAGTGGATAATATCCGCGAAGTGCTCGAAGCTAGCTCAATCGGATCCGATGTAGGAAGACTTCAGCAGCAGCGAAAGCACCTGAAGCCCCTTTTGGACAATAGAAGATAATAATGATATTTTACCGCTACCGCTGAATGCAATGCTTGTCCAGCTTCCATTATTCCGATGTTGATCTGGAATTGAGAGGAGTATTGTCCTGTCCGTTTTGAATGATGTCAAGAACGACGCCTAACGGTATAAGTCGTTAACGAGTACATTGGCCACGATTTCAAGAATAGCGAACGGAGAGATGGAATTCTTCATGAATTTTGAGATGGTTGACGAGAGCCACGTGTTGTGACGGAGGAAAGGTAAGCGCCACAAACACGTTGCATACACGTTTTCTGGGAGAAGCTAATCAGAAGGCTTCTTCACTTCGTATCCTCACATCTCAACTCAAGAGGTGAGCGCAGAAACTCGAAAGAAATTGTGTGATTTAAACGCGTCGTCGACCCAGAAAAAACAGCGCGTAGATATGCCAGTGAACAAAGCAACCGCCGACGCGAAACCTTTGCCGTTGGGCGATACTTTACACGACCTTGCCGTGCTTCGGGCCTCGGACATCGACTTGGCTGCATTCTTGCCAGCCCCAGCTCCGTCCGATCAGACTCAGACAGCTAGTACTCCGCCGAAAACGAATCCAGATCCAGAAGCTGATCAGCAAATCTCAGCGGGTGACTCGGACGAGTCCTCAGAATTGGAGCGAGATCGACTTGTGGCGAGGTCGTTTGAGTATGTTCGCGAAGGGAGAGCTGCTATCAGACTTTTGCATCGCGGAGACGTGGATAACCAGGGCGCGAGAGTCGATAAAGTGCGGAGCGAGCTGGAAGAGATACTAAGTGGATTGGGACCAGAACGAGAAGACGGACATCAACGATAGTATAGACAGTCTCTCGAACCGAATCGAATCGAATTATTTTCCCTTGTTCCCCAGCGAATTGCATGTTTGGATTCCAGTTGAGGACGTAAGAGGCTAGTTAGGTTGACGTAGGCGGCGATGATAGAAGGAGTAAAAGAGAAAGAAAAAAATGATAAAAAAAAGACAGCGCGTAAAATTGTGACCGGTGGACAGCGCCGATGAGAGTACTGAGCAGTACCTTACCTTATAAGACCCGTGCAACACGCGCATTCCATCTTGCTCACGAACTTTCACGTCCTTCCTCCCTGTTCAACCAGGTTTAGACAAAGGATTGAGCTCCTTTTTCTGGCTCTTCATCGTCGTCGACGTCGTTGTTGTTGATGACAATGGCCGGGGCTGCTCAGGGCGCGCTTCTCGTGGCGCTTCTCGCCGTCCGCATTTCCTTCGTCGCGTTGCTACTCGCCACAGCTTTGTCTCTGCTCGCCGTTAAACCTTCTTCTGCGCCTGTATCATCGTCATCTGCTTCTCCTATCGTTTCTGTTGTTGTCTCTGTCACTACTCCTCGGCGTTCTCTTATCATTTCTCTGGTGAGTTCATTCATTGACTGAAACAGACAAGTTAATCATCGTGGTGTTTCACTATGTAGTTTTCTCTTATCGCATTGACGTATTTCCTGGATGGATTTGCACTAATCCTTCATTCTGTATTGAGCAAGACGTGGCAAGGAACTCCGTCGCATGGACCGTGGATCGCGCAATGGAGTGGCTTGGAGGTCGAAGCCGTGGGCGGCTTATTGGCTTCTGGTCTTTTGGTTATCCTTGGTGTTTGGAAGGAATCTCAAGGAGTCGCCGTTTGGACTTTGAAGAGACCTAAAGCTTGGACGGCGTTGGCCTTAGTTGGAACCATCGCTGAGGTTGTGCTACTTGCATTGACTGTAGATTTCCGCAGCAGGCGTACGTTACTGCCTTCTCTCCTTCAATTCCATCATATTGATCAAATCTTATTTTTGTGTACAGCTCCAGTAGGGATCCCAGAGGCTCCTGCTACAATCAACTTTCCAAACCTGATTCATGTGCTCTTTCCGGCCTTCCGCTTGCTAGTTCTCATTCCATTGTATGCAGCCCTGGTCTATCCGCGTGTAAACTACGTTCCAGCATCAGAAGTTCGTCAGACGAACGGCAGTACGGTCGCTGTGGCGGAAGAAAGCACTAGTTTGCTTGCACCGGCTGCGGAAGAGGGTACATTGGCCAACCAAGGTTTGAGACTGAGCGCCGACCCACAGTCGGCATACGGTACTTTCAGGTCGACGCGTTCGCTTGCGCCGACCACTTCTACGCCTACCCGGTCGCATACGCCGGTCCCAAGCGTGAACCAGGACGTCATTCAGGTGAGTGTCTCACCAAAAATAATCAATGAAAAGTGGGGAATTAAGTCGTGTGACCTAATGTAGACGATAAAAGCGTCTTCCTCCAAAGTCAAGGGAACATCCGATGCTGCCAGATTGGAAGAACCAACTTGGGGAGAAGTCTGGAGACGCATTAAAAAGCTTACCCCTATCTGTGGCCTAAAAACAGCGTATGGCTCCAGTTCCTAGCCGTAAGTCCAAAATACTTTCAGACAGGAGATGTTACTTATGATTCTTCGTTGTGATGGCGACGTCATTCATCAGTTCCTATGTATACTCCTGCTTCTTGTTGGACGCCTAATCAATGTTGCGCTTCCGCTGACCCTTGGCAAGCTCATAGATGTGCTTGAGAAGCAGTTTGGATCTGGAGCGAAGAGCTCGTTCTGGCCGTATCTCTTGGCGTATGTCGGCCTTCGGTTTTTGCAAGGGGGTGGAGGATTTGGAGGACTGAATGCCCTGCGCGAGGTGAGCTATTTTTGTCACTGCAAGTATTGTACCTATTGTACTGACGACACAATTCGTAGTCATTATGGGCTTCTGTAATGCAGTACTCTGATAGAGGTGGGTTAGATCAACAAAACTTTACTGAATACATACCGACTCCCGCTCTACAGAGATGTCTCAAATGTGCTTTAATCATCTTCTATCGCTTTCTCTATCTTTCCACTTGCGTCGCAAGACCGGTGAAATCTTGCGTATACTCGACAGGGGCTCTTCCATAAATCGTGTGTTCGAGCTGATATTGTTCAATATCGTTCCGACCTTAATCGATATAATCGCCGCGCTCGCCATCTTTGTCTGGAAGTTCGACTGGACGCTCGCGATTGTCGTCGCTTTCGTCATGTTCAGCTACAGTACGCTCTCTCGCTTGGCTATTTCTGTTTGTGGTGTTGACTTCGCGACCAGTCGCCGCTAGCATAACTCTTACCTCGTGGCGCACACGATTGAGGAGACAAATGAATGACAGGGATATCGTGCGTACCTTTAACTATAAGGCAGTCTACCTTTCTTACGATAATTAGGTCACCCGAGGAATTCACACCGATTGCCTGTTGAACTACGAAACTGTGAAGTACTTCGGCGGTGAAGCATTTGAGAACGAGCGGTATTCGAATGCAATCAAGGACTACCAAGCCCTGGAGTATCGCGTTATCTGTACGTAATAATCGTCTCGGCAAAAACCTAGCTTTTAAGTTTTCATACTGATTCAAACCCTCATTCATCTAGTGTCCCTCAACCTTCTGAATCTGGTCCAGAACTTGTTAATGGTGCGCACGGAAGTTTTCATCGATCCGCAGATGTACTCAACGGCCCCCTCTTTTCCGCGGACTAAATACTTTCTCACAGACTATTGGGTTTCTCATTGGAGGCATGATCGTAGCTCTCCGTGTGACCAACGGTCTCTCCTCTGCAAGCGAATTCGTGGTCTTCATTACGTATTTAGCTCAGGTGTGTTGTAATCTCAAAAAGTTTATTTCACCAAGATTCCGGCTCAAGATTCTGACTGTTAATCTGCGTTTAGTTGTACGGTCCTCTCAACCAGCTTGGATTTATATACAGACAGATAATCACGAGCTTGGTTGATACTGAACGTCTATTGAAGCTTCTTGATGAGCCGACGGACGTTAATGACAAGCCGGGCGCGCCGGATCTAATTGTTGACAACGGCGAAATTGAGTTTGGTGAGCATTGACATTTGATGTGAAAAAAATAAGAAGCGCCAGCAGCTAATAGGTTATCGGATCATAGACAATGTTTCTTTTTCATACGACGATCGTATCACCGCTCTTAGCGGGGTGTCCTTCAAAGTTCCCAAGGGCTCTTCAGTTGCTCTTGTTGGCGAATCGGGATCCGGAAAATCAACGGTTCTGCGTCTTCTGTATCGGTTCTATGATTTGAAGGAAGGCCAGGGAAGAATTCTTATTGATGGACAAGATATTCGCGATGTAACACAGGCATCGCTTCGCAAAGCCATCGGTGTCGTACCGCAAGACTCTGTCCTTTTCAATGCAAGTATCGCATATAACATTGCGTGAGTAAAATGCGAGTACCATATGGTTCATGATACTCATGAGCATGGTTCCGTAAGGTACGGAAAACTTGGCGCTTCCCGTGAGGAGATTGAAGCCGCCGCAAAGGCCGCTCAAATTCATGAAAGGATATTAACCTTCCCCGATGGATACGATACGAAAGTGGGTGAGCGCGGAGTCCGCTTGAGCGGAGGTGAGAAGCAGCGCGTAGCTATCGCTCGGACACTTCTCAAAAACCCGCCAATCCTGCTGCTGGACGAGGCAACGAGGTGCGTTTAGAGTTTTCGTTTTTCGCTTTCACGAAGTCTTCCTTTTGCGGAGGCGGTCCACCCGACGAACCAATGGTCGGCTGACGATATGTGTTTGGCTTTAACAGCGCGTTGGACACGTCAACGGAGAAAGACATTCAGAATGCACTGCAAAACCTCGTGCGGGGGCGATCGTCCCTGTCCATTGCTCACCGCCTTTCGGTATGTGCACCGCAATTCCTGTTCTGTATATCTATATCTGACGCTTATCGCACATGACCTTTTCTTAGACTATTGCCTCGGCAGACGTGTACGTAAATCCTTTCCGTCCCGCTTCCATTCGTTCATTCCAAAGTTGAGATCCGCAACCATGCTGACCCCCTCGTTCTTCCATTTCCTAGGATCCTAGTGCTCAAAGATGGTCAAATTGTTGAGCAAGGAACCCATCGCGAGCTGCTCGAAATGGGAGGTATTTTTGCGGCGATGTGGGCAGACCAGATTCGTACTGAGGATCCGCAATTTGCAACGAATGACATTAAACAAGAAGTCAGCGGATACTCGGTGGAGCACCAGCAGACTGATAAAGGCACCGAGACAGAGGCGCCGAGTACGGATGTGCCTCAAGAAGCCGCCGCCGCTGCGTCTGAGGAAGAGGCGAGCACGGCTGTGGCCGAACCGGTGGCTACGGCTGATGGAAAAGAACCGACGGGGGATAATGTGCCCGAAGCAACATCTACCACATCTGCAAGTGCAGCTCCGGAGTCAGGTGCAAATGAGTCTGCCGTAAACCACAAGTCCGAGCCTTCTACATCCGCCGATGCCCCTGTCAAGTTCCCTGGCTCCGAGTCACCTGTCGCTTTCCCTAGTGGACCCGTCTCGTTCCCATCGACGGATGAGCCTGAGTCGATGCAGCCAGACGCGGGGACGTCGACGCCGCCAGGCGGGGTTACGTTCGACGCCAGTGTGCGCGGGTCACCACGCAGCGGGACGCCCGACCCGGTGGATCCGAAGAGGAAGCGAACGGCATCGCAGAACTTCCAGCGCTTCGCCCGTAGAGTTTCGCTCGTTGGGCGGCGCCAGGGTTCTGTGATGGCATCATCTGTTGCCCAAGGTTCACCGCTGAAAGACGATAGCGTTAGGAAAGGACGTGAATCGAAGGACGAGGGAAGTGAGCGTGGTGAGGCTGGCGGCAGTGTCCGTGATGATAGTCCTGCGGCGAGTGTGCAAGAAGGGCGGAAGATGAGAGATAGGCTGAAGAAGCGGCTCTCGATGGGCAGATCTTAGACGCCGTGCTGTGCTGTGCTGTGCTGTGCTGTGCTGTGTTGTAGACATGGACGATGGTTGTTACTGTTACTTTTTGATCACGACGACATTTTTTTTCATGCCTTGTTTCTATTTTTTGTTGACGACTGCGATGACCTTGTCCCCCGACTCATTCAGACTGTTTCTTCAGCACTACTTAGTACTGTCTATGCAAGACTCTACCTGTAAAGTTTTGAGAGACGGCGAGAGAGCGGCTAACCAGAAATGGAGACGGCCTCGACCCAATGTGGGATGTGCAGATCCGTTCTCGATTGCGGCACAGCATTTGTGGATTAGTGCTATATAAGCCGATAAATCTTCTCATCTCCGTTCCCCCCATCCCTCTCTTCTCCTCCCATCTCCGTGTCGTGTCGTCCGTCCAGCTGCGAGTGTTTCCGTCTCGTGTTTCCAGACCCAAAGTCCTTCTGTAGTATACCTCATAATGGCTTCCACCAAAGTATACGTCGGGTCCGTCTTCCTCTCCTCGCCTCAGGGGGTCTGGTGTCTCCATGCCCCCTCTCTCGCGATTTCTCTTGTGCCGTCTCCTATCGACTGATACGTGCTTCCTTTGCCCGCCACATGTATAGCAATTTGTCGTGGAATACAACCGATGATACGCTCCGTAAAGTCAGTCTGCTCGTGCCCTTGCTCTGTTTTTTCCGTGACTCCATTGTGAATTGTGTTTTTTTTTGTTGTTTTTTATATGTGCTGCTGCGTTGCTGCTACTGCTGCTGCTACTTGAACGAACTCGACTGCTTTGCTCCGACCGACCGACCGACCACCGACCATTCTGCATTGCATTGCACACGTAACGGATGTGTAGGCATTCTCGGACTACGGCCAGGTTGTTGATGTGCGCGCTTTTCCCTCACCTGTTACCTCGTGTTTGCCGCGTCTCACTAAGTCCCCGCTCTCTATATATCCCATTTGAAACATTTAAATTGTTTTTTTTTCCCCATATTGAATTTGCTTTGGTAATGAATCCGGCGCTCTATCTATGGTACCTGCCGATAAATGCGCCCTCGCTCCGCTTGCACCGCCACGCATTCGTCATCCATCCTTGACGTGTTCCTCTAATCTAATTGGCGCACGCATACATCCCATCCCATCCCACCTGACCATACTACAGTCCATCGTCATGCGTGACCGCGACACGGGTCGCTCGCGCGGCTTCGGCTTCGTGACCTTCAGCAGCGAGTCCGAGGCAACTGGCGCCATCAGCGCCCTCAACGAACAGGAGTTCGAGGGCAGGCGCATCAAGGTTAACTTTGCCAATGCGCGCCCTCAGCAGAACCAAGGTGGTGGCCAGGGTGGCGGTGAGCTCTTTGGTTTTTTATTATATTTTTATGGGGGTTCATATTGAACGAACTTTGTTTGGCGTAGGCCAATACGGTGGAGGCATGGGCGGTGGAGGCTACAATCCCGCTGGTAACTGACAAATCTTATTTGCTGTGTATAACTAAAAGACTCATGACATTTGCGCCGCTTTAGCAGGCGGCTACAACGTCGGAGGCTACGGTTAGTGCTATTATTCTCGTTGTATGTTTAAAATTCAAGAAGCTTACTGTAGATCGTTGGTAGGCGGTGGGTTCAACGCCGGTGCGTAGAAGCGCCATAATAATTATCGATTATGATGTGACTGATCTTTGGTTTTCTAAGGTGCAGGCTTTGGTGGTGGCTACGGCGGCTATCCTCAGCAAGGCTTCGGTGGAGGCTACCCCCAACAGGGCGGCGGTGGCTACTAAACTCCTGATGGTCCGTCCACTGCATATAACCCTCTCTATCTCGCTCGCCTTCCGTCTTCGGTGTCCGTCTGAATGTCTTCCTTCTTTCTGTTTCATTCAGCTTTTCAACAGGCCCAACCCCCATATGATTGCTTCCCCCCCCCCCTCGCGTGTATATATAAACGCTTCTTCGAGGACAGTTTCATAGCATAGTCTGATGATGCACTTGCGCATGTGCATGCACACTGTCAATGGCGCTATTCACTTACACGCAACGCATATTTGTTCACTGTCTCCATTCCGTCGTGTTTGTTCGTGTCTGCCCTCGATGTTTTTTTCTTCTCCCGCCCCCCTCCCTCCCCTTTTTTTTTGCCCCCCTGTCTTCTTGATTGTTTCTTGTATCGTCCCGCGCCCGCTCATCTCCTTCCCCACCCACCCGAAACAAAAGTGTAACTGTAACCATATGCTGGAATGTGTCTCTCGTCTCGACTCGTCTGCGTTCTTCGTCATTTTTGGTCGCTTGTTCATCAATCCCTCCAATCCCGATCCCGATCCTGATCCCGATTCCGATCCTGATTCCGATTCCGATTTCGAGATTCCGTTGGTCTGGTTAGCATATATACGTACGTGCATGCATAAGTATAGTATATACAATTCCCTCTCAGTCATCCTGCCGAGTTCCCTCCTGTCATGTCTGTCATCACATGTATTCCATAGCGCGCGTTGGGTCCTCCCTTTCATAATAAAAAAAAATCCTAGTTTTGAATTGATACTGACATATATTGCTGCGTGCGTGCGTGTGTTCGATGTTCGCGCAAAGAGTATTATGTACAGTATATACGGCGTTCGAGGGCGAGACGTACGCTCATCTACTCTAGGGACTTGCAGTGAGGTGATAATCAGTACTAGTCGGGCCGACGAACGAGTCTTATATACTTATATATACTTATTTTTGTTGTTTCGTTGGGTTCTTTCTTTCGGAGCGGTGGTATATCACCGGAACGGCGGCTACCTAGTAGCTAGAAGTAGTAGTAGTAGTAGTGCTTACTACGTAGTCAGAGACTCGGAGTTCAGGCCCATCTATCTAGGATGGGATGTGAATTAGTCCCCTCTTTGAATTTCTCGTCTTCCTACTCGTAAGAACGCGATGTTCGTTAGTGTCGTTTTCCCTTCCCTGATGATGATGAATGTCCACTTGGTGGGGTGGGGATGATGTGTTAGCTGATGACTTATTTTATTATGTGTGTATGTGTACGTGTGTGTCCGTATCGCCTGCTACATCTATATTAATATGTATTGTATCAAGACTCAGGTAGGCATTCATGCCGGAAAGGCGTACAGTACATATATCATTATATGTACGTACGTACGGTGAGTAGTAGTAGTTCTTGTAATGTCTTCCATGTGCGATGTGGATAAATTGCATGTTTTTCTACCTGCTAATACGGTACTTATGTGCCATAAAGCGTCTAAAAATAAGAAACAGAACAGAACAGACTGTCGAATATATCCGAATTGTTGCGAGTGTGTTAAAAAATAATCGTGTACTTCCGTCGAAGGGGACTTACAAGCTTCAAGCCTATGTATGTGGAATATATATGATGTACGATGTAGGGGTGTATCGTCTGCACGTACGACTATGTACTATATACATGCACAGCGTATCGCGCACGTCGCGTTGGACCAGTTCGCCAGACAAGAAGAAGCTCAGGAAGAGTCGCCGGACCCTGACGCTGGTGCTGCTGCAGCAGCACCGGACGCAGACGCTCCAGCGAACCGAGCCAGCCTCCGCCTGCGCATCTCCTCCAGGTCGACCTGCGCAGGCGGGGGAGGAGGGGACGAAGCTCGCTCTGCATCCGCGTCTGCTTCGGCCACCGTGTCGGCGTCTACCATCTCCTCGTCCCCTGGCGTGGCCCTTGGCGCTGCTTTTGATGTGCCGGAAGCAGGAGGAGCTGATGCTGCTGCTTCTGCTGCCGCAGAGGGAGGGGTTATAGGCTCCGGACGGGGAGGCGTAGGCGCATGAACGAACCCCTCTGGCATAGTCTGCAACGACGCCCGAAGTGCCTCTTGCAGCGCCTCGTCTTCGTCATCGTATACTCGAACGATCTCCCCGCTTTCTGTCCTTACCCCTCCGGAAGTAACGCCAGTCGTGCTCGGTCCGGATGATACGGCTCCGGGATGAAGTTGGGGACGTTGGCTTGGACTTCCGGTCGGAGCGTTTTCCTTGTTGCTCTCTTCAGGGAGCCAGTCTTCGCCGCTCCCGTCCTCGTCCTCGTCGCCGCCTTCTCTGGTTTGTGCATTATGTTCAGCTATACTAGCCGCAATCGCGCGCTCCAGTTCTTCTTGGTCTTCTTCCTCGCGTGTTCTCCGTCTCTGGGGGACAGAAGCCTGCTGCTGCTCTAATTGACCTGCACTGGTGGCTTCTCCCTCATACGTCTCGCGCAAAGCCTCCTCTTGCATTCGTTGCATCCGTTCGAGCATCTGGCGGCTACGCGCCATACTTGCGGCCACCAGATCTTGCTCCGCACCGGTCTGTCCTGGTGCCTGAGCTGGAGTAGATGGTCCTGACGACTCTACGTCCATATCATCTCCCAGGGGAGGAGGTGCAGGTGCTTGGCGAAGGGACGGAGCCGGAACAGGTGCACGGGGCACGTACGCATGCTGTCCAAACGACTGGTCTGCGCCGGTAAGAGATGCAGCGAGGGCAGCTTGCAGCTCGACATCTTCGCTGTCGATATTGTAGTCTTCTTCATCGGGTATGAGGACTTCCTCCGCGCCGGGAAATGCACCGGGAATCGAAGACGATGAGGCAAATGAATGACCTGGCGCGGAGTCCGGCGCATCGAGCGTTGCAGCCGCTATATCTGCTTCTGTTCGCGGGAGGGCGATGGGTTTCGTAGGGTCCGCTTGAACGACTGCAAAGACCGAATATCCTGATGCGTATATTCAGCATACAAAGTCTATTAGGTTTAAAAAATCGGTTCGACGGACCTTCCTCTTCGGATTGCTGGAGGAACATTCCGAGATACGTGCGGCTGACCCATTTCGGGGCTACGTATGAGCTGTTGAGATTGAACCAGTGGCCTTCCCCTGGGTCTGATTCTATACTAGTTCGCGCAGGTCCGAAGCGCCGTAGAGTAAACCAGTGTTGCTGGAGATTAAGTACGAATGCAAGTAGCTTGCTATGTAGGCAGTAATATTGAGCGACATCCAGGACATAAGGCGGTTCACGTACTGAGGCGAGTCTTGATATGGACGCATTTGCTCGCTCCGCCATCTAACTAAGCTGAGATGCATGAAGAATTAGTACTAGAGGTTTATTGTGCAATGTAAGTGCTCACTTCAGTCCCCAGACGTCCAATGCTTGATCAATGACTTGTACGGAGAAGAATCCCGTATCGTCCATATTATGACTTCCCGATCTTTGCGCATCGTCCGCATCTAGTGCGTCGTGCTCGAGTGCGTCAAAAGATCGAGCGATTGCTGCCAGATCTGGAGCAGTAAACTGTAAACAAACAACAAGGTTATTCCGGTATCTCTTCACCGGATACTAGACGAGTTGCATACGTAGTTTCCCTCTGTTAATCACAAGCGATTAGATGGATGAAGAGCTGAAAGAGAGCATATACTGCTACGTACGAAGCAGCGAGTTGAGAGCATGCTGGGCGCAGAGCATCGATCCTTCTTGCTGGCGTTCATGGTATATCATCGCAGTGAGGGCTTCTAATCCAGCCATTTTGTATGTATGTATAATATAAGTATGTATGTGATGGAGGTCAAGAGTGAAGAAGGTGACGCGTCGCGAGTGCAATTCAAGGCAAAAATGTTTAGGTCAAAGCGCGTATCAGTCGCGCCAAAAGTCACACGTTCAGCAAACCAGCGCCCACTTAGCACTGCTGCTGGTAATCACTCACTCGCTGAACAACGTTGCACTCGACTTTCATCTCTCTCTTCACTAATGCTTGCATCCCAAAGTGCCTCTCGGCGTACTTTCATTTCATCTGTCCTCTTTCTCCTCTCAGGCTATCTCTCCCAACAAACACTATTAGTATCAGCACAGCAAAACCCATTCGACTGCCACGTCTCATTCGACAACGGCACAAATTTCGATCTCACTTCGCTTAGTGGAGAACATGGCATCACAAGAACACGGGAGACGCCTCCTTCTAAGATGACAGATGAAGTACGATTCGATTTGTGTAATGATTTGGGGAGGAAAGAGGGCGTTACGGAGGAGGACCAGGTGTGCTTGCTCTCTTGAATGTAAAATAGTTTGTGAATATTCAAGCTCTTCGTGTTATTGTAGTGTGGGCAAGGCACGCGAGTGTGCATGACGATGACGAACCAGAAGGGCAGCGAAGGCGATAGAGTAATAGCAGTCATCCCTCTCGCAGTATCCTCTTCTCTACAACCGGAAACTACAATTCTAACTTGTAAGTATATCGTTCTTCTCATACTCAAACTCTCTATTCATTGCACCCCCCAGCACCAAATAAAGGCCTCAACCTCATCTTCCACGGCTCAGGATACCCAAAAACAAACCCCATCTCGCAATTCTTCAACCTTACGATATACTGCGACACCCAGCTCCAAGACCCGACTTTCGTTCAATATAACGGCGAACAGCTGAAGGTTGAATGGAGAGCACCTGCGGGGTGTGAAGTTCAAGGTGATAATGGCAATGGAGATAGCGATAAGGAGGGAGAGGAGGGGGGAGGAGGGAAAAAGGATGAGAAAGTAGGAAGTGGAATTGGGTGGTTCTTCTTGTTGTACGTTTGTTTCTGATTTGCTGTCTAGATGACAAGAAACGTTTTGGCTAACCCATGCATCAATTTATAGATTATTACTAGTGTTCGTAGCGTACTTCATACTCGGGGCATATCACAACTACAGCACATATGGCGCTACAGGGGCAGACCTCATCCCGTACGTTCTTTAGTTACTTCACCTCTCTTCGCGATTTCACTCCAATTCACTTGAAATTAATGTTTCTTACTTCGCAGGCACCGCGACTTCTGGCGAGAAGTACCGTACGTCCTCCGAGACATCGCTTCCCATCTCTGTTCTGCACTGCGTCCTTCACCACGGAATGGATACATCGCAGTATGACTTTTATCTTTGATCGAACTCCGGTGTTGCTGTTTTCCATTTTCCTTCTCTGACTCTGCATCCCCTGATCTACGATTTCTTTCACATGCTCATCGCACGGCTTAGATAGGTCTTTCTGACGACTCAACTTTCTTTTCTCATTCGCTTGCATCTATCTGCTTCTCTTCTGTTCTCTCTCTTTATTTTTCTCTTTATTTTACTTTCCCTTTGGCCCTCATCCTAATACAACTGCACGTCTGTACTCTACGCGCCCATGAGCACATGCATAATTCACTTCATAGCGCCGAGGGTGGTAGCCACGGACATAATTGCAGAAGCAGGACGGTGAAGAAGACGGCCTTCAGGATCGAGGTATCGTTTCGTTTATGATACACTAAGTGAGCTACAATCACTCCTGATCGTTCAAGGCGGGATGAACTTTCCCGTGTCTTGGATGTTAGTCTGGTCAACATACCGCTTTTACGGATTACTCGGGGGGAGACTGGCACAGCGAAGTCTGGGTACGATTTGTGGAAGCTAGCAACCATGGATCGGCACACCTCCAGGTCTTTTGAGGTAGTAGTTGTTTCGAGTCAACATCGACCTCGCTTTAATAATCTGCAAGTCTGCATGCTGTAGTCTACTACTAGACTAGTAGTACCAGTAGCATGCACCCCAGTCATTCTACTAAGGAATAGTTACGATGCATGACGGCGTTCGCAAGGCATTCAGATCCTTCGTTGACTCGGCCAGCTCCCCTTCCTTTGAGTCAAATCCGGATTTTACTCCGTATGGGCTCGGGAGAACTTGAAAGACGGGTATTACTTGTTCGATTTACTTAGTAAACAGTAGAATGCGAGTCAGTCGGGAAAGCTCAGACACTTGTAAGCGAGGATTGTTTCGAATGATTGGCAGAGTTTTCTTGAGTGACTTTGACTACAATAAAACAGAAGAAGGAAAGGGATGCGTAATCGGGAATCTTCAATTGTCAGAATGGAGCGACGATCTTCGTCGATCGAGGATCGTCTTCAACTGAGGCACGTGCAGTTCTCTGAATTTTTGTCCCGCTTTCAACTGAAGTTGCGCTTCGGGACTACTGTTGATCGGTAAACCAGCCATGGCCAAACGAAAATTCTCCTCGGACGAATCTGACTCCGAAGCTTCCGCTAGCTCAAGCCATTACGTGCCTTCTGACGATGAAGTGGACATCACATCTGCTTTGACTGGAAATAAGAAGTCAAAAACTTCAGATGAGAGCTACGATCGTGGAGCTGAAGGCGAGAATGACGATGACTACGAAGAACTGGAAGCCCTCATCAAAGAGTCTGTTGCGAAAAGAGATAAGAAGGAAGGGACGAAGCTGTTGAAGCAGACGAAAGGGAAGACGAAATTTACGAAAGGAGAAGTTGGAGGAGGTAGTTTTCAGAGCATGGGTGCATCTTCAGAATCCTCGTTCTCATTTGAAGAGATTGATTTAAACGTTACACAGGCTTGCATCCGTCGCTTTTGAGGTCATTGACTTTGCGAGGATATAAAGTCCCGACACCAATCCAACGGCTCAGCATCCCAACTCTTCTCGCCAACCCTCCTCGAGACCTTGTCGGAATGGCACGCACAGGTTCCGGAAAGACACTGGCATACATGATTCCACTCGTGCAGCGTCTTGGGGGGCGCCACGCATCAACCTTTGGAACGCGTGCGCTCATTCTCGTCCCTGCGCGTGAGCTGGCTTTACAGGTGCTCAAAGTTGGGAAAGAACTAGCGCGGGGATGGAATGCTTCCGAGGGCGCAGCTCATGTAGGTGACAATAACGATGACATGGGTGCGAACATAGGCGCTAGTACAAATTCAAAAGGACAAGCTTTGAGATGGGGCATTGTCGTCGGTGGTGAAAGTATGGACGAACAATTTGAGATGATCACAAGCAATCCAGACGTGTTAGTATCTATTTTGTTCCCCATTGCGTTACCCTTATCTAACTAGTAATACTCAGAGTAATCGCAACGCCAGGACGACTTCTACATCTTGCTGTCGAGATGAACTTGGACCTACGCTCGGTCCAGTACGTCGTCTTTGACGAGGCAGACCGACTCTTCGAAATGGGTTTCTCAACCGCCTTGACCGAAATTCTCCATCGCCTTCCGTCAACTAGACAAACACTTTTATTCTCAGCAACTTTACCCAAGTCTCTGGTTGAGTTCGCCAAGGCGGGCTTACAAGATCCGAAGCTTGTGAGGCTGGACGCGGAAAGTAAGATTAGCAGTGACCTGCGCATGGCGTTCTTTTCTGTTAAACAGGCGGAGAAAGAAGCCTGTCTTCTCGTTTTACTGCGTGATATTATCCGTGTTCCTCTCGGTTCGCCCGAGGAACCAGAAAAGGACAAGGAGAGCGGGAAGAACTCAAAATCAAAGGAGAAGGGTAAGGGTAAAGACGCCCACCACGCCGCACCACACCAAACTCTCATCTTCACTGCAACGAAGCATCACGTCGAATACATCAGCACGCTCCTCACCACTGCAGGATACTCCGTCTCCTTCATCTACGGACAACTCGATCAGTCAGCGCGTACAGAACAGATGGAAAAATTCCGAAAAGGACGAACGAACGTTCTTGTTGTTACAGACGTTGCTGCGAGGGGTATCGATATACCCGTCCTCGCGCATGTGGTGAACTTTGATTTTCCTGCTGGTGCAAGAGTGTTTGTGCATCGTGTTGGACGGACTGCGCGCGCGGGCCGGACGGGATGGGCGTGGTCGTTCGTCAGCACGACTGAGCTCCCGCATTTACTTGATTTGCAGCTCTTCCTTGGTCGACCATTACGCAATACAGTTGATGGATCCGCAGGAGAGAGCGCATACGTCGACTCGCTCGTACTCGGCGCGTTCCCTCGCTCAGCAATCGATGACGAGACGGAGTACATACGCAGTCTGGATGGGGAGAACCGGTCTTTGCCATCGCTCCGCGAGGTGATGCGGAAGGGACATGGAATGTACGAGCGCAGTCAGGCCAAAGCGAGTCAAGCAAGCTACAAACGTGCGAAAGAAATGATGCGCTCAGGTCTTTGGGGTTTCTCGACTACTACCGGAGAGACGAGCGTTCATCCTGTACTTCGTCTAATGCAAGGCACTTCGGACGACAAGGACAAGGAGAAAAAGGAAGACGCTCGAAGAGTACTTCTTAAAGCGGTCAATGCCTTCTCACCCGCTGAGACGGTGTTTGAAATCGGGAACCGAGGTAAGACGACTGGTGCCGCTCTGATGAAGGACCGCAGAAAAGCTTTGGTGAAGGCTAGAGAAAGAGCTGTTCATGCGACCAGTGTCGTCCAGGGGAGATCGAAGAAGCTCAAAAGTCGAAGCCTACGGAAGATATTGAAATGGCGGATGAAGATGAAATCGAGGTAAACTGAACTTTCGTTCTAGCGTGTTCGCAGCACGAAGAAGTGACTCTTTGATACCAGGCTGCTTTCGCTTCGGGTCCAAAGCATGGCAAGCATCGAGATGAAGAGTTCTTCATGCCTTATGTCCAGAAGGATGCCATAACCGAGAAAGGGTATGTTCAGAACATATTTATTCTCAATTCCGATTCGACTAATACGTATCCTCACATTAACTCAGCTACTCACTCAAAGATGGCACAACATTCACCGAGCAAGCTTCCTCCTTAACACTCGACTTAACCAACGATGAAGGCCTTTCCTCCCAAACGCGACGCAACTCCCAACTCAAATGGGACCGCAAACGTAAGAAATTCGTAAAAGGAACTGGGGAAGGGGCGGACAATGTGAAGATCGTGAAGACGGAGAGTGGGACACGGTTACCCGTAACGTATAGGAGCGGGAGGTTCGAGGAATGGAAGAAGAAGATGCGGGTGAGCGTTCCGAGGGTCGGGGAGAAGGAGTTGGAAGGAAGAGTGGCTATGTGAAGGCGCTTGGTGGGAGGAAATATAAGCATAGCAAGGTCATCCCTGCGAAGCCCCTTGACAAGCTTAGCAAGGACTATGATCGTAAAGTCCGGCTGTTATCCAAAAGGACTCAGGATCGCGGCGGTGGAGATGGAAAAGGTGAAGGAGCTACACCGCGCAACATCAACATTGGTACGTCGAAAGACAAGAAGGGGAACAGCGCGAAGAGTCGGTATGGTGGTAAGCCTATCGGTCGCGTCAAGTCCGAGCTCAAGTCAGCGGAACAAATTCGCAAGGCGAGAGAGATTGCGGAGCGAAAGAGGGCGAAGAATGCGAGGACGCCGAGGAGGGGCAAAGCGAAGGGGAAGCGATAGCGTTGGATACTTACACGCGTTATCTCTTGAAGCTGGCGTTCTATTCATGTACGTTTAGCTGTCGATATGGTACATAAGTGTCCTGCTCAGGTGTATAGTAGCGGTGGTACTACTTGTAGTAGGAAACAACACGTGCCAGTGCAGACATCTTTCTTCAATTGATCGTTATCATACATCTGATCTTGAAATTGTTGAAGCGGATACTTTGACTTCAATGAAGAGGCGGATGGGTCTTACTGACTCATCATGACTGGTGACTATGTGGTAATATAAGATTGAAGAGCAAGTTAAAGAAATGAGAGCTGCGCGTGCCTGAATTGAAGATATCTGGATCGACGAGGATTGTCGTCTCTTTCCGTTCTCGCCTGCATCCATCATTGATTTAGTCTTCTTCCTCCTCTCGACGATTGCAGATTTCCGACTACGAACCCCTGGTCCATTTGTCTGTCTCATTACTGTCACTCTCGTCGCTCTCAAACCTTTAGTAATCATGCAGAGCGTCTCTTACAAACATCAAGGCGCTTCCGATTCGCAATCTTACTCAGCAAGTATCTCCGTCTTTCTCCAGCGACCATATGATATGGGAAAGCCCAATTTTGCCTCGAGAGATATCTTATTGCACTAGTCAAATATATTCCTTGCCTTGAATCTGAATGTCTCACAACACGTCATGTACATCGCAAGTGTTCCTGAGTAAGCGGCCTGACTGTGGAGTACTGGACTATAAAATGCAGACTTTGATCGGTGCTGTGAATCAGAAACATAAAGCTCTCGCCTTTTGGGTCTTTACAATTCGATCTAACGATGCCTTCATATGTCGTGACTGGTGCGTCTCGAGGACTTGGGGTAATGTCAATCTCTCTTAGCTACGCTCATCCATTCTCATGTTCTTCTACCTGTTCTAGCTGGAGTTCGTCAACCAGCTAAGCCAATCGCCGGATAACATAGTCTTTGGACTCGTTAGAAACAAGAAGACTGCAGATAAACTCGGCGCACTTGGAAGACGCAACGTATACATCCTGGAGGCGGATGTTACGGACGTGAAAACTTTGAAGGTACGCTTTTAGCTTTACCAGAATGGACAGTCGAGTTCTTACAATTGAGACTTGAATTTTCAGGCTGCTGCACAACAGGTATCCAAAGTTACTGGCGGAACTCTGGACGTCCTCATCAATAATGCGGCGTTTATCGACGACGAGCGGAACGCATTGACCCTTGACGGATAGTGAGTCTATCCACTTACACTTAGCTGTGTTTCGATGTAGTCCTGATGATGGCTTGCGAATTAGTCCGGAAGGCAGAGAATACCTTTTAGAACAAGACCTGCTCAAGAATGTATGTTTTGCTATTCACCTTTTATTACCTTTTAGTCTATCTCATTGACGTTCGCTTCACATCAGTTCAACATCAACGTCATCGGCGTAATCCACACCACAAACGCTTTCCTGCCTCTCCTTCGCTCTGGCTCCGTCAACGATATCAAGAAAGTTGTTACCATCAGCTCCGGCGTCGGTGATGTCCTCTTCACGCTGTCTACAGGCTATTCCGTCGGAGCTCCATACAGTATCTCCAAAGCCGCTGTGAACTTAGCCGTTGCTAAGTACGCTGCAGAGTACAAAGATCAAGGAATCGTGTTCTTGGCGATTAGTCCTGGATTGGTCAGTACGAAGGAGCCGCTCGATCAACGTGAGTTTTCACGGTTGATTTTCATTTGTTATTTGCGATTACTGAGCCGGGTCGACGTTGAATACTTAGCTACTGAGGAAGACCTGAAGAAGTTTGAAGCTGTGGTCGCTAGCTTCCGCAAGGCATACCCAGACTTTGCTGGGCCAATCACTCCTGAGGAGTCCGTGAGAGCAATACTTGTCGTTGTCGACAAGGCTACCATCGAAAACACGGGAACGTTCATCTCGCACAAGGGCAATCAGGAATGGTTGTAGTCTGCTCTGCATATACGATACTTCGGAGTGAATTGTTCATGCTCAGACAGACGTGTAGAGTACAGACGCGTAGCTGTATTAGAATATGAAAGAAGAGAAAGCAGAATCAAGCAACCGTACGAGACAAAACCTTCCGTTGCAAACGCAATTTTGGTAACTTTATTCCACCGAAACCGAGTCTAGTATTGATATGCTACATCGATTAGAAAGGACCTCCTTTCAAGGGCGTACAGTAATGGCTGGTATACAAGAAAATAGCATAGACACCAGAAGGTATAGGCATCGGCCTTTATCGTACACCTGACCGGGCTGAAGTTGTGGCAGGAACTTTCGTAGACGTAGCTGAAGATGTAGAGACAGGTCTTGGGATCCGCCCGCCCGGGCCAGTCGTAGTCGTCGTCGGATAGAACTCGTCCGGCCTCGTTGACCCGTATTCCCTCCTACAAACCAAGTTTAAGCAACAAGCCCACGTCGATTTTGACATTGGGGTATCATGCATACCTATTCTCGATACAGCGGCTCCCCGCGCCCGAGCAGTCGCCCGAGTCCCTCTCACTCCCCTAACGCCCCCATATCCTGCACGTACAGCAAGCTTCTCGCGTTTCTCCGCTTCTAATCTTTCTCTCTCCTCTTTTTCCTTACGTTCGCGTTCTTCCCTCTCTTTCCGTTCCTTTTGTTCCTGTTCGGAGCGAGCACGTTCTTCAGCGGCTTTGCGCGCTTTCTCAGCCGCTTTGTGGTGTAGTCGTTCCAGAGTGGCTTCATCCTGTAAATATCTCGAGGATCAATAAAAGAGCGCATATAAAGAGCAACATGTTACTTGCTTCTTCAGCTCCGTGCCATCGCTCGTCAAAGACCAGTTTCGTTGCTGCTTCAGATTTTGCAAGGATGTCAACGTATTTATCAAGCAGTGCATTAGTTTGTTTCAGCTGTTCAGCGACGCGCTAATGGAGAGGAATCATTCAGTCTTCCCAAGGTAAATCAAAGATAATCGATTAACACATACCTCCGTTGACGTTCGAGTCCCACTCAGCGCCTCGTTGTAGACAGCAAGTCCGGCATTTATCTTGCGCAATACGAATAAATCTTGTCGCAACCGTTCTTCTCGACTCTGCGCAGCGAACTGAGCCCTCGTTTCCTCGTCTTCCTCTTCCTCTTCCACCGGTCTCGCTGTCTCATTTCCGACATCTTCCACCTCCTCTTGCGGGTTTTGAGGAGTCTGTGGGGGGCGAAGAGGACGCGCGAGGAGGCTGAAAGGCATCTGACGCGAAGGTCCGGGAATCTCATTGTTTGTGGAAAGGTCTGAAAGAGAGAGGTCGCCCGGTTGCGCGCTTTCGTATGTTGCATTCGCGAGCGGCGAGATTGAGCGATATCGCGCATCGAGCGGGACGGACGAGTCGTAAGAGTCTTCCATATTCATTCGAAGGGCAGAAAGATCTTGTATTGAGGTGGTCAAGAACAAGGAGACTGTCAATGGTTGACTCTCAGGCTCAGCGCGTACCAAAACGCGTGTGGCACGGCACGTGCTGAAAAGCGTCTTCAATTTTCAGTTTGTTTGTAATAATAATAACATTTAGATTTCCACTTGTATTTCTGTTGATAAAATGTATTGATTGTAGAGATACATAGAAATCTGCCAGATTGAAAAGGGGCAACGAAACGAAACAATCGAAACCTGGATTTGAATGCGAGCGGATGGCCACAGCCTGAGTGCATAGCACACAGAAACACCCGGAGACATCATCAATTATCACAGCCCTCAGGCCCGGCCTCTGCCAAGGGGTTGACAACCCAGATAAATATTATCTAAAATAAAATCTCCCTCGAAAGCCCAGGCTGAAAACACAAGGACGACGTTGAAGGACTGCAATCACAACACCGATATCGATAACATCGCCTGCTGGTTCTCGATTCTTCAGACGAAATCCGCGTTAGAATAGATGACCAGCAGCGAACGATATTGCAGTAAATGGAGTAAATTCACCACAGAACATGTGAGCAAAGATTGATGTGCATAACTGCAGCCTGTGTTCGCGCTGCCCTACAAGGCACGTCCTGAGCGCATGTTATGTGCAGGACAACAGACACCTTCATCGGCGCCAATTTACCCCGCAATGGTTGAGTCACGAACCTAGGAAACTGCAAAAACGTAGCCGATAAACATCACCAGCTAATCCTCAATTCTACAGACGAAATCCGGCGGGAGAATAGAGGATCAGCAATATGGGAACGGTACTGCAGCAAATGTAGCAAGTTCACCACAGAAGCTATGAGCAAAGACTGATATAAATGACTCCCGGCTTATGTTTGCGCTGCCCTGCAGTGTACCCACGCCCCTGGGTATGCCTAGACGCACGCTATGTGCAAGACGACAGACACCTTCATCAGCGTAAATTTGCCCCGAGATGATGAGCTAGGAAACTGCAAGAAATGTAGTCGATAACCATCACCAGCCGATCCTCGATTCTGCGGACGAAATACGGCAGCGGAATAGCGGATCAGTAGTACTTGTAGTACAAGTACTGGCATCGAAGTTGCAGCACTGAAGGAGACTGCGACTGCGAGGAAACTCTTGCCTAGTACCAAGCTCACCACAATAGCGTTCGCGTCGCGCGCATGGCGTCTCTGCCTGGTGCATATCTAGTGAGTGATGTGCCCAAGATGTACTCGAGACAAAGGGCACCTTACTGGGTGTCAGTTCGACACAACTCTCAGAAGCATCGATGATGATGGGGATGGTGGTTGCGGGTTGAGTCGACACGGAACCTTTTTGAAGCAGTACCGGATGATGTTACGTTATACGAACCTTGTTTTCTTCTCACCTTCATGCTTTGTCGAACTTTTTCATCATTTCTTCACATAAAATCGATTCAAAAATGTCCTCGAAGAAATATAAAACGACTATTTTCTTCAAAAGGCCTTGTCGATGAACTAGATTCCAGAGGAATGATCTTCCAAGCGACAAAGTAAGGGAAAAATTATATTTCTTTCGTCAATCTATTTTAACTGAAGTGTTTTGACAAGAAAGTCGCTCGGATATTGCTAAACGTCTAGAACGGAAGAGCGCGATATATCTAGGAATAGACCCAACCGCGAAATCATTGCATATCGGGCATCTTTTACCGCTCATGTGTCTGCTCCATTTCTTTCTTCGTGGACATGAAGTAATACCACTCGTGAGCTTTTCAATTGTGCTAAATGTTCGACATAAAGCGCAAGACTCATAGGAATCTAGATAGGAGGAGCTACGGGACTCATTGGTGACCCCTCTGGCAAGATGGAGGAGCGAACACCTCTGGGAAAAGAGAAGGCTGTGGATAATGTTGAGAGCCTGACGCGAGCTGTGGATGGCTTTTTCGCGTCTGCGGTGAAATATGGCTCGAAACGATTGCGCTCGTCACAGATTCACGAACCTGGTTCCTTACCAAAGGTCACTAACAATGCGGAATGGTTAGCATCTTTGGGACTGTTGGAGTTCCTTACGAAAGCAGGGAGACATGCACGTGTACCGACTATGATCAGTCGAGACAGGTTCGTTAATCTTAGTCCTGTATTTTTCCGAGAACATTGACCAACATTTCTTCTTCTCTAGCGTGAAGATCCGCATGTCCTCGCAACAAGGCATCTCATTTACCGAATTCACATACCAACTCCTGCAAGCATACGACTTCTACCATCTGTACAACACCCGGCAATGCACTCTACAACTCGGCGGCTCGGATCAATGGGGGAACATCCTCTCCGGCGTAGACCTTATCGATAGGACCAGAAAGAAGGAGAATCCTATTGCGCATGGGTTGACGACGCCTTTGTTGACGACCGCCTCGGGGGCGAAGTTTGGGAAGAGTGAGGGAAATGCTGTTTGGTTGGACCGAGGGTTGACGAGTGTGCTTGATTTTTATCAGGTGGGTTTTAGGCAGATGGACTTTTGTGTTCTTTTATGATACTCAATGTCTGCTGCTATTTTCCAGTTTTTCCTTCGCACTGCTGATGCAGACGTCGGAAAGTACCTGCACATGTTCACACTTCTCCCGACCGAAGTCACCGCAGATATTATCCAGAAACATGAGGTAAGTGATCCTTTCCATGTTGAAATATTCTCATCTCAACTATTATCTTTCGCTTCAGGGGCACCCGAAAAACGAATGGCACAGCGCGTTCTGGCAGAAGAAGTCGTGGCACTCATTCACGGCGGTAAGAAACATCATCCGTGACGCTTCTATTTCTTTCATCTCATTCGAGATCTTTATCAATTCAGATGAGGCCGTCAGCCGCGCGCGGATAGCAACTCAAGCCCTGTTCGAGACCTCCCTCTCACAATTATCAGCGCACGATATCGTCAACGCCCTCGAAGGGGATCCGCGCCTCGTCCAATGTTCACGAGACGAAGCCATCGGTCAGTCAGTGTGGAGGCTTGCGGGGAAGTACGCGCTGGCGAGCAGCAACAGTAGGTCTTATCCGTACATTTGTTCTCTGTCGTCCGGGCTTCTGTGTGTTTTTTGTGCTGATGAGAGGACTTTTAACAGGCGATGCACGGAGGTTGGCAGCTTCGAAGGGTCTCTACCTGAACAACGCCCCTGTCGACGTGCAACAGACACTGCAAGAGACTGATCTAATCGATAATGGCGTCGCCATCCTCAGAGCGGGGAAGGATAGTCATCTTGTCCTCGCCCTATGCTAATGTGCGCTCTTCTCACTCTGGTTCTTACTCCAATTGAGCCGACAATACAGAAGATTATTCATGACTAAATGGTATCATATGGAGAAGAAACAGAAAAGAAACAGAGATGCTATACTTCACTATGAACAGAGCAATAATAACTAATTGCGATGGGTCACAAGAAAACGGATACATATCCTAGGAACTAAACTAGTCTACGCGAATGGAACTGTAGAGCTTCCGTACAGCCCAGTAGCTCGCAAGGAAGCCAATCGTCCCTGTCATTATTAATAAATAAAAATCAGCATCACCATTCAACCTCGGATCGCAAGCACGCACCAGTAATCAAAAAGTCAAACAGCACAAGTAGCGCCAAGTACCCCAAATACAACACTACGCTTGAGAACGAATCGAGGGAGAGCCTCGAGAGCCAATAATACAGTCCATAAATCAACAGCCAAAAGGCGCTACCACCGCCGCAGAGGAATGCGCGCCAATGCCAGCGGTACTCTTCTGCGCAGAGTTGGAAGTAGGTGAAGAGGATGGTGACGGTTGCGGTGGTGAGTGCAACGAGGATGGCTGTGAGGGCGAGGAAGCCGAAGGCGTAATAGGCGCGTGAGGCGAAGAGGCTTGAGAGGACGAAATAGAGCTCGACGAAGGCTGCGCCTGGATTGTTGTTAAAGGGTAGATTAGAAGACGTTTGCGATGTCAGGGGTTGATACGTACCGAAAGGCAGGATCCCGCTGAGAATCGCAGCCCACTGGAAAGGGCGAAGTGAGAACTAATTTAAGAGAGGTTGGGTTTCAAAGCTTACATATGGACGGAGATATTTTGGTCCGGGAGGGATTTGTCTAGGGATAGGATTCACACGAACGGGATGAGAAATCGCCTAAACACATAAAATCAGTCAAGCTATAACTTTCTAATGATTCACGATACGGCGCACCCCATGTTTAGACCCAAAATACGCTCCGATCGAAGACAGCGGAGCAGAAGTACCAAACCAGAGCAAAACAATCAAGAGCATCGTTCCAAACGGTACCGCTCCAGACGATCCAGCAGCAATCAGGAAGAAATTCAGCAAGAATACGACTGCGAAGACGATAGTTGGGAGGATAACTGCTGTCATGAAGGTGTTCTTTCTCCTGTCTGTCCCGCCGAGAGAGGAGTAAACTCGGGCGGAGACGTACCCGCCAATGCTGTGGTTAAAGGTAAAGCCAGTTTGAAAATGGGTAAGGTAAGAAATACACAGACCCGCCGAAGAACGTCCAGCAAACCATCATCACCGTTGCCAAGGACCCGCGATTTGAAGGCGACAAAAATCCGAACAGGGCAAACACTGATATAGCAAGGAGCGATTATGAACAATGTAGAGGCTACTTATTTATGGTTCTTACCAAGAGTGACTCCGACCATGGCGCACAGTTGTGCGCCATTACCTACTATCACGGAGAGAGTAAGGGATTTTGTGGGGTCCGGAAGACTTCGCCATGCACCAACTTCCATCCGAAATCCTCCTGTACGTCTTCCTGGATCAAACAGGTCAGTCACAACCTTCAAGGTATTATGATGGGGTGCCTTCATACACTCAAATCAATTGCATTGTATCGTGAAATCTGTAATTACCTCGTCAGCACCGAAGCCAGAACATCAAGAACGAGTTCTTACATCTCGTGAAACGCTTCTGTAGACAATCATCGCAACCATGATGCAAAGAAAGACAACGACCGCGAAAGAGTTGATGAGACTAAACCAATGGATCTTCGGGTCAAATATATGTAGGTAATTATCCCATCGAGTAGCCTTCAAAGAAGGTCAATCATCTGGACACAACAAGTTCAAACAAAGATCTACCCATGGCGTGTCCGATTCCTGTCACATTCTATCAGCTCACTTTCATTGCACAATATTCTGATAACTTACAGTCCAGAGTACACGGTACGTGTATCGCACTTGCGTTTCTTGTTCTTCACTCAAGAAGAGCGGATTCGCGGCCGTAGAATCACAGGTCTCAATGTCCTGATTGCCTCCAATACTGGAAAAGGTCAGGGACTTGAATGACGCATTAAATACTTGAATCACCTTGACGGCCAAACCAGTACACCAACAACCCTGTAGACGCCTGGTATTGGCTCATGATACCTGGGACGGAGAATCAGAAGGGAACTATTCAACCAAACACAAGTTCACCAACCTTATGTAAACATCATAGTTGTTATTCAAAGCTGGGCGCTCCGCGAATTCATCGTCATCATTCCCAAGGTTGAATCCCATGTCGAAGAAAATTTCTCCGGATTTGAGGTCCTTCTTCATCTCCGCAGCAGGTAACCCGTCAATAAGCCAGTTCAACGCATAATCCTCCTTGATTCGATCATTGATGAACTTTGCATCCTCTGGCGGGACATTTGTGGTGCACAGAGTACGACAAGTGGCATTGTTTCGTAACATCTCAATCTGTGAAAGGAGGTCAATAGTTGCGAGGTGGAGTTCGGGCGCTGAACTCACGTCAAATTTTGAGTTGAATATACGGTCTCCGAAAAGAATAGAGCCTAGTGACTCTGGTTGCTTCTTTATCCCTTCTTCCGGCTCGCAGAAGTGAAACGCGGGGTTGTAATAGTCGTCTAGAAGGTCATGCATTCAGATCTGCAGCATCGCCACGCATTCACGAGAAAATTCAGTTACAATTGATCATTGATTTCTAGAGAAGCAAGCGTTGAGCAGAATACAACTTCAAGATGAGTAATCACGCACTAGCTTCGCATTATCCGTCGAACCAATTATTGGTGTTAAGGCATTGACATACAGCTCGACGCGTTCACCCTCCTGGTAGTCGCGTGGAGCAGTGCCTGGTAGGTAGAACGCATTAATGCCTGTCGAGGCCAGACTTGCGAACACCAGAACAAATGCAGCAATCCGCATTTTGTCGAGATATGACCGACAAAACTGACAATTTTGAGTGAAGAATGAATATCGTCTGGCAAATACGTGTCGGTGTGGTGAAGTTGGTGAACGAACACGGCACCCGCAAATAACTTTAGGCACCCGCACGTGACCTCCAGATCAAAGGTTTTCCGCATTTGGCAGGTATGAATCAGCGAGGGTCGCCTTCTGTCTTTCACGCTGCTCACATTCTCGCTCGCTTGAGAAACATTGTTGCTTAACAACTGGAAAATCACCTCGATATGCCAATAAAGGTACCATATGCGTGCAGGAAACACAGCAACTATTCAGGTGCTCAACATCTAGTCGCACGGGAGAAAGTTCTCAAATTGAAGACCGTGCTGAAGAAGAGTATTGAATGCATGAGAAAGCTAGTGTATGAATGGAGCTCTACCCCGCTTCTCAGATAAGACCGTGTGCCATGAACTTTCAGCGCTCAGGTTCTGCGGTAGTTCTCGACTCAAGAACTTTTCTACCTTGTTCTTAACCACACTGTCATGATCGAATCCAAGGACGCTCCGATTCGATATTATCACCATGGTCGCTTCCGTGTTTTGGGAGGAATGCTTCCTGACGCTATCACAGCTTATCAGACATTCGGGGACAAGAGTAATCCGTGCATAGTATTTCCAACATGCTATGGTGGAAAATTAGACGGTGAGCGCTCCAGTTCGAATATACACTACACTTGGGGTAAGCTCAGGTAACAAGGTACTGGACTGCTAGATCAGATGTATATGATAGGCGAAGACAAGGTATGGATAGAGCTTTTCAGACTGTATTGTGAATCTTAAATTTCCCCTCAACTAGGCACTTCAACCGAGCAAGTATTTCATTGTCACTTTTGCTTTGTTCTCCAACGGAGAGGTAAGTATAGCGAGATTTAGTAGCCAGTCTATTGCTGATATATTGCTGAAGTCTTCGTCTCCATCAAACACGGTAAGGGATAGCCTCGAGCACATACATACATAATAAAGGTCACAACAATACGCTTAGCCTCCGCCTTACAATGGACCATACTTCCCTGCTGTGTCCTACGAAGACAACATGCTAGCTCTCTCCAGTTGTCTGATTACGTGGGCCTACTGACCTTCTTCTATATCCAGCCGTGCTCAGCACGAGGTCCTTACAAAAATTCTTGGGATACAGAAAATCTTCGCTGTCATAGGCTTTTCTATGGGAGGCCAGCAGGTACGTATTCAAAAGCATAGACATCGGCGGTCGGTCTTACATGACTGTCTGTGTGATCCATCGTAGGCTTACTACTGGCCCGTAATGTATCCTGACTATGTTGAACGGTATGTTCCGTGTCATTGTGACGATGCGAACTTACTGATGCAGGTCTTGTGTTCTGCAGGTTCATCCCGATATGTGGTTCTGCGAAAACCAGTCCTCATAACAAATGGTACGCTCAACTCATCATGACCAGACACATCGAAGGATGATCGATATTCTGTCCTACAGCTTTTTGGAAGGACCGAAGGCGGCACTCGTAGCCTCAAAGGATTTCGACAATGGGCAATACAAGACTGTCCCGCAAATCGGTATCCGTGCGTTTGGACGAGCATATAGTGCTTGGGCATATGGCCAAACCGTAAGTCCTTGCAAAAAAGAGTAGTTCATTTCGCAGCAAACGAACTGATAGACATTTTTAAGTGGTTCAGAAATCACGGATACTTGCACGACGGGAAGTAAGTCGTATGCTTCTACTTAGCTTTTCTCATTAAGCAATCTCATTGCGCCAGGTACGCCGACCTCGATTCCTTCCTTCGTGAGGATTGGGAGGCCGGTTACTTGGGCTGGGATGCGAATGATTTGATTACACTTCTTCACACTTGGCAAGCCGGAGATGTTTCGCACATCCGTGATGGAGGCAACTACGTGGCTTGCTTGAACAAGATCAAAGCGAAAGGACTTGTCATGCCGTCGAAGACTGACCTCTACTTTCCAGTGAGCATTGTCGCAAAAATGTTATCCGCGTCATTACTCAAAATAAATGGTGTCTCTTTTTGTAGCCGGAAGACAGCAAGAATGAAGTATTACACCTAATGGACGCAAAACTTGTTGTGATCGATTCTGTCTGGGGTCATATGGGTGAGTTTGACGCCCTTCGATTTATGCCTGCATTATAATCATCGCTAACATGCTATATACTAGCCGGTGGAGGTTCAAATGCCGTAGATGACGAGTTTATTAAGAATGAAGTCCGTTCCTTCTTAGAATCCTGAGGTGGAGTGTCATGGCGAAATTCAAATCTGACCGTTCCTTAATATACGAATCTTGAAGATCGTCTATTATCAGAGATATAGCGGTTCTGCAGTGGAGTCTCTTTTGGATCGAGAAGTGAGAAGAATTGGCGTTTTCAAGGCGCATGAACTAAGTCTTCTCCATCTTTATGAGTATTGTCCTCCACTGTAAATTAATTCTTCACGCGCGACTTTCCGTCTCCCACCCCTTCCAGTACATTGATTGAAAAAGAGTAATTATGGCCGAAACGCAGTATTATGAACATGGGAGGTCCAATGTTGCGGGTGGTGTCCTTCCTAATGCTATTAATGCATATAGGACGTATGGGAATAAGAAAAACCCGTGCATCATGTTCTCAATATGCTACGGAGCGAAGCTGAGCTTCGAAGGTAAGCTCAGCCGCTTGATTTTCATCTTTACATTCATTTGACCGTACTGCCTGAATATCAAACTCATGCATACTTGATTGGCGAGGGAAAAGTGGTACTTGAGTGTCTGATGTCATAACTGTACCCACTTAAACAACTCCAGGTATTGGATACGACCGAATATTTTGTCGTTGCTTTTGCTCTCCTTCCAAATGGAGAGGTATGTCCAAATACATCTTGTAGTTCAAATATTGAATTTACAGGCTCAATGACGCTTATGTTAGTCTTCTCACCATCGAATACGGTACGAAATCCCTGTCTTCGCAAAGTTTTCAAATATGTGTTGAGCTATCTATCATCAGCAGCCGAAACCTTATAATGGACCTTATAATGGACCTTACTGGGACAACGTGTAGGCGGCTATTTATAGTACGCAAGTGTATCCGTCGACTTTAACATATGTCATGCTGCACGGGTTTGTCAGGCGAGCACAATAGGAAGTCCTTGCGAACAAGCTTGGCATAAAGAAGCTATATTGTGTCGCTGGATTCTCAATTGGTGGACAGCAGGTAAACTGTTTAGTCTTGAATAATCGCGCATTTCATTCAACGACAGCTTACGTTGGCGCGAAGGCATATCACTGGGCTGTCATGATTTTGTCGAGCGTATAGTCGTGATCTGTGCTTCTGCACGCACGAGTCACCACAACAGATGGTATCCTCAACTTGGCTACGACTAGCCAGGCCTAGGGCTCCGCGCGTATCGTATACGATACGCGCGTATGATTTTAGGCTTATACGCATACGCTCGTATTTTATACGAGCGTATATTTGGTTCTGAAGTGTGATACGCATACGCACGTATAATATACGGCGTATACGGCGTATACGGGGCTAAGCCTACTCATATAATATATTGGCCGTCAGGCTTCATGTTCGAGCCCAAAAAATGCTTACCGGACACTCCTTGACTCAAAACAGCCGACACAGATTTCAACTTGATCATAGACGACGAGATTCTGTCAGGCAAGGTTATGTGACTTACAAAATTCTCACAATATAAGCAAGACAGCCCTTGATTCCAATGTCAAACTCTGTACTCATTTCTTGAGAAAATTATCCAATGCTATAATTCGGTGAGTAACAACTAATTTTGATGTAAAACAGGCCACTTTTTTTCATTCAAGTCCGAGTTTCTCACAGATTTCAAGCCCTGGAAATATACGCAAAATTTTCCAGAACCATACACGCATACGACCGTATAAATACGCGCGTATATTTTTGTTCTTCGAGTCGATACGCTGCGGAGCCGTAGCCAGGCCGAAGTGGACAAATCGTTCACGATTTTGTACTCGCAGCAATTTAGAAGGTCCGAACGCTGCGCTTGCCGCAGCCAAAGACTCCGAAAATGGCCATCACAAAACGCCAGCGGAGCAAGGAATACGTGCGTTCGCGAGAGTGTACGGTGCAGCGGTAAGTTCTTTATACATCCCCACAGTAAAGAGGATATCTGGCTTATATAATATTTACGAATAGTTTTTCCGCGAATCCACCTTTACAGCAAATGGATTGTAAGTATCATTCATAAATCTGTGGAAACGTTGCATGAGCTGATCCATCCATCTCAGACACGCAGACTCGGAATCCTGGCTGCGTGAAGCCTAGGAGGGCCGCTTCGTAACCACTTGGGATGTCAACGATCTTATCATGCTATTGTACACCTGGCAAAACGGAGACGTATCAAATATAAGAGATGACGGAGACCTGGAGAAGACGCTGAAGATCATGAAAGCCAAGGCGTTGATTATACCGAGCAAGTTTGAGTTTTACTTTCCTACAAATACCACTCGACTACTCGATTGGAATAAATATAACAATGACTCGAGCAGGTCGAGGATAGCGAATACGAAGTTTCCCATTTAGTGGACGGGTGTTTAGCGCTTATCCCAACAACATAGGGTCATGCTGGTAAGCTTTATTCTCCACCAGGACTAACTCATCGGCAAATAATGATGGTGCTCAAGAAGCATACACAAGTGACCATTGTATAGAGTGGGAGTAAGAAAGAATCTGTTTCTTTCAGTATTGGATTACGTTTGTACAAGTTCAAATAGAAATCGAAGGTACTGTGAGAGGTTTCACATATCTACTGATCAGATTGCCTTATACAAAACTGTGAGAAGAGATCACACTACTTATCTTATGACCTTAGACTTCTCATTCTCATGAATTAAGTGCTTTGTTACAGATCAGCTGTCAGTCGCATGCGACAGCTTGCACTCATCTACTATTGCCTTGGCTGAACTATTTCTTGGAGAGTAAAAAGCCGAATAGACATGACAGAAACACAGTATTACGAGCACGGAAGGTTCAAAGTGCTAGGAGGCGTGCTTCCTAACGCCATAACTGCTTACAGAACATACGGAAATCCGAGCAACCCATGCATGGTCTTTCCGACGTGTTATGGTGCGAAGATGAGCCTTGGAAGTGAGCACGTACTTCTCAAACCTGATGTGATGCAATCCTTACCGTAGAATTTATGGCTTCCATTTAAGGCCAGGATTATTTGGTCGGAGAGGGAAAGGTTCGAAAATAGAATGTTAGATAACATGATTTTTATCATTCAAATCTCTAGGCATTGGATACGAACAAATACTTCGTAGTCACCTTTGCGCTCTTTTCAAACGGAGAGGTAGACTCATTTAATAAACCGATGATTCTGTTCACTGACAGATATACGTCAGTCTTCCTCTCCGTCTAATACGGTAAGCAAGGCCTGCCTTTAACAATACGACTGAAGCTGAAAGACAGCAGCCTAAACCTTACAATGGTCCCTATTTCCCGGCGGTCTCATATCCTGACAATATGTGCGCAGTTCATTACACCGTATTTGTGACCTGGATAGACCTACCTATTCGTTTACTAATTACCAATGCATAGACGAGCGCAATACGCAGTCCTCACAAAGAAGCTTGGTGTGCAAAAACTACACTGTGTTGTTGGGTTTTCAATGGGCGGTCAACAGGTATGTCTCTGCTTGAAGCTAACTTCGCGGCTCATAGGTAGAAACATTCCGGTTTATAGGCATACCACTGGGCAGCTATGTATCCTCAGTTTGTTGAACGCTTTGTCGTAATCTGCTCCTCGGCACGCACGAGTCCACATAACATCTGGTAAGTACTCACTTGGGTCATCACTTCGTAGAACGATCACTTACTAGATTGATAAGTTTTTTGGAGGGACCGAAAGCCGCTCTTGTAGCATCCAAGGACTTTGATAACGGTCATTACAAAACACCGGCTGATCATGGCGTTCGTGCCTTTGCGCGAGTGTATAGTGCCTGGGCGTATGGTCAAACGGTGAGTCAACCAGATTTTCATCGCGACATGTTTAGTTTTGACGTCTGTATAGTGGTTCCGTGAACATAATTACACGGCAAACGGGCTGTAAGGGTGCTGTGCACATGTTCTGAGCTCAAAGATTAGATTATCATTTCTAGATATCCAGACTTAGAGTCCTGGATACGCGAGGCATGGGAGGGCCGCTTCGTGACGAATTGGGACGCGAATGACCTGATAACGCTATTACACACCTGGCAAAGCGGGGATATCTCAAAGATCAGAGATGGAGGAGATCTAGAGAAGGCATTGAAGGCCATCACAGCTAAGGCGCTCATTATGCCAAGCAAGACTGATCTATACTTCCCGGTGAGCCTTCGTCCGATAAGTTATCCAGGAAGTAGTTCACCAAGCGGAGTGCGAATAGCCTGAGGATAGCCAGAATGAAGTATCCCATCTCAGAGATGCGCGTCTCGCAATTATTCCAACTGTTTGGGGACATGCAGGTAGGCAAAGTCCCACTCTTTTTCCTTCATCAGTGAATTAACTGATCGTGGTTTCAGCTGGAGGAGGAGCAAGCCTGGCAGATGTAGCTTTTATCGCGGACAGGATCAAGGAGTTCCTTGAGTCCTGAGCGCACTCGTACATACAGTAGTTTTGCGCCCGGCAGTGGCGTCGCGAAGATTTCGATAACAATAACAATATGTAAGAGTAGGGTCACCAAAGATTTTGTTATGGTACGTTTGTATTGGATTGAAATGAAGCGAGATGTAATCGTGAGAAAGTATTGCCGAATTACAAAACTATACAGCAGTTTTAGCGCGTGCTTTGGAAATAGCCGGTCGCCCGTTCGTCGTCGTCGCTATCAGCAACAATGGGCTGTAAGTCGCTGCCCGCCCCCTCTTCGCTGTGGCGGACGATGCTCACGTTGGATCATTATAGCCAACAAACCCCGTGGACTTCAAGCAGCGCGTAAACTTCGTAATGACCGCCGCGAGAACCGCTGGGTACGTTCTTATCTCCAACTCAAGCGACATCCATCAAACCAGGTTGACTGACCGATTATGTCCCGATGTATGTACAGGCGGACAAGGGATACAAGAAGCGCGCCCTTGGAAACATCTACAAAACCTCACCTACGGGTGGGTCATCGCACGCGAAAGGTATCGTCCTCGAGAAGGTCGGCGTTGAGGCGAAGCAGCCCAACTCTGCCATCCGCAAATGTGTTCGTGTGCAGCTTATCAAAAATGGCAAGAAGGTCACTGCTTTTGTGCCGGTGCGTTTCTCTCTCTCTTTTTTTTAAACCCTTTTCTAACTCTTCTGGTCGTTAGAACGATGGTTGTTTAAACTTTGTCGACGAGAACGACGAGGTTCTCATCTCTGGTTTCGGTCGTAGTGGCAAGGCCAAGGGTGATATTCCCGGTGTCCGATTCAAGGTCGTGAAGGTTTCCGGCGTCGGTCTCCTGGCTCTGTGGAAGGAGAAGAAGGTACGAGTCATCCCCTTTCCTGTTGATGTTGTATTGATCTTTCCTTATCCTTGCAGGAAAAGCCTCGTTCATGAAGTAGCAATATTAATACTCTAGGGCTTCATTTTGCTCTGCCGTGCAATACTATCATGGACTTGTACTGACGTCTGTGTACATTCACCAAAAATGCTATCTATCGCCGCATGAATCTATTGCATCAAGTTTGTTGGTTAGCCGAAGCAACCTTCCATGTAGAAAGAAAACTTCGTCATCGCGACACATGTGTCACAATCCGACTGATTCGGGACCGGGGGCACTTCCAGACCGTGGGGGCGTTTTATATTATTATTTTAACGGCGAGTTTGATGAACTCTGAAGGCTCGGCCCGTAGAGTAAGAGTGCATCTGCGTACGCGACTATAAACGGCTTTTGACTAATTCATTAATCGTTACTTTTCTCCGAACTGTTGTGTATTATCCACAATCTCTCGACCCATTGATAGCGAAGCAAAGAATCATTCCGTAACCCCTCGGCCTTCCAGGTAGCGCTTGAAATCGGCCATAAGCTCGATTTGTTCCTCCAGCGTGAGACCGGAGACGATCAACTGCAGGACATGTCCTACAGTTACGTGATGCTCCTTGACCAGACTGCTGTAATAGACATATGTGAAAATGCCCATTAGGAACCTGAGTAATAGTCGAGATTGTATTAGTCTTTAACACCATCCTTCAAAAGAACCCTAAAACGTACTGGCAATCCATTCTATCGGTCATACCACCATGCCCAGGAATGCTGTGCCCAAAGTCCTTAATGTTAAACGCGCGCTTAAATCCACTCGCGAAGAAGCCTCCGAAGGGCGCAACAAGCGACGCGAAGCAGCTCATGACCAATAAATGAAATTGATAGGGTGTATAGGGCACGGTCTCGACGCCATGCAGCCCTGGCAACGCCTGAAGGACCACACGCAGCGCCACGGGTATCTTCCATGCATGCCATTGAAACACCGGGTTCGGCGCACACGAGATTTCGGAGAACGCGTTCAGGCCGAGATTGTGCGCGGGACAGATCATATAAGGGAACCGCATGAAAAACGTTCCCCATAGTTGCGCGAAGACGATTGTTGAGAAAAATGCCCCAATAAAGCCCTCAACGGTCTTTTTTGGAGAGAGTTGAGTGAGCGGTGTGCGCCCAAGAGTGATTCCTATTGAAATACTCAGGTCTATCGTTACGGTGTAATAAGGGTACGACGTACCCCAAACATAGGCGAATATGTCATTGCAAATGACTAAAGAGGCGGGCACCCAGAACCAGATGAGTCCCTCGAGGATGTTATTCATAATGAAATGACTAAGTATGATCGTCAGTAATGTGGGATTGGACGATTTGAAAAGGAAAATACCTCGAGACAACGATTAATAGTAAAGTCATATGCACCCAGCAGAACAATCCGAACTGCGACTTGAGATACTGTCGCTGTAGTGAAGCAACGAATCCTACGAAACCGATCATGTACAACGTGAAGCTAGTGAAACGATGATTTGCTGCGAAGAGAGAGAAATGCCAGTCGGCAAAGACAACGTGCTGGTTCGGAAACGAAAGTCAGATGAATATATACATGGTAATGCAAAGAAACACACTTTAAAGTAGTAAATGATACTTTCGCCATATAGGAAAAAGTTGCCGACAACAAAGAAGTACCAGTTCAAAGTCTTGCTCCATGGATCCTTGTCTTTCAATTTATCGTTGCGGGATTTTGGATTTACGGAAGTAAATAACGCCGTAACTTCTCGGTATACGAGCGTCTCGCAGACCATCACAAGCATGATCATATACGCATGTCCACCCATGAGGCACACTAAAAGCACAGATCATGATTAATTATAAGGTACATTCAATACATTTTTACTCACGTAAGAAGCCCCCGATCATAATAAATGTCCATCGAGTGCGAACAAGGAAGCTTTCTCTCTTTTTGGTTTTCTCGGCAATCTCTTTCTCGTCTGGTTCCGGAGCCGAAATGGCTGATGACGCCCTAGGCCTGGCGTCAATTGCCTCTGTCTTAAGGCTAAGCGGATTTACGGCTAAACTCTGTGATGCTTTCCGCATGGCAATGTCAACTGGAGACGTAGGAAATGCTGCAGGTTTACTGGATGACCCGGTTGCTGAGAATAGAGGCGAATCTAAAGGCACAGTTTCGCTATGAGGAGCGTGTCCGTTGACCTCCGGTGTTGGACCGGTAGCAACGTCGCCAGATACAGAGAATGAAGCATTTTCGGGTACCTCAGCATCCACAAGCACAGCAGACATTTCACTCTCAGTTTCGGGGGGGATTTCCACAGGATTGAATTGGGATCCAGGGGATCCAGAAGGGGGTTGTGTATCCGTCGTTGCATGACTACGTGCAGGAGAGGCAGAAACAGAAGTGCTTCGCTTCGCCTTCTTTTCCTGCTTGGACTGGCGCGCTTGACGAGAGGTCTTTTTCTGAGCCGTCTTTGAAACTTTTGGAGGTTCATTCATTGTTACGCTTGGTTTTCTGTCATACGCAAAAATTATCGAAAATTATCTCTTATTTGTAGAATGTGTGCTTACGCGTCAGACGGAGGAGGAACCTCCACCTCTTGCTCCTCCTGCTCCTGCTCTTCTTCAGAGTCGGATACAGCGAGCGCATCAAATGCAGTACGCGAAGCAAACGACGAAGTCAGTTTGGAAGACGGTCTTTTGCTCATCGTCGTTTTTCGCTCGTCGTCGATGGTAGTCGTAACGCTGGTCTGTCTTTGCAGAGACGTACTTACTACTCTGTGCCGACTACGGACGTAACGCGTTTCTGGCACGATGACGCGTGGATATACATTTCCTATTCTGGACAATCCCACTGGCAGGTGATTTCTGTGTCACACGATGTTCTGTCACGCATAAGCTCTTAACCATCATGTCCGAGTACTGGGTTTCGCATAAAAAATATTTTTGCAAATACTGCGACATATACATTACGGACGATGCACCTTCACGCCGCCAACATGAAGCGGGACTGCGACATAAGGGAAATCGCGAGCGGTTTGTGAGAAACCTTTATAAACAGGGTGAACGAAGGAAGAAGGACCTGGAAGAAGAGAAACGAGAAATGGCACGCGTTGAAGCGGTAAGGATTTTTTCCTTGGCATGAGTCTATTCAAAAGTTAGCTTAAGCGTCTTCTAGGCGGCCAATGCAGCATTTGCTCAGGATGTCTCTGCTGGACACGCGTTATTCGCATCGTCCTCGTCGCAAAAGTCGGATGCTTCGAGTTCTACTGCGGCTTCCAAAAAGCCAGAACGACCGGCGTCCGTATGGTCGAACTATACAACCGCCCAGTCTTTGGGGATTATTGATCCAGATGAAGAGCGACTAAAGGCCGAGATGGAACGTCGAAGAACACAGGGCCTCGTTGGCGAATGGGAAGTCGTTGCGCCGCCGCCCCCTCCACTTCCTGATGATTCACAAATTCCAAACGAGGAGGAGTCCAAACATGAGGTGCTTGCAGACTCTCTGCCTCAAAAACGCGAAGTGGAAGCGTCTCCTGAAGATGGACGGCACTTCAAGTTGCGTAAACGGACGATCGGCGCCGGACTGGGCGAGATATGGGATCCTGGGAGCGTACCAATCAAGCTCAAGTCAAAGACAAAAGAAGAATCCGCCGAGAGTTCTGCTCCAGACCACCGAGACGCAGAGAATGGCAACGATACGACTCCTGCTGGCGACTTCGAGCCTAGGCAGGCGTTGCAGTTCGAGAAGCAAACGCAAATGATGCCCAGGCAGAATTCGATAGTGGAATGGCCCAAATGGCAGCCTATGCGGTGGAAACGCGCTATTGAGCCCGCGGATGGCAAGCAGATGAACACAAATGAGGAAACCGGCGAGCAAAACATTGCAAACTACGCGGATCCTTCGATTAAGAAGGAAGACGAGCGCATCGAATTTCATCAAGATTCAACTAGCCCTCGACGGTTGGAGAGTGACGTTGGTCCGAAAGTTGAAGCATCGGACAATGAAGTGTCATCAGCCAAGCCGAGCATAAAGGTGGAAGAAACTACGACTTTGGCGACTTCTGACTCTACTGGTGGATTGTTCAGGAAACGAAAGGTACCTTCTGGAGCTCGCGGAAGGCGAGGATAGTCATGTGCAACTACAACCATTTTCGTCTTATTCAACCGTGGTGCATGTACATAGAGCACATTAGGGGTTCGTCAATATTACGACAGCTCTTCGCGTGCTCTATCTCCAAAGATTCCTCGGTGCCGGCTGTTTGCAGTTCTTGAGTATCTATCAGTGATCAAATTATCCGAGCAATATCGCTATTTATAATTCATGCTTCTATCTGTTGGAGGTCAGTATGGCCATTATACTCCACCTGATTTGCCGTATCTGAATGTTTACGGCAGTTCAAGCATGCGAAAAGACTCAGCCAATTCAAGCGATACGCGTGTTCTCCGCTTGTCACATTGCCGTTGTGGATCCCTGTGATCTCGTACCTGGCTCAAGCGAAACGCATTACAAGAAACACCATTTTGTATACGCCGTCTATATGAGAGATTCTATGATCTCAAGATTGAGAGCATGGAGAGCTTACAAAGGAACAAAAATAATGAAATTCCAAATCAAGCTATCAGTCCATGATTTTGGAGACGGATGCGGATGCCATTCCGATTTTACGTGAATTTATGCACGAGTATAGTGGTATCATCTATCCAGCGTTCCTCCATCTCGACAGTCAGGTTTGCTGACACTCGCGAGAGATCATCCCCGCCTATCGCATCACGTAGGACGTGTACTGCTGTGTTCCAACGGCTTCCATTTCTTTCCGGAGCGGAACGGGAGATCGATGAGCTGGACGACGACGAATTCGAATTGTTAATGACCTCTCCGATCATGGCGGCCCAGCGCTTTAGATAATATTCTTCTTCTAGCTCCTGGTCCTCATACAAATCCACGAGACCGTCGGAGCAGAGCAAGAGTGCCACATCTTCCTCTCCCTGACCGCTAGCCGAGTGCGAGTTCTGAGAGCTGTGCCGTTGATGGCCTGAACGCCTAGTGCCTTTACGCAGCTTATGATGAAACACCTGAGGACGTTTGAGACATAGGGCGGCGTCTTTAATCGATTAATATGCTCGTCTGAGATGCCGCGCGCCCAAAACTCGTTTGTACGCATAAGTACGCGGCGTGAGCAAATAGCGGGTAGCTTCATCCAGGCATCGCCCAATGCTTTGTCATTAGAACAACAGTAGCGGTGAGCACTCCGCCTTCCATTTATCCGTACTACTCACCTCGGGTTGGTGCCAAGAAGCCTAACACGCGGTCGTCAACGACGCATTCTCTTTCGCCGGTATGTTCGTTTCTAATACGCTGAAGCTCGTGCACATTCCCGCCGTTGTGTACTTCGGTTACTCTTCGAGCAGAGAATCCTCCTCCAGGCTTTCTCGAGATGAGCACTAAATGTATAGGTGAGAATTGACATCCATACGCCTCTGCCCCGCAAGCAGTTTACTAAAATTAGATGGCAAAAAGGTCTTACCAGCTCGACAGTCCCCGAGATTAGCTATCCAAATATGAGTACCAGAGGGGTCCATGAGGGTCAGAAGCGCCGTTGATCCCTCCATACAACGAAGGACACTCTGAGAATATGTGCCAGTTTTGGTCTTCGTCATCGCATCTATTTGGTTGTCGCTAAGACGAGCTAATTCGTCCCGTCCCCCAGGGAATAAGCGCTGAAAGTCTCGCATGAGTGCATGATCGACCTCGATAATTGCTTCGCTGAGGATATGAGAGATTGTCGCCGAAGACGCTGGCCCTCGTGCGAGTGTGCCATGCAGAGTACTTCTCACCCGAGCAGGCAAATGTTCCACCACATAATCAACAGTGCCATGTGAGCCGTGGCCTTCGGATTATATTATTCTCATGGAGGGTCCGAGACAAAGGAAACGTTATGCTCACCGTCGAAGATCGCAGAAAATGTCCAATGTCCGTCAGGAAAGTCCCAGTGTTGTATGACGAAGCGATCTTGCGAACGCGCCTCGTACAATGTGCATGGCTGAAACGTGACATAGTCAATGTTTCCGTTTGTGCCATGATGAGCTATTCGATGCAGCTCCTGTGTTACTTCCTCATTGGTGAGTTTACGATACGTCCAGCGATCCTCTCCTCCCCAGCCCATATCCGTCCAAGCAAAATCCGAGACCTCTTGCAAGGCCCGTAGATCTGCTGTTGGACTCGCGGGAGACAGGCGCACAACGTTCATTGAGTATTTGATTGTTATAAGTTGCTGAAGAAGCTAGCAGGATCAAAGTGGGCAGAAAACTCTAAGCGAGCGGGGCGCCGCCGACTATAATGGTGGATGCGGGTCTTCTCGAGAAGCACATAACCCTAAAGACAAAAACAGCGACTCGAAGTCTCTCGGCTTCTCCTAACAAGAAGTGTGTTAACGGGACTTCTGCGCTAGAATCACTAAACCGTATTTAACTATCAAATTACAAAGCGGCGTGCCGGTTGCACGCGCAGCCAGAACCCCGCATGATGGAAATTGACTCATTCGATTTGATGCCCTTGTTCGTGCAGTTGTTTGCAGAGATAGACATCAAAATAAATTACACATTGAATATATAGATCTCGTCTTCGCGCCGCTATCTTCTCTTGCTTTGGAAGGACCTTCCCTTGGATAGCCAAGTAAACTTACGAGATGGTCTAAAAGTGAATACACTTCGACGAGGCTATTGCTGTAACCGGACTCACATGAGATGAAACGAGGGCAACAGGAATGTTGACACAGAAACGACGTTTTTGGCGGTCGTGATACGAGACAACCCTAACCGATGATCGTCTACCGCCGCAAACAATGGATATGTGGCTCTAGGTCTTACTACACGTCAACCACACAAATGAACCAATCGTGCACTCTACAACAAGCAGCCTCGTGGGCACCCTCTTGATTCATTGTTGTCGGACTAGATCTGATGTTCCATGCCCTCGATCCGGAGGCTCGCTCTCTATAACATCGAACACAGCTTGTGCGCTGGCCGATCCTGACGTTGATTCATTGTGCGTTTCACTTCCTCTTCTTCAAGGGCCAACAATACTGTACCTAAAATCAATGGTCCTTTGTCTTCGGTGGACAAGGGCGCACTCCTCTCAGAAGTCGTGTTTATATAGAATTGACGTATCATCCAAAAATCAAGTTGATAGGTCCGCAACAAGGTTGAGTTCTTCCATCTGGTCCGCAAGGCTATTCCCGAACCTTTCGGCTGCGGATGAAGCACCTGAAGACTAAATCCTCCGTTTGGGCTTTTAAGAACATATTGTGATATGGGCAACCGGGATCCGCTATGAAGGGTCATGTTCACCAAAACTAAACAAACCAATGCAAATTAATTGAACTATTGTCTAGCTTGGAAAGTTTGCATCAATCAAGCTATTCGTTTTCCGATATGCCTCGGCCTTCAAGTCCTCCGGTGTTCTGCTCTTAGATCCGATGTTTGCGATCCGTCGGATGAATGACATTCACGATTTCGTAGCTCATAGCACAAGAAACGTGCTTCACCCTGGATACTAATGTGATCGTTCAGGCAACCAACGAGGCGAAGACCTGTCGAGTACGAAGACCGGCTAGTAGACCAATTGGGCGTTTTCTCGGATGAAGAATGAAAAGTTATGCCTGCTGTATGCCACAGGAGGCAGCGAAATGCATCGGTATTTTTGAATCCGTCTGAAAAGAAAGGGAACGGTGGTACTATTAAATGTCGGGGTCATCAAAGTGTCCAGAAATATTAACGGAGATGAATATTACCGTATTTTGAATTATCGAAGGGGAAGCGCCGAATCAATCCAGTTCCAATTCGGGAAATGAATGCCGTGTTCGGCAAATGCAAATAAAGGAAAACAGAACCTACCGCGCCAAATTCCTGCCACCTCCTGACTCCTGACCACCACCTTCTTCTGCAATATCTTCAAGCGCCGAATACTATTCTGCTTCACGGAAAGTTGCGCGATACCATACTAGATTATTCGGAAGTTCGTGCTGCGGCTGAAATTTACTGTGCCTGTTCAAAGTCTAGCGGTACCTGTTGGATTGATTTTTCTTGCTCGTCGACAAGCGCTCAGTGCATAACGAGATAAGAACTTCGGGTGCACTTTTAACGCATGGAAGGCTTTGAATTGCTTTATGCTAATCCCAGTCAAGACGGATACCATGACGAGATTCCGCGGTGGGATGAGATGAAAATCTCCCACTGTTGAAGGTAGTTCTGGAGCTGATAAGCTTCCAGGGACCGAGACCGCTGAAATACAGCACTATCTCACATATGGGCATTATAATTAGGCCAAGATATTTCTTTACGTTTAGGATTTCTTATTGATTTACTTCGTAGGATAGTGAATTGCGCGGGTGCAGACTTGCGTCTGGAGACTATCGGATTAAAACGTTACTACAGCGCAAACTCTCCTAGTCACACGTTCGTTTATCAAAATTCAAGGTTTTGGTGTCGTCATGAACCTTGACCTCTGAGCATCATTGGGACTACCTTGGCCGAAAATTTGGCATCACTGATGCTGGTTGTTAGGTCCTCAGTATTCTTCTCCATCCCAGCGATGCTTGGTGCATACCTTACGATTGAGGTTAACCCAAGTGGAAGATTCCGCGGTAAAATTCTGGCTCTAATTAATATCGGTGTTCAGACTTGCTTTGAGCGATGTATCAGCGCAGTCGATCACGCTCATGAAACTGCTCATGTTTTACGTGAGTTCGAAATCTTTCTGCATGATTGTGGCTTTTGTAGAAGAAGAAGAGCGGGAATCGTTCAACGAGCTCTTGCTCGGCCCCGATCGGATATGAAGGAATTCGCTTCTATCCGATGTCTCCGATTCTGTGGCATTTCAAGTGAGCGGTGATTTCGAGGCTGAGGTCCTTCTGGCAACATTACTCCACCAGGGCTTTGTTTTATCGGGTCTTCTAAAGCTCTTCTTGTTGCTTCCTTTACTCCGCGAATGGGACGAAATTCCGACACTTACGTTGATCAGAATATTTTCTTGTCATCAGTCATCAATAAGCAGCTCTCCGGTGCACCGAGGCGCCGAGCAATGAGGCTGAAGCGGACTTTGGGCTTCGCAGGTGATGCTCATACAGACTTCTTTCCCTACTGCGGCTCTGGTACCTCGCTACTTTACGTTGTCGTTGACTTCTGATAACGAGGCTTGAGGTATGGTTTCGAGTTGCCCCCGCGGAGAAATTGGAGGACGTTTGCTCACTTCGTGTGATGCGCATGGTCGGACGAAAGTAAGTAGTACAATCATATGCATTCATCAGCGTAGTTTCAGGTCCTTTCTTACAGGCACTAACAAAACGAAGGGAAGAGACGATATTCAAGAATAGAACAAAGCATCTACAGTCAGCAAGGAATAAACAGGCTTTTGCTATTGATAAGCAAAGAGGAACAATCCTTACGCTTCCCCTCAGACAACGCATCAAAACATTGCACAGCAAGGGGTAGATACAGACAGGCATATGTCAGAACAAATTTGATGTGCAGGCCTGAATGGTTAGACCAGGTCAGAAGAAGTCTGAGTAGATGAGATCAAAGTGCTTCAAAGCTCGCAAAAGCGAGGTCGTATCCTCCGAACTCGTAATTAATCTTGTCCGTGCGTTTGTATACTCTGTCGTAAACAGGCGCCCACGCACACCGGGGTCCGTCGCCATGATTCGCTGCGAAGGACATCATCGGGGTATCTGCGCTTCCGTTCTGAAGCGTGGTGCGTGCTGGTCCTCCTGTTTCATGGTGTACGGCAGTGCTGGGGGAAGAGCCACGAGAGGCCTTGGGAAGGCGTGTGAGTGCGGCTTTGAAGGCCCGCTGGGCTGCTTCGACCGCGATTTCTTTCTCACCATCGTCCTCCTCGTCCTCCTCCTCGTCGTACCTATCACCGCGTGATTGGACGAAGAGCGTCATGGTGATCTTGCCTGGCTCGAAGATACGCACGACGCGGCGGATGAGCGTGCGCAGGTCGGGAATGTCATTTGCGTTGTCCGTTGTTTCGCCTCTGTCATTTGTGCATTTGCGGCGCGGCGCGAGCGGGACGTTACACTCAAAAGACGCGTATGACCAGCCTTCCTCGGGTGTGACGTGGATCGTATAGTACCCTTCTCCGATCTTCGTTTCGGAATCGTCGGGGTCCTCATCGACCAGCTGAGGAGCACCAGGCGCATCTCCCCAATGGATGAGTGCATTGGCGGAGTAACCACATGGAGTGAATGAATACGCATCAAGTTCAGTGCGGTGATGCGGGAAGATGTCGGTGATTCCTAGGTCGTCTGAAAGATTGAGTGCGTAGACGCCGGGGGAATGCTCCCCGTCCGTGCAGCATGGGTCGACAGAGTCGGGTGTGAAGAACGCTGCACGAGCACGAGGGGAGAGGTGCGTCATGAGGATCTCGATCGTGTAGTCTTGCTGCGAAGGCGGAAGGAGCGGGAGCGTGTAAAGTCCCGCGCGGCCTACGATGGCCCAGTTCTCCTCTCTGGTTCTCATTTTGGTCTTAATATCTGCATCTGAAATGCAGAGAGATGAAGCGAGAGAGCTCATCTCTGTTCCGCTTCCCGAGCTCATATCCTCGGGGCTCGTCATATAGAGCAACCAATGATCGCCGTGTTGGTTGACTTTACCTACGGTGTAGGCAGATCCATGCTCAAAAAGGCGATCGAGAAATTCAACCTCAAGACCCCAGTCACGGTGTGGGCCAAGTTGCTTGTCTGGAAACATGAATGCCTTGCGCGAGTAGAAGCATTGGTATACAACGGGCAGCCCGGCGTGCTCGCGTGCGATCGCCAGGATACGCGGGAGGCCAAGCAGATTGAGCGTCGTACCACAGGTTTTCAAGATGAGGCGGTGCGGTGATATGAAGAGCGATGATTCACTGCGTAGTAAATTAAGAAAATAAATAAATTATGAGTCGACACAATTTCCTTTCAGGTCAAAACAAAGGCAAAACCAGTCAGACGAACCTGAGGAGGTAGGCATCCATTTCTTCGCCGTAAACGACGCTAAGGATTTTACACTTTACGATGTCTAGCATGTCTTCCCAGACCTTCCTTTCGACGGCGCGCAGGCCGCTTCTGCCATTGGGCGCGGTGGATGCATCGGGGACGTATGACGGCCCAGGCGCGAACCAGATCTCGAGTAGTTTTTCGGGTCCTTCGAAAGGACAGAGCGCGACGGAGTCTACATCACATGCCATAGATAAGCAGTCGGCGAGGAGGATGACGGATGAACGGGAAGCGTTTGGAAGCTTGAATCGGTGTATTCAGTACTAGTACTATGAACACAGACGAGGGGTGCTTGCGCAGTCGCAAAGAAATGATTAGTGCCTTTCTTTTCTTTTGAAAGTGGGAGTAGGGATGCTAGCGGATGGAGGGAACGTCGTCTACGCCGCAAAGGGCTTGTCCGGAATGCATACGACGGTGAATTTGCGTTTGCTGTTGAGTTGCGAGGGGGACGTGCAGGACGTCGGGAGAGAGCTGAGCTGAGCTGTACTATGTACTGTGTTTCTGCCCCTTACGCACACTGACCCCCTAACGCACACTCTTGTCATTTCTCACTCAATTCTTACTCAAAATTCATGAAATTTTGTACATGGATAGCGTAGCATCTTATCTACAATATATCCAAAAATGGTGGGAAAATATCTAGTACAAGTCGAGATATTGTGCAAGCAATCTCACCTTTTCAGTAAATTGAGCAAATTGAGTGAACCAAAATTGTTCCCACACTATATATCCTTGCTATTAATTTTGTCTAGCCTCTGTTCGAGATGAAACTTGGTGAGAAGGTGTCCCATGACTGCTGTAAGCCATGTATAAAGTTTGAGGATTTGAAAGTTGTTCCGAGGAATTCTAGAGCTCCTAGGGTAATGCACTCATTTTCAGAGTATGACTATGTAAGAAATCAGCATCAACTGACTTCATTATTTTTTTTCTGTGGTTTTCCGAGACATAACCACCAAACTTTTTACATATTTTGGTTTTTCTATATCAGAGAAAGCAAAATATGAAATATGAGCCTGGCAATCCATGGTGGTGAATTATTATTGTAATTGCAGTTGTAATGCTTAAAAAACATCAGAATTCTTATTCTTTCAGTATTCCTCTGCCTTTTCTTGGCATAATATTTGTATCCAAGGACTAAATGATTTTTCTGATGCCAAGACACTGCCAAGAATGCCAAAAATGCGACATAAAACATGTACTGAGCTGATTTCTCACTTTTTTCTCTCTCACCATCTCTGCTTCTCTTCTGAGCTTCTGTGCTTCTCATGGCCACTCTTGCTACTTCTCATACTTCTGATTCCAGCAGTCCAGACCATCCAGATGAAGAGGCTAGGGTGCAACTAGCTGTCTCTGCTGTTTTAGCCTCAGGGTTTAACCCTCAGACTCGGCGTTTTCATCTTCCTATTACTCAGGCTGCTTTACAATTTGGAGTCTCTCGCTTTGTCATCATCAGACGTCTTCAAGGCATTTCAGACCGTCACACTGCCCACCAGCATCAGCAGAGTTTATCTCCTTCTCAGGAAGCAATTCTTACAGGATGGGCAAAGTCGGTTGCACGTCGCTCACTTCCATTGACTCGAATCACATTTCGGCAGAAGGCAGAATCAGTTGTAGGATATTCACTGGGGGATACTTGGTTTAGAAAATTTCTGGAGCGTAATCCAGATGTCAAGCTACTTTGGACAACACCACTTGAATCTTGTCGTGCACAGGCATTAAATCGTTCTACTGTCTCAAGCTATTTTGATCTTCTCTCTGAGATTATCAGGAAGTACAACATCTCTCCATCTAATATATATAATATGGATGAGAAAGGACTTCAGCTTGGGATAGGTAAGCGGTTGCGTGTTCTGGTTGATAGGAATCAGAAGTCGGTTCAAAAGCTTGAGGATGGAAACAAGGAGCTTGTTACAGTCATTGAGTGCATCTGTGCAGATGGTACAGCTCTAAAGCCTCTTTTCATCATGAAGGGTATGCGGACTAGCCCTTCATGGACTTTAGATAATTCAATTCAAGCAAGGTATGCAGTATTGTAATTATTATTGTTATTATTTACTGACTGTAATTTAGCATTGCGTCCTCTCCTAATGGATGGACTGATATGGAGCTAGGTTCTCTATGGCTTGAAAAGCTATTTGAGCCTCAGAGCAAGCTTCGACTTTCATCAGAGGATGATGTTAGGCTTCTTATCCTGGATGGACACAATTCCCACTGCAGCCTTTCATTTTTGGGGCTAGCGGAGAGATTCAAGATATTTATTTTATGCCTCCCCCCCCATACAACACACGCATTGCAGCCATGTGATGTGGGTGTCTTTGGTCCACTCAGTACGCATTACAAGACGGAGGTGTCTGCTATAGCAAGGCAGCATATACACATCTTGAAACAGAATGTTGTCTCTGTTTATGGACGAGCTCGCCAGAAAGCATTCACTAAAGAGACAATTCAGGCAGCATTTCGCAAATGTGGAATCCACCCTCTTAATCCTAGTACCATACCTGATAGTGCCTTTGAGCCTGCATTAGCAACGACCACTCAGCCTGCTCAACCAATCCCAACTGCGGCCCCAGGGTTTATCAATGCAGTACTTACACCTATCGGTACGTACTGCAATCTTACAGGTGGAAATCTACTAACATGCATCTAAGATGCATCAGGTGATGCCGAGAGCAACAAAGTCGGACATAGCAATGATGTGGATAGCGCCATCGAGCTGTCAGCCAGACCTAGCAATCATATTCTTAATGAAATCACGGTGACTAGGCAGACGCAGAAGTTCACTCTACACTTACCCAACATGCCCCGATCTCTTTCTTCCACTGCTACGAGGGTCGAGTTATACGAACGCATTGCATTTCTTGAGAGGCTGCTGCGTCAGGCCTCAGACCAGATTGCTGCTGATCACGCACAGAAGATCTTGATGGATGACGAAAATGGTCAGCTTCGCACACAGCTATTTCAGAAGAAGAAGGATAAGGATGGTACACGGGCACTCACAGTGAGTGCCCGTCTACTTACCCACGAAGACTCGGACCTATGGAACCAAATCTACCAGCATAAGGAGAAGTTTAAAGACATGCACGAAGAGCTGGGACTGAAGGCAGTAGAGTTCAGGAAGAGGCGAGAAGAAAAGGAGAAGAAGGAGAAAGAAGCAAAGAAGAAGGCGGAAAGAGATGCAAAAATCGCACAACGAGAAGTGGAGGCAGCAGAGAAGGCCGCACTAAAAGATGCAGAGGCAGCTGAGAAAGCAGCAAGGAAGGAAGCAAATGCACAGGAGAGGGCAGCAAGGAAGGAGGCAGAAGCAGAAGAGAAAGCAGCAAAGAAGATGGCGGAGAAGGCAGCTAGAGCTGCTAAGAAGGAGGCAGAAACCATAGCAAAGGCTGCAAAAGCCGCAGAGAGGGCCGCAGGACGCAAAAATCTGAAATCAAGGAGAGAAGTCAGCTCACTTGACGCAAATAAGGAGAATTTGCACGTACCAACTGCAACAGATAGCGCTATCATTCAAGCCTTACCAGTGCGACATCAGCTTCAGCCTCGTCCTCGTCCCGCATATCGTGGTGTATTAGCGGATGCTTGTATCTCAAATCAGACCTTGCAGAAGTATGCCCCTATCATTGATCCACAACTTTCGACATCCGGAGAGAAACGCAATCGATCGATTATCAATGAAGGCATGCAGGAGGATGACCATATTATGAAGCGCCCTCGGACGAGCCTCGAGTCGGATCGCAACTAATCTAGCATGAAAGTTATCTTTCTTGTAAGTGTCTTCACAAAGATCTACATTCCACCATGCAGAGAGACTGAAGATGCATCACAGAATCTCATTTCGTCATAGGATTACTATACCCATAGACCAGTGTAAAGATATTCGATGATTCCTTCTGAACGTTGTAGTCTGACACGGAATGAATGTCTTAAGCACCGAGATCTGCTCACCCAGAATCCAAAGAACACGTCAGTTAGGTGAGGTATTGAGGATGCATATTGTTACGCACCAATCCTTGTCCTGGATCTTATTCTTCACTGTCTCGTTCAAGTCAGCTCAACCACGCATGTCCCACTGTGAAATTAACCATTATCAAAGCCTACATGTATGCATTGTTATCCGGGAATGTCTTCTGAGCATTGAAACAGAGCATAGTGCGACCATTTTCAAGCTGTTTAGAGTTTTTGCAATGAAAAATACGAAGGGAGAGTTTGATCTTAGATCGATGGACGACGACAGGACTGCATTCGCGTCTTCTCAAAATTTTCAATGCGGCACCGCTAATCAGTTCGTCACGTGATTAACGACGTAGTGAAGATCCAGACCATATTCAAAATAGCAGTGCTCGAAAATCTAAAAATCATCTTTTTCTTGTTTATACAAGAAAAAAATGATACAACCTATAACGAAATGGATACTGCGCGAATCGAACACGCGACCTTACGCAATATCCTCCACGGAGATAAATGTGCTAAGCGTACGCTCTACCAACTGAGCTAAGTACCCAGAAAGGAGAAGGGTTAATAATAATATATTATGCAACAGTAAATGAGTTATCGAAAATATCCAGTGTTAGAGTCAGAACACAGGACTACATGAAAGCTTGAAGCGTAAGGGGTCTTCATATATCATGGTGAGCGATCTTACTTCAATCTGCACGACTTCTTCAACTGAACGTGGATAACTGGAGGATATCAAACTCTAAGTAAGCATCGCATTCCAGGAATGGAATGATACTATTGCTTAAAGCAGGCAGATAACGATTTCCCAATATATTTTCATTGGACGAGCTTGAAAAATAAACATTCTCACTTTGAAGCAAGGCGGGAGAGAAGGAACTTCCCATTACATTATCTCCGGGTGCACTCCGACTTCATCAGGATTTATAGATTACAAGACTAGCCCAAATTGCAGGACTATAGTTCATAGTCCCGTTCTAGATTGTTCAAAAGTCCAGATTGGCTTTTCTTTCATTTGAATTGAGCACACTAGTCTATTTCCCGCATCCAGGACAACAGTGTACGACATCGTGCACGAATACGTCACATTCACTACAGAAGTCGTTTTTACAGTCTGGGCAACGGTACCGACCGAGCGGACTCATTCCATCCGACGTGCTGGTACTAGTAGTGGCACCAGTAGTCGAGTTGGTAGGTACCCCAGAATCGGTGCCATTAGCAGGAGCGTTAGCACCAGCAGTTGCGGACCCAGAACCGATACCAGGGTTCGTGGTGCCCGAGGGAAGAGAGGGAAAAGGTGCGGCGCACCCGTGGCAGACTGGTGAAAGTGAGGCAGATGCGCTATTGGCCACGGTGTCTGTCCTGGAAAGATATGATAAAAAACAGTTAGTTGGCTCGGTGATTTCTATCTTTCGAACAGGGGAAGGAAAGAAGCGTGCGGGACGAATATACGAGAGTAGGGGCGGTTAATGAAGGAGAGACCAGGGACTTATAGGAACAAGCTCTCCGAGGAGATCAGGCTAGGAAGGAAAAGGAAAGAAAGGAGGGGCGGGAGCAAAAGAGGGATGAATAGGAAGTAATGATAACATACACGGCTTGATAGGGCTTCACAGGGAACAAATGGTGATAGCTGCGAGCAAGATGAGGAGAGCTGACGATCATTAGACCACAGACGTCGCAGTCCGTTGGGACGTCGCATACTTTCGCCGAGCACCGCGGGCATATGAATCCAGCGCTTTTGAGCTCCGAGTGGCACACGCATAGCGCCGGTGGTGATGTTTCGGGAAGACGGGTGGGGAATCCCATCATCATTAGGTCCGCTGCTGGGTTTGCGGCGCTTGCGCCTGCTCCCGCGGCTCGTGAGAGCGCACGCTGTGCTGGAGGTGGAATGAGCTCGAAGAGAAGGTCCTTGAAGTGTCCCTCGTTGAGAGCGACGCCGAATTGTCCTAGAGACAGCCGAGTACATTAGCGAACATGAATCATCCCTTGCAGGAGAAGACGATCGAAAAAATCATGATTACCTCCGGTTTTCTCACACATGTCCCTGCATATTTTCATCTCAGCGGCGAGCGCAATAATGGATATGCGAATCCTATCTCGAACACATGTATCGAGGGTATCATGGATATTTCCTGGGTCGACTGTCGTCAACGACCCGAAAATGATCAGAATTTCACGAGATGAATGCGTTGGTAGGTGACTTTCATTTGTTGTTTATTTGAGATTGAAACAAAAACGAGAGCTTGTGGATGTTCAGTAGGAAGCAAGATAGGAGAAGGAATGTACCTCATGCTCCCGCGAGCCATCTCGATAGCGTTTTGTAAGCTCGGTTCACCGGCAGGTTCGAGTTTATGCCTCTCCGAGATTGACTTGAGCACGTCGTGAGGATTGCCTGTACCGCAAGCGATCAGAGTTCGGTACATATGGCAGAAAATGATTTATGAACTTACTGGACATCTCGCCGATGCGTTCTGCAATACCTGATCGCATACCAATGATGCCGATCTGGCCTAAAGGATTCTGGTCGAACCATTCGAGGATGAACGAACGCGCGGTTGAAAGTGCGAGGTCGAAACGCGTCGGACGCATGTCGCGGTCTAGCATTGAGGCGGACAAGTCGAGAACGAGAATCAGGTGTCGTATGATTGTACGGCGGATTGCTGTAGATGGAAAGAGTAATCTGGATGAAGTTAAGTTAAAACATTGTAAATAAGTTAGGTATAGAAAGAGAGATAGGGACGTACCGCCGCCGTCGACCACGAGCGAGTAATTCGTTCACGGCGCCCTGTAAACTACCCGACTCATCCTCCCGGACAGTATCCCATGAGCGCGCATATGTCGCCTCCCATGAATACGACTATTTGCGACCATTGGATGAGCGTTGTGTAACTTCCGTAGATGCTTTGTGGTTCGTACTTCAGATGCTTTACTCTTCCCCTTGTCGCGCTTCTTACTCCCGGCTTTACCAGGTCCCTTGCTAGACTTTTTCCGAGCGGAGTCATCATAGAGATCATCGTCTTCGCTGATGAAGTCGTCTGAGCCTACATCGTCTATTTCCATGCGCTGGGGAGGCATGATGGCGGATGGCAGCAAAGTAGAATACGCGTGACTGATTGATCGGCGACGGGTCGCGCGGCTTCAAGCTACCACTTCCCTTCCGAGTCCGCACCACATACTACTCAGGAATCTTCTGAGCTTTGAGAGTTGATAACTGGGCAATGAAAGCGAACACAACTCGTTATTTCTTGTACATCTTGTCTAAACCGATGCTCTCACAGAAGGACACGGCTTTCTTCGTATCTCCAGAAAGCTAGAGTGTACGTAGCGACTTGGCTGGTGTGCTAGTATTACTGCTGTGCCGTGGTCAGCCTTGCTACGGCATTTCGATTGAGGCTGACTGGATATATAAAGCTCGGATCGGACGTGGTGGGCTCTAAGCGACTCTTCTGTTTTCGACTGCCACCCATCTGCTCTATATTCCCCACACTCCTTTACATTCTATTGTCTATCTGTACTATCTGCCTAGTGTATCCCAGTTGCTCCCCCAGTTCTGCTAGCATGGCATACAGCCGGGGAAATACTTCGCCTTGCCCGGTTCGTCCTCCTAGACCCGATTCCCTTCTCATGAGTGAGTGCATAGCTAGTGATGCTTTTCAGAACCTGGGTCGTTGATTCTTCTCTATTTTCTCTATGGAAGGTGCATGCGCAGATGACTTTGAAGATGCACATGACCTCGTGTATTATCCCTCCGGGACTATGGAAGTAGTGGCACAGGGCCGCGCTCCGACGAGTGGCAGCCTCTTTCAGCCTCTTTACCGTGACTTCATCGACGCTGCAGAGATACCCAGCTCGGTTCGATCACTCTCGCGCTACTCTCCTGATGTATTTTCGGCAGGCAATCCGTTTGCTCAAGCTCGTCCGTCAGCCTTGGACAATGACCGTCCCCTCTCCAATCCGCCCGTTGCTTTCACGCAAGTGCGAGACTCGTTGGCATCTCCGCCATCGACACCAACTTGCAGCCAATATTCTGTCAGCCGCTCGCGCAGTCCTCTTGCAGGCCCTCCGTCTTATTGTCTTTACCCGCACTCTCCTACCGAGACAGTTGTTGGGTCACCCGACCTGATGAAGCATTATTCGTCGATGAAGATAAAGAAGAGGCCACCTTTCAAATCTACCGCGCTCCTGGATCTGCACAGGAACCCGATTTACAAACCTTGGCTGAATCAGAAAGATTTCCTCGAATACGTCAGCTATTGGCTCACTTTGTCTATGGTTCTGTTCATGGCGAGCGCATCAGCACTTATCATGCTTGTCAATCTATCACAGCTAGACAATGTGGGAGATCTTTGTCTTGTTCTTCACGACGACTTCGAGAATGGACTTGATCGCAACACATGGTTCCATGAAGTTGATATGGGCGGCTTCGGGTGCGTCAGTTTCTTTCGCTCGTTGATGATGAGACTGACTGTTGCTCAGTAACGGCGAATTTGAGATGATGACCGGCCATCCGAACAATTCTTACGTTGAAGATGGTGTTCTTTATTTGGTTCCGACCCTCACTTCAGATGAAATCGGCAGAGAGGCAATATTTGACGGTCATATTTATAACATTACCGGCTGCACGAATGGGAACCTTACCGAGTGTGGAAGGGTGTCCAACTCGACATTAAGATCTGTCATTAACCCTGTCCAGAGTGCTCGTCTGACAACCAGGTATAGTCATGCCATTCAGTACGGTCGCGTAGAAGTGCGCGCTCGTTTGCCTAGGGGCGACTGGCTTTGGCCGGCAATCTGGATGCTTCCTGCCGATAATGAATATGGTCCGTGGCCTGTGAGCGGAGAGATCGATATCATGGAGTCGCGCGGCAACGGATTCGAGTATCCTTTCCAGTAAGTGTTGATCGTCTCGTCAAAATACAACCTCGCGGATCATTAACACTTCTGACCTCAGAGGGCGAAACTACGTCCGGACGTCTCTAAACTGGGGTCCCGTTAACTTCATCAACGCTGTCGCGAAGACATTTGGATGGTTCTCTGGAAGGCGCTTGGACTTCTCGGAAGACTATCACACATTTGTACTGGAGTGGTCTGACAAGTTCTTGAGATCTTACGTTGACACGCCTCTGCACCAAATGTTTGAGATCAAATTTGACAAGCCGTTCTTCGAACGAGGTGATTTCCCTTTGACTGCTCTCAATGGTTCTGAGCCCGTCGCCATTTTGGACCCTTGGAAGGACAGCGGCAGTAACTCGGCGCCGTTTGACAAGCGTAAGTCGAATTATTTTGCCGCCATGAGGCCATGTTGATTGATTCATGTAGCATTCTACCTCATCATGAACGTTGCCGTTGGAGGCCGGAATGGATGGTTCCCGGACACGCTAGGTGGGAAGATGTGGTTTGATGGATCCCCGGGTGAGTCCTGTCTCATCCTCTCTATTCGATTGCAGGAACTAACAATGACCTTCACAGAGGCTATGTATGAATTCGCCAAGGCTCAAGAGGTCTGGCGCTCCACTTGGCCTGAAGACCCTAGGCAACGCGGCATGGCCATGTAAGCCCATTGGCTTTCTCTGGTTAACAAGATCATCAGCTAACAACTTATCGATTCTTACAGTGACTACGTAAAGATGTGGCAGAAGTGTTGATGATGAACAGGCAATTGGTTCTCTCCGGTGTCGGAAACCTTGGTCTGTTGGTTTAAATCAGGTTCTGGTGCATTCTGGATCCGTTGTGCACCGCCGAAACGGTGTCGTGGTCAAAGTGCCGATGTGACTTGTAGAGTGAATTTATTGCGTGATTTTATGTTATAGGTAGAGATATGTGTATATCATGCTTTGCTAAAACTGTTGGAACTGGCTATTTTTCTTTCTTTCTTGGATTTTACTTGAGACTTTATGCGAAATCTTGGCGAATGCAAATTAAACTATCGCCGATCATGCCGCTAAAACGACCCGTTGAAGCCGAGCTGCCAGCCGAGTTGTCCGTTGATCATGATTGGCCAATGCCGTCACCTCCGTCACTCCTTCAAGCCATGCCCCCGGCTCTCAAGTATGGATAGATTCAGCTAACCCCACACCAAGACATCTCTCCTTTTTTCTCTTTATTCTCCTAATTTCCATTCCACATAAAAAACAATAAACTGATGAGTCAGTACTACAACAACCAATATCCACCATACGAAGCACAACCGATGTATACGCCTGGTGTCTCCCAACCGTACGCGCCTGGTGGGCCTCCGCCACCCGAGGCAGGTGGTTATGGATATAACGCGGATGTGAAGAATCCATATGAAGGGGAGAGGTTTAAGCCTAAGAAGAGAATTAAGGATCCGGTGTTTTTGGTTTTGTTTATTGCTCAGGTGGGTTTCATCCGGATTGGTTTCTGTGAGTTGCTTGGTGTGGCTGACGATGAGTTGTTTTTCTGTATTATTGGTTTCTTCTCGGCTATTGCGTGGTTTTCTCGTACTATGGGCTTTGGGCTACGGAATTACCCGGATCTGGTGTAGCTTGTGGGCTTCTGCATCGTCTCTGGCATCGTGTTGAGCTCGTGGATCAATTCTGGTGGGCTCGGTGGCGGCCTGGGGGATGGAAGCGCTACAGGGTCATCTGTTACGCTTAACCGGTATGTTTTCTCCTTCACCCTCTATTTGAGCCCTTCGCTCACCTTTGCTTTTCTATTTGATCTTGACGATTTACTACTGGGATTGTCTTTCTTGACTGAACGTCTAGGCACACGGTATACCTCCTCCTGTTGGTGACCGCGGCGGCGGTCCTCCTGGCCACTGTTCAGCTCATGGTGACCCGTATGTTCACGCGTGCAATCATGCATGTTACGCTCATATTGTCGATATTGTTGAATATGTACGTTCATCCTTATTCGCTTTCCATGGACAGGAGCCGATAATCGTGGTTTCAAGCGGGATTTGTATCTATTATTGGATAACGGCGTACTACTGTAAGCGCATCGTATAGCTTCCGAGTCAACTGCTATGTTCGCTTACCTTGTTCTCGAAATTTCGCTGATTCTATAGCGGGAGCGATCATCTTCACCGTCATAGCCCTCCTCTCCGTCTTCGCATATTTCGGATTCCGCTCGCGTATCCCCCTATCGTCGCTCTTGCTGCAAGTCACCATTGATGTGTCGAAACACCATTTGAGCGTTTATGTTGTCGCATTTGTGTCGCTTGTTATCCAGGCTGGTTTGAGCGTGTAAGTTTCTCAGTGGAATTGAGAAGCTGGCAGATTGAGGATTGACTGTTTGCTGAATAGGTGGTATGCATTCGTGACGGTTGCAACGTGAGTATACTCGTTCCATGATGTGGATTCCGGATGACTCAAAGAACTTCCTTGCTTACTGGAACGGTGGTTTTGATACAGTTACGCAAAGTGGACACCTGGAAACCCTTGTGCGTATCATCAAATTTGTTCATTCCTTTTATCTCATACAGTGTTTTTCGATATAGCATGTAGCACGGGTACATCGTGCTCGTCGGCGAAGGTCGGAGGACTCATCGCATATGAGACGTTCTGCTACCTTTGGACATCACAAGTGGTCGGAAATGTCGCGCTTGCAACTTTAGCTGGTGGACCGTATGGAGGTATGTGAAGACTCTTGCAGAAGAAATTCAAGAGTTCCAAATTATTCCTTCGATAGCTTGGTACTATTTCGGTCCGAGAGAAGCAGGTCAAATGGTATGTAATAACCTCTTCATAATATCCATAGGACCTTGATATGTATCTACTATTCGTCCTGTAGCCAAATCATCCAACACTTTCCTCCTTCCTCAGAGCGTCCACGTTCTCCCTGGGATCAATCGCGTTTGGCTCTCTCATCGTCACACTTCTGGAGCTGCTTCGCCTTATTCTGAGTATGATCCGTCAGAATGCGAGCGCGGAAGGAAACCGTGAGTTCGCCTATCTTCGCGCTTGAAATTCTTTCTGGAGATTAATGTGTTTGTATGACTGATGCAGCGATTGAGGCTATACTGGCTTGCTGCGCCGAATGCTTCATTGGATGTATTGAAGCGATGGTGAGGTACTTCAACAGGTACGCTTATTTTTATCGTTGTCAAGACATCCTGCTTACCATTGAAACTGCAGATACGCATACATAGAGATTGGTATGGGTAAAACAGCTGCTTTATTCAATGTCATCTAACATGTGAATAGCGCTTTATGGTAAGTCGTATATCGAAGCGGCGAAGGATACGTGGAGGCTCTTCAAGGATCGCGGTAAGTTTGCATTTCTGCGCTAGGCGGCCTGATAGTTGACTTAAAACGCCTTTAGGAATTGATGCTCTCGTAAACGACTCTCTCGTCTCAATGAGTAAGACTTGCATCGCTTAGATGGAATCTGCCTTGACTGTTTCGTATTAATAGCAATGACATGGGGAGCATATGTCGTCGGCTTGCTGTCCTCACTCTTCGCGTATCTATACTTGCGCTGTACGTTATCTGCTAGGTTAGCCTCTCGTTGTGAACTAATGAGAATCCCTCAGACACCCATCCGAGTTATAACTCGGAAGAGCAATACACGGCGCCTGTCCTGCTCTTTGCTTTCCTCATTGGTCTACAGCTTTGTGAGCCTTTTTCTGCTTTCTATTGGGACGCGTTATGTGCTGATTTGAATTTGATAGCTCTGACGTTAAGCTCTGCCATTGAAGCTGGCGTATCGACAATGTACGTTCAAACACATACTTGTCCTCTAAGAACACTGTATCTCACTCTGATTTATTCAGATTCGTTGGTCTGGGAGAAGATCCACAGATTTTGGCGTACAGGGCACCAGAGCTCTTCGAGGTAAATTATTAGCAGATTTCTATTACTGAAAATTTCACTGAATCCTTCGATTTTCTCTTTGATACTTGTAGATGATCCGTCAGACGTATCCACGAGTCGTTCAGGGCGTAAATGGGTATTGATTAATTAAAAGCATTTCTTTCTCCTCTTGCCCGCCTCTGCGCGTCCTACTCGTTCCCTCATGATCACTGGCATTTTCGGTTTTTTTGTCTTGTGCTTTCGTGCGGTCTGTCCACAAGTCTATAGTAATATAATATATTTTTTGATCAATTGGTTGTGTAGTGCGATCAGCACATGATCGGCTCCTGATCGACGTGTCGCGTTTCAGAAATTTCTGTGGAAGGCGCAACAATCTGACTTTTACCGCATCTTGGATCTTCTTGTATACTTTCTTGTGCGGCTTGCCCTTCATCGGGGTCGCGTTAAGATGCAGTTCGAAATAATCGCACGATGTCCTGTTACAAAGGCGCGTGTCTCAAGGATGACTCTAGCTCGTACGCCTCTCTTCAGTCACTGGCATTCCTGAAAATGAGTTTATTCTATCTAAATTTGCTGAAGACGGACCGACGATGCTACCGACCTTCATGCCCGTTGCAACCCAAGCAGCCATCAAAGGCCTGACACCACAACAAGTCGAGTCGCTTGGGATAACGCTCATCCTCAACAACACGTACCATCTGAACTTGCGACCGGGGATCGAGGTGCTCGACGCGGCGGGCGGGGCGCATGCGTTCCAGGGGTGGAAGAGAAACTTGTTGACGGATAGCGGAGGCTTCCAGCTGGTCTCGTTGAGCCAGTTTACGAAGATCACGGAGGAGGGCGCGTTGTTTGCGAGTCCGTTTGATGGGGAGATGACTATGCTTTCGGTTTGTCCTTTTCGGCTTTCTTATGTGAAAGCTGTGCTAATTGGAGGTCCGGCTCCTGCTCTTAGCCAGAACAGAGTATGGCGATCCAGCATTCCATCGGAGCGGATATTATCATGCAACTCGACGACGTCGGTAAATCCCTTTCTTCTCTCTGCATCCTTCTCGCAATTGACTTAATCAGCAAACTAGTCCCCTCCCTCCTCACCGGCCCACGCGTGGAGGAAGCGATGTGGCGATCCGTGCGCTGGTTGGATCGGTGTATAGCGTATCACGAGAAGAGCGGGAGACATACAAGGCAGAATTTATTCGCGATTGTCCAGGGTGGGTTGGATAAGAGGTTGAGGGAATCGTGTTTGGATGAGATGATTGGGAGGAGGAAGCATGTTGCTGGATATGCGGTTGGTGGACTCAGTGGTGGAGAGGCGAAAGGTACGTTGTCTTTGTGGAATTTGGTAGGTTAAGTTATCTAACGTGAACTGTGTCTGCAGATGACTTCTGGAGAATGTGAGGGAAACAAAGTCTCCTGGTCCGAGGTTGAATCTATATGCTGACGCATGTCCAGAGTTAAACAATGTACAGATAAACTGCCCACTGACAGTATGTCACTCGCTGATGACGTGTAATACTTTGTTCTCACCCGGATGACTTTATCAGGACCACGATATTGCATGGGCATCGGGTTCGCCGAAGGCAAGTTCCTCGTTTATCTGAAAGACTGGTTTCTATTATCTACTGAAGCGACTAATAGATCTACTTGTGTGCGTTGCATTAGGGATTGATATGGTCTGCTCCGTTCATCTAGTTCAGCGTACTGTTAAGCTAAACTTTGCTTATCTGTGAAAATACCAGGCCGATTGTGTCTTCCCGACTCGAACTGCTCGGTTTGGCGTTGCTTTGACTTGGCGAGGACCTCTGAATATTCGTATGTCTCCTGCCCCTGTATTTTGATATAATGAAGGCTGAAGCCTTTTCTTGGCGATAGGATTGGCGAAGCACGCGAAAGAAATGACACCCATTGACAGGGACTGCCCATGTCCGACGTGTAAAGGCGGGATGACACGGGCTTTTCTACACCACCTCATCGCTGAGGAGACAGTTGCCGCACATGGTTGGTACCCGTTTATATCAGGTTTCAGTATTGCTGATTGGGTGGGATTCCAGCGATTACACAACATAACATCGTCTTCCAAGCCTCACTCATGGGCCGGGCGCGAGATGCCATCGTCGCAGGCACATTCCCAGAATTCCTTCGTTCCTTCTTCAAGACATATTACAGTTCAAATCCCAATTCATCTTCCGGGAATAGAAAAGGTAGAGAGAAACGAAAACCGGCAACGAAAGACGAAAACGAAGACAAAAAGACGGAGACGGAGAAGATTGAGAATGAGAGCGGGCCAACGTATCCGAAATGGTGCGTTGATGCTCTACGCAGTGTTGGCGTGGATATCCTAGAGAATGTCCCGAACGCGCGAGTCGTTGATGGGAACGGTGCGAAATGGGATTACGCGGAGGCAGGTTGATGAGTGCAAGCCTCTGAGAAGATTCGCCCGGGCTTATCAGTTTTTGCACTGTAATTTATTGTTTAAGACTGCTGACGGTGCGTCATCTCGCTGCTTGTCACCGGACAACGTCTCTTACTTTACTACAGATTAGAATAGCATAGCTATTTTCCTTGTATACACACTACATTCTGCCATCAAGCGGAAATGATTGGGTCACCACGACAGAGGATAATTTGCCTTGAAGGACTTCTGAAGTCACTTTATACGTAGGATCCTCATCTTCTCATCTCTGGACTGTGAAACATTCCCGAATGGCGTGTATTGACAATCGCGTGCCTAACATGACCCACTGCTTTGGAGCATTCTGAGAAAGCCCCTTGCTATTTTGTGCTGCTTACTGAAAAGTATTTCAAGGGTGCTCTGACCACTGAGACTGAGCAAGATTATAGATCCGAGGGTCGATAATGATTATTGCATTACTCCGCGTCGGTCGTTATGAAGATTAATATTTAACACTTTAACTTTAGCAACATTTTAGCGGTTTGGGGAGAGAGGATACGCGCCGCAAGATGCCGATCCGGAAATACATGGCATGATGTCACGGAGTTATTTTTCTGGATGTGTCAAGGAGATTATCAAGGAAATATATATATAATATAATGCATATATATGCGATCGGCCTTTGATCGAAGTTTCCTGCCCCTCCAAACGATCGATCAGCATCATGACTGCGGACTCTGGTGCAAACGAAGGTGAGCAAAAATTCTTATACTAATACAGTAGACTAGGACTGCAGATAATGACTTCAATCAGACGCAGCTCTGAGCGCACAAGCCCTTGACACGGTCGTGCAGAGTACAGAACACCAAAAGCACGACGTCACCAAGGGCATACACGCTCACGATGAAACAACTGCACCTTCTCCGAAACGGCATGAATGGCTCGAAAAGCTCATTCCCGGTATCGAGAGGGTCACCGTCAAGTACCATGCGGGGAATTATGTTGCCTTGAGAGATCCGCGCCAGCCACCTGGGAGCGAGAAGATATTTGAGAGTATGCCGATTTATGCTAGGTGAGTACGCTGCGATGCGCGATGGATCCGGTTCGTTGACTGTGTTTGGACAGGATCGGAATGCACTTGCTTTTCTACGGAAGGAACAAGTAAGACTCCTTGAAGGAGGCAAGCTTGAAAATCGACTTCACGAGCAATCCATCAAAGTGAATTCAGTGTTCTTCAATCAGTTTATTCTTCACTGACAATGTTATAGCAAGGCAAAATCTACGACTCTCCTGAAAGCGTCGAATCAATCCCATCGTTTATCAAAACGTACGGAATTGACTTGTCGGAGCTCCTTGAACCAGATACAACGAGATATAAAACATTTAACGAGTTCTTCTATCGGTGCGCTATTCATCAATGCGGGTGAAGCACTTGGACTGAATGGTTACCGTAGGAAACTCAAGCCCGGCGCAAGGCCAGTACAAGATCCAGATCCTCGCAGAATATGTTCAGCAGCGGATTGCCGTCTGACAGTATTCCAGACTGTCGAAGAAGCTCAGAAAGTCTGGTACGACTATCCATGTTCGAGTCTTTCTCCAGAATTCCATTGATCACACTGCTCTGTGCAGGATTAAAGGAGATGAATTCGGCCTCCCTGCCCTCCTTCACGGGCCCTCCACCTCTCATACCCACGAGCAGCACCCTTGCCCTGATCCAAATCCGGAATATACGATCCCGCCGGTGGGAGCGTCGCTTGCGGCGTTCAGACTCGCGCCACAGGACTATCACCGCTTCCACTCTCCCGTCTCAGGCGAGATCGTACACGGACCCGTCGAAATCCCCGGGACGTACTACACCGTGAACCCACAGGCGGTGACGGAGGTGGACTTTGATGTCTTCACAGCTAACAAGCGACACGTCCTTTACATCAAAGAAGACGTGACTCAGAAAGTCGTTGCGTTCGTAGCGATCGGGGCCTTGCTCGTTGGTTCGATCGGATGGAGTAAGCGCGTAGGCGAGAGAGTCGAGAGAGCGGAAGAGCTCGGTTGGTTCGCGTATGGTGGGAGTACGGTTATCGTTGTGTTCCCTCAGGGGATGGTCAAGTTTGATGATGACCTCGTGGTGAACTCGGAGAAGTCGCTGGAGACACTTACGAAGGTTGGGGAACCGATAGGAACTCTGCTGTAGAGCGATAGAAGGAATCGGAGGCGATGCCTAAGCACGGACTAGCCCCGACTACGTTGCGATTGACTTGCGGAATGAAGACAGCTGATTGCAAGAAGTACGAGTTGTTCTCTATAAGTGCGTATGTTAGGGATTACACAAAATGATGATACGTCCTCTGTGTGTCTGTCTATTAAGGTATCGCTACTGTTTGTGGAATATGACACTGTCAAAACCAAGTCAATCAAGTCCGTCGTTGAAGCCCGTCACAAAGTATCCAAGTAGGGATAAGATCCAGTCATCGTATCGTCTTTCTTTTACTCGACGGCGACTTCTGTTTCCCTTTCCCTTTCCAATCCCATACCTGTTCGCTCCGCGCATTATTCTCTCTTTGAACTTCCCTTTGTGGAGTCTCCTGTTCTGCATCCGCGGAAGCAGACGCTTCTTTGATCACATCTTTGCTGAGGCAAAAATCGATATGTGCATTGACAGCCCGATTATCTCGTGCGTCGAGTTGTTTTGAGCAGATCGGACAAGATTGAGTCGCTGGACTCGGACTCGGACTCGGTTCGTTCGTTTCATCCGTCTCGTCTTGTTCTACTTTCGGAGGCTCGGGGAATACCGAAGAGGTTGGTTTCTTCGTACGGTCCTCGGACTGGTGTTGGAATGCATTGTCCAGATCTGCTTCATGTTCTGCGTTCACCAGATCGGACATCTTCAAGGCATCGTCTTCTTCCTCGTCAACGAGACGTCGGAATTCTTCTAGATGTTCGTCGTTATCAGGCCGATTCTCGACCTTCCGCTTCTTCACAGATGGCTCAGGCCGATGACTCGAGCTCGAGCTTGCTTGAAAGAACTGCTCAAAATGGAAGACATAACGGAACCGAAAAACGTTCGTCGCGTCAGAACGGAAAGAGGGTCAGGAAGAGAGTTTGGGACGCACCCGTTTGATCCCTTGGTCAGCTGGCGCGCGAAGGTCTTTTAGTTTCGTCACGCGAAGGCCAATGAGTCGGAGACAGAGAGGAAGTTCGGGCTTCAGCAATTCCTTTCCAGTCTGGGATAGCAATGTGTATCAATAGTCGAATTATGGAGCGGAGTAGGTAGGCATGAACGCACGTTAAATAAGTCATCCTTCCTTGTTATCCACCGGTTGAAAGACTTCGCGCGAGTGTAAACTAATCAAAGCCCTAATGAGAATTCCGTAATGTGACGGCGAAGAGAGAACATCCTACCCTGGTAGGTGTCAAGTTTGTACTTCAATGTCACTGTCTTTCCTGCCCAACCATTATCTCGCATATCATTCTCGAGCTCGACAGCTACTTCCTCCAATTTCTCCAGCATCTTGTCATGGTCCTTGATTGGGTTGAACGTCCTATACGCATGTCCCATTCAACGAACTAATAAGGTCTTCAGGCAAACTAGCGCACCTTTCCGCACCAATACTCTTACGTTCCTCGCGAGAATATGGCTCAACGACGTTTGAAGCTATGCCGAGGTAGGCGCTATACAAGAAAGACTTCCAGAAATAATGGTCCATCAGCCCAATGACGGCTCTATGCGCGTAGATATCTCCACATGTCTAACCGTGTACATATCTAAGTTAGACTGATATGGTGATCGAATAAAGATGATTCTCACCTTTACGCCAATGGAATCAAGCAAGCGTTCATGTACACGTCCTACACCTGGAAGCTTCCGGATTGAAAGATCACGCATGAAATCGGTTACTGCGTTGCGTTCGAAGGGCAAAGCGAACTGGCCATTTGGTTTGTTCTAGTACATATTCGTGAGTCGGAAGTCTATTAGACTTAGGATAAGCCTATCTCACCTTATCGGAGCAAATCTGGGAACAATAAAGTGCATAAGACTCAGTTTAACAGTGAATATCGTTCACGAGGTGGCATGCCTTGGCAAGCATCTGTATCGAGCGATTAGGATCATGACTTCCGTAAGTCATCGAGCCCGTCTAACCTTGTTCGGTGCAATTCCAGCACTGACCGTAAGGCTGGTCTCTTCGTATACCCTTTGCCGCATTTCTCTGACACAGTCTTCCGCAGGGATGCCGTGATTGTTGATATACTTCGTAATACTGGATGAAACTAAGATGGAGCTGACTCCCATCACGAAGCAGACACTTACTTGAGATAGCCTTCGTCACAGCCTGCAACAATCATCGTAGGATCATACTGTTTGAAAACCGCCATGACTCTTCGAGACATTTCGTTGTACTTCTCGAAGTCCACCGGGATGACGATCAGCTCTGGACAGAGCCTTTTCGCGACGAAACCTGAATGAATAAGATGGTGACCATGTGGCGTCTCCAATACAATCAATTTAGTGAAATATACCTGCCATCCCTGAACGGACGCCATGTTTGCGAGCTTCGTAAGATGCCGTGCATAGAACACCTTTCAAGCTTCCTACCTACAGCGATGAAATCAGTCAGCTCTATGACGAGCAATGCAGCAATCTAAATAGACATACTCCGTACGGCTTATCCTTCAAGTCTGGATTATGTAAAAGCTCTACATTCGCATAAAAGGCATCCATATCTACATGGACGATTGTTTGACTCAAATCTCTTGAGGCCTCCAGCTCTTCTAGCTTTAACTGATTGAGAAGAACGCATTGCCCATAATGTAGCTGATGTTCTCACCAATTTATCTGCATCCAGCTCGACTCTTTCTTCAGTTGGAAGTCAGATGTATGCCGCAAATAGTCTGCTAAAAACTCACGCAAATTAGCTTCCCTCATCAGATCATCCTTGATTTTCAGGATTTTGGCAATGCGTTCAGTGAGCTCTTTATCTTTCCGTTTCTCATTCTGCGGACATGTTATGAGCAGGAGGACCGTCTCAATCCGCTGAGTTATGTACTTCATAGAACTTGGAGCCCTTTGACACTTCAGCAATTATACGGTTTATTTCAGTCTGGTCTTTTGCGAGGCTGTCCAAGGGTTTTAGTCAGCAACTGAATTTTGCCCCGTGGTTCGTCCGTGCCTTACCCGGCTTTTGTCACAGATGGTCCTGCTAAACGTTTGACGAGACTTGCGGTGTCTTGTGATGGTTCTGGAACTGAAGCATCCTTCTCAGTCATGGACGTCGAAGGCAGACCAGTACTGTACTAATGAGATTGCCACATTCAGGTTCTGCGCGACGCGTTCGGCAAGGCACGTGCCACGCGATTTAGGCATGTCGTTCCCATGCGGTAATGTGGTAAAGCACCACTTGAACTTCTGTCATGCCCTCAACATCGACGCTGACGACGATAGGGGTCCAAACTTCTTGAAGTCGAAGATAGTTAATAAAAATGCGGATAACATCATATGTGATCACTTTTCTTGCCGTTGCGATTACGACGCTCTTGGTACGTTCATTTCATCATTTTATGTATCGCCACAAAATGGAATTGATCATTTTTCCTCTCTGACCAGAACGTCCTTTCAATTATTAGGCCTGACTGGTAAGGGATGGCTAGTTGACACTCGTCGATTTGATGCCAACTAATCCAATTTTATCTCACGAAGGCTATACGCACATCCTCCCGACGTCTTCCACACCAAGACCATCATCCGTTATGGTCTTCTCGAGCGCTGCGAGCGTCAAATAATCGATTTCCCTGGACCGGGTGAGAGTGGGAAAATTCGCTACACGGACTACTCCTGCCGTCCATTCCCGAGCCGTAAGGAGGATGACTGCGAGGGTGACAACCGCTATTTCTGTGTGATGTGGTGGACTGCGGGTTATGCTGCCGAATTGGGCGTTGTGTTTGGTGCCGGGGCGCTTATGGCTGTCCTGATTGGTGTCAGCACGCGTTCGAGGAGAATGAGAGTCTGGAGGGCTGTAGCTGGTTTAGAAGGCCTTCATGGTAGGTTCCTGAATTGTCTTTGACGGAATCAAAGTTATGATATTGTTGTTTCTAGCTTCCTTCAAGATCATCACCTTCTCACTTATCACGCACCTATACTCTACCGCGCATCACCCATACTTCGAGTTTGCCAGGCCAAGTAAGTGCAGCATTTCTTTCTCGTACATATGATAATTTCTGATCCTATCAACGTAGGCGTTGCGTATGTCCTCAACACGATTTCCTGGATCGGAGATGTTTTAATCATGTTTGGTGTTGTAACCACTGGTATTTCTGCTGACGCAGGACATGCCTGGGCTGCGGGTAACAGAGCCTACCGACCAATTGAAGAAGGACAGTAGATACTTAATAAGATTCATGTACGGAACACAGTTTACCACGGAATTCACGCCCACAATCATTGCGAAGCCTCATGACAGACGCGATTTCTTCCTTCATTTCCCTATGCACATTTCTCCTTTCCAATACCATCAGTTGTTTCATAGCGTGTATAATTAGCACATATTTATTAGACTTTTTCATATATATATGTTCAGAATGAGTCCTCAGGATAGTCAACTTCATCGTACAATCTGAGAGTCTCGTTCCAATCTCGCTTCCTCCTCCTCCTGACAGAGAAGTATTTGACCTTGCCCTCCCATCGACTCCGAATGCGGCCTTTCTCCTTTCCTCCGCTCTGGGAGAAATACATGTCGGGATCTGCTGGTAGCCGCAATGACTCCACTGCGAGCACCATCAGTCTCACATACAGTTCTTGCCGAAGAACGTACAAGGTTCGCAAGCGTGGTTTGCCGATTAAGAGCAGATGCAGTAGAGCACGCAAGGCTCTGCTGGCAGCGACAGCATCTTCAAACCAACGGAGCGAGAACCACATAATAATCGGGATCGCCGGTGCGGTGATAAACGCAATTGGGAAGGTAACCATGACGGAGATCAACCAAACGACGACACCCACAACAAATCCTGTTGTGAGCTTCGTTTGCGCAATTTCATCCCATGTATCCCAAGCGGGACCTTTGCGCACCATGCGCCGGGAGGCGTATTTTGTCGCACCGAAAATGGGGAGCCAAAATATGAGACCGGGGAGAGAGATGAGTGCCAAGAAGCATGTCATCCAGAGTCGGACGAGGATCCGCCAGAGGATTATTGGTCGGGAGAGTGGACGACGGATGCGGTCATCTTTAATTCCTAGGTACGAAAGTTGATCTTGGTAATTCTGTCCATTTCCATCAGCTAAGAAGTTCAAGCAAAGAGCTATAGACTACATTACCCTCAGATCTCGTCTTAATACGTTGATAAGCGCGTAACGCGTCTTCACGACTTCGTCCGCTTCTTCCTCCGACCCACTCGTGGTGAAGCCATTCTCTATACTGCCCTCCGCTTCAGCCCACTTAAAAGCTTCAACGAATGCCCGACACACTCTGACATAGTCCCCAAGCGCCATATGTGTTCCAAGCGGCGCATAGATTCTCGCGGCGAGTTTCCCGCAGCGCACAATATCCCATGAAGGAGCGTCAAAAGTTCCAGAGCTGATTAGTTGGTGTATATGCGAGGTTAGTGAGCGAATATGGCCGAAGTCAACCGGCTCGATCAGTTCCGGGTTAGCCTACAAGCCTAGCTGAGAAGCCGCGTGAATTGAGTCAAAGTGAAGTACCTTGGGAGTGAACGAAATGGGAGGGTGAAATGTGATAAGTACGTCAGAACGGAAGTGTTGCCGGTGCCTTAAGAGCTTCAATATTCACTTCCAACAGGAACGGAAATTGCACTTACATGTACGTTATTGAGCAAGTTTGCAGGTGAATTTTGAACGTAGGGTCGGCCTTCTGTCGAGTAATGACATCTGAAATCAGCCGCGCAACTAGAACAGACGTAAGCTTCGAAGCACGGAAAGAAATTTCAGATTTCTTACCCCCAGTTTTTAAAGGCGCAAGTGTCGGATGATATCTGCTCATTCCTTCGGGGAATAAGCAAACAGCATCTCCTTGCTCCAATACCTACAGAGCCTCTCATTTAGCTGATCTCTAGAGACTCTGCATAATAAAACGTACCCGCTTGAGGTTCTCCATCACTTCGCTGTTGTCAACCGCGACGTCTGGTGTGTCCTTTCTACGTTTAATGGGGACAGTCCCGGCTGCTTCAATAAGCCAGCTCGTGAATGTTCCGCGACCAAACTGAGTGGCCTTCGCGGTGAGGCGGATGAAGTTACGCTTCTAGAATAACATATAAGCCCATCATTCAAATAATATCGATTCAAGCATACATTTGATGGAACAGTCCCGACTAAGAGCCTGACGAGAAGTGAGTTACTTGACTCGATACAAGGCTCCTAGTTCTTACACAGCGTCTGTCAAGGAGTTGCTATGGTTTGCGCAGATGATGCTTCGGAGCCTCGTTATTCACTATAAATTCTTAAGTTCTATAACACAGCTCACCAGGGCTCCCCATTTCCCGGAATAAAATCCGCATTCTCTACGACAATGGTTCCATAGAAAATCTTGAGGACGAACTTGAAGAGTAATCTGCAACAGAAATAAAGATATTTTCATCTATATTTGTTTTCGTCCCACCTTATGAAGAAATAAGGCCAAGGGGTTGGCGTATAATTGCCAGTCATGATCGTTGTTCACTGGGTGACGGCGCCACACCGAGATTCTTGGCACCGCCGTTTACTGGTACGTCCCGTGACTTCTCTAGAATATGGCACGTGCAATCAACAAACGCAAAATTTAGCGACACAGCGACAGAAGAGTGTTCACCACCATCGACGGCAGTAGAGACTTATCAGCAGAAGCTGGTCCCTAGTCACAGAGATGCAGTCAGAAGACCTGGAAACCGCTCTTTCGAAAGTCAGACCTCACACATCTTCCTCCCTGGCTCACCAAAAAACCCCAGCGAACGAACTTACAGCTCTCGAGGGTACATTCAAGGAACAGAACACAGATCGTACTCCAGCAGCATATTTTGCTGGATTACTGACTGCTCTTGAGAGCTCGGTGGAGAAGGAAAAAGATACAAAGTTTTTGTTGGAAGATGGCGATTTGCTTCCGGCTGAACTCTACCTCCTTGCACTCGTTAGCCCTTTCGTCCCCGCTCCTGTGATTCGCGCGAATCTCAGCACCTTAATATCTTTGACCTCTCCTCTCTGGACACCTCTGCATTCTTATGCACCTCCGCTTCGCTCTCAGCTATCACTCTACAATTCCGTACTCCGTGCTTCGGACCGAGCCCAGCTCGAAACCCAGCCCGTCCGACAGTCCTTTGCGACTATTCTACAAATCTGTGTTGATCCTCGACCAAAGGTGAGGAAACGGGCCGCGGACATAGTAAAGGACGTCCTCGCTTCTCCTCCTACTCCTCTTTTGCGACATCCTTTCTCGGAGCGGGTAGGAGAATGGACGATAAATGCGCTTTCGGACGTGAACACCATGAAGCAAAAGGGAAAGGCAAATGCGAGTACAGACGATGCCGTGAACTCGGCCATTCATCTTCTTGCATTCTTGCGCCCAGCCCTCCCTTACCTTCCATCATCGTCACTTCCTTCTATAACAACTGCGTTGCTCAGTTTACCACGATTAGGCAACCCTTACCTTTTCAATCCGCCTACGGAGTTCTATCTGATTTACTCTCCATTCCCGATGATCCCGCTATACCCAGGAATGTCGATGCTTCGACATCGGAACTCTTGCAAGCTATAATTAGCTCGCCGCCATTGAAGACAGATGTCGGTCTCCTTCCATCTTGGCTGCAGGTTGTAGGACAAGTGATGGTCATCTACGCTTCCGTCGATCCGGATACTTGTACAACCGAACTTCCGCGGGTCTGGAAAGCAATCTTTCCATACCTCGGATCGACCGATTTTGCGACGCGCCGGCAAACCGCCGCAGCTCTCTCACGACTTTCGCAATGCATTACGCGAGCATTTATCGAAACATCGCTTGGAAACGAGAAAGCTGCGCTTTCACAGATAATTTCGCAATTGAACAAGGCTCTCGATTTCATCGCGTATGTGCGCGCTATTCCAGAAGTGCTTTCAGTTGTATCTGCAATCGTGACAGCACTGCGGTATCGACCTGGAGGACGTGGTTCTCCGACCGCAGCGGAAAGGTTGCTGATACCATTAATCCAGAAGATCGGCGACATGCGCGTGAAGAAAGGATTTGAGTATAAAGAAGCCGCTGATACAGTGTTTCGCAGTGCTGTGTCCGTCATCGGCCCAGAGGCCCTACTTGCCGTGTTACCTCTAAGCCTAGAGCCGGAGGATCGTGCAGCCGGTCGTGAACCGAGGGCCTTCCTCCTTCCGTTGCTTACAGAGCCCCATCCTTCCCCTCTGAGTCATTTTATCTCGTATTTCGTTCCGCTCACGGAGCGCATGTTTGACCTCCAGCAACGTGCCGAAGCCGAGGGACGTGCGGCTGAAGCAAAAGTGTGGAGTGTGCTCGTATCGCAAATCTGGAACGGTCTCCCTGCGTATTGCTACCGGACACCCGATTTACGAGAGGTAAACTATAGTGTCATCTAAACATTACATAGTTTTAACGTGACGTCCTCATCATTCAGTCTTTGAATCCACAATTTGCACAAATGCTATCGCAGCTACTGTACAATCAGCCCGAACTTCGCCCACCCGTCCTCAAAGCACTCAGAGTAGTTGTTGAAAGCAATATATCCGAGCCCGGCAGCAACGACGATAATGAAGCTCTGCCTGCGGACGAAGCAGCGAAAAATCTGAAATTCCTCAAATCACAGGCCGAAAGTTGGTTTGCCATACTTTTTAACGTATTCGGCACCGTCGGTCGCAATGAGCAGGCTATGGTGGGTGATGTGATTACTGCCTGGGCATCGATAGCGGATAACAAGGTGAAGAATCTTGTCATGTACCGAGATCGAGTTGGCTGATTGGACGTTGTAGGAGATGTCCAAGACATGCCGAAAGGTTGTCGACATGTTCCAATCCAATTTAGGAAAGCTGTCCGCCGGGATTAGCGCTGGCACAAAGCGTATTGGAAATGAGCAACGCAGCATCGTTTCAGCTATGCAAGATATTCTTATTCTTCTCGTGCCTTATCTCTCGCACGGGGATGCAAAAACAGTCTTCAATCTTTGTCTCTCTGCAGATGTCCTCAAGGTCCAGGACAATGGTGTACAAAAGCGAGCGTATAAGCTATTAAGCAAGGTTCTACTTACCGAAAAGGTCGATATCGACGCAGAGTCTCTTTACGCAAAAATAGACGAAGTGGCAGAAGATACACTGTCCGCTGCGAAGAAGGTTAGTCTTGCATCCATAATACCCTAGATAATGCTGACTTGTAAATCAGGACCGCCTTACATTCCTCAAAGCTCTCCTCCCGTTCCTTCCGTCAAATGCACTGCACGTAGTCCCTTCTCTTGTCCCCGAAGCAGTCCTTGGAACAAAGGAACCTTCCGAGAGGACCCGTCAAGCAGCGTTTGAACTCATTGTTGCTATGGGTTATAAAATGAAAGAAGGCGGAGTTGTCAAACGAGCTAAACTTAACGGCATGGACGAGGATGATATAAGTGAAAGTGAGTGTCGCTTAATTGTATCTGAAGCCTTCGGTAACCGATCAGTTATTTCCAGCGCCTGCGAATCTGGATGAATATTTCACAATGCTGGCTGGTGGTTTGGCTGGGGCAAGTTCGCACATGATTAGTGCTACAATCACGGCCATTTCACGATTGATATTTGAATTTAAAGGCGGGTACCTCGCTATTTTTCTTTCAAACCCGCGACACTCAACTTTTTTATAGACGAAGTTTCGCAAGAGATGCATAAAGAGATCTTTTTGACTTTCCTTGAGTACCTCAAGTCTGCGAACCGAGAGATAGTCAAGTCGACACTAGGCTTTGTCAAGCTCTTCATACACACACAAGCTCTGGATCTCTTATGTCCACACCTTGATCTGCTAGTGCCTGTGCTTCTGCGTTGGTCTCACGACCACAAGAACCACTTCAAAGATAAAGTACGTCATATTTTCGAACGGCTAATAAGACGGGTTGGTTATGAGGCGGTGTACTCTGCTGCCAGGGCAGACAAGGACGAGGAAGCAGCGAAGGTGCTCTCTAATATTAAAAAACGGAAGGATCGGGCGAAGCGGAAGAAAGCAACTCAACATGCGGAGACTGGTGATGGTGAAAGCGCTGATGAAGACGCTGTGCCGAGACGAGCTGCCGCGGAGGATGCATTTGAAGATGTCTTATACGGAAGCGAAAGCGAGAATGAGTCTGGCGATGAGGAGACAGTTCATGCGCAACAGAGCAAAGGTGGAAGAACCCGTCTCGAGAAAGGAACACGGTTACGTGTTGATGACGATGAGCCAATGGACCTTTTGCATGGAGCTAACACACGTGTAACGAGTAAGTGTCTTGACCTTACGCTATCCCGCTCCTCTCAGTAAGTAACTTATGGAAACCTCAGACGCACGGAAGCAAGGCCGCAAACCGGGAGCAGAGGCATCAAAGTTCAAAACAGATCTAGGCACAGGAAAGATGCTTATCGAATCTGACACTGAAAGCGAGGCAGGGTCAGATGAAGATGCGCGTCTCGCCGGCGCAGCATATCGCGAAACCCTCACTTCTGTTGATGGTTTCACGCGCGATCAGCGAGGACGGGTCAAATTCAATAAAGACACGAAAAAGCGAAGAAGAGAGGCTGAAGACGGGCCGGGTGATGATGATGTGGAAATGCTGGATGTTGAGACAGCAGCAGAAAAAGAAAAGCGCAAAGCGAAACGTAGGAAGCCGGTCAAAATTGGTCAGGAGTTCAAGGCAAAGGTGTGTGTTTTCTTCGAAGTGATTACGCGGCCGTTTCTGAAGGGTGTATCGTTACAGAGAGCTGGTGGTGATGTCAAGAAAGGCGGTGTAGAACCATACGCATATCTTCCTTTGTCGCAGGCTGCAAAGGCTGCAAGAGGCAAAGGCGGACAAAATATCACAGTAACCGGCAGACGTTAATTTCCAGTAAAACAATTTTTTCTTTGTCTTCAGCCAGCGATATTTACACCAGGGCCCTCCGGATTTTAACTTGGGAGTCAGCTTTGAATCTAGTTATAGATCTTCCGATAACCAGGACAAGGACATTTCATTGATATCGGCTTATGTCAGTTTCCTTGTTTGCGCCGTGTTTATTCGTCTTGCTCAAGTGCCAACGTTTAATCTCGGAGCCTCTTCTTCCCTGGGCATCACTGGTCTGGCTGACTATTCGGAGAAGCATCGCGGGTTCAGTACGGCGGATGGGTGATATTCGCCGATTCAGATGTCGAAACTTGTCTTGATAGGGTGGCGTGATCGAAGACATTGATTCGGAGGATTCTACCTCCGTTAGGTGTTCTGATACTTCATCGGATCATCGCATGTTTCAGATGCTTCCTGGCCTCAATCGGCCACTAGAAACGTGAATTGGAGGCCCGGGAAATTGATATGGTCTTGATGGATGCTTTTACGGAGTTTACGGATGGTGTTTGGTTCTGCAAAGACGGATACCAACAGATGACAGGTTCTTTGGACCCTTGTTAGAATAAACGAATATATTGGCGGCTAAGCAGCACAGGCCCGTAACGGGGGCCGAACTGCTTTGATCCTTCTGGGCACATTCCGACCCATCTCGCCAAGGCCGTATCAAAGGATATCATTTCCTTCTCTAACTTTATAATAGTAGGTGCTTTCTTTGAAGCTCTGGCTTCTTAGGACTTCTCCCGCTTCCCTTGGGGCAAAGGATTCGAGACCTCCCAATCGCTCTTTGCTGGCTTCAATAGACTTCTGGTCCTCAAATATTCTTCGGAGTAACTGCGAGAAAGTATATCCTCGGGAAGTCCTCCCTCGTCGGATGATTCCTCGTCGTGTCTACAGGCATGTCGCTGGAAGGAGCTGAAACTGAAGATGAAAATCTGCGTGCACGTATGATTCAAGGCATGCATGATACGAATATAACACGGTACATCAGTGGTACGTACGGTTTCCATCTTCCTTTCAAAACTCTGCGTATGCGACTTGCGGCTCTTTATCTTCCTCTTGGACTTATGTGATCTGCTATCGACAGCTATAGGACTCGTGCTTCTCCTCTATGACCATTTCCTTACTTTCCCTGATGAACTGGAGCTTGTATGGCGCGCTCGACCGAACTTTGCGAAGAAGATATTCTTGCTGAATCGATACGTAGTTGCTATTTCACAAATATGTATCGCGGTTTGTGAGTAATCGCAGTAGTGTCTATCAGTGCGATAAACTGACCGACTCGTCTTCTTCGTGACTTGGAAGTTATGAATCATTTTACTAATGATCCATTACCGGACAAGGTGAGCATATTATAATTTCCTGTGTAAATGCTTACTTATTGTCTGGAATTCTTATAGTCTTGTAAAACCGTGATCAGTATTACTTTCGTAGTGGGGGTCTGCTCCGTTGCTTGCGGTAACGTCTTGGTCATTCTACGAGTCGTTACGCTTTGGGATCGCAACCCAGTATGTCATCGTATTCTCTTCTGTTCTCTCTCCTATGGAAACTAAGTGGAATCCGAATCTTTTAGTACGTGGCTCGCATTATGGCACTCGGGTTCTGCACCTCGTTTTGCTCGACAGTAAGCTTCATGATCGTCATCCTTCGACATGCCTATCGTACGTCTCGTCTCTCTACCTTCGAAAACTCCGCTTGGCTAAATCGATATTCACTTTCGCAGCTGGCTTCGCATATGTAGCGTACGTACACACGTGCGTGTCAACAATAAAATCTCCCATGCTACCTGGGTCTGGGCTTCTTCGGTGTGTCACCCGCTACTTTAGCATTACATACAGGATCAATCTCATCTTCTACGTTAAGCTCATATTTGAAGTCCTCGTTCTCTCATTTGTCACATACAATGCACTCAGCCGACCACGGGATCGTGGTACGCCCCTGCGACGTGTGTTGTACCGAGATGGGATGCTTTTCTTTGCGGTACGTTTCGTTTTACTTGTCCGCTTTCTGTGTAGTCTGACATGAACTGGAAATGTTACAGTGTCTTTCAAGTACGAGTCTTTTGCTGAACTTCAGGAATTATGGAATCAACTAATGTGCCTCCGCCAGGTTTACGAACTGCCAACCTTGTGATCTCGATTATTGCTCGGGTGCGTATCTTCTTCCGTTATCACATAATCTAAACATTGAAATTCTACTTGTTTAGCCAACGCTTACCATGAGCGGAGTACTGTAGGTCCTTCCGATTCTCTTATCCCGAGGAATGACCAAAATGGCATGAATGCCCTCGCTTTCCCCACACCTACGATCCTTAGTTTTGTATGGGCAATGACGACACTCGTGCTAAATCGCTCGCTGCTCAACATTCACAAGGTATCGAGTGAATCCTCGCATACAAGAATGCCAAGTCGGGGAACCTACGTTGGTGAATTGGAATCTAACCTGGCTTTGGCTGGGACGAACGCCTCGAGTTGTGAGTCCCTTCTCCTTTCTTCACTTACTGTTGTGTCTCGATCTCAGTTTTGTTTATTCACCCCTTTAGATGTATCGGGTTACCCGGCGGACGGGTCGCGCCCATCATTTGAGCTCATTGATCAGAAGTCGAGTAGACGGAATACGCAAGAGGGCTAAAGCATTTCCTGACGCTGCACTGACCCTGCTCCTTCGGACGACCTGGCCCCTCTATGTATTTTTTATGTATTATATTCGGTGGTAGCACAAGAGTCCGAAGCATACTTGTACTGTTAGCTATGACATAATGTACGTATGTCTACTATTATCATTATAATAGATTTTGTTTTTCATTTATGGGTTGCGAAGTAGTACATATATGTAGATGCTTCTTCCACGCGCTGAATTTCTAATGGATCGCTTAACATTTATTGTTGGGGATTGCAATCTGCTACTGATACACACCAAGGGAGCCCGATGGCTCAATAATATGTACTGGCGCCTCGCAGAGGACAGACAATAGATAAAGAAGCTCCAGAAAATATAGTCGCAAATAAAGGAAGGGAAATAAGAACAGGATCAACCGAAGCGAAAAGCCAATAGTTAAGAAAGACGAAGCAAAGCGAGATGACAGGCGTAGCAGACAGACAAGCTCAGCGTGAATATCCTATTGCACTGGTGTCATCGTGCCCAAGGTGATTCTTCAAACGGAATATCAGGAAGAGTAGGTGAAGTCAAGAGCAGCGACGGAGGTGCTTTCGTCTCCACATCCTGTGCGTTTACATCCTCCACCCTCTCTCTAGAAGCAACTGAATTCGATTCGGAAGCTGATTCCGGAAGAGGTACCGACACGTACGAGGGGGAAGTAGCGTTGGATTTAACAGAAGAAGCTCCCCACCCGCGCTCGGACGAACTTGATTTCTGGCGGAACCCACGCGTGGAGGAAGTGGATCGGGGGCGAATGATGCGTTCCACCTCATCGCTGACTCCTTCAAGTGATGGTGTCCGCGAGCCCGGCAAAGAAGAGGTTCCGGAGCTCTCACTCTTGCTTACCCTGCGAGCCGGGATTCTTGAATCGGGTCGCGAGCCTTGAGGGGTAGAATCGTCTTCACCGACGTCAACAGGTTCCTTAGTGGCGGAACCTATAACGGTTCCAATAGACTCCGGAGCGGGAGGACTCTTCAATCGCTCGTTCTCCTGCTCAATGACGCGCATCGCGCTCTTCAGCGCTTCCTTCTCTTGCCGCACCTGCCTCAGTTCATCCTCAATCTCAGCACACTTGATACGCTCTTGCGCAACCATCTTGTTTGCCTCTTCGAACAATGCCTGACTGAGACCCTCCACTTCTTGCTCTAGTGTGTGCTTCTCGTTAGAAACCTTCTCGAATTTCGCGCGAACTTCGGACAGTTCTGCGACGAGCTCGTCTTCTCGCGCGGTGGTGCTTGCAACAAGGCTTGGGAGTGAGGCGCTCGTAAGATGTGAGGCGTCCCGCTCGCGAATAACATCGACCGCCCTGCGCGAGGCCGAGCCTGGAATGGCACCAGCTGATACGGGAGGAGTGCGAGGACGAGATGGACCGGCGTTGGCATTCGGATTCGGGCTCGACGAAGCCGAGGACGAACCAAAGCGGAAGCGGAAGAACCGTGAGTCCTGCTGGACCGGCTGGGAAGGTACCGGCGATGTGGCGGGTTTGACAATAGGCGATTCCGGAGGTGCTGGAGATGCTATTACCTCGCTCGTCGGTGTTGATTGCACAGACACGGATCCTTGACGAGAGGGAGGACGAGAACCTAGACTATCGGAAGGTTCCTTCGCGTGATGACCTTGTCGGGATTCCGGGCGTTCGCTACGTCGCCGCCAGCCAACGTCTTTGCTCCCTATTGCACTTTCTCGTCGAAGTGCATCTTCCAGCATCTCATTGTTTGCTAGGGCGAGTTGTAGATTAGACTTTGCGAGCTTGAGTTGGGTCTCAAACTCTGTCTGGCTTTTTTGTGCCTGGTTAAGCATCGAACTCTGCAGTACACTACGATCAGAGACCCACAGAATACGAGTGAAATATGATAGAATTATATTTTGACGAACCAATTCCTCAACACGCCCGATCATCTTCCCTAATGCCTCTTTCAGATCTTCCTCCTGTCCATACGCTTGCACGCGGCGCATATCATGCAGCTCATCCGGTAGCTGAGCAAGCAGTGTGCTCTCCTGCACGCCAAGACCTAAGCCTATTCCTCCCTGAAGGCTGTCGGACCGCTGTGGTCTCCTGATCATGTTGTTCGGTATCGGACTCGCAAAGTGCAGCATGGATTATGGCTGAGGTTGAGTCGGGCGGATGCTTGGCCACACCAAGGCTGCCTCCGCTTTTATGTACCGCCAACACGCGGGAGCGTGAGGCGTTGGTACGGACGTCAAAGACGCGTTAATGCCCCGTTACCACCAGCTCAACGCCCGAGACGCACGATTGTCGCGCTTGTCTCGCGTTTGAAAAGTGCAATTCAGTGTGCTCACCAGACTGTCAGAGTCAGTAGATGTTGGTTGCACGGCAGGTAAAAGAGTCCATCAGGTTCAGGCGCACGCAGATTGCATGGCTGGTTTAGCACTTGCGTCGATCCCTCCGATCTCCCAAACAGGTAAGTACGATATCAAGCTTTCATCTTATAAAAATCATAGATCTATTACAGCTTTTTCATGCCACCTAAAATCCATTCGTACCTAGGTTCTAGATAGATCTTTTAGGAAATAGCTTAGGCCCCGGGACTTTTGAAGAAGAAAATGCGAGTTAGCCCACGTAAAATCCTCCCAAATTGCCCGTGAGAATATTTCTGATTTTGGAAGCCTGTTTTTTATTTTTTTATTCTTTCCTTTGTGAACTTGCACTATTGCTACGACATATGCTACGACGATCTGGAGGGAGTCATCCATGCAGCCTCGCAGGAATCAACTGCTAGCCAGTCTGTCTAGCATGACTTTTTCCTGAGAGGAGATTCTTGGTCAATTCTTGTAGTAATTGCCCGGAGGCTCTTCGACCTCGTCGTTCAAGCAAGTGTGTCCGGAAAAGAGGAACGGCGATCCTTATAATTTCAGTGGGCAAGGCATGCTGTAGAAAAATGACGCTCGAGCCGCAGAAAACCTTTGATCTCCTGGAATCAGGTCTGCTTGCCGTGATCTCACAACCTGTGCTGGCCAATAAAACGCCGGCGTTTCGATCATCTCTGGTACCCATGTTTCCACGCCTGCCGTCCTAGGTGTACCTCATACCCACCAAAGTACCTGTGCGCAACCGAGTACTATGGATATTATCCAATCATCAGAGGAGGACTGGCAATGACGTTGCGGGCTGTGCTTACCGAGACGTGATAACTTGAATGTACCGACGCTCCCGTGGGATGCTCTCGAACCTTTTCCGCTCGTGAAGCGTTGCCTGTGGGATTGAGCTGCTGAAGTATAAAGCCGGTTCTCTACATTGCTATGTCCGTCCTTCTCGGGTCCCGCCTTGCCTTTCTACTCCAATCAGACCAGACCAGACCTTTCAAGCCAGACCAAGCCAGTCAGGACAAGCCTCTGCACTTGGACCTTCATCAACAATGCCGCCGCCAAAGAAACCTGACCCGCCTCACAAGATGATGCTCACAGCTAACTCGCTGCGGAACACCACCATTGCAGTCGATGACGACGCCTTCTACTATGAGGTCGTCACCCGTTTCTGGCACCCAACCATCACAAAGATCCGCAGACTCGATCTTGAATCGAACCAAATGATCACGGTCGCTGAGGTCGAGCGCGAGCCCAAACGCGAACCTCGCGTGCGATTCGGAGTTGACAAGGACGAGAACGCTCAGTGGATACTAGCCCGTGATTGGCTGAAGTTCACCCCGCAAAAACAGTAAGCTCTACTTAAATGTCTTCCCTGCATCTCCCTCGCTCTAATGAGCGTTCTCAAAGCAGTGGTGGTACATTTACCGCTAACACCGGGATCCAGTACCGTTGGAAGACACACAAACGACAATTCCAGGTAACTATCTGAATATCTGAGCATGAAACACCGTCTGACAGGAACGACACAGCTGATCCGCGCAAACAGCGAGAACAAGGAGCCGCTAGTAATCAAACACAAGCATAAACGGCACTTCTTCGTCTTCCGCATGTCAAGACACGCCTGGTTGGAAATCAAACCTGAAGCTGTCGAGGCTCTCGAGCAGATCATTGGTCTGTATCAATAAGTTTTCATCCATGTCGTGCCTTGCTGACTGATGGGATGTCTGGATGTTTATTTATCCTATTTAGTGAGCTACCTTCTCGTCGAGCGGAGACGGAGAGACTCGCGTCCCCGTGTTGAGCTTAAGCTCTCAGCGGATTAGGGTCTGCGTTCACAATTCAGGACGGGGATCCAAAAATACCAGTGGGAAACCGGATGCAAGAATATCAGATAATGCGTACTTTCCATGCATCCCTGTGCATACTATCTCTCACACTAATCTTGGCTCGTACTCGTTTGCAACCTTCGCTTCCGGACCTTTTCATGCTTTCTCCTGTCTTCTCATGCATCGTAAACTCTGGCTTTAATTCGGTGATTACCGCCTTCGATGTGCCTAGCTTCACGGATCTGAAGCTTCCTTGGTCCCGGTACCGACGTTCTTTTCGCCGTTTTAATAGTTGATTCCTACGCTCCTTGCAGTTTATCTTCTCTGGCTCATAAACGCATAACACAGTCATTCTACTCTTCTGATAATACATCACGCATTTCGATGTTGTTCTGTTGATTCCCTTCTCAGCCGACCGGCCCGGGAGTGAAATTGCACTGAAATCTAATTCTCTGTTCCTGTTCGTATGAGAAAGCTGAATCGATTGGAAAGCCTCCTTAATTTTTTTTTGCACTGTGCTAATCGATTTACCGCATTACGTCTATTCCTATAGTTCTTTTCTACAGATACGATACCATAATTCTTAAGTTCGTTAGAAAACAGTATTCGTGCATTACTCGAAGGCATACCCATGAAGACCGGCGCAGGAGAACTTCGTCTTCAGAAGAACGACTAAAAATCATAACAAAGAGTTATATATAAAAATATCCGTGCGATTCATAATGTAAATTGGGTGAGAGTTCAGATTTTCATGTCTGCAGGTCCGTATCCCTTGGAATTCGACCGGACAGGAGAAGAGCGGGTTCAGCGACTATAGCCGCGAATTGTCTCTGGTTCGATCAAAAGCACTGGTGTCGCTTCTATCTTTCTCCATCGCTCTGGCTGAGCACGTACAGACAGACAGATTTGACCTTGCAGCACCGACGAATTATTGAAGACCACCGATTTGACCGATTTGTAGTATACTGGAAATAGGACTCTGAACATGAACACTAGTCCGCCTGAGAGGAAGGTGGCTCACATTGGGACTCACGATCGTCTTCGAAGATGCATTTCCCAAAGCACTGTGCGATGCCTTAGCTCGTCTTTCATCCCCGCCGACCAGAATTCCGTCTGCTCCTCGCAGACTCCATCAGGTCAGGTAGTGGATATTCTTCCACATTCTCATCCGAATCCTGATTGCCGTCTTTTTTACTATATCTGCTCGATAGGCGCGTGTGTCCCGCCTCCGAGGTAGCCTTGTGCATGTTAAGCAAAGAGCGGTTGAGTACAAGTGTCGTCAACGCCCAGTTGAAGCTGTCGCGCCGAAGTACTTTCAGTAAGCTTTTGCGTCGCCCGATCGGGAGGCAAGGGACTCACTACACTCCACACAGGACGAGCGTAGGCTGATTTCAATATAGTCAGGAACCAATTAAGGTGTGCTGGATGAATAGGAAGTAACAAACTCGAGCGACAATAGATATCATGAGATTAGAGAAGCGCAAGCCTGTGATATTGATGAATAACGATGTGAATGAATCCATGTATTCAGTTGTCGTCTGTGACGATTGGACTAAAAGACGCACCCGCAAGAGCCTAGGAAATGCGCAATTGAATGTCAAGTAATCAGGGTTGTTGAAACGGCAAACATTTTCCTGAAAAATCTGCGACTCACAGCAAAGAACAGTACACCGTCGCGATACAATACGCGAGTTAGAGGCGTGCTATTACCACGCGGTCGACTCAGGCCATTGTAGATGACAAGAGCCAGCACCATGACCTCGAATACCAGCTAGGCGTCCAGAAATCTTTGAGGATACATCTTAACCTAAGAATTACGCTTAGAGACGCACCGAAGAGGCCCACACGCCAGGCAGAGTCGATGCCTTAACCGTAGATACACAGGAATGGGCATATGAAGCGTATCTGATACTGGCTATGTTCGAATCGTCAGGAGGACAAGCGAGTTCCTTTACTAGTTGATACTCACACAGGCTACGGTACATGACTTCAATCGCGAAGCCTACTGTTGCAAGGAACGAGAGGATGAAGCCGTAAGCCAAGAGTTTTATTATGCACTATAGTCGAATATTAAAACGGCTTAAAAAAAAAAGTGGAACAGAACTAGAACGTACATGATCACGATTCCATAGGTGGATAACACGAAGCATAACGAGGGCATTGCTGCTCGCAATGGAGAGAATTCCTACAACGAACGTTAAGCTAATCACGATCTGACAGCTCTAGAAGCGACGTTAGCGTCCGTTTCATATGGGTGTTCTGGCGCCGCACTCACCAGATCGGGTAAGTCGCTGCCGCTAAAGTGGTCCATGACTTTCAAGTTTCAGTAGCATGCCGACGATCAGCCAAAGCGGGACAAGACATTCTAAGGGAGAATACGCGGAATAACTCACATACTGCAGCACAGATCTGGGACAGAAAGACGAGGTATCGATTCAGGAGGAATACTGTCTTCTCGATAGATGGCGGAGAGTTCTTGATGAAGTCAATAGAGTCGGCCAAAGTGAGGAAATGATCGTAAAGTAGAAGGACGATTCCTACGGCTGGATATTCCGTCAATTCCTTCATGTTTCCGTTGAGAGATAAAAAAAGGAGCAGGTTACTTACCAGTGACATAGCGAGTCTTGTTCAGGTCATGTAGACCTTGAATCAAATTCTCAAAATTGTCTGAGTCGTCCACAGCCGCATACGATGGCGTCTTCATGATTGTCAGCGACATCGTCCATACATGAGTTTTACTTCGTATCCAAAGGCAGGCAGATCTCCTTGAAACCGTCAGAGAAAGCCTGAGCTCAGAGCGTAGATATTAGCCTGGTGTACAATACAAGAGACCTCAATGAGGCTGGGGGTCGTTGGGGTACGAAAGCAAGAAATCAAAATCGCTGGAAGAAACAATGGGTGCCGGTAGTGCTGAGGGAATGGAATGGAACACGCTTCGCTAGAGAAGAGGTTCAAATCATTTGTGCTGGAAACGCCTTTTAGGCGATAATGGAACCGTTTTTTTACCACGCACGCAGAAGAGGTATCGATGCCCATCGAAATTGTCAGTCAGTAGTTTGCTTGTAAAAAGCCCCATGACGGAGAACTTTTCGGAGCTATTCTATATCATCAAATGAAGACGTTCAGGCAGTTTCTCATTTCTCAGAGATGAGATGAGATGATCGACAGTCACTTCCTTGCAGGGTCGGTTACTTCCAAAATACGGTCATTGCCGTCGGCTCCGGAATCACGCTTGCCTCCAAACTTTTTGACATACCATCAACAAGTATCAACAGCTAGAAATGAACTATTCCTGGTCCTGGGCAGACCAGCGTAAGAAGTCAAGAAAAAAACGAGACTCCAGATGAGTGAACAAATTGTAATTTTACAAGGAGTTGACGTGGGTAGCGCTACAAGTACAAATTTGTAATCAATATTTATTTTGTGTGCAGGCCCTCGGTGAGTTGAATCTACGAGAACGTCAGTCCAAACTGTCGATTCGAAAAGACAATGCACATACCTCCGATTTCGTGATTGTTCTCAATTCGCCCGGAGCAACAGTTCTTCCGGTTACTGCATCAAACGCGGTCTCAACAGCACGAGTGACTGAACCGTGCGTCGCCACCCAATATTTGATCTCGTTTGGAACGACTTCGATGACAGACACGCGGGGGTCGTTCTCATCACCTTTGTGTTCGCCATCTTTCAGATCTCCAAAGTATGCAGAGGTACTATCGCCCGATAACATCGATATGTATTATCAGGAAAAGCCACGAGCGAGAATACGTACAGAGGAGACCAGAGTTTCTTGATGAGTTCCTTGTTTTGGCTGACCGTCGCTGTACCAGCGAAAGAAGCCCAGTTCGTACTCTTCTCATCGTAGAAAGATACGTTCACGTTTGAGTCAGATTCCAACTCCTCGAACTTATGGGATACATTGTTCGCGAGGAAGTACAAGGTCAGCTGTGTATCTGAGTAGGCTGTAAATGTATTCAAGAAATAAGTGGTTGATGACCACAACAAAAATAAGGGACGTACGGCCTGCGGGTGTCATTGCACGGGAGTGCAGCGTGCCGTCCTTGTCGCGGGTAGTGAGCATTCCCGTCTGGACAGTCTTCAAAATGACTTTCAGGTCTTCGATCTTCTTCTGCGGAGTGATGTCCTTGTTCTCTGCATTCGCGACATACGGGTCAAGAGATGGGTTGGCCATTTTAATGAATTGTGAGAGATGGTTTGTCCCGTTGACGAGTGGCAGTAGCAAGTTACGTTGTATGTGGAAAAGGAGATCCGAGACCAGCCGGCTTTATATGAAGGAACTATGAGCGACGTCATCGCGTCATTCTCCAAGTCAAGTAAAGCACCACACCTGACCACACCACCCGTTGATCATCACCGATCGACGCCCCAAATTAAAAACTTCAAGTCTCACACGTGATCGCGTTTCGGATTTTAAGACTAGAGTCCAGCGTTGTTTAGCATAACCTTCACATCTATTCATTTCCTCTTACTCGATCAATCACCTCAAGTATACTCCCTCTTAGAAATCTCGAATAACTTCCCAATAACCTCCTTTGTATGCAGCCGAAGCCCATCATGGAACATCTGGTTCGTAATGAACTGCTCTGTCCCGTGGACCTTCCTGGCTGTTTCCTGCGCTAGGTCGAAGTCGACGTACATGTCATCATAATATCTGGTATCAAGGAAGCAAGGAGGATTGAGATGATCAGTTGAGTATGAATTGGACATTGGAATGACGAGATTTCGCGACGTACGATGCAGCAGTAACTTTGACTTCGTTCTTCGCAAGCTGTTTCTCGTCATACAGGTTCTCCCACCCATCATAATCAGCCAAGATATCCGCGCTTTCTTGAATGGTCGCAGTCCTGCATAGTCGTCGAACATGTCGGGAAAGACCTGTCATATTATCACAAACGAGGAGATGCGTCATAATATGATAAAAGAAGCATGGACAGAAAAGAAATAGTATGCACATACCATTTCTCCAGTGAAATATACTGGTTCAGCTGGCCGTTCTTTGATTTGCGCCCAGGAGAACCTGTGATCTTTTGCAACAGTGCGAGTCACGCTCCAATTTGAAGCGCGCCTGGTTAAGCATATTAGTATGAAGCCAGTACGAATACGGAGATCGAACATTACACATACCCCTGACAATAAATCGCTTCTTGTAAAATGGCATAAATGGGATTCGCGTCGAACGAAGACGCGTCTTGAACAGACTGTAGAAGTTTGTACGATAGCTTGCCGAAGAGCTCCAGGTCATTAGTAGCACGGAGGACAAGCTCTAGCGAATCCGGACCTCAAGTCAGCAATGATAGGAGTACATCAAATATCGCCTTTGAAGGATTACCATGGACTTCGTCAATCCCATCTGTAAGAATTAGAAATCGTATAGATTATCAGAGTGACAACCTTTGCCATAGTTATTCTACGTACTTGTCATGCCAAACTTCATACCAAGCTGTAACCATCTACTCACAGAGAGGCGTCCGCCGTTCGGGAGAGCAACGTCATTATTTTCCAAATAAGCCAGGATATTCCGAATGCGCGGAATATCCTGCGGATACTTTTCGTAATAGATCTTGTTCCTTGTTGCTACCCTGTCTGCAGACACGAACAAAAATAGAAATGATACGCATGAAGCGAACAAACGTTGCTTCGTCACAACTTACGGATAGTCTTCTCATACACGGGATCCGGATGATCCACTATAGGTGCCAAACCACCCGTGAGAAAAACCTCTTTTAGTCCATCGGGAAAGAACGATAAGTAGTTCAGAGCGATGAATCCACCAAAGCTCTGTCCTAATAAAGACCATTTCCGGTCCGATGGATCCTGGTTATGTGAGAGCAGTGAGTCTCGAACATATTCGCAGTCTCGCACTGTCAGAGTCTGATTAGTGATTCCGCGAAAATGTGATAGGTGTTACCGATGTTATCAGCACGAAAGTTCTTTAAGTAATTTGCTTTCTCTTGGTCCGATTTATTTCCTAGGAGGTCTGCAGAGATAGGAGTACTAAGACCCGTCCCTCGTTGGTCGAGCCATATAGTCTGACGTGCGAAAAATCATAAACAACATGTACAAAATGCTACGTGGATGCTCGTAGGCCAAATGCATACCTGATAACCTCTTTCATGTATCTTAGAGAAATACGTACATCAGAACATGCGTGAACTGTCTACTAGCTCCTCACCTCTTCTGCAAGACGTCGTGCAGCGCCTAGAGATACCTCAAATCCTGGACCACCTGGAGAAGATTGTAGGTCATCGGATTTTTGATTGATAATGCAACCAACACCTCACCTTGCAGATAAAGCACTAAGCAAGTACATCAGTTACCTGAGTTGATCATCCAGCACTAACTAAATTGAATCACTGTAAGGCAAATCACACTCCTTCTCTGCCGATTTTAATTTCTTGAGCGGAATCACATTCCTCGCGAAGACTCGAATTTTGTCGCCATCAGGCTTTGAGTAATCCAAAGGGACGTCAAAGAATCGCTCAATGACCTTGATTCCATCTAGCGCAAAGTACAGATATCGGTGAAAATATAAGTCGACCAAGCGCTCTGAATGCGGATAGGAATGAATATTTTCGGCTACCTTTGAGTATGTATGTCTCCAAACCCTTTGAATCTGCCATGGATGTGATCGTCCTTCTAGAAAACCGTTCGAAAGCAGCAAACACGAAAGACAACTTCAAAGTTCTAGTAGAGCTCGACCTTAGATAGGGCGTCCTTCGAGGACAAGTCCAGTTTGCCCTTCCCGACCGTGATACCCACATGCAAGTGAGTGGGTGTGAGACTCCGTCCGACATGACGATCAGACACATGCGTCTGAGTGTCGAGTCCGCGCCGATCTCTGGATCTGCCTAATTGAGGTACCGGCCAAACACGTCTCTCTCTCCCACCTACATTATTACAGTGGCTACTCCCTGACCTTGCCTTCCTTTCGCAAGTCACATTCACAATGCTCGGTCTCTCTTCCCCTACATCGAGTAGAAATCGGAACAGAGGATCAGGAAAGGCGTCGAAGAAATCATGGCGACGAGCTTTTAAAGCCGTTATGAAGTCGTATAAATGCAAGTTGCCGAAGTATGACTTGCCGTTGCGATTTCGTTTAGTCAGTCCTGGTCTTGTTGCTCTTAACCGTACTTCAAATCTTACATGATGAATGAATGGATTGTAATGGATTACAGTGGTTCCTGCTGTTCACGACCCTCGTAATGCTCATACTCGCCTTCCTCGGCTTCACGAACTTCGCACGTTCGTTACCACTCAACGACAAGATCCTCCACCTCGTTTGTCTATGTCTTGCTACGACGGTGTTCTATTTCATCTTTGACGTTGAAGAGTGCGTACCTGTGCTTTTTGTATTTTGAAAGAGAGCTGAATGGGCGATGATAGGGATGCACGACGAATATGGCTCTGGAGACATGCTCCGCTAATCTTGACCGCCACGACGTGCTTCTTCCTGGGAGGCATCGTCAGCGAAATCGTCCAATCATTACTGCCTGTACGTTTCCTATCTTCTTTTTCTTTAACTCAGCACGACCTCACATCTCAATATTCCGCAGTATCATAAATTCGACCTGGGCGATATTGCAGTGAGTATTTGCAAATACCTCACTCATGTTCGGGGCACCAAGCCCGTTTCCCGCGTCTTCAAATTATATGATTATGAATCGCGTCAATTAACCGTCAGCACGTATTACGCAGGCAAACCTCATAGGATCAGCCATCGGTCTCTGGATGGCATACTATCTAGAGAAATACTATAGACATCGTAGAGAGGTGAGTTACTCTATTTTAATAAATAACTTGAATTTATTTGATCTCAATTTTTTTTCATAAAATAAATGTCAGATCGCTCGTCTATATCGTCCAGTAGCTCTCGACGCATCAGAGGACTATTACGGCCTATCAAGCTCAGAAGACGAAGACGAGCAACGAGGGACGATGCTCCTCCCAACACACCAAGACCGACGGGGGCTAGGAATCACCAGCATCACGCAGAGTGGTGCATCAAGTAAAAACGATAGAATTCGTTTGGGAGATGTATGGGATGAAAGAGAGGAGTTGTTCGGAATCGGGGATAGTGATGAGAGCGATGATGAAGAACGGCCTGGGCAGAGTGGGCGTAATGGTGATGATGTTACGAGGCCTCCGAGGTCGTCTGGGACGACGCCGCCGCAGCAAACCGCGGGTCCGAAGATCATCGTGACGAGCTCGTGATTTTGGTTAGACTTCGACCAAGGACTTTCGGATGCTCGCAAAATCTGTGTCACTTACTTACTGTACAATTGTAGTGCACGCCCGCAGCCTTGCGGTTGTAGGGATTGTAAGAAAATGTTGTAGTTGCCTTCGCTTTCTAAATGCTATCTACAAATTATAATTCAAGGCTTGCTTTGCGATGTATCCAGACGAACTATTTGAACGGCGATGAAGCTTCAGAGAGCGCTTTCGAGTAGAATTATTTAGTCCCTTCTGGTTTACCTCCATTTAGCACTGGGCTCTCGTCTTCTTGTTCGGGAGCTTCAAGACTCGATTCCAGCTCCTCCACCTCATCCTCCACCTCCCCAATCTCCTTCTCCCGCCTCTCCACGAGGGTGTGTAACCCCTTACAAGCCTCATTCGGAACGACACATACTTGGCGATCCAACACCCTCCCAAGACCTTATTCATATCCCTCTCCAGTCCCTCTCCGACTCTCCCAAACGCAGCAAACCACCGTTCACGAGCTTTGTCCAGCGACCTACGGCCCATCTCAATCCTGCGAGAGTGCCGAGCATGCCGAATGCGATTGATGTGGAGGCGTCGATGGAGAAGTGGACGTATAAGAGTGCGGAGGAAAGGGAGGAGAGAGATGTGTTGGCGAATGTGAAGAGGAGAAGACGCTGAGCGGAGAGATGTAAGCTCCGTGTCGCGTATGCTAGCTGGGCAGTGCGGGTGCGGAGGGGGGTAAGTAGTGCTGGAGGTGAGGGAGTCGAGTTGCTAGTGAAGGCGGATGAGGAGTCAGGTGAAGGCGACGAAGGTGTGATTAGAAATGACGGAGAGGACGTCATCTGCGCGAGTGTGTTTTGGAGAATCGACGAATGGAAGACCTGGGGGAGAGAGGTGAGGAGAGAGGTTGTTCGTGATACGAAATGGGCTTGGAGGGATGCCAGACGGCCGGTGTGGAAAATAAGCTGGCAGACAAATCCCTGAGTCCAGAGACACCTTCAGAATATAAACGAACCAACCTCATTCTCAAACTCTCTCGCAAACGCGTGGTCAACAGCACGGTCCACGCGAACGCTCACATCATCCACAGCAAACGGTAAGCGATACCAAGTCAAGCCATCTAAGACGGGCCTCAAGTCCGATTTAACCTTCTCAATTCCACGAGCTACTCGTCCTTGTTCGCCTTGGACGGCTACATCAGCATCGCCTCCTAGGATCTCCACTTCAGCACGCTCACGCGCCTCTAAGGCTTCTTCCTGTAATGCGCTGGAACGACTTCGGACTTCTCGTGCCTCTTCCTTCGCCTGAAGGATGACGTCCTTCACTGTCGCTATAGCACGCTTGGTTACCGCATTCTCCGTGTCAGCGCGCAATTGTTCCACGCCGTACTGAGAGACGGTGTCCGACAAGGCATGTGAAAAATTAGGTATGCCTGAAGCTAGCATATCATCCTGAAACGCCCGAACTGCAGAAGCAGATGAAGGATCAGCGGACAAGGCCGACACGCCTCGCAGAGCACGAGCAGAATCGACCAGGAAGACTCGGTTTTGGTCAACGCCATATTGAACCGCGATTTGAGAACGGAAAGTCTCGGAGGATGGCGAAGAGGGGTCAAGTGCCCCATCAACTACAAGGAAAGTGTGCAAATTCGATGAGAGTGCCGAAAGAAGGGGACGGTGGGGGGAATTTAGAGGAGAAACAACGAGGATTGGAACGTCGCTCTGCAGCAGGTGTCTAGTGGTATCGGATGAAGAGCGAAGTTCTTGGAGCACTACAGGGACAGAAAATCGAGTGAAGAATGGAGATGCAAGTTTTACACTTTCTTCTCGATCAGACTGAGCTCCCGTTTGCCTAAGAAAAGGATAATAAGACTTATGAAGCTGCGGCACTGAGAATGCACGTACTGGAATCGTAGGACTGTTGTCTGAGCATCTTGCGATACCCGCCGTTGGAGCTCAGACCGCAACGAGGGATCAGAAGACAAAGGGTCATCCAACAATACAGTGATGAGATTTTGGGCAGACATCTTCTCTTCACCGTACACTGTGATTCGTATATGAATATTTGAACACTTTTGTGACATAGGACCAGACACACCTGTAATTCTGACATTCCTCTCGACCTGCGAGGCACTTAACGCGTCGCAAGCTTCAACGAGCGATTCCAATACAAGCCCATGATCCCGCGCTTCTTTCCTTTGGAGTCTGGAAGCAGAAAGAAGGACAGATCGGGCTCTTCGTAGGGCATGCTGGTCCTCTAATTCGAATCGTTTGTCATTTGAGAAACCACCGTTCGCTGCAGTGCAAGTCTTAGTTGAAGTCGAAACACCGCGGTAGGTTGATTGTTGTCTTCGAATACGCCTGAGCTTAGGAGGTTGCAATGTTCGTCGCAAGCAAGGCGACGAACGCGCTGTGAGGATCAGCGATGAAGATGCATAAGGAGGCATGCAGCCGGTTTGAAAGTTCAGAAAAGTTTCAGGTAAAGCCTCGAGCCTTCACGTGCCTCCCAACGTCATCTTCTTCCTCCGAGTCGAGCAAAAGTGCGATCTGAAACAGTCTGAAACCCAGAAAACATTATATTCAACTTAGAGCGAACATTTGGCATTAGTCTTTCACGATGCAAAACAGTTGGGCAGTAAAATAGTGACTAGAAGGATCCCGTCTCCGATAAATGCCGACCTTCGTCTGCCAACCAATCTGCGGAGGACGGGCGGACGCACTCGAGCAAATCACAGACCAACCTTTCACAGACGACGTACGAGCTTACTCTCACAGAAATCTCCTGTTATTACGGTCTATTATGCAGCGGAGTAGGGATAGAAAGGAACGAGATGATGCAGGAGGAATAATACAGAGATCTAAAAGGTGTCCGGTCCAGAGCGATGCGTAACAGGATGATGTTATACATGCGATGGGCTTGCCGACATGTTCTCGGGCACTAAAAGGATGGAGGATGATGAGAATGGAGTCAGGAGAAAACAGTATGAAACGACGTACATGGTGGGAGCTGTTGTCGATTGCCTTCGCTGAATATTCTGTTCAATAAAACCCCTACTCCCTCGAAGACGCCTAGTAAGATACTACACGCCACGGCAGAGCCGAGTGCAGACCTGGGTCCGCCTAGAGTAACGATTCCGACCTCGTAAGACATTCAAACAGCAACAAGAGGCAAAAGTACTTACTTCGCGCTGCCAAACAACCACCAGTCAAGAAACCAGAGATGATAGCGTTCCATGCATCCTCTTTTTGTCTGTACCCTTTTACTGCACAGTCAAACGTCGAGAACATGCCTCCCCACACACCGAAGTTACCACCCGTAACGGGAGCCCGAGCTTTGATGACGGAGACAGCTCCGACGAGTCGTTCACCCTATCATCAAAGTTCAACATTACTTTTGCATCATGATAAAAACCGCAACATACTCGTGGCGAGTTTCGTGCACCTTTGATACCATGCCAGATACCACCACCAATAGCACCCATGGCGAATGCGCCGCCAAAGTCACTGAGGATCACCCAGGGGCTGAAATCGTAAAGCAACTGAGCTGGTAAGTCTCATTTTTACTTCGAAAGGCTTACCAAGGGTCACGGGTATGGTCAGCATTAGCCATAGTGACTTTTTAAATGCCTCGTCCTTTCAAAAGTTTCGGGGACGGTAAAGACAAAGTGTCCAGCAAATCACTTCAGTGGGTCGTGACCAAATTTTTGTGGATAAGATAATCAACACGGTCACGCGCTCTTACGTCAGCATATGTTCAATATCAGACGCGTCTCAACAACACCTCTCTTTTCAACTTGAACCACAACCACTACCATCTCTCACGGGTGGTCTCTTCACATTCGATGCCTCCCGCGCTTGCACCTTCTTCAACACTACATCAGCGACTCTCTGATATACATAAGCGTCGATTAAAGGCCTTCGTTGAAATTCCGCCATCTCCGTTTCACTCTACCAGGATGACGCTCAATAGTAGTGCGCCGCTAAATCTCACCAAGCCAACGCCATCCACACCGAAGCCGTCCGCTTCCAAAGTAGCTTCTGGGTCCCTAAAGCGGAAACTTGATGTCTTCGTCGAGATTCCTCGGTCTCCTCACAACGGTACAACGCCCAAGTTCAAGCGTCCTTCCGGTTCTTCCTCGTCTTCATCCGTGAGGCGCAAAAGCCAGGTCTTTGTCGAAATTCCGCCGTCTCCGATGGCTATTTCTCGCTTGAAGGGTACGCCAGCTAGCCCCATGAAGGCCAGTCCTCTGTCGACAAAGGCTTTCAACATGAATAAACTTGCAGAATCACCAAATAAGAAATGCAAGTTGTCTGATGTTGCGAAGCCATTGAAACAAGAAGCTGGGGAGAATGACCGGTATCCCAGCGGCTTTTTCAGTTGCCATCAATGCAGAAGAAAGAATGATCTATCTTGTGAGTATTCTTGCAATTCAACTGTGGATGTTGTCACCTCGAGTGATTTCGCAACATTCTGCGCCGCTGTCCCTTCTTTGACTTTGCCACAATCGAATTTCTTTAATGATATGCTAAACGTTCCGTTTACTTAGTGGGCGTTCAGTGCACTGTCTTGTTCAGGAGCCGGTGCAAGTCCGTGTATTGCAAGTCGTGCCTAAGAAACAGGTATGGCTTAGATATCGAAGCGATAAAGCGCCGTCCGGCCATCTCGAACGGAAAGCATGTTTTTGGAGTGCCGTACCATTGGACGTAAGCGTTGTTTACTCTTCTATCCTGACAGCAGGTGAACTTACGTCTCACTAGTTGCCCCAAATGTGCCGACAAGTGCAACTGCAACTATTGTCGGAAGGCGAAACGTCTCCCCGCTCTCGGGTTAGTTTCTTTTTTCTCATTTCGCAATACCTTTCCTGACTCACTTCGTCTGCTTCTGTAGCAAAATCATTCCACCCCAGCAGGCCACAGAGTTGAAGACTCCCGCCCGTGCCGGAACATTTGATATGTACAAAGCTAGAGGTTCTTCGAACGCAATTGGTGCTACTAAAGAGGCCCAGAACCCGAGGTGGATTTAAGCAAGCCCCGTGCGCCGCGCGTAAAGAAGCCTATCCGCCATCCCAGGTGGACTGAGCTTTCAATCCGCCTCAGTCGCGAGCAGGCTGAAGACAGGTTCTACGTGAGTCAAACGATCTCATGAGATTTCCTGGGATCATTTCTCAACCATCCGACATTTCCAGCTGCGAGAGTTCATTCTTCGCTTTTCTCCGCTTCTGAAGATTGGGGTTACCTATCTCGAGGAGCTGGATCTTTTCGATAAATTCAGCTGCCAGTGTGCGAGGGCAGTGCTGAATGCGTTGCTTGACCTACTTGCTGCTGACGCAGATTCTGAAGACGCTAAGTTGATCCGTGATACATTGAGGAAAATCACTGGATCAAGTGCAAACCCTGCCACGCTATGGGCGCGTCTTCAGCTTCTTCGGGATAATCTTCCGGAAGATTTCTTCGTCGTGCCTATTCCTGATCCTGGATCTCGTCCGTCGTTTGCCGAGGAGGAAAGCCAGGACGAGGTAGATCCGCCGCAACGAACAAGTTCACGGATCAAGAATCGTCGAGGCGATCAGAATGAATCAGTCGAAGAGGTGCTCAACTTAGACAGCGACGTGACTCATGCATTGCAACTCCTGCCGTGTATTATCGCACTATGCGAATGCGCTCTTCAGGGACCGTCTATCCGTGCTGAGATAGCGGAAGGCGCGGATGATGCGCGCGGTGAGAACCGTGCCTACTTTGCTGATGTGCGCAAGGAAAACGAGCGGTGGGCTCAGGAGCGCATTTTCCTCGGACGGGGAGAAAGTAAAGGCGAAGATGAGGACAAAGGCGACGTGGCGAAGAAAGGCAAGGGGAAGGAGAGGGATACAGAAAGAGATAAAGCGTACCGAGCTGCGCTAGCTAAACACAAGGATAAACTCGCAGCGCTCGGATACGCTCACCTACTAGAGCTACAAGGTGCCGCACCTCGCTTTGGCCTCTGGGAAGGGACTCACAAGGTCGTGTATATTACGCCTCGTCTGCATTCCGCCGGAAAGATAAGCGTGCGAAAGCGAAGGTTCCAGACGAGAGGAGCGTGAAGACATGAAAAGTGGGGATGGTTCCTTGCTGTCTGGGGACGCGGTGCAATCTTAGAGAGGGAAGAACGATGGTGGGGCTTTTACGATCCCGCAGAGATTCGTCAGCTTGCAAAGTGGCTGGCTGCCGCCGAGGGTGTCGACGGGAAGGACTCCGCCTTCGAGTGCTTTGGAGACGTCAAGGTGAAAAGGGAAGATGCGAATAATTTCGCATCGGGTGGCTCAGGCTCGGATGGGGAAATCAATTTCGGACAAGGTCCGCCGACGCAAGCCCAAGTGAAGGCTCTCGTGAAAAGCTTGAACGAATATGCCGACCTGCTTGAATGGAGGATCGATGGAGGGGAGGCTCAATCTTGACTGAATAATGGAAATCTTTCTCCGTTGTGCATAAAGTATATCCTTTTTCCTGGTTTCCGCAAATCATTTAACTTACAACTATTTCACTGCTCTTACTGCGCCGAATATTTGACGAAAGAAGAATGTAAGTCGATTTATTAATATTACAATTGTTATTATAGATTCGCTGTCATGTACAATAATAGTTCGTTCGATAGTTTAACTGATAGTTCCGCACTTTGAGTCTCCTTGTTCAATCTGCCATATTCAAGTTGCTTGTCGATCGATCGAAAAGACTGATACTGTTAGATTACTATGGATCTTCAAATGAACGGAACGTACTTGCATATAGGAGTTTTTAATTCCCGTGTACGACATGTTTTAGAGCGTGGGCTGAAAGGGAGTTCCGAAACAATTTAATCCGAAACGTTGCATTTGTTTGTACGTATTTGTGTCTCTGATCCATCCAAACACTCCGCGTTTTTTTCTTGATTTCACTGTGAGCTCTCCTACATACTTTCACCTACAAACGCGGACCAAGAAGATGAAAAACCCGGGCGGAACTCTGGCTACCCGATGCACGATGCTCTGAAAAAAAAAGGACTCTTCAGCTTCGCAATTTTGCCTCCTGAGATTATTCATGCGCAGTGAACGGGTGTCTCAATTTCTCCCGTATCTCAAAGTCATGTTTCCTGACGGCACTCATTAATCGGATATGGCGGGAAAGTCGCATTGCTCTACGCTTTTGGGTCTCTCGGGTGGGAAGGTTTGGTTTCTGTCATCCTCGGAACAAGTCCAGATTCAAGACCTCATGAATAAAATGCGTTTGAGTAAAACAGAGGACTCCGAGACAACCTCATCTAATTGTCTCCTAATTTAATTGTCTCCTATTCTCAATGTTATAAACAACGGCCCTTTCCATGCGCAAGTACACCCTCTATTCGTAGGATTAGGGCTTGCACTTTGATTCAACCATGGTTTCTATCTCGCGTTTCAGCGTCGCTTTCGCCCTAGTTGGTCTCGCGCTCTTATCCTCAGTATCTGCTGCCTTAGTTTCTAAGGCAAGCGATGACCCTAGTCAGGACGAGTTGGTTCCAAGGTGGACCAAGATCGCGAGAACCCCGGAACCGGTTGATTGGGCCGATGTCGGATCGTTGCGCTCTCGAGCAGTCAAGGCAGGCACGATGCGCTACGTGAATAACTCGGGTGTTTGTGGTAAACTTACCGCGTTCGCTTTTAAGATCAATGCAATTAACCTTTGTTTTCCCCATGTCTTGCAGAGACGACCCCTGGCGTCTTCCAAGCTTCTGGTTACGCTGATTTGACGAAGAACCAGCATATGTGGTCAGTAAAGATTTTTATTTGTGTCGGTTTCTCCCGTATCTTATACTCTTTGGTAGGTGGTGGTTCTTTGCCGCGAGAAACAATTCTGCTTCCGCTCCTGTTGCAATTTGGCTAAACGGTGGAGTAAGATCCCGCTTTACTTTAGACATTTATGGTCAGAGTGTCTCATCCTTTCCCCTAGCCCGGGGTATCTTCTATGCTGGGTCTTTTCCAGGAAAACGGAGTGAGTCGCGCTTGCAACGTACGTTGGAGCTGTGCTTACTAACTCTCCACTCAGCCGTGCCGCATAGACGCTAATGGGACGTCTACGTCTTTAAACCCATACTCCTGGAATAACAATGTCAATATGTAAGTCCCATATCCGTTCGAGGTGATTACGCTATTGACTATAGAGATGCTTTATCAGGCTCTACATTGACCAGCCAGGTTGGATTCTTACAATGATCTCTATCCTCAATGCCAGACTAATGTTTTCGAACAGTTGGCGTCGGTTATTCATATGGCCAGAAGAACGTTTCTAGCGCCAAGGAGGCAGCAGTTGCTGTTTGGAACATGCTTCAGATTTTCTACGCGGATCCGGCTTTCTCTCCATTCGCAAAGAACGAACTTGCGTTATGGACAGAGTCGTAAGTCAGACAGCTGATTGCCCGAGACATTTCATAGGCTGACTCCTGCCAATAGCTATGGTGGACACTACGGACCTGCATTCGCTCATCATTTCCTTCGGCAAAATGACGCGATTGCAAACGATTCGATCTCCGGTATCACACTGAACTTCAAGACCCTCGGAGTCGGTAACGGTCTCACCGACCCATTGCATCAGTATGCAGAATACGCGAATTATGCAGGTTCGAATCCGTACAGGGCCACTGCCAACAGCAGCGTGATTGCCGCAGCAAACAGCTCGTTTTATGATCAGGGTGGATGCAGGGACCAGGTCAGTGCCGTGCTTTGCGCACTTCATGTTCTCCTGTCGACTTAAATTTTTATAGATCACGAATTGCTATACCAATGGAACTAATGAAGTCTGCGAGGCCTCTTACCTTTACTGCTTGAACAACGTTCTTGCGCCGACTGGAGGTGATGTAGACCCATACGACGTACGAGAATCGGGCGACGCACCGTATCCACCGGATATCAACCCGCTCTTAACGAACCAAACATTTATGTGCGCAGTCAAAATTTATCTAGACACGCGTCAGCACGCTAATACCGAGATTCAGGAAGAAGATCGGAGCGAAATCAGTTTGGATGGATGAGAATGAAGATGTACATGCGAATTTCGACATAACAGGTGACTGGATGCGGAATTCAGCTCCGGACTTGGAAGCTGTCATTAACGGCGGAGTAAGCGTTTCAGCGAAGATTTCGCGTATTCTGAATTTGTGGCTTATCCGTTCATTACCTGCAGGTTCGAACGGTCATTTATGATGGTGACGCAGACTTCATCCTCAACTACATGGGAGTAGAAGTGATGGTCCGTCTGCTTTGTTTTTCTCGCTTCTACGTTTGACTTCGGCTGATCTCTGTACAGGTCAACAATCTCAACACGCAGTACACTTCGACTTACTCCCAGCAAAACTTCGCAAACTATACAGTCGCGGGGAACGTCGCAGGACTAGTCAAGAATGCTGGTAACTTTTCCTACATTCGTGTGTTCGGCGCGGGACACGAAGTGCCGGCGTATAACTATACGGGGCTCGCGACCGGACAGGCTTCACTGCAGTTCTTTGAGCAAGCGATGAAGGGAGAGACTTTGACTTCTACGTGATTTTTATCTTCAGCCTGCTATTTCATTTCGTTGGACACGAAATAAACAGAACTCGCCAAAAACGATTGTTTACACAAACTTCTGCATACCATCTTAGCCACTTGATCTTTATCAAGTGGCGTGATAGCGCAATATGTGGCCAACTAGAATGGACATCAATTGTTTCAAGTTTATGAGGCGCAATCGAAGGTCCGTGCGCGACAGGTCGTGAAAAGTATAAATAGCAGGGCATTTAGGACTGGTGTGTTCACCAACAACATGTCTGATTCGAATTATCCTCCTGCTTCTTCAGCTAATGACCCGAGACCCGTCACACCGGTGGGAGGAACTGCCTCGGCATATTCTGGAGGTTCTAACTTCGTTGCCAATGTCGAGATCACCGACAGGTACAACGAAATGGACCTAAAGGATTCCGTAACTCGTCCTCTCAGGGATTTCCTTGTCCGCCTCGGAGTGTCCGAAGACGACCTTGATGTAAAGAATGCTTTCGTGCATACTATTGCATCTAATCCAGTCGTCTTGCAATTGCGCAATAATTACTGCAAGGGCGTGACTGGCGAGACACTCCGCTATGGGCCATTTTGTGATTTAACAAATCACATCATTTCTCAGTTAAAGACCCGGACCATTCTTTTCGCTCGAAACGATCCGCATTTAATAGAGGGCTTGTGCGGGAGCAAGCGCAAGCCTGATGTTGTCGCCGTCAGCAGTGCACATCCGGATGTTGTAAACGGCAATTGGAAGAATTACAATCGTTCTGGACCACGCCAGAGTGGTGGTGTAAGTGTTTCCTGGCAGTGGAAAGACATCAAGGTTGCTGTCGAGTTCAAGATCCGTCAGAACGAAATAAAGATTGGTCAGACTTCGGTGTCTGATCAACCATTCGTATACACGTCGCCATCTCGGGATGGCGGGAGTAGCTCAAACGTAGGAGCTGCTCCGGAGATCCATAAATCGCACTCATCTTCAGTGTCCGTTTCTCACAGCAGTGGTGCAAGACTACGAGCCACTCCTGCACCAAAACGAAAGGTGCTAGAAGTTAGCGAGACAAGTAGCCAGAAGAGGTTCAAGTTCGGCGCGGTGCGCTCAGATCTGCTGCTGAGCGGCGGGAAATATGCTGTAGATCAAGTCTCAGCTGTTCCTAATCGACGCCACGTCTTGGAATTCCTTATAATAGATGGCAAATTGACTCTAGCGTATTATGACCGAGCTGGACCAGTGTATTCGGAGGAGTCAGCTTTGTTGACGACTTATACACATATGTGCTGCTTCTCAAGAGGCTGACGGAAATGAATTCCTGGGAAATTGGATTCCTTGAAGACCTGAAGGAGGATGTGAAATCGATCGCCGAGGCTCGTGCACGTCTTCCCACAGCCGGAATCGAAGGAACAACCAACATTTTGTTCACACTTGGTCTTGGCAAGCGTGAACTATATCTCGTCTCAGAAATCGGTAGGCGCCGCCCATATGGGCTGATCAGTAGAGGAACGGCAGTATTTCTGGGTTACGAAGTTGCAAACGAGAAGGTTTTTGCAGTCAAAATCAGCTGGCCCGCAGCGCGACGACCTTCGGAGGCAGAGATCTTGGAGAAGGGCAGAAATCAGCTATCGATGCTCGACGCCGATCCTAATCATAGAAGGATATACGGCAACAGGAGTCTTGCTGAGGCCCTACCAATGGTGGAACTAGCGAAAGATATTGACAACCTGAGGAAAGACAAGTCTTTTCGATGGATAACGGAAAATCCTGACAGCTTGAAGGAATTCGACGAGACTGGGAATCGGATCTGCCGTGTGATAGTCATGGAGCGCCTTTATCCAATATTTGGACTGACGAACTTGGATCAATTCAAGCAAGCTATCCGGGACATTGTACTAGGTTCGTTTGACTTTTGTTCAATGCGACTCGGTCTGACTGTTTCCTTGGAATAGCACACCATTTCTTGTTCATGAGCGAAGAACGTATTCTCCATCGTGATATCAGTCTTCATAACTTGATGGTACGCGACAGTGATGACGGCGCTGTACATGGAGTCTTGATTGATTTCGATCTGGCCTCTGTGGGACTTCCGACCAGTGAAGGACACCATGGAAGGCGAACTGGGACTCGTCGTTTCATGGCGATAGATCTGCTTGAGAAAGAAACCCCTCTGCACCGCGAAAGATTCGATTGGGAGTCGCTCTTTTACGTCATTTGCTGGATTGGCACCCATTATTCGAGCGGCGAAGAAATAAAGACGCATATTTTTGAGGAATGGGATACAGACGTGGACATCTTGCTCGTCTGGTCTAAACAATCGGTGCTATTCGGGCATTCTCGACCAAACTTACGCATCCGGTTTACGGACTTCTATAAGCCGCTAGTCTCCTCGTGGATTGCTGACATGCAGTCGATGTTTCTTGCTGCCGATCAAGCAAGGAAGAAATTCGAGGATGCTAAGGCTGCAAACCCTGGACGTGATACGCCGGACTTTGACGAGGAGACAATTGGAGGGATCGTTACTTGGGACAAATTCTGGCAGATTTTAAAGAACTGACTACGGATCAAGGCGTTCTGGGTCTTGTAGAATCAGATTTAACCTCTGCGCCGCGCACTTAATTCGTAACCTGACTTACTCTTCGAGCTGTAACTCGTGGACAATCCTCCAGCAATAATACAATCGGGTTATTTATTGGATATGAACTCCTGGAATACCATCGTTCCTTTCCGCACATAGATTTCACTTTCCTTCATTTCTGGAGTCCGCAGCTAAAGCATAGTCAAAATACATTACAGGCTATGAAATGGAATGTGCCTCTATAACATAAGATGCTTACTCTATCTTTTCCGAGAGAGTGCGATAAAGTCGCTCGATCACGATTATTGTTTTATAATTCCCCCGAAATTCTCACAGATGACCAGGCTGCCAAAGCCAAGTACTATTGTCTCCTCGTCAAGGAACCTACTGTTGAAGCTCGACACCCAAACTAAGCATAAACGGAAGTACGGCGACAGGAGGCTTGCACAGTCCCTCCTGATGGTCAAATTACCTCCCAAAGAGATTGACGATTTGAAGAAAGAACGGATTCCTCGATTCAGCGCAAAGGAGCTTCCGAAAATTCTTGATGAAGCTGGGAATCGCATCTGCCGTGTGATGGTCATGGAGCGACTTCATCCAATATTTGAATTGACGAACCTGGACGATTTCAAGCAAGCTATCCGGGACATCGTGCTAGGTTCGTTTGATTTTTGTTCAATGTGTCTCGTTCTGACTGTTTCCTTGCAATAGCACACCATTTCTTGTTCAACAGCAAAGAACACACTCTCCATCGTGATATCAGTCTTCGTAACTTGATGGTGCGCTACAGTGATGACGATACTGTACATGGTGTCCTTATTGATTTCGATCTGGCCTCTGTCGGGGTACCGACCAGTGAAGGACACCATGGAAGGCGAACTGGGACTCGTCGTTTCATGGCAATAGATCTGCTCGAGAATGAAACCTCTCCACACCTCGAAAGGTTTGATTGGGAGTCGTTCTTTTACGTCATTTGCTGGATTGGGACCCACTATTCGAATGGTGTCGAAATAAAGACGAATGCTCTCAAAACATGGGACACAGACGATGACGACACACTCAGTGAAGTGAAACAATCAGTGCTATTCGGGGTTTCCCGACCAAACTTACGCATCCGGTTTACGGACTTCTATAAGCCACTAATCTCCTCGTGGATTGATGATATGCAGTCGATGTTTCTCGCTGCCGACCAAGCAAGGAAGAAATTCGTGCATGCTAAGGCTGCAAACCCTGAAGAAGACACACTTGGATTTTATGAGACGCTCGGTGGTCATGTTACTTGGGACAAAGTCTGGAAGATTTTAAAGAACTGACTGTGGATCAAGGCGTTCTGGGTCTTGTAGAACCAGATTTAACGTCTGCGCCCCACACTTTATTCGTAACCTGACTTGCTCTTCGAGCTGTAACTCGTAGACAATCCTCCAGCAATAATACAATCGGGTTATTTATTGGATATGAACTCCTGGAATACCATCGTTCCTTTCCGCACATAGATTTCACTTTCCTTCATTTCTGGAGTCCGCAGCTAAAGCATAGTCAAAATACAGGTGGGTACAAAAAGTCTTTGGCCCCCCTGTTTATGGAAGGAGGATTTGCATGCTATGTATGGTACTGTAAGCGTCGGATACAACCTTGCCAACTTGCTCAATGTCGGCAAAGATGAGGGGACCTCGCTTCACGGGTGTTCGTTTCCCGAGAAGGCATGCAAATCACCTTCCTAAAACAGGGGGGCCAAAGACTTTTTGTACCCACCTGTACATTACAGGCTATGAAATGAAATGAATGTATCTCTATAACATACTCTATCTTTCCCGAGTGTGCGATAAGGTCGCTCGATCACGAGTATTATTTTATAATTCCCCCGAAATTCTCACAGGTGAGGTGACCAGGCTTCCAAAGCCAAGTGTCTCCTCGTCAAGGAACCGACTGTCGAAGCTCGGCATCCAAACTAAGCATAACCAGAAGTACGGCAACACTGCCGCAACAGGAAACTTGCACAGTCCCTCCTGATGGTAAATTACCTCCTAAAGAGATTGACGATTTGAAGAAAGAACAGTTTTTTCGATTCAACGCAAAGGAGCTTCCAAAAATTCTCGACGAGACTGGGAAACGCACCTCCCGTGCAATAGTCATGGAGCGCCTTCATCCAATATTTCGATTGACGAACCTGGATCACTTCAAGCAAGCTATCCGGGACATCGTACTAGGTTCGCCTAATCCTCGTCTAGCGTGTCTTGTCTTGACTGTTTTCTCGAAACAGCACACCATTTCTCGTTCATCCGCGAAGCACGCATTTTCCATCCTGATATCAGCCTTGATAACTTGATGGTACGCTACAGTGGTGATGGCGCTGTACCTGGAGTCTTTATTGATTTCGATCTGGCCTCCGTTGGGGTACCGAGCAGTGAAGGGCACCATGGAATGCGAACTGGGACTCGTCGTTTCATGGCGATAGATCTGCTCGAGAATGAAACCTCTCCACACCTCGAAAGGTTTGATTGGGAGTCGTTCTTTTACGTCATTTGCTGGATTGGGACCCATTATTCGTATGGCACCGAAGTACAGACGGATGCTCTTGATGAATTGGACACAGATGTAGACGAGCTGCTCGTTCCGTCTAAACAATTGATGCTGGTCGGGTTTGGTAATCCTTTGGATATTCTGTTCACGGACTTCTATAAACCGCTATATTGGACATGGGTATATGACCTTCAGTCGATGTTTCATGATGCCCACCAAGCAGAGAACGAATCCAGACACGCTAAAGCCATAAACCCTGAACGTGATACGTTAGTCTTTGACGAGGAGACACTTGGTGGGATCGTTACTTGGGACAGGATCTGGAAGATTTTAAAGAACTGACTGTGGATCAAGGCGTGCTGGGTCTTGTGGAAGCAGATTTATCGTCCGCACCACAGAATTAATTCGTAGGCTGTCTAATTCTTCGAGCTGTAACTCGTAGGCGCTCAAATTCTCCAGCAACAATACAATCGGTTTATTTATCGGATACGAGCTCCTGGAATATCATCGTTCCTTTCCCCGCAACAATTTCAGCAAAAGCATAGTCGAAATACATTACAGGCTATGAAATGAATGTGCCTCTATAACATAAGATGCTTACTTTATCTTTGAGAGAGTGCGATAAAGTCACTCGATCAAGGTTATTGTTTTATAATGCCCCCGAAATTCTCACAGATGACCGGGCTGCCGAAACCAAGTACTAGTGTCTCCTCGTCAAGGAGCCTACTGTTGAAGCTCGACACCCAAACTAAGCATAAACGGAAGTACGGCAACAGGAAGCTCGCATATTCCCTCCTGATGGTCAAAATACCTCCCAAAGAGATTGACGATTTGAAGAAAGAACGGATTTTTCGATTCAGTGCAAAGGAGCTTCCGAAAAGTCTTGATGAAGCTGGGAATCGTATCTGCCGTGCGATAGTCATGGAGCGCCTTCATCCAATATTTGGATTGACGAACCTGGACCATTTCAAGCAAGCTATTCGGGACATCGTACTAGGTTCGCCTAATTCTCGTCTAGTGTGTGTCTCGTCTTGACTGTTTCTTCGGAATAGCACACCATTTCTCGTTCATCTGCGAAGCACGAATTTTCCATCGTGACATCAGCCTCCATAACTTGATGGTGCGCTGCAATTATGACGGCGCTGTACATGGAGTTTTTATTGATTTTGATCTGGCTTCTGATGGGGAACCGGGCGGCGAAGAGCACCACGGACGGCGAACTGGGACTCGGCGTTTCATGTCAAAGGAACTTCTCAGAGGACAAACAACACCTCTGCACCTCGAAAGATTTGACTGGGAGGCATTCTTCTACGTCATTTGCTGGATTGGAACCCACTATTCAAATGGCAAAAAAATAAAGACGGATGCTTTTGAGGAATGGGACACAGACGTGGACAAGCTGCTCGTTCGGTCTAAACAATCGGTGCTAGTTGGACTTAGTGATCCAGACTTGCGCATCCTGTTTACGGATTTGTATAAGCCGCTAGTCACCTCGTGGATGGATGACGTGCAGTCGATGTTTCTTGCTGCAGATCAAGCAAGGAAGAAATTCGAGCGTGCTAAGGCTGCAAACCCTGAAGAAGACGCGCTTGTATTTCTTGAGACACTCGGTGGACACGTTACTTGGGACAAGTTCTGGCAGATCTTAAAGAAATGATGGTGGACTAGGGTGGACTGGGTCTTGTAGGATCGGATTTATCGTCTGCGCTGCGTACTTACAGTAATTCGTAAGCTGTCTTGCTATCCGAACTATATACAGTAACTCATAGGCACTGAGATTCTCCAAAGCTATTGCTAAAGCATGGCCCGAATTATACTACAGGTGTTGAAGGGTTCCTAATGTATGGGATGATTACTATGCATCCTGAGGCTTTCGATCACAGAATGACTTCAGGTCGTCGAAAAACCGAGTATAATCACTCAAATAGGACATCAAGTCGTAGATAGGTCGTGTCCGGGTCGTCGATGGAGTGCATATTACAGCAATGCTCTATTAGTACAGTACATAACACTGATACAAAACATGTAAGCAAAGCAGATGGCAGAACAGACAGGGGAGAACGCATAGCAAGTAACGTGTAATTAGAGTCTCGCTGTATAGAAGTATTGAAAAAGAGAAAATCATATAAAATATAGAGAAACTGTGACAATAAAATCGCTCGGCCACGACTACAATTTTAAAATCGCCCAGAACTTTTCCCAGGTAACATGGCCACCGAGCGTCTCCTCATCAAATACAAGTGAGTCATCTTCGGGTTTTGCTGCTTTAACACGCTCGAATTTCTTCCTTGCTTGATCGGCAGCGAGAAACATCGACTGAATGTCATCCATCCACGCGATTAGCGGCTTATAGAAATCCGTGAATACGCTATCCAAATTCGGTTCGCTATGCCCGAATAGCAACTCATTCTTGATACTCCTGAGCTTTTTATCGTCGGGCTCGTTCCATTCATTGAATGCATCAGTTTGCACTTCATCGCCTGCAGAATAGTGGGATGCGATCCAGCAAATGACATAGAAGAACGATTCCCAATCGAATCTTTCGAGATGCAGAGGGGTTTCTTCGCGAAGGAGATCTACTGACATGTAAGGGCGGGTTCCCGTCCGCCTTCCCAAGTGTCCCTCAGGAGTCGGTAAACCCAGTGAAGCGAGATCAAAATCGATGAGAACACCGTGGATCTTGTCACTAGCAGGATAATAGCGAACCATCAAGTTATGAAGGCTAATATCGCGGTGGAGAATTCGAGCTTCGCTGTTAAACAGGAAATGATGGGCTGGGCAGGAAAGGCCGTCAGCTCAAGGCTCACCCGATGGCTACTATGCTCACCTAGTACAATATCCCGAATCGCTTCCTTGAACTGATCCAACGTCGTTACTGAGAACAAAGGACGGAGGAGTTCCATGATTATTACCCGGCAAATTCGATTCCACGCCTCGTCAAAGTTCGCGTAGTACCTCTGCGTCACCCATCTGAATGACCATTTCTTCTTCAGATTGTCGATGTCCTTTTGTCCGATTATGAAAGGCAAGGACTCTTCGAGCTTCCTATCACCGTATTTCTGCTTTACATTAGGATCCGCGTCGACCTTCCGCAGCACTGCCCGCGCTTTCTTCAATATCTCCACCTCCGAAAGCCGTCTTGCCGCCGGCCAACTGATTTTGACCGCAACCAGAGCTCTCTTTTCAGGATAATACGACATATACACTGCAGTCCCCCTACTAACCAGCCCATATGGACGACGCCCTCCTATTTCTGATATAAGGTATACCACGAGCATGTCAATTTCCAGTTTAAACAAGTGCTGCCCCGACTTTATGGTTTTTACTGCCTCGAGGGTTTCGGGAGGTATGTCTCCAGGTTTCTCCTTCTCTGCACTCTGTAATGCATTTGTATCGCTCGGTAGATCAGAGGCCGAGTCGGGAGAGGATGTCGACGGGCTGGGGCTGGCTGGCGATTCTTTGTTGCCCTGGGACAATAACTCCTGGACGATGTCGGTTGCTGGTACTTCGGCATCTTTCAGATTCTCGAGGAAGCCCATTTCCCAACTATTCATTTCGGCCAGCCTTTTCATAAGCAACACGAAACGGTATATGTCTTCGGCGAAGTAGAAGGGATACGAATAAACCGGTCCAGCTCGATCATAATACGCAAGATATAATTTAGCGTCCAGTATGAGGAATTCGAGTGCATGTCTTCGACTAGGCACGAAGGACAGCTGCTCGACGGCATACTTTGCACCGTCGATTATCAGATCACGACGCACAATGGCTTTTGTCGTCGATGGTCTAAGCTTTTTATGAGGTTCAAAACCCCTTTCATCGGCTTCTTCTATCATCCTCTTTCTCCCTTCTGAAACTGAGGTCGCGACAGACATGGAAGTCGACATTGGCGGGACTGGTATCACGGGTCCTGCTGGTACGACGATAGCGCCGCCGCCACCCCGAGATCCGGACTTCGAAGATTGCGAAACCGCAGCAGCAATATCATGGTCACGAGAATCAGTCTCGCTGTGCTGATCTGCTAAAGGTGGTATTGTTTCGTTGTCAGAATGAGTCACGGGATTGAGCGTCCACTTGACATTCGTCTCTTCGCATTGTATCACTTCATGATGCTTCTTGAACTCTGCTACAATATTCACGTCTTTCCACAACCATGAAACCTGTTTCTTGACTGGCCCTCGAGTGGAAAACTTCGTCCACTGATCGTTCGCAATGTCGGGCCGATCGCTGCTGAGGGCGACAACGTCAGGCTTCAAAGAGAGTGAGCATAGCCCCGGGAGGAGTCTCGGATCGTTTCGAGCGAAAAGAATGCGCTTGGATTCGAATTTCGAGATAATATAATTCGAGTAATCGCAAAACGTCCGGTATCGTTGCGCCTCCGCGGTCACCTTTGCGCAGTACTGGTCCCGCTTGTTCAGGACTTCTCCACTCGATGCGACAGAGCTAATAGCGGGATCCTCGGCCCTTAAGCTTTCTTCTGGCACTCCTAAGCCGAGTAGGAAGGCGTCCAGAGGAATAAGTTTCGCGAGCTTTAGATCGATCGTGTCGTACTTTGCTGCGGTTTGAGGATCCGCAACGAAACCTTCGAAGCTAGTATAAGATGAAACGGTACGCCCGGCTGGTGTTGCGAAGTCTGAAGGATTAAGAGGTTTGCTTATTCTGCCTTTCTTGGGAGTTACAGGAGGCGGTAAGTTATTATCGGCCATGGTGATGGTGGATGATGAGAACGAGGCCGCGTTGACGGCACGTGTACGTGTTCGTCTTCTGCGTCACGTGCATCCAATCATGCGCGTCACGATCGCCGTCACACCTCTTCACTTGTCGAAGTTCATAAGGACCACGAAGATCACTGACCTCTTAAAGTCATCAGACCTGAGGGTCTGGAGGTACAGAATCATTCTGCTGTACTGCCAAGCATTATTTGGATGGTTCAATATGTGGAGACTGACCAATAGAGGTAGTACTATGGGTTTTCCATGCATACCAAAGGGCAGGGGATAGCTACTCAGGAACTCACCATTGAATTAGTAGGAGAGGTCCAGAAATACACGAAGCATCTTTATTGGAGCAGAGCACGCAAAATATGAACTTTGAGATGGCAGATCTTATGTGCAGAGTAATAGTGACATCGTGCAAAGTGAGTACGGAAAAGATGGATCCAACAGGCATATTGACTAATAACAAGCAGCAAATCTCCCAGAAGGATATTAATCTTCATAACTTGCTGGTGCGCTACAATGACGATGACACTGTATATGGAGTCCTGATCGATTTTGATCTGGCCTCTGTCAACACGAAGAATGGCGAAGAAACACCAGACTGGGAAGCATTAATTCTTCTATGTCATTTGCTGGATCGGCTCCCATCATTCTAACGGCTTTTGAAAAAACGGCGCTATAATAACCGTACTTATCCAGTGTAAGGTGTAAGCAGCCACTGCTATCTCGATGCTCGGATCCGACTGTACATATGTACTACAACCTATTCACACGGATCCGGTCCGTAATGTGAATGCTGTCGCATTCCAGGTTCACCACCCACAGATTGGCCTTGCATAGCCATTCTCGTCGTATTCGACTCGGGTCCGCCATACCCATTCACATTACTAAGCGATTCCTCCGAATGCGCAGGCAACATACCTCCCATACCTCTTGATACCGTCGCATCCTCCAGCCACGTATTTCATATCGACGTCGGGATAGGAAGCGCTCCCTTAGAAGCCAACCCGCCTGTTCCAGGCGGTACGGACGTGCGCCTCGACGCATTCGACATTGATCGATCCCGAGAGGTACGATTGACAAGATACGATAAAGGTGGTGGCGGAGCAAGCGGCGTGTCATCCTCAGATCGCTCGACGGGTGTGACATCCCGCGCACGTTGAGCTTCGCTCTTCGAGCCTTTGTTGCCACTGACCATCCCCCAGATCTTCGCAAGGCCCTTCTTTTTCTTCGGTCGGTCGAGTCCGCGGGACGGGACGTCGCAGTCGACAGACACCGACGCGCGTCGGGGGAAGATTTGACTATGTCGGATAGAAGGAGCGTTGCTCTCCAAATCAACCGTCATCTATCTACAAAGACGAGAAACTCACTGCATATCCATCACGCTCCCCGAAGAAGACATCACCCCCGAGGGTGCAAAGCTATCCCGACTCTTCCACGCCTCGCTCCAGTTCCGGAACGCGAAGAACTTGGACCGTTGGTTCGCATTCATACTCGCCGAGCTTATACTTTGTGAGTCAGCGAGCGATATCTGCGAATGAACACGCGTGATGGGTGGGCGCACGGGACCAGGCGCAGAACCAGGTGGGGGCGTCAAAGACTGAGGCGTAGTCAGCACGCTCATCGCGCGAGTGAAGGCTCTCGTGAAAGGCTTGAACGAGTATGCCGATCTGCTTTGATAGAGGACAAAGGAGGGGAGGCTCAATCTTGACTCAATGATCGAAATCTTTCTCCATCGTGCATAAAGCATATCCTTCTTTTTCCTGGCTTCCGCTACTCATTTAAATTACAAGTAACTTACGACTATTTCATTGCTCTTACTACGCCGAATATCTGATAAAGAACGTAAGTCATCTTATTAATATTACAGTTATTACTATAATTCGCTGGTATGTAGTTCGATAGTTTGTTTGGTCATTCCGTACTTTGAGTCTCCCTGATCAATCTGCCATATTCAAGTTGCTTCTCAATCGATCATAAAGACTGATACTGTTAGATTACTATGGATCTTCAAATGAACGGAACGTACTTGCATATAGGAGTTTTTAATTCCTGTGTACGACATGTTCCAGAGCGTGGGTTGAAAGGGAGTTCCGAAACAAGTCAAGAATCCATCTTTGCATTTGTTTGTACGTGTTTACGTCTCTTATCCATCCAAACAAACATCAGCGCCCCGCCCCGCGTTTTCTTCTTGATTCACCATCGGCTCTCCTACATGCTTTCACCTACAAACGCGAACCAATAAGATGAAAACCCGAGCATATCTCTGGTGACCCGATGCACGATGTGCTGGTAAAAAAAGAACTCTTCAGCTTTGCAGTTTTGCCTTCTGAGATTATTCATGCGCAGTGAACGGGTGTCTCAATTTCTCCCGTATCTCAAAGTCATGTTTCCGTTTCCTGACCGCATTCATTAATCGGATATGGCGGGAAAGTCGCATTGCTCTACGCTTTTGGGTCTCTCGGGTGGGAAGGTTTGGTTTCTGTCATCCGCGGAACAAATCCAGATTCAAGACGTCATGAATAAAACGCGTCTGAGCAAAACAGAGGACTCCGAGACAACCTCATCTAATTGTCTCCTAATTTAATTGTCTCCTATTCTCAGTGTTATAAACAACGGTCCTTTCCATGCGCAAGTACACCCTCTATTGGTAGGACTAGGGCTTGGACTTTGATTCAGCCATGGTTTCCATCTCACGTTTCAGCTTCGCTTTCGCCCTAGTTGGTCTCGCGCTTTTATCCTCAGTATCTGCTGCCTTAGTTTCTAAGGCAAGCGATGACCTTAGTCAGGACGAGTTGGTTCCAAGGTGGACCAAGATCGCGAGAACCCCGGAACCGATTGATTGGGCCGATGCCGGATCGTTGAGCTCTCGAGCAGTCAAGGCAGGCACGATGCGCTACGTGAACAACTCGGGTGTTTGTGTGAACTTACCGCGTTCGCTTTTAAGATCAATGCAATTAACCGTTGTTTTCCCCATGTCTTGCAGAGACGACCCCTGGCGTCTTCCAAGCTTCCGGTTACGCTGATTTGACGAAGAACCAGCACATGTGGTCAGTAAAGATTTTTCTTTGTGTCGGTTTCTCCCGTATCTTATACTCTTTGGTAGGTGGTGGTTCTTTGCTGCGAGGAACAATTCTGCTTCCGCTCCTGTTGCAATCTGGCTAAACGGTGGAGTAAGAATTCGCATTACTTTAGAAATTTATGATCAGAGTGTCTCATCCTTTCCCCTAGCCCGGGGCATCTTCTATGCTGGGTCTTTTCCAGGAAAACGGAGTGAGTCGCTTTCAACATACTTTGGAGCTGCGCTTACTAACTCTCCACTCAGCCGTGCCGCATAGACGCTAATGGGACGTCTACGTTTTCAAACCCATACTCCTGGAATAACAATGTCAATATGTAAGTCCCATATCTGTTCGAGGTGATGTATGTTATTGACTATAGAGATGCTTTATCAGGCTCTACATTGACCAGCCAGGTTGGATTCTTACAATGATCTCTATCCTCAATGCCAGACTAATGTTTTCGAACAGTTGGCGTCGGTTATTCATATGGCCAGAAGAACGTTTCTAGTGCCAAGGAGGCAGCAGTTGCTGTTTGGAACATGCTTCAGATTTTCTACGCGGATCCGGCTTTCTCTCCATTCGCAAAGAACGAACTTGCGTTATGGACAGAGTCGTAAGTCAGACAGCTGATTGCCCGAGACATGTCATAGGCTGACTCCTGCCAACAGCTATGGTGGACACTACGGACCTGCATTCGCTCATCACTTCCTTCAGCAAAATGACGCGATTGCAAACGGTTCGATCTCTGGTATCACACTGAACTTCAAGACCCTCGGAGTCGGTAACGGTCTCACCGACCCATTGCATCAGTATGCAGAATACGCGAATTATGCAGGTTCAAATCCGTACAGGGCCACTGCCAACAGCAGCGTGATTGCCGCAGCAAACAGCTCGTTTTATGATCAGGGTGGATGCAGGGACCAGGTCAGTGCCGTGCTTTGCGCATTTCATGTTCTCCTGTCGATTTTAATTTTTATAGATCACGAATTGCTATACCAATGGAACTAATGAAGTCTGCGAGGCCTCTTACCTTTACTGCTTCAACAACGTTCTTGCGCCGACTGGAGGTGATGTAGACCCATACGACGTACGAGAATCGGGCGACGCACCGTATCCACCGGATATCAACCCGCTCTTAACCAACCAAACATTTATGTGCGCAGTCAAAATTCTATTTAGACACCCGTCAGCACGCTAATTCCGAGATTCAGGAAGAAGATCGGAGCGAAATCAGTTTGGATGGATGAGAATGAAGATGTACATGCGAATTTCGACATAACAGGTGACTGGATGCGGAATTCAGCTCCGGACTTGGAAGCTGTCATTAACGGCGGAGTAAGCGTTTCAGCGAAGATTTCGCGTATTCTGAATTTGTGACTTATCCGTTCATTACCTGTAGGTTCGAACGGTCATTTATGATGGTGACGCAGACTTCATTCTCAACTACATGGGAGTAGAAGTGATGGTCCGTCTGTTTTGTTTTTCTCGCTTCCACGTTTGACTTCGGCCGATCTCTGTACAGGTCAACAATCTTAACACGCAGTACACTTCGACTTACTCCCAGCAAAACTTCGCAAACTATACAGTCGCGGGGAACGTCGCAGGACTAGTCAAGAATGCTGGTAACTTTTCCTACATTCGTGTGTTCGGCGCGGGACACGAGGTGCCGGCGTATAGTTCGCGACCGGACAGGCTTCGCTGCAGTTCTTTGAGCAAGCGATGAAGGGAGAGACTTTGACTTCTACGTGATTTTTATCTTCAGCCTGCTATTTCATTTCGTTGGACACGAAATAAACAGAACTCGCCAAAAACGATTGTTTACACAAACTTCTGCATACCATCTTAGCCACTTGATCTTTATCAAGTGGCGTGTGGTAGCGCAATATGTGGCCAACTAGAATGGACATCAATTGTTTCAAGTTTATGAGGCGCAATCGAAGGTCCGTGCGCGACAGGTCGTGAAAAGTATAAATAGCAGGGCATTTAGGACTGGTGTGTTCACCAACAACATGTCTGATTCGAATTATCCTCCTGCTTCTTCAGCTAATGACCCGAGACCCGTCACACCGGTGGGAGGAACTGCCTCGGCATATTCTGGAGGTTCTAACTTCGTTGCCAATGTCGAGATCACCGACAGGTACAACGAAATGGACCTAAAGGATTCCATAACTCGTCCTCTCAGGGATTTCCTTGTCCGCCTCGGAGTGTCCGAATACGACCTTGATGTAAAGAATGCTTTCGTGCATACTATTGCATCTAATCCAGTCGTCTTGCAATCGCGCAATAATTACTGCAAGGACGTGACTGGCGAGACACTCCGCTATGGGCCATTTTGTGATTTAACAAATCACATCATTTCTCAGTTAAAGACCCGGACCATTCTTTTCGCTCGAAACGATCCGCATTTAATAGAGGGCTTGTGCGGGAGCAAGCGCAAGCCTGATGTTGTCGCCGTCAGCAGTGCACATCCGGATGTTGTAAACGGCAATTGGAAGAATTACAATCGTTCTGGACCACGCCAGAGTGGTGGTGTAAGTGTTTCCTGGCAGTGGAAAGACATCAAGGTTGCTGTCGAGTTCAAGATCCGTCAGAACGAAATAAAGATTGGTCAGACTTCGGTGTCTGATCAACCATTCGTATACACGTCGCCATCTCGGGATGGCGGGAGTAGCTCAAACGTAGGACCTGCTCCGGAGATCCATAAATCGCACTCATCTTCAGTGTCCGTTTCTCACAGCAGTGGTGCAAGACTACGAGCCACTCCTGCACCAAAACGAAAGGTGCTAGAAGTTAGCGAGACAAGTAGCCAGAAGAGGTTCAAGTTCGGCGCGGTGCGCTCAGATCTGCTGCTGAGCGGCGGGAAATATGCTGTAGATCAAGTCTCAGCTGTTCCTAATCGACGCCACGTCCTGGAATTCCTTATAATAGATGGCAAATTGACTCTAGCGTATTATGACCGAGCTGGACCAGTGTATTCGGAGGAGTTCAGCTTTGTTGACGACTTATACACATATGTGCTGCTTCTCAAGAGGCTGACGGAAATGAATTCCTGGGAGATTGGATTCCTTGAAGACCTGAAGGAGGATGTGAAATCGATTGCCGAGGCTCGTGCACGTCTTCCCACAGCCGGAATCGAAGGAACAACCAACATTTTGTTCACACTTGATCTCAGAATCTTGGATCCGGTGGGAAAGAACCTTGGCAAGCGTGAACTATATCTCGTCTCAGAAATCGGTAGGCGCCGCCCATATGGGTTGATCACTAGGGGAACGGCAGTATTTCTGGGTTACGAAGTTGCAAACGAGAAGGTTTTTGCAGTCAAAATCAGCTGGCCCGCAGCGCGACGACCTTCGGAGGCAGAGATCTTGAAGAAGGGCAGAAATCAGCTATCGATGCTCGACGCCGATCCTAATCATAAAAGGATATACGGCAAGAGGAGTCTTGCTGAGGCCCTACCAATGGTGGAACTAGCGAAAGATATTGACAACCTGAGGAAAGACAAGTCTTTTCGATGGATAACGGAAAATCCTGACAGCTTGAAGGAATTCGACGAGACTGGGAATCGGATCTGCCGTGTGATAGTCATGGAGCGCCTTTATCCAATATTTGGATTGACAAACCTGGACGATTTCGAGCAAGCTATCCGGGACATTGTACTAGGTTCGTTTGACTTTTGTTCAATGCGACTCGGTCTGACTGTTTCCTTGGAATAGCACACCATTTCTTGTTCATGAGCGAAGAACGCATTCTCCATCGTGATATCAGTCTTCATAACTTGATGGTACGCGACAGTGGTGACGGCGCTGTACATGGAGTCCTTATTGATTTCGATCTGGCCTCTGTGGGACTTCCGACCAGTGAAGGACACCATGGAAGGCGAACTGGGACTCGTCGTTTCATGGCGATAGATCTGCTTGAGAAAGAAACCCCTCTGCACCGCGAAAGATTCGATTGGGAGTCACTCCTTTACGTCATTTGCTGGATTGGGACCCATTATTCGAATGGCTCCGAAGTACAGACGGACGCTCTTGATGAATTGGACACAGATGTAGACAAGCTGCTCGTTCTGTCTAAACAATCAGTGCTAGTTGGGCTCATCAGGCCGGACTTGGCTACCCTATTCACGGACTTCTACAAACCCTTATTCTTGTCCTGGATCACGCCCATTCAAACAATGTTCCGGGATGCTGATACGGCGAAGCGCCAACTCAGAGTGACTAAGAACGCAAATCCTAAGGATTTTGATGACGAGACACTCGGCGGCCACGTTATTTGGGACAAGCTCTGGGATATTTTGGCGCAATAATGTGGATCAGGGGGTGGGGTCTCGTAGGATCAGTTATATCATCTGCGTCATAAGCTCCATTCGTGAGCTGTCTTATTATTCGGGCTGTAACTCGTAGACGCTTAGATCCTCCAGCAACAATATAATCGGTTTATTTATGGATATGACCTCCTGGGATATTATCCTTGCTTACCCCATGCAAGCTGTCTCTCTGCAGGCTATGGCTAAAGCATAGTTCAAATATACTTCAAGCGATGAAGAGAATATACCTACTATACTGAAGATGCGTCTATGTATGCTGGGAGTTTGTAATAATAATGTTGCTCGGCCACTATTACTGCTTTATCACTGCCGGGATCTTCTCACGGGTGACCTCACTGCCAGGTATCTCCTCGTCAGAATTGAAACCTCTTGAAGCTCGACACTCATACTAATCGTAGGCAAATACAGGATAAGAGCCTTGCGGAGCCCTTCCTGGTGGACGAATTAGTGAGAAAGATCGATAATCTGAAGGGAAAACAGTGTTTCCAATGCAGAACAATGGAATATTACAAATATTTCGACGAGACTGGGAATCGCACCTCCCGTGCAATAATCATGAAGCGACTTCGTCCAGTGTCTGAATTGACGAACCTGGATCACTTCAAGCAAGCTATCCGGGACATCGTACTAGGTTCGCCTAATCCTCGTCTAGCGTGTCTTGTCTTGACTGTTTCCTCGAAACAGCACACCATTTCTCGTTCATCCGCGAAGCACGCATTCTCCATCGTGATGATATCAGTCCTCATAACTTGATGGTACGCTACAGTGATGACGGCGCTGTACATGGAGTCTTTATTGATTTCGATCTGGCCTCTGTCGGGGTACCGAGCAGTGAGGAACACCATGGAAGGCGAACTGGGACTCGTCGTTTCATGGCAATAGATCTGCTCGAGAATGAAACCTCTCCACATCTCGAAAGGTTTGATTGGGAGTCGTTCTTTTACGTCATTTGCTGGTTTGGGACCCATTATTCGTATGGCACCGAAGTACAGACGGATGCTCTTGATGAATTGGACACAGACATGGACAAGCTGCTCGTTCCGTTTAGACAATCAATGCTAATCGGGTTTTCCCGACCAAACTTACGCATCCTGTTTCCGGACTTGTATAAGCCGCTAGTCTCCCCGTGGATGGATGACATGCAGTCGATGTTTCTTGCTGCCGATCAAGCAAAGAATAAATCCAGACGCGCTAAAGCCATATACCCTGAAGGTGACACGTCTGTCTTCGACGAGGAGACACTTGGTGGGATCGTTATTTGGGACGGGATCTGGAAGATTTTAAGAACTGACTGTGGATCAAGGCGTTCTGGGTCTTGTAGAGGCAGATTTATCGTCCGCATCACAGAATTTATTCGTAGGCTGTCTAATTCTTCGAGCTGTAACTCGTAGGTGCTCGGATCCTCCAACAATAATACATACGAGCTCCTGGAATATCGTCGTTCCTTTCCCCGCAACAATTCACTCAAACGTAGGAGCTGCTCCGGAGATCCATAAATCGCACCCATCTTCAATGCCCGTTTCTCACAGCAGTAGTGCAAGACTATGAGGCACTCCTGTACCAAAACGAAAGGTGCTAGAAGTTAGCGAGACAAGTAGCCAGAAGAGGTTCAAGTTCAGCGAGGTGCGCTCAGATCTGCTGCTGAGCGGCGGGAAATATGCTGTAGATCAAGTCTCAGCTGTTCCTAATCGACGCCACGTCCTGGAATTCCTTATAATAGATGGCAAATTGACTCTAGCGTATTATGACCGAGCTGGACCAGTGTATTCAGAGGAGTCAGCTTTGTTGACGACTTATACACATATGTGCTGCTTCTCAAGAGGCTGACGGAAATGAATTCCTGGGAGATTGGATTCCTTGAAGACCTGAAGGAGGATGTGAAATCGATCGCCGAGGCTCGTGCACGTCTTCCCACAGCGGGAATCGAAGGAACAACCAACATTTTGTTTACACTTGATCTTGGCAAGCGTGAACTATATCTCGTCTCAGAAATCGGTAGGCGCCGCCCATATGGGCTGATCAGTAGGGGAACGGCAGTATTTCTGGGTTACGAAGTTGCAAACGAGAAGGTTTTTGCAGTCAAAATCAGCTGGCCCGCAGCGCGACGACCTTCGGAGGCAGAGATCTTGAAGAAGGGCAGAAATCAGCTATCGATGCTCGACGCCGATACTAATCATAGAAGGATATACGGCAAGACGAGTCTTGCTGAGGCCCTACCAATGGTGGAACTAGCGAAAGATATTGACAACCTGAGGAAAGACGAGTCTTTTCGATGTTTAACGGAAAATCCTGACAGCTTGAAGGAATTTGACGCGACTGGGAATCGGATCTGCCGTGTGATAGTCATGGAGCGCCTTCATCCAATATTTGGATTGACGAACCTGGACAATTTCAAGCAAGCTATCCGGGACATCGTGCTAGGTTCGTTCAATTCTCGTCTAGTGTGTCTCATCTTGATTGTTTCCTCTGAAAAGCACACCATTTCTCGTTCATCCGCGAAGCACGCATTTTCCATCCTGATATCAGCCTTGATAACTTGATGGTACGCTACAGTGATGATGGCGCTGTACATGGAGTCCTTATTGATTTCGATCTGGCCTCTGTCGGGGTACCGACCAGTGAAGGACACCATGGAAGGCGAACTGGGACTCGGCGTTTCATGGCGATAGATCTGCTTGAGAAAGAAACCCCTCTGCACCGCGAAAGATTTGATTGGGAGTCACTCTTTTACGTCATTTGCTGGATTGGCACCCATTATTCGAGCGGCGAAGAAATAAAGACGCATATTTTTGAGGAATGGGATACAGACGTGGACATCTTGCTCGTCTGGTCTAAACAATCGGTGCTAGTCGGGCTTTTCCAACCAAACTTACGCATCCTGTTTACGGACATGTATAAGCCGCTAGTCTCCTCGTGGATCAATGATATGCAGTCGATGTTTCTTGCTGCCGATCAAGCAAGGAAGAAATTCGAGGATGCTAAGGCTGCAAACCCTGGACGTGATACGCCAGACTTTGACGAGGAGAAAATTGGAGGGATCGTTACTTGGGACAAATTCTGGCAGATTTTAAAGAACTGACTGCGGATCAAGGCGTTCTGGGTCTTGTAGAATCAGATTTAACGTCTGCGCCGCGCACTTAATTGGTAACCTGACTTACTCTTCGAGCTGTAACTCGTGGACAATCCTCCAGCAATAATACAATCGGGTTATTTAATGGATATGAACTCCTGGAATACCATCGTTCCTTTCCGCACATAGATTTCACTTTCCTTCATTTCTGGAGTCCGCAGCTAAAGCATAGTCAAAATACATTACAGGCTATGAAATGAATGTGTCTCTATAACATAAGATGCTTACTCTATCTTTTCCGAGAGTGTGCGATAAAGTCGCTCGATCACGATTATTGTTTTATAATTCCCCCGAAATTCTCACAGACGACCAGGCTGCCAAAGCCAAGTACTATTGTCTCCTCGTCAAGGAACCTACTGTCGAAGCTCGACACCCAAACTAAGCATAAACAAAAGTACGGCAACAGGAAGCTCGCACATTCCCTCCTGATGGTCAAATTACCTCCCAAAGAGATTGACGATTTGAAGAAAGAACGGATTCTTCGATTCAATGCAAAAAGGCTTCCGACAATTCTTGATGAAGCTGGGAATCGGATCTGCCGTGTGATGGTCATGGAGCGTCTTCATCCAATATTTGGATTGACGAACTTGGATCAATTCAAGCAAGTTATCCGGGACATCGTACTAGGTTCGTTTGAATTTCGTCTAGCGTGTCTCGTCTTGACTGTTTCCTCTGAAAGCACACCATTTCTCGTTCATCCGCGAAGCACGCATTTTCCATCCTGATATCAGCCTTGATAACTTGATGGTACGCTACAGTGATGATGGCGCTGTACATGGAGTCCTTATTGATTTCGATCTGGCCTCCGTCGGGGTACCGACCAGTGAAGGACACCATGGAAGGCGAACTGAGACTCGTCGTTTCATGGCAATAGATCTGCTCGAGAATGAAACCTCTCCACATCTCGAAAGGTTTGATTGGGAGTCATTCTTTTACGTCATTTGCTGGATCGGGACCCATTATTCGAATGGCATCGAAGTACAGACGGACGCTCTTGATGAATTGGACACAGACGTAGACGAGCTGCTCGTTCTGTCTAAACAATCGATGCTAGTCGGGCTTTGGTCAGTCCTTTGGCTATTCTGTTCACGGACTTCTATAAACCGCTATCTTGTCATGGATATATGACCTTCAGTCGATGTTTCATGATGCCCATAAGCAAGGGTCAATTCCAGACACGCTAAGAACCAAATCCTGAACGTGATACGCCGGTCTTTGACGAGGAGACACTTGGTGGGATCGTTACTTGGGACAGGATCTGGAAGATTTTAAAGAACTGACTGTGGATCAAGGCGTTCTGGGTCTTGTAGAGGCAGATTTATCGTCCGCGTCACAGAATTAATTCGTAGGCTGTCTAATTCTTCGAGCTGTAACTCGTAGGCGCTCAGATCCTCCAGCAATAATACAATCGGTTTATTTATTGGATACGAGCTCCTGGAATATCATCGTTCCTTTCCCCGCAACAATTTCACTTCTCTTCATTTCTGCAGGCTGTAGCAAAAGCATAGTCAAAATACATTACAGGCTATGAAATGAATGTGCCTCTATAACATAAGATGCTTACTCTATCTTTTCCGAGAGAGTGCGATAAAGTCACTCGATCAAGATTATTGTTTTATAATGCCCCCGAAATTCTCACAGGTGACCGGGCTGCCGAAACCAAGTACTAGTGTCTCCTCGTCAAGGAGCCTACTGTTGAAGCTCGACACCCAAACTAAGCATAAACGGAAGTACGGCGACAGAAGCTTGCACAGTCCCTCCTGATGGTCAAATTACCTCCCAAAGAGATTGACGATTTGAAGAAAGAACGGATTTTTCGATTCAGTGCAAAGGAGCTTCCGAAAATCTTGATGAAGCTGGGAATCGTATCTGCCGTGCGATAGTCATGGAGCGCCTTCATCCAATATTTGGATTGACGAACTTGGACCATTTCAAGCAAGCTATTCGGGACATCGTGCTAGGTGCGTTTAATTCTCGTCTAGTGTGTCTCGTCTTGACTGTTTCTTCGGAATAGCACACCATTTCTCGTTCATCTGCGAAGCACGAATTTTCCATCGTGACATCAGCCTCCATAACTTGATGGTGCGCTACAATAACGGCGGCGCTATACATGGAGTTTTTATTGATTTTGATCTGGCTTCTGATGGGGAACCAGGCGGCGAAGAACACCACGGACGGCGAACTGGGACTCGGCGTTTCATGTCAAAGGAACTTCTCAGAGGACAAACACCTCTGCACCTCGAAAGATTTGACTGGGAGGCATTCTTTTACGTCATTTGCTGGGTTGGCACCCACTATTCAAATGGTGAAGAAATAAAGACGGATGCTTTTGAGGAATGGGACACGGACGTGGACAAGTTGCTCGTCTGCTCTAAACAAGCGGTGCTATTCGGGCTTTCCCGACCAAACTTACGCATCCTGTTTACGGACTTGTATAAGCCGCTAGTCTTGTCGTGGATCAGACATGCAGTCGATGTTTCTCGCTGCCGACCAAGCAAGGAAGAAATTCGAGGATGCTAAGGCTTCAAACCCTAAAGACGATGACACGCTTGTGTTTCATGAGACACTCGGTGGTCACATTACTTGGGACAAATTCTGGCAGATTTTGGAGAAATGATGGTGGACTGGGGTGGACTGGGTCTTGTAGGATCGGATTTACCGTCTCCGCTGCGTACTTACAGTAATTCGTAAGCTGTCTTGCTATCCGAACTATACACAGTAACTCGTGGAGATTCTCCAAAGCTATTGCTTAAGCATAGCCCAGCATACTACAGGCGTTGAAGGGTTCCTAATGTACAGGATGACTACAATCTATCCCGAGTTTTCGATCACAAAATGACTTCAGGTCATCGAAAAAACGAGTATAATCACTCAAATGGGACATAAAGTTCTAGATAGGTCGTGTCCGGGTCGTCGATGTAGTGCATATTACAGCAATGCTCTAAAATAACAGTACATAACACTGATACAAAACAGCGAAGCAAAGCAGATGACAAAATACACGGTTTAGAACGCGATAGCAGTTAGAGTTCTGTATTGAAGGATAAAAAAGAGAAGAGAATCATGTAAAAATAATATGGACCTGTGAAACTACAGTCGCTCCGCCACGATCATTGTTTTATAATCCCCCAGAACTTCTCCCAGGTAACATGGCCACTAAGTGTCTCCTCATCGAAATCCTCAGGATTTGCGTTCGGGGTCACGATGAAGTCACCCCTCGCTAGATCGGCATCTCGAAACATTATCTGGATGGGTCTGATCCAGGACAAGAATAATGGCTTATAGAAGTCTGTGAATAGAACATTCAAGTTTGGTTTGCTATGCCCGAATAGTAACGCTTCCTTGGTGGACCTGAGTTTATTGTCATCGGGTTCGTCCCACTCTTTAAATGCCTCGGTTTCGACTTGATCGCCGTTAGAATAATGGGATGCGATCCAGCATATGACGTAAAAGAACGATTCCCAATCATGCCTTTCAAGATGGAGAGGAGTTTCTGTCTCGAGTAAATCTATCGACATGTAAGGGCGAGTTCCCGTTCGCCTTCCAAAGTGTCCTTCGGGGGTCGGTAAACCCAGTGAAGCGAGATCAAAATCGATGAGAACACCGTGGATCTTGTCACTAGCAGGATAATAGCGAACCATCAAGTTATGAAGGCTAATATCGCGGTGGAGAATTCGAGCTTCACTGTTAAACAGGAAATGATGGGCTGGGCAGGAAAGGCCGTCAGCTCAAGGCTCACCCGATGGCTACTATGCTCACCTAGTACAATATCCCGAATCGCTTCCTTGAACTGATCCAACGTCGTTACTGAGAACAAAGGACGGAGGAGTTCCATAATTATTACTCGGCAGATACGATTCCACGCCTCGTCAAAGTTCGTGTAGTACCTCTGCGTCACCCATCTGAATGACCATTTCTTCTTCAGATCGTCGATGTCCTTTTGTCCGATTATGAAAGGCAAGGACTCTTCGAGCTTCCTATCACCGTATTTCTGCTTTAGATTAGGATCCGCGTCGACCTTCCGCAGCACTGCCCGCGCTTTCTTCAATATCTCCACCTCCGAAAGCCGTCTTGCCGCCGGCCAACTGATTTTGACCGCAACCAGAGCTCTCTTTTCAGGATAATACGACATATACACTGCAGTCCCCCTACTGACCAGCCCATATGGACGACGCCCTCCTATTTCTGATATAAGGTATACCACGAGCATGTCAATTTCCAGTTTAAACAAGTGCTGCCCCGACTTTATGGTTTTTACTGCCTCGAGGGTTTCGGGAGGTATGTCTCCAGGTTTCTCCTTCTCTGCACTCTGTAATGCATTTATATCGCTCGGTAGATCAGAGGCCGAGTCGGGAGAGGATGTCGACGGGCTGGGGCTGGCTGGCGATTCTTTGTTGCCCTGGGACAATAACTCCTGGACGATGTCGGTTGCCGGTACTTCGGCATCTTTCAGATTCTCGAGGAAGCCCATTTCCCAACTATTCATTTCGGCCAGCCTTTTCATAAGCAACACGAATCGGTATATGTCCTCGGCGAAGTAGAAGGGATACGAATAAACCGGTCCAGCTCGATCATAATACGCAAGATATAATTTAGCGTCCAGTATGAGGAATTCGAGTGCGTGTCTTCGACTAGGCACGAAGGACAGCTGCTCGACGGCATACTTTGCACCGTCGATTATCAGATCACGACGCACAATGGCTTTTGTCGTCGATGGTCTAAGCTTTTTATGAGGTTCAAAACCCCTTTCATCGGCTTCTTCTATCATCCTCTTTCTCCCTTCTGAAACTGAGGTCGCGACAGACATGGAAGTCGACATTGGCGGGACTGGTATCACGGGTCCTGCTGGTACGACGATAGCGCCGCCGCCACCCCGAGATCCGGACTTCGAAGATTGCGAAACCGCAGCAGCAATATCATGGTCACGAGAATCAGTCTCGCTGTGCTGATCTGCTAAAGGTGGTATTGTTTCGTTGTCAGAATGAGTCACGGGATTGAGCGTCCACTTGACATTCGTCTCTTCGCATTGTATCACTTCATGATACTTCTTGAACTCCGCTACAATATTCACGTCTTTCCACAACCATGAAACCTGTTTCTTGACTGGCCCTCGAGTGGAAAACTTCGTCCACTGATCGTTCGCAATGTCGGGCCGATCGCTGCTGAGGGCGACAACGTCAGGCTTCAAAGAGAGTGAGCATAGCCCCGGGAGGAGTCTCGGATCGTTTCGAGCGAAAAGAATGCGCTTGGATTCGAATTTCGAGATAATATAATTCGAGTAATCGCAAAACGTCCGGTATCGTTGCGCCTCCGCGGTCACCTTTGCGCAGTACTGGTCCCGCTTGTTCAGGACTTCTCCACTCGATGCGACAGAGCTAATAGCGGATCCTCGGCCCTTAAGCTTTCTTCTGGCACTCCTAAGCCAAGTAGGAAGGCGTCCAGAGGAATAAGTTTCGCGAGCTTTAGATCGATCGTGTCGTACTTTGCTGCGGTTTGAGGATCCGCAACGAAACCTTCGAAGCTAGTATAAGATGAGACGGTACGCCCGGCTGGTGTTGCGAAGTCCGAAGGATTAAGAGGTTTGCTTATTCTGCCTTTCTTGGGAGTCACAGGAGGCGGTAAGTTATTATCGGCCATGGTGATGGTGGTGGATGATGAGAACGAGGCCGCGTTGACGGCACGTGCACGTGTTCGTCTTCTGCATCACGTGCATTCAATCATCATCATGCGCGTCACGATCGCCGTCACACCCCTTCACGTCACTACGGGCAATTTAGTATATATTTTACATTGGATGATAAATGGATTGATATGTAATTTGATATTTTCAATATCATGATGCATGTTCTCATTTGGTATATTTAGAATATCATCAAAGCAAATATCCCTAAAAGTTTGGTCAATCAGAATATCTGCTTTGATGATATTCTAAATATCCCAAATGAGGACATGCATAATGATATTGAAAATGTCAAATTACATATCAATCCATTTATCATCCGATGTAAAATCTAAATTGTCCATAGTGCTTGTTGAAGTAGGAGAGGTCCAGAAATACACGAAGCATCCTTATTGGAGCAGAGCATGCAAAATATGAACTTTGAGATGGCAGATCTTATGTGCAGAGTAATAGTGACATCGTGCGGTCAAACAGGCATATTGACTAAAAACAAACAGCAAATCTCCCAAAAGGATATTACAGTAATCTTCATAACTTGCTGGTGCGCTACAATGACGACGACACTGTATATGGAGTCCTGATCGATTTTGATCTGGCCTCTGTCAACACGAAGAATGGCAAAGAAACACTAGACTGGGAAGCATTAATTCTTCTATGTCATTTGCTGGATCGGCTCCCATAATTCTAACGGCATCGAAATAAAGACGGACGCTTTTGAAGAAACGGCATTATGACTGTGGACACCGTACTTGTCCAGTGTAAGGCGGAAGCAGCCACTGTTATCTCGGTGCTCGGATCCGAATGTACATATGTACTACAACCTATTCACTTGAGCTTCGCTCTTCGAGCCTTTGTTGCCTCTGACCATCCCCCAGATCTTCGCAAGGCCCTTCTTTTTCTTCGGTCGGTCGAGTCCGCGGGACGGGACGTCGCAGTCGACAGACACCGACGCGCGTCGGGGGAAGATTTGACTATGTCGGATAGAAGGAGCGTTGCTCCCCAAATCAACCGTCATCTATCTACAAAGACGAGAACCTCACTGCATATCCATCACGCTCCCCGAAGAAGACATCACCCCCGAGGGTGCAAAGCTATCCCGACTCTTCCACGCCTCGCTCCAGTTCCGGAACGCGAAGAACTTGGACCGTTGGTTCGCATTCATACTCGCCGAGCTTATACTTTGTGAGTCAGCGAGCGATATCTGCGAATGAACACGCGTGATGGGTGGGCGCACGGGACCAGGCGCAGAACCAGGTGGGGGCGTCAAAGACTGAGGCGTAGTCAGCACGCTCATCGCGCGAGTGAAGGCTCTCGTGAAAGGCTTGAACGAGTATGCCGATCTGCTTTGATAGAGGACAAAGGAGGGGAGGCTCAATCTTGACTCAATGATCGAAATCTTTCTCCATCGTGCATAAAGCATATCCTTCTTTTTCCTGGCTTCCGCTACTCATTTAAATTACAAGTAACTTACGACTATTTCATTGCTCTTACTACGCCGAATATCTGATAAAGAACGTAAGTCATCTTATTAATATTACAGTTATTACTATAATTCGCTGGTATGTAGTTCGATAGTTTGTTTGGTCATTCCGTACTTTGAGTCTCCCTGATCAATCTGCCATATTCAAGTTGCTTCTCAATCGATCATAAAGACTGATACTGTTAGATTACTATGGATCTTCAAATGAACGGAACGTACTTGCATATAGGAGTTTTTAATTCCCGTGTACGACATGTTCCAGAGCGTGGGTTGAAAGGGAGTTCCGAAACAAGTCAAGAATCCATCTTTGCATTTGTTTGTACGTGTTTACGTCTCTTATCCATCCAAACAAACATCAGCGCCCCGCCCCGCGTTTTCTTCTTGATTCACCATCGGCTCTCCTACATGCTTTCACCTACAAACGCGAACCAATAAGATGAAAACCCGAGCATATCTCTGGTGACCCGATGCACGATGTGCTGGTAAAAAAAGAACTCTTCAGCTTTGCAGTTTTGCCTTCTGAGATTGCTCATATGTGGCAGTGGACGGGTGTCTCAATTTCTCCCGTATCTCAAAGTCATGTTTCCGTTTCCTGACCGCATTCATTAATCGGATATGGCGGGAAAGTCGCATTGCTCTACGCTTTTGGGTCTCTCGGGTGGGAAGGTTTGGTTTCTGTCATCCGCGGAACAAATCCAGATTCAAGACCTCATGAATAAAACGCGTCTGAGCAAAACAGAGGACTCCGAGACAACCTCATCTAATTGTCTCCTAATTTAATTGTCTCCTATTCTCAGTGTTATAAACAACGGTCCTTTCCATGCGCAAGTACACCCTCTATTCGTAGGACTAGGGCTTGGACTTTGATTCAGCCATGGTTTCTATCTCACGTTTCAGCTTCGCTTTCGCCCTAGTTGGTCTCGCGCTTTTATCCTCAGTATCTGCTGCCTTAGTTTCTAAGGCAAGCGATGACCTTAGTCAGGACGAGTTAGTCCCAAGGTGGACCAAGATCGCGAGAACCCCGGAACCGATTGATTGGGCCGATGCCGGATCGTTGAGCTCCCGAGCAGTCAAGGCAGGCACGATGCGCTACGTGAACAACTCGGGTGTTTGTGGTGAACTTACTGCGTTCGCTTTCAAGACCAATGCGATTAACCGTTGTTTTCCCCATGTCTTGCAGAGACGACCCCTGGCATCTTCCAAGCTTCTGGTTACGCTGATTTGACGAAGAACCAGCATATGTGGTCAGTAAAGATTTTTATTTGTGTCGGTTTCTCCCGTATCTTATACTCTTTGGTAGGTGGTGGTTCTTTGCCGCGAGAAACAATTCTGCTTCCGCTCCTGTTGCAATTTGGCTAAACGGTGGAGTAAGATCCCGCTTTACCTTAGACATTTATGATCAGAGTGTCTCATTCTTTCCCCTAGCCCGGGTCATCTTCTATGCTGGGTCTCTTCCAGGAAAACGGAGTGAGTCGGGCTTTCAACGTACGTTGGAGCTGCGCTTACTAACTCTCCACTCAGCCGTGCCGCATAGACGCTAATGGGACGTCTACGTCTTTAAACCCATACTCCTGGAATAACAATGTCAATATGTAAGTCCCATATCCGTTCGAGGTGATTACGCTATTGACTATAGAGATGCTTTATCAGGCTCTACATTGACCAGCCAGGTTGGATTCTTACAATGATCTCTATCCTCAATGCCAGACTAATGTTTTTGAACAGTTGGCGTCGGTTATTCATATGGCCAGAAGAACGTTTCTAGCGCCAAGGAGGCAGCAGTTGCTGTTTGGAACATGCTTCAGATTTTCTACGCGGATCCGGCTTTCTCTCCATTCGCAAAGAACGAACTTGCGTTATGGACAGAGTCGTAAGTCAGACAGCTGATTGCCCGAGACATGTCATAGCTGACTCCTGCCAATAGCTATGGTGGACACTACGGACCTGCATTCGCTCATCATTTCCTTCGGCAAAATGACGCGATTGCAAACGGTTCGATCTCCGGTATCACACTGAACTTCAAGACCCTCGGAGTCGGTAACGGTCTCACCGACCCATTGCATCAGTATGCAGAATACGCGAATTATGCAGGTTCGAATCCGTACAGGGCCACTGCCAACAGCAGCATGATTGCCGCAGCAAACAGCTCGTTTTATGATCAGGGTGGATGCAGGGACCAGGTCAGTGCCGTGCTTTGCGCACTTCATGTTCTCCTGTCGACTTAAATTTTTATAGATCACGAATTGCTATACCAATGGAACTAATGAAGTCTGCGAGGCCTCTTACCTTTACTGCTTGAACAATGTTCTTGCGCCGACTGGAGGTGATGTAGACCCATATGACGTACGAGAATCGGGCGACGCACCGTATCCACCGGATATCAACCCGCTCTTAACGAACCAAACATTTATGTGCGCAGTCAAAATTTATCTAGACACGCGTCAGCACGCTAATTCCGAGATTCAGGAAGAAGATCGGAGCGAAATCAGTTTGGATGGATGAGAATGAAGATGTACATGCGAATTTCGACATAACAGGTGACTGGATGCGGAATTCAGCTCCGGACTTGGAAGCTGTCATTAACGGCGGAGTAAGCGTTTCAGCGAAGATTTCGCGTATTCTGAATTTGTGGCTTATCCGTTCATTACCTGTAGGTTCGAACGGTCATTTATGATGGTGACGCAGACTTCATCCTCAACTACATGGGAGTAGAAGTGATGGTCCGTCTGCTTTGTTTTTCTCGCTTCCACGTTTGACTTCGGCTGATCTCTGTACAGGTCAACAATCTCAACACGCAGTACACTTCGACTTACTCCCAGCAAAACTTCGCAAACTATACAGTCGCGGGGAACGTCGCAGGACTAGTCAAGAATGCTGGTAACTTTTCCTACATTCGTGTGTTCGGCGCGGGACACGAAGTGCCGGCGTATAACTATACGGGGCTCGCGACCGGACAGGCTTCGCTGCAGTTCTTTGAGCAAGCGATGAAGGGAGAGACTTTGACTTCTACGTGATTTTTATCTTCAGCCTGCTATTTCATTTCGTTGGACACGAAATAAACAGAACTCGCCAAAAACGATTGTTTACACAAACTTCTGCATACCATCTTAGCCACTTGATCTTTATCAAGTGGCGTGTGGTAGCGCAATATGTGGCCAACTAGAATGGACATCGATTGTTTCAAGTTTATGAGGCGCAATCGAAGGTCCGTGCGCGACAGGTCGTGAAAAGTATAAATAGCAGGGCATTTAGGACTGGTGTGTTCACCAACAACATGTCTGATTCGAATTATCGTCCTGCTTCTTCAGCTAATGACCCGAGACCCGCCACACCGGTGGGAGGAACTGCCTCGGCATATTCTGGAGGTTCTAACTTCGTTGCCAATGTCGAGATCACCGACAAGTACAACGAAATGGACCTACAGGATTCCGTAACTCGTCCTCTCAGGGATTTCCTTGTCCGCCTCGGAGTGTCCGAAGACGACCTTGATGTAAAGAATGCTTTCGTGCATACTATTGCATCTAATCCAGTCGTCTTGCAATTGCGCAATAATTACTGCAAGGGCGTGACTTTCGAGACACTTCGCTATGGGCCATTTTGTGATTTAACAAATCACATCATTTCGCAATTAAAGACCCGGACTATTCTTTTCGCTCGAAACGATCCGCATTTAATAGAGGGCTTGTGCGGGAGCAAGCGCAAGCCTGACGTTGTCGCCGTCAGCAGTGCACATCCGGATGTTGTAAACGGTAATTGGAAGACTTACAATGATTCTGGACCACGCCAGAGTGGTGGTGTAAGTGTTTCCTGGCAGTGGAAAGACATCAAGGTTGCTGTCGAGTTCAAGATCCGTCAGAACGAAATAAAGATTGGTCAGTCTTCGGTGTCTGATCATCCATTCGTATACACGTCGCCATCTCGGGATGGCGGGAGTAGCTCAAACGTAGAAGCTGCTCCGGAGATCCATAAATCGCACTCATCTTCAATGTCCGTTTCTCACAGCAGTGGTGCAAGAATACGAGCCACTCCTGCACCAAAACGAAAGGTGCTAGAAGTTAGCGAGACAAGTAGCCAGAAGGGGTTCAAGTTCGGCGAGGTGCGCTCCGATCTGCTGCTGAGCGGCGGGAAATATGCTGTAGATCAAGTCTCAGCTGTTCCTAATCGACGGCGCGTCCTGGAATTCCTTATAATAGATGGCAAATTGACTCTAGCGTATTATGACCGAGCTGGACCAGTGTATTCGGAGGAGTTCAGCTTTGTTGACGACTTATACACATATGTGCTGCTTCTCAAGAGGCTGACGGAAATGAATTCCTGGATGTGAAATCGATCACCGAGGCTCCGGAATCGAAGGAACAAACAACATTTTGTTCACACTTGATCTCAGAATCTTGGATCCGGCGGGAAAGAACCTTGGCAAGCGTGAACTATATCTCGTCTCAGAAATCGGTAGGCGCCGCCCATATGGGCTGATCAGTAGAGGAACGGCAGTATTTCTGGGCTACGAAGTTGCAAACGAGAAGGTTTTTGCAGTCAAAATTAGCTGGCCCGCAGCGCGACGACCTTCGGAGGCAGAGATCTTGGAGAAGGGCAGAAATCAGCTATCGATGCTCGACGCCGATCCTAATCATAGAAGGATATACGGCAACAGGAGTCTTGCTGAGGCCCTACCAATGGTGGAACTAGCGAAAGATATTGACAATTTGAGGAAAGACGAGTCTTTTCAATGGAGAACGGAAAACGATGATAGCTTGAAGGAATTTGACGCGACTGGGAATCGGATCTGCCGTGTGATAGTCATGGAGCGCCTTTATCCAATATTTGGATTGACGAACCTGGACAATTTCAAGCAAGCTATCCGGGACATCGTGCTAGGTTCGTTTGACTTTTGTTCAATGTGTCTCGTTCTGACTGTTTCCTTGGAATAGCACACCATTTCTTGTTCATGAGCGAAGAACGCATTCTCCATCGTGATATCAGTCTTCATAACTTGATGGTACGCGACAGTGATGACGGCGCTGTACATGGAGTCTTGATTGATTTCGATCTGGCCTCTGTGGGACTTCCGACCAGTGAAGGACACCATGGAAGGCGAACTGGGACTCGTCGTTTCATGGCGATAGATCTGCTTGAGAAAGAAACCCCTCTGCACCGCGAAAGATTCGATTGGGAGTCGCTCTTTTACGTCATTTGCTGGATTGGGACCCACTATTCGAATGGCGTCGAAATTAAGACGAATGCTCTCAAAACATGGGACACAGACGATGACGACACACTCAGTGAAGTGAAACAATCAGTGCTATTCGGGCATTCTCGACCAAACTTACGCATCCGGTTTACGGACTTCTATAAGCCGCTAGTCTCCTCATGGATTGCTGACATGCAGTCGATGTTTCTTGCTGCCGATCAAGCAAGGAACAAATTCGAGGATGCTAAGGCTGCAAACCCTGGACGTGATACGCCGGACTTTGACGAGGAGACAATTGGAGGGATCGTTACTTGGGACAGGATCTGGAAGACTTTAAAGAACTGACTGTGGATCAAGACGTTCTGGGTCTTGTAGAATCAGATTTAACGTCTGCGCCCCACACTCAATTCGTAACTTGACTTGCTCTTCGAGCTGTAACTCGTAGACAATCCTCCAGCAATAATACAATCGGGTTATTTATTGGATATGAGCTCCTGGAATACCATCGTTCCTTTCTGCACATAGATTTCACTTTTCTTCATTTCTGGAGTCCGCATCTAAAACATAGTCAAAATACATTACAGGCTGAATGTATCTCTATAACGTAAGTAAGATGCTTACTCTATCTTCCCTGAGAGTGTACGCTCGATCACGAAATTCTTACGGATGACCGGGCTGCCAAAGCCAAGTACTAGTTTCTCCTCGTCAAGGAACCTACTGTTGAAGCTCGACACCCAAACTAAGCATAGACAGAAGTACGGCAACAGGAAGCTCGCATATTCCCTCCTGATGGTCAAAATACCTCCCAAAGAGATTGACGATTTGAAGAAAGAACGGATTTTTCGATTCAGTGCAAAGGAGCTTCTGACAATTCTTGATGAAGCTGGGAATCGCATCTGCCGTGTGATGGTCATGGAGCGTCTTCATCCAATATTTGGATTGACGAACTTGGATCAATTCAAGCAAGCCATCCGGGACATCGTACGAGGTTCGTTCAATTCTCGTCTAGTGTGTCTCATCTTGATTGTTTCCTCTGAAAAGCACACCATTTCTCGTTCATCCGCGAAGCACGCATTTTCCATCCTAATATCATTCTTCATAACTTGATGGTACGCTACAGTGATGATGGCGCTGTACATGGAGTCCTTATTGATTTCGATCTGGCCTCCGTCGGGGTACCGACCAGTGAAGGACATCATGGAAGGCGAACTGGGACTCGTCGTTTCATGGCGATAGATCTGCTTGAGAAAGAAACCCCTCTGCACCGCGAAATATTTGATTGGGAGTCGTTCTTTTACGTCATTTGCTGGATTGGGACCCACTATTCGAATGGTGTCGAAATAAAGACGAATGCTCTCAAAACATGGGACACAGACGATGACGGCACACTCAGTGAAGTGAAACAATCAGTGCTAGTTGGGCTCATCAGGCCGGACTTGGCTACCCTATTCACGGACTTCTACAAACCCTTATTCTTATCCTGGATCAGGCCCATTCAAACAATGTTCCGGGATGCCGATGCGGCGAAGGGTCAATTCAGAGTGACTAAGAACGCCTAAGGATTTTGATGACGAGACACTCGGCGGCCACGTTATTTGGGACAAGCTCTGGAGTATTTTGGCGCAATAATGTGGACCAGGGGTTTGGGGTCTCGTAGGATCAGATGTATAATCTAAGTCGTGAGCTTAATTCGTAAGTCGCCTTATTATTCGAGCTGTAACTCGTAGACGCTTAGATCCTCCAATAACAATATAATCGGCCTATTTATGGATATGACCTCCTGGGATATTATCCTTGCTTACCCCATGCAAGCTGTGTCTGCCTTCGTCTCTGTAGGCTATGGCTAAAGCATAGTTCAAATATATTTCAAGCGATGAAGAGAATATGCCTGCTATACTGAAGATGCGTCTATGTATGCTGGGAGTTTGTAATAATAATGTTGCTGGGCCACTATTACTGCTTTATCACTGCCGGGATCTTCTCACGGGTGACCTCACTGCCAAGTATCTCCTCGTCAGAAATAAAACCTCTTGAAGCTCGACGCTGGTACTGATCGTGAGCAATACATGATAAGAGCCTTGCGGATCCCTTTCGGATGGACGAATTAGCGAGAAAGATCGATAATCTGAAGGGAGAACAGTATTTCCAATGCAGAACAGTGGAATATTACAAAAATCTCAACGAGACTGGGAATCGCACCTCTCGCGTAATAGTCCGGGAGCGCCTTCGTCCAATGTTTGAATTGACGAACCTGGACAATTTCAAGCAAGCTATCCGGGACATCGTGCTAGGTGCGTTTGATTTTCGTTCAATGTCTCCCCTTCTGACTGTTTCTCTCCTTCTGACTGTTTCCTTGGAATAGCACACCATTTCTTGTTCAACAACAAAGAACACATTCTCCATCGTGATATCAGTCTTCATAACTTGATGGCACGCTACAATAACGACGGCGCTGTACATGCAGTCTTAATTGATTTTGATCTGACTTCTGGTGGGGAACCGGGCGGCGAAGTCCACCACGGACGGCGAACTGGGACTCGGCGTTTCATGTCAAAGGAACTTCTCGCAGGACAACCCCCCCCCACACACACACACACCTCGAAAGATTTGACTGGGAGTCATTCTTCTACGTTATTTGCTGGATTGGGACCCATTATTCGAACGGCGAAGAAATAAAGACGGATATTTTTGAGGAATGGGACACAGACGTGGACAACATCAGGAAAAACCTCATGTCCGGAATACCTTAGAATGGCCAGAATTCGGAGAATTCGGGCAAAAATTCCGTAGAAATTCCATGTAATCTAAAAATTTCTATTCTAATACATTCCCGGACCCCGTTCCGTGTTCCAAGCCGTTCCGGCAAGTTCCGATCAATTCTCAGGTGTTCTTTTCGGTCAATTTTTGAATGGGACGCAAAAAGTCCAAATCATAGGCATGCATATTGAGCTATTCGACATACAATCCAGCATAATAACATATATGTTGCATATACAATGAGAATGGTTATGCTTAGGACTTCACTCCCACTTCAGTGCATCCTCATCGTCGAGATCCGGCGTGTCGAGTTGTCTGCAGACATATTATCAGTGTAGTAAAATGATAGAATCATGAAAACCTACTCTTGAACGGCGCAGTAGAGCCAACTGAGGCGTTCATGATGGATTTTAGGCTTACCACGAAGGTACTCCATGGTCCTAGAGTGGAACAAGAATTCCTTTCTGTAAAGGTCATCAGTTATATCAGGTTGTCTCCTGCAACTCTTGCAATCTCGAACGAGGCAGTCCAATGTGTAGAATATCTGAAAGAGACACTGTCACATCCATTCTGTATGTATTAGCGAAGCGGTTACCAAAGTTGCTGCACTGGCAACCATTGTATCAGGAATTTCCTTCTCAAAACCGTATGCATCATCCGCAGGCTGGAAGATGTCGGGGTCGTATGTTGCGATTGCCATTCTGGCAGGTCTAATAGGCTCGAAAAGAAGAATGTGAAGGGCGTGCACGATCGCTGGGTGCATGTATGCCGTTTGCCAGTGCGGCTACGAAGGACATTGAGCAATAGAAAGACCAACACAAACTCACTCACCACGTCTGGACTAGAATAAATGTATCTCCGATCTTTCTTGAGGTATGCGATGGTTTGGTCTGCTTCTTCGCACTGCAGCGGTACGCTGTATGCAGAAAGTGCAGGCTTGATGGTGTTCTTCATGTTCCCGTGAATGGTGCTCACGCGTTCCCCAACCTGCTCAAATGCGTCAGTAAAACATTCGGAAAATGAAAGATACTTACCAGTCTGTAGAAGCCTTGAGATTGTGGAGTCCCAATGTGCTCGATAGTAGCGGCCAGGTCTCGATGACCGAGCCGAAGGGCTACTTTGACACCAAGCTTGATGATGGCACCGTTGCGATCGTCGTGGTCCATGAGTACACCATTCAGGAGAATGGTGCTTCCCATTAGTTTGTTCGTTTCGACCACGACGGCCTTGACCTTTGGCGGCTGGTTACCCAACAGCGGATGTGTGTAAGGACTCGAACATTTTCCTTTTCTTTTCTGACGTCATCATTTATTTTAATATTCTTTTTCTTTTCTTTTATTTTTCTTATGCGCTTATTCATCCTTTTGCCGGAACATTCCACAATGTTCTATCACGCTCACTAATCATCCCATTCCTTGTCATGTGACTTCCCATTAGGGTAGACCTTTCCCGTGCCCAAAGTCTATATAAGTAGATAGTTTGACTCTTTCGTTCCTTGTCTTTCTATTCTACTTACCTTCACTGCGACCTAGGTATCTACTCTTATATTATTAGTTTGCTGAATTCTACTTACCTTCACTGCGACCTAGCGTTCGACGGTCTGGACTTAAGCCTCGTCTTAGCTGTCTTGACCTGAGCGACGTGTTTGGGATTATCTCATTCACGCTTGTTTGTTGTTGTGTTGGCCTGCCTCGACTCAGTCCTTGAGCCGTCCGCCTAACATAATAGAAAGACCGACCTCTGGCTCACGCCCGATTCCGTTATCGTCGAGCGCTCGCCTGTGACGTGTCCCCTGAAGTATATCTTCGAAGGACGACATTGAACGAAACCCGGTTCCTACCGTGCAGACAACAAACCCCTATCTTGCCCGTCGAAGTCCGATTGACTCCGACGTGACCCGATAGTACCCGAAGTATCAACCAATCACATCACCGTGGTGCTCCAAATCACCCTTCTCTGGAACTCCCATCAAACCTTCTCGTGGGTAACGCATAGAGTCCAGTCGTCGACAAGTATCTCCTTCATTATCTACCTCGGAGCCTTTCGTTTAGTCGTCAATTTCAAAGACGAGCCGGTTATCCGAAGTCGGCCCCGCCCGAACAGCATCCCGATCCCCGTTCCACCCCCAGCCTATCAAGGTGGAGCTAACTGACGAGCAACGAGCGGCCCTCCCTGCGAACTCTAGGTGGAGCGCCTCGCGGGGACATTATATCGTCAAAGCAGGAAATCAAGTCTTCGGCGCCTGGTGGGACGAGACTGCCAAGAGGTGGTACTCCCAGAGGGAAGGAAGGTCCATCCACTGGAGAGTGAAATAAGAAGGCGACGTAGACGAGCCCTCACCTCCTACTCCGATGCAACCAACGGCCCCCTTACCAGAACCATCGGGTTCGACCACTCAAGCGTTGGCCCCCACTGTCGAGCCTTCTCCGGCGTTTAGAAAGTTCCGAGAACCAGCGCCGCTTATACCGAGTGAAGAAGACGAAGAAGAAGAAGAAGAACACGAGATGTCTTTATCGAAGGAAGCGATGACTGATCTCACAACGGCGGTCGCACTAGCGCTCCAAGCTGCAGGCGAAGGTGCAAACCAAGGATCAAAGGTGTCGAAGAAGGTCCACGTCGCCAAACCAAGAGACTTTGATGGTGAACACGATTACGTGGACTTCAAGCGAGAGCTGCGCCTCTACATCTACGCATCTGAGTCAGAGTTCCGGACGAACAAGAGTAAGATTATGTTCGCCCTGTCGTACATAAAGAGTGGTGCTGCGGCTCGCTGGGCAGAGAGTTACACCAGTGGAGCAGTCGATGCAGATGGCAACCTGACGTTCACGGACACCTGGGATGCCTTCTTAAAGAAGCTGGACACTTCGTTCGATGACCCTGCCAGATCCCAAAAGGCCTTCGAACGACTAGATGCGATGTACCAAGGAGACCTCAACGCCGACGAGTTTTTCAACAAGTTTGACATTTGTCGAGTGGATGCTGGCCTAGCAACAGAGGCACACGACGAATGGTTGATGAGTCGCCTGAAGAGGGCGCTAAACCCGAAGGTTGTGGAAGGGGTCATGAGATTGCCCAATGAACCGACGTCGTACGAAGAGTTCAAGAAGGCCGCCGTCAAGGTCGACAGGGTCGAGCGCCAAATCAGGGACCTGATGGCTGAACATCGGAGAAAGACAATTAGTTCGACAGCGATGAAACCAGCTCCGACACCACCAATGAGACGTTTTATGCCGCCTCAACAAGCAGCCCGTCCTTTCATACCCCCCGCTCAAGATCGTCGTGATGCTACAGGAGTAACGTATGGAGGCTTAGGACAACCCATGGATGTGATGATGAACCAGGCGCGTCGTACACGTTCTTGTTACAAGTGTGGTCAGGTGGGCCACTACATCAGGGAATGCCCGCGAGGTCGTGAAGCAATACGTGCCATCATCGCAGCCTTCGTCCCAGCAGACAGAAAGGTGCTCTTCGAGGAACTCGGCCAAGCAAAGGAATCCTCCTTCGAAGAGGACGATGACGTCGATGTACGAGCGGTACCCGCTGAGCTGGAAGAACTCATAGAAGGCGAGGGTTTTCCAGAAGACCAGGCGTAGACGTCGGAACGACTGGTCGGTCTCCTAAAGGACTCTTTTCGTTGGACTCGTTAAAATATAATCGTTCTGTTGTACAATATCAAGATGTGAATACCAGTGACGGTTTCATCCTTCGAAAGATCCTTACCGACGTGCTGCCAGATGAATCTGAAGATGACAACGATGACTTCGAAGTCTATGAAGATTTATTTGTCAGAAGAACAGATGCGCAAGCAGGCAAATTGAGAGAGGAAGAGCGGAATCAAACCACTATAAAAAATGAGGTTGTGGCAGAAGCACCTTACCGCGAGAACGTTGTTGCTCAGGCGAATGTCACTGAAGCAGTGTGGGATGTAGTAGGCAGACGTGCGGCTGAGATATGGCGCGAGGGCATTGTGGACGCAGATCAGTTCGTGCGACGGGCGGGAGGAAAGGAGTTGGACGCCTTCGTTAGCATCGTACACCCAAAGGTAGCAGGTGATGATGAAGTAGACTTGTCAAACCCCCTACTTGAAGAGGAAAACCTCATTGATGCTCATGCACTGATCGACTCAGGGTGCATGGGCTCATGCATCGACAAAGGTTTTGTCAAACAGTATGGTTTCCCCACCCAAAGGTACATTCGGCCTAGACCAGTCTTCAATGCTGACGGAACAAGCAACGAGGCTGGATTGATCAAGGAATACGTAGTCATATGAATGTTCTTTGGGAAACACGAGGAAGAGATTTGACTGGCAGTGACATCCTTAGCGTCAAGCAACATCTTCCTCGGATATGACTGGTTGACGAAGCATAATCCTGAGATTGATTGGAGGTTAGGAACAGTTAAGTTCACCCGTTGCCCTGATGAATGTGAGTCGCCACTGTCGAGCGAGGAGATAGATGAAGAGTTTGTGAGGAATGTGTGGATGAAGGAAGCGGCAAAATGGCCACCTTACCTGGAGGAATACGCCGACGTCTTTAGTGAGGAATCATTCGAACGCTTACCAAACCACCAAACGTGGGACCACGCTATTGACCTGAAACCGGATTTCAAACCCAGCGACTGCAAGGTTTACCCGTTATCGCCAAAAGAACAAGAAGCGATGAGGGAGTTCATTGAGGAAAACCTAGCGTCAGGACGTATCCGACAGTCGAAGTCTCCAATGGCGTCACCATTCTTCTTTATCAAGAAAGAGGATGGGAGCTTACGAGCAATCCAAGACTATCGAAAGCTCAACGAAGGGACGGTCAAGAACAAATACCCATTGCCACTGATAAATGAGCTCATCAACAAGGTTAAGGATGCAAGGTACATCACGAAGCTCGATGTTCGTTGGGGATACTACAACATCCAGATTCGCGAGGGAGACGAGTGGAAGGCAGCGTTCCAGACAAATCTAGGCTTATTCGAACCCACAGTCATGTTCTTTGGCTTGTATAATGCACCAGCGACGTTCCAAGGCTTTATGAATGACATCTTTTGGGAGCTAATTCATGAGGGTGTCGTCATCATTTACCTCGATGACATTCTCATCTTCTCGAATGATCTAGAAGAACATCGCAGACGCACCAAACGAGTCTTTGAGATCCTTCGCCAAAACGGACTTTTCCTAAAGCCGCAGAAGTGCGAGTTCGAAGTTGACACAGTCAAGTACCTCGGACACATTATTGGCAATGGCGAAGTTCGAATGGATCCCAAGAAGACGGCGGCAGTACAGAACTGGCCAGTTCCAAGGAACGTCCACGAACTGCAACAATTCCTGGGATTAGGAAATTGGTTGCGACATTTTGTTAAGGATTACAGTTCGGTCGTCAAACCCTTGACTACCCTAACGGGTAAGGTGGAATGGAAATGGGGCGAAGATGAGCAGGCAGCGTTTGAGGAATTGAAGCGTCGTTTGAGTAGTCCTCCCGTGTTAGCGATACCCAACAATGAGGACCCTTTCCGTGTAGAAGCAGATGCGTCGGATTTTGCGACTGGTGGAGTCCTTCTCCAGAAACAAGATGGCAAATGGAAGGTGATCGCTTATCGGTCATCAACATTCCTAGAGGCGGAGCGAAACTATGAGATTTACGACAAGGAAATGCTTGCCATTGTTCAAGCCCTAAAGGAATGGCGACAATATCTCCAGGGAGCTAACCAACCATTTGAGGTATGGACAGACCATGCAAATCTAACGTACTTCCAATCACCGCAGAAGCTAAATTGTCGACAAGCTCATTGGTGACTCGATTTAGCTGAGTTCGATTTCACGCTAGTCCATAAACCTGGAAAGACATTGGGAAAAGCTGATCTGTTGTCACGCCGGGCGGATTATGACAAGGGCGAGCGTGATAATGAGAATGTGACTTTCATCAAGAAGGAATGGCTGGTTAGAGGAATGGTTCAGATGTCAAGAGAAGTACTCATTGAAAAGGTCGTGGAAGCGCAGAGACAAGAGGACGAGGGAGTGAGGCTGAAGGACGTCGAGAAGAGAGGGGACATGTGGAGAAAGGGCCGCCGGCTATATGTACCAGCGAGCATCAGAGAGGACATCATGAAGGAACACCATGACTCGACCCTGGCAGGACATCCAGGAGCAACAAAGACGATCCAGCTGATAGCACGCAGGTACTGGTGGCCGAGGATGAGTGCAGATGTGCGGGTGTATGTGCGGGGGTGTGATCGTTGTCAGCAGACAAAGGCTCTAAGGACAATGAGAGCAAAGGTTTTGCACCCTAATGAGGTGCCGGAGGCGCCATGGCAGATTGTCACAGTCGACCTAATCGGAGAGTTGCCAGAATCGAATGGGTTCAATGCGATTTGCGTAGTGGTCGATCGCTTTAGCAAACAAATCCATGCAATTCCAACAACGACAAAGTTAACGGCGGAAGGCATGGCTAGGATCTACAGAGACCACGTCTTCCGATTACACGGACTACCACAGAAGATCATTCATGACTGAGGGGTGCAATTCGACGCAAAGATGATGAAGGAGTTGTACAAGCTCCTCCACATTGAAGGCAACCCATTGACAGCGTATCACCCACAAACTGACAGACAGACAGAGCGGGTTAATCAGGAACTAGAACAATACCTGCAGCTATACGTCAACCATTGGCAGTCGGACTGGGCGGACTGGCTGGCTCTCGCAGAATTCGCATACAACAACTGTGAACATTCAGCGACGAAGCTATCTCCCTTCTTCGTCAATACGGGAATGCACCCCTTAGACTTCACGGGGGTTGGAATGGCATCATCGAACCTGTCAGCAGAAGAATTTGCCAAGCATGTCAAGGAGGTGCATGAACTCGCTCAAGGTAACCTAACCTAAGCAAACGAAGACATGAAGCGTTTCTACGACCGCCATGCTGGGAAGTCCATTACCTATGAAGCAGGGCAGAAAGTCTTCTTAGATGGACGAAATATCAAGACGATCCGACTGATGAAGAAGATGGATGATAAATGGTTCGGTCCCTTCGAGGTAGTGGAAAAGGTTGGCGCAAGCGCATACAGACTCAAACTACCGAAGACCTGGAAGAAGGTCCATCCAGTTTTCAATAAGATCTTGCTCAAACCAGCCGTCCAACCGTCCTTTGAATCGCAGAAGAAACCACCTCCACCACTGCCAGTGATCATTGATGAGCAGGAGGAGTACGAGGTTGAAGAAATACTCGACTCGCGTCTGCATCGAGGCAAGCTCCAATTCTTGGTCAAGTGGGTTGGATATGAGGAAGCGACTTGGCAGCCAGAATCTGACGTCAAGGATAATGCGCAGGAGTCAATTCAAGAATTCTACCGCAAACATCCTGGAGCTCCAAGGAAGTTAACGATACCTCGACAAAGCCTGCGAGCGCTGTACAAGTTCACGTCCTCAGAAGGCTTATGTGGTTGGTCGGGACGCCCAACCTTGAAGGGGGGGTGATGTAAGGACTCGAACATTTTCCTTTTCTTTTCTGACGTCATCATTTATTTTAATATTCTTTTTCTTTTCTTTTATTTTTCTTATGTGCTTATTCATCCTTTTGCCGGAACATTCCACAATGTTCTATCACGCTCACTAATCATCCCATTCCTTGTCATGTGACTTCCCATTAAGGTAGACCTTTCCCGTGCCCAAAGTCTATATAAGTAGATAGTTTGACTCTTTCGTTCCTTGTCTTTCTATTCTACTTACCTTCACTGCGACCTAGGTATCTACTCTTGTATTATTAGTTTGCTGAATTCTACTTACCTTCACTGCGACCTAGCGTTCGACGGTCTGGACTTAAGCCTCGTCTTAGCTGTCTTGACCTGAGCGACGTGTTTGGGATTATCTCATTCACGCTTGTTTGTTGTTGTGTTGGCCTGCCTCAACTCAGTCCTTGAGCTGTCCGCCTAACAATGTGCCGGATTGACGATGTCGATGGAGTTAGCATCCGGTTCGACTGCAATTGCTGCGTCAAAGGGAGCTTCGTGAGGTGGTGGCAGAGCTGGATCCCCACGAACATCGTAGGCAATGGGTTGCGCTTCCGCAACCGCCTCAGGTTCCACAGTAGGGCCATCAGCATGCTCTTCATCACTGTCGCCATCAAGCAAATTGACGAACACCGCCTACAGCACCTGTGAGTATGACTGCCCCAGAAGAGGCATATACTTACTTCTTCCTGCAGCTTTGTGGCAGTGCGGCCACGACATTTCGCTGCCAATGGAAGAGCACGACTCGCCACGGCTCGTGTAGTCCCGGCGACACCATCGGAGTCTTCATCAGTCGTCTCCCCGGAAAGAATGTGCGCATCCTGGAAAGCGTGAAATAACATGTGGGCGCAAATCAATGCTGCCACGCACCTCATCCTCTTTGAAGTCATCCGAATCTTCATCATCGACTACCGAGCCTTCGGTATCTTCACATAAGGATGCGCAGCTCTCATCCTCGTCAGTGTCTGGACCGTATAAATATTCTTCATCGGTTTCCTCTTGTTTGATCTGTTTACAAATGCAGTAGGGAGTTGGGAGTCTAAAATATAATCTATGCTACTCACCGCAAGTTTCTTGCCTATGAGCGTTGTCTTCACGCGATCATTCGACGAGGCTCTTTGTTTGCCTATACCCTTGTTAGTCTTGCTTTGCCACATACCTGAAGCTAAATGCGCCATTAGAATGATTATGAGCCGACTCGTACACACTTGCCTTTCTTGTTCTGTTCTGCAAGACGGCGCGCTTCTTCGGCTAATCGACGAATGAGACACTTGAAATTAAACCAGTCTGTTATTTACCTTTCTTGCGTGCCTTCATTTCCCTACGCTTCGATACGTACTCCTCCTCGGGGGAGTTTCGCATTATCTGCCTTATCTCTTCGGGAGAGGGACCTTCCGCATCACTCAGAGTCGAGGAAGGCGCGTCGGACTCTTCGACACGCCACACGCGGAACTTGGAGGCTGACTTGTCTATACCAACGTCAGCCCTTCAGTTTCGTAGAACTATAAAATGCGAAGCGCACCACGCGGCGCAGGCTGCCTGACTGTGCGCATCACGTCCGATCCCGGAGGGGAACAAGGCGGCGGCATCGCGAAGAAGTCGTTCGCGTCGCCAGCACCGGCAACGCGAGCTTTCTTAGAGCCGCGTGTCTTCTTTTTGATGGACTCCCAGTCTAAAGAAGAGAGTATTAGTCCCTACATGAGCCAGAACAACGAGAATTACGCATGTGGGCCTCTGTAGCTGCCTTGCGCTTCGGGCGGCGCGTCGAGGACGCGTCCTCTTCGACAGCCTTCACTGCAGGTGCAGTCGCATTTTCTTTCACTTAGAAATGCAACCCGACGGTTAGCGCATAGAAGGAATCAAGACACTACGACGTACGCATCCGGGCCTTGGGCTCCCTGAGTCTCGCGGCTTGCATCAAAGACGCGTGCTTCGCGACTTCCCTGACATCGGAGCCATTCGCATCTTCTTTTCTGTTGGCACGCGACTGAGACACCTGTCAAGGAGTCTTCAGGACGCGTTTGAGAGTATTGGATAATGTTTTTACCTTCGGCGTGGCTTGCGTCGAGGAGGCGTCTTGTGCAACTGCCGCGACAGCAGGGGCGGACGCGATTCCTTTTGCACTGGCGCGCGACTGGGAGACCTGTCAAGGAGTCAGCAGGTCACGCCTGAGAGTATGGGTAATGTCTTACCGTTGGCGTGTCGGGGACAGCTCCTTTGCCTGCGCCAGGAGTCGTATTGGTGACGTTCCTGAATGTCGAACTGCTCGCAGACGAGCCAGAACGCGACAGTGCCGGAGTCGAGGGGGTCGAGCCTCGCCTGTACATTGCGTTAGCCACTTGAGCATACGAGAAAGACATTCTTGTATTCGCAGACTGTAAGAACTTTGAACTTGAGATGTGCGCTACTGAGAGAGAGATTGGGGGGGGAATTAGTTGGACAGTTCGAGTTTTTGAACTGAAAAAAATGTGATCGCATCTACGAGGTTCGGGTCTGTATGTATCCAAGGTCAAGGTCTCAAAATAGAAGGATAAAAGCTTGCCGAAGACATGTTGGTGATAAGCTCGCATGCCGTGAGCTTCTATTGATAAGCTTTTTAGTTCACTTTGTCGATCCATACTTCCTGAAAGAATGTTCTCAAGAATTCAGATCAATTCATTGTGTGTAAAGAGTCGGAACTCACCAGGCCCTGAAAGTATTGCGCAATTCCTTGTCCAACAAGTTCCTCGATGGAAAATCTGTATCGTAAGTCATCTACTCGAAAGTGTTTGGGGCCCTCGTATGGAATCAGTTCTATACAGAGTACATTTCAGCTGCAACGGGCCAGCCGGCTCATTATTCTACGATATTGTGTATCTACTAATATAATGCATGTACGACACGAATAAATAGGAATAAAATATTCTCCAAACTACACGTCTTCGTAGTTCAAGTTCTCAAATACTCTCTACTTTCGTTACCTGCCATCCTTGCAAGTATGAGACTTGCTTGTTGTTTCCAGGCTCGCACACTGTAATGGGTTGCTCGCGCCGCCTCGGGACTCCAGTAGCGACAAGTAACCTAACCGGTCTTCCTTCCAAGCCTCTGACATGAAGGACTTTCTCGTTTTTCTTCACCGGACGACAGGGCTCCAGATTGCATACATCAATGGACGACTCTATTACCGTGCTTCCTCTCTCTATATGAATGCGCACTCTGCATTTGTCGTGGGCTCCAAAACATCGCGAATGGTCTTCTCCAAGGTCTCCAGTAATATATCCTGCTCGATCTTGTCGAGCACATCGAACGAATACCTTGTGAGCTGGGAAGAATGAACGAACTCTCAGGTGAAAGATCCAGAAGCCAGGTTGAGAGAAATCTATGTACTTGTCATTAGTCAATCGCCCTTGTCAATCAGCAGTACCCTAACCTGTGACGGGTTCGTACTGCATCGGGACGGGTTCGTACTCCTTCGCCCTTTCTTCATCTGATCTCTCCGTGTGCCGTGGGTTCAAGTTGGAGGCCCACGCATGCGTCAATGTCCCCCTTCTGGCCTGTAGCTCTTGTACCCGCCTGAATAGATACGAGAACTCGGGAGGGACAGGGGAGCTTCGCGGTCCAGACTACAAAGGAAATCCCTGCACTCATCATTAACTATGGTAATCGACAAATCAATCAATCAAGCGAACGTACCCAGACACCAGATTCCTCAGAGGGAATGTTTCCTCTCTGTTCTGGAATGCGACCCCTGCCGTTTTCCTCTCCTCATCGACTTCCGTCACGAAGCCGTGCATCCCCTTTGCAAACCTTGTCCCACGCCCACTGGTGGAGATGCCCCTGTTCCAAATGAAAACATATTTTCCGACGAATCGGCTTCTATGCGTCTTTGCGTAAATGTCGTCCTTCGTCGCCAGTGGTAACGAGCCATGTTCAATCATGTCTGGAGTCCATTCTACGAGTTGATCGGCACTATATTCTTCCTGCATATTTCTTAGTTGTTTCGTAACATAGGGAGACTATTGTTACTCACCACCACATCATTGTGCCCATTCGCACCGCGTATGAGCACAAGTATGTTTGCTCTACCTTCGACCTGCAGTATCTTACCCCATCGTCCAGCGTACTCACCAATGCATATGCATACCGTTGTAGTGCCCTGGCCAGTCCTGTGCCAGGACACTCATACTATGGCTCTCCCCTACTTCAGATACCATATCCCTTCGCCGCCTACACCTCAGAGGACCAAGGCATACTCATACCACACTCTAGAGGCCATATGAGCACATATCTATGGATTCTAGCCTACACTTCCCCCTGCGGCGCCCTCCGAGAGCCCAGACAAGTCCGCCGCTGGCTCCCTGGCACCCATACACATCCGCCAAAGGCTCCTACCCAGCACCAGACACCATAGGAGATGTCCCCCAATCATTATAGGCCTTCGTTATTACAATTCCTCATACGTACAGCCTCGAGGCGGATTTGGACACCCCTGCGGCGGCCCCCCAAGCCTCAGATTGGTCCGGCGGCCACTCAGGCGTCCTCAGGTGCCCTCGCTGAGGCCTCCTACAACTTACCAGGCAGTCCCCCAAGGCCTATGGATTTATCTAGTATCATCCCTGCTCATATGCCACCAAAGGCCGCACCTTTACGAATCCGCCGCCGATCGAGCGGCGACTTGCAGATCCGCCGCTCCGGCGCCCTCCTTAGTTACCATGGATCGCCTACACTCTATATTGAGTGCGGCGGCGGCCTTGGGTGGCCCAGAGACCCTGACTGATGCGCCCTTTATCTCATATATGCGATATGAGCCTCTGAACATCGGCCCCGATGTTTCCCGACTTCCCCCCAAGCGGCGGGCGACCCTAGACCATATATGGCAGTCAGGCATGTGGTACAGCGGCGTGCCAAGCCACCGACCGCCGCTGCCAAGCCAGACTCCGCCAGTGCCCATTTTATTGCAGATACACGATATATCATACTATTGGATAGCCCCCTCACGTTGGTGCTGCCGTACACCTCCTAGATGCTCCGGCGGCGGCCCTTGGCGAGCCCAGTGACTCAGGAGATGTTGTCAGACAGTAGGACTCATCGGCGAGAGCAGAAGAGTATATATAGAGTGTATATTCATCAGTAGACAAGAGAGATACGAGAGCACATTCATAGCAGAGAGCTTCCACAGCATACAAGGGCCAGGTGTGTGAGTTAGGACTGGGAACCTACCCCCAAACGTCCGCCGCACTCCATTGTACCTGTCGGGCGGCCTCTATTCGACCTCGGCAGCCCTCCGGCGACACAGGCCTTCTGTCCTACACCCCTGCGGCGTCTTTTCCAGTTACTCGCCGCACGTTGTCCCCTATATTCATCATATACGGCCCCTACCTTTCATTTATCCAGTTTACGCTACCGTGGCGGATTTGTACACACTCCCTCGTCCCCGGCGGCCCCCTATTCGACCTCGGCGGCCCTCCGGTGACACAGGCCTTCCATTGTATTCCCCCTCGGCGTCTTGTTCACCTACTCGCCACACGTTACGCCTCGTATCCATCGTATACGGTCCCTACCTTTCATTTATCCAGTTTACGCTACTGCGGCGGATTTGTACACGCTCCCTCGTCCCCGGCAGCCCCCTATTCGACCTCGGCGGCCCTCTGGCGACACAGGCCTTCCATTGTATTCCCCCTCGGCGTCTTTTTCACCTACTCGCTGCACGTTACGCCTCATATTCGTCATATACAGTTCCTAGCTTCCTCCTACTGAGATTGCGCTACTCCGGCGGACTCCTGTGACCTCCCCTTCTGTCCGGCGGACCTACTACTCCATTCCTTTCATACCTCGGCGTCCATAGGCCACTCCCCGACGTCTCTGACGGTTTTGGCACCTGCCAGGTGGTTAGTGGTTAGAGTCTGATAGCTTGAGGCTTCGTTTCTGGAGGTTTCTTCACACATTCAGCTCCCTTAGTAGGATGGACATCTGTAGCGCCTTCAGATAGAGAGACCACACCTAATACCACACCGTGCCTTTATTGAATATGTGAGTCGCGTTTTCCTCTCGAGCTGGAGCGACGCGCATTGGGGCCTTCGAAACTGTTTCAACCCAAAAACGCGAAACTTCAACCTAAGAGCACTCAGTCACAGAAAAACTCCAAACTGATAATGATACGCACTGAGAGTTCCGAGTCTTTGAACAGCAAATTCAGCATGTCGCTGTGCTGCTCAACGATCATTCCGTGCTTTCCTGAGTGTAATCCGACCCTGACAAGAACTTCATCGCCGACATCGAGAAAGCGGCGTATGTGATGGACGTGCATGGAGGCGACCCCTCTGATCTTGTCGTCTTCAGAATCCTGTTTGAGATCTAAAAGCACGTCCGATCGGCGCAAGCCTTGTAGGGAATCCCAGTATGTCCGTTCTTTGCCGGCGGGCCTCGAAAACCAGTCATTGTCGATGATTTCTTCCAAGGTGTCAAGTCATCTCAACTGACCGACTATAACTTCTAAGTCCAGCCTTTCCTGTACGACGCCGACTAGATTCATCAATGAACCTGAATGGATCGCCACCAGGTCTCCAGACTGTACGTAGCTCTCCAAATCCTGAAGATCCCCGAAGTGTTGCAGACGAAAGGGCTGAACCTCGTGCAAACTCGGGAAGGCTGGTTGAACACTCGCAACCGTCATGCGTAATAAACGTAGCCCGTCTCGATAACGACCTCCTCGGAACTCGTAAGAGCCATTCTCGTAATGTGTGATTGGCTCAGATTTGAATGTGTCTCTTAGCCATGAAAGAGTGGCCAGACGCATTTCAGGCCGCTGCACATTATCCTGCTCTGGCGAATCATGTACGCATGCCATTGCGGCGATATGAACGGTACGCCTGTCATGAGAAACTTCCTCCACTACCCCGAAATCACCAGCAAACTTTCCTTTTTTCACTTTGATCCACTGCCCGACGTGGTACTCAGGTTGGCTTCTTTGCAGCATGGCGAACACTAGGCCTTGCTCATCGGATGGGACGCGCGTTGGCGGGCGTGTGGTCTGGGTGCGTCCTCGGGCAGTGAACATGTCATTGATGATCTGAATGTCCGGGACCCAGAGATAAACGCGGCCAGCAAGCCACGGGATGTGGAAGACAAGACAATGGGGAGGGAAGTGTTTCATAATGAGCGCTGACTTGTTGCTTGCATCCATAGACTTCATACGTTGTTTGTGAGCATTTCGGTTGAAAGAAAGATTTGGAATACACACACCCTAATGAAATACATTTCGTATTTCGAATCGTCGACATGCATCCCTTCAGGGAACAACGCTCGCCCAGTCCTCAGCTGCGTTGTGAGTGCATCCCTTCCCCATTGCGGCGTTGCGGATGCCTCGGTTTTGTACTCGGTCCTTCGCCGCTTGCGTGCTCGCTGCACGATGTCACTGGCAATCGACTCGGCGACTTGTGACTCATCTGGCGGGGCATCCAGGCTCAGCACAGGACGTGCTGCGCGCTGCGCTTGATCGAACTGTACGTCATCAATGAAATTGTTGTCTGTTCACGTATATAAATAGACTGTATTTTGCATGGACACTGTAATACATACCTTCTGCGTTGCTTGCCTCAGATTCTTCATCCGTATCATCGCAGACTTGTGCAGAGAGATCGAGAAACTTCATGGTATCCATTTCCTTGCTTGTTGACTACAAAAACACATCAATTTTTTATTGTCACACAATCGCGACGTTATGCATACATGGCTCATTGTAGACGACTTTCTAATTGTAATGCACGCAATCAAATTTTTTTTTTGCTTTTTTTATGGTTGTCTTGTGGATATATGTCCTCTGAGGCGTCCGAACGACACTCAAAAAAGTGTTTCTATTTGTTTTACTACTGTATGTTTCTCTACGCTACTTCTACCGTACAGGGTAGGTCGTGGAAAGAGACAAGAGAAAAACTGTACAAGGACGATCGATGCGTCGGTATATTGGACTCGAGCGTGTGAACTTGGGAAGATCACATGCTATTCTTGTGATCTTCCCAAGTTCGCACGCTCGAGTCCAATATACCGACGCGTCAAACTTTTAAGCACTTCTTTCTGTCTTGCTTCTTACCACCACTGTCAAGTCGCGGCTGCAGTGACTCTCCTCGTTATTTAATGTACCGTATACCAAAATAATTTCTTGTATCAAGTAGCATACAGGTTTTATAAAGAAAATATACATATTTCATTAAGGAGAACAATATATAAGTCTAATATTCTGCACTGTAGTACTAGGAACGGAAATGAGCGAACGAGAAGAATGTTTGGGTTGTAACAGACGATTCATGGACGTACGACGACATCAGATGTATCAGCCAGAAAGTAGCAGGTGCTAGCAGGTGCTCGTTATACATTACGATGCTTTGCGAGATACTACACATAACGAAGAGATCGACCGACAAGGATGGGTGGAATTCACGGGGGATTATTTCGGGAACGACTACGGAGAGGATGATTTTCCCATGGGGGATGGTGCTTGCAACTCAGAAGGAATGACATTCGACGACGACGACAGGTACGTACTCGAAACATTGAGCAATTTTACAGGTCCGACAGAACAACAGTAGTTCGGACGACAGTGACGCTGACACCGAACGAGTCTGGGAACCTCATCGCACGCCAGCTGAGCTGGAACTAGACGAGGAAATAGACGATGAAGATGAGTCGGCACAACAACGCCTTGGGGAGATTATTGTCGAGCGCCGCGCTGCTCAGGCAAGGTTGCAATATCGCCCAGCTCGTATAGTCAAATTTAACGACGTAGTACCTTATGCACGGGCCGGTAAAGCATACAGACACCTGGCTGCGGACGTTTCTGAACAGGGGAGCGCAGCATACACTCAGTTCACGCGAGACCTTCAAATGAGATCAGGCAGTGAAGGCAGGTATGCACCATTTCGGTCAAAGCTGGACTGGGAAGTTGCGTGCTGGGCAAAGACATGAGGAGCAGGGTCGAATGCTCTGGATGATTTGTTGAAGATTGATGGTGTGGGTTGCAAGGACCACAATACTATGAACATCTGTATTGACAGTCCGAAATAGATTGTACAAATGCTAGGACTATCATATCGGAATGCTCGAGAACTCAACGCGCTAATCGACAAACAGATCCCTTCGCGGCGCCTGCTGTTTCATCGACGAGAGATCGTCGTAGGAGGTACCCAGGTCGACCTATATAGCAGAGATACGATGGAGTGCATACGAGCTCTACTGAGCGCTCCCGAATTTGCGGATGGGTTGATTCTTCAACCAGAACGTCATTTCGCAGATGAGGAGGAGAGAATTCAGGTGTATCATGATATGCATACCGGGGAATGGTGGTGGGCCTCTCAGGTGTGTGATAATGCTGGTTTGTCTTCAATCTGCATTCTAATAGATATTTTAGCGGGCGATTGAACAACAAGAGCCTGGTGGGACCGTAATACCTGTTATCATTTCTTTGGACAAGACGCAGATCACTCTGTTCCGTACAAAGACAGCGTATCCTGTCTATCTTACGATCGCGAATATTCCAAAGGACATCCGCAAGAAACCATCGAGACAAGCTCAGGTTCTCTTAGCGTATCTGCCTACGAGTCGCCTCCAGCACATATCTAGCAATGCCTCCCGTCGACGCATGCTTCAGAACCTCGTCCATGCCTGCATGCGGTTCATATTTTGTGACATGGGAAGACACGGCGGTCCTGGTGTCCTTATGACAGACGGAAATGGGATCGAGCGCCGTTGTCACCCCATCCTCGCCGCAGTCGCAATCGATTATCAGGAGCAGGTGCAAGTCTCCAGCATCATATCAGGAGATTGTCCGAAGTGCATATGCCGAAAGCATGAACTCGGAGAACACTGGGAAGAGTCACACGCGCACCGCGATCTGGATGAGGTGTTAGACATCATGGATATCCTCGACTCCGATGATCCATCTCAATATTCTCGTGTATGCAAAGCACATCGCATCAAGCCAATTCAACACCCGTTCTGGATCGATTTGCCATACTGCGATGTTTTCGATGCGCTTACACCAGATATCCTTCATCAACTGCACCAAGGTGTCATCAAGCATTTGATAGAGTGGCTTACGGTCACACTGGGTGAGAAGGAACTCGACGCTCGATGCAGGCGCATACCGCCGAATCACAGTATTAGAGTCTTTCATATGGGCCTGTCTATTCTAAACAGGGTGAGCAGAACAGAACACAGTCAAATCTGCCAGTTCCTGCTTGGATTATTAGCAGGCTTTCAATTGGGCAGCAATCGAGCGACGCAACAACTCGTCCGCGCAACCCGAGCCATTCTTGACTTCGTCTACATCGCGCAATACCCTATCCATACATCACAGACATTGGAGTTGCTGGACGATGCACTGCGGTGTTTTCACGAGAATAAGCAAGTTTTTATTGATGAGGGAGCACGAGTCGACTTCAATTTCATCAAGTTACATTCTATGGTGCATTATACTAGCAGCATTAAGTCTCGCGGCACCACGGACAACTACAATACCCAATTTACGGAACGCCTGCACATTGATTTTGCTAAGGACGCCTACGCAGCAACTAACCATAAGGACGAACTTCCTCAGATGACACGCTGGCTCGAGAGAAAAGAGAAAGTTTGTGATTTGAAGAAGAATATTGATTGGAGAACTCAGCGATTCGCGCCGGCCCCTCCTTGGACATCCACCGAGTTACTACCAGACCTCGAAATCTCGACTGCAAAGAATCCAACGAAAACCTGCAACTTCAAGGTTCTAGCTGACTCATACGGGGTACACCAGTTCAATCGTGCTCTTGCACATTACGCTGTATCCTTAAAGTACCCCAATATGCGCCAAAGAGAACTCGAGCAGAAAGCGAGAGACGAATTAATTATTGTTTGTCTTGTGTCAGTGTTCGAAAGAATCAAGTTTCGAAACGAGATGGATGACGACAGGCCTGTGGTAGATTCGATACATGCCAGGCAAGAAAGCTCGATAAGCAAGGTAGAGACGTACCTGGCTGGTTCGACACGGCGCTCGTGCGCATTTGTGAAGGCACAGACATTCAATGTGAGTCTGTGTTTGTCTCAATATAATATGCGTGAGCTTAACTACGTATTCCAGCGTTCTGCGTTGCTCAAGCGCGTGCTATATTCTCCCTCAATAACAGAGCTCTCTCACAGCTCTTCATGGACGATGAACATGTCCATCTGCAAGCTCTTGTGCCCCGTCGTCTGGCCTACATTGAATGGTTCTCAAAGTTTTCACCTCAACCGGATATCAACTTCAGAATGTATAAAGTCTCGCGCTCACTCACTCCAGATAGCAGCAGGGAGTCTTCTATTATACCCGTAGCGAATTTTCATCGTAGTGTGCATCTAATACCTCAATTCGGAAAAGTGGCCCCTGCACATTGGACAAGTAGTAATGTGCTGGAGGAATGTACTGACTTCTACCTGAATGACTTTAGAGACCGAAGTACACATTTTAGTATGTTTTAATTTCATACATTATGTACATGTACTAGAAAGTCAACAATAACGAGTTACATTAACATAGAAAGCAATTAGGCCGTTTCGACCAATTGTAGGCCTCTGCATGCGCTCAGCTCAAGTCCAATATCTTCACATGACCATCATATTTCCATTTATGGATGGTAACCTGACTGAAGCTTCACATGGGCACTTCTATCTATTACATAAATGACTCTTGATAAGTGGGACACGCGGATCTACGACTAATCTGGTATCTATTTCCTCCAGTCCCATTCCATCCCGGGTCCGTTCCGACTCATTTCTCCGCCACCCCATGTGATCCGCCCATTCTCTTATCTCCCTATCTAGTTCCATTGCTTTCCGCAGATCAGGTTTTTCCTGATGAATTTGCTCATCTGGTCTAAACAATCGGTGCTAGTCGGGCTTTCCCAACCAAACTTGGACAAATTATTCACAGACTTCTATAAGCCACTAATCTCCTCGTGGATTGATGATATGCAGTCGATGTTTCTCGCTGCCGACCAAGCAAGGAAGAAATTCGTGCATGCTAAGACTGCAAACCCTGAAGAAGACACACTTGGATTTCATGAGACGCTCGGTGGTCATGTTACTTGGGACAAATTCTGGAAGATTTTAAAGAACTGACTGTGGATCAAGGCGTTCTGGGTCTTGTAGAACCAGATTTAACGTCTGCGCCCCACACTTTATTCGTAACCTGACTTGCTCTTCGAGCTGTAACTCGTGGACAATCCTCCAGCAATAATACAATCGGGTTATTTATTGGATATGAACTCCTGGAATACCATCGTTCCTTTCCGCACATAGATTTCACTTTCCTTCATTTCTGGAGTCCGCAGCTAAAGCATAGTCAAAATACATTACAGGCTATGAAATGAAATGAATGTATCTCTATAACATAAGCAAGATGCTTACTCTATCTTTCCTGACGATCACGAAATTCTCGCGGATGACCGGGCTGCCAAAGCCAAGTACTAGTGTCTCCTGAATTGAAGCTCGACACCCAAACTAAGCATAAACAGAAGTACGGCGATAGGAAGCTTGCACAGTCCCTCCTGATGGTCAAATTACCTCCCAAAGAGATTGACGATTTGAAGAAAGAACGGATTTTTCGATTCAGTGCAAAGGAGCTTCCGAAAATTCTTGATGAAGCTGGGAATCGTATCTGCCGTGTGATGGTCATGAAGCGCCTTCATCCAATATTTGGATTGACGAACCTGGACCATTTCAAGCAAGCCATCCGGGACATCGTACGAGGTTCGTTCAATTCTCGTCTAGTGTGTCTCATCTTGATTGTTTCCTCTGAAAAGCACACCATTTCTCGTTCATCCGCGAAGCACGCATTCTCCATCGTGATGATATCAGTCCTCATAACTTGATGGTACGCTACAGTGATGATGGCGCTGTACATGGAGTCTTTATTGATTTCGATCTGGCCTCCATCGGGGTACTGAGCAGTGAGGAACACCATGGAAGGCGAACTGGGACTCGTCGTTTCATGGCGATAGATCTGCTCGAGAATGAAACCTCTCCACACCTCGAAAGGTTTGATTGGGAGTCGTTCTTTTACGTCATTTGCTGGATTGGGACCCATTATTCGCATGGCACCGAAGTACAGACGGATGCTCTTGATGAATTGGACACAGACGTAGACAAGCTGCTCGTTTCGTTTAAACAATCAGTGCTATTCGGGTTTTCCCGACCAAACTTACGCATCCTGTTTACGGACTTGTATAAGCCGCTAGTCTCCTCGTGGATTGCTGACATGCAGTCGATGTTTCTCGCTGCCGACCAAGCAAGGAAGAAATTCGAGGATGCTAAGGCTTCAAACCCTAAAGACGATGACACGCTTGTGTTTCATGAGACACTCGGTGGTCACATTACTTGGGACAAATTCTGGCAGATTTTGGAGAAATGATGGTGGACTGGGGTGGACTGGGTCTTGTAGGATCGGATTTACCGTCTCCGCTGCGTACTTACAGTAATTCGTAAGCTGTCTTGCTATCCGAACTATACACAGTAACTCGTGGAGATTCTCCAAAGCTATTGCTAAAGCATGGCCCGGAGCGTACTACAGGCGTTGAAGGGTTCCTAATGTACAGGATGATTATAATCTATCCCGAGTTTTCGATCACAAAATGACTTCAGGTCGTCGAAAAAACGAGTATAATCGCTCAAATGGTACATAAAGTTGTAGATAGGTCGTGTCCGGGTCGTCGATGGAGGGCATATTACAGCAATGCTCTATAAGTACAGTACATGACACTGATGCAAAACAGTTAAACAAAGCAACTACACGGGGTAGAACGCGATAGCAATTAGAGTCTCGCTGTATTGAAGGATTAAAAAAGAGAAGAGAATCATGTAAGAATAATATGAACGTCGCTCCGCAACGATCATTGTTTTATAAACCCCCAAAACTTCTCCCAGGTAACATGGCCACCGAGCGTCTCCTCATCGAAATCCTCAGGATTTGCGTTTGGAGTCACGTTGAAGTCACCCCTCGCTAGATCGGCATCTCGAAACATTATCTGAATGGGTCTGATCCAGGACAAGTATAACGGCTTATAGAAGTCCGTGAATAGGACGTTCAAGTTCGGTTCGCTATGCCCGAATAGCAACTCATTCTTGATACTCCTGAGCTTTTTATCGTCGGGCTCGTTCCATTCATTGAACGCATCAGTTTGCACTTCATCGCCTGCAGAATAGTGGGATGCGATCCAGCAAATGACATAGAAGAACGATTCCCAGTCGAATCTTTCGAGATGCAGAGGGGTTTCTTCGCGAAGGAGATCTACTGACATGTAAGGGCGGGTTCCCGTCCGTCTTCCCAAGTGTCCCTCAGGAGTCGGTAAACCCAGTGAAGCGAGATCAAAATCGATGAGAACACCGTGGATCTTGTCACTAGCAGGATAATAGCGAACCATCAAATTATGAAGGCTAATATCGCGGTGGAGAATTCGAGCTTCACTGTTAAACAGGAAATGATGGGCTGGGCAGGAAAGGCCGTCAGCTCAAGACTCACCCGATGGCTACTATGCTCACCCAGTACAATATCCCGAATCGCTTCCTTGAACTGATCCAACGTCGTTACTGAGAACAAAGGACGGAGGAGTTCCATAATTATTACTCGGCAGATACGATTCCACGCCTCGTCAAAGTTCGTGTAGTACCTCTGCGTCACCCATCTGAATGACCATTTCTTCTTCAGATCGTCGATGTCCTTTTGTCCGATTATGAAAGGCAAGGACTCTTCGAGCTTCCTATCACCGTATTTCTGCTTTAGATTAGGATCCGCGTCGACCTTCCGCAGCACTGCCCGCGCTTTCTTCAATATCTCCACCTCCGAAAGCCGTCTTGCCGCCGGCCAACTGATTTTGACCGCAACCAGAGCTCTCTTTTCAGGATAATACGACATATACACTGCAGTCCCCCTACTGACCAGCCCATATGGACGACGCCCTCCTATTTCTGATATAAGATATACCACGAGCATGTCAATTTCCAGTTTAAACAAGTGCTGCCCCGAGTTTATGGTTTTTACTGCCTCGAGGGTTTCGGGAGGTATGTCTCCAGGTTTCTCCTTCTCTGCACTCTGTAATGCATTTGTATCGCTCGGGAGATCAGAGGCGGAGTCGGGAGAGGATGTCGACGGGCTGGGGCTAGCTGGCGATTCTTTGTTGCCCTGGGACAATAACTCCCGGACGATGTCGGTTGCTGGTACTTCGGCATCTTTCAGATTCTCGAGGAAGCCCATTTCCCAACTATTCATTTCGGCCAGCCTTTTCATAAGCAACACGAATCGGTATATGTCCTCGGCGAAGTAGAAGGGATACGAATAAACCGGTCCAGCTCGATCATAATACGCAAGATATAATTTAGCGTCCAGTATGAGGAATTCGAGTGCGTGTCTCCGACTAGGCACGAAGGACAGCTGCTCGACGGCATACTTTGCACCGTCGATTATCAGATCACGACGCACAATGGCTTTTGTCGTCGATGGTCTAAGCTTTTTATGAGGTTCAAAACCCCTTTCATCGGCTTCTTCTATCATCCTCTTTCTCCCTTCTGAAACTGAGGTCGCGACAGACACGGAAGTCGACATTGGCGGGACTGGTATCACGGGTCCTGCTGGTACGACGATAGCGCCGCCGCCACCCCGAGATCCGGACTTCGAAGATTGCGAAACCGCAGCGGCAATATCATGGTCACGAGAATCAGTCTCGCTGTGCTGATCTGCTAAAGGTGGTATCGTTTCGTTGTCAAAATGAGTCACGGGATTGAGCGTCCACTTGACATTCGTCTCTTCGCATTGTATCACTTCATGATACTTCTTGAACTCCGCTACAATATTCACGTCTTTCCACAGCCATGAAACCTGTTTCTTGACTGGCCCTCGAGTGGAAAACTTCGTCCACTGATCGTTCGCAATGTCGGGCCGATCGCTGCTGAGGGCGACAACGTCAGGCTTCAAAGAGAGTGAGCATAGCCCCGGGAGGAGTCTCGGATCGTTTCGAGCGAAAAGAATGCGCTTGGATTCGAATTTCGAGATAATATAATTCGAGTAATCGCAAAACGTCCGGTATCGTTGCGCCTCCGCGGTCACCTTTGCGCAGTACTGGTCCCGCTTGTTCAGGACTTCTCCACTCGATGCGACAGAGCTAATAGCGGGATCCTCGGCCCTTAAGCTTTCTTCTGGCACTCCTAAGCCAAGTAGGAAGGCGTCGAGAGGAATAAGTTTCGCGAGCTTTAGATCGATCGTGTCGTACTTTGCCGCGGTTTGAGGATCCGCAACGAAACCTTCGAAGCTAGTATAAGATGAGACGGTACGCCCGGCTGGTGTTGCGAAGTCTGAAGGATTAAGAGGCTTGCTTATTCTGCCTTTCTTGGGAGTCACAGGAGGCGGTAAGTTATCGGCCATGGTGATGGTGGTGGATGGATGAGAACGAGGCCGCGTTGACGGCACGTGCACGTGTTCGTCTTCTGCATCACGTGCATCCAATCATCATCATGCGCGTCACGATCGTCGTCACACCCCTTCACGTCACTACGGGCAATTTAGTATATATTTTACATTGGATGATAAATGGATTGATATGTAATTTGATATTTTCAATATCATGATGCATGTTCTCATTTGGTATATTTAGAATATCATCAAAGCAAATATCCCTAAAAGTTTGGTCAATCAGAATATCCGCTTTGATGATATTCTAAATATCCCAAATGAGGACATGCATAATGATATTGAAAATGTCAAATTACATATCAATCACTGCATATTGGAGGTCCCTAACACATGCCTGTGTAGCCGTACATACCTAAGATAAAGAAATTTACGCAAAAATTTGTCTTACATCACACAGAAAATTTGTGTAGAACAAGATACATTAGAGCCTGTTCGGTTGCACTTTCTCGCGAGATCGTGATTTTCCTCAATCGCAACATGCAAGTGTGCAAGTTGCAGCAAGTTGAGTACCTCTACCATGGGAATGTTTCTGCACCCCCCATCTCGCGGCTGGTCTCAAACCCTCACTTTTGCTGAGAGCCCATAGCACCACATTGCATGCATGTAAAAATTCAATTTCAACTGGGGAGCCGTGCGCCCATATAGATAGATTATTTTTGTAATTTTTAATTATTTTTTTTGTGACTGAGTTGTTGTGTATGGATGAGATACTGGTAGATGATGTGAGATATCGCTATCTGAAAAACAGGTCTGAGCTGTTTTTCAGATAGAGGTCCATTTGGCAGGGAAGTTGCGAGACCGTGATGTGAGAACGCGATTTCTGAAAGTGCACCGAACGCTCATCGAAACCTCAGATCACCCCTCTACATCATCTCAAATCACGCAACATTTTTTGGCAGAGACTATCTCAGATCACGCTGCAGCCGAACAGGCCCTTATGTACACAGATATATGCATTTCTGTGTAGATCACACAACATAAAAGTCCGTATAGTTTTGTCTAGCTGACATGGTGCTTGATTAGATTTTGAGAGTTGATATATAGAACTAGACTACATTTTGTATAATCAAACTATGTAAATCTACACAGATCTACGCGCGCGAGACTGAGTGACAAGTGTCAGACGAACTTAGATGCATTTTGACGTGTCGTCCTCTTTGTCTCTTGCCACCACTAGTACTGTCATGCCACTCTATCCACCCCCAGCACCTACAAATCATCTCCGTCCCTGCTTCATCCACCTCATTCATGACTGTTTCACGGTACCGTCACTGAGGTTGTCATCACTGTTCCTGCTTACTTTAACGACTTGCAACGTCAGGCGACGAAGGACGCTGGTGTCATCTCTGGCCTCAACGTCCTCCGAATCATCAACGATCCCCCGGCTGCTATCGCATATGATCTTGACAAGAAGCTCCAAGGCAAGTGCAATGTCCTCATTTTTGACCTTGGTGGAGGTACCTTTGATGTGTTGCTCTTGACCATTGGGGAGGGTATCTTCGAAGTCAAGGCGACTGCCGGCGATAGTCAGTCATTCCGATGACGTACGATCATGGTATTGACGCTGATTTTCTTAGATCTTTTATCGAACCCTCGTGCTCTTCGCCGACTCCGTACCGCTTGCGAGCGTGCGAAGTGTACACTGTCGTCGGCAGTGCAGATGACCATCAAAATTGACTCGCTCTATGAGGGTATCGACTTTTATACCTCGATCACCTGTGCACGATTCAAGGAGCTATGCCAAGATCTCTTCCGGTCTACACTTGAGCCTGTCGAGAAGGTTCTCCGGGACTCCAAGATCGATAAGTCCAACGTACACGAGATCATCCTTGTTGGTGGTTCCATCTGTATCCCCTGTATTGTCAAGTTCATGTCTCGCTTCTTCAACGGCAAGGAGCCATCCAAGTCTATCAACCCAGATGAGGCTGTCGCGTATGGTAAAGAAGTCCGAGATCTTCTCGAAAGGTACTAACAGACAACCTAGTGTGAGCATTCAGGCGTACAAAGTTCATTTCTGACTTCTTCAACAATGAGGCGCCATGCAAGTCTATCAACCTAGACGAGGCTGTCATGTATGGTGCTGCTGTCCAGGCTGCTATCCTCAAGGGACGTATCTCGGAGAGGAGCCAAGACCTCCTCTTGCTTGATGTTGTTCCTCTGTCGCTCAGTATCGAGACTGCCGGTGGTGTCCTGACTACGTTGATCAAGCGTAACATGACTGTCCCGATGAAGAAGTCTGAGATCTCCTCGACGTATGCTGACAACCAGCCCGGTGTGCTCATCCAGGTCTGCAAAGGTGAGCATGCGCGTACAAGGGACAAGAACCTGCTCAGCAAGTTCGAGCTTGCCAATATCCCATCTGTACCTCCTGGTGTCCCGCAAATTGAAGTCACATTCGATCTCGCTGCCAATGGGATCCTCAACGTCTGTAATTATAGGATGACCGACAAGTCGAATTGCATCACCATAATCCATTTATCATCCGATGTAAAATCTAAATTGCCCATAGTGCTTGTTGAAGTAGGAGAGGTCCAGAAATACACGAAGCATCCTTATTGGAGCAGAGCATGCAAAATATGAACTTTGAGATGGCAGATCTTATGTGCAGAGTAATAGTGACATCGTGCAAAGTGAGTACGGAAAAGATGGGTCAAACAGGCATATTGACTAAAAACAAACAGCAAATCTCCCAAAAGGATATTACAGTAATCTTCATAACTTGCTGGTGCGCTACAATGACGACGACACTGTATATGGAGTCCTGATCGATTTTGATCTGGCCTCTGTCAACGCAAAGAATGGCGAAGAAACACTAGACTGGGAAGCATTAATTCTTCTATGTCATTTGCTGGATCGGCTCCCATAATTCTAACGGCATTGAAATAAAGACAGACACTTTTGAAGAAACAGCATTATGACTGTGGACACCGTACTTGTCCAGTGTAAGGCGGAAGCAGCCACTGCATTGTGCTCGGATCTGAATGTACATATATGTACGACCTATTCACGAACCTTTACAAACCTCTGGTACCAAGCTGTATCGACCCCTTTTTGTCGATATTTCTCGATGCTCTTCTGGAAAGGAAGAGGTTGAAAGAGCCTGGACTGGAAATTGATGAGGAGACTGTAGGCAGATACATTGCTTGGGATAGGTTTTGGAGGATTCTTAAGGGGTGGGAAGCAAATAGTGCAATGTCTGGACTGGAAATTGATGAGGAGACCCTAGGCAGATACATCACTTGGGATAGGTTTTTAGGGATTCTTAAGGGAGAGAGGCAAATAGTGCAATGTCTTCTATCATAAATATTGATCAAGCAATAATAAACTTTCTGTTCTTTCTGGTCCAAGTGCACAGAAAAGGAGGGGGAAAAGACCAGATGAACAGTATCTCATCGCAAAATGAAACAATAAAAAGTTGTTGACAGCGGTAGACATACATATGCGTCCACATAAAAAGCATCGTCATCACTGTAATGCTTGCGACTTTTTGCATTGAACTGTATTGGACTGCACTGTATCGAATCGAATCGAATCACTCAAGTACTACATAGTACCAGAGAAAGGAAATGTCCTACAGAATGCATGAAGGAATAGGATTAATTAATTAATTAATTAATTAATTAATTAACTGATCCATCATTTTGATAAAAATTGAAACCGGTAATCGGAATCGGAAATGAAATGAAATGCAAAACGACACGAAAAGAAGAAAAAATCTGAGAGTATCAAACTTTGAAAAGGACCTAGAGGAGACCCCGAAGAAAGGAAAGGATACGCGGTGTTGTAGGTTGGGGACGAATGTCAAGTCGAGTGAGGAGCGACAAGGATGGAGAAAGCGAGAATAAAGAGTGGTAATAGTAGTAGAAGCGAGTGAGAAATGAGAGCGGGACAAGAGTCAGTGTGGATGTGTGGGAGGGGATGAAAAAGAGAGAGGACATAAGGCATGATATTACGACAGGAATTGCTACTTTGTACATACGTACGTAAAAAGTTGGGTTTGCGGAAGAGAGAAAACAAGATGTAAAGGACGATACCTGAAGTACACGAGGTCACGAAGCACACAGATACACAGACGGACCTCCCATTTAGACGTTCGAACGTCAACGAAGCAGTGCGATGTTCTGATCCACCGACGGGTATCGATACGCAACGAACTTGGGGTCCTGGTCCACAAGCTCCTCAATCGCGCGCCTCGACGCAACGCTCATCCTCGACGCGCCCTGCCCAGGTGTCGCATACCCATTTCCGTTATGTCGTGACCGACTGCTCCCATTCCCCACGCCGTACTCCGTCACTGAGGGCGACCCGTCCTGATGCTGGTCCGACTCGCTCGTGGGCGGACCGGGAGGAGAGACGGTGACGGACAGACGTCCCTCGCTTGCGCTATTGCTGTTATTCATGCTTGTGCGGGACCCGCCTGTCATCTTGCCAATGAGGTTCGACAACCCGAACCTGCTTCTCCGCTTCCCGACCGTCTTGTCACTCCCGCACCGGACGGTATCGTCCGGTGCGAGTCCAAGTCCTAGCCCCCCTGTGGAACGTGACGCCGAAGCCGACATCCTCATAGTCCCCATCTCGGCGTACGGTGAATACCCAAACGGGTCTTGTGCCGCTCCCATTCCCGGGCGCGTATTTCCACGCCCAGACGACAGTGGGAACGTACCCGACGCGGTCAAGTCAGGCCGGGAAGCCATCCCGCCAAACGACTGTCGACGAATATCACGAGAGAAGTAAGGCTGCGGAGAACCAAGCATGTCATTATGCTGCTCGTTCATATTCGGCGCGCTCAGGTGGGAATGCGTGTTCATATCGAACATCGTCACAGGCCTCGGCGAGTCGACAGGCGTAGGCATCGACTGGCTCGCCGGAGCCTCGTTCGGTAAAGGCGGGAGCGACTTGTGCAACGAGTATACCGATATTGGTCGTGGAGAGCCCGGTGTATGGATGACAGGCCCATTCAGATCCGGTCCGTAATCCTGTGAACGCTGACGCATCTCAGGCTCACCACCCATAGATTGGCCTTGCATAGCCGTTCTCGTCGTATTCGACTCGGGTCCGCCATACCCATTCGCGTTACTATGCGATTCCTCCGTATGCGCAGGCAACATACCTCCCATACCTCTTGATACTGTCACATCCTCCAACCACGTGTTTCGTATCGACGTCGGAGTAGGAAGCGCTCCGTTAGAAGGTCCCCCACCCGTTCCGGGCGGTACAGACGTACGCCTCGACGCATTCGACATTGATCGATCCCGAGATGTACGATTAACAAGATACGATAAAGGTGGTGGCGGAGCAAGCGGCGTGTCATCCTCAGATCGCTCGACGGGTGTGGCATCCCGCGCACGTTGAGCTTCGCTTTTCGAGCCTTTGTTGCCTCTGACCATCCCCCAGATCTTCGCAAGGCCCTTCTTTTTCTTCGGTCGGTCGAGTCCGCGGGACGGGACGTCGCAGTCGACAGACACCGACGCGCGTCGGGGGAAGATTTGACTATGTCGGATAGAAGGAGCGTTGCTCCCCAAATCAACCGTCATCGGACGCGTCTGCATAGCTTGCCGCTCGCGGTCGAGTGCAAGACTAGAAAGCGCAACGTGAATATATAAACAGCTATCTACAAAGACGAGAAACTCACTGCATATCCATCATGCTCCCCGAAAGAGACATCACCCCAGAGGGTGCAAAGCTATCCCGACTCTTCCACGCCTCGCTCCAGTTCCGGAACCCGAAGAACTTGGACCGTCGGTTCGCATTCATACTCGCCGAGCTTATACTTTGTGAGTCAACGAGCGATATCTGCGAGTGAACACGCGTGTTTGGTGGGCGCACGGAACCAGGCGCAGAACCAGGTGGGGGCGTCAAAGGCTGAGGCGTAGTCAGCACGCTCATCGCGCGCGTACTGGACTGTGAGACCGACATCGGCCGATCACGTTCTCGAGCCAACATAGGTCCTGAGCCATTAGACGCAGCAGTATAGAATCCACTATCTGTCTGATACGGTAGAGGGCTGTGAGCCGAATACATCGACATCACTTCCCCATTCCGGTCTCCGCCCGAACCGCGGGACGACTTGCGCGCCCGACTGCGCTCGCGCTTCTCTTCGCGTCGGCGCTCACGCTCTTCCTTGCGCACATCGACTTGCTCAACGATCATGCCATTTTCAAGCAGGGTCACTTCCCGACTCTGGCTCTGATGATGATGGCGATTATGATGGTTTCCATCGACTATGATTGGACCAAGAGAAATAGGCGTCGGTCCAGATACCGACCGTTTCTGGCCGTGTAATGACGCTTTGAGCCTCAGCCCATTTTCGTCGACCATCGTGGTGCCGTTCGACACATCGTACGTCGATCGTCGTAAATGGTCGTACGTATCTTTTAGTTTACTCTCCAAAAGTCGAGATTCCTGCATAGCTCTCGCATGTGCAAGCGCCTCAGCCTCCAGCAGCGCAACCTGCGTTTTGATGTAAAGTTCAATTCCCTGCTGGCGCGCTTGCGGTTCACGCGGGTTCTACAATTCAAAAATTCATAATAATGATAATTTTAGCCAAAGTTATATCAATCATCACATCCATCAAACTTTACAAAGTATAACAACGCACCATAGAGTTCCAGAGCTTCAAATGAGGCTCTGTGAGGCGATTGCCTCGTGCCCGTGGCCTATTGAGATCCTTATGCCGAACAAGGACCTGATGTGATTCAGAGCTAGAACTCGAAGCCTTGGCGCGCCCGCCCGCTCTTCCTCCTCTTCCATTTCCTGACGACAGAGTTCGTGATACAGTATGTCGCTCTCCCGATCCCACACCCCGGGGCTCGTCACGTCGACGTCAGCCATGTCTTGGTCACGCATGGCGCACTCGACGCAGATCTCCCGGCCGTCGGGTGGAGTAGGGTACCCGGTTGTGGGACGATATGTCTGTTGCTGCTGCTGTTGTCGCTGTTGTTGTTGTTGACCACCATATCGGGGTGTCGCGTCAGTATAAGTATAGATGGGGTTGACTGCGATGGGAGTGGGAGAGGACGGGGGTGTGATGTACGTCGGCTGCTGCGCAACAGCACGCGTGCTCGACGAGATGGGAATTGCCGCAGGCTTATACGACGGCGCCGCGCTCGAGGGCACGATTGGCGAATGTCGGGGAGGCGGCACGTTCCCGTGCGTGGGCGTAGCGGGAGAGATAGACGGGTGCTTCGGCATCCCAGTCCCGTACCCGTTTACGTTTACGTTTTGCTGTATTTGCTGTTGATGATGTTGTTGAGTCGTTGTTTGCCTCCCACCAGGCGTCGCGCTCGACTCGGACACGATGTCGACAGGCGTGTCGACCGCGGAACGGATATCTGTGAATATCCCCGAGTCGTTCTTCGAATGACGAAAAGATTCGCTGAGGTAGGGCGTCGTCCCCGACGCCGCGAGTGCATGCGTATACCGCCTTTGTCGGTCATTAGGATCCGCCATGGAAGTTGCTCCTGTAGCCGCGCTTGTCATCGTCGCATTCGTCGTTGTAGTAGTAGTAGTAGTCGCTTCCTGCACATGCCCATATGGCGAAGACGGATGTCGGATATGCAGATCAGCACCCGTACCGGGGCTTTCATTAACAATTGATGCAGAAGCAGGAGGGTGTCCCACGGCGGGATCATAGGCCGTCGCCGTCGCCGCGTTTTCGACCGGATATTCGCCTGCGCCGTACGAAGACGAATGGACCATGTGAGGTAAAGGACTCGGGCTGCCTCTCTCGCTAAACGACGGGTAAAGTTGCTGTTGATGCTGTTGATGCTGTTGTTGTTGTTGTGGTGGTGTGTGTATTCCCTGTCTCTATAACTGTACCCGTACGACGGTGGTGCTAACCCTTGAGGCTGTCCTGTCCCACTTGTACTGCGTTGTAACCACCGGCAGTTGTAGTTGTAGTAGTAGTGGTCGCAGCAGCATCGGCAATGCCACTCATGCCGTTCAGACCGTTGCTCATACCCGTTGAGCCATAAACGGCAGTAGCAGCAGCCGAGAGATGAGAGTGTTGGTGGAAATGTCGTTCGTCAACAGCAGACGGGTACGCCGCCGCCGCCGTGGTTGCCGCGGTCGTCATGGCACACGCCGACACAAGCAGAGAAAGAGAGAAAAAATAGGGAACAAAAAAAAAGAGACGCGGAGACGCGCAGAAACTGAGGTAGTGACGGGAAGAAATGAAAGAGAAGAGGAGCGTGATCAGGTGATGCTAACGACAAGCGACGACCCAAATGCGTGCAGGGAAAGAGCTTCGCGATACCCGACGTCGGTGATACGAGACGCCCGACGAACGGCAACGACAGCGACAACGGACGTCGAGAGCGTCGAGAATGTCGTCGAGAAGGTGGAAGACAAGTGGACTTGCTGAGCAGTGAAGAACTCGACTCGAGGCGAGCTTTGATTTCCCCGTCAACCTTAACTCGTGCTGACTAAGAAATTGATGGCCCCGTCATTGACATACACGAAAGAACAAGTATTTTGCAGTAGACCGTTGAGTATATTCAAATCAAGTATAGCGCCAAGCGACCAGCAACGATGTGTGTATACAGTTAATTACAACAAGATCCCGCCATTTCGACATATTTGCAGATAAAATCACTATTGATGAATACAGATAAGTAAAGAACAAATCAGTTCCGTGAACTATTCAATCCAAAAGAATAAGAATAAGAAAAATCAAGAAACTACTCCCTCTTCCTCTTCCTCGAACTACTTCCCGCAGAGCTCTCCCGCTCATACTCCTCCACAGCAAGCGGCGCATCGTCCAAAAGACTCTCCCTAGGCTCCCAAGTCCGCGCACTCGCAGGATACCCAAGCCAATCCACGAAATAAACCACCTCCCCCTCGTCCGTCTCTCCCTTATCCAATATCCGATTCACGACATACACCTTCTCCGCGCGCTTGTTCCCCAATCGCCCAGGTTTCAGCCTCGTGCGCGTGCGCGTCGGGTCGGCCCACGCGCGCGGTAGCACGGGCCAGCGCGCAAGCCGCGCCGTCTTCTGCGTAAATCGCTTACCGTACCCGCCTCCCTCCGCGCTCGAGAGTATCCGCACGTACTTATGCAACTCGCACAGCGTATGTTCCACATCCACCAACGTCATCTTCCGCTTCTCGGCCCCATTCCCGTTCGAGAGCACCGCAGGCTCCAACCCTAACCTCGCGAAATGCTTCTCCTGCGTCTCCGTCATCCACCTGATCAGCGCGCTTTCGCTCCCGCTCACCGAGTCCGACGGTGAGAAGCACTTCTTGAGCCCCTTGACGGCTCCAACGCCTGCGATGACGAAGTCATTCTCGCTGAAATCCACCAAGGGGGTATACGAGAGGTTGATAAGCAGCTGAAAAGCCACGAAATCGCCCGAACCGGGGAACTGGTATATCACATCGAACGCATCCGCCATGTACTTGCACCCTTTCAGCTTCCCGAGCAGGTCATTACTCATCATAATTTCCAACAACGCCAAGTGGTTCTCATGCGCGTGGCTATACCCCAGCTGGGGCGGGAACTTCTGAAACGCACCCGTGTAGATGCTATCCCCATTATCAGCCGCCTCGAGCAGCACCCGCGCGTACTTCGCGTGGTCGTACGTCTTCCACGACAGCGGGCCAAGTGCGGCTGAGAGCAGCTTGTACGTCTCGACGCGCACGAAGGAGCTATAGAGCAAGACTCGGAAGAGGAGCTCTTCCTCTTCTTGCGACCCCCCCTTCTCGATCACCTCTTTGATGAGGAACTGCGAGCCGCGGTCTGCGACGCGGAAGACGCTGCAGAACTTGTACTCCCAGAATACACTTTTCTTGCTCCATCTAAGTTTATATATATTTGAGTTTCTGTATGGAGTACTTTTTGCGTGTGTAGGAAGAGAAATTCAAACTCACGGCTGCGGCCCCCGACCCTCCTCCTCTCCTCGACGGCGTGCCTCTCGGACGCATACTCCCAGAACGTATCAAAAGCCGGCCTCGTCATGAACGGCTTCCCATCCACTTTCACCGGAATCGACGTGAACTTGCGCTTCGGGGAGAAGCCTTCTTCGAAGCAGCAGTAGCAGCAGCAGCAGCATCAGCAGAAGAAGAACCGGGGACGGTCGTGCTGCTGGTAGAACCGAGCCCCCGCTCGTTGTCGGTTTCGGTTTCAGTTTCGCAACATGGTCTACGCACACGTCGACGAGTCGAACTTCCGAGTTTTCCTTATCATGGAAGACGGTTTTCCAGTCGATGAGCAAACCGCCGAACCCGGTGTTCCGCCGATCCAGAATACCAGCTACGCCCTTGCCCGACTTAACGCCACCCCTTTTGGGATCTTGAGCTTTGCTCATCTCGCCCGCCTGAGGCGTACGCGTATCGTGTAGGGGTAACCCAGACACAAAGACAGAAGACCGAGCGCGTCGGGGGCGTCGTTGTGAATAGAGACGTCTGAAGAAGTCAAGATATATACTGCGCACGCGTGACGCCTTGGCGATGGAATGGAATGGAAAGGGGGGTAAGGTAAGCGAAGAGCCGTAATAAGTGGCTCAGGCCATCGCGTATACAGTCCAGCAACCAATCACCGTCACCGCAGTCGTCGTCGCATAATCTGTAAAAACACGCTTATACTTCATTTCTTCTAGTAGTACATAAGTAGGTGACCAACGGGATGCAAATGATTGTTGGACATTGCTCAATCGAACGAGTGAATAGGCAGTATCAGTTTGAGTTGCGAGCCACGATGCTTGATTTGATTTGATTCGATCATTGGGTGATTCGGCGCCTCGAAGCCTCGGAAGAAATCGCTCTTTTCTGCTCATTTCTCACGCATACTCTCTTAAATACACAAAAAGTTGGAATCTCAAAAAATGCAGTTTTAGGATGTAATTTACGACAGGACAATCTACACAGACGAAGGCGATTGAAGGAGTAGATATATCATCCGGTTTACTTCCGGTACCTATGCCTCCGTCAGCAGCATCCCAAAACCAAACCAAAACAATGAATAACTCACCATAGCACTCCTTTACGACTACGACGCATCTTTCGCTGCAGTTGGAGCACTCCGAATAGAAGGGCTTCCGCCGTTGGAGGGCAGCCAGGCACGTAGATGTCAACGGGTACGATTCCTAGAGAAAAGGTTCAGCAACATTCCTTTAGTGAAGGAAGAATCAACTACGTACGATCGCAACCTCGTACAACCGAGTACGAATAGTGGTAATAACCACCTCCGTTAGCACATGATCCCATCGAAATGACCCAACCTAAGAAAAACGAGGTAGAACAAATCAGTCTATCGAAACTTGAGCATTCGCAGAAAGAAAAGACATAAACGCACGAGGTTCAGGCATCTGATCGTACACCTTCCTCAAAGCCGGCGCCATTTTGTTTGTCAGCGTACCCGCAACAATCATAATCTCCGCCTGGCGAGGGCTGGCTCGGAAGATGATACCGAGACGGTCCTGGTCGTAACGAGCCGCGGCCATGTGCATCATCTCGACGGCGCAGCATGCAAGACCTACAAATGATTCAATACGAACAAACGTAGGTGTTGATTCAGGAAAGGCGAAATGGACTATGTAGGATGATAACGCACCGAACGTCACCGGCCACATCGAACCCGCCCGTCCCCAGTTCACAATTTTATCCATCGTCGACAACACATATTCTATCACAACGACTCGTTCGCATCCGTAACCACAGCAGTATCAAGTTGATGTACACACCAGCTTTGTTCTGAGGCGTCTCCAAGCTCAGTTGGTTCGATCCTTGCAAGGCGAATTTCGTCACCGGAAGCTGGGACTGGGTCCCCACTGATGTCGACGGCGATGACGACACTTGTGCTGGAGCAGACGTCTTCAACGAGCGTAGCCCTGTGAGCAGTTGTAACATATCATCGTTGATCAGCAAACCATAAGATCCGTCAGAAGTCCCGAAAGCAACTTACCATGTACAGCACCTGGTCGCAAGCACGCCGAACGAGCAGCAGTACCGACAGAAACACTTCGCGCTACAACCACAACAAAAAATCAACCCAAAAAATTCCTCTCTTAAGCACGTCAACGAGATCAAATACCTGCGGACGAAGCGAATGAAGAGAGAGACATGGTGAAAGTCAAGTGGTGAGGGCAGCGGAACCCGTCCCAGCCCAGCCAGTAAGAAAGAGCCCGATAGGTAATCATATCATCACGTAATCATCCCTTGAAGCGCATCATGTGATCGAAACGCGTCTGGCGTGTGCGTTCTTTGTTTGGTGGTAATGGGGTAGTAGTCTACGTGTGTATAACCTAAAACCTAGATACTGAAATATGCTAGTTACTCTGCTCTAAATCTTTCTCTCTCCGTTCCCTCTCGGTTTTCTTCCTCAGCCAGATAGCCTTCAAAAGCTTCACGATCTTCTCCTGCCCCTCCACGAAATTCGCCTTGGGTCAAACAATAAGAATGAACCAGAACGTTTGGTGGATCGATAATATCAACACACCTCAGCAACCTTAAGCACTTTCTCAGTCTCTTCCCTCTCCAAGCTAAAACTCCACGTCGAGACGCTCATAGGGTCAAATCCAGGTACAGCGTCGTTCGGGATGAGCGGGTTGTACACAATGGCAATCCCATCGCGCTGCATGAGGTCTTGAGTCTCGATATTCTCCAACAGTGTCGACTGCCCGTCCTCAGCTCCTGACGAGGAACCCATCCATATCGTGCAAGAACTCATCCTCCTGGATCTGGTTGTTGGGTGTCCTTCAGAGTCGCTCTGTAATATCGGGGCTCCGTCGACGGGTATATTCGCATCCGAGCGATCGCTGACTCTATGCGCCTGGTCACTCGCCTCTGTCTCTTGAACCTCGGCAAGTGCACGGTTCGCCGCGCCGGCAGACGCGTCCGATACCGATGACGCACTCGAACCCGCCTCCCCGACAAGCTGCTCCTCCCCGGGCTTGGACGATTGGATGAGTGCCGGCCAGCGTGCACCCTTTGGCCAAGTGGACAACCCTCTCCGCGCAGCATATTCTAATACAGGTTTCAGACACGAAATGCACCAGCAAACGACGAGAAAAGGGGGAGAAAACTCAGGACTTACGTTCAGCTCGAGCAAACCAGAGATCCTGGAAAATAGGGATATTACTAAATGCGTCTAAAAATAAATAAACATTGGGATTACCTGAGAGTCCGCGCTAGCATCCAGGGCGATTATGCAGTCCACATTCCTCCGAAGCAGCGGATAATAAGGAATATTGAGTTCAACTGAGAGGAATCTTTTGAGTACTACTCTACATTAAACCGCAATCATGAAAGTTTACCTCCGGCGTCCTGAGAGGGAACGTCCATCAATCAATGTCCAAAAGCCGAAATCAAGCATACCATAAATCCCAACGTCTCTCGTTCCGTAACCTCTGCAGGACTATTCTCGCGTAATAATCCATCCATACCTTTGACGAAGTTGGGAACCTAAGACCGTGATTGAGCAGCGTTCGTCATCGACTGAGAAGCATCTCACCTCATCAGGCTCGACAGGATGCAAAACCCCGATTTCCTTTCGGTTCTCCGTAACAATGTCGTCCAACCAGTTACGCAGTTGCACAGGGAGCTGACGCAAGATAGGTTGGACTTCGTTAACATAGTGCTATTAGGTAGGGATTAATCGCACGGACTCGGCATATAGAGACCGGATGATTCAGATACCTGCAAAGAGGCACAAAATGCGGAGGCGAAGACTCTGATAAAGGCATATGTGATTGAATGATCTGTCTTCAAGAGACGTAAGTTGATTCACATACCCGGTCAAAATCGAAAAGCTCAGTTCCGGCTTGAAAAATGTCGGCAGTCAATGCGGAATTCACTTCATGTACAAGATTCGTTTCTCGTACAACTCGATCTACTGATTTGCCTTTCTCAAATCGTCTTCCCAGGGCCCACGTTGGTATCCACGCTACGAGTCAAAGCTCGATTTAATGTCTATGGATTATAGAAGAGTTGTCGATAACACACCTCCAATTTCATCACAGCCAACCTCATACGGCGTGAACTCAAACCACATCCAATTGGAACGCTCGGCGATTTCTTCCTCCTCTCGCGTAGCCATCTGCTTGCTCAGCGGATTAGTAGCGTTCTCCTGTTGAATCTTCGCTTCGTCGAGCGATTTATCCAGTTCAGGAGGTATCGCTGTAACAAGACGAGACAGTACAAGACACTGGTTATCAGAATTTCTCATACAGACTGATGACGAGACGCACCATGGCGGACAGCGGTGAAGATCGGAAGTGGCATCGATCCGTCGTCTATATTTCGTCCGAAGTTATACAGAGAAAGGAATCGAGGGTCGAGCCGAGACAAATCGCCTGGGACTAGCAAGCGCGAAGAGATAAGTGTACCATAAAGATCCACCAAGGATGTATTGCCGTTTGCTCCATTGGCCTTGCGAATAATACCTGCCAGTAAGTACTACAAAGTGTTCTGTCAGTTTCACGCATCCGGAAATCGTTTAAAGGACATCCAAAAGGTTACCTTATTCGTCGGAGGCGTAGTGAGCATATCCAGAACGCTCGCGTCGACGTAGCTGGTTTCGATCCGGTCTGCGATGTGCTTAGCGGCGCTTTGAGGAGTCAAATATCCCGAGACGCCGGAGTACAGGACACCCAATGCCCAGCAGCTGCCTAAATTGTGAATGTCAGAATATGAGTTGCTGGTTAATACGGTCACTTCAAATTACCAGAAATTCCTGATATATAGGTAGTACAATCTAGTAGGCCCGATTTCTCCGCCCCAACGAGAGAACCAGTGGTGTTTGACATAGCACGGAAACCTGATACTCAAATCAGTCGGCGTACCGCGCACATGCACATGGGAGAATATACCTCCACCAGACCCTGCGATGGCCACAATAGGAAGATCGCGCTCGTCGATGTCGCTTTCGTCAACCCCGAATAACCTTGCAAATGCCCTGCGCATTCTGCGTTTCCGCATGCGCAGAAAGGCACGTTCGCTGATGCACAAGTCGTCTCCGACCCGCACCTCTGCATCCCATTGGCACTCAGGGTGGATCGCCGGATCTGACGGGTCTTTCACGACTTGATCGTATAGAGAGCCTGGTCCACGGCTTAACTCCAGGAGCAAAATAGATGCTTTCTCTTGGAGCCATGAAAAGCTTTCTGGCCAAGACCAGGATGAAAGTGTGGTCCGGATCTCGTTTAGAGTAGGAGCTGAACGCAGGAAAGAAAGGCCCTGCCACGGTGGCACGCTCTTTTCTCCTTCTCGGCTATGTTCAGACTATAAAGATTATATGTTTATCTATGACCTTGAAATTGATCGGGGGATAAATGCTTACGGACTTCATCTAGTGTATCCACGAACGCGAACTTCTTGGTGCTCTTCGGAAACAGATAGGTGGTATCAGAAGAGGTCTACATAGTCAGTATTCAGCCCTCTGAAAAGATAGAAACCGGCAGGGTAATCAATACCTCGGATACATGTCTCGGTCCAGATCTATCTTCGTTTGAAGTCGCGGGAACATGTATTTTGCGATGCTTTGGGACGTGAGGTGCAGCATAACATGCAAGTCCCAGCCCAGAGGCACCCATCGCTACCCATTTGAGAAGTGCTGATAGATTGTTAGAACCTGAGCATTATTTATGTACAAGACTGAGTTACCTCTGGAACGCCCACTCTGAGACTGTGAGGAACGGGAGGGAGTGACAAGAGAACGACGAGATGAAGCATTTGTAACGGAGAGTCTAATCAGACTGTGTGATCTTGTGCAAATTTCCGATGTCCTGCATCTACATAGACAAGACATGTTCGAAGCGATCGTAGCGAGAAAAGGAGAGGAACCAGAACTTTGCAAACGAGCCCAAGAGAGGATTTCGCTCAGATGCCACGCAGAGATTACGAAAGCATATTCAGAAAGATATTAAAGCCATGCTGGACTTGGAATAACTGTGTATGTTGCTCTAGTCTCTAGCAGTGAAGTTGGACGAAGTCAACGGAACAGGGACGTCATTCGGGCGGGCGAATCCGAGACCGAGAAAAAAAAAAGGCAGAGCTCGGTAATGCGCGTTACGTAATACTGTTTTTTCAGACGTTTTTTCAAGAGTTGGCGACCACTTTTTACGATTCCGCCGCTAGGATCCTCCTGTTCCGAATCGATGCTCCCTTGGCTGCTGGCTGGGGACAAGACCGAGATGTCTAAAGAACTGAGCAAAGTATGTGCGACTTGATAGTGACTGCAGGCTCTTACGGCTGCTATAAGCTTCAAATTCCGAAGCCACTTGACTCTGATCAGAACATGATTCAACTTCAGTCGGCTTCCATTCCTGAACAATAGCTTGATGCAACCACTCTGCGAACCACCTGGAGGAATACCGGAAAATTTGCTGTCTCTATGCTGCTTCCGTCCTCTGACTATTGTTTACCGCCTTCTCGAACTTCCAGCCACGCGGCCCTTCGCGCCTATCTCCATCTCCACCACGCAAATGGGTGATAACATATCTTTTCTGCACTAAACTTAGTACGTTTTGCACGCGGTTCTGTATAAACCATGCAAGAATCAAGCTTCCCGGTCTCGTGGCGAACGCCGCGAATGCGGCTCCGCGATGAAGGCTCTGCTACTTTCTGATGAATTGGTCCGCGCGGTCCGCGAAGATATTGAAATGATATAAGAGGTTTCTAGGTGAAGGTCAACGCGCATCTTCGTCTGTCGACTAGGAATGGTTCCGATCCTCGCGTTGAACGTTCTCGCCTCTCTGGCGCTCCTGGCGTCGGCAGGCCAGATCCCTACAGTCGATGGTGTAATCGGCGGTGTACCCACCTCGACGTCCTCGCAGGGTCCATCCCGCATCGTTGAGGATGTTGCACAGGTATCCGGTACTCCCGTTGCGGGCAAAATGCGGTTCATCACCAATTCTGGAGTTTGTGGTATATATCAGTTCTTACGATGAATAAACGTATGAAAATCATACGTATCTTTCTCGTTCCAGAGACCACTCCGGGAGTCTTTCAAGCCTCGGGTTATGCCGATCTGACAACTACCCAGAGTATGTGGTAAGTGAGGAACTAGATATACTATTTTTTGTTAATACCTTGGCTGATGCTTATTCCAGGTGGTGGTACTTTGCCTCACGAAATAATGCCGCATCGGCACCTCTGGCAATCTGGCTAAATGGAGGCGTGAGATTTTTGACCAAAGTCCAGAATTCACGAGGTCTTACTCGGTGCTCGTAGCCGGGTTCATCTTCTATGATTGGTCTCTTCCAAGAGAATGGAGTGAATTACTATCAATTCATTTCCGTTTTTTTCATGCTAATTTGAGAACTAGCCATGTCGCATAAATACTGACGAGCAAACTCTGTCGCTGAATCCTTTCTCCTGGAATAACAATGCGAACATGTAAGCTCCTTTAATGCTAAAATCACGATTATTTTGTTCAGTCAGCATCTTCATAGGTTGTACATCGACCAACCAAGTTCGTTTTCTTTTGGAATCACGCTTCCCACGTACTGACGTTTCTCTTTTGCAGTCGGTGTAGGCTACTCTCATGGCGATCTGGAAGTTTCTGGCGCCAAACAGGCTGCAGTCGCGGTGTGGAAAATGCTTCAAATATTCCTCTCGGATTCTACGTTCTCTCATCTGGCAGAGAACGACTTTGCGTTGTGGACTGAATCGTAAGATGTTTTTCCGAGCGTCGTGATATGTTTATGCCTCATATTTGTGCTTCTTTGACAGATACGGCGGTCACTACGGGCCTGCCTTTGCACACTACTTCCTCGAGCAAAATGAGGCGATCGCAAATGGCTCGATTAGCGGGATAACCCTCAATCTTAGGACGCTTGGCATTGGAAATGGTCTCACAGACCCGCTGAATCAGTACCCACAGTACATGGAGTATGCATTGAACAACCCGTATCGGCAGACAGTATCAACCAGCACTATTGAGAGGGCGAATAACTCATTCTACGCTTCAGGCGGGTGCCAGTCGCTGGTATGTTGCTCGTGCTTATACAGAATCGTCATATAGTCAACTCAAAATGCGTTTCTGCGTGTTCTTATTTGCATTTAGATCGAGGGATGCTACGAAACTGGATCCACTTCGACATGCTCTCGTGCACAGTCCGTATGCAATAACAATATCCTGTCTCCCCTTTCTGGAAGCTTCGACGTGTACGACGTTCGCGAGCCATCAGACGACCCATATCCGCCGGATATCGTGCCGCTGCTACAGAGCACATCATTCATGTGCGTGTTTTTTCATCTTCTCTGATCGAGACCAAGCTCAGGCTGAGCTAACACATAACTTTCTCAAGGAACTCGATAGGCGCTGAATCGACATTTACGGAATCAAGCAATGGCGTGTATAGTAACTTTGCTTCGACGGGTGATTGGATGCTCAACTCAGCTCCGGATCTCGCTGCTGTCGTTGATGCCGGGGTAAGCTGGGTTCCTTGAACCCGACTGTAGTAGAACCTCGCTAGACTTACTGCTGCATTACTATTCTGCTATTTCCTTCTAGGTTCGCACTGTTATCTACGACGGCGACGCAGATTACATCTGTAACTTCATGGGCGTCGAAGCAATGGTTCGTTCTTCCCGCTCTATTCCTTATCCAACCTCACATTATTGATTACTTACTATCTGATAAAAGGTGAACAACCTCCAAACAAAATTCAGCGCGACCTACGCCGCCGAACAATTCACCAACTACACGGTAGCGGGGCACCCAGCGGGGCTCGTCAAGAACGTCGGGACGTTCTCTTACCTCCGTGTCTTTGGGGCGGGGCACGAAGTACCAGCGTACAACTTTACGGGTCTCGCCGTCGGACAGGCTGCGGCGCAGTTCTTCGAGCAGGCGATGAGAGGGGAGCCATTAATTTCCACGTGAAGAACTGAAGTTGGAGTGTGATAAAAGTGACTGTGTAGGTACAATCCGTATGTAAAGGCGGGTGTTCTGCTCCTTTTCGGTGCAAACGAAGCAATAACAAATAGACTGTACTGTGCAACCACCGCTGTGCTCCACACGTATCATGTCGAACAAGCAACGGACACTAACAGTCGAAGTGTTCTACATCATCTTATCAAATGGTAACGACATCATAACAAGCCATGATCAGACCGTATTCAAATCATCGAATGTTTTCGCGAGGATGTAGAAAGACCAACAGAAACCTCTATTCCGCTAAAAACACAGTAACTTGGTTACAGCACAGGCCGTTTATAATATATTGCTTGTTAATAATGCGCGAAAAAGGAGAAGAAATGTAGATTTGGTTGATGCGACCAGAAAACGAAAGAGAAAAATTGCCTTGAGAAGAAGTAAAAAAAATAATATAATGGACAACTGAGATACAGATCCATGTTTATTGTTCAGTATGCATTGGCGTATGAGTATATAAATGCGCGGGAAGCTGTTGACTTGGCAAGCCTGATCGAAAACCCCAATCCTAGATTGAGGAAGATCTAGTAACATCCAAAGGAAGGTATGGTGCATCAAAGAGCATCGCATTAGTTCATCGTAGCTTCGTATACCTAGAACTTCCAGTCGCTTTCTACCTCCATTGCCCAAGGGACTGGAATGACGAGTCAGACGAGAAACATTCGCCATTGAGAAGCCCGGACTCACATTTGTTCAAAAGGGCTTTCGAGAAGATCTTCTCAATAGGGACCCCGTGATCTTTACACCAAGCTGAGGTAATTCTGGAAGGCTGGTGTGTCAGGGAGGTTAGTCAGAAAAAAAAAAGGGATGCCCACCGAGGGTCAAGATAGTTGATTTTACTATAAAACAGATGATCAGTCCGGGGACCATAGAGCGAGCCGTGTTATCGATGCCTACCTCGTGCCTAAAGAAACTTCCTTGCCCTCTTCACGATCGACCATCTGTAACTTGTGCGTCTTAATACGTTCGTTTAGCTTCTCGATGGCTTCCTCGATCTTTTCCGGAGGACGAGCGCGTTTCAACGTCGCTTTGCCGGTACCCCTTTCCTTCTTGAGCCGTTTGAACTCATCTTCGATATCCTTGATTCGTTCTTTCAGCTCAGAATCGGGTCTCGGTTTCTCACCCTCGGCCTCAGCCTTCTCGTTATCCTTGGCGAACTTCTTCTTTGCCTTCTCGATCTCCTTCTCCTTCTGGGAGTCTTCGTAACGCGCAATCCACTCATCATCGAGGTCCGACTCGTCACCTTTATACTCCTTTTTCTTTTTGTACTTGGGATCGAGCTCGAAGAGAACATGGCGCATCTTCCTTCTCTCATATTTGATGGCCTTGAGCTAAGGGGAAGTACGCCTTAGTATATGCAACAAACAAGGATGATGCATGAGCGAATGAGGACCAACCTTATCGGACATCTTTTCCATCGACGCTGAGTGCGTCTTTGGAACTGATCTTTGATGGTTACAGAGAATAGCAACCATGCGATTGGCCTTGTTGTACGCGTTCAGCTTCTCCTGCACAGAGCCTTCCTTAGGAGTATACACTTCGAGCTGCTCCTGGAATGTGATCGATGCGTTATAGGTACGGAACACCTTCGCCGTCAGACCTTTCATGTATGATTGCAAGTGTTTGTTGAGAAGCGTCGTCTTGATAAAAAGTCGATATTAGTACTGCTCAGCATCTTATGGAGTTCACTCACAGTAACTCGATCAAAGAGTGCATCTGCGTCTTCCTTGTTCTCTTTGAATATGCGGATATTCTTGAAGATTTGTGGCTCGATCTCGACCCGCTTATAGAAGCGAATCGAATCTTTACCCAGAAAATCAAAGATGACGAAATTTGGCGGTTCCAGAGTAACGTGCTCGCATCGAAGAGAACAGCAACCGACCGTGTCCGCTTCGTCTTCGCCCTTCTCATTACCCGCCCGCAAAGCCAGACGATCAATGAAGTACATCGCTGTCGCCCGTTGCCGGTCTGCCATAAGTTTGCTTCGGAGCTCAGCGTTATAATCTTGACGAATGCGATCCACATGATTCTAATACCAATCAATGACATTTTCCGGTTTCGAGTGTACAGTAAGCATCACCTTCAGTTCCCTTGCCTTCTCAAACTTCTGCATATCACTCTGTCCCTTGAGCGAAGAACCTGCCGCGAGGAAGACGTACTTGTGGTTACCATTAACGTTTTCCGTCCAGTTTGCTAACCATGTCACAGTTTGGTCGTGAATGACGCTTTTCCACTTCCCAGGCATGTTCGGCTGTGGGATGGGGACACCCTCACCGATATTGATAGTAATATCTTCCGGGCGGACTCGAAGCTGTGATTGTATAAGTACCCGGGGACACCGACGAAGTCGAGAACGGACAATCGTACCTTCAAAGAACCCTTCTTAGGATGTTCGCCTCGACCACGGAAGAGACCTGGAGGCTCTATCCTGAAGTTCCCGACCTTCTCTTTACGGCCGTCGAGAACACAACTTGTGTAAGGCGCTTCAAGCTTGTCCTTCTCCGCCTTTAAAGCTTTCTTTTCTGCGCTGGTCATAGCTTTCTTCTTCGCCTTCTCTGCTTCATAGTATTCAAATACTGGGCGAAAGTCACAACGCTCAAACTCTTTGATCTTAGTGCCATCGCGCTGCTCTCGCCATCAGTGTAATGATAAACGAGCGTGAGACAGCGGTCCTACCGGAGGATGTTCCTCAAGGACTTTCAGGAAATCTTTGAAGAAGTTTTTATTGAAGACGGCATCTTGAGCATGATCGGTCTCTAACATTGCACCATAGAAGCCAGCAACTTCTTCGGATTCAGGAGGGAGATCGACGGGTTTGCCTGATGACCGATGAGCCGACTTAAAATTTTCTGAGGCAGGAAAGCCGTACCATTATACTTCATTTTTACATCTGGCGGTAATGGTTGGTAAGGAGGAGGGAAGTAGACACCATTGTGCTCTAGCATGGTCCATTTGATTGAGCCATCGCCGTTGGGATCCTCTGCCTCCCACCAGCGGAAGACCTCCTCGCCCTCTTCCTCGTCATCCTCCTTGCTTTGTCTCTTCTTCGCCTGAGACGACGAGGCCTCCCCTTCGTCTTCCTCCTTCTTTGCTTTCGTTGCCCTTTTCTTCGGCTTCAGCTTCACGTCGCCATCAGATCCAGTCGTGCGTTTCGCACGCTTCTTAGGAGTAGCCGGCTTGTTGTCATCAGAAACCTCCTCAGACTTCACCTTCGCCTTGTTCTTGCCCTTGCCATTAGCCACGCCATTTGCCTTCGAAGAAGCTTTCTTGGTCTTCCGCTTCTTGGGTAAATCATCAGAGCCAGATGAGAATGCTGCATCCTCATCTTCCTCCTTCTTCACCTTTTTCTTCGGTGGCACCTTGGTCCTACCGTTTGCTTTCCCATTCGGAGTTAATTTCGTGCCCAATGGCGCGTCATCGTCATCGTCATCGTCAGAAGAGCTACCAGGGGCGGGAAGAGTGTCTCGACTCTTCGTAGCACGCTTGATTTTCGATTTATCTTCGACGACGTCTGTCGAGACAGTCGTGGCGGCAACAGCTCCAGGCATAGGTACGGCAGCCGAACGGATCTGAGACGACGCGAGCGGCATGTCATCATCGCTTGAAGACGAATATGTTACAGCTTTGCGCTTCAAGAGACGCTTCGGAGTCTCGGACTCTGCTTTAACCCGAGAAGACTGGGACTAGACCAGAGAAATACATTTCCGGACAGACGAGATATATAAGCACAAGAGGTGACACGCGATGCATTCGAAGGACTTACTAGGAGCGGGACATCATCATCACTGTCGTCTTCGCTCATGGGGCTGTCCTCGTCGAGAGCGCCGTTTCCATTCGCGTAAGCGACGTGTCCGTTGGTCTGTGGTTTCGCCGTGCCATTCTGGCTGAGCGACGCATCGTCCGAGAGTATCGACAGACCGTTTGACATCGTAGACGATGGCCACGGACCCAGAACGACGCAGAGGGCACGACGAGAGGAAGATCGTGGTGGAGGATAGAAGAAAAGGGCAAAAACGAAGAGGGAAACGCTTGCAGGGGGTTTTATAGGGAAACGGAAATCAGGCCGTGATTTGAAGTCCCAATGAGCCGGCCCTAACACGTGACATGTGACGCTTATCCCACGTCCGTCCATCCAATCGCTTTCCTGTCTTCATCCATTGACCGCCACCACCAAGTACAAGTAGTAAGTAAGCACAGCGTCTTTTCATAACTGCGATATTAATCATCTCACAGTTTTCCTGATTAGCGCTGCAGAGAATGTCTGGTCCCCTTTACCATGACCCGTGGGCGAAACGTGAGGCGTGGAGGAAACACCCCATCTTCTCCAAAACATCCGCACTGAGAAATATATTCCCTGGCTTCGGCATCGCCGTCGTTGCGTTCACTGCATACGTGGTCTATGACAACATCAACGAAAAGACGAAGGTAAAGGAAGCCGGAAACCATCACTAATCGAGCTCTTGTTATTGTGAGTTTCTATTGCAGATCATACTCGTGTCGCGTTTGATCTCAACCATCTTGCTTTAGTAATACCTTGTATTCCGCACTAGAGCCGTTCATTATGACACTCAAGGGAACAAACCTACAGGTTGTTGGTGTGACTTTCTTCTTTCGGAGCTATTATGAAAAGAATGAACACTGCAACTTCGGATTGACAGAACAACGCCGAGTCATCCCAGCGTCAGATTATCTTTATTCATTCTTATTGATCCGAAGTTGGCGCCGTCTGTTCCGCCGCGTGTTCTCCCTCTTCACCATTTCGCCGAAATCCCTTGAAATACTTTTCACGGAAGTCTTTATGCGCCGGAATGTGGATATGACCTCTTGCGTCAGTTTCGGCCACCAAACGCCTTTCCGAGGGTTGAAAAGGTGAGGGATAACTAACATCCGTCATCTTCTTGATTGTAATCAACTGCCAGCAAGAAAGATTGCATGCATGCATCAGCACTATTCGTCACGGAGTAGCAATTCAACAGAAGGTATACGTACCCTCCTTCCCCACGAACCAAAGTTTTGCACAGAATTCGCAATAACTTCCATACCTTCGCATAGAAGACTGTACACGTCTACTTCCGTGTATTCATCCGTCACTGTGGGTAGGAAAAACACCAAGCGTCCGCCGGGGCGCAGTAGATATCGTGCCCATCGCACTAGATCTGAGACTAGCTCGGAGAGTTCGTAAGGCTGCATCGGCGGAACATATCCTATGAGGCTAGATATGATCATCAGAAGATGCTTCAAATCGCGGGAGGTTAAAATTATGTACGCTTTTCTCTGAGCCTCTTCGTACTCAGACTTTGGTTCGCGTCCAGCCTTCTTGTTAGTTGGCTTTCTCCCCAAACGTTTCGCTCCTGCTCGTACACCATCTGCAGAAAAAGTAATCAATCTCCATTCCTATCAGTCGCTGAAGTACGTACACGGAGGATCGGTGATGATCGCATCAAAAAGTCCTCCGCAACGGAGTGGATTTCGTGTAATGTCGTACGTACAGAGGTCAATGATACGTTCAGCGACACCATACTGCGCCGCGGCGCGCAAGATACCTGTCTCAGATGCTATTTTCATATTAGATCATCAATTAGACGGGGTTCGGAAGATATAAAACCTACGAGTCTTTTTTCCGCGCATCTGACGGCCATCTATGTCGGAACCAAACACGAAAGCGCCAAAGTGTGCGACGGTCTATTTGTTTTAGTGTTTTAGCGTCTGTTCTCGAAGAAAAGACACAAACGCACGTAGGCCATGCTTCCAGTCCCGATAAAAGGGTCATAAATGAATTTGCCGGATGCTGCCTGTGCTCAACGACTCAAGAACGGAATCTGGTCGTGTTCAATGGATAATATCGTACCAACGTCTGATTCGCCATTAGCAAGGAAATCTCCGCCTCCATACTGGTATTCCCAAAATATGTTCGTTTCTTCACGTTGAATGTTTGCACAAGTGAACGCGCTTTGCCTTCTGCTATCTGTGCAATCCAAAGTAAGAAACTATGAAAAAAAGTGGATTTGGCCGGACCCACCAACCTTCCAAAGTAAATCTGCAGAAGTCTGCTACTACACTTCTCTGGATCCGCATCTTTGTGCGTATGCGTTAGACATGAATCAGAAAAGCTGCATACGAACTGATGGTCTGTTACATACGTTCCTCGAAAACGCCCAACGACAACTCCGGATTCTTCAGATCTATCGGACCCCGGAAGTCCATGAACGCGAAGCTTTCTACGATCTCCTTCACACAATGCTGAGGAATGCTGCGGTTGAAGCTCGACACAGTAAACCCGAAAGACGTATTCTCTACAAAGGACTCCATAAATGCTCATTGCGTCGTGTTTGCTCGTGAACGGTCTGATAGGATGCCCCACACGCATATAATTCATACACTGATCTTTACAAGAAGCAAGAATAAGGTGATGCATATTCATCGAAAATCTGTCGTTTAAACTCACTTGACCAAAATGCACCTCTCAGCGATTCGCTTTGCGTGCTCCTCCTCTTCGAAATCAATTATCCAGAAAGGTCGTGTTGCGTCCCGGCCTTCCGGCACACCCTCCGGAAGTGTGCTCACAGGAGGGCAATTGAAGCGAAAGCTAAATAGCTCAGCGACTGATTCCAGCTCAGGAAGACGAAACTCTGAGTGAACTTGCGCAAAATGTACAAAACAACGAATTGGCATGACCTAGGGATTGTCTGGAGGGATGGTTGATATTGTCAAGTCCAATTTGCCAAGTCATTTCAATCAATTTTCAATTTTGTTTTTATTTACGAGGGCCTTTACGATCACGTGGTACATGTCCGTGGCATTCAATCGATATCGCAACCGTACTTCCATCTCGCATCCTGTTTGATGTAAGATTTGAATTTGACGTTACACAGGTACCTTCTATCTATACATCGCACAGTCTATCTAGATCACTCTAAACCCGAAAGTAAAAAATATAACGATTCAGACTATCTAGGTAGAAGTCAAAGGCTCTCCTCTGATCGCCTGCCCAAAGGACTGTAACGCAGCCAGATCAACCCCAAAGGCCCGAATAATTATATGCAGAACTCCATGGCCTAGGCGAAAACACGAAGGTAACTGAAGTCGCCTGCGTTCTTAAGTAGGCCCGCAGGGTTGCCCAAGACGGTGTAGTCGGAGAACTCCTGTCGAGCGTAGGTCGAAATGTATCGTGTATTGAGATTGTCAATCTGGACGAAATAAATAAGCGGACGGTTTCGGGACGTATCGATTAAACCAGTAAGAGCTTACCACCACTTCGACTCCCCTGTAGTTACAGATGAAGTCTGCATCACCATTGTAAAATACGGTTCGAACTTGCAGATCAGTTCCGAGTCAGGCTGAATATCTGAAAACATTCCCCAGTAGCTCTTACTGTATATGCGCACTCCCTGCGTTTACGACAACCTCTAAGTCCGGAGCAGAATTGCGCATGTCATCTCCTGTCAAAAGGAAGTTCTTGTATACTTCCCCACTGCCGTCTGAGCAATTCGATTTTGCTCCGATCTTTTCACTGAATAAAGGCATAAGCTATACACTCGATGACCGGTATATGAACAGCTCCAAATACGCACATGCACGCCTTGTTCTTTAGGAGAGGCGAGATGTGCGGTGGATAAGGATCGCGAATCGGTCCACGCATATCATACGTGTCGAAGATTCCCGCTGCGAAGATTTCGTTAACGTTAATGTCCTTGAACTCATTCCTCGTTTGTTCTATAGATGTGATATTTAAAGATCTGTTTGTGGCCAAACTTGTTCAAGCGGACAAAAGTCGAGGTTCTGGCTGAACATCCACATCATGGTCTCTGCATCCGTCCTGATAGTAGAAAGTACTGTTGGGAAAAGCGATTATGCTGCTGTTCGCAAGTGTATTGTACGGATTCGAAGTTGCATATTCGTCATACGCTTGAAATCGATGCAGCGGATCGACTATACCGTTGGCAATCCCAAGGATCTTGAAGTTGAGCAGAATACAAATACAGCATCGTTTCACCGTTCGATCGATGTTTCGGAAGGAAGGAGTAAGAATGAGACATCAATAATGTCCATGACGAGAACCCGTCCGAAATCTGCTGCGCCTTTTCGCATCGACATTTGCATTGAGCGATCGAAACAGCCAAAATATGCAGGAAGTAGACTGGTCGTCAGACCGAGAAGTTTAGGTGCTGATTTTTGACGACCCGCGATCACGTGTTGTGCCACTCAATTGGATTGAACGAATATTACGACTTCGACTTCGCAGCATCGACTTTTCTTCCATTGCGATGCTCACTCATACTGCCTCTCAGGCCCATATTTCATTATGTCTTTCCTCGAGATGTATCGCCTCCTTGACGGCATCCTCAGAGAGCTCGATGTGGCTTCTGGGACACGTGGGTATTCCTTGAACTGAGAGAACCATTACTGAACGTACCTATAGTGTCCGATGATGATGTACAAAAACTGCGTCATCTCTTTCCGGATAACCTGATTCTTGCTGCTTTAGATCTCATTGACAGGGAGCGAGGTTGGTCTTTGTTGTCAAACGTATAGACCTCTTTTTACTCGGTGACCTTTTGAAACATAGTTATACATCTTACGACAGTTTGGGGCGTTCGTTCTACGAAGTTCATGGCTCAACAGCTACTTATTCCGTACAACTGGATCTACCACCAATTATGCCGGTATATTGCAATTGCCCGGCATTTTCTTTCTCTGTCCTCTTATCAGAAGATCATATTCTAGTAAGTTTAAGCTCGTTTCGAGCAAAGGACTTATGGGCTCATTGACGTATCGTTGTCAGTGCAAACATGTGCTTGCAGCAAAGCTCGCCCTATCTTTAAAGAGATGTGTCCAGCGTAGTGTTACGGACGAATATTTTCCAGCGTCACAGCTCGTGCAGTGTATTGCTTGAAAGTGAGTACACTCGCATCTATCTATCCGAAGCATACCCATTCTGAACTAGTGCGAACCCGGGGGTAGTAATGGCGATTAAAAGGTTTATGTAGAAGACAATTGTTCTCCTCTCATCGTCTGATCAAAGAACTGCAGAGCGGCTTGTCCGACCGCAAGTCCCGTGTAATTATACGCGGGTACCTCGTGGCCCGCGCCCAAAACACGAAGGTAACTGAAGTTACCAGCGTTTTTGACTAATCCTGCGACATTTCCTGAGACGGTGTAGTTGGCGAATTGTTGCTGGCGGTACATTGAGGTGTATTGCGTGTTGAGGCTGTCGACCTAGGAAAACATAATAAGCAACGGAAGGTCATCGGAGGCATCGAGCAGGGCATACCACCGCTTCTACACCCTTATAGTTAACGATGAAGTCTGCATCACCATCGTAGAGGACCGTTCGGACCTGCAAAACAGGGGTATGTTAGTCTGCAACGTCTGAAAACTACACTGATAGGCTCACTCCTGCGTTGATGACAGCCTCTAAGTCTGGAGTAAAATTGCGCACGTCGTCTCCCGTCGAAAAAACATTGTTAAACACCTGACCATTACTCGAGGTCCAATTCTGCTTCGACCCGATCTTCTCACTACATTATGACATCAGTGCCTCCCACAATTAGGTACTGAATGGCCTTATACGCACATGAATGTTTTGTTCTGCAGGAGGGGCGAGGGATCTGGCGGATACGAGTCCTCGAGCGGTCCACGTACATCATACGGGTCAAAGTCATCTAAGAAAACTCCATAGACATTGTTTTCGCAGAATGCCTCCGCCGCTAAGCAAACATCTTTTGTTCTGTTGGTGTAACAATCGATAATCTAGGGAAGCAATCATATGAGTGGAGGAGTCTTGGAACTTTATTTGAACACCTACTTGATCTCTACATCCACCTTGATCATAGAATGAGCTGTTCGCGGATGCGATCACACTGCTATTGGCAAGAGGCTTGTACGGGTTGGAAGCTGCGTATTCCGGATATGACGCATACTGATGCAGCGCATCGGTAATGCCATTTCCAATTCCAAGAGTCTTGAAGTTGAGCGGAATACCAGAAATCGAGCCATTTGCGATCGCATCGTTCTGCTGAAGGAAATAATGCGCAAACGCAGGTCCATAGTGCCCGCCATATCTAATGGCAGGTCAAAAATCAGTTACGGGACTTGTCCATTGTTCCGGACCGACGCACGATTCTGTCCAAAGCGCGAGTTCATTCTTCGCAAAAGGAGCGAAAGCTGGATCCGCGAAGAAAATCTGGAGCGTCTTCCACATCGCAACTGCGGCATCGTTCGTGCTGTAAACCTTCAAATCTCCGTAGGAATAGCCAGCGCCAACTACGGAGTACAATGAAGTTAGTAATATAGAACTTCCAACTGAGTAGCAGAAACCTGACCTGGTTGGTCAATGAAAATCCTGATGATCAACAGCTTGTGAGTGATGAATCTTCCTGACAGGCACTACAACCTACATGTTAGCGTTGTTGTTCCATGAGTAGGGATTCGGCGACGTGGAAGAGCCGTTTGCATCTATGCGGCATGGCTTGTAACAAACTTAAGTCTATGGAATAACAATATATTCTGCGAGAGGCTTACCCCGTTTTCTTGAAAGAGACCAAGCATAGAAGAGGATCCAGGCTAGATATGCAAAGATGAGTAGTAGTCAAAGAACAGACACCAGAGTGTTCTGAAGGCATACTCCTCCATTAAGCCAGATGGCAACAGGAGCGGACGCTGAGTTGTTTCTAGAGGCGAAGAACCACCACCTTATGAAAAAGTTAGAGATGACACTGAGAGGCTAAATAAAAAGTCCTATTCACCAGATATGCTGAGACTTTGTTAGATCAGCGTAACCGGAAGCCTGAAAGACGTCCGGATCCGTCTCTACAGACCGCAAGTCAAAGTTTAATTTCAATAAGTCGAAATAGTCAGGTTATAAGAGCTTACCGCAAACACCTGAATCATTGACATAACGCATCTTGCCCGCGTGGATAGCACGAGAATCGAGAAGTACGGCATCCTCGTCCACAAGCGGTCGCGACAAGGCCGATACAGTGGACGCAAATGTTAGTCCAAGAAGGATGTCTACGGCAGTGAAGCGAGTGATGAAAGCCATGGTCGAGTCTTAATCCTATGCACGGATGGCATAGCTTACAGAGAAGATGCTCATATTTATAAGTTTGCACAACGAAAAGGAGACAAAAAGTGTTTCAATATTTGTCTCGGAGCTGCCTGGCTCAGACAAATAACGATGCGTCCCCTTGGCACATAAAAGTCTCGGATTATTCCATTGTCAAAGTATGCCTTCCTTCGAGAAAACGAAAGAGAATTTCTCGTTTGCGGGTGGATCGATATTTCGGGAGCAGGGATATTGAGACATCAATAATGTTCGTGACCATGACAAGAACGACACGTGTGGCTTCCCTCACTTCGCGAGACTACGAGTATTAACAGGCAGAATGAGCAAAATAGGAGATGAGCCCATCATCTCCTAAATATGCTAGAACTGGACGCGATACACAGTACGGCCATGCAGATTGGTAGTCACCGTGCCTGAGGTTGTTCCATGCAAAGAGTCCGGTCTCGCGTCTGCGGAGTTTTTATCGGAAAACAAAGTTCAACCTCAGCTTGAATCATTTATTTGGATCAAACATTGACTTTTGTCTCCTGCTCTTATCCCTTTGTTTCGTTTTTAGGGCACCGTATACTGCCATAGCCTGAGAATATGCATGAATAGTTTGTTGTATACGCGCCCTGAAACGGTAGGGACCCTGGCAAATACAAGACAGGATTTGTATGCAGAAGCATAGAGGGCAAGAACTAACGTGTCGTTGTCTCAGCAGCTGGTCTCAATAGCTGGAGGGTGGAGTTTAGTAAGTAAAGTGCTTACCAGATTCCTAGAGGTTTAGTCGATTTTCACATTTTGCGATGTAACCGAATTTTAGGACTGAGCTACCATTGTAACACGATTAAATTTGAAATACAAAGCTATCGAAAATACAGATCTCGAATCGATTAGAAGCCACTGGCTGTCACCCGCAATTGTTCGAGTTTCTTCAACACTTCACCAACACTACGATCGAGCTCGACAGCGATGGAAGACTGCTTGTTTGCGGGAAGACGCGCAAACTGCTCGCAGAGGTCTCCGTCGACCACAGACTTGACGGGCACGTAGTAGCCTCGCCACGCAAGATGATCGCGTCCAACTAGACTCAACTTCTCCGACCGCATATGCTGCTCGAGTGTTGAGAGTAGGTCAACATCCTCCTTCGAGACGAAAGGCACAAGGATGCCGATCGTCCCATGCAGACAGGTGTAGAGCAAGACTTCGCGGCCACCAGCGACTAGGGACGCCTTATGAATGCTCGTCACGATATCGCCGACGTGGAAGTGAGTCATCATCTTTGTTTTATGCGGAGCACCCATAAGAATACCCTTCTCGTGAAGAATACCCGCTCCAGTCGGGTCATCGTCAATTTGGTCAGACACTTTCTGGTCTAGTCTGTTGACGAAGATGTTTCCGAACTTGTCTCCGGCAGCAATGGTCATATAGTCCACCATGACGGTAGAAGTCGTCCATCGAGGTTGACTGTCGTCGGCGAAGACGAGGAGTCGATTTTCAGGAGGTTTGTACACGGCGTAAACGACGGAGTCTTGCATGTCGCCTATGATTATCCGCGAGCCCTGCGTATTTAAAGTTACAATCGCTGATCCATATGTCTATGGCAATGTATTAGGCAAGTCACAGCAGACTCAAAAACGCAAAAAGACTAACCTTGGTCTCGACCTTTCGCAAAAGTTTCTTCTTACCAATATCATAAATACGAAGCGCTTTCCCGATACCTGCGCATAATCTGCCTTGGAAGGCCATCAGTGCCATCGGGACGTCATCGGTCTCTGTCTGTAAAAATGATTGTAAGGCAATGACAGGCAGGTGACATGCAGAATACGTGCCTTGTGAACTAGCTCCAGATCCGCCCCGTTATTCGTGAAAGCGTATGTACGAATATATCCACTAGTGCATGACCTAGGTGCTAGAAAAGTTGACGATGCCGTCCCGACACACAAGAAGAGATCGCCATTTCTGGCCGAGAATGGAACGACAGCGATAGAAAATGCTGCCTCGTTGTTATCAAGGTGAATCACCTTCATGGTGGTTTTGTTCAAGGGATCAAGTATCCTGATACACGATCCCCATGTGCCGGCGGGTGCTTTTGGTCGTCCAAAGACATCGGGGGGAAGGTTAACGACATCCTCGTCAATCTTGGTGCCCTTTTGACGCTTTACATCGACATTAGTCAACAAAATGAAGATGTCAGCCATGTGTACTCACCAACGCGTCCAACTTCTGCTTTGCAGTTTCATCTCCCAAAACGCGGTGATCGCACTCGATCATATAAAAATATGGGTACGTTGGATGTGGAATGAATTTTCGGGGTGTATACGTCAATGGCATTGACTCTTGCTTGAGTTTCGTCCCCAGCTTTGGTATCTGGAAGATCCTACAGGAAGGTGTAAGTGCTCAGAAGAAGGCAGAGCGGAAGTAAAAAAAAGGTCATCAGTAGGAACAATTGGTATAGACTTTAAAACTTTTCGACATGTGCCTTCGGCATCGCGACCCCTTGGGTTCATCACGGATAACAATCATAATTGAAAAACTATACTTACCGAAGCACGCTACCAGAGATACCAATCAAACCTTCTGGACAAAGCTCGGCAGAGAATTCCCAAGCATGATTCAGCGTCTCAAAGATGAGAGGTGTGAAATGCAAGAGGCCTTGATGAGTGTAGTTCAGCCATGAACGCGATGATAGCGCAAGAATGGACGGATTTCGCTGAACTTGGACCCGCATTAACTTCACCGGATTTGTGCCCAAGAACCTGTACAAAGCACGTAAGGAAAAACTCGATCTGCTGCACTTGGCTTAAATTCATACCTTGTCCGGGTATCCGTTAATTGCCCATTAATAGGATCAAGTACAGTTCGGAGAAGTACACCATTTTGTAGCCCGATGTTCACAAACATCGTCGGCTGGTTCTTATCAATACTAGAGTCCAACATGTCCGCGATGCAGATGGCCGATGGAGGTGCAGTAAGAGCTTGCAACGAAATTGTCTCCAGCGTACTTTCTGGATCGAGGGATACTATGCGGACTGTCTGATCCTCGCACCCCACGGCCAAATACGGTGTCCGCAGTCTACCGGCTGGAACTTCACCCACGCTGAGTGCCAACACGGTACTCCCCATAGCTCGACGATCTTGATACTCACTGAGCTGACCCTCCAAATCAAGCTCGAAGTAAACCAGTTCAGCTGAGCTTAGTGCAACAACCACTTGCCGCTTGTTCGTAGTGGCTGCGACAATGGTACGACCCTGCGGGACCCTCCACTCGTTCACACGTCTGTCAGCAAGAACATGTCGAATCCCATGTGGATGGACTTGTAATAACGTATCCGACCCTATTTGCTGAACTGCCAGTGTCGGAGCTGATGAAAGGAACCCAGTGTCTTGAACTTCTTCGATGGTTTCGCCGATGGACAGAACTAGTGTTCCATTCACAAAGGAAAGGATGATGTATGAATCATAGGGATCATCTTCCTTGACCCGTGTAGTCCAAACAGCGTTTGGAATACCGGGAAGGTCGGAGCTGACGACTTCTTCAACTTCAAGACCATGCCGAAGTGTCCTGAATGTTGATCGTGCACCTCGCCCGCATGCGGCATAGATCTGCGGAGTGTCGCTGTTGGGCAATATGTTCATGACTTTTGAGTCGATGATAGGACATAGCGACTCGATCTCATCGACAAGAACCAGGTTGTCCAGAGGTCGTGGTTTGAAGTACGCGAGCGGCAAGGAAGTAGAGGGGTCATCCATACCAAAGCCAGGATAGTCGGTCGACGAGAATTCAGGTTCATTATCATCATCACCAAGTTTCTGGAACTGGTAAAGATAACTTCAACAAGGATTAGCGGTTCGTGTAGGTCGATAATGATTAAAACATACTGGTTACCAAACTCCGAGGCGACGAATAGGAAACCGGATCTTAGAATGCATAGGCTGGAAGCTACCGGTACTGTGTCAAAATATTTGATCTTCAGTGCTTTCACCTCCTCGTCTTCATGATCAATGGTGACTTTGTATAAGTCGCCGTCTTCGCTTTGGAGGAGGAAGAAAAATGCGCCCTGGAGCAGGACGTCAGCCGATACATATGATGGAACCGGTGGCTAAGACATACCTTCATCTTATGCATGACCGCAGAGACGATGATGAGACCTCGTTCTTTGTCTTCTAAGGGATGTCGTCGGCGAGGAATGGGGACACGATGCTGCGGTGAATCCATGTTTCGATATATAATATGATCTTCGCAGCAAACAAGAACACCAGATGGACCATCGAACCGATCAGATGAAGCTAGTTGACCTCCTGGTACTTGAACGAGAAGATTTGCTCGGGGATCTGTTGGCTCGCTCCATTTACGAACAACGTGGTTAAGGCCGAGATCCAATTCGTAGAAGGTCAGCATCTACAAAGTCGAAGATGAGTGCCGAGAAACCGTTAGCGTAGTTCATGCTCTGACGTACCTTTTCGGCCTTGTTAAACGCTTCGCCAGTTGGATCCTGGTCCGACTCCATATAGTCAACTTCAAGAGCCGCAAACAATGGATTCTCGAATCCAACGTCGACTCCGACGATGTGGTGAATTATCGCTGCATTCTTGTGTGCTTCAAGAGGCGAAGAAATCGTCAAATTGGCAGCAGCATCACGGTTTAGAATGTACACGAGTTTCGCTTTCTCGATAGCTGAAATCATGACACTGCGTCCTTTTGGGTCGGTCGCAAGGTATTGCCCTGGGACGATACGTCGAGCGCCAGACTTTCCGTATGTCTCCTGATGCAGTTTGAGGAAACTGCTTGTTTTGGGGTCATACTCGAGGATGACTATACGACCAGAATCTGAGCCTACTATGGCGTAGTCTGAGAAAAGACAGAGTAAATCATGACGAACAAGGTTCGGAATACGCACACAAGCTCACCCTTCGTCCCACCAGTTAACCTGAAGGCGGCCAATGAACGAATGGAACCAAAAACATCGTTGGCAAGCACAGTTGCAATCTTACCCGTCTGGACATCTGGTCGGAGCAACTCAAGGCGCGTTCCATGAGAAACAATAATCTCCTGCTGTCGAGCACCAGAGAAGTTGCCGACAATGGCATGCGTCGCCGCTGTAGGCGGGTGTAGGGTAAGATTGTAAAGGTGCATGGTAAAAGACACGCCTGAATGACGATCGACAATGCAGGCAACTTTCAAGTCGAACCAAGTAAGGGCTGTCGATAGATGATAGATTTCCCACGATTATAGAAAAAGTCTAAAGTATATACTTATAAGCATGAAGTCGACAAAATACACAAAACGATGTGATGCTACACTAACTAACAAACCAATAAATAATAGTTCAACCGTGAGCTAAAGTACAACGCCTTCTGCAGGTACAGGCCCTAAGCTAGTCATTGAGACGTCACCACCCGTTTCAACGCTCTCCGTTCGTTCACGTTGACGAGAGGCTTCTTTGCATTCCTCAGCTTTTGCTGTGAGCTCTGCAACCTCTTTCTCTAACTTGGACTGCATCCAAGATATTGTTCAGTGTTGTGCTCATGAAAAGCAAAGGAAAAGGGGACATACGATCTTCTCTTTGATTTCATCTTCGTTAAAGTAGGAATACGGGTCTGAAGGTTCTTTTGACTTCTTGTCACCTTTAAAAACACCACAAACAAGTCAGTCTATCGCCGTTTCATAAAACAATCAGAGCATACCAAAAGCAGCATGCATGAAGACTTCATTCATATACTCATGATTTCTCTTGTAGCGGGCCAAGGCAAGGGATCGCGTGGAGATATGGTCGTACTCATCTGCAGTAAACCGAGTCACAACTAGTTCAGAAATTCGACTATATCTTACTTACCTCCAGAGTCATCGTCATGGATCGCTGCGGCTTGCTGTTCATGCATGGAGAACAAGGCCAAGTCAGCGACGGCGCACAAAATGAGAATGAGCAAAGTGAAGAGCGTGAAGCAAAGTGAAAAAGTAAGTAGGCTACGCACAGCATGAGCAGGCAGCGTTGTTGCCCTTTCACGAGCTTGTCTTCGTTCAAGAGCCTCCATCTCCCGATTTTGGTGGGCAAGCATTGCCGCTTGATGTTGCATTCCTCCGCTCATACCAACCATTCCAGGCATTCCGGTCGTTGCAATTGCCTGGCCCGGATGCCCGGGGTGCATTGCACGCTGTTGAGGTAAGATAACCTTTTGTCCCGTCTTATCTCCTAGGACATATGTTGCAGGCTCGTTATATGGCCGTAAAGGGTACTGTCGAACGGGCTGAGTGCGTAGCGCAGGAATTATAGCTATGTGGCAATGTCATCATTGCACAACATATCGCAAGGAGAGGCAGATTGCTTACGCATCGTTGATCCCGCAGAGTAGTGAACGAGATAGAGCTGAGCGTTCCCGCCCTTTATGAATCGGAACCGTCGACGCACGCGGAAGGCAGCGGTGTCTCCTGAGTCTGGTATAAAGCCAAACTTTACCTCACAAACTTCAAGCTCCTGTATGAAGATAAACATTTCAACATACTTTTTCGATTTATTAGAACGATCATATTACTTACGCGACCTCCCCCAGCAGGTATCATGTACCGGTTTTCTTGCTCCTGGTATCGAATACCATCATTTGGGAATACTCGTTGCTGAGGTAGCAGGAAGACGATAAAGAGGCTTCCTTCTTGTGGCCTGTCGATGTATCCCCATTGGAACGGAACGCCAGTCGCTAGTTGATGTGCTTTTACCAGATATTGTACGGCTGCCTCATACGTGACCTGAACATGCACTCCGAGCGGCTCAGGATACCGCAAACAGATTTCAGTCTAGATAAAGAAGAATCTTCGAGTAAATATAAGAAAGAAGTCGCATTTCGCTATTTCACTCACGAATTGTGACGGTGTCCCTGGACCTGCTTGCATTTTAAAGAGTGGTTCAACGACGCGAGCACGTTCGGTCGAGCTTGGGTCCAACAACTGGGGCGGCGAAATCGGGCAATCGAGTCCCAGGATCTGTGACCGATTCTCGTGACACGTTCTAAGCCAGAACCGGACGTCAAATTATTCAGACTCGAGCTCGGAGTTCTCACCAAATCTCTGTCTAACGACCAGCATTGCAAGTATCGTTTACAGCTGCGTTGACGCAGCATGATCGATTTATAACCCCAGCCTCATCTTTAAACTCAAGTTCACTGGGAACTTCCATTTGATATGGCCGACAATGGCCAAAACAATGATCGGGAGAAGCCCCCAATCTATGAGTGTTCGCCTCCAACGTGGCTCCCAAAGACCTCAAATTCAGCTGACCTAGGTATCGGGCCCTTCATACAAGCTCGTTAACGTAAACTGATTATTTCCCCAGGATTCATAAACTTCTTCCCTCCAAGACCGTCCGAAGATGGAGACGTGCTCAATGAGTCAACTATCAAGAATGGATTCAAGCTCAACCAGCCGATCCAGGTAAGTCTGTCCCTTTTTATTAGAATCTTCCAATCTGACTGGGTTGTAGGCAGAGACGTACACTGCCAAGACAAGGCAGATTAAAGAGCTCAAGGAAGGTGTCTTGATTAAGGAACTGGAGGACTTCATGAACCAGATATTCCAAAGACGAGCGGAAAATCTAGCTCAGATACCGTTCGTACCTCCCATTTTCACGCTTTTTGCCTAAAATACTCATTTATTCAATTTCGTGAAGATCATCCACCTTTCGGATCCCCTCTCGAGCAACTCTCAATGACGCCAAGCGGAGCGCGTGGTTCTCTGATCTTGCAAACCCTGACGTTCCTCTGTATAAGCTCAGTAAGAGCATCCCGCATGGCGTAAGAGGTAACGACCTATTAGATCTTCTACACGCGAACAATGTTGCGATACCTCGTGCGGTATGGTTCGTCAGGGTATTTGGAAGTAACGAAACTGTGAGCCTTCTTGTCCTCCCTTTGCAAGTCAACCGACTTAACGAGCGACGTAGGCTGGTCTGCGAAACAAGCCAAATTACAATCCATTGCAGTACAGTGTTGAATGGGTCAATGTCATGACCGGTTATCTCAAAAAGCAACTGTCTGAAATTGCTCTTCCAAGTGCTCCAAGGCTTGGTTTGAATATCAAGCAGACTTTCAAAGGCGTACTCGGTGATCCCGATTCTCGAGAGCGTTGGGTATCAAAATTTGTTTATTCGTAAGTGTGCCCCATGTGAAGAGTTTCGTAAGGTTTTAACGTGCCATAGCTTAGACCTTCTGCGAGTATTCTACTTCGAGTACATGGTCGATCGAACAACATTTCTCTCTTGGCTTGTCCAGACGATAGGAAGCTGCAACCTTGCTCAGGCCGACTTCATGGCGCGCCTTGCTGATGATTTTTTTTCTGAATTGGGATCATGCCGAGCGCTCGTAAAACCATTTATTGATGCATGCTTGGCAAAACTAGAAGAGGTAGCTGTTTCCCGAGTCATTCTTCTGACGAAACTTATTTTCCTGCAGATATCAAATAGCCCTTCTAAGGATACATTGTATCATCTTCAAGTACGACTTGAGAGCTTGCTTCGCGTGAGTTTTATCGCTCTTCCGAACCAATGGTCTACTGAAATTTATTCGCAGCGTGCATTTCTGGCTGCTCCGACGTGCTTCGTCAGCCCTACAGCATGGAAGTCGCACTCGGAGACCATCGAATCTATACTGGCAGGAAACGAGTCTGTATGGAGGCCGTCGTCGGAATCTCAGGCGAGGCAAAACGTCCGGTTACTCGTCAGCGAGGTATTGCTGGATGTCCAAAGGAGGAACGAAGCTATGTTGTTTAGGACAGGAGCTCAGCCTGCGAAAGGTTACCTTCGGTCCATGGTTTCTGACGTGAAGGTTTGTAAATTGATATTTACGAATTCTTTCCTTTCTAACCTCTGCGGAACAGCTGTTAAACTCTATCACAAGCAGAACCGAGTTGAATTCTCTCGCATTCTTCGACACGAGTGGCGACTGCCAACCTGAAATCTTCTCTCGCAAACTATTTCTTTTACTTGCGTGGGGTGTCTGCTGGCTGCAATACGGCGACCATCGTCCATATGCCGCTGCAACCTTACTTCGTCAGTGGCGCGACAGAGCCGAAGAACGCGCTTGCAGAAGGGACATCGAGTCACCTGACGATTTTATCCAAGATGGATTGTTCGACTGGCTCGATACAGATACCAAATTATGTGATGATCGTAATTTGACCATGACTGCGCTGCTGTTTGGCGAGCTGATACAAAAGGGATTATTTTCCTATGATCGGTATATTCAAAGATTGATAGCCAGAGGAGAGACGGGCTTATCTTTCATCGAGGTAGATACTAAATGAACTCCTGCAAAGACCTTTGCTAATGGTTTCCGAAAGGAGCCCGCATCGCGCCACAGAAAGCTTCTCCGTATAATTCCACTTTACAGGCCAGCTCCGGCTCTGGTCAGTCAGCGAAAGCTGGCACTCTACGGAGTACGGGCCCGAACAATTCCCGAAGATCAAGTCGAAAAGGGTTTGAAGGACGAAATCCGCGACCTCCTTCCTGAAATATTCAAAGGTATGTTTTAGCTATAACGAAGATTTATCCAGCTCATGTTCGTCGCTCAGGGGAAACGGCTTCCATGCCGCAGTCATCTTTACCCTCGGATTCGTTGTTACGCAGTGCGGCACGCTATGAACAGATACGTGTCGTAAAGCAGTGGTTCATGCCTAGTGTTCGGAAGTTCTTGTCCAAGTAGGTATCGAGAGATTATCAGTCGTCTAGCAAAAGTCTTAACGCCGCATTAGGTCTTTCCTCGAGAACCCGGATAACTCAACCGCGGTGCTGAGAGTTTACTGTGTAGTCATTGAATGTCTGGATGCCATGCGATGCTACAGGACATGTTTGGAGGTATGATGGTCCGACATTACGTCACTCCAATGCTGAAATTTCTTTCAGTTCACGCTGGACGTGCTTAAGATGACGATTACGTCCGACTTGCTGTTGGCCATCGTTGACTACCTGAGACGAGGCCTAATTCTCTGGGCTTGCATGGACGCCATGGCTGACATCGTGTCTGCTCTCCTAGATGCTCATCAGGCGTGGAAAGCAAAGGGTGTTCACATACGATGCCTAGTCAACTTGCTTCTTGAAGTCGACGATGGCAAGTACCTTGATACCATCTCTCGGCAACATGTCATCGAAGATGCAGGTCACTTTGCTCAGGTATTTCTCATGCTAGGTAGCTACCGTGATATGAAAACAATGCTCATGGAGACAACTATAGGCTCTCCGACCAGTAGATGAAGCTACCGACATTGAACCGACAGTCATTCCCGAGGTTTTCGCTTTGTTGCAGGAAGCCAACCCAGATGCACCGGCAGGCCTTGCTAATGCCCTCTGGTACAAATATCGTGCTTCGACAAATTGGACTTACGTTGTGTGGACTAACGTTGCTGAAACCGTTCGACAAATTCCTGCTATAATAACGGATGCATCCGAACGACGCTTCACTGCGCTCCGATATGCCAAATTCCTCTTGCACGTCGATCTTCATTCTTCCGAGGGTATTGATCGGGATATTCTGCAATGGTTGTCTGGTCCTGGCATGACCGAGCTGAAGTCAATGAACGCTGAAACTTGGGACGTTATGATCGTTGTATTCGCTCATCTCGCGATCCACGACGCAATTAGAATCGCCACATTACTGCAAGGCATCGTTTACCCTGCATGGCAAATTGCCGCCTCTATAGAAAACGTCAGCCAGTTCGAGGAGAACAGCCCTTTCTTGCGAGCAGCGAACGCTTTGTGCAGGCTGTTGCTTGTTGAGCAACTATCTGCTTCGGAAGAGGGATTTCCTCCATCTGACCTAATGGAGATGCAGCGACTCAGGACTAGGCGAAGAGATGTATTTACGGATGCGGACTTTCGCCTTCTCGTCGAGAACATCCCAGCTCTCGTTTTCATCGAGCATAACGAGGACATCCAGGAGAGCTTCAGAGACCAGGTAACTGATCTTCGCCGCTCGCTCTGCTGCAAGGCAGATTTCAGGCTTGGTGCCTCCAGCAACGTTAGCACCGCCGTCGGAGCTTTCGCCAACCCACCCTACACAAAAGGTAGTCAAGAGAGCATGCACGAACCACTTACATCCGCTTTACGACTGATCTTCAATGACGAAGAGAGGGATGATCAAACGCATCTTACGTCTCTTCTTAGCCCGTGGAAGCTCTCGGCTACCGCGGCTGTCACGTCTTTTGTGCTCCAGCAGATAGGTCAACGTCTGCATAATCCATCGACCGAAATGCAAGCGAAAGCAGAGTTGACTAAGCTTGCTGGAAGGCTCATGCAGAATGCAACCAGCGCTCAGGAAGCCGACTTTGTATCTGAAATGGTGAAAGGTGTCAGCGGTGACGTCGCAGGGGCGGTATGTAGTTTTACCCTCAACGACAAGGATTATTTATTCACTTGTTTTTATAATCAGTTTATGAATGAGGGCCTGCAACGAATCGTGGAGATCCTCAACGATGTTAACGATGAAAAGGAGGCCTTGGAGACCATTCCTTCAAAGACTGGCCATTTCCTTAACCTGCTGAGCACGATCATGCGACCATTCCGAAATGATTCCACAGCTCTTCCGACGCTCGAACGGCCTATCCAGGATTCTTTTGTTTCCTGTCTCTCAGTGAAGTTTTCGTCCCTTGAGAATATCGCACAAGAATGCAGGGCAAACTACCATGACCTAATCCCATTAACCGATACCACACTCTTTCTAGCCCGCCTACTTCAATTCGATCTTGGTTTCCCAGGTTCTTGGACGCAAACAATGAAAGATACCGCCCATCGATTCTTGTCTAATATGCTTCGTCTTGCTATCTATTTCGGAGAATCTGTGTCAAATCCTGTTGCATTTTCTTTATTACTTGATACTGCTTTTTATATTTTCGATGGTAAGTCTACCGACTCCAAGGTTCTACAGAATGCTGAGGTACCAGTAGAACTACCGTCTTCACCACGCCGAACCACAGACCTTTTCCAAGGTTGCATTTCTCTTGACTCTTTGGACATTCCCGTCAACTTATCGCCGGAGTATCGCGAGCTGATTCGAACGCTCGAAAGACACGCTCCACATTGTCCGGATGTTGCGGATCTAGTGTATAGCTCTCGGGACGGCGATGGGAACCTTCAACCGGGCGCTTCCGTCCAAATGAGACCTTGGGAATGGATCGAAAGTCTAGGAGATCCCCCACTACTCGATGCTAAAGATGTCCAGAAGGAGGCGGAAGAGAAGGAGCGTCGTGGGTTGCGATACCTTGTGAGGAATAATACCAGTATTCCTCTGGAGTTGTTCGCGACGCATGCCTTAGGAGAAGGAGCTCGGCGCCTAGGTCTGGAGTCTGCAGAGTCAGCGAGCGGGAAAGACGAACAACTACGCGGACTCTTTGAGGACGACCTCGCTGCTGAGAGTATATACGAACGCGAATGGAAGGACAGTCGTGTAGGCTTCGCATGTCCGGGAGAATCCACCGAAGACAGTAGGTCCCGTGCTGATGGGGACGTCGAGCCCAGTCGACGAGGCACTCCAACTTCACGACGTACCTCGCCGGCGCTCTCGGTGCATACAAGTCATGGAGGTGCCTCGTCCGCAGCTGGACCGCCTTCGGCAACGTCATCTTCTCGCCGAACGCAGAGTCCGTCTTTGGCTGGCAGAGAGGTGATTGACGTTGATGCTCTTTTTTCTCGCGGGAGTGCAAAGGGAAAGCGAAAGGCTTCTTCTGCGGGACTTGAAGAAGGGGAGGTCATTGTTATACCGGATAATAGTGCGAAGAAGAAGGCGAGGGTCTCTACGAGGAAGAAAAAATGATCAAAGCGGTTGTTCGTATCTAGATGTACGTTTCATTGGAAGTTATAGTGTACTACTGTCATCCGGAATCGACGCACGCATAAACTGAAAATCAGACTGGGCAACAAACAAGTGGAACATTTGGCTAATCAACAAAAATGTCGCAGGAAGAGCTCGAACAATATGCGGATTCATGACCTTGTCCTTAGAGCCTGAGCGTATCGCTCGGAATGTTATATATACACAACTGCGCCGAAAAGAGGCACTTTTCTCTGGAACAGAAGGTGGAACTTAAGCTTGTTTGTATTTGTAGAGAAGCACTTCGGATTCTACACTAACGGAACTGGTCCGTGCGCGAGGTCGGTTATTCTGCCGAAGTATATGAACCTCGTACATTGCAAAATTCTCTTTTTTCTCATACTTACATCGACGGCGCATTCCCCTTCATGTTTGGGAGTGTGGGCTATGGGACTCTTCCATAGCACGGCGACTCTGTCCGCAGAGGAGGCCTGTGGTTCGTGTGCGGTTCTTGCCGTATGCGCTGTCTGAATATTTTCCTGTCCCACTTCGGCCCCTCGGGCTATGTAGGCGGTCTTTTCATTTTTCATTTTCATTTTTTTTTTTTTGGTTTCTTTATTTTCATAACCCTAATCCTACGCATAGAAAACTGTATTTGGCTATACAGTGCCTTGCGAGGAGTAAATATAATTTGTCACGCGCAGGTCACGCGTTTTGTTCGCGTATCGCGTCGCGCGTCCTTTGAAACCTTGCTCGAGTACGACGACCATGCGCAAGTCCTCAGTTCATTCTGTGAGACAGTCTCAAGCCAGCTCCATCTCGTCGCAGGCGTCAAATGCGCAAGCGAATGCGAAATTAGAAGAGAAGAAGAAAGAGTATGATGGTTTACGGGCACTGGAGCGGTTGAGCCTGGAGTATGTGCGTAGGCTGGAGGCTATCGACTTGGATTGCAACGTCATGGCTAATGCTGGCAATGGTACGTATTCTCAACGCATTTGCTGCTCCGCTACTTTAATTTCCTCCTTTAATAGTGCACGGCGACGTGCTATCGCAATGGCCGGAGATGTTCCGTATCCTCAGTTTATCAAGTATGCATCACCTTTGACATATATCCATCGTTTGACTCGCCATCATTAGTGCCACAATCTGAAAATACTGCCAGCCCGGATGAAACGGCTCCGGAAGACGTGTCTCCTCAGTTTTGCGAACGCCTTGTGCGTGTACCGATCGAAGAACTTCAACAACGAGAAAGCAGTAAATCATGATACCCTGATGAATCCAATACATCCACTTGTACTATCTATGTATCGGTATATTGTATGGTGTATCCAAAAGAAAAGGAACGAAACGGAAAACATAAGTCCAAGGCCCTCTGAATGTCAAGTTTTTGGTGCGGCATGTTTCTTTTGTTCTTTGAGCATTGCGATGCGCTTGGAAGGAATTCTCGATATCAATTAAGCTTGGGATTACGAGCGAGCTGCTGTAACGAACCTGTTTCCGTTCCTCTTTCCTTCTTGCCATCTCTGCTGCCTTTTCCTCCTTTGTCATTGGTGCGGTCTGCGTTGGCGTCGTGGGTCGTGCTGGACTCGTCGCGCTCGATAAAGAACTTGTGTGAGTCTCGGACGTTGTGATGCTCGACGATAACGATGGCCTAGAGTGAAGAATAGAAGAAGAAGCTCGGGGAGAAACTCTCGCTTTTGCCATAGCTAATGTTGAAGGAGAAAGTGTTGATGGTCGGGATCGAGTAGGCTGAGGAGCGTTGAGGTCGCTCCCCCATGCATCTGCGAGGGAGTTCGTATCGTCCGTCCCGTCATCCATTGTTCCCCAATCATCGGATTCTGAACAAAGTCACGGATTATTATTATCATGGCAGCTTTAAGAGGGAGAGACAAATATTACCATCAACAGCAAGTGTAGGAGGCGAGAACGTCGGTGCTTCATCAAAGCCAAGTGTCGAAGCTGCAGCGGAATCTTTCACCCCTCGAGGCGCACTCTCAAACGCCGTCCAGTCTTCCTGATCAGCGTTAACGTCCATCAGATCTTCCGAGGCCCATGCATCTACGCCGGCTGCATCTGCTGCAGAGCGTTTACTTGCACCAAGTTGCATACCCCGAGCTTTGCCTGTAGATGATGAAGGGAGTCCAGGAGAAGAAAGCATTGACGCTGACGGGGAAGCCACAAATGTTCCGCGGAGAGTAGAAGCGGAACCGTTGAGAGTTGGAGGAGCTGGAGCAGAGTTCGTACGAAGAGCTGTTGAAGGCGCTGAGGACGCCGTGGCCATCACACTTTGTAGATCGCCAGGCACCAGCTTTGAAAACACGAATCAGAGGATCGTATATAATATGATTTACGGATAACTTATACATACCTTCTTGCTAAGTGATGTCATGGCCCATCCGGCTAGCGTACCTGCAGCACCTGCAGCAGAGTTTACGAGAGCGTTCTGTCCAACGGGACCCGGTAGGGGGACGTTCGGTTGGCCGTTCGCGTTGAGAACAGTTTCAGGCTGTTTCGGTCAGTTACAGTTGATCCATCTATGACTGAAAAGTACAGACCATAGAAGCAGCATGCGTCTCCAACTTTTTGACAAAGAGTTCCATAGCTTTAAAAGCCTGATCTCGCACTAACCTTGTCGATGGTCAGAGCTTTCTGACGAATACAGGGGAACACAAAGCACCTACTTTTCCTTGTCAATCAACGTAAACGATATACACGGGATGACCTTCGACGCAAGGTCTTCGGCATCAAAGCACTCGATAGTCGCCATGAACGCCATGAGCGCAGCCACGCGGGCATGCACGAAACTATCTTTCAAAGCTCTTGCGAATGCGGGCACTAGAACTTTCTTTTTGGTGTTGTAGCCGAGAGAAGGGCCGAGTCGACCAATGAGGATGCATGTATTCGTACGGATAGCCGTCTCGGGATCGGATTGCATCTTTGCGAGGTGCCGGAGTAGGTCGTTGTTAAGGATTCTATCGTTAAACTATTGCACATGCATCAAAATGGTGCTCCAAAAGCTTTATTATTTTAAAGAAATAATACCTTAGGATAGAGCAAGCCGATTGATTTGACAGTCGCCTCCCTTATAACCGCCACAGTATCCGTAAATCCCGTTTGGAGGTGGGGCCAAATCCTGTCCGCAACAGTCCTCTTATCCAATTTATCAGCATACTCAGGTAGGTGCTCTAGCAGCGCCATACGCGTCCCTCGATCTGGGCTTGCGAAGAGTTTCGTCACCGGTGTGAGGACGATGGTTGGGTAGTCTGTCGGAGATACATGCACCCCGAGCTGGAGGACGATGGGGAGGATGGTGTTTGCTGTGGCTCCACCAAATTCGAGAGCAGATACTAGGGAAGGGAGGACGCGGTGCGATGCAAATTCTGGGTAGAGTGTTGATGATGCATCTTTTATCAACCTACATCACGCTGCCATCAGCGAGTACGTAAGGGAAAAGGACGGAAGTGGTTACCGAAGTAAAGCAGCTTTTTCAGCTTCCCCCTTAATACTGAACTGATCAAGACCTTCACAGATTCTTACGAAGGTATTGTTCGCAAAGAAGCCACATCCTTCCCCCGTCTGCGCCATACCGGCTTCTAAGAATCCAGCTGGAGCCATACGAGCTTTCGGATTTGGATTAAGAAGCTTTTTATATTGTGTGAATATTGAAGTTGGGATTGCTCCCCGTGAAGAGGCGGACGGTGGAGGATGTGGAGGATCTGCTGTTGCGGGTAAGGGTGAATTTGGATTGAAAACGGAATGAATAAGGAGGCCAAGGGCATATGCATCTGCGACCGAGGGATGGTGTCTGTAATATGTTAGTTGTATGTTTATCTGAGCGCGCAAATATTACTCACTCTTTTAAGGATGACCAGCCAGCTTTCTTGACCTCCGGTGAAGCATGTCGACTTGAGTCTGGTAGCACACTTCCGAGGATCTAATGAATATGTTAGATAGACGTTTCTTGGATCCAGAAAGGCTACTCACATAGAGGACAGCCTGGTCGTCCTTAGCATTGCTGAGAAGCTCAAACCCACCGAGTTTCCACTCTCCCGAAGGAGACAAGAATATTGAATCAACTCGTACATTTCCATGCGTCGATGCACAGTGATCATTTACGAATTCCAAGGCAGTCTAGATTGCTCATTAGACCAATAGCATAAGACACGTATGCACTCACGGATATGCGTTGTAAGCCCCAGAGAAGCCATTCTTCTCGTTGCTTTGCACCCTTGGCAGCCCAGCTCTGCAGAGCTTGACCCAACGGTCGTACATGTTCTGTCATTATGTATACTATAGAATCTGAATCTGCCGTATCGATGAATTTGAGGACGTCTGGATGTCGAACAGTTCGAAGCTTCCTAAGCGCGTTCTTTGCGAACGGAAGCAGATTTCTTCGGGGTGGCTGGTTGGAATCGAATATGAATATTGAGACTTTGCTTCCATCGTCCTGTTAGTTTGTGAAGAAGGGTAAGTTTGAAGAATGAGATTTAAGAAGAATAAGCAATACTTACCCGCTTCGTTCCATCATACAACGACCAAATTGTCCTGCCTTCGAAATACGTGTTCTTCTCTCCCAAGGTAAAAGGAAGGTTTAACCCCGATTTCTGGACGAGAGACGAGACGGCAGCTGAGCCAAGATTTCTCAGTAAATCCATATTTTGTCACATCCGTGGTGGAAGACAAGCTCAAGAAGTTTATATACCAGCCACGCGTGCTTCATTTAGACAACGCGGATTTCGAAACGCGCCTTGTATTTCCTTTCATTCGAACACTCATCATCCCCTTCGTGCCTCCGCCATTTCAGCGCGTTCATGCCAACTGAGTGCGCACAGAAGGATATACAGGCGTCTTCATAGCCGTTATTCGGCATAATGGAGACAAAAATAAACGGAATTCATACCTCTGGAAGCAGCAGTTCGAGTGCGCCTTCGACGAATGGACATTATGGTCCACATCTCCTGAATGAGATTGTTCCTCATGGAGTCGACGGAGAACCAAGCTTCGAAGAACTCGAACACGAGCTTCCGCCAGTGCATGACGGACAGATACCTCTTCGCGAGCCGCTTCAACGAATGACTCAGTCGATCTACGCCGAGTTGACGGAGATGGCTGAAACGTGAGTAATATTTTATTGCGTGGGTCGCTTTATTCTGACTCTTTCTTTGGAATAGACTTCCTGGGATGTCAGATGCAGCTCGGAAGCGTACAATCGCGGACTGGGTCGTAAAGACAAAGAAGCAGGTCGTGAAGCTGTACGCGGTCATGCGTTGGTCAAGAGATGCTGGGGATGTCCAAAAGGCGATGGTGTGTTAAAGAAATTGTCTCCTGAAAGCTTGAAGGCTTATTGCATCATTTCAAAGAATATAACGGCGTTCTTGCTCGAGCAGAACAGACAGTTTGTTGAATGTAAAGAGGCCATTACGAACGTCAAAGATAGTCTTGCTCCAGCAAGGTTGGTACGAAGATGAATTATGAAAGTTCCGTGCTAAGTCAGAGAAACAGACTACGCAACCACGACCTTCTCACTGCTTTGGATGTTCTCACTACCGGGTCGTATCTGCGACTACCCTCACAGATAAAAGCGAGTATCAAAAGCAGACAGATTTCATTATTTCCTTGTGTGACTTATCGAGAACATAGAAATTCTTTATCCACCTTCCTCCCCTCACAAACGATGAAGTGAAGAAGACTTTAGCGGAAATGGAGGAGCGAATACGATTCCGCCTACGAACGAACGAGATAATTCCCGTTGAGATGTCACATTATCGGATCGGTATGGGATTCCTCAACTTTTGGCTGTTACATTATTAATCTAAACCACCTTAAAAGAGGACGGCCGAGCCCACTTCACGGTTCAGGACTTGTTCGAAACTTCGTTGGCGCTTAGGGGCGCCGGGAAGGATGACGGATGGTTCTTCGGGCATGTGGAGTTCCTGCACAAAGTAGGGGGTGATCTCACGGATGTCCAAGGTCGATTATTTCTGTCACTCCTTTGTATGTGTATCTATCTGAGGACGTATCGCTGCAGAATTCCCGAAACGCCCCACGGGCGTCTTGAAACGACACATCCAGGACGAGGCGGATGGGCGTCTCAGTTATTATATCCCGTTACCTCCAGATCCAATCGCACCATCCGACTTTCAACCTCCTCCACGACCCGAAGTATCGTCTGGCACTGTTGACGCGCCGCTCGTCCGACTGTTCAACTTCTTGCGTGAGTTGGCCTGATGTTTTAATCAAGTTTCTTTTCTTACTCGCTGTGATAGAAATGATGTCGCTTTCGTATCAGCTTGAGATTCTCTTCTTCCAGGTAAACACAGACAGTCCTGTTGACTTGATAGAACATTCACATCAGAGCAGGCCCAAAGGCTACGATCCTTGGGCTGGCGAGATTACCTTAACTTAGAAAAAAGTCGAGATGGCAAGACATTCACCGCATCATACTGGGTGTGAGTTGAATATTTCTAGATACACTCAGGACTCATCATCGTTTATCTTTGTCACTTAGCCGACCTCGATCCAACACCCCTGCCCGACTTACGTTCCAACCAAAGATGCGAATAGCTCCAATAGGTGGGACGATAACCATATCCCTAGTTCAGACGCATGCTTCACCCCGAGCAGGGGGAGGACCAGAACGTACCTTTAAGGAACGCGTCTTGGCTAAAATTCAGCAAGAAGCGAAGCTCAACGGGGCGCGACCCTCGGACGAGATTGAGACATTCCGCCTTATTGTCAAATGGGAACCGGAAAAGGGCGCATTAGGCGTCCAACTGCCTCAACATCTTGAACAGCTCGAACCAGGGGAACTTGAAGTGGTATGTTTTTTAGTATTATTCGTTTTCTATGTGTTCGAATAGCTAACGCATAACTAAATCAAGGATCCGCAAGATTTGAACTTCGAGGCTTTGATCAAGAAGGCGATCACCAAGCATGCGCGTGCGATACTCGCTGTCTATCAGCACTCACTGGGAACGGGCCATACGCCACGATGTTCTCCTTCCCTGGCGAATTATCTCTGATAATAGAAGGTAATTGGAATTAAGTGTTCCTTTTCACAAAATTCTAGAGCTGAGTTGCGATGTCATTCTAGATGGAATCTCTGCATTACGAATGCACTTATGTGCAGACGAATATATCACAGTGTCCATCGACACACGAACAGGACGTATCTTATTGCGAGATACTGGCGGGTTGGCTGCTGCCGGACGAGCACCGCAATACGCCGTGTTTACCGAAAAGATCAACGAAAATCCGTTTGTTGTGTATGAGTTCCTCGTTATGGCACGGTTCAACGTGGGCTTTTACCAAATGTTGGTTCTGCTCACTAAATTGATGCTAATTCCGTTGATTGTAGACGATCGTGGATCTTGCTGAACAGAAGGCTCGCTATATGGGTCTCACGACGTTCCGTAACCGCAACTTACCGAAAGAAGGTTAGTGTCTAAAAGAAAGTAGGGGAATGTGCGCTTCATCTGGGTCATTTTTAACAGAGATCGCGAAACTCGGGCGAGACGCACGAGCATTCCTCTTCATCCAACTCGCTAACTTCCGAGGATATTATCTCGTGCTTTCGGTCACAGAGCTGGAATTCCGTTTTGCGTTGATCAGCGTACAGCCTATGCAGAATAGTCCAATATCTGATTTAGTTATACAGGATATTGGATGGCTCGACGTTCAGAAGATTCACGGAAGTGATGTCATCGTAAAGGAGCGGTTTGGGGGATTCGGATCTGGGGGACATGAACCCCCTAGATCTGCCCGAACGGGTTCTTTGGGCGTGTTTGGACCTTTTGATATCGGTTTAGGTGTTGATCGGTAGATTTTCAACTTATTCTTTGTATAATGCTCGGGTTCTTAACGTGGTTCAGGTTCAAACTCGAGACGGAAGTCCTTCGTGAACTCTACGCTTACTGCTGGTTCGTAAAGCTTGCATCTCTCTTTTTAAGCAGTCCATTGACGAGCCTTAATAGTGCTCGGGTCGCTTACACGAAAGTGGAGCTCCAACTCAAGCGAAGAGGGATACCTTATACATACATGGATCCTATTCCTCCAGTCGCATCTCACCCCGACTTATCCCACCTGCAATCCTCTCTCGTTAGATCTGTTCCGGGACTCTGTGTCCAATCGTCCGATATTCTCGCAGGCGTTCCCGCCGCAGAAGCCGCCATGCCAAATATCCGTGTCGTCCCACTCAACTGGTGGTCGAACAAGAAGCTACAGGTGGTCACTTGCGTTAAACTGAAATACGTGCAACAGCCTGTCGGCAAACGTGCGGGGACAAGCACTGTCATTCGTCCTTCAAAGCGTATAATATACGATGCTCGGGAGGCTATTGTGTCTTTCCTGTCAGAAACCGTTGATACCTGCGTGGACGAATTTTTAGAAGAATGGGCGAAGGTATCGAAAATGGTTGTCATCGCTAGGGAAGTTGCGCAGATGGCGAAGCAGAAGTCCTGGGCGGATGTACGACTACTTTCGTTCGACCTACAGACTGTCGAATTCGCGTATGCGAAGGATTTCACCGTATCGATTACTTGCACGGACCAGCTGATGCTGAGTGCAAACAGCTCCTACGAACTTTCCTTCTCGCGGATCCGGAAGATCGGTCGAGCGGCGACGCTCGCTGTACCTGTAGATCCTTTACACGGGGACGAAGACGAGCGTTACAACCCGCACGAAGAAGCGTTACCTTATTTGCAACGCATACTTCGACACGGACCTCTATTATCGGCATCGCTACATCAATTGGTTGGCCTATTACGTGATAGCTTGCCGCTAGTGTGTGTTATAGATGTGTTGAGAGAAGACAGGGAGAAAGGAGGAAATGCACAGAGCATTGTCGTGGATGTGCTTACCAAGGCTGCGGGGTGGTATCGAGTGGTGTATGGAGATTCGAGGTATGCTCCTTCTGCTCTTTCAGTTTCACTAATACTCATTCATCGCATTTCAGACATGCGCTGGACTTCCGATTGATGACTGGCCGTCGTGTTGCTATCCTCGATGCGGGTCTGCCACTGGCAACTTCCCGCCCTGCCCGAAGACGAGGCAAGTTCGCTGCGGTGGACTCTGCGAAAGCGGGCCCAGGAAAAGACTCCATCAAGGAAAAGGCTTCGCCAAATAAATCATCCACAACCGAGAAATCCTCCTCGGGGATGCAAATCGGAGTTCTGGTGCCAATTCCTGATTTCCATAAACTCATCCAGGATGCTGTGCGGGATGCCATCGCTAATTCATCGTCAACGTCTGCGACCGTACCATTTCGTCAGGCTCCGCGACTTCAGGCTGCGAAGAAGTTGAATGTTATTCATTTGGACTGCGGAATTATCTGTGATGCGGAAGCCGTGGAGGTTCTTGCACGGAGAATACATAGCCGTATTTTGAAGGCACTGACCGCACCAGCTAACACTTCGGAATAATTTGTGCGTATTATGGTGGCATGTTCTCTTGCAGTACCCATCGCTATTCAATCGCTTTAGAGCTAACTTATTGTATTTCTCCCGTCACTTATGCTGTGTGGACTATAGTACACTCGTATCATTTCAAATGCTCATGTTTCTCAGGGAACGTAACTTCATCTTTTATGGATGGACGCCGTGACGCTGGTAGACGCGCCAATATCTGACGCCATCGAACATATGACGTCAGGCTAGCCTGAAATTTCCCTTCCCGCCTAAAGACACTATTTACTGAGAAGCTGAAATACAAAATCTGGATCACGTGCCAATTTGTCACTTTGATCGACGGATCGACGACAGACGCGTGCACTTCCAACTTCAAGTTGACCGCGTCCGAATCGTTCGGCGCGTTGGGGATGCCAGTTCTCAGTTTGAGCGTCTGTCCCCCTCTGCGCCTTCTTGCCTCTGTACCACGACCATGAGCAGCTCTCAGGATACTTACGACAGTGCGACGGTTGTCTCTGCTTCTGGAAAGGTCCTTCTAGCAGGCGGGTACCTCGTTTTGGATCAGAAGTACTCTGGAGTAGTCGTATCCACCTCTTCTAAATTCTACACTGTTATAAGTCCCGCGAGTAGCGGCAAACAAAGCAAGATCACTGTACGTTCGCCGCAGTTCAAAGATTCGACTTGGGAGTACAGAGTGGACATCGGAGATGAAGTAAACGTCTCTCAACCTGAGGGGTGAGCTTCGCATCAAATCGTGCGAGATCAAAACCTGAAGCGATGTACACAAAGAGCAGCAAAGAATAAATTCGTTTTTATCGCTTTGCAGCTTACGCTTCGTCTTGTTGGCGAATTAAAGGGATTGACGCATCTTAAGACTGCTTTAACAGCTGGACTAGATATTACTATTGTCGGAGGGAATGATTTCTATTCACAACGTAAAAAGGTCAGGCAAATGGTTCTTATGAAAGCAACATGTTATTGATAATGAGTAACGCAGCTTGCCGAGCTAGGCCTTGAGCCTCGGATATCCGCGTTAGCTCAGATTCCGCCTTTCGCATACACAGGCGTCTCGCTCTCCGAAGTCCACAAAACAGGACTTGGCTCCTCCGCTGCTCTTGTCACGTCTCTGGTTGGCGCGCTGCTTCTTCACTTACAAGCAGTGCCTGCGCTCTCCGGAGACGCTGCAAGCGTGCATATCGTCCATGCAGCATCACAAGCAGCCCACTGCATCGCGCAAGGGAAGGTCGGTAGCGGATTCGATGTCGCTGCTGCGGTCTTCGGAAGCCACAAGTATACTCGTTTCGATCCATCTGTGTTGTCTCCGCTTATGAGCGAGGGTGAGGCAGTGGATGTGCCTTTACTTCCTGCCCTTGGACCAGGAAATAAAGCTTGGGATCATAAGATTGAGCCATTCCAACTCCCACCCTACACCCGACTTATGTTGGCCGATGTCGACGCTGGAAGTGATACTCCGTCTCTAGTAGGTAAAGTTTTGAAGTGGCATAAGGCTGCCGGAGACGAAGGTCAGATTCAAATTATTGATTAATCTTGCTTGAAGAGTCTGACTGTCATTCATTAGCCGTCGCATTTTGGGACGCTCTTGCATTATCAAATGAGGCGTTCGCCGCTGCTATCCTTCGCCTGTCGGAACTCCATGCTACATATGAAGAGCTATATAACAAAACGTTCGCACGACTCACAAACGTCCCGTCTTCCCAATGGCAATCCGATTCAGATATTGTTGCTGACAGTCTGGCCAACGTTCACAAACTCGCAGAAGTACGTGATCATCTTGCTTATACTTGACGCTTGATCTGATACGGTCCAATCTTTTTGCTTGCTTTTCATGAATACATTTTTTTATCAGGACATTCGAGCGAAGATGCGTGTCATGGGGACACGTGCTGGTGTTCCGATCGAACCACCGGAACAAACAGCTCTTCTTGATGCTTGCATCTCGCAACCAGGAGTGATAGCAGGAGGCGTGCCTGGAGGTTCGTGATTATTTCCGCTGGGAAACACTCCATATCGTGCTGACCAACCCGCATCGACAGCTGGAGGATATGACGCTGTCTGGTTTCTAGTGCTCGACCCACGCACCAGTGACGTTACGGAAGAGACACCACTGAATCGCGTAGAGGGTGTCTGGGCAAGCTGGAAAGATCTCGACGTCTCACCTCTTTCCGCCTCAGAATCTTTCGAGAAGGGTCTACGTCAGGAACGCGTGGGGACAGTTCCTGGATTGGCAGAAGCGCTGAAAGATGCCATGTAATTTGCTCCTTTTTCCTTTGAAGGGGAGCCACGTTAGTATGAACATCCACCAACAATGTATTTTGTAGGAGCGATGACTTTGCTTTGAATAATACGCATAGGGATCTAGATTTAACTAGCTTGTTGATAGACAGACGAAAATGCAAACAATAGATCAAGTCTAAAGTAATTTGATGTCCGTTCGAAAGCAAAGTCCAAGGTGATGGTATAGCTGAAAAAGTGCCGACAAATAGAGAAGCGAAATAGCAACATAATCCAAGGCGTCCATACAACCCCACAGGCGGCCTAGACACAAATCCTCGCATCACCCTCCGCAGTCCATACTTTTCCCAGCGCAATGATTAGGCTAATTACCAAAACTACCGTACCAAATAAAGTACAAAGCACGGCGGGCAACTTTGCTCGTGAAGTCAAAGGTATATTTGTCGGCAGGAGCTTGATGTAACAGGCTGCGGGAAGATAAAAGCGAGCGCGGTGGCGGAAATTCCACCCGTGATTTCAAGCATCACGCCGAGGTCGCACGTTATTATAGACACTGAGACGAAATTGGAGTCAGATGGACGTTTTTGAAAGTAGAGTTAGAACTCACTGGTTAAAGAGGAGAAAATGAGAGAGGTTGTGAAGAGAAGATGCCGCTGGGGATTGAATGCTTCATGTGGGAAGAAAAATTGCTCGATGACCTCGCGACACACGAACAACTCGAGAGGAAGAGTCGTAAACATATTCAATCCAAAACAAAATCGTGCTACGTTGATCAGAGTATCAAACTTTATCCAGTTTTAGTCAATGTCTGCAACTCTACGAACGATTCGCACTTACCGGAGAGAAATTGTTGAGGATGTTACCTTGCGTCTTATTCGTAAAGACAAGGAATGCTGAGATTGCTAAGGTACAGCATGCAAGGAGCGAGATCACCGTTGACACATGCGTAACCATTGCAAATCGATCAAGCGTTGGAGTTCTTAAGCTCCCGTATATAAGGAGCGAGTTATGATGACACACGAACGCAAAACTAATCACGCCAATAGCCTGAAAGACTCCTGGTCGAATGAAGGAGAAGCGCTCTGAAGGGTCCCCCTTAAGTTCAGGTGCTGCATGAGGACCTTCGACCAGTACGGACGTGACAATGATGAGCATGCCTATGAGAGCAAGTCCTGATGCACGAGAGAGTTTGTGGATGTCGCGATGGAGTGATAATGGATAAGAGATGCCAAGGGTACAGAGGGCGATGACGAACTGTCGATTCGTTAATAGCCAGAGAACAGACATGGTTTCTAACTTGGGAAAAGCAGAGCGAATAACATGAGGGATGGTGTCGCCTGACAAGATGTCAGCATTGGGCGTGAATCAAGAATTTTAAGTCCCCACCGATGATAATTCCGAACGCGCACATGCCTGGACAACGACAAAAGTCAGAAATGAGCGAGTTGTAAAGGATAATCTACCCACCGCCAAATGCAAAAGCAAACTGGAAAAATGATACCGCCGCCCTCCCACTTGAGCCGAAGCAGTGGTTCATGATCTCTATGTAAGAGTTTCTCCCACTAAGCTTGGCATTTAGGACGATTAACCGTATCGTCCAGTCAGTGACGCCACACAAGACGACAAGTAAGAATATTCCGGTGAAAAAGCCAGCTTGACTAACAGCATATGGAAGACCTGTGAGAATGAGAGAAAGCTGCGTGAATAATTGTCATTGGTCATACCTATGATACCTGAAGGAAGAGATTAATGGTGTACAACCTGAATAGCTCATTCAGCTTACCAGCGCCGAGGATCGAGTTTGCCATATTCGCTATTGAGTCCAGCATATTTCCTCCCGCTGTTCGTTTGGAAGCAAGCTCCTCCAAGTCCGTGTATCCATCTTCCGCAGATCCGACACCGCTTGATGTTAAGGGAATGTCGATACTTTGCCGCGCAGTCGACTGATCTACAAGTCCAATCAGCAACGGCATAGGCTGCTCGCTTCGACGCCGCCTTCGACCAGAGTCAAGAGGATTCTCGGGTACACGCGCGAGGGAGTCATCGTCTAGCTCGTCTGAATCTAAATCATACTCTGCATCGAATCGTCAGAAGAAGAGGAAACCGTAAGAGAATACAAATTTCGCACCTGCTTCTCGACTTGCCATTGTGGAACGCAATGGTGGCCCTATAACTCGCACTTCTTCTTGGAAACGTACAGATCTGCTTTTGTTTGCATGCGTCTCATCGTCAGTGCTTCGACCAATGACCCCTTCCTCGTCATCGTCATCGTCGACTGAAAAGATGACAGGATCCCCTCGTTCCTCTCCATCCAGCAAGGGTTGACGAGTGCCCTCATCTCCGTTTTCTTGCTGAGGCTTCCTCCCCGTACTGAACATCACCCTCCTCCTCTATGAAGCGTTGGAAGCTCGGAAACGAAGGACCTTGATGTTCTGCGTGTTGATCGTGTGAGCGACCCGTAATATTTGATGACCACTTCAGAATGGCCAACCCCTAGAGTATCAAACCCGTCAGGAAGTATAACTAGTTATCTGAGGAAGAGTGGTGACTGAGACTTCTACTCTCATAGACCATGATATCGCACACGTAGCCCTCACCGTGCTGACACGTTGCACGTGATACCAACGCGTCCAAATCGCGCAGTATTTGTTCATGCTTTCATATATGTTTCATCTCCTTCTTTCAACATATTCATATTACATTGTAGGTAGAAGCCTATACATTGATGACATGCTTAACAAGACTGAATATCCTGGTTCAGGTAAGCCTCAAGTCCCTTCGAAAATTCCAATATAGCCTTCATGACCTCATCTGACTTCTCTACGAGGTGCGTGACTCGCGCCTTCGATTATCTTCACCTTCAAATTCGCAATCTCAGGACGCAAAGTCTCAACCAGCTTCTCGCTTGAGACATACGCGTCGTGAGTCCCATGGACAAGAAGAATCGGGAATCCGCCTTTTAAAAGCTCGAAGACCCTCGCATTATCCTGCTGCCGCAACCCATAGAACGCTCGATCTTGTGGAAGCATGTACATAGCGAAACCAACAAATTCGCAGGTGTCTTCCATGGAACATCCTGGTTGTCTTGAACGAAGTCTGCGCTGTCCGCGATTGCCGCAATAGTTTCCTGGAGAAAGCCGGCGCTCGGGTTAGGATCCTTCAGGAACAAGAGCCTGATCGCTGCGATGTTTTCTTTCTGCTGATCAGCTATATCGCTTGAAGAAGCGAATACGGACACGATCGAGTTAAAGGTCAACGATAAAGTGCCCTGCGTCTTCGGATCCGCATACGGTGGACCAGCCAAACAGACAGCTACACGAAGTGTATCAAAGGGGAGATACGTCACTATATCCGTGATAATTCTTGCTCCCATGCTCCTGAAAATATGCCATGGTCTAACATGATAGACGCAAGTAAATACCATTGGCTACTCACCATCCAATGAAGGTAGTTTCTTAACGCCAAACACTTTGCATACAGCATGGAAGTCCTCTGCGAACCTCTGAGAAGAATAGCCTTCACACCGCTTGGCCTGCCACTTCTTCCGTGTCCTCGAACATCGTATCTGACCTGCATGGAACACTTCATGAATATCGACGTCACCGGAACGTGAGTACCTGTTGCTCACTAGAAAGACTTTTCAGAGCTCGAAAATATGGGATTAAACGCGGCCGCACTACCGGAGAAACCATTCATAAATACTGTGTAAGGGCCGGATTCGCAGGATCGCCAATGGCATCAGTGTAGATCCTCGTTCCGTCAGCAGATCGGACCTGCTTCGTAGCATTCGACATATCCTGGTAGTGATACTTCATTTGATCGTCTGCTGTCCAGAGAAGGGTCAGGGCTTTCAGAAGATAGTGCATCCCCAATGCCAACTGCAACGGACAACATCCAAAACACAAGTAAGCCACGTTAGTTAAGCCGTTAGATCTCTGATACGAACGGAAGCAAAGAAGATCTCGACAATAGCGAGGCAGGAGTTCTACACAATGAGAGAGCACACTAATGCATCATAGCTCTCCGTTGCTGTTCCAATAATGACCGTAGAGCTGACAAGACTTGGGTGAGCATATCCGATAGTCTCTTAAGAGCATAGCCAAAATTTCAATCCAGGTATGAAGTGGCAGAGACATCGGTTAGTTTGTTTCACGTGTGTGTCCGTGCTGATAGAGTTGTGCTATTATCATCCAAACGTTCCGCGGAAGACGAACAGGAGTCTAACCGGGCTTGAGAATATACACAAGATATTTACATACCATCCTATTTCCGAGGAGCTCCAGCTTACAACATGGTGCCTCCAAAATACTACCTGGCCAATCTAAGACTTGTCACCTTCAGCTAAGGCCCACATGTAATACACGCCTGGTAGATATAGCCATCAGGAAAAAGACGGTAGATGGAGATGAACAATAGCCGCACCTAGGCTCCTATACGGTCTCCAAGATTCCGTTAAGTCTTCCATCTCTTTCGGCGTTAAGATCGCTCCTCTACAAGTAAATCGTCAACAATGGCACAGGTATGAAGATGTCAGAAAGTGCGTACTTTATCTTCTTCTTCCCTTCAAGGCGACTTTGCAGCTCCTGGACGCTCAGACCTTCAGGGAGTGGCGATGGGTGGTATTTCGTCGGAAGAACCTTGTTTAGTGTCCTATTGATGGAAGGAGTGAATGCCGGAGGAGGCATTGGGACTTCAGGGTCCTCTACATCGTCTGGATTCACAGCGTTGTTTGTACGTTTGCGTCCCTTGACGGGAGTTACTGGTGTCGAGGGAATCGGAGCAGGAGGGAAAGGCGCTGCGTCCGGCGTAACTGCTCGTGCTGGTTCCCCTAGATCTGGCAAAGCGATGTCAGGATTTTTATCATTCTGTCCGTTGTCTTCACGGACGTCCTTCGAATCGGTCTGTGGGGTTGGTAGCTTCCGTGGAGAGATCGTGTATGCGTGCTTGGGAGAATGGAGCGACAAGAACCAACGAACTACACCGCGCTGCACTCCAAGATCACCTACTCGTCGTCAGTAGATTGAGGCAGGACTGCAAGGGCGAAACGCACCAACTGGCATGATATCCGGACGTCTGAGCGAGAAAATGGCAAACATGTCCACTTCAAGTTGCTATCAGACACTATTGGCCTTCAGAGATGAAATAAATTTATACCTGTCCACTAAACCAGCAGCATTATATTTAGTATAAACTACCATTGTAAGAAAGAGCAATTCATCATACCTTCCCGATGCCACGAACGGCCGTCAGCATCTCGTACAATTCTTCATCGCTTGCATATATGATCTTCTCGTTTGATAAGCGGCCATCTGCAAATCTGGCAGCTAGATCCTGCACTTTGATATTTAGGTGAGAAAAAATGAACAGTAAATTTAAGTATCCGGGTGCATACCATACTCGGCCTTCCTTCCACTCAAACCAGCTGTCCTCAAGACAGCCAAGTCTTGCACCGCGACCTGATGCGCGGAAGGGAAGAAAGAATTGGGGTTACTCGATCTAGGCATGCATTTAGCAACGGCGAAGTGGACATAGACCGAGACGCATACCCCGATTCTGGTGCTTTCTCAGGAAGAGATGGATCAAACAAACGAGTGAATCTGTGCGTAATTGAACGAGCAGCCAGCCAAGAGATTTGTTGGCCTCTGTACAATAACGATGTCAATCATCAAAAGAAAAGTCCCAAGAAATGTACTGACAGAATCGAAGTCGCCAATGTTCTGTACGGTCGCGTTCAAATTTGCAAATTGCTTTCAAAGACGCGAAATACAGAGTCTCACCGAAATGAGTCAACGCGCTCTAAATGCTCAAACGGCCGACATTTCAATCTTGAGAATAGGTCTTCGAATCGCGGGTCAGCTGCAATCAGATGGGCTTTCGCATCATCCAACGAAAATGTCAAAACAGCTGGAAGCAGAGCTTGCGGTGCTTCCGTCACCGTTACTGGCACAATGATCAGATTTGCAACAGCGGCATTTGCTGAGCCATTTTCCTCTGCTTGAGACTTCTTATTGACCCTCGTTGAGGCCTTCTTCGTCGTGTTCTTCTTTCTCTTCGACGTTTCTTCCTTTGACACTCTTGCACCTTCCTCTTGATTTGCCTTCGCTCTTCTTCCTTTGGCGAGAGGCTGATCGTTTGCTGAGGCAGCAGCCGAACTCTGTCTTGAAGCTGAACGCGTAACAGGCATGTTGTTGGTGATTAGTAGCGCTCTCCTTCGCAGCAGCCCCAAAAGCAAACCACTGTGCACAGACGTGGTGGGCGTCTGTGGACAAACTTAAGTTGCAGTGGTCTCAAAACGACGCGACTGCCGAATTTGACTGCCGAATTTGTAAGAGACGCGGTCACAGCACGGGAAAATTATGACTCGAATGACCATGGGAACAAACCTTCCGATCAGAACACTAATGGAAAACCGTCGTATACAAGTAAGCCTCGATATTGCGTTTGCAATATTTAGGCGTTGCGGTGCCTTACAAGATAACTGCAAATGGTCAAATTGAAATATCCACTAAGAAAGTCGAAAAGCACAAAGCAACTATATACAGTCAAAGCTAAGTGAGCAGGAGTCAAGCACGAAACACAACAAGCAAGAAAGCAACAGTGAATGGGAAGCAAAAAGAAAGCATGATCGTATCCAAACGCCGAAACGATGTACTCTCGACTCTCGAGCGAGCAGATCCTACATGCTAATCTTACAAGGTTGCGAAGGGCGATGATCACTCAGCAGGCAGCTCATTAATGACCTCCTGTATAGAAGGACGCTGTTCCGGATCTGCGGCCCAACAACGCGTGAGGAGATCCCAAAGCTTATCATCCAGGCCGCGCTCAACGATTTCGGGGCCTTCGGGCCTACGTGGTCGCTCGCCTTGCTGCATCTTGATAAGCACCTCAGGTGTGCGCCTGATGTGGGAGAACGGAGCTTGACCGGTCATCAACTATGGGATTTAAAAAAACGTGAGCAAGATTATCCGGGAAGAGCATGAAGAGAATGAACCTCAAGCACGGTCATGGAATACGCAAAAACGTCCGAGGCAGTGCTCAACACGCCTGGTGCTGAGCACAACTCAGGCGCGAACCACCGGTACGAGTCGGATACGCCGCGACTCTGAGTGAATGGCATGCCCGTCAAGTCTTCCATGATCTATAATAAGCATGGTACATCAATCTCATAAGCAAATTGTCTCAGCGTAGTCGAAAACAGACACATACCTTTGACAGACCAAAGTCGGCCAGAAGAGGGTCACCCTTCTGGTTGATTAGAATATTGGCGGCCTTAAGGTCTCCATGCGCAATTGGAGGATTGTATGAATGCAACAATCTGACGCCTTCTGCAATACGACGAATAATCCTCTTCCGGTTGACGTATGGATACTTGTTAACATACGAGAGGGAGTCTCCGTATTCCATCCATGGACTAACCATGTAGCTGGAAGAGGGAGTCAGGACAAAGCAGAGGTTTGATTACGCAGAATAACTAACGGATAAGGACCGTCGTTGAGACAAGCACCCCAGAAGGGGAGGATGTATTCACCCTTGTCATCCTCCCACACTTTACGCCAAATAGTGACTTCTCGCAAGAAACGCTTCGGAGTTACCAGACCATAAGTCAACACTTCGAGATCAAGAGAATGACATGATGCTCACATCACGGATCTTGGGAGAAACCTCGATACCACGAACGACCTTAATAGCACACTTTTCTTGACCAAGATACTCGCCCATCCAGATGTCAAAAGCGGCACTGCCGCCCACCGGATTATTGCTTACGCGGCGAACCTCGCCAGACTTGAGCTCGATTCTCGGGAGAAGCTGGCCGGACGATTGTTGTATGGTGTACAGGTTCCGCTGAAATCCCGTGTGTCTGTAATCGCCAACAGGATAGCTTCCCATTTGCTGGTAGGAATATTCAGCTTGGATTAACATATATCATCACGAAGAATATACCTCTTGCATCCAGCCCATCATCCCCTTGACTTCGTTCATCTGGGAGATGAAAGTTGCTTGCATGATCTGCTGGCTATTGTTTATCTCCGAGAAGTAGGTGATCATCTCGTTATGATCTTCTTGTCTCTGCTGGTTAAATTTCGCCATCCAATTGTGCATCTCCATCTGCGAAGCGATATTGAAAGACTGGAGGAACGCGTCGATACCCTGGTGGCAACGCTTGATGTCCTCCGCAATATCGTTTTGTTGGAGGAACTGCCTGAAAAGTGAAGCACGAATCCAGGCCATAATTCTGTCCCTTATATCTGTCAGCAGTCTAAGTAGTGGTAAGAGTCAGCACTGGCCACAGAAAATCCAATAAGCGCTCAAAACACGTACACCTCGGCCGCCTTGACCATGTTCTGCAAATTTTCCGGAGCTGCCTGGGCGCTATTGTCCTTAAGCACATAAAGCAGTGCATGACATCGGCCACCCAGTTCATGAATCTCATTCCTGATCAGCAATGACACACGAATCACATTAGAGAGAATGGACGACAAGAACGGAGACAAGGACACGAGGCACAGCGTACATACCTGTTGGTTCGCACATTATCACAAAGTTGGAGAATCCCTACGACGATACCCACTGCCGGTGACAGGAATGGAACAGGAGCGAAGTCAGCAGCAATCACCGTAACAGCCGCAGCCGAAGTCGCGGCCACTCTGAACCCGGAACCAAAGGTCATTGTTATGCAAAGTAATGCAGAACAGGAGCCAGCTGTGAATCAGAATGGTGAAATGGGACGATGGCGCAGTCCAGGAAGTAGCTGGGTATGACTGCGGTCCTCTAACCGCCGGGTGTATAAGTACTAGTAGGCCTGAATCGATGGTGCATCAGGAAGGATGCCCAGCCTCGTTAGACGCCCGCACTGCAAGTGGATATATGCATCAGTTCAGCAACACGAGGCAAATCAGTCGTGGCGACTGTTATCGATCCATTTACATCTACACAGAGCAAGTCACACTTCTAATATGTCACAGATCTTATTACTTGTGACCTGCGCGTGACTATTACACCGCCCTCCTTGTTCAAGCCTTCCTTTGATGTTTCCCGCCTCACTGCCGTCTTTCAACAGTCTTCTAGTCAAGGGACCTTACCCACCCTCAGCGCCTATTCACCTGTGCGTCTCACATCTGCGGGACAATGCTGGAAATGCTTTGTTTCTGTCTCCCAATCGACAGTCACTTGCAAGCTTATTACAAGACTTCAACGACAAGTGGCTGAACATAAATGCGACGAAAGGAGAATATCTAGCGCTGTTGTCTAGAATAGATATTTAGTATGCATGTGATCTTATACTGTGTTTACTTCTCCCCTTTATTAGGGTGATTGGTGCTGATGCTGTGAACATACAGCTACCCTCCAAGTACCGCACATTGGCTTCTGCTTCTTTCATTGTTCAAGCCGCTTTCGGGCTCTTCCACGTCCCTAAACAAGACTGTCCTGCCGAGTTCACCGTCTCTAATTGTACTACACGAACCTTCGGCCTACTTTCTATCAGCAGAAGGTGCTCAATCGTAAGTAGACGCCCATATCCTCACATGAAGCGAATTCTCACTTACTTCATCTCCACCTCTGCCAGGCCTGATCTCTCGCAATACCTACAGTTAATAACAACAGCATTGTCCACTGCTTCATTCTTTCTCCGCATCAAGACGAGGCCATTCCTCTTGTTCTTTTTGACTCTCGTCTCGGAGACCTCAAGTTACCCATTATCAAACCAGTAACACCATCTCGACGTCTCTTCCCAAGACGACCAGAATCTCCTGTACGCCAGGAAAGAGTTGAGAAGTTTGTTGAAAAGTATTTCGAGTGGATAGGATCCGTGGTTGATGAGTATGCCGAAGAAGGTACAGCTCTAGTTCACTTCTTTCACTTCCGGCTTTAATCAGATAGCCCAGTTCCCGGAACGCCGCCTCGACCCGGGACATTCGAAGCACCGCTTTATGAACGGAAGGGTCCTTTCAAACTGAGGCTTGATAGGAGAACAGCGTTGGGCGATGATTACGACTCACGGAAAAACCATGTGACGATCGAATGGGAGGAAACAAAGGGAAATCGTCACCGACATTCACTTATCCGACAGACTAGTTTCATCTTGAAGATCAACGAACAACTCGAGCACGATAGAGAATCTGGTAAAGGATAGTGTCATTCCGCCTGCAAAGTATCTCCTGTTTAAAGGAAGCTTTGGGATCGTTTCAACGTGGTAAGCGCGTTTTCAGCTAACCACTAGCTGCAAAGTTGATACTTAAGATAGATTCGGGGCTATGCACATGACGGTGCTTCAACGAGGCTGGCAGTGTTCTAAGCTGCGTTCTTGCTATCGTAACAACCTGGACCCCCAATTGTCTACCAAAGCCGGTTTCATCGTCCCCCATTTGGTTCTGCTATAAGTAGCACTATAGTGGACGTGTTAAGCTGTTTATGTGAGACCTTGATGCATGGAGCGATGACTCGATAAACTATTTTGTTGTTGAGATTAATTACAATGTCGACTACATTGAAAACCGAGTCTTGCAGTCTATCTCATTCATTTCCTTTACTGTCTATTCAATATCCCGGCGAAAGCATGAGTACATATATCCCCCTACAACGGTAGGTCAGCGAATGAGATGATAATCAGTTCGTATGTCTCTGCAGGTTTCTTGGCTGAGTATGTGCAAGTTGGCGCGTGGCTTACTATGAGGCTCGGGGATCGGCCGGTTTACTCAGACAGAATCTTTGATGCGTCGAAAATCGCGCGTGTTTTTCAGTTCGACGGATAATATTTAGGCATGAATAAAACGACCATGAAATCTCTCGTACTGCACAATGAGCCTCCATAATGCCCTACAAGCTACGAAGGTTCGTTCAGAGGAAAGTGAGCTTCACATATACAAAGGGAAAGTTTCAAAGATTGGTGTATCGGTGGGTGAGTCGTTTATAGTAAATTTCGAATTTGTCTGGACGCGAATCTGATTCGAAAATTCCCTGTAGGATACCTCACGGCGGTAATGATAATCCTTTGATTTGAAGTAATACGAACCCGTGAAAAGGGCTGATTTTCGTTTAAGGATATGTCGTCGGAATCATCCTCACTGCAGCGGGAGATCTGCAATCTAGTTCCCCGCATCCGGATCCAGTGCATCTCACGGCACACTACTTACAATCCGTCGAAGTATCGGAATGCGAAGTACGGTTGAAGATAATTCGGAGAGGGAAGAACTTTACGAATATAGATACAGATTTGATTCAGAAGGTTTGTTTTTAAAAACTGCTAGGGTTTGAGAGTATTTCTTCCTAACATTGACGGTGAAAACAGGGAATAGCTGCTCGGCTTATATACGGAGTCCTTCCAGATCTCACTCAATTATCCTCATTGGCATCGCCTGGCAACCTTACTTTGACTCCAACTTCACCATACGGACGCCGGATTCCATTGTCTATGCACCCTTCCCAAGCAACTCCAGATGAACCACACATCAAGTTTCTGTACCAGATCAAAGCAGAAGATCCTTTCTTCGCAGAACAGAATGCTCGGAGGGCGAAACGACAATCCGCCAATTCCGGCGACTTGAGACCTTCCGAAATTCCGGATTGCGGTGTCGAGTCGGGCTCATGGTTCAAGCTGAAGGACCCGAATGTCCTGATGGAGATTGCTATGATACCTTTGTTTGCTGATTGCATAATGAACCTTCCTCTTCTCCTTCCGAACGAGATGAACTCAGGACCAATATGAGTACGACGTCGATAAAATCCGAATGAGGCTGATTCCTGACATTGGCTAATAGGTGGTTTGCGACGGTGGTCTTGACTGTCGAGTTCAAATCTCGTATCCCAACTTCCATCTCGACTCCAGATGCACAGCATTCACCCTTCTCTCCGCGAACAGTTGGCATTTACGCGTCATCTAGATTCATGACGGGGGAAGACACGATGAGTATGTGGAGGTTTGGACTGCTCCGTCGATCATTGGAAGCCGTTCGCCGGTGGACCCGACGTGGCGCGACAAGCAAGTCTGCTTAGCCATTTCGACGCAGATGGCGTTGACTATCCCTTGGGAGAATTCGCCGAGGAAAGGTCGTCTCTAATTCTCTGGTTCAATGCATCCCGAATTCTAAACGCAGTTGCATTCCGACGAAGAAAAGAGCGTCCGCTTCTACGCAAACGTAGGCATAGGCAGCGTGATAGACACCTTACACTGCCTCATTAGTTCGAGAGTGATCATTTCTGCTCTCTTGACATCAATACGATGAAGGGATACAAGAGTTGTCCTGTAAGCAGTATATATCAGAGATCAACACAAGCACATATAGCGGGGTAGTCCAAAGCTTTACCTTGAGAGTCGATATCTTTGGGAATCAGAGAACGTAGTAACTTCGACAACGGTCGTCGGCATGTCATAATTTCGATTTCACCGAAAACTCTGCAGCGATGACTTGTAAACCGTTCCTCAGAGTCGGGCTCATCTCCTTTACAGGACGCCTATGGATCCTATCGACGAAGACGTGAGTGTATCCACCTACGGCCTTTGCCGTCTCTTGAACCGTTTCACCGTCCGCATCATTCTTCCCATTCTCAGATGGAGGTTTAGAGCTTGAGGGCTCTGTAAAGAACCCAACCTCATACGAAACAGAGCTGCGACCCAATTTGACGACTCTCAAGCCGAGTGTCACAACTTCGGGAAACGAAATGGGTGCGAAGAACTCGCAATGCGATGATACGACGAGTCCAATGGGCGAGATATCTGCAGATTCAAATGTTGCGGATAATGTAGATGGGACGCAACCGCATCGCTCGGCGAGGTAGGTGTTGACAATAGAGTCTATGAGATGATAGTAAATTGCGTTGTTGACGTGCGAGTATTGGTCATTGTCGCTCCATCGTGTTTGGTAGGTAAGGAAGAAGTGGTAAACGGCTCGCGTACGTTCCGATGCGGATTTCACGGCGGGAGGCATAAGGGGGTTGGCAAGGATGAGGCTGCGGACGGACTGCTGTGTTGGTAGAGGAAATCACGAGAATGGAAATCACGAGAATGGACAGAGATCGGCTCAGATCGACGCGACGCGTTAGATTCACGTGTAATTTCCCTCCGGATCCTCCGGACCAATCTGAATCCGAGTCACTACCGTCGAAGTTATTCGTCTGTCACTCGTGCATTCTCAATCTCAAAGAATCCACTATGGGCCTCAATGACGCTCTGAAGGTTACGAAACTTCCTTCCGAAAGGGATGATTTCTTTCTATACAAGGCACGAATTTCGGAGGCATGGTGTATCGGAGGGTGAGTCTTAAATTATGGTCGATTTTCTCGTGTTGACTCGCACTGTATAGGATACCTCATGGCGGTAAACATCAATCTGTATCTAATAGTACATATCTTCTGTACTTATTTTGCTTGAGGATGTTAGGATACGCGGTTGGGTTAATTCTTTCTGCGGTGGGCGACCTGCAATCTAGCTCTCCTCATCCGGATCCGGTGCATCTTACAGCACACTACTTGCAACCTGTCGACATATCGGAATGCGAGATTCGTATCATGGTAGTACGAAAAGGGAAGACGTTCACTAATATAGATGCAGAACTAGCTCAGAGTGTTTGTCGATTGCTCCAATCTGCCAGCTTCGCTTGCTTACTTCGATGATTCTTGCAGGGAAAGACGAAGATAACTGCTCGGCTCATATATGGAGTCCTTCCAGATCTAACTCTCCTATCGCCGGCATCATCTGAAAACCTTACTCTGCTACCAACTTCTCCGTATGGGCGGCGAATCCCTTTATCGAAGCATCCTTCACTGGTCACTCTAGATAAACCGAATGACAAGTATTTATACCAGAACAAAGCGGAAGATCGGTTCTTCGAAGAACAAAATGCTCGGAGAGCTAGAACGCAATCTGATAATTCGGAACCTCAAATTCCGGATTGTGGAATTGAATGGGGTGCCTGGCTCGAGTTGAGGGACCCGGACGATGTATTGAAGATCCCATGATACCCTTCTTTGCTGATTGCATGAAGAACCTTCCTTCTCTCCTCCCGCCCGAGCTGAATCCAGGACCGAGGTACGTTTCATAGTACTATGATTGAGCTGGACTAATTGTTGTATGTACCGGGCAACAGTTGGTTTGCGACGGTAGTATTGACTGTAGAGTTCAAATCCCGAATGCCATCTTCCATCTCGAATCCTCATACGCAACCTTCACCCTTCTCTCCGCGAACTCTCGGAATCTACGCATCATCCCGATTCATGACGGAAGGACGGCATGACGAATTCGTCGAAATTTGGACTACTCCCTCTACCATTGGGAGTCGCTCTTCCGATTTAGGTTCAGGTGAAGGGGTGGATCCCAAATGGCGTGAAAACCAAATCTGCTTGGCCATTTCGACACAGATGGCGTTGACCATTCCTGAGGAGGATTCACGGAGGGCGAAGAGCCGTCTGTAAAAGTTCGCAATTGCCCTCTGCATTTGAGGATTTGAGCTGGTCATCCTGGCTTTTTGGACTTGACATCATGAGTCAAGTCCCTTTTCGGTCGTTTTTTCTTTTTAAATGTCCTTTCTGGTCTAGGCAGATGCAGATGGCACGACGTGGATTCTGAGCGGGTTATACATCCCGGGACAATTGCTTGGTGTACAGTAGATTGCATGGTGCTCTCCTGGCGTCTGGGGTGCAGAGATCGCGAGCCGGTCTAATCCTTGTCCTGAACACAATATGAGGTGTGCGGACGTTGTTTGACGATTACGCTGCAGAATACGTGGCTGCGTGTCTGGAACTCGGCGGCATCTGCAGTTTGATTTGTTTTCTGACTGGATCAGTTGCGAATGTAATGTCTCGTATTGTAGAAAAACGAGGCTGGTGGAAGCATCCCTTCAGCCAGCCTTCAACACGAACTCCATTTTGGACAGCATCTAGCTATGTATCCTCAGATACCTAGGTGTGCTTTTCGCGGGTGGGTAGTGATTTTCTCATATTTCGATCGAAAATTTCAAGATCATGTTGCTCCAGCATGGCTTGTATGCGGTGCGGAGGGTCTCCTGGACGTCTGTTAACGTGTTCTCGATGCAGGCGGATCAGGTACGTCTTCTTCTAGCGTGTGTTTGTGGATTGTCATGAACTGATGATACCGATCAGCTATTGCGATGAGAACTGCCAGAAAGCTGACTATCGGGTCCATAAGCAGTACGTCTAATATTTCGATAATCTGATGAATAACCTATAGCGTCTTGCCCGTTGTCCCAATAGATTCTGCCGAGCTTGGAGTACCATGCGAGTAGATGAGACTATGATAGTAATACCAAAGGAACCGCAAAGCCGCGAAGCGTACCAAGCATTCGTACTGAAGAGAACGAATTGGTCGATCATGCAGCTTGAAGCTCTGATCGGCCGACCACTTGCTAAACTAGAGCAACAGATAGTCACCCTGGAGCCTCGTTGTGCGGTATGCTTTAAGACGGACCATGACTTGAGAAAGAACCCGGAGTATCCTGGACAACAGCTGACCTGCTGCCAGACATGTTTCGCCGTATTGCATGTTCAGACGGGCACGAGCGAATGATTAGGAACAGACATGCTTTTGAGCCTTACGAGCCTGGCGGACAACTTACCCGCTGCAGGATGCACCTTTTGGTCCTCGTAGATGATGATGATGAAGCAGAGTACTGTCGCCATTCAGCCAAGCCAGTTTGGTATCCTGAACGTCGCCTATTGAAGTACAAACCGCTCGTCACATATTCAAGTGAGGATGCATGGGTGGAATGGTCGTCGCGACCTGAAAACGATTGGCCATATGATTCTTCGCTCGAACTGCGCCGATCTTCTGCGTATCTGACCTATCCTATGACCGTGCTATCTGGAATGGAGTTATTTGACCAGCCCGAGTCGCGCTTGCGGATGGAAAAGAACCCCGGTTCTAGTGTCTTCCCTACCGCATACCGGCCCTTTCTTTCACGTTCGCACCTCGAGATACACGTCATCGGGGTACGCGGGAATGATCTCGTAGCGAAGCAAGCCCTGGTATTTGAGGAGCTTCATCACCTGCTTCCCGAGTGCAAGCAACTCACATTGCGGTTTATTGGACCCGATCTGGGCAGACTTTCCGATGCTCTGTTTGGAAGTACCGCTTGGCTTCGATAATATGGGATATTCTTGTGCTGATTGCAGAACAAATGGACTGGTTCGCATTCAGTCGATGCACTCCAACACGTACTACGAATGGGCTCAGGAACAGCGCCAAACCAATGGCTCTGGTGCACGGGCTGTATGTTCCATACCTGATATCGTCATCTGCTTCAACGCGTTGATGGCGGACTGTGCTGAACTTAAAGTATGCTGGACTCCAACGATCAATCTACTTCTAGACATGGGTGTTCCTACGGTGGTAACTGCATTCACACAGGCGGAAGCGAGGAACGACAGGGATTTCATGGATAAACTTGGGGGAGTAGTCGCTTGGGAGCCGCGTCGCAACCCGTGGAGGAATCTGCAGGCTCTCCCAGAATATTGCGGGAACGATGAGTTTTACTTCCTTAACAATTACATGTTTGGTGTTTGTGGTCGAAAGACCGAGTCTGTTTGAATTCTTCCAAATAATAATAACCGAACCTAATATTTTCCGAGCTCCTTCAAGTTTCCCATAGTGAGGAATGTATTGAGTAGACTGGTAAACGGGCACGCGGGTGCAAGCAAGAAAATTACGTAAGGAGAACGGTTTGGGGCGGAGATCAAAATGCCTTAATTCACGCGTCGCGTCTCTTTTCTTACGCGTCTCTTTCTATTCACCAACAACCATGGTGAGTTCGCGTCGACTGCATACAGCCAGTCTTGAACTAATTCTGTATATCTGCAGTCGTCTTCCCCAGCTCATACGCCTCATCGCATAAAGCGCCGGCGCTCACCGTCGCGCTCGCGCGCGCAGTCGACCGCGACACCGCGTCCGGCGGCCACGCAGCGTCGGCCGTCCGGCTCATCTTTGCCTCCATCATCTCCACCTTCCCATTTTCAGGATACGGACGAGTTTTCTAGTGATCAGGACGTGGTTCCGGATGTCGATGATGATGCGGTGGACGCTGAGGAAGATGTTGAAGGAGAGGACCTTTTTGGCGAGGCACTGTTAGAGTACGTGCCATCTTAACATTATTCGCACTTAGCTGTTGCTCATACCCTTTTCAGAGACTACGCAGAAAATACTGCTCTGGATACGTATGATGCGGCGGGACTCAATGATGAAGAAGAATTTGGGGAGATGACAGCGGCTCAACGACGTGCGGCTGAACGGGCCATGGCGCTTCGAGACCGACGTGAACGGCAGGGTCGTCGTGGTGCGCGCGCTGCTGCGCGTACTCGTGCGCCAGATCTTCTCCAAAGTGAGGAAAGCGAGGAAGAAGGACTGGATGGTGGCCTTCTAGCTGGGATGAAACGACGCGCTCGCCGTCAATATGATGAGCGCATTGAGATTGACGATGCTGAGGGTGTCGAGGCCGAAATGCCTCTCGAGCAATTGCATGATATCAAGGCAACCTCCATAGCTGAATGGATTGCAATTGACCGCGTCCGTCGTTCCATCGCGAAACATTTCCGTCAATTCCTTACTTCATATACTGATGAACAAGGCAATTCGGTTCACTTCCCTCGCATTCGAAACCTTGGTGAAAGTGGGTGTCTGAAAATACGCGTTAGGTTACTTTCTCTAATTCAATCGTATCAGATAACGCCGAATCTCTTGAGGTTTCATACACTCATCTTGCGGATGCCATGGCCGTCATCGCCTACTTCCTGGTTATCTGTCCAAGCCAGATGCTTGCTATATTCGATGAAGTTGCTCTTTCTGTCGTGCTGATCTCGTATCCAAACTACGAGCGCATTCATTCTGAAATTCACGTCCGCATAACGGATTTGCCGTCCACTGCGTCCTTGCGTGATCTGCGTCGTGTGCATCTGAATAACCTTGTGCGTGTTACCGGAGTTGTGACGCGCCGAAGCGGCGTATTCCCACAACTTAAGTATGTAAAATTCGACTGCCGGAAATGTGGCGCCGTTCTTGGACCTTTCTACCAAGATGCCAGCAAGGAGGTTCACATTAGCTACTGTCCTAGTTGTGAAGGAAAAGGTCCTTTCAAGGTCAATCAGGAGCAGGTACGTGAGTTTTCCATTTCTAACAAAATTCTGCTCTGACGATCTGTGAACAGACCGTTTATCGCAACTACCAAAAAATGACACTGCAGGAATCTCCTGGCTCAGTGCCACCAGGACGTCTTCCAAGGCACCGGGAGGTTATCCTCCTTTGGGACCTGATTGACTCAGCTAAACCGGGTGAAGAAGTCGTGAGTGCTTTTGTGTTCACTTTTATCCTTCCATTCCCTCACGGCAGGAACAGGAAGTTACTGGTATCTACCGGAATAACTTCGATGCGTCTCTCAACTCCAAGAACGGCTTCCCGGTTTTCTCGACCGTCATTGAAGCAAATCACATAAATAAGAAAGAGGATTTGTTTGCAGCGTTTCGTCTTACTGAGGAAGATGAACGTGAAATCCGTGCTTTAGCTCGTGATGAGCGCATTCGTAAGCGCATCGTCAAATCCATCGCGCCATCTATCTACGGACACGAGGATATCAAGACGGCTATAGCACTTTCCTTGTTCAGCGGCGTTTCGAAAGACATCAATCGTAAACATCGTATCCGAGGCGATATCAACGTACTTCTGCTCGGAGACCCGGGTACCGCAAAGTCACAGTTTCTGAAGTACGTCGAGAAGACTGCGCATCGCGCCGTCTTTACGACAGGCCAGGGCGCTTCTGCAGTCGGTCTCACAGCAAGCGTTCGGAAAGACCCTGTGACCCGAGAATGGACACTTGAAGGCGGCGCTCTCGTACTCGCCGATAAAGGTACTTGTCTCATTGACGAGTTCGACAAAATGAATGATGCGGACCGAACATCGATCCACGAGGCAATGGAACAACAGTCTATATCCATTTCCAAGGCGGGAATCGTCACAACTCTTCAGGCACGCTGTGCGATTATCGCTGCTGCCAACCCTGTTCGTGGACGTTACAATCCGACCATACCGTTCCAACAGAATGTTGAACTTACAGAACCTATTTTGTCTCGTTTCGATGTTCTTTGTGTAGTGAAGGATACTGTAGATCCTGTAGCGGATGAACTCCTCGCGAAATTCGTTGTCGGAAGTCATCGCCGGAGTCACCCTCAGTTTGATGCTGAGACGGAAGAAATGGACGTCGGAACTTCTCTTGACGAAGATGTGAGCACCCGTGTCATGATATCATTCGCGTTTCTGAACTGCATCATTACAGATGATTCCGCAAGATCTTCTCCGCAAGTACATTATGTTTGCCAAAGAGAAGGTCCGACCAAACTATATGACCTTGACCAAGAAAAGTTGTCACGGCTCTTTGCGGACCTTCGCCGCGAGTCACTAGCGACAGGCTCTATACCTATTACGGTTCGCCATCTGGAAAGCATGATCCGGATGGCCGAGGCCAGCGCGAAAATGCACCTCCGGGAATACGTCCGAGGCGATGATATCGATCTTGCTATTTCAGTCATGGTCGGTAGCTTCGTCAGTGCACAGAAGACATCTATTAAGAGGACACTGGAGAGAGTTCGTATCGATTTCCGGACACCGTAATTAGCTTTGTTACTGACTTCCTGTTCCTTAGGGCTTCCGCAAGTACCTTACCCAAGCTCGAGACCACGAGGAATTGTTGGCGTTCCTCCTCGGCCAAATCGTCAAGGATAAAGCTCGCTTCTACCAGGCTCAGCGTGGTGAGCCTCCTGAGAAGGTTTCAATTAGTGCAGCGGAGCTCGATGAGCGTGTAAGTCGCCCTTAACTGCGATGTTCATTTCGTATTCTCATCGTAATCATAGGCCAAGGAACACGATATCTTTGATACGCAGCCTTTCCTGCATTCTCGCTTGTTTGCGGCCAACGGATACCGCCTCATTGACGGGGTGATCGAGAAGAGCTTCCATAGAGACATTTAAATCTGTATACCTAGTTCTTGCGATAAATGCTTTCTCATATTTTTTCAATTTTGTGTACCTCCTCAGTGTCTTTGCTGTGTCTACAATCATATCTTCCTTCGTCCGGCGAAGCAATCGGGGTCCCGGCACAATTGATTGAAGGCAGAACATGGCAAAATACTTCATTACAATGCTACGAGCAAGATACACATATCACCAAGAAGGTACAGAATTTTCTATTTAAACAGGCTGGGTATTTATTACTACTACGAGGGACGCCTGACGTACAGACAAAGAGGATGATATCAGAAGGTGTTAAACGCATGTGGAAAAGCTGCTTTGACCGAATGGATGTTTTAAACGACGTGCTCTTTACGAACAGCGAAGTCAGATTCTGTTGAGGTGCCTGTTTGCTCAGCTTCCTATTTGCCAACGTCATTGAGACGAAGCATTGCATGGCGTCTGAGCACGTACCTTTACTGATACAGCAAGATCCGAAGAGCGGAAACTCCGTGGTGATTTGGGCGACTGAAGGATATAGCCATGAGTCGACAAGAAATTATGATCTCGCTATGCCATGGTCAGTAGGCCCAGAACAACAATAGGATTAAAAAAAACGTACGTAACGGAGAGTCTCTGGCCCATCTTCGCCAGCGGGACGTGCATTTATGAACAGCCGCTCCTTCCGTGCTCGGAATGAATTGCGAGTGTTCAGTCTACACAAGAATTTCTTAGACAGATTGATACTACATCCACAGAAACACGTACGAGGCTAGTATGCTATTGATATAGACTGTAAATAACAAGATATCGTTAGTTCCGTTTCCTCTTCGGTCAACTAGGGCACCGTTGCCTCACGCTTGCTTATGACAAAATGTATGCCTATAAAGATAAGGTTTCCTGGCATAGTAATACCCTGCATACAGATTATGAATCCGCTCTGAGTAAGTCGGAACGGGACAGCAGGTCATCTCACGCATATAAGAGAGGCGACAGAAGCAAGACTACGAGTCAAATGCATATCGTAAATAGGCGCAGGACTCGAGGGCCAATTTTGGGGATGCATACATACCAAATTAACATTCCGTTCTCAATGGAATAAAGTATAATCTTGTCGATAATTTCGTTCATCCTGCTGGCTAACTTCAGTTCTTTGCAACCAGGTAGTAACAACAAGTATGTCCATACCCGTGAACCCCGCTACGCGACTAGGATATTATAAGTTATTTATCCGCAGAACAGATTTGAGAGAGCACTCTTACTCCGTGAAGCCAATAACATAGACTGCCCGTGATAAGGATATCGCATAGGACGGCAACAGCCAGACCGGCAGTGAAGATCCACTACCCAGAATGAACAAGTTAATCAAATGACAATGTAAACAGACACTTGACTCACGCGAACTTGGTGGGTCCATGCTACGAATGTTCCAAATTCGATCCTATGGGTATGATCAATGTCGAATACAAACAAGCGCAGGATGTATTCGTACGCTTTGACCGTCGTAACTAAAAAATTTATTTGTTAAATAACGTGTCATTCTACAATGAACAAAGATAGTCTCTGCTTACCCCAACCAGACGCTAAGATCGATACAACATTATAAAAGATAAGATTAGTGAGCAACAGGATAAACTGTTCCTATCTCACTTAGACGAGCTATTTGAAATACGAACTGCCAATACACGCTGTTGAGAAATAGATCAAATACGTGAGCTACAATAACTTACAATGATAGGAGCGATGATATTCTTTTGGCTGACTGGTTTATTCAGGTCAGTGAACACTCGCTTATGCATGGCTCATTCACTCACGTTTCCAAACCCGCCATGTGAAAAAGCTGAAATGAATATTCGTTAGCTTCGCCAAATGCCTCCAGCGGACTCTTATACCTCTGCGCGAAGAAAGTGATCGTCCCCTAGACCTCCAGTCAGCCAGTCTTCTCATATCACCAGACTATAGAGAACGAGGTACATACAGTCAGACCGACAGTTAGCTACGCATGGATCGAGAGATGAGTTTTAGCAACTGTACAGTAATCTGTGTAGCTCACAGCAAGCGATCTGACGAGAGGTGAGAACAACTGAAAGAGACATTGCAACGCTGCAACTCACGGGACCAAAACTTCAAGTTCCTTGTTATTCCCAAAGCTCTGAATCAGGTAATGGTAGAGCGTAATCATTATGCATATGACGTGAGCCACATCAAGAAGTCTTTCAGGGCATCAGTAACCAGTGTTTTGCCGCTATGGTCGAAGAAACGACAAACAGTAAAATGACAACCTGAAAGTGAACATTATTGAGGCTTTGGTCGTGAATATCTCGAGTGTGTCCTCACCAATAAGCCATAGATTTTTTCGTCAGTTTGTCGTCTTCCTCGATAGTACATGTACGCCTGCAGGAGCATTACACCGCTCAGTGCGATAGCCAACCATGAGCTGATGAGTACTGAGCCCATGGACAGGCCTTGGACGGTATGCTCCATGGTCGAAAAAGAGACACGTCCACCAAACCCGAAGAGAAAAGAAAACCAAGGGATCAGAATAGAAAAGAGGATCGGGGCGTCTTAAGTCAATCTTAATTCTCATATATGCCCTGCGCGCCCGATGCCAATATCAATCTGCCGAGCGTTGTAATTGGCTTGTGACTTGGCTATTAATACAATGCTCGGTGGAAAATCGAGCCTGAGCAACGGTAAATCAAGATTCCATGAATTCGTCTCCGTTTGATGGCTTCAATCAGTTGAGCGCCATGATGATGCGGGGTAGTCGGTGGTTAATGCCGCGGGAGCATATGGGTCAGGAAGTCAGGAACTTGTACGAGGATTCTAGTTGAGACAGCTGAGAATTCGGAAATGTCACGGAGGTGGAGTAAATGATACCGGAGCCCCGTTCATTCAAGAGGTTTAACGTAGTTCCCCTGCAGCCCTCGGTTTGTATTTTAATTCAGTAGCTCTACACTGACAGTGGACAAGGAGCATCATTCAGACGTCCAGGTATGATTTTTAGACACGACACCGAACTCTCCGACACCGGCACCTGGCTGAATCGATGCAGCGGCGCACCCGACGTTGTCGCAATCGTTCAGTTTTGCAGGCGGGAATGGCGGCTACAGCCTGTCGGTGGTCTACGTGAAAGCCGCAGAGGGCGATCTGTCACGATCCCTATGAGTCTTCCCACTGATTTACCGCGACTCTTGATACATAGGCTTCTCCAACCCAGGAGAGCAAAGTACATTATGATAATTCATCCTATGTTTAGCTATGAATTGATGATCCACCAGATATCAATGAATACGCACCGTCCGGAACTTAACGTAAATCGAGCACCTCGGAATGTTTTACGAGTGCAGACGCCCGTGACTACGGTATGAGAATTCGCATAACTGCTACTGAACTTGTTGTTCCAGAAATCCTATCCGCATCTCAAGTGTCATATTCAGAAAGTCCAAAACTGAGATTTCGTCGCGGGAAAACCTGCTCATGAGAAGTGTCCTGTGAAAACGGGTGGCGTCGAGAGCGACTAATTGCGTAACCCCAAGGATGCTATCGTTTCGGATACGACGAACGTATGACGAGTCATGACATGTCGAATATCGCGTAGAAGAGGCATGAAGATCGGAAATTGACAAAGCACAGAGTAGAAGATGCTTTGGACATCAAGACCGACTTCGGAAACAATTAGCAGACGTCATCTAAGGAGCTCGACAGAGCAGCGGCGCGATGAATGGTGATGTAGAGCAGCGTTCCATCAGACTTGCTCGGAGAAGAGCTAGAGGCCGCCATGTACATCATATTTGCGGGTTGCCGGCTAGATAGGATCCAGTGTTGTCGGTGTCTGGCTGACTGATGTGTGATGTACGCGCTTCAAGAGTTCCTGAGGTGACCTGTAAGTACTGTTACATGATTTAGCAGCGGTGAAAGAATTTGCCAGAGGTCAGTCAGTATAGAGCGCACAAAAAAAATAGATTTTCCCTTTCCCCAGGCGCAGGACGATAATTGATCGGAGATCGCTAGTTTCCATATTCGGCAAATATGACGATCAGTATCTGTCAGTTCGAAACATTCGAATGGCATTTCTTACTGTTTCCTTTCTGTCGGATGAAGTTTCCATTGGACCTCATCGCAATTCATAAAATGTTTCATCGTAAGTCAAGTACAGTAAGTCTTCTGATATATGCTGGTCATAAAGAATACAGAAACAACTATTATTTTTTCGCATCCTGCATGCGAATAATTTACAGATCACTATATCAAAGCAGAAGATGAGAGCTATGAGATGATCAAGAACTACGTGTATATGCAATATGTTGCAGTGTTAATGCCAAATTTTCAGTGCGAACAACAAAGTTGGTTGAATGTGCTGATTTTACATTCTCAGTTTCCTGTTGCCGTCACTGAGAATAAATTTCTGATCAGTGATTTAGGAAACAACTGCATCAGAATTCGCTCACCTTGACTGATGAGATAGAGTCTAGCGAATGTGGTTGTCTTCTTTCTCTATTTTCTGGGTGTTCCGATGATTGAAGAGAATAGTCGTTACCTTTCTCCCAGGTACAGCTCTCCTAGTAATTAATAATGAGTACACAGGAATACAATAAATATTGTTACATACCTGACAGGTAGGAATGGATGGCCGTGCGTGAAGAAAGAGTCGATCTTTCCGTTTTTGAAACGTATTCAGAGTCTGCATTCCAATCTTCAATGCTTGCCCCGTCATTTATACGTAAACCACACACGAAGCAAGTACACTATTGATGTATACTTAGAATCAAGTAGATCACTGTTAGTTCTAACTTTGCATAAGACTAGCAACTCACGTTTGCTGATAATGAAATGAATGCCTGCAAAGACAATATTCTTCCGCATGACTATGGCCTATATTTGTTTATGGGTTAGTATTTGTATAATCATCGTGGAAAAGGCAACTTAAATTACCCCATCCGGATGCTATTTTTTCAACGACGGATGAGAAAGAGGCTGGAGATGTCAAGTATGTTTGCCTTTACCTAGACGAGAAACCTGAAGCACGAGTTTTCAGGAATTCAGATAAGTGACTGATCCATTCCAGCAAGTTTGATCCACCTACGACCACACTGTTACGATGATGATACTTTGACTCACTAGAATGAAAGGTCAGTTGTTACTAAGGAACACTGTGCTAAAATACTTACATTTCCAGACACGCCATGTAAATTAACTGTACAATTCAAACCTTCACACACTACATGCTAAAGCTCAATAACCTCGCTTACCTTTGAGCAAGGAAAGTGAAAGTTCCTTGGACCACAGCTATCTCTTATCATTCCATGATTCAGAGCTCTGATGAAATACGCACAGTAAGTCCAACAGTAATCTTTGAAAGTAGCGTTGACGTTATCAGGGGATCAAGAATAATATGGGATTCTGATGAGCTTACAGCGAGCGAACTATGGATATAGTCAGTATCATAACAGAATTTACATATAGATCACCTTACGGAACCAGAACTTCGAGCTCTTTGTTTTGTCCAAAGCTGCGTATCAGGTAGTGGTAGAGCGTTGTCATGATACATATAACATGTGCAAGGTCAAGAATGCTTGTCACAGAATCTAGTTGAATATGCCTTTCTCGAGTGAGCAGCAGGAGGACACACATGAGTGCTATAACCTGTAAATTACGAATCTCAGCAAGCGGCTTAAAGAAAACGCCAGAGCCGAAGTCTCACCAGTATCCCCAAAATGCTATTGTCTTGCTGTGGTTTAGCACGAAAGTACATGTAAGACTGTAGGAGCATCTCACCGCTCAGAGCAATGGAAAACCAGGAATTGATGAGCACTGTGCACATTTCTAATCCCTGCACAGTATGCTCCGTGGCTCAAGAGAGTTCCTATAGAAGAACACAGTGAAAAGTCCAGAAAGGAGCAGGGGAGTGCAGGGGAAGGAACGACTTGAGCACTAAAGCCATGTCGCCTTTTAACTGCACCTGACTGGATGCGCAGCATTTACTAGTAAACAAAGCATGCTTAGCGGACGAGCAGTGTTCTCGGGATTTGGTTCAGCGCCGATTCGTAGTTTTGCTAGATGCCGTGTCAAATCGCCTCGTACACTGGAGCTATGCTGATGAAGATCAAGGAGCGGGATAAGTTCATAAGACAGAATATATCAGAAAACTAGGGAGTGAATAGCAACAAGCATACAATCGCCAATTAGGTCACCAACGCGCTATCAGTCACTTTGCTTGTGATGTCCGTTTGCGCTCGCGCCAAATCCCATGATACTCCGGAAAATACAGATATCAATCAAAAAGGAATATCATAAAGTTCATAAAAGGAGGCGGAATGGACGTGTTTTTGAGAGGCTCCAATAGGATAGGCCACGTTCATAAAGCGCAGTTGGAGTCAATGGAAGCTGACCTTCATACATACGTACGCGGTATAGGAAATCTACATGAAAGTACCACTTATTAGTGCAGAATCCCTAGAATAAACTGACTTACCCTATGAATACATCTATCTGAAGCATTTCCGAGAGGAGTGATTCTAAAGTGTGTGTACCGCGCATAAGCTATTCGTACATTTGGAACAATGCCATAGGAGAGAGTTCAATCAAATCGTCTAATTTGAACAAGATACATGGTCTAATTGGTACGGTGTTCTTAGGTATGCTCGCCGCCTCGGAGTGGACTATAGTACTACTGGAACTTGATACCTCAGATGCTCATACGCTCCATACTGCGAAGCTCCGACAAACTTGATGCTAGCAGATGATGTGGAAGGCAACCAAGAGGTATGTCGAAGATCCGCAGACGACGCCGATCTTGAATTCGCACTTGAGACTTTATGGTGACATGCTTTCCGATTCGTAATAGCGAAATTCGACGCGTAAGTAATTCATACAGGACAGTTCATGGAAGGAGAATAAAGTGCTCATGAAGTTGCTGAGGATGAACATCGTAGATATCCTTCACTTAGCTTTCACGTTTCGCATTTGACACGTTCCCGCTGCTCCCACTACTTTTGATCTTATCTGTCCTCACGTCCTGCACGATTTCGTTCAGAGCCTCGCCCTCTTCCACATTTCGCAACTGGCGCGAATCGAGTCGATAGTCGTAATCGGATAGGTAAAAGTACACCGCAGGAACGGCAACGCATAATGCTCCGACAACATTACCGAGGAATGCTGCTATTAACGATCTGGTGATCGGGGAACAGGTTAATTCTGCACGTTTGAATCCAAGGTGGGAATTCACTTACTTTCGGATATACTGGGCAACGGTGAGCTGCAAATACAGAATCAGAGAGAATAAATTCCATGGAAAGGTAACTACGGACTGGAGCGCCGAACAGAATGCCAACGGGTACGAGGAACATATTTGCTAGATCGTCCTGTGAGACTTTGATCCCGGTGTGGACAATCAACTGACATACCGACGACTGAATAGAAAGACACGCGGTGAGCTTCGCGAGCATGTAAAAAATCAGCGGGATTCACATACCATGATCATATCCGCATGCAACGAAGATCTTCGTTATAGTTCAGTCCATGTTGTTTCTATTGATCCTTTCTGAACGGACGTACCCAAATGGGAATCCAAATCGCAATAACCTGTCAAAATAATAAGGCTTTATCTGCTGCAAACGGAATTCACATATAACAAGATGGGATACCTTTGAAATGGTCTCCCTAGACCCTGCAGCTTGCTAACTCATCTTTAGCTATGCATATTTGGCCAAGGGGAAAGGATATACCCACCCAGACAGCAACGCAGACCAGCCAATTACATGCGATCCCTCGCAGGAAGATCTGATGCCACTCCGGGGTCCCGGCTTTCTTTCTACAAATCGCCGGAGGGATGATTATCACCTCGTTGTGAGACTAGAAGACTGATGCGCGGCGTACACAGCGAAGTCCATAACAAACTGCTCGTATGGGGCGGTCGAGATAACGCCGGTGTCTATATAAAGATCGACACTGATCAGGATGTGAAATTACTCCTGCAGAAAGAGACTCGCATTTGACCAGAACTGCCGCGAAAAATAGACTGCCACATAGGTTCCCAAAGAGAACTGTTTCATCATCAGACATGATCTCGCGATATGTTCAACACGGTCCCCTCACCGATAATCCAGTTGACGAATGTACTCCACCACGGAATCGCACCCTTCATCCAAGCCATTGGAAAGACCTAAACAATCAAGAGATGATAAGTAGCCTTGCAAAAGAAGTGACGGGGCGCTTTCACCATCATGTTGCTCGTGAGGAGCTCCTGGCCAGTGAGGACGATCCTGTTGAGGAACCGCAGAATGAGCCTTACTTGAAAAAGAAGTGAGAACTAGGAGATTGACAGGTACTTACATGACGAGACCAACAGGGAATACTCCTCCGCCTAGGATTTTGACAAGACCCGGATTGTCACTGTTCAGTTGTGTTGATCCTCCTTCAATGATCTCCAAAAGCAGGCCACCCGTCGACAGGAAAGCACCGGCCAGGACCGCCTGCAGCGAGTCCAGAATCAGATCAACCAATCGACGACGCCTCAGGATGAAATCAACCCGCCTTGAAAAACACTTTATCATACCGCGTCTGGTGTTTCACGACGCCGTGCTCTATCATTGCGATAGCCACATCTCGGGGCGGGAGTGTACTTGGCGTGCTCATAATGCGCGGTCCTGCCCGGGTGCACTATGCAGCGTGCTTGGTGATGGAAAGGGGAGGCTGAGAGGCTGATATGGACCTGACATACCCCATGCGTTATGAACGAATAAAATAAGATTATGTGAGAATGCGCTCGAGTGTGAAGCGAAAGTTTCGCTCCAAATATAGTTTGTGTCGTAATTCCGGAAATGCGGCAAGAATTCATCCGTTCGCCTCGGCGTTTCGTCAATAGGTAACGTGCCTGATGAACTTGAAGCATCATTGGCGGGCTTCACAAGGTTCCAATTGGCAACTGGGGGCAGGCGGGTCGCATGGGAAAAGGTTTGTGATCTTGCCTTCGGAGAAGTGCCTTTTCGGAAGTCTAACATTTTACTGTTCACCACAAGACAAGTCAGTGAATTGCATTCCGCATAAGATTTCGGTTTCAGTAATTCATAGCACAGGTGGTGCATGCAGAATACGGGCACGGAAGTTTAAACATTTAGTGCAACCACTCACACGTGTTACAAGGTCTTTGATGCGGGGAAATTGGATGTGGAGAGACCTGAGATCCGCTGAACGATTACCGACCGGCACCTGCGGCACGGATAATGGACGAAGAGTAGATGTGGGAAGGAACTTGGCTTTACCTCGACGCATCGTACGCTCGGAGGTAGCTTGAAAACTTCTGCTCAGCACGAGTTCTATCCGACAGCGCCACCAGTACATTCTCTCCCCTTGGCCTTGAAAACTGGACTCGACCCGTAGTAGAAATATACCGAACGTGGAGAATGATCAGCCTAAGTTAGAGAACAAGGGATCTAACCCTGACTCGATTTGCAGCATAAAGCGCGGATTCGAGAACACATCCTCCTGCAGATGCCCTTTCAAGAATCCATGAAACCTTATTAGTGCCTTCAAAAGGCGTTCCTGTTGCTCCGAAGTGGGCTTGCTGGCCCAGATAGTCCCTTCCTCGCGTAAATTCTCTTCTCGAAGCGTCTAAACCGACAAGCATATGGTCACTAAGTACTTAAAATACGAATATCGAGCCGATACTTCCCAGCAGGGTAGCATAAACGAAAACATCGAAAATACTAGCATTGCTTCCCGGTCTCCTTGTGCCTAGCCGGGTCAATTCCAAAGACACGCGTGCAATATACAAACCACCGGTGGGTAGTAAAGAGGCGATCGTTCATCGTTCTTGCATTTTCAGCCTGAGAAAAAAAGACGGTATTACGTAAGCAATTGATCGGTCACACTTGTCACAACTACAAAGTGTGACCCCGAGTGCAGCTTAGACACTTACATAAGTCTGACGCAGAAATTACTATGATACTCGAGCTTGTTTAGGTGTCCCGGCAACCTATCTCTTTTTCAGGGCGGCTCTGTGACTACGGTTCGGTTTGCTCACTGGTCGCTCCCTTTTCGTGGCAGACTCAGAAGAGGTAGCGCTCCTAGCTGAATCGCTTTGTTCATTACCCAATTTAAACAAGCATCACCGCTCTCGTCACTTTGCCACTTGTACAGATTCTCGACAATCAAACCATCATCACTTGAACATTTCAGATATGATATATACATATGTGCGGAGCTGATTCCGTCAGATGATTGGGAAATTAGTGTGTGAAGATTGGGAGAAGATACTTAAACGACGCTCGACAAGATACTCACACCCGAACGAACGCTCATGAAGATGCTTTAACTTCAAACCATTGCCTATCCTCTCTTCTCTATTTGACTGGTCTGTGCGTGATATGGCGCTCTCCACTCAGACATATGCAGATCCTAGTGTGGTTCGTGCTGCCGTGTTCGGCTATGATACGATGAAGAAACTTCAGGTGGTGGTTGTGACTGTATTAGCCTATGATGCCAGTAAGTACGGTTTCCACGACGCACCGACAAATGCTGACCATCATTCAGTTGTGACCATGGATAGAGAGGTGGGACGGTGTATGACAAAATGACTCGTCGTGATTGATATTCCTCTTTCAGATAAAGTATTTCTGGGTATTATTGGCCATCTTTCATACTGGAATAGGTCTTGGCGCTGATTCTTGTACCGTCGAAAGAAAACACCTCGAAGTACAGTAGAGTTTCTCTATTTCGCGGTGAGCACCAAATTTCTGGTTTGTCGACCGTTTAAGTGAGCCAGGTGCGTTAGAACCGTTATATTGGGATCCTTGGAGCCATTGCTGGCCTTGTCGGTGAGTGTCTCGATCGAAAGTGCTTACCAGAGGGAATAATAGACTCCGAAGGATACTCATATAGCTCGACCCTGCCATTGTATGTGTTCCTTATGTTCCTCCCGGCTTGCTGCTGTTTACATTCAATTTAGATGTGAGTAAATGGTCTTTGAAGGCGATTTCGTTGCGTATGAATACCATCCCTTAGGTAACTTCTCAATATGGACAAATAATATCGTTTGTGAGCACCCACCACTGGCTTCCCAATCTCTCTACTAATCTCTTTTTAGATTGGATAAGTCTGGTCGCGGTCAATTGTAATTGCTGAAGTTCACTACAAAGAGGTTTCCCGGCTCACAGAGTTTAAAGACATTCTTATGCTCCGAGTCCTTGCTCTTTATTCTCAAGGTAAGCAAGAATGTTGACGAATACTGTACTTCTCCTTATTGTCCCGCAGATAAAACGTTGACAATATGCCTCAAGACGATACTCATATCGGCAGCAGCTTTTGAATTTGGACTGATTATACGTATCATCAGTCTTGAACGCCGTTAGTGTCATACTTGAAGCATTGTGGATTCTAATTCCCGTTTAGTCAGAATCGTAGTTCTTGTTGGAAATGCAACGTTCTGCAGCTCGAATATCAATGTACCAGCTCTAGGTGAAGTGAGCGCTTGGTGAGTAATATGAGGTGCTGTTGCCAAGTAATTCAATCTGGTCCAGGTCAATTCCTGCACTGTACGGGATTGTCCTCACGGTTCTTGCGCTTTATAAAGTCCTTCAATATCGCAAAGTGCAAAGGGGGTCTCGAGCGTCGATGCTTGTCACAGTTCTTTTGCGGGACCAAGCGGCATTCTTCGTATTGTCTGCTATTTCTATTTTCATTTTAATAAAGATTCTGATAACCTTCCAGAGTCATAACCTGCTCATTTTTGAATATCGCAAGTTTCGTATCCCGAGGCTCAATCTTCTCCGGCTTTTTCGGAAATCCTTCTTTGTTCTCTCTTCTTGGTAGCCGAATGATATTCAATCTGAAAGAGGTGGCAGAACGAGGTCAATACGAAGGTACGGACTGCAGGACGCCTTCAAGGTCAATCAGCGAAATTGAATTCGCAGATCTAGGAAGTACTCAAAGGTCTGTTTTCGTTCCTCTCTGCTCATCCATTCCAAGGTCTGAACTCGCATAGGGATGTAGCCTCTGCGACTATTCAATGCGAAGCAGCCGAGGCAGCTGTCTAAACGAGTTTCTCACTCTCCGGATCCTCCCACATTTCCTTGTCCGATTCTGTTTGCGAAGAATGATTTCATTACGACATCTGTAATATGTTCATTCTATTGTTTCGCTCGCGCATTCATGTTCTGCTTTATTGGGAGGCCTCCCCGGTCACGCTAACGATCGTCGTAAACCGATTTATTGTCGGACCATAGAGAGCATGGGATGTCTCGGGTTTCTTTGATAACCTCAACCCTTAAATTATGCAAAATCCATAAACCCTTGTCCAATAACACACTGTTTGATTTGATAGCTGAGTTCGCAGGGTATCATATAGTCAAGGACATAAGCACTACAAAAAAACGTGGGTAGAAGAAGAAAATATCGTTAATATGTCGTTACAAAGACGTCAAAGTATCCGGGAAAGTCTAAGGTCTCAAATCCCGATTTCGATCGAAAGAAATACTATCCTCTATTGCTACGATTGATTTATACGATCGTGACAGTAAGGACCTTCACGATGCCATCAACAGCTATGCCTGAATTTCAGTAGTGCATGGATGGTGCATTAGCATTTGGATGCAAATTAGAAATTGTTGTTCCAGCCAGATATCTCAGGAGATTACTACTACGCACCATGATTGATTCCAGTAGCGCCAGCTACGAGAAGACCTGAAACGTCCTCGGAAGTCGTCGAATAAGTCACTCCATCAGAACTTGTCTGGCCTCTGGTGGCGAGAGAGACCAATTCATCTCTTTATCATGTAAGCATGTACAGTCGAGACCAAGCTGGAGAGACACAAGACGCGTACCGCCCTTTGTTGTATCCATCGGGTGAGATGGTGTGGCTCTCGAATGCATTTTCTTCATGAGAAACTCTACATATCCGAGATCATGGAAAGGAAAGAGTATGTTTCGGAACGGCATCTTTCTCTACAGTATTGGATTGCGAGAGCACTCACGCCAAGAAGAGAGCTCCACTGCTTGCAGTAGGGCCGTTTTGACGGAATAATCTTCAATATGACAAGCGAATATAAGTAACTGGTCTTCATCAACTATCGACACGTTCTACTGACCTAAAATGATTTCCTCCCACGAGGCTCTGGAGACATGTACCGATCTCGGGTATTCCGTAGTCTTCACGCAGCAGGATGGTTTGGTTCACCCAGCCGTTCCCGTCACCAAGGTTCGCGCTCTGTGGGTTGCCGATATGGATATCAAGACACTCTTCATCACTATTAAGAAATATGTGTGAATGAGGTTCTGATCAAAATATGTTGAAAGAGTAGGCCCAGTGTCTCTCGATTAGGGAATTGGAGTAGAGGAGAATTTGAGCGGAGAGAGAAATGTAGACGTACAATCCAATAGACTGAGCATATTTGAGGAACCCACGATCGGTAAGGACATCTGGCGAGCTCAAACCGGAAATAATCACCTGATAAACGAACGCCAAGCAGGCAAAAGTCAGCATTCAATAAAGCAGCGTGTCTTCTCTCCCGACTCTAATTGAAACCCGGAAATTCATAGATCCCAGATTTCCAGGACTGACACGTCGAAGAAACGAAAAACGCACATTCAGAGGTTCTCCAAGTCCGTTACCAGTATCTGTGAGCATTGACCCTCCACCTGCTGCAGGGTCATAGTACGCAACGGCGCGCCTCAGTAGATCGAGTTTCTCCGGACTCCGTACATACAGAGCACTAGCAACTCGTACGTGAATCAAAAGAAGAACGGATAAGAAAGATAAGTAGCTTGGATAAACGAGCATATCAGACTACCACAAAGTGGTTGGACGTCGGTACTACTGTAGTCAAGTGAACCGTGGTGAGTGGATCAAAAGATCGTGCGCAACAATGAAGGACAGAATAAAGAAGATCTGGGAACTTGCAGAACAGAATTTGCAGTTGGCAGGGGACCTGGAAATCACAGAGCATATCATCCCTTTTATTGCTTGTCCGTGCGTTCAGGAGCACGTTGGTCAAAGAAGGCGGGGAGGGGGTTTAGGAGAACCGCGTGTTGAGTAGCGTGCTGTACGAATAGAGACAAGCGCCAAGACATAGTTGAAGCACTCTGAAGCATGAGTCTGAGGAGAAAAGACAAAAGTTCCGTGAAAATTGGTCCACAGAATAGGAGTTATTTTCCAGTTGTTGACTGCACTGAGAGCCGGACACCCGGATATAATGGTTTGGAAAATTCGATAAAGCGGGGACATCCGGATTTGACTTCGGTCTTGGCACACTTTGAACCAGATAATCGGAACGTTGCTATTAGAGAGCAGATGTAGATCCTGTATAAAGAGGCTTAGTACCCTTGCTCATGTGTTGATGACAACAAACGCACCCACTAATACTGTAGATCATACTCGTATACATCGGTTGCATCTGAATAGAAACTTATATGATTTTTTTAAAAAAATGCCATGGGACTATTAGGCAAGTATAAATAAAAGACAGCTGTTACAAAACGCACCACGGATCCTTTGAAAAAGCGAGACAGGCACGCGCTCGACGGACTCCTGCATACAGTTCGTTCCAGACGGACCAGAAACAGTTTGCCATAAATTTAGTACGATCAGACGATTGACATTAATCGAGAAGCGTCAATTTCCCAGTGTCCATCGCGCGCGTCATCTCGGTTGCTTTGGCCCTAGAGATCTCTGCAAACTGATACAGCAACTCGCAAAGACAACTCAATTGATTTAAAAAAAATGCATTTACGCTGTTCGGACTGTGGTTACCGTGCGTGGGAGAAATTATGTTCTCACGCCACTCGGAAGCAAAAGAACTCAGCTCAGTCTGTTGCTGAGTTTCACCTGCAACGCATAAATTATCATGTAAGATAAGTACAAAACGTCATCGTAGAAATTCGTCGCATCGTAATAATCACTGAACAACCAATAAGAGTATTTAGTCCCAAGTCCAAAATATACCACGCAAACTTTATCATAAAGAGTGGTGACAGTGGTCTACTCAAACGATCGTGACAGTGAGGAGTTTAGCGATGCCGTCGATGGCGATATCTAATCCACGTTCAATCGATAGAAAGGTAATCCATGAGAAACGAGATTCCTAGGAAGTTCTGTTGCTCACCATGATTGACCCCAGCCGTACCCGTAGGAAGCAGACCAGTCAGGTCTTCAGACGTTGAAGAGTATGTTACTCCATCGAAGCTTGTTTGACTGGAGGTAGCGGTGGCTACCAGTGCATCTCTTCATCCGAAATCCACCGCTTCGTCAGTTCGAGCTAAGTGAGAGTCCCGAGGGCGCTCACCGTCCTTTATCGTAACCATCAGGAGAGATAGTGTGACCTTCGAATACGTCCTCTTCTTGTGAAACCCTATATCGGATGATTAGGGACGCTAAAGGAAGGACTAGCTATAGAGTTTATATGACTCACGCTAAGAAAAGTGCACCACTGTCTGCGGTAGGTCCATTCTGGCGGAACATTCTGTACCATGTACTTAGAGATCAGCAATTAAGAATCTCAAAAAGCTACATACCTGAGATGATTTCCACCCGTAAGACTTTCAAGACACGTCCCGAGCTCGCTGTTCCCAAAATCTTGACGTAACTCTGTTGTTTGGTTCACCCATCCGTTCCCATCGCCAAGATTCGCAGATTGGGGATCACCAAGGTGAATGTTTAAACACTCATTGGAGCTACACGAAAAGAGACCCAAAAGACAAAAATTGAGTTAACTATTAGCATACGATTCTATGACGTGGGTTGGAGGAAGGAGGCAGATTAATTTGAAGCAGAGGATAAGGGAGGACACGTACAATCCGAGCGAGCGAGCAAAGTTGAGGAAGCCACTATCAGTGAGGACATCTGCCGAACTCAAGCCGGAGATAATCACCTGATGGACGTGATTAAACCAGAGTAAGGAAGAGACAGAAATCAGCAAGCGAAGGGAACTGCGCAGAGCAGACACGACACGACTTCACTTCCACCTCGACTGAATTAGGAGCTGGGATACGAATGATCCCGTACTGCACCCGTCAGGAGTCGAAGAACAGAAGCCGAAAAGGACAAAAATAGAACAGAAGAGCCAAGACGCACGTTCAAAGGTTCACCAAGTCCGTTGCCTGTACTGTCCAACATGGAACCCCCTCCAGCTGCAGGATCGACGTACGCAACTGCGCGTTTCTGCAAGTCAGCGTCCTGCGGCTCGCGCGTGGTAAGCGCGTCGACGAAGTGGGTTTTGATAGCAAGAAGGCCGAAGAAGATTGTAAACATGTTTCTGGATACGAACATCGTAACCGATGCTGAGAAGTAGGAGAGAAAGACGCTGTTAGCGCAGAGCGTAATGAGCGTGACGGCAACGAAAGTCGGGGTGGGCAAGATGCCTGACAGAGGATGCGGCGATTGCGGACGCAAACGACGCAAGACTAACAGTAGGGCCAACGGACCACTGCCTTTTATCCCAAGTCAAACATAATTCGGAAGTCAACCCCAGTACTTCCTGAACACACGAATAAAAAAAAGGCACCGTCAAGCAGCTCACTTGCATCTCCACGGTTATTTCGGCAGGGACGAAGTTCCTCCCTATGGCGTTGTTGCCGTTTCAGGACTGCTCGCCCTCATGCAACTGTATTTATACTAGGCTTCGATTGAATGGCCGCTTGACCTCAGTACCCAGAAGTTTCCTGATCAGGATATGCCAGCTAAAAGCATACCGTCAGATGCCCCACTAGAACCGAATAAACACGATCGTGAAAAGTGGCACGTTGGTCATGACTGACGGCACGAAAAAATGAAGAAGACGAAGGTTTAGGAGAACCGCATGCTGCAAGGTTGAGAACCAGTAGCAGGTGAGATAGGGGATTATTATTCGGAAACGATGTTCGGAAAAGATATAGAAATTCCATATGGATGCGGCGGCCGAAGAGTCGTAACAAAAAGCCTGTTGGTTGGAAGAGTATCGTCTCTTTTTACATCCTTGTTTCTCAAGAAAACGGTCCCGCCTATAACAACGCAGCCGAGCCGGATGTCCGTAACAAAAATAGATTGCCTATCACTGTATCAGTCGCGCGGACGTAAATCGTTCTGGCACATGGTTGCAAGGAACGTGTCTTCTCCGTTTCATATCATCATTGGATGATCAATCGGTATCCGCATCCGATAAACTCGACAAAAGAATATGTTCCGCTTTGGTTACGAAATGAGTCGAGAACGTGCGCTATGCTTGAATTATAGAAGCTGATGCAAATTTAAACTACATGGTATGTGCTCTATAATAAAATAAGTCCATCGCGAGTTAAGATAAAGCAGTCCGACACTTACATGATACTATCTGCAACGAGACACTGGACGAATTGATATACACGACATCATTATCCAGGATGTTTAGTTTTCGTGAACTTCTGGTATTCGTTCCTGGAAGAAGGGAAGCTGCGTGAACAAGAAACCGGCCAAACCAAGTACTGAGGATATTGTCATAAAAAACATGTGATAAATGAGAATATCAGAGAAGCTCACTATAACCAGTCAATTTCTCAAACGGAGTATGGAAATAGACACTGGTCATCCATATCGCGAACACCCATATCGCCATCAGAATTGCCGTTGCAGTTATAGCACAGTTGTGCGCGGTTGATCGCAAAGCAGACGGTAAAGAAAGAGATGGACGTATCATGTCAGCCAAGAAGAGAACGCTCATCGTCAAGAGGAAGATATGTCCAGATACGTCGTGTCCTCTCATCAGCCGTGGTCTGGACTCCCAATCCCCTATAATCTCTTCATCAAGTACAAGTGGCGGAATGAAGAAGAGCTCGGGATGCGACGCAGGAGATAAAACGGTCCGAGAATAGCAGTATTCTAACGGAACAGGATGTACCTTCCCGGACGGCAGTAGCACGACGCATTCGCCTCCGGAAAACGATGTTAGTCGTTCTAGTAAAGCAGGTCCAAAGAACCATGCAGCGAAAACCATCCATACAGCGGTTGCTGCAAGCCACTTCTTTAGCATCTCTCGACCAGTCATGACACGTCTGCGAGATCCGGAATCGTTGGCTGTAGACGGGTACGTGAGCCATAATGCCAAGAACGCTCCTGTTGTCCAGCCCCAAGCGCGCTTGATGAAAACGGTATTCAGAATGTTCGTCTTGCGTGCAAAGTATGACACGTCATGCAATGGGTGCTTGACGTGGCCAAGGGCAACAAGCGGGTCGGATGTATCGAGGTAGCTGTGCGTTGCAACCGAGTAGATTGTTCCAAACAGTATCGCACTGCTGAGCGCGACGAACGTTATTCTTCGTATGTCAGGCATGCTCGCAACCTTCGCCTCTGAGCGCGCCTGTGCTTTGTGAACGTCGTGGTTGTCGTTGACGTGAAAGTCGTGTCCACAACATTCCTCCACATTCTCTGACCGTGACTCCACATAGTGCGTCACAGAAAGGCGCGTGACGTGACTATGACGCGTTGTGAGTCGACTGGTTTGGAAATACGTACGTAATCGGCACTCCAGAATTTGCCTTTTCGTGGCGACACTCCGCTTCGTCTCCAGTCCCAACGCGTCACTCTCTCTCAGCTACCACCATCTTCTCGCTACTCATCGTATAATTCAATCCTTTGAATATCGAAATACTCACGTAGAAGCCATTCGAGAGCATCGATTATTTGATCAGAAGTAAAGCACGAAACTTTGGCGGAGAACAATCACGCGCGAAACGCGTTTATACAGCCCCTGAGGATGAACCAAACCCAAACACAGTGAGTATCTTCGCCAATGTTTTGAGCTAGCCTCGTATAGGAGCGAAGTGGGCATGGTGTGTGGCGGGAGGTTCTGCTATGATGAGCACGGCTGGTGGGATGAAAAACTGGATGATCAGGTTGCAGTGCGCCATCACGCCAAATGCCTCCGGCGGCTCCATCAAACACATAGCGTCCTTGACAGATGTGCAGGCGGCAATCTATGTGTCATGGGCAGGGAATACTCAAGTATAGTGGCTGTGTCGTCGCGTCTTGGCGTGATGTCTTGAGAATTATCAACAGGCGCGAATCATATGGCCTTTGAATCGTGCATCTGTTTAGACGCTCTTTCTGACTTTTATTGCTTAGAGAAGAGTCCAAGGATACCTCAACAATCCAGGCGTCACGGCCAATGGAAATTAGACCTAAATTCTCTGACTCACCCAATGCACGATCGAAATCAATCACAACTGCGGTTGGGCCCGATACTCATGGTGTATGTCGAAATTTTCTGTATCAGCTTCATTTTAGGCATATTTATGACAATGTGTTACAGATGCTAAACCAACATCTGCCCGGGAATCAAGCGTTCCAAGTCGGCGTGCATGACGACAAGGGCCAGCGGAGAACGATGGAGGATGCGTATTCCTTTGTCGTGGATTTTGCACGCATTCGTGGTCAAGGCTATTTTGCTGTTTTTGATGGCCATGCGGGCAAGTACGCTGCGGAATGGTGTGGACAACACTTCCATGAAAAGTTGCTCTCTCAATTACAGGAGCATCCTGATCTACTCATTCCGGACGTTTTAAACTATACATTTCACACCGTTGATTCTAACCTCTCTGCAATCGCTGCAGAAAATGACAAGATGCACTCCGGATGTACGGCAGTCACGGCATTTCTCCGAATAGAGGACTCAAATGGGAAACAGTCCTTCTTGGAAGGGATTGACATCGAGATGTCCGCACTACATGATCGTGATCACACAATAACTGCTTCTTCTGGGCAGGCGTCGGTGCCATACCCAACACCCGAGCCTTCACAACAGGCCGAAAGCGCAGGCTCGTCTCCCGTGCCGGATGGTCCGAATGAGGAACGGAAGAAAAAGAGCGGGATTCGTGGCAAGGGCAGTCAAGTCGTGTCTGCGATCAAGTCATTGGCGGGAAACTCCGTGGATGGGAAGGATACAGATGAGAAGCCAAATGACGCGAAGTCCGTGCCTAGGGAGAACAGTAAATGGGCGATCACACCTCCGGCTGACGCCTCGCTGCGACGTGTACTATATACAGCGAACGTAGGTGACGCGCGTGCGGTACTGTGTCGCAGTGGGCGAGCCGTTCGGCTAACGTATGACCACAAAGGTAGCGATAAGCAAGAGGCGAAACGTATTATGGATTCTGGCGGATTCGTCATGAGTGGTCGTGTCAACGGTGTGCTCGCTGTGACGCGGTCGCTTGGTGACTCGTCGATGAAGGACTTTGTGGTCGGTGCGCCATACACCACGGAGACGGAATTAGGTGATGATGATGAATTCCTCATCATTGCTTGCGATGGTGTACGTCTATGCACTTAAGAAATTTTCTTTCACTGAATAAGCTCTGTCTTCTATAGCTTTGGGACGTCGCGTCTGACCAAGAAGCAGTCGATATGGTTCGAAATATCCAGGATCCCAAGGCGGCAAGCCAGAAGCTCGTCGAACATGCTTTACAAGATTCAACCGATAATATCACCGCCATCGTCGTGCGCTTCTTGTCGAACAGTGTCCCCGTGATGCCCTAGAAAATTATTGTTGCGCAGGATGGACTTTACATCCAGCTGTTTCTGCCATATTTCTCTAGCTTTCTCCCAGCATATGCTTTGACAGCTCATATCTCGGGATGATGATTGATATCCTCAAGGAACCCGCAGTTTGTATTTCTAGGTACATTGATATAGTTCAGCTGAATTATTACGACTATATTGTTTTCACGTGGGCCTGATTGCAACTCAGGGAAATCTGTGAATCGATCATCAAGCTGCCAGTTTGCACTTGCTCAACATAGCTTCTCAGCAAGTTCGGTGGAGATATCACTTATGTAGGTACAGGGAAAGGCTTAGTCGGACTTCTGTGAGAAAGAATAAAAGTGACCGACCTCCGCTTTGACTCTCCGGGCGAAGACTATGATCCTCTCCATCACTTCTCCGGGGTTCTCATAGAACACTGCATGGCTTCCTCCCTTTTCAATTATGCACATTTCCATATCCTTGAAGCGCGGACGTAGTTCCTCGATAAGGTTCTCCTGATTGACCTGCCTGTCGTACTTGCCGCCGAGAATAAGTAACGGAAGTCCTTGAGCAGCAAGCTCAAAGAGGCGAGTCGGGTCTTGTGAACGGCTTAAAGAAAGCTTTCGGTGCGTGGGGCGTTGGCTTGCGGCCATGCCAATCCAGAAGCACTTGAGGTCCCAGGGGATTTTTGTTGTGTCAAGGAACAGAGAATCAATGTTTTCTTTGATCGTTGTGACGAAAGTCGTTACGGAGGTTTCGTCGAAGAGTTTGGGGCGCATGCCTATGATCTCTGGTGAGCAGATTTTGGGTACGATGTCCCCGACATAGGGCACGCCTGCGAGATAGACTATTCCCGCTAACGTCGTGTCGGGAAGGTGCGCGGCTATGTCGGCGCAGACGGTGCCTTGATCATGTGTGTACAGCATCAGAAACTATTCGACTTCCTATCCTTCAAGATGACTTACTACCAAGACTCCTACGAAAGATGCCTCAAAGTCAGTATGTGTACTCCGACCTTTGACTCGAGACTCCTTAACTCACCACCCGACAACGACCGGCTTGCGCAGGTTGAAGGCCTTCATCACAGCCGCGAAATCATCCGCGTAGGGTTTCGACTCGTAGGCTTCGCTGGTATCAGGCTTGCCGCTGCGACCATGGCCTCGCATGTCATACCGGACCTTCATCTGCAATTAGCATGTCATCTAATTCAAGGCCCACAGCAGACATACAAGATAAAACTCCTTCGTGAATCGCTTGTCGGAGAAGATAACATCAAAAACGGCACCGCTTAGACCTTGGCCATGGATGAAGACGATGCCTGGCTTCTCCGGGTTTCCAGATGCGTCCGCATATATCCTCGTTCCATCAGAAGAGATAAGTATTTTCGAGTTCGCTGAATATTCGGACATCGTTGAGGAGCAGTTCAAGAGTTATTTTTTCCTCAAATGGGACACCTTTCCGTTTTATACCAGTCCACAGGGGGCCGAAGGCAACGGACACGGGCTTGTGGAGATTACGGGAAGCGACAAGCCTGTATGTGTCCCTGATAGCCGAGTGCATCGCGAACTTTCACAAGGTCAATTTCGAGCTACCATTCTGAATGACGGACAGATGGCTTGTTCGGAGATCCTCTGGTGCTTCTGCGAACATGATCGGGATTTTGCATCCCGTTGAAGAGTATCTACCAGAGGTATGGACCAGAAGTTCTGCATGTGCCATACTTTAAAGCAATCATTCACGGCCTTATGTGGAGCATCTCAAGCAGTTCCTGACTAAACTGGGAATGGAAACGATGATAGTAAGCAACGGGCATGGATGGACTAGTAACACGTTACCGGCCAAGATGCGACATTTCCGCCCTGACATCCGACAGAACCGCACAGAGGTGCTCCTATGTGGTGTAACGCTGCACAGGCGAGCAATATATTGCAAAAATAGCACGTTTTTACCGAAAAGCATATGATGAGAAAGATGTCATTTCATTTTACCGCAGTTTCCAGGACCGGAGCCATGGTAGGAGTACTGGACTATTTCTTTCCTTGAAGATTCTCCGGAACTTTTCTAGAAATGTTTTGAGTTTTTGGATTGAGAATATTGCCTTGATGGTTGCTAAACAAATGGTCTAGTCGGGGGTCATGTCATGGGAAGAGACTAGGTTTTCTTATGCGAAGGCTTTTTCCAGTTTCTGGACTCCGATTCGGTTATCTCCGCGTACTCTCTGTTTGTCCGCGTCCCACCTGTTTTCTATATTCTTTCTGTCTTTCTGGTATTCGACTCTGCGACCGTTATGATCATGAAATTCCCGCAGTACTAGTCTTTACAGTAAGTTATGGGCATGTCATCACCATTCTAATTTGGACGGTCACAAATCAAATGAGGGATTAAGAGATGAACTTCTCACCTACTGCCACTGGTTTCGCTGCACTTCGATAGTGCAGCTGATTGCTCTGACTACCGGCGCATTTGACGTCTAAGCCCGCTTTGGGTTCGGAAAGAAGATGGTCGCCATAAGCTTCGCTCGTTACCTTACAGGTCTCACGCTCCTTGTCTCTTTCGCGTGTGCTCTTGTCAGCCCTGTTGAGAAACGCGCGGTGGCATACTATGATCCTTCTCCAGGTGGCGGATCGATGCTCGACGATGCAGGGTATGGTTCCGGAGAACCTTTGAACGTGAGTATATACCCACTTTATATTCTCATATTAAGCTGATAATGCATCGATATTATTATCTCCAGGTCATCATTTCCGGCATAAGCTCACCTCCCGTTCTTACGGATGACGGATTTCTCAACTATGCTCGATCACTCGGTTTGTGAGTAGCGCTTTTCGTGGTCTATTGCGCTTTATTCAGCCTCTTGGAAAAGCTCCAAGGAGTGTTTTGGCATGCATCTCGGTGATCCGCAGAGTGCAAATCTAGGGGATGGAAATGGGCCAGTGAAACAGACCATCGAGCTTCGCGCTGACTTCGGAGATACAATTTTCGGGACGTGCTTCGAAAGTCTGGCTGGAGGGAACCATTTAAGGTAAGCTTCATTTTAAATAATGCCGCGCTTTTATTGACGGTCGTTGTTCTAGGATGTTCAGACAGAACGGACCGAATGCAAATAGTGGTGCATTGTTCCTCGCGTGAGTTCATATAACTGAGTATTCCATAAGACTGACGTTCCTGGAGCGTGTCCTCGGAAGAAGATGTCTCTAAGCAGCATACGATATCGCCAGACGGATACGACGGTGGCCGGTGAGCTTCACGATTACCATCCAATACTTCACCCCTTTTCAAGTTTCCTTCAGAGACGCACTTGTCGCTTCCGCCACCAAAAAGCAGACAGAATTTGGGGGTGTGAAGTATTCGACTGCGTCGGAAGACGTCACTGGCCTTATTCCTCCTGGTAGTTCAGGTGTCAATCATGGTGCGATGCTGTCCTGTCTGGACGCCATCGGTATGTTTATTGATCGATAAAGCATTTTTCGTAGGAATTGCTCAGGATGGTGTTGTGAAGCTTTTGACCGTGACCATCATCTGATCTTCTTGAGATGAATACGGCGCTATGTGCTCAATGGCTTGCTGGACTCTAGTTGATCCTCGAACTTGTATTGGCTATTGTTGCTGGCGACTGAATAAAGCGAAGAGGGTCTATTGTACTGGTATCCATCATGACGCCTTCTGCATTCTCAACTCTGCGAAATGTATGCGATGTCAGAGCTGGTTACAGCAACGTTAGGATTCCCTTCCAAGAGCAAAACTTGAGCAAAGTTGCATTCTCATAAACAATCACGGATCTGAGCGAGCCATCACCTCGTTTTCTGGCTATGCGGACAAACGTCGAAACCAACTAAAGGTCTTAGGAGGCACTTACAGTAGGGTGAATGCTCTTTCTATGGTGACTGATGGTCTTGAACCTTAGTTGGATCCGTATTTTTCTGACTGATAGTTACCAACTGTTTCAGTACTGTAACAACGTCAAGATCTTGACTGAAAGAAGTGACTGTCCAGGCGCTTAGGACATGTACTTTGCGAAACCTACCCAACCATTTTGCGTTCGTGCCCTTGCAATAAGTACACAAAAGGCGACTAGCAACACTCATAACTTTGCAAACAATGAACGTCCTACGTGCTTGAGCTTCAGCCTTATGCAGGTTTCTGAGATTGCTTATGGGTAGCCTAATAATCCCGAGCTTCATAACAATACTAACAATGCGCTTCATCTTCCCTCTCTGTTGGTTTGCGAGCAAAGCTCAATGTTGAGGGCTTGGTATTTCAATGCTCGGCTTGGCGTAGCCAAGAGAGCATTGTAGCTCGCAATTGCGTCTCTCTGTGGCAACAGTCCGTCCAATTGAGAACTCTTGGAAACGGGAAAATGTCCCTGAATCGTCTTCTCGGATGCAGAATTAACATTATTGGGACTATCCTCTCTTTGGTCCTTTTTGCATCCTTAGCTGGTGCTACGCCAGCAACTGGCACGACCTATAAGGATCTGGAATTCTTCCCTCCTGTCTGGGGAGGAGGTTTACAGCTAATAAACGCGCACAACGGATACGGAGAACCTTTAAATGTAGGTACATCTATTCTGTGTGCGAATTTATTTCAAAAATGCTGAATGGTTTATCCAGGTTATCATATCGGGGAGGAGTTCACCTGAGGTACTTACGGATAAGGGTCTCTTGAACTGGGCTCGGTCGCTTGGATTGTAAGCATAAATCTCATCCGTAATAATGGAATCAGTGAGGCATACTTTTTCAAGTTCTTATGAATGTCTTGGTCTTCACAGCGGAGGATACATGTCAGCAGACTTAGGCGATGGGCACGGATGGGTGAACCAGACCGCTGAGTTCCGGCAGGACTATACTAGCGCGCACCTTGGGACGTGCTTGGAGACTTTCGTCGGTGGGAATCATTTCAGGTAGCATCCGATCTTTGCCACAGCGGTCGATAATGACTGACGTTATTGCTAAATAGGATGTTCCGTCAAAATGGAACAAAAGCAAACACGGGTGCTCTGTTCTTGGCGTAAGTAAAGCAAATGTTTTTATCTTCTCGTGAAGTTGCTATATAAATGAATGACTGGTCTGCTGGGTAGAGTATCCCTTGAAGAAGATCTAGGCGAGCAGCATACCATTTCTCCCAATGGATACGACCTTGGGCGGTGAGTTACTACCTCATTCGTTCGACTCGTCGAGCAATAACCAGAGAATCTGCCGCAGCGATGAACTTGTTGCGAGAGCTACTGGAGAGGTGACGGAATACGACGACGTCAAGTATACAGCAACAAGCCGAAACCTAACGGGCCTTCTGGAAGAAGGGACGAAATGGATCAACCACGGTGAGCTACTCTTATTGGTTCACAGCTTCTCATACAAGCGGAGAAGAATTCTAACGCGTAACATCTGTTCGTGTATGAATACAGGCATCTCGATAGACGGAGTTGTGGAGCTGCTCACGATTACAATCAAAGAGAAAGATGATTGAAGAGACTCTGATATTCTGGCTCGAGATTTTCGCTTTCATTTACCGTTCGTCTTTTGGTCAAGAAATTATGTGCCATAATGAGAATCGTTCATCACCTTTGGAATAGACGAGGATTCAGCGAAGAGGCACGAAACACCTTTTCGAACTATCACGAATCGCGATGACAGTCATGCATGCGTACAGCAGAGTACTATGTACGCTCAGATCCAACTATATTGCTTTCACCCTCTTGCGATAAGTACAGGAAGTGCAACTAACAGCGCTCATCACTTTGCAGACAACAGTATTAACTATCCACGTCCTACAGACTTCAGCGTCCCGCAAATTTATATGGCTAATTTGGTCTCTGGTTCCGAGCTGTCTGGTAATACTAATATTGCGCTCTATTTTCCCTCTTTCATGCTTCGCGAGCAAAGCTCATTGATGAGCGCTTGGTATTTTAGTTGGAGCTTTTTAGCGGACAATGAAGCATTGTAGCTCGTATTAACTGTCTCTCTCTGTCGCAACAATCTTACCGATTGAGAACAATCTGAATAGAAAGGCGAACCAATGAATCATTCCCTTAGACACAGAATTAACACTCTAGGATCTATCCTCTACACCTTTGCCCTCCTAACGTTGCTCGTTGGTGCCACCACAGCAGCAACGCATGACAACGCAGACTTCTTCCCACCTGTTTGGGGAGGAGGTTATCAGCTTATGAGCGCGAACAATGGGTATGGGGAACCACTGAATGTAAGCGCATCTCACACTTTACTTACACTTGTGCAGATTGCTACATGGTTTGTGAAGGTCATCATATCGGGGAAGAGCTCCGCAGAGGTACTTACGGATGAAGGATTTCTAAATTGGGCCCGATCGCTTGGATTGTAAGCATCAATCCTTAATGAGATATGTAAAGAACCTGCGTACTAGTTTCTGATTGCCGCTTCCAAGTTCCAATGAGTGTCTCGGGCTGCATGGCGGCGGATACATGTCAGCGGACCTGGGGGATGGCAACGGGTGGGCGAAGCAGGTCGCTGTATTGCGAGAGAGCTACAGCAGCGCGCACTTCGGGACGTGCTTGGAGACGTTCGTCGGCGGGAATCACTTCAGGTTCTTCCGCCAGAATGGAACGAAGGCGAACACAGGTGCTCTGTTCTTAGCGTGAGCGCTGTTAAACCTGCTCTTTCCTCACACAGGTGGTATGAACTGATCTCCTCTGCAGAGTATCTCATGAAGAAGATCTAGGCGAGGAGCATACAATTTCAGCCGATGGCTACGACCTTGGTCGGTAAGTTACTGCATCATTTTGTCCTACTCGCCAAGCATTGACTGGAGAGCTTGCTGCAGCGACGAACTTGTGGCGACGGCAACGAGTGGGGAGACCGAGTACGACGACGTCAAGTATACTGCGACCAGCCAAGACCTAACGGGTCTTCTGGAAGAAGGGACTAAATGGATTAACCATGGTGAGTTAATCTAAGTAGTGCCTAGCATTCTGCTAGACCGAGAAAGGATTCTAACATGCCTGGACTATAGACATCTCAATAGATGGAGTTGTGAAGCTGCTCACAGTTACCATTGTAGAGAAGGAGGATGACGATGACTGAAAGAACCCTCTAATATTCTGGTAATGAGTTTCGTTTTTGGTCGTCACTTATCGTTCGTCTTGCAGGCAAGAAGTGAAGTTTAATTTGACCTTGCGAAAATGACCTTTTTTTCCATGTATATTCGTTAAGAATGAATAGGGTTCCCAGTTCATTCGACCTCGATATTCACCAACCTTTCTTGCACGTATAGATAAGCATCTGATGCAAGCGGCAGCAGTTGCAACCGTTGTTCGTGCGTTTACGGGACGAAGATGGATGCTAAGAAGCGCTTCTAAGAAGAAAAAAGGTTAGTGGCCGTCGTGAGCGTACGTATCACAGATCTGGTAGCCAATAAATAGCGACCCACGTATCTCAACGCCCCAATCAGCAAAACTGATTTATTTGTAATTGACCAACGGACCTGATCCGAATGCCCATGACCGCTTTAAGAACGTCTATAGTACCATCGACGATTTTGTAACAGAAATAGCAACAATTCGATAGACGGATCATTACCTTTGCCGTCTTCGTGGGAAGCCGAGGATGCGGGAGAGCGGAGAAACCACAAAAACTCACATCTGCAGGAAAGGAAGATATTTTCTCCGAAAGAGGCAACTTCTTGAACGGACGACTCCTGCAAGGTGTAAGTATGTTGAGGTTTATTCGCCTTACGAATGGACTAGACTTTCAGAGCAGCACGAAATTTCCGTTTCGAATTGTCACTTTTTGCAATGAAAACCTCACATACCATATAATACATGTACAGTTTCTCGCCCGTACTCGCCGTGGACGGACCAAAGAGGAGAACGAAGCTCCGCGCATCATGCCGTGAAGCCGTCGGTAAAAAAAATCCCGTCGTGAAAACTGAATGAGAAGGGTGAGAGTGAGTGCTGCGCAAATGATCCATGTCGGGCCGCCATGGGAGGCGCAAGGCTGTTGTAGGCGGCGGCTCCCCGTTGTTTGAGCTGAATCCGAAATGTCGCGAGAGGAGTGTCTTGAAGCTGTGCAGCGACGAAGGTCCAGAGGCTGTGAGGAGTTGCTTATCTAAGTCGGTGTCAGGGGTCTGCAAAAGTGAGGAGTGCATAGGGTCATGATGACGATACCTACCACGAAGAGCTCACAGCTGGTTGCACAAGGAATGTAAGTCGGCTGGATGCTGTCGCGCAGACTACCTCCGTCCTCTTTCGCAGCTCTGCTGCAGAGCACAGTCGCCCTCGTCCTCTTCGACGGCGACGAAGAAGGAATATAAACGATCGATTAGAGAAAATCATACGGACCGCGATTATTGCTGGACCTGTCGGGAGAGACCGGGTTGAAGGGCATCGAGAACGGTGCTCCATCTCGCTGGGCAGAGAACAGAGCAGGGAGTATAAAAGAGGGAGATATCATGGGATGCAAACGCATATAAGGAGCAGCATCCATCGCTCATCCTCCTCAAACTTCTTCTCCTCGTTCCACCACCATCTCAACTACTCTCAGCGGGTAAGTCCACAACACCATTACCTATCTATATCATTAGCCAATCCTCTTTGGGCTTGTCCTTATCGTCATCAACGGCACGAGGTCCCATTGGTCAGCTTATGTCATTCATTATAAAGTGACCTCGTTTACGTGCCTCTGGCTGTATTTTATATACCTCCCGATCTTCTGACCCCCGTTACATTTTATCCCTCTCCCGCTTTCTCCCTACTTCTCTCTCCTTTTTATTCGGTATTCACTCTGCGCGCTGGGGCAATCTGCTCTGCGCTATAAAATCTGCCAACCACGACGTTCTCAGACACCCGTACTGACTCTCCTCCTGCCCTTGCTCTCCAGCTCCACCGCTCTCATCTCCGTCTTACTCGCGCTGAATAACGCAGCACAAAAACATAACATCTTCGCATCTGCAGCCAACTCGCATACTCCAACATCTCCATCGACAATGTCAGCCACTAGCAGACTGCGCCAGCTTGGTACTCCTTACGTGACCCCTCACATCTTGCACAAGAGTTACGCTCAGGATGCCGATGCTGACGATGATACCATCCATCGTGAGTCTGTTGTTTTGTCTACTTTGTAGCATGTCTACTTTCGCGTTGTTTCATCGACATCGAATTTCATTGACGGGGTGCCGTGGAGGACCGCGAATGCATGACCCGAAGTTCGCGTGACCATCCAATCGCTCTGGTCCGTTGCGTCGGATTCGTGGTGGTCTTGACCCTTCGCGTCATGGGTTTATGCCGCTAATCACGCGGAGCTACATTTCCAGTCTGCGGGATTGGTTGTATGCGGCCGTCCTCCACTGGTGGTGTGGTCTAATGAATTTCAAATCAAAATGGTCTATTATGCACGTGATGCATGGCACCACGCTTTATTTTCTTCCTTTTCTGGGTGTTTCACAGTTTATTTTTGACAGCTTCTTTTACTCTCTATTTATCCTCTGTCAATGGAAGGCTAACATTTATGATGTTTGACAGTCGTCGGCAAGCAGATCGAGTACTTCTCGCAGGCGGGCTTTGACATGTCAAAGCTTACGTTGAAGCGTAACGCCTCGCCGGCTCAGTTGTACGAGGATGCGATCCGAAATGAGGGTGCCATCATATCCTCTTCGGGTGCACTTATCAACTTCTCTGGCAAGAAGACCGGTCGTAGCCCAAAGGACAAGCGTATTGTCTTTGAAGAGACTAGCAAAGACAATGTTTGGTGGGGAAGCGTGAACATCAAGATGGACGAACGTAAGTTTCCAAACCGAAGTATCAAGCGCCGTCGTCTAATTTTGTTTTCCAGACACCTTCGAGATCAACCGCGAGCGTGCGATCGACTACCTCAACACTCGCGACCTCGTCTATGTCTTTGATGGATTCGCTGGCTGGGATCCGCGCTACCGAATCAAGGTCCGCGTTGTCTGTGCTCGCGCTTATCACGCTCTTTTCATGGTATGTATAATACTATACTGCATGCTGTTTGAATCATCGCTAACTGGAACTTTAGAACAACATGCTTATACGTCCTACGGAGGAGGAGCTCGCTAACTTCGGCGAACCTGACTTCATTATCTACAACGCTGGTCAGTTCCCTGCGAACCGTTTCACGAAGGGCATGTCGTCGACTACCTCCGTCGAGATCAACTTCAAGCGCATGGAGATGGTTATCCTCGGTACTGAATACGCCGGTGAGATGAAGAAGGGTGTCTTCAGCGTCATGCACTACCTTCAGCCCGTCAAGTTCGGTCAACTCTCGTTGCACTCTTCCGCCAACGTCGGTATCGAGAACGGAGACGTAACGCTTTTCTTCGGTCTCAGCGGTACTGGAAAGACCACTCTTAGCGCTGACCCGCGCCGTCAACTGATCGGTGACGACGAGCACGTCTGGAGCGACAAGGGCGTCTTCAACATTGAGGGCGGCTGCTACGCCAAGTGCATTGGTCTTTCAGCTGAAAAGGAGCCTGAGATCTTCAATGCGATCCGCTTCGGTTCCATCCTTGAAAACGTCGTTTACGACCCGATCACCCGCAAGCCTGATTACGATGATGTCTCGATCACGGAGAACACTCGCTGCGCCTACCCAATTGACTACATCCCGAATGCGCATGTGCCGTCAGTTGTCGACCGTCAGCCGTCGAACATCATCATGCTTACGTGTGATGCCTTTGGTGTACTCCCGCCCGTCTCGCGTCTCACTCCCGCGCAGGCAAGCTACCACTTCCTCGCCGGTTACACGAGCAAGACGCCCGGAACGGAAGACGGTGTTCTTGAACCGATCCCGACGTTCAGCACATGCTACTCGGCACCGTTCCTCGTCCTGCATCCGAACAGGTACGCGTCGATGCTCGCGGAGCGTATGGCGAAGCACAACGTCAACTGCTGGCTCATCAACACCGGCTGGACTGGCGGACGCTTCGGTTCGCCTGCCGGCCGCCGCTGCCCGCTCAAGTTCACCCGCGCCATTGTTGATTCTGTGCACAACGGTACGCTCGCTCAGGCCGAGTTCGAGAGGTTCGAGGTGTTCAACCTTGACATCCCCACCTCCGTGCCTGGCGTCCCAAGCGAGCTGCTCAACCCGTCGCATGCATGGACCGACAAGGAGGCGTTCGCGCGCGAGGTTCGCAAGCTTGCGGGCATGTTCATCAAGGCGTTCGCCGTCTACGAGAACGACGTCGACGTCAGCGTGCGCGCTGCAGGTCCGCAGGTGTAAGATGCATTCGTTTGATCAATAGAGACAAGCCCACGCATCGATATTACCATCTGCGATTTTCTTCATTCCTTTGTCTCTCTCTCACATCGATGAAATCATTCCTCTTAGACGCGCACGCACGCATCGCTTTTCTCTTCTTCGTTTTTAGGTTGTCGTTCCATGATAGTTGCCACGTCGCTGAAGATGAAGGGCATTGTATAATCATTCCTGTACGGGTAGCATGGACGCTTGTCCAGCGCTACTTATTAGTGGCTTTGAGGATAAAGAAGGTCCAGTTACTGTCTTTTATACGTAATATGCAAAGTCTATTCTATACATGGTTTTAGCCTGCCTGTACCTTAACTGCAAAGTTCTAACTTCAATTTGGATCACGTGTTCGCAATAAAAGCTCAAGCGACGGAGGCTCTTTTTCTTCGCCTTCTCTTCCTTGTACGACTGAATGAGACACGAGTATTCCTTTGGATTGGTCGAGAAGAACAGATTCGTGTATAATCGTTGGTCATGAGGTGAAGCCTGGAGTATGGATGATATCAATAAAGCTGGAAGCCTGGTACACAACGAGGCTGGAGGAGTCTAAGTGACTGTCCGCTAGTTTTGTTGAGGTGCTGAATGTCCCAAGAGCTCAATATGCACTCCGTACCTTCATTTCTACCCTTTGCGTGCATTCTATTCTTGCAAATACTTGCTCCATCTGCCTCAGCCCAGTCTCTACCCCAGCTCTCCTCGCCTCTTGGGCCAGTTGTCAATCTAGGCTTTGCAGCTTTCGCAGGGAACTCGACCTCTCCAACTGGAGAGCTCAACGGACCTGTGACGTTCTTTGGAGGTATACGCTATGCTCAGCCTCCTCTTGGTGATCTGCGCTTTCGCGCTCCGGCGAGATTAAGCGAGAGTATTGTGAATGGCGGGAATGTGTCGATTACGGATGCGAGGAAATTGGGGTCCGCCGTGTATCCAGCAGCCGGCTCAGGTTGGGATTGGCGATGAAGGTAATGCGTCTTTTCCTCGTGTGCCAGCGAAGTTGTTAATATGATTGGCTGATGTTTTTGATTTCCAGATTGTTTGAGAATAAACATCTGGAAACCGAGTGACGCGAAAGAGGGAGACAAGCTTCCTGTGTTGTTCTATATTCATGTGCTTTGATATTCTCATCTCTGTTTGGATTGTTCTAATTCACGCTGAAGGGAGGCGGATTCTTTGAAAGAGTGAGTTTTCCTTTGTCAGACATCATTATCTCTAAGACTTAGGTTCTCTCAGAATCCCGAAAGTTTCCCCTATATGATTTGGTGAACCAGTCGAACCCGAAGATTGTCGGAGTGAACTTCGGATATCGACTTACGATGATGGGATTCCTCGCAGGTAGTGCAGTGCAGCAAGATGGCGACTTGAATGCAGGTCTTCTGGACCAGCGTGCCGCTCTCGAATGGGTGCATCGCAATATTGCGAAATTTGGTGGTGATCCGGATAACATTACGATCGACGGTGAGAGTGCTGGCGGAGCGAGTGTCGTTATGCATATGGTTGCCTTCGCAGGTCGGTCGGATCACTGCAATACTACCAGCTTTACGAGATCTTTGGATTGCTCACAGGTTCGAAACCGGCCCTCTTCAAGCGAGCTATTGCGCAATCCATTGGATTTGGTCCCCACCCCAACAGTGGAAGAATCTGAGCCTGCCTTTAGTAAGGAACAATTTTCTTCATACTTTCCCTGATCTGACAATTTATTCTCAGAGAGGGTCACAGAAATAGTTGGTTGTCCCAGCACCGGACCGCCAGCTATGTCATGTCTTCGAAGCGCCTCGATAGGTATTTCTCATCGTACACATATTTCGGGAACGTACGATGGTTCTGATCTATTACTATCACAAGGCGCACTAGTAGCATCTATAAACGGAGCAGGCAGCACACCTGCAGTCCAGGCATTTTTCGCGCCTGTAATCGACGGGCCGGACGGTATTCTTCCGCAGTTACCCAGCGACCTCATCGCTGCTGGCAAATTCCACGCTGTTGACTTCGTGGGCGGGCACTGCACGAACGATGGACGGACGTTTGTAGGAGGGACACCGGATGATTTCAAGACGGATGCGGACATCGTAAGTCGCGTATTCCAGAGATTCGGGTCGCGTTTGGTGAGTTCAGCTGGTGGTCGGGTCAGTGACCGTACTGACATCGCACTGCGAGTAGACCAAACGAAACAATTCAAAAGGCACTTGCTCTGTATCCCGCTCCAGGAACTCTAGGTAGTAGCTTCGTATCGGAATATGATCGGGCAAGCACGATAACTCAGGATATCGTCTTCAGTTGCATGTGCGTTCAATCAATACACCTTCACCTTCGCACATAGATGAATAGCTAACGACGTTTCGTAATCCAGGGATTTATTCATTGCACAAAAGCTTCAGCAGCGAGGCGTACAGAACGTGTTCACGTTCAGGTCAGTCGTACCTCAGCTGGAAGAAGGTTTTCAAAATTTATATTGATGATTCATGATGTCTATTTGAACAGATTCAATTCACCAAATCCTATCGAGCTCGCCGAGACTCCGTTCGAAGGCGTGATGCATACTTCCGACCTCTTTTATCTATTCAGTGGTATGTTGTAATTGATTCATCAATGCGATATTTGCTAAAGAGCGTCCTGGATGACAGGAATAACGTAAGTCCAGAGAATACACATACCCCCGCGGTGTCCTCAAATTACTTATTCTAGGTCTGCTGCTAACGCTGGCTTCATTTTCACGCCATTTAACATAGTAGGAACCGATCATCGCAACTGGTCCTCGTATCACTGATCCCCAAGTTTCTTTGCAGACCGAAGGTGCCCTGTCGCGAGAGACTATCGCATTCTGGGATTCCTTCGCAACATCTGGCAATCCCTCCACTAGCAAAGAGTCGATCTCTCCGGAATGGAGCCCGTTTGCTTCTGGAGGACGCATGGTATTGAATCAGCCGTCGAACCTCAGTTCGATGATGAGTGCTTCGGTTATGGAGGCTACACCACAGGTTGAGATCGAGCGGTGCGCGTTTTGGATGGCCCTGAATACGACTGCACAAACCGGTGTTTGAGTAGAGGGAAGTCTGAGAAGGGGAAGGAGAGGAAGTCTGCGCTGAAGATGATATGTACTGTACCACATCAGTGTGAAACAAAATCTAAGTAAATATCATATTGTTAACGACCGAATACATCATAACGAAGCCGATGGTATTCCCGGCATCTTCGGGGAGAAGATCGTGCTGCGAACGCTTTGTCCTACTTTCTCCCATGATGAGCGCTGAGGGTGACAGTTAGGGTTTCTTGACGGGAACATGAAGTTGACTGTTAGCTTGCTGTCTGTCGGTGTATGGTCTTTAACCTGGGCCAAGGTATCAGGATGGAGCAACCTAGAGCCGAATAGCGAGATCTAAGACTGAATCCACTGTCACCGTCTTGTTCGGCTCGGGATATTGCCAGTCTCAGCGTTATAAGTTCTTCATTCTGACATGTAATGCGTCAGCGACTTATCCACTGAAGGATTATTCGCGATCTCAAGAGGCAAGAAGATTGTGAGACCGATTGTGAGATTACGTGCCACTAATGATATCTCATCGAGCTTGTTGTTATAATTATAAATACATGTAGGATATCCTCCGCAACAGTTCAGTCATGAAAGGTACATATCTCATGGAAGGTTGCGACTCGCTGACCACTGATGAATGCACTGCATCCCTCGCCTTCTGCCTATTTGTGCGCCTCTTTCAAAGTAAATAAATCAACAAAGACATATCAGTGAATCCTCAAGTCATGATCAAAGGAAGAGGAGGTGCATACCCGCTTCCCTTGATCCAGATTCTTTATCAATGTGACTCTACATTCGATCGCCTTTGGTTTACGGTCCTACATCGGTATCAACGGATATCGACTTGAGTCGCTCAGTTTGAAGACGGAAGTCTCGCTGGATACATACCATGCAAGAGTTGCTAGCCAGAGTGGCTGCATCCGTAGTAGCGGGTGCCTGTTCTTCGTCGGTGCAGGCCAGGTCATCCAAGTGGATGCTTATTCCAACTGTAGCGTCGAACTCGTTGCGGAGAGCAGATCTTGCGTTCAATGAGGCAAGCATACAATTATAATACACTAGAAATCCAGGGTCAGTTCTAATTAGACAGCGAACATGCTGTAATGACCTACGTTTCGCCATACAAAAATCAACGAGGAGGTAAACAAACGTCTGCGGGAGCAACTGGGCGGTGACGAATGCTACCATAGCCATGACGCCGGTGATCAAGCCAGTTCCGATCGTAAACGCTACGAGCTTCCTGATAATTCCATCGTCCTCTTGAACCCAGAACGATATCTCCACAAGAGCCAAATTAACGAAAGTGCGATGATCGTGTCGGTACAAACTGCGATTATGTTCATGGCTCGTTCGTACGCGATGATATTCAAGAGTTGGCTCAGGCGTTCGAAATCACGCAGTTTATGAATGAACAGGACCGTAGATGCCAATTGTGTTATCACGGCGAAGGCAAGGAAACCGGTCAAGAAGTAATTTCTACTCACTTTGTAGAAACGATCAGAACTAATGATTGTGGAGTCGGTGGTCTGCCGAAACTTACAATTCCATGCGCGCATGACGAAGAGTATCTGCACCATGGCACAGATGACGGGCGAAAATGGAGCGGTACCGTGGACGTCCCTATTTAGTCCAGACATGGGGATGAAATTCCGTCAGCTAATGCACTTTGAGTCGGACAATGTAAAACTTTACTTTGGCAGATGATCCAAGAATGCGACATTTCCAAACTCCTTGACGAAGTATATGTACAAAAACTTCAACACGAGTATGAGATATACGGTGCTCAGTATCCAGAGCGAGATCGTGTATATTTTGAGCCATAATTTGTCGGTGTGTAGATATTTCTATTCAATTTGGCCGTTCAAATCAGTTAGAAACGCCCGTTTATGAGAATTATAGTATCCTTGCCTCGATATAGAACCAGAGCTGCAGGCAACTTAGCCCCCAAAGGCTAAAGGAATGGACGTAATATGGAATCCCGTTACAAAAGCTAGTACAATGCCACTCACGCAGTGGAGAAGCTGCGTGAGAAGATAGAATTGAACCAACGGTCGACCAGTTAGGCGATATATAGAAGACGTACATTACGACTAGAAACAGGCATCCATACTAAATTGCGATCGTCAGCGGAGGCAACCGAGTGAAGCGGACAGCACCAAGACTTACTGTGCCATCCCGCCCTGGCGGTGCCCCAGTGGACGCCATGTTGGCAGGGTCAGGTATGAGCTAGGTATCGGGAGTATTCATCATGAACTTTATACCCCAGACAACATTGCATTAATTTTAGCATGTATCTTTTCTCGCGCATAATCAAGAAGACCGGACAGTAACATCACTGAATTGCGGCCACGACGATGCTACCCCATCCCATCGAAGAGGGGATGGAAACAAAGCTGGAAGTCCGACCGTCGCGAACGGTATGACAAGTACCAATTGAATCAATGTGCCAGACGCGCTATTTCCTCTAACTGGTGATATCTCATTAGAAGGAATCTCCGCTTATGGTGTATGCAACCTTAAGGTATTGATTACCAAAGCGCGGGTTTCAATTGTCTCCGTCGTACATACCGGAAGAAAAACTATGCAAGCCATTTCTCAACGTTTGTCACTGCGAGAGCTTCTATCCCAAAAAATTTAAGGCAAGTTCCATTCTTTCCGAGAAAACAGGAGCAAGAACCCTATTAGCACGGTTACCTGAGACGCAGCCGTGGAGTCGTCCTGTGCTTCTTGCATCGTTGCAAGTGATGTAACATAGTCCGAGCTCTTGATGAATCGCCTGATTCGACTTCATCCCAGATTTAGGTTGCACAGCACAGCAGATGATTTGTGTCACAGACCCTAAAGTACTAGTGACCACCGATCGCATCAGTAGCGTAAATGCTGGAAAACGGGTAAAGCGTCCCAGCACATCCATGACTATGGGAAGGTCACGCTGAAGTGGTCAATAGTGAGGCAGTGTTGTGAAATATACGACTTTCGAGGATCATCAGTATACCTGTTAAATCGCCTATGCGTACGAATTGACCATAGTAAGAACCATGTTTTTTGTGATGCTATGCGCAGATAACATAGTGTATTCTTTTACGCGCGTTTGAGGGGTGAATAGCCATACATTGAACTTCCCAGATGTACGTAAATGGACGAGACCGTGACAGACAAAGTCATTGATTCGAGCCATGAAAGTGCCTCGCATCCGCATAGAGGAAACCCAACGCCACAAGATCAAGATACTGTTCTGTTGGAGTTGGAAGTGAAAGATAGTTGCATTGAACAATTTGAAGTAATACTAGTAAATGATGGGGGTCGGCAACACTCAAGTGACTTGCGTGCGTTCCCACGAGTCCGGCAGGATCTGCCGCCGTCGGAGTTTCAATAGAATTTACAACAAAAAGCCCTCCATCTTCGACTCAACATCATAATTTCCACACGCCATAGATTGCTCAAAAAAACCTGTAGATTTTACTTTTGCATGTATATCTTCAATCCTATGGTCTCCGTTTCTCAAAATTTGCAAAATTCTCGGAGATAAAATAAATATCTGAGCTTGGAGGCAATAAACAAGAATTCTGGCTCCATAGAGCTGTCCCTATGACATGATATAGTGAGAATATATATAAAAAAGCAAGATTTTTGATGATGTGGTTGCAGGATGTTTAATTATTCTACCAGACAGAAGCTACTGCAGATCAAGAGAAGCATGTGAATTTCCCTGAGAATTTGCAGAATAAGAGAAATAAGAGCAAAGAAACTCATTTTGGACCCAAATAATTTGCAGGTTTGAGTTGTATAGGCAAGAGGAGAAGTACACATGCATGGTCGAAAGTAAAATTGTTGTAACTGCAATCTACATGAATTGCCTATTATAGCGATATTTTGAAGCTCCGACGAAAATCACACGCACGCGTTGAACTTGAGATTTGCCGACCCCCATAAATGAGAACACTACGGGCAATTTAGTATTTTTTAGGTGATGATAAATGATCGGAAATTGAAATTGATATGCATTATATAAGTATGAATATCTCCATTTAGGATATTAAAAATATACACATGCATCTAAACCTAGTTTATATATTCAATATCATGCTGCATTTCTTTGATGATGATATTTATTATATCATTGTGATCGATATGGATATAGAAATCTAAATTGATATTTTCTTTATCAGCAAAGAATATCATTGAGGTAGATATTTTTTTGATGATATTTTCAATATCAAAGTGTCTGTTATTTGAAATATCATTCTGTATATCAATGTCAATGATAATTTACACGATGAGTGGGCGATGAGCGGGCGCGATGAGGGTGCACAGTGGGCATGTTGTGGGCGCACAGGGGGCAGAGAGAGGGTGAACTGTGGGCGGGATAGGAGCACACTGTGGGCACTGTAAGGGCACACTGGAGGCACATAGCGGGTGCAGAGAGGGCGCAGAGAGGGCATACAGTGTGTGCGGGTACGTGAAGAGTGTCTGGAGTGCACAAAAGGAGTCGGAGAACATAGAACTCACAGCAGGCAGGCTGTTATTTACTGCCTTTTCCATATGTATTGTCACTTGTGACTTCTGTGATTTTTGTCACACAAAACACCTCATAATATAAAAATCACCATATCTTATTCAATTCTTGACCGTTCTGCATGATCTAAGTTGCTAAATCCATAGTTTTGATATCCGCTTCAAACTCCAACAAGGATGAAGAGAAATGAGCGAAGAATGAGTGAGATATGTCACAAAAGGCCGATTTTAGACACTTCCTTTATGTGCATTTTTTCCTCCCCTCAGACTGGGTGCTACAACAATCTAGACTGCACCAGAGTGGTACTATTGTCATAATATGAATTTACAGACATAAGATTGCCTAAGAATAAATTTATTTTGAGGTCTGGGGGCCCTTTGTAAGGACTCGAACATTTTCCTTTTTCTTTTCTTATGTCATCATTCATTTTAATATTCTTTTCCTTTTCTTTTATTTTTTCTTATGCGCTTACTCATCCAATTGCCGGAACATTCCACAACGTTCTATCACGCTCACTAATCATCTCATTCTTTGTCATGTGACTTCCTAATAGAGTAGACCTTTCCCGCATTCAAAGTCTATATAAGTAGATAGTTTGACTCTTTCGTTCCTTGTCTTTCTATTCTACTTACCTTCACTGCGACATAGCGTTCGACGGTCTGGACTTAAGCCTCGTCTTAGCTGTCTTGACCTGAGCGACGTGTTTGGGATTATCTCATTCACGCTTGTTTGTTGTTGTGTTGGCCTGCCTCGACTCAATCCTTGAGCCGTCCGCCTAACATAATAGAAAGACCTACCTCTGGCTCACGCTCGATTCTGTTGTCGTCGAGCGCTCGCCTGTGACGTGTCCCCTGAAGTATATCTTCGAAGGACGACATCGAACGAAACCCGGTTCCTACCGTGCAGACAACAAACCCCTATCTTGCCCGTCGAAGTCCGATTGACTCCGACGTGACCCGATAGTACCCGAAGTATCAACCAGTCACATCACCGTGGCGCTCCGAATCACCCTTCTCTGGAACTCCCATCAAACCTTCTCGTGGGTAACACATAGAGTCCAGTCGTCGACAAGTATCTCCTTCATTATCTACCTCGGAGCCTTTCGTTTAGTCATCAATTTCAAAGACGAGCCGGTTATCCGAAGTCGGCCCCGTCCGAACACCGTACCGATCCCCGTTCCCCCCCCGGCCTATCAAGGTGGATCTAACTGACGACCAGCGGGCGGCTCTCCCGACAAACTGTAGGTGGAGCGCGTCACGAGGACATCACATTGTCAAGTCAGGCGATCAAATCTTTACTGCTTGGTGGGACGAGAACGCGAAGAAGTGGTACTCTGACAGAGAAGGAAAGTCGCTTTATTGGCGAGCGAAGCGAGAGGGAGACATAGACGATCCTGCACCCCCTACCCCCACGCGATCAACGGCTCCTTTACCAGGGCCATCAACATCGACAGGCCAGACGACAGCTCCACCTATAGCACCTTCGTTGTCTTTCACTGAACCACGAGAGCCTGCTCCGCTCGTACCAACAGACGAAGAAGAGGAAGACGAAGAAGAAGAGCAAGAGATGTCGTTGTCGAAAGAGTCAATAACGGACCTTGCTACGGCGATTGCGCTAGCACTCCAGGCAGCAGGAGAAGGCACGGGCCAAGGATCAAAGTCGAACAAGGTTCATGTCGCCAAGCCCCGAGACTTCGATGGCGAGCACGGATATGTCGACTTCAAACGAGAGCTGCGCCTGTATGTTTATGCATCAGAGTCGGAGTTTAGGACAAGCAAAGCGAAGATCATGTTCGCTCTGTCGTATATGAAGAGCGGTACTGCTGCGAGCTGGGCAGAAAGCTACACGAGTGGAGCAATCGACGAACATGGCAGGATAGCATTCAAGGATACTTGGGACGCTTTCCTAAAGAAGCTTGATACCTCGTTTGATGACCCGGCCCGGTCTCAAAAAGCATTTGAACGACTCGACGCAATGTATCAGGGCGATCTCAATGCAGATGAATTCTTCAACAAGTTTGACATCTGCCGAGTGGATGCTGGACTGGCTACGGAGGCTCATGACGAATGGCTGATGAGTCGCCTCAAGAGGGCTCTGAATCCGAAGGTGGTCGAAGGAATCATGCGTTTACCCAACGAGCCAACAACGTATGAGGAATTCAAGAAGGCAGCGGTCAAGGTTGATAGGGTTGAGCGCCAGATCAGAGATCTGATGGCCGAACGCCGGAGGAAGACGATCAGCTCGACGATTATGAAACCAGCACTACAACCATTGAAACGTCCGGCACCACCTCAACAAGCGGCTCGCCCCTTCGCTCCACCCGTCCAAGATCGTCGTGACGCCACTGGAATAACATATGGAGGCTTAGGTCAGCCGATGGACATGATGATGAACCAGGCGCGTCGTACACGTGCTTGTTACAAGTGTGGTCAGGTGGGACATTACATCAGAGACTGCCCGCGAGGTCGTGAAGCAATACGTGCCATCATCGCAGCCTTCGTCCCAGCAGACAGAAAGGCGCTCTTCGAGGAACTCGGCCAAGCAAAGGAATCCTCCTTCGAAGAGGACGACGACGACGATGTACGAGCGGTACCTGCTGAGCTGGAAGAACTCATAGAAGGCGAGGGTTTTCCAGAAGACCAGGCGTAGACGTCGGAACGACTGGTCGGTCTCCTAAAGGACTCTTTTCGTTGGACTCGTTAAAATATAATCGTCCTGTTGTACAATATCAAGATGCGAATACCAGTGACGGTTTTATCCTTCGAAAGATCCTTACCGACGTGCTGCCAGATGAATCTGAAGATGACAACGATGACTTCGAAGTCTATGAAGATTTATTTGTCAGAAGAACAGATGCGCAAGCAGGCGAATTGAGAGAGGAAGAGCGGAATCAAACCGCTATAAAAAATGAGGTTGTGGCGGAAGCACCTTACCGCGAGAACGTTGTTGCTCAGGCGAACGTCACTGAAGCAGTGTGGAATGTAGTAGGCAGACGCGCGGCTGAGGTATGGCGCGAGGGCATTGTGGACGCAGATCAGTTCGTGCGACGGGCGGGAGGAAAGGAGTTAGACGCCTTCGTTAGCATCGTACACCCAAAGGTAGCAGGTGATGACGAAGTAGATTTGTCGAACCCCCTACTCGAAGAGGAAAACTTCATTGATGCTCATGCACTGATCGACTCAGGGTGCACGGGCTCATGCATCGACGAAGGTTTTGTCAAATGATATGGTTTCCCCACCCAAAGGTACATTCGGCCTAGACCAGTCTTCAATGCTGATGGAACAAGCAACGAGGCTGGATTGATCAAAGAATACGTAGTCGTACGAATGTTCTTTGGGAAACACGAGGAAGAGATTCGACTGGCAGTGACATCCTTAGCGTCAAGCAACATCTTCCTCGGACATGACTGGTTGACGAAGCATAATCCTGAGATTGATTGGAGGTCAGGAACAGTTAAGTTCACCCGTTGCCCTGATGAATGTGAGTCGCCACTGTCGAGCGAGGAGATAGATGAAGAGTTCGTGAGGAATGTGCGGATGAAGGAAGCGACAAAATGGCCACCTTACCTGGAGGAATACGCCGACGTCTTTAGTGAGGAATCGTTCGAACGCTTACCAAACCACCGAACATGGGACCACGCTATTGACCTGAAACCGGATTTCAAACCCAGCGACTGCAAGGTTTACCCGTTATCGCCAAAAGAACAAGAAGCGATGAGGGAGTTCATTGAAGAAAACCTAGCGTCAGGACGTATCCGACAGTCGAAGTCTCCAATGGCGTCACCATTCTTCTTTATCAAGAAAGAGGATGGGAGCTTACGAGCAATCCAAGACTATCGAAAGCTCAATGAAGGAACGGTCAAGAACAAATACCCGTTGCCACTGATAAATGAGCTCATCGACAAGGTTAAGGATGCAAGGTACATCACGAAGCTCGACGTTCGTTGGGGATACTACAACATCCGGATTCGCGAGGGAGACGAGTGGAAGGCAGCGTTCCGGACAAATCTAGGCTTATTCGAACCCACAGTCATGTTCTTCGGCTTGTGTAATGCGCCAGCGACGTTCCAAGGCTTTATGAATGACATCTTTCGGGAGCTAATTCATGAGGGTATCGTCATCATTTACCTCGATGACATTCTTATCTTCTCGAATGATCTAGAAGAACACCGCAGACGCACCAAACGAGTCTTTGAGATCCTTCGCCAAAACGGACTTTTCCTAAAGCCGCAGAAGTGCGAGTTCGAGGTTGATACAGTCAAGTACCTCGGGCACATTATTGGCAATGGCGAAGTTCGAATGGATCCCAAGAAGACGGCGGCAGTACAGGACTGGCCGGTTCCAAGAAACGTCCACGAACTGCAACAATTCCTGGGATTAGGAAATTGGTTGCGACGTTTTGTTAAGGACTACAGTTCGGTCGTCAAACCCTTGACTACCCTAACGGGTAAGGTGGAATGGAGATGGGGCGAAGATGAGCAGGCAGCGTTTGAGGAATTGAAGCGTCGTTTGAGTAGCCCTCCCGTGTTAGCGATACCCAACAACGAGGACCCTTTCCGTGTAGAAGCGGATGCGTCGGACTTTGCGACTGGTGGAGTCCTTCTCCAGAAACAAGACGGTAAATGGAAGGTGATCGCTTATCGGTCGTCAACATTCCTAGAGGCAGAGCGAAACTATGAGATTTACGATAAGGAAATGCTCGCCATTGTTCAAGCCCTAAAGGAATGGCGACAATATCTCCAGGGAGCTAGCCAACCTTTTGAGGTATGGACAGACCATGCAAATCTAACGTACTTCCGATCGCCGCAGAAGTTAAATCGTCGACAAGCTCATTGGTGACTCAATTTAGCTGAATTCGATTTCACGCTAGTCCATAAACCCGGAAAGACGTTGGGAAAAGCTGATCTGTTGTCACGCCGGGCAGATTATGACAAGGGCGAGCGTGATAATGAGAACGTGACTTTCATCAAGAAGGAATGGCTGGTTAGAGGAATGGTTCAGACGTTGAGAGAAGTACTCGTTGAAAAGGTCGTGGAAGCGCAGAGACAAGAGGACGAGGGAGTGAGGCCGAAGGACGTCGAGAAGAGAGGGGACATGTGGAGAAAGGGCCGCCGACTATATGTACCAGCGAGCATCAGAGAGGACATCATAAAGGAACACCATGACTCGACCCTGGCAGGACATCCAGGAGCAACGAAGACGATCCAGCTGATAGCACGCAAGTACTGGTGGCCAAGGATGAGTGCAGATGTGCGAGTGTACGTGCGGGGGTGTGATCGTTGTCAACGGACGAAGGCTCTAAGGACAACGAGAGCAAAGGTTTTGCACCCTAACGAGGTGCCGGAGGCGCCATGGCAGATTGTCACGGTCGACCTAATCGGAGAGTTGCCAGAATCGAATGGGTTCAATGCGATTTGCGTAGTGGTCGATCGCTTTAGCAAACAAATCCATGCAATTCCAACAACGACAAAGTTAACGGCGGAAGGCATGGCTAGGATCTACAGGGACCACGTCTTCCGATTACACGGACTACCACGGAAGATCATTCATAACCGAGGGGTGCAATTTGATGCAAAGATGATGAAGGAGTTGTACAAGCTCCTCCACATTGAAGGCAATCCATCGACAGCGTATCACCCACAAACTGACGGACAGACAGAGCGGGTTAATCAGGAACTAGAACAATACCTGCGGCTATACGTCAACCATCGGCAGTCGGACTGGGCGGACTGGCTGGCTCTCGCAGAATTCGCATACAACAATCGTGAACATTCAGCGACGAAGCTATCTCCCTTCTTCGTCAATACGGGAATGCACCCCCTAGACTTCACGGGGGTTGGAACGGCATCATCGAACCTGTCAGCAGAAGAATTTGCCAAACATGTCAAGGAGGTGCACGAACTCGCTCAAGGTAACCTAACCCAAGCAAACGAAGACATGAAGCGTTTCTACGACCGCCATGCTGGGAAGTCCATTACCTATGAGGCAGGGCAGAAAGTCTTCTTAGATGGACGAAATATCAAGACGATCCGACCGACGAAGAAGATGGAGGATAAATGGTTCGGTCCCTTCGAGGTAGTGGAAAAGGTTGGCGCAAGCGCATACAGACTCAAACTACCGAAGACCTGGAAGAAGATCCATCCAGTTTTCAATGAGATCTTGCTCAAACCAGCCGTCCAACCGTCCTTTGAATCGCAGAAGAAACCACCTCCACCACCGCCAATGATCATTGACGAGCAGGAAGAGTACGAGGTTGAAGAAATACTCGACTCGCGTCTGCATCGAGGCAAGCTCCAATTTCTGGTCAAGTGGGTTGGATATGAGGAAGCGACTTGGCAGCCAGAATCCGACGTCAAGGATAATGCGCAGGAGTCAATTCAAGAATTCTACCGCAAACATCCTGGAGCTCCAAGGAAGTTAACGATACCTCGACAAAGCCTGCGAGCGCTGTACAAGTTCACGTCCTCAGAAGGCTTATGTGGTTGGTCGGGACGCCCAACCTTGAGAAGGGGGTGATGTAAGGACTCGAACATTTTCCTTTTTCTTTTCTTATGTCATCATTCATTTTAATATTCTTTTCCTTTTCTTTTATTTTTTCTTATGCGCTTACTCATCCAATTGCCGGAACATTCCACAACGTTCTATCACGCTCACTAATCATCTCATTCTTTGTCATGTGACTTCCTAATAGAGTAGACCTTTCCCGCATTCAAAGTCTATATAAGTAGATAGTTTGACTCTTTCGTTCCTTGTCTTTCTATTCTACTTACCTTCACTGCGACATAGCGTTCGACGGTCTGGACTTAAGCCTCGTCTTAGCTGTCTTGACCTGAGCGACGTGTTTGGGATTATCTCATTCACGCTTGTTTGTTGTTGTGTTGGCCTGCCTCGACTCAATCCTTGAGCCGTCCGCCTAACACCCTTGAGAAAAGGTAGGTTTGAGCTCAGCTCAGACATGTATCAAATGTGCAATGCCGGCTTCGATGGCGATGGAATGAACATGCAGTATGTCATATCACTTCCCTTCATGTTATCATTTCTGATCTCCATGTAGCGTTCCCCAGAGCAAGGAGACTCGTGATCATCAATGATCACGAACTTGAGCACTCATTTCACTGTATGCTACTTGTCCGCAGAATAAATACCTATTATGCTGGAGTTCGAACAAAGCAACACAACTACGATGAGTGACTGAATCTGGACGTCCATCTTTCCAAGGATTTCCTCTTGAAGGTGGAGTTGCTTTGTGCTATTAGTCAATTTGGTTTTAACCATTTTTGTGCTGGCAACACTTCAATAGGTCAGGAGAAGAATGGTGGAGACACGGAAGAAGGCAAATAGGAGTCCAGAGTGTTGCAAGTGCCATTTGTGCACTTTCCGACCACTTATACATTTCGTGCACACCCTGTATGCCCTCTCTGCGCCCTCTCTGCGCTCGCTATGTGCCTCCAGCGTGCCCTTACAGTGCCCACAGTGTGCCCCCATCCCACCCGCAGTTCACCCTCTCTCTGCCCCCCATGCGCCCACAACATGCCCACTGTGCACCCTCATCGCACCTGCTCATTGCCCACTCATCATGTAAATTATCATTGACATTGATATACAGAATGATATTTCAAATAACAGACACTTTGATATTGAAAATATCATCAAAAAAATATCTACCTCAATGATATTCTTTGCTGATAAAGAAAATATCAATTTAGATTTCTATATCTATATCGATCACAATGATATAATAAATATCATCATCAAAGAAATGCGGCATGATATTGAATATATAAACTAGGTTTAGATGCATGTGTATATTTTTAATATCCTGAATGGAGATACTCATACTTATATAATGCATATCAATTTCAATTTCCGATCATTTATCATCACCTAAAAAATACTAAATTGCCCGTAGTGAGAAGTCGAGTCTGAGGTGGTGTGATCGTGAGAAAATGTTGGTCAAACCTTGATAAGTTGATTCTCATTTCTCACGAATACAAAATTTCTTTCTTGCAGTTTCTGCATCAGGACCTAGTCCGTAAGATTAGCTCCTGCCTCAAATAAGTTCGAAAAGAAGAACGGACAATCATCAAATTCAGCCTCAGACTAGGCAACAGTCTCGCTGTCTCTGGATGTATGATCTCAGCCAGAGTCAATGTTGTTCTTCTCGTTCAGTATGCTTATAAGGTCTTCCGAGATTTGTCTCCGACTCGAGGGTTTCTTTTTTTCCGGAGGGAAGAGACGCCCTCTTGCAGCACGGTGGGCGCTAACTATTGACGGCAGTTCTTCTCCAAGGCTAACAAAACTTGGGTGAAACAATTTGATCTGCTCCGCGAACACCGGCTACTACTAGAGTCCGATCGGACTAGCGCGAAAGCACTGGTATTGCATGCGCGTTTAGTTGATCCCTCTAGGTCTAACGGCGCACGTCTCTTTGTCTCAACGCAAGTCAGAATTTGTTTGTTGCGCAACGAACTTCAGCAACGAGGTGTAGAAGAGTGTCCACGTCAGGCTTAGCCTTATTTCAACTCACAAATTTTGGCACTGATGAGTGATAATCTGCAAGTTCTTTACGGGTTCAACCAGATAGGACTAGATGAACTTCACAAGTGATGTTTAGTTTGTCTAACACACTTTTTATGTAAATATATTGCACTACATCCGTTCTCGTATAAAATGATTACATGCTAGATTTGACTCGTTTCTACTGGTAATCCACCAACTGAGAAAAAGAGACAGTCACTCCATATCGGATGTTCATTGCTACTGTTGTACTCGCGGTGATTGATCAGTCAAAGAGCTAAAGGCTCAGATGAGGCCTTCGGTCATGGAGACCGCACCAGACGGTGAGATAAAGTGGTGCGGGTCCTGGATGGAACCGGTCGTAGATGCACAGACGAGCAGACAAAGCACATCAGATGGCTACCTTGTAGACGCCATGCGCAATGTCAGAGAGGACGGGATGAAACTTGACTTCGTATCGAATCGTTAACAAGGAATACATAGATAAATATCAAGAGGTCCGCCAAAAACTTTAACGATCGTAAAGGCCCGCACACTTTGATACGGATCCATATTCCTTTATACCTCAGAATCGCCTGCGAATTTGGATGTGCGGTAGTCTATCTCGGAGCTGTCTCCGTCAATCTGAAAAGGAAAAAATGCATCAGCAATCGGCTCGTAATCGGTCAGAATATAAGCAGAGGAAGCTCATACATCCTTCAGGTCCGATTCACGATTCACATCGATCTCGACTCTGCACTCGATTGCCCTCGGGTTATGGTCCTGAGAAGGGCATTATCATTATGATTTGTTCAGCACATAGGATTCAATAGAGACGGTACTTGCCCTGCGAAGGTCGGATGCAGCAGTAGCAGATGGTCGCGTTAAGCGCGAGCCATACTGTGCTTCCGAACTTGTCGTTGGAAGGTCATCCAAATGGAAGCTGATACCCGCGTTGTTACCGCGCAAGCTCTCGCGAAGGCTAGATCGCGCGTTCAACGAGGCAAGCATACAGTTATAGTACACTATTACAGATATTTGTCAGCGTGCATCTCGAAAGTAAAGAAATAATTAACGTACTTTTGGCGACACAAAAATCAATTAACACGTATATCAAGGTATCGGGGAAGGCTTCTGCGGATACAAACGCGATGATCATCATGATACCTACGATTAAGCCGGTCCCAATCGTGAATGCAACAAGACGCTTGATAATATGTTGCGTCTGCTGGAATGCTGAGCGTCGAGTCCATAGATAATACATGAGTACAAGTGCAATGGAAGTGTCGTTTACAAAGGTGATGACGTTCATAGCACGCTCGTAATTGACGATTGTTATAAGCTGCTCTAGATGAACGAAAGTTCTCGTCTTTGTGAGGTATATGATGGTGACCACGAGTTGGGCTAATACGAGAAAGGCGAGTCCGCCTGTCACGAAGTAGTTGTTGTTGCTTACTGAGAGGATTCGGTTAAGAAATAAAACCGATTAATGAGTGATTAAATGTTATTTACGATTCCATGCACGCATGACAAAAAAAAGCTGCACCATAGCCGCAATAGTGGGAGAAAATGGAGCAGAGCCATTTATGTCCCTGCAGCAGATACATCGTCATCGATGCGGCTACTACGCATTTATACACGCAGAACTTACTTTGGTAAATTATCCAAGAACCCAGTGTTTCCGAATTCTCTGACGAAGTAGATATATAGGAACTTGTACACCAGAACAACATACACCGTGTCGAGTATCCACAACAAGATGACACATATCTTGAGCCATAGTCTGTCTGTGCGTATATAGTTCTATTGGATTAATTACATCATTGGGAATTTCTTCTGTCCACGTAGGGGCATGTCGTACCTCAACATAGAACCATAGCTGGATGCAGCTGGCGGCCCACAAACTAGAGTCAAAATGAGTTCTCGATTTCAACTGGATCGGAGATTGGTCAAGTTTACGCTGTAGAAAAGCTGAACAGACATCAGATTATTCCGGTGGTCTCTGTTTAGAAAATTAAAGGAATTACATCATTGTGAGGAACAGACACCCATACTGAAGACTCGTTAGCACAACAGGTCGAGCCAGAAGGAGAGTAACATACAGTGCTGTCCAGAGTAGACATTTCAGATTGACAGAGTAGACCCAATGAGGTGTTGTACAGCAAAGGGGAGAAGAGGACTGCAGGGTTGTAGGAAAGAAAGGAGCTGCCGGAATGTTTTCTGCTCCGGCGCCCGATTAAGTATGTTGGATTATGTCCTCGTTTTAAAATAGTCTCCAGTCACAAGAACTTCAGACATCAGAGACGAATCAAAGAAGTTGCAGACTCCACTGAAACCATTGATAGTGCAGTGGTAATTCCGATCGGCATCTTTGACTTTCCTTCTCTTTCCCTCCACCTTATGGAAGCCCCGTAGTCATCGCAACTAACACATTTCTCTCTTTCCTCCTCCTCAACGTTCATTTAGAATCCAGAGTTTCTATTCAGCTATTATAGCTTGGCATCCGCTGTAACTGCCCATGCATTTTGGTATGTCAATCACTTATGTTTATCAATAGGATGTTGATGACGACTCGCATCTCCCCACGCGAAGCAGCAGAACCTTGCCCGCATCAAATTCCTGCCCCATGAGCCACCACGGAGACGTTTCTCTCGTTTCAAGATTCTCCGACTCGGAATGTGAGACCGTGAAGTCAAGCAGTCCTCATCGGATCAAGGAAGTCAGTGCAAAACGGACTCAAGGCAACTGGAAAAGGCATGGAAGTGTTCTCCAGGTAGTCACTTTTAATAATGCAGTTCCAGTTGTTGCACTCATGAGTCATGCCAGTAGATTATTCAAGTACTCGATACGCTGGCAGGCTCGGGGTTCAGGTGTGGACGAGAGTGCCATGGTGGGTAAGAATTTTAAACAAAATAGTCTGACCAAGTGTGCTTACGTAATAATCTGAAGTCATGTGAGCTATTTTCCTTAAAACCAAGGACGGGATCCTCTGTGAGGTTTCTTCTACTTTTGTAGCCTCCAGTCGCTACGCTCGACCTAATGAAATACCTCACACAGGTTTCTGGCCCGATGGGGCCAGAACGGAGCATCGACCACCTCAGGACCAGCGTCCAGTCAGAGAGGGCCGATTATGGCTTACCACCGGTGATCGCCTACATTTAGCATCATGATCTTTCACGCGTGTGATCGCGTTCGTTATTCTCCTTCCACCACGATGGGCTCCTCGCAGTCAAAGGCTGTACATGCAGAATCTTTCGGATGCGAAACGAGGTCCGAGAAGGAGCCCAGTGATCGTGACCAGCTCGACTTCAAGTCTTCGGAACCTGTTTCTCAGGACGGGTCCATCTCTTTGAAGAACATAGAGCAATGGGAGGATGAGGCTATGAATGACCTTAAAATTCAGCTTGCGCGTACCATTCTTGTTGACACAGACTACAAGACTGCTCTCGTTGCACGCAATGCTCGGGTTACGGACCAGCACGTTTTCAACCTTCAGCTTGACTTCAAGACGGACCCGATAACGAATCAGAAGTCGAGTGGGAGATGCTGGCTATTCGCTACAACGAATGTGTTGCGTCATTCCATCATGCAGAAGCTTGGACTAAAGGAATTCCAGTTATCGCAGGTGAGTCCTCGGTGATTTGTACGTATCAAGAAAATGTTCTGATACGCTATGCCAAGTCCTATCTGTTCTTCTGGGATAAGCTTAACAAATGCAACTGGTACCTCGAACAATCTATCCAGATTGCTGACTTTCCTTTGGATGATCGAGTGGTTAACTTCCTGTCGGACGACCTTATCTCGGACGGTGGCCAGTGGGACATGGCCGTGAATCTGCTAGAGGTATCCGATTTCTGAGTTATGATCAAAGGGAGGCAATTGCCTGATTTTCTTCCTAGACGTATGGGGTTGTCCCTCAAGCAGTATACCCAGAATCCCATTCTTCCTCCGCGTCAAGTAACATGAACAAGCTTCTAAAGCTCAAGTTGCGAGAGCACGCACTGGTCCTTCGGCGTCTGAGCATCTCTCTGCAAACGTCGGTCAGCAAAGATGTGCTCGTGAAGACTGTACGGGCAAAGAAAGAGGAGCTAATGAAGGAAATATGGAGTATCATGACGGCAACGCTGGGAGTCCCACCGCGACCTGATGTCCAGTTCACATGGGATTATTATGATAAGGACGGTAAACCGAAATCATGGTCCGGCACGCCAATCGAATTTTATAAGGTCTTCGTCTCGAAGCAATATCCGGTTCGTTAGCTCTTCTGATGGGTTGTAATGTATGATTTTCTCACTCGTCTGTATAGCCAACGGAATGTTTCTCTATCATCAATGACCCTCGTAACGAATACAAGAAATTATACACCGTTGACAGGCTAGGTAATATCGTGGGTGGACGAGAAGTTCTTTGTGAGCGCGCTTTCATCTTTTCGCCAATATGTCACCAATATGTCAGTTATTAATACCGCGAAACAGATGTAAACACCGAGATCAGTGATCTCAAGACGACGGTCGTAAAGATGCTCAAGGCCGGGCAGCCCGTTTTCTTTGGATGCGATGTCAATCAGTTTTCAGACAGTAGCCTCGGCATCATGGACACGGCTTTGCACACGCCCGGTCTTGAGAATGCGTTCAACATTACTCTGGGCATGACCAAAGCGGAACGCCTGCAGACGAATGAATCGGCAATGACACATGCCATGGTCATCACAGGCGCCCATATAGATTCTGTCACTGGTCAGGCGACCCGTTATCGCGTTGAAAACTCTTGGGGACCTGATAGAGGCGATAAAGGGTTCTTCGTCATGACGGACAAGTGGTTCAACGAGTTTGTGTATCAGGTGGTTGTACCGAAGGCACTCGCGCCAAGGGAGCTCGTACGGGTATTCGAGTCCGGGGAGAAGGTCGTTCTACCACCGTGGGATCCTATGGTGAGCCTTGTTACGCTTTGTCCTGTCATAGACGCTGATGGCGGAATTCAGGGCTCTCTGGCGTGATTTTGAAATTGATCCAGCTTATTCTACATTGTTGTATACCAATTTACTTTGCAATTCAGTCGGGCTGTTTGGTCCGCTCCGACTGTCCACGGATTCCAAAGTTTTATTCACTCCGCTATGTAAAGCCGACCGTTGCCGGTCTCAGTCGAGATTTGATTGGTTTCTATCAGATTACTCTGTTGGCGAGCGAATCGTCCGCTTGCTTCGACGAGGAATACGGTGAGACTTGTAGTATTCTGAAGCATGGATTCTGAAGTTCGGTAAAGTCACATTAAATCCTGGTTTTCCGTGCCTGGCTTTCAAACAATGTCGGATCGCCCAACTCTAGAAGATCAGGGATGGTATCGCCGACCCTGTCCTTTCGAGAAATCAATTTACTTCGTTAGATCGAATATCCCACTCTAAGCGTAATAATGTCGGACTGTATGCATACACACATGGCATCCTTCACGTACAATAATAGATCTACAATATAGTCTACAACAACGGGCATCAGACAACAGAAGAACCTATCGAGTCCGTTGTTTTGCGTAGATCGGTCGCGGAGTTCTCTCTTTCGAGCTATGGGCCATTGTTCAAAGATGTGAGCGAGATCCGAAAACCACGTAAGTTACTGCAACAGAAATGTTAAACACATACATCGCGTGTACTTTCCCCAGAGTTAATATCAATGTCGACTCTGCATTCGATCGCCTTCGGTTTATATCCCTATAATGACATCAAAGGATAAACGATGTTAGCCAGTCAATCTCAAAACGATCGCCTTGCCGCACACTTACCCCATAAGAGTTGGTACTGACTGTAGTCGAGCCACGGGTGGCGCGTGTTTGCGAAGCACTAGGAGAGGCAAGGTCGTCCAAATGGATGCTCAAACCTCCGGCTGTCGAGTTCATATTGCTGCTGCGGAGAGCAGATCTTGCGTTCAACGAAGCAAGCATACAGTTGTAATACACTAGAAATCCGATGAAATCGGTCAGAAGCATTCTCCAATAGATAGAAGGCAGATGCGCAATGGAAACCTACATTTTGCCATACAGTAATCAATAAGGAGGTAAATGAATGTTTCTGGGGCAGTCTGCGCAGCGATGAATGCCACAATGGCCATGACACCAGTGATCAGACCGGTTCCGACCGTGAATGCCACGAGCTTCCTGATTATTCCTTCTGTCTTCTTGAAGCCCGATCGACGCCTCCACAGGAGCCAAATCAGAGTAAGCGCGATGACTGTGTCAGTGAATAGTACGAGGATGTTCATGGCCCGTTCGAAGTCGAGTATAGTCGAGAGCTGGCTTAGCTGGTCGAAATTGCGGAGTTTATGAAGGAATATGATCGTCAACACTAATTGCGCTATAACGGTACAGGCCAAAAATCCAGTCAGGAAGTAATTATTGTTGCTCACTGAGCGCAAAAGATTAGCCCCCGTGACAGTTGACTATTATTTCGCTACTTAACGCGCGCATAACGAATAACGCCTGTACCATAGCACAAATGGCAGGCGAAAACGGTGCCGTCCGATAGATGTCTCTGGTTGGGAGATTCATCATCAGCTAAGTGCACTATCGCATAATGATATACAAACTTGCTTCGGGAGATGGTCTATGAATGCGACGTTCCCGAACTCCTTAATGAAGTACATGTACAAGAACTTCAGGACAAATATAAGATACAGAGTGCTGAGAATCCACAGCAAGATGGTATAAAGCTTGAGCCATAGCTTGTCGCTATGTATATATTTCTAGTTACAGTAACGACACAGTCAGTAAGTATTTCATTTGTTAGCCATGGATTGATAGAAAAGACCGTACCTCGATGTAAAACCATAGCTGGAGACAGCTAACAGCCCAAAGTCTTAACACTTTAATATGAGCAAGTAGGCCAGTTGAGACAAGTATTCTGCTGCTACTGACGTTGTGGAGAAGCTGCGCGAGGCAGAAGTAGTCAATCCGGTCATAAAGCAGCTTATCTCAAGTATAAGGACGCACGTTCCGATGAGGAATAGGCATCCGTACTTTGCAATTGCTGTTCAGCGAATGCAGGGCAGCGGAGGGCAAACAGTCAGACGTACAGTGCTATCTAGCTCAGACACAGCACCACTGGAAGACATTTTGACAGAGATAGCTATGGGCGGGCCTTAGGATGGGGTTCGGAAGTATTCTACAATGGACTTTATATCCGGGAATTGTCACAATCATTTGGGAAAGCTCTGCCCAGCTGATGAAGCTTTTGACACCCAATTAGGCATGTCTGATGTTTCCAACATCCACTTTCGCCCGCGGAAACTCTAATTTATCAGATCAAAGAGAAGATAGAAGTGAGGTCTGACCTCCGGTCATCACGACATGCGGACCCTGAGAAATTCCCAGTGAATGAACTGCTAAGTGGCTGCTTGCGATCGCTTTGCCTCTCACCTTGGCAGTATTGGCACGGTGCCGTCTACGTGGGACAAAGACACGTGAAGGGCGAAAGCAACTGTGCGTACTTCCATTGAACGGTGATAGAGTCACAGATCACACACACTCCGTCTATGCTAGTCTATAGCGCAATAAGACCCGGACATATTGATTATCAAGGTATGAACTTTTATCACCGTATTGTGCATACCGGAAAAACAATTGACACTCATCATTTCCGCATCACAGGAGCTCCTGTATCAAACAAAATAGTCGCCTCTTTCCGAGAGTAGGTTCGGAGAAAATGGGTTTGTGCCGATATGGCTGTGGTTTCACCATGTGCTCCTTCCGATGTCAATAAAGCTGAGTCAACTGGAATCTCGGCTCTTGATGAAATCTTCTCCATTGCGCTTCATGTAATGCTCGGCTTGAGTCCGGTCTAAACTTTCGGGACACACAAAGCTGGCTTCTTCATTCAACCGCAGGAGCACAGGAGAACGATGTGCACCCAAGAGATTCTAGCTATTGTACAGGAATAGTGAGTCTGGATAAAGACTTCGGATGCTAATAAAACGTGAAGAACATACCTATCAAAGTTTCAAGGATTATCAGATAAATTTCCCAGGGCGGCGTGTTGCGGGCTTGCCAAATGGACTATGTCGTATAAAAGTAACCATATCGGAGTTACGTTGATGTTGTGTGAGGCTATGCACACATTTCAACATATGATGTCTGCAGATCATCATCACGAAGCACAACCAGCCGATCATATCGTATCAAACGCGATCCGAGTCTGAGTCTTCTAGTCTTGATTCTTACGGACAGTGAATTCACGAAGGTAAAGTCGTACGTACGTCAGAAAGCGACAGAAGCAATCAGATAGTTCGACAATGCCTGCAGAAATATACCGAATTTTACTTCCTATTTTGACATTTCGCCGCTTTCTGTCGGCGGTGGCGGCTTTAGCCGGGAAAGCTTCGTGCTTGTTTGATACAATGAAAAAAGGGAGAAAATGGGTTGGTGTAACATAGCGCCCGTGATCGTGAGAAAACGTTGATATTCTATTCCCCTAGTCTAATCTTGACCGCTGGCAGCTCTTCGCAGTGCATACTTCAACTTGTACTCTTCTAAAATGCATCGAAACCGACAGCTGCCAAACCCACCAACCAGAATATATATTAGAGATAAAAACTCCGTCAAAGTCCTTCTATCAGCTCTTGCTATAGTCGTGTCAGCCAGAGCGATTCCAATTCTCTTTGCGCAAATTCGGTAGGCTTCTGAAGATTTTGGGAAGCTTGGTCGCATGACTTTCTAACTGACGCGGCGTTTGCAGAAGGAAGCGCCATAAGCCATGGAAATCAGTCGTCGATGAGAGCGCTGTCAGAATAGCTCTTTTCCCAGCCTTACTACCACGAGTCTACCGGTACCTTCGCTATCGTTTTGGTTCACCAGGATCTGCAGAACTTCTTTCTTCTACGCTTCTCACCTTGCTGCCTCCGTCGTGGAGGATTCACGTTGTTCTGTATGCAGCGTCCTCTGCGCTCTATCACTCCGGAAAACCTTCCCGCTGGAGACCGTATCTACCTCCTGCGTGGATACTGAATGTAGTGGGCAATGCGTATTTGCTATGGGCATTTCTTTTCCAAAGTGAAGGATTTCCTCACGCATATGAGAGGGTCATCTTTTCGGTACAAACGTCTTCGCTTTCTTCTCGTCAACTAACTGTTAATCAACTCGTCTTCTAGAACTCTATGCACTATGTACCACCGAGCATGAAGAAGGCAGAATTAGAAGAGATACTTCAGAACGCTACCTTCTCTGAAACTCCTTTGGACGACCATCATCCGAAAAGAAGACATAATTACGAGCTATGCGAAAAGCTCCACCCACAAGAACCAAGTTGCTTCAAGAACTACTTGTTCGCTTGTCTGAGCGAATCTTTGAAAACATCCTGGTGGGTTGGGGCTTTTAGCGCACTACCATTCCTTCTGTCAAAGCGAAGGGTGATATCAAAGTATGTATTTTTGGACTTATCCGATTAGACGCTGACCGAGCTCATGTCGTTAAGGAATCCAATGCTTGTGTTGCGAAGATGGTTATCTGCGACGATACGCGGGACGGTATTTGTATCCGCCAGGTAAGATATAAGTTCCAAGCGAGATATCATATGCATTATCTGATTTGATTTTCAGTGTTACCACTGCCTGGGCAATGACCTGTTTGCTCCAGCGTATCCTACCCAAGGAGTGGCTAAGGAGAACTCGGTAGGCCTTTTGGCCACACTTCTCTGGCCTGTCAGTTCAAGAACTTCATGCTTGCTTTCAGATGGCTTATTAACGCTTCTATTGCTTCTTTGTGGATTCTTATCTTGCCGGATAAACGACGCGTCGAAATATCACTTTATGTTGCCCGACTCGCTGCTCTGTGTGCATGGCGAACCTGGCGCCTTCATGGCGGCGCATCCATTCCGTACGTCGGCTTTGACACTTGTATTGCACCGTTAAGTAAATGTTACTTTCTAGTTCTGGGGACATAGCTCTGTTTGCCCTCTCATGGTTACAGCTTACGAGACTATCAATGAAGGGAGAGAAGATTTCTGGGCTCGTCGGTTTAGCCTTAGCGAAGATTCAATAATTTAATGGATTCCGGCCATCCTCTCTTGCGCTGTCTTCATGTTCGGAGCGTGGAACGACTGATAAGATAAGATTTGAGTGGCATCGCGTCTACTTCGATATTTGAGCTGGGATGGTATTAATATTATCGACTGCAGACACGTGCAAATAGAAGTGATGCGAAAAGCCTTCAGATTTTATCAGTCAGACTACTTGAAACGCATGTCTGGACTTGTCAGATATAGCATGCAAAACAAGCAACAATGAGTAGATTGGTCTTCAAAATGAAGGCATTCATTTCGCAGGTCCTTCCACAAAGTCAGCAATGACCTTCAGGGTTTCTGATCGCTCCGGCTCGTTGAAGACAGTGAGATAATCGTGCCACGCATCCTTCGCTTCGTAATAGACGACCTTGTCCTCGCCCATTGACTTTTTCATCCGGTTGGACAGCTCTCGGCACTGGTCGAGCAGGACTTCGGCGTCGCCGGAGTTGATGAGTGTCCGCGGAAAGCCCTCGAAGCTGACATCCTCAACGTACTTGCATGCGGGGGAGACGTACGGCGTCTGGGAGACGATATCTGGGCCGAACGGCTCGATGAATGCTGGTGGTGCGTCGACGGCGTGCGGTACGCGGAAGAGAGTGATGGTGTCATGCCCTGCGTTCGTGAAGTGTGACGAGCCCGGGAACCAGTTGGACCCGCTCATGTCTGCCCAGGGTGAAAGGAACACGAGTGCGGAAGGGACGTCAGGGAGCTTGGGTATCGTCCCTTTGTATTCGATCAAGTACCGCGTGAGCGCCTGCGCGAGGTTTGCACCTGCCGAGTTCCCGGCAATAATAATCTGGGATGGAGAGAAGCCGAGCTGGTTGATCAAATAATTGTATCCCGAGATTGCATCGATTAAAGCGCATGGGAATTGGCCTCTCGTTGGTTCGGGAGGGACAGAAGTGAGCCGGTACTCGAGGTTGAACGACCGTTTGATTGATGGGCAAGACTCAAGGAACCCGCGAACGATGTTCCCACATGGGTCACTTGGGTGTGCAGACAACATCGTGTATCCTCCGCCGTGCAGGAAATACAGAACCTTCTCGTTCTCGTCGGCCTTTGCCTCGACAGCGATATCGATACCGTCTTTGTGCATCCAGTAGCCAGGGACTCTTTCAGCACCAACACCGGCCTTTTCAGCCCATTCTTTGACTTTTCCCGTGATGAGCTCAGGTGCGCCTTCGATGTAGATAGCATTTACTGCCTTGCCGGTGTCGACGTTCTGATCTGAAGGAGGAAGGGAAACCAATTTCATGTATCTATTGTCGGAGTACCAATGTTCATTCCCAAGAAGGAAAGAGACGGAATCAAAAATTAGTAAAGAGGGCTACCTAAAGAAGCAGAAAATACCCACGCTTTCTCATATCCCTTGAGCCATGCGCGAACGAACCTTAGGAACACCGCCTTTTTAAGTGGCCATGACTTGCGGGGTCGTTGTGCGGGCGTCAAGTTTGTCACGACCCAGTAGGGTATACGAACGAGGATTGTGCCGAGCCAGAACCAGGCGTAGGCTCGCTGGAGGGAAGGGGCGACTCGAGGACGGTAGTTGGGATCCTTGGACATGATTGCTGGCGAGAAGAGCTAGGCGCTTAGGTATATATGTATGTATGTGCGTTCTGCGTTCTTTAATATGAAATATTAATAGGCTGGTGACAGAGCGATTCGATCACCCTCTTTTGTGGTCTTCTGGTTCTGGTTGTGGTTCTGGTTCTGAGATCACACCGGCACGAACGGACTGCTCGCATCACACGATTTTATAGCTGATAACATTACATAGCAAGGGGATGGGACTATGGACGGAGCTGGCTATATACTCCGATCAGAGACAGAACAGGATCTGATCTGCTTCGTTAGTCCTCGCTTTCGCATCAAATCGTTTTTCGGCCTCCGTCGTGGCGATTCCGCAAATGGTGTGACGGTACACGAGGGACAGTCTCTCCCAAGAAATTTTGTAGAACTCGCTGGAGATTGGGCACGGTTCGAGGGCTGGGGAGCGGTGATGCCGCGAGAAAGCGAGTTTACATGTAAAGCAGGGCCTAAGTTAGTCTGGAACTTTGGAACCTTGGCTCTTGTAACCTTAAGTACTAGGTGGTGTGCTGGCGTGCTGCTGTGCTGCCCAAAAGGAAAAATGGACGGTTAATAAATTCGACGCCGATCAGCTTCCGGAAGAACTGATATCTCGTGACATCACGACACGACGAAGCAGGATGCCTTGCCCTTCGCACATCTCGGCAGGCCGGCTGACTTCATGCCTACTCTCCCCGAAGCCCCGTGATTCCCTCCGCCAACATTGCGCACCACGAAGAAAGAAAAAAGAACAAGATTTCGCGTGATGGCTGGATTTCGAGGCGCTGTGAGGCACTGCATCACGAAAGATGGAAGCCTTCCAGTCCCTAAAATATGTTGACAGATTGGTGCATCGGGTGTGTTAGAAGCCTCATTGTCACCTTCTGTAGCCAATCTGTGGTCCCTGGTATCAATGATATGTGAGGTTGTATATGTGTCTGGGAAAAGGAAGGTCTTAATACCAAGTCCGGCGTCAATCCAGGTCAATGTGCGGGAATCGCAAGCTTCCTTGATGTTACATGAGCAAAATGCACGCGTGGTCTCTTACTTCTAAACCGAATCGAGCGGGCGCTAGTAATGGTGTTAGTATGTTCATTCATTCGAAGAGTATCGTATTTTCACAAAAACTTATCTCGTCTGGTTTAGATGATGAGAGGTTGAAAATTTCCATCGATGCACCGAAATCAAATCGCATCCGGGTGCTGGAGTGGCCCGTTACCCAGCTCTTCCGGAAGCATCTATTACACATCACACCATCTTTGGATCTGGACATCACCACGGTTAGGGTTTGATTCACCAGGAAGAACCAGGACGTACAATGTGCGATCTACCACCATCATGTGGGTCAGTTTTCTACCCAATCTATGGATATACGTATCTGATTGAGCTTTCTACGAATTTCAGAGCTTTTTCAAGCTGAAAAATCCGCGGAACAACAAATCTTAACACTGATAACAGGAGAGAAGCGCACAGTTCAACAGTAACCAAGACAAAGCGAAATCTTTTAAGAAGTCAGGAGAAGAACAGTCTAATGGGATAAATATTATTTCCACGGATGGCGGTGCCTTGAAAGATGGGGATGATAGCAAAGGTCGCTGTCCTTCGATCATGGAGCTCGTCTGGAAATGGAGGGGAAGTGAAGAGGCGACGCAGAATCCCGCGGCTGTATTCTTGTCCCGGCAGCAATCTGCCTGATCAGGCTGGGACGTTCTAATCCTGACCGGCGCCCATTTCGTGATGGTCGGAGTATTATGTTTGATGAGAACGTGATTCTGTGACCCACGGTCTCAACGCAGTGCAGTGAAGGGCATGGGATCTACCTGACATACTTTCTAGGTGTGTCCGCAGAGCATTGTCAGCCTGACCGGTTTACGAGATTATATTATTATTATGTGGGCCAAATTTAGTCCTGTTTATAAAGCTCCGGTAGGGTTTACACCGAAGACGACCCTGCATCCACGCTAAGCCCTCTGAGCCCTCTTGGCGCACACCTTCGTTGACTTATTCCCGACCAACCCAGCCCGCCGTCATGTCTGAATTGGATAGTACAGTATGTTCTCTTCGTCGCCCCGCTACCGACGGAACGCTAACCTTCTGATCAGTATGGATGCTTGTTCCTCACCGTGATGTGCGCAGTTAACCGTTGTTCAACTGATCGATGGATAGATTAACTGACTTCCTATCATTGTTTGCGAACTTAGCTTTTCTACGGCGTAGGTTCTACTTGCTAATTCTTTGCGTTGAAGAAGAGTGCTGACTTGGATTCGTACAGGTTATGGGCAGTCAGTTGTCTCCAACTATGGTTCTACATCGAAGTAAGAAATTTTAATTCTCAGTAAAAAACCAAATATTTATCTATCAAATTCGTAAATTTGACAGAAATACCTGCACACGGACAAATTGTGGCTCAAAGTATACACCATCTTATTATGGATCCTCGACACGGTGTATCTCATCCTGGTCTTCAAATTCCTGTACATCTACTTCGTTCGAGAATTCGGGAATGTCGCTTTCCTGGATAACCTGCCAAAGTAAGTATTGTGTCGCTAAATGCCTTGGAGGAATTCCAGAGCTGACGAATCGTCGGTTTTCAGAGACATATACAGCTCTGCCCCGTTCTCGCCGATTATTGCGGCCATGGTACAGGCGCTTTTCGTCATGCGTGCATGGAACCGTAAGTCTAGCCCAGAGCGTTCATTTCGGTATATTGAACGCCACTGACTGAACTACTTCACAGTGAGCAACAGCAACTACTTCATCACAGGGGGCCTTGGGTTCCTTGTAGCAGCACAGTTGATCGTAACGGTCGTTTATATCTCAAAGACTCGTTCATTCCAGCACCTCGAGCAGCTCGTAACGATTGTGAGGTACGAGCGCGCGATGAACGTCATCGTCCTGATCACCGACACGGCGATTGCGCTTGTCCTCATCTACCTCTTGTGGAACCGTCGGTCTGGATTCAAGAAGACGGAGAGCATCATCAAGCGCCTTGTCGCCTTCACGATTGGAACCGGGCTGATTACATCTATTATGGCCATCGTGGCGTTCGTTGCGGCCGAGACGCTTCCGAACTCGTTCATCTACTTGTTGATTGACTTCTGCATGGCGAAATGTAAGTTTCGTTGACTAGACATCCAAGGAAGTCCGCTTATTTTTTTCTTGTAGTATACTACAACTGCATGCTTGCATCGCTGAACGCCCGCTCTGCACTTCGTGGAAACCAGTATAGCACAGCGGGAGGCATGAGCTTCCATCTGGATGACCTTGCCTCGACCAGCGCTAGTTCGGGCTCGCGAACACGCGCTACTGCGGGCTCTGCCACTATCACTAGCGACTCGCACAAGGTACGTACTCAAATCTGAAGCTTTGGGGCGTTGGCTGATTGTAGATGTGTTTTGTAGGCATATAACGCGAGAGCTATCGAATGCCGAGTGGACATCGATGTCAACCCCGAATCAGCGGGGAAGAGGGTACGAATATATATTTCTTTCTTCCAGGCTATGAGCTGGTTATTAACTTTCTATTGTCTTTTGCAAAGTACGACGCAGACGGCTCTGTATCTGACTTCAAGGCAGCAGCCAACACGCTTAGTTCCGCTGTATAATTCACGAGAACAGAAATACTTCGGGCTACCATAGCGTCATAATTTTCTATGACTAAAGCGAGACTGGTTATTTTAAACGGCGGGCAGTTCACGGCGGGACTTCTTGTATATCGACCTGCTGTAATCATTTCCTTGTATTCTGTTTTGTTCTGCTGTGCTTGTGTACCGGATCCAGGATCTCCCCTTTTTTCTCTTACGCTGTGCATCACGCATCGAATGTAATAGGTAATCTTATTCAATGGATTTTTATGCGGATAAAGTGGATTATTATAGGTACAAAATCATCGTACCTTAAAAACTGAGAAAAAAAAATCGATTTCTAGGCAAGGCAAACGCGAGGAGAGAGTCCGCAAAAAATTCAGGGTCGCATTGTCCCTGATTTTCTCTTCAGCATTGCTAGACAGACAAGCGACGGAAGTATATCAGGCGATGCGCCAATCATCAGGAAGATGGCATCAGATCTCTGCTGGACCTTTCAATTGACACGTTCGGTAAGGTCATAAAATTCTCGAGTGAGGTCGATGGTGTGTTTCGCTTGCACGCGTTATGCATTGAATGAACGCCACATTCGTCCTTGGGAGTTCTGTAGTACTCAGCCTTATTTATACCGGTATCTTCTCAAGGTCATGACAACTTCAGATAGCACACGTCTGGCGATGGTAAAGTTGTGATGCGTGAAGATGGTGGTTGCATCAGTATCACTCCTGAATAGTCCGCTTGTCTTCCCTCCGCATCGGCCTTCCCCAGGAAAGCGTTGCAACTGATCCTCACTCGAAATGTCGCCCACGTGTTTACGGGAGATCTAAGCGGCTTGCATTGCTCTAGCTCTCGCGGCTTTGGGGGATCAAATTTCACAGCACGGACAATCGTCGAAGGAAGCCACTCCACATTCTTTGACCAGTTGCAATCGAGGGGGCGACCACATTGATTTTCCCAACTGCTAGCCTTATTGTGGTTGGTCACTGATGACGATCGGCGATGCGTAGACAAGCGTCATAAAATTCAGCAGAAAACCATTGTCAATAAAATAGGATAGACTCTCCCAAGTGAGAGCCTCATCTAGTCGGAACTTGCACTCGAACTAATATCTATCACAACTTGTCAAAGTGACGCGCTTTGACATAACAGGGACGCAGACGTCCCATCTCTAAGACCCGATTGTGGGTGGATGGAGAGACTTCGCGGGCCAAGATTCTCGGCATAGATACTTTAATGAGCTCAACTTTCATCTCACCAAAAGGACGCCTTGGACACTTACCTCAACGAGGGTATCTCGGAGCTGGAAGTACTCCTGAAAAAAGCAGATTCTGATTGCAATGACCGATGTGAAATTGAAATATGCCCGAAATATGCAAAATTGCCATTGAAACTGCTGGGCTTATGCTTCAAACACCGTAATGTCCATGTAGACTTCAAGAAGGCCGGACGAGTCTTCGAAACGAAATATATTTGTACTGGATTGTTCCTGGCTCCAAATTAAAATTTGCTCGTGCTTGTAGGTTCGCGAACAACTGGGCCAGTTCGTCGGCCTTTCCGGGCTTCGCCTTTGCCTAGGGTGCCTTGACAACACCTGATGCTAGAGGAGAAAACGGAGATTTTGCAACGGGCTCACCTTTGCTGCGAATACAATTGGGCCTTTGATATCCCGCACGATCATCTCGTTTTCCCTATAGCTAGTTAACCAGGCGACAATCTTTATACCCGACTATCCAGAAGTGCTTTTTTGTCAGCGCATTCAATGTATCTTGCTCATCGCCGTTTGTTCTGCATCGGACACAACAGACTGCTTAGAAGCGAATTGGGCTGGCTTGAAAATCCAGTCAAGGATGACGGTCGGTTCATTCCGCCTGTACGTCTCACTCTACATCACGAGAATGAATAAGGTGTATCCGAGTGATCCGGCATCAGGTTGATAGCGATGAGAAAAAAAAACGGTTTATTGGTCACAATAGATATAACATCTGCCAATCATAACTTTGAGCACATGAAGTTAGCAATAGAAGAGATTGTCTGAGCCATACCTTCGTTCTTTATCGCATTTCAGCATCTAGCTGTAAAAACACGTTATTCTAGATCCCTAAGTAACGGGTCAGAAGAGGAAATGCACGTGCTTAAAGATTATGAGTCAGACGAGACTTACGTAACTGAGTTTGTCACCCATTCCCAGACGACATTCTCAAACTCAAATCCATCATCATCGACTGTCGATAAGGTTGCAGATTGATTCCATGGAAACGAGAACTTTGCGAGCATAGTGGGGAGTGATGGCCGAGCCATACAATCATCCCAATGTAATAGATTTGACCAGAGCCTCCGACGAAATTCCGCGTTCCTACGTCGCCCTCTCTACACTCTGCAATTCGCTTGGATTCCATGTATTCCCTGGATAAAATCACTTACCATGTACTAGAGGATACTGGTCTACGCAGCGCGCTTTAGCAAGTGTCCTTTTCCTTTTCCCGTCAACTTCAAAGACGGTGATCTTTTTTTTGCAATCAGCATCATTTGGAAGACTTCCTGGTGCCTGCTTACTATATACGTATTGGAATTCCCATCTTATGTGCCGTTCTCTTATCAACATGCCTGACAAAGCTAAATGTGAAACTCGTTCGCATCTCTCTCGTTCATGTCGCACCCGCCATGTCTTCGACTGGTGGACAATCAGAATTAGATAGCACCGTATGTCTTCGTATGGCTACTGCCATCGTATCACTCAACTAATCGATCGTTTCAGTACGGATGCTTGTTCCTCACCGTCATGTACGTCGTGTACTTCCGTTACATCTGAACTGAGTGGGACGCGATCTGATTCCGTGCCTCTATTCACCTAGATTTTCGACTGCGTCAGTTATGATAGTCTACATTGCATCTCTTACCTGAAAACTTATCGGGGGTCCCTCGGTAGGCTATGGGCAGTTAGCTGTATCCAGCTTTGGTTCTATATCGAGGTTTAATCCCGTAAAATGATTTATATGATGGCAGGACTAAGCAAATTTGCAGACATATTTTCGGACGGACAAGTCGTGGCTCAAGATATTCGCTGTCCTGCTGTGGATCCTTGACACAGTGTATCTCATTCTTGTTCTCAAGTTCCTTTATATCTATTTCGTCAAGGAATTCGGAAACGTGGACAACCTCAATAATTTGGGCAGGCGCGTACAGCTCTACTTTGTCGGACTCTTGCTTACCGTTTATATTTTCTCGTACAGAGACATATATGGCTCGGCTCCATTCTCTCCTGTCATTGTAGGCCTGGTGCACATTTTCTATATCATGCGTGCCTTCAATCGTGAGCAAAAGATACCTTTTGCTGACCGTGCCTGTACTGAATCGTCTCTTTTAGTGAGCGGTGGAAACTATTTCTTGGCTGGCGCTCTTGCCCTGTGCTCGTTGGTTCAGCTTATAGTATCGTCGATCTACCTACACTTGGCGCATGTGAAGCCACTTTCGTCAATTCTCGAGCTCGAGCGAGCCATGAACGTTATAGTTCTTTTTTCGCACACGGCGCTCGCGTTGTCAATTACCTACTTTTTATGGAAACTTCGCGTCGGGTTCAAGAGAACAGATGGGGTTATCAATATCCTTGTTGCATTCACTGTCGGATCAGGATTGATAGCGGGCATAATGTCCATTGTGGCCTTTGTTGCCGCGGAGACGATGCCGCAGTCATACGTCTATCTGCTAATGGACTTTTGCATTTCCAAATGTAAGCAGATCAAATCGATGCTCCTGAGTAGCATTAATTGATGTACGGAATCTTTGGTGCCTAGTGTATTACAACTGCGTGCTTGCATCATTGAATGCAAGATCGAGTCTCCGCGAAGATATGAACCGCACCATCATGACCCAAAGCTTGCGCCTCGATCGCCTCGTACCCGCTGCTAATGACATGCTTGTCGCTACAACGCCAGCTATCAATGCTGCTAGCTCTGATAAGGTCAGCATCGTTCATGACGCTGAGACAAGTGTTGAGGTTAAAAAAATATAAATCTTGCAGGTCCGAAGTCCAAGGACGATTCAAAGTGGACTCGATATTGAATTTTCTTCATTATCCGAAGCGGAAATTGTATGTCTGCAATCTCTTCCCGGAAAGCGAGGTTTGAAATAACACTGATCTTTTGCCTTCCGTGAACCAGTACGACGAGCACAGGGCTGTGGTTGTCATCGATACAACCACGAAGACAAGCAGTTATTCCTCAGTTTGAGTCCCTTTCACCAAGAAGAGATGTTACCTACCTGAATTCGTATTTTAACGTGGGTTTCGTATTCCATTTTCACTTTTTCCCCCTCTACACCTATATTTGTCTACGCATCACCCGATACCGTCCCATGATCTTTTAGTGAATCAATTGTTGATTTTGAGACTGATTTTGAGCTGTGACTTGCCTGACCGAGTCACTATTAACTAAAAAAGAGGATTAGATTGCATTTAGAGCTACAGTTTTAGGCGGTGAGCTGAGAGACGGTGCATATAATCCGCATCCGGAGATACTTATGTAATCATCAAAACATAGCCGGAACAAAGTTTATCCCATGGCCCGAAAGATGTATTGAAGCCGTAACCATTCTCGTCCAAGTATTCACTCGTCGTGGTCATGTAACGGACTACGGAAGAACGGATCACACGACTACGACGCACTCACCTCCCGTTGTTGCTCTCGTTACCACCAACGACAACTTCGACGAGTGAATCAGCATGGCTGTGGCGAACATCGTACACGTCCAGCCTTTCAAGGGTATCTATGTTGGAAGCGCGGTAATTGGCCTTCTCTTCGTAAGGATTCCTTTCTGGACTCTCCGTAATTTGCTCCCCGCATGGAGGCCGAGGAAATCGTGGTCGATTGGTCGTTGTATCCAGGTTAATTTGACCAGATATATGGGAGGTTTGGTTAATGCGTAGGTCGCCTTTCTTTCCTCTAGCCCGGTTCTGGATACTCATCATCTGACGCGTGCGAACTGATGTGTTTTGTAGAGTTGGGGGCCTTGGACATAATCCTACGGCCAAAGCTTTAGAAACCGGGAATGGTGTGAATGGTGTCTGGATTGACGGAGTTCCTGAGCTCATCACAGGAGACATTAAGAAATGGGCCGAGATCGCAGGCGTGGAAAGCGTCAAGATACCAGGTTATTGGCAGCATAAAGCAGGCGAGGAGATCACCATGGGCGAGGCACCGAAACCTGGCGAGAAAGTGGTGTTGGCATTCCACGGCGGCTCGTACATTGCTCTGTCTGCGCATCCATCATCATCCGTGTCGGCAATCCCGCGTGACATCCTGAAACAAACGGCGTCAGCGCGACGAGCTCTCTCCGTTGAGTATCGACTCATCGCACCAGACAACGTCAACCCTTTCCCTACGCAATTGATTGATGGCCTGGCGGGATATACCTATTTAGTGCGCACGGTTGGGTTCAAGCCTGAAGATGTGATCATCGTCGGAGACTCGGCAGGCGCGAACCTCGGTCTTGCTTTGACTCGATACCTCCTTACGTACACTGACTCGCTGAACCTCGGTATCCCCGGCGGACTTGTGTTGCTCTCTCCCTGGGCCGACCTTACGGCGTCGCACAACTCACCGGGAGCGTCAGTGTACACTAATGCACGCTCCGACTTCCTGTTGCCTCCGCCCGAGAAGGAACCCGACTTCGCGTCGAAGTGTCTCGCAGGCGCACATGGGATCGACTTCCTCTCCAATGTGTATATCTCACCTGCATCTAAAGAGAACACGGACGTTTCCTTCAAGGGTTTCCCGCGCTCAATTATCGTCATTGGAGGTGCAGAGACCGTCATTGACTCAATTCGAACATTGGAAGGAAGGCTGTTACGCGATTTGGGTAAAGAGAAAGTGGAAACGTACGTTGCGGAAGATGCATTCCATGATTTCATAGGGTTCTCGTTTTTTGAGCCGGAGAGGACGGAGGCTTGTATTGCTATTGGGAAATGGATTGACACTCTCTAGGTTATTCAGTGTGCTTTGTTCATCATGTTCTTGACATTCCGATTTTATTTCGACTTACTATGAGTACCGATTTATGCTTCTGAAACTGTGCAGCCACTTCGTACTAATCGCGAAAATGATACCGTCTCCAGCGGTTTCCTGGGATGGTTTTGTGAGCTATAAGGCGAAATGCATGATCTGATTCCGTCCACTCGGCTACCTGGAATTTCTGGTGATCAGCCTTGTTATCTCAATTGGAGTGAGCTGTAATGATGACGCGATAACACGGTCGGATTATGAGCAAACAGTTGTTTTCGAGTGTAGTTTTCAACGAGGTATCCTCTCAGATGTATGGGACAGGACAACATGCATGTGGCAGATATATTTTCGAATTCCCGAAAAGCCTCAGCTGCGAGAGCAAAGCGTTTCTTCCTTCTTTCCAACGAGGCTCCCATATAAATCATATTCATAAATCGAGATATCCCTCACAGCGGGCAGAATTCTGTTTCTGAGCCGCTTAAATAGGAAACAGAATTGGAAAGCTCGCCTCTGATTGGCTGGATTCCAGTTCCGGATCAAGTTTTTGAGGCTCGGAAAAAGGGTTTTGCCCCAGGTGCCTCTTTCTTGATGTGTTCAACATGAGATCAACCAACGCAGTAATTTCGTGATCTAATACTTGTGATAGAGGAATTACACGCTTAAGAGGCAATTTAATTTCCCGCGAATGAATTTTGCTATAGAAAGGTTGAAGGCCTAGGCCCGCACAAGGGGCAAAACCCTATTTCCGAACCTGAAAATTTTGATCCGGAATTGAAATCCAGCCAATCAGAGGCGAGATTTCCAGTTCTGTTTCCTGTATAAGCGGCTCAGAAACGTAATTCTGCCCCTGTGAGGCCAAGTCCAGATCTCTAAAGATTACGTAAGCACATAAGCCAGAGAAAAGAACAGTCCCAACCCAACATCGTTCACCATGTTCAAATAACGTCGCAATGAACCGGCCATGTCGGGTTTCTACAGATTCTGATGCGACAGAAAGCATGCCTAAGCGCTAAGTTGGATCTGACTAGTATCGGCGACAAGTCTCGCTGTTTTTCGCGGCTAGAGGGCCGGTGAAGGTTTGACACTGAAATCAAATGTCGAACCTGACCTAGAGTTCGACGAAATGGATCTTGTTGGGCCTCTTACCGACTAAACGGATATCTACCTGTTAGCAGGCGGATAGTTTGGAGGCTACATTTGCATTAGAGATCTATGGGCCGTGGGTTTTCGAATTAATAGGCGGATCGGCTCGATCATCCCTTCCTGCCAAGGCTATTTTGCGGAAATTCTGCGCGTGGCGTGGAATTGCGACTGGATTGTCGGTAGCGATGGTGCATGGAAGCATCATGGGCCAAGCCTTGCGATTCTCCTTTCTGCTTCGTATGTGTTTCTTTTACGCACGCAAATGAATTGGGCTTCTTATTGGACCTTTCATATAGGGAAATGCGACAACAGCATCCTATCTCTGAGGCGGACGAATTACGGGCGTACGTCGCCCAATATGTTTGCTTTCAATGGGTTTTTTTCTGGGGAGCCAAGTTCTGAGCACATTGCCGACGATCTTATCGTGCGAGGACAAGTCTTTCTCCGATCAGTGAAAAAACATGGATCCGCACTAAATCTCGCCAGAATACACAATACACAAGACTATTGGTATCTTCGCCATTCGTACGTTGCCATGTGCTCCACTTCAAACCTGCCTCTTCTACTCACCCTGAGAGAACACTCATTAGATTTTCTGATTCGTATTGCTTCCATTTGGTGCGGGATGCAATAAGTCGTACACGCAACTCTTTCCGTTTCGCTTGTCGTAAGTATTCTTCGTGCCTAATGTGCACCTCCGTTTGCCCTGAGCGCGATTAAGATAAAGGACGGGCATAACACGTACGAATGCACCGTGGCCTAACTATGTTGCTTGTGATATCCTGCCTGGTTACTGCGGTGGCTGCAGCTACAATCCCAAGAGCTCCCGACCCGTGTGCTGCGATTGCCGGAAAGACATGGGTAGCACCGAGTGAGGTCCGAGCTTGCTTCGAGTCGTTCCCTGTCGTCGATAGCATAAAATCGAATGTAAGTCCAGCTTTTATGAAGTGCTTTGCACACCATCAAGACTTTTGAAATCTACAGATTCTCGATGTCGTTGAGAAGACGCTTGCCTTCCATACGTCTGTTAACTATCAGATTCGTGCTCCAGAACCATTTGCGAACGATGTACAAGAGGACATTCTAGCAGACATTGCACGAATACGGCGTTCTCAATACACTTCCGAGTTTGAGATGCACATAGATCTTCAACGGTCTACTAGGCGACTCATGGATGGACACTGCGTCTATTTTGACCTATGCTACGACTCGACTTTCGTGTCGTACTTGCCAACGCCGGTCGTGCATCTGACCGACGAACAAGGCCAGCAAGCTGTACATATTGCTCCTGATGCATTTGACGTTGTTAGTGTCGAGTTCGCCGATCAATTTTCCGTATGGCAGGACGCTCTTCCTGAAGGATTGAGCCTTGGAGCCGTGCGTCCAGTCAATACGCCTTTCGCCGCGTTCGTACTCACTCTGCATGCTCCAGCTGCCCGGAGCCAAGGTTCTGGCCATTAACGGTGACGATCCATTCGTAGCAGTCAACGCGAATGCCGCAATTGCAGGAACATACCAGGCCCCAGGTACGCGTCAAAACGGGTGAGTCTGGTTCCCTTTCAGTCGCTGTCATATAATTGCTTTCGACGGTTTCCTGACTGCGTCTCAAACTTAGCTTTTTCTCGAGCTATCAGCGTACTGCAACAGGATGGAATTATACCATGGGCAATTTTGCGCAGATGTCTCTCCCTTTGTTCGACTCGGTGGATCTGACTATCCAATGTGTGAATAGCACGACGAATGAAACTATCACTGTAAGCCTCATTTTGTGTGTATGCCTTGACTAAGTGTTGCTCGTAGCTGCCATATCGCTCGCGCCTTGGTTCAAGCACTGTTCCGTTTACGGACTCTGCGACGTTCCGCCAAAATAATTGTCGTGCGATTGAAGGAACAAATGGCGTTGATGCATACGCAGGCTCTCCCACGGTCGCTTTTAAAATACCAGGAGAACGATTTGCTCCATCTCCGACACCGAACCCAGAAGTGGTGAAAAGGAACCCGGTTTCAATCATTTTAGATGACGTTCCGCATTTCGGAGTCGCCTTGCCCGAACGTTTGCAGCCCGCTGAGCCTGTTTCGGGCTCAGGAGCGGCACAATTCTATGTGTTGGACGACGGAAAGACAGGCATCCTGGCTCTTGGAAGTTTCTCAGCTGCGAGCTTTAGTGACCTACAGAGCGCGTTGCTTGGTGGGCTCCAATCACTTACTGAGAGGGGCGCCACACAACTAATTGTCGATGTTGTGAGTCGTGGTTTCACTAGGAGGTAAACTCACGGCTAATCAGTATGTAGACTAATAATGGTGGAGGTTCGTTTCTACCTCTATGCTCGTTGAACCACCTTGACTGAAGGCATTACTAATCAAGGTTTCGTTTGCATTGCTGCTGTGAGCATAGTTACATGAAACAACAGAGCGTCTGTACTGATTACAAGGCCTGAATAGTGGTTACATCGCATAGTGAGCATTGTGCACTGTCTATTGTCCAGCGCTTCTCACCCCCATGCGCATTCCAGATCGTCGGTCCTAAGGACACCACAGAGCCTCAGGCACTTTTGGATGCAAAAGCCAGAGCAGGTCCGCTGGCCCAGCTCATCGTCGACCGCATTGTAGAGGGTGCAGACCCTGATCAAAACCTTTGGTATAACTCTCTGAACTGGAACTTCGCAAATAATACCGTTATGCCAGCAAATTTTGATTGGCTGGAGAATCCAGTACGTTCGGTAATCAATGAGCGCAGTGACGCATTCAGTCAACGGTAAGTTTTGCTTGTATATGTTCGTGGATTCATTTGCTAAGATTGTTCTATTTCCTTGTACCCCATCCTACGTTCTCGATTTGGATCAGCCTCGGCCAAGAATGCCAACCGTTTGACATAGTGCCACCAAGTGAGCCGCTATTTGATCCGACTAAGGTCGTCGTAGTCGGTAATGGCAGGTCTGGACTCAGAAATCCGCACGATGTCTAACTGCTCTCTGATCTCATACGTACTAGATGCGGGAGCTCGTGTACCCTATTCTCGGTGCGTGAGCCACTCTTTCTTGTTTCAGCTTTCTTTACTGTTCTACAATTCTACGTACCGATATGTATGTCGTATAAAGGTTACGATGAACAAGGTGGAAGGCTCAAAGACAGTGGTTGTGGGAGGAAAAAACGACATAGCGCAAGAATATGCCGGCGTAGTCGGTGGTCAATCTCTCGACTATGCATCCATAGACACAGAAATAAAGGTGCGGTTCTCTTTGTCGGAGGCATTCTTTCTGTGCGAAACATTTCATGTTTCATCATATGCTGTTTGAATCTCCGTAATTGCTAATTGATATCCTAGACTTCGCGTCTGAAGAGCCACCCTCTTGCGCCTCCTGATTTGTATGTGGCCTTCACGTTTCTCTTGTCTAACATCCACAAACTCTTTATTCTTTCCTCCTTTTCATCAACGGTATAGCGTGACGAACAGTATTCAAACGCTGAATTGGCGCTTGGCTTTCGGCGTAGACAACCCAGAGGAACCCGAGGGTTCGTTATATTTCCCAGCATTCTCTATATATAAATGACCACCGGGCTCACCATTCGCTTCACGGTGCCGATCTCTTATATTATCTGGCTGCAGAATGGCAGAGTCGTCCCGCCGATATTAATTTTCCTCACCTTCGAAACGTGAGCCGATCTCTTCTTCCCAGTGATTCTCGCTAACATTCAGTACACTTGTTGGAATTGACTCAAGCGTAAATAATCCAACTGCGATTTGGGAAGAAATCGTCGCAACGGTCCTATGAAATATATAACGAAGGCCCTTCTGGTTGCAGTGGGCGTGCCTCTAGATGGACTTGATATATCTAATATTCTCAAGCCATTCATTTCCATAGGCTCGTACCTTTGATAATTCACGTTCATTCAGATATCAGTCTTTTCCGATGCCTTGTCAAATCATAAATATTATCCAGTTCCTTTCTAGTATTCTACATCGGATCTGAACTGGGCTAGTTTTGTTTGGAATCTCAGTTTTCACGGTCAATCCTATCCCACGTGCGCGTGAGAATGCGGATCCAAGTGTTGCTTTGTTCTTGTACCTTGACATCTAGAGTTCATGTGTTTGAAATGCCCTGGATCATGTAGAACCCCATCACTCATCTCGCTTGGTGCTGACAACGCCATTCCAGTGCCTGGACACCTTGTGAAAAGGCAGCATATGCTGTGTTAAGGCACGCGAAGCTGTTCTTTGTGTACACCATCCGTCACGCATCAACGGGCGGCAATTTTTCTCTCTGCGAGTTGTAGTAGAATCATCTCGATACAGCTGAAATGCCGATACTTGTCCATGATACCGCTGTCAGGTTGGCATAAGATATTCTCCCCAGCACGGATTAATCGGTCTCCAAGACCTTTCGACATATTCTTCTGAGTTAGTTATGGGCGTGCACTTCGTGACAGACGTGATACGTATCATGGTAAGGGTTTCATCTTTTCTTAGACTTTGTTACTGATGTGATCCCGGCATTGCCGGACCAACACAGTTTTCGCACAGGACCACGCCAATATTGTTAATAAGGGCTTGCAAGGCGTTCGCGGCAATTTTTGCATCATCTTTATCTTCGAGTCCCCAACATGTCGTCCGCTAGTGGTAGTCCGGGATTGGACAGTACCGTGAGTCTGCAACTTCTGCCATTTACTCCAAGTAATGACCAAAGATCTCTCGTTAGTATGGCTGCCTATTTCTTACCGCGATGTACGTAGTTCTTTGACGTTGAGCCTTGGATTAACCGAGATGACCCTGTTTTGTCGTCCGTTCAGTTTCTCGGCCGTGTAAGCTAGAGCGTCCTACCAGGTGCCTCTAATCTCATCTGCTCCTCGCATCCCTAGCTTGTGGACTACCGGCAGCTTGCAGCTTTTATCTTACTTAGAAGTGCGTAATAGACCTCAAAAGGATACAGTTTTCTCACGGACTTTCTGCAGAAGCACTTCCGAGCCGATAAATTCTGGCTCAAGATATATACTGTCTTGTTGTGGATTCTTGACACGGTATATCTTATTCTGATCCTGAGGATTGTGTACATCTATCTCGTCCGAGAATTTGGGAATATGGATTTCTTGGATAGACTTCCGAAGTAGGTGCCTTCATATTGAAGATGCTCCTTCAGCTGAGAAGCCATTTCACTCCTGTACACGCAGATATATCTATGTTTCGTCACCATTCTCACCAATAATCGCGGCGATGGTTCAGTCTCTTTTTGTGAGTCGGGCATGGTATCGTGAGTGTTAAGTAGAAGGAGATTTTTGATTCTGACACTGTTCAAGTAAGCAAGAGCTATATCCTGACAAGTGGACTCGCCATATGCGTCGTGGCTCAGCTCGTCGCTACGATCATGTACATTCAAAATACACGGCACTTTAACCATCTAGAGCAGCTGGCGACTATTGTCAACTTTGAGCGCGCAATGAACATTATCGTCCTCTTCACTGACACTGCTATTGCCATCGTTTTATTTTATCTCCTATGGAATCTGCGTTCGGGATTTGAGAGAACTGAGGGGATAATCAAGCGACTCGTTGCATATACTGTTGGTACGGGCTTGATCACGAGTATCATGGCTGTCATAGCCTTTGTTACAGCAGAGGTTATTCCCCATTCGTTCGCTTATTTGATGATCGATTATTGCATGGCTACATGTGAGTCAAGCCTCAGTTACTTGTGACTATATCCACAGCTGTCTGACCGGTGATGAACCACAGTGTATTTCAATTGCATGCTTGCATCGTCAGTTCATCTTTTCATCAAGATGTTTTAGCATAGCTTACTCGTCGGTCAAGGTTGAATGCAAGGACCAATCTCCGTGAACGAATGAGTGGCCCTGTCGGCGGACTAAATATTCGGCTGGACGAGCTTACGAGCACTTCACACTTAAGGGCAGTAAGACCGGAGAACACCGCCATCAATCCGGGCTTACAAAAGGTAAGGTTACTATCAGTTCAGAAATTCATCCATGCACCCTTGCTGACTTATCGGTGTTCGCACCAAGAGTTATGATCACGATGCAACAAATGGTGATGTTGGCGCCAACATAAATCCAAGGCAATCAGAGAAGGTAGATGATAGTTATTCTCTTCTCTGCAAAAAATAAAAAATAATAACTGATGCCATATTTTCTGTGTCTTGCTAGTATGGCGAGAATAACTCAACTTCCTTTTACCACACGTCTGGTCATGCAGTTACTTTTTCGGACGTATGATCGAGAATGGTGAAAAGCTTTGGCATGGCCCTCCCCAAGCCTACATAACTGATTATGTCGAAGATGATCATTTATTCTTTCCGTAATATCACTAAAGATGCGTTGTTTCGTATTTGCTAAACGGAAATGACCGACACTAGGAGCAAGCTCGACGGAAAAAAAGATAAAACTGACGCTTCATGCACCGGGACACGAGGCAAAGATTTTTGGATTGACCTTCGAATACCCGAGCCTCGGGCTTTACAAGGACTTCAGGTGCATATTTCCCACACCTGTTCCCGATCAGTCCGGTGTCCTGTGTATTTCTCTTTTTGCTATTGGAGGCACACTTAGGGGTTCTCTGTTCTCCTATCTGTATCATGCGTCGAAACTGATGGTGCTAGACAATGAAAGATCTGGAGACTTCACACGGCATCCAACGTCTCAACAAGTTTACGAACGAAGTTTGATTCTGCTTATAAATCTCAAGCGTGAAATCCGCCGTCTCAGTGCCTCTCTTTCTGGCCCCCTTATTATGAGCATGCTCTCCGGTGAATCTCAGACCGTATTGGACGGTACTGTATGATTCGAGATTTCTGTTCTTGCGTGACTGTAGGCTGATCGTCTACTTTTAGTATGGTTGCCTATTTCTGACCGCAGTGTACGCACGGAATCTCCATCATTCGCATACGTAAAGGTGAATAAAATCACTCTGTCCTTGTACAGTTTCTCTACTGCGTAAGTCTCCATTAATTCTTCAGAATTGGACTGCACCTGACTGGGTCTGGTTATTTTACCCACTCATAGTTTATGGGCAATAAGCTGTGTACAATTCTGTTATTATGTCGAAGTAGGTGCTCTTGCACTGTTTCAACGGCGGAGATAAAGAATTCATTGATAGGAATACTTCCCGACCGAGACACTGTGGCTCAGGATATACACTGCTATGTTGTGGATCCTTGACACGGTGTATTTTATTTTAGTCCTGAGATTCTTGTATGTATATTTCGTGAGGGAATTCGGGAACGTCCATTTCCTTGATCATTTGCGCAAGTGAGTCTTTTTTTAAATAAAATTTGATTTCATTCTTCGATGTTATGAATTCTTCCCCCCAGGGATACTTTTACATCAGCCTTGTTCTCCCCGGTTATCTGCGCACTGGTCCAATTAATTTATATTACGCGTGCACACAGTCGTAAGTCGATCGAGAAATGATTTTGACTCTGATAATAACTTAGTCTCTCTCTCTCAGTGAGCAAAGGGAATATTCTAATGACTTCTGGACTCACAATTTGCACGATAGCACGTTTAGTGGTCAAATATGTCTACCTATACCTGGTCCACGTCGAGGAGTTCGCATCACTTATCAGGCTCGAGACTTTCCATGAATGCTATGGGCTTCTTCACAGATACTATCATCGCGCTAGCATTGATCTTTCTCCTATGTACCGTCCTGAATTCAAGAAAACGGAAAGAATCATCACCCGCCTCGTTGCGTTTACGATTGGGACGGGACTGATTACGAGCGTTGTTGCATTCGTAGCTTTCGTCTCTGCTATAGTTCTGCCTCATGCGCTCGTTTACCCATTTATGGACTTCTGTATGTCAAAATGTGAGTTACTGGCGCGTTCTCGCCGATATGATGTCGAGATTAATCAGAAACTTACAACGAACAGTGTACTATAATTGCATGCTTGCTTCGTACATTTCAAGTGCTTCTGTAGTAACCAGTTCAATGACTAATGTGGCCATTTTCTAGGTTGAACGCCCGGTCCAGTCTTCGCGAGAAGATGGGCAGGACATCTGAGATGCTCAGCTTTCGTCTCGTCGATATGACCACAGTTGGTTCCGAAGAACAAGCTGTTCCGCAATCAACATTGTAGCCAATGCCTAGGATCCGGTGCTGGCTTCAGTTCGCGACTGAGTTGTATTATGAAAACCCTGTAATGTATATGATGCCTCCGAAGGCCGACAGTGGCACTCATACTAACATTATACTGTGAGCAAGCACATTACTGTGAAAGCCACAAATCGACGCAGACGGATGAGCCGCCGAGGAAGTTGGACTCTCATTAATTCCAATCATGACCAAGCGATATCGAAGTCACAGGCTCTGAATTCCTAGCTTCGATAAAATGTGATGATTTGATGCTGCTGAGCAAAGGTTCGAACGGGGTACGTTGTCGTGTGGAGTATTCATCATAATATCAATGTTCTATCGAGGACTGTATTAGGGCTTGGGAATGCCTCCTTATTATTAGGAGGTACTGCTGTTCAGAAAGGTAATCTGTTCGACACGTAAATTTGAAGCTCGGGCCGGTCTATGCATAGAATCAATTCCTAGTAGCGACCATGAGACCTCCACTTGCTACTTTCCACGTGACAACCTGTTGATCAAATTTCTTACCACTTTACTGATGCAATATATATCGACGAACATTCGACAAAGTTCAAAGATAGCTTAGAAGACATCCCTCGGTGAGCAAAAGCCTAGCGTTTCTTTCGGAACGATGGGACAGCTTTGTCGGTATTTGTGTAATGTTTCAAACCATGACTGTTTTACTTCATTCAGTGATGCTGCGAAGAATCAAACACTATTAGATGCCAAGCAGACATGAAACTGATCGGCTCGGTGCCGGATCTTTGCAATCGCTAGTCGTATCAAAAGTTGTCTTCCTACCGATTCTCAAGTGATGAGGTTAATTTTAGATAGGCTCAGTTGATTTAGGTTTCGACTCTTGATGCTTATATAGCAGCTGCCGGTGTGCGTATGAACGCTCACGAAGCCAGCTAGTGGACTCCTTCCATCTCCGTGCCCGCCATGTCTTCCAGTGGTACTCAGCCCGACTTGGATAGCACTGTGAGATTTAAACTCCGTCTCTCCGCGTCCCTTATCTAAGCTTCCTGTTGTTTCTTCAGTATGGCTGTTTATTTCTTACTGGGATGTGCGTAGCTTTCATTGGGCGAGAGTCGCATTGAGACTAACTGCTTCGTCATCCAGCTTCTCCACAGCGTAGGTCGTAACCGTAGAATAACAATGAAACATATATAATGCCGGCATTTCAGCTTATGGGCAATCAGCTGCCTTCAACTGGTGTTCTACATCGAAGTAAGCCCTTGCATAACAGCGCCGCAACCGGCGAACTTGACGATCCTATAGAAATATTTTCAATCTGATAAACCGTGGCTCAAAATCCTCACTATCTTGCTGTGGATTCTCGAGACCGTGTATCTGATGCTGGTCTTGAAATTCCTGTATATTTACTTCGTGAAGCAGTTCGGAAATGTGGACTTCTTGAATAACCTGGATAGGTCAGCCAGCCTGCTCTTCTGGACCTGTCCGCTCTTAACATAACATACTTACTCGTTCGAAAGTGATATATACAACTCGGCTCCATTCTCGCCCGTCATAGTAGCACTGATACATGGCTTCTATATCATGCGTGCATTTAATTGTGAGTAGCGCGTGAAACTTTTACTGAGAATATTGCTCCTGATTTTTCGGTCCAAGTGAGCAACCAAAATTACTTTTTGGCAGGTGTACTCGCCTTGTTCAGTGTCGTCCAGCTGGCGTATGGATCCGTATACATGCACCTGGTACATGTGCGACCGCTTTCGACCACAATCAAGTTCGAGCGAGCAATGAACGTCTTAGTCTTCGTCACAGACACCGCCATTGCTCTTGTCATTGTCACCCTTCTGTGGAGGCGCCGTTCCGGGTTTAGAAGTACAGAAGGACTCATCAAACGACTCGTCGCGTTGACCATCGGAACAAGTTTGATTACAAGTGTTATGGCCATCTTGGCGTTTGTTGTTGCCGAGGTCCTTCCAAACACGTTCATTTACCTGATTATTGACTTCTGCATATCCAAATGTAAGTTCATTCCGGCTACTGGCCAAGAAATGGCTTCGAAACGTGACATATGCTATTCCCAGTGTACTACAATTGCATGCTTGCGTCGTTGAATGCGCGATCAGTACTTCGCGGACACATGGACAGTACCATCGAAATGCAGAGCTTCGACCTCGAACACGTGGGCCGGACTGGTTCTGATACTTGCGATACACCGTTTACGGTCGTGATTGATTCCAACTCCCAGGTTAGCTGTGTCGCTGTGTCCCCGAAGATGCCCTTACTCACGGCTGACTGATGCGGTGACACCTGGTTCTCCTATTGTAGGGTTTCAACCAGAACACGATGGAATGCAAAGTCAACATGGACATCAGATCCGATTCTGGAGCAAAGAGGGTTTGTTCTATATCTCATAGCAAAGGTCTATCGACGCTCACAATGCCATAACTCTGCTTGTTAGAGCCATGGAGAGAATTCTTCATCTGCTTCCAAGACTCCGCGAATTTAGGCGTTTCTGCAATTGTCTAGCTGATGAAGAAGCCTTCAATGTTGAGCTGATGTCGAGGACTTACTGTAGTTACCCTTTTCTGTCATGTATTTCGGTTATAGAATGAAGATTTGAATGCACCGCGCTAGCGTCTGTATGGCAAAGCGTCGAGAATCGGAAGGTGCGATGAGATGCAGCAAATTGTTCAAGGTGCATGGCTCCTGATTAGGAGGCGTCTCTGCGTAGGTATATCTCCTATCGGGGGCACAGATCTTGCGCGTGGATAAATGACTATTGCTCTAACCAGGACATTTGCGGAAATAAGGCGAAGACACTCTCGCCTTTTGGACGCGATTGATGGCACGGGGCGAAGAACCGGGTTTGCATTTTGGCCGAAAAAAATGGAATCTACTCGTCACGCCGATCACGCCCACAGTAGTGTGTGAAACTACTTTTGGAAAGTTGATCGACAGTTCGCCTGCACGCCGGTTTCACCACAACCACTCATTTCCTCTTCAGCTCCTACCCTTAACTGTGCTGCTTCGCGTTTCTCATCATCAGATCTCCGGCCTTCGCGTACTATATAACTTCGGAGGATGGCTACTAGATCCATGTCCCGTCCCGGTTCTGCAATAACCAGCACCGGAACCAGTACGAAGCGCAAGGCCCACACTGGCCACGGCACGGGCTCAAGCACGGGTAAAGCCACTCTCAAGCCGGGCGTCTTAACTAGACCTCCGGTCCTTAGGAATCGCGACGCGAATCGTCAGACGAGGCTCACTGCTGTCATGCGTTCCACGGTGCCCGTACTCTCTAAAACCAACCTCATCCGTACTGGTCCGAGTGGTTCTGGATCTGCTGTAGCGTCGAGTTCGAGGAATCAAGCAAATATTCCGCCTCAAGGACATTCTCCTTCGGTGATTGTTCTGACTTCCGATGATGAAGACGATGATATACTTTGCCATCCTGGTTTACCGAAACCTGCCGACGTGAACGCGGGTATGAAGCGGAAGGAGCGAGAGAACGAACGAGGCGCTGTAAACGCAAGTGAGGGCAAGGGAAAAGAGAAAGAATCAGAGACGTCTCGTGTTGCCTCTTTAAAAGCAGAAAACGAAGAGTTGAAGCAGGTCAGTTGAACGTTCAAAATTCTGAAGATCGTTTTACGCTGATTCGCCTATGGATAAAATAGAAATATGAGAAGAGGAGTAAAGAGCTTAAAGAAGAGAAGGACACTGTAATTAAATTGAAACACTCCAGGGCGCTGGACCGTATGCGACTCAGAGAACTAGAAGCACAAGCACTGGAAAAAAGAAGGCCTGCTCCTGCACCACCACCACCGCCTCCTCTGGTAAGCTCCTTGTTTAATTCACCATACCATCCTTGCTATATGTGCCTTCTTCCATCGCTGTAGGACTTGACTGAACTAGATGACCTCATCTCATGCGAAATTTGTACAACGATGATGTGTCATCCAGCAACTATCCGCGAATGTGGACACACATTCTGCGAATCATGTCTGCATGACTGGTTCAACTCGACTTACACGCGGCACGCCGCGGCGCATCCGGAGTTTATCGCTGGTCCGTTGATTCCACCGGACTATTATGCAAATCGACACGTACCACAGATCGCGCATGCCATAAAAAAGATGCTTGCAGAATGGAAGGTGCGGGTGCCGCAGCCGAAGTATACGTGTCCGACGTGTCGGTCTGAGGTGAAGAGCAGGCCGATTGAGGTGTACTTTGTGAAGGAGGCTGTGAGTAAGATGGCGAAGTTGGTGAAGAGTAAAGGGAATGGGGATAGTGAGGGAAGACCTGCTCCCGCGAGGATGAATCGGGCTGGTGGAGGTATTTGGGACGGTTTCTTCCCTGAAGTACGGTCATGAGATTCTTATAGCCTTTCCGAAACCTCGTCTGTTTAGACATTAAATACTTATCAAGACTCGCATACTGATAGACATAATTCCTTCGATCATCCTATTTTTCGCATTAGCATTGTCCATTTGCTTTGTTGTTTATCTTATCGACAGTTTCAGATTTCGGTTCTACTTTGAAATTTTAATCTGAAATTTATTTTGAGTTGTCGATCTTCACGTGAAAATACGCTTGTTATATAATCTGGCACGGATCAATTGCTGGCTGCTTGACCGATTCCGATTCCCTCGTTCATGCAGTGTCCGTCCTTTCGTCCAATCCATGTCTGCAACGCGCACTTTTGTTTCTCGCACTTTAGCTACCACCTCAGCTCGTCGACTTCCAGCTCGCGCATCGATAGTTCTCCGAGCTCATTTTTGTACCAGTATCAGTCGTGCCAAGCCCGCCCGACCACTTTCTATACCTCGTCAACAATTCCAAGTCCGACAAATGTCTTCAAGTCCAAGCTGGCTTGCACGCTCTGAATCGGAGCCCTATACGCTTATCATCCCAAGTTCACCTGCACCAGGTGTAGCACTTATCACTCTCAACAGACCAAAGGCGCTCAACGCCCTCTGCGCTGCGCTCATTTCGGAACTGAATGACGCACTTAACAGGATTGAGAACGACGAAAGCGTCGGTGCGGTAGTGATTACGGGAAGTGAGAGGGCTTTCGCAGCTGGTGCCGATATCAAGGAAATGAAGGACAGAGAATGTGAGTGACTAAGCTAGTATGCTGATTGGGGGAACGTCATAATTTAATCGTGGCTTGTAGTTCACGATGTGAACCGGGAGGATTTCCTTGCGAATTGGCACCGACTTGCGAACTTGAGGAAGCCGGCGATTGCTGCTGTTAGCGGCTACGCGGTGCGCCTTATGATCAACCAAAACCTCCAATATATTTATGCCATCTAATGACTTGGATATACAGCTCGGCGGCGGATGCGAACTCGCGATGATGTGCGACATCTTACTTGCCTCCCCTACCGCGGTCTTCGGGCAGCCTGAGATCGATTTGGGTGTCATACCGGGTGCTGGTGGTACTCAACGCCTCACGCGCCTTATTGGACAATCCCGTGCAATGGAACTTGTCCTCACGGGACGCAAAATCCCTGCGTCTGAAGCCGAACGATGGGGACTAGTAACGCGCGTCGTCGGGGAAAACGAGAACGTCGTAGACGAAGCTGTGAAGATCGCAGCGAATATTGCTGGCAAGAGTCAAATCGCTGTACGTGCAGCGAAGGAGTGCGTCCGTAAAGCTGCGGAGACGAGTCTCGCCGAAGGGCTGGTATTTGAGAGGAGGGCTTTCCATGCGCTGTTTGCGACGAAGGATCAGAAGGAAGGTATGAGTGCGTTCGTAGAGAAGAGGAAGCCGAAGTTCGCGAACTTGTGAGGACGGGGAACTGTTCTAGGATTTTAAAATGTACAATATCGAAATATGAGTTGAATAAAGGTGTCGCGGTAAATGCAGCATTGATCTGGTCTGGACTGATCATGAGGTCGTCTGTTTTCGTTGCGCGTGTCCGGATAAAGTAGAAGTGTTCACCGTCCTAAAATAAATCATTCTTTCAATTCTCTTTCCTAATGGACTAAAGTAAGGGACTAGATAGATTGGCACTAACCACCTGAGAAAGCTTAACCCCAAGAAACAAAACCCAATGCCCGCCATGACCCGACGAGCAACAGGTCCTTTCGGTGCACCTGGGTAACCAACGGAATACGCGATTGTTGCAAAGCGTAGACTCCGACTGCACCGAGAGCAGCTGTGCCAATTAATTTGCACGATAGACACTCCTGCTGAATGGCTTGACGAGCCTGGATGTCTTGAGATTGTGAAGCTCGGGCTTGTGAGGTGCTCATGGTGACGGAGGAAGAACTTGAAAGTGTTGGTCCTTCGGCTCACGGCATCGGCATTAGATCGGCGTGACTGCATTTAGTAGAACGTAGATCATTTCCGGGTTAGGACGGCTATAAAGTCCTCGGTGGAGCGTGTCAACGACTTGCATCTAACCGCCATCTTGTTCACACTGACGGGCGTTCGCTGCCCTCGAACGACTCCGAGGTTCTGGGAGCCCCGCTGGTCAGGAGAATGTGCCAACAACGTCGGCGTACATGTATTCGACTCCCAGCTCCCGGACATCTCCTTGAGCCCATCGAGCGGGAGGGAGCTGAACGTCTGATCTGAGTTCGATCCCTGTGATAAGTGATAACATTCTCCTCGCTCAGCGCGGTTTGAGCATACCCGCTTCAATTGTTTCAGACCGTCAGATAGAAGTACTGACATCCTATCTCAATGATAGGAAGTTGTCGATATATTTTATTTTCATGCAAAGGGGCCTCCTCTGTGGGTTGCTCGCTTTTGCAGTCCCAGATGCGAATCGTCTTATCATTGTATGAGCGATACGGATGTGGAACTCTGAAAACGGACAGCCTAGCGCGAGGGCCCCACCGTCGCCGAGGAGCAGTCAAGTCAAGTACGTCTTCTTTTCATCATGATGGAAAGTACATTGTCTAGGGTTGTCAGTACTATGTTATCGATAGTAAAATGACATCAGCACTGTGTCTGGTGTGTCTTTAGAGCCAGCATCAACATCAAAGCTGATGGTGATACTCGCGATAGGCCAGTCAATAAACAATGGTGGAGGAGCGAGTGTTGTCAGCTGAAATTGAATTGCCTCCGAAATTCCGAATTCAAAGGAAATACGTAATCATGCAAATCAGAAACCAAAATTTCTAAGAAAAGATGATGAAAGAATCCGAGATTTTACAGAAAGAGAACTGATTGTCCTAAAACGTGTATATGGATGAAAATTAACGGCACGCTATTTTAATTTCGTGCTATACTTGCTGTGTTGAGTCCGGTGGTGGTTGTCTGCGCTACTGCCTCAGACGACGAAACGGCGTCGACGGCGACAAGACAGACAATTAGTTTGTCTTGTCGATAACGATACTTGATACCCGGCGTGAGGTGCAGCGGTGGTTTGTGACCAACTGCTGACGGCCCTAGCGCTCACTTGTACGCGAAACAAAAGACACCGCACGACAAATTCTCTTTTTTCTTCATTTTCATTTTTCTCTCTGTTTACGAACCACGGACGCTCTGTTGAGGACCTAAAGCAGGAAGAAGACGAAATATAGAAGCCCATCGGTTTGCAGCGGACTTCGATATGGCACGAGCGCAGCCTCAGGTCCCGCAACTCAGCCTCAACGGAACCGCCTTTTCCTCGCACTCGCATTCTTCAAAACAAGCAGCTTCGTCTCCGGCTTCTGCAAGTTCTGCGAACCCGACTGCACGTCCACCGAAGAGCCCGGCAGCGCAGACGCCGGTAGCGGAGATTGACAGCGCATGGGGAGCGAATTTTTGGGTAACGCTCATCGAACCTCAGGTGCGTTTGCGGGTCCTTTTGTTATCCATAGCATGATGGATCGTCGGGAGCTAATGGAGGAATAAATGTTGGACAGAGTCAGACGCCGTTTTATGCATGTCCGGCGACAGGCCAAGTCAGCTGGGACCCTCCTGTTGGGAACTTTGTGTGCGTCTTTATTCCTTCGGTTCTTCCGCTTTTATGCCTAATCTCACCTCATCACTCATCTCATTTACTGCTTATTTGCTTATTTGATCCATTGGATGCGCCGATTGATCGCGATTGTGGACCTTTGTGTACCCGGACTGCCTTAATTACTCAATGCTAATGGCTTATCCCCGTACCCGTAATTATCGCTGTCATCGAACCTGGGTCTTTGCCGTCCACCCCCATAATTACATTCTTGGCGGATTGATCGTGGCGGATGCTATCCTCGCACTTGCATAACTGTATTGGATGCGCACGGACATCTTCCGATAACACGTGGACGGATAAACAAATGAAATGACGGTTCGAATGGTAGCCTTCCTCCAAACCCGGAAGGAGAATGGTGGGAACTCATTGATGAAAATCGGGGCGGTATCCCATATTACTATCATACAGTGAGCAAGGAAACAGTATGGGAGCGTCCAGATGGGTTCATCATTCCGTTGGCTATCCTTCAGGTCAGTCTCTGCTAAGTCTTATTTTTGTCGCGAAACGAGGCTGACATGTGCATAACTCTGATACATTAAACGATTGATCTATGCGACAAATTGGAATTTGAACCCCGGGGCGCGTCCGTTGCTGATACTGCGGGCTGTGTTTGACGACGAATAGAACACAGCTGCGTGCAAGCGTCTTAGCGCGCGCTACTCTCAGGCTTTCGACCCAGAAGTTGTCAAAGCTTACACTGAGCAACAGCAGCAACTACAAGCTCAGTCCAACGGTGCTGCGAATTTGGGTGGGCGCCCAGCAGCTCAGAGAGCATTATCGGATAATATGGCGAATCAGTATAATAATAGCAAAGACGTACACGTAAATGGATCTCAGGTAATGGAGAAGTCGATGAGGAGACGTTCTGCTTCTGCGTCTGGCTCAGGTGCAGTGGCAGCTTCCAGTTCTGCTTCGCCCACGATTCGTGTCGTGAGTTCCTCGCAAAGCTCATTTTCTAAGGCCGTACCAGCTTCGGCTTCCGTGCCACAAACTCCTAAACGAAATGCCTTCACGTATGGACATCCTCACAATCACCATCACTTCGCACATGGCTTTGGCGGGACGCATCTCCCACCAATCCCAGCTTCGCCATATCAGAGTCAGACAGAGGGATCTGCATCTGATACGGAAGAGAAGAAGGCTGCAATAACAGCGTCACGAGCAAAGGAGAAGGAGCGACAACGGGAAGTACAGGAGAAAGAGAGGGAAAGGGAGAAAGAACGGGGCCGACAGGAGAAGGAGAAGGCTAGACTTTCGCAGGCTTCTGTGAGGAGTAAATCTGTAGGTCCCAGTACAGGGGCCCCTCGTCCGCAAACGAAGCCTCAGCAGAGTTTATCTGCGCTTGCATCGCGCATTGCGTACGAGCGCGGAGCAGGGGCGAACGGAAGCGTGCCGCCTACACCTGTTTCTCCTGTCCCACCTACGCCTACTTCAGACGCGCACGGGTATTTCGGACAACGCGAGGCAGAAGGGAATACTACCTTGGGTAACATGAGCTTTACTCCTCAAGCCTCATCATCGCCTGCACGAGCCCCGTCTGGGCTGACGGTTAATGTTGGAGGATCAGGAAAGACGCGCGATAATGTTCTACCTACTCCGACGAGTCCTGTCTCGCCCGGATCGCTCAATTCACCATTTTCGTCTCTATCAAAGGGGAAGGGTGTTGAGCGCTTCTTCGGAACAAACAAGGGTCAGACACAGAGTCAAGTGCAAGACCAGAATCGCATTCCACCTCCGCCTATCCCGACTTCTCGCAAGAGCATGAGCGTAAAGTCGGAGAACTTTGGTTCAATACGAACGCAGGACATCAGTACACCAAGGCTTGACGCTGGTAAGTCGTTTCTTTCTTTTCGAGGAATTTGGGAAATTGTCTTATTTATCTTCTGACTATATAGAAGCAACGATGAACATGAGCCCTGTAAAGGCGCGAACGGAAGGGAAACCTATACTCATTGACGTGAAAAATTCTCTAAATAGCGATGATCCGCGACACAGTACCGGGTATGTATGCCCCTCCATTTCTCGAGTTGAGCAGAAATTTGACTTGTGCATTTCGTGAATACCCTAGGGGTCGACCCATCCTCCCTGGAGATCTCGCCGTTGATATCCAACAGTTTGTACATAGCGAGTTTGCAAGGCAGTATTTTGCGACGCATCGAACAGGCATTATCTTCCGGAAGAAGGTCCCCGTGGAAAAGATGATGATATGGCAAAAGGTGCGTCCCGTTTACCGGTCATGGTACAAACTGAGCTTTAATGCATTGACACATATTATCCAGGCTCCTCTCCAGCAGCCTCTCCTTCTGTTAAATCGCGGACTTCACAGGGACGCAGTGAAGATGTTCAAGGTCATTCAACGCATCATGGGCGATCGTGATCGTGAGCGACCGGTCATACGTCAGCAGCCCTCGGACTCGCACTTGGGAGGGGGCGGTGGACCAACTAGTTCGTTCACCTCGCTGAAGAATACGAGCTCGACCTCCTTGCCGAGCATGGTCTCTGGTATACTGGAGGAAGAAAGGTGGTTAATTGGGGAATGTCTGACGCATGGAGAGCTGCGGGATGAGATTTATTGCCAGCTCGTGAAGCAGCTAACTGGGAACTCTAATCCGTGAGTCCATTCCTCATGGAAGGGTTCGAGATCTTGGACTGACGCTTAATCACACTCTGGCTTAAGAGAGAGTTTGTTCAGAGGCTGGCAATTTATGTGTGTCCTGCTCGTGTCATTCCCGCCGTCAAAGAACTTTGAGTCGTACCTTCGATCGTTCATACAGCAGAACACGACGCAACCGGAAGGGCGAGTGGACGTCATGGCGAAGTACTGCTTACAGCGTCTCTCCGTCATCTCTAAAAAGGGGCCCCGTGGAAAGCCGCCTACGATCGCTGAGATAGAAACTGCTTCGGTAAGCCGTATCTTTCCAGTAACGGCCCATTCACGCATACTAACCATGCTGCGGTAAGGATGCGGCATTCAATCCTTCAACTTTCGGCGAGTCACTGGACGCCATCATCCGCCTCCAAGAACGTACATACGCGCACCTTCAAGTACCCATTATCCTTCCTTTCCTTGCCGATGGAATCCTGGCGCTGGGTGGGCTAAAATCCGAGGGCGTTTTCCGTATCCCAGGAGACGGTGACAGCGTCGGTGAGCTTAAAATACGGATCGAGCGTGGGTACTACAACCTCGAGGGGATCGACGACCCACATGTTCCTGCGAGTCTTTTGAAACTCTGGCTTCGCGAACTAGCCGACCCGCTGGTCCCGACGGAACTATACAATGACTGTGTCGCGTGCTCGAAGGATCCTGAAGCGTGCGTTGCGATGGTGCCACGCCTTCCGACGATCCAACGTCGCGTCGTGTTGTTCGTTATTAGCTTCCTACAGCTGTTTTTAGACGAGAAGGTCCAAGCTACAACGAAGATGACGAGCGCGAATTTGGCTCTTGTGATGGCTCCTAACTTGCTCCGGTGCGAATCGGAGTCCATGACCGTCGTTTTTACGAATGCACCGTACGTATCTGTGGTCTTAAGGTATTGTTGGCTTCTAATCTCTTAGCCCCTTCACAGGTACGAGCAAATGTTCGTGCATAACCTTCTATTGCATCTCAAATGCAATAGAGTGGATCCTGGATATGTTCCGAAGCATGGTCTCGGGACTACTGCCAATGCCTCAAAACCCCGCAACCGTCGTCCGGGACGGTAAACACCGAATACTGTACGACTTTCGTGCCTCGTTCTCATTGCTTTCCTATATTCTGTTCTTCCATTTTGTTGTCTTTGTGTTATTTCCGAATGCTTTGCTGATCGTGGGTGCATTCTGCTTCTGTTATGTGTTATGTTTCTCGTCATTGTGTTCTACTTCTCGTGCTCATTATACCCCTCACGGCGCTTTTCTAGACTAGGTACGCATATTATAATATTTGATATTACGAGATTTTGTACGCTATTACTTGTTATTTCTTGGAGGCACGCAGATCCCAGTGTGAATATGTATTAATCTCTGAATGTCTACGAAATGCGATGACTACTCAAATGCAAGCTTTTGCAATGAAGACGACGGCTGGTTATTGCGATCGATTGGCTTCTTTGGTTTTCGTCTCTTCAAGTTCCAATCGCCAAACCTATAGTCCTTATCAAACTGGCCGTCATCCAACTTCCATCGCTCCGCCGTGGATGTCCTCCAGTATTTTTCATCGTTCTTCTTCCTCCTGTAGGAATTCCCCTGCCCTCTTCGCAGCTGCTGGTGCCTGCGCTCCTTTTGCAGAGGTTCTCGACTGAGTGTTTCGATTTGGTTAAGAAGGTCGAGGACCTCGCCTGTACCGATATTACGTTCTTCTTGCCAGACAGTACGTGGCCCTACCTCACGGCGGAGTTCCTCGACGAACGCGCGCGTCTTGCCATCAGGTGTGATCCCATTTACGCGCATTTCATTCAGTGCGTCCACGACACCGCGAAGGTCCCGGAAGGCTTCCCAGCGAGTGCGAAGGAGCTCGTTGTAGGCGGGAGCTGTGCAGCCAAAGACGTACGATGCAATGGAACGCGAGCGAGCATGTTGAAATATGGAAAGTGCAAGATGAGGGTCATGGAATTTATCCCGGAAAGTTGAGATGAGTGCTGCTAAGAGATGAGGGTAGGCAGGAGGCTGAAGTGGGAGAGGGGAGGAAAAGGTATGGCTCTGAGAAGGATCCCCGTTTAACGATGAGGAAGGATTCGAAGATGGCTGTGAAGATTCGGGTTCGGGTTTGGACCCGGATGAGGTCTTGGAGCCCTTCTCAGAGCGATAGACTGCTTGCCGAGCAGCATCTTCATATTTCGCGGACTCGTCAAACACCTCTTTAGCAGCCCACTCCAATAATTGTTGGTCCGTCTCGCATAGCTCCATCTGAGCCAGTTTTCGCTCAAGATCTGCATCCTCCTGCGGCGACCACCTGTACTGACGCGAAACACGGCGCAATTTCCCAAACAGGTCGCTGATGCCCGAAGAACCTTCAGGCCCGCTCCCAATACCTACTCCTGATAGAGGGTCATGTCGTGCCGCCTTGTCTGCGCGTCTATCTTCCCAAGTACGCGGTCGCTTGCTAGGGAGAGAACTTCCTCTAGACTCTGCCTCCGACTTTTGCTTCTGGACCGCGTCAAAAATCATGTTAAACATGTTATTAAACGCGTCGATTTCACGAGCGGTCATTGTCTGCCGTCGAGGGCTGGCGACGCCCAGCGGTGTATAACCCTTCGAGCGAGGGAGCGATGTAACGGGCATGCTATTCAAGGGCGGAAGATTGTCAATGTTCTCGAATACGTGGTCCCAAGAAGATGACGTTGAATTAAACAAAGATTCGGGTTCGTCTGGACTAAAAACGATAATAACTTGGTGATTGCAAGTTTTTGAGAGCCATCTGAAAACTCACGATGGCTGTGAACTCTCGCCTTGTCTCACATCAGTAGAATATTTCCTCGACTGTCCAAGTCTCCTAGACGAAAAGAAGTCTGGTTCCAGAGTACGTGGACGCCTGGTGCTTGAAAGTGTTCGCCATTTCGTGCTTGTCGGAATACACTTCATGACATTATCCCAAACCTCTTCCTCTCCCTTATTCGCAGGCTCTTGTTGAGTTCCTTTGTTAAGTGATCCCCGAGGAACAGATGGAGATGAGGCAGCTAGCAGGGAATAATGAGTCCCTGCCCGAATCCAAAGAAATTATACGAGCTCACGGATTGCTATACACCTCATAAAGACCGCAGTACCTTTCCCCTTACATCTACTTAGCATCTTCCCTGACAATTGAGCAGACGAGAAACCCACGGAAAGACAGAAAAATGTCTGGACTGGACAAGATCGACGAAGTGGACGAAAAGCTTTCTCTTGGCTTATGTAATGACGATCGGACCGTCAAATTTTGGACTTTGATGATCAATATTTTCTTTGCCCTCTCACTTCCATGTCCAGCGCAGCTCGTAAGCGCGTTATACTCGTCGGCGTGGGGTACGAGCATTATTATTGGTATATGTGCTGAAATTTTATTAAAGTCGAGATTTATATGAATTTTGGAAGAACAGAGGGGCGACATGCTCTGGCAAGACAACGCTGGCGAAGCACTTACGAAGATGCCTTCCAAACAGCATAATCATTCACCAAGATGTGCGTCGCAAGCTCTATCCCGAATTTGATCCAGAAACGAGATTAACTGATGTTAAAGGACTTTGCACCGGTACGCTATGCAATTGACCTTTTAGAAACCAAGATTGACTCGGCTTCAAGCCCCAAGAGCTGATTCCCATCCATCCTGTGTACGGTGTACAGGATTGGGATGACCCGCCGGGTGCAATAGATTGGCCTCGTATGCGGAAGTTCTTGAGGGAAGTCAAACAGACCGGCATGGTCCCTGATTGGCACAAATCGCACGATCATCTCAACGAACAGAAGGATATTCCCGTCGACGAAGTCGCATCCTCGCGCTGGAAGGACAAGTTCGATCTATTATCGAAGAAATCTGAGGAAAGGGGTGAGACTATCATATGGGGCCTTGTCGACGGATTCCTTTTATATTGGGATGAAGAAGTAATCAATTTGCTGGATGCCCGCATATTCCTGCGCGTTTCATACGATGTCCTCAAGCAACGGAGGCAGGAACGACATGGATATCATACAGCAGGTAGCTTTCGTTTCCCATATGCCTCTACGTATTGGCACCAAAGACAAGCTGATACTCACATCAAGTACAATCCGATCCAGAGGGCGCCCTCTGGCGAGATCCGCCGAACTATTTCGAGCAGATCGTCTATCCGGCATATATTCGTGCGCATACACGTATGTTCGTAGATGGCGATACCGAGGAAGGGGGTCCTAGTGACTTCGTGAAGGGTCTACTCCTAATAGACTCTGAGAAGCTGGGGATGGATGAGATATTCGAGAAATCTGCGGAATTAATATGGGAAGTATCCAAACTGGAGTGAAAGTATAGATGATTGAATAGATTGTAAGAAAGAGGGGTATAGAACGACATTGTAGATGGTTCTGAATCTATCGTACGTGAGTTCTTTCTTCTCCGCCGCATCAGGGATCGTAACAGACTCAATCTAACACCGGAATTCAGCGAACTGGGCCATTTATGTATCCATTGAGCTTATAGAGTTCATAAAAAGCTGCGAAAGAAATGTTATGGTCAGTTTCCGATGATGAGCGATGCATGTCTAATTCTTCCGAAACTTTCAGACACACTAGGTACGCCTGACCTTACGGACCAATCTCGACCAACAACTCAATTGACCTACGTGTGATTCTTATCATCACTGGAAAATCCTCGAGGGAATGTCTCGGATGCGCTCAGTCCCGGTTCGAGATACTGACTCCGCCGCCAGTGCGAATGCGTCTTTTATAGCGTATTCCGACCACTGGACCATAGCGACAACCTTGAAGGAGATCACATCTACTTCAAGGCTTCCGAGTTCGCAGTGGCAACGACTCAGGATATGCATCATCTGACGAAGTCCGAAGATTGAGGTCGCAACTTGTAATTGAGAGGTGAGTCGAAGGAGATGGTGGCAGCCTTTTCACTCGTTCGCGTTTCCCTACATCCTGGACTTCACCTTCTCCCTAATCCCCTCGCTCGCACCGCACCTATCTTGAAGTCCATTCCCCTTAACTCGAAGAAATTATAATTTTAGCTTCATCTTTTCACTGCAACTGAATTCAGCACTCTTCTGTCTTTTCGGTAGTATTGGTGCTCGGACGGTGAGTATTGTAGTCATGGAATGATGGGTAACTCAGACATCTCATGTCCTTATAGCCTTTTTCTGTGACTTTACTCTCCTTTTCTCCTGCGATTTCACGTTAGCCCTCCTGCCTTCCGTCTGACAAGCTCCTTGCCATGAGGTGGTCATTGTGCATCGCCTCTGCTATTTTGATTATCATTCCCGTATTCTCGACTCCTATTCCTCGATTGTTTCTGAAACGAAGAGGTCTATTCGAGGAGACGCTACAAGCGACAAGCTCTACCGTTGATGAGATTGCCGCGAAGATCGCTAACGCACTCACGGATGATCCAGCACCTTGTATGTTTTCTCTGCACGATTGCGCTTTGTGCTTCGGCATCAGCTAATCTCGATGCGCCGCTCTCTAACTAAACCAGGCTCCCATGTAAAGTCTTTCTTTCGTCAGCTGGCTGCGGGCGAGTCGGTTGGAGGGACGACCACTATCGGCGACCGTGCTGTTGCCGGTGCACGAAAGATGCTTGGACTTCAGTCGGCTGGTGCCTCAGGTCTCGTTCAAATGGTCAATGAGATCATCGACGGACAGCTGTCGAACTCAACCACGACTGCATTGATACAAGCTGTGGGTCCATTACGTTCAGAAAATACATCTTCGTGCTTAATATTGGCTTGTCAAATTAGCTTTCTAATAGTGCCAGGACGATTGGTAAGCTTTTTTTTTTCGACCTATATGCTCAGAATGCTTACGTGCATTATAGCTAGTCTCAAGACGTACAAGTTCCTTCTTGATGCGCAAACAGCGCTAACAAACCTTACGAACGGCGTCGCAGCTTTGAATGGCACTGGCCTGAAGCAGGTCGAAGATCTTGCGAACCAGATCCAACCCGTTCTGGTGGACCTTGAAGGCACGATTGACCAATTCGGTGCGGACTTCAGCGTGCAGCAAGTCACAAACCAAACGAATGAGTATGTGATGACGACAATATATTACCCTCTGGGATTTCTGACCACTGTGAATAGCATTCAGAAGATCCTTTCCCTCGTCGAAGATGGAAACGGGAATGTACAGAAGCTAAAGGGACTCAACAAGGAGAACCAGCACACGGTGAATAATCTTATCGACGCAGCGCAAGACTCGATGAACCAGCTTTCCGCTGCCGCGCAGCAGGCCAGCGCGCTCGCGAACTCTCCGCCTGACATCGATCCGGTGCATTTCAATGGTAGGCGAGGCACTGCGTGCACTGCGGACTCCAACCCCTAGGCGTGTATTTGGATCTACAATATATAGGATAAGGCCTCTGTGGTTCATTCGTTTCCATACCCATTCTTTTCCTGGATTAATTTGCGGACGGGATACCCTCCTTTTATCGATGTATAAGAAATAGGAACCGGAGTCTTGGAAATCTGAGTTTGTATTTGTTATTTGTAACTGTACTCCGATATTCGTGAAGTTCTTACTCCGTGCTGTACGTGGATATCTGTTTGTCACATACTTATAAGGATTTCTATTGATATGTAGAGTGGACGCGCACTCTGAGTCTGACCTCGAAATATCCAGGACATGTTTACATGCAATTCATTGAACGGCTCCTTCGCAGTGGTGCAGAACTCGCCATTAAGAATCAGGATATCCATGCAGCAGGAACGCCATGTCCGATGAGGAAATGATAAGGTAGGGAACGCGTCATTTCAATACGCCATGTCTTCTTTGCTCGAATCTATAGATAAGTTTTCTTCGGACTTGTCTAGTTTAGAGGCTCTACCAAGTACAACTTACTATTCACATCATCGATCCTCTTTTGGTCAGGGAAGACATAAGAAATGAATATCTACGAAGGCATAACGGTACAAATACCCGCAGAGATAAGTAGCCGAATGTAAAACAAATAACGTAATATTACAATTTGAACTTCGTCTCGGGTTCTTCTATGAATCGCGTAATAGCTCTAAGGGTATCCGACTTCCACGGCTCCGTAAATTTCAAACACAGGAAATCATGGAAAGCGTCTTTCACTTCCAAGTAAAGCACCCTGTCCTGGCCCAAGCTACTCTTTATCCGTCGAGCAAACTCCCTGATCTGATCGATCAGGACTTCGGCGTCACCAGCCGCGATGAACGTTCTGGGGAACCCGTCGAAACGGACGTCTGTGAGTTGCTTGCACGCAGGGGAGATGTATGGCGTCTGGAAGACGAATCCGAGGCCGAAAGGCTCGATAAATGCTCGCGGGGCGTCGATTGTGTTCGGGAGGGGAGGAGGGGAAATGTAGTCGGACTTGCGATTCGTGAATGCGGAGGAGGAAGCGTGGTGATGCGATCCGCTCATGTCCGTCCAAGGCGATAGAAGGATAAGAGCACCCGGTACACCTGGGAAGTTTGGCACAGTTCCCTTGTATTCTGACAAGTAGCGAACGAGTGCTTGAGCGAGGTTTCCACCCGCTGAGTCTCCAACAACGACAATTTGCGAGGGAGAATACCCGACTTTGTTCACGAGGTAATGATACCCCGCAATCGCATCCAGTAATGCAGAAGGGAACTGGCCCGAAGTCGGTTCCGGAGGGATGGACGATAACCTATACTCAACCGCAAAGCTCCGCTTTACACTCGGGCAGAACTTCAGAATTCCCTTGGGTATATTCGACACCGCCTGGCTCGGGTGTGCGGAGAGTAAGACATATGCACCTCCGTGAAGGAAGTATATGACTTTCTCCTTTTCATCGGGTTCCTGCTCTACGGCGATGTTTTCTCGGCGCTTGTGGATCCAATAGCCTGGAATGCGAGCAGCGGGATGAACGTTTGCCTTGGCGGCCCATTCTTTCACCTTGCCCGTGATGAGCTCGGGTGGCGCCCCGCCGACCCAGACACCTCCATAACCTTTCTCAAGATTCTTAGAGGAATGTAGATGTGTGAGGTATTGCATATTGCTAATTCACAAAACGAAAGGATAAAAATTAGAAGTCATTCCCGTGCCTTGCCTAACGCGCAGCGAAATACCGAGGAAACGCCACTTACAATTTCCCGACTTCATCGAACGCCCATCTTACGATATTGACAATCAACGCCTTCGACAAGCTCCAGCTCCTTCTCGGTCGCTGGAAGGGCGTCAGGTTCGTAATAATCCACCACGGCAGACGCGCCAAGAAGGACGCCGCTACAAGGTACGCGTAAAGACGTCGGAGAGGCTCTGGAATTTTGCGCGCGGGCCCGTACATTGACATTGCGTCTGCGTAGAGAGTGGCCGAGGGATGAAGGAGAAGTGATTGGTGCAAAGTTCAGCGCGAGACTTTTTTATCACGGACCAGGAGCCAATCAGGTGATAATCGATGACCGCGTAAACGAGACGCGTCGGAATTTTCACGCGTAATGACCGGGAGCAATGCATTCCATCTGTTTGCTATAGACTTCAAGTTTCATTCCCTTGTTAACCTACTTTTAAAGTACTACTAATTACACGCGAAGATGATTCAGACGAAGGATAAGATTGAAAGAGAAAGTTAGGAAAAGAGAGGAGAAATCATAGTGCGGACGAGATGAGATGAGATGGGACAGCATATATAGCAGGCCATATTCGCGAAGCATGAGATAAGCAGAAATTGCGAGAGATATTGATAAAGTACAAGTGATGTTTCGCCGACGTAGATTGGTCATAAAGGTTGCCTACCATGGGTATAAAGAAATCGCGGGGATCATCCGAGCGAGCATAAAGAAATCGGGGAAAGAGGGAGGAAAAAAGAAAATATTCTAGCCTTGGATAGCGTCTTCGAAGCCTTCGACACCCTTGAGCATCGAAAGCGCGTCCTTTGCTTTCGCTTCTCTGCGAATCTGACTCATTTCGCGAGACCAGATTGATCGAACACCGTCCTCAAGGGCATCCCCTTCGGAATTGTCAGAGTTCTCTGCACCAATGCCTAGTCCGCGAGCTACTTCGCCCTCCCGGACATGCGCTTGCAGCGAAACATTTTGGGCCCCACTTGCGCTATTTGAATTTACAGACCCGATGAAGGATGAGCAGCGCTTCAGCGAGCGTGTGGTTTGAGCGGAGAGCGTGGCAAGCCCGGTGGTTTCTAATATACCGAGCAAGTCCGAGAATTCCGAGCGGGAGAGTGGAGTGAAGGCGTCTGATGAGGCGAGGAGTGACGAGTAGTACGAGTAAAGTTGGCTGCTGTCAACTCCGGAAGGGGTCGTTGCATTCTCGCCAACAGAGCCGTTAGAGCTAGATCGTTTCATTGGCGATCGCTGGCGCTTCGTCGGCGTAGACGGAGGCGTGATGGAGGTGAAAGACGACGTCCGAGACAGTGCGAGAGGGAGAGTAGCCGCACGTCGCTTTGACGCAAGAATGATGGCAAGGAGGACAAGTCGTTGCTGCAAACCAAGGCCACGGACCTTGGATACTACGTCGCTGTTGCCGGAAGCACTCGCCGGCACTGACCCAGACTTGGATTTCGAGTTGGACGAGGACGGTGCGTGTGCCTTCAAGGCAGAGAGGATGTGCGCAGGCAAGACAGCTACCTTTGCCGCAGCATCGGAGGAAGATGCCGACGCATCTGACGAGGAAGAAATCGCAGTATCAATGGCACCTCTTAGGACTTCGAAAAGTACGCGAACGTCTCCTGTCAGAGCAGAAATCTTCTTCGTGAGCAATGTCAATGTTGACGGGGGTAAGAGCTTCTTAAGCTCATCTTGAGGGAGATCCTCGAGTCTCTTATTAAGAATCGCAAGAAGCTCAATAGGACTGTACGGAGCGAAATGGATCGTCTTGACCTTGACACCCTTCGAGGACGAGGTGCTGGACGTAGCAGAGTCAGCACCTGCAGGAAGGGGAAGAATAGAGGACGCCGAGGTAAGAGTGTGAGTATTGGCAATGCCCATGATGCGAAGCATAGATGGATGGGCGGCTGCCAGTGAGAACAAAGACTGAATATCATTCGAGGAAGCGGATGCCAAATTGTCCAGCTCATCAAGAACCAGTATGCTAAAGGATACGTGAGTAAAAGATACCATAGAGCGCGAGCTATAGAACTTACCACTTCAAGTCACGCTGCTTCTCAAAGATCGAGCACACTTTGTCCTTCGCTGGAATCTTCTTTCCTGAACCTCTTCCCCTAGTAGGCGCAGTGAAGAGCTCTTCAGCCAGCTTCTCCCAAAGCGCATCCATACCCGTGATGGCCATACAATTGATGAATACGACTTTCACATCATCAGCAACCTTCGCTGAAGTAATGATGGAATTGACAAGAGCGGTCTTGCCGGTACCAGGAGATCCGGAGACGTATAGCACCGACTCGGTAACATCCGGATCGCTGTCAAGGCTGTGAAGGAATGACTCGATAACAGCACGCTCAGCCTCCCGGCCCTCCAGGCTCATACTGTAAGTAGAGTCCGACGTCGTGCGAAGCAGGCCGCGAACACGGACGTGAAGTGGAATGGATGTAGGAGGCGACGGAGGAGGTGTCGATGAGCGCGAAACAGAGAAGCTATCGAAAACAGAGGATGGCGTTCGCGGTATCGTACCGTACGTTGCAGTCCTACGCATACCTGAGGATGATCGCATATTAGCGTTTGTCAAGATGGAGGTGTACGAAGTGGTCAGAAGGGACCAAGAGTCCATCCGTGACCACGATCAAGATGAAGCCACAGTACTCACTGCTCCTAGATATCATCGACACTGACGAAATATCAGAACTAAAGCTCGAGCGACGACTCATTCGTGATCTGGGCGAGTCAAGGAAAGAGAAATCGAACATCGGAGGAGGCGGGATGTTCTCCTTGTTCCCTGTGCCATCATCGTTCTCCCGTGCCGTCACCGTGCGCTTGCGCTTGGTGGTGGGTGTCGACTCGGGCGTCATCATACCAGTGGATCTATTAGAGACGACGGAAGAGGAGCGAGAAAGCGATGTGCGCTTCCCGAGGACGCTCGTGGCCGTCTGCGAACGAGTCAGACGGCGGGTGGATGGAGTGGATGGCGACGAGGCAGGCATGATGACAGATAAGCTAACTAGTGTATATCCGTCGATGCTCTCTGCTCGACAGCAACAATGACGATGAAAAAGAGATAAACGTCGACGAGGACGAGTAGAGACGACGAACAGAGGATGTTGTGGTCGGTGGAAGAAGAAGAGAGGACGAGCTGGCTGAAATTTAAGGGACTGGGTAGCCGTGCGAAACAGAACAAGAAACACGTAAAATTACGTACGTCGTGTTTTATTGACGCGTCGCGACGCGTCGAACCAAAGCACGTGCCCAGAACTTTCCCAGTTATTCAGATTAAACTAGTACTTCGCCGTTCAGTCTGATCATCAGTTTGCATTTGTAGAACTCCTTGTCGCTTCCCAATTTACGGCGAATAGGTTTTGTCTGTAAACCGGAAGGTACGTGGATTGCATCGACGAGCCAACAGACAAATACTTCCTTGTACCAATGGGGTTACGGACACTCCGGCGCGTACATCGTCTGATGGTTTGCGAACCATTTCAAGTCATCACAAATTCAACCAATGCCGATGTTACTATTTTAGCGATCAGCTAAAAGAGGATGGGCGGTATGCAAGCCATAGAATTGCTGCTCATAATAGTCTCAGATCTAAGCGGAATAACAGGAGCATGATCAAATGACATAAATTTTAAAGAGCGTCAATCCATTTCCCAATAGCAATACAAGCCTCTGTCCTCTCCGGCTCGAAAAATGAGAACCCTATGAAATCATGGAATGCATCCTTCGCAACGTACGTTTCCACTTTCTCTTTACCTAAATCGCGTAACAGCCTTCCTTCTAATGTTCGAATCGAGTCAATGAGGGTCTCTGCACCTCCAACGACGATAATTGAACGCGGGAAACCCTTGAAGGAAACGTCCGTATTCTCTTTGCACGCAGGTGAGATATACACGTTGGAGAGGAAATCAGCCCCATGTGGGCCTGCGAGACACTTCGACGTGAAGTTGGGTTCCTTCTCAGGCGGAGGCAACAGGAAGTCAGAGCGCACGTTAGTATACATTGACGATCCCGGAGAGTTGTGCGACGGTGTAAGGTCCGCCCAGGGTGAGAGTAGCACAAGTGCGCCAGGAAGACCAAGATTGAGCGAGTCGGCATACGTAAGGAGGTATCGAGTCAAAGCGAGAGCGAGGTTGGCGCCTGCCGAGTCTCCGACGATGATCACATCTTCAGGCTTGAACCCGACTGTGCGCACCAAATAGTTGTATCCCGCTAAGCCATCGATCAACTGTGTAGGGAAAGGGCTGACATTGTCTGGTGCGGCAAGCCGGTACTCAACGGAGAAAGTTCGTCGGGCTGAAGCCGTGCGCTTCATGATATCACGCGGGATTACCTCTACAGATGATGATGGATGGGCAGACAATCCCATATACGCGCCACCGTGAAATATCAGTAGCACCTTCTCGCCAGGTTTCGGCGCCTCGCCCATAGCGATTTCTTCGCCTGCTTTATTCTGCCAATAACCTGGTATACTGGCGCTTTCCACACCTGCGACCTCGGCCCATTTCTTAATATCTCCTGTGATGAGCTCGGGAACTGCGCCAATCCAGACACCGTTCACGCCTTTCCCTGTTTCCAACGCTTTAGCCGTAGGGTTATGTCCGAGGCCTCCAACTCTGCAAAATGCATGAGGTCGCGTACATTAGCTGGTAGGTCTCCAGGACTTGACAGAAGAAATACAACGCACGCTTTTCTTAGACCCTTTAAATATCTCGTCAAATTAACCTGTATACAACGACCAATCGTCCAAGATTTCCTCGCCCTCCATGAAGGGTGCAAGTTACACAGGGTCCACGAAGGAATCCTCACGAACAGGAGCCCAATCAATGCACCCCCGATGTATAGGCCTCTGAAAGGCTGGATCCGTGCAAGGCTCGCTATAGACATGCTGGTCTGGCAAAGTCGTTGCCGTATCAGCTGCTCTTCCGTGTTTAATACCGTGACCACGGGGCCCGTAGGCTGCTGTGAACTTGGTGAGAGAAGAATGGTCACATTTTGAAATGCGTACCGTCAATTGGTGCACATGAGATTACATAAGGCAACTTTGCAGTAAAATATCTTTGTAAGGTAATGACGATCATCGCCAAGACATGATTATAATTTATTTAGAAAGTTTTCTAGATTCCAGTTTACGGCATTTTTACACGTACTTGAAACGTCGTCAGTCTTAAGTAGACGCAGGTCCTCAGCGGCATCTGCTGAAGTTTATCCAACCCGTTCGGCTACCAAAGTGGCCAAACTGATTGGCCCGCAGATCAGCGATTGTCATCAAAAACAGGTCAATCGTCTCCAAGGGTGATACGGAAGGTCTACCTTTAGTTCCCACATTGTAACTCTGATTCACGCATTTTTTCAATAGCCAGCGATGAGCGCGAGAACTCAAAACCTCTTCTCCCGTCGTTCCTCGTATGACTGTCTATTTTGTTGCTTTAGAAGCGGGATGTAAAGACAATATCAAAGTCGACTAGGCCATTTCAGCTTACTCGCACCCTTCTTCGCTGTAGTTTGACACAGACATGAGTGCGACAATCGCGAATGGAATCAAGGGAGGTATCCCACCAGGTATCGAGGTGGTCGCAAGGAAGGTGATGAACAAGAATCCTGGAATCGGTTTTGGGAAGATTGCTCTGCCAAATTCCTCTGGGATCAAGGTTATCATTGTCAGCGCCGGATTCACTGGTCTTTCATGCGCGATAGAATGCAAGCACAAAGGCCATGAAGCCATCATACTGGAGAGGTTCTCAGAATTGAAAATTCTAGGTGAGTTCTGATACCCTGATTGGGAGTATTGATGGGCGAGCATATTTCAGGCGGTGTCAGTATGTTACTAGACTCCGAAATCATATAACGCTGAGCACTACTTTAGAATATTTCCTTTGGAAACAACGCTGGCATGATTTTTGAGCGTCGGGGTCTACATGACATGTACATCAATCTATTCCAAATGCCTTGGCTCTGCTGTCTAATGAACTCTTGACCAGATTATGGCCATTGTGCACTCACCACGAGCACCTCACACTACACAACTCCGCCGGCGAAGTTCTCACGGTGCAATATCTTCCTAGCATTTTGTATGGGCATCGCAGTTACAACGGGCACCGCGGAGAATTGCACGAGGCTCTGTATTACTACGCCTAGTCCATCGGCGTGGAGATTCGACTTGGTCAAGACGTTACGGAATATTGGGAGGACAAAGAGAACAGTGTGGCAGGTGTCGTTACAAACGGCAAACGTCTCTCGGCCGATGTAGTCATAGGAGCGGATGGAGTCAGAAGTAAAGCAAGAACTCTCGTGCTGGTTCGTCTGAATTTTTTGTTTCTTTTCAGAAATCCTCAATTAAATCGGATGATGACGATAAACCGAAATCGTCGGGATATGCTATATTCAGGGCATGGTTGGATACGGGGTTGACAAGGATCCTTTAACGGACTATCTTGTCAAGAATGGCGATGCATTCCATGGCTGGATAGGTGCGCCTTCTTTGAACCTAATTTCACCGAGATATCCGTTTACAACCTCTACAGGTCCCGATGTCCATTTACTTGTTTCCTCGTCAAAGAATGGGCGAGCTCTGTTCTGGGTTATCACTCACAAGTTAGAATCCCCATGCTTTAACCTCGACGTTATAGACTAAACCTCATACATATTAGAGACGAAGCTGACATAGAAGAGTCATGGTCCTTCCCAGGGAAGATGGACGTCCTCAAGGTTGAGGGCTGGGACCCACGCTGCGCAGCTATTATTACCAAGACTCCTTCCTGTGTTGATCTATCGAGACCCGTTGCCACAATGGATCAGCAAATGTGCACGACTCGCGCTCATCGGAGACGCTGCACATCCTTTCCTTCCGTCAGTGTTGATCACTTTCCCTTCATACCGGCAAATGTTTCGTAACGTCCACATCTTAGGACAAGAATCCAAGGAGCCTCCCAAACAGTTGAAGACGGGATCACCCTCGCGATCGTGCTCCAGTTGGCCGGCAAAAAAGACGCCCCGCTCGCCGTACGCGCCTGGGAGAAGATCGTGTACGTCGTGCACAGCTCATTGGCGAAAGCACGCGCGACATGTGGCACAAGGCTCGTCCCGAAGCAAAGGGCAAGGAAGCCGAGCCTCCGCGCCCAAAGTGGCTTTTGGGCTTTGATGCCGAGAAGCATGCATATGGCATGTATGAAGAGATTGCGAAGGAAATCAAAGAGAAGGGATATCGGCCTCCTATTCTTCCTCCCAGGGAGCCTGTAGAAGAAGAGACGGGAAATTGAGGTCGTAGAATACCACGATCAGGTCATTTATGCAATTTTGACGTCTCAGCTTCGGAAGGTAGAAGCTACTACTTTCGTTTCTCATATTCCGTCGTTTAGGTGTCATCTCGGACGATTGCAGCGTATTTAAGGTGTTTACAGTCTTAACATGTGGGCGTCAATACTGTTACATAACTTGTCCAACGATACTCGACCAACACCTGACTAAAAGGGCTTTCTAGAAGCATTTATTCAGTATGCACGTCCAGCTCAAGAAAAATCTACGTACATGCGAAGCAAACCGCCATTAACTGGAGCTTTAAAAGTGCAAGGAATCAGATATCTGTATGAGTGGAGGTGTTAGACTATACTTACTGAACTTTTAAGTCATTTTCTGCACGTTCTATCCGCAGCAAATATGGTAAACTTCAGTTGTGTCGCCTTAACATAAAATTCGGAACCATTCGTTCGAGCTCCAGGCACATAAGCGCACGCTGGCTTTTCAATGTCTCCTCTTCCTGTGGCGGTCGGTTGCCGTATCCCTTGATGTGAAAAAGGCTCGGAAACGTCATGAATAAAGAGTTGATGGGCTCGACGGTTTCTATTGTACTGGAAGTAATCATGGCAACATTATGCTGAGCTGCTCGTGCTTTGATGACCTCAACCACATCAATTAGTTGTTTAGCTGACCGAGGTGGTTTAGATCCGCGAATATCAAGTGTGTGCAATTGCGGGAAATTCCAGAGTTCGTCATTGTCGCCACTAGCTGGCTCTTTGATCAGGATCCTTCGAATGTCATACTAAGAGACGAAACGTTAGTGTGCTAGGAACTAGTATCAACGTGGTACAAAAAGGCTTTACCGTCGGGAAATGAAGGATTTCCAGGCCAGGGTACATATCAGATAACCTTCGACAAGAAGTAATAATCTCGTCGCCTTCAAATTTATGATTGCTATCATGAAGGCTGAGTTCTTTCAAGTCACAGGACTCGAACTCCGAAATCAGATGCAACATACGTCCCCACGTAATTTTCAGTCGGAGATGCCGGAGTGGAGGAAACTTGAGGTGCATATCGACCGTTCGCTCAGAGCATATCCATTTGTTGAGTGGGGCCGCATCTAATGGAGGCCTGACACTAAAGCACAGATATTCGTGAAATGAGAGAGAAACGAGTTTCGTGAGCTCCGGAAGAACTTTCAAGACATCATATGGAAATGGCCATTTGAATGCACCGTCGTAGCGAGGGACGAGAGGAACAGTCAGATTTGTTATGCCTCTCAGATAACCAGATGAGATAAAATATTCGAGGTAAGGAGACGCTATCGATGCTGATCGAAGGTTAATGCGTTCCCAAGATTCCGCCTTTTCCGCCAACCAACTCAAATCAGGGCCGTTGTTCCAGACCATGGATTCTATGAAGGCGAAGTGTCGAAGAAAAGGAAGCAAAGGGGCAAACTGTTCGTCCAGTTCATGCTCATTGTAGATCTCCAACGATCTCACCTGACGCGCGTGTTGCAGGACGAATCGAAGCACCGAATAATCTTTCTCAGACCTATGATTGTGAAATTCGACTTCAAGTTCTCCGGGAATCTGCTGATCAGCTTCGTCGAGGTTCGCCCATCTGGGGTTCTTCGGAGCAGAATAATTGGCAATGATAGGAAGGGCTGCCGTGTTCAGTAGGGCAATATGGGCGGGGTGGTCGACTGCAAGAAGACTTGCTGCACCTCGGGTTGCCGATGCAGTTCTGAAGTCGAATACTTTATGCCCTGAGTTCAATGCGAGGGCCACAATATATTGGATGAGTTCAAGTGGGAGCAATGCGCGTGGAGGATGCTCAACCGATATAGGAGCTCGACGTAGATTATCTAACGCGTGTTCCCATTCAGTTCTCGCAACCTCCATCTCTGTCTCAGCTTGTTTCAATTGTGCAGAGAAGGTTTCATCTCCAGGCGCACCATCCGGCTTCTTCTGTACGAGATTAGGGATGCTTGAATTGCTTCTGTAAGCGTAAGCAAGTTTTCCACTGGAAATCTTAAGAATGGCGTACGTGGAAGAAGAATCATTATACCCTGAAAGTAAAGAGGCGTAATTTCGCGCAGAAATGCAGAATCTATCACAGAGAGCTTGACATGCCATAACCGGATTACAGCTAAAGGTATGTAGATACTGTCTAGCGGGTTATATGGATATGTAGAATGTCAGGAAGTACTCGCCTGAGTCTAACGTCTGTGGTAGTAGTACAAGATTAAGGAGATGTGCGGGATCTACCGGTATGAAGGAAATCCCGAAGATCGTCAGCGCGTCGATCAATACTCTGCTCTGAATAGAATGACCTCTATCGTTCCAATTTTATTCAAACTCAACCTTGAACGTGAGAGCACAAAAATTGCTAGCGTTGCTGATCACTCTTCAATTGAGTTACCAAAAAGGCAAAGCTTTCGTATTAAAGTGCGGAAGCTATCGAGCTACAGTCTGACGGCCAAGTCGCTTTTCTTCGACATGAAATGCACAGTACAGAACTGGCCTAGTTTCTTATCATGCCAAAGGTATGCCGCAGAACGGAGGCACAGGAAATGATCAAGCTATTCAAAGCAAGACAGCAAGGCTAGTTCAGACGGTCGATGAGGCGAGTAAGAAGCGTATTATTAGGTCATGGCACGAACAGCATACCACAATTCATGCATGTATGTTCAGGCCAGCGCGCCCTATGACACAAGTTCAAAGTATGAAGCAATATACAATGCAAATAATCACTTACCATTGGATCCCACTGTGGTAGAATGATCCTTTCTCCTTCCTCGAATACCTGTACAAGCTCCCTCGGTGCAAGTTTCTTCGGTACGACTACTTGATACACAAACTCGTCGAACCAGGCGTCAGTCATCACAAAGTACCCTTTCTCCCCTGGTTCCGGTCCCCACGAATTCTCAACGCGGTAGCGTCTGACAAAGCCTGTAGAAGGATCAATGTGTGCACCGGTAATGACCATCGCATGGGTCATCTGTGACTCGTTCGTCTGCAGGCGCTCGGCTTTAGTCATACCCAGGGAGATGTTGAACGCATTCTCAAGAGATGGCTTATGGAGGCTCGTGTCCATTATCCCTGCGTCACGATCAGAGAACTGACCCACGTCGCAGCCAAAAAAGACAGGTTGCCCCGCTTTTAGCAATTTTATGACCGACGCCTTCAAGTCATCTATCTCCGTGTTCACATCTATAGATCATGATTAGATCCCGGGTGTGTAAAGGAGTTCGTGTATATGGCCTACATAGGACAGGACGTCCACCCCAGATGTTCCCAAGCTTATCAACCGTATATAGCTTCCTATATGCATTTCGCGGATCATGGATCAGGGAGAATGATTCTGCGGACTTTTTGTAAAGATGGGTCAGAAATAGGACAGAATTTTCTCATTGAATCGAACTAACCGGATATTCCTTCGATGTGAAAGCGCGATAGAATTCGAGAGGCGTGCCGGACCATGATTTTGGCTTTCCATCTTTGTCGTAGTAATCCCACGTAAACTTGCTATCAGGACGTGGTGGTACACCCAATGTGCTGGTCACGATATTCCAAATTTCCGCCATGAGCTCCTCTTTCTTCGCTCGAACAGCCAGGATGAGGTCTTCTTTGGCATCCGATTCCCTGATAGATGCACTGAGGCGGCGGAGAATAAGACCATGTTCACGCAATTTGAGTTTAATGAGCTTGTTAAGGTTGCTTGAAGAAGAAGACGAGTACGACTCGGGATAGACTGGTTGAGGGACCACACCATATGTCTAGAGTGACATTAGCCATGGGCGCAGCTGTGCAGGTCATATACATACCTCGAGTAGATTGACAGCCATGTCCCACTGACCGCCATCAGATAAGACCTCATCCGTTAAGTGATTAACGACACGATCGTCTAAAGGAAGTCCAGCAGTCGCAATCATCTGTTCCAGATAACAGTTACTCTTATTGAGTTTGTCCCAGAAGAAAAGGTAGGACTGGGTATAGCATCAGCATCTTTACTGGATGGACGGTACTTCAACACCTACTTGCGACAATTGGAACTCCTTCAACGCGAGCTTTTGCATGATGGCGTGGCGTAGCACATTGGTCGTTGCAAATAACCAGCATCGACCGCTTGATTTCTGATTCGTGATTGGTTCCGTCTTGAAGTCAAGTTGCAGGTTGAAAATGTGCGTGTCTGCTACCCGAGCTTCGCGAGCGGCGAGCACTGACTTGAAGTCTGTTTCAACAAGGATGGTGCGCGCAAGCTGGACCTTGAGGTCGTTGGAGGCTTCATGTTCCCAAGCGTCGACATTCTTCAGGGATATAGAGCCATCGACAGAAAGAGGTTCCTTGGCTAAACTGTCCTGTTGGCCAACTCTGATAAATTTCTCGTCTTCAACAGTTGTCGTGACCGAGCGTTTCTGCATTGATTGAGAGGCGCCCATGGTGAACTGAAGATGATGTGCGTTCCGTCTGCTCGGGCAGAATGGCTTTTATCAATCGCGGGAATGCTTTCATAGCTTCCTGATCCATAACCGCGTGGGTGCCAAATCTCCGGCTCGATAAGCTTGAATAGAATAGCACTCCTCTGATTGGTGAATGACTGTAACACGATCAACCGGTCCGCCAATGAGCCACGAAAAATTACCATTTTCCGTCACCGCTGGGTATTATGAAGGTGGTCAAATGGGCCGGAGTGATTGGAGCGGTCCTCAGTCTTGAAGTTTCTCACAGGTCACGTGAGTCGGAGGTCGGAAATCATCTGGTCGGATTCAATTGTACTGTACAATAAATTCGAATTATGATATCGATATGAGTATTGTTCTGATCTGATACAATACAGCTACTATCCTATGTACATTTACTCGCAGAAAGTAATAACGAGGTTAACCTATATCCATGTCGCATTCATCAGGAGAAACGTTCTGCACAATTGAAAATTTTGCAGACGCACATCATTGGCCTGGCAGGCAACCTGAGCGAAGGTGTCATCTGGGTTCCTGAAGGCCATTGGACAGTTCGCATCCGTGCCTATGTATAAAAATTAGCATTCCAGTAGATTTAAGAATCATGATTAGTCTTACAGTCGGTTCCCGTGCCGTCGCAGCCATTCTCATACCTGAAAAGAATAGTAAGGTGGTCCCCACATTATTAGAAATAATACGCCGTACCTGAAGCCACTAGCGACGGAGAATGTATGCCTTTACAATAATTTAAAAAAGGTCAGTCTAAGTTTCGTTTCAGAAGCTCGCATGAAGGAAAAAAGACATACGGCGGGATGAGAGAGATATCCGAACTGGATCCGCTTCCAGGGGTAGTCGGGTTCTGGAGCGTTGTTTCGACAAGGGTGCATCCTTCAGCGTTCTGCCCACAGGATCCTACAGTCAATGAGTATTACGGCTGAAGGCGATGCCGAAGAACAAACCTGTCTGCAAGAACCTGAAGGATGATCAAGAGTCAATGCAAAGGTCATCTCGCATGTTTAGAATGAACACTGACGCTATGGCTGCAGCCAGAGGACCATTAGAGGTGAATGGAGCACCACTTGATAGGACAATGCCGTTCTGTACGAGTTGAGGCTGGGAAGTTTTGTTAATGTCCAGTACTACATTAGTTTCACGATGGATGCCTACAGTGCCACTGCCACAGCTATAACAAAGGAATTAGCATAAAGAGATACGAGACAGGGGCAACGACTGACTTATTCTCAAATGTGACGGTGTGCGTCTCAGCAAGAACTCCGACGGCAACGAGCAGGAGAAAACAGCAAGGCGCGAGAAGTTGAACATGGTTGAGTTTCTCAGGTAAGGTAAGTATTTGGCCGACAGTAGAATAAGCTGTAGAAGAGCTGGTTGATAATGATTCGTTCACTTCCTACGTGACTTTATACCTTTGTCCTCATCCATAAAAAGCACAGCCCATGCAACGTCAGGTGGACGACAAAGATCCCTCAAACATGGTACTTCATGAGCGCAAGCGCAGGTATGAGGTATTTAGAGAAAACATCAAAAGTTCCGCAGCATTTAGTGGAGTCGTGGCGTTTTAAGCCACAGGCGAGCATAGCAGCATGAGAAAACATAGCAGAAAAGACCAGATTAGTAGACAGCGCTGAGAAAAGCGATCATCGGGACATGCGTCATAACAATGTTGGCACGCTACGAATCTCGAGCATAATCGGCAGAATTTACGCCGAGCAAGAGATTGTAGAATAAGATGATGGTGCTTTCAAGTTAGTCATAACCTCTGGGGCGATACAAGCACTAAGCGGAGAGAAAGAATCAGACGGCTCTGAAATTTGATCTCGGCGGCGTGCGATATCAGTCTGAATTACCTTTCTTGGATTTGGTCAACCGATGCAGATGAAGTCATGTTCTTCCTGACATGTTTCAGCCAGAGAAATGCAAGAATGTCGGGCGCCGAGCATCAATGCGAAGGAGACAAGTATGCAGACAATAGGTTAGCACCGACTTTCTGATAGATGAGATAGGCTTGCTCAATGCTGTTTTCGGGATATTAGGGCACTGCGGCCGGAAGGCAAGACACGCGGAACTGAATTGTCATACGCACACCGCTTATTTGAGCTCACAGACGAGCACTTGGTTAAGCCTGGAATAGAGTATCCTCGAGGGTCGGATCAGCTCCTTGACTCCGCAAACATAGATTTGTAATCAAGTCGCCGAGAATCGCTATCATGACAACGCAGACTTCTGACACGACCTCCTCTTTCTTCGAGCTGACAGTCTCAAATCAGTGTAGGAAGGAAGTGCAAGATCGATAACAAATGAAACGATATAATTTGTTCAAGTTGCTGACGTTACCGAAAATTGGCCATAAGCATGCTATCACGAGAAATTCATCGGAGAATCAAGTCTCAATTCCATTTGGCAATTACAAGATCACGCTTCGTGTACGTGTATATAGAATGTGTAGGTATTTACTCGCAGAAAGTTATGACAAGATTGACCTGTGTGTGCTCATCAAAAACCGTGCGTGCACTGATGAGTTGTATGAGACTCACGTTATCTGCCTGGCAAGCGACCTGAACATCGGTGTCATTCGGCTTGCGGAAGGCCTGCGGGCAGTTTGCATCCGGGCCTTGGAGAACGAGTCAAAGACTATGTGCAGGAAATTCGACTTCGACTCACAGTCTGCTCCTTTACCATCGCAGCCATTTTCGTATCTGCAAAGGAAAAATCGTTAGTGTTAATATCGTTGTCAAAGGACGGAAAAAAATACTATACCTGAAACCACTCGCCACAGAGAACTTGTGTCTTTAAGAGTCGAGAAATCAGCGCTGTTGTTCACCGCTGCTATAGACTTAACAAACATACGGAGGGATGAGAGAAATGTCCGAGCTGGATCCGCTTCCGGGCGTCGTGGGGTTCTTGAGCGTCGTCTCGACGAGAGTGCATCCTTCACCGTTCTGACCACACGATCCTGAGGTATTTTGTGGTTAGTAGGCATACATCAGAGAGTATAAGATAAACACCTGTCTGCAGGAAGCTAGAGAATGGCGATTTCAGTCAGGCACAGCCAGAGAGCCAAAATAATGTACACTGACGAGATGGCTGAAATCAAGGGGCCGCCGGAGGTGTAAGCACCACCTGTGGAAAGCGTCTTCCCGTTCCGAAGAAGTTGAGGCTAAAAATGAGTCTGTTAACACTGTTTGAAGTAGCCCGTCTTGCTACACTGGCTTACAGTGCCTTTGCCGCATCTGATATGAGTGCAAGATCAGCAACTAAAGACACTAAGGTGGTATAAGAATGCTCACTTGTTCTCAAAAGTGACGGTGTGCGATTCGGCCAGAGCCCCAGTAGCAGCCAGCAGAGAGAAGATAGCAAGACGCGAGAAACTGAACATTGTAATACAGTCAAGTGTTGGTTCGTAGTACTTAGTCGAGTATCGAGTAAAGTTGTACTGAGTCCGGTTGGCGATTGTTCGTTCAACTTCAGTATGCTTTTATACCATTCTTCCTCTTCCGAAGAATACTTGCAAAACAAAGTCATATGAAGGAGAAAAGCACCCTCAAACACATTTCCCCATGAGCGCCAGCTCGGGATTGAAAAAATCGGAGAAAATACCAAAGACCGAGCAGAGCTAAGTGGAGTTGGTGCTGTCCGCTGTCAGAAGCGAGCATAGTAGTACGGGGTAAAGAACCACCCGGTTTCCCTCCAGAAGCCATCACTGAAAGAAAGGACCACCTAAATAATGCGTCACAGCGGCGTAAGTGTGTCTCATGGGTTAGCTCGTGATCAGTGGATCCTGGTATTGAGCGTCTGTTGTGTCGCATATAGCAGTGTCGGCGTCGGGCCTCGCATCATATTTTGGAGAGTCATAGGTGCCCAGCGGCGTGGACAAGTAAGCCAGACCTATAGATGTGTTCCGATATTTCGTAACAACATTCTGGGTTTACTTTTCTCGACTCAATCCGACGAGGTCATGCGCTAGATGACATGTTTCATCAAAAGCAATGCAAATATGAGCGATGCTGCATCGTAACGAAGTCGTCAGAGAAAGACAAGGCTTCGGGTTAGACATATACCATATACCGGTCTTCTGATATATTTACCTGCGCGTAATCAGAGCGAAGGATCGGCAGACCTCAAACTTTCAGCACCTATAAATATCTAGCTCCGATGAAGCCGGAAAAGGTAGAGGCAGAAGTCTGGCACGGAGTAAAGCGAATCCTAACCGAGCTTGAACAATTGATTCTTGCGTCATGGAGCACTCAGAATCAAGGGTGCGTGCCGTAAACTTGACTGGAAACCAACTTCAAGCAATGGAATCTCACCCGAAAGTGGTCGGAAAAAAAATGTCATCAGCTACTAGTTGTGCAACGGATGTAATCAGATGAACAGGTTGATCGGCGCGGATCGGATAATCAAATCATTCGACCTCCATATTCCCTTCTCGTTGTCTTTTCTCTATGCGCTCCTTCATCTTCGTCCGCGCCTGTTCGGCGGCTGGTTCTAATCGACCGGCTTTAGCGAGGGCGAGCAGGAGTGCATGTACCAATCCGACGTGATTGTGCCGTCTCAGACTGTTCTCGAACTGGGCAAGGACGACGGCGTACGCAAAAGAGCTCAGTGAATCTTCGGCATACAAATGAATCCACACTCACAGCCCAACGAGTGCGCTTCTCGTTCTCTGATGCTATCCGGGTAGCAAGCTCGGAGGCGAGGAAATCATTGCCAGACGCTTGTGCTGCTTGCAACTGGGCCTCAAATGCAGGCAACTTGTCGTCATGGATAGCCATTAAGTTAAATTCCAGCTAGAGGACAATGTAAGGCTCGTACTGCTACATGAAGGTGCATGGAACTCACTGAGCCTGGCGGATATGTCGCTATCCGCGCTTCAATAATCTCCCGAGCCTTTGCTAACCACCCTTCCCCACTTTCCGAAAACGGACCATGATTTACCGGGTTCTGTTTCAAGCCATCTAGCTCATAGACACTTCCTGCTACAGGTAGGTAGACAACGAAATGATACGCGTCCTCGGTAGTCTTGGGTAGGTTTAACCCATCAAGACTGATGGCACTGGGAGGACTGAGTGTGTTATGCGCCTCGCGAAGGAATTCTGAGCTGGTGATCGCTAGCCCACGCGTCTGAGGGTCCATATCCGTCGTAAAAGACTGCAATTCTGTGAGCTCAGGGCCCATTTGTAAACTCGGGATATTCAGAAGTGCGTTGAGTACTGCGAGTGTTGCACATGCGTTGTTGACAACTTGATGAGCGAAAAAGCCCGGGAAGGCGTCATCGTGCGCTGCTTCGCCATCTCCTCGCTCGTCCTGATTAGAGACCCATTTGAATAAGAATATGAGAGCATGTATTGGTCGGAGAGCGCTGAGAGATTCTGAATCCAATGAGTAAAGGTCATCCACGACGAGATTCACGCCCAGGGTCTTCAAAAGCTCCCTGTACATATATTGGCAGTCAGTTCACTGATTTAAAGCGTCAAGCGAGACTATTCCCTACGTAAAAACCCCAGGATCTGATTCTGTGAGTTGCCATCCGCTTTCCTCTGAGGACATGGTGAACAAGAAACGAGTGCTTGAATTTTATCGTTGGTGTGGTTTTCGACGCGTCCACCAGGATGACGCGTTTGGTCACATACAAAAATCCTGTCTTAGTCAGAATACATGACTAATAACACCTGGGCTTAGATCGTCGAGCAGCAGTATATTTAATGAATACAACAACGGCTAATTCGATCTCGAGAAACGAGAGCAAGAAATGTACAAATGAAAGTCGACGTAGATAAATATATCGAATAGAATGCGCCTTATCCTGCCAAAAGTACATATATCATCTAGCGGGAAATGAGGGGCTGAATGGAACTCTGTGAGGACATCTTCCGATAGATACGTCGCATATTACCGGGTACATTTTCCCTGCTTTGAGAGCTGTGCTCGTTTCGAGATCCGAATGCTGGTGCGCCTGCTGGTGGACTTGCTACCGTCGTAATCGGTGGCTGGGGCATGCCGTTGTACTCCGTGGTTTTCTCGTACGGATCATATGCCAGGTCCTGATGATCGAATGGTTCATTGTACGTTCTCCTTGAGCTGGTCCGAGTGTCGAAGGAATAGGATTGATCGTTGGTGCTGGTAGGAACATATGGAACGACTCGGGGGAGTTTCCGCCAAAAGACGGAGAAACTGAAATTGTCGTATGACCGCCCAGCTAAATACAAGAGCGCCTACATGATTCGGAGATGTCAGCCTCAAAGCTCAGATGGGGAACAAAATAAAATAGCACACCAGCTCGATTAGCTGCTCAATAATCAATGCCAAGGCATAGGGAGGCAGGCTAATTATTTATGTCGTATTCATTAGCACTGTCTTGTTGCGAATTTGAATAGTGATTGCACATACACTAATGAATGCGTGGCAAGATACCAGATACGTGAGCCTTCGTACTCAAGATCCGGTCCAAGAACATCATTAGACGCATTCATGTCTATCGCAGTAAATGCGATGATGAGCGAGCCAATTACGAGCCGGCTTATCGTCTGGCCCCATTCATACTTGTCTACAGTATTGCTAAAATTAAGTCCAAAATCATAGTTTCATTAGACGTCACCCACCTCGAGGAGATCTATTGATTAGACTCATTAGCGCGAGGGTAACAAGAACAGACCCTCCAGCGGCATAAAACCATAACGCAGGTGTCGCATTCGACGTAATAATATCGCCCGCGAGCTTATTGAACGTGGCGTTATTCACGAACGTATAATTCCATCCATCGGTGTCCCAAAAAAAGTTCATTTCAGCATTCAATATTGAGCCACTTTCGGGCATGGCGTTGAAATTCTGAAACAACGATTAAAGGCGAAAGACGAGAATGAATAGTAAAGCTACGAACCGTCAAGACGCTAGCGATTAGAACGATATCCACTTGTAGAAGATAGTTGAACGTTAAGTTGTAATCCCTTTGAAGTACAGCTTCTTGGACACCCCAATTGACATATTCCACCAGCGACTGTAATGCGACACCCGTTTTATTTATCTTTCGAGCGATGTCATATCCATAGTCGGTCTCGTTCAGGTACACGGCGAATCCCTTCGAGTCCAGCAGGCTTTGGGTATCTTTCACGAATCGGAATGGCGTCTCCAGGGCGCTACCGATGTTCTGGGAAGATACGAAAACGAAAAGTTAAGTCAAGTAATGATGGTGCTGAATTTCTCTTGAGATGTTACTCACTCCAACTTCTAGCATTACTGCAATGCCTTGGAGAGTTACAATGAGAGCAGAAAGGTAGAAGAACTGGAAGAAGAACAGTGCTAGTGCTCGCCGGCTTCCAAGCGTGTCGCCTTCACTACTGCTGAAGTATAAGGTGAATAACAAGGCGAATATCACCACCCCGCATAAAATGAGACCAAGACTTTCCAATCCAATGGAAACATTCCCGACGATATATTGGAACCCATTTGTGATCTTATCAAGTCCACCACCAAGGATGATGATGAAGACGGTCGAACTACGCTCGTAGATCTTCCTCGCGGGATAGCGGACTCGGCCCGGTAGCGTTGCAGCTACGAAATGCGAGGCCACCTCGACTAGAAGAGGAAAATACCAGAGTACCAGCTTTGCAATCTGGTCATCTTTGTCAGGGCTTCTGCCGACGACGCCGTACGCGATGAAGTAGCAAAGCGACGAAAACACAAGCGTCCCGATGTGTACGAAGAAAGCTGAGCGCCGAACGACTCGTGTTTCTCCTCCCGCTGATTCCCTTGCGTGCCTCAGAGCATGGAAGAATGCTATATACACGTCATTAGCGGTCTATGTGTTCCGAAAAAAAATAGTACCCTGCTCACCAAGTAAATACTGCACTAGAAGCAGCAAGCGACTAAATGCCATGGTCAACGAAATACCTCTCGCATTGAGCGTTGGAAGCCGATTATTCCTGAAGTTCGCAGCAGCGACATCTTGCGCGCTGTAGAAGTCTGCCATCTGAATATCCGCAAGCTTTTTCTCCTCATTTGAGTCATCAACAATGCCGTTTGTCACGTCGAAGTTGTTTGTGAATGCCGCCAACGCACAGAAAACAACTAGCTCGAAGAATGCGAAGATACGATGCAGCCAATCGGACTGGCGAAAGCGCACGTTGTAAGCGACCTGGCTCGCCCACACCCACCACACAAGTGCGAAGAAACTTAGATAAGACGCTATGCTCTACGAGAAGCGGATCAGAATCCATTAGATATGCAATTGGATGGATCGTTGCTACGCACGGAGGCTTCAAGAATAGGTGTACCATCTCTGAAACGCGCGTCTATCGATCCGATCACGCAGAAGTAGGGACAAGAACTCACGTTAAGCTCGCAAATGCCGTCGTCATGGCTATCTCTAACAACTAGAAGAAGATGCCATGAGAAAACGGAGGGCGGAGAGACAAATCAGAAGCTTACCAGATCACTCCAGGGAAGTTCAGTTACGAACACGACATATTCGTCAGGGCGATATTTCTAAAATGCACAACCTCAGTACTACACTTCAGGAGATCAGATGTACCCACGATTTCTTGCACGGGTTCGGGCTCAGGTTCAGGGAGAGGCTTGAACGGGGACCGAGCCAAAGGAACAAGACTGCTTGTCCTTTCCTTGTAGAGAATAACACTGCACACGAAGATGGTCAATAAACAGAGACAATCAGAAATGAAAAACTGACTACTAACTCGTCGTCTGCAGAAGATTCTTTTCTCAGTGTCGAGAATGGACGACGGTGTATGGGCTGAGAATCCTCCGGGTCCATGCTTCAAGGAGGGATGAGCACTAGAGGGTCCTTGATGGACTGTGAATGGTGAGCGAGGGCAAATACGCGTCCAGCATGCGTCATATTTAAATGATGGTGTTGAAAATATTTCCTGTTAATCGCTCTCATGTGGCAGTACAGGCAGGACATGATGAGCGCTGTTGTTTGCGAAGAGCCCAAACCGAATCGATCATGATCGCCGGCAAAATACTCGTCCCGGATCAGATATTCTTACCCGAAGAGAACAGCCACGGCGATCGTGAAAATAAACCAACTGACCAAAATCAACACTAGTACTTCAGTGCTCGTTTTTTTGCGATGCACAGGACAGGCTGGGCTGGGACAATTCATATGAAGAAATGCCCCAAAGAATCCCTCTGATGGTGTCAACTTGAAGCAGACCCCTTGGCGTCTATCGATATCAAAACACGATCAAATAATTTGCCGACAACGCCCGTCTCTGGCCGCTTCTAACGACAAATGCGAAATAGACGCTGAAGGCACAGGCACAAGATTCAATGCTCTCTGGGATACACTTTCATCGTGTACGGAATGAACGTTAGGAGAAAATGGCAAGATGGGCCCTCTTTCAAGTGCAACTTGGAGATACATGCCATTTTTACACCAATATTAATCATTTCCAACTCGGAAGGCAGTTGCAATGGTTACTAGGACCTCCTGAAATAAATCGCGATGATTGCGTTTCTTTTATGCTATCATCCGTATCCTTCGAAAGATGAACATGCGAGGTCTGATGCAGTGCCATGGCGTCTAGCAGCGAGAGGTGTATTACCATTAGATGGAGCACCATCTATCAGATGTGCCGTGTTCGCAGGAAGAGCCCGTGAAATTGACGCGACGTATATGGAAAGCAGAATCTTTAAACGTGATCGTGAACTACACTTCATCCCGCGCACATGAAAGTAAAAACATCCTGTAGTATATATTCTCGTACAGGTCCGAATCCAAAGTCCAATCGAAAAAATAGGAGACATATTCAGTACTTACATTGTACATACCCGTAAACAACCATCACGATCAGAAGTAAAGCTCGACCCACCCGGGAGAGGATATTTTGAGATAGTCTCCGCCTTCCCTATCTCCTACCCAGTACTCACGTTGACCACCAGGCTGAGAACCAAAGCGATCTGACTGCACGTTGCGCATGGAAGACGATGGCGCGCGCAAGTCGATCTTGCCGTTGAATGCGGCGTCTTTGTATGTGAGACGTAATTCGGTAGCACTAGGTTTGTAGGTCTTGACGATATGTTCACTCTGAATAGGGCGCATCGCGCGGTTCTCATATGTGAAATCTGTTCTACCGGCACCTGAAAGTGAGTAGAGATGAGCGACATCCTTGCCGCTTTGTTTGTCTTCATCCATTTCAGGAAGTTCGTACCCGGTGGTGAACACGTCGAGCTTCGTGATTGCATCGCCTTTGCTTGTGTTGATCATCGTAGCGTTTGCAATTGGAAGAGTGCCGACGAGGTATCCTCCGCGCATATTGATGTTGATGTTATCTGCAATGAGCGTTGCTGAAGGTAGGACAAGGTTGACAGAGGCACCTGAAGCAAGATCCAGGCGCAGCTCATGCAGCTCTCGGGGAGCATCATCAAACTCGACTTTAACCTGCACGACAGAGCGAACAGACAAACGCAAAGAGCGTAAAGTCGACGGGATGTAGATGGTAAGGTCATACCGCATACAGGTGTCCACGCCTTCCGCCTGCGTCGGCGTTAGAAGATTGAAATAGCTTGTGCTGGGTTCTTGAGAGGATGGAAATGGGGAATACTCTGGTGTGTGAACTTCGACGCTGCTGAGTAGGTGCGAGTCGCTCGTCCGCACACTCGCAAGAACTTTGATCGAGTGATCATCGATATTGGATGTTTGGAGCGAGGACGAGGGTACCGACAGCGCCGCCGTCAATAACAAGGTCATGATCAACGTCAGAACCAACTGCGATGGTATAACATGTTCCTTCCTTATTGTCCTGATAGAAATGAGAGGCGTCAAGGCAGCCAAGGGATGTGCTGAATTCTGGCATATTCTCTAGGCCCGTCGGAGAGGGCTATTACTAGCAAATCAGGGAACTTCAGATAGGTAAGGGTCGATACAAAATGGTGTACGGTAAGCAACCATCTGACAAGCTTGAAGCCATTCCATATTGTGAATATCGGAATGACTATCCCAAGTGCCTTGCAAAACAGGCCGCAGCTACATAGAAAGAAAGGTTCGAAAGACCCGACGTATAAACAAGGGACTTCTGAGCTTTCTTAAACCCACAGCACACGCAACAACTCTTCTTCAGACGAATGAGCGTGGGCATACTCATCGAGGTATCGATTCCGATCGCGGACTCTGTATCGCAATCGTCGTCCCTGTATGCCGGGGGTGCGAGGCTATCGTAAGTAGTTGTTGGCTCAGTATGCACTTTACGATCTGAAGATTTGCCATAAAGAAATAATTTATAAGGCTAGCCAGACGGGGACGCACATCCATCCCAATGTTCTTTTAGCTTCAAAGCCAGCACCGTTGCACCAAGGAATTGAAAGAAGCCGACTCTCTTCGGGAACATACCGCGACCACCATTACCACTCTCATTATCCGAATTGTTCGTGCGCAGCGCGATTCTACCGTTCAGTCTAACCATTCTTTAACGTTTTGAAAGAGTGAAAAAATAGCAAGTCTCCAGGTCCTTTCCTTGCAACCTTCCATCTTTCCCCTTTACTCCCATCTTTTGGCTCGGAACAGTCGCTCCTTTATAACTAACGACCTTGCTTAATACAATTGATGTCGCCCTGACTTTACCCTGAATATTTGAGCTGGCCGAACGCGCTGGTTGCGAGAGGCTGTGTCATGGTCGAATATCTGGGCGTCTTCCCTGATGCGCCTTGGACAACGAAGGCCTCCTGTTGATTCTAGACAGCTCCGGGCTATCTAGTTGCCTGACGCTGTCCGTGACGCTGTCCGGCGTGTCAGAATGAAAATAGTGAACAAGGATTTTTCCGAGTGCAACCGGCCAATCGGCAGTCCACGTGATGCGGTTTTTGCCGGAGCCGGAATCTTCACTTCACCCTACCTTGGCCTCTGACCGTGATGTCGTCTAATTTGCAGACCGCCGTTGAGCAGGAGACCAGAAGGCTACAGGTCATTCACCCTACGCCAGACGACATCCCAGGATGCATGCGTGTCTTTGATGACTTTCTCTCGTGCAATGGTAAGTCCCCTCATGCGCCAGATCAATCAGGGCTGATACGTTGAATCGCAAACAGCACTCGGGTTCCAGCTCAAATCCCTTTATCGATATGGACATCAGTCCGAGTGCAGCAGAAAATACGAGGACTTCAAGTTCTGCTTAGGCTTGAGGTCACTTAGTCCCGAGGAGAAGAGGGATGCGTGGATTAAAAGGAAGGCTGAGTGGTGGGCGACACGACGGCTTGGGAGGAGTAGTGAGGACGTTTGGGATATGCGAAAGTGGGGCAATAAAGCTTTTGCGACAAATATCGTCATGCTCATTCTCGTCTCTTGTCCAGAGAACCTCTTCCTAATTTCCCACCGGAGAATCCGATGCGCAAATTGGAGGAAGCACAGGAGATTTCCTGATGCCACTCGTGTCATTTCCATACCTTGCATACTTCTCATTGTGTACGCCACTGCCGTACTTTCGACCGCTCCGTATCCTTACGCAATGACGCCTCTCTTCATTGGTCGGTTGTTTCACTGTTAAATCTCGTATTCCGCAGCTTTGCATGCTATCTAAAGAAGCAACATCTTCCGCCGCTACAACTAAAGTCTGAGGACCGCTAGTCCGTTTTACTGACATCTACTGCACTTCGCATCAGCTGTACCCCAAAACTGTGAAGACGCGAGTCGGCAATTCTCGGTATAGTCCCTTATTTTCTGCCGATGACCTTTCTGTTTCAAACCTAATGTTCTGTAGCTTCTGTAAATTGCTCAAGCCTTTTCCCTCCAAGCTTTCCCAGTTACTGTGACAAAGTGCCGTAAAGTCTGTGTGCATCCCGGACGATGGTTCGGCAAAAGTCACTTAATTTAAACTCGGATACTGAAAGCTAGAGTGTTTTAACCCGGGAGCAAGCATGCACTTCGTGAATGAACCTATCATAAGTACGACATATGCGGGTACCAGTGCTTCGATGGGAAATGCCTGTCGATGTGACTATACCCTCTTCATTCACGTATACTGATCCCCTGTCCTCAAGTATCAGATCTCCTAACATACTGTCCAAGATAAATACCCGGACTTACTGTAAAATGTATCCTTGATAAGGTCTGACGCCCGTTCAGCCAAAATATACGTAGCTGTCTGTGTATGCGCTGCAACTATGAAGGGCTTTTTCCAGAGCATGACTTCAGGTGAGGACAATGATGTACTAACAAACGCATGACTCACGAATGCAGAAGCATCAACAACCCTCAGACCAATTGTTCCCTTGACGGTCAAATCAGAGTTCAAGCCCCCACTTCCCGCACCAGCTGTCCCAGTCTTGCCCATGGCAACTGTTCCTGAGACGTGAAAAATCGTCGTTGCAGTATTTCGCGAATATTGCTCGATTTCCTCGTCTGTACGAGCTTGAGAGAAAGCACCGTGTTCTTCGAGGATCCATCCATCCCATGCTGGAGCAGACACAAAATGTCGCGCAGCCTTGATCCCTTCCCGCATAGTGAAAATGTCAAATTCCGTCCCAAGTAGATTTGGACTTATGATAGGAGAATCAATTGGATCCGAGGATGCCAGCGATATATTGCCACCTGAAGCACCAATGGCTGAGAGATGAGCCCAGAAGTACCTGTCTGAACAAAGCTTACGTGACGTTGGCGATACGACAGCTACCAAGATTGTGAAGAAATGACCTCCATCGGAAGGGAAAGGTTCCGAGTGTGAGACAAAGCCATTCTAGATAGACAAAAAGGAAGATCGTCCAGGGAGTGCAGATTCCATACTCACGGTAAATATAAACTCATAATGAGCCGACGTCAGTCCGGCGCTTGGATCAGGTATGGTGTTGAAAATGGACGCATTATCGGGTAGCCTGACCCAGCCGATCTGACTTGATCGAGCGCTCCCGAGAAGACCTGTACGATTCTTGATCCATAAATCGAGCTGGTTTTGGAAAAATGTCGTGTCCTCGGTCAAGTTGTCAAGTGTATTTGTTGAGTTCACAGTCCAGGATACCGTTACGAGAGGATGATCCTATAGGAATGAATATCCATCAGAGACTTTTTACTTATAGAGTAGGTAGGTACATCTTTACCTGAAGATTGCGACCGACATCCGGCAAGTCCACTATCGGCTTGATTGAGTGAGAAGAGAGATGCGAAGCATCACCGATACCAGAGAGCATAACTGTACCATGTATACATAAAGCGATTGACATCACTATCTTGCATATTATACTATGTTTGTTGCACTCACGAATCTGGGGTGATTTGACAGCTCCAGCGGAAAGAATAACCTCCCTTCTCGCATTCAGGACTTGAAAGGTACCTATAAACATGGAGAGAATATACCGGTGGTTCAATGCTTTCGGTAATCAACAACAAGCAGACTTACTATTTGAAGATGTGGTAATTTCGACCGCGCGAAATTCTGGAATGGAATGCTGCATGCCAGTTTGTATAAGCCTGGTAACTCGAGTATTAACGAGAACATCGAGATTAGATCGTGAAAGTGCAGGAGCAATGTAGGCAACCGCAGAGCTGTCCCGTTCTCCGTTTGCAATCTAATCACGTCATCAGTTACGATACATATAATATACGCTATGTCTAACAGTCGATTGTGTCCAACCTAATTGTGTACATTGTCAACGACAGCTCAGGTAGAGGTGTTAAGACTCCTTACCGACACCTATCGTATTTCCAGAATTGCAATCCAGATTAAACGGAATCTCGTTAGAGAGTTGAGCAGAGGCATCCAACACGCGATCATCAGTGGGTCGCAGAACACCAGGCAAGCTGATCCCAAGCTGGCCTGATTGTTTCGTAGACGTCAGCTCTTGGGAAGCGAGCTTAGTCTGAGACATCCACCTAATTGTCCATGGACAGAAGGGTCGAATTGTCCAGTCGTATTATGACCATCGACAGATGGAACGACTTTATCAAGCTAAGAAGTGTTAATTTCAAAGGTAAACCAAAGAACATTCTGAAAATCTCATGGGCTTACTCTTCGGATATACGGCTGCAGTGAATTCCAAGACCAACCTTCGTCGTCTGTAACGTTTGCCCAACGGTCATAATCATCACTAGAGCCTCGAGTGTACGTCATAAAATCTGAGCAAGAATACTAAGCGAGGCCCAATATAAAAGATCTAAGGAAAAATAATCACTTATCGACGTAGATCCTCCGAGTACGAATCCGCGCGTATAAGGAATGGAACGATTGTTTAAACTTTCCTGTTTGACGGTCGTAAAATTCCAGTCCTGGAGGAAAACGTCATCGCGTTTATTGAGAGAAGGAATGACCGAAACGTACGAATTGGGAGTTCGGCAGCCTGCTAGCCAACCCAGGTACTTCGATATTCGTGTTCTGGAAGTCACTGGATTTCTCAGAAGTAAACCAGCAGAAATTTCTTGAGAATGAAAATCCGAACCTAGATCCAGCTTCAATTAGTAGTATATTTAGATCATGTGCCTCAGAGAGACGATTTGAGAGCACCCCTCCCGCGGCACCACCTCGAAATGAGATCAGGTCCGACCCATGTATCCATTCTCTACTTTGAGAAGTCACCTCCGACTACAATGTAGTCATAAACTTTATTTGGCGCCAATTGGGATGGGCCCTCATACAGAGCTCCATGTGTGGTTAGCGGAAAGAGTTGAAGGAGGAAGAGAACTAAGATGTCAAAGTCGAACATGGGAAAGTTGGAGCGGTCAATGAGACCTAGGATCTTAGAGATTGAGTCCGCATTAAGTACGCGACGGGAAGGTCTCGTGCCTTGAAGAACTGAAGGAGTTCTGAGCATTCGTAAAATCGAATCCCCACGGTGTATAAGCAAGCAACGTGATCAGTGAAAAGAACTAGGCATCGGGCATCCCAATGCTGAGTTAGGAATTGTCAAACATTGGCGTTGATCAGCACACGAAGGTATCGATCCGTTCAGCTGGATTGATCGAACTGCCTATCATCCCTCACAAGCGCCAAAACGAAAGCAAAGCACGGAAACACACATACATTGGGAGAAAGAAGGAGCGATCTTCAAGCAAGACGGGCAGGACTCTACAACGCCTCTCTCCGGATAACTCGAGAGAGTGGATAGTTGTTGGAGCACATACCCAGCACACCGAACCGACAACAGCCAATAGGAATTTGTAAGTAAAACCATGAATCGACTACCCAGTCTCCGATCTGCACGAACATGACGAAAGCTCTGACGCTCTCCCCTTAAGTTCAGAACGTACGTAACTGGTCTGATGTTACTCAATTCAGACGGCCGTTCAGAAACGAGCCAGATCTTGACTGTAAGTGGACATCTTGCTGAGGTTACAACGGCCCGTTGCTTCCTAAATGTCACGGGCCGTCGACGCTGTCTGCGGCACGCATAGTATATTTGAAGATTTAGGCCAACTTCTTACCTCTCATCTCCACAACGTGCTTTACCCCGAGATAACATTACTGAAATGAGAATTCGCAATGCGGAAATTGAAAACTGAGTCTGGAAGTAAGGCCCTGAATCGGCACATGCTTCGCTGCTTTCACAGAAATTGGCGACTCGACAGATAATTCACTGCAATCTCATTCCTGCGTATTCGTTTCTGTTTTTATTCCCAGAATAAGAGTCGCATTAAGATTTAAGATAATTATTAGTGCAAGATAAATTCTGGCGTACTAAAAAAATCCTCCTTGATGAGGTCTGCAGCCCGCTCCGCTAAAATATATGTTGCCGCTTGTGTATGCGCAGCAACTACAAACGGCTGTTTGCAATATTTGCTTGAGCCCGACCATATCTATGCTGATAACAAGTACTTACAAATGCAGAAGCGTCAACAACTCTCAGTCCAATCGTTCCTTTGACGGTCAAATCGGAGTTCAAGGCTCCACTTCCCAGGACAGTTGTCCCAGTCTTGCCCATGGAGACTGTACCTGAAACATGATCAACCGTGTCTGCAGTATTTCTAGCGTATTGCTCGATTTCCTCGTCCGTATGAGCTTGAGAGAAATCTCCGTGCTCTTGCAGAATCCATCCATTCCACGCGGGAGCAGACATAAAGCGCCGCACGGCTTTGATCCCTTCACGTATAGTAAAAATATCGAACTCCGTTCCGAGTAGGTTTGGATTTATGACAGGGGAGTCAAATGGATCCGAGGACGCCAAAGAAATGTTGCCCCCTACAAAAATGACATGTGAGTGAACTCACACAAAAATTGTCGTTGAGAGAATGTGATTACGAGACGTTGGCGATACCATAGCTGTCAGCACCGTGAAGAAGTGGCCTCCATCGGAAGGGAAAGGTTCTGAGAATGACGAAAACCATTCTAAACAAGCAGCAAATCAGTCCACAACGATAATGAAGTGATAAGACCGAACATACCGTGAATAGGAACTCATAGTGAGCTGACGTCGGCCCAGCACTCGGATCTGGGACAGTATCGAATATGGATGAATTCATTGGCAACCTGAACCAGCCAACTTGACTCGCTGATACGGTACCGAGCTCTCCGCTCCCATTCGCGATCCACAAATTAAGTTGATTTTGAAAGAAAGCTGTATCCTCGGTTAGATTGTCACGAGTATTTGTCGAGTTTACACTCCAGGATGATGATACAAGAGTATGGTCCTATATTCGAGTTATGATTTATCAATCTCTTTCTACGAGAGAAGATATAGTCTTACCTGAAGGTTACGGCCGACATCAGGCAGGTCGACGATTGTTTTTATTGAGTGAGAAGACAGGTGCGAAGAATCTCCGATGCCAGAGAGCATGACTGTAACAATCACGTTACCGTCTTTCCATTTTTAGTCCTGCACAATACTTACGAATGTGGGGCGTCTTTACGGCCCCAGAGGAAAGGATGACCTCTCTCCTAGCACTCAGTGTGTACTTGGTTCCTATAAAAGATATCATCCACTGAATCGATAAAGAAATAATAAGCTTACCGTTTGAAGACGCGGAAGCTTCTACCGCACGAAATTCTGGTACGGAAGACTGTATGCCAGTTTGTATGACTCTAGTAACGCGAGTGTTGACCAGAACATCGAGGTTAGATCGAGAAAGCACCGGCTCAATGTAAGCAACTGCAGAACTATCTCGCACGCCATTCGCAATCTAAGCCAATGATAAAAGTCGAGTTTTACTGCGGCGTTAAATATACCCACAGTCGATTGGGTCCAACCTAGACATTACTTTATATATAATGCTCCTAAGGTGTGGCGTAATCCACTTACCGACTCCTATCGTATTTCCAGAATTATAATCTAGATTGAAGGGAAATTCGTTAGAAAGCTGAGTAGAGGCGTTCAGCACGAGGTCATCAGTGGGTTGTAGAGTTCCCGGCAAGCCGATTCTAAGCGGGCCTGATAATCTCATGTATATGAGCTCATGAAAATTCGAGTTGAGTCAAAATATTCACCAAAGTTCCCATGAGCAGAGGGGTCGAATTGCTGAGTGATATCGTGGCCGTCGACTGGTGGTGTGATCTTGTCAATCTTGGAAGGCATCAGTCCACAACTCAAGTAGAGAATACATTGGTCCCAATGGAATTACCTTTTCTCTATACCGCTGCAATGATTTCCAGGACCAGCCTCCATCGTCAGTAACATTTGCCCAGCGGTCGTAATCGTGCATCGAGCCCCGAGTGAATACCATGAAATCTATCCAATTCGACTATGAGCGAAATCCGCAAAATCAGAACTATGGTCGGTATGATTACTTATCGCAGTGGATCCCCCAAGTACATATCCACGAGTATAGGGAATAGAACGATTATTCAAACCCGCTTGGTTGACGGTAGTAAAATTCCAATCCTTGAGAATCATCAATGTCTTCCTCCCAGATCCAGATCATAGAGTATGATCCTACGAATTGAGAGTTTGGTAATCTGGCAGCGAGCCCAGGCACTTCGATAGTCATGTTCTGGAAGGCACTGTAGTACAATGAAGTAAACGAATCGTTGAATGTAGGAAAAGTGCCTACCTAGACCCGGCTTCAATTAATAATATTTTCAAAGAGGCCACCTCGGAGAGACGATTGGCAAGCACTCCCCCACCAGCACCACCTGAAGTGAAGTCAGAATATGCAAATGAATCATTAAATGTCTTACCGCCGACAATAATGTAATCATAGGTCTTATTTGGTGGCAAGTGGGACAAGCTTTGGTACAAAATAGCATGCACAGTAGTTCCAGAGAAAGCGAGGAAGAGGACAAGCAGCCGAGTTAAGCAGAACATCGGTGAATCAGAAGTTGTTTGGTTTGATGCCAGGGCAAGGGATAGCGCAGATGGCCTAGGAAAAGTAGACGTTGCGGACGCTTTAAGTATGCCAGAAGAACAAGTCGTGCCTCAGAAGTCGGAGATTTCTGAGCGCTTGCGCGGAATGAGCCAAAGAAGCACGGTCATGCAAGGAGTGAAGCCAGGAAGTATGGGACGTCGGTCTTTCCGCTGCTACATTAGGTATCCAAACTTCTTTACTTCTCACGAGAATCGATTTTGTTATTTTCCTGCGTCAAAAGCAGTAGGACAAAAAGAAAGTAACTTACAGATCGTTGTAGCATCCGGTAGGTGGATCTATTCGGGTAATCCCCAAAAGCCGGACCGGAAGCAAAAAAAAAATACCTATGGAAAGTGAAGCCAATGCGATCGCTTGGGGCGACATGCACACGGGCCTAGCAGGTTCGCGGAAGCATATCGCTTCTTCCCCGTAACAGAAGCTAAACACTCAAAATTCACGTTCTGGTATGTTCTCTCAGTCTCCTGGGTGGGACATACGCTGGAGAGTATTTTGGTTTAATAATAGTTGGTCATGACAGTGAAGGCATAGATTACAAACAATTTAAACAGAATCGCGGCGTACTTGTAAATAGCTTTAATTCACGGCCTTGATCTCTAATTGCATTCTCCATGAGTAGAGAGTGCTCGATCAAGCCGGACTTTCAGAAGAGGTTGAGTGGACGAGATGAAGCACGGCGATGCTAACTGCGACCATCAGTAAGGACATCATGCCAGTACTGATGAGATGAGCAGTGTCATTGAGCACACAACCGTCCGTGGGAAAGTATCCCTCTCGGAAGAGCCCGACAGGAAGAACCCGACAACTTGAGCTCTGAGCTGAAGGTGTTCTTCTCATTGTTCCACTGACCTGCATGCGATGCATTACACAACTTTGCTTGATGGCTCTCGCTGGAACACAGATGAGAATATCTAGATTGCTGCAGCAAAATTGTGCTAATTTTAGCTCAAATTGGCTACACCAGTATCCCAAACCCTTCCAGGTAATTTGGTTCTCCTTTGAACCGGAAATGCAAAGTCAACCGTTGATGTGTTGGAATTTCAGCAATGTAGTTCAGGGGGGAAGCTACTTCAGATACCTACATACACCGTGACAAGAACTCAACAAGATCACGAACGATACAGAAGCTGTCCAAAAGAATCAAGGGACTCACCGAGAACAATACCGACGACATCAATGCAATTGCGAATTTACTTGGTATGACTGTCTTTCTTTGATGAGGTTTGCCTCGCTTGAATTGACATTGCATTTCCAGCTGCTCAGGATGAAAATGGGTTTAGCATTAGCATTAGCAGTGTCAAGTTCAGAAGGAGTGGAAGGGAACTCCTCGTTGATTATACATTCCATCCAGTGGAAGACGGGAAGAAAACTACTGTGGGCAGGTTAGTTAGACGAAGGAACTTCAAGCGGGATTTACAGAGTTGTCTTGACCTCTGGATCAACGATTGGAAGGACAACCTGCCCGAGCCATCCAAATAGACATCATTGTTGACGTCGAAAGAGTGATGTGCAAAGTACAGAAATGCTGTGATGCGGATAGCAGTGATGCCAAACATAAGAATATTGATTCATTCTTATGTCACGTTGACTGTCTATAGCACACTTGCGTCAGGTTGGATGCGACAAGAAGAATGAGATTCACCAAGGGGAAACCGAATAATGCCACCATGCGCACCTTCAATGAAGACCATGTTCCGGTTTGTTTTTCGTCAGACTCGATGAGCGCATTCAAGCAATTTAATTTGCCTATCTTAGCAGTGGCCGATGACATGTGGATGAGTTTACATTGTTTCTGCCTCTTACACATGTCCAAAATTTGCTCAATACGCTCCAGAATTGCATTTCATCGTTGCCAGGGGACTAAGTAACGAACATTGCGTCCGCAAAGCTCACTGCCTGGTTTAGTGCACTAAACTGTGCCATGTGGCTCGTTTTGCATCTAGTGAGTCTGTTGCCCCTGCAAAGTTGCACCCATTCTAGCTCGGATTGGATACACCAATATCCCAGTCCCTTTCAGATGTTTTTGTCCTTTCGAATAGCAATGCAAAGTACATTTTTTTATAAAAAGAGATAGAAAACGTTAAAATTCACAACAAAGAAATCCGGGAAGGGGTTGCTACAAAGATCTACATACGCCATGAGAACTGAACAAGATTGGGAACGATACAGGAAGGTGTCCGAAGCCATCAAGAACTGGTCCGAGGACAATACTAACGAAGCCAAGACGATGGAGAACACAATGGGTATGGCCTTTTTTTCGGTTTTCCTCACTTGAGTTGCCATTTCTCATCGCATGTTCCAGTTGCGGAAAGTAAGGATGGTTCCTGCATCTTCATCTCCAAAGTCAGTTTCAACAGGGAAGGAAGGGGTCTCCTCGTTGACTATACATTCAACCCGGGAGCCAATGGGAAAAGGCACGCAAGACGAAATTGGCCCTTTGATGAATTCAAACAGGATTTACAAAATCACCTAGACTCCTGGATCTATGAGAAGGACCTCGTACCTAAGGATCGGGAAAGAAAGCCATTGTCGAAGCCGAAGGGAAAGTGATGTGCGAAGTATGGAAATGCCGACACATAGATAGCAGCGCAAAATACGGTATAAGAATGCATGTTGACTGTCTTGTCTTTCCATAAGCTCTCTTGCGTGCTAAGTCCGTCCGGATACGACAGGTAGAAAGAGAGTCATTGAATGAAAGCGACTATTGTCAAGAAGAAGAAGAATGTCTTTGATGCTCTGTGTCGGCAAGTCGTAAAGTGGCGAATAGGACAGCCTGAGTTCGGTTAGTGAGTGCGATTACACACCTGCTGTAGTTATTTGTTTGTATCGGATTCGGCCGTCTAACCTTTACAACCACCACCACTGATCTCGGTGAGATGCATCCCTCTAAACGATCTCTACGTCGATAATATCTCAGATAGCTTCATACATTGCATTGGACTACAGTCAAAAAGGGACTGTGAAAATTGAGCATGAGCATCTTCGACGCGTTTGGTCCGTTGGATGACCTCATTCAAGTCATCTACCAGGCGTCTCATCGCTTCGTGCTCCTTTCGCGAATTGAGTTTGACGTAGTTGTTCCTGGGTGGCAAGTTTACCTCGGTCTTGCAGATGTTGGAAGGTGGTGGAAGGGTAGGTGGGAAGAGAAGGACGTGGATGCGTTTGTGGTGCGTACGTTTTTCTCTTGCAGATGGACACAGAAAATGCGACATTAGACAGGGAAAGAATGTATCCTCAGAGCTACTTGAAGCGTTTGCGGACAACGTAACGAAGTCGGTGATGCAGGGCGAGCTGTTCGTTAGCGGAATGACGGGCGTGAGCCCCGGATCGGACTTGAAAGTACGGTAGGCTAGCCATTCTTCATTTTTTTTGTATGTATGTCTATCTGTCTCGTTCTCATTTTTTTTTATCTATGAAGATAGTGTTTGATCCGAATGGCACGAAGCCACTTTCAATTCCGCTAACAGAACTGCTCACTCAAGAAGCAATCATCTTCGTAACCAACGAGTTCTTTGAGGTGCCACCTCTACTCGTCTATTATCAGCATTTCTTATTAACTCGCAGTTGTCTCCATTAGCTTGGCCTTAATGCCCAGAAGCGGAAATGCAGGTTAAATCCACCCGCATTCCAAACTATCACCAGTGTACCGGCCCCTTCTCACAGACCCCAACGTCGACATCGGGAGTCATCTCCCCAATCAAAGGGTAAGGTTTTCAATAACATCTATTGGCTGCCGTTCTCACTTTGCAACCTGTTCGTCTGAAGAAAGCAGGAAAACGTCGGTATCCCCTCCGCCTTCACGTCCAAGAGTCTCGAAGACCCCGGCTAAGACAGAGAGACAAAGAAGCCCGCCCCGAAGACCGGTAAAAGAGAAAACACCTGGTATCTATGCTTTACTTCTGATCTTGTGTACGCAAATGCTCATATCTCCTTAGAAGTATCGGTTCCAGCCAAAGCGAAAACAAAGGCACCTCCTGTCAAAAGAGCGCGGAAAGTCCAGAACATGGAATTTGGGAGTGATGATGAATAAGAGTGAAAGGCTCCAATTGGTTAGGCTGCACATCGTGTGCGTGTACATTAAGTTACGGAATACATTAGCTATTGCGGATGGATGGTTCAGTATATCGTACGTGTGAGGATCGAAGAATGTGAAGCGACTGAGCAGTGCTTTTAATGCTCGAAAGCAATAGAGACTCGAATAAGAAAGTTCATGCAAAAAGGGCAATTAAGATACGGGACACCCGCTAAAAAGGCGTCTCTATATTTCGACGAAGGATAAGGAGGTTATTGGGATGGCGAAACGATCCCTGGTGGTGGAACAGCAACCGGGCCTGAATCTGGCAGAGGTTCACCTTTAAGAGTCGGAGAGTCGGTGCCAGATGGCGAGTCACCATCATTGTCTTCGTCGTCATCATCGGACATGATTTCTACGCGCAAAATCATAAGAAACACGCTCCGTGTATTATGTAGAAAAATACTCTGCGCACCTTCTCCATACACCTCGGGGTGTTTACGGAAGCAATCCTGCATAGCCTTGAACTTCTCCACGCAGTTTATTCCTTTCGGTTCCTCCTCGCTGAAGACGAAGCATGAGAACGCTTCGCGAAATTCTGGTCCACAGGGGCCATAGGCCATCCCGCCGAGACATGGACAGTCCCAGTTGATTTCACCTGTTTCGGGGTTGAACGCTCCCCCGTTCGATCCGGCTTCTTCTGTACCCTCTGCTTCACCTGCTTCACCTTCGGAACCAGCACGGACATTAGAATTTTCAGCTTTTGCTTCTTCCTCCTTTGCCCGTAATAGCTCTTCAGGCTGCTTGGAAGATGACTCGGTGTCTGACGCTTGCTGCTTAGACTTTTTTGCTTTTGGCTTCGAATTTGGCTTCATGCCTTTCATTTACGTCAGTACAGGAACAGCGAAGGAGAGTGGTTCAAAATTAAACGGACCCTCTTCCGAATCTAATCGTACTGCGTTATTGAGCAGTAAGGCGGCCGAAAACGTCAGCGTCCCAACCGCGACTGGAATCCACATATTCCGTCCAGACCCTTTCGGAACTCGCGTCCCTGTCGATAAATACGCTCGACGCGCACATGAAGCCGATATGACTGTACGTTGCGGCCTACAAGATCGCCGTATCGAGTTTCTCAAAGTTGAAGAGAACATGACGCGGTCGTGGACAACGAACAGGGAACAGGAAAAAGTTGACTGTTGAGTGTTTATTCAGCAAGGTCCGTGATCAAATTATGTAACGTAACACCTCTTACATGATTGGACAAGTCAAATCGTCTCCTTTCCTTTCATCTTCCATCGTCCTGCTCTTTAAATTCGTGGAATCGACGTACGGGCCCTTGTAGACACTCATTGAAGGATATAACCTTGGGGAAATTCTATAATTGACACTCCAAGTTAAAAAGTCAGGACATCACCATAAGCTGCTTGATCTGCACATTCGCCTACTTTGCAAGACGCATTTATTGAACACTGCAACATGTTCATTCAATCATCCATGTTATGGCTGCGAGTAACTTGATATTTTTATGGGTACAGAATGTGGTCTATATTCACCAAAAGCTGTTAGAAAAACTTTTTATAACTTGTACGAGCCTTATTCAAACATCAAGCGGGCGTTGTTTGCACCTCATAACACTCAGACTGAAGCACGCTCTAGCTGGATCTTCGGTTTTCTTCAGTCTCTCTGTCAATTACTAGATGAGGAAAGTTGGAAGAATTGAAACATTTTCACTTTGAATCACTAAGAACGAGGACGGTGATTAATGTGGATTTTCGAATTATTCATCTTTTATTGAGAAGTTCTTAAATACAAAAGTGACAAGTTTCTCTAGAGGTTAACGCTGGCTTGTCGGCCTCTTCTTAATATGCCAGTCCGGATCTTCCTTATCGCTGTCTTCGCTCTTCTCCATCACACACGAATTGAGCCTCTTCCAGCCGGAATTGTCAACCTTGCTGTTGCCCTTCAGAACGAAGCGCGCTAGCTCTTTGTTGTTGGGATTAATCGAGTCGGAAGGCGTCCCAGTCGTGACTGATCGATGGGTGTTTTAGTATCGCCAAGAAGAGTCAGATATGAGAGTGACGAAGTACTCACTGACGACTGATCCATCATCCTTATACCAAAGATCAAATCCTGCACGGGGCCGATATGCGTCCAAGTCTGCAGAGGACGCAGAAAAAAAGCATTAGTTACCAGTTTCTAGGCCGAAGAATGGACATCGTTCTGGACAACGTCGAAGGAGATTACTCACTAATCTTGAGGTTCTTGTAGTCCGACTCACATCCCCTTAACTTGCCAGTCAAACTGGCTTGACCTGAGACTTTCTTCCAACCCGTCATTATCGTTTTGCTCTTTTGGTTGTATCTGATTCTTCTTGGATTCGCAGTGAATGAAAAGGACCTGACAGGATCCCCTTTTTTATATGTCAAATTATTTTGGCCACAGAGGAGATTTCCAGTGCAAACTTCTCTCTGCAAAAACAAAAGTGAAAAAGCAAAGCGCAATAATAAATTTGCATTTGAGGCGGTTCACTTGCCTGCGCGCCACAAATACGAGCTACGAGAGCTGGTCAACGACATTGGACGCAATCATGTTTCAGACATTAGAGGACCCCATCGCCCGATTGCATGAATTTGGTTGGCTTGCGCAGAAATAGCAGACAAGAAACAAGCAAACATAAAACAATGTAGCGTAAAGCCAAGTAGCTTGACTTTTGAGCTTGCTTTAGACTCGTGAAGCCGGAAATCATTTGCTTTATGCCGTTCTTAGCACACTTGTCACAACGTAAGAGAAATGCACACGGCGCAGCTCGGGGGGCATGACTGCGTCAATTGGATTACCCCGCATGAACCTCTGATCAGTTGAATCGGAAACTCTCTCTTCTAGGAGCTAACTGAAAGCATTATGCGTCACTTTTACTACCTTTCTCTCTCTTTGCTTCAGAAAGTTTTCTCACGATGTCCTCATACTTCCTCCAACTTGGCCTGTCCAAATCGAATCCTTCGCCGATCCGCGCATAAGACGTTCCACCTAAGCGCGAGACGGCCCGAAGTGCTGCGGCGTCTACACTTAGTCCGTCCTGGGAGAGAACAGAATGACGAATATGTGCGCGGTGAATCCTACCAAAAACGATTGAATGCGTTGCATCCGGAGGTGAAATTAGATCAGATGGAGAAGAGGAGCCAATGGCGTGCGTCGGTGTGATATTTAAGAAGTGGTAGAGCTGCAAGACATAAGAATGAGATCAATTTAAAAAAAGGAATTTATTGAGAGATTCACCTTGCATTCAAAGCTAACAGCGCTCTCCCGTACACGGGGCGGTTTGACAACTTCCTGCGAGTTGGTTTGTCAACCCAACGCGAGCAGAAAGAAAAGAAAGCTTTAGGGACATACACTAGGTACTGGTGTGAGACCACTAACGGCCCATTCGTCAATCTCAGCTGGAGCTTCAATCGAGGTCGAATTGGCAGCTTCCACGAATCTACACATAAAAAGAAACCAGTAAATCGGTTAAGCTTAGGCAGACCGGCGAGACGTAATGAGGAGACGAACGGCTCGCTGATAATATTGACTGTGAATTCACTGGTAGCCTTGATGTTTTCTCGCGTATCTTTTGGTCTGTTGGAGGGAAGTACGAAAGATACGCTCAACAAAGGAGGGTTGTGAGCAACCTGGGGTCTTTGAATTAAGAACCACGGAGATAATATAAACTGGAGAGAAGCTCACTAAAGAGAAATAACTGCATGGCTACGTTAGAAGGACCCAGAGGGCAGAGAATGACCAAGTTCTCACCTGAAAGGAGCGAGGTTGGGCACGCCTGCATCCGAGAGCGTTGTCACAAACGCAATAGGCCGAGGGATGATGGCCGAAGTCAGCATCTTGTATATCAGTCTTCAAGATGAATATCTCGAGCTACTGAGTACGAAAAACCAGATCATCTATCACTCACGGCTTTTCCATCTCATCCAGATTCAGCGTTTTCCACCCAGCCTTCTCGTCTTCCTTCCAACGTGCACCAAGCTCTGTTGTCGTTCGCAGCCCATCACCCAACTTCCAGCCTTCATCCGGATTACGAGTTTTGCGAAACACCGGGGACGAGTTGAAAGCAGGTCGAGTCCCTTCGTCCAAGATCTTCGTTGAAGTTGAGAATGATCTTGCCACGTCTCGATGCGCAACGACGAACGACCAGCGCGGTCTTAACCACCCCGGCATTGTACCCAGCCGAAAGAAAACGAGACAGAGAGATCAAAGCGAAATCTGGGTGATAATTATAAGCCAACTGGTCGCGACATCCGTTTATCCGTCCCGTTACTCATCATCCCCTGACGCAATCTATTCTGCCTCTCCTTGCCATTAAGACACTAACATGGATGCTGAATTGCATGGATCCTACGCGTACACAGACCCATTGAAGGGCGTATATTATGGCCCAGGTAGCCTGAAAGATGCACTGCCGAAGCTGCTGAAGACGTTGCAAGTCAAGAAGGCGTTGGTCGTAACAGGAAAGACCTTGCATACAAAGGTGGGTGATAATGATTCAGACGCGCCAGGCCTTGACTCCAACCATCACTTACGTTTCGAACAGACCGACGTTGTTCGCAAAGTAGAACAAGTACTAAAATCACAAAATGCATATGGCGACACGTTCTGGGAAATAGGAGAACATGCTCCTGTAGCTGGCATCAATGCCGGAATAAACGCCTTTAATCGTGCCGGTGCAGATTTCATAGTCAGTGTAGGAGGCGGAAGTCCTATCGATGCTAGCAAGGCCATTGCATATCGTATCCACGACAAGAATCCCGCTAAAGAGTACTTGAAACATATTGCCATTCCGACTACTCTCAGTGCAGCAGAGTATACGGTGAGATTTGAACTTTGTTTTCAATGGCACAAGTTCATCCTCACTGATCTTGATTTATAAAGGCCGGTGCTGGTTATACGAATGAAAGTGGAGATAAAGTTACTGTCGCTACTCCTGAGCTTGCGCCCGCAGGAATCATCCTCGATGCTGAATTGACGCTTACAACGCCTGAACGACTTTGGTAGGTATCCTATCAATATGCCAATTCTCGAATAGAGGTTGATATCAGAAACGTAGGCTCTCAACAGGGATGCGAGCGGTTGATCATGCAGTTGGTTTGTACTTTTCCCACTTGTGGATCTTTTGTTCAGCCTTGATAATCATTACGTCCAGAGAATCTCTACAGACCAGGTGTACCATATCCTCTCAAAGTCCTCGCCTACGACGCCATCGCATCTCTCTTCACCTACCTCCCGCTCTGTAAATCTTCTCCATCTGATCTTGCAACTCGACAAAAGCTGCAAGTCGCTTCATGGATGTCGCTCTGGCCTTTGAAGATGGAGGCGTATAGTGCTCTAGGTCTCTCGCATTCATTGGGTCATCGTCTAGGAGCCAAGTATGGAATACCGCATGGCATCACTTCCTGCCTTACTCTCGCACCTGTTGTCGCACTCCAAGCAAGCATCGCCATTCCTGAGCACAAGAAAGCACTCTCGCGCGCGTTGTTCTATCTGAAGATCGAGTCGACGGGTGACAATGAAGAGGATATTCAGCTCTTAGCGCATGCCATCGAACATCTCGTCATTGTCCTTGGATTGAAGACAGATTTGAAAGCTTATAATGTACCGAGGGAGGATTTGCAGAAGATCGCTGAAGGTGCTCTTAGTGGAGGAATGGGTCAAGGGAAGATAGATCCGAGATTTGAAAGTGTAGTCAAGATTTTGGAAGACTTGTATTCAAACTGAAAAGTTGGTGCAAGACCGAGAAACAAGGAGTGGAATTTTGTACTGTTGTACCTACTGAGCCGAGCTGTTGGATATTGCGCTCTGCGTAGTACCAAGACAGATTCTGGATCACTCGCTCTTCTATTCCGGAAATTTTTGGAGATCTTCCTTCGTTTTCTGTAACAATTCTCGAGTTGCTGCTCCTCTGGTTCTTACACAACCAACACCACCTTGGCTTGCTTATATGCTTCTTGTCATGCAAGTACAATCTTGTCCCGCGTGCTCTCCGGTCTGTTTGTCAGCACGTACTTTGAAGTTTGAAACAACTGATCATGCTTGGCAGCTACATGTCGCTATTAGCTTGATCTTTAAAGATACTCCAAGTTACCTAACATAGATGGCTAGTACATTCAGTCTCACGGAGGATACCTTTCTCAAAACATTCCCTTCACTGGCTGGCCCTCACAACGTTTCCAACAAGGCTGATCTCGCATACAATTGAAGAAATAGTAAACATTTGACTCCTGAAGCAAAGTATGGATTCAGATCTTTCAAGATGGGTGGATCCCAGAATCGATCCAATGGATACAGCTGGGTTCTTTGCAAAGGTATCCGGTGCACTTTTCAGTTCCTTTTCTGGTACATATAACTTTTGCGGTGTGTTTTCCCGCATCAGGTCCGAATGATCCCGAGGTTTCTATTGTTGTCCTGGAGAACGGGCCCTTCTTTCGAGGAAGGTTGACGATAATGTCCTTTCTAGAAAATGATCCGTGAATTTGAGAACTTGAGGCCTTCAAGTCCTTCAGGACAATTTTCTAGGGAAAGAAATGGGTTGTCGTCATTCGTAGCATGACCTTAGCCACTCACCTGAGGATCGTTGGTTGTTGCAAGTTGCACCTCCAAAGTCGGAGGCATCCACTTTGAGCTGCCAGTGTCTCTCATTCCAACAGGAGGCTCAAATGGTCTAGATTTTGCTGCACAAAACTTTGGCTGTTGACCGTTTCGAACGCACACATCTGTCCGGAAATGTGCATCATCGACTTTGACATAAACTTCATATTTGACATGCGTTTCGCTCCTTTTGTCCTTCTGCAATAGCTTGATGTTCGTGTCCATTTTCGCTTTCCGCTCGTCGTCTACTTGCTTGCAAAGTGAGGTCATTTCGGCCATCAGCTTCTGTAACCTGCTGTTTGCTTTTCCAAGTTCTTTTCCTTGTGGATCATTGCTGTCAAAGAGCCATCCAGAACCAATTTTGTGAATTCTCCGAAGTTTCCAGGCCACATCGACGAGCTGTCGGATATCGCGCTCTGTGTAGTTCCAAGACAGATTCTGGATAACCCGTTCTTCAATTGTTACAAGCTCCTGGAGTTCTTCTTTCGTTTCTTTGTAACAATTCTCGATTTGATGCTCCATTGGTTTGTACACGTTCCACGCCAATTTTGCTTGAGAGTGTGCTCCTTCCCAAATATTTATAACCCTGCTTCGCATATCCTCTGACCCATTTGCCAGTACGTGTTTCGAAAGGATGAGCCGACGATTCATCTCTGTCATGTGATCCTCGATATGAGCTTTATCTTTGAAGATACTCATTTTGCTCTTGTACTCTTCTTGGAACTCTTTTATCAGTGCTTCCGTTGCAGAAGAAGCTTGCGCTACAGCAGCATTGTCCAACGGGTACCGCAAAGCGTGAACGATCTGATTGAAAGCGTCGAGACCTTTCTTGAAGTGTTCGTGGTCAAGCTTGGCTAACCTTATATCCATGAGCAATTTCTGAATGACGTGCGTTGAGATCTCCTTAAACGTTGCATGGCAGTAGTCTTGCAGAGTCTTAAATAAACCAAATTCCGATTCTGCGGGCATGTATAATAAGAGGTCAACTGGTCCGTGCTGACAGGTCGGGCTCCAGGAGGGGTAGTTGTGCTGTGGTACGGAAAAGCCAAGGCCAGGCGCATTTGATATAGGCGGCAATGCATCAAGCAAACTTATATGCGCAACAAAGTGCAAAGCAAAATCATGAAAAGCATCTTAGGTATTCAAAACCTAAGCAAACGTTGCCGCATTGTGAGCGACTCAGCAACAGGAATATCGACAACCGTTTCGGAATATGAAGAAATGAAGTAGTATCCTTTCAGGCCGGGGCACGTCTATAAGTCAGTTCATCGCAAAATTCTGCACGGGTTTAGAACTGATGTACTACGACACAATACTGTGCAGAATTTTGCGATGTCAATCCGCGAGGATCTGGACTAGACAAAGTCAAATATGCGACTGCAATGCCATTGAGCTTTGTCAAAGAGAGTTCGATGTGATATAGACTAAACGAAGCAAGTACAACAGGCTGAGCTGTACTGTATTGACGGCGGATAGCACTTTTAGTCGAGAAGAGCCCGAAGACACTTACTTTCTCCCTAAAAAAAGCGTGAGAAAGTATTATGTATACTGTACAGTCATCGGTCCGGTCCTTGCACCACCACCAGTCCTTGCACCACTCCACCAAATATGCAGCACATTTACCTTTTCAATGCCAGAATCACATTAGACATGTACCTATCATCATGTTCTTGCAGCAGAAAAAAAATCAAATGAATTGATGGAGTTTTCATTGAGTTACAGCATAAATTGTCTAAAATGTGTACTTTTCAGTCCTTGTCAGAATTTTGTTACACAGATACAAATGCCTTCACTGGCTACATTCACAAAATAAAATCTGAAATACATTCAACATTGCCAATGTATCCTTCATGTAATTGTTAGAGGTGTAGGTCCGGGGTTACACCGGTTTTGATCCTTTTGCCTAAGCAGCGGTATGTTGTGCAGAGGTGATCTATCTACCCACGTTTAGCTGTACCACGCGGTCCCCTTACTATCCTTCCTAGTTGCAGTCCTGGTAAGGGATGCTTTCAGAGACAAGGTAGAGTAAGAGCAGATTGGGATTTCCAAGAGGCGTAGTAGTACAAAGCACACAATGGATAGTGTAGTAAGACACTGTCGCTGTGTGTTAAGAGGATCGAAAGATGGGGGAAAGAGGGCCTACTTCTAACGCTATTTATGCTTTCTAGATAATCCATTTTCCGTCCTATTTCTTACTCATCTTCTCTCCACTTTACTCCACCATGCTCCACCTTGCTCCACTTCTCTCCACCATTACATCACTTCCTTCGTCATTCTGCTCCACTGAGCGCCACTTTGCTCCAATGTATTTCCATTATGACGGAATTCTGTGGGGTTGCTGACTGAGACAATAGAGGTGCTGCTCCAGTATAGAAAGCTCCACTGTCAGTGCTCCACTATGACATCGATTCCATCACCAGGTAAGATTGTAGCTCTTGGTGCAATGTAGGCAGCTCGATATGTGACTCTTTGCTGTTCGTCTTGTGGTCCGAAGGGTGTAAGCACAACTTGCACATCGGTATTGAGATGTCGGGTTGGTGTAGAGTATGGTCCAATGCATACCATGAACTGTATGAGTTCCGCTGGGGGATGCAGTTGTGTTCGAGTGACTAGCCATGCTTTGCCTGGGAGTCTAACATCACGAATGTATTGCCATATCCTTCTTTGGAGTACCAGTTGTAGTTGCTTGGTGTCCAGGTTCGCATTCCTTGGTAAATAAAGGTTTGCTTGTACTGTAGAGGCTGGACATGAGTTATGCAGCTCTGGCTTGTACCATCCTAGTATCCTCCAAGTTATCGGGTCTGCAGCTCGAGGGGTTCGAGTTGTAACAATGAGTTCTTCATGTCGCTTGGGTATTATAGGATTTGGTGGATTGGCATGTAATGCTTCTTGTGTGTGACGTTGGACTTCGATTTGGCAGTCACGTGTTTCACTTGTAGCATGACATACTGTGAAGTATATCTCGTAAAGGACCATGTACGCTCGGGCACAAGTCTGACAGTGCTGGAATGCCAGTGATGTCTCCATTGGGCTCGGATTAGCCTTTAGACTTTAGGTGTTAGGCTTTAGTAGTCGTGTTCTAGACTTCTCGGGCTTCTAGTAGTTTTGATCGCTTCTTGACTTCTTTTGATCGGGTCGGATCGGGAGTTTGGTCGGCGGTGTTAAGGTGACGGTCGGCGGTAGTAAATCGGCGGTGGTAATTACCGGTCGGCGGTGTTAAGTAGTCCGCGGGGTTACGTACTTGTGGCGTGCTTCTCAGGCGCCCATATATTGCCGTTGATGCCCGTGACCGTTGCCTTGGTCGCGTTAACAGTAGTTTGGCTCTAGTGACTGCTAGACTGTTACTAGTCGCGTTTGGAATGCTGATCCTGTTGATCTGCCGATCGTGTCGATCTTGATGCGAGTTTTTGAGCGGATCCTTTCACTACCCCCCTCCTAAGATGAACTTTTTGGAAAAATGTTCATCCTAATCCGTGAGAAAGCTCGGATAAAGGAGTCGCCTAGTGATAGTTGATGTTGCTATCAAACCATCATCATCACTGCCCAGTTATGTCCAAAGTCGCCGCTGTCTGCGTTGTTTTCATCGCTCTTGTTGCAATTTTCGGCGTGAATCTTTGGATTCTAGATCGCAGGAGGCGTAATGAGGTGAGTTCTCTTGCCTCTGTTTGCAGGTTGCAGCTGCTGATAGTCCCATAGGAGAACGATTATGAGATGCAATCGGTTCCTAATGAAGGGACTGCAGAAATTCGGCAGCGCGTCAACTGCATATTCCCTGACCCTGATGCGCGTTCCGATTCAGCTGAAGCTGTCGATAAAGCGGGTATTTCAGCGCAGGAAAGTCGTGAGAAGGGTGTTTGGGAAGTCGTCGATTTGTAAAGGGTGGTGGGAAGGGATGTGAATGTGAAATGTGAAATATGCATCATGTAAAAGATTATGACGCAATTAAAAGTGATAAGAAAGAAAAAGTCATAAAGTCGTTACTGAATGAGTTTTCTGTCGCTTTGGAAGTGGCTTGCCTGGTGTATTGACTGGGTATGGGGTGATATTGAACCATCCCAGTACACAGCAATAGGTTCACCTACGGTTCGCCCGCCTCCAAAGGGGTTTTTCGAAAAGTAAAATAGAGTCTGAGTGCCTATTGGCTCCTCTTCCTCTGCATAGAAGATAAGAAAAGGGTGCATAATGCGCCATGTATCACTGGGATGCACAAGAAGTGCAACAGTTGATAGTTGGTTAAACCAAGTAGGCTTAAACCGCCCATCAACTTATTCACAACTCGGCATATCAGTGAATATGGTGAATAAATACCATAGCGAGTTGGGAATGATGGTTGCATAAAGGCATAATTTGGTCGGATGTGACCATAGCTACCATAGAAAGAATAGAATGCATAATTGACCATGTCAGGTCGCGATATGGGAAAGGGGTTGCATAAAAGAATAATGAAAAGCTTGCATAAATCATAGTTCTTCGCTCTCAGGTATCATTTCCTGTGAGTTCATCGGTGTAGGCGGTGGTTCGCTAACCTCGTCTGAATCGTCTGAATCGGTTTCATCTGATGAACCAAATTCTTCATCCTGCTCTGTGATAGTGAGCATGTTGTCTGGCTGGTAGATCTCGCTTGGATACTGATAGATCGTGATCATCATATCCTCCATCATCAGATGTCTCGTCGCCTGTAGTCTTTCCCTTGCTTCCTCTTCTCGCTCGTTGAGTTTCATAAGGTATTGTGGATCGTAGTTGACTATCCTTCCTTCGACTAAGTGGTGTGTGATGTCGTCAATTGACAGACCATTTGCTTGGCCTGTAGATCGTCTGGCTCGAATGAGCTCCTGGTACATAGTACCTTCGTAGTACTTCGTCATGTTGAGTACCACCATGAACTGCATGGCATGAGAAGCGTAAAAGGCTGTCTGATCAGCTAGGTAGTTCATGTACTTCATCATATCCACGCTGATAGGATGGTAGTGACTCCATCGCATTATTCGGTTAAGAGTTGCGATTGTCAGGCCTCGTCTGTAGGCGCAAATTTGAATTGCTGAATGGTAGATGCCCATGACATTCTTGTATGTCGGCTCGTGGCTGAAGTCAATTTGTCCTCGATGTAAGGCTCGTGTCTCGAGTTCAACTGCATAGGTAAGGAATGCATCGTCGTTGAGTCGTCGGACTGCTGCATCTCGAGGGTTGCTGAGTTTAAGCAGTTGTCCTTCTGGTTGCTTCGGTACCATAAGATCAGGTTGTTCTTCAGCTGGCTGATGGACTGCGTTCCATTTGTCGAATAGGTCGTCGAAGTATTTCCCTGGGCATGAGGGTACGATCTCTCCTTCGTAGTTCTCTTGGTTAAAGCGGTTGCATAGCTGTGGCCATTGATAACGTTCGGTAGGTGGCTTTAGTTCAAACGTCCAATCAGGTGCATCTTCAGGTGCACTGAATGCTTGGAGTTCGTCGAAGACTGGCATGTCTGAGTAGTAGTTGTCTTTGAGAGATGAGTAGCTGTTAGGATTCGAGTTGATGATCCTTAAGCTCGAGTTTCTTCGTCTTTTATACCATCTTGCTGGTATGTCGCCTCTCTCTTGCCTAATTTGTCTTCTTCTGCTATCGCTTTGAGGTGCCACTGTGATGTCATTGCTTGGTAAGGTCGTTGGATACCTTACTCATCGTCTCTATTGTGGCTCCATATGCAGCTCCATCGGGTGGAGTGCATGTGATGCAATTATCTCCTAATTTGTCTTCGTTCGGCGATCCATTGATTAAGGTTTGGTGGCCTCATCGCCTGAGGGTACCTCTTGTGGAACTCTTCTATCATTTGATAGGAGTTCTTGAGGTTATCGAGTGGCTCCCATGTTCGCTCTTGGTATCCTTTCCATTGAATAAGATACTGTATCTTGTTTCGATGACGTCGTGTGTCATGAATTGTCTCCACTTCGTATTCCGCTTGGCCCTCCACTTCAATAGGTGGTGGCTCGTCTAGTGTGGGTCTTCCAGGGTAGTCCTTTCGCTTGTAAGGCCTGAGAAGACTTGCATGGAATACAGGGTGGATCGGAAGGGTTTCGGGTAAGCGTAATCTGAATGACACTTGTCCGACTGCCTTCTCGACTTTATAAGGGCCTGCCCATTTCATTGCAAGTTTCTTTGTCGGTTCCAGTCGACTGAGATTCCTCATGTCTAGTAACACTTCATCTCCTGGCTTGTACTCTGGCAGTTTGCCTCGATGCAGGTCTGCATAAAGCTTCATTGCCTCATTCGCTTGCCTAATCGAATTATAGGCTTCTTGCTGTACTTGTCGAAGCTCCTCTAGGTGATTTATTGCTTCTGGCACGTTTGAATCACCGGTCTCCGCAACATCCAGGTGAGGGTGCCATCCATACAGTGTATAGAATGGTGACTGATGAGTGGTACTGTGTTTTCGATTGTTGTAGGCGAATTCTGCCATATCGATGTACTCTGCCCAATCTGTTTGGCGGTAGGACACGTAGCAGCGTAAGTACTGTTCGAGTTCTTGATTGAGTCGCTCGGTTTGACCATCGGTTTGTGGATGATATGCTGTACTAGTTTTCCACTCGACATCGATGAGTCTGCAGAACTCCTTGAGGAATTGCGCAGTGAAGTTGCTACCTCGGTCGGAGATTACTTGTTTAGGGGCCCCGTAGTATTTGAAGATGTGTTGGCGAAACAAGCGTGCCAACTGCTTAGCATTGGGTATCCCCTGGCAAGGAATGAACTTCCCCATTTTAGTGAGCTTGTCCACTATAACAAGTATCGAACTGTAGCCTTCATTGCTGACTGGTAAATCGGTAATCAGGTCACAGGTTATGGTTTCCCATGGTTGATGCGGTGCCTGCAACGGTTGGAGCGGCGGATTTCGAAACTGCCGAATCGGTTTTGCACGTTGACATATGTCACAGGATGAGATATATTCTCGGATCATCTCTTCCATCTTCGGCCAATAGTATGATCGCTTTACAAGTTCTATGGTCTTTTCTGCTCCTGGGTGGCCTGCGAGCTTGTGGTCATGGCGCCTTCGGATTAGCAACGCTTTTAGGTTGGCGGATGGCGGGACATATAATGCATTGGTTACGTAGTGCAAGCCATTCCTGTAACTGTAGCCGTTGCTCTTCTTGATCGCCAATATTTCCTTCTTGGCCTCCTTGGTATTATAGTGTCTCTTGATCGTTCGAATGATCGGATCAGAGATAGTGACCATTTCTGTTTCTAGCCTGTATAGACCATTGATCTCGGTTCGTCGTAATGTCTGTTGCTCGATCATATCAGGTGGTAGCAAGGTAACTCCCAAGTTATCCTTGTCCTCTGGCATATAATCGGCACGTCGTGATAGTGCATCTGCCTGATTCTTCTTGCCTGGCCAATGGAGAATCTTGAAGTTATATCGTGATAACTCTAGTGCCCATCTTGCTTGACGTCTTGTTAGATTCTGTGCTGTCATGAAGTATCGGAGGTTTGCATGATCGCTTCGGATGGTTATTGGTTCTTTTGTTCCTTCCAATAAGTGTCTCCAGTGTCCGAGTGCTTCCATGATTGCTAGCATCTCTTTGTCATGCGTCGGATAGTTTCGTTGAGCACTTGTTAGTGTCTTCGACATGAAACCTAAAGGTCTCAGTTCTCCTTGGTCATCTTCTTGTTGTAAGACTGCACCAATTGCTACATCGGATGCATCGGTTTCCAATGTATATGGTTTGTCTGGCTTTGGCATTGCCAATGCCACTTCGGTTTCGAATGCCTTCTTGATACTTTCAAAAGCTTTGTCCTGTGCTTCTGTCCAAATGAACTTGTGATCCTTCTTGATAAGTTCGCCAATAGGTGTGTATAAATCGGCATAGTTCCTGATGAATCTTCGGTAGAAGTTGCAAAAGCCTTGGAACTTTCGGATCTGTCGTTTCGTCTTTGGTATTGGCCATTCTCGTATTGCTTTGAGTTTGTAAGGATCCATCTGGATGCCTTTTGTTCCTACTACAAATCCCAGATAGTCGAGTTGGGTTTGGAGGAAATGACATTTCTCGATTTTGAGATAGATGTCAAGTTCTCGGCATTTCTGTAGAATTGCCCTGAGGAGTGTCCAGTGCTCCTTTTCAGTTTGCGCTTGGCCAATGAGGTCATCTAGGTAGTTTAGTGCCTCTTCTGTTCTGAGCCAATATTCGAAGTTGTCATTCATGAATCGTTGGAATACTGCAGGTGAGTTCTTCATTCCAAACATCATGACCTTCGGCTTGTAGACTGCATTGCCAACTCGGAATGCTGCCTTCCATTCATCTCCTTCTCGAATTCTCAGGTTGTTGTATCCTGATCGCATGTCGAGGGTAAAGAAGAATTTTCCTTTCTCCAGTTTCTCTGGTAGAACGCTCATAATCGGTATTGGGTATGGATCTGATACTGTTGCATCATTGATGTCTCGGTAATCGGTTACTGCTCGTGCTCCTCCGTCTTTCTTTCCAACAAAGAAGACTGGTGCTGCTACCGGACATGGTTCATGTGGGTGAACCTTCTCGATCCATCCTTTGTCCAATAATTCCTGGACATAGGCATTGAGTGCTGCTTGCTCTTCTCGTGTGAGCTTGATAATAGGCCTTGGTTTCGGTAATGGTACTCCTTCCTTGAGGTTTATCGCCATATCCCATTTTGTATGCTTGGGTAACCTCCTTGATCTGTCTGGATCAAATACGTCTGCATAGTCTGCAATTTGCTTTGGTAGGAGTTTTCGCCAATCTCGTTTCTCTGTACTGAGTAATCCTTCTGCAGCTGCCTTCTGCTGCGAATACTGCTGTGATACTGAACTCGCTTTGTTCAGTGGTTGTGAGACTTGGTTCCTTGGTGACCAATTTCGTTTAAGGTCTAGCTCTAGCTTTTCAGCGAGCTCTTCCTTTCTGGTGAGGGTAATTGGTTGATCGGTCGTCCTGAGCCTTTCGATGTCTAGTGGCTCTATGTCATGCATAGGAGTGTCTTCTGTTGTCTCCTGTTCGTCTTGCATATCGATATCGCTATTCTCATCTGCCCATCTTGTACGCTTTGGTGTGGGAGTTGCTTCTTTGAGTGGTATTGGTCGTGGTGTCCAATTTCGTTTCGTTCCTGCCATTCGTCTGTCATGATATCGTTCCTCTGGTGGATGTGTACTAGTTGTCATCCCAGGATTTTCCTTTGGTACTGGCTGGATTTCTTCGCCATCTGGTTTCTTCTGTACCAGTGGTAGTGGTCGCCTTCTTCGTAGTGGCTGTTTCTTCCATCGCTTAGGAGAGTCGTTTATTTCCTCCTGTTCATCTCGGCTATGCTTGCCTGTTACTTCAGTAACTTCGCTTTCGGATGTCTGGTATAATTGCCGTGCTGGGATCATCCTTCTCGGTATGTGCCTTGTTCGTCGTTGCACTGTAATCATTCCTTCTGATGATTGTCTCGATGTAGAGTCTGGTATATTTTCCATGCTTGGACTCTTTGCTTCATCTGCCTTCTTTGGCTGTTCTGGTTTCGGTGTTACTGGTCGACTTTCCAGTTTCGCTTGCGGCTTCATTTCTTGAGGGTTTCCATTGTTACTTTCCCTCCATGGTGCGAATAGTATTCCTGGTGCTCCAGAGTGTCGATAGTTGTCTCTGTTCTGAGCTTGTTGTTTCGTGTTATGCCTAGGTCTTGTCTTGTCGGATTTGTCTTTCCTTTGCCGCTTTCGCTTGCGCTTTCTGCGCTTTCGCTTCTTGATAGCTCGTATAATGTTGAGCTCGAATGGTATCGCATTACCATTCCGATTCCATATTTGATTCTTCCAATCAATTTCTGGATTGACTTTGGCCAAATAGTCAATGCCTAGGATCACTTGATCCTGTCCTGTAGTTGCTACTGCCAGTGTTTGTGGCTGCGGCTTAGGTCCATCAAAGATTAATGAGTAGACCTCGTGTGTGATTGCTCCTCCTTGGTTAGGGCTTCCATCGGCATTATTCAGGGGTCGAGGGTGATCAAGTCTCTTCTTGAATAGGTTATAGTGTCATACCAAGTTGGGGTGAATCGTACTACATGTTGCTCCGGAATCGATTAACGCTTGGACTGCTAGGGTCTTTGTTCCAACCTTCACTCGAATGGGTAATCGAGGATGCAATGCATGTATTGGCAATCGCTTATTATACATCGCTTCACTGGGGTTGAACCCAGGAGGTATGAAACTCTGGTTGTTGAAACCATTCTTGCTACCCTTCGTACTCTCGCATCGCGCAGTCTCGTTCGATGGAGGTTCTAGTCTTTTCCCTGTTGCTCTTTACTTGCTAGGGAATTCCGGAAGTTGTTTCGGTATTCTTCGTCATGCTTGCAGGTGTATCCTGCTGATTCGTCTCCTCTAGCCCATGCTATGTGATCATAGTGGACTGGCCTTCGACAATGAGGGTCGGGACATGTTTCCTTGAAATTCACAGCTCGTGCTGTCATCGGCTTTCGTTTCTGACCATTTGTTCTCTTCTTCGGCTGTCCTAAGGAAGAACCCTTTTGCTTCCTTGGTGCCTTGCAATTCTTCGAGTAGTGTCCAATCTTTCCACAGTTGTAGCATTTCGCTCCCTTCTTCGGCAAGCCTCGGAGTGCATCTACATCCATGGCATCTGGATCACGTTTCGATTGTTGTATTGGTGGTCGAAATGATGATTGCCCATTTGTCTTGAATCTCGGAGTATATGTCTGACTTCCAATCAGCTTCTGTCTTGCATCCACATCTGCTAAGTTGCTTGTCCATGTCATCCATTCTTCCAGCTTGTACTTTTCGAAAGCGTCGGGTTGTACTGATTCGACTCGTCGTTTGACCCAATTATCTAGTCCTTTGACATAGATGTACTTGAGCATAGTAGCATCGATTGAGGGTGGTGCTCTAGCTCTGAGTCGTCGAAATTCATCATTGTATGCCCTGATGCTTGATCCTTTTTGCTGGATGCATAGAAGATGGAATAGCGCTTCTTGTTCTCCAACTATTGGATGTCCTGCTCGGACTCTCATCCAATCTAACATCTGCTTCAGCGATGTGAACATTCCTCCTCCATTCGGATCAATAATTGCTGGTACTGGTTTCAGCTTTCCTTTATCATCAAATGATGTCAGGGTCTGCTTCTCTGCAAACCAATCGTAACTGTCGCCTTCGAGTGCTGCAAATAGACTCTTTGCAATCTCGTCCTCACTCTTGACTCCATGCTGTGCTAACTTCGAAATACATCGGCTGACCCACAGATCAATATCTTCGCTTCGCTTGCCATAATACTTCGGCAATTTGATGCTGTGTTTAGAGAGTTGTATCTGAAGAGTTTGTAGTTGCGTCTCCAGGATCTGAACTTTCTGGTCGGTGGTCGACATGATCGTATGTGATTATAGGCACTGCTGGTGGCGAATATGTGGCTGGATGTTCTGGTGCTTGGGTTGCTATTGAACCACTGGTTGGTACTTGGAGTGTAGCGCTTTGACTGGTAAACCCTTGCAACAAGTATGGGTTTAGTGCTCGTGATAACTCCTCGTCGGATGATACTGTTCCGTCGGAAGTATGCTCTGTTTGATGATGTAGCTCTCGAATTCGTTGAGCTTCCTGTCTGAGATACTCTGCGTGCTCGAGTATATTCCTTGCAGTACTTTCTGTTGTCTGCACTGATGCAATCAATGTCAAGTAGGCTTGTTGACTTGATTCGACTGTACGTCCTAGTGTCAGGAGTGCTTCGCGTAAGTTGCTAATGTCTTCTGCAACGTTTGGTGTCGATTGAGCGATCCTTGTGAGTTCTGTAGTTGCTGTTTCAACTGCTTGGATGCGTTGCTCGTGAGCGTTAAGTGTATCGCGTAAACGTCCTATCTCGTCTTGAACTACTGATATCTCCGTGGTAACTTGTTGGCTTAGGAGTATGACTGATCGATCTAGTGAATCGTCGTTTCGATGTAGTGTTGCTACTTGTGCTCCTAGTCCGTTGGTGTTAATCTCGAGTGCTTCGAGTCGCTGTCCAACTGTAGTTGCGTATGCTCCGCTCGGCAGGTTGTTATTTGCTTGAGCTCTCGCTTGACTAGTCTGTAGTCCTTCGAGTCGTACTATTCTCTCTCGTAGAGATAGTATTATGGGTGGATATTCGTTGTCTGTTCGGGCGGCAGTTCCCCAAAGAATGTCTCTATCCAGTTCCAATCTCGATATCCTTCCTTGGATATGATTCAGTTCGCTATCTCGGTGCGATCCTGATCTTGTTCGGTTATTTGTTCGGTTACTCATCCTTTGATTGTTACTTCTTCCACTTGAGTTCTCTGGATGGTTCATTAACCACGTTTCTCGCCTATAGCTTCGGGTGAATCGTTATAAGGTACAGTAGACCAAGCCGTTCCTTTCTCGTCGAATTTAGCAATAGTAGCTGGTACTGTTGCTACCTTGGTTGTTGTTGTTTGTGTGCTCCCAACTGCAGGGCTACCAGATGCCTTTGCTATTAGGTACACTTCGTCGGTAAAGGGGTTATGATAATAGATGTTTGATTTGAGTGAATCGGGTTTGTTCTCCAGGATGTGCACTTGTCCTAGGGAATAGGTTTGCTAATCTCGAAACTAGCAGCGTCGATAGGGACTTGAGGTCGACGGTCCTCGCCTCGATAAAACACTAGCCAAGAACCTTGCCCGTGAGAGGTGGTGTTAAAACTAGCGAGTGATCTTTCGATCCAATGTTAGAGGTGTAGGTCCGGGGTTACACCGGTTTCAATCCTTTTGCCTAAGCAGCGGTATGTTGTGCAGAGGTGATCTATCTACCCACGTTTAGCTGTACCACGCGGTCCCCTTACTATCCTTCCTAGTTGCAGTCCTGGTAAGGGATGCTTTCAGAGACAAGGTAGAGTAAGAGCAGATTGGGATTTCCAAGAGGCGTAGTAGTACAAAGCACACAATGGATAGTGTAGTAAGACACTGTCGCTGTGTGTTAAGAGGATCGAAAGATGGGGAAAGAGGGCCTACTTCTAACGCTATTTATGCTTTCTAGATAATCCATTTTCCGTCCTATTTCTTACTCATCTTCTCTCCACTTTACTCCACCATGCTCCACCTTGCTCCACTTCTCTCCACCATTACATCACTTCCTTCGTCATTCTGCTCCACTGAGCGCCACTTTGCTCCAATGTATCTCCACTATGACGGAATTCTGTGGGGTTGCTGACTGAGACAATAGAGGTGCTGCTCCAGTATGGAAAGCTCCACTGTCAGTGCTCCACTATGACGTCGATTCCATCACCAGGTGGGATTGTAGCTCTTGGTGCAATGTAGGCAGCTCGATATGTGACTCTTCGCTGTTCGTCTTGTGGTCCGAAGGGTGTAAGCACAACTCGCACATCGGTATTGAGATGTCGGGTTGGTGTAGAGTATGGTCCAATGCATACCATGAACTGTATGAGTTCAGCTGGGGGATGCAGTTGTGTTCGAGTGACTAGCCATGCTTTGCCTGGGAGTCTAACATCGCGAATGTATTGCCATATCCTTCTTTGGAGTACCAGTTGTAGTTGCTTGGTGTCCAGGTTCGCATTCCTTGGTAAATAAAGGTTTGCTTGTACTGTAGAGGCTGGACATGAGTTGTGCAGCTCTGGCTTGTACCATCCTAGTATCCTCCAAGTTATTGGGTCTGCAGCTCGAGGGGTTCGAGTTGTAACAACAAGTTCCTCATGTCGCTTGGGTATTATAGGATTTGGTGGATTGGCATGTAACGCTTCTTGCGTGTTACGTTGGACTTCGATTTGGCAGTCACGCGTTTCGCTTGTAGCATGACATACTGTGAAGTATATCTTATAAAGGACCATGTACGCTCGGGCACAAGTCTGACAGTGCTGGAATGCCAGTGATGTCTCCATTGGGCTCGGATTAGCCTTTAGACTTTAGGTGTTAGGCTTTAGTAGTCGCGTTCTAGACTTCTCGGGCTTCTAGTAGTTTTGATCGCTTCTTGACTTCTTTTGATCGGGTCGGATCGGGAGTTTGGTCGGTGGTGTTAAGGTGACGGTCGGCGGTAGTAAATCGGCGGTGGTAATTACCGGTCGGCGGTGTTAAGTAGTCCGCGGGGTTACGTACTTGTAGCGTGCTTCTTAGGCGCCTGTATATTGCCGTTGATGCCCGTGACCGTTGCCTTGGTCGCGTTAACAGTAGTTTGGCTCTAGTGGCTGCTAGGCTGTTACTAGTTGTGTTTGGAATGCTGATCCTGTTGATCTGCCGATCGTGTCGATCTTGATGCAAGTTTTTGAGCGGATCCTTTCTTCCTATCTCCTCCTTGAGTTTACTAATTTTGGTCAGTTTCATTGCAGAAATCAAGGTTTGACCTAAATTTCTTTGTTTTGTTCAGAAAAAATTCTTAAGGATGTTTCTCATTCCTGAGATACTGAAAGGATCCGCTCAAAAACTCGCATCAAGATCGACACAATCGGCAGATCAACAGGATCAGCATTCCAAACGCGACTAGTAACAGTCTAGCAGTCACTAGAGCCAAACTACTGTTAACGCGACCAAGGCAACGGTCACGGGCATCAACGGCAATATATGGGCGCCTGAGAAGCACGCCACAAGTACATAACCCCGCGGACTACTTAACACCGCCGACCGGTGATTACCACCGCCAATTTACTACCGCCGACCGTCACCTTAACACCACCGACCAAACTCCCGATCCGACCCGATCAAAAGAAGTCAAGAAGCGATCAAAACTACTAGAAGCCCGAGAAGTCTAGAACACAACTACTAAAGCCTAACACCTAAAGTCTAAAGGCTAATCCGAGCCCAATGGAGACATCACTGGCATTCCAGCACTGTCAGACTTGTGCCCGAGCGTACATGGTCCTTTACGAGATATACTTCACAGTATGTCATGCTACAAGTGAAACGCGTGACTGCCAAATCGAAGTCCAACGTCACACGCAAGAAGCGTTACATGCCAATCCACCAAATCCTATAATACCCAAGCGATATGAGGAACTCATTGTTACAACTCGAACCCCTCGAGCTGCAGACCCGATAACTTGGAGGATACTAGGATGGTACAAGCCAGAGCTGCACAACTCATGTCCAGCCTCTACGGTACAAGCGAACCTTTATTTACCAAAGAACGCGAACCTGGACACCAAGCAACTACAACTGGTACTCCAACGAAGGATATGGCAATACATTCGCGATATTAGACTCCCAGGCAAAGCATGGCTAGTCACTCGAACACAACTGCATCCCCCAGCTGAACTCATACAGCTCATGGTATGCATTGGACCATACTCTACACCAACCCGACATCTCAATACCGATGTGCGAGTTGTGCTTACACCCTTCGGACCACAAGACGAACAGCGAAGAGTCACATATCGAGCTGCCTACATTGCACCAAGAGCTACAATCTCACCTGGTGATGGAATCGACGTCATAGTGGAGCACTGACAGTGGAGCTTTCCATACTGGAGCAGCACCTCTATTGTCTCAGTCAGCAACCCCACAGAATTCCGTCATAGTGGAGATACATTGGAGCAAAGTGACGCTCAGTGGAGCAGAACGACGAAGGAAGTGATGTAATGGTGGAGAGAAGTGGAGCAAGGTGGAGCAAGGTGGAGTAAAGTGGAGAGAAGATGAGTAAGAAATAGGACGGAAAATGGATTATCTAGAAAGCATAAATAGCGTTAGAAGTAGGCCCTCTTTCCCCCATCTTTCGATCCTCTTAACACACAGCGACAGTGTCTTACTACACTATCCATTGTGTGCTTTGTACTACTACGCCTCTTGGAAATCCCAATCTGCTCTTACTCTACCTTGTCTCTGAAAGCATCCCTTACCAGGACTGCAACTAGGAAGGATAGTAAGGGGACCGCGTGGTACAGCTAAACGTGGGTAGATAGATCACCCCTGCACAACATACCGCTGCTTAGGCAAAAGGATCGAAACCGGTGTAACCCCGGACCTACACCTCTAACATTGGATCGAAAGATCACTCGCTAGTTTTAACACCACCTCTCACGGGCAAGGTTCTTGGCTAGTGTTTTATCGAGGCGAGGACCGTCGACCTCAAGTCCCTATCGACGCTGCTAGTTTCGAGATTAGCAAACCTATTCCCTAGGACAAGTGCACATCCTGGAGAACAAACCCGACTCACTAAAATCAAACATCTATTATCATAACCCCTTTACCGACGAAGTGTACCTAATAGCAAAGGCATCTGGTAGCCCTGCAGTTGGGAGCACACAAACAACAACAACCAAGGTAGCAACAGTACCAGCTACTATTGCTAAATTCAACGAGAAAGGAACGGCTTGGTCTACCGTACCTTATAACGATTCACCTGAAGCTATAGGCGAGAAACGTGGTTAATGAACCATCCAGAGAACTCAAGTGGGAGAAGTAACAACCAAAGGACGAGTAACCGAACAAATAACCGAACAAGATCAGGATCACACCAAGATAGCGAACTGAATCATATCCAAGGAAGGATATCGAGATTGGAACTGGATAGAGACATTCTTTGGGGAACTGCCACCCGCACAGACAACGAATATCCACCCATAATACTATCTCTACGAGAAAGGATAGTACGACTCGAAGGACTACAGACTAGTCAAGCAAGAGCTCAAGCAAATAACAACCTGCCGAGCGGAGCATACGCAACTACAGTTGGACAGCGACTCGAAGCACTCGAGATTAACACCAACGGACTAGGAGCACAAGTAGCAACACTACATCGAAACGACGATTCACTAGATCGATCAGTCATACTCCTAAGCCAATAAGTTACCACGGAGATATCAGTAGTTCAAGACGAGATAGGACATTTACGCGATACACTTAACACTCACGAGCAACGCATCCAAGCAGTTGAAACAGCAACTACAGAACTCACAAGGATCGCTCAATCGACACCAAACGTTGCAGAAGACATTAGCAACTTACGAGAAGCACTCCTGACACTAGGACGAACAGTCGAATCAAGTCAACAAGCCTACTTGACATTGATCGCATCAGTGCAGACAACAGAAAGTACTGCAAGGAATATACTCGAGCACGCAGAGTATCTCAGACAGGAAGCTCAACGAATTCGAGAGCTACATCATCAAACAGAGCATACTTCCGACAGAACAGTATCATCCGACGAGGAGTTATCACGAGCACTAAACCCATACTTGTTGCAAGGGTTTACCAGTCAAAGCGCTACACTCCAAGTACCAACCAGTGGTTCAATAGCAACCCAAGCACCAGAACATCCAGCCACATATTCGCCACCAGCAGTGCCTATAATCACATACGATCATGTCGACCACCGACCAGAAAGTTCAGATCCTGGAGACGCAACTACAAACTCTTCAGATACAACTCTCTAAACACAGCATCAAATTGCCGAAGTATTATGGCAAGCGAAGCGAAGATATTGATCTGTGGGTCAGCCGATGTATTTCGAAGTTGGCACAGCATGGAGTCAAGAGCGAGGACGAGATTGCAAAGAGTCTATTTGCAGCACTCGAAGGCGACAGTTACGATTGGTTTGCAGAGAAGCAGACCTTGACATCATTTGATGATAAAGGAAAGCTGAAACCAGTACCAGCAATTATCGATCCAAATGGAGGAGGAATGTTCACATCGCTGAAGCAGATGTTAGATTGGATGAGAGTCCGAGCAGGACATCCAATAGTTGGAGAACAAGAAGCGCTATTCCATCTTCTATGCATCCAGCAAAAAGGATCAAGCATCAGGGCATACAACGATGAATTTCGACGACTCAGAGCTAGAGCACCACCCTCAATCGATGCTACTATGCTCAAGTACATCTATGTCAAAGGACTAGATAATTGGGTCAAACGACGAGTCGAATCTGTACAACCCGATGCTTTCGAAAAGTACAAGCTGGAAGAATGGATGACATGGACAAGCAACTTAGCAGATGTGGATGCAAGACAGAAGCTGATTGGAAGTCAGACATATACTCCGAGATTCAAGACAAATGGGCAATCATCATTTCGACCACCAATACAACAAACAAAACGTGATCCAGATGCCATGGATGTAGATGCACTCCGAGGCTTGCCGAAGAAGGGAGCGAAATGCTACAACTGTGGAAAGATTGGACACTACTCGAAGAATTGCAAGGCACCAAGGAAGCAAAAGGGGTCTTCCTTAGGACAGCCGAAGAAGAGAACAAATGGTCAGAAACGAAAGCCGATGACAGCACGAGCTGTGAATTTCAAGGAAACATGTCCCGACCCTCATTGTCGAAGGCCAGTCCACTATGATCACATAGCATGGACTAGAGGAGACGAATCAGCAGGATACACCTGCAAGCATGACGAAGAATACCGAAACAACTTCCGGAAATCCCTAGTAAGTAAAGAGCAACAGGGAAAAGACTAGAACCTCCATCGAACGAGACTGCGCGATGCGAGAGTACGAAGGGTAGCAAGAATGGTTTCAACAACCAGAGTTTCATACCTCCTGGGTTCAACCCCAGTGAAGCGATGTATAATAAGCGATTGCCAATACATGCATTGCATCCTCGATTACCCATTCGAGTGAAGGTTGGAACAAAGACCCTAGCAGTCCAAGCGTTAATCGATTCCGGAGCAACATGTAGTACGATACACCCCAACTTGGTACGACACCATAACCTATTCAAGAAGAGACTTGATCACCCTCGACCCCTGAATAATGCTGATGGAAGCCCAAACCAAGGAGGAGCAATCACACATGAGGTCTACTCATTAATCTATGATGGACCTAAGCCGCAGCCACAAACACTGGCAGTAGCAACTACAGGACAGGATCAAGTGATCCTAGGCATTGACTATTTGGCCAAAGTCAATCCAGAAATTGATTGGAAGAATCAAATATGGAATCGGAATGGTAATGCGATACCATTCGAGCTCAACATTATACGAGCTATCAGAAAGCGAAAGCGCAGAAAGCACAAGCGAAAGCGGCAAAAGAAAGACAAATCCGACAAGACAAGACCTAGGCATAACACGAAGCAACAAGCTCAGAACAGAGACAACTATCGACACTCTGGAGCACCAGGAATACTATTCGCACCATGGAGGGAAAGTAACAATGGAAACCCTCAAGAAACGAAGCTGCAAGCGAAACTGGAAAGTCGACCAGTAACACCAAAACCAGAACAGCCAAAGAAGGCAGACGAAGCAAAGAGTCCAAGCATGGAAAATATACCAGACTTCACATCGAGACAATCATCAGAAGGAATGATTACAGTGCAACGACGAACAAGGCACATACCAAGAAGGATGATCCCAGCATGGCAATTATACCAGACATCTGAAGACGAAGTTACCAAAGTAACAGGCAAGCATAACCGAGATGAACAGGAGGAAATAAACGACTCTCCTAAGCGATGGAAGAAACAGCCACTACGAAGAAGGCGACCACTACCACTGGTACAGAAGAAACCAGATGGCGAAGAAATCCAGCCAGTACCAAAGGAAAACCCTGGGATGACAACTAGTACACATCCACCAGAGGAACGATATCATGACAGACGAATGGCAGGAACGAAACGAAATTGGACACCACGACCAATACCACTCAGAGAAGCAACTCCCACACCAAAGCGTACAAGATGGGCAGATGAGAATAGCGATATCGATATACAAGACGAGCAGGAGACAATGGAAGACACTCCTATGCATGACATAGAGCCACTAGACATCGAAAGGCTCAGGACGACCGATCAACCAATTACCCTCACCAGAAAGGAAGAGCTCACTGAAAAGCTAGAGCTAGACCTTAAACGAAATTGGTCACCAAGGAACCAAGTCTCACAACCACTGAACAAAGCGAGTTCAGTATCACAGCAGTATTCGCAGCAGAAGGCAGCTGCAGAAGGATTACTCAGCACAGAGAAACGAGATTGGCGAAAACTCCTACCAAAGCAAATTGCAGACTATGCAGACGTATTTGATCCAGACAAATCAAGAAGGTTACCCAAGCATACAAAATGGGATATGGCGATAAACCTCAAGGAAGGAGTACCATTACCGAAACCGAGGCCTATTATCAAGCTCACACGAGAAGAGCAAGCAGCACTCAATGCCTATGTCCAGGAATTATTGGACAAAGGATGGATCGAGAAGGTTCACCCACATGAACCATGTCCGGTAGCAGCACCAGTCTTCTTTGTTGGAAAGAAAGACGGAGGAGCACGAGCAGTAACCGATTACCGAGACATCAATGATGCAACAGTATCAGATCCATACCCAATACCGATTATGAGCGTTCTACCAGAGAAACTGAGAAAGGAAAATTCTTCTTTACCCTCGACATGCGATCAGGATACAACAACCTGAGAATTCGAGAAGGAGATGAATGGAAGGCAGCATTCCGAGTTGGCAATGCAGTCTACAAGCCGAAGGTCATGATGTTTGGAATGAAGAACTCACCTGCAGTATTCCAACGATTCATGAATGACAACTTCGAATATTGGCTCAGAACAGAAGAGGCACTAAACTACCTAGATGACCTCATTGGCCAAGCGCAAACTGAAAAGGAGCACTGGACACTCCTCAGGGCAATTCTACAGAAATGCCGAGAACTTGACATCTATCTCAAAATCGAGAAATGTCATTTCCTCCAAACCCAACTCGACTATCTGGGATTTGTAGTAGGAACAAAAGGCATCCAGATGGATCCTTACAAACTCAAAGCGATACGAGAATGGCCAATACCAAAGACGAAACGACAGATCCGAAAGTTCCAAGGCTTTTGCAACTTCTACCGAAGATTCATTAGGAACTATGCCGATTTATACACACCCATTGGCAAACTTATCAAGAAGGATCACAAGTTTATTTGGACAGAAGCACAGGACAAAGCTTTTGAAAGTATCAAGAAGGCATTCAAAACCGAAGTGGCATTGGCAATGCCAAAGCCAGACAAACCATACACATTGGAAACCGATGCATCCGATGTAGCAATTGGTGCAGTCTTACAACAAGAAGATGACCAAGGAGAACTGAGACCTTTAGGTTTCATGTCGAAGACACTAACAAGTGCTCAACGAAACTATCCGACGCATGACAAAGAAATGCTAGCAATCATGGAAGCACTCGGACACTGGAGACACTTATTGGAAGGAACAAAGGAACCAATAACCATCCGAAGCGATCATGCAAACCTCCGATACTTCATGACAGCACAGAACTTAACGAGACGTCAAGCAAGATGGGCACTAGAGTTATCACGATATAACTTCAAGATTCTCCATTGGCCAGGCAAGAAGAATCAGGCAGATGCACTATCACGACGTGCCGATTATATGCCAGAGGACAAGGATAACTTGGGAGTTACCTTGCTACCACCTGATATGATTGAGCAACAGACATTGCGACGAACCGAGATCAATGGTCTATACAGGCTAGAAACAGAAATGGTCACTATCTCTGATCCGATCATTCGAACGATCAAGAGACACTACAATACCGAGGAGGCCAAGAAGGAAATATTGGCGATCAAGAAGAGCAATGGCTACAGTTACAGGAATGGCTTGCACTATGTAACCAATGCATTATATGTCCCGCCATCCGCCAACCTAAAAGCGTTGCTAATCCGAAGGCGCCATGACCACAAGCTCGCAGGCCACCCAGGAGCAGAAAAGACCATAGAACTTGTAAAGCGATCATACTATTGGCCGAAGATGGAAGAGATGATCCGAGAATATATCTCATCCTGTGACATATGTCAACGTGCAAAACCGATTCGGCAGTTTCAAAATCCGCCGCTCCAACCGTTGCAGGCACCGCAGCAACCATGGGAAACTATAACCTGTGACCTGATTACCGATTTACCAGTCAGCAATGAAGGCTACAGTTCGATACTTGTTATAGTGGACAAGCTCACTAAAATGGGGAAGTTCATTCCTTGCCAGGGGATACCCAATGCTAAGCAGTTGGCACGCTTGTTTCGCCAACACATCTTCAAATACTATGGGGCCCCTAAACAAGTAATCTCCGACCGAGGTAGCAACTTCACTGCGCAATTCCTCAAGGAGTTCTGCAGACTCATCGATGTCGATTGGAAAACTAGTACAGCATATCATCCACAAACTGATGGTCAAACCGAGCGACTCAATCAAGAACTCGAACAGTACTTACGCTGCTACGTGTCCTACCGCCAAACAGATTGGGCAGAGTACATCGATATGGCAGAATTCGCCTACAACAATCGAAAACACAGTACCACTCATCAGTCACCATTCTATACACTGTATGGATGGCACCCTCACCTGGATATTGCGGAGACCGGTGATTCAAACGTGCCAGAAGCAATAAATCACCTAGAGGAGCTTCGACAAGTACAGCAAGAAGCCTATAATTCAATTAGGCAAGCGAATGAGGCAATGAAGCTTTATGCAGACCTGCATCGAGGCAAACTGCCAGAGTACAAGCCAGGAGATGAAGTGTTACTAGACATGAGGAATCTCAGTCGACTGGAACCGACAAAGAAACTTGCAATGAAATGGGCAGGCCCTTATAAAGTCGAGAAGGCAGTCGGACAAGTGTCATTCAGATTACGCTTACCCGAAACCCTTCCGATCCACCCTGTATTCCATGCAAGTCTTCTCAGGCCTTACAAGCGAAAGGACTACCCTGGAAGACCCACACTAGACGAGCCACCACCTATTGAAGTGGAGGGCCAAGCGGAATACGAAGTGGAGACAATTCATGACACACGACGTCATCGAAACAAGATACAGTATCTTATTCAATGGAAAGGATACCAAGAGCGAACATGGGAGCCACTCGATAACCTCAAGAACTCCTATCAAATGATAGAAGAGTTCCACAAGAGGTACCCTCAGGCGATGAGGCCACCAAACCTTAATCAATGGATCGCCGAACGAAGACAAATTAGGAGATAATTGCATCACATGCGCTCCACCCGATGGAGCTACATATGGAGCCACAATAGAGACGATGAGTAAGGTATCCAACGACCTTACCAAGCAATGACATCACAGTGGCACCTCAAAGCGATAGCAGAAGAAGACAAATTAGGCAAGAGAGAGGCGACATACCAGCAAGATGGTATAAAAGACGAAGAAACTCGAGCTTAAGGATCATCAACTCGAATCCTAACAGCTACTCATCTCTCAAAGACAACTACTGCTCAGACATGCCAGTCTTCGACGAACTCCAAGCATTCAGTGCACCTGAGGATGCACCTGATTGGACGTTTGAACTAAAGCCACCTACCGAACGTTATCAATGGCCACAGCTATGCAACCGCTTTAACCAAGAGAACTACGAAGAAGAGATCGTACCCTCATGCCCAGGGAAATACTTCGACGACCTATTCGACAAATGGAACGCAGTCCATCAGCCAGCCGAAGAACAACCTGATCTAATGGTACCGAAGCAACCAGAAGGACAACTGCTTAAACTCAGTAACCCTCGAGATGCAGCAGTCCGACGACTCAATGACGATGCATTCCTTACCTATGCAGTCGAACTCGAGACACGAGCCTTACATCGAGGACAAATTGACTTCAGCCACGAGCCGACATACAAGAATGTCATGGGCATCTACCATTCAGCAATTCAAATTTGCGCCTACCGACGAAGCCTGACAATCGCAACTCTTAACCGAATAATGCGATGGAGTCACTACCATCCTATCAGTGTGGATATGATGAAGTACATGAACTACCTAGCTGATCAGACAGCCTTTTACGCTTCTCATGCCATGCAGTTCATGGTGGTACTCAACATGACGAAGTACTACGAAGGTACTATGTACCAGGAGCTCATTCGAGCCAGACGATCTACAGGCCAAGCGAATGGTCTGTCAATTGACGACATCACACACCACCTAGTCGAAGGAAGGATAGTCAACTACGATCCACAATACCTTATGAAACTCAACGAGCGAGAAGAGGAAGCAAGGGAAAGACTACAGGCGACGAGACATCTGATGATGGAGGATATGATGATCACGATCTATCAGTATCCAAACGAAATCTACCAGCCAGACAACATGCTCACTATCACGGAGCAGGATGAAGAATTTGGTTCATCAGATGAAACTGATTCAGACGATTCAGATGAGGTTAGCGAACCACCGCCTACGCCGATGAACTCACAGGAAATGATACCTGAGAGCGAAGAACTATGATTTATGCAAGCTTTTCATTATTCTTTTATGCAACCCCTTTCCCATATCGCGACCTGACATGGTCAATCATGCATTCTATTCTTTCTATGGTATCTATGGTCACATCCGACCAAATTATGCCTTTATGCAACCATCACTCCCAACTCGCTATGGTATTTATTCACCAGATTCACTGATATGCCGAGTTGTGAATAAGTTGATGGGCGGTTTAAGCCTACTTGGTTTAACCAACTATCAACTGTTGCACTTCTTGTGCATCCCAGTGATACATGGCGCATTATGCACCCTTTTCTTATCTTCTATGCAGAGGAAGAGGAGCCAATAGGCACTCCGACTCTATTTTACTTTTCGAAAAACCCCTTTGGAGGTGGGCGAACCGTAGGTGAACCTATTGCTGTGCACAGGGTTGGTTGAATATCACCCCTTGACCAGTCAATACACCAGGCAAGCCACTTCCAAAGCCACGGAAAACTCATTCAGTAACGACTTTATGACTTTTTCTTTCTTATCACTTTCAATTGCGTCATAATCTTTTACATGATGCATATTTCACATTTCACATTCACATCCCTTCCCACCACCCTTTACAAATCAACGACTTCCCAAACGCCCTTCTCACGACTTTCCTGCGCTGAAATACCCGCTTTATCGACAGCTTCAGCTGAATCGGAACACGCATCAGGGTCAGGGAATATGCAGTTGACGCGCTGCCGAATTTCTGCAGTCCCTTCATTAGGAACCGATTGCATCTCATAATCGTTCTCCTATGGGACTATCAGCAGCTGCAACCTGCAAACAGAGGCAAGAGAACTCACCTCATTACGCCTCCTGCGATCTAGAATCCAAAGATTCACGCCGAAAATTGCAACAAGAGCGATGAAAACAACGCAGACAGCGGCGACTTTGGACATAACTGGGCAGTGATGATGATGGTTTGATAGCAACATCAACTATCACTAAGCGACTCCTTTATCCGAGCGTTCTCACGGATTAGGATGAACATTTTTTCTGAAAAGTTCATCTTAGGAGGGGGGTAGTGAAAGGATCCGCTCAAAAACTCGCATCAAGATTGACACAATCGGCAGATCAACAGGATCAGCATTCCAAACGCGACTAGTAACAGTCTAGCAGTCACTAGAGCCAAACTACTGTTAACGCGACCAAGGCAACGGTCACGGGCATCAACGGCAATATATGGGCGCCTGAGAAGCACGCCACAAGTACGTAACCCCGCGGACTACTTAACACCGCCGACCGGTGATTACCACCGCCAATTTACTACCGCCGACCGTCACCTTAACACCACCGACCAAACTCCCGATCTGACCCGATCAAAAGAAGTCAAGAAGCGATCAAAACTACTAGAAGCCCGAGAAGTCTAGAACACAACTACTAAAGCCTAACACCTAAAGTCTAAAGGCTAATCCGAGCCCAATGGAGACATCACTGGCATTCCAGCACTGTCAGACTTGTGCCCGAGCGTACATGGTCCTTTACGAGATATACTTCACAGTATGTCATGCTACAAGTGAAACGCGTGACTGCCAAATCGAAGTCCAACGTCACACGCAAGAAGCGTTACATGCCAATCCACCAAATCCTATAATACCCAAGCGATATGAGGAACTCATTGTTACAACTCGAACCCCTCGAGCTGCAGACCCGATAACTTGGAGGATACTAGGATGGTACAAGCCAGAGCTGCACAACTCATGTCCAGCCTCTACGGTACAAGCGAACCTTTATTTACCAAAGAACGCGAACCTGGACACCAAGCAACTACAACTGGTACTCCAACGAAGGATATGGCAATACATTCGCGATATTAGACTCCCAGGCAAAGCATGGCTAGTCACTCGAACACAACTGCATCCCCCAGCTGAACTCATACAGCTCATGGTATGCATTGGACCATACTCTACACCAACCCGACATCTCAATACCGATGTGCGAGTTGTGCTTACACCCTTCGGACCACAAGACGAACAGCGAAGAGTCACATATCGAGCTGCCTACATTGCACCAAGAGCTACAATCTCACCTGGTGATGGAATCGACGTCATAGTGGAGCACTGACAGTGGAGCTTTCCATACTGGAGCAGCACCTCTATTGTCTCAGTCAAAAATGGATTATCTAGAAAGCATAAATAGCGTTAGAAGTAGGCCCTCTTTCCCCCATCTTTCGATCCTCTTAACACACAGCGACAGTGTCTTACTACACTATCCATTGTGTGCTTTGTACTACTACGCCTCTTGGAAATCCCAATCTGCTCTTACTCTACCTTGTCTCTGAAAGCATCCCTTACCAGGACTGCAACTAGGAAGGATAGTAAGGGGACCGCGTGGTACAGCTAAACGTGGGTAGATAGATCACCCCTGCACAACATACCGCTGCTTAGGCAAAAGGATCGAAACCGGTGTAACCCCGGACCTACACCTCTAACAGGTATTCTGAATATATGAATGATGAAACTCCAATTGAATGACAAGATATACTTTGGTCTCAAATAATCACACTCATTTTATGAGAAGATAAAAATATCTGAGCCCTATTACAGGTGGAATGTAGTTATTTGCATCATGGGAATATACTGGTGCAAGGAATGGTGCAGGTCAATTTTGGGCTCTGACAATGATCTCTTCATAACAATCTTTCTACACAGCCAGTTGCCTCCAAATTTTGTATCCAGGTGCAAAAGTGAATTATATTTTCGTACATATTTTTTTAAAAAAGAAAAGTTTCATAAATAAGGTGTAAAAAGCAATTTAAAATGTGCTGGTGCAAGGACCGGTCCAAGACTGTATTCTCACACCGGAAAAAAACTTATTTCCGAACCGTGAGAATGTTAACCAGAATGGAATCGGATGAGAGCTCGCCCGTTCTGATCAAAATTTCTAAGGGCCAGGAATGATTCTTTGCCCGGTGTGTCTTTTCCTTTTCTCATTGTACGGTTCAAATAATGCTACTCGACCTGACGGTCAACGAGATGTACTGGACCGGTCATCGACGACCGATCTTAGAGCTTCAGTTGCAGTCCGCTGTGCAGCAAAACATTGCGTAGCCTGTTATCTCCTTCGATTCCAGCCCTTCATCCATTGCACCAGCGGTCAAGATGTTTTATGTAGGCTCGATATATAACTCTAATTTACGTTCCCAGACGAACCTACCTGTCTTCGGCGCAACTCCGACTTTCGCGCAGCTCACCATGGTCAACACTACAACTTGAAGTACGACGGCCCACAACAGACCGCCAGTCCTGTGCTTTGTCGAATCGGTCCCGTCAACGTCAACAAATTACCGACACCAACGAACTTCCTCTGTCGACAATGGTCTTTTCCAGTTTCAATCAGTAGTGGCGAATTACCGAAGAGGCTCAACGAAGATAATGGTAGCGGCTTCGGTGTGCAGTCTCATCCCGCTAAAGCTCCGGCTCGGCTCGAGCCGTCAACGAAAGAAGCTGCTCTGAGCATTTCGAATGTGCTTTTCGGTGAGTTTTTCAGTGCTATGCACTGTGGTTACTTGACTTGCCGCGAAGAATGGCGAGCTCCATCGGATACTCGGAAGGAACACGCAGCGTTCGCACAGGACAAGATGTTGGAGGACACGACTGCTGGCGTGACCAACGCTCAGATGAACTCATGCACTGATCAAGCATCTCACAAGAGCAAGTTGTGAGAGGGAAGAGTGAACTTATCCTCTTCATAAAGGCTACAAAATCGTCGCTCGTGCTGGGTCGATCAAGGTCGTGGACGGTTTCCAGAGGGAGCTCAGCAAGACACAGGTTTCGTTACTTGAGAAGATGGTTCAAGTTCCTGGATCTTACAACTCAGTAAGCATAGCCGTTCCACCCTCTTTCTCATCTATGCCCAAGCAAGAGTAGCCTGCTTCACCAGCACTCGGAGTCGAGTCAGATCACGGGCCTTTTGTGTACGTCAAGCAACGGATTCAAACGTGAAAGTGCCGGAATTGGGTGATGATGTCGGTGTCGATGGCCGTACGGCGGAGATGCGTTGTGTGGTCACCTACCTGCGCATGGAAGAGGGCATTGTTGACCTTCGACTAGAACTCTCCAAACAGAAAAGGACACGCCAAAGGACACTGATCGATCGTCTCAGCAAGGTTCATGAGGGAGCAAGGACGGCACTAACAAAGGTATGTCCGTAACGTTCTACTCGTCCTTACTAATCATTTTTATTCGTTTTGAAAGGGCACGAAAGAGTGGGAAAGGCTATTAGCAATTCTACTAAGCAGGCCGAACTACTGGAGAAGATTAACCAACTCGACATTCTCCGTGAAATTAACGACACGCTTGATGCGGAGGGAGACTCCTAGACTCGCAAAGTACGCCGGCTTGAGATCACATTGAATCTCCGGACAGAATTGAATCCACTTCGAGGAGAAGCAAGACGTTCTGTGACGAAGGCTTTATGCCAAGAATGCTCAGATCCAATAGCTCCGGGACGGGGTCTGTCAATGGAAGGAATGGAACACCCAGCCTCTTATGAAGGGAAGACTTACAGATCAACAAGGAAGAGAAAGTGGCTTACAATACCGAGGATACTCGCTGACTTCCTATCAAAATACTTGTCTCTTGAGCAAGAATCACCCAACCGACCTGGACAATTGAGCCAACAGATTTCCAAGCTGAGCGAGGCCGTCGCTGTGCTAAAAATCAAATCAAATACCTGTTCGACGAAAACGAACGTCTCGCCGGTCGGGCTGCAGCGACGACATCATTGAATTCAAGTGCCGAGGTGAAATCGCTCAGATAAATCAACTTGATTAGTATTGTCTCCGAGATGATCTGTCCGGAGAAGCTCGCAGCATCTCTCGACTAGGGCTCGAGCATTGTAGTCTTTCGCCACGAAGATCAATCACAGCTGAAGCAGCTTGTGTCGATACTACTAAAGCGGAACGAGAGGGCCTTTGGGTATAACGCGCGAAAATATCGATATACTATTTTATACAGTACATAGGATAAAAGCGGGATCTACGGACGATTCCGATAGTATACCTTTTCACAAAACGTTAATATTCCCTCCACTGACTGTCCACCACATTATTACCAGCAAGGCTGTCCTCCCTCGTATACAATTGAAGATATTGGTTGCAAACGTTTCGTTCCTCAAGCAACGTACAGGATCAGATCTTTCAAGATGGGTGGATCCCAGAATCGATCCAATGGATACAGCTGGGTTCTTTGCAAAGGTATCCGGTGCACTTTTCAGTTCCTTTTCTGGTACATATAACTTTTGCGGTGTGTTTTCCCGCATCAGGTCCGAATGATCCCGAGGTTTCTATTGTTGTCCTGGAGAGCGGGCCCTTCTTTTGAGGAAGGTTGATGAAGATGTCCTTTTTAGAAAATGATCCGTTAATGCGAGAGCTTGAGGCCTTCAAGTCCTTCAGGACAATTTTCTAGGGAAGGAAATGGGTTGTCGTTATTCGTAGCATGACCTCAGCCACTCACCTGAGGATCGTTGGTTGTTGCAAGCTGCGCCTCCAAAGTCGGAGGCGTCCACTTTGACCTGTCAGCGTCTCTCATTCCAACAGGAGGCTCAAATGGTCTGGATTTTGCTGCACAAAACATTGGCCGTTGACCGTTTCGTACGCAGACATCTGCCCGGAATTTGGCGTCACCGACATTGACAAGAACTTCATATTTGACATGCGTTTCGCTCCTTTTGTCCTTTTGCAATTGCTTGATGTTCGTGTCCATTTTCGCTTTTCGCTCGTCGTCTACTTGCTTGCAAAGTGAGGTCATTTCGGCCATCAGTTTCTGTATCTCGTCATTTGCTTTTCCAATAATTTCCCGCTCCCGCTTTGAACGGTTCATGTTGACTGAGTAATCGTAACCAATTCCGCTGATGTTTCGAAGTTTCTGAGCCACATCGAAGAGCTGTCGCGAATCATGATTTGTGTAGTTTCCAGACTGATTCTGGGCCACCCGTTTTTCGATTACTGAGAGCTTCTTGAGTTGTTCCTTAGTCTCACTGTAGCAATTCTCGATTGTGCCTTCCATTGGTCCATATATATCCCATGTTGTTTTGGCTTCGGAGTATGCTTTCTCCCAAGTACGTATAACCTTACGTCGCATATCCGCTGGCCCATTTATCAGTACGTACTTCGACGTGGTGAGCCTTCCAATCATCTTTTTCATGTGAGCATCGACATGAGCTGGATCTTTAAAGATGCCTATTTCGCTCCTGTACTCCTCTTCAAACTCTTTTATCAGCGCTTCCGCTGCGGAAAAAGCTTGTAATAGAGCAGGATCGTCCTCTGGGTAGTTCCGATACCGCTCAATTCGCTTGAAAGCATCAAAACCTCTCTTGAAGAGTTTATAGTTGAAATTGGCCGACCTTATGTCCAAAAGTAATTTGTTAAGGACAAGTGCTGAGATCTCCTTCAGCAATTCATGGCAGTAGTCGCGAGTTTCCTTACACGAACGCTGATCCAATTCCGTGGACATGTACGCTGGACGGTCAATTGGTCTGTGCTCACAAATCACCTCAGGAGACGTAGTTGCGCTGTGGTACGGAAAAGCTGGGGCCAGACACGTTTTTTATACGGGCGAGTATGCATCGAGCAAACATATATAGAAGTAGCAAAGTGCAAAGCAAATTCATGAAAAGTAAAATAAATGTACAAATTTGTTGCATTGCAAGCCACTAAGCAGCGGGAAGATTGACAACCATTTCTATGTGTACAGAACAAAGTAGTATCCTTCCAGGCTAGGGAATGACTATGCTCCAGACTTTGTTTCGGTCAAAGAAGCGATTGATTGCTAATCAGTTACAGCACGTACAATGTACAAGTTGCGATTGACTCCTGAATTCCACGGGTTTACGATGCCATCTCTCATCGCTATCAAGAATCTGGCTCGCGCTTATGAGCCCTGTATGCACTTAAATATGCCTCCTCATCCTCAAGGGCAGCTTCAAATGGACGACATAGATCTTCGATGTTTGCTCCATGCTTTTCGAGAAGCTCGAGTCTCTTACGAGTCGCCTCGCGCCTGCGATTCACGCTGTAAATCTTGATGCGATGGCAGGAGGATGTGACGTGCAAGTCCCAGCTGTGGAAGGGATAAATTAATGCATTATGTAGAACGACGTATTTCACGTACTTCCAGGCCGACCGGACGAACGTCGGTTGTGTATTGTTTGATGAGTCCCATGTACGCACGCAGAACTCGAGCCATCCTTCGGCATCGACTGGGAGTTCAATATGCCAGAGACGCCATGCATAATAGTGCTGCAGCAGATTGGAAAGTTCGAGAAAAGGTGGATAAAGAGGAGACTCGCGGAGACACGGACCTTCTCTGTAAGGTTCTCTTCCGGAACAGCGTACCAGACATGTCCACTGTCATCACGGGGATAAATAACTGGTCTCGACAAGAAGAAAGACATATTCAACTCACCCGTCTGGAGAAACCTCGACGCGTTCAACCCAATTTCCACCTCCGCTATATGCCCAACCATCGAGCCGTATCTTTCCGTCATGCACAATGACCTTCTTATCTGACGGATGAATGATTGCGCTCCTACAATCCGATTTGTTAACCTTCAAAGTTAGACCTCGCATAGATTGGACATAACCAAATGCTCACGAAACAGGCATGTTCTGGATTGAGAACCCATTTGAGTACATCGCATTCTGCTTTCCGATCTGTGACGTATAGTACAGATATTCTTGTCTCTGCACCGGTCCCATGCTGGGCTCCTCAAGCGCATTGATGCGGTACACCCATTTGGCGCTACGTGCACCAATGAAACCGGTGACTACTACGCGCAACGGATATCCGTGGATCTTGGGAAGAGGTTGGCCATTCATAGACCATGCAAGGAGCACTTCTTCTCCACCGTTCGCACGGACTTTACGGTAAGGCGCTGATACGGCGTAGTTGTATACAGTGCCTTTCCTACAGATTATCGACGAAAGTAATAAGTGATTAACCGTAGAAAAACAAGATCGAGAAACTGCGCACTTGAAATAGGTGTCCGCGCCAATGAATTCGAGATGTTTGCACTTCTGGAAGGACGCCGCCACACACATTCTTGAGGACTTTCTTCAGTGGAACCCCACGATACACTGCTGTTCCACTGAAAACAATATAGGTTGGAGATCGAGCTAGGACCACTAAAATAGAACTCACATAGCACCTTCACCCCACGGTGCGTTTATGAGTTCATCTCCATCGCCTGGATATTGTGCGATCTGTTCAATACGACGAGTGCCGCTGCATTGAAGTGTCACTGTAACTTCTTTCTGCCTGATTCCAAGAGGAGAATAAGGACCGTTTACGGATGGCTCGGGCAGCAGAGTACTCACGGAAACTTCGTTGGATCTTGGAGGTCCTTAAGAGTAAGTTTGACAGGCTTGTTCACGAGGCCACCTATCTCAAGCTCGAATGCGTCTGCGTCGATGTCGGGAACTCCACCGTGATTCCGGATGCTGTTGCGCTAACACCTTGAATGGCAGTAGATGTCATGCAGTAATGAGCCTTACAAGTGATATTTGTTATCCGTGATCTTGCCTTGCATCAATTGGTCTCGACGGGTCTCGCCATTGTACGGAAAATCAAGTAGATGTATAAGGTCTGGTTTCTCACGTTGGACTGTTGCCCAACTAAAGTCGACAATGGATTGAAGTCCAAGAGCGGCATGGTATTCCTTCCAACGGTGTCCGATCAAGATCGGGTTCGTATTGGGCAAAGGAACAAATTGGAATTCTAGGGGAGTATAAGCGGCCGAGACCAACCGAGAAGAATAAACAGACCGGGGATGGGTGTGAATTCCTTGGTTTTTAGCAACTCCTGAGCAACCTTCTTACGCTCTGGCGCGCGCTCCCACTCGACATAACCTCGCCAGCCAGGTTTGTCCTGAGGGAAAAGCTCGCTCAGTCTCCCTCCTTTGAACGTATCCCCGTCATGCGTCGTTTTAGCCCTCTTTTGTGCCCGCTCCTGCGATTCGGACCGAGCTGGGGTTTCAAGCTTGCTTTGCTCCAACGGATCTAGGTCCATCATGTCGAGGCAAGATGTACAGGTCGATTATCCGATGCACAGCGGCATGGAGTTGCAGGCGTATTTATACTCGTTATCGCGCATCCGTCCAGAACAGTGAACAATGCACACGCGCTCCAACATCATTCGTTCTTCCGCTCTCCCGAACCTGTTTAGCCGCTCCTGGACTGCATCAGACCCACACTGGCCGGATTGGCCACCTTACGGATTCAGTCGGGAATAGATTGGTTTTAATGCGCCATCTTCATGGAGTCGAAGCAATGAGCGTATATTTATAGAGTAGGACCTCGGGAATCACGTTCAGCTTTGAATGCCATTGGGCATCGTCGAAGAGAGCAGCAGGTGATGTAGACTGGAGGAAGCAAAGGAACAGAAGCCCAGCTCTACTGTATTGGCGGCACATAGCACTTTGCTTTTGGATATCAGTCGGAAAAAAAAAACAGCTCAAAGACGAAATGTAACTTGTTGACAAGCTTGGATCGTCCCTCAGGCCTCAAAAAGGATTACGCGTGAGAATTATTCAATTCGATCTTGAATTTCGCTCGGTTTCTATTCTGTACACATAGAAATGGTTGTCGATCTTCCCGCTGCTTACTGTAGTGGCTTGCAATGCGGCAACGTTTGCACACTTAAAATGCTTTTCATGAATTTGCTTTGCACTTTGCTACGTCTATATGTTTGTTTGATGCATGCCCGCCTATATATCAAACGTGTCTGGCCCCAGCTTTTCCGTACCACAGCGCAACTACGTCTCCTGGGGCTTGCCTTGTGAGCACAGATCAATTGACCGTCCAGCGTACATGGACGCGGAAGCGGAACGGCGTTTGCGTAAGGAAATTCACGACGACTGCCATGAAATGCTGAAGGAAATCTCAGCACTCGTCATTAACAAATTACTTATGGACATAAGGTCGGCCAAGCTCAACTATAAACTCTTCAAGAGAGGTTTTGATGCTTTCGAGCGAATCGAGCGGCTTTTGTACTACCCAGAGGACGATCCTGCTGTAACACAAGCTTTTTCCGCAGCGGAAGCGCTGATAAAAGAGTTTGAAGAGGAGTACAGGAGCAAAATGGGCATCTTTAAAGATCAAGATCATATCGATGCTCAGATGAAAAAGATGATTTGAAGGTTTAGCATGTCGAAGTACGTACTGATAAATGTGCCAGCGGATATGCGACGTAGAGTTAGACTTACCTGGGGTGCCGCATGCTTGCAAGCACACTTGGCGTGAAGCGTGTACAAACCAATGGAGCATCAAATCGAGTATTGTTACAAAGAAACGAAGGAAGGACTCCAGGAGCTTGAAACAATCGAAGAACGGATTGTACAGAATCCGTCTCGGAACTACACGGAGCGCGATATCCGACAGCAGCTCTTCGCTGTGGCCATTAAATTTCGGAGAATTCGAACAATTGGTTCTTATGGATCTTTGACAGTGATAATCCACTGAAAAGAACTTGGAAAAGCAAACAGCAAGATGCAGGAGCTGGTGGACGAGATGACCTCACTTTACAAGCAAATAGACGATGAGCGAAAAGCGAAAATGAAGACGAACGTCAAGCAATTGAAAAAGGACAAAGAATGCGAGACGCATGTCAGATATGAAGTTTATGTCGAAGTCGATGACGCCAAATTCCGGGCAGATGTGTGCGTTCGAAACGGTCAACAGCCAAAGTTTTGTGCAGCCATTGGAATGAGAGACAGCGGCAGCTCAAAGTGGACCCCTCCGACTTTGGAGGTGCAACTTGCAACAACCAACGATCCTCAGGTGAGTGGTTGAGGTCATGCTACGAATAACGACAACCCATTTCTTTCCCTAGACAGTTGTCTTGAAGGATTTGAAGGTCTCACGCTCTCACGTTCACGGAACATTTTCTAAAAAGGACATCCCCATCAACCTTCCTCAAAAGAAGAGCCCGTTGTCCAGGACAACAAAAAAAACCTCGGGATCATTCGGACCTAATACGGGAAACCATACTGCAAAAGTTACGTGTACCAGAAAAGGAACATCCTTGCAAAGAACCGGACTACACGCATTGGATCGATTCTGGGGCCCAACGATCGTGGAAGATCTGATCCTTTGCTTGAGGAACAAAACGTCTACAATCAGTAACTTCAATAGTATACGAGGGAGGACAGCCTTGCTGGTAATAATGTGGTGGACAGTCAGTGGAGGGAATATTAACGTTTTGTGAAAAGGTATCCTTTACGATTCCGATAGGAATCGTCCGTAGATCCCGCTTTTATCCTATATACTATATAATATAGTATATCGATATTTTCGCGCGTTATGCCCAAAGGCCCTCTGGTTCTGCTTGAGTAGTGTCGACACAAGCTGCTTCAGCTGTGATTGATCCTTTGCGGCGAAAGACTACGATGCTCGAGCCCTAGTCGAGAGATGCTGCGAGCTTCTCCGGACAGATCATCTCGGAGACAAATTCAGACAATATTACTGTAATCAAGATGGTTTATCTGAGCGATTTCACCTCGGCACTTGAATTCGATGATGTCGTCGCTGCAGCCTGACCGGCGAGACGTTCGTTTTTTCGTCGAACAGGTCCTTGACTTGCTCTCCGGCACAGTGACGGCCTCGCTCAGCTTAGAAATCTGTTGACTCGATTGTCGAGGTCGGTTGGGTTGGGTGATTCTTGCTCAAGAGACAAGTATTTTGATAGGAAGTCAGCGAGTATCCTCGGTATTGTAAGCCGCTTTCTCTTCCTTGTTGATCTGTTAAGTCTTCCATCTCGTTCTCGAGAGCTTGGATGTCGTTCGGGTCAATACAATCGTACCAGTCATTGTCCACCATACTATCCTTCATAAGAGGCTGGGAATTCCATTCCTTCCATTGACAGACCCCGTCCCGGAGCTATTGGATCTGAGCGTTCTTGGCATAAAGCCTTCGTCACAGAACGTCTTGCTTCTCCTCGAAATGGATTCAATTCTGTCCGGAGGTGATTCAATGTGATCTCAAGCCGGCGTACTTTGCGAGTCTAGGAGTCTCCCTCCGCATCAAGCGTGTCGTTAATTTCACGGAGAATGTCGAGTTGGTTCATCTTCTCCAGTAGTTCGGCCTGCTTAGTAGAATTGCTAATAGCCTTCGCCACTCTTTCGTGCCCTTTTAAAACGAATAAAAATGATTGTAAGGACGAGTAGAACGTTACGGACATACCTTTGTTAGTGCCGTCCTTGCTCCGTCATGAACCTTGCTGAGACGATCGATCAGTGTCTCCTTTGGCGTGTCCTTTTCTGTTTGGAGAGTTCTAGTCGAAGGTCAACAATGCCCTCTTCCATGCGCAGGTAGGCGACCACACAACGCATCTCCGCCGTACGGCCATCGACACCGACATCATCACGCAATTCCGGCACTTTCACGTTTGAATCCTTTGCTTGACGTACACAAAAGGCCCGTGACCTGACCGACTCCGAGTGCTGGTGAAGCAGGCTACTCTTGCTTGGGCATAGATGAGAAAGAGGGTGGAACGACTATGCTTATTGAGTTGTAAGATCCAGGATCTCCTTTTCAAGGGCTCCTCGCTGCTGATTCCAACTAATTTCCGATGCGGTCAACATCGCCGTAGCTATCTTAGCTTGAACCATCTTCTCGAGTAACGAAGCCCGTGTCTTGCTGAGCTCCCTCTGGACACCGTCCACGACGTTGACCGACCCGGCACGAGCGACGATTTTGCAGGCTTTATGAAGAAAATAAGTTCACTCTTCCCTCTCACGACTTGCTCTTGTGGGATGCTTGATCAGTGCACGAGTTCATCTGTGCGTTGGTCACGCTAGCAGTCGCGTCCTCTCCAACATCTTGTCCTGTGCGAACGCTGCGTGTTCCTTCCGAGTATCCACTGGAGCTCGCCTTTCTTCGCGGCAAGTCAAGTGGTGCATAGCGATCTTCTGCAAATCCTGCCTCGGTACATTATAAGCTTTCAAATCTGTCCTCAGCCCAAGGACAATGACGAGATGTTCGATGGCATGCGCTAGGAGCTGAATATCCTCTTCATCATCACCCGTCGACTCGATCCTCAGATAGAACAACGCGCGCGAGAGTGCTTTCTTGTGCTCAGGAATGGGGATGCTCGCTTGGAGTAGAGCGACAACGGGTGCGAGAGTAAGGCAGGAAGTGATGCCATGCGACGACGACCGAATGGATGCGAGAGACCTAGAGCACTGTACGCCTCCATCTTCAAAGGCCAGAGCGACATCCATGAAGCGACTTGCAGCTTTTGTCGGATTGAAAGGATTAGATGGGGAGGATTTTGAGAGTGGGGAGGTAGGTGAAGAGAGATGCGAGAGCGTCGTAGGCGAGGACTTTGACGTGAGCGGGTTGACGCCGCTGTGTTCTGTAAGTATCATATTTCCTATCTCTCAATACTCTCCTTCAGCATTTCTTCATGGCAGTAGTTGTGAGTTGCATTACAGAATGCTGATCCAATTCCGTGGAGGACATGTACGCTTAGGGCTCAGCAGCATCTCGTATATAGCGTATACGCTATACGCGCGTATTTATATGGTCATATGTATATGCGTATATGGTTCTGAAAATTTTTGCGTATACGGAGTGGGTTATGCGATACCTTCAATGCAGAAAGTTAGATTTTCTATACGAGGGTGGAGAGGACATCGTACCAACTGAAGGTTTATAAAATGAATTCTTTAAACGCGTACACATACCTGAAAGGAGACACCATCTTCTGATAGGGTCGAGGTACGACAGCACTGTACACACTGCAAGTCTAAATCACCGTTGTGGTCCTCAGCTCAACAACGACGACGACGACGACGCGGGTACTCACGGCTTCTCGATTTCATCCAAAGAAGTGATACTCTGCTCTCGACGAGGAAGTTGAGAAACAACCATAGGCTCAATAGCAATATATTAACATATAATGTATTGTAAGACGTGTCCGCGAGTCCTTCTGCTCCTCCCGCAGTGTCGTCCATGTTCGGCCGCCGCATTCGCTTCTCCTCCTCGTCCTATAAAGCGGCTTCATCCTCCAATGCGACGTCGACGGTCTGTCATCACAATCATCCCATCGATCTGAAACAATTATCATCAGCTGCACCTGCGCGGTGCCTGTACAGTTACTTTCCCGCCACGACACCCAACAAATTTACGCGAAGCTTTCCTTCTCTTCCCCTTCTCCGTCGCTTGTCCTCATCATCCTCGTCTCTTCTGCACCCATCTCTGCCTTTGTTTCCTGTCGTTGCTCCCCGTACCCGAATGTCGAGTAGACGGGCTTTTAGCTCGAGCTCGAGCTTGAAGGAGAAGCAGAAGCTGAATGGCCATGCAAACGCGGACGTGTCCGTCTCGCCTGCTTCCTCTTCGTCTTCTGTTGATGACGAGCACCATGCGCACTCCCATGCACCCTCCACTGCCTCTCACTCACATTCTCACTCGCACTCAATGTTCAGCGGTCACTCCCACTCGCGGGATGACGGGCCGACTCAGGACGTCGAGGGCATCCTCCAGGCCTCCGGGGCAAAGGAGACCGCGGGAGTCGGATCACACTCTTAGGTCTGGTTGTCAACGTCGGGTTGACGGGTGGGAAGGGCCTAGCGGGGTGGTACATGAACTCGGCAGCGTTGCTCGCTGAGGCGGGACACAGTGCTTCAGGTGGGGGGCATTCACTCGTTCTCACCCTCAAAAAGATTTATTAATTTTGACTTTGATTTTAATCCGCAGACCTGCTGGGCGACCTCGTCACGCTGTTCGCATGGCGATTCTCGCGGCGCACGCCGACGCTGACGTACCCGTACGGGTTCGGCAAGTTCGAGACGCTCGGCACGACGACCGTCGCGCTCATCCTCGTCGCCGGCGCGCTGGGCATCGGCGCGCACTCGCTCACGCTCCTCACGCACCACCTCGTCGAGACGGCCGCGACGCTCCCGCCCGGCGCGGCGCAGACGATCATAGCGAGCGTGACGGAGGTCGCGCAGAGCGTCGTCACCGCCGTCCCGCTCTCGCACGCGCACGTGCACGGCGCACACGGCGGCGGCGCGGAGGAGCTGGAGCTGGCGCTGGACCCGAACGCGGCGTGGTTCGCGCTCGCGTCGGTCGTGATCAAGGAGTGGCTGTACCGCGTGACGAAGCGCGTCGCGACGCTCGAGGCGTCCGGCGTGCTCCTCGCGAACGCGGTGCACCACCGCGCGGACGCGTACACGTCGTTCGTCGCGCTCGTCGCGATCCTCTCGTCCTCGGCCTTCCCCGCTGTGCCCCTAGACCCGATTGGCGGGGTGCTGGTTGCGATGGTGATCCTGAGGCAGGGCTTGGGCCTGTTTTGGGGCTCGTTTGGGGAGCTGACGGACGCGGGTGTGAAGCCGCGCACGAGGGAGGCGCTTGTGGCTGCGCTTTTGCCGCTCGTTTCTTCTGAGGAGGGGCCGCTGAGAGGGATACAGGACCTCCGTGCCCTCCGCGCCGGCGCGCTCCTCTTCGTGGACCTCAAAGCGCGCGTCTCGCCCGAGCTGACGGTCGCTGAGACCGCGCGCCTTGAGGGGCGCATCGCCGACGCGCTGAAGAGCGTGAGGAAGGAGATTGCGGAGGTAAGGGTGAGGTTCGTCCCTGCTGACGACGATGCGGATGGGGATGAGAAGGAGGAAGGCGAGCATGAACAGGAACAGGAACATAGACACGAGCACCAGCACCAGCACCAGCACCAGCACGAAGACAAGCCGAACGGTCGAGCACGATAGTATCGCTCTTATACATACAAAAATTCTAGATTCTTCACGCAGCTCGTATGTACACTTAGTTCCCTCCCACCGTTCCTTCTTCCCTCTGTGCACGGTGATCCCAGACTCCTAAGTGGTTCGAGCTCCCTCACGTACCTATCTTCCCCCAACTGGGTGAGTTTCGAATTCATTCGTTCTTTCGTTCGTTCGATCTTTATTCGTATTCGCCGTCTTTATCTGCTCTCTCTCCCTCGGAGGTCTGTCTTTTACTCTTTGTTCTGCTTACGTTCTTTTCTTTTTTCTTTCCTTTTGCTTGCTTCGGTACGGCATGTACATACATACATACATACACGTATCCAATCCACTTAACAGGGGCAACTACAATACAGTACAGTACGATATAACATGCGATATGTCATACGTACTGTACATTACGACTTGGATGTCTCTCCGTCAACGAGCAAGTATATATTAAAAAAAACAAGCTCATGCTTCTCAAAAGCAGAGACGAGTTCTTAGAGGGATCACAAGTATCAACGATGCAATGCATACTATGTACACACCAGGCAAAAACTCGTTCCGTGCCCTTAGGAATTTTGATCGGAACGGGTGAGCTCTCATCCGATTGGCTCTTTTTCCATTTTGGTAACAATTTCACAGTTTGGAAATGAGTTTTTTGCCCAGTGTGGTATATACTATTATATCTTTTATTATTGGAATAAGATGTGTATATGTACAGATGCGACGAATATCCGAATATCCGAATATACCTGTCGTTTGAAAAAGAGTTTTCGTTCGTTTACTGAACTACATAGTGCATCTACAGTATATGTATGTATGTATGTAGGATATGTATATTACACGCGAAAGTGTTTATATATACTTGTATCCGAGTCTGAGTCTGAGTCTATGTACAACCAAGTGTAGTAGTTTATTAGTACTGCGTAGATCGAGTTGAGATATTATTGCTAGGCTGGTCCGGTGGAAGTGATAAGTGATGAAAAGAGGTATGTGGTGAGGTTAGGATGGCTCCAAAAAAAAAAAAAGTTATATGAGACTTGGGTGTAGTATAGTATAGTATAGTATAGTATAGTATGTATTTGTATACACTCTGAAATACTGTCCCTGTCGAATGAAATGAAATGATATTCAATCCGCACAGTCATCACCTACCTTCTCTTTTCTCGACTTCGCTCAGGGCTCGATGCAGCTCTTCTTCTTCTCCACTTCTGAGTCGTTCATCTCTTTCTTTCCCTCGCCCCCCGAGCGGAATCAGCTATGTTTTTTTTGGCGATCTCTAGTCAAATTTTTCCATATTCTTTTTACAGGTACGCACAAACACGATTAGTTTACATGTTATTGGGCCGTGTACTTGTTGACTGGCGCACACACTCGTCAATCCGTTTCCTATCTCTCTCTCTCTCTCTCTCTCTCTCTCTCTGTCTGAGGACGGTCAGACATAAGAACACTGCTGGCCTGCGCACTGTCGTGTGACTGGTAGGGATTACATGCGTAAGGACTGCAGAATGTTTCGAGTTGCCTAGGCGAGGGAGGGGGACAACGAGACGTATCTGAGGGCGTGGAGTTTGAACAATTCGGGAGTGGGAAATTATGAAAATGTGTATGTGTATGCGTAGATGACCCTGGTGTGTCGTACGAGTCAAGCAAACGGAGAACATAGTGTATCATATCTCAATCGCATAGTGTTGTCAGGCTTTCCTCCCATATAAAATTCGGAACGATCCTTTCCAATTCGAGATATACCAACATGCGATGGCATTTGAAAGCCTCGTCTCGAAGAGCCGGTTCCTTGATTTGTGGACAATCCATGCAGAAGCGGTTAATTGGTGCTACGACAGCGGTATCGATGCCGCCATCGATGTCTTCCTCTGCTGGTGCTGCCTTTGCTGATAAAGAGGCAGCAGCCGCAGCATGCCTCTCGTAAATCACGTTTTTTATGTCAAGCAGTTGCCCGACCGAGTCATAAATCACGTCTTCCGAGTCAAGCCATTGCCATTGCGCTTTCACGCTAAGAGATTCTCCGCCGCGAATGTCCAGGGTATGAAGCTTAGGGAAGTTCCAGGTGTAAATATCACTGGCTTCCTCGCTCCCTGCGCCGTCAGTCTCGATGGTCCGCCTGTACAGCATCGTCCGAACATTCAGCTACAATTTTTTTAGAAAAAGGAGAGATATCAGGGACCTAACAGCACACGGAGGCCAGATGAATAGAGAAATTACCGAGGGCAGTGCCAGCTTCTCTAAGTGAGGAAAGGTGTCGGACAGCTTGCGACACAGAGTCTCGACCTTTTCCCCATCTTTCCAAGTATTGCGGTTAAAACCGTCAAAGGAAATCTCTGTCAAGTCACATCGGCAGAAACAAAAGACGATAGCTTCAGCAAGCCATCTCATTGACGATAATGTTAGCCGTCTTAGGCAATGTAACTCCGGATATGATTCAGTCGTGCCCATGTACTTCCTGGCGCGATATTCGAACTTTGCTATGACTTCAATCTCGTCTTCATACTGGATGCCAAGCGAGACGAGCCTCGGAAACTCCGGCAGAATACTAAGGGTCTCGTCGAGAGTCGGCCCGTATGAGCCGTATGCTCCGAACGTAACTGTAAGATGGGTGACATTTCTCAGAACCCCAGACGACGTAAAGCTTTCCAGATCGCTTGAAGCTACCACCGCAGAGCGTATGTTGTTGCCTTTCCATTTCTCGGGCTCTCTGCTTAGCCATGCATCGAGATGTTCTACATCAGGAAGAACTGCGAGATATTCTACATTAGGAAGAACTGGAATGCAGTACTCCAGTTGCTCGGTCGAGGAGACCTCTAACATTCTGACCCCATTCGCATGCTTCTGGATGAAGTGCATCACCCCCGGCGGGACAGCCGTTGGTGGATGGGAACGTGGAAATTTGACTCGGTAACGTGCTTTTGGGGGACTGTTATCATCATAGAATTCGCTTGTGTAAAAGGCACTGATAGTTAGCGTTGTCAAGGAAAACAAGGCGTTATCGAGGTCGGGACGATCCTGTGCGGCAGCGAGGCCTATTGCACCACTCTCTTCTAGTCCTTTCCTAAAATCGGAGATCTGACGATATTCTAATTCATTCTCGTATGCAAGGGCAATGATGTACTGGATAGACTCGAGGGGTAGCGTCCTGGCTGGACGCCGGCGTTCTGTTAGTGCGACTGGAGAGCGGCGGAGCTGTCTCAAGGCATCCTCGCAATGTTTCCTTGCATCGATCATCTCTTTCTCTACCCGCTCCAGCTGCGCATTATCAGTCGTGCACACGACGTGAGGGAGGACCGATACTCTAACCCATAGTCAGTTCAACACTGGATGGAGCCACGATGATTTGAACTTCTGTGAACATACTGAGACTGTCCATCAGTGCGATTTGCAAGCAAGGCAGTATATTTTTGTACTACACTGTAGAGCTCATCATAGAAAGATTGAGGATCCATAGGTAAGCAGTGATGGTGGTAGGAAACAAGGAAGGAACTCGGATGGGTGGGTGGCATTGATAAGGTAATCAACAACAGTCGGATTACATAACCATTTAGCTCATTTCCAAAATTAATTTCTGTGTTCAGTGGTTTTATGCACTATATATATCTGAATACCTTGATTTGCTTACGCATGCAATATCTTTAATTTCGTCATCGCGTGCACCGGCTCGAAGTCCTACAGTGTCGAGCTCCTCGTTCGTTCTTTATTTCTTGCTTTTTATCTGCTCTCCCACGGAGGTCTGTCCCCTACTACTTCCTTCGTCTTACCCTTCATTTTGCTTTGGTACGACATGTACATACATATCACTCAAACAGGGCAATTACTAGTGCAGTGCGGTACACCATGGATACAACACGATGTCATGTGTATTGTTACGGCGCGACTCGGGTGTCTCTTCGTTAGATAGTAAAGGGGTCTCGCATTTCTCAAGAGCATACTGAGCTTCCCTCATGTGGCCTCAGAGGATTTATTCCTTTCCTTTGAATACGTGTACGTTTTACATTGTGCATAGGAATCATTACCACCTCTTCTTATCAACTTCGCTTTCAATGCGTGGCTCTTCTGCTTCTTAGCTTAGACATTTCTTCCCTCCGGAATCAGCACGTCTTTGCATTCTCCGGCATCCATTCCAGATTCTCCTCGGCACCGACAAGCACGATTGACGTTGGCCGCATCAATTCCATTCGTCAATCCGTTCTTTCCGAAGATGGCACACAGCGACCCTGCGTGCCATCATCGCATCTCGGGGGAATCACATACGTGAGGAGCGCGAAAGGTTTCCAGTTTCGTAGACGAAGGAGTTGGAAAGGCGGGGAACGTCCTTGTGAGGAAAGGGGGTCTGAACAGGTCGGAATTGGGAAATCGAGGAATTGAGAAACGAGCATACACGGATGAGACTTGTCGTGTCGTATGAGTCAGGCGGAGAATATAATGTATTGTACTAATCGTAATGTTGATGTTTCCATCCATATGATGTCGGTCGCGTGTTGTATGAATGGCCGGGCCCGACTCAACTGGAAGCATTCGTCCATATAGGTTCAGTGAGTATAGGTCCCAAAGGTTAGCAGTGCTGTTAGTAGACAACTCTTTACGATCTCGCCAATACTATAGTAATATATGCCAGACAGACTCAGGGTAGAATTGCGAGTAGAGGTCGATCAGTGCACCTAGAGACATGACGGGCAACGTAATAGACGTCTTAATATTCATCTCGTCATCTTTTATCTCCGGCAGAGAGGAAGTGTAGCTCATAAATGACAAGCACCCATAAAGATCAAAGACAAATGAACGTAGAAGACGGCGTGTCCTCGCAGACCGGTATGCCTGTAAGAAAGAGAATCAGTGTGCCTGATGCTCTTAGTTAATATGTACCTTTCACGTGAGGGCATTCACTCCGAATACAGGCCTTCCAGCATTTCGACTATATTTTCAGATCTCAGGTCCCCGCCACCCTCAATCCCAGCCTCCCCAAGAGCACCCTGAGTGATATTTCGCAAATATTCCCTTGCGACGCCATAGTCTCCCAAGCTCGTCGTCAACCCAAGCTTAGCTACGAGATGCTCGACGGCGTGTGCTAGGAGCCGGACATCCTCTTCGACGTTACCAGCCGACTCAATTTTCAGATAGAATAGTGAGCGTGCAAGAGCCTCTTTCTCTTCAGGCGACGCAAACCTTGCTTGCAGTGAGATGATAGGAGCGAGAGTAAGGCACGATGTGATGCCATGTGGGATCTTGAACTTCGATCCCAGACGATGACCGAGGGCGTGTGAAAGCCCAGTAGCGGACTTCGTCTCCAGCTGTAAGGGCCAACGAGACATCCATGCAGCGATTTGGAGCTTTTGACGGATGGTTAGGTCGGTGGGATGGGACTTGGAGAGAGGCAGCCAAGTAAATAGAATGGAAAGGGCGTCGTACGAAAGGACTTTGAATGGATAGGGAATGCCTTTTCTGTAGAGATTTTCTATTCGACGTCAGGCTTGTGACATCTGTTTACATGTAAGAAGGAAGACATGCCTACTGCGTGATCGAGAGCCCGTATTCCTGTTGAGAGCCTAGAGGTACGGTGATGAATTATAGTACGAATGAGATTGACGAAAGCAAGCTACCAGAGGCGCTCGGGCGTTGATACGGTGAGCTCTGCATCGAGGATTACTCCGCTTGGTGCCAATCCGAGGTCAGATACAGTGGACTTTTCACCACTCTCGTCGGTATACGCAGAATTGGGCTGATAATGCGTCAGCGAAGGAAGTAAGAATGAAAGAAAACATACTCACCGAGTATTCCGCTGCGCTCAACGTAGTCGACACGATGATATGCTTCAGATATTCTCGATTCCGGTCCTCTTCGTGAACAAGGTGGATGATGGTTTTGCTTGCACCGATAGGACTTCCACCTCCTACGCTGACGATTAAGTCTGCGCCGGCGCGTCTTAGAGTGTCGATCCCAGCATTGATTCCGGCTACAGGAGCGTGTTCACCAACTTCCCAGAACGTATCGCCATACGCATTCCGTGATTTGAGTACTTGTTCTACTTTGCGAACAACATCGGTCTGTTCGAAACGTAGTGATGGTTGGTAGTAATGGTCAAAAGCCAAGAATGCGGCACGTGCGAGTTACCTTTGTGTGCAGGCTCTTTCCTGTTACGACCAACGCCTTGTTCACCTCCAACATCTGCAACAGCTTTGGCAACGCATCCTTCAGACATCCTGGACCATAAAACACGCCTTTCAATGGGTCAAGATACCCGTAAAATCCGTGAAGTTCAGAGTCCATTGACTAAGGACAGAGTCATCAAGGAGGGCTGAAGCGAGGGACGTCTTCACCTCCCATGAGATTTCGCGTCCACTTTTAGCTCTCGGTCATCCGTCTCTGGGAAAGGAGAATCTGTCGAGGCAATTCTCTTTTGTGATACACAGGATGGTCGAAGTCGGACAAGCGCCGTGCAGCAGTAGATGACCATACGATGTCAAGACGAGAGTAAAAGACGCAGAAATCAATTGCACGCTGATATAAGGTTTGCGGCATATCTGGAATATCGGCGAAAGGAAAGCCCGAGTCCAGATGAAACGGCTTCGCAAGTCTGGCAAGCGACGCCGAGAGACCGAAATGGGATGTTCTGAGATGTTTTGATGCCAGCACGTAATCCACAGAAAGCAGAAATTTCACGTCGCTGCACGATCCTACCCAAGGTCAACCCCCAGGAATTCTGGGTATGTACTTTACAACAGAGTCTTCTTTGCCACGGCTATGTCTTGAAGTCAAGGGATGTTGATCAGGACTGATGCGATCCGATAACACTGGACGTACCTACCTGGAGAAAAGGTTATGATACCTGGTATGTTCACAGGTGCTTCGGCAAAACTATGAGCGAGTGCAACTCAATTTGAGCGATCGAAGTCACCGATCGCCGTGGTGAACGTAAAATACCCCTTCTTTCTTGTAAGACTGTGTCGCTTTCTCGTTCGGCGATCTCATGAAGCTGCGAGTCATTTTGATCCTTTACTTGCGTTGCTCTAATATCTATCTCGACTCTCGAGCTGGGAGTGGCCTCGAGGTAGCATCATCGTCTGATATTTTATGACGGAAAGACTCTCCCTCTAACGACCGAACACTTCGCAGTATCCAAGTTACATTCTCTGCTCAGTCGCTAGTATTTCAGATTCGGACCGGGCCGTGTCTAGCCATCAGTCTCGATCGGAGATGAAAACTGACCTGGATAGTACTGCGAAGCATCTCGCAGACATGAAGATTCCCCTTGTTGACGAGCACCTGCCTTACTGTTCCGGTATGATCCCAGTTGATGAAAGGATCTCTTGTTATTTTACGCGAACAGCGGTATTCATGGACATATGAGGCACATCGTTGCGAAGACGGACCTCTGTGAAGCTGACGACATTATTTCCATTGGTGATCTCGTTGACTTTTCCGATCTAACTTGGAGAATTTACGGGAACTTGTGACCCAGCCACGCTCGGACGGGTAATAGGGTTTACGACGAAGCGGTCGGAAAAGCAGGCAAGCTCGATACAAACAGGTTCGCTCCGAAGATTGATAGCAGGGACATTCGAGCCGAGGAATCAAAGAGCGTAAATATTCTGGATGCCATCGAATATGATCTACTGCGCGGTAGCGATATGATCAAGACGAGGAAGGTAGGATATTGGAGTTCCGAGGTAACGAAGGATGCTAAGGTAAAGCGGTACGAGCTGAATGTCTATGGCGGGCGCTCTTTCCATTTTGCTAAATCTCATAGGCCAGGATGAATACTTCAATCAAGAGTCATAAAGACACTCCAAGAAACGCGAGCATGTTTGGCTCTCCAGTCATTGCACTGCCGACTTCGCATAAGGGAGGCAAACTCATTTTCAGGCACAACTCGAGATAGTGGAGGTTGACACTGCCGCCAACATCGCTGCTGCGACCACGCCGTCTATTGTGTATGCAACATTCTGTAGCGATGTGGAACACGGTGCTGCCCGTGAAGGAAGGGTAGCGAGTCACATCGACCCGTATTCTCTTCCACAAGGAGGTCATCGAGATGCCTATCCACGCATCCTGACCAATCCGACGATGTCCTCAGATCAGGGTCTGCTTCAAAACGCTCTGGAGAAGAGCCTCGTGGACGAGAATTTTCTTCTGAAAGGGGGAATGCTGGCATTTGGTCTGCAACGTCTTTTCCAGTCTTTACGGATAATAGCAAATCGATGCAGCCCTCACCTTAAGGACTCCGATGCGTTGTATTGTCTGCATGCATTTCCGCTGGACTCAAGGTGCGGATTTGCTTACTCTACGTGAACAGTCTCTTAGTGGACTATCCACCGAGAGGTATGGAGTATATCTTTCTTTATGAACACCTCGGACACTATGACACACTATGGTGGAACTGTTGTTGGATACGTTTGTGGAGACGATAGGCAAGAAGAGGACCTCGACCTGGCCATTCATTCGATCACATGGGCGACGCAATGTACAGAGTACAATAAGCTTGAGACCGGGTACTTGATTATGGAGGAAGGAAATATTGGGAACGAGGAAGGGTATGACTATACTATACTCGTACACATCTCGTACTGATCGCGGGCGTTGGACCACCAGAGAAAAGGCAGACATATGTCACTAAACGACTTTCATTTTTGAGTGAAAAGGAAGAAGATGGAATGGCAGGAAAAAAATCTGGTTTGAGTGATGAATGGGGATCAATTACGATGTTTTCCCGTTGGAATCTCGACCTTAGTACCGAGCAATATATTCAAATTACTTCGTTAGATAAGTATGGGTCATACTGAAAGTCTCCGTCTTTCGTAGAGTCTATCAATTCGTTCCACTTTGGTTTCCAGTAAAGAAAGGTGCAATTTTCGGGGGTTCTATGAATATAGACGAGGGGCAGAGAAAGCCTGAAGGGGCATATTGTAATAATGAGGAGACGGCCAGCACTATGCCACTAAAGCACTAACAGGAATGTATTCCATTGTCGAAATAATATAAGCAAAAAATGCAATGGGAAAAATCCGCCCACCTCAGAGGAATTGCGAGCATCGCAATCATCTGAGGGTGTTGCGACTGCGATAAATGGGGTTTGAATGAATGGCTTCGAGTGCCCCAGCAAAGATAGCACGTAAGATCGAAATCACAAGTCCCAACAGTGAAAAAAAAAGGTAGATGGAACGAGGATAAGCTATGAGACATTCGACCGTGAGCGGTGTCCAAATGCGAAGTAGAATGAATGCCTCGTGCGTGCCCTTCGGACAAAGGCGGTGAGTCCGTGACTTCGGTCGCTCCTGAGATTCAAAGTCACTTGGTCTCAGATATGCTAAATTGTACTCAGTACAATATATTGCTCGTGTCTTGCTCATGTAAGAATTTTGACAAGCGAGGATTAGGATTAGTGTTCACTGAGAAGAGGGAAGCAATTCCCACGCTTCCAGCCTTTATTCTCGTATACTACTCCTTTCGAGGCAGGTTTCACTTCACGCAGCAGGATCCACCTTCTAAAAATCCAACCATCCCCTCAAAATATTCTAACGTTTTAGATCGAAAGGATGTCAGACTCAGAGATGACAGACGCGGACGAACTGAGCGTGTCGAGCGGCGACACTGAAGTAGCGGCGGTTGTCTCAGAAAAGGCAAAGGAACAACACTTGAATGATATGAAAGGCGCGCTACTGGATGAACGCCCGCCGTACTGCTCCGGTACAATTGCAGTCGGCCCGAAAGATCTTATTTTGTTTTACGAGAATGGGGGGCATGTTGGGTACGTTGACACAGTCTAAGTCTCGATAAATGTGTGGATGTGCAACTGAGACACTCACCTGCTGAATGCTGCCAGACGAATTGACTTTGCCAACCCATCTAATTCTGAACTCGAAAAGCTAATGAAAGCGTGCGATCCAGCGACGTTTGGGCACGGTGATGAAAACGTGTACGATGAATCCGTTCGCAAAGCGGGGAAATTGGACACAGACAAGTTCGCTTCGAAATTCAATCCTTTCGACATTCGTGTTGAAGGCTCGGAAGTCGTCAATATCCTGGACGCGGTGAAATTCGGACTGCTCTGGGGAGACGAGATACGGAGTGAGTTAAGGAATGATGATGATCTCTCCCTTGCGAAGCAGATTAAAGCGGAGCTCTACAAGTTGAATGTATACGGTGAGTATAACCATGATTGCATCTTCCTGTGACTGAGACGACTGGTCCATGTAGGCAAGGATGGCTTCTTCAAGAGCCACAAAGACACCCCGAGAGCAACGAACATGTTTGGGTCCCTGGTCATCGTACTCCCGACTCCGCATACTGGAGGCGAGCTTGTCTTCCGTCATAAGTCCAAGGAATGGACATTCGATCCTGCTTCGGCCATCTCAAAGGCAACTGTTCCATCCATTGTGTATGCAGCATTCTTCAGCGACGTTGAACATGAAGTACTTCCTGTCAAAGAGGGCTACCGAGTGACTCTGACGTACAATCTTTATTACAAGAAACCGATACAGGAGCGCATCCCACGGATTCCCACGGAGGCGACGCTTCCTTCGAATGCCGAGCTGTTCAGAACAGCATTGGAAAAGAGTCTTGAAGATAAAGAGTTCCTCCCGAAGGGCGGGTTGCTAGGCTTCGGACTGCAGCACCTGTATCCGGTCTTCAAGAGTACCTGGGCATCCCGCGGAAATTTAGTGCACCCTCACCTCAAGGGGTTTGATGCACTCGTGCTTTCAGTCTGTCGAGAGGCAGGACTCAAGACGAGGATCTACTTTTTTGTTGAGGACGCCATAGTTTCGGAGAATGTTCCAGATCATACCCTTGAAGACTATTTTGTCGACGAGATCCTGAATAACTTTGATGGGAAGCCCGTCACGGAAAAATACGCACGTGGGCATCGCGTCCATCCGATTACATGGGTCACGAAGAATACAGCACTCAACCACCACCTTATTGACTATGCGGGAGAGGATACTTTAGGGAACGAGGCGAACATTGAGCACGCATACGCAGAGCTCGTGTTAATTGCGAATGTCGGGCCGGTGAAAGCAAGGAAAACATACACTGATGAAGAGGTCTCTTCGTCGGATGATGAGCGCTTGGCGAAGAAGGAAAAGCAAGAACAGGACTCGGATGAATTTAGCGCAAGTGATTATTGATAGTATCCAGTGTCTATTGTTGCTTCGAGTATTGATCCTTGCGGATGCAATGGAATGTAGGTTTAGTATGTCGATGCAGAGGCTGAGGCAAACCCACCCGAACGAGTCTTGATTGCTATTTATTATGGTTTTGATTCAGGGTACGAGGATAGGCAATGCGGTGCGCAGAGCCAAGTCAGCATCAATAAGATGATGCAAATGGGTCTACCTCCTGTTATCGTGCCCGCTTACACGTTTTCCGGGGGCTCTGAAGAAGTGACGCTGTCACAGAGAGTGCAAAGGCGTCCCTGCCTGAAAGAGCAGAACAAGAAGAAACTCAACAGCCATCGTTGATAAGAGCCAGTTTATTCCAGTATCATTACTGGGTGAGGAGAACGTGAAAGGTAGTGTTGTACGTGCTGCTTAAGATCATGGCGTTGAAGGGTAAGGTAAGGCTTGCAAGACGACGCGACGATCCAATCTTCCTAAAATGGAGCGTGACAACGACGATCCTTTGGGAATAACCTGCACTTCTCAATTTGACCAGGGAGTAGCTCTTAAGAATTCCCTTTGCCTTCCCTCCGCGTCTTGTCTTTCTACCACTACCACTAATGCTTTTTCTATCTTGATACTCAAACCCTTGCTGAAAACAAGCTATGGACCCTGCCGAACAGAGAGCGAATGCGGTTGCTATGCTTCGACGCGCCGCTTCGCTTCCTCGAATGAAGGATGGGAGGAGGCCGCCCATGCACGGCGATGCTGGCGGTGTCAGCGAGGGTGAACGCAGTCACAGTGAGGAAAAGAAAGATGAGGATGTTCCGCCGGAGAAGAAAGAGACTCGGACAGAAGCGAACACGGAAGCTCCTGCAACGTCAGCACCAGCTCCAAAACCAGAGCCTCAGACTGAACGCGCGCATCCAGCTTCAGGTGACGAGAAAGAAGCAGACGAAGGAACTGATGCGGCACAAGAAGTCTCTGAGCCCGAAAGACCGACGTCCACGACGCCTTCGCAGCCTTCCAAGCGGCGCTCGCGCTCTCGTTCTCGTTCCAGAGGTTCAAAGGACATGCGCGCTAAATTGCGCCAGCAGCTTGAGATGGCTTCACAAGCACATTCAGACGTTGCAGCAGGACCCAATGCAGATGACATCCAGAGAATGCTAGACTCTCCATCTCCTCAGTTACCAACACCACAAGCGTATCTAATGATGGCAGCCGCAACTGCCCAGGCGCCGCCGATTATTTCCCCGCTTCCGCCGTTCGGCTATCCAACGTCGGCTGCTGGTGCAGGTGTCGCGGCGATGCCAAGTCTGCAAGCACTGCAGACGCGACATCTGCAGGGCTTGTTCCGTTCAAATAGTGCGGCGGCACGTATGATGGCGATGTCGAAGCTAACGGGCGAACCCCTTGATTTCGGATCGGGCCCGCTATCCGCTTCCCCTGCTCCTGGACAAAGCACAAGTCCGAGTCCTGGATCCGCACGCAGAGGTCTCACGCGAAATAACACCGTCGCCGGCGAAGAACGCGTTGCTGCACGCCAACAATTACTACGTCGTTTGAACGAAAGGATTCATGATCGCGGTGACCTTGATTTTGCCTTGAGCTCGGGTCCAGAAGATACTTCTTCTACAGGCACACTTACTCCGAAAAGTAGGAGAAGACGTTCACGGCGGAAAAGCAACTCCGGTGTCGTTGATGACCGCGATGGCTTGAATACTCCTGCACTTAAAGAACTATACCCGCCTCTCATTGCGCTTCCCCCTTCACGTACACCAAGCGTGCCTCTCGAAAGGCAAGTCACTCCTGACCCTCAAAGCAAGAGTGCACTTCGCACACGAACACCTACCCCGCTTCTCCTCCATCGGTATGATTCACCCATGGCTCACCGTGGACCTGTCGTTGAAGATGAGGATGACGATCCTATTCCCACACCGCCTCGCCCAAACCGTGCGGCAGCACAAGCAGGATTATCAGGTACATCTGTAAGCGTCTCTGCTTCTACGTCGTCACTTTCGCACGAGGCCGGTTCGCGTGCTTCTCTCGTTCTGTCTGATGCATCGCGGAGCAGTCCGTTGCGTCAGGGCACGTTGCCAAATAGCCCTTTCGAACGCCCAAGAGAAGAACCACCTGATGAGGAACAAGAGCGCGTTTTGTATGGCGACGATGCCGCCCGTAATCGGGTTAAAGCAGCGAATGATCTTCTAGATCGCGAGATTAGTTGGGTCGCAGATCCTGGTGAGCAATTTCGTCTTCTGACCGCTGCTCGCCTATTTATTCATTGCACCTTCTTGCCTCAGTACCAACACTCGAACAAGACCAAGGCGAGCGTGGAAGTCAAATAAGTTGGAATGCTGAAGCAGGTCCGTTCGTCTCAGCTGACATGTTGTTCTTCGTCTGACTTGACTTATTTGATAGTACCGGAAGTAACTCAACTCAATAGAGCTAAAGAGCGCGATGTCAGCTGGGTTGAGCAAGGTACTTATTTATCATCATGGTCGGTCGCGACTCTAATTGCTGTCGCTTAGGTACTCTCGACAGCAGAATGCCTGTATATGATGACGACGAGGATGAGGATAACGAAGAGAAAAGCCTTGCAACTGTCAATACTCCTCAGACGACCTCCCGCCAGCCATCACGTCGTCCTTCTCCGTTACACGCAGCAGCGTCTCAGGAACTACTCATTGACCTTGAGACCACGCCAGACCAAACTCCAGTCCACCCGTACTCCGCACCTTCGCAGCATTCGGCCACGTCTACGGCTACGATGGACAATGACGTACGCCAGAGCAACATTTCAGACGCATCTGGTATATCTGCAGGCATCACGCGCGTGGACACATCCTCGCCTCTCGGTCGTACTCATTCGCAGGCGGACTCTTTACAAGGCTGGAGTGAATATCCAAGCAGTGCCGTGGATTCGAGTGCTCCTGCTCTCACGTCAAAACGTTCTGCAGATAGCACCGGTGGAGGTACTACTAGTGCATGGAGTCGAATGAAGCACACCTTCACGCGAAGCGGATCGAGTCTCGGCCGTCGTTCAAGAACGAACAGTATTGCTCGTGACAAGCGAGGAGATACAGAGTCGAGTCGAGAAAGCGCAGCGAGTCTCGCCAGCGCAAAACGAGAATCCAAGGGTGACGGGCAATGGCAGCAACAGGGTCAAGCACACAGTCATCGTTCGCCATCACCAGGAAACGCTCTTGCACCCGCGGTGATGCTGGCTCCGCCGCCTGCGCGAACAGGTGTCTCACCGATTCCTCCACCGTCAGATTCAGACGCGGCGAAGTACACCAATCCGAAGCTGTTCCCGTTTCCAGGTATGGTGAGGCTACAGGAAGAGACGTTAAGGAACAAGAGCACCGGTGGGGGCATCGGAATTTCGGCCTCGTCGCCCGACGTGACGACTGCAGGTGCAGCTGCGGAAGGCCTTATGCGTAGCGCTAATTCAAGCATCTCCGGCCAGCCTCTTGGTTCTGCGCGCGAGCGAAAGTTGTCTCACCAGGCATCGGATAGTCGTCTATTGCCAAAGTATCAGCTAGTGCCTGGGACAATCTCTGGTGCACCATCTTCAGGTGGTGTCCAGATCGACTACTTCAGTATCCCTCAAGCGCCGCCGACGGCACCAAGCACATCAGCTACGCCGAGTACGTTGCCGTTTACAAGAGAAGGCGTGAAGAAATGGCTCAATGCTCGTCTCTTCCCGAGCGCATCTCAGCAGGGCGGTCATTCACAGAGTTCATCGTCTGACAGTAAGCTGCGACAGGAGACGTCCAAGAAGCCTTCATTGTCGGATTTGCTTGGCCGGCGAGATATGGGTAATATCAGTGATTGGGACGATATGGACAAGAACCGTGCAGCAAATACGAGTACCAGCACTAGCACCAGCACCAGCACTGCGGTTATGCAGTCTTCTTCGCGAGATGCTTCGAGGGAAGGAGATATTCACGAGTCGTCTCCTGAAGATCCTATACAAGCTTACCAATATGCAAATGCGTTCCCGCGTTCTCCAGAAGGTGATGGAGATGGAGTGGTGGCTGCGTACGATCCTCACGGACAGCATGAGTCACGGCATATGTCTGTTCCGTTGTCCTCATCGCATGATCCTTCGTCCGCTACTCCCGATCCTGCTTCTTCAGAGGAGTCGCCCTCACAATCATCACAGAGATCCACGTCTTCTTTGGGCTCCCTGTACTCTCCCGAGGAGGTCGCAGAAACAACTCCAAAAGCTGCAGATATCTTACAAAGGCTCGATCAAGTGCTTCATGCGGAGTATCATAATCGTCTGTGGTCTTCTGCACTGAACACTCCTCCGAGGAGACTACTGCTGTCTTCACCGATGTTGCAAGTAGCAAATTGCAACACAGTAAAGGACCGTTTCCTATTCCTCTTCACGGACGTTCTGGTCATCGCGAAGCCGATGCTTCCAGATCGCGACTCTCTTGTTGATCCCCAAAAGGTCTACCCGCCGGATCGAAAGTTCTTCATCAAGAACGTCGTACACTTGAAAGACATTCGGCTGAACATTGACCGTGACGAGGATCCTCGCCGGCCGACGAGTGCTGTAGTCTCACAAAGACCCGAGTTCATTCGCAATTTCGTTCGGGAGTTCTCGGAGAATTCTGATTCTGCCATTTCAAAACTCGTTGATTTGCGCGACCCTAAGGGACATGTAGCACTTGGACGGCTTTTGGTACAATTGCCTGAAATAGATCGTGCCAGGTTGGGAGAATACTTGTCACGGCGCACGTCGAGGGCTGTTCTGAAGACCTATCTAGATGCATTCGGTTTCACAGGGATAGGCATTGACACAGCACTTCGAATCTTTCTACTTTCCATTCATATTCCTTCTGGCTCTGGACACGCAAATACGTTGGAGTCGCTGTTGGATATGTTTGCAGGACGATGGTATGAAGCGAACGCTAGCATCGTCGCGTTTGACAGGGATTTGGCGCTGCGTCTTGTCCGAGCGATCGTGCGCCTCAACGAAGCGCTTCATGCAGCCATGTCGCAAGACTTTGGATTGCCAAGTTATACCAGACCTCATGTTAGTGCGCGAGACTTCACTGAAGCATTCCGGCGTCATGATCCGAGAGGGCTTGTCCCCGACAGCACGTTAGAGATGATTTATACATCCGTGCGGCACGAAAATTATGTCAGGCTCGGAATCCTTCAAATGGTCGTGCTCCTCTGCCCATCTCTCTGAAACGACCTGTGCCTTCACGCATCACCTATCGCCGACAGTCCGAGCCGATTGTAGTGCGCATACCTCAAGTTGACATTATGTTGACGATCCAGCTATTCGGACAAGACCTGATTTTCGACCCGCCTGTCTTGTCTTTCGCAAAATCTACAGAAGCATCGTTTCGAGTGACAGGGACAGCGTTCGGTCCAAAGACGATGGTAATGGCATGCTCAGGTCCCAATGCACCGAACTACTCCGGCATGCCATTGAGTACGACAATTGAGGTGGAACGGGCGTTCATGCGCAATACGTTCCAGCTGGCATTCGCTGATGCACGTGGGCGGAAACGCAAGTACATGTTTAGCGTGGACGATCCTGTAATTCGACACGAGTGGACGGGCTCGCTGAAGCGCCAGATCGAAGCGGCACGAATGGGTCTGGCGCCTGAGCTCCCGGGTAGCGGGAACGCGCAGATTCAGGTCTATCGGGCCGCTGAACAATTGTCCTTTAACGTTCTGCAAGATACGCTCCTATCCCAAGAGACAGCAGTCAATGGAAATGTCCGCCAGACACCTCAGCAGGGCTGGAGATCTCCTCCTCCGCCTTCTTCAAGTAATGGAAAGCAGCGAGATCAGAGCCTACACGTCCGGTCACGTTCCCGAAGTCAAGTCTACAGGCATGGAGCTGGAAGGCATGAATATGAGCCGCTTAACGGGCATTCGTCTGCGGAAGAGCGAGCACTCAGCGATCTTGATACGCCCGACGAACAAGCTACGCCGGAGGCAAACGCACGCCTGTGGACGGGTGCGGAATTGGAGCTGGTGTGCCAGCAGAACAGCGCTATCGCCCTGGTTCTGAGCTTGTTGCAAGCTGCCTGGCCCTACGACGTGGATGAAGAGCCTAATGGTCATGCAAACTTGAATGTCAATTCGGGATTCGTGCCTCCATATTCTGCAACGCTCATCCAACGAAACCAATCTCAATCGTCAGCTTATCAGATATAAACTGTATGCTTTTCTCACTAGTTGTTCTTGGTCATCCCATGGTTCGCGCACTATCTATTCGTCATTTGGTTTCTCTATTCTTCTATCTGTTTCGTCTCCTGTTCTCATTCCGCATCTAATAGCCTCATTTGCTGTAACTGGCTTTGGCTTTGTTCTATATAACCCGGCTCCTGTTGTTACACTTATGCTGATTGTAATCATGTCCTTGTTCCATTTGTTTGCCGTCGCTTGTGTCCATGCTGTCTCATACCCTTCTGTACCTCCTGCATAATCTAATATTAGTATTCTTTGGATTGGAGGCGGATGATTGTTGGACCCCGCGAAAGCAGTCACAAAATATGGTATTCATGCATGCCTATATAAGATGATATCAATCTCAACTTCGAGTTGCACCTACGCACACCGTTTTCGTTTTTCCCGTGGCTGACGCTACAACACGCAACGTCATGAATCGCAAAATATCGACTCGTTTGTTGAATTGAGAATAGGACTACAGGATTTTATTCCCCTTGTTCTAATTGGTACATTCTAATAATAGCAAAATTCATTTTATCACATCAAGTGCTCTCCCTGCCCGCACTTTCACGCATGACCCCTCACTGGTTTTGGGACGTACCTGGTATGCGTATATTGTCAATCCGGAGATATGTAAAGGATTAAGAGCAAAAGACGCACAGTTCTTCGAGATACTTAACCTCTTCTTCCGTCAATTCCTTTCCACGGATGATCGCCGCTTCAAGTCGGTCAGGCTAAAAGTATAGCAGCGTGTGCATAAATATGAAACAAGCACGGACAGAAGCCAGCACTTACGGAGCTACAACCAACAATTGGACTAGACACCTTCTTGTCAATCCAGGCGAGAGTCACCTGTGCCATCGTCCATCCGCGTTTCTGTGCGATCTCCTCCACGCGGGAGATGATAGCTTTGTCTGCATCTGTGTATTTGCGCTCAAACACTGTGCCTTTGGCAGACTCGAGGCGTATCGTGCTGACTCCTAGGGGACGACAGAGGTCGCCTGCTGCGAGAGGTCCCCATGGGATGAGACCGATGCCGTGTGCGTTGCAGTAAGGAATCATTTCTCGTTCCTACAGGCATACATGTTAAACAAGATCACACACATGATTATGCTGTGCATACCTCCTCGCGATAGAGTAATGAATACTCATTCTGCATGCTGATAAATTTCGTCCAGCCGTTTATCTCCGCGACGTGGTTCAGACAAGCGAACTGCCATGCGCGCATCGAGCTCGCGCCGATGTAGCGGACTTTCCCACTCTGCACAAGGTCGTGTAGTGCTTTCATTATTTCTTCCATTGGAGTGTTTGGGTCGAAACGATGGATCTGCATTCTATGTGTAAAGCATATGTGCAAAAAAAATGTGGAAAGAAAGCAAACCTGGAGTAAATCGATATGCGTCGTCTGCAACCTCTCGAGCGAGGCCTCAACAGCATTGAATATCGCCGCCCTGCTCAATCCAGCTTGGTTCACATAATCCCTTGTATTCCTCAGCTCTGGGAAGAAATACGTTCTGACGCCAGGGTCCTCATGCACAAGTCCATTGCATTTCGTTAAAATCAAGACCTTGTTCCTCGGGATGTTATATTGCTTGAGGAATTTCCCGACGATGCGCTCGGATTCGCCATTAGAGTAGACATTGGCGGTGTCGATAGTACTGACGCCGCGATCCCAAGCGGCTTTAAGGAGAGGGATTACCTTGTCTTCGTTGATTACCCAGGGAGCCCACTTATCACTCCCAAAGGACATGGCGCCCACGATCGGTACTGAGACGCGCAATCCGGACTTGCCGAGACGGCGGTACTCGACTGGAGGTTGATTTGTTTCCGTTTTCCCGCTCGACATTTTTTCGATGATAGTGGTTGGTGATAATGAGGAGTAAGATAACCATCGAAAGCTCTATGGGTATTTATACCATTTCACCATTGTTCAGGTGATCAGGCGGCGGAGTCGGAGACCCAGCAAACGCTTACTACCTTCGTTCATGTGCGTACTGAATGTATAAGCAGGCCTGATACCGAAAACATGGGAAACAGCGTAGAAGCAGAAGCAAGAACATGCCGCACGACGTGTATGCCTGAGAACGGGGGGGATGCCGGACGAATCATCAACTGCATACTAAACCGAGAAAATCATCAGGGGATCAAATACAATAAGGTACGCAAAAATAGAACTATATCAACCAGCAGAAGTACGAGTGCATTCAAGCCAGCCCAGACTTCGCAAACCAGTTCTTCTGTTGGCTGCACGTCGTGTTCGTACACCCAGGACATCGCAATCCCATTTGCACACTCGTCGGCCCAATGCTTCCAGAAGAATAGTCATTTAGGTGTTTGCTGACGATGTCTGCGAGAGCCCGAATGAAGACCGGCGACTCATTCAATGATTCGGCACGATGCACTTCCATGCCGAGCTGAAATAGCAAAAATTTGAATATGGAAGGGGATGATAAGAGGTTAAAAATGGGCAGCGCGACTTCTGCAAGCGACGGCTTACCTTCTCTTCCGCTTCTCTGGCGTACTCATGATCAAGCTCATAAAGCGTCTCTATATGATCGCTCGTAAACGCAATAGGAACCAGAACAGCGTCTTTCCTCCCGAGCCTTGAAAGGCCTTTCAGCGCGTCAATCGTCTGCGGACCCATCCACGCGCGAGGTCCAACCTGGCTCTGCCAAACGACTCGATATGGATTCGAATGTCCTAACCGATCCATCACCCTCTCCACTGTTGCACTGACCTCAGGAACGTACGGGTCCCCTCGGTTTACGATTTCCATAGGTAACGAGTGTGCTGAGAATAATAAGACGGCGTCTTTTCTCCTTTCGGGAGGGAATTTCTGCAGGGCTGCCTCGACGCGCTGTGCGACAGCCTCGACGAATCCTGGATGTGTCCCCCATCTGTCTATCACGCTCCATTCGACGCCCTGCCCTATAGCACCCCTAGTCCCCTGACGGAATAGCTCATTCAAACTGCTTCCGGTAGTGCTACAACTGTACTGAGGATACTGTGTAAACGCTACCGCACGCTTTACACCATCCTTCTTCATCTCCTCACACGCAGCGTCCGTCAGTGGTCTCGCATATCTGAAAGCTACGTAGCTTTTATGCGGTGCGCTTTCTGGCGACAGCTCATCGAGCAAAGCGCACATGGCTTCGCCTTGGAATTTCGTGTAACGCAGGATAGGAGAACCACCGCCAATGGCAGAGTATTGTTCTTCGATTTTGGGAGTGCGTCGTTTTGCGATCAGAGGTGCGAGGACACGTTGGAAGGGCAGCGGGATGAGATCTTGATCAAGGAAGAGATTTTTGAGGAAGTCGTGGACTTCAGGGACCTAGAAGATGGTCTGGTGAATGGCCAGAACAATTTCGAGAGACAAAGCACTTGCGGTGGAAGGTCCACCCATGTTCAGCATGACCACCGCTAGCCGAGTTGTATTCTGAGCACATTGATTTGATGAGATATTAAAAGGGTTCCATACCTGTTGGTCTATCTCATATCAATATGAAGACCAATTCAGAGCAATGGACGTACACTTACGGCTTGCCAGGTGAATTGTGCACCGAAGCATAGCTCCTGCCCAGAGCACGCAACGCCGTCCGAGCTGTGTTCATAATTGGTTTTGCACGTCGTCGAGGACTGAAAACGACTCTGTTCTGTGCGACGTATCCTTGGGTGTCTTATGGGAGCTGACTGAGACGAGGGTTTGCCATTGAGTTACACGACGGCGGGAACGAAGAACGCGACGAGGCGGCGTGGTCCAATTGGATCGCGCCTATTATTCCGTCACGTGGCCGCACATGACAAAAAAAAAAAAATTTAGACCAATCGGAAGTCATTACCTTGCTTTAATCTACTTATGAAAGACGACGTACTATTTGCAAATCGTTGTTTTCGAAACTTCGCGGAAATGCTAGACACGATAATCGTATTATTCATTGTTATCAAGATAGCCCAAACGGTAATGTACCTTTCCGATAGTTCAAAACGAAATAAGGCTTCTGAGGTTAGTAGACAAGTTTATCGAATACACATTTACGTCTGAATGGAACTCGGCTGCTTCGTTTCTTCTCTCCACAAGCTACCATATTGCCTCCGCACCAAATGTAGGAATTTAAGGCCGACTTATGCTACACTCTCGGCGTTTCAGCGAATCTGCACGGCAGTTATGTAATGAACAGATGACTCTGAGTAATTTCTGGTCTTTTCTTGACTTGAGATCTCTACTCAGTATATGTGAATGGCCATTCACATCGTTGTACCTTTGGTGCGAGGCACACGACCAGCCCCGAGTCACCTCATGTTATGCGTAATGCACTGGACTAGTTGAGTCCATGGCACAATTCGGCGTCTCCACTATCATGCCATCTTCTGGACATCAAAATCAAAGCCTTCACGATAGTTATTTTGATGCGGCAAAAATCCAGAGGCCTAGGCATCATGATCAAGATCTCTTGTTCAGCGAGCGGACAATTCCGACCGAGTCATGCCATACACGGCATCCCGGCATTAGAGATGGTTGTCGAACTCCGCGTGAACCTTGTAATGAACTGAGTGATCGTGATCGTCGCGATATTTGGCCTATCCACTACTACCCACCATCCCGCCGTTCTCCATGCAGCTAGATGCCATCTCTATTCGCTGCCCATTGATTTGGGCAGAAAATGACTGCTTTTGCATAGCAGAACTGAGCGCTCTTGTTCATACTCGTTGCTATGTCTACGTGCGCGTCACTTTCTCCAGTTCTCTGGAAACCTATTCTCATCTAGCAGCGATTACAGTTCTTTTGTTGTCAATGCCACTTGATTTTGACCGCCTGAACCTCCGAATTCCCCCGCTCTGGAAAGCCATAGCACCGTTTGATTTTCAAGCGAGGGGCTGATAGCAAAAGAACTCTATTGGCTTGTGCCGCTGCTGAACATGCGACAGGAACGGATTTTTCTCCCAGCCAATATCCCAAAAAGTCTATCACCCCACCCGTTCCCCCGTCGGTAATGGTCGGCATTTACAGCGGACTTCGGTGAATGGGCGAAACCTGTTTCCGCTGCTCGAGCTCGTTCTGCCAGAGGAGGGGAAGAATTCCGTCCCGATTCGTATTCTTCCAACAATGTTTCAATAAAACTTCCACCGCGGTGCGGCGTTGTTGTCCCCGAAGGCTCCTGCTTAAAGAGGATATTTCGCCGTCCAGGGAGCCGAGTGCTGACTACCTACTTTAACGAAATAAAGAATGGTAAAACACTGATTTCGTACTGTGTATTGGGCGCTCTTGCGGGGCGGTGAGTCATTCGCGTATTCCGATGGAGTTTATACACCTCCAGGACAGCTTTACTTTTAAGTATATCGTTTGTATATCATCTTCTGACCATTGACACGCTCTGGTCTGACTCGACCATTTCCACCAATATGATATGTTACCTCTGCGGACACTCGTTCTCCTAGAATATCATTCTTGTGCGACTGAAGCAGGATCGCGCCCGTCCGTATGCACCATGTGCAAGCTCGGTAACAATTGCACTGGAACAAGCCTTCTTATTCCTCATTTTGATCGGAAGCGGCCTGTGACTTAACCCAGCGGCGTTTTCTTGCGCTCCAGTGATCCGCTCTAGAGTCCATTGCCAAAAAGATGGTTGATCGTTTCTAATGCAAAGTACGTCCTTCGTTCATGCAATCGTATCTTGCCATTGCACGTCAACCGTTGCCCGCTGACAGACTGATATCTTTGCCTAACTATGGCAGCGATTCTCTGTCGCTTGGCTACGTTGAGGAGGCATAGTTCTAATATGATTTGACCCGAACGGATCAAGACGGGAGTTCTTAATCAAGATCAGATCAAATGATGTTTCGGCTTGCATTTGATTCGGCGACGCGCTATATCCGGCTGTGCTACGCATCAGTACGTTTTCCTTTCGTTTCAGCTGCCTGATTCACAGAAGGCATATAAAAATGCGACCTGCCAAACCACTGCAGCATCTGCCAATCCTCGTCGCTTATACCCCCATCACTCTCCACACTCTACCATGTTTCGACTTCTTCCTTCAAAAGTGCTCACTACGACCATCTTCACGTTCTACTCGTTATGCGGCTTCTACTTCATCGTGGTGCAGATGCAACTCTCGCACGCACCGGACCGTTTTCTCGAAGTTCATAGGGCGTCCAACGTCCCACTCTCGTTAACAAACCACACTCTGCCTCTGCTTGACAAGATCCTCACTCCGCTCATCTCGTTCTTCGTCGCTGCGTTCGGTGATACTTCATCCACTGCATACCCGACCGTCACACACTTTGTCTGGTCCTTTGGGTGCGCGATTCAAGTACCTTTTCTTGAGGCCCATCGGATTGGTGTCGATGGGTCGCACCACAAGCGCAGCCGTGCAGTTATGTTGCTCGCCCATCCCATGATCTGGGGCATTTTGTACCAACGACTCAGCGGAGGCTGGATTATACCACTCTGGCTAGCCCTGTTCATGCAGTCCGAAGTACGTGCAGTGGGCAACGGAATTGAGCAATTCAAAGCAGAGAGCGCTCTTGCAGGCTGGTGGATCGGACACACAATTCCCGCGCTTGTCATGCTTATTCCTGGACTCCCAGCGTTGCATAAGGCCCCGCTCTGGGTCGGGTTCCCGATTCTCATGTCTGTCGCGCAACAGAGCTATTTTTACATCCGTAAACGATTTTCTAGAGCCCGCACTACGTCCGGTTCGTACTTAGGAAGCATCCCGGTTCAACTTTTATATCTTTCGGGTTTCATCGGAGCATTTATCGCGCATGTCCATCTTGTCCTCATTCCCGGCCTTAGGGCGGCTTCGTACGCTGCGCCCACGAACGTTGTCTTTATCGATAAACTATTCGGGCTCGGGCAGTTCCTGTATAAGTTCTTCGTACCTGCAACAGGCCTTCGCATCCCGAGCCCCGCTGAAACGACCGCCGAGTCCGGAGTAGTTCACTTTGTGCAATTCGACGTCATTATCGTATTTTCCGCCCTATGGACCGCGCTCATCTGGGACCTTGCAATGCGCCGGAACCCGTTGCACACGCCTTTCGATACGTGCAGATGGGTTATCAGGATGGCGGCCGGGCTGTTTGCTGGCTCGCTCTTGCTGAGCCCAGGCGCTGCGACATCGCTGCTCCTGCTTTATCGTGAAGCCAAACTGGACAGCTCTAGGCACGATGTGGACTGCGCAGGAATGTCGACCAACGAAAGGTGTCCTTTACTCCATCGCTACCACTGCCCCAAGAGAATCAACACGTTATAAACGTGCCTTGGCTCAAGCATACGTCTCGTTGGATGTCGGCGCTGGCGCTCAGGGTTCTCGGAGTAAGGATCTGCCTCTGACAATCCATTATCGGTTTTAAAAATTTGTTTTGTTCACATCTTCTTCTCTCGGCCTTGCTATTCTGATTCGCAACCTTATCTCTCACACTCGCAATCTTCTCATTCGCATTCATCTGATTCGTTATCTTTATCCCTCATCTCCTCTCTGTTCCGGAAACAACGATTCCACTCACATATTTATTCATTTGTATTTATTTCTTTTTATGGCTCACTCTTTTTATATCTATATCTCGCGAAAATAGTAGTACGTACATGTAGACTAGTGGAATGTAGTAGTGGAATTTACGAATAATTTCGTTTCGACGCCAACCATTTGTGTTTATTAGTATCGTATTGTCTAGCCTAATTTTGAATATAATTAATTCCAGATACATGTATCTCGAGGATTGGGTTCACAAATATTGTAGATCTCGTAAGACTTCAGAATAGCCAGTAAGGTTGTTAGCGGCTGTCAAATCGACACTATTCCTTCGATTGATGATCAGGACATAAACTCCGACGAACTGTCGGATAAGTAATTGTTGAATTGAGCTACTGTTGTTACACAAGTAATCATTGCTTTGCCAAGATCGAGGGAAAATGATAGAGGTCAAAGAAGTCACTACGTGAAGAATGCTAAAGTGCATTCGCCGACCCGAGCATTTCGTGATGATATGCAAGAGAATCTCGAAGTAAAACAGATGGATACTAGAAGCTCGATCGTTTGATACAATCCGCTCTGATATCAGTGGCAATGAATTATCCTTAAATGGTCATCGTTGTTTATTACAATCTATTGTGAGCGAGGAACGAAGATCAGCTTGCATTCTAGAGCAGCCGGGAACGCGACCTATTGAGACATCAAGACCAAAAGATGTGAATCAGTAACACCACTCGTACGAGCAGATGATCACGGGGAGGAAGAACAGCAAGAAAAAGAGAAGGACGTGGAATTTGAAATGAAGTTGGACGTGAACGGAGATGATCGTTAGAACGAGACGTACAAAGATATCACGCATCGCCATGCTCTTCTCATTCGTCTCCAGAGGAGCGATGATGTCGAAATTTCGCGCGATCGCGGACAGGACGACGCGGAGCATAATTTGCGCAAGATTTTGTCCTCCGCAAACGCGTGGCCCGTGGCCAAATGGGAACATATGCTTTGCCATTTCGACTTGCGATACACGGGTTCTTCCATTGGGCCTAGCAACCGGAGATCCTTTTCTGTCTCTGAAAGTACTACTGAAGATGATGGACTGAGAGGTGGAGATTCATCCTCGGGTGTACGTGACTCCGCGGGAGTTGATCCCCCATAGGACCTGGACGCTGGAGATGCCGAGAGGTCCTGTAACAACCACCGGTCGGGAAGGAACAAGTTTGGGCAAAAGAAGACATCCTCGCGGCGGTGAGATGAGAATGCTTGAGATGCAATGATGGTTCCAGGAGGAATGGAATATCCGAGCAGTGAAATTTCAGCATCGCGATTTGCCGGGGCGACACGTTCCAGAGGACTAGGTGCAGCCGAATAGACTCGAAGGCCTACAAAGAGATTGAATTTCGTCTATGATCAGATACTCGTCGGAGTCTCGTGTAAACGGACCTTCTTTTATCAGTGCAGTGAGATAAGGCAGCTTTTGCAGCTCCTGAATATCAAGCATAGATTTTGGATCAGGCATGCACTCGTCAAGTTCTGCCTGGAGGTGTGCCATGATGTCTGGACGGCGACTAAGTTCCCAAAGAAGATAAGAAAGTGTAGTGGACGTTGTATCTGTTCCAGCGATACTATTCAAAGTGAGGTAAGTCGAAGTGTCCGGGATTAATGACGAATACATACAGGTGCGCCGTGCATTCTGATACAATATCTTCGTCTGGCATATTCATCCGCAGCGAACCCTGAAAGTTATACTTATGATCTTGGAGCCGCGCTATGAGAGGCTTCCTCAAGTCTTCATCATAGTGTTCGTTTCCAGACCGCATCTTCTCGAGACGCATCATCGACCTCGCGTCACGAAGGCGCTGGAACGTAAACTTGTATAGACTTAGCTTCGATCTCTTCACGGAAAAAGAATGAAGGACTAACACGGCCTAAAAGAGCGTCGGAATCGCAGAAAAGTTGCCACCTCCGGATCGGGATTTTCCGAAGCTGATTCCATAACCAGTGTGGGAGAGCGTCTCTCTAATCTTCGTTTATAACTTCCCGAACACAGCAACAAATCGGGAACATACCAAAAGCCCTTGCTTCGGGAAGTCGCTGATTGCTCGGCTGAGCTCATCAGGTGGACCTCCTTGCAGAATATTCCGAGACCACGCATTTAATGAACCAGCACTATAATCAAAGAGGTGCATGCAGTTGACATCAATGAAGTAGTGACGAAAGAGAAGCAATGTATCGATGGCCATCGGAGAGCTACTTGCTGCGGCCGATAGCAACTTCGAATGGCAATGATATTTAGACCGTATTTCGCGGGAGGGAAAATCGATGAGGCTTACGTCAACGAGTCCGCGGGTGAAACTGTGGATCTCCGGTTGGAAGAGCGCTAGGTTCGCCGGATTATAATGAGGAGCATATCCACGCTTCCGCAAGAGATGCGAAGAATGGTCGAGTGTCGTCATACTTAGAACAACTCAGTAAAGGAAAGAGGAAGGAATCCTTATTGCTACTTACGCATGATCATTCCCATTACTATGAATCATGATAATCAGTAAAAACTTCGTATCGAACAAATTGGAACGTACGTCGTGAGACATTTGTAAAATTTGCTCTTGTCTAGTTTACTGCTGACCCCATAGACAACTTTCATCGTCGCCGAGTCGAGGAAAATGACTTTATTCGGCGCGACTCTGACTATTGGCCCGTATTTACGCAGAAGGTCGTCAATAGCTCGACAACGACGCAGGCGAAGCATATGGATCGTCAGCCAGAAATCGGACACTACTGCATACCACGGTCCCGGAACGGAGCGCAGAGGAGAGATGAAAAGGTGATAGAAGGAAGCCAGTGCAAAATAGATCAGGACCGTGACTAACAGCGCATAGAGTAAGTCCAAGGAGCCTAAGGTTGAGAATAGAGAACCCATGGGCCAACGGTATATCAGACGAAAGTAAAGTGAAAAGATAACGAGGAGGGGGAATCCGTCTGTGAAAAGGGGGCGCCGCTAAACCGCCTTTTAAATGTTTTTATCTGGTCGACTTCTTGCATTGAATGCGTGCCTCTCGAACCATTGTCCGGAATATTTATTTTTGGAAGCGGCTTTAGTGCTCTCCAGTCGATCGATCGGAGTATAGGAAAGTCGTCAATGCTCCGACGTCGGACTCTCGCGAAACCATAGCAATATCTGACATTGGCGCATGCGCGAAAACATTGAACAGTGCCGCTTATCTTTCCCGAGTTTCAGAGCAATACATTTGACATTGGTCTCCCGCGTGCCGACTCAGGCCATGCTATCGTGAACCAGACTGGACGCTGAAACGGGTTGATCGAAATGTCGACAGTGAGCGGTATAGAGAAAATCAGGTAAGGTTCCGCACTCACGGCGTCTGTAATGCATGCAGTTGTCTGTCTCCGAATAGGACTCGAGCGCATGTTGTGGCGTAGCACATGTTATTGAGAGCTGAATTGAAAGAACGCACTGAACGGAGCCATTTCAACCCACCGCATCATTCGATATATCACCGAAGATAGGAATCACATCGATAAGTTCATGGTCATGGAACAGGAACGGTATAATAACTAACGGAGTCTGCGATATACTCGCTTGGAGAATTGCATCTTGCATGGGGATTGACCTACCTTTGAACATGGTTGGTAGCTGGCAAAGGAGGATTCCGACTGGCCTAGGGGACGTGTCGTGATGTAGATTACATAATGGGAGACGCACAACTATATCAACGCATCTAAATGGACTTCTCGCTCTGCCACAGCTTTACTGGAAATTTAAGCTCTTTCTTGGATCTGATTAATGATAGGCACAGCAATCCTAATATCTCGGTTTGGCGAAATCCCTTTGTCTCCTTCCAATCGGTCCGTTTCATTGGAGAATCCGTTCAAGAAAAAAACAAAATAGGTAGGTTCAAGTTTACTTGCGCCGCAGACAAATAACGCTGCGACGCCGTGTACTTCATCGACTTAAGAGCGGCGTACGGCGTACGGCGTCAACGTCAGAACCAGCCGAGGCACACGCTTGCTGTCTCTGTCAATAAAAATAAATTTAGACAAATGTCTGATAACATACACAGCCCTCAGTTCTATATCCAGTTTTACCTATAAGTGGATAATGCCTAGAAATTACGAATACAAAACTCCGGGTATACAATGAGTTTGTCAGTAGCGAACCTCGCGTAGGATTAAAAGAACGTGGGGGGGGGGAGATAGTCATCGAAGGGCGCCACTGACACGGAAGTTGCGATCAGCGAATCTTCTTGAATGGACGGATTATCGTACTCCTCACTCCGCTGCTTCATCCACTAAAAATCGTCCTTAGTCCTGGAGGGACGCAGGCGGCGTACAGTCACCACGAGGCATCTCAAGAGGTCGTCTATTGTCATCCGAACGGGATCGGAGAAAAGTGTAGCCTATTAGTTATCCTGCACAGCTGGACAACGGAGCAAAGTGTCCGTGCATGAGGCTGAGATGGGCGCCTCTGCTGTCTCTTGAACGGTCTCCTCGATCCCCAGACCGGAGGACCAGAGTTCTGACCGACAACCACGCGAGGAGCATAATATTTCATCGTCTTGGCACGATCCATGTCATAAGCTCTCCAAGCCGGGTCCATGAAAATGTCGCAGTCTACGAGCTCGTTATGCGTTCGCTCGTACCAGGGACTTAGCAGAATCATTGACTGTGGAACGGGTAGCCGAGGTGGATTCTTGTCGCGGTACTTGATCAACACATCCTCCGGTTGGCGGGGTAGGGAGAACCTGGAGCTCACGATGCGAAGATGATCTGGTATTTCCTTCTCTGAGAGAGTCGAATCGGCTTCCGGCACATCTGCGGATTTTCGAAACCCCTCGCGCAATTCGCGCGGCCATTTGTGGAATGGCAAGAGCTTGAGTTTCTGTATTCGCGCCTCCGACTCACGTAGCCTATCTGCGACTGAATGGAATTCCTTGTATTTGTGAAATGGTTTATCAAGGTGTTCAAGAGGAGGATAAGAGACTAGTTGGCGTACATCTTCTCGCTTCTCAATTAGAGCTTCAAGTCTTTCTAGCTGCCCAATACCTAGGAAGGTGCGTCGGATCCAGCGAATAGGCTTGACATCGTTGCGAGCTAGAGGAATAGCCATGACAGCACCACTCTTCAACATTGGGGGTGACATCCTGAGATGCTTTACACCGGGAGGCCATTTATCCATGAATAAAGAATACGAGAAAGCGAAGTATTTCTGAACGGTACTGAGCAAATTGGCGACTTCGAATTTTCCTCCCCAGCTTGACGTCCTACATGCCAGATACATTCCTTTTCCGAGACGTTTGAGGATTATAACTGGCTTGCCCTTCTTGGCATGATCGCGTTTGTACACCTGGACGATGGTCCAACGCTCGTCCTCAGTAAGTGTGTAGCCCTTCTGTTGCAGATACTCATGAAAGTCAGAAAGGACGACGCCGCTGGCGAATGCGACTTCGCCTGGTCGGATGTGCTCGTTTCCTGCGTTTGTATCGTGATACGTTTGGATCTCGTGCTCGAGCGCGAACCAGAAGCGTCGCCAGCCGATACTTTGCGTGGGCGCCAACCTATTGGAATCGGGCATGCATGAAGCCCGATCGGTGGGTGAGGCTATAGATGTTGGATGAGTTACAAGACTCTGAATGAAACCTGTTATAAAACGTACCCCACAAATTACGGGCCCTTACAGTACTACGATACGATGTAGCGTTGATAAGAAATTAGAAAGACGGACGACTCACTGCGTCACGTGTCGACCTGCACTTACGGAAACTGGATTATCCACCGGTGGATACGACGAGAGCTAGCACCACCTTGGGTTGAGGTTGTATCCATACGGATCGCACAAAATATATCACGAAAAAGTCATAGGATTAATTGATTTGCTGAGAACGTAGCGCCTATGGCCGAAATATAAAGAAAGCAAATTACTATTATCCTCCGGAATTAAAGGGAACTATGCAAGAAGGGTATATCCACATATAAGAATGAATAACATAGAATATGTGTACTTGATCCAATTCAGTAGATGCGAGGCTCTAGAGTGACAAGCATGCATTGAACTAACTGGTGGAAGACTCCCCGTTCATGCCTTGTTCTCAACACACGGTCTTGCTTTAATCGTAAAGCAATTGATGCCAAGGGTCTTCGTGAATCCTTCAATAACGATGTGGGCCCAGTTTATGAATGCAAAGCCTGCAACAAGTACGGCGGTATGGAGTAGAAGTCGCTCAGTTTTAGGAGAGGGTTGAAATCTTAACGAAGGTTCGGTCAGGGTCTTGGAGTGTGCACAACGAACACGATGCATACCCATCGAGCAGGCCACCAAGGTTGACGTAGACAGCACCAAGTGCAAGAGGTACAAATGCCCCAAAGTTCAGCCAAGGGAATGGGGACCGGGTAAGACGCGCAAGGATTATTCGTGGACCTAGCTTTCCGAATGCGAACATAACAAGGAGCGCGAACTCGACCATCCCGCCAATCGCGCGGCCCTTATGTGAAGTATAGTCAAGACTATGAGAAAGGACGTGAGATGCCGGAGATAAGGACCAGGCGCAGGCGAGAGTGCCGAAGAGTACGAAAGGAAGATGCTGGGTTAGAGTAGGGAGAAACGGCTGATTGACATTTCGACACGACTTGTAGACGTTTATGAGGCTAGCGGTAGTACCTAATGTCAACTTCTTGACGTCAAACAGTGGACTAGATCACATACCATTCCGGAATATGAATGAAGGCCAGAGACAGAATTGCACTGATTGCAACAAGTAAGGTTTATGTCGAAAGAGGAGCGAGAGACCTTACGAATAAATGACAATATCATAAAGGTGGAGCTCGGGAACCTGAATGCCAAAGACTTCCGTAGAGGTTATTTGACGAAGCCAAATTTGCGGACCTATGCACGACATCAGCATGAGGACTCGTAAAAATTTTGGACGCGCATTTACCAAAAACCGCGGAGATGAGATGAATTGTACATGCGATCAAGACACCTTCTGTCGGACCATTGAAGTAACCAAGATAGAGTGTACCAGTGTGATATTCTTGCAGAGATTCAGCGTGCTGATTTATAAGCCGGGTCAGATCTCTTACCCTCCCAAGTACTCTGCACAATGATCAGACATACACATCGTCTTGGAATTCTTAAATCACTCACAAACCACATGGCCGCACAAGGGACGAGAAGAAGTGATATTCCCTTTACCGAAGGCCCGACACCTAATGACGCGACCTGTAGCAAACCTCCCAAAGCACAATTGAGGCTATCAATGGTGTGATCAAATATGTGGCCTGGAGACAAAAATTGGCATTAGCCGAGGGAGAAACCGCAATGTGGTGTGACTTACCAAGTGCAGAAGAAGTCCCGGTTCGTCGAGCTTGTCGCCCATCGATGTCTACGACAAGGGTCAGGAAGAAAGAGACGAATATATACGGGGATCTACTCACTGTCAAAGGTTTGATAAAGAAAGAGACCGACGGAAAAAGACAAGTAAATCCAAGACGGTCCTTGACCGAACAATGTCGGAAGAAATGAAGACAGTAGAAATACACTGCACAAAGTTATACCAAAAGTAGATAATGTGCGTAAGAGAAGGCAACTGACTTAATGATCATGAATCCAAATCCGAGCAGGGTTATGAGGTTTGGCGCCATCCACATAGGAAATAAGTTAATGACCAAATCACACCCTGCATAAAGTCAGATACGTATTTGGCACTGCAAAAGCGCGTCAAATCGTACATCGTCTTATAACTAACGTGATCATAAGTCAATGTGGAATTGACAATTATTCCGGCAAGCTCACCGTATTTGTAAACCAAGGATTTGTCGATTGCAGAATATCTATAGAGCCTATGGCACGTAAGCTATGAATGTGGTCGGTAAGAAGGGTAAGAAGAGACACACTTGAGATTAGCCAGAGCGTCAGGTTCGAGGTATGGTTCGTATAAAAATCCATGCATAGTCATGATGGTCGTAGCAAGCAAAAGACGTGGCCGAACACAGAAGTGCGGGTCGGGGACGAAAAAAAAGCTAGATGATTACGTATTTTATTTACGCGTTGTTTGGTCAGGTTCATTTCCATATGACCGCGTTCAACGCTTCCACCTCTCCTCTTCACCACAACCTCATCCTCACTCGGCGGCGACATCTTCTACATCGTGCTCGACAGCAGTGGAGGTGATGGCTGCTGTATTTCGCCCACCGCTGGCACCTCGTGCAACGTCTCAGAATTCATTGGCGACGGCGCAACAACATGCCGCGTTTAAATCACACACCTCTATCCTCAAGCGACCGCGCTCACCGGAGCCACATAATCCGACAGCGATACACGAGGCTGCACCCATGAAGAGGCACAGGACACAGTCGGCAATGACTAAGGAGAACGTAGACAAGGCGCAGCGTAGAGCAGAGAGAGAGGCGCGCGAGAACGAATTCAGACTCAAGTATACCAGGGCATTCTCATCGTGGACATTCTACTTCGATACGACTGATGCAGACCGAGACACTCTTGCTCCTCGAGTTATTCAGCTCAACGGTGTACGTGTCGTTCCAATTGTTCGTGAGATTTATCGCTGACGTTAAGTGGCGTGGCTAGTGTATCGCCAAGTTCTTTTCGAACGAGGTCACACATTTTGTCACCAACCGTCCGATACCTGAAGATGTGGATGAACAAGGAAACAAGGAGAATAAATCCAAGTCAGCCACGAATGCTTCGTTACGAAGCCCTATCAAACTACGTGGCCTGTACGTCGTTCCGCGTATTCTATGACCGTGATCTCATTTATCATTCCTAAGTCCCGATGACATTTCTACGTCTGGTTACGAAACGCTCATACGGAAAGCAAAACAGTTTGGAATGAAAATATGGGATACCGCCAAGCTCGACTCAGTACTCCAACGCTGCTGCGTTCCAGCACAGGCTCCAAGTGTCTCAAGCCGCCCACCACGATCTCTAACGAGCCTCTTAGAAACTGAAAAGCGTCACGGAATGACTACGGAACGTGATCCGACACAAAAGCGACACGACTTTCACTACTTCGCAAAGGGGAGCTTCTTCGTGCTCGTGGAGGACATCCGTCAGGAGCTTGCTACTATCGCCGCTCTTGAATATCCGGTGACAAGAACTAGTGATGGGAAGGAGAAGGGTAGCTGGCCCATCCCATATTGCGACCCTCGTGCACGCGGTCCATTCATTGAGTACAATGAAAAAGAGGAGCGACGGCGCGAAAAACAAGATCGCATGGAGCGAGAACGCGAGGAGCAACGGGCTGTCGAGGCAAAGAAACTGAAGATGCGACAACTACAACACAAGCACAATGACCTTCGTCGAACTGTCTCCATGAGCAACCTTCATCGCAACTTAAAGGATGAGACCTTTGAAGTTTATCCTCCAGACCTGGTGCATGATGACCATGGTGCTTCCGGTTTTAATTCTGTGGTCTCCGGCGGCCCTCCCAGTTACGTAGCGGCATCAGGTAACAGTGTGAGCATCGCATCAACCTACGGTACAACTTCGACATTGGGGGTAGGAAGCTCTACTCTCAACAGCATCAATAGCGCGGCACTTCCTCTCAGCCTTCGAGGTCGACTGCAGAACCAGGTCGTGACTTCTCGTCGTGTCAATGAGAAAGACCTTTCGCGCAGTGCCAGCTTCAGCAAACCGTCTGCATCTTCCACCATGATGCCTCCTCCTGACATTCCTCGGAGGAATACTCTCCTTCGCAAATGCAAAAGTACGAATACGTTGCGGCTTGGTAAGCGGGACGAGAAGAGCAAGCCAGGTTACTGTGAAAGCTGTCGTCAAAAGTTCGATGACTTCAAACAGGTATGTGGACATCATAGTGCACAGGTCCAGTCGTCTCACGTTATGCTGTAGCATATCCGTGGCCGGCGCCATCAGAAATATGCCAATACAGAAGCGAACTTCCTGCAGTTGGATTGTGCCCTTGAACGCGTCCGCCGTCGAACACGCGAGGAGGTTGAGCAGATGGAAAGAGAATTCGAAGAGCACAAAGCTATGCTGCGAGAGCATGCTCTCAGTAATGCAGAGTATTCTACGGGCAGAGCAAGCTACTCTGACGGGATACCTCCTCAGGAAGAATACGATAAGGAAAATTCCGGTTTGTCTTCCGCGACCGTCAGAGAAGAAGGCGAGCGGTACATATACCTTGATGATGATGACGACGAGGACTGCACTTGAGCGCTAGGTGTCATCTTACATGCCGTGGTTAAGGTGGGCTTGGGTTTTTCTTCATGTCTGTTTGGTTTCTGGGTTAGCCTCGTATCGAATTGTTTTCATCATTCCCCACAAGGAGACCTCTCCCTATTGCACTGGCGATACGACCCTGACACCTGCGCTGCACGTTCGTTCGCGATCTTCCCATTGTCTGACGACTCCTAATTGTTTCCTTTATCCGCTCATCAGTATTCCTTCATCCATTCGGTCCTCCTTTGCGCTTTCCCTGCTTGCTGTCGCGCTGCTTCGTTTTGCTTCTACTTTTCATCGTTCTGTTTGATCGATATCCAACTCCTCGCGTTCCCACACAAGCAGGTATACCTAATTGCAATTCAACAATTAATTATTCCCCACATCATTAAATGTACAGTACAGAACAAAAATCAGAAGTTCAAGGGTCGTTCACATAGAGTGAAATGATGCTGATGCTGGTTTCCATCAGGCGGAGCTCGGTGAAGACGGAGGTTTCAGTTTTCAATTCTGTTTAGTGTGAATCTCACGTGAGTTTGAATGGGAAGACTTGACAAAACTATCCTTATCTTCATACTTCAACGTCGTCGCACGCTTTTTGGAAGCTGACGTTTTCCTTGCACGACTAAGCCAGATGGTTTTCGGGCTTGGGACGCGTTGGGATGCCAAAGGAAAGGTGCGACACGCTTCACTTGTTTTTTTTCCTACTCACGTGATTGGTGCACTTCCAACGGATCAACAGAGCTGCTACGTTACCGGAGGTTCTCAAGGACTAGGGCTCTCCCTCGCAGTATTGCTTGCGAAAAGAGGCGCGAGTGTAACTATTGTCGCCAGAAATGTTGAAAAATTGAAAGCGGCGGTCGAGGTACTAGAGGTGCGAGTCTACCATATTGATCTCAAACATCCTATTTATCCATTTTTCAGAAAAATCGACAATCTCCTGAACAAACATTTAGATACCAATCTGCTCCACTGAATACGTCTGCCGGGTCGCATGCGGCGTTGGAAGCTGAGTGTCGGACCCTTGCTCAGCAGAGCGATGGTGAAATTACCGTCCCGGACGCATTTTTCCTGTGCGCAGGTTCTTCTCGACCAGCGTATTTTGTCGAGAACACAGAACAACAATTGATAGAGGGGATCGAACAGGCGTATTGGGTGCAAGCTTGGAGCGCTCATGCTGCTGTGAAGAAGCTTGTATACGAGCAGCGGCCGGGCAAGATCGTGTTCGTCGGTTCGACACTTTCGCTCATGTCTTTCGTTGGCTATGCACCATATACCCCTGGCAAGCATGCTTTGAAGGGTCTTGCGGAGACATTGCGTTCTGAATGCATCTTATATGACATTGATGTGCATATTTTCTTTGCCCCTACGATGTCATCTCCTGGCCTTGAGGAAGAAAGCAAGACAAAGCCCGCGCTTACGAAAAAATTCGAGGCAGATGATGAAATACTCAGCTGTGATGAAGCAGCCGCGGTGTTGATCAAGGGTACGTATACTTGCAGATATTTTGACGGATCTGCGACTAATTTTCTTCTGAAGGCGTAGAACGTGGCGACTATACTATCACAGCAACGCTCATTGCGAAGATATTCTCCAACTCTGGCCGCGGTGCTGCACCGATAGTGAATACATTCATCGGCCCCATTCTGGACTGTGTCGCTTGGGTATGATCTTTAACGCCTTTGATCCTTGCCTTTTCTCACGCGCGCTCAGATTGGTGTGCCTTTCTGGAGACGTGATTGTGACTCCCAGATTCGGAAAAGCCGGGAGGAGCACCGAGAGTACCTCAGAAAGAACGGACTCATCCCGAAGTCAAAGAAGGATTGAAAGATGGCTGATATGCGTATACCACTATGCTTACTACCCCTTATAGTTTATCGTCACTTAGGTTAACTTAGTATAAATAGCGGTTAAAAATGGTACCATTGAATGAACGAAACGAAACGTATGCAAATGCAATCATATAGTATCAGCATGCCAAACGAGTCATAAGTGGTCATGAAGCCCCGGAACAAATGTGATGAAGAGGGGCAGAAGATATAATGATAATGATATCAGATAAAATCCCAACGAAGATAACTATCTGCCACCGAAAAGTCCAAATAATGTGCGAAAGAGGAGCTTGCGACGAAAGAAGGTCGAAAATAGGCCGACGCAGCTAGGACGTGAATGATTCTATGGTTTAATGTGATGAGTCTAGAGGGAAGGAATATCGAAGGAGATGGGAGAGTCTCACCACGCAATGACGCAGTAGGTGCCGCTCGTGCTTCCTTCCTCAGCGTCGACAGGAGTAGATTCGATATTGACGCTATTTGCGATAACGCAGTAGGTGCCGCTGGTGTTGCCATCCTCCTGTGCGACGGGCTGGTCGTCGGAGGACGTAGCAGAGAGGGAGAACACTGTGAAGCGGTCCATTGGAGATAGGCGTTGTGTCGTCTGGCAGAGCTCGAAAGACAAGACTGCGAGTGTGATCGAAGTACGAACTTGAGGCCTTCTCTTCTGACTTCATAGCTGTATTTATACCCTATCGGCTCTCCATTCCTCATACCTGTGTAGGAACGGCAGGCTTTGTGTGGAGTACGCTTTGTCAATACTGAGAGGGGCAAGCACGTATACTTGGCTTTAGAGACAAAAAGAAACTGACAACAGCGAGGCGAAAGCACCGGTCCAATCCTCCTGCCACGCGAGCCGCTATGCAGAGACCAAGCGTCAGCTTATATTTTACGGCTCGCAAAGCACGCCGACTGAATGATAAGGACCGAAGTGAATGCACTCGGAGGCGGGATCGATCCAGACCTCGGACGAACCGAGACAATTAGCCTGAAAGCATGAGTTATGCTGGCATAGTCATTGGAATAAAGAGAATAACGTTTCTTCTGAATCCTTTTTGCTAGGAGTCTGTTGAGACGAACAGTACATCGCAATGCGAATCCACGTCGCGAAAAGAAGCGAGACGCCAAAGACGAGGGACTGTTGCAAGCGCAATCAGTTGGTCCATACCCGCACCGCACTGCGTTTAAAGATCGCCCCGACCAAGCAAAGGATTAACAGTTCAGAATGGAGGCGAGCGCTCTTGTGCGTTTTACCGAACAATAGGCCACACCGCACTTAATTAGTACGTTTTCCCGCAGTCAGAGACCGAAAGACAAAAGGGCATGAGACTAAGCGTCACGTCAAGCTTCCATCTGGCTGGCATCGATTCCATTTCTATAGCATTGTCCGGGTGTATGAGGTCCGTGCTTCCACAAGAGCTCGATATGTGACATAGAGCGTGATTTATTTTCATCTGGAAAGGGGGAGGCATGGGTCAGTCATCAGGATCGACCCAAGCGATGAAGAGAGTATAGCCACAATACTTTACAATACTCTGTGCCAGGAACTGTGCCTTATGAGCATTCACGCTTTTTTTGTTTAACAAAATAAGTGTCGAAGACGCTGACTAAGAAATTAAGAGGTGAAGACAAACAAAACAATAACCTCCGGTTTCCCACGGGCCTGACGGGTAGATCGATCTACATGCAGAGTCGCCGCATTTTCAGACACGCTTTGATTTCTACGCATATCATGCAGAAGCCTGTTTCGAGACCGACTGAGCTCGATCGCCCACCGAAGCTGCAGCATCTGCAAGGTGAGTGATAGTCCCCGTCAAACGACCAGGGTCTTCTCGCCTAAACACCGTTTTAATATGGATAATGAGATCGAAACAAAGTGGTATAAGATATCTACCAGGTTCTCCAGTGATCAAACTGCTTCTGATTCAGGTACTCCCGATATTCATCTTTTCCGATCTCAGAACGAAACTGAGCATTCTGGAGAAGTTCAAGATGGTGTAAAGCGTGAGGATAACTGTACAAACACTATAAAGTTGGTAAGTGCGAAAGATCGTGATGAATCTCGGCTTACTGAAGAAATCGCGCGTAGTCCTTCTCCTTCCAATACAGAAGATATGCCAAGAAATTAATGAATGCGGGTTGAGAGAGGATGTTCTGCTGCGCGAGCGAGTGAAGATAAAATGGATTTGCCAGTGCTTGCACAAATTCTAGCTCCAACTCAAAACGAGCTCTATTTGCCGCGTGTAGCTCGGCCTCTGAGGAGCCGGATTTTGAAGCATCTGCCATTGTGAAAACTGTGGATGCGGATGAAGGTTGGGCGGTGGCGAAGAGTCGAACTTGGTATTATATAAGCCATCAATTCAGTTCCGAGCCGGTGGTTCGATTCAGCATGAATGCAGACTATCCGTTCTTCCAACGATACATGTCAGGCAATATGGGTATTTCTAGCGTTTGAAGGATCGCAGATGTACACGAAATGTCATGTAGTCTTGCCTTTGGAATTATAGGAATATATCTTACAAGTCCCGTTCATATTGGGTTCGAAAAAAAACAATAACACGAGGTAGACAAAAAGGTTACGGATTCGTTCAAGCCTCCTGGATACCTCATGTATGTGGCGCCAACTAAGCCATGCATATGACTCTGCTCTTGTCTATGGAACTTTGGTCTGAGTATGAACTATCGGACTTACCCACGAGCCGGGTATTACATCTGTCTTGTTAAATATATATATATATATATACCCCGGACGAGCAGCTATGTTGCTTCCGTCCGTATTTCCTTATTAAGTAAAGAATTCCGTCAGAGCTGTTCTTCATGTGTAAGTCTAGCCAAAATTTGGAATCGAAGATCAGAGCCCAACACGCAATGCATTGGTTTTGTCGATTTCATATAAGATCCCAGGCTGGCGAAGAGAAAACGTTCACAGTCCGGAACGATAGGGATTCGTTGATCATAAGGCATTTAGTGCCGCCTAAAAGGAAGAATTACGACAAGAGTCGCCGTGTACGGAGATTAAACAACTGAGATCTTGACGATGAACATCTCTGCAGTCCAGTTTCTGGGCCAGGGGCTCCACTTCACGGATAAGTCGGACGCGAAACTATAAGTTTTGGAGACGTTATAGCTGAGGATGTTACTTTTCTGCCTAGCGGAAAACACAGCGTAGCTTCGCAGGCTGTTTATCAGAGGAAGCTACAGTTTTCCCACTCTTCTGGGGAAGAGCGCCATGAATCGCTTCCCTAACTCCGTCAAATTGTCATTGAAGGATCGACAAGATGAGCGTTTTTCCCTGCAATGAAGGCCTTCCCTGCCTTGATCAAGGCGAGGGACGATCTCGGGGTTGAGAAAGGAGAAGCCCATGGCTTCGCGCGAGTGTCGGTGTCCGCGCCTACTATCGGGAGCGACCAATCGTCCCGCTAGGAGCCACCAGTTCTCCGCGGGTCCGTTGCGCGCGAGGCCTCCTTTGCTCAACAGCTTACGGCCGCAGAATCTCATCTGCGATTTTCACGGATTAAATGGAGATAAGGTACAGTTGAAATTGTCATAACGCATAATGCCGGGAGACTACCTTTTGTAATGCATTATCAGATTTATTCATTAGGAGATGAGTGAGAAAATATTCCCGCTTTTGGAAAAGGGCGAAAAAGGTAACTTCCTCACTATCTGATCCCTATGTTACTGGCATGAACCTAATTAGACACTAGAATGAAGTATGGATACTTAAGAAACACTCTTATTGACTTAGCAGAGGGGGGATAAAGACATGCAGTATCTTGTAAGTCCTGATGTCCCAGATTTGGAAGGTGATCATCATGCTACTTATGGTAGTTGCCATGTCGATCAGTCTGCACTACCTCTATTTTCATTAAATTACATGATTTCCTTGAATACAATGCCAGTTGTGCTCAATTATGCTCTCTGGTTGCACCAGAACTCAAAGTTTACATGAATTTATAGTAGCTTTATTACTCCCTTGATCACCATAATGCATAATATTGCTTGAAATTTCAATGCATTATTCCATATGACATTTTTGCATAATTTCCCGCCTCCCAACATGGGAGACACCGAAAAGTGATGCATTATGAAATATATGCATTATGATACAATGCATTATGACAATTTCAACTGTAGATTCAAATAAAGAAACGAGAACGAATTTTCGATATGACGTCCAGCGCGGATCGGGATCCGCTTTGCACAAGCAATCACCTCGCCATTTCCAGTATGTGTGAACCGAGAATACCATGGCTGGCGTCTCCTCCCCCCCCGAAGCTTATCTCTCTTTGGTTTCCAGTTAATATTAGAAGCATTAGCATATGATGCCAGCAAGGTTACGAATCGAGTCCTGCACGCACTTCGGTCCAAGTTGCGACGTTGATGTCCTGTGTGAATAGTAATTGATCTAGTTGGGATTGTGTGAACGCCCATCCGGCAAAAGGCACAACGAGATGGCATATGCATCTCAAGTAGAATGCAGACTCACGATGCAAAGGACAGCGATATCAATCATCTTGGGGGGGCGCCCGGTGTTGCAGCCTCTAATACTCCATCTCCCAAGATCCGTGATTCCTTTCATGAGTCACTCGCCGAAATTCCCTAATTCAGCCAAATCTTCACATGAGTGGTATTCGTGCTATTTGCGAGACCACAGCATCATGAGTCGTATCTAGAGCTGAGACGCCGCCACATGCTAAAAGGACTGACAACGCAGTCGGACTCGGATGACGAGCTGCCTCAGCGCATCGCGGCAGCGAAAAGTTGCGAGGACCGTCGTGAGAATGCCGACGAGAACAACAGTATGATGGTTGCAGCGCTGACGACAATGTTAGTTTCATGCGCAAAGTGAAACATGTTCACTGATAAGTATGTTGTGTCGCTGGTGTTCTGAAAGCAAGATAAGGCACATCCCCGCCTGAGCCGTTACGTGGCAGTGCAAAAATCCCACTGAGGCGGTGTCACAACGTACTGTACGTATGGCTTGAAAAGCCAGTAAAACTGTATTCCAGGGTGAAACTCGAAATAATAGTACAGTGTGCAGTTCCTTATGCTGCCTCCTAAGTAAAAAAGAGTATAACCAAGATAATCAAGTGGTACAAGTACCAGTATCGTATGAATGAAGAACGAAGGATGATGTACTCGAAAAAAAATCTACGCGTAAAGTTTTAATAATATGAGAGCTATTATAGATTATAAATTGGTCGTTAGATTGTGTGGTCAGGGTTCTGGGTAACACGGGCCGCGAAACAAAATAAATCTGAAGAATAAATACATGCGAATGCAGAGATCGATAGGCGATGGTCAATGCGGTGAATGAGAAAGCGGAGAGTGCCAGAGAATCGAAGATTGCGAGGGAAATGGAAGAATAGGCACGTTGACAGACTTAGAAGATTTCCGTATCAAGTGCCTCGAACGCCTTGATTGCCTGTATCGCAAGTGCAGTGGTCCAGCCCTTGTTGCCCAGTAAGATCCCCGACCCGCCGTACTTGTATGCCCAGCCGAGCGGGAAGCTACCATCTTCTTCTTGCATTTTCAGTAATCGCTCATGATCAACGTACATTCGCACGCCTACTGCTGCGCCCGCGATGACACGCATCGCGAGAGCGAGGGAGTCCCCATCCGCTCCAGACCGCTCAAACACACGACGTGCGAAAAGCGTGGAAAAGCGCGAATGTACGGAAGGTTCCACGGATAAGAGGCGAGATAGGAAGAAGAGAAAAGAGTCGGCGCCGAAATAGTAAAGCGTACCATCGAGGTATGCGCGGTGTTGGAGGATTTGGTATACCCAATCAAGTGTCGATGCAAGTTCGGACCCTCGGCCGTGCATGTAGAAAAATGTGAGCACATTCACACACACAACGGGATCTGAGGGAAGCACGCAGCTCGGAGTCAGTATGGAGAACAATAAGGAAGGTGCAAAGTAAGATTCATACCGGTCCGCGGTCGACTCGGGTCGAAGTAAGTCTGGATAATGCCATCTTGGTTCACATAGGCGAGCATTTCGTCCATGACGCTCATCTTCGTCTCGAGATCGACGTGCGTGCACACTGTAAGACCTATAGAAGTTGTGTCCAGGTCGAAAGGGAATTCCTCTGTGGTCATCACAGGACCGCCTAAAGACGCGAGCACACGTGCAGCAAGACAGGACAATTAGCTTACGTCGAAGCGCGTGACCGTAGAGCGAGAAAGAAGTGCTTACCAATGAAGAAATTGAACAAACGCGGGTGCTCAACAAATTCGACAAGAGAACGATCGCCAGTCGCCTCGTAGATGAGAAGAGGAGCGAAGTTTTCGTGGATGGTAATTCCAGTGTCTGTAACGGAGAGCATCTTTTTCGCGTGATCCTTTAACCATGCCTGGGCACGTCCAATAGGATCGCCGACGTAGTTGCGTAGCTGCCGCGAGAGATTCTCTAAGTTGTCGAATACAATGCCCTTCATGCCGAGAGAACGCGCAGGAAGGATATTCTCAAGCTTATCGTCGATGAAAACTGTGCGTACTGGATCCAGCCCCGTCTGTTCGAGAACATACTTGTAGAAACCAAGATTGGGTTTGCGTTCCCGGGCTTCACTACTCGTGAAAATACGCTCAAATAAGTCCCATTCTTCTGGCGCAGCTTTCCCTCGGAGTACAGCGAAGTCGGGAGCAGAGATATTGGACATAGCGAACACGCGGAGACCGTGTTGCTCTTTCAACTCTCGGATGAGGTTGACAAGATGCGGATTGCTCTTCAGGGAATTGCGAGCAGATTGGAACGCAGCCCGGACGTCAAAGGCCCGCACGCCGATTTCAATCGCAGCAGCGTCGTACGCCTCTTGCTCCGAGAGATTGCCTTTCTCAAACTCGAACCACGTCGCAGACCGAAGGATCTTCTTTAGCATTTTGGGCGATACACGCATCTTGGTCTCAGCTGTCCAAGTGAATAGGACGTCACCGAGGTCAAAGATTATGTTCTCGCATCGACTCGTACTCGGCTCCGAGTCCCCGAAGTCAAAATGGGTAGAAAGAGGAGAAAGGGAGAGACTGAAGACCGCGGATGCAGGCGTAGACGCGCCGGACGAAGTCGACGAACTGGAGGGACTTGAGTAGTCTGTTTCGAGAGACGGTACGGATCGGTATCGCGGAACGAAGGAGGCCATGACGCCGACGCCGACGGACGCAGAAAGTGCGGGGGAGAGGATGCGAATAGGAGGAAGGGTGATACCCGTTGACCTCTTATAAAGAGCGTCTCGTCCCACGTGTCGAGACTGATTAAGTGGTTCCCCGGCAGGAGGTGAATAAGAGAAGGAAACGAAAATAATAGTGAGTGTAAATTGAAATGGAATCACGGACGAAATGGAGAAGCATACGTACACACGTCACTATCCTTTTCTCATTTGTTCGTTTCCTACTTTCCCGGTTGAGAAGTTAGTCTTTTTCCAGTCTAAGAGTTTCAGCTAACGGAGCATCTCGTGAGTGACTCAGGCTGATCGGGCACGGAACAAGATCCTTACAGATTTCACTCCTTCGGCAAACTGGATCTTTGGATCATTGTTAATACCTTCCCTCGTCCAATGTCCTGCATCCTTGCGTGCGACCTGTCAGCAATCCAAATGGGAATCCAGAACATGAGTACCGCATTCTCACCCGCAATGTGCCACGCACGATGCAGTAAACTTAAACTGCCTCCCTGGAGTACTCTAGCATGAGAAAATACGGAAAATAAGGATGTCGAACCGGAGGAGACAAGGACGAGACAATAGGGTACGTTTCAGATCCCATTTCCAGAATTCATGGCCCACGAAAAACCATAAACGAATAGCCGACACCGACAAGACTAGCGACAGAGATTTTGGCCAACGAGATCTAGGAGACTAGGAGGCGATGCACGCGAAAGAACGGCGGCGCCTCAACTCGCCTAGCCTGTGCTGTGTCTCTAAACGCGAGAGGTGGTCTATGTTCGGGCTATCGATGCTATCGAGACTGGGAGTAACCACGGTCCGTCCGGTTGTCGCATCCAAAGCGAGCGCAATGTATTGACCCACGGAACAATCGTCGTTGTCGAAGTTGAATCGTAACCTGTTGTCACGGTCAAAGTTGGAAACGTGGAGATGAGCGTCACGTCGTCACGCTCAGTAACCTCGGTTGCCTTATTCGGCTTCCATTCAAAAATTTGCTTCCGTCATTTAATTTAATTTTTCTCTCTTTCACCGCGACCAGCCACTCGCGAGATTCAGATGTTCCTCTCCACATGCATCTATGGACGGTTACGTTGCTCTCCATTTTTCCGGTTTCATAAGCGTCACGGACCTCATTTCTTTCGGCAGCCACTTGACTGTAAAATATTCCGAAGACAAAAGAAATCAATGCTCAGATTCTCATGCCACGGGCCGCTACCAAGATCCACTGCTACTGGTTCCGCTCTGTAGCCGACTTAGGCTGCGGCGAGCTTGTCTTTCCGTTCTTGCCTTAATGCAGGTACTAATCTCCGAACCGCTAATACCGTACAAAGGAGAACATAAGCCGACTCGTTGCACGCAGTAGATCGATTTCCCACATTCATTTGCCATTACTTGATCGCGGCTCTTGTCATACTTGCTTTTTGTCCTCTCCGATAAATAGCTCCTGAATTCATTTCTTTCTGAAGAATGAACGCTCGGACATCGGGAAACAAATCTAAAGATTAGCGGATACAAATCCCGGGAAAACACAGAAGGAATTCAGGCTCGTAAATTTTGGTTCAGATCACATTGCGCTCATATCACCTGAATCCGATTATAGCTTCCATCTCCGTGACGGGACATGCAACGAATCTCTACTGAGCCCTGACTGTAGCCTGGTAATTTGCTCCCATGTGGCTCAAACTGATTTTGAAAACCGAACAAGAGAACTGATTGTCTCGCGTACCTTACACCGACACCAGCACCGCTTTCTATAGCCAAAATCTTCGCTAGAGGATAGCCGTCTTCCTTGCTCATCATGGTATCAAGCTCGAGTGTTTTCTCCATTCCAAACCGCGCATGTTCCTCCGAGTCTGGCGCATGTTCTCACGCCGTTCCATTCCTGAGGCCAAGCACCGTAGCGCACGATATTCCGTCCATGAGACATTTTCCTCTCGTTTTGTCGTGAAGTCGATAATTTGCCGATTAGAAGAGGAGCACTTTCAGGCTTCGTTTCAATTCCAGATTTCTGCATGCTTCCTCCATCGCGTCTGAGGCTAAACTACCTAGGAGCCGGTTGGCTTGAGATTGGCAACCGATTCGTGGGGAACTGAGGCTTTACGTAGCAGCAATTAATTTCTTGTCGTCAGGATTCTATTTTATGCTCGACGACACAATGCGATCTTTTCATATTGGGAGGCCTCAGAGTTACGCTGACGTCAACTTTTTAGTAAATTGTTGAAGTTACAAAGAATCATGGGCTACTGGAGCGGATCTCGCGATTGCCACGGACTGCAACCGTCGAGCAGGCTATAGATCATCCTTCTCAAAACGGCTTGTGGAAGGATGCATAGGAACGGTGGCTCTGACAACAAGGGTATGAGCTCGACCGCAGTAACGCGCTCTTCATTGTACCCAAACGATATATTTACTTTCTTGGTGATTTCCCGTGCATTTCCGTTTCTGTGGCTAAATCCAGCCAGTTCAAAAACAATCCAACACTAGTCAACGTTTGATATTCATAGTTAGTTTGGAGATGAACACGTTTATCCCCAACGATCTCCTGACACGAATCTTGCATCTACGTCTAAACTCGTAGTGTTCTTTTAACGGGAACCGGGAGGGAAATGCTTCGGTGATGCAGAACGTACTATATCTGTGATACTGTAAAGCCACTAAAGGGCCTGAAATGCAGATTTCCTTTGAAGTCCCAGAGGCAGAGAAGGAGTAAATACGGACATTTTGTGGGACTTAGGGACCATCAGTGGCCTTTTCACGTCCTCGGAGGACATAGCACTTCACAGGAATGTACCTCGGCAGGCACCTCTTCGTATGCTCGTCTCGGTGCGAGCCAGGCATAGTCAACAATAAGGGCTAAGCTCTCCGTGATCTTCTCTTCCTTTCTTAATGTACTAGAGTAAGTTTGCTCCCTCGCATATATCCGGAGGAGCGATGAGGTCTCACATTCGTATTTTGAAAGCTGCATCTTTTCCTCGACCCCGAACTCTGCTCCGGCTCGGCTCTCTCAGGGTTTATTGGATTCGTGCGAAGCGCCGTATGCAAGCTAAGAATAGCTAGGAAACTGCTTCTCGCGACGCATCAATTATCAGTACCTTGATATTCTTTATCGTCCCCGTTATTGCTGCCCATCTTCCGGAAAGAGCCGCTCGACCCTTTTTGATAATTCTTTCAGGGCATCTCGTTCTCGGCCATCTATGAATATCAAAGCTTCTTGCTACTTGCATTCTGTCCGATCAATTACGCTTCTTTAGAGCGACTATTCTTGCCCTGACTTGATTGGGAGCCTATAGCTCCAGGATAAGCTTAAGCTCCAAAATATTTTATCTATACACAATCAAACCCGACAAATATCTCTTATGAAGTCTTATAATAATAGAGTCAGGGCACGAGGACAATCATGGTATGCCTCAGTGTGAGACAAAGCAACTTTACATCTTTTCCGTAATGCATGGCTGATCTTACTGGAGAGCCTTGATGACCCGCCTAAGTTCTGAAACTTACAAACTACTGTACATATCTTCTATACTGACCCAATAGGGTTTCCTAGCACAACAACTGAATAGTCATCCCTGGTTCACAAGATTTTTTCATTGTTTATTCAATTCACTCGCGGGATGTGTAGAATGTATTCCATAAAATCAAGAATGCATTCATAATTATGTGAATTTTACGTAGGAAATCTTCCCCAGACAAAGGGAATCTACATTTACAATAGGGCATGTTTCCACAAACTAGATCTCCCGTAAGGGCGTAGCTTAATTATTGTTCCAGAATTACGTTCACTATGACCTTATGATAGCACACAGCTTGTGATAGGTATCCATGGTATCTACTAAATCTAAGGCAGGCAAATACTATATGAGAATGGTCTTCAATTTTACTAATAAATACATATGACTTTCGCGAGTAGTTAATATCCTTTCTTTCCTCATGTCCCCGAGTTTAGATACTATGTGACGATATATCACGATGACTTCGGTACCGAATTTGTGGGAAAAACGGAAGTAAAATTTGAAAACGCCGGGCGCTTGGTTCGTACACTGTTCGTACGTTTCTGCAGAAGATCCGTATGTTTCACGTAAAATGCAGTGACGTGGCGTGGAGCTCGCAGATAGGCATTCAATATATAATAATGTATCGTGTATTTCTCGTCCCTGACGGACGGCGCGTGAAGCCCGAGGCCACTCGTTGGTCCAACTTCGCGTAGGGAATCTCGCCGAGACACGGGTATTGGCCCGCTAGAGAAGACACGGAGCCGACGGAGCAGAAGCAGATTGCTGAGTGAGTTGTTCGGCGGCAGTTGAGTGATTGACATGCACTTTTCTCGAAGCACCGCTTGAATCGAATCTACAAGGTCTTGTAGGCACTGAGATCGCGCTGAAAATTATGCTAAATTGTCAAAAAAATGATTTTAAAAAAATCGTGGATCATTTTGTGCTCCAGATCATTCCGTCGTTCACGTTAGTGTGGACTGTCTAAATTATATATGCGGCAAGCGCTCATGATCAGCTATTGTACCCTTTCTTCGGCCTTCGAAGACCTCTCAGATCTAGCTATATCAAGTCAATGAATGCCTTCCAAATTTCCGGTAGTCACGTCACATCCACCAAGGATCATGTCTGAGACAAATCTAGAATGAACTGACACTCAAGCCGGCATGTTATAGAGCACATCTGCAGTTCCCGGAGAACCGTCATACCGACTGGCGATTGACTTATGGACCTGCCCTGCTCATATGCCTTGGACGTCGCGTCGGCGCACGCACTAGCCTACCGGTCGTCTTCTCGCGGTTTGACATCGTGCTAGCCGATTTCTCATGGCAAGAAGAATTATGGGATAGGGAGACCAATTTCGTCGAATCGTTACCCATCCTGTTGAATGCGCCCTTAAGAACGCATTTGACCTATGCTACCGATACCGCTCCTTGCCAACAAATCGAAAGTTACGTTGTGCTCAGACAGACGCGTAGAATAAAGACCAAATAAATAGACCATAAGTAGAGTTGGAATATCTTGTTGAAACATGTAGTCCTGTATCACGTGTTTGTGACACTCCGTGTCGAATTTCACATAACCGGTCTTCCGGCGGAAACGAACACCTAATTATGTGCACAGAGGGCTGCGTCTTGAATAGACCTTCGCTCCCAGGTCTGCTATTACATCCCATAACCTCCCATAACTCGGACGCGCGTCGGGGTTGTTAATTTGCTTTTGTAGAATTTAGGCAATCCAGTTCTCATGCTAAGTTGATTTACTGTATTGAAATCCAGGGCCGCTGAACAGGCGTGCGAGACGCAGATATTTAGTAGCTTAAGCTGTCACGGTCCTCCGCGATGTTACTATAAATTTTCGTCTTGTTCTAACGAAATACGCAGACTGACATATCCGTTTCATCCGGACCGCGTCTTGCAGCGGAATTCGAAAGCGCATTGCTCCTCAATTGGCAACGTCCGGTTTTATTCTTATGATAGAGAGACTATCCGCTTGAATTATTTGGCTCTACCGCAGCCAATATCAAGTGAATGCTAACACATACTTACTCTACGCGCGTGGGGCAAGTATCGCGACTTCGTAAAAGAAATGGTACTCATGGAAATCTCGTCTACTACCTATCAACGAGAGATCCCCCGGGAACAGTCGAACGACACTCTGTCCTTGCCACAGAGCTCAATATGCGGTGATGAAATGCTGTTGGAGACCTCCATCAACTTGAGCTGTCCCCTTGCTACGATGAAATAGCGGCAGCTCTCCAATCTCACTGACCGGTTCATCCAGAGCCTGGCACCCAACTCATTAGATCCTGGGGAGCGGCGACTAAAGCGTCAGTAAGGGTGGCCCAGTCTAAATCAATATCGTTTGGGAACATATCCCGCAATGCATCGGTAACATCAGGCGTCTCCATGCTCTGTTCGCTCGATAATGTCGATAATACGAAATCGGGGCGCTGTCGAAGCCGATCGTCTAATGCATCGAAGAACTCCATCAGCGGAGATCGCGCGGTGTTCATTACAGGGTCGTGTACGTCCGTGTTGTTCAGTGGCATATGAACGGTCTCCCAAAGCGTCTCGTCACCCGTGTATTGGTCAAGCACGCAACTCGGAAGCATTGTCAGAACCTCCCCTATCTCAGGATGTGCAATGTCCCAAATTTCAAGCTCGTCCTTGATAGGATCATTCCTGAGATTTGATGAAGGGACAGCTGTCGAGAGTCCGCTTGCAGATGAACCACTATGCTTGATGCGATTCACCATAGCGTCGAACCGAGCAGCGCAATAATCTGCACGAGCATGGAGGCGGACGTTCGTGTCCAAATCTGCTTCCAGAGCTTCCTTCCAGCGTCGCAAGGATTCGGTTCCTCTCACTACGAATTGACGGACGATGGGCTTAATAAATATGAATTAGCGACTTCTCAGGGGAATAAAAGCTGTACAACGTACTGAAGCTCTCCCTGCTATTTCTGAGCTGGTAGTTAAAGCCCTTTCGATAACGTCCGCAGCACGGTTCAGCTCGCGAAGGCAATAAGGAGCCAGTGGGCAGTAAGGGACACGTTCGAGGAGAATGAAATTTGCAGTCTTAGACGACATATGTCTAGCATCAATAATACTCCAAAACTGACGAGAGTGTGTAAACGTACAGCTGCGCAAAGGACATTGTACCAAGGAAGTCCGAGCCTGTTGACGAGCTCTGGATAGGCTCCATGCATAGAGTCGGTGTTTCGGATGATGATCCATGCGCTGCGACAACTCGCGACTACTGACGCGAAGTACAGGTGAGCAAGCACCGATCCTTTTGAGCTCAAGCATTGTTGCATAAATCTTCTGTGAAGATGAAGCAACAGAGTGTTGACGCGATAAGTGCTTATAAATCGAAGTAGTTTGAGTCTCCGCCGCAAGGAGGGATTATCTCCCGATATGTCAGTAGTAGGCTCGGCGTCGTAGTCTTGCAGGACCGCTGGCGGAAATGGGAAGGTCCTGATTTTGCAGTCGAGCTCTAGAATGTCAGAATAAGGGATATTGGAAGGTGAAATTGAACGCAGATCAAGTATCGGTTTTAGACAGTTGACATAGAAGTCACGTCTACGATTATAATCTAAGAACGACTTTGAATGTGTAACGTCGACGTGTAATTTTAGAATACGTACATTCTGCCTCGACTCCCGAAGGGAAGCGGTCAGCATTGTTCCTGGACGAAAGTGGATGGCACACGTCTATGGAGGAAAGAGGCATAGGAAGGTCTTGAGCGAGGCACTGAGGGAAAGTAAGTGTGGAGTTTGTCTCATTCATGGACGAACCCACCGTTTCGCCCACGACGCTTAGGATTTCGTACAGCAGGAAACGACGATCGTCTTGTTCTTGCTCGGTATATTTCGAGTACGATCTCTCAGTATCTTTAAAAAGAGGAGAGTTAGATGTTCTTATTTTATACGTAAAACAGATACTTACGAAGGTTAGTCTAGATGAGAAAACTCGTGAAGCATGTCGTTGAGTTGAACAACCAAGCTACTTACACGTTTAACGAGAGACACCAAGACATCCATGGCATCGGTTTTCTTCTGAGTATCTTGTCCGCGCAAGGAAAGGAGCACCAGCACCAGCATCAATAGAAACTGGCGGAAGATCCTAAATCAGCAATGTATGAGGACGCGACTCGGTATAGTGCATACGTGATATTGAATAGCGCGCAGTTCAAGGTCTGATGAATGATTATCGTCCTTTTCGAGAGTGTGCAAGGCCATAGCTGCGCAAGACCTGCTGACGTAGTATTCCACTGTTTCGTCCACCTCTGGATTATAGCTCGCTTCCGACGAAAAATAATCCATATGTACGCCGATTCCGATCATGATGAAGAGCAATCCCGCGTTGACCATAGAGATATCCGCGGGTGGCTTTTCATAAACGTTACTTACGATCCCGGCTAAATCGGCATTCGTTAAGATATAGTTAAGTCTAGAGAAGTCAGGCACCAATGGGACTATTAACAACGTGATTCGTACATGAAGAAGCCAGTGTCGCGGGCTACAAAGCACAGACGCTCTGCTTCATCGCGCAAAGGCAGTGTCCCGAGAAGCTTCGACTTCGCAAGTTGTAGGTTCGAATCGTCAAGCGGCACATCGTTCATCTCAACAATTCCGGATGCTCCTTGAGAAACTTTCTTCCACGCTGGCCAAAATAACGTAGCAAGCTTGGATATCGTTAACGAGGACATGATCGACGTTTGATTCCCAAGTGTATTAAGGACATCAACGGTAGTCCGTAGTGCGCATGCGCCTGTTCCGGAATCACAACACAACTTGCCAATCTCATTGTCCTCACGCGACCAGTCAGGCGAGCTTCTTTCGTGTTGACCAGAGATCTGTTGCGGCTGTTCTGTCATGCCAGGAGACTCCTGTTCGGGCACTTCGCCATACAACTCCAACTGGCCTTTCACCAATAATTTCTCGACAACGAGAAGCGGGTGTGTCGGAGGAGGTAAATACTTGCCAGAATCGCCATATCCACCTTGGCGAGATCGAAGTAGATAGATCCGGTATTCTTCGTACAAAGATCTTAACGCTCCCTCCAATTCGAGGATGCGTTCAGACATTGCTGAAATCTTCTCATGAAGTTTCTCCGTGTTTGCAAGGACATATCTAAACCAGGTAAACATGGTTATATATTGCTTTCAGAAATTTACTCAATAGATGAATCACCTTGTACCCTTTCCTGAGACCAAAGAGCCTGGCTATTCTTATCAGAAAAGGCAGATGTGACACACGCATAGAAACAAACCGTTGGGGCAGATACCCTGGCATCCTCGTCTCACGCATGCGCGACACGGAAATACCTAAGGAAACTAAGGACTAGAAAAGGTCAGATGAATGGGAACACGCACACGATCACACTTTAGTTTCAACCTTGAAAACATCATTTCGCACGACTCTTAACAGAAAGAACTTAATATCTCACCTCCTGCACTCCGCACATGATAGATTCCTTCGCGGTTCTGGATTCGACTTCTGCTTTCCAGAAGGAACCTTCTTCAGTGAACCGTCGGATGGCTGATACTCGACAAACACGTTCGTCTTCTTCCTTCTTTTCGTCGTCGACACGCCATCATCTGTGAAATCTCTTCCTTCGAATGCCGCATCCGAGGAACGCAACGGCATTGTTAGCGGTCGGGAAGAAAGCGTGTTCTACTCATGCAATGTGAACGACTCCACTTGATGTCTCGAGCGTCATGACGAGCGACAGCATCGGATACTTACGTGATCTTAAGGCGAGATATAATCTGGGGATTGATACGCGCATAAAACGAGCTCAAAGCCGAGCTTGTTTGATGGATTTTCATATTGCGTACCGTACGAACAGATGGGCACGAAGTTGTTTAGTAAATCACACACACACAATTGCACGCGCAAAAGAATTGATCATTATAGTCTGCCATAGCATTTGTTATGAACCCACGATCACGCGCTACTGACGTGCTTACCAATACAAATTTATCCGTCGTTTGTTTTTCGACCATGCTCGTGTTGGTCACTGTTGGTCATGTTTGGCAAGGTGAGCAGAAAGTAAGTCTCTTCATTACGCTGATCGTACTGAAAATGGCATTGTAGCTCTCGACGTGGTGGGGCGGTTCATCGCCAGAGACAAAACCAGCGGCAGATGCTGGACCTGTGAACCCATTGAATCCGCAGGGAATTAAGCCGTATGTCCTGAAACCCGCCCCCGAAAGGCCATTGATAAATTTATCCGAACAGATGCTGCGCTTGCCCGGATACCAAACGAGCTCGGGACGAATGCTACATGCAGAATGACGCCGATGTGGCAAACGAGAAGTGCAAAGCTCTCGTTGCAGCCCACGTCCAGTGCATGCGCGGATATGGATTCGAAGTATAGGCGACGTATGTGGGTTGCGGGAGAGAATATTGGGAAGGCTTCGCTCATAGACATAAGTGGCGTTTGCGTCGTGCTTATAAAATTATGGAAGGCTTGATTCAAGTCGGTTAAATTTTTTGATTGGTATCGTACATCGTATTGCATTTAATTCAGTATAACACCCCGCTCTCAACATATAATACGTTGGTACAGGTCTCTTTGCGTGTGCAGTTTTGCAACAACGCTAGGTGCGTCGTCAACTCGGCACTGCTATGCTTGTCTAAGCGTCTGCCGGACCTATCGGGCTGAAATGCCCGTATTTCTTCCCGTGCTCAACATTGAGTATTGCTTAGAACATACTTCTTTAACTGGCAGGATTCTTTTTGTACCCCGAGCGCGTCTTTTTGCACTGCATTCCCCCAAAAATCGTCATGAGTTCCTTTTGAGTTTTATTCAGCCCCCGCTTGTCAGTCCTTTCTGTTCGCCGGCATCCATTAACGGCAAAAATTCTCCCCCGTCCCTCACGGACCTCTTACCCTTCCTCGAAAGTGCATCAAAGCACGAGAAACCGCCGGTGGTCCTTATAGTATTTATAGGGCTTGCCTTCAGGCTATCTGGTATTACAAACTCACACCCGATGACGACCTTTTCTGTTCGTCCCTTTGCTTGCCTCGCACTCATCCTAAGTGCCACTGGAGGCGTTTTCGCTCTCGTAGCTTGCGATAGCGGACAGATTGCACTTGGAACGATCTTCGTTCATGTCACCATTCACAATGTACGTGCTATTGCTTTCAAGAAGAAGCAGTTATATAATATACTTCGTCCGTTCGAAACACAGGAGGCGGCTATATTTGACTCTTCTTGTTCCTCTTTGGACTTCAAAGTGGGCGGAACAGATGACAATATCTGTGGATCTTATAGCGGAGGTTCAAGTGTTGATTGCGATGCATCGTATGTGGCTTAGTTATCTTTATTATCGTGGTGATAACCCGGTTAATCAGGGGCATTCCTCAAGCTGGAGTTCTCTCGAATGGCACCACCTTCGGTAACTGCGTCTCAAACGTGCACGACTGCGACAACATAACAAAGTTCAATTCTGCTGCGACTTTCTCTACCAGTTACAGGTCCGAAGGAGATAGTACTAGAATATGATGATCAAGCGTCTGCGCGCTCTCGTATACACAAAAATGGTTGAATGGGTAACATTCGTCATGCATGACTCCCGTGTCTCCTTCGAGGATGCAGACAAGCTTGTACGAATCTCCATCTCGAATTGTCCTTAAAAATACATTGGCACACTACTTGCCAGGAATTAATCTTACGTTGCTACAGCACTTTAGTCAGGTCCATCCCATGCTTCGTCCCAGCCGAGCGCACTCCTATCCCACCTACCCTCTTTCTGGCCGTGCGTAATCCAACCCATCATATCCATCACGACTCCTGCTGCGCGAATGAAGATTGTACCGTCAAGTTTACCGGAACCCTTCAGTGTTTCGGACCCCACTTTGTTAAATGCTCCGATTGCTTTCCCTGGAGGTGTTTCTCCGTACTTCTGGGCGCCGTAATACAATGTGCGCATCGTCTTCACAGTGTGCGAGTCGGGAGCATGAATAACGTCGTCGATGATGGCCGGCCAAGGATTGCGATCTGCAGGATCCTCTCGAGCTTTAGGTGGTCTCGGTGCATCGGTATAGCTCATGATGAGCGTTGGATCGATCCGAGGACGGCCGCGAAGAAGCATGATGAAGAGCATTGTCGAAACGTACAGACGCAGAAGACGCGCCTTGTTCTTTTGTGTCTTGATCTTGTTTATGAGGGAAGGGAGAAAGAGCGACGATGTCAAGAGATGCATCAGGAAGAAATCGAGACGTGGTTTGCGACCATGCTTTCCAGTAGATACCGTAAGAAGCGTCGCGGCCCATATCAATTCTTCAACCCGTGTGTCAAGTTCAGTGGACTGTACGTTGTCTTCAATAGGAAGTTGGGCAGAGAGTCGGCGAATCTCTTCGGGCCTCCCATTCGTCATAGCATCCTTCATACGAGTACTCAAGAGCGCATCAGGCTGGTATGGCATTACAGGTACGAGCTTATCGGAGTCGTACATCTGCCTGATGATTGAGATAACCTTAATATCTTCCGCTGAGGAATTCGGAGTATCGTCGTAAAGCGATGATGGTATGGGTTTTGTCACTGCCGTCTCAGCCAGACCTTTAATGCATTCATGAAACCCTCTTCACATCGGTCAAAGGCAAGCGCGTACCTGAGGCTGTTATAGAAGGCATACTGAACTCGATGCCGTACTAAAAGATATGATAAATGAAGCGGATCTCAAAAGATGTTATACGTACACCAATCTGGATGAGTGGATGAACGCTATCGAATGTGTGATTAAACGAGCTCAGCTCGGTGCAACTAAATCATACGAACGCGCCACCGACCAATCTCAGTAACATATTATTCTCGTTACCATTTGCCCTTTCTGAAAAGATATATTCTTCCAAGCAGTCTGAGATTCCGTTGTTTTTCTACATATTGTTCGATGTTTTCATTATTAATTTCCAAAAAACGTCGACTCACAATCTCTTCTGTGAAGAACTTGAGGTAAGCAATGTAATTTCTGCAGCGATCGTAAGACACGCGTAACACTTGTAGAGAAGCATTCATACTCTTCATGACCGATATGTCCTGTACAATTCTCTTTCGTAATAGTTAGGTCCAGGGGAGCGACAATTTGTGTCTGACGATCCACTAGGTTTATTGGGCTTTGTACCTTCGATTCCAAATCGTACATATGTTGTAAGACTTTGGCTGGAGCTCCGAGGTCATATAGAGCTAATACGCTGTATACATTGTCATTATCTGCGCATTTCCAGGTGTACGTCGTTCCTTCTACTTACTGGTGTGGCAGGTGATTATGAAACCCTACTTTTCCATAGAAGCAGTGATGTTTCTTCAAGTCTTCTTCTAAAAGGCGTTCCACAAGTTCTTTGGTTATATGATTGGAACCCGGCAAATGAAGTAGGCCTTGCGACATCTCTGAGTCCATGGTCTGGTCGTCGTGATGGTGAAGAATGACGATGACGAAGCGCAGAAGTGACCTCGTGAGTATGGTTGGAGTTAATATTCGGACTCCGACTTCAATTTATTTCTCCGCTTTCGGAATCCCTTCTGTAGCCGTACTTACTTTCCTTTCTAGCTTCTATATTTTCTCCGTCATATATATTAGGAAATATTCTTGACATGACCTTCTGGTAGCGCCAGGAATTTTGTGAAACAAGCGCACATGATCGCTCATCGCAATTTCTCCGCGCCATTTTTTCCCGTCTTCCCATTTTTTACGGCCCGTCTTATAGATTCTTTAGCTAGAAGTATTTTGATTCCGACTGGTATATAGTCTGAATGCAAGGCTGAGATGGCTAGGTCCCGCGCAAAGATGCTTGATGCAGTACTATTCTTTTTCCTCTTTTACACACTTTGTGTCGCGCGGTTTGCTCCTGAGTTCGCAGACACGGTGTGTACGATCACACCGAACCCATCAGGCGGTGACGATTCCGCTGCTATTGTGACGACCTTTGAACGATGCTCTCGCAATAGCATAATTGTACTCACAGAAGGAACGTTCCATATCGATAGAGTCATGGTGACTACGGGCCTACAAAACGTCAAGATTGATATGAAGGGAACCCTTCTGGTAGGTTTCGTGCACGGCTTCGTACACGTAGCTGAGGCTCGTGATACAGTGGAGTACGAACCTTGATTACTGGAGGGCAAATGGACTTCCACTGGGATACCAAAATCAAACTGTCGCATGGATGTTTGGAGGTAGGGACGTGCATTGGGAAGGGAATGGGATTGGAACCTTTAATGGAAACGGACAGCTATGGTGCGCTCCGAGATCTTGCGCTAAAGTCCAAACGTTGATGTGTTCATAAAGGTATGATCTGGCCAATGGCACTTCGAACTTGGCCGGTCGACCGATTAATTTGATGATTACGAACACGACGGACTCAGTTTTTGACGGGATTCGATTCGTTCAGTCCCAGTTCTGGTCGATGGCAATCATGAGGTCCAAGGGTCTGTTGCTTCAGAACATATACGTCAACAGTACCTCATTTAGTCAGGTAAACTTGCCTTTAAGAGTAAGCGTTAAGGATAAAGGCGTCCAATGATTTGATCCCCTTGCTAGGCTCCAACTCAAAATACGGATGGCGTGGATACTTTCTATTCTTCAGACATAATCTTTCGAAACTGGACTGTTGACAATGGCGACGATTTCATCGCCCCCAAGGCCAACTCTTCAAATATTCTGATACAAGACTCGCACTTCTATCACGGCACTGGCGTTGCGATCGGTTCAATCGGGCAATATCCGGGAATTTATGAATACATCGAAAACGTCCTAGCGGAGCGAATCGCTTGTACTGAGTGTCAGTTTACCGGATGGGTTAAAACTTGGACTGGTGTTCAGCAAGGCTTTCCGCCAAATGGTATGGACTTCATACCTAGATTACCGAGCTTCTTATGCTCAGCGTTCATGTAGGTGGAGGTGGGGGAATTGGCTACGCTAAAAATCTGAGTGAGTAGATGTAAGGCCTACGACGATAGATCTGGATTGACATACAGATAAGCATTCCGTGACTGGACTGTGCAAAACCTAACCAGAGAAGCGGCGTATATTACTCAATGCACATCGTACATCGGAGCGACCGGAGGATGCGATACGTCGACCTTTCAAATTTCCGATGTAACCTGGGAGAACATTCGTGGAACAGAGAGCACAGATATCCTTGCACTTCTTCAATGCAGCGCTGCGGCACCATGTCCAGGAGTTCGCTTGCTTGGGTTTGATGGCATCACAACGAATGGAACGGGGAGAGAGGTCCAATGCAGCAATGTTCTGAACCCTGTTGGTCTCCAATGTATATCTTGAACCAGAAGCATCAGATCATGAGCATGAGCACATGTAACGGATGTGACATACTAACAAGCTAGGAAAAAATCAAGTAAAAGCCAACACTGTCACTCGGGAAATATATGTATGACGTAAGATTTACTTTACGTAACTCTCCGTCCGGTCGCTAGTAGATGCACCTTGGCCGCCTCGCAATGAAACCGGGACTTCCACCACCCCGCCTAAGCTTCAACTGTCCAGATTCTAAGCCGCCTTTGACCTACAAAATGGAATAGAGAACTATCACGCCATATCGTATCCGATCCTTTGCAACCACACAAAGAGCAATGTCTATCCTTCCGCATGCCTGTTAAGGAGCTCGAAGTAGCGGGCTAGCAGTGGCTTCTGATCATCTATGGAATAACGACATGTAAGAACCACAGGGGTGGAAGGTCCGTGATCGTTTGAATGAGATATTGTCATGACGCAGGCATGTTAGATGCTGATTAGTGCTGATTTTGAAGGATGGGAAACATTCGTTCCCCAACTATGTCGGCAAGTGTATACGCGGCCACTTTCAAGTCTATCTTTTTTTTCACAGTGCTTTTCTCTCTGCCATGTCATGACTCAGTAACCTTGCGGGAAGCCCATTCGTCCTTTCCAGAATGCTATCTTCACTCTCTGATAAGCTGCGGCATTACCGTAATATTTCTCCTGACTGACGGGAGTTTGCTATTGTTTCGGAACGATTGCTTCACATGACCTTGCTTCGCTAATAACCAAGACATACGAAATGCCGACTGTCGTGCCCGCCGTACGAGCGCAATAGTATTTCTTCCACTGTGTTTGAGTTGACGATTTCGAGCAAAGAAAGATCAATTGCGTCTGGACTCCAGGTAATTACAGTATTTTTTCACGAAAGGCTTTGAATCTTTGGATAGGTCGAATAAACTGTCCTAGTTCCCGATCTAGTGACCCATCTTGGTCTAAAAAGGACACTGAAAAGAAGAAATGCTCGACCATCGAATGAGCTGGCGAAAATGTAACTGCATAAAGCTAAGCTAGGTCCGACGTTCAGAGAGCCTATCGACAACTTTTTTAGGAGATGTCGAGAAGATCGAGATCGTCGATTCAACGCGCAAACTTTGCCTGTCTGTTCGCAGACGGTGAGACACGCTAATGTTATGGATAACGTCATCCCAGGAACTCAAAGAATAGTAACAGGCTCATGGCTTCATATATACGAAGACGGCAGCCGATCACACGTAGATATTGGACATAGGTGTAATTATGAACTCCAGGTTTCTTAGACTGCAACCGCTTACTTGACTGCAGTCCGTGCATATCTCCTGTCTTGACTGTCCGATGCTTACTGAGAGATAAGTTTGGCCCGTATTGTGTGTTCGGCGATCTTTTCTTCGCTGCCGGGTTGTCCATGGATAGATTCCAGAAGTCTCGATTCGCATTTATCCATTTCGTAAAGAGCGAGTTTTGCAAGCTGATGCCAAATAAGTGAGAAAGCTTTAGTTGATCCAGAGATGTTGAACTGACCGTTCCGTTGTATCCAAATAGAGCGCGACTCGAGCAGATCTGCACCCTCGCCATACTGTTCAAGTGAACTGGATGTGTTCAGTCATAAGACGCACGATCTAGCATGCAACTCATCGAGCACTAGTGTGACGAGCCCGCGGAGTGTTTCGTCTGCGTGCCGCAGATGCTGGAGCAGCATAGATGAATCTTGTGAGATTTCACTCTACATAATTCCGGATTCCCCTGATCTTTATAGCTTTAATCTGGAGATCGGATGCGGACTTATACCGCCCTGTGCACTGTATACCTGGAGGGATTGCCATTACTATCACTATTGAATGTATGGTGAACTGTAAGTAGATCTCTGAATGAGGGTCAAGTGATTGATGCTTGTGCTCAGTTGCGATTGGCCCTCTCAGTGTTCAATTGAAGCAGCTCCGGCTTTCTGTAGCCGGATACGTGTCTCCGGAGGCAAATATTGACTGATTCGACGTTATGAAATCTCCCCGGCAATTCACGGTCGGCGATTTGCTTCTCGCAGAGGGTTAAAGTATGTGACCAACATTACTCAACAGGTTCCAATGTTACAGCTAAGGATAAATATGGAATCTCATAAGACTAGATAAGGACAGTTTATACGTGCTCAAATCAGAACCAATATCTATTAAGGAACAAGCGTAGATAAACGGTGAATCCTAAGAGTCGATCTGGAGAACGGAGAACCGAAGCAGGGCAATGGACGGCAAGTCAATACACGAGATCATGGAATACCTTTTGGGACGTACGGAAGGAGCCAGGTCGCTTCTCTACCCGACAGATGTTATCGGACTTTTTTCTCTACAATAAACAGTCAGAATTGAACGGTAAGTTCAATGAAAAAATGTCTGAGATCTCACCACTGTTAACGTCTTCTTTGCAAACAACATGATCCGTTTCATCACTTCATTCTTATTCTCGTAGTGAATGGAGTGGCCTGCACCTTCCAGAGCGTAGAAATCCACATTTGAGAACGACTTTTTCATTTCTGTCCTAAGTGATTCGGTCCTTATTTGCGGATCTTTAGTTCCGATGAGTACAAGTACAGGAAGACCTTCGGTGCCAAGTTGTAGTAATCGAGTCGGATCCTGTGTCCGTGAAACGACGAAGCGGCGATGACGAGGTCGCTGGAATGTTGACATGCCTGGTGATGTTTATTTAAACTCTCAGTGGATGTGCATGAATAACTGACATATGCTTACCTTGCCAAAGAGCACGCGTCTCCCAGGGAGTCTTTTCCGCGTCAGTGAAGCAGGAATTAAAGAAAATTTGCATGTTATCATCAGCAGACGTAGCGTCGTCCGCGGAAGTAATGTCGTAAAGGAGATTGAGAATGAATGGCGTGCCAATAGACGGCATCAGTCCGATGTAGGGGCACGGCGCCATATAAACAATACCAGCCAGTGTGTCTTGAGGAAGATGTGCAGCTATATCAGCAGTCACTGTGGCTGTAGAAGATTATTTGCTATGAGCAATAAGTGTCGACCATGTCGTTGACTAGCTCACCTCCGAGGCTCCTGAAATCGGAATGATTGGAACACGCCTTTACTTAAGAAAAACCAGAAGACAGCTCACCAAGTGACAACAACAGGCCTGCGTACTTTGAAGGTACGAAGGACAGCAGCAAAATCGTCGGCATAAAGTTTTGAAGCGTATTCGTCAATCGTATCCGGTTTGCCGCTACGTCCGTGCCTGGATAGTAAATTAAGATAAGCTGGAGGCACACGACGGCTGCCAGCTGTAGGGCAAAGTATCGCAAGCCAAATCTCACCCCCGCATATCATATCTGACCTAAAGCTTCGCGTCAGACGTAGGAAATCAACATAAGGTACAAAGCATTGCTTACTAAGAAAAACTCCGAAGAATATCGCACGTCGAAGAAGATGTTGTCAAAGACGGCTGCGCTAAGGGAAAATCCATGAATGAACACGAGGCATGGCATTGACGAGTCGCCGACTGCGTCTGCGTAGATACGGCATCCATCTGAAGACGTCAGAACGCGAACGTCGGGTGTGGTTGTCATTGGGAGGAATCAATAGGAAAGAAGTGTTAAGAAGCTGATGGCCTTGAAGAAGGGGGTAATACTCGCTGAGTGCAATAGTTTATATACATCCGTCGGCGGTTTCCAGACCAGCCGATAATTACATGATTTTTCTTGGACTTACTGCAGTTCACCGCTTGGGGCGGGATGTCATCGGACGCCACGCACTATATATATGATCTCTGGTCCAGGAAGGAATGGTCAGTCCAAGAGATCCGCACGGGCGATGCGAGTTTCAAGTATGGTATGACACTACCCCGTACAGGATGAAGTGCCCCACCGATACACACTTTTCGGAAGCAGATCCTCAGGGCCACTGCGGATTGCGTTTGGACATGGTCTCCAATTAGGGCTCCACGGGTTAGATGCTTGTGCGGAATGGGTGATAGAGCGTGCCTGCAATTGAGATCGGAAGGTGACATCTCACTCAAGTCTATTGTAAAACTCGTCGCGCTGATTCATTGAAAACTTCCATCCGTCAAATTGCGGCGTGAGAACTGCGCAAGAACACAAAAACCGATAATAAAATGAATAATAATACATTCAGACCAAAGACGCGGAGAACAGAAAGAGAAAGAATTTCGCTTATACTATTTAACGTTCATAAATCTGTGTCATTGGCTAAGGCGGAGGCAAGCGGAAGGGATTGTCCATCCATATCTATCAAGGCTGAAAACGTCAGGTGGGGCACGAATGGCCTTTGACCGATCGTGGTCAGCTCGATCGGTAATTTGAGCGCCAAGGAACCCATATCGAGCATACCAATCACCCTTGGATGCACTTGCATTCTGGAAACCTATATCGGGTTCAGGTATGGAAAACCCGATTCATGTTGAACATCTATTCCAATGAAGTTGAAGTATACCGATAGGCACAATGAATTTTAGAGAAGCCGCTCACCTAAATTCTTGTAATCGCGCCTTCGGGCCATACGCTGTCTTATCAGCAATATCGACATCAATTAATATTGGAGCGATGCGCGAGCCTCTCGAATCTGCGACTACTGATGCGGATGGTCCTCTTCGTTTAGGCATATGATTCTTTGAGTTCTGAAGACCATCATTCTTCGGAACAACATTTTGTCTCGTGTATTTCACAGCGGAACCCCGAGATGCTCGAGAAACTGGAATTAGTTCCGCGATCCTGCCCCGTGGTACCTTCATGTATCGCAATCGGTATCAACTCAGCAAACTGCTGAAGATTGAACTTGCCGGACGGGAAAAGCTTACCTTCAGGTTTTTTTCACTGCTTGTCATTGGCGTTCTGCCATTTGCTGGTTCAGCAGTTCTACGAGTTTCAAGAGAGTATGACATTCTCCACTTCTGGGCTAGTCTTTCTTGGATGGCGTTTCGTTCCTTCTCCTGAGCATATTCCCCATCGATTTCAAGAAGCTCAAGTTCATCCGTCGGATCATCAAGGGATGCGGATCGCCTCATATCCGAAAATACCGCGGGTTCCTTCCGCGCTCGGTTCATTGTTAATGGTAGCGCTTCGGACGTGTGTCGCAGCGCACTGAGAGATTCTTTTTGAGAACGCCCAGTAGAATCCTCCCAGCAAAAAATTTCGCTACTTGCATCCGAGTATCTATTTGCTTCATCGTCGCCATCGTCTATTTCCAAGTTTGATGCCAGATCAGGCCCAGGTATGATATTCTCGCCTTGGTCTGAGAGGGCTTCAGAAGATGCCCGTACCAGAACTCGTTCTACTGACCCCCGGGACGACGATTCCTGTCTACCTTGGGGAGGAATATCTTCCGGTGCTTCTATGTTATGTAACGAGGTCATTTTACAAGAAAGAATAGGCGACGAAATATCTGGAGTCGCAGCTCGCGATAGAGATGGCGAAGGCGAAAGGTAGCCATCCTCTTGAGTGACGGCATCGTCGTGCTCTGGAACTTGTGGATTAGAAGCTGGATGTACATTCTCTTTGAATGATGAATCCTCGATTTTGATAGTGCGACCACTCCTGGGACTCGAGAAAAAGTGACTGGATGAATGTAATCTTCGCGTCCGTTGAATATCGCGATCCGCTGTGATTCTCTTTCGCTTCGTATTTATATCGTGCTCCATCACGTCCGCCAAGGTACGTTTACCGGAGGCATTACCCACTAGCATGCGTGGCTGCAATTGAACCGTTTTGATTGGGGACTGCATCCTCGTAGGCGACGGCTGATGAGGCTTAGAAACGGGCGCTACACAGAATCTGAATTGTTATCCTAACTCGTTAGGTGACGAAACTGCTCACTGAAGAAGCTCAGAAGACTGCCCTTCTTGCGCGAGGGTTTTGAGTCTGGTGTTCCTCCTCTATTTGCATCATGTCGTTGCAACGGGCCAGCCCTTGTTGGCTGGGGCGCAAAGGAAGGATTGATGTCTTCCATGTCACTTAGGGTAATTGGACATGCGTCACCTCTAGCGATACGTGCTGCCAGGGATGGCTCAACATCCCTTAGAATAAGTCAGCCATGGGTGTAGACAGCTAGCCTGTGCTACTTACCTTCCAATATACATCTGAATTTCATCGCTCAAGCAAAGATTTTCAGAGGGATTCGTGAGAAATACAAGCTTCTTCATGCGCGGGTCGTAAACGCGCTGATGCAAGAAAACTTTCTCGGCAAGATAGAAGGAGTCGAGGTAGTCTTTCGGAACAGTCTTCTTGCCCTCTAATCGAATCATCCTCACCGCCTTGTCAACAGCTTTGTATTTCTTCAACAAATGATATGCTGTCTTTAGACCCACGCCAGCAATACTCGGGAGATAGTCGCATCCGCTGAGCATCGCCATCCAACGAAATTGGGCTTCTGACCAGCCGATAAGTGAGAACGAGCCTTTCGCAAGAGCGGGGGATCCAAAATCCGTGCGAGATATACTGACCACGGTAGCAGATACCGTGTCAAGTTTTACGTGCACGTTGCGACACCCGAAGACGAGGAGATCGGAATCTTCAGTAAGAATTCCATCGACAAGACCTTCACGCTCTAGATACGCAAGCTGAGCATCCGCCTCGTACGGAGCAACCACATATTGAACTCCTTCTGCTTTTAGTGCCTACCCTCACGGTGAGCATTTCGTGCGGCGAGGATGAGCAACTGCGTACCTTTATGACCTGATGTGCCATCTGCGGCGTAACGTCCACGCATTTTGTGAAATATTCCGCCGCTTGGGTTGCCTTTCCTTGTGCCAACAGCTCTTTCGCGCGTCTGGCATTTTCATCTCTCCTTTTCTCGCGCTCTTTCTCTGTGTTAAGCTTTGCAGGAAGTGGGCCTCCGTCGAAGACAAGGTACGGTTCGATGCGATGATGCCGAAGAATGCGCACACGTGCCATGCAGAAATCGACATAGCGACGCGTCGGGCGACCCTGTACCAGCTCAGCCGCGCATGCGTATGCACCACGGTGCAGCCAGACGTACGCGTCGACGGCGAGCGTCTGCCCAGCAAACTCGGAGAGATGTCTTTGCCGCTGTATGGGTTTGAGAAGTGGAAGTAGACCTTGAATGCCCATGGCGTATCACGTAGGCATTACACGAGAAAAGGTGTCGCGAATGTGCACGTAGCGATGGTGGTCGGACAAGACGCGTCCTGGCACGGAACAAATACCAGTACACAACGCGCTTCTCTGTTTGTCTTACTCTTCCCACGATCACAACGAGGTTACTAAAAGATTATGTTACGTACATTTACGCATACATTTACAACCAGACTTGTAATCGGAGCGCAGATCTCTGCGCGCTTTTATCTACACGTACAAGACGCGTATTAGTGCTATAAACTTACTAAAGCTCCCGGTTGCGAAATAACCCGAATGCAGAAGATTTAGTTGTGCACTTGAACCCTACGGGATTCACGACGTTGCTGCATTTTACTTCTCTTTTCGTTCCATTAGTTGAAATCGCATCAAATCCAAGCATTCGGATACCATGGCATGGAGCGGCTCCGCTGCACTGAAGCGTCGCCAGAATGTCTGTATTCTCAGAACCTCGAATGTTTTCCCATGTTACGTCGGAAATTTGAAATTTTGAAGTGTCGCATCCACCGGTAGCCCCAACATTTGATATGCACTGAGAAATATGTGCGGCCTCTCTGGTGATGTTATGAACAATCCAGTCGCGGAATGCTAAGAGGCGCACGAAGAATTAAATTGCATAACTCAGAGTCAAGTTGACATGGGCTTACTGATGTTTCTCGCATAGCCCAGTCCACCTCCGCCTCCTGTGTCGCCGGATGGCATAAGAAACCAGAATAGAAACAAAGAGGGTTCATACCGTTGGGAGGATAACCTTTCTGGATTCCTGTCCAGGTCTTGATCCATCCCGTGTATTCGCACTGGGTGCAACTTATCCGTTCTGCCAAGACGTTCTCGATGTACTCGAATTCTCCAAGATATTGACCAATGGACCCGATCGCAACACCCGTACCATGGTAGAAGTGCGAGTCTTGTATCAGAACGTTCGATGAATTCGCCTTCGGAGCAACAAAATCATCGCCACAGTCGACGGTCCAGTTTCGAAAAACTATGTCGGACGAGTAGAACGTGTCGACTCCATCCGTGTTCAGTGTTGAGGCCTGGAGCAATCAGCCTACGGATTTTGTGAGTCAGTCGAGCTAGTTCATACCTGACTGAACGAAGTGCTATTAATATATATATTCTGAAGCAGCAGATGTTTTGAGTGCGTGATCGCCATCGTCCAGAATTGGGACTGTACGAAGCGAATGCCGTCAAAAACCGAGTCGGTGGTATTCGTGATCATCAAGTTAATCGGTCTTCCTGAAAGATTGGAGGTTCCGTTTGACAAATCGTACCTTCGTAAGTGTAATGTGAGGATAATAGATTACCTAGTGAAATTGAAGCGCATTACCATAGTTGACCGTTTCCATCAAAGGTGCCAGCGTGGTGTCCTTCCCATAGCACGTCCTTTCCACCGAACTTCCACGCGACCGTTTGGTTCTGGTAGCCTAGTGGAATGCTATTATTGCGCCAATAATCAAGATCCGTTCCCCACTGCACAACCAGTATTAGAAATGCAGAAGGGTACAAAGAATCAACATGTACCAGGAGCGTTCCTCGCATGTCAATTTTTACGTTCTGTAGGCCTGTGGTAACCATCACTCTCTCGATGTGAAATGTGCCTTCTGTAAAAATGATGACACTATTCTGCGAGCATCTCTCAAGAGTTTCGACTATGGTTTCAGAGGCATCTCCGCCCAAGGAATCCGGTCTGAGAACACATATGTTCTGTGCTATTTCCGGGCGGAAGCTCGAGAATGATAAAGCGAACAAGGCAGTGGTGAACAGAAAACTGCTGAGTATTCGAACCATCGCATTCCCAGAGCCAGAGAGATTGACAGCAAGTAGGTTGTAACGAGGTTGGTGGAGAGACGAAGAGAATTGCGTTAGTGATCAACTTCAAATTCAAGGCCGTGTACATGTGACCTCTCTCAGTAGTTACTAGGAACAGGGCGAACGCGTTTTTTCTTGAGTTAAAGCAGCAAATGAATATGTATATGCGATTTATTAAAGGAGTGAATGGGTGTACGATCTAGCAGAAACGATTGAAAGCGAACGAATGTAGTTGCTGCGGATGCATGTACTAATTCTATGCAAAAGAGAGCGGAACTGACGATCAACAAAGACATCGACAAAAATCAATGTCAGTTACCACAGTCATCATCATCAAAGCCGGCTGAACTGCGGATCGCATCCAGCAACACGTCTTTCGAATCACCGCCCGCCTCCCAAATCGAGAATCCCCGAAGACCCATATTCTTGATGAATTCTCCCTTCGCAGCGAAAGCGTTTGGACCATCATAGCTAATGAGGACGTTCGAGGTTACGTTGTATATGTACTCAGTCTCGCTACAGACGTCGAAGCGGTATGGTACCCCCGGCGCTGCCGTCCCGTTCTCGAGCAGCATTCCAGATCCCACAAGGTTCCAGAAGTCCTGGATTCCACCCTGATTTTCCTCGTTCCCGCAAACATCGAGACCAGGCGCGTCATCCCATGCATCTCCCACTGGAAACTCGGAAGCATTGAAGGGAGGGTAGGCTGCAAGCTCGGAGCCATTGAAAGCAGAGGTAGAGTTCACGGCGAATGAGTGGCCATAGCCAGGGACACCAAGCACGATCTGACTGACAGGCATACCGGCAGCGGTCCACGCGGCAACTGCGCTGACAGCGCTGCCCTGTTGGTTTTCTTCGCTTGCGCACGTGTCATTGAGGGGGGCATTTGGACCGGCAGCAGTACTCCAAGAACCCCATACATCATAGTTCATGATCTCGATATAGTCGAGGACTTTGGCGAACTCAGTTACATCGGCAAGGGGTTCTTCGTTCTCGTCGGCAAAGGGGGTAAGGCTAACTGCCGCGGTAAGAAGGGTAGAGGAGCAGGATGTCGTATTTCGAAGCTCCTGGAGGAAAGTTAGAAAATTAGCGGTGTCGTTTGGAGAGATCGCATTGCATCCTATGCCTTGTCGACCAGGATACTCCCAGCTGTAAAGATAGGTCTGAATATACATTATATAATAAAGCATGATGACGCACTCAAAGTCGATTCCATCGAGTTGATACTGGTCGACAAGCTGGGTAACAGCATTGACGAATTTCGTGCGGTTCGTTTCATCACCGACGTTGGTGGAGAAATAAAGCGAACCTCCCCAACCCCCGAGGGAGAGTAACGCTTTCACGTCCTACGTCGAACACGAAATGAGGAACGTCAATGAGGCTGTTTTAAATAAAATAGAACATTTGATCGCCGCGCTGTTCCGCATGAGACGCTCAGCTGCGGCGACGCGGTGATGTCGGAAAGGGTGAACGTACGTTTTGATGTGCCTTGGCAACAAACTGCGGCAACAGCGTCGCATCCTCGTCGGGCAGAGTAACGTCTGACGGGTCCTCAGTGGAAACCCTGCAGCGACATCCTTGAACAACTGGAAGGATTAGAAGGCAAAACGAGAAAACGCACTTGAAAGCATAGGTGAGGTGGGTGTACTTGTCCCAGGATACGTCGTCAAGCGTGAAGTTCTGGGCATGCCAGCCAGCGAACCAGGTCGATGCGACCATCTCGACCTCTGCTCCATCGCCACTCGACGAATCACCACGAGCGGCGTGTTCATAGGACGAACGAGCACTGACGTAGAAGTCGGCCGCAGCAGAGGAAGCTGCGCCCGCGACGAGGAGGGAGGGGAGAAGGATTCGAGGAAGCATATCGATGCAGAAATGAGTGACCGAATGAAAGAAAGAAAAGCGTTTTTATTCTTTCCACGTTTTGCGACGGCTATAAAGACGGATCAAAACTGAGGAGCCGGAACCTGTGCAAAAGAGGCGAAATGATTTACCGCGCGCCGTCCTCGATGGAACTGATTGCCCTCACAGCCTCGCCCTTTGCCCGTGAAGTCCAGTGGCATCGGACTAAGGCTGGGCAGTAGGACCAGTAAGCAAGATATTTCCGGGTTACATAGGTTGGAGTGAAGAAGTTCAGCAAACCAAAAAAACCAAGATCGAAGACTTATGACTAAACGATATATGCGATGCGCGCCTCTTTCGCTTCGGAGATTCGAAGCTGGCCCTATCATCTTTGAGAATGCTAGCTTCGATGTAGCTATCGTTCGTGCGAGTGCTATCGTTCGTGCGAGTGAAAAGTAGCCAGAAATTTGCTATGTCATGTGACGACAAGCAAACTTACGTGCTCACAACTTGGTTTTCGCTCCGTCCGCCTTTGAGGCATCTTCATCATTATATCCCCTTCCGTTCAGTTGCTTTGACGAGATCTGCCCATGCGATGAACGCTAGGAACGCGTATTCTTATACGGACACCTTCAAAGTCGCTCCTCGTGGATCATATTGCTCTGTACTGTTGCAGGACCAGTTTTTTCCGAGTAGCCTACATCAACTCACTTCACTCAGTACCCGAATTTATGGTCAATGTCTGGACTGGTGCATGGACTAGCCATTGGAAGTTCTAGCCTTCGACACCAGTGGACTTATGTAAGGTGCCTGCCTTGCGTTTGTTCCGTGTTTTGAGATCGTTTTCACCTCGCTGCCGGTAGCTGACTATTTTCAAATTCCACTGAATTATTTTAGGGTATTGACAAGCGCAATACAATATGAGGGGGCTCAACGGGGCTAATGTCCGATTCTAAAAATTTGAGCACGATTTACTATTGATAAAGGAATGCACGGTTGCATAGAAGAGGTCGACATAAAACGAATGGGATTAAAACGAACGGATGGAGTTATCACTAGGGATGATATAAGTATGTATCTATCGAGGCACCTATAGTCACTCGTCGCAATCATCAGATCCAGCTGCTTCACGAATAGTGTCCAGAGGGATATCATTAAAATCGCCAGCGGCTTTCCATATAGCGAAGACTCTGAGACCCATGTTCTTGATGAACTCTCCTTTCGCGGCGAAGGCGCTTGGGCCATCGTAGCTCATCATAGCGCCGGTCGTCTTGTTGTAGACATAATCAGTCTTGCTGCAATCGTCAAAGCGATATGGGACTCCAGGAGTTGCTGTGCCATTCTCAAGAAGTATCCCCGCGTCTACGAGACTCCAGAAGTTCCATGTATCGCCAACCTGCTGATAGTTTCCACACACGTCGGCACCGGCAGGGTCACCGGAAGCAGGACCAGAGAAAGGGGGCAGCTAGTGAGCTCGTTACCACTACGTGCATCAGAGGAATTCACCGTGAATGCGTGTCCATAGGATGCAACGCCAAGCACGATCTTGCTGACTGGGATTCCTGCAGCTGTCCAAGCGGCTACGGCGCCAACCGCCCTTCCTTGTTGGTTTTCTAAAGCCGCGCAAGTATCATTGAGTGGTGCGTTATGTCCCACTGCTGAGCTCCAGGATCCCCGACGGAGATCGGATGGGTTAGCATGTTCCCCCTAGCACTGTTCTCGAAACGTGAGAGACGGTTAATGGAAGAATTCCATAGATAGGCTTTCTGCGAGAGTCGGAGTCTGAGCAGCGTTCCAGAATTCATGAAAGAATCTGGCCAACCAATCGAGAACACTGTTTTGGCCTTTCCGGGCATTGGCAGCATATGCGTTTACTAGTACTGAGAGTGTTTGCGACCGAATGACATTGATCTGCAGAGGAGACATGAACTTCGGAGTTCAAGCGCCGTGAGCTAGCCGGAGCCAGAGCCTGTGAGCGAAAATCCGTGGTTTTGATCGGAAAACAAGACGATCATTTGAAGGATCAGCTTGTTGCCATGATTAAAGAGTTTAACGATTATCACGAAAACAAAGGCTTTGAATCCAAAGGATCGACTGAAGCGATGGATATCGAAGTCGAAGAAATAAACGAGTCTGCCTCAGGCTTGAAGCACTTAAGTTACTATGTTACTATGTTACTGAGTGACTGCCAGATAAGGAGAACAGTTGGAACGCGTCCACGCGTCCGTCCGTTTGTAGTTCCTCCTAGTCAAGACTCAACAACCAACAACCACCGTCCACGCCGTCCAGCGGGCTCAAGGCCATCCTCTGCCCGATGGCATCCTACTTCGACGGCATGCCGCGCACAGCTGACTCGGACGACGTATTCACTTCGGGTGCCCAGTCCGCTGGCCTCGACTCCGTTGCTGTAGACATGGATGATGCTTCAAGTACGAGCACCACGGCCAACATGCGAGCAATTCTCCAATCGCTGCTGGACAGCAAAGAAAAACAGCTCCAGCAGGCTGGTACGCTTGGTCAGCGCGTCCTGGCGCAACAGATGGAGCTCGAGGAACGTGTTCGCCAGCTTCAGGAGATGCAATCAGCAGGTGATGATCACGACGAGCCTTCCGCTGAACTGCGTTTCTGTTATCGTGAACTCGCAAACACCGTCAAAGCTTGGAACGATGAAAACGCCAAATTGTCCAGCGCTTTTGGGAATAAGCAGCGCGAAAATGACGTGCCGCCGTCCCCAGTTTTGCCATTGCCCGATGTTCCTCAGGAGACATCGGCTCACATTCCTTCAGCTCCTTCTGCTTCGCAATCGCGGCGTGCTAAAAATGCAGCCCATCGAGCAAATGATGTCGGTATGTACATCCATTCGTTCTCTAAGATATTTCCTCATTTTCATTCTAGAGTTTGCTTTTGAAATTGGGAGTAGCTTGTTGACGGAGGTCCGGAGACTTCAAAGTCTGCTGGGCGAGCGCGATAAGGCCATCCAGAATATGAAAGAGGAGAAAGACGACCTTGAGAAGGCAGTCGAATCCCTTCGGACGGCATTACGAGAACAGGAACAGAATGCCGGTATGTATTCGATGTCGATTAGTAAATACATTTCTCATACTCTCAACGCAACCTATAGACAAATTCAAGGAGGAAAATTGGAACCTCGAGGTGTCTCTCCAAGAGATGCGATCGCAACTCGCCGATATACAGGCGGCAGCCCAACGAAGTGAAGCTGAGACGAAGCGACTTGCAAAATCATTGGCGACAGCACGCGAACTGAATGATTCTTCCAAGAACGAGGTGGACCGTCTTCAACGCACAATCGAGGAGGCGAAGAACAAACACGAGATGGACGTGGCATTGCACCGCAAGCAGGCTGCCGCTCTCGCTCGTGAAAAGTCCGACCTTCAGCAAACTGTCGACACATACAAAGCTGAGCTTGCACGTGCAAGCCGCCGTCTTCCCCGATATGGCTCTCCGTTGACACCTGACGGCCAGGGCGATGCGCAGACTCCTGGACCGCCTGAGGACGAGGACGACCCGTTTGGACCGGGAACGACCGGCATGGGTATGTCCACGAACCGCCGACGACTCGACACATCTGGCTTGTTTCCATCTGATGCCTTTGGTCCGGATTTTGTTGATGCTTCACCTGATCCATCTCCGTCTAGGCCTTTCTTGTCCCCCAATCATCCATCAAACGAGATCGAGGCTCTCCAGCAGAAGCTAGCTCATGCCCAGCGGCAAATTAACACCCTGAAGAGTTTGCTCAATCGGGAAAAGGAACTACGTATGGAGTACAAACGTAAGTTGGTTGAGGCTGGCGTGCAAGGACAGCGTCTAGATGACGAAGAGGAGGAGGAAGGAGAAGGGGAGACAGAGGAAGTGGAGACAGATATACGACAGTCGAAGTTGAAGCCTCGCCAGACACCGTTTAGAGGAAGAGGACGCGGACGCGGGCGGTTACATGCTGTTCCCCGGACTGGAGGTCGCACTCTTGCTCAGAAATTGATGGCGGCCCAGAATCATCCAGATGAAGACTCTGAGGAAGAAGTGGTCGAAGACGAGTCAGAACAGTATACTTCTACGGCTACACCTGATACCACAGCAGACGATCGTGCAATTGACACAAGCACGACGAGCATCAATAACCCTTCACCATCGGTATCAGTATTCCACAAATCGCCTTCTCCTGAACCTCTTTCGAATCGGACAAGTGTGACCAGCATTGATGGCATGGATCCTGAATTTGCAAACGTCCTCCGTCGCACACCCTCTTTGACGTCAGCCAGTCGCAAAGCAAATCCGTTCACGAGATCGCGTGGTGGTGGTGGTGGTGCTGGTGGCGGTCGTACTATTACCGGAAGGCGGCGCGGAGGTATGGCCTTCCAGCAGCCACGTCCTTCGTCGCTTGTTGGAGCGCCCGAGGCCCTTGCTGCGGAGCTTGGTCTTGGAAATACGAGTGTAGGGATGGAAAGTGTGAAGGAAGACGACGGAGAACCTGAAAGGGAGTTACGAGAGTTTGCGTGTCAGACGGAAATTGAGGACTCGACTCTTGCGACGGTATCACAAACCCTAGCCTCCAGCCAGTGCGAAACGGCCGAGGTTTCTGTACAGGCAAACGCTCCTCCTGGACCACTGGTGGAAGCAGCCATGCCCGAAACGGTGGATGTGGCGATCCAGGTCGAATCAGAGCTGGCGCTAGAAGTCATCATACCACAGACGGTCGATATGGCTGTTCAGTCCGATCCTACTGCCCTGATTGTCCCGCCAGTTCCTGTCCCTGTTCCCAAGTCTGACTCATCTATACAAACTATTGAACCTGCACGTTCCAACGTGTCAGTTACGACTGATCGTGAATCTGCCGCCACTTCTGATGTCGTCATTCAGACAGAAGAACCCATTGCGCACGAGGCATCCGCGAGGTTGTATGCCTTCGATCTGCCTAAGAGGAGCGAGGCGGAGACGCAGACTACGCCGCGTGCGGAAACATTCCCTTCCAACTTGCACACCTTGCCCAATCTACCGTCGTCACCGCTGGCTCAGCGTCGTCTTCGCTATCTTAGCAGTGCTTCGACTGTCATTGCTGCGCCGGCCAGAGTGCTTCGTGCCGTGCAGGATGAAGAAGAAGAGGACGAACAGACGGACTTGGCATATACCAGCGCGAGGGAGCCAGACACGGAAACTGACGTTGAAGAATATCGTGATGCCCGTAGTTCCGCGCCTACACCGACAATGTCAGAGTCAATAAATGACGAGGATTTCCATTCAATGTCTACCATGACGGACAATGAGTTTTCGGGCGACGATGATACCGAGGATACGGATAGTATTAAAGCGTCGGTGTTGAATCTGGGAGAGCGCGTGGCTGGGATAGTTACCCCTCGAGTCGAGAGTGCTCGAGCAACTCCGAAACTCACTTACGAGTCTACGGCCGTCAGTACTGAACCGTTGGAGGAAGAACCGAGGAAAGAGCTAAAGCGTGAACTCTCGGAAGTATCAATTCAGACTGATGAATGGCAACCAGCTACTCCGCCACCAGTTACTGCACAAGCACACACAGGTTTTGGACTGTATTGTGTTGGACCCAGTTCCCAGCAATTCCAGTTTGTATCATCTGCTGCGTCCGTCCCTGGCTTGCCGGCGTCCGGCCCCACAACTCCGCTCACTTCGACTCCACCTGTTCAAGCGCTACGCGACGCGACGAACATTGTACCAGCGCGTCCGTTACGTTTCCCTTCACCGTCATTGCCTGTTAACGCAGATAAGCCTGTGGTGTTGGATGTGGCTCCCACTTCCGACTCTGGACAACGTCAACACACACAGTCACTCACTGCAGCTTCGCCCGTTGATAGATCCCGTCCACCGACCATGATGCTTCCTCCTCCGCCCAAGGTACCTCCACCACCGAACAGCATGCCTCCTCCATCTTTCATTCCTGAGAAGCGCAGGCCTTCGTCCGCTCTATCCTTCCATCGAGACATGCCCCCACCCCGTCCGTCTTCTCCCCCTCCTCCAGAACTTATCCACCGAGCAACGACACCTGTCGGTTCTGTTCTCAACGTGCCTGGAAGGGGTGTAGCAAACGCCCGTCAACATGTATCATCTTCCGTCCTACGTCAGCCGATATCTATGAGCAGTGTGAGGTCTGCTACGAATCCCATCGCTCATGGGCAAATGTCAAGTGCGGGCAGTAACGTGCCATTTGTGGAGAGACGGCTGCAGTCTGCAGCTTCGCTCTTATCCGACCAGGAGGACGTTCTTTCACGTCGTTCATCCTTGTCATCCGACTTTCATCATAATCGTGCTTTATCAGACGAACATGCCGGTGCGACCGTGCTTAACACGCCTGGTCCGGCAAGTCGTATGGCAGCGACTACCTCGACGGACCCTACAATCATACATGCTATCACTCAGACAATGATTGGGGAGTTCCTCTACAAATACACGCGGCGCGCGATTGGGAAAGGTCACGGAGAGCGGAGACATAAGCGTTTCTTCTGGGTTCATCCTTACACAAAGACGCTATATTGGAGCTCGGGAGACCCGGGATCTACGAATGTTACGGAGCAGAGTGCAAAGAGCGGTAAGTTTAGGATGTTGTGTCTCGGGGTCTCTACTAAGTATGTGTTTTTCCTTTGTAGCGTATATTGATTCTGTCCGCGCAGTTTTGGATCCGAACCCAATGCCCCCTGGACTTTATCAGTATAGTATTGTGGTGTCGACTCCACAGAGAGAAATGAAGTTTACAGCTCCTACGAAAGAGAGACACGAGATATGGCTAAACGTGAGTGACGTCTCTTTTTGACAAACCACTGTTTATTTTGGAATTGCGTGCAGGCATTGAACTTCCTTCTTGTTCGGCCGACCCCGGCACCACAATCTCCTACTGCAACGCAGGTTCATGGACCTCCGGTGACTCCCGTGCGAAATCCGAATGGCAAAACAGTCTCTCCAATGTCACATCGAACAGGTCGTACCGAAGAATCAGGCATTCCGAACGAGTCTCCTTGGAGCATGACAAACATCACTCCTCGTGGTGCGCGTCGAAGCCGGTCTCGTGTATCTATGGCGGGATCTGTTGGGAAGCGATCAAATACACCTGCAGCGGAGTACTTGCGCTGGACGGAAGGTCCTGGAAGTCCTGGATCTCCAAGGTCTCATGGCTTTGAACTCAGTCAAGACACGGAAGTTGACGACAGGGAGCTGGACTTCGAGATTCATGATTCCATCACAAGCGACCGTGAAGGTTACGAGGGTTTAGAAAATGTTCGCGCATGTTGCGATGGGTGTGTCCTGTGCCGTTCGTCTTTCGTTTTAGCATTAACAATATTTTTTAGCCGTCATACGGTCGGTCGTGATCCGGGATTGTATGAGCATTTACATGACCATGATAACCGGTCTCACGGCCACGTTCAGAAGCACATTCATATCCATCATCCGATCCCTCAATTTGCACGTCACGAATCTGCTCCTGAGCATTCATCACGGCCATCCTCCCCCGCATTCTCGTTCCGCTCGCGAACGAGTAGTCGCAAATCTGGCGAAGGAGCCGGTAACCTATTCTCTCGTTTCACGACGCGAAGATCCAAGACGCCTGCTGTTTCGCAGGAAGCTTAGAAGCTTTCTCAAATTTCAGCTTATTTCTATTGGCTACATGGTATACCCGATAATCCTGGATTTCTGTGAAATATCTTGCCAGTCTTACAGACTACACCACATTCGTTACCTTCTATCATGTTGCCTTCCTTTCTCCTTGTCTTATCGCTAATCTTGGGTTCTCGTATCCTGCTATTCCTTTCCGCATTCACTCGTTCAGAAATGTTGCTTACATGTACCCCTTATATGGCTTCTACTGCATCTTATAATATGAAATGATCCGTCGCCTCGCTTACATGGCTTCGTTGAGTTTCCGATGCGTTTAAAATGGACCTGCAGTTTTTAAGCAAGTACATAGTCCCAGCACACCTCGATGCTGACCTCGGTAGGACTGCGGCGACAGGATACTTCCGGCATCTGAGAACACGGCATCCTATCCAATTCTTTGAAGCATCCTGGAGCATCCTATCTCTGCGCTTTGGTCGGGATAGTAATCCATCAAATCCTTGTATGATGGAATACAAATCCGCAAGAGACCGTGAAGCCGCTTCATCTATACTCGGCTTTTTCTAACCTTTCTTGTCGTTTCCTGGAGCTCGCCGTTCTTCGTGTTAAGTCTAGTGATCTCATCTTGAAAAATCAACATCAACATCAGCAGCCTTCATTGCCGCCCTACGTGGTGCCAAGAAAGTTAACGACCAGTGCATACAAAAATACTGGAGTTCGGCGACTTCCGCCTTGAGTTCCTGCTCTGTGCAGTCTTCGCTGGCGAGTGGACATGAAGTGTCACCGTTCGTGAGAGTGGCCGAGGAGGTACGTCGCTCGCGAACGGCAATCTTTTCTTCATTCGTCTGCGCCTGCTTAACAAGCTCATCCACCCGTTCTTGTAGGTGTTTCCACTTTGTCTCAGCCTTTACAAGAGACTCTCTGGCCCTTGACGTATTCTCCACCTGCCATGATATTCAGTAATGTAGAAGACACTTTCAGAAGTATCTAACTTACGCAGCGATCAACTTTAGTTCGCGGTTACTGAACGTCAATATCCTTCTGCAATGAAATTTGTCGGACTGTGTCGCGCTCGCAGGGAACCTAAGTTCGAAGATCCTAACTCAAGCATTCAAGACTGAATGTTACTACGCTATAGCGAACTTGATATAGAGGAACGCTTACTCTTGGCCCTCCGGATTATGGATTTGCGATTCGAATCTTCGCCTATCACTGTCGAGTCTGTACATTGTACATCTCAAAATAATATGAATCACAAGACAAGTTAATTGACGACTACGCACCTCCCAGATCTTCTTTTCTGCACCAAGATTGGAGCAGTTGTTCCGCAATCGCTCGGTCCGGGTATCAGCAGAGGCTATTTCCTCGGCAGCATGGCTGCATGCGATATCCAGACGTGTGTATTGATCATGTAATTGTTGTTTCCGTTTCTGCAGATTTTGAGCTTCTCGCTCGTGCACGATGTACTACTACTGTTCCTGAGCCATACGATGCTGCTCTGATCCAAATGGTGAGCTTGACCCGTTGAGGACACAAAGGGAATAAACTCCATTGAGAAATTCAATCCTCGCGTTAGCGTTTGCGAGTACCATACCCAACCGGCAGGGTTCACGCTGGTACTGGAGAACTTCTTCACGAAGCTTGACAGTTTCAACATCCATTTCTTTTCGGTATGCCTCAAAGTTATTTCGGACCTCCTCAAGCTCCTTCTCTAAATCAGTTAGCTCGACAGATCCGTTGACTTGTGGCGATGACGGACCCGCTTGTAAGTAGTAGTAGCTGGAAGTGTCCCGCCCCGTTCATAACGAACAATCATAGTCTTCGGGACGCTCATCCAGCTCTTCCCCAACTTGTTATCACCTCAAGTCAAAATCGATCGGTCGGATTAGCTGCTAGTGTTTATCTCAAGGTCACACTCAAGTGTAGATGGAAAGAGGTACCGTGTTCTCGCTTAATTACATGTCTAAATGTGCTGACAGGCACTAGGATGAACCAGTTATTCCCGATTCTGAAAAACACCCTCTGCGTACACAACGTGTTCCCGCCATGATCTCTCTCGCGAGCCTGCTCGACAAAAGCCTTCGTGCACAAGTGGCGGAGACTGTTTCGATAATCGCGGGATACAATTTTCCAGAACGATGGGAAGGTCTTGTCAAGGTATGTCCAAGTCAGTTATGGGTTGCATGCTCGAGCTAAGGAACTCGTGAACGTGCTGAATCCTGCACTGGATACATACGCAATCCATCTCTCAGTTCTTGAAACTGTGCACTCTATATTTGGACGATGGCGGTCTGAGATGCGCATTAACGAGTTATTCACAGTCCTCAACTTCGTCCTGGCCCAGTTCGCAGAACCGTTCCTACAAGTTCTCGGTTACACCGCAGGGATGCTCCTCAACGGTCCATTACCTCCAAACAAAGACGTGGAGACTGTTGCACAAGCAATGGTCGGTCCGGGGTCGCCCATGATGGCCTCGTAAGCCAGTCACTCCGTTTTCTTAGTACGGTCTCCCCTCTGGGAATTTTCCGAGAGCCGAGAGACTATCGATGGCCCTGTTGAAGGCGTTGCCTTACCCAATGTGTCGCTGAGGATGCATGAAGTAGAGCAATTTTAAGATGACCCTCTCGGATATGTGCGTCTCGATCTCTAATTTGCTAGTGCAAGATCGATTGCGATGCTAGTGCAAGTTCGGTTGCGATTGCTAGCGGTTTGACTGCAGAAGGGATGACACGGCGCGAAGATACTGTAGACGTTCTGCGTGCCCTTGTTGCAAGCGGGTATGTGGCATTACGACAGAAATTGTTCTCAGATGGATTGTATTAAGCTTACAGGAGTACGCTTCCGATCCATGAGGTGAAGCGGGAAGACCGGAGTGTATATCTTCTCACTGCTGTCGCGACCCTCGGAGCTACCGCTCAGGTAAGGTAAGGTGCTCTATTCTGTCGAACTGGCTCTCTCAGTCTTATATCATCTGGTAGCAAGGAGTGACGAGCACAAATGCTCTGGTTGACGTCGTAAACGTGTTCAGGACCTACAAGCCGATTCCAGCGCCGTGCATCCGATCCTTCAAGTCGATTCAATTTGCTTCCTGTACTCTTTCCGAAACCAGGCAGGTTTATTATACAACTCTTGACCTTTGAAGAGTCTCATCGATGGTATCATTGCAGCTCACAAAGGAACAGCTTGTTTCCGTTCTTCCACTCCTCCTGCGCCATCTCGGTTCTTCCGATTGCGTCACTTATACGTACGCCGCGACAACTATCGAACGGATCCTTGTCATCAAGCGCAACTCCCAATTACTGTAAGAAGCTCCGCTTGCTATCGCTGCATCTCGGCTCAACGTCATTCTAGGTTTAATCAAGAAGACACTCGCGAAGTTGCACCTGAAATTCTAAATGCTGTACATTTCTAGAGCCGGGTCAGATGGGTCGCTAAAATGACTACATGACGAAATGTGCATATGCAGCTTTTATCCTCTGGGCTTTATCTGAATTACTCTGTGTAGGTGTCGTACTCATTGCCCATACAACGCTCATCCCAACCTATCAAAATCTTCTGCAAAAACGTTTGATTGGCGCTCTTGGAGCAATCGCGAAGATTCCGAGCAATCAAATTTTCGACCAGTATATATTTGAAAGCATATCTGCTCTGATGAGGTACGTGTAAAAAATCGTACTAGACCTGTATGTAGGTTTACCGTCGCAACGCCTCCAGAGTCGGTTTTGACCTTTGAGAAATATTGTTTTGGACCGTTCACAATTATCTTAGACCAGGACATCGACCGTTAGTCATCTACACCCCCTGCATTTTTCCTAGCCACATACTGACTACTCGGATAGAATCCACTGCTTATATGTTTCAAATTATCTCGCAGATGCTGAAACTACATCGTGGAGAAATTTCTGCTGATTACTGGTTGCTTTTACCATTCCTTCAACTGTCAAGCTAGGTGCAAAAAGGAAGTATTCTTGGCCTTGATCACCTCCTAGAAGCTTTCTGACTGCAGATTCTATTTTTCCCACATCAGTTTTACAAGGTGTGATAAGCAGCTAAGGTGACCAAGTGACTTGCCATTTGTAATGTGACCAAGTGTGATATGTGATAGTTTATATACCTTTTTTGTGCAGAATAATTCTGTGAGTACAACAGTAGCTGTCTGACTTTATATAATGGCTTAATTAAGTAGCAAATTAAAAAATACATATTTGTACATAGTGTATAAAATATAAGCTGTTTTAAATTTAATTACATTTATATTATATGATATAAGAACTAGAGTGATACTTAAAGGAGTAAAATTTAGATAAGATAAAAATTAGAGATATATAAAATAGAGTAAAATATAACTTAAAATATATTTAATATTGTTAAAAAAAGTGTAACCCCAGAAAAGAAATGAAAGTATATATATATATATATATATATATATTAAACAATATAGAATAATTACTTAATCAGGAAGTAAGATGACAAAGCAAACCACAAAAGATTACATAATCATATTACATAACCGTATTACATAATTGTATTACATAATATAGGCTTAGGGTTAGGCTTAGGGTTAGGCTTAGGGTTAGGCTTAGGGTTAGGCTTAGGGTTAGGGTTAGGCTTAGGGTTAGGCTTAGGGTTAGGCTTAGGGTTAGGCTTA